>JAZHRO010000031.1:74020000-76520000 GCA_037157565.1 Thalassia testudinum | reverse complement strand
TTCCACCTTTGTTGATACAGTGGGTGAAGAGATGCATCACGACAGCCTCCTTTTCCCCAATGATAAATGGGAAACCATGTCGTTCTTGGATTCAACCCTAGTGTGGAGTTAGGCAAGGATGCCCACTTGCCCCTCTGATTTTCAATCTTGCAGTGGATACTTTGGCAAGATACGCCTGCAAACTGGCAGTGGATGGATTCATAAGGGGGTACTCAATGTCTAATAATAGGGCTTTAACTCCCATACTCCAATATGCATATGACACTATTTTTTTTGTGGAAGGGGGAAGAGGGAAGCGCAAGCACTTTTACATATGGTAAAGATTTTTGGGGAGATTTCTAGTCTCAAACTTAATGGAAACAAATCCTCTCTGGTATGTTTTGGGATGAATGGAATGATACAGAATGGCATCTCTACCATTCTGGGTACACCTGTGGTCTTACTGCCTATCAAATATCTGGGTTTGCCTTTGAAATACACTAGAATGAGGAAAGCAGATTGGTCTTTCCTATATGAAAAGGTGGCTACAAAATTGGAGGGCTGGAGCAGTAGATACCTATCAAAAGGGGGGAGGTATATATTACTGAATTCTGTCATCACTTAGATTCCAATTTTCCTTTTCTCTGTTCTCAAAGCCCTGAAGTCAATCTGGAAAAAACTTGATGTGATGTGCAAAAGATTCTTCTAGAAAGGGGCCTCTCAACAAGGGTGTTTTCTTCAACCTTTGAAGTGGGATTCAATCTGCAAGCCAAAAAAGATTGGTGGCATGGGTGTTAGATCCCTTAAGGAATTTAATGATGCTTTGCTGTTGAAGTGTGTTGTTCGGTTGCTGCAGGGGGAAAAAAGATGTGGACAGAAATAATTCAGGACAGTTATGGGACTGCCAATGATGAGAAGAATCATTTAAACCCCCATAAACCATCTCCCTTTTGGCCTTCAATGGTGCGTGCCCTGAGGGACAATTGGAATTTTTTCAAATCTATATTACGTGACGGGAAAAGCTCCAAATTCTGGTTAGAGAATTGGGTACCTGGGGGGGTGTTTAAAGACAGGTTCACCCTCGCTTATGCAGCGGCTTCGGATAAAAATGCTGTGGTGTCTGATTATTGGGATGTGGAATCTGAGCAGTGGTCTTTTAATAATGCTATGTGGAATACTCATGAAATAAGAACACGAGCAGGGAATGAACATCTCATGCAAGAACTTGCTGCCTTCAAACCCATGCCTCATGAATATGACACGTACAAATGGGAGGGTAAGTTTTCTACTGCGGCTGCTTATGACAAGCTGATAATTTATTCCAGGATGGCGGAATTTGATGAGGCAAGGAAGAAGCTATGGAATTTAAAAGTACCATTGAAGATACAAATTTTTTTGTGGCTCTGCAGAAGGGACAGTCTGATTACTGGAGATCTGAGGCACAGGAGAATGGGTACTCCCACTCTGTTTTGCCACCTATGTGGGATGCATAACGATCCTAGCATTCATATTTTTTCTTCATGTGTGATCATTGATTATGTCTGGAGGAGAGTCTGTAATGATTCTCTACCCACATGGGAGAATCTGTGGCGTTATCTTGTGGATGGGAATAAGCCATGTTTACATATGGTGGCTGTGTTATGGTCTATATGGAGGGCTAGGAATGAGTGTGTTTTTCAGGAGACCCCAGTGTATGTGGATAAGATTGTAAATTGTTGTTGGAGTCTGATACAACATTGGGGTTTGATTATGTAATTGTTTCATTTTTATTAATAAAAGCACTCCTGGTTTGCTATCAGTGAATCGATAGCATTCCTTTCTTTCTCAAAAAAAAAAAAAACATTGTTGGTGGTTTTGTCAAGGAAACAAATTTCACTTAGTCAACACTAGATGAACAAAACAAGAGCACTTCAAATTGACAAGTAAAAGGTAAGAAAATGGTACCAAAATTTTTCTTTTTCACCTACAGTAAGTGGAACATATAAATGCTATAGGAGGTCATCTCTACATCTAAGAATCACCCCATGGGCTCCTTACCAGAAGAAAGAGGTTCCAAATGCTACATCCAAAGGAGAATCGCATAGCTGCAAGCATTCAAACAACAGAGAATTGAATCTATAACAAAAATCAGGTGATTTTCTTTTAAAACAAAGTAGCCAATAGGAGTCAGATAAATCAATTATCAGAATGAAGAGGAAAAGGGAAAAGAAAGCATCAGCAACAATAAGGTACAGAACAACATACTTGTATACAACATACTGCAAAAATAGTGACATTGAATGAGAGACAAAATCCAAACAACAGACTTTAGAAAATGCACGTGTCCTTTTCTTTCAGTTTTGAATTCAAAATCCAAACAACATACTTGAATACAGATTTTAGAAAATAGAGTTAAGGTCTAACATTACTATAAATTTTTTGGGCATTTAAACATATTCAAGAATAAGAGACATATTGAACTTCCCTAGAAAAAAATCATAGACATAATGTCTAAGTGTAGAGGACGAGACATATTGAACTTCTCCATTAGTTGGCCTTCCCAAATTCAACCATACCCAATTGCAGGTTTGCCTGACAGCAGATTTGGTTATTAAGCAAATCTGGGTCTAAAGGGGTTGCTTGATTTTGTTTGTCAGAGCTACCCTCATCCTCAAGGTTATTCATTTTCCTCTTAAGACACAGGCATTGTCAATATTTGTATCAAACATAAAACTTTTTCTCCTAGATAGCTTATTGATAATGAAACTCTTTCTTTGATATAGCTTTTTTTCTGGCTCAAGTTCGTATTAGAATAGTGACATTTGAGAAAGTGTGCAGTAATTACCTACTAATCAATGTTGTTTAGGGTAGTTGTACTACCATAATCCTGACTATGTTCTTTTCCAGTTGTTTAGGTTAGTTGTCCTGATGTGAGTTAGTCGCAACTTCCATCGTCACAAAACCCAAACGTGCCCAAGGTAGGTACCTTTCTCGTCTCTGTGTGAATCATCTCTTGATGCCTAAATAACATGATTTAATGTTGGTATGGTAAAAATTTTAGACCTAAGATTTTAGACTTATGCCTTATGGAAATTGTGGATTGGATATAGGTGTTTGACTGAGTCATGAGCACCATTTTATTCTTGAACAGCAATGAGTTTTCGATGTAGAAAGAGGAGTTTGCAATAGTTGATACTAATTAGTTTTCTTTCCATACATGTTGGATAAAGTGGTTGTGATTGTTGTGAGGGGTTCTTTCTCAGGTACAAGTTTTGGAAAAACATGATAAAACAGGGGAAATTCTGTCGGATTTTCAGCAGACTTTAGTCCCTTAATTAAAAATGAATTTCCTCATTATACAGTTTTAATGGACTATTATAACTCTAACTAACTCAAAAACTAGGACCCTTACAACGTTGCACCCATTAATCTCCTGAGCCATGGGAGATTAGTGGGGAGCGACATCATTGGCCTTGGCTTTAGCCATGACACCTATAAGAGCAACTGCAAGTTCTCAAGTGAGGTATGTTTAGCATATCATGCCCTTAGCACATTTGTCCATGTCTAGGCTTTCGAAGTTTTATTGATTGCACTAAGTCTTTCTATTTATAGAAACTACTCTATATTCGTTTGAGATTGGATAAGAGAGAATAATTTGGTCTAACCAACTAAATAGCCTACAAAGCATTAATTTAATTTGCACCATGATTTGACTTGCATTGGGCTTTGTACATGTACAAGTTTATCATGATAACGTTTAAAAAAGTACTACAAATCAAATGGTATCTCCACATCCAAAGATGAACATATGCTTTTTTGTACCTTGCATAAAGGAATTTCTATACAACTATCCTTTCACACTTTGACAATTACACTAGAACCCATATAAGCAAAACTTGCAGTGAATAGATTCTAGCATCCTTATTGTTCTATTATGACAATATTATTTCACATCACAAAAACTACCTGTGGGTTATTTTCATCTTTGTTGCAGGTATCCCTTCTATCAAGAATTCACCACAGGAATACATAATTCTTTACCATGTTGCAAATATCATGTAGGATAGACAATACATAGTTCTTTTTTTATGATGTTAGGTAAAGATGGCTATTCATCATAATCATTATTCTAAATTAAGTCATGCTTTGTCCTTCAATCATTTGCAAATGAAACAAACCTTAATCAAGACAAAGGCCACTTATTGTGAAGAGAAATTTTCAGCTTGCCATTATGGAATTTGAGATTCTCATGCAGTGTCAACATTAACTTTTATCATTAACATTGACAAATACCACATACCATAGTAACTGACAGAGAAGAGTGATGTTTATAACTTTGGAGTTAAGTTCAAGCCAAGAAGCCATGGTGATAATGACGATCTGCCCCCTTGCATGGTTCCATAGATCCTTAGATCAATTTCTCTTTTTGTTGATTGGACTTTTCTGAAACTATGTTATAAAACCTTTATATATTCTATACTTTTAGATGTTTGACTTTTATACATTCTAAATTTCAATTTGTTAGAATGTAATGTTGTTTGTGGATGTTATTATTATGTGAATGTTATGTATGTTATGTGATGGACTACAGGTTATATAGAGGATTGCATGTAGATAACTGGTATATAGGCTATTATGCAAATGTTATGTATGTTGTGTGGTAGAAAATAGGTTATATTACAAGATTTATACCAGTGGTTATACAACCATTGCTAAAAAGAAAATTGATGTTTAAGATCTTTACTAGTAGTTTTCAAAATTGTCGCCAAAAGTTATCGGTAGTTTAAGAACTACCGTCAAAAGTGATACCAACGGTTATACAACCCTTGGAAAAATTCAACATTTATTGGCAATTATGAAATCGTTGGCCAATGTATACATTTGTCAGCGGTTCATTTTCACAACGGTTTTTAACATATGACGACAATTCTTATCAAAACCGCTGGCAAAGATCTATGCCGACGGTGGATTTGCCGTCACTCTTAAGTGAGGGTTCTATACCTTTTGCGGATAGTTTTGAACCCTTGCTAAATGCCTAATTTTTTGTAGAGTTGTGCCTAGGAAGGCAGGGCTCACTGTCATCATGACTGAATCTAGGGAGACCATCCAGACCCGCATCGTGATTTCGTGGAGAGTCTGAATTGATTACCAAAGACTAAATGCCTCCATGAAGAAAGATCATTTCCCACTGCCATTTATTGATCAGATTCTCAAGAAATTGGCAGGAAATCGATTCTTCTGTTTCTTGGATGGTTACTCTGAATATAATCAGGTGGCAATTCATCCAAAGGATTAGGAAAAGACCACCTTTACCTACCCCTATGATACGTACGCGTTCCGCAGGATGCCATTCGGGCTATGTAATGCACCTGCCACCTTTCAGTAGTGGATGCTAGCCATATTCTCAAATATGGTGGGTAATTACCTTGAGGTCTTCATGGACGACTTCTCGATATTCGGTGAATCTTTTGATTAATGCCTCCTGCATTTGGTCCAAATCCTTAAATGATGCATTGAAGTGAACCTGGTTCTCTCCTGGGAAAAGTGCCACTTCATGGTTTCTGAAGGCATCGTTCTTGGACATCTCGTCTCTGAGAGGGGTATCTAGGTTGACCAGGCTACGGTGAATTTAATTTCCAAGCTACCTGTGCCTAACTCAGTCAAAGACATTAGATCATTCCTGGGGTACGTCGGATTTTATCATCGATTCATACCTGATTTCTCTAAGATCACATGCCCCTTGACGAATCTCCTCTCAAAGGGCACACCTTTTGAGGTATCGAGTGAGTGCATTCAGGCATTTGAGAACTTGCGTGACCGAGTCACCCAAGCACCAATCCTATAATCTCCTAACTGGTCTCAACCCTTCGAGATCATGTATGATGTGTCTCACTACGTAATAGGAGCGGTGCTGGGTCAGAAAATCGATGGAAAACCAGTGGTCATATATTACGCCAACAAGACATTGGATGAGGCTCAGCGTAATTACACTGTTACAGAAAAAGAGCTGCTGGCTGTAGTATTTGGCCTGGAGAAATTCAGGTCCTACCTCTTGGGATCCCACGTCATGATTTACTCGGATCACACCACAGTGAGGCACTTACTCATGAAGAAGGACACGAAGCCTTGATTAATCCACTGAATATTGCTATTACAAGAATTCGATCTTGAAATTTATGACAAGGCAAGAAAGCAGAATGTGGTAGCTGACCACTTATCCCATCTTCCTTCTTCTCTCATTGACCCTTATGAACATATCATAGAGCACTTTCTAGATGAGCACCTCCTGAAAATCAAAATAGAACTTCCATGGTATGCTGATATGGTGAATTATTTGTTATCGCATCAAATTCAGTCTAATTGGCCAAAAGCCAAGAAAGACAAATTATTTTTAGATGACAAATACTTTGTCTGGGAAGATCTGTATCTATTCTGCATTGGTGCTGATCAAATCATCAGAAGATGTGTTCTGAAATATGAGTTCAATGGAATCTTATCCTTCTGCCATGACCAGGTCTGCGGTGGTCACAAGTCTGCAGCAAAAATCCTCCAATGTGGATTCTATTGGCCCACGATTTTCAAAGATGCGCATGACTACTGTAAGGCATGAACTTATTGCCAGATCTTAGGCAACATGAGCCGACGAGACATGATGCCCTTACAGCCAATTCTCGTGTGCGAGATCTTCGACATTAGGGGGATTGACTTTATGGGCCCCTTCCCAAAATCCAATGGTTTCAAATACAATCTCCTAGCTGTGGACTATGTGTCCAAATGGATCGAAGCCATCCCCACCCGAACCAATGATCATAAAGTTGTGATTAAATTCATTCATCAACACATTTTCTCTTGGTTCGGTATTCCATGGGCTATCATCTCTAATGGAGGGACCCACTTCGCGAATGTGCACTTTCAGTCCCTGATGAAAAGTACGAGGTGTCGCATCGTATCTCGATTTCTTATCACCCCCAGACTAATGGATTAACTGAATTGTCAAATAAGGAGATCAAGAAGATCCTTTAAGTCACTATTTGACCTGACAGGAAGGATTGGTCTGCTCGCCTTCTGGAAGCCTTGTGAACCTATAGGACAACTGGAAGCCTTGTGCAGATCAACCGTGGGCGGAGAGCTGAGCCGTTGGATTGAAGATCCAATAGCCAATTGATGAACAATCAAGCCATCCTTCATCCATGCTGCAGTTGAGGAAAACGAAGACAACATAGTGCCACATCATGCAAAGACAATTCTAAATTTACTTCATAAGGATTTCTGTCGCCTACATTGTGCTTAGAAACAAGGGGTCAGGTCCCCATCTTACTCATGACCATACACACGCACGTGCCTGCATACACGTGGGCACACACCTAGGCGAGAGCTTGGGCTGAGTTTTGGGGCTTGGTTCATGCATGCTTTGATTCGGTTCATTGGGTTTGGTCTAGGTCAAGCTTTACGCTGGTATTTTAGATTGGTTTGAGGGCTTCTCTTGGGCTTGAAAAATTCTAAGTGTTGAAAAGCCTTTGGCTTAGTTGAAAATCAAATTTTTTGGCCTTTTAAGTTCAGCTATTTTTGCCAATTGAGATTAACGTTTATTACTTAATCTATTTATTTTTGCATCAAGCTACTGTGTCTTATTATAATCAATTTAGATATATTTGATTAGTAGTTTTAATTGCAAATAATTTGCTCCCTGAGACAATCTCGGACTTATATTAGAGATATAAATTTAAGCATTTTCATCATGATACTATGATGCGAATTTAAAACCTAACTTTAGCGCTAAAAGAGCGAACTACATTTTCGATAAAAACTTTAGCATGAAATGACGTGTCATTGTATTTCGTGTGTGGTAGAAAATCACTTTTCAAAACATTTAATTATTCAAAATCTAATCACAAGAATAGTTAGGTCATCTCCACAGGGAAGAATTAGCCTATCGAATTAGTGAATGGTGACTCATTTAATCAGGAATCTCAATGGGTGCGCTTATTCCTTAGTGCAACTTGTTACCCTCATGAATTCTCATTCTAAGCAATTAATTAAAATTGTATGGGTTTATATGCAAAATTACCATAATATAATATTCTAATCATCTTGGTAATGATAATCAACGTAATTACTAGTTTCTCGTAAAACATTCCTTAGTTGCAATAATCAATGTGGCATGCTCTTATCTAATTCATAAGATAATCAGAAGCAATTTATCAAGATAAAGGGATATGCATGCAAATTCACCTTAATATATTAATTTGGTAAATAAATGAATAGGAAGTTTCACAATGGCATTTTTCGTAATTACTAATTGGATGGAAAATAGAGGCTTTTGCCTCTCTCCTCTTTGCGCATGGGAAGAAGAACGGCGGCCGGCGAGGCTCTTGGGGAAGGTCGGCCAGCACATTGGCTTCGCATTGGCGGCGGTGGTTCGATCAACGATGGCTGGCCAGTGGAGAAGAACCCGCCGGTGGTCATGGCTTCCAACGACGTGCGTGGACTGCGGGAGAGTCGGCTACAGATGTAGGCGAGCTCGAGTTGTCGAGGTAAGGTCAACGGCTTTGACGGCACGGAGTGAGGTGGCCAGATGAGTCGGCTACGCATGGTGTTGACCGGCCGGTGATGGGTTCCTATTCTTCCCTGTTGATAGAGAAGAATAACAAGGAGAAGAAGGAGCTGATTGTGGCGTTCACGCACGTGAAGGCACAAACAAGGGCGCCGTGACTGGTATGCATGCGCACGTGCACAAGGCTGCTGCAGTGCACATGGAGGTGACCGATGGTCGCACTCTGCTGTGGGCGGGCTACATGTTTGAGGGAGTGCGAGGATGCGCGTGGCAGTGCGTAGCCGCGTCTGAAGATGGTTTGCTGTAAGGGGAACAGTCGGTGGTGGTGGGTTCTTTTGAGGGAGATGGTGAATAGTGGAGAGGGTGGTGATGGGTGGTTTGCCCTACGAAGGAGAAGAGGAAGAAGATGAAGAAAAGGAAGATGGTGTTGGTACTATGGATGGGTTGCTGCGGTGAGGGGCTTGTGGTGTTGATGGAGTTGGTGGTGCAAGTGTGCGCTCTGTCACCTCGCACACGATGGTAGACAAAGGGAAGAGGAGTATGTTCTAGCCACGGTGCACGTGTGGGTTCATGGTGTGCACTTTTTCCATGGTGGCCGAGAGGGAGGTGATCCCCGTAGGGAGGGGGAGAAGATTCGTTCTGGTGGAGAGGATGGCATGGCTTTTGAAAAGAAAACTCTCAACCACTCTGCGAAGATCGCGAGTGGTTGGAACAGAAGATAAGTTCTAGCCATACTCTATCAAACGTCTGACTTCATCATCAGACGTCTTAAAAAATGTAAAGTCAAGACACTTGTCCTGCAATTCCTAGACGTCCATCCTTAGCTCCAGACATCTTATAAACATAGAAACATCGTGTGAACTCTTGTACCTAGCCTGCATTCATAAAATAAATTATATTATCATAACATATGTTATTAAACGTAAAATCAGAGCATAAAATTAAATGCAAACCAAGGTGAATTACCATATATCTCCTAGTCAATTAACAACGAAGAGTAAATAATTAAATAGCACTTAGGCTAAATAATGGTCGACAAAAGTGGACTTATCAAATGCCCCCATGCCTAAGTTTTGCTACTCTCTAGCAAAAAGTGAAAAATAATGGAAGTAACCAGAAGGTTTCTTCTTTTGTTATTTCAAAAATTTAGAAATTCAGACAAATGTGAAGTGATAGTAGCCTAGGTAACGGATCCAAGTGAAAATAACCAACTTACATTTGCAGTTCGTACTTATCCCTTGATAAATATTTCTATCAAGATAGGCAACTACTTCCCTTGGGGATAAAGCAGAAAATAATCTGTAATTTGACCCCGACTTTTTGGCCTAGGTAGGAGATACTGAGTTAAATGAATTCGTATTTGGTGGACACACTCATCTGGTGCTACCTGTAGTCTAGTACTGCAAACTCTAACTCTCCAGACTATCAAATGGATCAACCCAGAGAGAGGGTAAACAATTGTGCTCTCTTGATGTTCCTTTATGCTCACTCTTTTCCTTCTTTTCTTTTTGAGATCACAAACCTTACCAGATTTTTTAAATGTACTCACTGTTTGGTGGCCTCACATGGCAATCACACCTCAATTAAAGCCCTAATAACCCTACAACTAAGTTAGAGGACCTTAGCCAGTATTCGGGAGATTAGAGATACTGAAAAGTAGGTATGGGTCATATTTGGTGGATCGTGACAGGTGTTTTTACTACCTTAGAAACATTGTCACATACTGAAAAATGATACGAAGATATAACTACAAACTTGAACTCTTTTCTTTATCTTTTCTCTCTCTCTCTTTTCTTTTTTTGTCATATTTTTCTGAATATAAATATATCTTTTTTTTGTCAACTACTAAGCACAAAACGACGCATACTTTTATTTATGAGGCATTATTGGGAATGATGATGGTCAAGAGAATATTGTGTGGCTTATTTGGTGGAAGTGCCTATTCTCGGCTCCAGGAAAAGATGGATAGAACAATCATATTTCTAACCTTTGACCTTACTACCCTCCTTTAGCCGAGTACTTTATGAAGGACGATCGTAACCATTCACCATAGTCATAGTTTTATTAACACTCAATCTCTGTGTATCTGCCTTATTTGGTGACTCTCAAGAATTCACACAATGTTTGCACGCAAGAATAGAGAGTGAAAACTATACCTAACTCTAAGGTATCATCATCTAATTAACCAGAACTTAAGAGTCCTTGCACTAGACTTAGCGCACCAGTAGTCTCTCTACTTTCTTCTTACAATATGAGGTGGATCTAATAGAAGATAGTATGCTTGACTCCCTAATAACTATCCGAGGGTTCAATAGACTAAAAATGCTTATTAGTTTTCTATAAAGATCCATTAACCAGTCTACATGCAAGTAAAGCAACTGTACTGGATTCTAAATTTAAGAAATAATTTAAGAAGAAAATCTTTAATAAAACCTCCTTGATAAAAACTTCTGCTAGGGACTAACCAATTTAGCTCAAGAAAACAAAAGAGTTTCTTTTTTTTTTATGCAGCCATCTTAAATTCATGCAAATATTCATAAATTCTAAATGAACCCCGCCATGCCTAAATCCTACAATGTCACCATTGTAAAATTAAAATAAGGGGAAGAAAGGAAGGATATCACATGATAAGGCATTATTCTAGACGTTAGGTTGCCTCCCAATAAGCACTGCATTTTTGTCGACAGCCAGACTTATAGGGAACATGTAAGTCTGGTTTTAGACAGAAAGAGCTAGGCCCTAAAAATATGCGTAACAGTGCGGGCCTTGAAAACAGGTAGCCACAGATGTTGGCGAGCTGATGATGCAGCGTGATCCAAATGCTTGCCAGAAGATATGAAAATAAAGAACCTTGTAAGCCACCTGGGGAAGTTTAGGAATAATAAAAGGAACATGAAAAGGGACCTCCCGAAACAGAATAAGTGGAGGATCACAAGGGTCCTCCAAAGTAGGAAGGGTTTTAAAAGATATAAACATAATTATTTCAAACCCTTGAATGGCGAGACTAAAAGTACAAGCATCAATCTAAACTCACCATTCTACCTGAGGATGTACTAGCCTGATATGCTCCCCAGAAAGAATGTATGTGGGTAGAGACCTGAGTCAAGGATCAGTTAGGAGTGTAAGGTTTGTTTGTGGTGTTGGGAGGTAATGATTAAGTCCAATGAGGGCTTAGTTGGTGTCGAGTCCAATTCCAACAACGATTTAGATTGTGTATTCTCCATAACAATTATTGCATAAAAATTCACATCACCTTGCCTATCATTAATGATCAGAGTCATATTTTCACCTTCCAGTATATGTGAATCAATGGTGGACTCCAAATTAAATAAGTTTGATGGCAGGGTTGAAGCAACAGAATCATTATCATTAATTTCATCCTCAGATTCTTTTGCTTCACTTGAGTTTTTGTCGGGGTGTATATGTGATTCACCAGTAAAGAGAGGAGTTGGATCAGTATCCTCAATTATTTCTGAAGGAGGATCAGTCTTAATGTTTTGGAGTAAGTATATACACTCAATTCTTTGTTCTTCTTGGGGCATAAATCCTCAATTGATGTGTATTGTCCATGAGAGTCTCTCCTAGCTTCTCACTATAGTATTCGTCCTCCTCCAATATCAACTCTTGGTTTTGCGGAGGATGACTCTCAAAATCAAAAGTAGGGAGGAATCTAGATTTCACTAGATTATTTACATCCTCATAGGGTAAGTCCTCGAATAACACAATCTCCCTGTGATTCACTCCAAACTCTAAGGTGGGTTCCTCCATCGGGTTATCATCCTCCTTTAAAATAGACTCTTTGTACCCCTAAGACCACAATTGATCCAATTCCTCCTCCATTCCCTTACGGTTACCTTCATTGGGTGCATTTATATCCTCAGAATGTTGGATGGTAGGTGTTGATTCCCTAAGTGGAGGATCAGGATTAGGCTCACTAAGGGTAGAATGGGGTTCCACCAGATGATTAATAGGGGGAGTGATGTGAACAATACGACCTTGACCGAGGTTATTAGGGGTAAGGAAAATACTGTCATTAGGGTCAAGGTGCTCAAGAGGTACCATCTTCCTTTTTTTTTGACTCCAATATAGATCGGGTGGATAATCACTAGGATCATTCTCATCTAGTGGCCATGTCTCATGGGGAGAGTCTAAGTGATAGCTACTCAAAACGAGATCCCTATTGTCATTGGTTTCCTCATAATTATTTTGATGATCAGGGTTATACGGGTAGGGATCAGAATCATTAGTAATAGCTTAGCTAAGCTATCTAATTTCTTTGTTCAATTGTTAACTATTCCTCAACATCTCTCCCATAGACTTCATCATTTCATTTTGTTATTTTTGCATTTCTATCATAAAAGAGGAGAGACTACTACAATCAGATTGGGGAGGATAGTCAATCTCAAGTCTAGTTGCCTAAGGGTATCGATCCAACCTCGATAAGGAAAATCATGAAGGGTGGGAGGGTTGGGTGTTTGCATAGTAGTGGGGATTCCATGGGTGGAAAATCCCGCTCCTAGGCTCTGCTCGAAAGTGGAAGCTATCGGGCCAGTACTCCCAGGATAGGAATATGAATGATCCCATGAATTGTCAATGTTTCCATCAAAGGATGGATACACTCGGGGCATGGGATCCTGGTTAAAATGATTGGAGTAAGGATAGTTCATTTCTTTCAATTAAATAGGTTAAACTCTCTTAGGATTTAAAAGAAATCAAAACACAAGTAGAAACTTCCTAGAGAGTTCTATCACTGTCAAAACAAATGCAAATATAGTGGGATCTGGTTTTTAGTAGATTCTAGGTCTTAGAATTAAATGTTCAGTTGGTGGCCAAACAAGTTTTGCAAGAATTACATTTCCTAAGCCGACCTTCGTTGGTGCCTACAACCTACTCGCAAGGGATAGAAGTCTCGAATTGAGCCCACACACGAGGAATCGAAGTAACTTAGTGGATAAGCTTGTTGATTTCCAACTAACTTCCCTTGTGGTGTAAAAGAGGAGAGGTAGAAATTTATCTGGTGACCTTATGTGTGATGTGCACAAAGTCTAAGGTGTGCAATTCTTGTTCACATTTTGAGTTTTGAAATCTCGCAAACAAGATCCTTTTGCAAACAATTTTAAGTCACAGATTTTAAAGTCCAACCTCTTAGCAGTCCTAATTTTTAAAGTGACCACTGAATTAATTCGATTCAAACACTTTAGTGGTCTTGAATTTAAGTACAATGCAGATGCATGATGGGTATTTGATGCTAAAGAGAAGACGTACTTTACACCAGCTTTCTTCGATGCAGGGATGTATGCGATGCAGTAAAGATAAACTAGATGTCGCTCATTCAATCCTAGATGGTTGCCCTATTGTTATGCAGCTTCTAGCAGGAAGTTCAATTTTCTTTTAATTTTTAATAATATTAAGCAAACTAACTAACTAACTAACTGATGTAAACACATTTACACTACTTAAAATGTCTATTTATGCATGTTCTTAAGCATAGGATTGCATTTCATGATATAAATATTGCATAACATGCATCATCTCGCATTTAGAGTAGTTTGAATAAAATGGAGGTTAATTGTCTCCTTTTATGTGCTTGGACAGGGAAAACATTTTATCGGGGCCTCGGATCAAAGATCCAACCGTATGGATATGATCAGGGCAACGATTGGAGTTCAACGACTCCAAGATCGCCCTAATCAGGCATCCGTAGCATCAGATAGAGACCGGGGAACCCTAGAAGATCAAGGGCCAGGATGGTGTAAATCCGCACTTCAGATGACAAATCCGACCGCACGGATGAATTCGGATCGACGATCGCAGCCCAAAGACACAAAAATCGAGTCAATTCGACATTCGTGGCACCATCTACAACTTCCAGAAGATGGACGGCCAAGATGGCGCCACGTGGTGCCATCTCAGCCGCCCAAACGGCCACTGGCATTTTGTGAAGGCCCCCGCCCGATCGCTCTCCGCCATCAGATGGAGATCCAACGGTTGTGGCCGCCCGACGCTTAAAACATGTGCTCGACCATCCGCGACCCGCAGCGCAGCGGTCGACCGCGCTTACGCGAGCGCGGGGCGCGGGTTCGAGCCACGGCGAGGGGATTGGAGGCGTGGGTAATTGAGGCACGTGGAGCGTCGGATGGAGATCGTGTGGTCGCGGGCGCCCGATAGCGCCGACGCTCGATTGGACGCCCCGCGTAACGCGCGATCGCACGCGCAGGCGGGTGGGTTGCAGCGGGCGTGAACGCATTTTAAGCCGTCTGATCTCGCGATCGGACGGCTGAAAAGAGCTGGACGTGCGCGAGCATTGAGGAGCAGGCAGCCGAGGAGGCACGCGTGGGCGCGGCGGCGACGGCCACGTCAAGGCTTTAGTGACGGATTTATCCGTCACTAAAGACCCCTTATTTATTATTTTGAAGATGTAATGTCCATTTTGCCCCCACTCCTTGCAACTATAAAAGGAGACCCCCTCCATACGAAATTCACATCCCCTTCTTTCTCCTCTCTACCCCTCCAAAGCTCAAGAGAAGCTTGTCCCACACCCGGGATGCTTCTCGTGAGATAAAGTCCAATTTTCGTTCCCCTTCGAAAGTGGATCCCGCGACGACGACGGCGTGCTGCTTCATTCCCGTTCTTCTGATTCGTCCTCCTTCGTCCCGCTTCGTTCTCCTTCGTCCAGGCGTCGTCCCGTCCGGCTCGTCCTCCAAGCAACCATCGAGGAGGATTTCTATCTCCCTATTCTTTTTACCGCTTTCTAGTATAGATTTACTGCTTTCTAGATTAATCTACTCGTCCTCCAAGCAATCGTCGAAGAGGACATTTCTCTCTCCATTCTTTTAATGCTTTCTAGAGTAAATTTATCGCTTTCTAGAGTAATTGTTTTATGCTTTCTAGTTGTAATGAACAATCTCTTCAATACAAAAATTCCTTGTTTATTCTACATCTCATTTTGATTTCTCTGTGTAATATTCTCTTTCTCTCTTAGTCTCTCTGTCTCTTCTATTTATTGTAAATAATTAGATGGTTCTAAATTGAATTATTCTGTAACAAATAAAAAGAAACGCGTAGTTTTTAAATCAAACGTCTACCTCCCTGTGTTCGACCCGGAATTTTAATTTCGGTATAAATTTTATTTGTTGAACACGAATTCTTCACTTTCGAACTACAACGACAGGTTTTCCAAAATCGAACACGTTAGCGTAGGTTCGTACACGTTCAACATTTTGGCGCCGTTGCCGGGGAGGCAACGATCTTTGATTTCTCTTCGCGTTTTGTAACTTACAAGTCATTTACCTCACTTTTCTCCTTTCTTATTGTAATTGCAGGTACTCTTTCGAGGCAGGCAAAAGCGGTAGATTGGAGTAAAGTGCTGTAGAAGGTTTTGTGAGTTACCCCCCACCTCCCACCCATTAGATTTCATTTCATCACATAATAACTCAAACATCAATCAACCTAGGTATTTTTATAAACTCTAAGGTTAGATTGCTTGTTGTTTGACACCCATACTCACCCCAACCACCACATTAAAAAGAAAAGAAAAAAAATCTCACAGAGGTACACAACCTCATCTGATTTTCAAACTCAACCGGTAATCCAATCTTAGGAGCCGGTACACAAATTCAAATACATAATTGAGTAGAAATCAGATTAGGTAATCATTTGTGTGCCTAACTAAGTGGTGCAACAGGCCAATTGTTTGAGTTGATTGGGCCGCACCACTTTAAATAAAATCAACTCATCAAGTAGCTGCCAATTAGGTTCAACTCTTAGGGATTTACCAGGCACTCCACATTCTTTTTAAACTTTAAAGGAAAACATCTTCACCTGTGCTTGTAAAACTTGGTGTGCCAACGAAACTTGATTGAAAACACCTAAAGTTGAATCCTAAAAGCTACTAAGCAAGATTTGAATCTTAAAATTCACCACATCAAAAACAATCTTGCTTGAAAATCACTAGTTGTGCACTCACACGCAAATCAATCAATCATTAAGGGCACAACCCATTTAAAGGGCCCATCACATTCCAAAGCACATTCAAACCTAGCTCTAAATAAAACAAAGTAGATGTTGGCCTTAAGGATTGGACTCGCTCTTCAGAACCCAGAACGAGATTATTTTCGATTAGTCTGTTTCTACTGTTCAATCTGATGTCTAGCTAGGGGAGTAGAGTCAAACGATCGTGGCTGGGGGGTACACTAGGAACCAGAGGCGCAAGCCGAAGGAAGAACCTTCTCCCCAGTCCCTCCTTCTAACTGGTTGGATTGAACAGACGGAAGTAGATCAAATCGTTCCTTTATCTCAAGACGGGTTTTGAGAGTCTGTAGGTCTTTAGGCTAACCTATTTAAGGATAGGTTTGACTGTTTGTATTGCAGGGCACCTTTCTTCCTCTCGTGTATCATGAATCCTTCCACATATTTCACGCATTCCCACTCTTTCCCTCCTGTTGTAAATTATCCTCAACATGACGATTATCTCAACTCGTATTATAATCGACCATCAGTTAGTTGGGATAATTCGGATTGGGGATACAATTCCGACCCCCATGTTTAGGGTCTAACCCTAAACAATTTGATTCTGATTTCTATCCTTCTCAAAGCTACATCGATTATAGATCATCCTCCTTTCATGAACAACCTAATACGATCTACAACCAAGAAGGATACACTGATCCTTACCCATCCTCTGATTTCACTACCTTTAGGTCATCACCATCTTTTCAACAATCTGAACTGACCTATCATCAGGAAGGGTATAACGAATCTCAATTCGTTAATTCCTCTACATTGATGTCAAACCCGCCCAACCCTGAACCAACTCATTTGGTTCAAGTTAATCAGGTTCAAGATAAGGTTCTGGCTAACTTGAGGAATATCATTCAATCTTTAGAAGTTCAGCCAATACCTTGCATAGAGAGATTGGAGCCCCTGATTGAAATGATTGATGATTTAAATAAGTCTTTGTTGGATTGGCTCCAGGATGTTAAGAATAAGAACCCGGGTGAGTTTCTACTTGGGAAATTAGCGAAATTAAGGATGAGATTCGTGGTTGCTTTGATTCAATCTTGGAATAATTCCCAGGATGAACTCTCTTCAGGAAAGCCAATGACAGAACCCGCTCAGGCACCTGTTGGGGGGGACACGTGTTACGAGGCTGACCAGATTGAATTAAAACAACCAATTAAGGATGATCTGATTTCTTCGCCTGAGATCCCTAAGCCGAGTTACGAGGAAATGTATGTCTCCTTGGAACACAAAGTGACAAATGATTTTGGGACATACATTGATACGGATCCTGATGGTGAAGATTCAAGTTGCGAAGTCTCATGCGAGTATTCTGAACATGATTTCTGTGAGACGATTGGGCCTGAGGAATCTGATAGATCAATTGATAGCCCAATAACTGAGAACACTGATCTTATTAGGGCACACATTACGGATCCAGAATCACATTTTCTGGAGGAATCAATTCAATGCCCTGATTATCAGTTACACCCTGTTGAGCTTATTGATGATTCTAATTCTGAGATAATTAGACCCGAGTCAATTTTGATTCTGCCACATCATTTAGACTTGGAGATTTTAGACGGGGTGATGAATATACAAGAGGTCCAGGAATTTGATATGCTAAATGAGGAGGATAGGAGCTGGGAAGTTTTGATTTGGGAAGTTAATTCAGGAGGAAATGGAAGATTGAGTCGAAGGGTTCCTTTTAAGTTGAAACCATCAAATCAGAACTCTTATGACATTTGTTTCGAGGATGTTCAACCCAAGCACACATTCAACGATTATCCTTTTGAGCTTCAATTTTCTATAACCCAACTTTTTGGTCTTGGGTTGCATCCTCAGAAATCGCAAGCCCGATCCCGCTTACATTCTGATTTTAGGTTTTGGGTAATTTTTATCCAGAACCAAAGATATTCTCGATTATGGGGTGTGGGTCTGCACCACAATCTGGTCCACATCTGTGGACCTCTGCTGATAGGTCAGAGGATTCTTCTGTTCATTCTAATTTTGACCTGCACATGTGAATTCTTCATTTCTTTTCTTTGTATAGTGTGCCTAGCTGAAGGCACTAAACTCAGCACTTATACAGTTCTTTTTCGTTTTCATCTTGGAGCGGACCTGATTTTCACGCAATTCAGGTGCTTTCTACGCTTTTCCACTCTGTTTTATGTCTTTTTAATACAATGAGGACATTGCATTAGATAGGCATGGGGGGGTGGATATTCATCTCTGAATTCATTTGTCAGCTCCGTAGATTTGTTTATTTTCAAAAAAAAAAAAATTTCGGAATTAGGAAAGAGAATTTGGGTTTAAGAAAATTTTCAATCTTAGGAAATACTACATTAGGATCTGAACACAAAGACCCCTCAGGTCTTTGGACTTAATTAGCCTGTGTATCCACTAAAATGTGGATTTGTCTTTGAGTCCTCGCCATCTTAATTCTATTATAATTGGAATAAATAAGTTTGGGTGATAAGTACACGACTTATCAATCCGCCCTCTGATTTGAGGGAATTTTGAGTTTTAAGCATCTACACACTTTCTTTGCACTGACTCGTTATTCGGCGATTCTAACGGAAATTGGTTAGCTAATAAACCTTCTAGGGTGATATGGCTGGCAAGTTATCGTGGGTAACAGCTCATAGGTAGGTTGTCCAGAGCCCAGTCACTGGACCTTTCTCTTTTTGCTGCCTTTAGGTAAATCTTAGATCAGGGAAGCCACCTACTTAAAAAAAAAAATCAAAAAGAAAAAGGAGAAAAGAATAGAAAGAAATAAGCCACACTTCGTCGCACGAGTATGGCTGGCAAGTTGCCGGTGGTAACAGTTCATCGACCGGTTGTCCAGAACCCAGCTCAGAAAATGCACTAAAAATTCCCAAAAACTCAGGAAGAAGCGGAGAAGTAGAATAAACTGGGGAGATATGCACTGGATTCACCCTTGTGTTGACCCCGTAAAAAAATAAAAGTAGGGAGAAAGCTACCGGTTGTAAAGATACACCTTTAGGCAGAATTCTTTTTGAGGTCACCTAGAGGCGTAGAAATCCAAAGTCCGTTCTAATTGCCGGTCAACGAGTCTATCACAATCACAATAAGATGCTTAAAACTTAGGGTTCTCATCAAATCTTGGGTGAGTTGAATGGCCGTAGAAAGCCACTCTTAAACCCTAAAATTTGTAAATGCAAAAAAATTAGAAAAGAGTAAAAAGAGAAAAAGAAATTTTTCTTTGAATAAGGCGAGGGTTTGAGGCGGTCTGCATTTTGGCTGATACCCGGGTACTGTTGTGTCTTTGAAAGTTCAGTTCCTAAGTAGACAATTTCCTAATGATTGAAAATAACTCAGGTCCAAATAATCTAACCTAATTCTTTTATAAATAGCATATAGTTTTTTGCTAGGGACTAGCAAAAGATAGGCATGGGGGTATGATGTAAACACATTTACACTACTTAAAATGTCTACTTATGCATGTTCTTAAGCATAGGATTGCATTTCATGATATAAATATTGCATAACATGCATCATCTCGCATTTAGAGTAGTTTGAATAAAATGGAGGTTAATTGTCTCCTTTTATGTGCTTGGACAGGGCAAACATTTTATCGGGGCCTCGGATCAAAGATCCAACCGAATGGATATGATCAGGGCGACGATTGGAGTTCCACGACTCCAAGATCGCCCTAATCAGGCATCCGTAGCATCAAATAGAGACCAGGGAACCCTAGAAGATCAAGGGCCAGGATGGTGTAAATTCGCACTTCAAATGACAAATCCGACTGCACGGATGAATTCGGATCGACGATCGCAGCCCAACGACATAAAAATCGAGTCAATCCGACATCCGTGGCACCATCTACAACTTTCAGAAGATGGACGGCCAAGATGGCGCCACGTGGCACCATCTCAGCCGCCCAAACGGCCGCTGGCATTTTGTGAAGGCCCCCGCCCGATCGCTCTCCGCCGTCAGATGGAGATCCAACGGCTGTGGCCGCCCGGCGCTTAAAACATCACTCGACCATCCGTGCCCCGCAGCGCAATGGTCGAGCGCGCTTACGCGAGCGCGGGGCGCGGGTTCGAGCTGCAGCGAGGGGATTGGAGGCGCGGGTAATTGAGGCGCGTGGAGCGTCGGATGGAGATCGTGTGGTCGCGGGCACCCGATAGCGCCGACGCGCGATTGGACGCCCCGCGTAACGCGCGATCGCACATGCAGGCGGGTGGGTTGCAGCAGGTGCGGACGTGTTTTAAGCCGTCTGATCTCGTGATCGGACGGCTGAAAAGCACTGGACGTGCGCGAGTGTTGAGGAGCGGGCAGCCGAGGAGGCGCGCGTGGTCGCGGCAGCGACGGCCACGTCGGGGCTTTAGTGACGGATTTATCCGTCACTAAAGACCCCTTATTTATTATTTTGAAGATGTAATGTCCATTTTGCCCCCACTCCTTGCAACTATAAAAGGAGACCCCCTCCATACGAAATTCACAT
Source organism: Thalassia testudinum (assembly GCA_037157565.1). Classification (NCBI taxonomy): domain Eukaryota; kingdom Viridiplantae; phylum Streptophyta; class Magnoliopsida; order Alismatales; family Hydrocharitaceae; genus Thalassia; species Thalassia testudinum. The sequence continues at coordinate 76,499,016 of JAZHRO010000031.1, read as the reverse complement.
CCCCTTCTTTCTCCTCTCTACCCCTCCAAAGCTCAAGAGAAGCTTGTCCCACACCCGGGATGCTTCTCGCGAGATAAAGTCCAATTTTCGTTCCCCTTCGGAAGTGGATCCCGCGACGATGACGGCATGCTGCTTCGTTCCCGTTCTTCTGATTCATCCTCCTTCGTCCCGCTTCGTTCTCCTTCGTCCAGGCGTCGTCCCGTCCGGCTCGTCCTCCAAGCAACCGTCGAGGAGGATTTCTCTCTCCCTATTCTTTTTACCGCTTTTTAGTATAGATTTGCTGCTTTCTAGATTAATCTACTCGTCCTCCAAGCAATCATCGAGGAGGACATTTCTCTCTCCATTCTTTTAATGCTTTCTAGAGTAAATTTATCGCTTTCTAGAGTAATTGTTTTATGCTTTCTAGTTGTAATGAACAATCTCTTCAATACAAAAATTCCTTGTTTATTCTACATCTCATTTTGATTTCTCTGTGTAATATTCTCTTTCTCTCTTACTCTCTCTCTCTCTTCTATTTATTATAAATAATTAGATGGTTCTAAATTGAATTATTCTGTAACAAATAAAAAGAAACGCGTAGTTTTTAAATCAAACGTCTGCCTCCCTGTGTTTGACCTGGAATTTTAATTTCAGTATAAATTTTATTTGTTGAACACAAATTCTTCGCTTTCGAACTACAATGACAGGTTTTCCAAAACCAAACACGTTAGCGTAGGTTCGTACACGTTCAACATTTTGTGGTGTTGCCGCCCAGGAACGAACTGGGGGCGCCAAAATGTTGAACGTGTACGAACCTACGCTAACGTGTTCGATTTTGGAAAATCTGTCGTTGTAGTTCGAAAGCAAACAATTCGTGTTCAACAAATAAAATTTATACCGAAATTAAAATTCCGGGTCGAACACAGGGAGGCGAACGTTTGATTTAAAAACTACGCGTTTCTTTTTATTTGTTACAGAATAATTCAATTTAGTACTATCTAATTATTTACAATAAATAGAAGAGAGAGAGAGAGTAAGAGAGAAAGAGAATATTACACAGAGAAATCAAAATGAGATGTAGAATAAACAAGCAATTTTTGCATTGAAGTGATTGTTCATTACAACTAGAAAGCATAAAATAATTACTCTAGAAAGCGATAAATTTACTCTAGAAAGCATTAAAAGAATGGAGGGAGAAATGTCCTCCTCGACGATTGCTTGGAGGACGAGTAGATTAATATAGAAAGCAGTAAATATATACTAGAAAGCGGTAAAAAGAATAGGGAGAGAGAAATCCTCCTCGACGGTTGCTTGGAGGACGAGCCGGACGGAACGACGCCTGGATGAAGGAGAACGAAGCGGGACGAAGGAGGATGAATCAGAAGAACGGGAACGAAGCAGCACGCCGTCGTCGTTGCGGGATCCACTTCCGAAGGGGAACGAAAATTGGACTTTATCTCGCGAGAAGCATCCCGGGTGTGGGACAAGCTTCTCTTGAGCTTTGGAGGGGTAGAGAGGAGAAAGAAGGGGATGACAATTTCGTTTGGAGGGGGTCTCCTTTTATAGTTGCAAGGAGTGGGGGCAAAATGGACATTACATCTTCAAAATAATAAATAAGGGGTCTTTAGTGACGGATAAATCTATCACTAAAGCCCCGACGTGGCCGTCGCCGCCGCGCCCACGCGCGCCTCCTCGGCTGATCGCGAGATCGGACGGCTTAAAATTCGTCCGTGCCCGCTGCAACCCGCCCACCTGCGCGTGCGATCGCGCGTTACGCGAGGAGTCTAATCGCGCGTCGGCGCTATCGGGCGCCCGCGACCGCACGATCTCCATCCGACTCTCCACGAGCCTCAATTACCCGCCGCACTCGAACCCGCGCCCCGCGCTCGCGTAAGCGCGCTCGACCGCTACACTGCGGGGCGCAGATGGTCGAGCGCATGTTTTAAGCGCCGGGCGTTCACAGCCGTTGGATCTCCATCTAACGGCGGAGAGCGATCGAGCGGGGGCCTTCACAAAATGCCAGCGGCCGTTTGGGTGGCTGAGATGGCGCCACGTGGCGCCATCTTGGCCGTCCCTCTTCTGGAAGTTGTAGATGATGCCACGGATGTCGGATTGACTCGATTTTTGTGTCGTTGGGCTACGATCGTCGATCAGAATTCATCCGTGCGGTCGGATTTGTCATCTGAAGTGCGTTTTTACACAATCCTGGCCCTTGATCTTCTAGGGTTCCCCGATCTCTATCTGATGCTACGGATGCCTGATTAGGGCGATCTTGGAGTCGTTGAACTCCAATCGTCGCCCTGATCATATCCATACGGTTGGATCGTTGATCCGAGGCCCCGATAAAGTTTTTGCCCTGTCCAAGCACATAAAAGGAGACAATTGACCTCCATTTTATTCAAACTACTCTAAATGCGAGATGATGCATGTTATGCAATATTTATATCATGAAATGCAATCCTATGCTTAAGAACATGCATAAATAGACATTTTAAGTAGTGTAAATGTGTTTACATCACTAACTAACCTATATGCATTTCAAACAATTCGAATAATGCTATAATCGAAATAAAAGGGGAACACTCTCCCAAAAATATGCTCCCGCATACAAGAGCGATAAGCAATAAAAGCACTGGGAACACGTTTCCAAAAATGCCCAACACGGGTTCACAAGACAGAAATTAAGTTCTAATGTCTATCTAAACTAATCTAAATCTAAAAGAAGCAAATAAATGTCTCTGGTCGTCGATCCTTCCTCCACGCACGTGGGATCAAGGCCCACGTGCTCCTATTATTGTCCTCTAGGTGGCGTCAAGGTCCACAAAAAATATCATCTCCGTTGTGCGCTCCCATTGCATTCGTTTAGTTTTTGCATGCAAACAGAGACAAGGTTAGTAATTCATAAAGGTTTCAAAATAGCATAAATTTCCTAAAAAAATTAATAGGTGTATTTCCTCCCCGGCAACGGTGCCATTTGAAAGAGCGATATTCATTTTTGATAAAAACTTTAGCATGAAATGACATGTCATTGTATTTCGTGTGCAGTAGAAAATTACTTTTCAAAACATTAATTATTCAAAATCTAACAAGAATAGTTAGTTTGTATCCACAGGTGATGGAAACACCATCATGAGCCCTAACTAGCTCATTTTGACCAATAAAAGAGAACAAAAGCTCCTACATAACCAACTGGAGGACCTAATTCAATGAATAACCATTTTCAGAGAAAAGTAAGAAACAAGGGGTAAAATTGTAATTTTACCATTGCAGTATAACAACAGGTTTTCTCAAGAGCTAAACACAGGTCAAATGATCTTAAAAAGATACAAAGTGGGTTGGTTCAAACAGAAAAGGGTTTGTGTGAATTCTGGGAATTAAATGACTTCTTGTAATCCTAAAACAGACCTGCTTGATTAAACAAGGTTTTGATCAGGATAAAATTCACCTAAATCCTATAAAAATCATATAAAAATATTCTCTAGGGTTTAGAACCTGCAATTTGGTCATTGGAACCTATTTTGACCTAAAATGGTATCTCAGACAAATATTTGCCCTAAATTGGATTTTTTCATAAATTGACCAATCAAACGTAGTCAAACCCAAAATTCAACCTCACCATTGGATTCCTTAGGTCAAAATTAGGTTTTTACCAAAATTTGGACCTAAGGGGAATTCATCTTAATCTACTTTGCAAATAGGTCCAGCCCAATTACATTTCTACCCCTAGATTTCAAAAACCCTCACAATTGACCCCCTATCTTCTTCTCGTTCTTTCCAGTTAGGTCCCTCTGCCATTATAGCGGTGGGAATCCTACTCCGATGAGCTTGAAAGGGTGATTTCTTCCTAATCTCTCAGAGAATCCCCTTCAAAATTGAAAGGGAGATTTTCTTAGAAATCTCCTCCAGTGTGAACCCAATTAGAAGCCCTATTTGGTACCCAATCTCTCATGCGAACACATGAGATATTTGGGTCTCTCTCGAGTTTCCCCTGCTGGCAAACTTGCCGTGCTTGGAAGCTTCGCTTCCAAGCACAAACTTGACCTCCAAGACTTATTTAAGAAACCCCAACTCATTCTGCATCTCCTAAGCTTGAATTCAGCTGAAGAAACCCCTCAATTTCATCTCTCCTCCTCCGACCGAACTACTCATCAAGCTCTGGCGAATTCCCCCACCCTCCCTCATCGCCTAGCCACAATACCGGTGGTAGGTTCCTCTTCCTCTCGCTCTTCTGTGTCGCGCCTCACCTGCCGACACTCCTACCTCCCCTTCATCCTCGCTGACCTCCCTCTCTGAGCACTTTCATCTCCGGTGTCGGTGATACGAGCCAGACTCCATCCCTGCCTCCCTCTTCGTCCCTTCACTCCCAGATAAGTCCTCTCACCCTCTACTCTATTTTCCCCTTCTTTATTCCCTTGAACGACCACTATCGCACTCCACCATCATCCCCTTCACCTCCAGCCACCACTCCAGCGAGTTCGCTCCACCTCCATAGACCACCTCCCTCCTCGCCGACCGGTCCATAAGCACCACCTTGACTCACTGATCATAATCCCCCACTTCATTCACTCCATTAGCTGCCCTAACATTCCCCCAAACACACCTACTTGCACAACCACAGTGTGCCCTAGACACGCTACCTCAGGCGGTCCCACGCCACGCCAACCATCTCTGCATATTCGTCGCACCTTAACGAAGCTCCCTAAGCTTTTTAATGTGACCGCGAGGCCAATTACATGATTTCAGGTGCAGACGTTCATCCGCCATTGAAGCGAAGCTTGAAGAAAGCTTGCAGGTGCTCCAGGCTTCGCTTGCTCCAGGCTTGTGTCCCAGGCTGCATGGGGCACTCTCGTGAACAACTCCAGGCATCCAATTGGTGCTGTAGGCTGAAGCTGCAACTGCAATCGAATGACACATCTCTACTGCGAACGCGTGTAAGGTGGGTAGGAAGATAGTCCCTCCTCGGAACTGGAAGAATCGTTGGGCCTGCATAAATTATTTTTCTGCCAGTGGCTTATGGCCTCCAACTCACGAGGAGAGGCCCCTCTCTCACCCGAACTGATGCCTCATCCGCGACCACCCCCTGCTGACTTGGTACCCGATCTGACCACACACCTCGCCCACCACCGCACGTCAGTGGGCCTAATCCAGGGTGCATGTCCAACCCGATTACCCAAGAAGTGGCTCTGGGAGAGCGAACCTCAGAGAGAAAAGGAGAGAAGAGAGCTCACGCGGGTAGGGGGTAGATTTTGCTCTGCAAGGAAGGAGAAGACAAGGCCAAAGAAGAAGCTAAGGGCTGAAGCCAAGGAAGGAGGAGGAAGCCGAAGTTAGAAGCTAAGGAAGGAGAAGGGCTACTGCAGAGAGAAGAAGAAAAAGGCGAAGGCAGAAGAAGGAGCTAAAGAAAAGGCAGAGAAAGAAAAGGAAAGAACTGAAGGAAGAAGAAGCTGAAGGTAGTCGAGATAGAGAAGAAGTCCGAGGAGGAGAAAGGCTAAGGCAAGGAATCAAAAGAAGAGAAAGAAAGAAGAAGATTGAAAGCAGCCGCCGAAGAAGAAGGAGAAGAAGAACTGTAGCACCAATATGTAAGCCATCTGATTTACAAATCAGACAACTAATTTTGTGTTTACTCACATATATTGATCTCTTTAATATTTTGTTCTTACATTTATTCCTATCTTTTTGCATTATAACATTGATTTTTATTACATATTACATTCTTTCAAATTCTCAAGTTATGATCTTAATTTCTAAACCCTAATTTGCTCCTTGTGTTCGACCTCAGATTTTCAAATTCGAGTAATAAGTTTTATTTGTTTGAACACTTTTTTGACTGTACTACAACGTGACTTTTCTAAAAATCGATCGAGTGTCCACAAACATTTTAGCACCGTTGCTAAGGAGCAATGGACGATTTAGAAATCCTGATTACAATTGCTGATTTGGTACTAACTTGATATATCTCTTTTTGTTGTGATTTTTTCAGGAGAGAAGATTCACCAAAAGACGACCGAACATCAAACACACGCAGGGCAGGTAATTTCTGATTAATCTCTTTCTCTTAGGCCCCTCATTCTAAAGAGGAAAAACAAGATAAAATCAATTAGGGATACCTACTTTCCATTTCTAGCTAATTCACCCAAGTTGCCTGATTTGATTTCAGCAAGAATACTGATTTGTGCACCCATTTAAGGTAATTAGGGCTACCACCTTCTTGATTGAGCCCTAGATACCATATTTTGGCAACTAAATTGGACCAAAATTAGAGCCAAATTAAGGATTTCAATTTAGGGTTTTAGAGACACACCTTCATAAGCAAGAATTAACTCTCCAAAAAGAAGTGTACCTAAGCCTTGGTTGAAGAGACTTATTCAAGAAAACCCTAAAAATTCAAGCTCTTAATCTCACTTGAATCCTAACAGAAAGGATCTAAAACTTCTCAAAGGACAAATAGGTGACGTTGACCCCCTTGATTGGGTCAACCAACCTTGAAATTAGGTCACTTTTGCACTCAATACATCTAAAGTTCAAGTGAAATCTTAAGCACCTTTGCTCTTAAATAAACTGGTAGACTTAAGAGGTCAAAGTCCCCATTCCGGTCTACCTGGAATATCAGTGACAAGAGAGGTCGGGTGGGGAAAACCCTACAACTCGTGGGAACACTCTACCTTGTAGGGGTCTTTGTGGGACTCTCCCTCTCTGGCTACCCAGGTATTTCTCAAGTGGACTGGTTTTTGACTAAGGGGTATCATCCGCCCCGAACCTCTATAGTCATCCAAATTTTTGGGTGTCTTGATTGGGTCCATCACATTCTACTCTCGTCCAAACCATCGGTGCATGTTCTATAGGTCCTTAAGACCATCCTTGAGACCTTCTCTAGTGATTCACTCCCACCGAAGCCAGGCCTCGATGTCTGTGTTTGTGCAGCAACCCCACCACATAGACATCTCCTCTGATTCATCTGAACCAAATTCCCCTTCTTCCATCATCATGGCACAACCAGTAGAAGAAGGGAATAACCTTGAGAACCAACTCCAGTGCCTTAATGATTTATTTCAAGCCTTTGTAAACCCGCCGCAGCGTCCTATGATGCGAGATCACTACAATTCACTACGGTGGCGATCGAACCTCGAGTCCAAATCCCGGCTAGAGGTTTTGATTATGAACTCAAGCCCAACATGATTCATGCTATTCCAAAGTTTCATAGGCTTAATTCCAAGGATCCCTTCCAGCACATCATACAACTCAAACATCTGGCCCAGACCTTCGGGTCAGATGTCCAAAATTGGGATATTCTTCTCATGAAGATGTTCTCCTTCTCCCTCATGGACAAAGTAGCTCACTGGTATCAAACTCAAATGCGTCCAATCAACACATGGGTTGAACTACAATTCGAATTCTTGAAAAAGTTCTTCCCAGTTGGTCGGATGAATGCCTTACGACACCAGATCACACACTTCACCCAGCAATCTGGAGAACCTCTTCATGAAGCATGGGACCGCTTCTTGGATCTCATGCGAAAGTGCCCCCACCATGGAGATCCTAAATGGGAACAGGTCAGTCTTTTTACCAAGGACTCTGTGAAGATATCTGCTTATTCGTCAATGCAACCTGCGGAGGAAATATCATGGGTCAACATGAAGACACTGTTTGGGAGATTCTCGAGAATATGTGGGAGAACTCCATCAATAATAACTCCATGGGCTTATTTGATCGGATGAATGCCTATGCATCGATGAATCCAAGGGGAGCACACGAGACGTAGGGCCTGTCCTCATCCGTCGACTTGGAATTGATGGCCAGTCATATGGACAAGGTCTCTATCATTGAGAAGAAGGTGGATGACCTAACTCGACATCTGCAACAAGCCACCTTTGCACAAAACCCGTTCGCACAGCCGCCCTCTGAGAGGGAAGCTGTGCATAACATCTACCACCGATCTTCTCAGGGGATGGACCCGTATCCACCCCCATTTTACTCTAGGACCATAGGAAACTCTGATCCAACCTACTCTAGTTGGGGGAACTCTGAACCCTCGTACTCTGACTTTCCTGAGGTTCCTCAGACGTGCGAGGACCTCAACGCCATCCAGAATGACCCATTCTCTAATACCTATAACTCTGGATGGCAAAATCATCCCTATTTCCTATTGGCGAGAAATAATCAGAATCAAAGACCACCATATCAACCCCGCCCACAAGCTTCTCGTCCATATCAGCCGCCTCAGCCTCGGCCCAACCCTACCTATAAATCTGGGCCAACTCAAACAAATCAAATGACTCTTATCCTGCAGACTCTGACTGACATTCAGAAGACGAATGCGGCTATGCAAAAGCAGCACAAGGACGAGATCACAGAGGTTCACAATCAACTCGCCTAGATGGCGAATTCCCGCCAACCTGGCACACTTCCTTCACAACCTCTGCCAAATCCGAATGACGTGTCGAACCAGAGGCGCAGTATGAACCCAAATCCAAGCCAAGCCCACATGATTTATCCAGCCCCTTCTGTTCCATCACCCGACGAGATAGAAGCTTCAACATTGTATGCGGGATTTCAGCAGTAGCCACCCATTTTATCAACTCCAAACCAAAACCAGGCAGGACTGAATTATGTTACAACCCATAGTGGCAAAGCAACACAAGACCCACCTTATCCAAGCCACTTTCAGCCTGGTAGTAACCCAAGCCCTAAGATAGTTATCCAGGACATCCCTGTCCCAGATCAAGAACTTGGACTGTTCACGGGCGTTTCGTGTGGATTTAAAGTGTATTATGTTGTAGTATAACTGACAAAACGTTCGAACAAATACAAAGTTTTTATTACTCGAAGACCGGAGTATCCGAGGTCGAACACAGGGAGCAAATGGAACTTACCACTAAATCAAAATGTAATTGAACACTCTAATTTACTCAAAATATCAATTCAGGTATGAATGTATGCGATTAAAAGGAGTTAGGGCAAAAAAATATGAAATTGGACGTCTGATCACTTAAAAGCATTTCTCCTTTTTTCTTGATTATTCTTCTTCTTCTTCTGCTGCAGTCGTTGCTCTTTCTTTTCCTCTTCTGATCTCTGCAAAGTCTTCACTTGGCTTCTCTGTGCCTTTGCTTCTGGCTTGCTCTTTTCTTTCTTCTCCTGCGAAGGCTTCTTTCTTGCTTCTTCTCTGCCTTGTTTCTTCCTCTTCTATTCTTCTCTGCCGTTCCTTCTTCTTTCTTTCTTTTCCTTCTCGCGGCCAAGTCCTTCTCCTCCTGCGTTCAGCCTGCCTGCACAGGAGCAAAACCTAACCTTTCTCCCTCTACCCGCGCATCTCTCTCTCTCAAGCAATTCACTCAAACCGCTCTCCCAGAGCCACAGCCATAATCGGGTCGGATCGTACCCGCGACCAGGCGCACCTGCAGGTGTGTGATGCGCGAGGAGTGCGTAGGTCTAGGTCGGGTCAGATTCACCAAGTCCGCGTGGTCAGGCCGCGGACGAGGCGGGTGGGGTCAGTGAGGGACCTCACCCCTGTGCTTACTGAGGCGATAAGAGTAAAACACAAAAACAACTTATATGGTACCTGAGGATTGCAATCCCACGATGTGGGACTATCTGGTCTCGCCTTCACGCGCGCCTGCAGAAGCTTCGTCGTGCGATTGCCCCGCAGCTGCTGGCTCTGCTAGCGCTCCTTGGCTGGACTCGTTCACCTCGCGACACTCGCGCTAGTATGCAGCACCTGTAGCCTGGAAGACCGAGTGCCTGGAGCTTCGTGGGAGCTTCATCAGAGGTCGTCCATGGCGGCAGCGGCTCGAACCCTGTCATACACAAAACGCGCCTCTCGGCCAAATCAGAATAGCTAGAGACCTTCACCGTGGCACGGCGAAGGCGGTGGGAAGTGCTGCAGGCCGCAGGTCGGCCTAGGCGTGCGTGCCTAGGTCAACCTGTGGCCGGAGATGGTGGGTTGGTCGGGGGGTGATTGTGGAGGGCTGGAGTGGCAGTGGTAGGGTGGAGTGTGTTCCTGGAGGTGAGGCGGAGCTTTCGAGGTGGTTGGCGAGCCGTGTGGAGGGCTGGAGTGGTGTGGGCGGCTCGCCGGAGTGTGGTCGGAGGCGAAGACGATGGAGGTGGTTAGCGTCTGTCGAGGGTCGATCAAGGGAGATAACAGGGGGAAAAGAGAGAGGAGAGGATGGAGAGGAGCTCTAACCTAACTGTAAGGACGAAAGGGGACGGAGGGCGAACAGCAGTACCTGCTGTCGCCGGAGAAGATGACGCCCAGTGGGGGAGGACGACGGCGACGACGGGGCTGAGGCGGCGTGCGCTGGTACTGCGCGACGCGGAGGAAGGTCAGGAAGTTAACTCTGCCACTGGTTTTGTGGCAGAGCGAAGAGGGAGGGGAGGGGGCCTCGCCGGAGCCTGCTGGGAGTTTGGCCGGGCAGGAGGAGAGGAATTGGGGGTGGAACCTCGGCCAAACCAAGCTCAGCCTCTTCGGCCGGAGTTGTGGGTTCTTATATAGGCGCTGGACTTGGTGTGCAGGGCGTGAAGGGCACGTAATTGCCTGAGGTTGGTCACCGGAGATGGAAAGGAGTTAGGATACCCAAATCTCTCGTGCGTTCGCACGAGAGATTGGGTTCACACCAGGGATCGATATCGGTCTTAAATGGAAGGGAATTCTTCAGAGAATTCTCCTTCCATTTCTGGGAGGGAATCTCTGAGGGATTTGAGAGCAATCCCTCTCCGAACCTCGCCGGAGCTCGGTTCTGCCCTAGCAATGGCGGCAGGACCGGTTTGCAAAGGAGGCGAAGAACCTAGGGGGTTCTCCGCAACGGTATTCAAAAGATAGGGACCAATTTGTGATTTGGGTGTACTAAATTGCAAGGTAGGTCAAGATGACCTCTCCTTAGGTCCAAATTTTGGTATAAACCTAATTTGGACCTAAGGAATCCAATGGAGAAGTTAGATTTCAGGTTTGACCTCGTTTGACTGGATATTTTGCATAAAAACCCAAATTAGGTTAATTGAAGAGCTAGGACCCTAATCTAGGTCAAACTAGGTTCCAAAGGCCAAATTAAGTGTTCTAAACCCTAGAGTATGTTTTTCCATAATTTGTAGAGGGTTTACTTGCTTTTTGTTCTGACCGGAACCTTGTTAATTTAAGCGGGTCTGTTTTAGGGTTACCAAGTGTCTTTTAGTTCTTAGATTGCACATGAACCCATTTCTGATTGACTCAACCCACTTTTTATCTCATTTAGACCATTTGACCTATGTTTTGCCTCTGAGAAATCCCGTTTATCTACTGCAATGGTAAAATTGCAGTTTTAACCTTTATTTCATGTTTTCTTCTCAGAGCACTTGTTCCTTCAGTTAGGCCTTCTTCTAGGTTATGTAGGAGCTTTTATCTTCTTTATTGGGTCAAAATGAGCTAGTTATGGCTCATGATGAGGCTCTCATCATGGACCTATTCTAGGGGAACCATCCAAGGTTCCATTTCCTGAGGCCTTGACTAAGGGAAAGATGACAAATAAACCCGTGGCACCTAAGGAGGATCTGGTCAAGCTCTTTCAATAGGTCCATATAAACATCCCATTGATGGATGCAATCCCCCACGTACTGGCTTACACACGATTTCTGAAAGACGTGTGTACACCCAAGCATAAGCTGTGAAACAAAAGTGGGAGTCCGATCATACTGTCAGAGCAAGCCAGCTCTGCAATTTTGAGTAAACTCCCACCTAAGGCAGCAGACCCAGGTACTCCCCTAATTTCCTGTACCATTGGTGATACACAATTTGACAGAGCTTTATTAGATCTAGGAGCCTCCATAAACCTAATACCTACATCCCTACTTGACCATCTTGAGGAATCTAAGCTTAAACCGACGGAAGTGACATTGCAATTGGCTGACTGATCTATTAAGTCACCTAAAGGAGTACTTAAGGATGTCATTGTTAGGGTACGGGATTTCTATTTCCTTGTGGACTTTGTAGTCTTGGATATGGATGCTCCAGAAAATCCAAGGGATACATCGATTATACTAAGGAGAACCTTTCTGGCCACTGCTAGGGCCAATATAAATTGTGAGGAGGGCCAAATTGAATTGAAATTCGGGAACCAAACACTAAATATTGACATTTTTAAGGCCCAACAAGGGATTAATTGCGGTGTTATAGAACAGATATGTGATATCAAGGAAGTGGTTGACGATCCGTATACTAAGGACAACCTGACTACTTCCGATCAACCACAAGAGGATCAAAACCTGCAATCAGAGGAGTCCAAACCTAACCTAGATACACCCATAACTCCTTCCCTTGCTCCTGACACACACCCCGAACCGCCCGCTGTGGCTGATAACCTTGTTCTGGAACTCAAGCCTCTTCCCAACCATCTTAAGTACGTCTTTTTGAGTTCCAATCAAATGTTTCATATGATTATCAACTCCAGACTCACACCTGACCAGGAATCCCATTTGATTACTGTTCTCCAGCAACATCGTAGAGCCATTGGATAGACTCTCGATGATTTGACTGGTATCAGCCCCTCTTACTGCACACACTGTATCTACATCGAAAAGGATACACAACCTTCTCGTGAAATGCAAAGACATTTGAATCCTAATCTGCAAGAGGTCATGAAAAAGGAGATCATCAAGTGTTTAGATGCAGGGATCATCTACCCAATCTCCGACAGTCGGTGGGTGAGTCCAATCCAGGTTGTGCCTAAGAAGGCAGGACTCACCGTGATCACAACTGAAATCAGAGAAATCATACCGACCCGTGTGGTGAATTCATGGAGAGTCTGCATTGATTACAGAAGACTCAATTCCTCCACAAAGAAGGATCATTTCCCACAATTGTTTATTGATCAGATCCTTGAGAAACTACTAGGAAATAGGTTCTACTTTTTGGATGGGTATTCTGGTTATAACCAGGTGGCAATCCATCCTAAGGAACAAGAAAAGACCACTTTCACCTGCCCCTTCAAGACATACGCTTTCTGAAAGATGCCGTTCGGTCTCTGCAATGCACCCACCAATTTTCAGCTGTGCATGCTTGCCATATTCTCAGATTATCTAGAAGTCTTCATGGATGACTTTTCACTATTCGGAGAATCATTTGATGATTGCCCCCTGCACTTGGTCCAAATCCTCAAGCGGTGCATTAACTTGAATCTGGTTTTTTCCTGGGAAAAGAGCCATTTCAAGGTGCTTGAAGGAATTGTCCTGGGACATCTCATATCAGAAGAGGGCGTCCAGGTCGATCGAGCCAAGGTGAACTTGATTTCCAAACTCCCTATGCCTAGCTCGATCAAGGACATCCGATCTTTTTTGGGGCACGTCAGTTTTTACTGTCGATTCATTCCTGATTTCTCAAAGATCGCACGCCCCCTGACCACTTTGCTATCTAAGGATGTACCTTTGGAAATCTCCAAGCAATGCACTCAAGCATTTGAAATCCTCCATGATTGAGTTACCCAAGCCCCGATCCTATAGTCTCCTGATTGGTCTCAACCCTTTGAGATCATGTGTGATGCATCCGATTTCACTGTAGGAGCGGTACTTGGGTAGAAAATTGACAGGAAACCCGTGGTCATCTATTATGCTAGTAAGACACTTGACAAGGCTCAGCATAACTACACGGTTACTAAGAAAGAGCAACTAGCTATAGTATTTGCCCTGGAAAAAGTTCAAATCTTATCTCCTAGGTTCCCGTGTTATCATTTACTTGGATCACACAACTGTAAGTCATCTCCTTGTGAAGAAGGACGTGAAACCTCAATTAATCTGTTGGATCTTGCTGTTGCAAGAGTTTGACCTCGAGATTCATGATAAAGTAGGAAAATAGAATGTGGTAGCTAATCACTTGTCCTACCTTCCTTCTGAGACCATCAACCCGTTCGGACCCATTACAGAACATTTTCCTGATGAGCACCTCCTGACTATCAATACAAGGCTTCCATGGTTTGCTGATATAGTAAACTACCTGGCATCACATCAGATCCCGTCCGATTGGCTGAAAGCCAAGAAGGACAAATTGCTTTCCGATGCCAAGTATTACTTCTGGGAAGACCTGTATCTTTTCTGCATCGGTGCTGATCAAATCATTCTACATGTCGCAGAAGCAGAAATTCAGGACATCTTATCCTTCTGCCATGACCAGGCATGCGGTGGATATTTCTCAGGTCATAAAACAGCAGCAAAAGTCTTCCAGTACGGCTTCTATTGGCCCATGATTTTCAAGGACGCATACAATCACTGTAAATCATGAACTTGTTGCTAGACCTTAGGCAACATGCGCCATCGTGATATGATGCCCTTACAACTGATTCTCGTATGTGAAATATTCGTTGTATGGGGGATTGATTTTATGGGACCCTTTCCTGTTTCGGACGGCTTCAAGTACATTCTACTCACTGTTGACTACGTGTCCAAATGGATCGAAGCCATTCCGACTCGAACCAATGATCATAAGGTGGTCATCAAATTCATTCATCAGAACATCTTTTAGCGATTTGGGATTCCACATGCTATAATCTCTAATGGAGGAACCCATTTCACTAATGCTCAGTTCAGGTCACTGATGACCAAATCGGGGTGTAGTACCGAATCTCTACTCCTTACCACCCCCAAACTAATGATCTAGTTGAGCTATCAAATTGGGAGATCAAGAAAATCCTCCAGGTTACTGTTCGACCTGACAGGAAAGACTGGTCATCCAGACTTTCAGAAGCTTTGTGGGCTTATAGGACCGCCCATAAAACCCAATTAGGTATGTCTCCCTTCAAATTGGTGTACGGGAAAGCATGTCACCTCCCCGTCGAATTGGAGCACAAAGCCTATTGAGCAGTATGGAACTGCAACCTAGATCTTTCCAAGGTAGGAACCCATAGAAAGCTTCAAATGAGTGAGATCGATGAATTACTCCATGATGCGTATGAGAACTCATGAATTTACAAAGAGTGGGTTAAGGCCTTTCACGACAAGCACATATCTCGAAAGATCTCTCATCCTGGTCAAAAACTCCTACTCTTTGATGCCAAGCTTAAGCTATTTCCAGGAAAACTTTGATCAAAATGGATCGGATCTTACATCGTCCGATGAATCTTTGAAAATGGAGCCATCGAGATCAGTCCACTCAGCCACCATTCAGAACCTTTCGTCGTGAACGGTCAGAGACTCAAACCGTTCATTGACTTGATCGATACAAAATTGGCTAAGATATCCTTTACCCTCCATTCTCCCTGAGCTCATTACGCCCAGCCAATGGTGTAAAACTCAGCGCTTAACGGGAGGCAACTCATCATTTTTGAAAAACCTAAAACCTTTCTTGACATTCCTACGCTGAATTCATATTGCACTTGAGGGTTCATCCATTAGAACAGCCGACCCCAACTCAGGTAGCCGTACCCGAGTTTTGAAATCGTCCACAACAGTACCTCGACCCGTTCTCCCACCCAAAACCTGTTCTAATGAATGATATAAGCTGAACTCGAACCCACCTAATTTACAATGGGGACATTGCAAATCATAGGCATGGCAGCGTATGAAAGTGCAAAACTCAGTGAAAAATCATCTCACAAGAAAAGGTTTCAACAAAAAAATCACATATCACAAAAACACCAAAAAAATGAAAAAAATCTTGAAAAAGAATAAAAAATTCTGAGGGGAGAGAAAATTTTGAGGCCATACAAATCATGAGAGAAAGGGAAAAAGTGAAAAATGTCAAAAAAAAAGGAACACAAAATGAAAAGAAAAAGAAGAGATAGTCACTAGTAAGAAATTAAGGGATTAACTAAGTTCTAGACTATATCAAGAAAAAGAAAATGAAAGGAAAAAGTGCTAATGAGACACAAAAGAGATTAGCAGGAACGTTGATCTTAGGCCTCTTGGGCTAGACTCCTAGGCTTAAAAATTCAAGTATCCGCTAAGATCTGGATAGTCCTCAAGAGGTTGGGGAAAATGTGAAGCTTAAGTATTAGGTCTAAGGCCTAGGGAGTATTCGGCCTCGTTAACTGACCTCTGGTTTGCAGGACTCAGTAACCTAAGCACCCCAATCCACACACAGTCTAGTTCAGTGCACATAAGTATCAAAATCATGTAAAAGCATTTAATTGTTCTGAAAAAGTCGCCTAGGTTAGGAGTGGCCAATCAACACAAATTGATTTAGACGAGTTCCTGACATGGAGAGGCGGTTAATTCCCCTCGAAGATGCATAATAACATATCATCTCCTCGGTACTTGTCTCCTAGAATATTTACATATCCTACTGGGGGCATGTAAGCACCCCATGCTGGTTCAGATGCCATGGGTGGCATTATCACGAAATGTCTATTGCCAGGGTCTGGATTTAGCTATAGAGCATCATCGGTGGGATTATCTCGAAATCTCGAAAGCTAGGGTTTTGGGGGTTGCCATGGGCGGTGCTATCACGAAGCATCGATTTCAAGGGACCCTTAGAGGATTGATGATAGGGACTAGGAATCCGATACAGACCATGTTGAGAAGTCAATCCAAAGCTAAAAATAAAATGAAAAGAGAGAGAAAACTCTCCAAACAAAGAAAATCCTTTGTCTTTCTCTTACAAAAAAATGCACTACAAAATGAATTGAGGCTAAAATATGTTACAAGCATGGGTGCTTTAACCGCGGAGTCCAACGAACCTTAAGATAGTTTTTGTGGGCCTTAAAAACCTTCGCAGCAGACTGAGGCTAGAGCTGGTCAGGTCTAAATCTTGGTTGCTACTTGAGTACCTCTAGGCCTATTGTCAGCATTCTAACCTAATCAAAAGAAGAAAGCACTCGTCATACTTTTTGAACGTCAAGAAACTCATGGTCTAGAATCGAAGTTAAAACCTTAAAATTTTGCTAAGGGACTAGCGAAAGCCAGGCATGGGGGTATGATGGAAACATCCTAACTAGCTCATTTTGACCCATAAAAGAGAACAAAAGCTCCTACATAACCAACTAGAGGTCCTAAATCAATGAATAACCATTTTGAGAGAAAAGTAAGAAACAAGGGGTAAAACTGTAATTTTACTATTATAGTATAACAACGGATTTTCTCAAGGGCTAAACACTGGTCAAATGGTCTTAATAAGATAAAAAGTTGGTTAGTTCAAACAGAAAAGGGTTCGTGTGAATTCTGGGAATTAAATGACTTCTTATAACCCTCAAACAAACCTGCTTGATTAAACAGGATTTTGGTCAGGATAAAATTCACCTAAACCCACTAAAAATCATATAAAAATATTCTCTAGGACTTAGAACCTGCAATTTGGCCATTGGAACCTATTTTGACCTAAAATAGGGTCTCAGACAAATATTTGCCCTAAATTGGGTCTTTACGTAAATTGCCCAATCAAATGTGGTCAAACACAAAATCCAACATCACCATTGGATTCCTTACGTCCAAATTAGGTTTGTACCAAAATTTGGACCTAAGGGGAATTCATCTTGACCCACCTTGCAAATAGGTCCAGCCCAATTACATTTATTCCCATAGATTTCTAAAACCCTCACAATTGACGCCCTATCTTTGTCTTCGTTCTTTGCAACTAGGTCCCTCTGCCATTATAGCGGAGGGAATCCTACTCCAGCGAGCTTGAAAGGGTGATTTCTCCCTGATCTCTTAGAGAATCCCCTTCAAAATTGAAAGGGAGATTCTCTGAGAAATCTCCTCTAGTGTGAACCTAATTAGAAGCCCTATTTGGTACCCAATCTCTCATGTGAATGCATGAGAGATTTGGGTCTCTCTCCAGTTTCCTCTACCAGCAAACTTTCCATGCTTGGAAGCTTGGCTTACAAGCATAAACCCAACCTCCAGGACCTATTTAAGAAACCCCAACTCATTCCGCATCTCCAAAGCTTGAATTCAGCTGGAGAAACCCCTCAATTTCATCTCTCCTCCTCCGACCGAACTTCCCATCAAGCTCCGATGACCTCCCCCACTCTCCCTCATCTCTTAGCCACAATATCGATGGTAGGATCCTCTTCCTCTCGCTCTTCCACATCGCGCCGCACCCTCCGACGCTCCTGCCTCCCCTTCATCCTCGTCGACCTCCCTCTCTGAGCACTTTTGTCTCCGGCATCGACGATACAAACCAGATGCCATCCCTGCCTCCCTCTTTGTCCCTTCACTCCTAGATAAGTCCTCTCACCCTCTACTCTATTTTCCCCTTCTTTATTCCCTAGAACGACCACTGCCGTACTCCACCACCATCATCCCCCTCACCTCTGGCCACCACTCCGGCGAGTTCGCTCCACCTCCACAGACCACCTCCCTCCTCGTTGACTGGTCCATAAGCACTGCCTCGACTCACTGATCATAATCGCTCACTTCATTCACTCCACTGGCCTCCCTAACATTCCCCTAAACACACCCACTTACACGGCCATAGTGTGCCCTAGGCACGCTACCTCAGGCGGTCCCACGCCACGCTGACCATCTCTACACATTCGCCGCAACTTGGCGAAGCTTCCTGAGCTTTTTAACATGGCCACAAGGTCATTTGCGTGATTTCAGGTGCAGACATTCATCTGCCATTGAAGCGAAGCTCGAAGCAAGCTTGTAGCTGCTCCAAGCTTCGCCCACTCCAGTCTTGTGTCCCAGGCTGCGCGGGGCACTCTCGCGAACAACTCCAGGCATCCAATTGGTGTCGAAGGCTGAAGCTGCAGCTGCAATCAAATGAAGCATCTTTGCTGCAAACGCACACGAGGAGGGTGGGAAGATAATCCCACCTCAGAACTTGAAGAAGTGCTGCACCCGCATAAATTATTTATCTGCCGGTGGCTTATCACCTCCAACTCACGGGGTGAGGTCCCTCTCTCACCCAACCTGATGCCTCGTCTGCGACCACCCCCCGCAGATCTGGTAACCCAACCTGACCTCACACCTCGTCCACTACCGCACGCCGGTGGGCCTGGTCCCGGGTGTGTATCTGACCCGATTACCTGAGAAGTGGCTCTAGGACAGTGAACCTAAGAGAGAAAAAGAGAGAAGAGAGCTCATGCAAGTAGGAGGTAGGTTTTGCTCTACAAGGAAGGAGAAGACAAGGCAGAAGAAGAAGCTAAGGGCTGAAACCAAGGAAGGAGGAAGCCAAAGTTAGAAGCTAAGGAAGGAGAAGGGTTGCAGCAGAGAGAAGAAAAAGGTGAAGGTAGAAGAAGGAGCTGAAGAAAAGGCAGAGAAAGAAAGAAAAGGAAAGAACTGAAGGAAGAAGAAGCTGAAGGCATCCAAGACAGAGAAGAAGGCAGAGGAAGAGAAAGGCTAAGGTAAGGAATTAGAAGAAGAGAAAGAAAGGAGAAGATTGAAAGCAGCCGCTAGAGAATAGGAGAAGGAGAAGAAGAAGAACTGTAGCACCAATATTTATGGCGTTTGATTCACAAATCAGATGTCCAATTTTGTGTTTATTCACATACATTGATCTCCTTAATATTTTGTGCTTACATTTGTTCCTATCTTTTTGCACTATAACATTGATTTTTATTGCATATTACATTCTTTCAAATTCTCAAGTTATGATCTTGATTTCTAAACCCTAATTTGCTCCCTGTGTTTGACCTTGGACTTTCAAATTAGAGTATTAAATTGTATTTGTTTGACCTCTTTTTCGACTGTACTACAACGCGACTTTTCTAAAAATCGATCGAGCGTCCACAAACAATAGGGAGGAATTAGCCTATCAAATTAGTGAGTGGTGACTCGTTTAATCGAGAATCTCAATGGGTGAGCCTATTCCTTTGTGCAACTTGTTACCCTCATGAATTCTCATTCTAAGCAATTAATTAAAACTATAGGGGTTTATATGCAAAATTACCATAATATAATATTATAATCATCTTGGTAATGATAATCAATGTAAATACTAATTTCCTGTAAGACAATCCTTATTTGCGATAATCAATGTGGCATGCTCTTATCTAATTCATGAGATACTCAATCAGAAGCAATTTATCAAGAATAGAGAGATATGCATGCAAAATCACCTTAATATATTAATTTGGTAAATAAATGAATAGGAAGTTTCACAATGGCATTTTTCATAATTACTAATTGGATGGAAAATAGAGGTTTTTGCCTCTCTCCTATTTGAGCATGGGGAGAAGAACGGCGGCCGATGAGGCTTTGGGGGAAGGTCGGCCAGCACATTGGCTTCACGTTGGCAGCGATGGTTTGGCCTACGATAGTCAGAGATGGCTAGCCAGTGGAAAAGAAATCACCAGCGATGGTGGCTTCCAACGACGTGCGTGGACTGCGGGAGAGTCGGCTGCGGATGTAGACGAGCTCGAGGTGTCGAGGAGAGGTCAACAGTATCGACGGCGCAGAGTGAGGTGGCCGGATGAGTCGGCTGCGCATGGTGTTGACCGGCCGTTGATGGGTTCCTCTTCTTCACCATTGACGGAGAATAAGATGAAGGAGAATAAGGAGTAGATTATGGTGCACGGGCATCCACGAGCGTGAAGGCACGCACAAGGGTGTGGTGGCTGGTGCGCGTATGGGCATGGGCAAGGCTGCTGCGGTGCACATGGAGGTGGCCGATGGTCGTGCTCTGCTGTGGGTGGGCTATCGTGTTCGAGGTCACGTGAGGATGCACGTGGCAGTGCATAGCCATGTCTGAAGATGGTTTGCGGTGAGGGGAACAGTTGGTGGTGGTGGGTTCTTCTGAGGGAGATGGTGAATAATGGATAGGGTGGTGATGGGTGGTTTGCTTGGCGAAGGTGAAGAGGAAGAAGTTGAAGAAGAGGTAGATGGTGTTGGCGCTATGGATGGGTTGCTGCAGTGTGGGGCATGTGGTGTTGATGGCGTTGGTGGTGCAGGTGTGCGCTCTATCACCGCGCACACCACGGTAGGCGAAGGACGAAGGAGTACGTTCTAGCCATGGTGCACGCTTGGGTTAATGGTGTGCGCTTGTTCCACGGTGTCCGAGAGGGAGGTGATCCCCATAGGGAGGGGGAGAAGATTCGTTCCGATGGGGAGGATGGCATGGCTTTTTAAAAGAAAACTCTCCGTCTATTTCTCTTCAGTCGCCGACTTCTCCAACCACTCTGTGAATATCGCAAGCGGTTGGAACAGAAGATAAGTTCTGGCCGTACTCTATCAGACATCTGACTTCATCATCAGACATCTTAAAAAAATGTAAAGTCAAGACACTTGTCCTGCAATTTCTAGACGTCCATTCTTAGCTCCAGACATCTTATAAACATAGAAATGTCATGTGAACTCTTGTACCTAGCCTGCATTCATAAAATAAAGTATATTATCATAGCATATGTTATTAAACGTAAAATCAGAGCATAAAATTAAATGTAGACCAAGGTGAATTACCATATATCTCCTAGTTAATTAACAACAAAGAGTAAATAATTAAATAGTACTTAAGCTAAATAATGGTCCACAATAGTAGACTTATCAAGCGCATTAACATAGCACCACCACCACCTCAGTCTCCTCCCTTTCCTTCCCCTAGCACCATCACCAACTCATACTCCTCCCACCTCCTCCCTGTAGCCACCACCACCACCTCACTCATTTTTTTAATATTAGTATGTTTTGATTACATGTTACTTGTTGCTTGAGAAATTGTGCCCACATATATATTTAGTTTGATTACATTATATTGTGTGAGTGAATGTTTGTCAATGAATGTTTTCAAATTATATTTGTTCAAATTAATTGGATTAGGGATGACGCACTAAAAATTTATATGTTTGAATTGTGAGGTGTGCCCATGTTTGTTGCAATGCGATTTTGTGTATGCAGGATGTGAGAGAAATCTCATATTATAGGAGAAACTCTGCTGAAATTTTTTGGCTTATGGTTTGAGTGTAGGTAAAGGTTTAGGGTTTATGATTATGATTGACATTTTGGGTTTATGGTTTTGTGTTTAGGGTTTAAGATTATGGTTATTTGTTTTCAAGGTTAGGTTTCAGAGTTTTGTGTTTATGGTTTAAGATTAGGTTTATGATTTTTTATTTCAAGTTTTGGTATTAGGTTTAGAGAACTAGATTTAGGTTATAACATTTTTAATAGAGTTAGGGTTTTCTATTTAGGTTTTAAGTTTAGGTTTTTTGTTTTTTGTTTAGGTATACAAGTTTTTACTTTAGGTTTTGAGTTTTGGATTTAGGAATTCTGGTTTTGATTTTCGATTTAGGGTTTTGATTTTTGAATTATGATTTAGGGTTTTAGTTTTAGGATTTTGGGTCTTGGGTATAGAATTTAGAGTTTAGGTTTAGTTTATGGTTTATGGGTTTAGTCGTTCAGTTTAGGGATCATGATTTTTATGTTTCCAAGTATGGAGAAATTTATAAATTTAGATACACACACATAAATTTAGATGCACCTGATGACAAACAATAGGAGTTCTAATCCCTAGAGTATAAGTTGTGAGAGAGATATAACTGTGTCAAAATATTTGCCCATTAAGACTTATGATCATGTTATACGGATAATGTGTAGTGTGTGTATACCTTACTTACATGCACAATGCGTTGTCTTTATAACATGCCATAAGACTTGATCATCGTTAGTTCAATGAAGATCCCAAGCTAAAGAGGGTCCTTGAAGATTTGATCACAACTTAGGGTTACTTGTTACATGTAACTAATGTGTAGAGAAATTTCAGTCGCATTTTCTCGCTCTTCTCTAGTATACCAACTAATCTTAGCTCCATTCCTGAAGTGCCCTTTAATGGGGGCTCTTAGAAATGTAGTTAAGGTTAGTCTTAGGGGGGTATATTGGAGAAGTGCAGGGAAATACTATCAAAATTTCTCCAAACATTGGTTGCATGTAAGAAGTAACGTTATGATCAAATATTCAAGGATGGGCTATCAAGTGAAAATCTTCTTAAAATGCACATATTTTCCTTATTTGAATCAAACTTATGAGTGGTTGACCTTGAAATTTAGATTATCATAGATAAGTCATGGATTAGTCTAAGGAATTCAAATCACTATGAATACAAGAATGCAGTAATTTCATTTCTAGAGTGGGCATTTAATGATGATAGAAAGACATTTAGATGCGGAGAATTTCTTGAGCTGATTTTATGCACATATAGATGCTTGAATGGACTTTTCCAAGATCGAGACACCGTTTTCGAGTAGGCAATATGTAACGGTTGGTGACAACATTACGTAAATTGAACAACTCATGGTAAGCAAATCATAGCAAAAGTTAGATATATATGATAGAATTGGAAATTTAGAACAAAGTGATGATAATCAGGGAAATGAATTAGATAAAATGTTACATGATATGAGAGCAGCAGACCTTGAGGATGCTGATATGATGAGACATTACAAGATTGTAATGAGTTTTATGATACAATTAAGGCAGCAGAGGATCCTATTACTCCTGGAATAACATCAATGTGAAAGTTGTCATTCCTTCTAAATTTGTTTCAAATGAAAGTGATAAATAGAGCCACGGCAAAATTAATGTCTAAGGTCCTTCAATTCATTGGAGAGCTGTTGAATAATCCTACTGGGTATCTTGGGTCATGGTATGATGCGAAGAAGCAAATACACAGGCTTGCACTGAAATGCGAGAAGATTGATGCATGTCAAAATGATTGTATTATATAGAAATGAGTACTCAGGGTTGAGTAATTATCCTGAATGTGGTAGGGAGAGGTATAGGTGAGTAAATCAACAAAGATAGGCTGAAAGAAACAACCGGAGAAGATTCTTTGTTATTTTCCATTTATCCCTAGGCTACAACACCTATTCATTTCCAGTAAAACAGTCAAAATTGATGGCATGGCATCAAGAGAATAAATCAAGAGATAGATGCATTTGTCATCCAATAGATTCTGATGAGTGGAATATATTTAACGAGAATCACACATCATTCACAGTAGAGGCACATAATGTGAGATTTGGGACTTGCAAGCGATGGATTCAACCAAATCAAGAACATGTATCCGTCATATTCCATATGGTCGATTGTCATTTTAACTTATAACTTACCTCCTTGGATATGCATGTGATCCACATTTATGATGTTAACTCTCCTTATCTCAGGCCCCAAGCAACTAGGAAATGCGAAGATGTTTATCTCTAACCATTATTGATGAATTGGAAGTCCTTTGGTACAATGGTGTTAAAACATATGACACGCACAAAAAAGAATTCTTTCAGTTAATGCAGCATTATTGTGGATAGTGATAACACCGCACAAGGGGGTGATAATTCTGTTAAATAGGGCCCATCTTAAGAATAAAAGGCACAACATAAGTAGAATGGGAGCATTGCATGCATCATGTACCAAGATCGCTTGTAAAACTGTATTAATGGCCATTTGTGTAAGTACTTGTCAAAGCAGGCCTCAGATAAGCAATCAGACCGCACTAATGGATTCAGAACGACGAACGGAGTCTAACGGACTCAAGATCGGCCAAATCTGACATCCGGAGCTCCTACAGTGGGCCCAAGAAGTTCTGACTGTTGATCTGGTGATCAACAGCCCTCATTGCGCCACATCACCCCCGCTCCACCACACGCCACTTCATCCATCAGCTGAGATCCAATCACGGCCGTCGATCTTCGATCGGACGGCCGAGAATTGCGCAGCCTCCGCAACAAAGCACGGGCGTGGCGTAATACTTAGCGCGCACGCCCGCATGCACGCGACGCGGGTTCGAGCCGCACGGTGCGTAAATTGAAGACGAAGGAAGCGCGCGGCGAAATTGGGCCGCCCAATCAGCAGCGGGAGGTCGAGATCGTGCCATGCGATGTGCCCACAGATTGCGAGCGCTCATGCACGCACGCACACCAGGCGATGACGCCCGTGCATACGCGCGCTCGAGGTGTGATCCAAGCGCATCCAAGAAGAGATCTCAACCGTCCGATCTTCGATCGGACGGCTTTCACGCAGCAGCCGCGGATCAAGCACGAAGAAGAACGGCGCGGGTGGTTGACCAGCGGGCTAGAGGGCTTCACCGACGCTTTTGGAGTGGTTTTAGCGACGTCCCGGATGTCGCTAAAGCCCCTTCTTCTTTTAGAAAGCCCTTAACCCTATTTAAACCCCCTCCAACCACTCATTCAAGGCATTCACTTCCCTTGCAACTACTCTACCCCTCTCCTAGCTAGCTTTAGGCCCTCTTGCAATCGTCGGAGACGACGAGCCGCTGACGGAGTTTCCTCCACCGCCGTGGCTGCCTCGCTGCTCTCCCTCCTCTCTCTCTCTCTTCCTCTCTTTTAAGCTTTCCATTAATTTTGTTTGAGCATGTACTTAATGTTGTAAGCTATGAACTAAAAGTGCATGACTAATGAAGTACTTTCTGTTCAGTTGTTCATTTTAATTCCTGTTTAAGTTGCATGATCAAGCAAGAACAAACTCTAACCCTAATCTCTCCCTCTCTCTCTATCTCTCTCCCGCTTTTCAAAATCGCACCTTTCGCAAGCAAAACTCCGCGCTTTCCGTGACAAGTGATAAGCAAAATTTGGTTTTCATGCCTCCCTGAGACCGACACTCGGACTCACCTTCATTTATTTACTTTAAAATCGGTGTTGCAAGTGCAACTATAACGACACTTCTTAACACACACGCGCAAGCGCACGTCAGTTTTTGGCACCGTTGCTGGGGAGGCAAAGGATTTGTTTTGTCACTTCCATTCCACATCCATTCTCACATCGTCTAATGCCCTGCTTTCCTTTTACTTGATGGTTGCAGGAATTGAACGTGTGGACGGTGAAGCGACACATCCCACGACGGTAACAAGGGAGTAGGCGCAACGAGGACCGATGGTGAGTAATTCTTCACTTATGATTGTCTGCTTGCGTGAAAAACTAAAAAACAAAGTGTAAAAATTGAAAAAAATTGGCGTGGTGTATGATTACTTGACCCACACCCTTAACACATCACCCCACAAAAAATGTACACTCTAATATTCTGAATAAATTCTTGGAGTGTTCTTTTCTCTTTTTTTTTTAGTGGTGTTTGCGAAGCCACCGTGAGTTGACCTGGGCCGCACCACTCAACCCTAAAACCGACTCATCTAATAGAAGCTGCATGATCATTAGGATGAGTACATTAGGGTTTTAGAGCCTCTACAGAATAAAAGGAAATCTACTTTCACCGAATTGTGTGCAGAACTTTGTGTGCCCACTGAAACTTGTCTGAAAAATTAAGACACGTCAACACTAAAAAACACTAAAGTAAGGATGAAACACTAAAAGACACCACATCGTAAAAATCCTTGCTTGATAACCATATTTTGATAAAAGCACACACCTTGAAAGTGGAAAATTAAGAGGCACCACCCCAATCAACGCCTCATCACATAACCCTAGCACAAGCACTATCCTAGCCCTTAAAACTGAGTAGACGTGCCCTAGGCAGGATTGAGTTAAGTCTCGAAAGGTGAGGTTTTCTTCGCTAGGCACTTGGCTTTCATTCCCTTGGTAGAATCTGGTGACTAGGTTGCGGGGTAGTGTCAAACGACCGCGGTTGTGGGGCCTACGGAACCAGAGGCGCAAGCCAAAGGAAGAACCTTCCCTGCAATCCCCTCGTAATCAGCCTAGCCAGATTAGCCTTGGGAAGGGGAGTCCAATGCTTACGGACTTAATCACCCTTTGTGAGATTTCTAAGTCTCCTAAGGAATATACCATACGGACTAGGCTTGTATGCCTGATTGAAACACATTTCTCACATCTGTCGCCCTCCGCATCCCCTCCTGTTCTTCTCTAGTGTCTGCACGGGAGACACTC
The DNA here is from genome assembly GCA_037157565.1 of Thalassia testudinum. Classification (NCBI taxonomy): domain Eukaryota; kingdom Viridiplantae; phylum Streptophyta; class Magnoliopsida; order Alismatales; family Hydrocharitaceae; genus Thalassia; species Thalassia testudinum. The sequence continues at coordinate 76,472,371 of JAZHRO010000031.1, read as the reverse complement.
ACTGCATCCCGAGTTGTGTATTTTAGGGCAGGAATCTAGGCGACGTAATTCTGTTAGGAACATAGCGGAACCTAGGGTAGATGAGGCTGAGGATCAACCCCACCAGACGCAATGGCCATCATCCAAGCCCAAATTAATGCAAACCACCAACTTCAGCAACAACAAATCCACACCATCATGCAAGCCATACAACGATTACAAAACCCACAAAAACAACCACCACCACCTTTCCAAGACCCACAAGGACAACCACCACTCGATATACCACCATTTCAGGATCAGTCGAGGCCCCTCCATGATTTCTATAATCCCTCTGCTATTAGAGTCGAGCCACACCTTAGGATCCCCGAAGGGGGAGATGATTTTGAGCTGAAATCGAATGTCTTAAGTCTAATCTAGAGCCATTTTCATGGAAGCTCAAATGAGGACCCCTTTCAGCACCTAGAGGATCTCAATCACAGCACGAACTGTGAAACCTAGGAACATTAGCCTTGACATTGTTCTAATCAAGATGTTTCCCTTCTCATTAAGAGACAAGGCTTCCCATTGGCTTAGAACCCTAGGTAGACCCATCACCACCTGTGAAGAATTGAGGCATGCAGTTTTAAAGAAATTCTTCCCCATAGGAAAAACCAATGCCCTCAGAAGAGCTATTACTACCTTTACACTCCAGGGTGGGGAACAATTTCATGAAGTGTGGGAAAGATTTAATGAACTCCTGAGGAAATGCCCACACCACGAAGTACCAAGGTGGCAATTGGCCTAGATTTTCTACCACGGTCTAGACAGCAACCTACGGAACTTCGTCGATGCCTCATGCGGGGGGAACTTCATGAACAAGGACGAGGAGAGCTTGTTTGAGCTCTTTGAGTCTATGAGCGAGAATTCGCTCAACAATGCCTCCATGACCCAGTTCAACTGGTCCAGTCAACCCCGTGGTGGGATTTATGAGGTACAAGCAAATTCTGGAATGGTTGACATGGACATCATTGCCAAGAAACTGGATCGAGTGGAATTGGTGGACAAAAAGATTGATGAGCTACTGAACCAGACTAGGAACCCCTTACAGACTTTCTCCCTAGCAAAGGGAGTGCAAAATATTGACCTGGTCTAGCCCTTTACCCAACTGAACCTGGAACAACCCCTAACCACGTTCCAAGGAGGGACCTTTGCTCCCTCAACCCTTGATTACTCCCTTCCCTCTTCATCAACATTGGCTATTGTTGAACGTTGTGAATCGCTACGCTAACGTGTTTGGTTTTGGAAAACCTGTCGTTGTAGCTTGAAAGCGAAGAATTCGTGTTCAACAAATAAAATTTATACCGAAATGAAAATTCCGGGTCGAACACAGGGAGGCGGATGTTTGATTTAAAAACTACGCGTTTGTTTTTATTTGTCACGAAGTAATTCAATTTAAAACTATCTAATTATTTACAATAAATAGAAGAGAGAGAGAGAATATTACACATAGAAATCAAAATGAGATGTAGAATAAACAAAGAATTTATCATTAAGAAGATTGTTCATTACAACTAGAAAGCATAAAATAATTGCACTAGAAAGCGATAAATTTACTCTAGAAAGCATTAAAAGAATGAAGGGAGAAATGTCATCGTCGACGATTGCTTGGAGGACGAGTAGAACTACTCTAGAAAGTAGTAAATCTATACTAGAAAGCAGTAAAAAGAATAGGGAGAAGAAATCCTCCTCAACGGTCGCTTGGAGGACGAGCCGGACAGGACGACGCCTGGACGAAGGAGAACGAAGCAGGATGAAGGAGGACGAAGCAGAAGAACAGGAACAGAGCAGCACGCCGTTGTCGTCGCGGGATCCACTTCCGAAGGGGGACGAAAATTTGGACTTTATCTCGCGAGAAGCATCCCGGGTGTGGGACAAGCTTCTCTTGAGCTTTGGAGGGGTAGAGAAAGAAGGATGGGATGAGAATTTCGTATAGAGGGGGTCTCCTTTTGTAGTTGCAAGGAGTGGGGGCAAAATAGTCATTACAACTTCAAAATAATAAATGAGGGGTCTTTAGTGACGGATAAATCCGTCACTAAAGCCCCAATGTGGGCGTAGCTCCCTCGCCTACGTGCGCCGCCTCAGCTGCCCACTTCCTCAACGCATACGCATGTTCTTTGATTCTCAACCGTCCGATCGCGAGATCAGACGGCTTAAGATGCGTCTCCGCCCGCTCGCTGTGCGCCCGCCTGGCGCATGCGATCGCGCGTCCATGCCGTGCGTTCAATCGCTCGTGAACGCTATCGGGAGCGCGCGGCCGTCCGATCAAGATCCAACGCCCGCCTGCGCTCAATCACCCGTTCCTTCCAGCCCTTCGCTGCGGCTCGAACCCGCGCCCGCCGCTCGCGTAAGCGCGCTCGACCGCTGCGCTACGAGGCACAGATGGTCGAGCAGACGCTTTTAGGCACGGTTGACCACAGTCGTTAGATCAAGATCCAACGGTGGAGAGCGAGCGGGTGCGGGGTCTTCAGAGGTTGCATGCGGCCGTTTGGGCAGCCGAGATGGTGCCACGTGGTGCCATCTTGGCCATCCATCTTCTGGAAGTTGTTGATGGTGCCACAGATGTCGGATTGACTCGATTTTTGTGTCGTTGGGCTGCGATCATTGATCCGAATTCATCCATGTGGTTGGATTTGTCATCTGAAGTGTGGATTTACACCATCCTGGCCCTTGATCTTCTAGGGTTCCTCGATCACTATCTGATGCTATGGATGCCCGATTAGGGCAATCTTGGAGTCGTTGAACTCCAATCGTCACCCTGATCACATCCATACGGTTAGATCTATGATCCGAGGCCTCGATAAAATATTTGCCTTGTCCAAGCACATAAAAGGAGACAATTAACCTCCATTTTATTCAAACTACTCTACATGCAAGATGATGCATGTTATGCAATATTTTTATCATGAAATGCAATCCTACGCTTAAGAACATGCATAAATAGACATTTTAAGTAGTGTAAATGTGTTTACATCATACCCCCATGCCTATCTTTTGCTAGTCCCTAGCAAAAACTATATGCTATTTATAAAGAATTAGGTTGGATTATTTGGACCTGAGTTATTTTCAATCATTAAGAAATTGTCTACTTAGGAACTAAACTTTCAAAGACACATCAGTTCCTGGGTATCAGCCAAAATGCAGACCGCCTCAAGCCTCGCCTTATTCAAAGAAAAATTTCTTTTTCACTTTTTACTCTTTTCTAATTTTTTTGGATTTTCAAATTTTAGGGTTTAAGAGTGGCTTTCTACAGCCATTCAATTCACCCAAGATTTGATGAGAACCGTAAGCTTTAAGCATCTTATTGTGATTGTGATAGACTCGTTGACCGGCAGTTAGAACGGACTTCGGATTTCTACGCCTCTAAGTGACCTCAAAAAGAATTCTGCCTAAGCGTGTATCTTTACAACCGATAGCTTTCTCCCTACTTTTATTTTTTTACGGGGTCAACACAAGGGTAAATCCAGTGCATATCTCCCCGGTTTATTCTACTTCTCCACTTCTTCCTAAGTGTTTTGGGAATTTTTAGTGCATTTACTGAGCTGGGTTCTGGACAATCGGTCAATGAGCTGTTACCATCGACAATTTGCCAGCCATACTCGTGCGGTGAAGTGTGACTTAATTATTTTCTTTTCTCCTTTTCTTTTTGATTTTTTCTTTTTAAATAGGTGGCTTCCCTGGTCTAAGATTTACCTAAAAGCAACAAAAAAGAGAAAGGTCCAGTGACTGGGTCCTGGACAATCTACCTATGGGTTGTTACCCACGATAACTTGCCAGCCATATCACCCTAAAAGGTTCATTAGCTACCCAATTTCCGTTAAAATCGCCGAACAACGAGTCAGTGCAAAGAAAGTGTCTAGATGCTTAAGACTCAAAATTCCCTCAAATCAGAGGGTGGTTGATAAGTCGTGTACTTATCACCCAAAATTTATTTACTCTAATTAAAATAAAATTCAGGTTGGCGAGAACTTGAAAAACAAATCCACATTTTAGTAGATACACGAGCTGATTAAGTCCAAAGACCTGAAAGGTCTTTGTGTTCAGATCTTAATGTAGTATTTCCTAAGATTGAAAATTTTCTTAAATCCAAATTCTCTTTCCTAATTCTGAATTTTTTTTTGTTTTTTAATAAAAGAAAATAAAACAAATCTACGGAGCTGACAAATGAATTCAGAGATAAATATCCACCCCCCATGCCTATCTAATGTAATGTCCTCATTGTATTAAAAAGACATAAAATAGAGTGGAAAAGCGTAGAAAGCACCTGAATTGCTGAATGTCAGGTCCGCTCCAAGATGAAAACTAAAAAGAACTGTATATGTGCTGAGTTTAGTGCCTTCAGCTAGGCACACTATACAAAGAAAAGAAATGAAAAATTCACAAGTGCAGGTCAGAAGCAGAATAAACAGAAGAATCCTTTGACCTATCAACAGCGGTCCACAGATGTGGACCAGATTGTGGTGCAGACCCATCCCCCATAATTGAGAATATCTTAAGTTCTGGATAAAAATTACCCAAAACCTAAAATCAGAATGCAAGCGGGGTCGGGCCTGCGATTTATGAGGATGCAACCCAAGTTCAAAAAGTTAGGTTACAAAGAATTGAAGCTCAAAAGTATAATCGTTGAATGTGTGCTTGAGTTAAACATCCTCGAAACAAATGTCGTAAGGGTTCTAATTTGATGGTTTCAGCTTAAAAGGAACCTTCGACTCAATCTTCCATTTCCTCCAAAATTAACTTCCCAAATCATAACTTCCCAGCTCCTATCCTCCTCATTCAGGATATCAAATTCCAGGACCTCTTGTATATTAATCACCCCGTCTGAAATCTCCAAGTCTAAATGATGTGGCAGAATAAGAATTGACTTGGGTCTAATTATCTCAAAAACAGAATTATCGATAAGCTCAACAGGGTGTAACTGATAATCAGGGCATTGAATTGATTCCTCCAGAAAATGCGATTCTGGATCCGTAATGCGTGCCTTAATAAGATCCGTTTCCTCAGTTATTGGGCTATCAAATGATCTATCAGGTTCCTCAGGCCCAATCGTCTCACAGAAATCATGTTCAGAAAACTTGCGTGAGACTTCGCAACTTGAATCTTCACCATCAAAGAAATCAGGATCCGTATCAATGTATGTCCCAAAATCAGTTGTCACTTTATGTTCCGAGGAGACATACGTTTCCTCGTAACCTGGCTCAGGGATCTCAGGTGAAGAAATTAGATCTTCCTTAATTGGTTGCTTTAATTCAATCTGGTCAGCCTCGTAACACGTGTCCCCCCAACAAGTGCCTGAGCGGGTTCTGTCATTGGCTTTCCTGAAGAAGGTTCATCCTGGGAATCATCTCAAGATTGAATCAAAGCAACCACGAACCTCATCCTCAAGTTCGCTAATTTCCCAAGTAGAAACTCACACGGGTTCTTATCCTTAACATCCTAGAGCCAATCCAGCAAAGATTTGTTTAAATCATCAATCATTTCAATCAGGTGCTCCAATTTCTCAATGCAAGGTGTTGGCTGAACTTCTAAAGATTGAATGATATTCCTCAAGTTAGCCAGAACCTTATCTTGAACCTGATTAACCTGAACCAAATGAGTTGGTTCAGGATTGGGCAGGTTTGACATCAATGCAGAGGAATTAACGAATTGAGATTCGTTATACCCTTCCTGATAATAGGTCATTTCAGATTGTTCAAAAGATGGTGATGACCTAAAGGCAGTGAAATCAGAGGATGGGTAAGGATCGGTGTATCCTTCTTGATTGTAGATCGTATTAGATTGTTCATGAAAGGAAGACGATCTACAATCGATGTAGCTTTGAGAAGGATAGAAATCAGAATCAAAGTGTTCAAGGTTAGACCCTAAACACGGGGGTCCGGAATTGTATCCCTAATCCGAATTATCCCAACTGACTGATGGTTGATTACAATACGAGTCGAGATAATTGTCATGTTGAGGATAATTCACAACAGGAGAGAAAGAGCGGGAATGTGTGAAATATGTGGAAGGATTCATGAGACACGGGAGGAAGAAAGGTGCCCTGCAATACAAACAATCAAACCTGTCCTTAAATGGGTTAGCCTACAGACCTACAGACTCCCAAAACCCGTCTTGAGATAAAGGAATGATTTGATCTACTTCCGTCCGTTCAATCCAACCAGTTAGAAGGAGGGACTGGAGAGAAGGTTCTTCCTTCGGCTTGCGCCTCCGGTTCCTAGTATACCCCCCAGCCGCGATCATTTGACTCTGCTCCCCTAGCTAGACATCAGATTTAACAATAGAAACAGACTAATCGAAAATAATCTCGTTCTGGGTTCTGAAGAGCGAGTCCAATCCTTAAGGCCAACGTCTACTCTGTTTTATTTAGGGCTAGGTTTGAATGTGCTTTGGAATGTGATGGACCCTTTAAATGGGTTGTGCCCTTAATGATTGATTTATTTGTGTGTGCGTGCACAACTAATTGTTCTCAAGCAAGATTATTTTTGATGTGGTGAATTTTAAGGTTCAAATCTTGCTTAGTAGCTTTTAGGATTCAACTTTAGGTGTTTTCAAACAAGTTTAGTTGGCACACCAGGTTTTGCGAGCACAGGTGAAGGTGTTTTCCTTTAAAGCTTAAAAAGAATGTGGAGTCCTGGTAAATCCCTAAGAGTTGAACCTAAGTGGTGGCTACTTGATGAGTTGATTTTATTTGAAGTGGTGCGGCCCAAACAACTCAAACAACTGGCCACAAATGCACCACTAAGTTAGGCACACAAAGATGGTTAACCTAGAATGATTTCTACTCTTTTATGTGTTGCTTTATGTGTACCGGTTCCACATATCAGAATCCAGTTGAGTAGAAACAAATCAATTCGGTTAAGTGCCTTTGAATGTGGGTGTACGTTGTGTGTTTGTTGAAAATTGCCTCACAAAATTATCTTTTTATTTTCTTTATTTTTTTATAAATGAAGGTGGAATGAATGTGAGTGAGAATCCAAACAACCAAACTATTCCTAAGATTTATGCAAACACCTAGGTTAATTGGAATTTGGATTCAATGTGGCAAATGAAATCTATGTAGAGGGAAAGAATGGGGGATAGCTTACAAAACCTTCCACAGCACTTTACTCCAATCTACCACTTTTGCTCATCTCAAAAGAGTACCTGCAATTACAATAAGAAAGGAGAAAAGTGAGGTAAATGATTTGTAAGTTACAAAATGCAAAGAGAAATCAAAGATCGTCACCTCCCCAGTAACGGTGCCAAAATGTTGAACGTTACGAATTGCTATGCTAACGTGTTTGGTTTTGGAAAACCTGTCGTTGTAGCTTGAAAGCAAAGAATTCGTGTTCAACAAATAAAATTTATACCGAAATGAAAATACCGGGTAGAATACAGGGAGGCAGACGTTTGATTTAAAAACTACGCGTTTCTTTTTATTTGTCATGAAGTAATTCAATTTAAAACTATCTAATTATTTACAATAAATAGAAGAGAGAGAGAATATTACACATAGAAATCAAAATGAGATGTAGAATAAACAAAGAATTTATCATTAAGAAGATTGTTCATTATAACTAGAAAGCATAAAATAATTGCACTAGAAAGTGATAAATTTACTCTAGAAAGCATTAAAAGAATGGAGGGAGAAATGTCCTCATCGACGATTGCTTGGAGGACGAGTAGAACTACTCTAGAAAGTAGTAAATCTATACTAGAAAGCAGTAAAAAGAATAGGGAGAGAGAAATCCTCCTCAACGGTCGCTTGGAGGACGAGCCGGACAGGACGACGCCTGGACGAGGGAGAACGAAGCAGGACGAAGGGGGATGAAGCAGAAGAACGGGAACGGAGCAGCACTCTGTCGTCGTCGTGGGATCCACTTCCGAAAGGGGACAAAAATTTGGACTTTATCTCGTGAGAAGCATCCCGGGTGTGGGACAAGCTTCTCTTGAGCTTTGGAGGGGTAGAGAAGAGAAGGAAGGGATGAGAATTTCGTATGGAGGGGGTCTCCTTTTATAGTTGCAAGGAGTGGGGGAAAAATAGTCACTACAACTTCAAAATAATAAATGAGGGGTCTTCAGTGACGGATAAATCCATCACTAAAGCCCCCAACGTGGGCGTAGCTCCCGCGCCCACGCGCACTGCCTCAACTGCCTGCTTCCTCAACGCATACGCATGTTCTTCGATTCTCAGTCGTCCGATCACGAGATCGGACGGCTTAAGACACGTCTCTGCCCGCTCGTTGTGCGCCCGCCTGGCACGTGCGATCGCACGTCCATGTCGTGCGTTCAATCGCACGTGAACACTATCGGGCACGCGTGGCCGTCCAATCAAGATCCAACGTCCGCCCGCGCTCAATCGCCCGTGCCTTCCGGCCCTTCGCTACAGCTCGAACCCGCGCCCGCCGCTTGCATAAGCGCGCTGGACCGCTATGCTACGAGGCGTGAATGGTCGAGCAGACTCTTTTAGGCGCCGCTGACCACAGCCGTTGGATCAAGATCCAATGGAGGAGTTCGAGTGGGTGCGGGGTCTTCAGAGGTTGCATGCGGCCGTTTGGGTTGCCGAGATGGCTCCATCTTGGCCATCCATCTTTTGGAAGTTGTAGATGGTGCCATAGATGTCGGATTGACTCGATTTTTGTGTCGTTGGGCTGCAATCGTCGATCCGAATTCATCCGTGCAGTTGGATTTGTCATCTGAAGTGTGGATTTACACCATCCTGGCCCTTGATCTTCTAGGGTTCCCCAGTCACTATCTGATGCTACGGATGCCCGATTAGGGCGATCTTGGAGTCGTTGAACTCCAATCGTCGCCCTGATCACATCCATACGGTTGGATCTTTGATCCGAGGCTCCGATAAAATGTTTCTCCTGTCCAAGCACATAAAAGGAGACAATTAACCTCCATTTTATTCAAACTACTCTAAATGCAAGATGATGCATGTTATGCAATATTTATATCGTGAAATGCAATCCTATGCTTAAGAACACGCATAAATAAACATTTTAAGTAGTGTAAATGTGTTTACATCAGCTATCCTAGAAGATGTGCAAGCTGTCCAAGGTTATGCGAAATCCGACCCTTTCTCCAACACTTACAACACTGGCTGGCGTAACCACCACAACTTTGGTTGGACAAACCAGAAACCACCGCAATTCCAAAACCAGCCCAGGCCAAACCAGCAGCCACACTTGCCCCCGTATCAACAAGGCCCACCAGTTAGACCCCAATACAATCAGAATAGGGTGCCCTCCCCCCCCCCCCCCCACAAAATCAAATGGACACCTTAAAAAAGATGATGGATGACATGAACCAGAAACATCAGGAGGAAATGGCCTTGGTAATGGGACAGTTAAGCCAAGTCTTGGACTGTAAACAACAAGGATCCCTACCTTCCCAGCCACAGCCGAACCTGCGAAACATAATTAACAGAGGCCCCAATTCGCAAGGGTTCCAAGGCAACCCCGGGCAGGCTCACATGGTCCAGCCAGCCCCGCAAACACCCCCTAGGTTTGGTGCTTCTTCATCCTCGTCTTCTCAAGGATCAACTCATGGCCCCAATGCCTCTGCGAATGCGGTGACCTTGAGAAGTGGCACCAAAACCCAGGATCCCAAATGGCCGACTCTCCCCGAGACTTCACCCGTTGAAATGCCCGACTCAGAAGAGGCACCAACCAAGGACCCAGAAATAGAACCAATCCACATTCAAACACCCTACCTTGAGGCCTTGGAAACAATCAAGAAAAAGAAGAATGTTGTGGAAACTGAGGAGCTGTTGGAAATCTTTAAGCAAGTACAGATTAATATTCCGCTCCTTGAAGCTGTCAAACACATCCCTGCTTACGCCAAGTTTTTAAAGGATGCTTGTACACCCAAGCGTAAGCTGAGACCTCAAGCACCTAGGAAGGTTGTGCTCTCTGAACAAGCAAGTTCTGTAATATCAAGCAACCTTCCGCTCAAGCGAACTGACCCAGGAGTGACCCTGATTTCCTACAATATCGGGGACATGACATTTGATAGAGCGCTCCTGGACTTAGGTGCTTCTATCAATTTGATTCCAACAACCCTGTACCACCAATTTGGTTTTGGAGAGTTGACACCAACCCCTGTCACCATCCAGCTGGCTAATAGATTAGTGAAAACCCCGAAGGGGGTTGTCGAGGACGTGATTGTACGGGTTAAAGACTTCTATTTCCTGGTCGACTTTTTGGTGCTCGACATGGAAGTCCCTAAAAAATTACAAGATGCACCCATAATCTTAGGCAGACCTTTCTTAGCTACAGCTAAGGAGAACATTGATTGCAACACAGGATGTATGGAAATCGCCTTCGGGGACAGGAAAATGCAATTGGATATCTTCCCGACGATAAAGTATTTTGATTGCGATTGCATTGAGGAACATGATCCCGTGGAAACTCTGATCGAGGAATGCCTCACCCTCAGTTCTGTATCAGGCCCCCAAACCCGTAATGACGATTCTGACCCATCACCATCACTACCCGTGGACCTCTGTAAGGCTGAGTACCATCACACAACACTATTTGAGGAGATCGATGTTGATCAACTCCCGCCCTTTCCCTTTCCATCAACTGTGGTTCCACCCGCACCTGAACTTAAGCCATTGCCCGAGAATCTCAAGTATGTCTTCTTGGGACCTAACCAGACCTTCCCAGTGATTATTAATTCTCATCTAACCAAGGATCAGAAACTCAGGTTGACTGCGACCCTTTCAGAACATCGAGCTGCCATTGGTTGGACCATTTCTGACTTAAGAGGAATTAGCCCCACCTATTGCACCCATAAGATTTACCTAGAAGACGAGGCACGACCCTCCCGCCAGATGCAGAGACGTTTAAACCCAAACATGCAGGAGGTCGTTAAGAAAGAAATTATCAAGTGGCTTGACGCCGACATCATCTATCCTATCTCTGATAGCCCTTGGGTGAGCCCCACTCAAGTGGTTCCCAAGAAAGCTGAGCTCACTATTGTCACCAATGATCATGGTGAATCCATCCCCACCCGCACCACCACCGCATGGTGGGCGTGTATTGATTATAGGAAGCTCAATGAAGCTACTAAGAAGGATCATTTCCCCTTGCCATTCATTGACCAAATCCTTGAAAGATTGGCAGGGCAGAAGTATTTTTGCTTCCTGGATGGATATTCAGGATATAACCAAGTCACAATTGCTCCAGAAGATCAAGAAAAGACCACATTCACTTGCCCGTATGGCATGTTTGCATTCCGTCGAATGCCATTCGGGTTATGCAACGCACCTGCGACCTTCCAGCGTTGCATGCTAGCCATTTTTTCGGAAATGGTGGGTGACTACTTAGAGATCTTTATGGATGATTTTTCTGTATACGGGAATTCATTCGACCATTGTCTGAGCAACTTGGAGAAAATCCTGAAACAATGTATCAAGGTTAATCTGGTGTTAAGTTGGGAAAAGAGCCATTTTATGGTTCAAGAAGGAATTATCCTCGGTCACATCGTATCGCATAAGGGCATCGAGGTAGATCGGGCTAAGGTTAATTTGATTTTCAAACTTCCTCCACCTAGCTCGGTCCGACAGATTCGCTCATTCCTAGGACATGTTGGCTTCTACCGAAGGTTCATTAAAGACTTTTCCAAGCTTTCCAAACCCTTGACTAACCTTCTAGCCAGCGATGCCCTATTCCACATGTCTTCTGATTGCATCCAGGCTTATCACACCCTCTGGGACTTAGTCTCCACCACACCTGTACTTCAACCTCCAGACTGGTCCCAGGACTTTGAGATTATGTGTGCTGCATCAGATTTTGCCATAGGCGCTGTCCTGGGACAAAGGCAAGATAAGAAGCCCGTGGTGATCTACTACGTGAGTAAAACGTTGGACGAGGCCCAACGAAATTATACGGTCACAGAGAAAGAGTTGCTCACTGTAGTCATTGGACTTGAAAAGTTCCGATCGTACTTGTTGGGATCCCACATGACCATTTACACTGACCATTCAGCCATCCAGCACCTATTGGCCAAGAAGGATGCCAAGCCCAGGCTCATCAGATGGATCCTGCTTTTGTAGGAATTTGACCTGGAAATCCGAGACAAGGCCAGATCGAAGAATGTGGTAGCTGACCACTTGTCTAGACTTCATCCAGACCACATTGGACCCTCCTACCTCTATCTGATGCCCTCCCTGATGAACACATCCTGGCTGTGCAAGACAAGAGAATGCCATGGTATGCTGACTACGTCAACTACTTGGTTGTAGGACAAACTCTGCACAACTAGTCCAGACAGCAACGGGATAGGTTCTTGGCTGAGGCCAAGCAATATTTCTGGGATGATCCCATGCTGTTTCACCTCTATGCTGACCAGATCATCAGGAGGTGCATCCCCAAAGTCGAGACTCAGAGTGTGCTTTTCTTTTGTCATAACCAAGCTTGTGGTGGCCACTTCTCTGGAAAGAAAATAGCTGCAAAAGTTTTGCAGTCTGGATTTTACTAGCCATCCCTATTTAAGGATGCAGACAACTTTGCCAAGACTTGCTCACACTGCCAAACACTGGGGACCATGACCAAGAAAGATATGATGCCCCTTCAGCCCATTTTGATTTTCGAAATCTTCGACGTATGGGGTATCGATTTTATGAGCCCCTTTCCACCATCCAATGACTTCGAGTATATCCTGGTCTCGGTAGACTATGTTTCCAAGTGGATTGAAGCCATCGCCACTCGCCGATGCGATCACAGGACTGTCATGGACTTTGTTAAGAAGAACATCTTTTCTTGGCTTAGAATACCCAAGGCCATGATCAGTGATGGTGGAAGCCATTTTATTCATTCCCAATTCCGTGCCCTACTTAGAAAATACGGGGTGAACCACCGCATTGCTACCCCGTATCATCCGCAAATAAACGGGTAGACCGAGGTCTCAAATAGACAAATCAAGAACATTTTACAGAAGACTGTGAGACCTGACAGGAAAGACTGGTCCACACGACTTGATGATGCCCTGTGGGCATATAGGACCGCCTTCAAGACCTCGATAGGCATGTCGCCTTATTGCCTGGTCTTTGGCAAAGCTTGCCATCTTCCTGTCGAATTGGAACACCGGGCTTACTGGGCTGTCAAGCAATGTAACATGGATTCCCAGTTAGCCGGTGCGTAGAGGGTGCTCCAATTATCTGAGCTCGAAGAAATTCGTCAGGACACCTTTGACAATAGTCGACTATATAAGGAGAAAATGAAAGCCGTCCACGACCGACTCATTCATAGAAAAACCTTTGAGCCTAACCAGCAAGTCTAGCTATTTGACGCCGGCCTAAAACATTTCCCGGGGAAACTCAGGTCCAAATGGACTGGACCATTTCGAGTGGTTAAGCCCTACTCCAATGGGGCAGTCGAAATCGTTGATCCTAACATTAGGCACACTTTTACAGTTAATGGTCAAAGATTGAAGCACTTCCTGGCCCAGGTTCCCCCAAAAGAGAGTGGCACCCTCGTTGAGGGATGACACAGAACACCGCCCAGCTGGGGGCATTAAACTCAGCGCTTCCTGGGAGGCAACCCAAAGGATTCAGACTGATCCGATATTTTACGTCACTAAGGTACTATCTTTTTGAACCCTTATGCATCCATGTACTTGCCAATGGGGACATTATCCAACTTAAGCATGGGGTGGTGGTAAATTGCATAATCCTGAGCTCATTTAATTAGTCTGAATAATAATAATAATAATAATAAATGATGAATTTAGGAAGAAAACTTAGGCATTAGAAACTTGTCAATAGTGGGAAATAAACAAAAAGAACTTAAACATTTAGACTTTTCAGGCCTTCAAGCTTAATCAGTCCTGGTGTCCGTTAAAATATGGATTTAGCTTCGAATCCATGCAACCTCGAGCTATTCTAATCCACCTACTAAATAAGGTGATAAGTATACGACTTATCAACTCACCCTCTAACTCAGAAAAACTTTGAGTCTAAGCATCTGCAAACATGTTTGCACAGACTCACTTCTCGGAGATTTTGACAGAAATTGGGCAGCTAATGAACTCTCTAGGGTGGTATGGCTGGCAAGTTGTCGTGGGTAACAACCCATTGGCAGGTTGTCCAGAACCCAGCCACGGGACCATTTCTTCTTCATTGCCTCTAGGTACATTTGAGATCAGGGAAGCCACCTACGAAAAAGAAAAAGAAGAAAAGAAAATAAACCACACTTCACCGCACGAGTATGGCTGGCAAGTGATCGTGGGTAATAGCCCATTGGTCGGTTGTCTAGAGCCCAGCTCAACAACTGCACAAAAAGAACCAAAAACACTTAAGGAAGAAGCGGGGAAGTAGTACAAGCCGGGGAGATATACACTGAAAAAATCCTTGTGTTGACCCCAATTAAAATAAACGTAGGGAGAAAGCTACCAATCGAACAAATACACCTTTAGGCAAATATATTTCCTCTTCCTGTCACCTAGGGGCATAGAAACCCAAAGTCTGTCTGAATTACCATTAAGTGAGTCTATCACAATCTTCACACCAAGATGCTTAGCACTTAGGGTTTTGACCGATTTTTGGGTGGGTTGGGTAGCCGTAAAAAGTTACCAACTCACACTAAATTCCGAAAAAAAATTCTAAAAAAAAAAAATATATATATATATATACATATACATATGTATAGTAATATACAATAAAGTAAGGATTCGAGCGATTTGTATTTTGGCAGACACCCAGGCGCTGCTTAGTCTTTGTAGATTAAGGTCTTGGTATATTTCCTCCTATTGACAAGTGACGAAGTGTCTAAGCAATTACTTCTTAAATTCTGAGAGAAAATAAAAGCTAGAATAAACCTTGCTAGGGACTAGCAAGAAGTAGCCATGGGGGTATGATAACACTGCACAAGGGGGTGATAATTCTGTTAAATAGGGCCCATCTTAAGAATAAAAGGCACAACATAAGTAGAATGGGAGCATTGCATGCATCATGTACCAAGATTGCTTATAAAGCTGTATTAATGGCCATTTGTGTAAGTACTTATCAAAGCAGGCCTCAGATGAGCAATCGGACTGTACGGATGGATTCAGAATGACGAATGGAATCCAACGGACTCAAGATCGGCCAAATCCAACATCCAGAGCTCCTACAATGGGCCCAAGAAGTTCTGACCGTTGATCTAGTGATCAACGGCCCTCATTGAGCCACGTCACCCCCGCTCCACCGCACGCCACTTCATCCATCAGCTGAGATCAAATCTCGACCGTCGATCATCGATCAGATGGTCGAGAACCGTGCAGCCTACGCGACAAAGCGCGACCGTGACGCAACAGTTAGCGCGCACGCCCGCACGCATGCGACGCGGGTTCGAGCCGCGCAGTGCGTAAATTGAAGACGAAGGAAGCGCGCGGCGAAATTGGGCCGCCCAATTAGCAGCGGGAGGCCGAGATCGTGCCACGCGATGTGCCCACAGATCACGAGAGCCCATGCACGCACGCACACCGGGCGATGACGCCCGTGCATACGCGCGCTCGAGGTGTGATCCAAGCGCATCCAAGAAGAGATCTCAACCGTCCGATCTTCGATCGGATGGCTCTCACGCAACGGCCGCGGATCAAGCATGAAGAAGAACGGCGCGGGTGGTTGACCGGCAAGCTGGAGGGCTTCACCGACGCTTTTGGAGTGGTTTCAGCGACGTCCCGAACGTCGCTAAAGCCCCTTCGTCTTTTAGAAAGCCCTTAACCCTATTTAAACCCCCTCCAACCACTCATTCAAGGCATTCACTTCCCTTGCAACTACTCTACCCCTCTCCTAGCTAGCTTTAGGCCCTCTTGCAATCGGCGGAGACGACGAGCCGCTGACGGAGCTTCCTCCATCGCCATGGCTGCCTCGCCGCTCTCTCTCCTCTCTCTCTCTTCCTCTCTTTTAAGCTTTCCATTATTTTTGTTTGAGCATGTACTTAATGTTGTAAGCTATGAACTAAAAGTGCATGATTAATGAAGTACTTTCCATTCAGTTGTTCATTTTAATTCCTATTTAAGTTGCATGATCAAGCAAGAACCAACTCTAACCCTAATCTCTCCCTCTCTCTCTATCTCTCTCTCACTTTTCAAAATCGCACCTTTCGCAAGCAAAACTCTGTGCTTTCCGTGACAAGTGATAAGCAAAATCTGATTTTCATGCCTCCCTGAGACCGACACTTGGACTCACCTCCGTTTATTTACTTTAAAACCAACGTTGCAAGTGCGACTATAACAACACTTCTTAACACACACACACAAGTGCACGTCAGACAATCAATGACTTTCTAGCATATGCTAATTTGTCATGATGGAGTACGAAGGAAAGGTTTGCATGTCCAATTTATATAGATGATACTCATCACTTGAGATTACTTGAAAGTAAGAAGTTATCTTACTTAGGGCATCACAAATTTTTTACCATTGAACATAGATGGAGAACATCACAATTCAAGGACAGATTTGATGGTAACGCATGCCGGTATTCATCAAAGAATAGGAAAAATAAACTGAGTATAGGCTCTGTTATGTTGTCTGGTGTGAAAATCATAGAGATATTGCAACAGGTTGGTGAAATACGTTTAGGTCATTTTTTCAAAAATAACTTGACTTCCTTGCAACATTCAGGATTTAGGAAGAAAAGCATATTTTTTTATGAAACTTCCATATTGGGGAGATTTGACCATGCAACACAATTTAGACGTTATGCACATTGAGAAGAATATAATGGACAACATTTTAGATGTATTAAATTTATCAAACAACCCAAAGGATACAGTTAAAATAAGGAATGATATAAAAATTTTGGGTATTCATCTTGAGTTGCACATTTAAGAAGGCGACTCTCACTTTCCAGAAGATACATACAGACTTCCCAAAGAGCAGAGATAAAGGATTTTCTCCTTCCTGAAAGATGTTTGAGTTTCAGATGGATATTCATCCCAGCTTTCATGTTGCATAAATAAAGCGTAACAAAAGATTAATGGGTTAAAAAATCATGATTCTCATGTGTATATGCAAATCTTATTCCCACTAGCGATATGTGGAGTGATGACTGATCAAGTAGTCGATTCATTTACAGAGATGAGCAGATATTTTAAAGTCATATGTTCCAAGACATTAGATCTTGAATTGTTGGAGTACTAGGATAAACAAATTGTAATCACACTTTGTAAAATGAAGTAGATTTTCCTGCCTACATTTTTTGACGTGATAATTCATGTCACGCTTCATCTTGCAAATGAAATGAGAATTACTTGACACGTGCAGTATAGATGGATGTATCTAATTGAATGATATTTGAAGAAGCTGAAAGATTATGTCTTGTATATGGCAAAACCAGAAGGTGGAAGGAAGTCTCGTAGAGGAATGTATTAACTTCTATGTCATGTACATGAATAAGATAGGCAATCGATTTAATCGACTTGAACAAAATTTTGATGGAGCATTTAATGGTAACGATGAAGATTTCCTACTCATATTTGACATCGGAGGAAAGTCGATCCTCCGCACCGAATTCAAGCCCATCTCGGAAATGGATCGACGATTGACTCACTTGTACATTCTGAAGAAAATTCTAGAAGTGGATGAATTTTATAATGAATTTAGTGAATCCTCTGATCCATCTACACATGAATTGGAGTTCCTTGATTGGTTCAACGATCCTATAAATAAACTGAAAGAATAAGGGGATCCACAGTGGGTACATAATTTTAATGTAATTACTGATGCACCTTTGACATACGGATGTTGCATTCATGTTACATAATTAATGAATTCAGATTCAGAGAAAGGTTCATTGATGATGCGAAGGCCACACAACAGGTGAGAGTCATCGTCAGTTGTGACCTAATATGGGTTGTGCTGGGTATTATGGTCAAATTGAAGAAATTGTGGAAATATGTTTCAGGTTTGACCGTAGGGTGGTTCTATTCAAGTGTGATTGGTTTGATGTGTTCAAAGAAGGTGTTGGATTCAAAGGGGATAAGTGACAGTTTCTTGAGTTTAAGTAAGAACTGTTGGATTGTTCAGTCATTAGAACCATTCACATTAGCTTGTCAAGTAGCACAAGTATGTTATGCCTGATAATAGGAGAAATGGGTGGGTAATACCTGTTTGAGCTCTATCGCGTGAAAAATACAATACGAAAAAAAATCTCTACCCAGATGTTGAATTTGAAACATATCAGAAAAACCCACAAGATGCCAAAATTGCCCCCAATGAAATTGACATTGATATATAAGGCAATTTGCTAAAAGTATTAATTCATAACCCAGAAATGAAAATAATTTAAAGAAATTTTTTAGTTATCTATTTTGTTTAAATTTCCTTTAAATTTCCATTTTTTTCAAAGTTTATATTCATTTATTTTTGAAATTGAATTTTATTTATTGCCTTCTCATAAAGTTTGTCGCATTTTTGCACCGTTTTGTCAATATGGTAAGGTTCTTCTACCACTTTCTTTTCTTAAATGCTCTTAATGTTACATGTGAGGTGTGCCCACTTAGGTTTATTTTATGTATGGATGATGCAATTACTTTTTTCTTTTGTGATTATGTAGGTTGTGCCCATTATACATGATGCATGTCAATTTTTTTTGTGATTATGTGGGGTGGACCCACTTATATTTTACATGTATATTGAATTTTTGTGTTGAATGTGGAGAAGAGGAAGGGGAAAGGGAAATGGAGGGTGGAAGGGAATGTGAAGAGGAAGGGAAAGGGGAAGGAAAATGGAGAAGGAAAGGGAAATGGAGAGGAAGGAATTTGTTTTGACATTTGTTTTTATTCGAAGATTCTTTTATTTTCATTTATTTCTATATTTGTTTCATACATGATTTTTGGAAAATCACAATATATAGGGGAAATGCTGTCAAATTTTTTTCTACATATCTGATTATTTGTTTGTTTCTATGCAGGTGAATGTCAAGAAGAAGGCCAATAGGGGTGGCGGGGATCGGGCAACCTCCTAGTAGCCTCAAGCTCAAGCCTCCCACCAGCAGCACCAAGCTCAGCCCTCACTCCATTATCAGCCCCAGGCACCCCACCAACAGTTTCTGAGGCCTGGAGATGTGGCTCAATATCTTTAGAGTAAGGGGAGCAGGGAGGAAGGGGAAGGGGAAGAGTCTGATGCCTCCTCCGAAGGATTTCGAGAAGGATCCTAACTACGAGGAGCAGGACGCACCCGACGATGATGATGAGGAGGAGGTTAATGATTCATTCGAGGAAGGGGATGTTGGGTTGGATGATGAACCAGAACAACTAGCTGACCCAGATCCTTCCTTGCCAAGACCTTCTGCACCATGCCCTCGGCGTACTGGTATGAAAGTTTAATAAATAGTATGATTTATTTATTTCTTTGTAATTTCCTATTATGTTATAATTTTGTCTTTCAGGTACAGTACATATGGGAAGAGGTCCGACGCGGAATAGGGACCTAGAGAGAATTCAGCATGGGATCCGCATATCAGTCAGAATCATACCAACAAGGGAAGCAAAGGGCTATCCTCCATTCGTCAGTAGGCTGGGTACACTGACAAAGGTGATCATTCTACTCTCCTACTTCGATTGAAGGAAGATGCTAAACTAGTTGAAAAAGCAGCTCCTTCGAGAGTTAGAGGTAATTAGTAAAAACTTATTTACATTTCTTTATGTAATTTTAAATTACATAATAATTACTGTTCTCCTACTAATGTAGGCGATCTTTGATTGGGGCAACAATCCAATCGTCCCTAAATAAATCCTCAAGCATGCTGCCAAGATCCACAAAGATTGGATATTGGAGATAAAGAGTAAGGTAAAAGAAAATTTTAACTTTATAAATTTCATTTTTTCACTATAATTGCATTATTTCTAACATTACAGATATATATATTTTAGTTTTATAACAAGGACCATGATAAGGCATTGCATAATGGACCTCTTGTGATACATCCAGACGTTTGGAAGAAAGTGTACGAGTATTGGCATGATTTAGCGACGCAAGTAAAAGTATTGTATATATCATAATTTAGCTAATTTTGAAGTTGCACTACAATAATATTCATTAATGTTGATGGTTAAAAACCTTCGACAATGAGGATTCCACGGTCGAAAAATATGGCCTCGCTCAAAAAATATGCTGACAATTAAAACCCATCGACAATGACGATGCCCTTATTCTCCCATACCAACTGGAGATGGTCTCACTCCTTGCACTATGCACGAACCCACCATGCTTGGGTGGTATGACGGTCTAGAACGCATCCTCTGCTGATGGTCGCTGCAGAACTGTACCAGAGTTGGCATCTTTAGAAGGATGCATTAAGTTGACCATATTATCCTAAAAAAATTCAATTACATTAAGTAATATCATGTAAATTTAATTAAGAAAATGAAATAATTTTTTTTTTGTAATTTAACTTACGTGTTTATGCTGGTATGTGTCATAAAGCCACTCTCTATTTTCCTCATGACTCAGCTTACTATGAGTGGCCTCATATACTCCCACCTGATCAGGCTAGTCACCTTGATGCATATGGGACTGAAATTTAAAAGATTTATTTCAAACAAATTATAAATCTTGTAAGTTTATTAAAAAATATTAGAAATACTAATGTATCGGGATTTCATCTCGTCTATGCTCCTTCTACCCAAGACATGGGTCTTCGCTAAAGCTTTAGCCCTAATATCCTTATTCTTCATTGCCTGTTCCAGAAATAAAAGTAGAATTTATTAACTTCAAAATTAGTTAAATTATGATATATACAATACTTTTACCTACGTTGATGGATTAAGCTAATGCTCGCACGCTTACTTCCAAATGTTCGACTGTATCACAAAGGCCCATTATGCAATGCCTCATCATGGTTCCTGTTCTTATATAACTAAAATATTTATCATTAATGTTAGAAATAATGCAATTATGGTGAAGAAATGAAATATATAAAGTTAAAATTTTCTTTTACCTTACTCTTCATCTCCAATCTTTCTGGATCTTGGCCGCATTCTTGAGGATATATTTAAGCATGTTTGGATCATCGCCCCAATCAAAGATTGCCTAAATTAGTAGGAGAACAGTAATTGTTATTTAATTTAAAATTATATAACGAAATGTAAATAAGTAAATTTTTACCAATTTCCTCTAACTCTCGAAGGAGCTACCTCTTCAGCTCTTTTGGCACCTTTCTCCAGTTGAAGTAGGAGAGTGGGATGATTGCCTTCGTCAGTGTACCCAACCTACTGACGAATGGCGGATAGCCCTTTGCTTCCCCCGCTAGTATGATTCTGATTGTAATGCGGATCCCATGCAAAAGTCTCTTAGGTCCCTATTCGGCGTCGAACCTCTTCCTTTACATACCATACCTGAAAGACAAAATTATAACATAATATTAAATTACAAAGAAATAAATAAATATACTATTTATTAAACTTTCATACCAGCACGACGAAGGCATGGTGTAGAAGGTCCTAACTAGAAAGGATCTGGGTCAGCTGGCTACTTTGGCTGATCATCCAACCCAACATCCCCCTCATTTAATGAAGCACTATCCTCCTCCTCATTATCGTTAAGTGCATCTTGCTCCTCGTAGTTAGGATCCTTCTCGAAATCCATCAGAGCAGGCATCGGACTAGTACTCTTCCCCTTTCCCTTACCTCCCTTCCTTGACTCTGGAGATATCAAGCCACATGATCTCCAGGCCTCAGAAACTGCTGGCGGGGTGCCTCGGGTTACTGACAAGGGGGCTAAGCCTAATGTTGCTGGCAGGAGGCCTGAGCATGAGACTACTGGGTGGTGGCTTGATCCCTGCCACCCTATGGGCCTTCTTCTTGATGTTCACCTACCTAGAAGCAAAGAAATAATTATAGAAAAAAATGAAAATAGAGAAAGCAATATAAAACAAATATTAAAACCACATCTCCAGCATTTCCCCTCCTATTTCCTACCCCCTCCACTTCCTTCTTCATCTTGTTTCCTCCCATTTCCTACCTCCTCCCCCCTCCACTTCCTTCTTTGTTTCTCCTCTCATTTCCTACCCACTCCACTTCCTTCTTCTTCTTCTTCTTTCCTCTCATTTCCTACACTTCTTTTTTCCTTCTCTCATTTTCTACCCCCTCCCCCCCTCCACTTCCTTCTTCTTTCCTCTCATTTCCTACCCTTCTTTTTTTTTTCCTCCTCCCATTTCCTACCCCCTCCCCCCCTCCACTTCTTTTTTTCTCTTCACATTTCCTCCCCCCACCACTTCCTTCTTTCCTCTTATTTCCTATCATATTAAACATTCAACAAACAACAAATAATGGGCACACTACACATATTAAAAAAAAACTCATAGGCATCATATATATATATATATATATATATATATATATATATATATATATATATATATATATATGGTTGTCACACTCCACATAAGCAAAAAAAAACTCACATGCATCATATATATATCTAGTGGGCACACCTCACATAATAAAAAAAAAGTCACATGCATCATATATATATATATATATGGTGGGCACACCCCACATATTCAAAAAAAGAAACTCACATGTATTTACAAAATTTTAAGGAAGTGGTAGAAGAAATTCAGCATCGTATACATAGTGGAAGAATCTTAAAAGTCCTCAATGAACTCGGGAAACCTATAAAAGAAGGCAATAAAATAAAACTCAATTTCAATAAGAAAAAAACATAAACTTTGAGAAGAAAATGATACATTTAAAGAACAAATAAACGAAAATATAACAAAAAATTTGAAGAACATAATTTTATTTATGGGTTAAGAATTAATACTTTTGCAAATTACCTTATATATCAATGTCAGTTGCACCAAGGAGAACTTCTCCATTTTGTGGGTTTTCCTAATATACTTCAGATTCAACATCTAGGTCGAGATCTTTTCCCGTATCGTATTGTTCACATGGTAGAACTCTAATGGATATTATCCACCCATTTCTACTATTATCAGGCACGTAGAATACTTATGCTACCTAACAAGCTAATGTGAATCGTTCTGATGATTGAAGAATTTGACGATTCTTAAACTCAAGAAACTGTGTTTCTTATTCACTTTGAATCCAACGCCTTCTTTAAAAACATCAAACCAATTACACTTGAATAGAACCACCCTACGGTCAAACCTGAAATCCATCTCAACAATCTCTTCAATTTTCCCGCAATACCCAACACAACCAGTACTTAGGTCACAACTAACGATGATTCCTGCCTATTGTCTAGCCTTTGCATCATCAATTGACCTTGCTCTAAAGCTGAAATTGTTAATTATGTAACTCAAATGGTAACATTCGTATGTCAAAGGTGTATCAGCAATTACATCAAAATCCTGTACCCACCGTGGATCTCCCTATTCTTTCAGTTTATTTACACGGTCCTTGAACCAATCAAGGAACTGCAATTCACATGTAGATGGATCAGAAGATTCTTTGAATTCATTATAAAATTCATCCACTTCTAGAATTTTCTTCAGAATGTACAAGTGAGCCAATTGTCGGTCGATTTTCGAGATGAACTTGAATTCGGTGCAGAGAATTGACCTTTCCCCAATGTCAAATATGGATAGGCAATCTTCATCATTACCATTAAATCCTCGATCATAATTTCGTTCAAGTAGATTAAATCGATTGTTTGTCTCATTCATGTGCATGGCATTGAAGTTAATACATTCCTCTACAAGATATCCTTCCACGATTAACCCTTCTGACTTTGCCTTATTCAAGACATAATCTTTCAGTTTCCTCAAATATCATTCAATTGGATACATTCATCTATACTGCATGGGTCCAGTAATTCTCGCTTCATTCAAAAGATGAAGTGTGACATTAACCATCATATAAAAGAATGTAAGTGGGAAAATCTGCTCCACTTTACAAAGTGTGACTACAATTTGTTTATCCCAGTACTCCAGCAGTTTAAGATCTAATGTCTTGGAACATATGACCTTAAAATATCTACTCATCTCTACAAGTGAACTATCTACTGGATCAGGCATCACTCCATGTATCGTTAGTGGGAATAAGATTTGCATGTTCACATGAGAATCATGACTTTTTAACCCACTAATCTTCTTTTACACTTCATTCACGCAATGTGGAAGTTGGGACAAATACCCATATGGAACCTGAATGTCTTTTAGGAAGGAGAAAATCCTTTGCCTCTGCTCTCCTGTAAGACTATTTATAGCTTCTAGAAAGTAAGAGTCGCCTTCTTGAACATGCAACTCAAGACAAATAGCCAAAATTTTCATATCATTCCTTGTTTTAACTGTATCCTTTGGGCTGTCTGCAAAGTTTAATAC
The DNA here is from genome assembly GCA_037157565.1 of Thalassia testudinum. Lineage (NCBI taxonomy): Eukaryota > Viridiplantae > Streptophyta > Magnoliopsida > Alismatales > Hydrocharitaceae > Thalassia > Thalassia testudinum. The sequence goes on along the minus strand of JAZHRO010000031.1, from coordinate 76,448,091 downwards.
ACCTAAAATGTTGTCCAATACATTCTTCTTAGTGAGCATAACATGTAAATAGTGCCACACAGTCAAATCCTACCAACATGGAAGCTCCATAAAAAATATGCTTTTCTTCCTAAATCCTAAATGTCGCAAGGAAGTAAGTCATTTTTGAAAAGATGACCCAAATGTATTTCACCGAAATGTTGCAATGTCTCCATGATTTTTACATTAGACAACCTAATAGAACCGATACTTAATTTATTTTTAGGATTCTCCAATAAATATCAGCATGCTTTATGTTCTCACGTTTTTGTGCGGGTTTAAAGTATATCACGTTATAGTATAATCGACAAAACGTTTAAACAAATATAAAGAATTTTATTACTCGAAAAACTAGAGTATCCGAGGTCGAACACGGGGAGCAAGCTCAGTACTTTTTAAAACCAAAGAATACAACTGTTAAATGAAAAGGATTGATTCAAAGAGAGAATTTTAAAAAGGATTTGTGAAAGAAAAATAGAATTGGACATCTGATTTCTGTATCAGACGTCTTAAATGTAATCTCATTTCTCTCTTCTTCTTCGTTGCTCTTCTTCTCCTTTGCACTTCTTTCTCTTTCTGCCTTTGCTTCTTGTCTTGTGTAGGCTTCTTCTTCCTGCCTTTGTTTCTTTTCTCTTATTTCTTCTCCTGCCTTGCCTTTCTTCTTCTGATCTTTGCAGTCTTCACTTGGCCTCTCTTCGTTCTTCTCTTTCTTCTGCCTTGCCTTCCTTCTTCCTTCTCTTTGGTTCTCTACGAAAGTTTCTCCTTTTTCGGCTACACAGCCTCTTCTTCTTTCTTCTCTTCCTGTTCTGCAGCTGTTAAGTGCTCACTGCTTCCTTTGCTTCTTCCTTCCTGCACACACCACAGCCAAAGCAAAACCTACCCCCGTCCCTCTACCCAAGCGTCTCTCTCTCAAGCAATTCACTCAAGGACGCTCTCCCAGAGCCACACGGGTAGTCGGGTCGGATTCGCACCCGGGACCAGGCGCACCGGCAAGTGGTGGTGCGCGAGGAGTGCTCAAGGTTTGGGTTGGGTCGGATCCCACCAGATCCGTGAGGTCAAGCCACGGAAGAGGCGGGTGTGAGGGCAGGTGAGGGACCTCACCCCTGTGCTTACGGAGGCAATGAGAGTAAAACACAAAAATAATTTATACCATACCTGTGTTTTGCGATCTCACGATGTGGGACTATCTGGTCAGTCCTGCTTTCACGCGCGCCTGCAGAATTCTCGTCATGCAATTGCCCCAGCTACTGGCTTCGCAGCGCGACTTGCTGGCCTCAGTCGCTTCGCAACACTTGCGTGCACCTGCAGCCTGGAAGCCCTGGTGCCTGAAGCTGCTACAAGCTCCTCGCTGCTTCGACCGTCAATGGCAGCAGGAGCTACAACCTGTCACACACAAGAACGGCCTATTGGCCCAATCAGATTAGCTAGAAACTTTCGCCGTGGCACGGCGAAGGTGGTGGGTGATGCTGCAGGCTGCAGGTCGGCCTAGGCATGCGTGCCTAGGTCAACCTGTAGCCGGGGGTGTGGGGTTGTTCGGGGGGCTACTGTGGGGGTCTGGAGTGGCAGTGGAGGGGTGGAATGAGTTCCTGGTGGTGAGGCAGAGCTCACGAGGGGGTTGGCGAGCCGTGTGGAGGGTCGGAGTTGTGTGGGCGGCTCGCCGGAGGTTGATCGGAGGCGAGGACGATGGAGGTGGTTAGGCACTGTCGGGGGGTAATCAGATAAAATAGCAGGGGGAAAAGAGAGAGGAGAGGATGGAGAGGGTATCTGGGGTGATCTGGAAGGAAGGGAGGCAGTAGAGTGGACGGTGCGTAACTGCCGTCGTCGGGGAAGAAGGACCCTGAGGGAGGGAGCAGCGACGAGGATGAGGTCAAGAACACGCGCGCTTGGTATGGCGCGACGTGGGAAGAAGCGGCGGAGTTGAATCTGCTGCTGGTATGGCAGTAGAGCGACTAGAAGGAGGAGAGGATGTCGCCGGAGCTTGCGGGTCTTTTGGCCGGAGATGGGAAAGAGGGAAATTGGAGGGGATCTCCGTCAAAATCAACCTTAGGTTCTGCGGTAGGGTCTGGGGAGCCTTTTATAGGCGCTGGCCGAACCTTCTACCACGTGGAGACCGCGCAATCACCTCCGCCGGCTCGCCGGAGTTGGAAAGAAGGTGGATACCCGAATCTCTCGTGCGTTCACATGAGAGATTGGGTTCACACCAGCGATTGTAATTGGCTTTAGAAGGAAGGGAATTCCTCAGAGAATCCCCCTTCCATTTCTGGGAGGGAATCTCTGAGGGATTAGAGAGTAATCCCTCTCTAAACCTCACCGGAGCTCGGTTCTGCCCTAACAATGGCGGCAGGACCGGATTGCAAAGGGGGCGAAAAACTTGGGGGGCTCTCTGCAAAGATATTCAAAAGATAGGGACCAAATTATGCTTTGGGTGTACTAAATTGCAAAGTAGGTCAAGATGACCTCCCCTTAGGTCCAAATTTTGGTACAAACCTAATTTGGACTTAAGGAATCCAATGGTGAAGTTGGATTTTAGGTTTTACCTCGTTTGACTGGACATTTTGCGTAAAAACCCAAATTAGGTTAATTGAAGAGCTAGGACCCTAATCTAGGTCAAACTGGGTTCCAAGGGCCAAATTAAGTGTTCTAAACCCTAGAGAATGTTTTTCCAAGATTTTTAGAGGGTTTAATTGATTTTTATTCTGACCGGAACCTTGTTAATTTATGCGGGTCTGTTTTAGGGTTACCAAGTGTCATTTAATTCTTAGATTGCATATAAACCCATTTCTGATTGACTCAACCCACTTTTTATCTCATTTAGACCACTTGACCTATGTTTTGCCTCTGAGAAGTCCCATTTATGTACTGCAGTGGTAAAATTGCACTTTTAATCTTTATTTCATGTTTTCTTCTCAGAGCACTTGTTCCTTCATTTAAGCCTTCTTCTAGGTTATGTAGGAGCTTTTATCTTCTTTATTGGGTCAAAACGAGCTAGTTATGGCTCATGACGAGGCTCTCATCATACCCCCATGCCTAGGTTTTGCTAGTCCCTTAGCAAAATTTTAAAGTTTTAACTTCCATTCTAGACCCTGAATGTCTGTCAACAATCATGATAAGGGCTTCTTTTCTTTTGTGACTAGGTAGGAATGCTGACAATAGTCCTAGAGGTACTCAAGTACCAACCAAAATCTGGACCTGTTCCGCTTTAGCCTCAGTCCTCCGCAAAGGTTTCTACGGCCCACAGAAACTAACCTAGGGTTTGTTGGACTCCGCAGTTAAAGCACCCGTGCTTGAGACATTTTTAGCCTAAGTTCAGTTTGCAGTGCATTTTTTTTTTTGTAAGAGAGATAGAAGATTTATTTGTTTGGAGAGTTTTTCTCTCTCTTTTCTTTTTATTTCTAGCTTCGGATTAGCTTCTCAACACGGTCTATATCGGATTCCTCGTCCCCATCATCAATCCTCAAGGGTCCCTGGCTTTCGAGATTTCAGGATAATCCCGCCCATGGCAACCCCCAGAACCCTGGCTTTCGAGATTTCGAGATAATCCCGCCCATGGCATTCCGTGGCCAAATTCAGACCCTGGCGATTGACATTTCATGATAATGCCGCCCATGGCATCTGAACCAGCAGAGTGCTTACATGCCCCCAGTAGGATATTTAAATATCCTAAGAGGCAAGCACCGAGGAGACGATATGTTGTTACGTATCTTCGAGGGGAATTTCCTGCCTCTCCGAGCTGGGAACTCGTCCAAATCAATTTGTGTTGATTGGCCGCTCCTAATCTAAGTGACTTTTTCAGAACATTAAACGCTTTTCACGTGATTTGGATGTTTATGCACACTGAACCAGACTGTGTGTGAATTTGGGGTGCTTAGGTCACCAAATCCCGCAAACCGGAGGTCAGTTAACGAGGCTGAATACTTCCTAAGCCTTAGACCTAATACTCAAGCTTCGCATTTTCCTCAACCTCTTGAGGATTATCCAGATCTTAACGGATACGTGAATTTTTAAACTATCAAATCTAGCCCAAGTGGCCTAAGGCCAGCGTTCCCGCTAATCTCTTGTTATGTCTCCATAGCACTTTTCTTTTCCTTTTTTCTTGATTTGGTCTAGAACTTCAGTTAACCCCTTAATCTTTTACTAATGACTATTTCTTTTCATTTTCCTTTTGTGCTCCTTTTTGTCATCTTACTCTTTTCCTTCTCTCATTTGTATGACCCTGAATTGTTCCTCCCCTCTATCAAGTCCTTTTTTTTTTTTATGAAACCCTTTCTTGATATGAATTTTCTGACAGTTTGCACTTTCATACCCCCCATGCCTAAGATTTGCAATGTCCCCATTGTAAATTAGGTGGGTTCGAATTCAGCTTAGTTCATGCATTAGGACAGGTGTGTGGTGAGTGAATGGGTCGAAGTGACTTGTTACGAACGATTTCTAATCTCAGGTAGGTATACCTGAGGTGAAGTCGGCTGTTCTAATGGATGAACCCTAAAGTGCAATATGAGTTCCGCATAGAGATGTCAGAAAAGGTTTCAGGTTTTTCAAAGAATGACGGGTTGCCTCCCGTTAAGCGCTGAGTTTTACACCATCAGCTGGGCGCAATGAGCTCAAGAGGAATGGAGGGTAAAGGATGACTCAGCCAAATCTATATCAGTCATGTCAATGAACGGCTTGAGTCTCTGACCGTTCACGACAAAGGGTTCAGAATCGTGGCTGAGTGGGCTGATTTCAATGGCTCCATTTCTGAAGATTTGTCGGACTAGGTAGGGTCCAACCCACTTGGATCTTAGCTTCCCTGGGAATAATTTTAGTCGAGCATCAAAGAGTAAAACTTTTTGACCAGGATGAAAGACCTTTCTAGAAATGTGTTTATCGTGAAAAGCTTTAACCCGTTCTTTGTAAATTCGTGAGTTCTCATATGCGTCATGGCATAATTCATCGATCTCACTCATTTGAAGTCTTCTGTGGGTTCCAGCCTTAGAAAGGTCAAGATTACAGGTCCGTACTGCCCAATAGGCTTTATGCTCCAACTCGACGGGGAGGTGACATGCCTTCCCGTACACTAGTCTGAAGGGAGACATTCCTAATTGGGTCATGTGGGTGGTCCTATAGGCCCACAATGCTTCCGGAAGCCGAGAAGACCAATCTTTTCTATTAGGTCGAACAGTAACCTGAAGGATCTTCTTGATCTCTCGGTTAGATAGCTCAGCTAGACCATTAGTTTGGGGGTGGTAAGGAGTAGAGATTCGGTGTGACACCCCATATTTGGTCATCAGTGACTTGAACTGAGCGTTTGTAAAATGGGTTCCTCCGTCGGAAATTATAGCACGCGGAATCCCGAACCTTGAGAAAATGATTTGATGGAGGAATTTTATAACGACTTTATGATTGTTTGTTCGGGTTGGAATGGCTTCTATCCACTTGGAAACATAGTCAACTGCGAGTAAGATGTATTCAAAGCCATCCGAGATCGGGAAGGGTCCCATGAAATCAATCCCCCAAATATCAAAAATTTCGCATACCAGGATCGGCTGTAGAGGCATCATGTCTCGATGACTCATGTTGCCCAGAGTCTGGCAACGGGAACATGCCTTACAGTGATCATATGCATCCTTGAAAATTGTGGGCCAGTAAAAGCCACACTGGAGGACTTTTAATGAGGTTTTATGTCCTGAAAAATGTCCACCGCATGCCTAGTCATGGCAGAATGAGAGTATGTCTTTGATTTCCACTTCCACGATGCATCGGCAGATTATCTGATCAGCACCAATGCGGAATAGATACGGGTCTTCCCATAGGTAATACTTGGCATCGGAACTCAATTTGTCCTTTTTGGCCTTTGGACAATCGGACGGAATCTGATGTGATGCCAGGTAATTAACTATATTAGCGAACCATGGAAGACTTGTATTGATAGTCAGGAGGTGCTCATCAGGAAAGTGTTCTGTAATAGGTCCGGAAGGATCAATAATTTCAGAAGGAAGGCGGGACAAGTGATCGGCTACCACATTTTGCTTTCTCGCCTTGTCATAAATCTCGAGGTCAAATTCTTGCAATAGCAAGATCCATCGGATTAATCAAGGTTTCGCATCCTTCTTAGCAAGGAGATGCCTCACAGCTGTGTGATCCGAGTATATGATAACACGGGAACCCAACAGGTATGATCTGAATTTTTCCAAGGCAAATACTACGGCCAGCAGCTCTTTCTCAGTAACCGTATAGTTACACTGAGCCTCATCCAGTGTTTTGCTGGCGTAGTAAATGACCACAGGTTTCCCGTCAATTTTCTGCCCCAAAACCACTCCTACAGCGAAGTCAGATGCATCGCACATGATATCAAAGGATTGAGACCAATCAGGGGACTGTAGGATCGGGGCTTGGGTGACTCGGTCATGTAGGCTTTCAAATGCTTGAGTGCATTCCTTGGAAATTTCGAAAGGCACATCCTTGGAGAGAAGATTGGTCAGGGGGCGCGTGATTTTGGAGAAATCAGGGATGAATCGACGGTAGAAACCAACGTGCCCCAAAAAAGGTCGGATGTCCTTAGTCTAGCTAGGCATAGGGAGCTTGGAAATTAGGTTAACCTTAGCTCGATCAACTTGGATGCCTTTCTCCGAGATTAAATGTCCCAGGACAATTCCCTCAGGCACCATGAAATGGCTCTTTTCCCAGGAAAGAACCAAATTCACCTCGATGCACCGCCTGAGTATTTGGACCAAGTGTTGGAGGCAATCGTCAAATGATTCTCCAAAAATTGAAAAGTCATCCATGAAGACTTCCAGATAATCACCTACCATATCTGAGAATATGGCAAGCATGCACCGCTGAAAAGTTGCAGGTGCATTGCAGAGACCGAACGGCATCCTTCGAAACGCGTACGTCCCGAAGGGGCAGGTGAATGTGGTCTTTACTTGGTCCTCTGGATGGATTGCCACTTGATTGTAACCGGAATACCCGTCAAGAAAGTAGAAGAACCTATTTTCCGCTAGTTTTTCGAGGATTTGATCAAGAAACGGTAGTGGGAAATGATCCTTCTTCGTGGAGGAATTGAGTCTTCTGTAATCAATGCAGACTCTCCACGAGTTAGCTATTCGGGTAGGAATGACTTCTCCAGTTTCAGTCATGATGATGGTAAGTCCTGCCTTCTTAGGCACCACTTGTATTGGACTCACCCAACGACTGTCGGAGATTGGGTAGATGATCCCTGCATCTAACCACTTTATGATCTCCTTTTTCATGACCTCCTGCAAGTTAGGGTTTAGGTGTCTTTGCATTTCTCTTGAAGGTCGTGCGCCTTCTTCTGTGTAGATTCGATGTGTGCAGTATGAAGGGCTTATACCAGTTAAATCATCGGGAGTCCATCCAATGGCTCTACGATGTTGCTGGAGAATAGAAATCAAACGGAGTTCCTGGTCAGGTGTGAGTCAAGAATTGATAATCACAGGAAACGTCTGATTTGAATCCAAAAAGACGTACTTCAGATGTTTGGGAAGGGGTTTGAGTTCCATGACAGGGTTGTCAGCAGCAGCGGGTGGTTCGGGATTTGTATCAGGAGCAATGGTAGGAGTCATAGGTGTATCTAGATCATGTTCGCACTCCTCTGTTAGCAGTTTTTGATTCTCTATTGGTTGATCAGGAATAATTAGGTTGTCCTCTATATGCAATTCATCAACCACGACTTTGACATCACATATTTCCTCTATAACCCCGCAATTAATCCCTTGCTGGGCCTTGAAAATGTCAACTTCATGTTTTGATTCCCAAATTTTAATTCTATCTGGCCCTCTTCGCAGTTAATGTTGGCCCTAGCAGTGGCCAAAAAGGGTCTCCCTAATATGATTGGTGTGTCCCTTGGGTTCTTAGGTGCATCCATGTCTAGTACTATGAAGTCCACTGGGAAATAAAAATCTCTTACCCTAACAATGACATCCTCGAGTGTTCCTTTGGGTGACTTGATGGATCGATCGGCTAACTGCAATGTCACCTCAGTGGGTTTAAGTTCAGATTCTTCAAGGTGTTCAAGGAGGGATGTAGGTATTAAATTTATGGAGGCACCTAGATCTAGTAGGGCTCTATCAAATTGAGTTTCACCAATTTTACAAGAAATCACGGGAGTTCCTGGGTCTTTAGCCTTGGGTGGGACTTTGCTCAAGATGACAGAGCTGGCTTGCTCTGACAGTACGATTGGATTCCCATGGTTCGCGGCTTACGTTTAGGTGTGCATATGTCTTTCAAGAACCTTGCGTAAGCCGGTATGTGGCGGATTGCATCCATCAACGGGATGTTTATCTGGACCTGCTCAAGGAGCTTGACCAGATCCTCCTCGGGAGCCACGGGTTTGGTTATTCTTTTTCCTTTGGTCAAGGCCTCAGGAAATGGGATCCTAGCTGGTTCCTCTAGGATAGGTCCAGGTTCTTGATCTGGGACAGTAGTATCTTGGATAACTATCCTAGGGTCTTGGCTATTATCAGGCATGGAGTGGTTCGGATAGTGTGGGTCTTGGGTTATTTTACCAACACGTGTTGTTACAGAGTTCAACCCGACCTGATTTGGGTTAGGTAGGAGGGGTGGCTGGTGCTGAAATCCCACATAAGATGTTGAAGCCTCCATCCTGTCTGGTGATGGAGTAGCAAGGGCCTGATAAATCACGTGTTTGGCCCGAATTTGGATTCATAACGCGCTTCTGGGTTAGCACGTTATTTGGGTTGGGCAGAGGTTGCGAAGGAAGGGTGCCAGGTTGGCGGGAATTTGCCATCTGGTCCAGTTGGTTGCGAACCTCTGTGATCTCGTCCTTGTGCTGTTTTTGCATTGCCGCATTCGTCTTTTGAATGTCAGCCAGTGCTTGAAGGATAAGAGTCATTTGATCCTGGTTTTGCCCGGATTGGTAGGTGGGATTGGGCCGAGGCTGAGGCTGCTGAAATGGAGAGGCTTGTGGATGGGGTTGATATGGTGTTCTTTGAGAATTTCCCGCCCACTGAAAGTTAGGATGATTTTGCCATCCAGGGTTGTAGGTATTGGAGAATAGGTCATTCTAGATGGCTTTGAGGTCCTCGCAGTTCTGAGGAACCTCGGGAAAGTCAGAATACGAGGATTCAGCGTTCCCCCAACTCGAGTAGAATGGATCGGAGGTCACTCCGATCCGAGAGGCAGACGGGGGTGGATATGGGTCCATCCCCTTGGCAGGTTGGTGACTGATGTTTTGCATAGTTTCCCTTGCCAGAGGAGGTCGTGCAAAAGAGTCTTACGCAGAGGTGTCTTGCTGCAAATGTCGAGTTAGCTCGTCCACCTTCTTTTCTATGATAGAAACCTTGTCCAACCGACTGGCCATCAGTTCCAAGTCGACGGAAGTGGACAGGTCCTGCATCTCATGTGTCCCTCTTAGATTCGTCGATGCGTGGGCAGTCGTCCTGTCGAATAAGCCCATGGAGTCATTATTTATGGAGTTCTCGCACATGTTTTCGAGAATCTCCCACACCGTGTCCTTGTGTTGACCCATGATGTTTCCTTCGCACGTTGCATTGACGAATAAACGAATATCCTCATGGAGTCCCTGGTAAAAAGACTGGACTTGTTCCCACTTAGGAACTCCGTGATGGGGGCACTTTCACATGATATCTAGGAATCGATCCCAAGCTTCGTGAAGAGGTTCTCCCGATTGTTGAGTGAAATGAGTGATCTGGTGGCGCAAGGCATTCGTCCAGCCAACGGGGAAGAATTTTTTCAAAAATTCGGACTGCAGTTCCTCCCATGTGTTGATCGGACGGGTTTGAGTTTGATACCAATGTGCGGCCTTGTCCATGAGGGAGAACGAAAACATTTTCATGAGTAGGATATCCCGGTTTTGTACATCTGACCCGAAGGTCTGGGCCAGATGCTTGAGTTGTTTGATGTGTTGGAATGGATCCTCAGAGTTAAGCCCATGGAACTTCGGTATGGCATGAATCATATTGGGCTTCAGTTCAGAATCAGGTCCTCCAATTGGGATTCGTACTCGGGGTTCGATTGCCACCGCAGCGGGATTATAGTGATCTTGCATCATAGGTCACTGTGGTGGGTTTACAAAGTTCTGAAAGAGATCATTAAGGCGTTGAAGTTGGTGTTCAAGGTTGTTCTCCTTTTCAATGGGTTGTTCCATGATGGGAGAAGGAGAATCAGGATCTGAATCAGATGAAAGATTTATGTGGTGGGGTTGCTGCACAAACAAGGGCGTTGAGGCTTGGCCTCGACGAGAGTGAATTTCTAAAGGAGGTCTTAAGGGTGGTCTTAAGGACCTCCTACCGAACATGCACCGAAAGATGTGATGAGATTAGAAGCTGCTGGATCCAATCAAGACACCCAAAAATTGTTGGGTGACTATAGAGGTTCGGGGCAGATGGACCCCTGGATCAGAAGATCGTCCACCTGAGAAATACCTGGGCAGCCAGAGAGGGAGAGTCTCGCAAAGACCCCTACACGGTAAAGCGTCCCCACGGGTTACAGGGTTTCCCCCACCCGACCTCTCTTGTCACTGCGGTTCCAAGTAGACCAGAATGGGGACCTTGACCTCTTTAGTCTACCTCTTTTATTTTAAGATCAAGGTGCTTAATGTTCCACTTGAACTTTTAAGTATTTTGAGTGCAAAAGTGACCTAATTTTAAGGTTGGTTGACCCAAGGGATCAACTTCACCTCTTGTTCCTTTGAGAGTTTTTAGGTCCCTTTTTTATGGTTCAAATGGATTAACAGCCTGATTTGCTTAGGGTTCCTCTTGTATAGATCTTTTCAAACACAGTTTAGGCACACCGCTTTTTGGAAATTTTGTTTCTTTGTTTAAGAGAAGATGTGTCTCTAAAAACCCTAGCTTTGCAATCCCTCACTTGGCTTTAGTGGGTCCAATTTAGTTGCCTTAGAAATTAGCACCTAGGGTTCAATCAAGAAAGTTTTAGCCCTAGTTGCCTTAGTTGGATAAACAGACAAAAATATGTTGAAATGAAAATCAGGCAACTTGATGAGTTACTAAATATGAAACAGGTAGCCCTAAGTTGATTTTTCTCTTTTTTTTCCTTTTTAGATTTTGAGAGGGTTAAGAGAGAGGGCTTATGGAAATTACCTGTTCCTTGGAGAGTCTGTTGTGCAGTTATTGTTCTTTCCTTTTTGTTTTGCTTTCCCTGCTTGAACACAACAAAAGAGAGAAGTTAAGTCAGATATTAGATAGAAAAGTTGTAATCAAAAGCTTTAAAAGTGCCCGTTGCTCCCCGGCAACGGCGCCAAAATGTTCTCACGTTTTTGTGCGGGTTTATAGTATATCACATTGTAGTATAATCGACAAAACGTTTAAACAAATATAAAGAATTTTATTACTCAAAAAACTAGAGTATCCGAGGTCGAACACGGGGAGCAAGCTCAGTACTTTTTAAAACCAAAGAATACAACTGTTAAATGAAAAGGATTGATTCAAAGAGAGAATTTTAAAAAGGATTTGTGAAAGAAAAATAGAATTGGACGTCTGATTTCTGTATCAGACATCTTAAATGTAATCTCCTTTCTCTCTTCTTCTTCGTTGCTCTTCTTCTCCTTTGCACTTCTTTCTCTTTCTGCCTTTGCTTCTTGTCATGTGCAGGCTTCTTCTTCCTGCCTTTGTTTCTTTTCTCTTATTTCTTCTCCTGCCTTGCCTTTCTTCTTCTGATCTTTGCAGTCTTCACTTGGCCTCTCTTCGTTCTTCTCTTTCTTCTGCCTTGCCTTCCTTCTTCCTTCTCTTTGGTTCTCTACAAAAGCTTCTCCTTTTTCGGCTACACAGCCTCTTCTTTCTTCTCTTCCTGTTCTACAGCTGCTAAGTGCTCTCTGCTTCCTTTGCTTCTTCCTTCCTGCACACACCACAGCCAAAGTAAAACCTACCCCTGTCCCTCTACCCAAGCGTCTCTCTCTCTCTCAAGCAATTCACTCAAGGACGCTCTCCCAGAGCCACATGGGTAGTCGGGTCGGATTCGCACCCGGGACCAGACACACCGGCAAGTGGTGGTGCACGAGGAGTGCTCAAGGTTTGGGTCGGGTCGGATCCCACCAGATCCGCGAGGTCAAGCCGCGGAAGAGGCGGGTGTGAGGGCAGGTGAGGGACCTCACCCCTGTGCTTACGGAGGCAATGAGAGTAAAACACAAAAATAATTTATACTATACCTGTGTTTTGCGATCCCACGATGTGGGACTATCTGGTCAGTCCTGCTTTCACGCGCGCCCGTAGAATTCTCGTCGTGCAATTGCCCCAGCTGCTGGCTTCGCAGTGCGACTTGCTGGCCTCAGTCGCTTCGCAACACTTGCGTGCACCTGCTGCACCTGCAGCCTGGAAGCCCTGGTGCCTGAAGCTGCTACAAGCTCCTCGCTGCTTCGACCGTAAATGGCGGCAGGAGCTACAACCTGTCACACACAAGAACGGCCTATTGGCCCAATCAGATTAGCTAGAAACTTTCGCCGTGGCACGGCGAAGGCGGTGGGTGGTGTTGCAGGTTGCAGGTCGGCCTAGGCGTGCGTGCCTACGTCAACCTATAGCCGGAGGTGTGGGGTTGTTCGGGGGGCTACTGTGGGGGTCTGGAGTGGCAGTGGTGGGGTGGAATGAGTTCCTGGTGGTGAGGCGGAGCTCACGAGGGGGTTGGCGAGCCGTGTGGAGGGGCGGAGTGGTGTGGGCGGCTCGCCGGAGGTCGGTCGGAGGCGAGGACGATGGAGGTGGTTAGGCACTGTCAGGGGGTAATCAGATAAAATAGCAGGGGGAAAAGAGAGAGGAGAGGATGGAGAGGGTATCTGGGGTGATCTGGAAGGAAGGGAGGCAGCGGAGTGGACGGCACGTAACTGCCGTCGTCGGGGAAGAAGGACCCTGAGGGAGGGAGCAGCGACGAGGATGAGGTCAGGAACACGCACGCTTGGTACGGCGCGACGTGGGAGGAAGCGACGGAGTTGACTTTACTGCTGGTATGGTAGCAGAGCGATGAGAAGGAGGAGAGGAGGTCGTCGGAGCATGCGGGTCTTTTGGCCAGAGATGGGAGAGAGGGAAATTGGAGGGGATCTCCGTCAAAATCAAACTTAGGTTCTGCGGCAGGGTCTGGGGAGCCTTTTATAGGCGCTGGCCGAACCTTCTAACGTGTGGAGACCGCGCAATCACCTCCGCCGGCTCGCCGGAGTTGGAAAGAAGGTGGATACCCCAATCTCTCGTGCGTTCACACGAGAGATTGGGTTCACACCAGCAATTGTAATTGGCTTTAGAAGGAAGGGAATTCCTCAGAGAATCTCCCTTCCATTTCTGGGAGGGAATCTCTGAGGGATTAGAGAGTAATCCCTCTCTAAACCTCGCCGGAGCTCGGTTCTACCCTAACAATGGCGGCAGGACCGGATTGTAAAGGGGGCGAAAAACTTAGGCAGCTCTCTGTAAAGATATTCAAAAGATAGGGACCAAATTGTGCTTTGGGTGTACTAAATTGCAAAGTTGGTCAAGATGACCTCCCCTTAGGTCCAAATTTTGGTACAAACCTAATTTGGACCTAAGGAATCCAATGGTGAAGTTGGATTTTAGGTTTTACCTCGTTTGACTGGATATTTTCGTAAAAACCCAAATTAGGTTAATTGAAGAGCTAGGACCCTAATCTAGGTTAAACTGGGTTCCAAGGGACAAATTAAGTGTTCTAAACCATAGATAATGTTTTTCCATGATTTTTAGAGGGTTTAATTGATTTTTATTCTGACCGAAACCTAGTTAATTTATGTGGGTCTGTTTTAGGGTTACCAAGTGTCATTTAATTCTTAGATTGCACATAAACCCATTTCTGATTGACTCAACCCACTTTTTATCTCATTTAGACCACTTGACCTATGTTTTCCCTCTGAGAAGTCCCATTTATGTACTGCAATGGTAAAATTGCAATTTTAACCTTTATTTCATGTTTTCTTCTCAGAGCACTTATTCCTTCAGTTAAGCCTTCTTCTAGGTTATGTAGGAGCTTTTATCTTCTTTATTGGGTTAAAACGAGCTAGTTATGGCTCATGATGAGGCTCTCATCACTTTACCATCAAATCTATCCTTGCATTTTGACGTTCACCATCTATGTTCAATGGGCAAAAATCTGCGATGCCCTAGGTAAGGCAACTTTTTGCTTGTAAGCAATCTCAAGTGATGAGTATCATCCAAACAGATTGGACATGCAAACTTACCCTTCGTATACCATCTTGACAAATTAGTATATGCTAGAAAGTCATTGATTGTCCATAATAATGTTGTGTGCAACTGAAAGAATTCTTTCTTATGTGCGTCATATGTTTGAACGCCACTGTACTAAAGGACTTTCAGTTCACCAATCAACAATTAGAGATAAACATATATCACATTTCCTGGTTGCTTGGGGCCTAGGATAAGGAGGGTCAACATCATAAATGCGGATTGCATACATTACCAAGGAGGTAAGTTATAAGTTAACATGACCATTGGTCATATGGAATATGACAAATATATATATTCTTGAATGGGTTGAATCCATCACTTGCAAGTCCTAATCTCACATTCCGTGCCTCCTCTATGAATGATGCGTGATTCTCGTTAAATCTATTCCACTCATCAGAATTTATTGGATGATGGATGCATCCATCTCTTGATTTATTCTCCTGATGCCACACCATCAATTTGTTATTTTACTAGAAATGAATAGGCGTTGTAGCCTAGGCATCAATGAAACATAACAAAGAACCTTCTCTAGTTATTTCTTTCTGCCTATGTTTGTTGATTTGCCCACTTTATACCTCTTCTCATCACATTTAGAATAATTACTCAACCTTGAGTACTCATTCTATACTAGACACAATCATTTCGACAAGCATCAATCTTCTCGCATTTCAGTCCAAGCTCACGTATCTACTTCTTTGCATCATACCATGACCCAGGGTACCCAGTAGGATTATTCAGTAGCTCCCCAGTGACTTAAAGGACCTCAGACTTTAATTTCTCTGTAGCTATATTTATCACTTTTATCTTAAATAATTTTAGAAGGAATGACAACTTCAACATTGACGTTATTCTAGGAGCAATAGGATCCATTGCTTACTTGACTGTATCGTAAAGCTTATTACAATCTCATAATGTCTCATCATCATCTGCATCCTTAGGATTTTCCGCTTTCATATCATGTAACATTTTATCTAATTCATCTCCCCGATTATCATCACTTTGTTCTAAATCATCAATTCTATCATGTCTGACTTTTGCTGTGATTTGCTCACCATGAGTTGCCCAATTTACGTAATGCTGTTTACATATTACATGCTCAAAAATAGTGTCTCGATCTTCTAAATATCCAATCAAACAGGGTCTACATGGGCATATAATCAACTCAAGAAATTATTGTCGTTTAAATGTCTTTCTATCATCATTAAATGCCCACTCCATAAACGAAATCACTTCATTATTGTATTCGTAGTAATTCGAATTCCTCAAACTAATCCATGACTTATCCATGATAACCTAAATTTCAACGTCAACCACTCATAAGTTAGATTCAAATAAGGAAAATATGTGTATTTTAAGAAGATTCTCACTTGATAGCCCATCCTTGAAGATTTGATCACAACGTTATATCCTACATGCAACTAGTCTTTGGAGAAATTTCGGTAGTATTTCCCCTCACATCTCCAGTATACCAGCCAAGACTAACCTTAACTACATTCCCGATAGCCCCCACTAAAGGGCACTTTGCGAATGGAGCTAAGACTAGTTGGCATATCGGAGAAGAGCAAGAAGATGCAACCAAAATTTCTCCAAACATTATTTACATGCAAGAAGTACCCTAATTTGTGATCAAATCTTTAAGGATCCTCTTTAGCCCAGGATCTTCACCAAACTAAAGACAATCAAGTCTTATAGCAAGCTATAAAGACAATGCATCATGCATGTAAGTGAAGTATACACACACTCCGCATTATTCGTTTAACATGATCATAAATTTCGACGGGCAAGTATTTTGACATAGTTATATCTCTCTCACAACCTACACCTTAGGGGTTAGAACTCTTATTATTTGCCATCAAGTGCATCTAAATTTGTACAAGTGTGTGTTTCTAAATTTAAATCGATTACAAAATTAATGTATAAATTTCTCCACACTTAATTGTCTTTATCTTCCTCTTCCTCCCTCCCCTTTCTCTTTTAAACCCAAAACCTAAATTAAGCTAAATTAAATGTGGAAATCCTAAATCCTAAACCATAAACCATAGAATTCATAAAACCTAAACCATTAAAACCCTAAACCCTAATCCTAAAATTGCTAAAACCTAAATCCTAAAAATCCTAAACCCTAAAAACCCTAAGTGCTAAACATTAAACCCTAATAATAAAAACCCTTAACTCTAAACCCTAAATTGTAAACTGTAAAAACCTTAAAGCCTAAAACATAAAAACCCTAAACCCTATAAACACTAAAACCTAAGCCCTAAAAACACTAAACCTAAACCCTAAAACACAAAACTTATAACATAAAAATCCTCAATCCTAAACCCTATAAACACTAAAACCTAAGTCCTAAAAACACTAAACCCTAAACCCAAAAGAAACTTAAACCTAAACCTTAAGAACATTAAACACTTAACCCTATAACCTAAACCCTTAACACTAAACCCTAAACCCTATAACCTAAACCCTTAACATTAAACCCAAACCCTATAACCTAAATCCATAACTCAAAATCTAATAATGAACCAAACATTCATGCCTAACATTGAACAATAATTTAACTAACATTCATGTTAACAATAATAATTTAAACATTGAACCAAACATTGAACATTTTAAACTAAATTTAACTAAACATTGAAGCATACATTTTAATTACATTCAAAATTAAATTTCTAACCTAAGTAGTACATTGAAAAAATTAAATTAATCAAAACCTAAGGGGGGAAATTGGGGAAGGAGATGAGGGGGATGGGTCAGGTGCTGGTGGTGGGCTACTGCTGGTGGCGGCAGAGGTAGTGGCAGTGGTGGTGGTGGTGGCTTGAGGTGGTGGTGGTGGCAGTGGTGACAAGTGGTGGTGAAGCTGGTGGCAGTAGGAGATGTTGGTGGTGGTGGAGGTCCGGCAATGAGGAGAAGGGGAAGGTGTTGGTGGTGGTGGCGGCAAGGGGAAGGGGTGATCATTAAGGAGAGGGGGACAGTGGCTGAGGATCTCCGTTGAGGAGAAGAGAAGGGGGCGACAAAGGTCGATAAGGAGCCCTTACTGAGGGGGCACCGAAGAATGTCTGCACGTAAGCAGGCGAGAGGTGGCGCGCTGGAGTCAATGAAGGAGGAAGAGCACTTGTCGTCGGAGGATGCATCACCGTCTCTGCTCTATGGGAGAAAGGAGGAAAGGGGAGGAGTCAGGTTTGCGCACAAGGGATTTAGGAACACCATTCTCGACAATTCAATCTAAACTAATTGAGAATGAGTTTCAAAAATAACTTTTTGTAATTGACGATTTTCGAGGACTATCGTCAACCGTTTTATGATTATCGACGAGTATAATATTATTCTCATCGGTTATAAACTGACGAGAATGGTCTCAACCACTCTACCTTCATGGGTATGGGTAGGTGAGAAAGTTAATGATTAGAGTTTTGGCAACCGTTATGTCGTATAACAATCGAAAATATTATTATTCTCAATGGTGGTATAACCGTCGAATATGCACCATCAAGAACAGTATATTTTCTACTATTGTTAATAAATTCTACCTTTATTTTAGGACCAGGCATAGAAGAATAAGGGCAATAGGGCTAAAGCTCTAGTAAAGACCTATGTCTTGGGTAGAAGGAACAAAGAAGGGATGAAATCCTGATATGTTAGTATTTCTAATAGATATGTTTTTTTATAACCTTACAAGATTTATGATTTGTTTTATATAACTCTTCTAAATTGTAGTCCTATATACATCAAGGTGCCCAGCTTGATTAGGTGGGAGTATATGAGGCTACTCATAGCAAGCCGAGTCATGAGGGAAACAAAGAGTAGCTTCCTGACACATACCAGCAGAGACATGCAAGTTAAATTACAAAACAAAATTATTTCATTTCTTAATTAAATTTACATGATATTACTTAATGTAACTGAATTTTTTCAAAATAATATGGTCAACATGATGCATCCTCCTGAAGACATCAACTCTGATACAGTTCAGCAACCATTGTCAACAGAGGAGGAATTCTAGACCGTCATGCTACCCAAGATGGCAAGTTCGTGCGTGGTGTAGGGAGGAGCAAGACCATCTCCAGCTGGTATGGGAGAAAGGGGGCATCATCCACTTTAGCTGAGGTAATGGAGATGAGAAAGGAGATTACGACATTAAGCTGCTGAGATGAGGAGTAGCAGATCGAGGAGCTGACCACGTACGTCAGGGACTCCACGACGTATGTAGTTCAAGGAGTCGGCTACGCAGTTGCAGCAGTCGAGTCAAACTATTCAGGAGCTTCTAAGGGTACTTCAACGAGGAGGTATCAATCACCCCTCATTTAGTCAGTTCATATATCGTCATGACGATGAAGACAATTTAGGTGTTGCTGAAGGCGTTGGTACCCTAGCTTAATTTCTGTATTTTCATACATTACTATTTTTTCATCCACCTTATAGACAATATTATATATATGAAATTTTGATTTTGAATCTCATTTTTTGTGTGCTGAATGAATGCCTTGGTTTTAGTTGTGTAATTCTTCTTTACGAGACTTCAAATCTTTTACAGTCCTTCCATATAGCTAAAACTTTTAATTTAAAAAAACCACCATTTTCGTCGGTTATAGAACCGACACCAATAATGTGTCGTCGATCTTGGGTTCATTCCCGACCGTTATATAACAAACGAGAATATCATTATTCTCGTCCGTTTTTCCTGAACAATCGAGAATAACAACTTAATTGCCTATTATCCAACTGACGAGGATGCACTTATTCTCGTTCGTTTTAGGTCAACCGATGAGAATAGGAACATCCTCGTCAGTTGTAATCATCATCGAGGATAATGTTTATATCAACAGTGTATTTAAAACGGTGGAGAAAAACCTTCCTCCACTGTTTAAAACAGACGAGAAAAACACCCACATCAGATGAGGGGTTGCTTTTGTCACTACAGGAAAACTATGCTTTTGTGACAGTGGATTGCAACGATAAATTTTTCCAACACAAAAAAATCCATTTTTTGTGACAGTAATAATATATCCCATACAAAACTAAGTTTCAATATTTTTAAAGACCTAAAATTACTGTCGTAAAAGTAAAACAAAATATCAAGTAGGCACTCTCCCGCCGATCCAAAAAAAATACCCCCCTTTACCTTTTCCCTTCCCCCCCAAGTCCACAGAAACCCTTATTCTTCCCTTTCGTAATCCCCTCACCCAACACTCTCCAATGCCATCAATCAGATGCCTCTGATCCAGCGATACCCCCACTCCCGATGCCCCTTCTCTCCTAACGCCTCGTCTCCAGCAACAAGCTGCAACACCCTTGCGCGTAAGGGAGTCGAGGGCGAGGATGGTGAGGACGGGTAGTGCTATCACATGACGAGCGAGGAGTGGCAGAGGAGGAGAAAGGGCTCAAGCAAAAACAAGGCGATGCCACCACATAGGTGATAAACGTCAGTTTATCATTATTCTTATGCATTAAAACAAACCTAGCTCTTAGGATTATGCTCCGCAAATGGGTTTTTGGGTTGCATTTAGGTATAAATTAGGTTAGGCATGCATTGCATTTTTTATTCTATTTTTAATGTGTTTTTGTGAGTGTTAGTGATGAGAACCTCATCATGAGCCATAACTAGCTCATTTTGACCTAATACAAAGGATAAAAGCTCCTACATAACTCAAGGAAAGGCTTAACTCAGAGAATTCTGAGTTTAAGGAGAAAACGAGTCATAAGGGGTAAAAATGCAATTTTACCAGTATAATCTGCATACAGGGTAATTCAAGGTCCAAACATAGGTCAAAGCAACCTAATAAGAATAAAAGTGGGATGAGATGATCTGACAAGGGCTACAGCAATTCCAAGGAACTAAATGATAATCTGTAACCTTAAAACAAACCCACTTCAATTCATGAGGTTCGAGGCAAAGTAAAAATATAATAAACCCTCTAAAATTCATAGAAAAATAATCTCTAGGGTTTAGAACCTTCAATTTGGCCTTCAGAACCCATTTTGACCTACATTGAGAACCATGCCCAATTAATAACTTAATTCGAGTTTTTGCATAAATTGATCGGTCAAACAAGGTTTAATCTAGAAATAAAATTCACCATCAAATTCCTTAGGTCCTAATTAGTCATGTATAAAAACTTGAGCCTAAGAAGAAACCTTCTTGACCAACTTTACACTTTGGTCCTCATATATTTACTTTTTGGCCCTCAACTTTTGAACCCTCACATTTCTACCCCTAACTCTCCTTCATTCTTTGCATTCAGGTCCCTCCTGCCAAAACCTGACCAGCACCATGCTCCGGCGACCTTGCGCGGAGCATGGCGCCACGCAGGGTAAGGGGGAGGGTCTGGCAAGTAAACCGGGGGTGCCCTGCGTCGTCAGCCGTCGCAGGGACACCCCCTTGGTCGCTGCAACCCACCATACCGGCTGTGCGAACGCACGGACGGTATGGGTCTCCATCTCCGGCGTCCTCCGGCGAGGGAGACACGTCGTCTCCCTCCGCCCTCCTCTCTGATTCTACCCTATAAGTACCTCCCGTCGCTCCATCGTTCGAAGGAGCTCGGTCCTGACGGAGAAAGACCCCCACTTCCTCTCTTCCCACTCTGACAGGAAGCCCTCCAGCTCCGGCGGCCTCCCCTCTTCCTCCTCGTCGCTCTGCCACACTACCAGCTGCAGGGTTGCTCTCCCTCGCTCTTCCCGCGCCACGCCGCACCCAGCTGGCGCCTCTCCGGCCCTCTCCTCGCCGCCGCCCCTTCCCCCGGGCATCTTCTTCTCCGGCGACAGTCGATACGACTGTCGCCCGCTCCGGCCCCTCCTCGTCCTGCTAAGTAGGTAGAACTCCTCTTTCTCCCCTCTTCCTTTTCCTCATTTTACATCTTTACTGTTACCCCGATCCGACCAATCGCCCTCACCTTCTCCACCTCCGGCCCCTGCTCCGGCGACCCGCTCCCATCACTCCAGCAACCCACACGGCTCGCCGACCACCACAGAACCTCCGCCTCCTCACCCTGATCAACCTCCGCCCTTCCACTTCCCCCAAATCACCCTCTGCAACTCCACCGAACAAACCCATCTCCTAACCTGCAGTTTGACCTAGGCGGCCCTTAGGCCCCACCCCGCCGCCTGCACACCCCCTGACCACCTTCGCCATGCCACGGCGAAGGTCCTCCGCGTTTCTGATTGGGCTAAGAGGCCGTTTCTCTGTGGGCAGGTACCTGCGCTTGCCGCCGCCATTGTTGAAGCGAAGCAGCTTCTTCACCTGCTGCCCCAGGTGCGCCAAGCCCAGGTCACGCTCCCAGGCTGCGCGAGGTGTCTTCGCAAAGCGTCAGGCTACAGTTGAGGCGAAGCCCTCGCGCGAAGCCCTCGTGCGAAGCCTCGACCGCCGCTGCCTCCTCCGCGCAGGCGCCAAATTGGGGTGGGACATTTAGTCCCACCTCGGAAGGCTCTGAAGGAGCGCAGCGGTATAAAGTGAAAAAGTGCTGGAGGCTTATTGCCTCAGCACACGGGGTGAGGTCCCCTTCACCCGCCCGATTACCCGGTCTCGTCTGCGCTCACGCCTCGCGGACCTGGCCCGACCCGACTTAGCCCGACCTTCACTCCTCGCCCACCATGCACGCCGGTGGGCCTGGACCCGGGCGCGACCCGTACCCGACTACCCGGCAGCTCTGGGAGAGCTTTCCCAAGAGCGGATTCTGTGAGAGAGAAACGCGAGGGGGGCAGGGTAGAGCAGGTTTTTGCCCGCTGACGAGAGCTTTGAAGTGTGCAGGCACAGGCGAAGAAGAAGAAGACGAGCGAGGCAGAGAAGAAGGACGATGAAAGCTGAAGAAGGAGGAGGACTGTAGCAGCGGCGGTTTAAGTCGTCTGATTGGAAAATCAGACGATGCTCTAAGGGCAGAAAAGAGGAAGAAGAACAGGCCGCAAGGGAAAAGAAAAAGAAAGAGACAAGCAGAAGCAAGAGCTGAAAGAAGAAGAAGAACATCACCCACTGCTGCAGATAAAGAAGACAGAAAGAAAAAGAAGAAAGAAGGAGAACGAAGAAGCCATGCCGCTGAGCAAGGGACCGCAAGAAGAAAAGCTTTACAGCTAAGGCAGAAAGAAGAAATAAGAAGAACAGAAGACAGAAGAAGAAACCACCAGGAGATAAACAAAGAAGAAAAACCAAAAGCCAAAGAGAAGAGGAAGAAAGAAGAAACCAAATTTTTATCTCTCCCTCTCTCTCTCTCTTTATTTTTGTAATATTTTTTGTAATAAGAATTTGTATCTCTAGAATACAACTTGCTCCCTGAGTTCGACCTCGGGAACTCTTTATTTCCGAGTAACAAATTGTATTAAACTGGTAATCACCTCTCTATACTATACTACGATGAAATAATAGAACTATAGAGGAAGGTCGCCACAGTTTTTGGCGCTGTTGCCGGGGAGCAACGGCTATTCTAGAGGTAAACATTCCTGTTTCTTTTTAGTTTTTGATAATCTCCTCTCTTTTGTGCAGCTACAGGAAATCAAGAAGACAAGCAACCGCACGACAACCACTCCGAGGACAGGTAAATTTTTTTTCCTCTCGCTATTAACCCCTAAACTCTAAAGAGGAAGAAAAGAAAAGAACAAGCAATATAGGGCTAACCTGTCTTCCATACTTAGTAACCATAAAAAGTTGCATGTTTTCAACCCATTACTCTTGCACACTATTAAGGGTATTTAAGGGCTAACACATTCTTGCTTGAGCCCTAATTACCCAACAAAGAGTTAACTGGACCAAGTAGAGCCAGCCTAGGATCCAACACTAGGGATTTAGAGACACACCCCTTAAGCAAGAATTGAGAAAACCAAATGAAGTGTGCCCAAGCCCTTGTCTGAAAATACCTATTCAAAGAAAACCTAAAACAATTGGCTCTCTAAACACTTGAACCCTAAAAGACAAGACCTAAAAGCTCTCAAAGGAAACAAGAGGTAAAGTTGACCCCTTGGGTCAACCAACCTTAAATTAGGTCACTCTTTGCACTTAAAAGACTAAAGTTCAAGTGAAACCTTAAGCAACCTGATCTTAAAATAAAAATTGGTAGACTTAAGAGGTCAAGATCCCCATTCTGGTCTACCTGGAACCGCAGTGACAAGAGAGGTCGGGTGGGGGAAACCCTGTAACCCGTGGGGACGCTCTACCGTGTAGGGGTCTTTGCGGGACTCTCCCTCTCTGGCTGCCCAGGTAATTCTCAGGTGGACGATCTTTCTGATCAAGGGGTCCATCTGCCCCGCACCTCTATAGTCACCCAACACATTTTTGGGTGTCTTGATTGGGTCCAGAACCTTCTAAACTCATCTCTTCCAACAGTGCATGTACGGAAGGAGGTCCTTAAGACCACCCTTAAGACCTCCTTTAGAAATTCGCTCTCGTCAAGGCCAAGCCTCGACGCCCGTGTTTGTGCAGCAACACCCTCACATTATTCTCTCTTCTGATTCAGAACCAAGTTCTTCTTCTTCCCCCATCATGGCTCAGCCAGTTGAGGAAGAAAATAATCCGGAGCACCAGCTCCAGCGACTCAATGACCTCTTCCAAAACTTCATGCACCCACCACAGCATCCTATGATGCGGGACCACTACAATCCTGCTGCGGTCGCCATTGAGCCTCGAGTCAGAATCCCGACTGGAGGACCTGATTCCGAATTAAAGCCCAACATGATTCATGCTATACCTAAATTCCATGGGCTTAATTCTGAAGATCCCTTCCAGCACATCAAACAGCTAAAGCATCTGGCCCAAACTTTTGGGTCAGATGCGCAAAATCGAGATATTCTTCTCATGAAGATGTTCTCCTTTTCTCTTATGGACAAGGCCGCCCATTGGTATCAAACTCAGACCCGGCCGATCAACACTTGGGAAGAACTTCAATCCGAGTTTTTGAAAAAGTTTTTTCCCGTTGGTCGAACCAACGCCTTGCGCCATCAGATTACACACTTCACTCAACAATCAGGAAAACCTCTCCATGAGGCATGGGATCATTTTCAGGATCTCATGAGAAAGTGCCCCCATCACAGAGTTCCTAAATGGGAACAAGTCCAATCTTTTTACCAGGGACTCCGTGAGGACATCCGCCTTTTCGTCAATGCAACTTGCGGAGGAAACATCATGGGTCAACATGAAGACACCGTATGGGAGATTCTCGAAAACATGTGCGAGAACTCCATCAACAATGACTCCATGGGATTATTCGACAGGACGAATACCCGCGCAGCGACGAATCTTAAGGGAGCACATGAGACGCAGGGCCTGTCCGCATCAGTCGACCTGGAATTAATGGCCAATCGATTGGACAAGGTCTCAATCGTTGAGAAGAAGGTGGATGAGCTGACTCAGCACTTGCAGCGAGCCACCTCCGCGCGTAACTCCTTTGCACAACCTCCTTCCACACAGGAGACTGTGCAAAACATCCTCCACCGATCTTCCCCTAGGATGGATCCATATCCATCCCCATCTGATTCTCGGATCGGAGGATCATCCGATCCTTTCTACACCAGCCCGGGGAACTCCATTCCCCCTTTCCCTGATTCTTAAGAGGTTCCTCAGACCTGCGAGGACCTCAACGCCATCCAGAACGACCCATTCTCCAACACTTACAACCCTGGATGGCGAAACCATCCCAATTTTCAGTGGGCGGGAAATTCCCAAACCCAAAGACCACCTTTTCAGTCCCGCCCACAGCCCTCTCATCATTACCAGCAGCCTCAGCCTCGGCCCAACCCTACTTATCCATCAGGGCCAAATCAGGATCAAATGTCCCTAATCCTTCAGACTCTGGCTGACATTCAAAGAACGAATGCGGCTATTCAAAAACAGCACAAGGACGAACTTACAGAGGTTAAAACTCAACTGGCCCAGTTGGCAAATTCTCGCCAGCCAGGCACACTCCCTTCCCAACCTCTTCTTAACTCGAATAACGTGCCGACCCAGAAGCGCGTTATGAATCCAAATTTAGGCCACGCACAATGGATTTCTCAGGCCCCTACTGCTCCATCTCCAGACGAGATGGAAGCTTCAACTTCTTATGCGGGATTTCAGCAGCAGCCACCCCTCTTACCAAACCCAAACCAAAATCAGGCCGGATTAAATTCTGTAACAACACGTAGTGGTAAAACAACTCAAGACCCGCATTATCAAAACCACTCCAAGCCTGATAACCATTACCCTAGGATAGTTATCCAAGATACCACTGTCCCGGATCCACAACCTGGACCTATCCTAGAAGAGCCAACCAAGATCCCATTTCCCGAGGCCTTGACCAAGGGAAAGAAGACCACCAAACCCGTGGCCCCTGAGGATGACCTGGTCAAGCTCTTTGAGCAGGTCCACATAAACATCCCCTTGATGGATGCAATCCGCCACGTACCAGCTTACGCACGATTTCTAAAGAATATATGTACACCCCAGCGTAAGCCGCGAACCAAGGGAGGGAGCCCAATTGTTCTGTCAGAGCAAGCCAGCTCTGTAATCCTCAGTAGACTCCCACCCAAGGCAAAAGATCCTGGTACTCCCCTGATTTCCTGCAAGATAGGTGGTACCCAATTTGATAGAGCATTGCTAGACTTGGGTGCATCCATAAACCTGATACCCACATCCTTACTTGACCATCTAGAAGAATCTGAGCTAAAACCAACCGAGGTGACATTACAATTAGCAGATCGATCTATAAAGTCACCAAAAGGGATTCTCGAGGATGTTATCGTAAGAGTGCGGGATTTCTATTTCCCAGTGGACTTTATAGTCTTAGATATGGACGCACCTGAGAACCCTAGGGATACACCAATCATTCTAGGGAGACCTTTCTTGGCTACTGCTAGAGCCAACATCAGCTGTGAGGAGGGCCAAATAGAGCTTAAGTTTGGAGATCAAATACTGAAAATTGATATATTTAAGGCCCAACAAGGAATTAATTGCGGTGTCATCGAACAAATTTATGACATCAGGACTTTGGTTGATGAATCACACTTCCAGAATGACTCGATTATGCCTCATCAACCACAGAAGGATCTTGACCCGCAAACAGAGGAGTCGAATCCAGATATGAACAACCCAGTAACTCCCACCCTTGAAGCTCACATCTATACTGAACCACCCGCTGCTGCTGATAACCCCATCCTCGAACTGAAACCCCTTCCTGCTCACTTGAAATACATCTTTTTGGGTTCTAATCAGACCCTTCCTGTGATTATCAATTCCAACCTCAGTCCTAAACAGGAATCCCGTCTGATTGTTGTCCTCCAGCAACATCGCAGAGCCATCGGGTGGACTCTCGATGATTTGACTGGAATAAGTCCCTCTTATTGTACTCATCATATCTATTCAGAAGAGGGCACACGACCTTCTCGTGAAATGCAGAGACGCTTAAACCCCAATCTGCAGGAGGTCATGAAAAAGGAGATCATCAAGTGGTTAGATGCCGGAATCATCTACCCGATCTCCGATAGTCATTGGGTGAGCCCAATTCAGGTCGTGCCCAAGAAGGCAGGACTCACCACTATAACGACTGAGACCGGAGAAATCATTCCTACCCGATTAGCCAACTCGTGGAGAGTCTGTATAGATTACCGCCAACTCAATTCCTCCACGAAGAAGGATCATTTCCCACTACCCTTCATTGATCAAATTCTCGAAAAACTTGCGGGAAATAGGTTCTTCTGCTTTCTTGACGGGTACTCCGGTTATAACCAGGTGGCAATCCATCCTGAGGACTAAGAAAAGACCACGTTCACCTGCCCCTTCGGAACATACGCTTTCCGAAGGATGCCTTTCGATCTTTGCAATGCACCCGCTACTTTTCAGCGATGCATGCT
The DNA here is from genome assembly GCA_037157565.1 of Thalassia testudinum. Lineage (NCBI taxonomy): Eukaryota > Viridiplantae > Streptophyta > Magnoliopsida > Alismatales > Hydrocharitaceae > Thalassia > Thalassia testudinum. The sequence continues at coordinate 76,421,098 of JAZHRO010000031.1, read as the reverse complement.
TGCCATATTCTCAGATATGGTAGGTGATTATCTGGAAGTCTTCATGGATGACTTTTCAGTTTTCGGAGCATCATTCGACGATTGCCTCCAACACTTGGTCCAGATACTCAGGCGGTGCATCGATGTGAATTTGGTTCTTTCCTTGGAAAAGAGCCATTTCATGGTACCTGAGGGAATTGTCCTGGGACACTCAATTTCGGAAAAAGGTATCCAAGTGGATCGAGCTAAGGTTGATCTGATTTCTCACCTTCCTATGCCTAGCTCGATCAGGGACATCCGTTCCTTTTTAGGGCATGTCGGTTTTTATCGACGATTTATCCCTGATTTTTCAAACATCGCGCGCCCCCTGACCACTCTTCTCTCCAAGGATGTTCCTTTCGAAATTTCCAAGGAATGCACTCAAGCATTTGAAATCCTGCGTGACCGAGTCACCCAAGCCCCGATCCTACAGTCCCCTGATTGGTCTCAACCCTTTGAGATCATGTGCGATGCATCCGACTTCGCTGTGGGAGCGATTTTGGGGCAGAAAATTGACGGGAAACCTATGGTCATTTACTACGCCAGCAAAACACTCGATGAGGCTCAGCATAACTATACGGTTACTGAGAAAGAGCTGCTAGCTGTAGTATTTGCCCTAGAAAAATTCAGATCGTACCTTTTGGGTTCCCGTGTCATCATATACTCGGATCACACAGCTGTGAGGCATCTCCTTGCAAAGAAGGATGCGAAACCTCGATTAATCCGATGGATCTTGCTGTTGCAAGAATTTGACCTTGAGATTCGCGACAAAGCAGGAAAGCAAAATGTGGTAGCTGATCACTTGTCCCATCTTCCTTCTGAAATAATTGACCCTTCCGGACCCATCACTGAGCATTTTCCCGATGAGCACCTGCTGACTATTGGTACTAGCCTTCCATGGTTTGCTAATGTAGTAAATTACTTGGCATCTCATCAGATCCCGTCCGATTGGCCGAAGGCCAAGAAGGACAAATTACGCTCCGATGCCAAGTATTACATTTGGGAAGACCCATACCTCTAACGCATACGTGCCGATCAGATCATCCGGAGATGTGTCCCGGAAGAGGAATTCAACAATATCCTCTCTTTCTGCCATGACCAGGCATGCGGTGGCCATTTCGCCGGGCATAAAACCGCATCAAAAGTCCTCCAGTGCGGCTTTTACTGGCCCACACTGTTCAAAGATGCGTACAGTCACTGCAAGGCATGCAGTCGTTGCCAGACTTTGGGCAACATGAGCCATCACGACATGATGCCTATGCAACCGATTCTAGTATGCGAAATCTTTGATGTTTGGGGGATTGATTTTATGGGCCCCTTTCCTGTTTCGGATGGTTTCGAATACATTCTGTTGGCTGTGGACTACGTGTCCAAATGGATCGAAGCCATACCGACCCGAACCTGTGATCACAAAATCGTTCTCAAATTCATTCATCAAAACATTTTCTCAAGGTTCGGGATTCCTCGTGCAATAATCTCTGATGGGGGGACCCATTTCACAAATGCTCAGTTTAGGTCACTGATGACCAAATACGGGGTGTCTCACCGAATCTCTACTCACCACCCCCAAACTAATGGTCTAGCTGAGCTGTCTAATCGGGAGATCAAGAAAATCCTGCAAGTCACTGTTCGACCTGACAGGAAGGACTGGTCGTCCCGACTTCCGGAAGCATTGTGGGCCTATAGGACCGCCCACAAGACCCAATTGGGCATGTCTCCCTTTAGACTGGTGTACGGAAAGGCATGCCACCTTCCCGTAGAACTGGAGCATAAAGCCTATTGGGCAGTACGGAACTGTAATCTAGATCTTTCCAAGGCTGGGACCCACAGAAAACTCCAAATCAGCGAGATCGATGAATTACACCTAGACGCGTACGAGAACTCGCAAATCTACAAGGAGCGGGTTAAAGCCTTCCACGACAAACACATCTCGAGAAAGATCTTTCATCCTAGTCAAAAGGTCCTACTCTTTGATGCCCGACTAAAACTCTTCCCAGGAAAACTGAGATCCAAGTGGGTCGGACCATATTTGGTCCGACAGGTTTTTGGAAATGGAGCAATCGAAATCAGTCCACTCAGCCACGATTCTGAACCTTTCATCGTGAACGGTCAGAGACTCAAGCCGTTCATTGATGTAACTTCTACTGATTTGGCTGAAGCATCTTATATCCTCCATTCCCCTTGAGCTTATTGCGCCCAGCCGATGGCGTAAAACTCAACGCTTAACGGGAGGCAACCCGTCATTTTCCTAAAAATCCAAAACTTTTTCTAACACCTTTTTGCACTTAAGGTTCACCCTTGTAGACAGCCAACCCCACCTCAGATGCTTGCATCTGGGATTAGAAATTGTCTGCAAAAATTCAACCTGACCCATTCACTCATCCAAATTTCTGTCTTAAGCAATGAACTAAGTTGAATAAAAACCCCTAGGTTACAATGAGGACATTGCAAATCTTAGGCATGGGGGGGTATGAAAGTGCAAAACTTGTAAGAAAAGGTTTCAAACAAAAAATTCACATATGCCAGAAACACCATAAAAATTAAAAATTTTTCGAAAAAAAAATAAAAGGAAAAGAGGAGAAGGAAATTTTGTGATGGAGAAGGAGAAAAGAAATAAAATGAAAAAGGAGCACAAAATTATGAGAAAAGGTGATAGTCATTAGTAAGGAACTAAGGAATTAACCTAAGTTCTAGACCTCATTCAAGAAAATAACTGAAAAGTGCATAATGAGATTAGTAAGAACGCAAACATTAGGCATTCTTGAATAGACTCTTAGTACCCATTAAGATCTAGACATTCCTCAAGAGGTTGAGGAAAATGAAAAGCTGAAGTATTAGGTCTAAGGCTTATGAAGTATTTGGCCTCATTAACTAATTTTTGGTTTACGGGACTCAGTAACCTAAGCACCCTAACCTCACACACAGCCTGGTTCAGTAAGCGTAAAAATCAAAATCACGCAAAAGCGTCACAAAATTCTGAAAAGAACACCTAGAGTAGGAGCGGCCGATCAACACAAGTTGATTTGGACGAGTTCCCAGCGCGGAGAGGCGGGAAATCCCCTCGAAGATGCGTAACAAAATATCATCTCCTCGGTGCTTGTCTCTTAGGATATTTACATATCCTACTGGGGGCATGTAAGCACTCTGCTGATTCAGATTCCATGGATGGCATTATCTCGAAGTGTCAATTGCCAGGGTCTGGATTCGGCCACGGAACACCATGGATGGGATTATCTCGAAATCTCAATAGCCAGGGTTCCGGGGGTTGCCATGGGCGGTGCTATCTCGAAGCATCGATTGCCAGGAACCCTTGAGGATTGATGATGGGAGCAAGGAATCTGATACAGACCGTGTTGAAAAGCCAATCCTAGGCTAGAACTAAAAAGAAAAAGAGAGAGAAAACTCTCCAAATAGAATAACTTTCTATCTCTCTCTTACAAAACGCACTGCGAACTGAGCCAGGGCTAAAATCATTTCAAGCACGGGTGCTTTAACCACAAAGTCCAATAAACCTTAGGTTAGTTCTTGTGGGCCTTAAAAACCTTTGCTAAGGACTGAGGCTAAGGCTAGATAGATTTGGATCTTGATTGGTACTAGAGTACCTTTTAGGCCTACGGTCAGCATTCTAACCTAATCTAAGCTCAAATGAAAAAGCACTTATCTAAAGCTATTAAGAACTTCATGGTCTAGAACAAGGGTTGAAACCTTAAGTTTTTGCTAAGGGACTAGCAAAAGCTAGGCATGGGGGTATGATGAGAACCTCATCATGAGTCATAACTAGCTCATTTTGACCTAATACAAAGGATAAAAGCTCCTACATAACTCAAGGAAAGGCTTAACTCAGAGAATTCTGAGTTTAAGGAGAAAATGAGTCATAAGGGGTAAAAATGCAATTTTACCAGTATAATCTGCATACAGGGTAATTCAGGGTCCAAACATAGGTCAAAGCAACCTAATAAGAATAAAAGTGGGATGAGATGATCTGACAAGGGCTATAGCAATTCCAAGGAACTAAATGATAATCTGTAACCTTAAAACAAACCCACTTCAATTCACGAGGTTCGAGGCAAAGTAAAAATATAATAAACCCTCTAAAATTCATAGAAAAATAATCTCTAGGGTTTAGAACCTTCAATTTGGCCTTCAGAACCCATTTTGACCTACATTGAGAACCATGCCCAATTAATAACTTAATTCGAGTTTTTGCGTAAATTGACCAGTCAAACAAGTTTTAATCTAGAAATAAAATTCACCATCAAATTCCTTAGGTCCTAATTAGTCATGTATAAAAACTTGAGCCTAAGAAGAAACCTTCTTGACCAACTTTACACTTTGGTCCTCATATATTTACTTTTTGGCCCTCAACTTTTGAACCCTCACATTTCTGCCCCTAACTCTCCTTCGTTCTTTGCATTCAGGTCCCTCCTGCCAAAACCTGACCAGCACCATGCTCCGGCGACCTTGCGCGGAGCATGGCGCCGCGCAGGGTAAGGGGGAGGGTCTGGCAAGTAAACCGGGGGTGCCCTGCGTCGTCAGCCGTCGCAGGGACACCCCCTTGGTCGCTGCAACCCACCATACCGGCTGTGCGAACGCATAGACGGTATGGGTCTCCATCTCCGGCGTCCTCCGGCGAGGGAGACACGTCGTCTCCCTCCGCCCTCCTCTCTGATTCTACCCTATAAGTACCTCCCGTCGCTCCACCGTTCGAAGGAGCTCGGTCCTGACGGAGAAAGACCCCCACTTCCTCTCTTCCCACTCTGACAGGAAGCCCTCCAGCTCCGGCGGCCTCCCCTCTTCCTCCTCGTCGCTCTGCCACACTACCAGCTGCAGGGTTGCTCTCCCTCTCTCTTCCCGCGCCACGCCGCACCCAGCTGGCGCCTCTCCGGCCCTCTCCTCGCCGCCACCCCTTCCCCCGGGCATCTTCTTCTCCGGCGACAGTCGATACGACTGTCGCCCGCTCCGGCCCCTCCTCGTCCTGCTAAGTAGGTAGAACTCCTCTTTCTCCCCTCTTCCTTTTCCTCATTTTACATCTTTACTGTTACCCCGATCCGACCAATCGCCCTCACCTTCTCCACCTCCGGCCCCTGCTCCGGCGACCCGCTCCCATCACTCCAGCAACCCACATGGCTCGCCGACCACCGCAGAACCTCCGCCTCCTCACCCTGATCAACCTCCGCCCTTCCACTTCCCCCAAATCACCCTCTGCAACTCCACCGAACAAACCCATCTCCTAACCTGCAGTTTGACCTAGGGCGGCCCTTAGGCCTCGCCCCGCCGCCTGCACACCCCCTGACCACCTTCGCCGTGCCACGGCGAAGGTCCTCTGCGTTTCTGATTGGGCTGAGAGGCCGTTTCTCTGTGGGTAGGTACCTGCGCTCGCCGCCGCCATTGTTGAAGCGAAGCAGCTTCTTCACCTGCTGCCCCAGGTGCGCCAAGCCCAGGTCACGCTCCCAGGCTGCGCGAGGTGTCTTCGCAAAGCGTCAGGCTGCAGTTGAGGCGAAGCCCTCGCGCGAAGCCCTCGTGCGAAGCCTCGACCGCCGCTGCCTCCTCCGCGCAGGGGCCAAATTGGGGTGGGACATTTAGTCCCACCTCGGAAGTCTCTGAAGGAGCGCAGCGGTATAAAGTGAAAAAGTGCTGGAGGCTTATTGCCTCAGCACACGGGGTGAGGTCCCCTTCACCCGCCCGATTACCCGGTCTCGTCTGCGCTCACGCCTCGCGGACCTGGCCCGACCTGACTTAGCCCGACCTGCACTCCTCGCCCACCACGCACGCCGGTGGGCCTGGACCCGGGCGCGACCCGTACCCGACTACCCGGCAGCTCTGGGAGAGCTTTCCCGAGAGCGGATTCTGTGAGAGAGAAACGCGGGGGGGGAGGGTAGAGCAGGTTTTTGCCCGCTGACGAGAGCTTTGAAGTGTGCAGGCACAGGCAAAGAAGAAGAAGATGAGCGAGGCAGAGAAGAAGGACGATGAAAGCTGAAGGAAGGAGGAGGACTGTAGCAGCGGCGGTTTAAGTCGTCTGTAACGACCCGGTTCCCGAGTCCCTACGAAACACGAGAACCGGACCGACTCGACTAATCCCAAGACCCAGTCGTCCAACGAGGAAGTAACCAAAAGACAGTAAAATAAACCACATTCAGCATGAATATAACTAACAGTAAGAAAGTACAGCAGTAAGGAAAGAAACTACTACAGTAGGTACCACCACAACAGTAAAGCAACATTTATCATATAACAAAAACTGCAGGTAAAGAAGGTACAGTGGAAACAAACTACTCACTAGAACAGAAACAAAAGAAGGTACAAAGCTGTGGCAACTCTACTGGACCCTACTCGGCCCAGCGTCCTCTACAGCCGCCGACCCTGGCTACTCAACACCTGGTCCTGAAAAAGGTAACGAGTGTAACACGTCAGCAAAACGCTGAGTAGAGTGGCAAACTAACTAAAGGCAACAGTAGAGTGTACAGTAGCTGTTATGTTCTATTACTTCCTTTGTTTACATCTTTCAATTTTTCTCACTATTTCATTTACTTCTCAGATCCTTTACTTGATCTCGAATGTCCTCGTGGGACGATCTTGATTGCAGTCTTTTCCAACAGTAGAAGTAGCACGTGGTGCTCTCCTGGCCGGGAGAGTCCCCCGTGGTGATCCTACCCTCAGTCAACCACCCCAAGGTCACTGACAGACGTAACGGTGACTACGGCACGCGCGATAAACGCACAGGTAGCTAGCCCGTACTGGCACGCGGTCAGTCGTTTCCGTTAACGGGTGCGCCCAAAGCACAGCACGGAACCAGGGCAGAGCCCTCTCAGTAACAGGGGTCCAACCCCTCCACAGTAACCAAACCGGGGCCTTGCCCCTCCACAGTCCGCGCACCCTCGCCTGACTACCCTGGTTTGCCCTAGTGGGCCTAACAAGTCGGTGAAGGAGGCTAGCAGAACCCCGGGGCCCGTGGGGTAGCTAGTACTCTCCTAACACTACTAGCTCTCCTCGGTACTACGTACACGAGGGCCAACAAGTCGGTACAGAGCGGCCAATCCTAACCCCGGGTCCCTGGGGCGGCTGGCCCCACTCTGCACTAAAACAGGTACAGGTACTTCCCTTGGTACTGCGTACCCAAGAGACAGTACAAACTACATCTCAGTTCCATTCCTTTTCTTTCCAGGAGTTCCACTCCTAATTCCCCGTAGGGTTCCAGCTCTTTATCTCAGAACATCATATGTTTCACTTTCCAGATTCTCGTTCTCACATTCCATGATCTCAACATGATTCTTTATGCATAACAGGCAGCTGTTAATTAAATTTACAGGCAGCTTTATATATATTCCTTTCCATTTTTCCAAGACTGCAGTAATGTACATTCCACTAGTTTTTCCATCCTAGGATTCATGCCATATCCTAGGATCTATCATACAATCTAGTTTTCCGGCCCTAGGATTCATGCAACACCTAGGAGCTATCATTCCATATATTTCTCATTCCTAGGATTCATACAATGCCCTAGGTTCTAGTTATGGTTCCATACTTTAACAGAATTTATTAATACTTAAAACCACTCTACCAGGTACAACGGGAGTAATGGGGGCGTGGTCGGGAATCCCGCGCGCCTCTGCGACTCTCAAGACGGCAACCGAACGAGGTCCTATCACAAGGATCAAACACAAGGAGTGTCTCAAAACAGTGTAAAGCTACTGTAGGCGGGTAGAGGAATAAATTCTGAAACGAACGCAACTCGAATCGCGGAAAACGGAGCCCAAACGGGCCCTAAACGGGTCGAGAAAGACAATACTGTGCAAAATCAGACGTCTGGAACTCCTTCCAGACGTCTTAAACGGTGGATCAGAGAATTACCTGTTCGGCTTGGTTCCCCGGACGTCCAGAAGTCTGTGGGGACGTCTCTCCTAGATCCCAGACGTCCGATGGTCTCTCCGGACGTCTGGAGGTCACTCCCGCCGTCTGGTACAACTTCCAGACGTCTGATTCGCAAAGGATGACGAATCCGAACACCTGCGCACAGCCAACCCTCCTCCCTCAGTACGGTCAGTCGACAAAAAGAAGGAGAAAGCGGAACTCACCTTTCAGACGTCTGTATGATCTCACAGACGTCGACCTTGTCGTCTGGATATCAGTCCAGACGTCTGATTCTGGAGATTTTTTCCAGAATCAGAACCTCGCTCGGCCTCCGCTCGCGACGCCGCCCGCGTCGCACCTCGCGCGTCCGCTGCTCCGCCCGCAGCAGGTCCCTCTCCGCGGCGCTCTGCGCCCCCTGCGCCCTCCGCCGGCCGGCCAAGCCGCTCCCGGCGAGCTCGCCCTCACGGCAGAGCCCCGCCCTCGCACGCCGCAGCTCCTCTGCGCCTACTGCGGCCGCCGCTGCCGCTGCGCCCTCGCGTCCGCTCGCTCTCGCGCACAGGCAGGAGAGAAGGAGGAAGATGGTGGAGATGGGAGGGGAGGCGCGCCCCCTCCCCCTTTTAACGCCGCGCGGAGAGGAGGGAGAGACGGTCGCAGTCGCCTGCAGCCGCAGAGAAGATGCGGGATCGCAGGTCTGCGCGCACAGGCGCGCAGACGAATATCCCGTGCGAGCATAACTGTTCGCCAGACGTCTGTAAACTATCCCGGACGTCTGGTCAGACATCCGGATGTGATCCCAGACGTCTTTACAGACGTCTGGGCCACCTCCCAGACGTCTTAAAAGACGTCTGGGGCACGCGCTCGTTACAATATAACAAACTCAAAGGAAGTTTCGTCCCCGAAACTTGCGCCAACTAGGGTGCGGGAAGAAGGTGTCCAAATAACCATAACAAACTCAAAGAGGACCGAAGCCGGTCCGAAAAGACGTACCCGCGAAAAGCTCCGGGTACCGCTCCCGCATTGCCGCCTCAGGCTCCCAGGTAGCCTCCTCGTACCGCTGGCTCCTCCACAAAACCTTTATCAGGGGTACTTGCTTTCGTCTCAACCTGCGGACGGCTCGGTCTAGGATCTACACTGGCCGCTCGGGGTAGGTCAGGTCGTCGCTCACCTCGACGCTCTCGTGACTCAGTACGTGGCTGGGATCGGCTACGTACTTCCTGAGGTTGGACACGTGGAACACGTCGTGCACACCAGAAAGCTGCGGGGGAAGGGCAAGTCTGTAAGCAACGGGTCCAACCCGCTCCAGGACCTCGAAGGGCCCCACGAACCTCGGCGCGAGCTTCCCTCTAACCCCAAACCGCTGTAAGCCCTTCATGGGCGAAACACGAAGAAAGACGTGGTCCCCGACCTCGAACTGCACCTCTCTGCGTCTGCGATCTGCGATCTGCGTAGCTCTTCTGTCTGCTCCTGACAGTGCGGAGTCGTCTGTGGATCTGCTCAACTACCTCCTGACTCTGCCGGATCAACCTGGGGCCAACCTCCCACTTGGTCCCCACCTCAACCCAACTCAAGGGTGCCGTGCATTTTCGTCTGTACAGAGCCTCGTAGGGAGCCATGCCGATGCTCGAGTGATAACTGTTGTTGTATGCAAACTCTGCCAGGGGCAGGTGCTCCTCCCAAGAGCCCCTTCAGTCTAGTACACAGGCACGCAAAAGATCCTCAAGTGTCTGTATCGTGCGTTCCGACTGTCCGTCCGTCTGGGGGTGGTAAGCCGTGCTAAACCTCAACCTCGTCCCCAAAGCCTGCTGAAACTCAGCCCAAAACTGGGACGTAAAGCGGGTATCCCGGTCGGATACGATCTCCCGCGGAACTTCGTGTAGTCGCACCACATCACGGATATACCTCTCTGCCAACTGTGCTGGTCCCAAAGTGACTCGGATCGGCAAGAATCGTGCCGTCTTCGTCAACCTATCCACTATTACCCAGACCGCGTCGTGTCCTCGCTGGGTAACAGGTAAGCCCACCACCAAGTCCATGGTGATGCTCTCCCACTTCCACTCTGGCACTGGAAGCGGCTGAAGCGGCCCTGCAGGCCTCTGATGCTCGGCTTTCACCTGCTGGCACACTAAGCACTGTTGCACGAACTCACCCACATCCCGCTTCATCCCTCTCCACCAGAACTCGCGTCTCAAGTCATGGTACATTTTCGTGTTTCCGGGATGTATGGTGAATCTGGAACCGTGTGCCTCAGTCAGGAGCTCTCTCAACAGCTCCTCGTCTCTGGGGACGCACAGCCGTCCCCTCAAGCGTAGCACCTGGTCTGTGAAAGAGAAGTCCCCTGGGTCCCCTGACAGTACTCTGTCGCGCAAAGACTGCAAGTACGGATCGGCCATCTGTCCCGTGATGATGCGGTCTATCAACTCTGGTCTGGTCTGCCGTGTCACCGTCACTGCCCCACAGTACCCTCGTAACTCTAGAGGTCGCCAACTGCCCACCTCCTCCAAAAGGCTCCAACTCTGTAACTGTAGACTGGCCAAGCGTGCGGGCGCCTTACGGCTCAAGGCGTCAGCCACCACATTGGCCTTTCCCGGGTGGTAGGAGATGCTGCAGTCGTAGTCCTTCAGGAGCTCCAACCAACGTCTCTGTCTCATGTTGAGCTCCTTCTGGTCAAAAAGATATCTGAGGCTCTTGTGATCTGTAAAAATCTCGAAGGTCTCACCGTACAAGTAGTGCCTCCATGTCTTCAGCGCGAAGACAACAGCTGCCAACTCTAGGTCGTGGGTAGGGTAGGTATGCTCATGGGGCTTCAGTTGCCGCGAAGCGTAAGCGACCACGTGACCCCTCTGCATGAGCACACCTCCTAACCCCTGCAAGGAAGCGTCCGTGTACACAACGAACCCGCCACTACTGTCAGGAATGGTGAGCACGGGAGCCGAGGTCAACCTCTCCTTCAGCTCCAGAAAACACGCCTCACAGGCGTCTGTCCAAGTGAAAGGCACATCCTTCCGAGTCAACTGTGTCATAGGACGTGCAATCTGCGAAAACCCTCTGATGAACCGTCTGTAGTAACCTGCCAGTCCCAGGAAACTGCGAATCTCAGTGACTGAACGCGGTCTCTCCCACCTGAGCATTGCCTCGACCTTGGCGGGATCCACCGCCAGGCCGTCTCCAGAGATCACATGACCCAAAAAGGTCACCTCCCTCAACCAGAACTCGCACTTGCTGTATTTGGCGTACAGCCTGCGTCGTCTCAGAGTGTCCAGAACCATCCGCAAGTGCTGTCCGTGCTGCGTCCGATCTCTAGAATAGATGAGTACATCATCTATGAAAACCACCACAAACTGGTCCAAGTACGGTCTGAACACCCGGTTCATCAGGTCCATGAAAGCAGCGGGGGCATTGGTCAGCCCAAACGGCATGACCAAAAACTCGTAGTGTCCGTACCGGGTGCGGAAAGCTATCTTGGAGACGTCGGTCTCCCTGATCCTCAACTGGTGGTATCCAGACCTCAAGTCGATCTTGGAAAACACCGTGGCACCCCGCAACTGGTCAAACAAATCGTCAATCCTCGGCAGCGGATATCTGTTCTTGATGGTGACCCTACTCAGCTGTCGGTAGTCCACACAAAGGCGTAGGGTCCCATCCTTCTTCTTCACAAACAGTACCGGGGCTCCCCAGGGAGACGCACTGGGCCTCACGAAACCCTTCTCCAAAAGGTCCTGCAACTGAGACTTGAGCTCTCGCAGCTCAAGCGGTGCCATCCTGTATGGCGCGGTGGAGATGGGGCTGGTCCCTGGTACTAGTGAGATCTCAAACTCGATCTCACGCTCGGGCGGTAGTCCTGGTAACTCGTCGGGAAACACGTCGGGGTACTCTCTGACCACCGGGATGCTCTGGAAGTCTGCCACGGGGCTGTGCTCTGCCACCACACAAGCTAAGAAGCCCTCACACCCCTGGCTCAAAAGTCTCGCCGCCCGAAGTGCCGAAATGCACCTGAAACCTCCGTCCACCGGCTGCCCGTGAAACTCGAAGGAAGGCAACTCCGGAATGGAGAAGACAATCTTCCTCTCAAAGCAGTCTACCAATGCGTGGTAAGCGGACAGCCAATCCATCCCCAGGATCACCCCAAAGTCCTCCATCTGTATCATAATCAGGTCAGCTGGCAGGCTGTGTCCCCCGATGCTGACCCCGCAACCCGTGTACACCTCCTCAGCTACAAACAGCTGACCACTCGGACCTCTGATTACGAACGGGTTCTCTAACAATGTATAATCCTGGTCCAAACTAACTGCGAAACTGTCTGCGACAAACGAGTGCGTAGCGCTGGAATCGAAAAGCGTGTAAACGAGTCTGCCAGAAACTGAAACCATACCTGCTACCACGGATCCCGAAGCTCTGGCGTCCCTGTGTGTTAGGGCGTTGATACGCCCCTCAGCTCTAGGTGCGGACGAAGCAGCCACACTCTGCGTCGGACGGGTAGGTGCTGGCCGGTACCCTCCTCGCGACTGCGGTCCTCCTCCTCGCGCCTGGAAACCGCGGCCTCCTGCGCGCCCTCCAGTGCTCTGCGCGGGAAGTATCTGCTGACCTCCTGCCCTAGATGGGCAGTCCCTCCTGACGTGGCCCGGCTGGCCACACTGGTAGCAGAGGGGAACCCGACTCCCGCCCTCAGTGAGTCCCTGCTGTCGGCTAGGCGGGGGTCCGGTGCTGGCGAATGGCCCCTGTCGAGGGCCCCCAAAGGCCACTGATGGCCCTGCACAACGTGACGGCTCTCCTGCGGACGCCACGTGTCTCCGTTCTCGCCGGCCCTGTGAGAAGTCTGGCTGAAAGGGCCTCTTCCGCCCGCCGTCGGTCTCTCGCGCGGACGGGTTGGTCTCCTCGTAAGTCATGGCTGCCTCTACCACTCTCGAAAACGTCAGCAGCTTCAGGGGTTTGACATACCCCCGGATCGCAGGCCGGAGCCCCTCGGTGAACCTCCAAAGGCGCTCCTCCTCAGTGGCTACCGCTGTCGCTGCAAAGCGGGACAGCTCCAAGAAACGCGTGCGGTACGCGCTCACGGTCATCGTCCCTTGGCGGAGAGTGTGGAACTCCCGCCTCCTCTGGTCCTGCCACGTCTGGGGAAAGTACTGCTCGCAGAAGAGGGTGACGAACTGGTCCCACGTCGGCTCGTCCCTCTCCTGTCCCCGGACCGCCCTCCACCACCGGTGTGCCGCACTCTCCAGCTGGTACGTGGCAAAGGCCACGCGGCACTCCACCGGGGGGCGAAGGGTGTCGAAGATCTTCTCCAGCTGCTCAAGCCAGTCCTCTGCCTCGGTCGGGTCCTCATCCCCCTTGAAGGAGGGGGGCTTCAGCTTCCGGAACTGTCCGAAAAGCTCGAAGTGGTGCTGTAGGGGAGGTGCTGGTGCACCTCCAGGCGAAGGTGTCTCATGTACAGAAGTGTCGGAGGAAGGTGGGGGCGGCAGGGGCCCATCCCCTCCCTCGTGTCCAGCACCGCGTCCGTCGCGTGGCCCCACAGAGGACTCCCCCTCTGCAACCCCAGGAGGAGGTGCTCCGGGCGGTGGGTGGAGCTCCTCTCGTACAATATCCCGTATCAGTCTGGCGAGGTCCTGGGCCTGGATGCCAGGGAGTGGTGGCTGGTCCACCGAGACGTCAACGACAGCACGTCCACCTCGCCGACCTCGCCCTCGGCCGCGCCCGCGGCCAGTCTCGCCAGTCCCACAACGAGGCATCTCCTGCAAGGAGACGCGAAACAAAACGGAAACGTCAAAACAGACGGTACCTAACAACACTTCTAAGAGCTCAAGTCAAGAGATATGTTGTGGTGGCTACTCTAGCTATAAACATGTGAATTGGTTATTTTCCAGTCAGTTGATTCACTTCTCGGGACGACCTTGCTCTGATACCATCTTGTAACGACCCGGTTCCCGAGTCCCTACGAGACACGAGAACCAGACCGACTCGACTAATCCCAAGACCCAGTCGTCCAACGAGGAAGTAACCAAAAGACAGTAAAATAAACCACATTCAGCATGAATATAACTAACAGTAAGAAAGTACAGCAGTAAGGAAAGAAACTACTACAGTAGGTACCACCACAACAGTAAAGCAACATTTATCATATAACAAAAACTGCAGGTAAAGAAGGTACAGTGGAAACAAACTACTCACTAGAACAGAAACAAAAGAAGGTACAAAGCTGTGGCAACTCTACTGGACCCTACTCGGCCCAGCGTCCTCTGCAGCCGCCGACCCTGGCTACTCAACACCTGGTCCTGAAAAAGGTAACGAGTGTAACACGTCAGCAAAACGCTGAGTAGAGTGGCAAACTAACTAAAGGCAACAGTAGAGTGTACAGTAGCTGTTATGTTCTATTACTTCCTTTGTTTACATCTTTCAATTTTTCTCACTATTTCATTTACTTCTCAGATCCTTTACTTGATCTCGAATGTCCTCGTGGGACGATCTTGATTGCAGTCTTTTCCAACAGTAGAAGTAGCACGTGGTGCTCTCCTGGCCGGGAGAGTCCCCCGTGGTGATCCTACCCTCAGTCAACCACCCCAAGGTCACTGACAGACGTAACGGTGACTACGGCACGCGCGATAAACGCACAGGTAGCTAGCCCGTACTGGCACGCGGTCAGTCGTTTCCGTTAACGGGTGCGCCCAAAGCACAGCACGGAACCAGGGCAGAGCCCTCTCAGTAACAGGGGTCCAACCCCTCCACAGTAACCAAACCGGGGCCTTGCCCCTCCACAGTCCGCGCACCCTCGCCTGACTACCCTGGTTTGCCCTAGTGGGCCTAACAAGTCGGTGAAGGAGGCTAGCAGAACCCCGGGGCCCGTGGGGTAGCTAGTACTCTCCTAACACTACTAGCTCTCCTCGGTACTACGTACACGAGGGCCAACAAGTCGGTACAGAGCGGCCAATCCTAACCCCGGGTCCCTGGGGCGGCTGGCCCCACTCTGCACTAAAACAGGTACAGGTACTTCCCTTGGTACTGCGTACCCAAGAGACAGTACAAACTACATCTCAGTTCCATTCCTTTTCTTTCCAGGAGTTCCACTCCTAATTCCCCGTAGGGTTCCAGCTCTTTATCTCAGAACATCATATGTTTCACTTTCCAGATTCTCGTTCTCACATTCCATGATCTCAACATGATTCTTTATGCATAACAGGCAGCTGTTAATTAAATTTACAGGCAGCTTTATATATATTCCTTTCCATTTTTCCAAGACTGCAGTAATGTACATTCCACTAGTTTTTCCATCCTAGGATTCATGCCATATCCTAGGATCTATCATACAATCTAGTTTTCCGGCCCTAGGATTCATGCAACACCTAGGAGCTATCATTCCATATATTTCTCATTCCTAGGATTCATACAATGCCCTAGGTTCTAGTTATGGTTCCATACTTTAACAGAATTTATTAATACTTAAAACCACTCTACCAGGTACAACGGGAGTAATGGGGGCGTGGTCGGGAATCCCACGCGCCTCTGCGACTCTCAAGACGGCAACCGAACGAGGTCCTATCACAAGGATCAAACACAAGGAGTGTCTCAAAACAGTGTAAAGCTACTGTAGGTGGGTAGAGGAATAAATTCTGAAACGAACGCAACTCGAATCGCGGAAAACGGAGCCCAAACGGGCCCTAAACGGGTCGAGAAAGACAATACTGTGCAAAATCAGACGTCTGGAACTCCTTCCAGACGTCTTAAATGGTGGATCAGAGAATTACCGGTTCGGCTTGGTTCCCTGGACGTCCAGAAGTCTGTGGGGACGTCTCTCCTAGATCCCAGACGTCCGATGGTCTCTCCGGACGTCTGGAGGTCACTCCCGCCGTCTGGTACAACTTCCAGACGTCTGATTCGCAAAGGATGACGAATCCGAACACCTGCGCACAGCCAACCCTCCTCCCTCAGTACGGTCAGTCGACAAAAAGAAGGAGAAAGCGGAACTCACCTTTCAGACGTCTGTATGATCTCACAGACGTCGACCTTGTCGTCTGGATATCAGTCCAGACGTCTGATTCTGGAGATTTTTTCCAGAATCAGAACCTCGCTCGGCCTCCGCTCGCGACGCCGCCCGCGTCGCACCTCGCGCGTCCGCTGCTCCGCCCGCAGCAGGTCCCTCTTCGCGACGCTCTGCGCCCCCTGCGCCCTCCGCCGGCCGGCCAAGCCGCTCCCGGCGAGCTCGCCCTCACGGCAGAGCCCCGCCCTCGCACGGCGCAGCTCCTCCGCGCCTACTGCGGCCGCCGCTGCCGCTGCGCCCTCGCGTCCGCTCGCTCTCGCGCACAGGCAGGAGAGAAGGAGGAAGATGGTGGAGATGGGAGGGGAGGCGCGCCCCCTCCCCCTTTTAACGCCGCGCGGAGAGGAGGGAGAGACGGTCGCAGTCGCCTGCAGCCGCAGAGAAGATGCGGGATCGCAGGTCAGAGCGCACAGGCGCGCAGACGAATATCCCGTGCGAGCATAACTGTTCGCCAGACGTCTGTAAACTATCCCGGACGTCTGGTCAGACGTCCGGATGTGATCCCAGACGTCTTTACAGACGTCTGGGGCACGCGCTCGTTACAACGCGCAGGCAGGAGAGAAGGAGGAAGATGGTGGAGACGGGAGGGGAGGCGCGCCCCCTCCCCCTTTTAACGCCGCGCGGAGAGGAGGGAGAGACGGTCACAGTCGCCTGCAGCCGCAGAGAAGATGCGGGATCGCAGGTCTGCGCGCACAGGCGCACAGACGAATATCCCGTGCGAGCATAACTGTTCGCCAGACGTCTGTAAACTATCCCGGACGTCTGGTCAGACGTCCGGATGTGATCCCAGACGTCTTTACAGACGTCTGGGCCACCTCCCAGACGTCTTAAAAGACGTCTGGGGCACGCGCTCGTTACATCGTCTGATTCAATCAGACGACACTCTAAAGGAAGAAAAGAGGAAGATGAACAGGACCGCAAGGGAAAAGAAAAAGAAAGAGACAAGCAGAAGCAAGAGCTGAAAGAAGAAGAAGAACATCACCCACTGCTGCAGATAAAGAAGACAGAAAGAAAAAGAAGAAAGAAGGAGAACGAAGAAGCCATGCCGCTGAGCAAGGGACCGCAAGAAGAAAAGCTTTACAGCTGAGGCAGAAAGAAGAAATAAGAAGAACAGAAGACAGAAGAAGAAACCACCAGGAGATAAACAAAGAAGAAAAACCAAAAGCCAAAGAGGAGGAAGAAAGAAGAAATCAAATTTTTATCTCTCCCTCTCTCTCTCTCTTTATTTTTGTAATATTCTTTGTAATAAGAATTTGTATCTCTAGAATACAACTTACTCCCTGAGTTCGACCTCAGGAACTCTTTATTTCCGAGTAACAAATTGTATTAAACTGGTAATCACCTCTCTATACTATACTACGACGAAATAATAGAACTATAGAGGAAGGTCGCCACCAGTTAGGGATAAATAGATTGCCAGATCCCTAGTACCCTAGCACTTAGGAAGGCAACTAGTGAAGGAGAAGCTCTCACCAACTGGAATTCAGCTTGATCTAGCTCACCATAGCTGGAATTCAGCTCACCTGAATCAGGGTTAGCTCATCCTAGCTCCATTCAGCTCATCTCAGCTGAATGGCAGCTCAAGAGAGCTCATCTTAGGTCACCCTAGCTCAGGTCAGCTCAAATCCAACTCAACTTAGCTGAGTCTAGCTCATTTAAGCTCCCATTAGTCCACAGGGAGCTCTAGCTAGCTCAGCTGAGTTGACTGGAGTTCACCCTAGCTCAGGTCCAGCTACATCCAGCTCCACTCAACTCCAGCCAGCTGAAGATGACATTATTCCAGCTCAGGAAGCTCAAGTCTAGCTCTCGGGGACTCAACTTAGCTCAACTCAGTTGAGCTAAGCTACCTTAGCTTCCTCAACCAGCTTGATCCTCCCTGGGAGCACCAGACCCAGCTCACCTTAGCTCATTATGGTAGAAGCTGGCTCACTTTAGCTTGGCTTAGCATCTAGCAAAGAACTAGCAAGCTAAGCCAGCTAGAGTAGCTCCATGCCAGCCTCTTCAGCAGCTGCCAGCTCCATTTCAAGCTCCAGACTTCTCCTCAGCTCCTCTCTTCAAACCCTAGCTCACATTACCTACTCCTCTACTCCATAGCTAGCTAAGCTAGCTTAGCTTAGTGTTGAAGCTACGAGTTGCTACGCTAACGTATTTGGTTTTGAAAACCAGTCGTCATAGTATGAAAGCGAAGAACTCATGTTCAATAAATAAAATTTATACTATAATAGAAATCCCGGGTTGAACTCAGGGAGGCGAACGTTTGATTAAAAGTACACGCTTGTTTTATTTGTCACGAAGTAGATTAATTGATTAGAAATTATCTATCTATTTAAAATAAATAGAAGAGAAAGAGAGAGAATATTACAAACAAAAAAACCAAAAAGAGATGTAGAATGAACATGGAATTCATTATCAAAGAGATTGCTCGTTACACTAAACACTATGACTAGAAAGCAAAAAATGATTACACTAGAAAGCAGTAAATCTACTCTAGAAAGCATTAAAAGGAATGGAGAGAGAATTATCCTCCTCGACGGTCGCTTGGGCCGGATGGGATAACACCTGGAAGATGGGGAACGGAGCAGGATGAAGGAGGATGAAGCAAGAAGAACGGGAACGGGGCAGCATGTCATCGTCGTCGCGAGATCCACTTCTGAAAGGGGGATGAAAATTGGACTTTATCTCTTGAGAAGCATCTCGAGTGTGGGACAAGCTTCTCTTGAGCTTTGGAGAGGGAGAGAAGGGAAAGAAGGGATGAAAATTTCGTACGGAGGGGGTCTCCTTTCATAGTTTCAAGGATTGCGGGCAATTTGGTCTTTTTATTCTCAAAATATTAAATAAGGGGTCCTTAGTGACGGATAAAACAGTCACTAAAGCACCATCGTGGGTGACGTGTGCCACCCGCTCGCCTCCCGCGCACGAAACACACACTCACGTCCTTCGATTCTCAACCGTTCAATGTGCCCTCGCCCGCCTCCTCATCGCACGCTCGCTGCGTGCGATCTCGCGTTACGCGCGAGTGTGCAATAGCACGTGGGCACTATGGAGAGCCCACAGCCACTCGATCGTGATCAAGCGATCGCAAATCCCGTTCACCCGTGCCCTAGTAGCCGCTCGCAAGGAATCGAATGTGCACCGCTGCGTTGCATAAGTGCATTCACCTGCTGCGCCACAGCGGTGTTTGTGTCGCGGAGATGCTTTCGTGCACGTGCAATCAGGACCATTAAATTGAGATCCAATGGTCAAGGCGGCTCTTCAAATGCGACTTCAGAGGATGGGCACGTCGATTGGGATGCAATCTCAGCCGTTGGATCTTGATCCAACGGCAGAGATTCATGGGTGCTAGCAGTTCAGAAGTTGAGGGCAGTCAGTTGGGCGACCAAGATGGTGCCACATGGCACCATCTTGGTCGTCCATCTTCTGGATGATGTAGATGGTGCCACGGTTGTCGGATTGCGTCGATTTTCATGTTGTTAGGCTGCGATCGTCGATCCAAATCCATCCATGCGATCAGATTTGTCATCTGAAGTGCGGATTCACACCATCTTGGCCCTTGATCTTCTAGGGTTCCTCGATCTCTATCTGATGCTACAGGTGTTTGATTAGGGCGATCTTGGAGTCGTTGAACTCCAATCGTCACCTTGATCACATCTGTATGGTTGGATCTTTGATCCGAGGCCTCGATAAAAATTTTGCTCTATCCCTGAACATAAAAGAAGACAATTAACCTCCATTTTATTCAAACTAATCTAAATGCAAAATGATGCATGCTATGCAATATTTATAGTATGCGATGTAATTCTATGCTTAAGAACATGCATAAATAGACATCTTATGTAGTGTAAACATGTTTACATCACTTAGCTAGCATCTAGCTCCTTGGCCATCCACCACCTTCAACTCAACCCTAGCTAGCTCCACCAACTAAGCTCACCTAAGCTAGCTATCCTACTCCAAGTTGGCGCCACCACCTAGCCACCTCTTCACCCCATCATCACCACCAAAAGGCACCAATTTTGGTGCCAAAACCTAACCCTAACTACCCTCCTTTTTGGCTCCAACATCCACCCCCATATCCACCATACACCTAACCATACAACCATATCTAGCCATCCACCTAACCCCCCCTTCTAGAAGCCAAAAGTGGTGCCAACTCTAGGTGTCTTTTGGCCACCATAACCACCCCCTTAACACCCTTTAAGGTTGCGCCAACTAACCCTAGCCCTAGGATCATTCTAACCACCCATAACCACCACCAAACTCCATCCTAGCCCACCACCTATTCACGCCAACTACCCCCCTCTCCACCTCTATATAAACCCACCATATCACCACATAAAAATCATCCTCCATTAGTGTATTATTCTACCTATACCCACCTACACCTACGACCAAGAAAAAGGAGTAGAGAAGAAGATTAATGGGGCACATCACCTGCCCCTTTGGTGCCTTCTTCTCCCCACTCTCTTCAACTTGGGCCACGGCAAGGAGGAGAGCTATTCTACTTCAAGGAGGATGGCCAGGAAAAGGAGAAGAACCAAGGGTGGACGTCCACCCTTGGAGGAGGAGCATCTCACTTCAAGGAGGAGTTAAGGTGGAAGTTTCCACCTTAGAGGAGCCTTTCAAGGGAGGAGAAGGAGGAGCCCTTTTCAAGCCTAAGAGCCACTAAGCTTGGAGCAAGGAGCTTCCCCTCTTCACCAACAATTCAAGAGGATTTGTGTTGTATTTTTGTTGCAATTATCTAGTAGTAGAATCATTCCTCTACTAGGGTTTGTAAAACATTTTTTCTTCTTGAGTAAAGTTGCCTTTTCTTAATTGTTTTCTTTTACTTTTACCTTAGTGTAATCACACCCTCTCTTTAATTACTCTAGGTTCCCACCTACCTAGGTGAGCTTAGAGAGACGAATTACTTGTCACTTAGGTTCTAGTTTAGTAAATTTAGGTGTTAGCCATCTTCCCACCATCTATTTCATGTTGCTTTAGTTATTTCAAAACAAAAATTAAATATTTCAAAATACCAAAAAGAAAGTTGATTTTCATTTATAAGCAAGGGATTTTGATTTGCAAACTTGCCTCCTTGGACGACCCTAGATACCCCACTATCTAGGTTATAAATTTTAAAAGCATTTATGATTTGGCTTGTTACAACTTAAAAACTTGCTCTTACAAATCATGCCAAATTTTGCATCACTAGGGCTCTTGCGCTCCTAGGGCTCTGGCGCTCCTGAGGCGATGCCACCGCCTCCTCCTTCCCCCATCATTGCTCCCCCTCATCCTCCTCTATGTCCAGCTGTAAGACATCTGCATGAGGGTGCACAGGATCGTGTAAATAGAGTGATCCGTCGATGCTGCGGCCATGCCTTACCTCCTCAACCTCCTTACGTTGGGCTTAAAAAGGAGTGCCTTCTGATCACATCCACTACTGTCCTTGCACATCCACGGTCGCTGCATCTTCTTCACATCAATGCCCACCTCCTTTCTTGCAAGGCTACCTTCGCCCTCCACTCCTTGAGCATCTGCAAGGGCCACACCATCAAGCTCCTCCTTCAGAACTACCCCAAGTTCACCTTCGCCTCCACGCTTAGCGCTGCATAGCTGCAACCTTGGTTTTAAGGTGCTACTAGCTAGGGCGAATAAGGCAACTGTGTCAGAGGTGGAGATCGATCCGTGGGGATCCTGTTCTCGTTGGCAATGATGGGGTTGCCCAAGGGATGCACAAGAGTTTTGATAAGCATGGCACAATAGGCCGATGGCAAGAACCCTAACCTGGACATGGAAGAAGAGGGATGTGGTGCTGTGCGTGTTCCCCATAGTTTTGATCCTTGCTTCTGAGGCTAAAGTATTTGATCTTGTTTGTTGTTTGTTGCAGGTCACGGTTTCCACTCGCGCATGCGCGACCTCTTCACGCAGCCCTTCCAGAAGAAGGGTTACATACCCCTGACGACGTCCCTAAGGACCTACAGGATTGGGGATTACGTGGACGTCAAGGTGAATGGCGTCGTCCACAAGGGAATGCCCCACAAGTTCTACGACGGTCACACTGATAGGGCCTAGAACGTTACCAAGCGCACCATCAGCATTGAGATCAACAAGCAGGTAACAATCTGTCCCTCTCTTCCTTCCCTCTTGACACCTTTGCCCCCAAGTGGATCACTTATCAGATGCTCCCTTGCTTGTGATTTCATGCCTTTCTTAGGTTTCGATGGCCCTCAAAGGTAGTAAAGTTGGCAGCTTTGTTGCAGGTGCTTGAACTAGATGTTTGTTTTGTTTTTGGGTGTACGTGTGATGCATTTCTGAGAATCTTGGATAGATCCCTGCAATGCACTGTTAGTTGTTAGTCAATCCTAAAAATTTACGTTTTTAGTCAAGAAAATGGTTAGAAATGGAAATAGGATTCGCCAGTCTTCCTGGAGCTACTACAAGATCTTTAATTAGTGTTGCTAGTTCGTATGCAGAAAAGGACCCCCGTTTGGTGGAGTAGTGAATAGGAGGCATGTCATGTGGGTGATTAAGTTTGAATGCATTGTTGTAGTTATGGCTTGTCATTGTTATCGGTCTTAATGATGTTATATTTGTTGGCCTTGTGATGCTAAGTTGGTGATAGATATTTGTTGCTAAAGACTATCTACTTAGCTTCTTCGTGTATGGATGCTACTTCTGAATTTGACATTTGGATTTGGTAAAAAGAAGGATTGAAAGGATTTGATGGGAGATGGATTCTTATGATTTGAAGGTAGAGGGATGTTGATGAAGGACAATGGGAAGGGAATGGAGTAGGGAATTTATCGGGGTCTGAAGAACTGATATGCCTATCTACTACTACTATTATCTCTTTTTGAGTTACTTTGTTGCTTTCGAATTGATAGTGTTGCATTACAGTGTTGAGATTTATGGATTGTTGGGCTATATGGAATTGCCTGTTTATCATTACTCAATGTGCTTAGGTTCTTCCTCTTACATTTGTAGACAAAGACTCTTTGTCAGATGTGAATTAAGTTGTCCTCTTGTCTAAGTGATGTCTAATATAACAAGTTGTTCTTGAAGAATTTCATTGGCGATATACGAATCACTGATTTCGATCTCCTATCAGAATGTGTATTTGTAGGAAAATCACCCAACTTTTGTGTTTTGTTTTAATTCTTTCTCTTTGTTGACTCAAAATCTTGCTTCCTGAAGGCATAGGTGCATTTCTAATGGCCAATGCCATGCTGTTTGTTTACCTCTATACAAGCAAGAGTAACCTGCCATTCTTTCACTTTGACTTCCAAGAAGATTGATAATTGATAAACACCAGTTTATCATCATTCTTATGCATTGATATGCATACATCAGATTAACCTAAAATGCCTATTAATTCATGTTCTTAGTGTCATATTAACGTCATGCATTGTAAATATTGCATAACATGCATAATCATGCATTTAGGTTAGTCTGTATAAAATGTAGGTTAATTGTCTCCTTTTTTGACTAGAGATAGGGCAACTTGTTAATCGGGGCCTTGGATTGAAGATGCAACCGTACGGATCTGATGAGGGCGATGATTGGAGTTCAACGACTCCAAGATCACCCAGATCGAACATTCGTAGCACCAGATAGAGACTAAGGAACTCTAAAGATCAAGGGCCAAGATGGTGTTAATCCACACCTCAGATGACAAATCCAACTATACGGATGGGTTTGGATCGACGATCATAGCCTAACGGCATGAAAATTAGTCCAATCCGACACCCGTGGCACTGTCTACAACACTCAGAAGATGGACAACCAAGATGGTGCCATGTGGTGCCATCTTAGCCATCCAACCAGCCCCAAGGACTTGCCTCTACACTTCTTCCTCACCCATGCGATGGATCTGGTTCGTTGGATCACCATCTAATGGCCATAGTCACTTGTGCCCTAAATCATCTACTCGCCTCAAGAGGAAGCATAGCACAGCAGTCCAACACCCCTTCGCGAGCGAAGAGCGCGCGTTCGAGCCGTGCTGAGTTGCAAATCCATACAGGCGTGGACACGGGTGCGATTGGGTCGTCAGATGGAGATCGGGCAGCCAAAAGGAGGAGACGTGGTGCATGGAGGAATCGCTAATTGCATACGCACACGATGACGCGCATCTGCACGCCTCATCGCATGCGGGCGTGCGGTAGAGGCGCTGAAGAGGAGCGGGCGCATTCTTTTTAAGCTGTCTGATCTCTTGATCGGACAACTAGGAGCCTTTGATCATGCACGGGCTTTGAGGCAGCTGAAGTCAAGGAGGCGCGTGCAGCGAGCGCATGTCGGCCATGTTCAGGCCTTTAGTGGTGGATGAATCCATCACTAAAGGTCTTGGATTAATGTTTTTGAAATTGAAATGTCCAAAATGCCCCCACTCCTTGAAACTATAAAAGGAGACCCCTACCCTATGAATTTCTCATCCCTTCTTCTCTTCTCTCACCTCTTCCAAAGCTCTAAGAGCTTGTCCCGCACCCAAGATGCTCCTCTAGAGTAGAAATCTTAATTTTTCCACCTTCGTCCCCCTTCGTGGAGCATCCTGCGGTTGTCCTCTCTCTGCAGTCGGGAAGCAGATCCTGTGACAATGATGACATGCTGCTTCATTCCCGTTCCTCCTGCTTCATCCTCCTTCCTGCTCAGTTCCCCATCTTCCAGGCGTCGTCCCATCTGACTTGTCCTCCAAGCAAAAGTCGAGGAGGATACTTCTCTCTTCATTCCTTTTACTGCTTTCTAGATTAGATTTACCGCTTTCTAGTATAGATTTCCTACTTTCTAGTTGTAATGTGTAGTGTAATGAACAACTTCTTATAATGAAATCCATGTTTATTCTACATCCCTTTTGCTTTTAGTTGTAATATTCTCTCTCTCTCTTCTATTTACTAATTGTTAAATAGATAGCTAGTTTTCGACCAGCTATTTTGTTTTGTGACAAATAAAACAAACGTGTATTTTTAATCAAATGTCTGCCTCCCTGTGTTCGACCCGGAACTTCTTTATGGATTTTTCGGTATAAATTTTATCTGTTGAATGGATTTCTTCGCGACTCGAACTACAATGATGGGTTTTCGAATCCAACTCTGAGCGCGTAGTTTTCCGCCATCAACATTTTGGTGCCATTGCCCGGGAGGCGACGCTTTTTGATTCTTTGCATTTTCCGACTTACGAGTCATTTACCTCACTTCTCTTCTTATTGTGATTGCAGATACTCTTTTAAGATGAGCAAAAGCGATAGATTGGAGCAAAGTGCTGTTTAAAGGTTCTGTGAGTTTACCCCCACCTCCCACCCATTAGTTTTCATTCCATCACATAATAACACAAACATAAATCAACCAAGGTATTCTTATAAACCCTAAGGCTAGTTTTGATTGTTTGTTTGACACCAACACCGGCCTTACCCTCCGCATTTAAAAAGAAAAATAAAAAAAAATCTCACAAAGGTACACAACCTCATCTGATTTTCAAACTCAACCAGTAAACCGATCTTTGGAACCGGTACACACACCCAAACACATAATTGAGTAGAAATCAGATTAGGTAATCATTTGTGTGACTAATTAATTGGTGCAACAGGCCGATTGTTTGAGTTGATTGGGTCGCACCAGTTCAACTAAAATCAACTCATTAAGTAGCTACCACATAGGTTCAACTCTTAGGGATTTACCAGGCACTCTACATTCTTTTAAGCTTCAAAGGAAAACATCTTCACTTGTGCTTTCAAAACCTGGTGTGCCAACAAAACTTATTTGAAAATACCTAAAGTTGAATCCTAAAAGCTACTAAGCAAGAATTGAACCCTCTAATTCACCACATAAAAAATAATCTTGCTTGAAAACCACTGGTTGTGCACGCACACACACATTAATCAATCATTAAGGGCACAACCCAGATAAAGGGCCCATCACATTCCAAAGCACATTCAAACATAATCCTGTAGATTCCTATAAGAGGGGGTGAGATATGTGTGACATAATAAAATGTGGAAAATAAATAGCAATCTCACAAGAAAAGCAATCACACAATATGACACAAGAATTTTTAGGTGGAAACCCAAATCGGGTGAAAACCACCACCTAACCCTCTCAAGTTAAGATTTCCCGATCGACAAAGTTGATCAAATCCACTAACGAACTACTTTAACGAGGGTAGTTCAACCTCAATTAGAATCATGCTACGAGTACGAGGGTAGCATTCTTCAACCCCTTCTCTTCACGAGAAGGATTTTGTCTCACAAAG
This sequence comes from Thalassia testudinum, assembly GCA_037157565.1. NCBI lineage: Eukaryota > Viridiplantae > Streptophyta > Magnoliopsida > Alismatales > Hydrocharitaceae > Thalassia > Thalassia testudinum. Next base: position 76,394,991 of record JAZHRO010000031.1, on the reverse strand, counting down.
GAGATGGGAATTTGCAATGCAAATACCCAACACAAATAACAAAGAAAGAATACAACACAACCTATAGAGCCACAAAGTGAATGATTAAATCAAGCTACTATAGGTAATGAAACTTCATTTTGGTGGGAGTACGTCGGCATGATGACACAGGTGCGTGAACTACGCAATGGCACAATGACACTCTCGAAATCTTTGGCAGGAGAGTGGGTGCCTGAAGGATGTGGTGCTCTCAAGTGTGGGCTTGATGAACTAGGAGAGCAATAGCACTTAAGAATGATCTTCCTCATTTGGACAAAAAAGATGTGGAAATGCTATTCAAGGTGTATCTTTGCAAGTCAAGGGTTCTCCTCTATTTATAGAGGGCCTAGGAAGGCTTTGGAAGCCCTTAGAAAGCTTCCATAGCCATTGGGGTTGAACCCAAGGCAAAACAGGCCGTAATCAGAATCAATCATGAGTCTGACAGGGTCATCAGACGTCTGGTCCAGGTATCAGACATCTGGAAAACCTGTTTAAGCCGTTTGGGAACCAAGTCAGACGTCTGATTCTAGGCGGGTTTCCTTCCTGACTTGATTCAGACCTAAATAGGGTTCTAGTGTATAGCCATCAGACGACATACAGGATGTCTGGCACTATGTCTAGACATTTGGAAACCTATTTGTTCTGCGAGAATGGATTCCCAAGAAGGGTAACGCTAGAAAATCTCACAAAGGAGATTTTGGGTTAGTCGAGCCAAAACGGTCACATATCAGTCATCTGGGGTCCTCTACAGACATCTAATATAAGCCTAACGATCATACCCCTTAACGCTTACATAGGCAACCAATGTTCCATTAATTGGATGTCTGGTAAAACCATCAGACATCTTCTAAGACGTCTGGACTAAGGTCTAGACGTCTGATTTCATCAGACATATGTTACAAAGTCCAGCCTAAGTTATTGGACGACTGAGTCAACAGTCAGACATCTTAAAAGTCACTATCAGATGTCTGACTTCCAGATTAGACGTCTGATTAGGTTGTCAAAACCCTATTTTGGTTTTCTAAGCTCTCTACAAAAAACCTAAGTATCCTATGCTAGTGCAGGTGTTCCTAGGACTACTTTAAGGGTTTTTTGAGGCTCTTTAACATATATCTAGACTCAAAGAATACCGAACAGAACAAAGAAACAAAATTACATAGAACAAGATAAAAGAAAATCTATCATATTCTTATCTTCATGCTTCTTTAGGCTATCGCTCCTCGCAAAGGTTCTCTGTTCTCCATCAAAAACATGTCTCCATTTGCAATTAACTTGAAATCTAAGACTTCAAGTGCAAATGTTAAATAACACGTGTTTTGTTATCATCAAAATAAACGATCGTCGTGCTCTAGCACCAACAAATGCTAAATAAAATAAAGTAGACATTGACCTTAAGGATTGGACTCACTCTTCGGAGCTCAGAATGAGATTATTTTCGATTAGTCTATTTCTACCATTCAATCTGATGTCTAGCTAGGGGAGCAGAATCAAACGATCACGGCTGGAGGTACACTAGGAACTGGAGGTGTAAGCCGAAGGAAGAACCTTCTTCCAATCCCTCCCTCTAATTGGTTGGATTGAACGAAAAGAAGTAGATAAAATCATTTCTTTATCTCAAGACGAGTTCTGGGAGTCTGTAGGTCTTTAGGTTAGCCACTTAAGGATAGGTGATGCAAAAAATCATGTGATTTGTAATTAGAGTTTTTAAAGTTGCTGTAACACACAAAATCGCATACGCTTTTAAATTTATATTCCTACATAGGGGAGTATCTAGGGTCATCCAAGGAGGCAAGTTTGCAATTCAAATCTCTTGCTTTTAAGGGAAACTCAATCTTTCTTTTTGGTATTCTAAATATATAATTTTTATGTTTTGAAATAATAAGGGCAAAATGCGAATTGTTTACGAAAAAGTAACGAACACCTATAGTCACTAAGCTAAAACCTAAGAGACAAATATGACCCCTCCCTAAGCTCACTCTAAGCAAGTGGAGGCCTAGAGTAATTAGGAAGTGGAAGTGAAAAAATTGTTAGAACAAAGACAAGCAATTGCAATAGAAATTTAAAAGAAGGCAAATTGATTTAGTAGAATTTGTGTTCTTTTACAAAAACATGCAGAGGAATGCTTCTACTAGAAATGGAAAATATAAAAGCAATAAAAAGAAACACAAATCCTCTTGCAGAATCTGGTGAAGAAGGGAGTCCTCTTCCTCCAAGCCTAGCTGCTTCTTGGCTTGAAAAGAAGGTCTCCTTCTTCTCCTTCCTTGAATGCTCCTCCAAGGTGGATGCTCTCCACCTCAATTCTTTCCTCCAAGGGTGGGCGTGCACCACCCTCAAGCTCTCCTCCAAGGTGGCGTGGACCACCTTCAAGACCTCCTCCAAAGGTCTTCCTTGCCTAGCTTCTCCTTTGGCCGGCGTGGGCATAAGAGAGAAGGGAAGAGGGGAAGGCACCAAGGGGATAGAATATCCCCTTAATCTTCTTCTTCTTCTCTCTTGGGCGTGAGCTTTAGGTAGAATATGAGAGGTATTTTTGCTAGCCAAGGATGGGTTGTAAGGTGGTGGGTGTTGGTCTTTTTATAGGGTAGGATGAGGGGTTAAGGTGACTCTTGAGATGGATGGCTAAGATGGGAAGATGGAGGTAGTTAGGTGATCCTAGGGCTAAGGAGAATTGGCGCCACCTAAGGGATGTAACGGGGGTAGTTATGGGTGGCCAAGGGTCACCTAAAAGTGGTGCCAACCATGGAGAGGTGCCATGGGTTGGCGCCAACTTCTAGGCTTCTAGAAGGGGGTTGAGGTGGATGGTGGATGTGGCTTGGAGGGGTTATGTGTAGGGTGGATATGGGGGTTGAAGTTGGTGCCAAAAAGGGAGGTGGTTACGGTGGTTTTGGCGCCAACATCTAGGTGTCTTTTGGTGGTGATTGAGGGGTGAAAGGTGGTGAAGAAGGTGGCGCCAACTTGAGTAGAGGTGGAGCTAGCTTAAGTAGGCTTAGGTGGACTTGGACTGGAAGGTTATGTAGGTGGAGTTAGGGTTAGGTTTTTGTTGCCAGGGAGGTGGATGCTAGCTAAGCTAAGCTAGCCTAGCTAGCTGTGGAGTAGAGGAGTATGCATGTGGAGCTTAGGGTTTGAGGAGAGGAGCTAGATATGAAGAGTCTGGAGCTGAATTGGAGCTGGCAGCTACTGAAGAGGTCAACATGGGGATACTCTAGCTGGCTTAGCTTGCTAGTTCTTTGCTAGCTGCTAAGCCAGGATAAAGTGAGCTGGCTTCTGTTGAATGGAGCTGAGGTGAGCTGGGTCTAGAGCTCCCGGGGAGGATCAAGCTGGTTGAGGCAGCTAAGGTAGCTTAGCTCAACTAAGTTGAGCTAATCTGAGTCCCTGGGAGTTGGACTTGAGCTTCCTAAGCTAGGATGAATTCATCTTCAGTTGGCTGGAGTTGAATGGAGCTGGATTTAGCTGGACCTGAGCTGGGGTGAACTCCAATCAACTTAGCTGAGCTAGCTAGAGCTCCCTGTGGATGAATGGGAGCTGAGATGAGCTAGACTCAGCTAAGTTGAGCTAGATCTGAGCTAGGGTGAGCTAAGATGAGCTCTCTTGAGCTTCCATTCTGCTAAGATGAGCTGAATGGAGCTAGGATGAGCTGACCCTAATCCAAGTGAGCTGGATTCCAGCTATGGTGAGCTAGATCAAGTTGAGTTCCAGCTAGTTTGAGCTTCTTCTTCACCAGTTGCCTTCCTGAGTGCTAAGGTTTTAGGGATCTATATATCTGTTCATCCCTAACACTCCCAAAAACACATTATAAAGACAAGAAAAAATCCAATGCATGCTTATCCTAATTTATAACTAGATGCAAACCCAAAAACCTATTTGTGAAGCAAAACCCTAAGCGCTAGGATTGTTTTAATGCAAAAGAATGATAATAAATTGGCATTTATCACACCCCTATGCTTATCTTTTGCTAGTCTCTTAGCAAAACTTTAATTTATAAAACGATATTTTTAGGAAATCTAATTTTTTTCGACTTTTGAAGAGAAACAGATTAAAGAACCTTGGTTGATCTAATCACAGGAGGCACGAGATTTGTTAAGGATAAACATCGGGACTTGTTTTTGGATCCAAAAATTAGACAAAACAGGATCAACATATCCTCCAAAAAATTCACAAATTAACCCCTTGTTAATTCAGATGACTTGAAATTTCTGTTTTTAGGATTTTTCTAGATCTTGAATCTAATTTGCAACTTGCAATATCCGTTAAAACCTTGTGTTCGTGCTTGTGAAAAGCCAACATTTATAAAAGCATGTTTTTGGTTTAAAACTTTTTTTCCCCTCATGCTTATTTTTAGCTTAGTCTTATAGCAGATGTATCAGGATCATCATTCCCGTTACCAATCCTCGATGGGGCTCTGGTACCAGTACTTCGGGATAGCACTGTCCATGACACCACCCAGGAACTCATAACCCTAAAACACAATGCAGTGTAAAGGGGCTCTCCAAGCAAACTCAAGCTCTTACTCCAACACTATAGGTAGAGCACCGTCCAAGACACTTGAGCTACTAAAATGTGCTTTAATGCTCCATCTAAAGAAATGAAATATAGATATGGAGCAACGCCAAGGCAGTAACATGTTGACATCGTGTGCTCAAAGGAGGCATTTTCCTCCTTAGCGGTGGGAACTCAAACCAATGATCTGCTTCAGACTTTTACTAAGTCCAAAGAAGGGAGTTTTTCTAATTTTTAGTTGGTTTTAAGTGTTGGCTTGTGTGTGAAATTTGACACAGGAAGTTTTGCAAGAAATGAAAGTTTTTTGAATCAGAAACTAAGCCAAATACTTTTCATATTACAAAAGAGGATCAAGTCACCTGAACTATCATGAGTTCAGGTGGAATTTTAGAGAAGGATATCTGATCTAGTCTAAAAATAGACCCTGAAATTCTAATGATTAGATCTGCATCCTCATCCCTATTTTATTAAAAATTAAATCCCATTGTACCAAAAGTGAGTTTTTCAATCTTAGTCCCAATTTCAAAATTTTTCCTCAAAAAGTTTTCAACAATTTTTTTTTTTGGGTATGCAAGCAGGAAAATAAAATAACTAAAAGAAATGCATGTTTTTAGGTTTTGAATATCCTAAATCGATTGTCAAATTTTAAAAACACCCCCCCATACTAAGATATGCAATGTTCTCATGCATTAAGAGGGAAAAGGGATAAGAGCAGTCGGGTTTAGGATGGTCAAAACCTAGGAAAAGAAGGGAAAAAGGAAAGCAGAAAAATGATGGGTGACCTCCCATCCAATGCTATCTTTTACGCCATTCAGCCGGACGTAGTTTGCATTAGTGATTAAAGGTGGTTGGCTCAGTGAAATCGAACGATTCTGACGGAAGATTCGAGGTATGATCAAGATAGGGCTTTAAAAGTTGGCCGCTGACTTGAAATGTTGTATTAGTTTCAGGATCAAAAAGATCAACGGCACCGTACAGATAAGTTTTTTGGACAATAAAGGGGCCGGTGCATTTGGATTTTAATTTGCCAGGAAAAAGAAGTAATCTAGCATCAAAAAGCCAAACGTGTTGATTAATGTCAAAGTGTTTCCGAACATTGTATTTATCATGAAATTTCTTTGTTTGGTCTTTATAAATCTTTGCGTTTTCATAGGAAAAAATACATAATTCTTCCAGTTCAGTTAATTGTAGTTTACTATGGATACCGACGTCAGATAAATCCATGTTTAATTATTTTATTACCCAAAAAGCCCTATGTTCTAGCTCTACTGGGAGATGGCATGCCTTCCCAAAAATCAGACAGAAGGGAGACATGCCAAGCGAGGTTTTAAAAGCGGTACGGTAAGCCCATAAAGCGTCATCCAATTTGGTGGACCAATCTTTACGGTCGGGCCTAATCGTCTTTTGTAAAATATTTTTAATTTCCCGATTAGAAACTTCTGCCTAGCCATTTGTTTGGAGGTGATAAGTTGTGGAAATTTTATGATTAACCCCAAATTTAGAAAGAAGGTGACGGAATTATGAATGAGTGAAATGTGAACCTCCGTCACTGATAATGGCTTTTGGAATGCCGAATCTTGAGAAAATATTTTTCTTAAGAAATTCGACAACCACACGGTGATCACTAGTGCGAGTGGGTATTGCTTCTATCCACTTTGAAACATAGTCGACTGCGACTAGTATATATAAATACCCACCAGAGTTGATGAATGGTCCCATGAACTCAATGCCCCAAACATCAAAATTTTCAACCTCTAAAATAGGATTAAGGGGCATCATATCCTTCCGAGTCATGTTGCCGATGCTCTGGCAACGCACACAGGACCGAACAAAATCATGAGCATCTTTGTGCAAGCTGGGCCAAAAGAATCCCACATTAAGGATTTTAGCTGCAGTTTTCTTGCCCAAAAAATGTCTGCCATAGGCCATTAATGACAATGTGTCAGAATATCATGGATTTCAGAATCAGGGACACATCGTTGAATGACCTGATCAGCACAAATCCGGAAAAGGTCAGGCTCCTCCCAAAAATAGTATTTAATATCAGCAAAGAACTTATCCTGTTTTGTTTTAGGCCAATCAGTGGGGATTCATTCTATTGCTAAATAGTTTGAGATGGGCGCAAACCAAGGGAGGGTAGTAGCAGCTAAAATGTTTTCATCAGGGAATTGATCAGGTGGGGTCATTATGTCATTCGCCATAAGACGAGAGAGATGGTCGGCCACTACATTATGCGATCTCGCCTTATCCTTGATTTCGAGGTCAAATTCCTAGAGCAGCAGGATCCAACGGATAAGGCAGGGTTTCGCATCTTTTCTTGTCAGCAAATATTTAAGTGCTGAGTGGTTGGTATACACAGTGACATGTGACCCCAAAAGATAAGATCTAAATTTTTCTAAGGCAAATACAATGGCAAGAAGTTCCTTTTCAATAACCCTGTAATTTTGTTGTGCATCATCAAGAGTTTTGCTAGCATAATAGATCACAATGGGCTTCTTGCCAATTCTTTTCCTTAGAACAGCCCCCACAGCAAAATTTAAGGCATCTGTCATTAATTCAAAGGGACTATTTCAATCAGGTCCCTGCAAAATTAGTGCCTCAGTAACCTCCTTCTTCAACCTCAAAAAACTCTTCAAGCATTTATCATTAAAATCAAATGGCTGGTCTTTAGTAAGCAGCTGACTTAAGGGCTTGGAGATTTGGGAAAAATTTTGTGTGAATCTTCAGTAGAAACCCACATGACCCAAAAAGGATCTGATATGTTTGACAGTAGTGGGCGGTGGGTGCTTAGATATAGGATTTATTTTTGCTTTATCTACCGCGATTCCTTGTTTTGAAATAACATGGCCTAAGACAATACCTTCCTGGACCATGAAATGACTTTTTTCCCAACTAAGGACCAGATTGACTTCTATTCATTTTTGGAGAGTTCTTTCAAGGTTCTTGAGACAATGGTCAAAAGAATATCCAAAAACAGAGAAGTCATCCATAAAGACTTCTAAGCATTCACCTACCAGGTCTGAAAATATTACAAGTATACGCCTTTGAAAAGTCACAAGTGCATTGCAAGGACTAAAGGGCATCCTTCAGAAAGCAAAGGTTCCAAAGGGGCAGGTGAAAGTTGTTTTGTCCTAGTCCTCAGGATGAACCGCTACCTGATTATAACAGGAATAACCATCCAAAAAATAGTAAAAATCCCGTCCAGCTAAATGCTCCAAGATTTGATCAATAAAGGGGAGTAGAAAATGGTCCTTCTTGGTGGCGGTGTTTAATTTTCTGTAATCAATACACACGTGCCAAGAAGAGGCGGTTCGAGTGGCTATATTCTCCCTATTGTCATTGGTGACAACTGTTAATCTAGCCTTTTGGGGCACAACTTGTGTTGGACTAACCTAGGAGCTGTCAGAAATGGGGTAGATGATATTAGCATCAAGCCACTGAATAATCTCCTTTTTTACCACCTCCTGCATAATAGGGTTCAAGCGCCTTTGTGGTTGGCAGGAGGGGCGAGAATCGTCCTCTAAATATATACAATGTGTACAATAGGACAGATGAATACCCTTAAGATCAGAAAGGGTCCAACCAATAGCTTTTCTGTATTTACTCAAATCCTGGAGAAGTTTGTGCTCTTGTGCCCCATAAGTCCAAAATTTATAATCAGGGGCAGGGTCTGATTTGGACCCAGGAAGACATATTTAAGGGAGTTGGGCAAAGGTTTTAATTCCAATTGTGGACCCGGCTCCGAAAGAATTTTTACTGTGTGTGTTAGTGGTGAGGTGAGAGTGAAAGGGTCAGCTAGAGGGTTAGCTGAATGTGTGGTTAGGGTGGAAGGGTGAGAAGAAGTGAATTGTTCTGGAACCATGTTGATGGCAAAATAGGAACCTAAATGGGAAATCTACAAAGTTTCCTCCACAATATTTTCTATTTCAGAATCCGAATCATCAAAGAAATCAAGTTCTTGGAACCTCCTAGAAGCTTGGAAAATGTCTAGGATTACAGATTCATCGCCACACATGATCTTCATTTCTCCAGAATCACAATCAATATTTGCGTGGGCGGTGGCTAAGAATGGTCTTCTAAGAATTATGGGAGCAAACTTTAGTGCTTCCGGTACCTCTATGTCCAAGACTAAAAAGTCTACTGCAAATAGACAATTTTTGACCCGAACAAGGACATCCTCAACAATTCCCCTTGGTTTAATTATAGATCGGTCGGCTAATTGAAGAGTAACCTCAACAGGCTTTAATTCACCGATCTTAAATTCCTTAAAAATAATTGTGGGGATAAGATTAATCGAGGCACCGAGATCCAACAAAGCGCAACAAAAGAAGTATCATTAATAATAACTTGAATCAGGGGGCACCTGGATCTTTTCTCTTAAGAGGCAGTCGACTCTGCACAACTGAGCTGACTGTCTCAAGAAGGATCACCTTTCCTAAATTTCAAGGCTACCTTTTTGGGGTACACAAATCTTTTAGGAATTTTGCATAAGCAGGGATGTATTGTATGGCATCTATGAGAGCGATGTTAATTTCAACTTGCCCAAATAAATCCATTAATTCCTTTTCAGTGGGCTCAGATTTCTTCTTTTTCTTATTTGTTGAAGAATGGAGGGCTTGTGGAAATGGTGCAAGGTTTCCCTATTTTGCATTAATAGGTTCCTAAACAATGTGAGCGGAAGATGGGGAAACGTTGATCTATGTTTCATTAAAATGAGTTTCTTTAACAGGCAGGGGATTGTGAGTGGTTTTTCCATTCCTCAAAGTGACTGCATTTGCAGTCTGGTTGTTTCTAGGATGAGGACGAGAAGCCTGACTGTTATTGAAACCCAGGGGATGCTGAGGTGCTGGTTGAATGGGTTGACTGGGATATCCACCTTGGAACTGATTCCTTTGATTATTCGGGTTGGGCATGGGTTGGGAAAGTAAATTCCCAACAGGTCAATGATCAGGAGTAACCTTAACTTGGTGTTGCAAGTTGGTAATCATGCTGGTTACTTCTGTCATTTGATTCTGCATACCTTGCAGAGTTTTCATGACCTGAGTGTTAATATCTTCCTGGGATGGTCCAGGTTGATACACAGGTTGCCCATAATTCCCAAAATGATTTTGTTTGGGAAAAGGAATTGTGTTCAAGTTTTTTTAGGAGTGATTCGAGTTAGTCCTCCAGTTTTGGTTGAAAGTGTTGGAGGGGTTTCTAAATTGCTCCTAGAGAGCATAAATATTTTCCGTGGTTGGATCAAAAATATTTTGATCAAAATTTCCAGTCAACTCCTGTGGGAAATCAATTGGAAACTGCTAACCAGCAGGTGTGGCATCAATGTTGTGCAGATTTTCTCTTTGGAGAAGTTATGGAGTGTTAATGTATGGAGAGTTAACGTGTGGAGCTTGTGCATTTGTGAGCTTTTCTTCCATTTTTTTTCTGGTGAATTTGCATTTGGTCCAGTCGTTGAGCTAACATATATAGATCATCTTGAGTGACTGGAACAGAGGTGGATTTGGAGTCAATTTCATGGACTCCGTGTCTGGGGTTTTGTGTTCTACCAAAAGTGTCCATTGAAGTCATATTAAATGAGTTTTCACTCATTTCTTCAAAGAGGAGATAGGCACTTTCGGCATATTTATTAAGGAAATTGCCCCCACATGCGGCATCCACAAATCGCTTCAATTGATCTTCTAATCCATGATAGAAGATCTGCACTAACTGCCATTGTGGAATTTCATGGTGGGGACAACTTCTTAAAAGTTCTTGAAATCTTTCCCAGGCTTCATGGAGGGGTTCACCAATTTTTTGTTGAAAGGTAATTATGGATCTTCTTAAATCATTAGTTTGATCGATCGGAAAAAATTTTTTGAGAAAAGCACTCTTTAATTGGGGTCAGGTGGTAATTGGGTGCCAAACCGTTCTAAACCAATGGGAAGATTTGTCTTTAAGAGAGAGAGGAAAAAGTCTCATTAACCACATGTCTTCCTGCACATTGTGGGAACATGTGGTTTGAGCGAGGACAGTTAATTCCTCAAGATGACAAAAAAGGTCCTCTCTTGGAAGACCATGAAAATGCTTGATAAGATTTAGAATGGCTGGTTTGATCTCGAAATCCCCTTGTGGTATGACCACCCCAAATCTTTCCTCGTAATTGAAGGATCATACAAATCCTTAAGAGGAACGACAGGCTATTGGTGGGGTGGTGGGCATTGCCCTTGGTTGCTAGGTTCGTTGCAATCTTAGCCAAATCTTCTTGATTTTGTTGCAGCCGAACCAAGTGGTCGACCATCAAAGCAAAGGGGTTTGGATTTTGAGTTAGGATTGGAGGGCCACCTGGCCCTGCAGGAATTTCGAGTTGCTCCAGATGAGGGAGGTGAGGGAGGGGGAAGTCAGCTTGTGGGTCGGCTGACAGGTTAGAAATGGAAGCAGAACTTTTTTGTCGGCTTCTTGGGTTTTCCATTTTCTTAGAAGAGGAGGGAGAAGAAAACAATGATTTTCTGGTGTGGGGGGCGAAATCAGATGTTCCCTCAAGATGTGGTTTTTGGGACCTTCGCCCGTACATGCACTGTTTTGGAAGAATTGGAGGGGAGGAGAAGAGAAAGAGATGAGAGAAAGTGTGCAATTCAAACAACAAATTCTAGACCTAACTTAAGTGTAACGCCCTAAAAATAAACCTAACACTTGGTCTACCTAGGAAATAAGTAATCAACAGTGAATACCCGTTCTATCAACAAATCTAGCCAAGTTGCTTAAGGGGGGGTTTGGGCCCAAATGTTTCCCAGGAAAAACCCCAGGTGCTTGTACAAACCTGCGCTTGGTCATTTGACATGGCCCCTCAGCTTGAACACCAGATATAGATGATAGAATTGGTATTAACTATAGAAAACTTAAGACCTATATAGCAAGATTAAGTTGATGAAACCTTAGGGGTCAAGTTGCTACGGATTTTAGTTAGGTCTAGGATACTATAGTGCACACGGAATGTGGAGGGCATTAATTGGGTTGTTGCCCTGTTATTTCAATTTTTAGTGTGTGTGCAGGAATTGGAAAGCGGTTCCAATGCAAATCAAGTTGTCACACAATTGATGTATTCTTGTCTTTTAGGATTTGATTTAAATTAATGTGTTTTAGGGTTCCTTTCTTAAGACTTCAGACAAGTTTTGAAGTTCCACAAACAAAAGGAAATCAAGTTTTATGGTTTGAGATTAATTTCCTTTTAGTGGTTTGTCTCTAAAAGTGAAAAAGAAACCCTAATCCAATTGATCCTAGGACAGAAATTTAACTACCAATGGATTATTTCTTAGGCTTTCTGTACTAAGTAGTGGTCCAAACAGATCAAACAACATCATTACTTTATGGGAAATCAAACAAGGATTCCAAAAATATTTTTTTTAAGATTTTACGAATTTTTTTGATATTTTTTTTGAATTTTTATTTGTGCTGGTGTCAGAGTCTAGAAATGATACCTGTGGGTATTCTGGACTTTTTGTACCACCACTAGCCTCAGAAAATTTTGGTGATTTTATGTGAGATGTAGAATTTTACAAAGATTCCAGAAAGCTAAATTTCACAAAAATTTTATAAGTATAAAAATTCTAAAAATTCACGGACTGTAGCAAAATAGGAAGCTCAAAGGGTGTGACCCCTCAGCAGTCCATGAATTTTTAAAAATTAAATGGAAAGCCAACTGATCTGAAATTTGGAACAGACGTTTCTAACTTGATTTGGAATCCCTCTATGAAATGTTAGGATTTTACAAGATCTGTGGTGTTGGGAATTGATTTTTGAAGTCTGAATAGAAATCTAGACCTAAAAATCAGAACACCAATACTTGGATTAGAGTGGTGTTTAATGAAGCATACAGTCAAACAATGAATTTTAATGGACACCACTCCACTTAATTAAGATGTTTGGGATCCTAAAAGCTAAGTTTAATATTTTTTGGTAGTTCTAATTGACTATGTAACTAGAAAAGAGAACCAACCTGAATTTCATGGGAAGAAAAGGAACTTTGAGCTCTCGCTTCCAAATTCCCGCTTTCTTCCTGCAATACCTGCACACACAAGAGAAAAGAAAGAGAAGGGGATGAGATACACTTCAAGAAAGTGAAAAATGATCAATGCAAAGCCATGCCTCCCCGTCAACGGTGCCAAAAAGTGATGCGAAAAATTGCGTGATTTGTAATTAGGGTTTTTAAAGTCCCTGTAACATGCAAAATCGCATACGCTTTTAAATTTAATTCCTAGATAGGGGAGTATCTAGGGTTATCCAAGGAGGAAAGTTTGAAATTCAAATCTCTTGCTTTTAAGGGAAACTCAATCTTTCTTTTTGGTATTTTAAATATATAATTTTTATGTTTTGAAATAATAAGGGCAAAATGTGAATTGTTGACGAAAAAGTAACTAACACCTATAGTCACTAAGATAAAACCAAAGAGACAAATATGACCCCTCCCTAAGCTCACTCTAAGCAAGTGGAGGCCTAGAGTAATTAGGAAGTGGAAGTGAAAAATATGCTAGAACAAAGACAAGCAATTGCAATAGAAATTTAATAGAAGGCAAATTGATTTAGTAGAATTTGTGTTCTACAAAAACATGTAGAGGAATGCTTCTACTAGAAATGGAAAATATAAAAGCAATAAAAAGCAACACAAATCCTCTTGCAGAATCTGGTGAAGAAGGGAGTCCTCTTCCTCCAAGCTTAACTGCTCCTTGGCTTGAAAAGAGGGTCTCCTTCTCCTTCCTTGAATGCTCCTCCAAGGTGGATGCTCTCCACCTCAATTCTTTCCTCCAAGGGTGGGCATGCACCACCCTCAAGCACTCCTCCAAGGTGGTGTGGACCACCTTCAAGACCTCCTCCAAAGGTCTTCCTTGCCTAGCTTCTCCTTTGGCTGGTGTGGGCACAAGAGAAGGGAAGAGCGGAAGGCACCGAGGGGACAGAATATCCCCTTAATCTTCTTCTCCTTTTCTCTTGGGCGTGAGATTGAGGTAGAATATGAGTGGTATTTTTTCTAGCCAAGGATGGGTTTTTTGTAAGGTGGTGGATGTTGGTCTTTTAATACTGTAGGATGAGGACTTAAGGTTGAAATTGCACTAGAGGGGGGGTGAATAGTGAAATTATATAGTATTGTAATACAACAATTTCAATCACACAATATACTCAATTATTTTTAGGTGGAAACCCAAGATGGGTGAAAACCACCACCTAAGCCAATCTCTTGACTTAGGATTTTCGATCACAAGGTGATCAATCCACTAACCACACTACTTAAACGAGGGTAGTGTACCTCAATTACAATTCCCACCTCCGATCCCTAAATGGAGGTTTCTCTCTTCAAGATGAAGAGACGGGGACCCGACAGGCCGGATACCCAAAATACAGAAATTAACAAGTAAAAATAACACCTATAGAGCACCTCAATAATTTAGTTGCTTTCTTATCTACTAAGCATGAAAAGAACTCCCTGATGATTTGCAGAACGGAGCAAGCCGGGAGTATGGATTTGCCCTTTGATCAGAGTATTAGCACAGCACAAGGGCAAGATGGAGCTTAGAGTAGTGAGCAAGAGATTTTTCTAATGGAATTGTATCTCAAGAGGTGTATTTTGCCAAAGAAGAGTTGTAGTCTATTTATAGGCAAGTTTGGAACCTTCAAGAACACTTGGGAGAGCTCTTCTAGCCGTTGGAGACAAATCCCAAGAGTTTAGGACGAAATCCACACAAAATCAGGGTAATGATGATTCTGACAGCAATATCAGACGTCTAATTATAGGATCAGACGTCTTATAGGACGTCTGATTTTTCCTATGGTCGTCTAATCTTGCAGGACATCCTTAACGGACTCTATTGGATCAAAAGAAGGACGTCTGATATTATGTCATAAGACGTCTGAATAGTTTACTGGACGTCTAATGAATGGTGCATTGGTTCCTGTTATCATCGGATCCAAACAGGGTTCTAGGTTTAAAGGATCAGACGTCGTTACGGACGTCTGAGGACATTACCAGACGTCTGGAAACCTAAATACTCTTCCTTCCTACTTCTGCCAAAAGATTATGTGGCCGTAGAGAGATACGCACAGAAAATCATGGCCAACGGTTCAAAGACAGACGTCTGGAAGTGTGTCAAGACGTCTGGAAATTGTTTTTGCCTACGGAAAGTCTAACGGTTAGTATGAGGACGTCTGGGTAAATAATTAGACGTCTGTGAACGGTTATCGACGTCTGAAAGTGAAGTCCTTCGACTGATGTTTATGAGGAGACGGACAAAGGCAGAGATATTTGAAATTAGACGTCTGATAAACATGTCAGACGTCTTATGATGGAAAATCAGACGTCTGGACTGTTTACTGGACGTCTGATAAAAGTATAAGTGTTGGGTTTTTTTGTTTCTAATTTATCCTAAGTGTAGAGAGCCTAAGTTAGCTATTTATAGGTTATGTTTGGGGGCTCTTTACAATATTTCTAGACTCAAATAAGATGAAAATTACAACCTTTGAAAGTTTACATGAAAAAAGCCTAAGACCTAATACTTATGCTACTCGTCTTCACGCTTTTAATCTCCCGTCTTGGAAAGCTTTTTGAAATCCTGCAAATATGTTATTATAGAGAGAAAACAATATGCTACGCTTTATTTATTATTTCATTTTCTTCATTTTGTAAAATCATCAAAATATTATATATGAGTAGTTGAACTAACAATCTCCCCCTTTTTGATGATTTTCAAAATATAGCTGTAGGTTCCTCTTTCCTCCCCCTAAAGGTTGTACTTAATAGCCTTTATCTATTTGAGAAGGTTGTTTTTATATTATTCCTTAATTTTTTTTTTTTTTTACCTACATTCTTCTCCCCCTTTTTGAATATCATCATGAAGGGTTGTTAAAGGGAGTCAAAATCCAAACTACAAGAGTGATATCTACAAAATAGAGTGCGTGACTAAAATTGCATGTTTAAAAGATGACAAGGCATTAAGGAAAATTGATTAGGAATAGAAATATTTAAGCATGGACTAGCTATTTGTTCCCAAAAATATTAAGTACAGGGTCAAGGCCCCATAATACAAACTTAGAATAAAAGATAGAAAAATAGAAGCACTAAAACTATTCTTCTTGCTCTTGGCGGCGGCGGCGACGAGCGGGTCCTTGTCCTATCTGCAAATTTTGAACATCTGATCTAAGTTCGTCGATGTCGCGTCGCATGCTTCCCATGTAGGTGTACATCTCGCCGGTTCGACGCAGCAAAAGGGAGATGCCGGAGGAGAGGGAATCTGTGGCTGGATCCCATGCTTCATCAAAGCTCGAGCGGGGAGCTTCTATTTGAAGGGGCCGTGGTTCATGGAAGTCTGGAAAGGGTGGAAGGGGCTCTTCTTCCATGGGTTCGTCGGCGGGCTCAAGATGTTCTCTAAGTATATGCATCTTGGCGGCTGTGGCCCGGTTGTAAGGCTCAATTTTCTTGTCAACTGCTTGGTCAGTTATGGAAATCCGATGGGATGAAAAGATTTTGGATAGAATAGACCCAAACGGAAGTGATGCCCCATGGTCCTCATTCATGACGCGAACAATGAGGCGGCAATAATTGAAAGGAATATGACGAACGGCCGCAAAAAGGAGAGCCTTGTGTTGGCGTGAGATGTAATCAAAACCTCCTGATTTGTTTAGGAGGTCCCACCCAAAAATGCGAGAGAGTAGACGTGGAAGGGGTTTGAGATTTTTGCACGGTAGAGTGCCAAGGTTTTCAACATATTTTTCCGAGAGAACTAACTCTTGATTGATGATTTCTGGGTCGTATTGCCTCAGAATGTCATTGAAATCATTTCCCTCATTGGGGATGGCTAGAAGGTCAGAGATAGTTTCAGATGTGATGTGTATTTCACGACCAAATAGGCGGGTATGGAGTTCAAGTTCATCGTTGCTGTAGTCCTCAACGATGTTGGCATAAAAGAGACGGCAAAGATCAGGGAACACACCAAGAGTTCCAATGCCGGAGTGGAATTGACGGTCAAAATATTGAAAAAGATGGAGAGTTTGGAAGTGTTCCCGAAGGTTCAGATGGGCAAAATCATTCCAAACAATAAAACGAGGGCATTTAACTTTGGCATTCGCGAAACGACGAAATCGCTGCCTAGCGATGTCACCCCGCAATTGATCTGCCAAATAAGTGGAAGAGGAACTGGAAGATCCCTCAACTTGCTTCCTACGGGGAGGCATATTTGGTGGAATGGGTGGTTAGGTTTAGGAAAAATGAGTGGTGCGTTAAGGATAGAATACCTGCAAAAAAGAAACAACCATTCAACCAAACAACATTCACCCAAAACATAGTTTCAAACACTGCAATCATCATGAAAAAATATGTGGCAGTATGCCTTGAGGCAATACAACCTGCCATGTAGTTGTGGCAATATACCTTTGGATGCAAGCCACTAAAATGTCGGCTTGATCCTCATGAGGTAATACCCTTGCCATGGAAGATGCAGCTAGGGCTAACAGGGTTTTCTTGACCGAGGGTTAGGGTTTTAGGGCTGACAATGCTATGAAATGCACATGTAGGTCAAGTGAATCAAGAAGGAGAACTAGATGCTACAAGGCTATGGGTAAAAGAGCATGAAAATGCCCTAGGAGTTGAGAGGGTATACCCACGGGAGGAGGGAAGCCTCCAAATGCGCGGTCGAGAGGCAGGGACGACGCGCGCAGAGGAGCAGCAGTTCCGTCAGTCGTCGAAGAGGCGCGACGGTCGTCTGGCTGCGAGCAGAACTTCGCCAACTGCTGCTGAGGGCCGTCGGGAGTGAGGGAGAGCGGCGTGCAGATCTTGTGTGGGGTAGGGATTTTGGACAGGAGAGTGGGACCTTTGCGAAGGGGATCTTATATCCCAAGGTCACCGAGCAAGTCTCCCCCTGAAGTTGGGGAGATTTGCATTTCAAACCGTCCAGAGAAAAGCCGCGACGCGCAGATTTTTCCCCGATCAGACGTCTGTCAACGATGTCAGACGTCTGGATTTGCCAGAGGGATTTTAGCCCATTTCAGGGAGACGTCTGTTTTATTCATCAGACGAATAATCAGACGACTAATTCTAATATAGACGTCTGATTTCTGCAGGAATCCTCCCCAGCAAAAAGATTTATTCTCCAGGTTGTCGTCTGATTTCTTACTCAGACGGCAACGCAGACGTCTAAATTTAATATTAGACGTCCGATTTCTGCAGACAGACCTTCCTGGATTTTCGTTTAAAGTTACAGGGTCGTCCGTTTTTCCTGTCAGACGATCCCTACGACGTCTATCCATATATTTAGACGTCCGACAGGCAGTACATGTTCTGTCTCCGAGATAGACGTCTGTCAACACATTTGGACGACAGTTCAGACGTCTGTGTGGTGTACCAGACGTCTGATATGACTGTTTTGTTATATAAAATCGTCGTCTGTCCCAGATGTTTAGACGACGAATTTTAATGTATAAGACGTCTGATTATTTAATCAGACGTCTGATATTGGACAGAGTGTGCATTTGGATGTTTGAATGAAGGCTTAGTGAAATCAAGGTTCAATCTATGCTCATGACAAAAGAGGTTCTATTAAATCACTAAATTCTTCAAATATCACTTAGCTTACATATGCCTAGTTTCCTACGTATATAATTAAAGTGATCATAATTCAAAGGTTTAGTGAAAATATCAGCTAACTGCAGTTCAGTACAAATAAATTCAACTTCGATTTCTCCCTTAAGTACATTGTCTCTTAGGAAGTGATGTCGAACATCAATATGTTTTGTGCGAGAGTGATGTACGGGATTTTTCGAGAGGTTGATAGCACTAGTATTGTCACATAATATTTTTATCTTATTAAATATCAAGTTAAAATCCTTCAAAGTACTTTTCATCCAAAGCACTTGGGAACATGCTAGTGCAGCGGCTATGTATTCAGCTTCTGTAGTTGATAAAGCTACACTAGATTGTTTCTTTGAGAACCAAGAGACTAGTGATTCGCCTAAGAATTGGCACGTCCCACTAGTACTCTTCCTATCAGTGCGGCTACCTGCGTAGTCCGCATCGCTATATGTAACTAAGTTGAATTGTGGACTCCTAGGGTAGAATAAGCCATAATCAGATGTGTCAACTAGATATCTAAATATTCGTTTTACAGCATTTAGGTGTGATTGTTTAGGATTTGATTGAAACCTAGCGCATAAGCAGGTACTAAACAAAATATCAGGTCTACTGGAAGTTAAATACAGCAAAGATCCAATCATGCTACGATAGAGCTTTTGATCTATGGGCGTACCTGATTCGTCCAAGTCTAAGGAAGTTGTGACACTCATAGGAGTGTTCTTCCCTTTACTTTTGTTCATATCAAATCTCTTCAACATCTCCTTTGTGTATTTAGATTGACACACAAAGGTTCCAATTTCGAGCTGAGTGATTTGCAAGCCCAAGAAAAACTTGAGTTCACCCATCAAACTCATTTCGAATTCTTCCTGCATAATTTCTGAAAACTTTCTACACATAGATTCATTAGTAGCACCAAATATAATATCATCTACATATATTTGAACTAATAAAATGTCTTTTCCTTTTCTTTTAACGAATAATGTGGAATCAGCTTCCCCTATAGAGAATTTTGCATTTAACAAGTAGTCTTTGAGCCTTTCATACCAAGCTCTAGGAGCTTGCTTTAGACCATATAGTGCCTTGTTTAATTTGTAGACAAAATGAGGCTTATCATGAGACTCAAAACCAGGAGGTTGTTTTACAAAAACTTCCTCCTTAATGAATCCGTTAAGAAACGCGCTCTTAACGTCCATTTGAAAGAGTTTAAAGCCAAGAAAGGCGGCATAAGCAAGAAGCATGCGAATTGATTCGAGTCGAGCTACGGGAGCGTAGGTCTCATCAAAATCAATTCCTTCTTCTTGGTTGTACCCTTGTGCTACCAACCGAGCCTTATTTCGAATAACTATACCGGATTCATTCAACTTGTTCCGGAATACCCATTTGGTACCTATTACCGTTTGCCCTTCAGGCTTAGGTACTAGATCCCAAACTTCATTCCTTTGGAATTGGTTGAGTTCCTCCTGCATGGCCATCATCCAAGTTTCTTCGGAGCATGCTTCCTCGACACTCTTCGGTTCAACTTGAGATACAAAGGCGGAGAGACCAAAGGTGCAACTAAAACGAGATCGGGTTTTAACGCCATCAGAAACACTTCCAATGACTTGACTTTCGGGATGATCCCTTTGATATATCCAATCTTTTGGAAGATTATGGATATTGGAGTTTGGAATGTTAGACACATCAATAGTAGAATCATCTTCATCATCCATATTGACTTGGTCAATGGAGGAATGAGGAGATTCATCGAAGGAGACATGAAGGGTTTCCTCCACTATTAATGTGGTCTTGTTAAAAACCCGATATGCCTTACTACGTGAGGAGTAACCAATAAAGATGGCTTCTTCACCTTTGGCATCAAATTTATCTAAATTAGAGCGGGTATTCAAGACAAAACATCGACATCCAAAAACTTTAAAATAACTAATTTTGGGTATTTTCCCATAGTATAGTTCAAAACAAGTTTTTCGCAATCCGGATCGAATTAAGGTGCGATTTAACACGTAACAAGCCGTGTTAACCGCCTCAGCCCAAAAGTACTTCGGTAACCCCGAGTCTATGAGCAATGTTCGAGCACACTCTTGAAGAGTACGGTTCTTTCTCTCAACCACCCCATTTTGTTGAGGTGTTCGAGGAAAAGAGAACTCATGAGCAATACCATGCTCTTGACAAAAATCATCAAACAAGGAATTTTCAAACTCGCCCCCATGATCACTACGGATACGAGTGATTTGGTAGCCTTTTTCAGTTTGAATTTTCCTACAAAAAATAGAAAAGACGGAAAACACTCCTTCTTTAGATCTCAAGAAGGAGACCCATGAAAACCTCGAAAAATCATCTACAATTACAAGGCAATATTTGCATCCACTGAGGCTCTCATATTTTGTTGGTCCAAACAGATCTAGGTGAAGTAGTTCTAAAGGTCTTGATGTGGATATAACTTCTTTGCTTTTAAAACTAGATTTTATAATCTTACCTAATTTACATGAATCACAAACAAGCTCATTTAAAAATTTTCTTTTAGGAAGACCTCGGACTAGTTCATGTTTAGCTAATTTTTGAACCAGCTTCATATGAACATGTCCTAGTCTTTTATGCCATATACTTAACTCATCATTTGCTATAAGACATTCATAAGTGCCATTTTTATCAAATTCTACAACATAAATGTCTTTAAATCTAGTTCCCTTAAGAAGGGTTTCATTGGTTAATGCATGCATAATTTCAAACATTTTAGAAGTAAACACTACTTTAAAACCCTTATCACATATTTGACTTACACTTAAAAGATTATGTTTTAGTCCTTTAACTAGAGAAACATTTGAGATGGGAGAGAGAGGGTTACCTATTTTACCAAGGCCAATAATATGGCCCTTGTGGTTGTTGCCAAATGTAACTGTTCCTCCATCCGTAGGTTGGAGGTCCAAAAATAGGCGCTTGTCTCCTGTCATATGTTTGGAGCATCCGGAGTCCATCACCCATCGGCCTCCTTGGTGGTGGAGGTTTCCTTGTCTTCCTCCTTGTAGACCTTCTTCCTCCTAGAAAAGATCTTCGATGGTGACTTGGTGTTTCTATAGGTCTTTCTAATTTGAGTCGTCCATCCTTCATTTTGTATATCCAATTTTTGACATTATGATGTCCTTTCATCCCTACAAAACAAAGTGAGAGTTGTCTTTTCGGTATCCATTGTAAAGTGGATCCGTATTTGTTAGTGTTATCCTTTAGAGGAGGGTCCTTTTTCGGCTCACTTTGACTAGGCTCATAAAAGCCTAATCCAAATTTACTTGAGGAAGGTTTTTGATGGGCAATGAGTTTGTCCAAGTTATCTTTCCCCTTTGTAAATTTGGCTAGGTCCTCAAGAAGTTGGTTTGACTTTTCTTTGAGATGATTTATCTCTATTTTCATTATATCTTCTAATGCCCTAATCTCTACTCTAAGTAAGCCATTTTCATCCTTTTTAAAAGAGTTTGATTTTTCAAGCACATGGATTTTGTCGAGTAATTCTTCTCTATCTAAAAATTTTTGTTCACTCATTGCTGTATACAAATCATTTGTTAATGACTCTTTCTCAATCATTAGATTTCTTATTTGCATATTTAAAGCAGTGGTTTCTTTTGTAAGAATTAGATTCTTTTCTTCAAGATCATTGATTAATCTCTTATTTTCTAACTTTTCTTCTTTTAAAGCCTTGCTTTGGGTTTTAGTTTTCTTAAGATCTATATATAATGAATCAAAGGCATCTTGTAATTCATCCAAAGAGTAGGGGTTTACCTCAGGTTCCTCAGATTCAGACTCGGAACCATCATTTGTTGCCATTAGTCCCAAGCATGCCGTTTCTTCATTTGTTTCCTCCTCCTCTTCTTCTTCGGAGGTGGAGTCATCCCACGTTGCTTGAAATGCCTTCTTCTTGAATCCTTTCGGTTTGGAGATCTTCTTGTAGTCAGAAGGCTTCTTGGGTTTCTTCTCATCATCCCTTTTGAGTAAGGGACAATCTTTCCTTATGTGACCTCTCTTTTTGCAATTATAGCAAATTAGAGGATCTTCTTCTCTTTTCCTTCCCTTGATCTCTCTTCTATTTCTGAGAAACTTTTTAAACTTTTTAGCTAATAAAACAAATTCTTCGTCATCGGTACTTACCTCATCATCCGAAGTAGCTTTGAAGGCTAAGGTCTTCTTCTTTGGCACCGATGAGGTTGATTTGTTCTTTTGCTCCATTTTTGATTCGTAAGCCATGAGATTCCCAAGTAGATTTTCCATGTCTAGATCCTCTACTTGGTTGGCTTCTTCTATTGCCGTTACCTTTTGCTCCCACTCAGGTCCAAGGGAGTGAAGGAGCTTCCCTTGAAGCTCCCCCTTTATAAATGTCTTTCCTAAAGACTTGAGGTTATTCACGATTAACGTGAATCGGGTGTACATGTCCCCAAGTCTTTCATTCTCCTTCATAGAGAAAGCTTCGAATTCCTGCGATAACAAGTTTATCTTTGAGGATTTAACTTTAGATGTACCTTCGTGAGTAACCTCCAAGGTTCTCCAGATCTCGTGGGCGGTTTCGCATTGGCTGATGCGGTTGAATTCCTCCGAGCTGAGAGCGCAGTAGAGTGAGTTCATTGCCTTGGCATTCAGTCCAAGGTGATGGATTTGCTCCACTGTGTAACCAGTTTCTGGTTTCTCGGGAATGACGTATGCGGATTCGCATTTCTCCCAAATGGAGAAATCGTTGGCTTGAAGCCACATCTTCATTCTCAGCTTCCAGTAAGTGTAGTTGGTTCCTTCGAAGAGTGGTGGTCGAGTGGTGGATTGCCCCTCCAATCTGCTTGTGGAAATCGCCTTCCCCTCCATGTGATCTTTCCGCGGATGTTACTCTTGTAGGCGGAAAACCTGCTCCGATACCAAATGAAATTGCACTAGAGGGGGGTGAATAGTGAAATTATATAGTATTGTAATACAACAATTTCAATCACACAATATACTCAATTATTTTTAGGTGGAAACCCAAGATGGGTGAAAACCACCACCTAAGCCAATCTCTTGACTTAGGATTTTCGATCACAAGGTGATCAATCCACTAACCACACTACTTAAACGAGGGTAGTGTACCTCAATTACAATTCCCACCTCCGATCCCTAAATGGAGGTTTCTCTCTTCAAGATGAAGAGACGGGGACCCAACAGGCCGGATACCCAAAATACAGAAATTAACAAGTAAAAATAACACCTATAGAGCACCCCAATAATTTAGTTGCTTTCTTATCTACTAAGCATGAAAAGAACTCCCTGATGATTTGCAGAACGGAGCGAGCCGGGAGTATGGATTTGCCCTTTGATCAGAGTATTAGCACAGCACAAGGGCAAGATGGAGCTTAGAGTAGTGAGCAAGAGATTTTTCTAATGGAATTGTATCTCAAGAGGTGTATTTTGCCAAAGAAGAGTTGTAGTCTATTTATAGGCAAGTTTGGAACCTTCAAGAACACTTGGGAGAGCTCTTCTAGCCGTTGGAGACAAATCCCAAGAGTTTAGGATGAAATCCACACAAAATCAAGGTAATGATGATTCTGACAGCAATATCAGACGTCTAATTATAGGATCAGACGTCTTATAGGACGTCTGATTTTTCCTATGGTCGTCTAATCTTGCAGGACATCCTTAACGGACTCTATTGGATCAAAAGAAGGACGTCTGATATTATGTCATAAGACGTCTGAATAGTTTACTGGACGTCTAATGAATGGTGCATTGGTTCCTGTTATCATCGGATCCAAACAGGGTTCTAGGTTTAAAGGATCAGATGTCGTTACGGACGTCTGAGGACATTACCAGACGTCTGGAAACCTAAATACTCTTCCTTCCTACTTCTGCCAAAAGATTATGTGGCCGTAGAGAGATACGCACAGAAAATCATGGCCAACGGTTCAAAGACAGACGTCTGGAAGTGTGTCAAGACGTCTGGAAATTGTTTTTACCTACGGAAAGTCTAACGGTTAGTATGAGGACGTCTGGGTAAATAATTAGACGTCTGTGAACGGTTATCGACGTCTGAAAGTGAAGTCCTTCGACTGATGTTTATGAGGAGACGGACAAAGGCAGAGATATTTGAAATTAGACGTCTGATAAACATGTCAGACGTCTTATGATGGAAAATCAGACGTCTGGACTGTTTACTGGACGTCTGATAAAAGTATAAGTGTTGGGTTTTTTTGTTTCTAATTTATCCTAAGTGTAGAGAGCCTAAGTTAGCTATTTATAGGTTATGTTTGGGGGCTCTTTACAATATTTCTAGACTCAAATAAGATGAAAATTACAACCTTTGAAAGTTTACATGAAAAAAGCCTAAGACCTAATACTTATTCTACTCGTCTTCACGCTTTTAATCTCCCGTCTTGGAAAGCTTTTTGAAATCCTGCAAATATGTTATTATAGAGAGAAAACAATATGCTACGCTTTATTTATTATTTCATTTTCTTCATTTTGTAAAATCATCAAAATATTATATATGAGTAGTTGAACTAACAAAGGTGACTCTTGAGGTGGATGGCTAAGATGGGAAGATGGGGGTAGTTAGGTGATCCTAGGGCTAAGGAGAGTTGGCACCACCTAAGGGATGTAAGGGGAGTATTTATGGGTGGCCAAGGGTCACCTAAAAGTGGTGCCAACCATGGAGAGGTGCCATGGGTTGGCACCAACTTCTAGGCTTCTAGAAGGGGGTTGAGGTGGATGGTGGATGTGGCTTGGACGGGTTATGTGTAGGGTGGATATGGGGGTTGAAGTTGGCACCAAAAAAGGAGGTAGTTAGGGTGGTTTTGGCGCCAACATCTAGGCGTCTTTTGGTGGTGATTGAAGGGTGAAAGGTGGTGAAGAAGGTGGCGCCAACTTGAGTAGAGGTGGAGCTAGCTTAAGTAGGCTTAGGTGGACTTGGACTGGAAGGTTATGTAGGTGGAGTTACGGTTAGGTTTTTGTTGCCAAGGAGGTGGATGCTAGCTAAGCTAAGCTAGCTTAGCTAGCTGTGGAGTAGAGGAGTATGCATGTGGAGCTTAGGGTTTGAGGAGAGGAGCTGGATATGAAGAGTCTGGAGCTGAATTGGAGCTGGCAACTACTGAAGATGTCAACATGGGGATACTCTAGCTAGCTTAGCTTGCTAGTTCTTTGCTAGCTGCTAAACCAGGCTAAAGTGAGCTGGCTTCTGTTGAATGGAGCTGAGGTGAGCTGGGTCTGGTGCTCCCGGGGAGGATCAAGCTGGTTGAGGCAACTAAGGTAGCTTAGCTCAACTAAGTTGAGCTAAGCTGAGTCCCCAGGAGCTGGACTTGAGCTTCCTGAGCCGGGATGAATTCATCTTCAGTTGGTTGGAGTTGAGTGGAGTTGGATGTAGCTGGACCTGAGCTGGGGTAAACTCCAATCAACTCAACTGAGCTAGCTAGAGCTCCCTGTGGACTAATGGGAGCTGAGATGAGCTAGACTCAGCTAAGTTGAGCTGGATTTAAGTTGACTTTAGCTAGGGTGAGCTAAGATGAGCTCTCTTGAGCTGCCATTCTGCTAAGATGAGCTGAATGGAGCTAGGATGAGCTGAACCTAATCCAAGTGAGCTGGATTCCAGCTATGGTGAGCTGGATCAAGCGGAGTTCCAGCTAGTTTGAGATTCTTCTTCATCAGTTGCCTTCCTAAGTGCTAGGGTTTTAGGGATTTGTATATCTGTTCATCCCTAACACTTACAAAAACACATTAAAATGACAAGAAAAAATGTAATGCATGCCTATCCTAATTTATAACTCAATGCAAACCCAAAAACCGTTTGCGAAGCAAAACCCTAAGAGCTAAGATTGTTTTAATGAAAAAGAATGATGATAAACTGGCATTTATCAATAGGTTTGATTATTTGTATTGTAGGGTGCCTTTCTTCCTCCCATTTGTCATTAATCTTTCCACATTTCATACACATTCCCGCTCTTTCCCTCCTGTTATGACTTATGCTCAACATGACGATTATCCCGACTCGTACTGTAATCAACCATCTATTAGTTTGGATAACTCAGATTGTGGATACAATTCTGGACCTCCGTATTTAGGGTCAAACCTGAACATCATAATTGTGATTTCTATCCTTCTTCGAGCCACATCGATTATATATCACCACCCTTTCATGGACAACCTAATACGATCTAAAATCAAGAAGGATACACTAATCCTTACCCATCCTCTGAATACACTGCCTTTAGGTCATCACTACCTTATGAACAATCCGAAATGACCTATTATCAAGAAGGGTATCACGAATCTCAATTCGTTAACTCCTCTGCACTGATCACAAACCCGCCCAACCTTGAACGAAACTCTTTGGTTTAGGTTAACCAGGTCCAAGATAAGGTTTTAGCTAACTTGAGGAATACTATACAATCTTTAGAAGCTCAGCCAATACCTTGCACTGAAGAATTGGAGCACTTGATTGAAATGATTGATGATCTGAACAAGTACTTGTTGGATTAGCTCCAGGATGTTAAGGATAAGGACTCGGGTGAGTTTTTACTTGGGAAGTTATCGAAATTGAGAATGAGATTTGTGGTTGCTTTAGTTCAATCATGGGATGATTCCCAGGATGAACCCCCTTCAGGAAAGCCAATGTCATAACCCGCTCAGGCACCTGTTAGGGGGGACACGTGTTACGTGGCTGACCAGATTAATGTAGAGCAACCAATTAAGGATGATCTGATTTTTTCACCTGAGATCCCTTGAGACAGGGTACGAGGAAACGTATGTCTCCATGGATCAGAAAGTGATGGATGATTTTGGGACGTACATTAATACGGATTTAGATTTCTTTGATTCTTAGGGTGAAGATTAAATTTGCGAAGTCTCACGTGAGTTTACAAAACATGATTTTTGTGAGACGAATGGGCCTACGGAATCGGTTAAATCATTTGATAGCCCAATAACTGAGGAAATTGATCTTAATGGGGCTCACATGACAGATTCAGAATCACATTTTCTGAAGGATTCAATTCAATGCCAGATTGTCAGTTACACCCCATTGAGCTTATTAACGATTCTATTTTTGTGATAACTAGACCCAAGTTAATTCTAATTCAGTCACATCTTTTAGACTTGGAAATTTCAGACCGGGTGATTAATATACAGGAGGTCCTAGAATTTGACATTCTAAATGAGGAGGATAGGAGCTGGGAAATTTTGATTTAGGAAGCAAGCTCCAGAGGAAGTAGAAGACCGAGTCTAAGGGTTCCAATTAATCTGAAACCATCAAACCAGGACCCTTACGACATTTGTTCTGAGGATGTCCAACCCAAGCACACATTCATTGACTATCCTTTTGAGCTTGATTTCTCTGTAACCTGACTTTTTGGTCTTGGGTTGCATCCTCATAAATTGCAAGCCCGACCCTGCTTGTATACTGATTTTAGGTTCTGGATAATTTTTATCCAGAACCTTAGATATACTCGACCATGGGGTATGACTCTACATCACAATCTGGTCCACATCTGTGGACATCTACTGGCAAGTCTTAGGGTGAATCTTTTTATTCTAATTTTGACCTGCACCTTTGAATTCTTTATTTCTTCTTCTTTGTATAGTGTGCCTAGCTGAAGGCACTAAATTCAGCATGTATATAGTTTCTGTTTATCTCAGAGCGAACCTGTCATTCACGCAATTCAGGTGCTTTCTACTTTACTTCACTCTATTTCATGTCTTTTTAATACAATGAGGACATTGCATTAGATAGGCATGGGGGGGTGGATATTCATCTTTGAATTATTTTGTCAGCTCCATAAATTTGTTTTGTTTTCTTTTATATAAAAAAAAATTTATGGAATTAGGAAAGAGAACTTGGGCTTTATAAAATTTTCAATCTTAAGAAATAAAACTGTATGATCTGAACACTAAGACCCTTCTAGTCTTTGGGCTTAATCAGCCCGGGTATCCACTAAAATGTAGATTTGTTTATCGAATCCTCGCCATCCTGAATTCTATTTTAATTTAATTAAATAAGTTTGGGTGATAAGTACACAACTTATCAACCTGCCCTCTGATTTGAGGGAACTTTAAGTCTAAGCATCTACACACTATTCGTCACTGACTCATTATTCGACGATTTTAATGGAAATTGGGCAGCTAATGAACCTTCTAGGGTGATATGGCTGGCAAGTTATTATGGGTAATAGCCCATAGGTAGGTTGTCTAGAGCCCAGTCATAGGACCACTCTCTTCTTCCTACCTTTAGGTAAATCTTAGACCAGGGAAGCCACCTACTTAAAAAGAGAAAGAAAGTTCAAAAAGAAAAAAAAAGAAAAAGGAGAAAAGAACGAAAAGGAAACAAAAGAAATAAGCCACACTTCGCCGCACGAGTATGGTTGGCAAGTTGTCGGTGGTAACAGCTCATCGACTGTTTGTCCAGAACCTAGCTCAAGAAATGCACTAAAAATTTCAAAACACTTAGGAAGAGGAGAAGTAGAATAAGCCGAGGAGATATACACTAGATTCACCCTTGTGTTGACCCCATAAAAAATAAAAGTAGGGAGAAAGTTACCAGTCGTATAGATACACCTTTAGGCAGAACCCTCTTTAAGGTCACCTAGGGGCGTAGAAACCCGAAGCCTATTCTGATTGCCGATCAACGAGTCCATCACTTTCACAAAAAGATGCTTAGAACTTAGGGTTCTTATCGAGTCTTGGGCGGGTTGAGTGGCCGTAGAAAGCCGCTCTGTAACCCTGAACTCAAAAATAAAAAATAAAAAAGAAGAAAAAGAGAAAAAGAGATCTTTCTTTGAATAAGGTGACGGCTTGAGGCGATCTGCATTTTGACAGATACCCGGGTGCTGCTGTGTCTTTGAAAGTTCAGGTCCTAAATAATAATTTCTTAATGTTGAAAATGATTTGTGCCCGAGTAATCCAACCTAATTCTTTTATAAATAGCATGTAGTTTTTGCTAGGGACTATCAAAATATAGGCATGGGGGTGTGATGTGCATACATCTGATTAACCTAAAATGTCTATTAATGCATGTTCTTAGTGTCATATTAACATCATACATTGTAAATATCGCATAACATGTATAATCATGCTTTTAGGTTAGTCTGTATAAAATGTAGGTTAATTGTCTCCTTTTATGGCCAGGGATAGGGCAACTTGTTAATTGGGGCCTCGAATCGAAGATCCAACCGTACGGATCTGATCAAGGTAACAATTGGAGTTCAACGACTCCAAGATTGCTCTGATCAAACATTTGTAGCACCAGATAAAGACGAGGAACCCTAAAGTTCAAGGGCCAAGATGGTGCTAATTCGCACCTCAGATGACAAATCCAACCGCACCTATTGGTTCGGATTGACGATCGGAGCCTAATGGCGTGAAAATCAATCTAATCTGACACCTGTGGCACCGTCTACAACACTCAGAAGATGGATGGCCAAGATGGCACCACGTGGCGCCATCTCAGCCGTCCAACCGGCCCCAAGGACCCACCTCTGCTATTCTTCCTCACTCGTGCGATGGATCTGGGCCATTAGATCACCATCCAATGGCCATGGTCGCTTGCGCACTAAATCATCCACTCACCGCAAGAGGAAGTGTAGCGCAGCGGTCAAGCGCCCCTTCGTGAGCAAAGGGCGCACGTTCAAGCCATGCTGAGCTTCAAATCTAGACGGTCACGGGCGCAGGCGCGATTGGGCCGTTAGATGAAGATGGGGCGACCGAGGGGAGGAGACATGGCACACGGAGGAATCATTGATCGCATACACGTGCGATGACGTGCGTTTGCAT
Organism: Thalassia testudinum; assembly: GCA_037157565.1. Taxonomy (NCBI): domain Eukaryota; kingdom Viridiplantae; phylum Streptophyta; class Magnoliopsida; order Alismatales; family Hydrocharitaceae; genus Thalassia; species Thalassia testudinum. The sequence continues at coordinate 76,365,140 of JAZHRO010000031.1, read as the reverse complement.
TCCTCATCGCACGTGGGCACGCGATAGAGGCGCCGAAGAGGAACGGACGCACGCTTTTTAAGCCATCCGATCTCTTGATCGGAATGCGAAGAGCCTTTGATCGTGCACGGGCATTAAGGCAACCTAAGGCGAGGAGGTGCACGCACGTCGGCCATGTTCAGGCTTTTAGTAACAGATAAATCCATCACTAAAGGTCCTAAATTAATGTTTTTGAAATTAAAATGTCCAAAATGCCCCCACTCCTTGCAACTATAATAGAAGACCCCTACCCTATGAATTTCTCATCCCTTCTTCTCTTCTCTCACCCCTTCCAAAGCTTTAACAGCTTGTCCCACACCCGAGATGCCCCTCTAGAGTAGAAATCTTAACTTTTTCATCTTCGTCCCCCTTTGTGGAGCATCTTGCGGTTGTCCTCTCTCTGCATTTGTGAAGCGGATCCAGCGACGACAATAAAGTGTTGCTTCGTTCCCATTCCTCCCTCTTCGTCCTCCTTTTCCTACTCCGTTCCCCATCTTCTAGGCATCTTCTTGTCCGGCTTGTCCTCCAAGCGATCGTCGAAGAGGATACTTTTCTCTCCATTCTTTTTACTGCTTTCTAAAGTAGATTTACCACTTTCTAGTATAGATTTCCTGCTTTCTAGTCGTAATGTGTAGTGTAATGAACAACTTCTTCTAATGAAATCCATGTTTATTCTACATCCCTTTTGCTTTTATTTCTAATATTCTCTCTCTCTCTCTCTTCTATTTATTATTTGTTAAATAGATATCTAGTTTTCGACCAGCTATTCTGTTTCGTGACAAACAAAACAAACGCGTAGTTTTAATCAAATGTCTGCCTCCCTATGTTCGACCCAAAACTTCTTTACAGATTTTTCAGTATAAATTTTATCTGTTGAATAGATTTCTTTGCAACTTGAACTACAACGATGGGTTTTTGAATCCAACTCTGAACACATAGTTTTTCGCCATCAACATGCATTAAAACAAACCTAGCTCTTAGAATTTTGCTCCGCAAATGGGTTTTTGGGTTGTATTTAGGCATCAATTAGGTTAGACATGCATTGCATTTTTTATTGTGTTTTTGATGTGTTTTTGTGAGTGTTAGGGATAAACAAATTGTCAGATCTCTACAGCCCTAGCACTTAGGAAGACAATTGGTAAAGGAGAAGCCCAAATCAGCTAGAACTTAGCTAAATCCAGCTCACCATAGCTATAATCAAACTCACTTGAACTAAGTTTAGCTTATCCTACCTCAATTCAGCTCATCTCAGCTGAATGGCAGCTCAAGAGAGCTCATCTCAGCTCACGTTAGCTCAAGTCAGCTCAAATCCAGCTCAACTTAGCTAAGTCTAGATCATCTCAGCTCCCATCAGTTCACTGGGAGCTCTAGCTAACTTAGCTAAAGGTCACCTCAGCTCAGGATCAGCTCCATCCAGCTCCACTCAACTCCAGCCAGCTGAAGATGACTTCATCTCAGCTCAGGAAGCTTAAGTCTAGCTCCCGGGAACTCAGCCTAGCTCAACTTAGTTGACCTAAGCTACCTTAGCTACCTCAACTAGCTAGGCCTCCCGAGAGCATCAAACCCAGCTCACCTCAATTCATTTTAGCAGAAGCCAACTTGCTTAAGCTTGGCTTAGTAGTTAGCAAAGAACTAGCAAGCTAAGCTAGCTAAAGTAGCTTGATACCTTCTTCATCAACTGCCAGCTCCAGACTTCTTCTGTCCAGCTCCTCTCCTCAAACCCTAGCTCCAATGGCCTCCTCCTCTACTCTACTACTAGCTAAGCTAGCTAAGCTCCAGCTCCCTTGGCCATCCACCACCCTAAAACCCTACCCAACTAGCTCAACCAACTAAGCCCACCTAAGACCACCTAAGCGAGCTCCACCTCCACTCCAAGTTGGCACCACCACCATCACCACCTTTCACCCCTCAACCACCACCAAAAGGCTCCATGAAGTTGGCACCAAAACCATCCTAAATACCCCCCTTTTGGCTCCAACTTCACTGATGGGAACACCATCATGAGCCATAACTAGCTCATTTTGACCCAATTGAGAGAATAAATGCTCCTACATAACCAACTGAAGGCCCTAATTCACTGCATAATCTTTCTAGGAGTGAAACAAGAAACTAGGCGTAAAATTGTAATTTTACCAATATAGTATAACAATGGGTTTTCTCAAGGGCTAAACAAAGGTCAAAGTGTCTTAATAAGATAATAAGTGGGTTGGATCAGACATAAAAGGGTTTGTGTGTATCATGTGAATTAAATGACTTCTTGAAATCCTAAAATCAGCCAACTTGATTAACCAAGGCTCTGGTCAGAATAAAATTCACCTAAACCCTCTAGAAATCATAGAAAAATATTCTCTAGGATTTAGAACCTTTAAATCTAACCATTAGAACCCATCTTGACCTAGAATGGGTTTAGGGTCTCAAATAGATATTTGCCCTAAATTGGATTTTTGCATAAATTTTCCAGTCAAACGTGGTCAAACCCAAAATCCAACTTCACCATTGGATTCCTTAGGTCCAAATTAGGTTCGTACCAAAATTTGGACCTAAGGGGAACTCATCTTAACCTAATTTGCAAACAGGTCCAACCTGATTACATCTCTACCCCTAACTTTCAAAAACCCTTACAAATAGCCCCTTAGCTTCTAAATTATTTTTGCAATTATGTCCCTCTACCAATATAGTAGAGGAATCCTACTCCGGCGAGATTTAAAAGGAGAGTTCTCCCTAATTGCTCAGAGAATGTCTTCCAAAATTGAAAGGGAGATTCTCTGAGAAATTCTCTCATCTGAACCCATCTTTGATTCCAAATTCTTTCCTAATCTCTCATGCGAACGCATGAGAGACATCGGTAGCCTAACAACTTCCAACTTCGGTGACCCTGCCTTGCTTGGAAGCTTGGTTTCCAAGCACAAATCCCTCTCCAAATGACCTATTAAAGGAGCCCCAGATCCAATCGCATTCTCCACGCTCAAATTTGGCCACGAACACCTCTGATTCCTCTCTTCTCCTCACGGCTGTAGGTTCCTCGATGTCTAACGACCTCAGTCACTCCTCCTCCTCGTCCGACCACCATACCTATGGCGGATTCCTCCTCCTTGACTTCATCCGTACCTCGCCGTACCCACAGGCAACTCCCTCCCTTCGTAATCACCGATCTCCACTAGCTGGAGCCACTCTTCGTCTCTGACGTCGTACACACTAGACCCGACACCTCCGCTTGCCCTGTCGTCTTTTCACCTCCCAGATAAGCTCCCTCTACATTCTTCTCCACCCTTTATTCTTCAAAACTGACCACTACCGACCTCCATCACCTCCATCACTACCATCTCCGACAACCAACTCCAGCAAGGCCACTCCACCTCCATAGGCCATCCCAACCTTTGCTGAAAAGTCCATAAGCTTCTCCTCACTCCACTCAACACTTCCCCTCACTCCACGCACTGCGCCACTCACTCACGCACCCCACCGAACACACCCACACATTCTCACACAGTGTGCCCTAGGCACGCTTGCACAGGCACCCCCGAGCCACACCAACACCTCCAACATCTTCGCCGTGCTCCGGTGACCCCCTCTGAACGTTTTGACGTGGCCACGAGGCCAATCTTGTGTTTTCAGGTTCGTCACCCCTCCGCCATTGCTGAGGAAGCTTGAAGCAAGCTTGCTGCTGCCCCAGGCCTTGCAGTTCCAGACTTACACCCCCAAGTTGCGCGGAATACCTTCGCGCACGGACTCAGGCCTTCAATTGGAGTCGAAGACCTCTGCTGCTGCTACAATCGCAAAGGACATCTTTGCAGGCACACGTGAGGAAAGGGTGGGACATTTAGTCTCACCTCGGATGTGAAGGTGCACCCACACCTGCATAAGAGGAAAAAGTCAAGTAGGCAGTTCACCTCAGATCCATGAGGTGAGGTCCCACTCACCTGACCCGGTCTCGTCTGTGCTCACACCCCACAGACCTGACCCAACCCGACTGTACAGCTCAGCCACTACCGCGTTCCGGTGGGCCTGGTCCCAAGTACACACCTGACCCGATTACCCGACTGACTGTGTGGCTCTAGGAGAGTGTATCCTAAGAAAGAAAAGAGAGGAGAGTTGCGCACGAGTAGGGGTAGGTTTTGCTATAGGTTCTTCAAGCCAACACTTAGCCGCAGTTGCACGTCGGTAGGGGTAGGTTTTGCTATAGGTTCTTCAAGCCAACAGTTAGCCACAGAAGGTTAAGGCAGGAGCTGAAGCCAAGGCCAGAAGAAGAAGAAGAGAAGGCAAACGGCAGAGAAAGAGAAGGAAGAAGCTAAAGAAGAAGGAGAAGCTAAGGCAGAAGAAAGGCAAAAGCAGAAGCTAAAGAAGTGGAGGCCAGAAAAGAAGAAGGAAGAAGAAGGAGAAGCTAAGGAAGAAGGAAGGCAAAGGCAGAAAGAAGAAGAGAAAGAGAAAGATCGTGAAGGCAAAGGAAGACAGAAGCCAAAGAGGAAGAAGGAAAGAGAAGACAGAGGCAGAGAAAGAGAAAAGCAATCAGAAGTTTAAGTCGTCTGATTAAAGAATCAGACGACATATTTTAGTCTCATTGCATATTTTTACATTGAATCATTTGGTGATATTGTAGGAGTATTTGATGATCTACATCACCATTTTACTCCCATATTTTTTCACTTTGATACTGCTATTATTGTAATTTCTTTCAATAAAAATTGTGATGAACATTTTGGCGCCGTTACCGGGGAGCAACAGGCAATTTAGAATTCTTGATTACAATTCCTAATTTGGTACTAACTTGCTATATCTCTTTTTATTGTGGTTGTTTCAAGGAGAAAGATAGCTACACATCAAACATGCCAGGGGCAGGTAATTTCTAATTACTTTCTCTCTTAAGCCCCTCATTCTGAAAGGGAAAAAAGGATAAAATCAATTAGGGCTACTTGCTTTACATTCTTAGCTAATTCATCAAGTTGCGTGATTTGATTTCAACAATAAAACTAATTTGTGCACTCATTTAAGGTAACTAAGGCTACCACATTCTTGTTTGAGCCCTAGATACCACATTTGGCAAATTAAATTGGACTAAAATTAGAGTCAATTAAGGATTTCAATTTACGGTTATAGAGACACACCTTCATAAGCAAGAATCAACTATCCAAAATGATGTGTGCCTAATCCTTGGTTGAAGTGATTTATTCAAGCAAACCCTAAAATTCAGGCTCTTAAATCTCCCTTGAATCCTAAAATAAGGGACCTAAAACTTCTCAAAGGACAAATAGGTGAAGTTGACCCATCTTGTTGGGTCAACCAACCTTAAAATTGGGTCACTTTGCACACTCAATACATCTAAAGTTCAAGTAAAATCTTAAGCACCCTTACTCTTAATTAAAATTGGTAGACTTAAGAGGTCAAGTCCCCATTCTGGTCTACCTGGAACATCAGTGACAAGAGAGGTTGGGTGGGGGAAACCCTATAACCCATGACGGCACTCTACCGTGTAGGTGTCTTTGCGAGACTCTCCCTCTCTGGCTGCCCAGGTATTTCTCAGGTGGACGGCTTTCTAACTAAGCGATATCATCCGCCCTAAACCTCTATAGTCATCCAAAGTTTTTGGGTGTCTTAATTGGGTCCATCACATTCTACTCTCATCCAGACCATCGGTGCATGTTCGGTAGGAGGTCCTTAAGGCCATGAGGCCTCCTTTAGTCATTCACTCCCATCAAGGCCAGGCCTTGACTTTCGTGTTTGTGCAACAACCCCATCACATAGACATCTCTGATTCATCTGAACCCAATTCTCCTTCTTCCATCATCATGGCACAACCCGCAAAAGAAGAGAATAACCTTGAGAACCAACTTCAGCACCTTAATGATTTATTCCAAGCCTTTGTGAATCCACTACAGCGTCCTATGATGCGAAATCATTACAATCCCGCTGCGGTGGCGATCGAACCTCGAGTCCAAATCCCGGCTGGAGGTCCTGATTCTGAACTCAAGCCTAACATGATTCATGCTATTCCAAAATTTCATGGGCTTAATTCTGAGGATCCTTTCCAGCACATTAAACAGCTCAAGCATCTAGCCCAGACCTTCGAGTTAGATGTCCAAAATCGGGATATTCTTCTCATGAAGATGTTCTCCTTCTCTCTCATGGACAAAGCAGCTCACTGGTATCAGACTCAAATACGTCCAATCAACACATGGGTTGAACTACAATCCGAATTCCTGAAAAAGCCCTTCCCAGTTGGTCGGACGAATGCTTTACGACACAAGATCACACACTTCACACAACAACCTAGAGAACCACTTCACGAGGCATGAGATCATTTTCTAGATCTCATGCAGAAGTGCCACCATCACAGAGTTCCTAAATGGGAATAAGTCCAGTCTTTTTACCAAGGACTCCATGAAGATATCCGTTTATTCGTCAATGCAACTTGCGAAGGAAATATCATGGGTCAACACAAAGACACTGTGTGGGAGATTCTCGAGAATATGTGTGAGAACTCCATCAATAATGACTCCATGGACCTATTCGACCGAACGAATGCCCGCGCATCGACGAATCCAAGGGGAGCACACGAGACGTAGGGCCTGTCCTCATCCATCGACTTGGAATTGATGGCCAGTCATTTGGACAAGGTCTCTATCATTGAGAAGAAGGTGGGTGAGCTAACTTGACATCTGCAGCGAGACACCTTTGCGCAAAACCCGTTCGCACAGCCGCCCTCTGAGAGGGAAGCTATGCATAACATCTATCACCAATCTTCTCAGGGAATGGACCCGTATCCACCCCAGTCTGACTCCAGGATCGGAGGAAACTCTGATCCTGCCTACTCTAGTTGGGGGAACTCTGAACCCTTGTACTCTGACTTTTCTGAGGTTCCTCAAACTGGCGAGGACATCAACGCCATCCAAAATGACCCATTCTCTAACACCTATAACCCTGGATGGCAGAATCATCCCAATTTCCTGTGGGTGGGAAATAATCAGAATCAGAGACCACCATATCAACCCCATCCACAAGCTCCTCGTCCATATCAGCCGCCTCAGCCTTGGTCCAACCCCACCTATCAGTCTAGGCCAACTCAGACAGATCAAATGACTCTTATCCATCAGACTATGGCTGACATTCAAAAGACGAATGTCGCTATGCAGAAACAACATAAAGATGAGATCACAGAGGTTCACAATCAACTTGCCCAGATGGCAAATTCCAGCCAACCTGGCACACTCCCTTCGCAACCTCTACCGAATCCGAATAACGTGCCGAACCAAAGGCGCGTTATGAACCCAAATCTGGGCCAAGCCCATATGATTTATCAGGCTCCTTCTGCTCCATCGCTCGAAGGGATGGAAGCTTCGACATCATACTCGAGATACCAGCAGCAGCCACCTATTTTACCCACACCAAACCAAAACTAGGAAGGACTAAATTCAGTTACAACTCGTAGTGGCAAAGCAACACAAGACCCACCTTACCTAAACCACTTTCAGCCTGGTAGTACTAACCCAAGCCCTAGGATAGTTATCCAGGACACCCCTGTCCCAGATCAAGAACCTGGACCTATTCTAGAGGAACCATCAAGGGTTCCATTTCCCGAGGCCTTGACCAAGGGAAAAAGGACAAACAAACCCGTGGCACCTGAGGAGGACCTGGTCAAGCTCTTTGAACAGGTCCAGATAAATAGGTCCCGAGGACCTGAAGAGGACCTTGATGGATGCCACGTACTAGCTTACGCATGATTTCTGAAAGACGTGTGAACACCTAAGCGTAAGCCGCAAACCAAAAGTGGGAGCCCAATCGTATTGCTAGAGCAAGCCAGCTCTGTAATTTTAAGCAAACTCCCACCTAAGGCAAAAGATCCAAGTACTCCCCTGATTTCCTGTATAATTGGTGATATCCAATTTGATATATCTTTATTGGATCTAGGAGCCTCCATAAACCTAATACCTACATCCCTACTTGACCATCTTGAGGAATCTGAGCTCAAACCAACAGAGGTGACATTACAATTGGCAGATCAATCTATTAAGTCACCTAAAGGAGTTCTTGAGAACGTCATTGCTAGGGTTCAGGATTTCTATTTCCTGGTGGACTTCATAGTCTTGGATATGGATGCTCCAGAAAATTCGAGGAATACATCAATTATACTAGGGAGACCTTTTCTAGCCACTGCTAGAGCCAACATAAATTGTGAGGAGGGCAAAATTGAACTAAAATTTGGGAACCAAACATTAAAGATTAACATCTTTAAGGTCCAACAATGGATTAATTGTGGTGTTATAGAACAGATATGTGATATCAAGGTTGTGGTTGACGATCCATATATTGAGGAAAACCTGACTACTTCTGATCAACCACAAGCGGATGAAAACTCGCAATCAGAGGAGTTCAAACTTGATGTAGACACACCCATAACTCCCTCCATTGCTCTTGACACACACCCTGAACCGCTCGCTGCTACTAATAACTCTGTCCCGGAACTCAAGCCTCTTCCCGAGCATCTAAAGTACATCTTTTTGGGTTCCAATCAGACGCTTCCTGTGATTATCAATTCCAAACTCACACTTGATCAGGAATCTCGTCTGATTATTATTCTTCAGCAACATCGAAGAGCCATTGGATGGACTCTCGATGATCTGTCTATCATCAACCCCTCTTATTGCACACACCACATCTATACTGAAGAGGGCATACGACCTTCCCATGAAATGCAGAGACATCTGAATCCTAATCTACAGGAGGTTGTGAAAAAGGAGATCATCAAGTGGTTAGATGCAAGGATCATCTACCCAATCTCCGACAGTCGGTGGGTGAGTTCAATCCAGGTTGTGCCTAAAAAGGTAGGATTCACCGTGATCACGACTAAAATCAGAGAAATCATACCGACCCATGTGGCGAATTCGTGGAGAGTTTGCATTGATTACAGAAGACTCAATACCTCCACAAAGAAGGATCATTTCCCACTACCGTTTATTGATCAGACCCTTGAGAAACTAGCGGGAAATAGGTTCTTCTGCTTTTTGGACGGGTACTTTGGTTATAACCAGGCGGCAATCCATCTTGAGGACTAAGAAAAGACCACTTTCACCTGCCCCTTTGGGACGTACACATTTCGAAGGATGCCATTCAGTCTCTGCAATGCACCTGCTACTTTTCAGCGATGCATGCTTGCCATATTCTAAGATATAGTAGGTGATTATTTGGAAGTCTTCATGGATGACTTTTCAATATTTGGCGAATCATTTGACGATTACCTCTTACAGTTGGTCCAGATCCTCAGGCGATGCATTAACGTGAATTTGGTTCTTTCCTGGGAAAAGAGCCATTTCATGGTGCCTGAAGGAATTGTCCTGGGACATCTCATATCAGAAAAAGGCATCCAGGTCGATCAAGCCAAGGTGAATATGATTTCCAAACTCCTTATGCCTAGCTCGATCAAGGGCATCCGATCTTTTCTAGGGCATGTCGGTCTTTACCGTCGATTCATTCCTGATTTCTCAAAGATAGCGTGCCCCCTGACTACTCTACTATCTAAGGATGTTCCTTTTGAAATCTCCCAGGAATGCACTCAAGCATTTGAGATCCTCCGTGATCGAGTTACCTAAGCTCCAATCCTACAGTCCCCTGATTGGTCTCAATCCTTTGAGATCATGTGCGATGCATCTGATTTCGCTGTAGGAGCGGTACTTGGGTAGAAAATTGACGGGAAACCCGTGGTCATCTACTATGCTAGCAAGACACTTGACGAGGCTTAACATAACTACACAGTTACTAAGAAAGAGCTGCTAGCCATAGTATTTGCCCTGGAAAAGTTCAGATCATATCTTCTGGGTTGCCGTGTTATCATTTACTGATACACAGCTGTGAGGCATCTCCTTGCAAAGAAGGACGTGAAACCTCAACTAATCCATTGGATCTTGCTGTTGCAAGAATTTGACCTCGAGATTCACGACAAGGTGGGAAAATAGAACGTGGTAGCTAATCATTTGTCCCACCTTCCTTTTGACATTATCGACCCTTCCGGACCCATTACAGAACATTTTCCTGATGAGCACCTCCTGACTATCAGTACAAGGCTTCCATGGTTTGCTGATCTAGTAAACTACCTGGCATCACATCAGATCCCGTTCGATTCACTAAAGGCCAAGAAGGACAAATTGCTTTCCGATGCCAAGTATTACTTCTGGGAAGACAAGTATCTCTTCCGCATCGGTACTGATCAAATCATTCGATGATGTATCTCAGAAGTAGAAATTCAAGACATCTTGTCCTTCTGCCATGACCAGGCATGCGATGGACACTTCTATGGTCATAAAACCACAGTGAAAGTCCTCCAGTGCAGCTTCTATTGGCCCACGATTTTCAAAGACACATTGGTCGGGCGTGTTTCATGAGTTAGAAATTGGGGTTACAAGTAACCCGTCGTCATAGTTGCAAAACACATCGATCAGATAAAATTTATACTGAAACTCCAAGGGAGTCCCGGGTGGAACACAAGGAGGCGATGTTTACTTAATCGAAAATTGCACTTCATTTTTTTTCTTTTTGGTATTTTAGGGTTTTGTTATTTTTTTTGTTTTGTAAGAAGAAAACAAGCAAACGAATCACAAGATAGAGATGGAACGAAAATGGTATAGATATCACTTCAATTTTTATTACAATCAACTATGAAAGCATAAAAAGAGAGGGAGGTGAGAGGAAATCTCCTGAATCAGCTATTCAGCGAGATGATGGTGCCTGGCGGAAGCTCGAACGAAGGAGGTGAGGAGCGGGACGATGGAGGTGAGATGCAGGAGGACGTCGAGTAGAGGAAAGCTACGACGTAGCTCCAAAATGGAGGTGAGAAGGTGGAGATGATCTACTACTGGAATGGAGTTGGGAGGATGACTCCAAGGCGACCTACGAATGGGGATGGGAAGATGGATGAATATTTGGTGGGGCAGAGGTTCGCTATACTAATAGGTGCCTTGGGAGCTTGGGAACAAGCTCTAATGGAGTGTTGGTAGGCTTGCTAGAGCTTGGGAGTAGGTGGGAGTAGAGTAGGTAGAGATGGCTTGGAAGGGAGGGGGTGTAGGTCCTTTTATAGTGAAGGGGCAAAAAATAGGTATGAGACCATTAGTCACATCCAGGCCATCGCTGGAAACATCACTGTAGGCATCTCATGCCCGCTTACACCCACAGCTGGCTTTGCTGGCATGTGATGAATTAGCGATAGTGGTAAGTGTCCCTGGAAGTCCAACTCATGCGTCGCTGTAGGTCCAGCCCACGCATAGCTGGCACTGCGCTCCCCCGCGTTTGCCACGCACGAGTGCACCCACGCGCTGGAGCTGCGCTGTGAGCATGCTGTCAGTGAGCGCGTGCAGTGGCGCGTGTGTGCGCTAGGCGGCCTAGGCTACGCCACATGGCGCAATCTGGGCCATCCATCTTCTTCTTGTTGTAGGGGCTGCTACAGAGGTCGGATTGAGTCAATTTTCACGTCGTTAGGCTATGATCGTCTACCCGAATCCATCCACTCGGTCAGATTTGTCATTTAAAGCTCCGAATTATGTCTTAGTCCCTTGGTCGTTAATCTTCCTCAGACTGCATATGATGCTACGAGACTCCGATCGAGGTGATTTCAGAGGCGCTGGACTCCGATCGTCATCTTGATTAGATCTGTACGGTCAGATCGTCAATCAAAGGTTCTGAAATAAATACCCTTCTCTCCTGACCACAAAAAGGATGCAATTAACCTAAATTATATACAACTACTCTAAATGCATAATGATGCATGCTATGGAATATTTATAACATGAAATGCAAATCTAAGCCTAGGAACATGCATGAATAGGCATTTTAGCCACAATAAATGTGTTTAAATCACGCATACAATCACTGTAGGGCACACACCCGTTGCCAGACCTTAGGCAACATGAGCCACCGTGATATGATGCCCTTGAAGCCGATTCTCGTATGCGAAATCTTTGACTTGTGGGGGATTGATTTTATGGGCCCTTTCCTATTTCGGATGGCTTCGATTACATTCTACTCACTCTTGACTACGTGTCCAAATGGATTGAAGCCATTCTGACTCGAACCAATGATCATAAGGTGGTTATCAAATTCATTCATTAGAACATCTTTTCGCGATTCAGGATTTCACATGCTATAATCTCAGATGGAGGGACCCATTTCATTAATGCTTAGTTCAGGTCACTGATGACCAAATACGGGGTGTCACACCAAATCTCTACTCCTTATCACCCCTAAACTAATGGTCTAGCTAAGCTATCAAATCGGGAGATCAAGAAAATCCTCCAAGTCACTATTCGACCTAACAGGAAATACTGGTCATCCTGACTTCTGGAAGCTTTGTGGGCTTATAAAACCACCCATAAAACCCAATTAGGTATGTCTCCCTTCAGATTGGTGTACGGGAAGGCATGTCACCTCCCTGTCGAATTGGAGCACAAAGCCTATTGGGCAGTACGGAACTGCAATCTAGATCTTTCTAAGGCAGGAACCCACAAAAAGCTTCAAATGAGCAAGATTGATGAATTACGCCACGACACATATGAGAACTCACGAATTTACAAAGAGAGGGTTAAGGCCTTTCATGACAAGCACATATCCAGAAAAATATTTCACCCTGGTCAAAAAGTCCTACTCTTTGATGCTAAACTCAAGTTGTTTTCAAGAAAACTAAGATCAAAATGGATCGGGCCTTACCTCGTCCGACAAATCTTTGGAAATGGAGCCATTGAGATCAGTCCACTCAGCCACTATTCAGAACCTTTCATCGTGAACGGTCAAAGACTTAAACTGTTCATTGACCTTACCAATACAAATTTGGCTGAGACATCTTTTACCCTCCATTCTCCTTGAGCTCATTACACCCAACTGATGATGTAAAACTCATCACTTAACGGGAGGCAACCCGTCATTTTTTAAAAACCCGAAGCCTTTCTTGACATTCCTATGCTGAATTCATATTGTACTTTAGGGTTCATCCATTAGAATAGCCGACCCCACCTCAGGTACCCGTACCCGAGCTTGAAATCGTCCACAATAGTCATCTCGACCCGTTCACCCATTCAGAACTTGTTCTAATGAATGATCTAAGCTGAACTCGAACCCACCTAATTTACAATGGGGACATTACAAATCGTAGGCATGGGGGGTATGAAAGTGCAAAACACCATGAAAATCAACTCACAAGAAAAGGTTTCATAAAAAAAAATCACATATTTCAAAAATACCAAAAAATTGAAAAAATTCTTGAAAAAGAACAAAAAAATGGGAGGAGAGAAAATTTTGAGGGTATATCAATTTTGAGGAGGAAAAGGGGAAAAGTGAAAACTGTCAAAAAGGAGCACAAGTTGAAAAGAAAAAGAAAAGAGATTGTCGTTAGTAAGAAATTAAGGAATTAACTAAATTCTAGATCATATCAAGAAAAAGAAAATGAAAGGCAAAAGGTGCTAACGAAACACAAAAGAGATTAGTAGGAATGCTGATTTAAGGCCTCTTGGGCTATACTCCTAGGCTTAAAAATTCAAGTATCCGCTAAGATCTAGATAATCCTCAAGAGGTTGAGGAAAATGTGAAGCTTAAGTATTAGGTCTAAGGCTTATGGAGTATTCACCCTTGTTAACTGACCTCTGGTTTGCAGGACTCGGTAACCTAAGCACCCCAATCCACACACAGTCTGGTTCAGTGCGCTTAAGTATCAAAATCACGCAATTGCATTTAAATTATTCTGAAAAGGTTGCCTAGATTAGGAGCAGCCGATCAACACAAGTTAATTTGGACGAGTTCCCAGCGTGGAGAGGCGGGAAATTCCCCTCGAAGATGCGTAATAACATATCGTCTCCTCAGTGCTTGTCTCCTAGGATATTTACATATCCTACCGGGGGCATGTAAGCACCCTATTCTGGTTCAGATGCCATGGGCGGCAATATCACGAAATGTCGATTGCCAGGGTCTGGATTTAGCTACAGAGCGCCATGGGTGGGATTATCTCAAAATCTCGAAAGCCAAGGTTCTAGGGGTTGCCATGGGAGATGCTATCTCGAAGCATCGATTGCCAGGGACCCTTCGAGGATTGATGATGGGGACTAGGAATCCGATACAGACCATGTTAAGAAGCTAATTCGAAGCTAGAAATAACAAGAAAAGAGAGAAAACTCTCCAAAAAGAAAATTCCTTTATCTCTCTCTTACAAAAAAAGTGCACTGCAAACTAAACTGAGGCTAAAATTTGTTATAAGCATGGGTGCATTAACCGTGGAGTCCAATGAACCTTAGGATAGTTCCCGTGGGCCTTAAATACCTTCGCAGCAGACTGAGGCTAGAGCTGGTCAGGTCTGGATCATGGTTGATACTTGAGTACCTCTAGACCTACTATCGGCATTCTAACCTAATCTATAGAAGAAAGCAGACATCACAATTTTGAGCATCAAAAAGATTACATGGTCTAGAATCAAAGTTAAAACCATAAAATTTTGCTATGAGATTAGCAAAAGCTAGGCATGAGGGTATGATGGGAACACCATCATGAGCCATACTAGCTCATTTTGACCTAATTGAGAGAATAAATGCTCCTACATAACCAACTGAAGGTCCTAATTCACTGCATGACCTTTTTGAGAATGAAACAAGAAACTAGGGCTAAAACTGTAATTTCTCAAATACAGTACAACAATGTATTTTCTCAAGATCTGAACAAAGGTCAAAGTGTCTTAATAAGATAATAAGTTGGTTGGATCAGACAGAAAAGCATTTGTGTGTATCCTACAAATTAAATGACTTCTTGAAACCCTAAAATAGACCAACTTGATTAACCAAGGCTCTAGTCAGAATAAAATTCACCTAAATCCTCTAAAAATCATAGAAAAATATTCTTTATGGTTTAGAACCTTTAAATCTGGCCATTAGAACCCATCTTGACCTAGAATGGGGTCTCGGACAGATATTTGCCCTAAATTGGATTTTTGCATAAATTTCCCAGTCAAACGTGGTCAAACCCAAAATCCAACTTTACCATTGGATTCCTTAGGTCCAAATTAGGTCTGTACCAAAATTTGGACCTAAGGGGAACTCATCTTGACCTAATTTACAAATAGGTCCAACCTGATTACATCTCTACCCCTAACTTTCAAAAATACTTACAAATAGCCCCCTAGCTTCTTCATTGCTTTTGCAATTAGGTCCCTCTACCAATATAGCGGAGGAATCCTATTCCGGCAAGCTTTGGAAGGAGAGTTCTCCCTAATTGCTTAGAGAATCTCTTCCAAAATTGGAAGGGAGATTCTCTGAGAAATTCTCTCTTGTCTAAACCCATCTTTGATCTCAGATTCTTTCCCAATCTCTCATGTGAACGCATGAGAGAAATGGGTATCCTAACGGCTTCCAACTCCAGTGACCCTGCCTTGCTTGGAAGCTTGGTTTCCAAGCACAAATCCCTCTCCAAATGACCTATAAATGGAGCCCCAGATCCAACCACATTCTCCATGCTCGAATTCGGACGCGAACACCTCTGATTCCTCTCTTCTCCTCACGGTCGTAGGTTCCTCGATGTCCAGTGACCTCCCTCGCTCCTCGTCGTCCGACCGCCATAACTGTGGCGGATTCCTCCTCCTTGACTTCATCCGTGCCTCGTCGTACCCCCAGGCGTCTCCCTCTCTTCATCCTCACCGATCACTCACCGGAGCCACTCTTCGTCCCCGGCATCGTACACACCAGACCCGACGCCTTCGCTCACCCCCATCGTCTCTTCACCTCTCAAATAAGCTCCCTCTTCCCTCTACATTCTTCTCCACCCTTTATTCTTCAAAACCGACCACTGCCGACCTCCATCGCCTCCATCCCTACCATCTCTGACCACCAACTCTGGCGTGGCCGCTCCACCTCCACAGGCCATCCCAACCCTTGCCGACAAGTCCATAAGCTTCCCCTCACTCCACTGAACACTTTCCCTCACTCCACGCACTGCGTCACTCACTCATGCACCCCACCGAACACACCCACACATTCTCACACAGTGTGCCCTTGGCACACTCGCACAGGCACCCCCAATCCATGACAACACCCCCAGCATCTTCGTCATGCTCCGAAGACCCCCTTTGAACATTTTGACATGGCCACGAGGCCAATCTTGTGTTTTCAGGTTCGTCGCCCCTCCGCCATTGCTGAGGAAGCTTGAAGCAAGCTTGCTGCAGCTCCAGGCCTTGCAGTTCCAGACTTACACTCCCAGGTTGCACAAAATACCTTCGCGCATGCACTCAAACCCTCAATTGGAGTCGAAGACCTCTGCTGCTGCTACAATCACGAAGGCCATCTCTGCAGGCGCACGTATGGAAAGGGTGGGACATTTAGTCCCACCTCAGAAGTAAAGGCATACCCGCATCTGCGTAAGAGGAAAAAGTGAAGTAGATTGTTCGCCTCACATCCATGAGGTGAGGTCCCACTCACCCGACCCGATCTCATCTGCGCTCACGCCCTGCGGACTTGGTCTAACCCGACCCGACTACACACCTCGCTCACTACCACACGCAGGTGGGCCTGGTCCCAGGTACGCACCCAACCTGATTACCCGACTGACTGTGTGGCTCTGGGAGAGCATATCCTAAGAAATAAAAGAGAGGAGAGTTGCGCGCGGGTAGGGGTAGGTTTTGCTACAGGTTCTTCAGGCCAACACTTAGCCGTAGAAGGCTAAGGCAGGAGCTGAAGCTAAGGCCAGAAGAAGAAGAGAAGGCAGACAGCAGAGAAAGAGAAGAAGGAAGAAGCTGAAGAAGAAGGAGAAGCTAAGGAAGAAGGAAGGCAAAGGCAAAAAGAAGAAGAGAAAGAGAAAGATCGTGAAGGCAAAGGAAGACAGAAGCCAAATAAGAAGAAGAAGGAAAGAGAAGACAGAGGTAGAGAAAGAGAAAAGCAATCAAACATTTAAGTCGTCTGATTAAAGAATCAAATGACAAATTTTAGCTTCATTGCATATTTTTACATTGAATCATTTGGTGATATTGTAGGAGTATTTGGTGATCTACATCACCATTTTACTCCCATATTTTTGCACTCTGATACTGCTATTATTGCAATTTCTTTCAGTAAAAATTGTGATCTCGATTTCTAAATATCAATTTGCACCCTGTGTTCGACCTCGGAAATCTTTTCGAGTAATAAAATTATATCTATTTTGAATGTTTTTTCGGCTGTACTACAACACAATACTTTTAAAACCTGATTCAGCGTAGCAAACATTCACCTCCCATATCCACCCTACACATAACCCTTCCAAGCCACATCCACCATCCACCTCACCCCTCTTCTAGAAGCCCTCAAGTTGGCACCAACCCATGGCACCCTTCCATGATTGGCACAACTTTTAGGTGTCCTTTGTTCACCCATAACCACCTCCCTAGCACCACTTAGGTGGCGCCAAATCCCCTTAGCCCTAGGATCACCTAACTACCCTCATCATCCCATCCTAGCCATCCATTTCAAGAGTCACCTATACCCCCCATCCTACCCTATAGAAAGACCAACACCCACCACCACAAAGGTACCTTTGGCTACATATTTTCTACACATACTCTACCCTATAGACTACGGCCAAGAGAAGAAGAAGAAGATTATGGGGACACTCTGTCCCCTTGGTGCCTTCCCCTCTTCCCTTCTCTCTTGTGCCCATGCCAGCCAGAGGAGAAGCCAGGCAAGAAAGACCTTGAGAGGAGGTCTTGAGGGTGGTACACAGCCACCCTTGGAGGAGAATTTAGGGGCGGTCCATGCCACCTTTGGAGAAGTTTTTGAAGGTGGACTTTCATCCATCTTGGAGGAGCCATTCAAGGAAGGAGGAGGTCTTCTTTTCAAGCCAAGGAGTAGCTAGGCTTCAAGCAAGAAGACTCTCTTCTTCACCAGATTTTGCAAGAGGATTTGTGTTTTTAGCATTTCTGCATTTTTAATTTTATGTAGAAGCATTCCTCTAGTATTTTTGTAGAACACAAATTCAATTCAATAAAATTGCCTTCTTTTCAGGTAATTCTTGTCGCATTTGTTTTTATCTTGTTCTAGCACTTTTTCAGTCCCTCTCCCTAATTACTCTAGGCCTCCACGTGCCTAGAGTGAGCTTAGGGAGAGGTAATTCTTTTCACTCTAGGTTTAGTTCTTAGGTGTTAGTTTTTCAACAATTTTAAGTGTGATTGCCTTGTTATTCAAAACCTAAAAAAAAATTATATATTGAAAAATTTTAAAAAAAGTTGATTTTTTATTTCAAGTGAGACATATTTTTGCAAACAAAATTGCCTCCTTGGAAGATCCTAGATACCCTAATATCTAGGTTTAGAAATTTAAAAGCAAAAGCAAATTTACCCATTGCAATGACATTAAAATCCCTATTTATAAAACAACATATTTTCGCTATCACTTTTTGGTACCGTTGCCAGGGAGGCACGGCTTTGCATTCATATTAGTCTCTTGCTTGATAAGTGGATCTCATCCTCTTGCCTTTCTTTCTTTCATGTGTGCAGGAACTATAGGAAGAAAGCGGGATTTGGAAGGAAGAGCCTACAATTCCTTGTCTTCCCGTGAAAATTCAGGTTGGTTCCTCTTTCTAGTCACTCACAGCCCTAAAAACTATCAAAACACATTAAACTTGGCTTTTAGGATCTCAAACAATTAAGTTAAGTGGAGTGGTTTCATTTAAAGTTCAATTAATTCCTTGTTTGCATCTTTAAATGCCACTCCACTTTAAGTGTTGGTAGTCTGATTTTCGGGTCTAGACTTCTATCTGTATTTTAAAAATCAATTTTCAACACCACAAGCCTCTAAAAATCTTGAAATTACTTGCAATTATTCCAAATTAAGTGAGGAATATTCATTCCAAATTTCAGAGCTATTGGATTTGTATACAATTTTTAAAAATTCATGGACTATAGAGGGGTCATCTCCTCTAATCTTCCCATTTGTCTATTGTCTGTGAATTTTAGGAATTTTTATTCTCATCCAATTTTTGTAAAATTTACCTTTCTGGAATCCTTGTAAAATTCTACACATCACATAAAATTACAAAAAATTTTTGAGGTCGGTGGTGGTACTAAAATGTCCAAAATACCCTTGAATATTATTTCTGGACTTTGACACCAACACAAAGAAAAATTATAAACAAATAACAAAAAAATTCATAAAGTCACAAAAAAATATTTTTTGGAATCTTTCTTTGATTTGACTTATAGTAGTGGTATTTTTTGCATTGTTTGGACCACTACTTAAACTGAAAGCTTGAAAACAAACTCATTGGTAGTTAATTTTCTACTTAGGATTTAATTGATTAGGGTTTCTTTTCATTTCTGAAACCAACAAATTACAGGAAACTTATCTTCACCAATACAACTTGATTTCCTTTTGTTTGTGGAATCTCAAACTTGTTTGAAACCATAAAAAGAAAATCCTAAAATACATTAAGCTATATCAAATTCTAAAAGCAAAAAGACGAACAAAATTTGTGTGATAACTTGTTTGCTATTGGAATCACTTTCCAATCATGCACACACTAAAAAATTAAAATAACAGGGCATTACCAAAATCAACGCCCTCCACATTTCATGTGCACTTTAGTCTCCTAGACCTAACTAAAAATTGTAGCAATTTGACCCCTAAGGATTCATCAACTTAAGCTTGTTATATTGGTCTTAAGTTTTCTCTAGTTAATACCAATTCTATCATCTACATCTGGTGTCAGGCTGAGGGGCCATGTCAAACGACCAGATGTGGGTTTGCACATGCCCCTAGGGATTTTCCTGGGAAATGCTTGGGCCCAAACCTCCCCTTATGCAACTTAGCCAGATTTGTTGATAAAATGGGTATTCACTATTGATTTCTTATTTCTTAAGTAGATCAAGTCTCAGGTTATTTTTTTAGGGAGTCACATTTAAGTTAGGTCTATGGTGTAAACACATTTATATCACAAAAACTATCTATTTTTGTGTGTTCTTAGGTGTAGAGTTGCATCATACATTATAAATATTGCATAACATGCATCATCTTGCATTTAGGTTAGTTTGTATAAAATTTAGGTTAATTTTCTATTTTTGTGGTCAGGTAACAGTGCGACTTTTAATTGGGGTCTCGGATTGAAGATCCAACTATACAGATTTGATCAAGGCTATGATCGAAGTTCAACGACTCCAAGATCGCCCCGATCAGGCATCCGTAGCATCAGATATAGTCTGAGGAAGATCTGAGATCAAGGGACAAGATGGTGTCAATCTGCACTTCAGACAACAAATCCGATCACACGGATGGGTTCGGATCGACGATCGTTGCCTAACAGCGTGAAAGTCTGCCCAATCCGACATTTGTGGCACCTTTTAGAAGTCACAGAAGATGGACGACCAAGATGGCGCCACATGGCGCCATCTCGATCGCCTAAACTGGCCCAATAGAAGTCTGAAGACCTACCGCGCTCTTACTCACTCCTCAACGCAAGATCAAATCTGGGCTATTGGATCTTGATCCAACGGCCACAAGCACGAGCGCCGCGGTTAAAATGTTGACAAAGAAGAAAGCACAGCGCAACGGTTAAGGCGTTGCAGGAGCTAAGAGCGCACGTTCGAGTCGTGCGCAATGCATCTCCTCTTCCCATGCAGGCGCAAAATCCAGCCACCCGATCTGACACCAACGACCCAGATCTTCGGATCAGGCAGACGTGCGATTGAATGCTCACCGCGTACGCGTGATCAGACCCAGATCTTCTGATCAGGCAGACGCGCAATGTAAAGGGTGTGCTGGCGTGCAATGATGACCCTTCGATCTGGATCCAACGGCTTGGAATAGGGCTACGTTGTGCCATAACGGGTGAAGGCGAAGCGGTAGCAGTGCGATCGTGGCCGTCTAATCTTGATCGGATGGCTGAGATCTATGCTCAGTCACTCAACATTCGAAGTCAAAAGTGCTCGGGTGCATTTAAGTCGTCCGATCTTTCAGTCGAATGGCTGAGAATGCACGATCAATGAGCATTGAGGCGTGAGGAAGGAGTGAGGGTGTGGGCGGGCGTGCACTAAGCTCACAATTGGGGGCTTTAGTGACGTTTAAATACGTTACTAATGACCCCTGATTTAATGTTTTTAAGTGAAATGACCTTTGTACCCCTTCCAATCTACACCTATATATAGCCATACGACCCCCACATATTTATCATCCCTTCTCTTCTCTCACCCCCTCCAAAGCTCTAAGAGCTTGTCGCAAACCCGGGATGCTCCTCTAAAGGAAAAATTAGAATTTTTTCACCTTCTTCCCCCTTCGTGGAGCATCCCGCGGTTGTCCTCTCACTCCATTCTGGAAGTGGATCCCACGAGGACAACGACATCCTGCCTCGCCCCCGGTTCCTCTCACTTCGTCCTCCTTTCCGCTCCATCCTTCGTCTTCCAGGCGTTGCCCCGTTCGACTCGTCCTCCAAGTAATTGTCGAGGAGGATACTTCTCTCTCCATTCTCTTTACAACTTTCTAGAGTAGATTTACTGCTTTCTAGCGTAGATTTCCTACTTTCTAGTTATAATGATTAATGTAATGAATAACATTTGATGATGAAATCCATGTTTATTCTACCTCTCTTTTGTCTTTATTTGTAATAATCTCTCTATCTTCTATTCTTTATTCTTTAAGTAGATAGCTAATTTAGATTCAATTCGATTAGCTAATTTGCTTTGTGACAATTAAAACAAACGCAGTTTTGAATCAAATGTCTGCCTCCCTGTGTTCGACCCGAAATTCTTAGAGTTTCG
Source organism: Thalassia testudinum (assembly GCA_037157565.1). Lineage (NCBI taxonomy): Eukaryota > Viridiplantae > Streptophyta > Magnoliopsida > Alismatales > Hydrocharitaceae > Thalassia > Thalassia testudinum. The sequence continues at coordinate 76,343,398 of JAZHRO010000031.1, read as the reverse complement.
GCATAAATTTATCTGTTGACGAATTTCTTCGTAAATCGAACTACAACGATGGATTTTCAAAATCCAATTCCGATCGCGTAGTTTTCTACTGACAATAGTCTAGAATTTTGTTGTTTGAATTGCACACTTTCTCTCATCTCTCTCTCTCTCTTCTCCTTTCCTCCAATTCTTCCAAAAACTGTGCATGCATGGGCGAAGGTCCTAGAACCCACATCTTGAGGGACCATCTAATTTTGCCCCCTGCACCAGAAAATCTTTGTTTTCTTCTTCCTCTTCTAACAATATGGAAAACTCGGGAAACAGACAAAAAAACTCTGCTTCCACCTCTAACCCATCAGTCGACCCACAAGCTAACTTTCCCATCCCTAACCTCCCTCATCTGGAGCAACCAGAAAATCTTGCAGGGCCAAATGGCCCTCAAATCCAAACACAAAATATAAATGTTGAACGTACGAGTTGCTACGCTAACATGTTTGGTTTTTGAAAACCTGTCGTTGTAGTATGAAAGCAAAGAACTCGTGTTCAACAAATAAAATTTATACCAAAATGGAAATTCCGGGTCGAACACAGGGAGGCTACGTCGATCTATATTCACAATTATATTTTTTTGAATTTTTCTTGAAAAGCGAGGCGATGTAATTACAATGAAGCTATAACAACAATCAGACTAAAAAGGGAGAGAGAGAGAGAGAAAACATGCATTCAATAATTCAAAATGCTTATACAATAAAACCAAATAAGAATTACACTAGAAAGCAAGAAATCAGCTACACTAGAAAGCAGGAAAATTTTACACTAGAAAGCTGTAAAGAAGAATGGGAGAGAGAAGTTATCCTCCTCGACGATCGCTTGGAGGACGAGCCGGATGAGACGACGCCTGGACGAAGGAGGACAGAGCAAGACAAAGGAGGACGAAGCAAAAGAATGGGAATGGGGCAGCACGTCGTCGTCGTCGCGAGATCTACTTTCGAACGGGGGACGAAAATTTGACTTTATCTCGCGAGGAGCATCCCGAGTGTGGGACAAGCTTCTCTTGAGCTTTGGAGAGGGAGAGAAGAGAAGGGATGAGAATTTCATGTGGAGGGGGTCTCCTTTTATAGTTGCAAGGAGTGGGGGCAATTTGGCGATTACATCTTTAAAAACATTAATTCAGGACCTTTAGTCAAAGATAAAACCGTCGCTAAAGGTCTGAACGTGGGCGTAGTGAGCGGCGTTCATGCACCCGCTCGCTTGCCTGCATGCTCAATGCTCGCGCACGTTTAGCCATCCTCAGCCGTCCGATCGCGAGATCAGACGGCTCAGATCGCGCTACGCCCGCCTCCTCAGCACGTGCCCGATCGCATGTGATGTCACGTTACTGCCGCGCGTGCAATAGCACGTGGGCACTATCGGGCGTGCGCGACCATTCGATCCCGATCCGACGCTCGCCCACACCCGATCGCTCGCGCCCCTCGCCTGCTCTCTGCAACTCGATCCTGTGCCAGCACCTCACGATAAAGTGCAGAACCGCTGCGCTACGCCATCTAAATAGTCGCGCAAATGAAATCAAGCGCACGCATCCACAGCCGTTGGATCTTGATCCAACGGTGGGGAAGGGAGGATGTGGGGGCTTCAGCAGGTGCGTGTGGACAATTGGGCGGTCGAGATGGCACCACGTGGCACCATCTTGGCCGTTCATCTTCTGGATGATGTAGATGGTGCCACGGGTGTCGGATTGACTCGATTTTCGCGTCGTTAGGCTGTGATCATCGATCCGAATCCATCCGTGCGATCGAATTTGTCGTTTAAAGTGTGAATTTACATCATCTTGGCCCTTGATCTTCTAGGGTTCCCCAGTCACTATCTAATGCTACAGATGCCTGATTAGGGCAATCTTGGAGTTGTTGAACTCCAATCATTTCCCTGATCACATCTGTACGGTTGGATCTTCGATCCGAGGCCCCGATAAAAAGTTTTCCCTGTCCAAGCACATAAAAGGAGATAATTAACCTCCATTTTATTCAAACTACTCTACATGCAAGATGATGCATGTTATGCAATATTTATAGCATGCAATGCAATCCTATGCTTAAGAACATGCATAAATAGACATCTTAAGTAGTGTAAAAGTGTTTTCATCATACCCCCATGCCTATCTTTTGCTAGTCCCTAGCAAAAACTTTATGCTATTTATAAAAGAATTAGGTTGGATTATTTGGGCATGAGTTATTTTCAATCATTAAGAAAATGTCTACCTAGGAACTGAACTTTCAAAGACACAACAGTACCCGAGTATCTGCCAAAATGCAGACCGCCTCAAGCCCTCGCCTTATTCAAAGAAAATTTTCTTTTTCTCTTTTTCCTCTTTTCTAATTTTTTTGGATTTTCAACTTTTAGGGTTTAAGAGTGGCTTTCTATGGCCATTCAACTCACCCAAGATTTGATGGGAACCCTAAGTTTTAAGTATCTTATTATGAATGTGATAGAGTTGTTGGTCGGCATTTAAAACAGACTTCGGATTTCTACGCCTCTAGGTGACTTAAAAAAAAATTTCTACCTAAAGCTGTATCTTTACAACCGGTAGCTATCTCCCTACTTTTTTTTTTTAACGGGGTCAACACAAGGGTGAATCTAGTGTATATCTCCCCAGTTTATTCTACTTCTCCGCTTCTTCATAAGTGTATAAATAAGAGAAAAACAATTTACATGAATTTCACAAAGCTGACCAAATGATTCAAAAATGAATCCACCCCCCATGCCTAGCTGATGCAATGTCCTCATTGAAAAAGAGACATGAAAGAAAGGGTAGAATATGAAAGATGTCACATGAATATGAAGCTCGTATCAGCCTTGTGTCATATGTACAACTGCTGAGTTTAATGCCATCAGCTAGGCGAAGTCCAGCCAAAGAAGTCACAGAATGGCTAGAGCAACTGTGTCTGAGACGGGTTCTGGAAGAATATGGTCAATAACAGGCTTCGGACATTGACCGTTGACTTTAAATGTGTTACCCATCTTTGAGTCAGAAATCTGAACGGCTCCATTTGGAAAAATCTGGTCAATTATGAATGGGTCATTCCATTTAGATCTAAGTTTGCCAGGAAAGAGCTTAAGTTTAGAATCGAATAACCAGACCTTCTGGTTTGGCTCAAAGCTCTTGCGGGAAATCAGTTGATCATGTAGAGCTTTGGTCCGAGTCTTGTAGATCTTAGCATTCTCATAAGCATCATTTCTAAGCTCCTCCAACTCAGATAGTTGGAGTTTCCTAGTCTTCCCAGCTAAATTCAGATCTAAATTGCATTGTTTGATCGCCCAGAATGCCCTGTGTTCAATCTCTACGGGTAGATGGCAAGCCTTTCCATACACCAAACGGAATGGAGACATGCCGATGGGCATTTTATACGCTATACTGTAGGCCCAAAGAGCATCCTCAAGCTTTTGAGTCCAATCCTTGCTATCAGGCCTAACCGTTTTCTGCAGAATGTTCTTGATCTCTCGATTGGAGATCTCAACTTGTCCGTTCGTTTGGGGGTGGTAAGGTGTGGAAATTTGGTGATTAACCCCGTATTTGGCCAACAAATTCTGGAATTGGGCATTAGTAAAATGAGTGCCACCATCACTGATGATAGCCCTCGGAATCTCGAACCTACTGAAGATATTTTTCTTGACAAAATCAATGACCACCTTATGGTCATTAGTTCGGGTGGGAATCGCCTCAATCCATTTGGACACATAATCAACAGCAACAAGAATGTACTGATGTCCAAATGAAGGGATAAAGGGTCCCATGAAATCGATGCCCCAAACATCAAACATTTCGACAGGAAGAATTGGGTTTAGGGGCATCATATCTCTCTTAGTTATGCACCCGAGTGCCTGACATCGAGAACATGACCATGAGAAATCCTGGGCATCCTTGAATAGAGACGGCCAATAGAAGCCAAATTGCAAGATTTTTGCAGCCGTCTTTTTCCCGAAGAAATGTCCACCACACCCAGATGCATGGCAGAACTCGAGTATACTGTTGAATTCATTCTCCAGTATACATAGGTGAATAATCTGATCAGAGCCGATGCAGTACAGTTCAGGGTCCTCCCAGAAGTAGTATTTGGCCTCAGATTTGAGTCTATCCCATTGTTGCTTAGTCCAATCCTGGGGGATTTGACCAACGGCCAAATAGTTAATAATGTCAGCAAACCATGGGGTGTGGACACCTAAAACTGTAAGAATACTTTCGTCTGGAAAAGTGTCAACAATCGGAAAGTCCGGACGAGAGGAATCACCTAGGAGTCTCGACAAATGATCCGCTACCACATTTTGTACCCCGATTTTATCCTTGATTTCAAGATCAAATTCTTGAAGAAGAAGAATCCAATGAATAAGCTGGGGTTTAGCATCCTTTTTGGCCAAGAGATGTCTCAAGGCCGAGTGGTCGGTATAGATGATAACATGAGACCCTAAGAGATAAGTCCTAAATTTTTCCAAAGCGAACACTACAGCTTGTAATTCCTTTTCAGTAATAGTGTAATTCCTCTGGGCTTCATCCAGAGTTTTACTAGCATAGTAGATGACAGAGGGCTTTCTATCAATTTTCTGACCCAAGACAGCCCCGACCGCGTAATCAAAAGCGTCGGTCATGATCTCAAAAGGGGCTGTCCAAATTGGTGGTTGCAAAACTGGAGCACAGGTGACTGCCGTTTTCAGGAAATCAAATGCCTTTCAGCATGATTCGTCAAAAATAAATGACGTTTCTTTGGCAAGAAGATTGCTCAAGGGACGAGCAACCTTGGAGAAATCCTTGATGAATCTTCGATAGAATCCCACATGGCCAAGAAATGATTGAATTTGTTTAATAGATGTGGGAGGAGGAAGTTTAGCGATAGCATCAACCTTAGCTTTATCCACTTCAATTCCTCGTTCAGATATTACATGACCCAAAACGATTTCTTCTTGGGTCATGAAATGACTCTTTTCCCAGCTAAGGACCAATCGTGTTTTGATACATCGCTTAAGAATCATTTGCAGATTAGCCAAACAAGAGTCAAATGATTCTCCGAAAATAGAGAAATCATCCATGAAGACTTCCATAAACTCTCCCACCATGTCAGAAAATATGGCTAGAATACACCTTTGAAAAGTCGCAAGTGCATTGCATAACCCAAAAGGCATCCTACGAAAAGCAAATGTTCCGTAGGGACAGGTGAAAGCAGTTTTTTCCTGATCCTCGGGATGGATAGGAACTTGGTTGTATCCCGAGTAGCTATCAAGAAAACAGAAGTACTTCTGCCTGGCTAATCTTTCCAAGATTTGATCGATGAAGGGCAGGGGAAAATGATCCTTTTTAGTGGCTATGTTCAGCTTCCTATAATCAATACAAACCCTCCAAGAGGAAGCTAAACGGGTTGTGACAGATTCTCCTCTCTCGTTAGTCACAACGGTAATCGCGGCTTTCTTCGGAATAATTTGTACGGGACTTACCCAGGGACTATCAGAGATTGGATAAATAATTCCTGCATCGAGCCACTTTATGATTTCATTTTTGACCACTTCTCGCATATTTGGATTCAATCTCCTCTGCATCTAGCGAGAAGGGTGGGATCCATCTTCCAAGAATATTCTATGATTATAGTAAGATGGCTTGATCCCCCTGAGGTCATGAATGGTCCAATCAATTGCCTTCTTATGCTCCTTCTGGACCTTGATCAATTTAATCTCTTGCTCCTTTGTCAATTTAGCACTGATAATCACAGGGAGCATCTTCTGAGGTCCTAAAAATTGATATTTCAAAATCTCAGGCAATGGTTTCAATTCAAGCTGGGGTGGGTTGATGATTGATGGTAAGGTAGATGCTGAAGATTCAACAAGAGAAAGAGGTTGTGAGTAAACAAAATCAATAACCTCTTTAGAAGATGGCAGGTCAGCCATAGAGGGTTGCGGGTCAAATTCGTCTCCCAAAGAGGAACTTTCAATTGAAGAAACCATCAAACAAGTTTCAATGTTTTCATTATCCTTATCAAGTTCCTCAATAAATCCACAATCCTCAAATTTGTTGATCGCCATAAAAATATCCAATTTCATTCGTTGATCCCCAAAGGCGATTTCCATGCTACCACTTTCACAATTAATGTTGGCCTTAGCAGTAGCCAGGAACGGACGCTCCAAAATGATGGGCGTGTTCCTCAGATTATCAGGTACATCTATGTCAAGGACAAGGAAATCTATAGGAAAATAGAAATCCTTGACCTTAACTATAACATCTTCAATAACGCCTCACAGATTTGTGACCGAGCGGTCCGCTAACTATAGTGTTACTGAAGTTGGCCAAAGTTCACCTAACCCAAACATCTCATAAAGAGAAGTCGGAATTAGGTTGATGGATGCACCCAAATCTAAAAGTGCCCTATCAAATATGTAATCTCCGATGACGCAAGAAATCAACGAAGCACCTGGATCTCTCTTTTTATGAGGGAGGTGGTGCAGGATAACAGAACTAGCCTGCTCGGAGAGTACCACCTTCCTCGGAACAGATTCTCTCGACTTATGCTTTTATGTACATAAATCCTTTAAAAATCTTGCGTAACTCGGTATGTGCTTGATAGCATCAAGGAGCGGTATATTAATCTCAACATTCTTAAATAAATTCAGAAACTCCTCATTGCTATCAACAGACTTCTTCTTCTTTGATTTGGTTAAGGCTTCAGGAAAAGGAACATGAGTCCGATCTTTGGAATCAGGTTCCTGAGCCTTGATTTCTCCTCCAGGATTCTCCTCTCTCAAGATTCAAAAGATCAGAATAGTGTGGTTGTGGATCCTGAGTCTGCTTACCACTCCTTAAAGTGATAGAATTTGCAGATGCATAAAAATTTGGGTCTTGGGGAGGGCTAGGAAAGATTGGAGGGGCTTGATTAGCCATGAATTATTGATTTGCAGAAGAAGAAGAGGATGAGGAACCTTGCTCAACTACCTGAGCATGTGCGTGTGGGTCCCTCTGATTTCCGTACCCATGGGCTTGGTTGCCAGAATTCATAATATTTCGCGGGTTAGGTACGGGTTGGGATGGTAGAGATCCAGGTTGACGAGAGTTAGCAATGAGCCCAGACTGCAAGTTGTCCAGCGAGGTTTTCATTTACTGCATGAGCTGGAGCATGGATCCTTGAATCTCTACCATTTGTCGGTTCAAATCAGCCGGCCCTACGGGTTGACAGGCATTCCAAGCTGGCTGATTAACCTGATTTGGAGGCAACTGAGTATATACTTGACCCTGACCCATTGGTCGTTGTGGAGCATAGTTGCCGGATCAGAATTGGGTCTGTTGCCCCGGGTTTTTCCAAGAGAAATTAGGGTGGTTTCTCCAACCCGGATTATAAGCATTAGAGTAGGGGTTGGATCTAACATTCTCTTGTACAGCACAGACATCCTCATAAGGTGAGGATGGAGAGAAAGAAAGGGAAGGATCAGAAAAATTGGGATCAAAGGCCCCAGTTTGAAACCCGTGGGGTTCCGAAAAATGCTGACTCACAGGTTGAGCCACATCGAGTTGATTCACGAACTCCCTCCCAGAAGGAGCTCATGAAGAATGGAATCCCGAATTTTGGGATTGAGTGGATCGAGAGTTGTTCATAGAATTGCCAGCCATCCACTCTTCCATTCTCTTAGCAACCAAGTACACCTTATCAAGTTTGTTACAAATCAATTCCATATCAAATGAATGAGAGTCATGGACTTCATTGACATTTGATTTGGGCTACTGGGACCGGTTAAATGTATCCATGGAGGCATGATTGATTGAATTCTCACTCATTTCCTCAAATAAATCATGTGCACTATCTGCATCTTTATTGAGGAAATTGCCTCTGCAAGAAGCATCCACATGATTTCTGAGTTGCTCAGTCAACCCATGATAGAAGATCTGCACGAGTTGCCATTTCGGCACGTCGTGGTGTGGACACCTCCGCAATAAGTCCTGGAATCGCTCCCAAGTCACACAAAATTGCTCCCCCGGCCGTTGGGTAAAGGTAGTGATTGCCCATCTCAAAGCATTGGTACATCCGACTGGGAAGAATTTCTTCAGAAAGGCCGATTTCAACTCATTCCAAGTTGTAATTGGTCTTCCTATTGTCCTATACCAATGCATGGCCTTATCCCTAAGAGAGTGGGAAAAGAGCCTCATGATCATTTACTCCTCGTTTACGCTTCGTGCCTTGGTGGTCTAGACCAAAGTGGTCAAGTCCTCCAAGTGCTGAAACGGATCTTTGGAGCTAAGCCCATGATAATGTTTAATCAGGCTTAACACCTGGACCTTGATTTCTACGTCACCGGCTGGAATCTGGACACCGGGGTGTTCCCCGTAATTTGAAGGATCATAGAAATCCTTCAAGAGCTGAGTGCCCTGCATTCTCTGGAACCATTCCTGCATTCTCTGCATTTTTTCCAGCTGCCTTCGAAATTCTTCCTGTGGATTTCCAAGCAGAGGAGGCTGTTGGTCGACCATGGGATCAATTTGACCAAAATCCAATTTGCGCCTCCTAGAATACTCTAATGGTCCTTCCAATCGGGGATTTAATGACCTTCTTCAAGCATAAACTAGGAGAAGGTCGGAAGGACTGGGGATAGGGACCCTGCAGCACAACAAAACAAGGCTGTCCTTAAGTGGGGTAGCCTAAGGATCTGCTGACTCCTAAAACCTGTCTTAAGACTGTAAATGATTTACTCTACTTGCATCTGTTCAATCCAACCAGTTAGAAGGAAGGACTGGGGAGAAGGTTCTTCCTTCGGCTTTCGCCTCCGGTTCCTAGTGTACCCCCCAGCCGCGGTCGTTTGATGCTACTCCCCTAGCTAGACATCAGATTAATCAGTACAAGTAGGTTAATCAAAGACAATCTCAGACTAGGCCCTGAAGAGCGAATCAGACCTTAAGGCCAACGTCTACTCAATTTTATTAAGGCCTGTGATTGTGGTGCTTATGGAATGTAATGGGCCCTTAAAATGGGTTGTGCCCCTAATGATTGATTGAGATTTGTGTAAGTGCGTGCACAACTAAGGTTTTCAAGAAAGATTATTTGTGATGCGTGGATTTTAATGTTCAAATCTTGCTTAAGTAGCTTTTAGGGTTTCAAATTAGGTGGATTGCAATCAAGTTTCTAGGCAAACCAGGTAGCCAAACACGGGTGAAGAATGTTTTCCTTTAAAACCAGAAAGAAAGTGGAGTGCCTAGAATAGACCTAGATTGAAAATCCTAAGGAGGAGCTACTTGATGAGTTAATTTTAAGTAGAGTGGTGCGGCCCAAACAACTCAAACAACTGGCCACAAGTGCACCACTAAGTTAGGCACTCAAAGATGGTTAATCTAGAATGATTTTTACTCTTTTATGTTTTGCTTTGTGTGTACCGGTTCCACAGATCAGAACCCGGTTGAGTAGAAACAAATCAATCAGGTTAAGTGCCTTGAATGTGGGTGTACGTTGTGTGTTTGTTGAAAATTGCCCTACAAGATTATCTTTTTGTTGTTTTTTTTTATATAAATGAAGGTGGAATGAATGTGAGTGAAAATCCAAACAACCAAACTATTCCTAGGATTTATGCAAACACCTAAGTTAATTGGAATTTGGATTTAACGTGGCAAATGAAATCTATGGAGGGGGGAAGAATGGGGAGCACTTACAATTGTCTTCAACTGCACTTTACTCCAGTCTACCGCTTGATGATTCCTTGATGGACATCTCTACAAAACAATAGACACAAGAGAAAGCAAGTTAGAAAATAATAAAGTGCAAGAAATGAGAAAAGAAGATCGGAAATCGTTGCTTCCCCGGAAATGGCAACAAAATGTTGAACGTACGAGTTGCTACGCTAACATGTTTGGTTTTTGAAAACCTGTCATCGTAGTATGAAAGCGAAGAACTCGTGTTCAACAAATAAAATTTATACTGAAATGGAAATTCCGGGTCGAACACAGAGAGGCTATGTCGATCTATATTCGTAATTATATTTTTTAGAATTTTTCTTGAAAACGAGGCGATGTAATTACAATGAAGCTATAACAACAATCAGACTAAAAAGGGAGAGAGAGAGAGAGAGAGAAAACATGCATTCAATAATTCAAAATGTTTATACAATAAAACCAAATAAGAATTACACTAGAAAGCAGGAAATCAGCTACACTAGAAAGCTGGAAAATTCTACACTGGAAAGCTGTAAAGAAGAATGGGAGAGAGAAGTTATCCTCCTCGACGATCACTTGGAGGATGAGCCAAACGGGATGACACCTGGATGAAGGAGGATGGAGCAAGACGAAGGAGGACAAAGCAGAATAATGGGAACAGGGCAGCACGTCATCGTCGTCACGAGATCCACTTCCGAACGGGGGACGAAAATTTGACTTTATCTCGCGAGGAGCATCCCAGGTGTGGGACAAGCTTCTCTTGAGCTTTGGAGAGGTAGAGAAGAGAAGGAAGGGATGAGAATTTCGAGTGGAGGGGGTCTCCTTTTATAGTTGCAAGGAGTGGGGGCAATTTGGTCATTACATCTTTAAAAACATTAATTCAGGACTTTTAGTGACGGATAAAATTGTCGCTAAAGGTCTAAACGTGGGCATAGTGGGCAGTGCGCGCGCGCCCGCTCGCTTGCCCGCGTGCTCAACGCTTGCGCACGTTCAGCCATCCTCAGTCGTCCAATCGCGAGATTGGACGGCTCAGATCGCACTACGCCTGCCTCCTCAGCGGGCGCCCGATTGCGTGCGATGCCACATTACCGCCATGCATGCAATAGCGCGTGGGTGCTATCGGGCACACGCGACCGTTCGATCGTGATCCGACACTCGCCCGCGCCCCTTGCCTGCTCACTGCGATTCGATCCCACGCCAGCGCCTCGCGATAAGGCGCTGAACCGCTACGCTACACCGTCGAAATAGTCGCGCGGATGAAATCAAGCGCGCGCATCCACAACCATTGGATCTTGATCCAACGGTGGGGAAGGGCGGATGTGGGGGCTTCAGCAGGTGCGTGCGGACAATTGGGCAGCCGAGATGGCACCACGTGACACCATCTTGGCCGTCCATCTTCTGGATGATGTAGATGGTGCCACGAGTGTCAGATTGACTCGATTTTTGCGTCGTTAGGCTGTGATCGTCGATTCGAATCCATCCGTACAGTCGGATTTGTCGTTTGAAGTGCAGATTTACACCATCTTGGCCCTTGATCTTCTAGGATTCCCTGGTCACTATCTGATGCTACAGATGCCTGATTAGGGCGATCTTGGAGTCGTTGAACTCCAATCGTCACCCTGATCACATCTGTACAGTTGGATCTTCGATCCGAGGCCTTGGTAAAAGGTTTTCCCTGTCCAAGCACATAAAAGGAGACAATTAACCTCCATTTTATTCAAACTACTCTAAATGCAAGATGATGCATGTTATGCAATATTTATAGCATGCAATGCAATCCTGTGCTTAAGAACATGCATAAATAGATATCTTAAGTAGTGTAAACGTGTTTACATCAATGAACCCCTTTGCCTTTATGGTAGACCATCTAGTTCGACTACAACAAAATCAAGAAAATTTGGCTAGGACTGTGACGAACCTAGCCAACCAAGGGCAAAACCTGCCACCTCGTCAGTAGCCTGTCGTTCCTCTTGAGGATTTTTTTGATCCTTCCAACTATGAGGAAAGACCTGGGGTGGTCATCCCACAAGGGGATTTTGAGATCACACCAGTTATTCTAAACTTAATCAAGCATTTCCATGGTCTTCCGAGAGAGGACCCTTTTTGTCATCTTGAGGAATTAACTATCCTCGCTCAAACCACTCATTCCCACAATGTGCTGGAAGACGTATGGTTAATGAGACTTTTTCCTCTCTCTTTAAAAGATAAATCTTCACACTGGTTTAGAACGGTTAGGCACCCTATCACCACCTAGCCCCAATTAAAAAGTGCTTTCCTTAAAAAAAAAAATTCCAATCGGTCGAACTAATGCTTTAAGAAGATCCATAATGACCTTTCAACAAAAAATTGGTGAACCTCTCCATGAATCTTGGGAAAGATTCCAAGAGCTTCTAAGTAGTTGTCCCCACCATGAAATTCCACAATGGTAGTTAGTGCAGATCTTCTATCATGGATTACAAGATCAATTGAAGAGATTTGTGGATGCCTCATGTGGGGGCAATTTCCTTAATAAAGATGCTGAAAGTAACTAAGTCCTTTTTGAAGAAATGAGTGAAAACTCATTTAATATGACTTCAATGAACACTTTCGGTAGAACTCAAAACCCCAGACACGGAGTCAATGAAATTGACTCCAAATCCACCTCTGTTCCAGTCACTCAGGATGATCTATATATGTTAGCTCAACAACTAGACCATATGCAAATTCACCAGAAAAAGATGGCAGAAAAGCTCACTCACAAACATACTCCACACCTTAATTCTCCACACATTAACTCTCCACACACTAACACTCCACAACTTCTTCGAAGAGAAAATTTGCACAACATTGATGCCATACCTGCTGGTCAGTAGTTTTCTGCTGATTTTACACAAGATTTGACTGAGAATTTTGATTATCTGAATCAAAATATTCTTGATCCCACCATGGAAAATACTTATGCTCTTCAGGAGAAATTTAGAAACCCCTCCAACACTTATAACCAAAACTGGAGGACCAACCCAAATCACTCGTAGAAAGCCCCAAACTCGATTTCGTTTCCCAAACAAAATCAATTTGGGAATTATGGGCAATCCGCATATCAACCTGGACCATCCCAGGAAGATATTAATACCCAGGTCATGAAGACTCTGCAAGGTATGCAAAATCAAATGACGGAAGTAACTTGTATCATAACCAACTTGCAACATCAAGTTAAGGTTACTCATGATCATCGACCTGCTGGGAATTTACCTTCCCAACCTATGCCCAACCTGAATAATCAAAGGAATCAATTCCAAGGTGGATATCCCAGTCAACTCATTCACCCAACACCTCAGCATCCCTTGGGTTTTAACAACAGTCAGGCTTCCCATCCTCGTCCTAGAAACAACCATAAGGCCAATGTAGTTACTTTGAGGAATGGGGAAACCACTCAAGATCCCCTGCCTACTAAAGAAACCCATTTTAATGAAAAGCAGATCAACTCTTCTCCCACTTCCTCTAACCCTGTTCAAGAACCTAATAATGTCAAACAGGAAAACCCTGTACCTTTTCCACAAGCCCTTCACTCTTCACACACCAAAAAGAAGAAATTCGAGCCCACTAATAAGGAATTAATGGATCTTTTTGGGTAAGTAGAGACTAATATCCCTCTCCTAGATGCCATAAAATATATTCCTGCCTATGCAAAATTTTTGAAAGATTTGCGTACTCCCAAAAGGTAGCCCCGAAACCTAGGAAAGGTAATCCTTCTAGAGACAATTATCTCAGTTGTGCAGAGCAAACTGCCTCTTAAGAAGAAAGATCCAGGGGCACCCCTGATTCAAGTTGTCATTAATGACACTTCTTTTGATTGCACTTTACTGGATCTTGGTGCCTCGATTAAACTTATCCCCACAGTTGTTTTTAAGGAATTTAAGATCGGTAAATTAAAGCCTATTGAGGTTACTCTTCAATTAACAGACCGATCTACAATTAAACCAAGGGGAATTGTTGAGAATGTTCTTGTCTGGGTCAAAAATTATCTATTTGCAATAGACTTTTTAGTCCTTGACATAGAGGTACCGGAAGCTTTAAAGTTTGCCCCTCGATAATTCTTGGAAGACCATTTTTAGCTACTACCCATGCTAATATTGATTGTGATTCTGATAAGATGAAGATCATGTGTGGCGGTGAATCTGTTACCCTAGATATTTTCCAAGCATCTAGGTGATTCCAAGAACCTGATTTCTTTGATGATTCGGATTCAGAAATGGAAAATACAGTGGAGGAAACTTTGCAAAATTCACACTTGGGTTCCTATTTTGCCATTAACACGGTTCCTGAACAATCCACTTCATGCCACCCTCTCACCCTAACCACACATTCTTCAGCTAACACTTTAGTTGACCCATTCACTCTTACTTCACCACTAACTCCTAAAGCAAAAATTCTTTCAAAGTTGGGCCCACAACTGGAGTTAAAACCCTTGCCCAACTCCCTTAGATATGTTTTCCTAGGTCCAAATAAGACCCTGCCCATGATCATAAATTCTAGATTTACTGGGGCACAAGAGGAAAAACTTCTTCAGGTTTTGAGTAAAAATCAAAAAGCTATTGGCTGGACCCTTTCTGCCCTTAAGGGTATTCATCTGTCTTATTGCACTCATCGCATCTATCTCGAGGATGACCCTCACCCCTCCCACCAACCACAAAGGTGCCTGAACCCTACTATGCAAGAGGTGGTAAAAAAGGAGATTATGAAGTGGCTTGATGTTGATATAATCTACCCCATTTCTGATAGCTCCTAGGTTAGTCACATTCAAGTTGTTCCTAAAAAGGTTAGACTAACAGTTGTCACCAATGAAAATGGGGAAAACATAGCCACTAGGATCACTTCTTCTTGGCGCATGTGCATTGATTACAGAAAATTAAACACCGCCACCTAGAAGGCCCATTTTCCTCTCCCTTTTATTTGTCAAATCTTGGAGCAGTTAAACGGACGTGAATACTATTATTTTCTTGATGGGTATTCCAGCTATAATAAAGTAGTGGTCCACCCTGAGGACCAAGACAAAACTGCATTCACCTGCCCCTTTGAAACCTTTGCTTTCCGAAGAATGCCCTTCGGTCTCTACAACGCACCACTGACTTTTCAATGATGTATGCTTGCAGTATTTTTAGACCTGGTAGGTGAATGTCTGAAAGCCTTTATGGATGACTTCTCTATTTTTGGAGATTCTTTTGACCTTTGTCTTCGGAATCTTGAAAGAACCCTCCAAAAATGCATAGAAGTTAATCTCGTCCTCTGTTGGGAAAATAGTCATTTCATGGTCCAGGAAGGTATTGTCCTGGGCCATGTTATTTCTAAAAAAGGAATTGTGGTAGATCGAGCTAAAATGGATGCCATCTCTAAGCTCCCACCAGCCACTACTGTGAAGCAGATTCGCTCCTTTTTAGGGCATGTGGGTTTCTACCGTCGTTTCATTAAAAAATTTTCCCAAATCTCCAAGCCCTTAAGTCAATTACTTACTAAAGACCAACCATTCGATTTCAATGATAAATGCCTAAAGAGTTTTTTGAGGTTGAAGAAGGATGTTACTGAGGCACCAATTTTACAGGGACCTAATTGGAATTGTCCCTTTGAACTTATGACTGATGCCTTGGATTTTGCAGTAGGGGTTGTTCTAGGGCAAAGAATTGACAAGAAGCCCGTTGTGATCTATTATGCTAGCAAAACTCTTGATGATGCACAACGAAATTACACGGTTATTGAAAAAGAACTTCTTGCCATTGTATTTGCCCTAGAAAAATTTAGATCTTATCTTTTGGGGTCACATGTCACTGTATATACCGACCACTTAACACTTAAATCTTTGCTAACAAAAAAAGATGCGAAACCTCACCTTATCTATTGGATCCTACTGCTCCAGGAATTTGACTTGGAAATCAAGGATAAGGCGGGATCGTAAAATGTAGTGCACGACCATCTCTTGTAATTCCCTACTTAGAGGGGGTGAGATCAGCGTGACGAAAAAATGCAAATTTGAAAATATACCAATCTCACAAAATAAACAATCACACAAAGTACATAATTATTTTTAGGTGGAAACCCAAACCAGGTGAAAACCACCACCTAACCCTCTCGAGTTAGGATTTTCCGATCAACCAAGTTGATCAAATCCACTAAACGAATCACTTAAACGAGGGTGATTCAACCTAAATTACAACCACGCTACTTTATACGAGGGTAGCGTACCTCAAACCCCTTCTCTTCACGAGAAGGATTTTGTCCCACGAAGGAGAAGGGAATTCGCAAAGTGAATACCCAACCAAAGTAACAAAGATAAATAACAACAATCCTATAGAGCCAACAAAGATTTAAACCTAGCTTCTATAGGAATTAGGAAACTCCCCTTTGATGGAAATGCGTCGAATTGATGACGCGGGTGCGTGAGCCACGCGACTGCTCAATGTCGCTCTCGTGAACTACGACGGGAGAGTGGGTGCACAAAGGCTTGATGCTCTTTAGATGAAGAACTTGAGCTTGGAGAGCAAGGGCTTCTCTTGGACACAAAAGAGTGGAAATGCTTGTTCTTAGTGTGTCTAGGTGTGTGTTGGTGTGCAAGAGGTTCCTCTCTATTTATAGAGGCCTTAGGAAGGCTTTCAAAGGCTTAAGAATGCTTCCATAGCCGTTGGGTGCAAAGCCCAAGAGACTCAGGCCGAAATTAGGAACAATCATTGCACTGACAGGGTTATCAGACGTCTGATCCTGGCATCAGACGTCTGGAAAACCAATTTAAGATGTCTGGGATCAAAGTTAGACGTCTGATTTTAGGCGAGTTTCTTCCTGACTTGAATCAGATCTAAACAGGGTTCTAGTGCAAATCCATCAGACGACATACAGGACGTCTGGCACTATGTCTGGACGTCTAGAAACCTACTTTTCTGTTGGAATGGATTTTCAAGAGAGTGCAACGGCAAGAAAATCTCTGAGAAGAGATTTTCAGGTCAGCCGAGGAAAAACTGTTACTTATCAGACATCTGGAAAGGCTTAAGGACGTCTGATAAGGCTCTAACGGTCTTATTCTTCAGTGTTTGTTAAGCCAGCCAACGGTCCACTAATTGGACATCTGGCAAAAACATCAAACGTCTTCTAAGACGTCTGGACTAAGGTCTGGACGTATGATTTCATCAGACAGAACTAACTAAGTCCAGCTTAAATGTTATCAGACGTCTGAATCAACAGTCAGACGTCTTAAAACCCATTATCAGGCGTCTGTTTTTGGAATTAGACGTCTGAAAAGGCTGTTTGAACCCTATATTAGTTTTCTAAGTTTTCTACAGAAAACCTAAGTATCCTAGGGTTGTGCAGGCGTTCCTAGGACTATTGTTAGGGTACTTTGAGGCTCTTTAACATGATGTTCTAAGGAACAAAAAGAGCAAGGAAATAAAGACAAAAGTACATGAAAGAAATAAATAGAATTCTATCCTATTCTTCTTGTCCTTCCATCTTCGATATATCACTCCTCGCGAATCTCCTCTGTTCTCCATCAAGCTCCTCCAATCCATCCTGGATGCGAGCTCGAACTCCGTCTAATCACGTCTCCATTTGCAATTTGACCTGAAATCTAAGACTCCAAGTGCAAATGTTAAATGACACGTGTTTTGTTATCATTAAAACAAACGATCGTGGTGCTCTAGCACCAACATCTCTCTCGTCTTATGACGAATGACATGATGACCCCCCTGATCAATTCCCTGATGAACACATTTTAGCTGCCAATACCCTCCCTTGGTTTGCACCCATTGCAAACTATCTAGCAACAGAACGAATCCCCTCTAGTTGGCCAAAACCAAAAGGGATAAGTTCTTTGCTAATATTAAATACTATTTTTGGGGGATCCCAACCTTTTCCTCATTTGTGCCGATCAGGTCATTATACGATGTGTCCCTGATTTAGAAATACATGATATTCTGACACATTATCATTCAATGGCCTATGGCAGACATTTTTCAGGCAAGAAAACTGCATCTATGATCCTTAATTCTAGATTCTTCTGGCCCAGCCTACACAAAGATGCTCATTCTTTTGTTCAATCCGGTGTGCGTTGCCAGAGCATTGGCAACATGACTCGAAAGGATATGACGCCCCTTAATCCAATTTTAGAGGTTGAAATTTTTGATGTATGGGGCATCGACTTCATAAGACCGTTCATCAACTCTGGTAGGTATTTGTATATACTAGTCACAATCGACTATGTTTCTAAATGGATTGAAGCAATACCCACCCACACCAATGATCACCGTGTGGTTGTCGAATTTATTAAGAAAAATATTCTCTCAAGATTCGGCATTCTAAAGGCCATTATCAATGAAAAAGGCTCACACTTCACTCACTCACAATTCTGTCGCCTTCTTTCTAAATATGGGGTTAATCACAAAATTTTCACACCTTATCACCCCCAAACAAATGGCCAAGTAGAAGTTTCTAACCGGGAAATCAAAAATATTTTACAAAAGACGGTTAGGCCCGATCGTAAAGACTGGTCCACCAAGTTGGACGATACTTTATGGGCCAACCTTACCGCTTTCAAAACCCCACTCGGCATGTCCCCCTTCCGTTTGATTTTTGGGAAGGCAAGCCATCTCCCGATAGAACTTGAACAAAGGGCTTTCTGGGCAGCAAAGCAATTAAATATGGATTTATCTGATGCTGATATCCACAAAAAATTACAATTGACTGAACTAGAAGAATTACGTAATTTTTCTTATGGAAACATGTGGATTTATAAGGACCAAACAAAGAAATTTCGTGATAAACACATTGTTCGGAAATATTTTGACATCAATCAACGCATTTGACTTTTTGATGCAAGATTACATATTTTTCCTGGAAAGTTAAAATCAAAATGGACCAGCCCCTTTATTGTCCTAAAAACATATCCTTACAGTGCTGTTGATCTTTTTAATCCCAAAACTAATATGAGTTTTCAAGTCAACGGCCAACGTTTAAAGCCTTATTTTGATCATGCTCCGAATCTTCCTTTAGAATCTTTCGATTTAACTGAACCGACCATAGCTGATCACTAGTGCACAGTACACCCAACTGAATGGCATAAAAGATAGCACTGGATGGGAGGTAACCCATCATTTTTCCTGCTTTCTTTTTTCTTTCTTTTCTCCAGGTTTTGACTACCCTATGTCTGACTGCCTTTTACTAAGGTAATCCCTCTTCCCCTCCTAATGCATGAGGACATTGCATATCTTAACAATGGGGGGGTGTTTTTAAAATTTTGACAATCGATTTAGGATTTTCAAGATCTAAAAACAAGCTTTCTTTCTTTCTTTTACCTATTTTTTGCATGCATACCCAAAAAAATAAAAATGTTGAAAACTTTTTTAGGAAAATTTTGAAATCGAAACTAAGGTTGAAAACTCACTTTTGTTACAATGGGATTTAATCTTTAATAAACTAAGGATAAGGATACAAATCTGATCATTAGAATTTCAAGGTCTATTTATAGACTAGATCAGATATCCTTCTCAAAAATTTCACCTGAACTCATGATAATTCAGGTAACTATGGAAAAGTATCTAGTTTAGTTTCTGATTCAAAAACTTGCATCTCATGCAAAACTTCTTGTGTCAAATTTCACACACAAGCCAACACCTAAAAACAGCTAAAAATTAAAAAAACCCCCTTGTTTGGCCTTAGTAAAATCTAAAGCAGATCATTGGTTTGAGTTCCCACTGCCGAAAAGGAGGAAAATGCCTCCTTTGAGGACACAATGTCAACATGTTACCACCTTGGCACTTCTCTATATCTATATTATATATCTTTAGATGGAGTATTAAAGTGCATTTTTGCAGCTCAAGTGTCTTAGACGGTGCTCTACTTATAGTGTTAGAGCAAGAGCTTGAGTTTGCTTGGAGCATCCCTTTACACCATATTGTGTTTTGGGGTTGTGAGCTACTAGGTGGTGTCATGAACAGTGCTATTTTGAAGTACTAGCGCCAGAGTCCCCTTGAGGATTGGTAACGGGAATGATGATCCCGACACATCTGTTGTAAGACTAATCTAAAAATAAGCATGGGAAAAAAAAGGTTTTAAACCAAAAACACACCCTTATAAATGTTGGCTTTTCACAAGCATAGACACAAGGTTTTAAAGGTTATTGCAAGTTGCAAATCAAATTCAAGAGCCAGAAAAATCCTAAAAACAAAAATTTCAAGTCATTTAAATTAACAAGGGGTTAATCTGTGATATTTTTTAGAGGATATATTGATCCCATTTTTGTCTAATTTTTGGATTCGAAAATAAATTCCGATGTTTATCCTTAACAAATCCCGTACCTCTTGTGTTTGGATAAACCTATGTCCCGTAATCTCTTTCACCTCAAAAGTCAAAAAAATTAGATTTCCCAAAAATTTTGTTATGTAAAAATTAAAGTTTTGCTAAGAGACTAGCAAAAGATAAGCATGGGGGTGTGATAAACACCAGTTTATCATCATTCTTATGCATTAAAACAAACCTAGCTCTTAGGATTTTGCTTCACAAACGGGCTTTTGTGTTGCATTTAGGCATCAATTAGGTTAGGCATGCATTGCATTTTTTATTGTGTTTTTGATGTGTTTTGATGAGTGTTAGGGATAAACAGATTGTCAGATCCCTAGAACCCTAGCACTCAAGAAGGCAAATTAGTGAAGGAGAAGCCCAAACAAGTTGGAACTCAACTAGATCCAGCTCACCATAGTTGGAATCCAGCTCACTTGGACTAGGGTTAGCTCATCCTGGCTCTATTCAGCTCATCTCAGCTGAATGGTAGCTCAAGAGAGCTCATCTCAGCCCACCTTAGCTCAAGTCAGCTCAGATCCAGCTTAACTTAGTTGAGTCTAGCTCATCTCAGCACCCATCAGTTCATTGGGAGCTTTAGCTAGCTCAGCTAAGTTGATTGGAGTTCACCTCAACTTAAGATCAGCTACATCCAGCTCCACTCAACTCCAGCCAGTTGAAGATGGCTTCATCTCAGCTCAGGAAGCTCAAGTCCAGCTCCCAGGGACTCAGCTTAGCTCAACTTAGTTGAGCTAAGCTACCTTGGCTACCTCAACTAGCTAAGTCCTCCCAAGAAGCATCAGACCCAGCTCACCTCAGCTCATTTCAATAGAAGCTAGCTTGCTTTAGCTTGGCTTAGCAGCTAGCAAAGAACTAGCAAGCTAAGCCAGCTAAAGTAGCTCCATGCCACCCTCTTCAACAGCTGCCAGCTCCAGTTCAGCTCCAGACTTCTTCTGTCCAGCTCATCTCCTCAAACCCTAGCTCCAATGGCCTCCTCCTCTACTCTACTACTAGCTAAGCTAGCTAAGCTCCAGCTCCCTTGGCCATCCACCACCCTAAAACCCTACCCAACTAGCTCCACCAACTAAGCCCACCTAAGACCACCTAAGCTAGCTCCACCTCCACTCCAAGTTGGTGCCACCACCATCACCACCTTTCACCCCTCAACCACCACTAAAAGGCACCATGAAGTTGGCGCCAAAACCATCCTAACTACCCCCTCTTTGGAGCCAACTTTGCCTCCCATATACACCCTACACATACCCTTTCCAAGCCACATCCACCATCCACCTCACCCCCCTTCCAAAAGCCCTCAAGTTGGCGCCAACCCATGGCACCCTTCCATGGTTGGTGCCACTTTTAGGTGTCCTTTGGTCACCCATAACCACCTCCCTAGCACCCCTTAGGGGGCACCAAATCCCCTTAGCCCTAGGATCACCTAACTACCCTCATCATCCCATCCTAGCCATCCATTTCAAGAGCCACTTATACCCCCATCCTACCCTATAAAAAGACCAACACCCACCATCATAAAGGCACCTTTGGCTACATATTTTCTACATATATTTTACCCTATAGCCTACGGCCAAGAGAAGAAGAAGAAGAAGAAGAAGATTATGGGGACACTCTGTCCCCTTGGTGCCTTCCCCTCTTCCCTTCTCTCTTGTGCCCACGCCAGCCAGAGGAGAAGCCACACAAGGAAGACCTTGGGAGGAGGTCTAGAGGGTGGCACACAACCACCCTTGGAGGAGAATTTAGGGGTGGTCCACACCACCTTTAGAGGAGTTTTTGAAGGTGGAGTTTTATCCACCTTGGAGGAGCCATTCAAGGAAGGAGGAGGAGGTCTTCTTTTCAAGCCAAGGAGCAGCTAGGCTTGGACCAAGAAGACTCTCTTTTTCACCAGATTTTGCAAGAGGATTTGTGTTTTTAGAATTTTTGTGTTTTTAATTTTAAGTAGAAGCACTCCTTTACTATTTTTGTAGAACACATTCTATTCAATCAAATTGCTTTCTTTTTAGCAAATTCTTGTCGCATTTGTTTTTATCTTGTTCTAGCACTTTTTCACTCTCCCTCCCTAATTACTCTAGGTCTCCACTTGCCTAGAGTGAGCTTAGGGAGAGGTCATTCTTGTCACTCTAGGTTTAGTTCTTAGGTGTCAGTTTTTCATCAATTTTTAAGTGCGATTGCCTTGTTATTCAAAACCTAAAAAAAAATTATATATTGAAAAATCAAAAAGAAAGTTGGTTTTTGATTTTTGGTGAGTGACATATTTTTGCAAAAAAAATTGCCTCCTTGGATGACCCTAGATACCCCACTATCTAGGTTTAGAAATTTAAAAGCGAAAGTGGATTTATGCATTGCAACAACATTAAAATCCCCATATATAAAATCGTGTATTTTCGCTATCACTTTTTTGCACCATTGCTAGGGAGGCATGGCTTTACATTCATATTAGTCTCTTGCTTGATAAGTGGATCTTATCCCCTTGCCTTTCTCTCTCTCATGTGTGTAGGAACTACAGGAAGAAAGTGAGATTCCAGAAGGAAGAGCTTGCAATTCCTTGTCTTCCCATGAAAATTCAGGTTAGTTCCTCTTTCTAGTCACACATAGCCCTAAAAACTATCAAACACATTAAACTTCGCTTTCAGGATCTCAAACAATTAAGTTAAGTGGAGTGGTTTCATTTAAAACTCAATTGATTGCTTGTTTGCAGCATTAAATGCCACTCCACTTCAACTGTTGGTAGTTTGATTTTCAGATCCAAACATCTGTCCAGACTTCAAAAATCAATTCCTAACACCACAGGCCTCTAAAAATCTTGAAATTTCACCCAATGAATCCAAATCAAGTGAGGAACATCTGTTCCAAATTTCAGAGCAATTAGATTTGTATAAGATTTTTAAAAATTCGTGGACTACAGAGGGGTCATCTCCTTTAATCTTCCTATTTTTCTACTATCCGCGAATTTTAAGAATTTTTATACTCATCCAATTTGAGTATAAAAATGTTGTTAATTGCAATCTAAAATTTTTCTTAGAGATCAACATGTTATCAAATACTTTCCTTTAATTGTATGTTTTGCTCACATGTTGCTATTATTCGTGGATCTTTGTTATGGTATCCTTAGTTTTGTTGGATTTCTTTGGTTAAGGTTTTTGGCCAAATGTTTTGATTCATGCTTATGTTTTTCAGTTTTAGCTGTCAGTCACATACCATAGCTTGAGCCTTAAGTAATGGTGACTTGTTTTGATTCAAAAAAAAAAAAAGTTTCTAATTTCTTCTGGTTACTTAGGTAAACTTTAGTGTTGATCCAACTTTGATACAAACAAAACTGAAAGAGGCCCTTCGACATGCACCAGAAAAGCAACGAGTAAAGAGTCTATCTTGTTTTCTTGGGTCTTTTTTTTACTTTTGATTAGAAGTTCATTTTCTTTTTTGGTATATGAGTCATGGACTTTGATTTTGTTGTGCTATAGAATATGTGGCCTACCATTGTTGACCATATATTCAATATTTTCATGACAGTATGACCCTGTTATTCTTCACAGTTCATTTGCAGGACTTTCAGGGACTCTTAATACACTAATTATGTCATAATCAATTGATAAATGCTCCTACATAATCACCGAAAGGCCTTAATTCATTGGCCATTCATTCTGAGAGATAAACATGAAAATGAGGGTAAAATTATAGTTTTAACAGAATATCTTAAATGCAAAACAATCACGAGGTTTCCCAAGGGTTAAAAAATAGACTTAAATAACTGATGTTCTGGTCATGATAAAATTCACCTAAACCTTCTAAAAATTATGGAAAATTTTTCCCTTGGTGGTACCCTTGATTTGACCATTGGAACCCAATTTGACCTAAAACAGAATCTTAGACAAACAGTTGCCCTAATTTAGGTTTCTACACAATTTACCTAGTCAAACTTGGTCAAAACCTAAATTCAACTTCACCATCAGATTCTTTGGGTTCAAATTAGGTTTGTATTAGAATTTGGGCCCAATCAGAAATCATCTTACCAAGTTTGCATTTTAATCCTATTCTGACTCTTTTTCTTACAAAGAGCCCCTTAACTTTTGAAATCCTTACAAAAAGCCCCCTAACTTCTTCATCTTCTTCACATCCAAGTCCCTACTGCCATTAGGAATAGCTGCAGCTCACCGATGAGATTCGAGCGAGATTTTCTCACTCGTTTCTCAATCAATCAATCCCAAAATTGAATTAGAGATTCCTTGAGGAATTCTCTTTCAATCAGAATCGACCTTGGACACTAAGTCTTTCCCAATCTCCCATGCGAATGCATGGGAGATGTGGGTATCCCACATGCACAAAAACTTCCAAGCTTTCAAGCTTCTTTCCAAGCTTAAAACTACTCCTTAGGGCCTATAAAATCATGCCCAGGGCATGCCTTACCTCCTTAGCAAGGTTTGGGGCCAAAAATCTTTTCCAAACCCTACCTCTAGCCCCTCTCCAACCAAACTCCGGTGGTCCTCCTTCCCCTTCTTCCTAGGGGCAGCAAACAACCAAATTGGCCTGCCCATCCTCTTCCTCGCCTTCCTTCGCGCCTTGCCAGTCAAAATGATGGTAGTCTTCCCCGTTCCTCACCGCCGTCCCTCTCAAGAGAATTCGTCTTGCACAGTGCCGGCTTGCTGATAACACTACACAAGGAGGTGATAATTATGTTGAATATGGCCCATCTTTAGAATAAAAGGCACAACATAAGTAGAATGGGAGCATTACATGCATCATGTACCAAGATTGCTTATAAACTGTATTAATGGACATTTGTGTAAGTATTTGTCAAAGCAGGCCTCAGATGAGCAATCGGACCGCACGGATGGATTCGGAACGATGAACGGAGTCCAACGGACTCAAGATCGGCCAAATCCGACATCCGGAGCTCCTATAATGGGCCTAAGAAGTTCTGACCATTGATTTGAAGATCAACGGCCCATATTGTGCCTCGTCAGCACCACCCCACCACGCGTCGCGCCTTCATCAAGCCAAGATCAGATCTCGGCCGTCTATCTTCGATTGAACTGCCGAGACCCGTGCGCCTACCCGCGGTCGTCGCGACAAAGCGCGGGCGTGGCGCAACGATGAGCACGCACGCCCACACCCTCGTGACGCGGGTTCGAGCCGCGCGGAGTGGGAATTGAAGATGGGCGACGGGCGTGGAGAAATTGGGCCACCTGATCAACAGCGGGTGGTCGAGATCCTGCCACGCGGCGTGATTGCAGTTCACAAGCATCCACGCGCGCGCGCACACAGGGCGGAGACGCGCGCGCACATGCACGCCCGAGGCGCGATCCCAGCACAGGCGAGGAAGACTCTCAACCGTCCGATCTTTGATCGGACGGCTCTCGTTCAACAGCCACGGATCGCGCGAGGAGAAGGAACGAGGCGGGCGGCTGACCAGCAGCGGGAGGGCTTCACCGACACTTTTGGAAGCAGTTTTAGTGACGCTCTGGATGTGGCTAAAGCCCCTTCTTTTAGGAAGCCCTTAACCTTATTTAAACCTCCTCCAACCACCATTCAAGGCATTCACTCCCCCTTACAACTACTCCACCCCTTTCTTAGCTAGCTCTAGGCACTCTTGTAATTGCCGAAGACGACGAGCTGCCAACCGAGCCTCCTCCACCGCCGTGGCTGCCTCGTCGCTCTCCACACACTCTCTCTCTTTTAAGCTTTCTATTACTTTTGTTGAAGCATGTATTTAATGTAGTAAGTTATGAACTACAAGTGCATGTTTAATGAAGTTATTTTTCGTTCAATTGCCATTTTAATTTCTGTTCAAGTTGCATGATCAAAACAAAGCTTTCTAACCCTAAACCTTCTCTCTCTCTATCTCTCTCTCTCGCTTTTCAAACCCACATCTTTCGCAAGCAAAACTTCGCACTTTCCATGACAACAAGTGGTAAGTAAAAATCCGATTTTTAACGCCTCCCTAAGACTGACACTCGGACTCGCCTCCGTTTACTTATTTTAAAATCGACATTGTAAGTGCGACTATAACGACACTCCTTAACACACACGCACAAACACACGTCAGTTTTTGGCACCGTTGCCGGGGAGGCAACAGATTTGTTTTATCACCTCCATTCCACATTCATTCTCACATCATCTAATGCCCTATTTTCTTTTTTACTTGATGGTTGTAGGAATTCGGCGCATGGACGGCGAAGCGACGCATCCCACGACGGTAGCAAGGGAGTAGGCGCCACAAGGACCGATAGTGAGTAATCTTTCTCTCATTGTTTACTTGCATGAAGAAGCTAAAAAATAAATTATAAAAACTAAAAAAAATTGGCGTGGTGTATGATTGCTTGACCCACATCCTTAACACATCACCCCACAAAAAAATGTACACTCTAACATTCTGAATAAATTCTTGGAGTGTTCTTTTCTTTTTCTTGAGTGGTGTTTGTGAAGCCACCATGAGTTGACCTGGGCCGCACCACTCAACCCTAAAACTGACTCATCTAATAGAAGCTGCATGATCATTAGGATGAGTACACTAGGATTTTTAGAGCCTCTGCAGAATAAAAGGGAAATCTACTTTCACCAAATTGTGTGCAGAACTTGACGTGCCCACTGAAACTTGGTTGAAAACATTAAGACACGTCAACCTTAAAAAGTACTAAAGTAAGGATGAAACACTAAAAGACACCACATCTTAACAAATCCTTACTTGAAAACCATGTTTTGCTAGAAGCACACACTTTGAAAATGGAAAATTAAGAGGCACCACCCCAATCAACGCCTCATCACATCACCCTAAGCACAAGCACTATCCTAGCCCTTTAAAACTGAGTAGACGTGCCCTAGGCAGGACTGAGTTAAGTCTCAAAAGGTGAGGTTTTGTTCGCTAGGCACTTGGCTTCATTCCCTTGGTAGAATCTGGTGACTAGGCTGCAGGGCAGTGTCAAACGACCGTGGTTGTGGGGTCTATGGAACCAGAGGTGCAAGCCAAAGGAAGAACCTTCCCTGCAATCCCCTCGTAATCAACCTGGCCAGATTAGCCTTGGGAAGGGGAGTCCAGTGCTTACGGACTTAATCACCCTTTGTGAGATTTCTAGGTCTCCTAAGGAATAAACCATAAGGACTAGGCTTGGGTGCTTGATTGAAACACATTTCTCGCATCTATCACCCTCCGCATCCCCTCCTGTTCTTCTCTAGTGTATGCACGGGAGGCGCTCACTGCATCCCGAGTTGTGTGTTTTGGGGCAGGAATCTAGGCAACGTAATTCTGTTGAAAACATGGCTGAACCTAGGGTAGATGAGGCTGAAGATCAACCCCCACCAGACGCTATGGCCATCATCCAAGCTCAAATCAATGCTAACCACCGGCTTCAGCAACAACAAATCCACACCATCATGCAAGCCATACAATGGTTACAGAACCCACAAGAACAACCACCACCACCTTTCCACGACATACCAGGGCAACCACCACTTGATTTACCGCCATTTCAGGACCAGCCAAGACCCCTCCGTGATTTCTATAACCCTTCTGCTATTAGAGTCGAGCCACACCTTAGGATCCCCGAGGGGGGAGATAATTTCGAGCTAAAATCGAATGTCTTAAGTCTGATCTAGAGCCACTTTCATGGAAGCTCAAATGAGGACCCCTTTCAGCACCTAGAGGATCTCGATCGCATAGCACGAACGGTGAAACTTAGGAACATTAGCCTTGACATTGTTCTAATCAAGATGTCCCTTTCTCATTAATAGACAAGGCTTCTCATTGGCTTAGAACCCTAGGTAGACCCATCACCACCTGGGAAGAACTGAGGCATGCATTTTTAAAGAAATTCTTCCCCATAGGAAAGACCAATGCCCTCAGAAGAGCTATCACTACCTTCACACTCCAGGGTGGGGAACAATTTCATGAGGCGTGGGAAAGATTTAATGAACTTTTGAGGAAATGCCCACACCACGAAGTTCCAAGGTGGCAATTGGCCCAGATCTTCTACCACGGTCTGGACAGCAACCTACGGAACTTCGTCGATGCCTCATGTGGGGGAAACTTCCTGAACAAAGACGAGGAGAGCGCATTTGAGCTCTTTGAGTCTATGAGCGAGAATTCACTCAACAATGCCTCCATGAACCAGTTTAACAGGTCCAGTCAACCCCGTGGCGGGATTTATGAGGTGCAAGCAAATTCTGGAATGGTTGACATGGACATCATTGCCAAAAAGTTGGATCGAGTGGAATTGGTGGACAAAAAGATTGATGAGCTACTAAATCAGACCAGGAACCCCTTGCAGACTTTCTCCCTAGCAAAGGGAGCACATAATGTTGACCTGGTCCAGCCCTTCACCCAACTGAACCTGGAACAACCCCTGACCACGTTTCAGGGAGGGACCTTTGCTCCCTCAACCCTTGATTACTCCCTTCCCTCTTCATCAACATCGACTATCCTAGAAGATGTGCAAGCCGTCCAAGGATATGCGAAACCTGACCCTTTCTCCAACACTTACAACACCGGTTGGCGTAACCACCCCAACTTTGGTTGGACAAACCAGAAACCACCGCAATTCCAAAACCAACCCAAGCCAAACCAGCAGCCACACTTGCCCCCTATCAGCAAGGACCACCAATTAGACCCCAATATAACCAGAATAGGGCGGCCCCTCCCCCACAAAACCAAATGGATCCCTAATAAAGATGATGGCTGACATGAACCAGAAACATCAGGAGGAAATGGCCTTGGTAAAGGGACATTTAAGCCAACTATTGGACTGTAAACAACAAGGATCCCTACCTTCCCAACCACAACCGAACCCGCGAAACATAATTAACAGAGGCCCCAATTCGCAAGGGTTCCAAAGCAACCCCGGGCAGGCTCACATGGTCCAGCCAGCCCCACAAACACCTCCTGGGTTTGGCGCTTCTTCGTGCTTGTCTTCTCAAGGATCACCCCATGGCCCCAATGCCTCTGCGAATGCGGTGACCTTGAGAAGCGGCACCAAAACCCAGGATCCCAAATGGCTGACTCTCCCCGAGACTTTACCTGTTGAAATACCCGACTCAGAAGAGGCACCAACCAAGGACCCAGACATGGAACCAACCCACATTCAGACACCCTACCCTGAGGCCTTGGAAACAATCAAGAAAAAGAAGACTACTGTGAAAACTGAAGAGCTGTTGGAAATTTTTAAGTAAGTACAGATTAATATTCCCCTCCTAGAAGCCGTCAAACACATCCCTTCTTACGCCAAGTTTTCAAAGGATGCCTGTACACCCAAGCATAAGCCGAGACCTCAAGCACCTAGCAAGGTTGTACTCTCTGAGCAAGCAAGTTCCGTGATATCAAGCAACTTTCCACTCAAGAGAACTGACCCAGGAGCGCCCCTGATTTCCTACAATATCGAGGACATGACGTTTGATAGAGCGCTCCTGGACCTAGGTGCTTCTATCAACCTAATTCCAACCACCCTGTACCACCAATTTGGTTTTGGGGAGCTGACACCACCCCCTGTCACCATCCAGCTGGCTGATAGATCAGTGAAAACCCCGAAGGGGGTTGTCGAGGACGTGATTGTACGGGTCAAGGACTTCTATTTCTCGGTCAACTTTTTGGTGCTCGACATGGAAGTTCCTGAGAAATTACAGAACGCACCCATAATCTTAGGAAGACCTTTCTTAGCTACGGCTAAAGCAAACATCGACTGTGACACGGGATGTATGGAAATCGCCTTCGGGGACAGAAAAATGCAATTGGATATCTTCCGGGCGACAAAGTCTTTTGATTGCGATTACATTGAGGAAAATGATCCCGTGGAAACTTTAATCGAGGAATGCCTCACCCTCAATTTTGTCGTAGACCACCAAACCCGTAGTAACTGTTCTGACCCGTCACCATCATTGCCCATGGACCTCTATAAGGCTGAGTACCATCACATGACACCATTTGAAGAGATCGATGTTGATCAACTCCCGCCCTTTCCCTTCCCATCGACTATGGTCCCACCCGCACCTGAACTTAAACCATTGCCCGAAAATCTCAAGTACGTCTTCTTGGGACCTGACCAGACCTTCCCCGTGATTATTAATTCTCATCTAACCAATGATCAGGAACTCAGGTTGACTGCGACTCTTTCAGAACATCGAGCCGCCATTGGTTGGACCATTTCAGATTTAAGAGGAATTAGCCCCACCTATTGCACCCATAAGAGTTACTTGGAAGACAGGGCCCGACCTTCCCGCCAGATGCAGAGACGTTTAAACCCAAACATGTGGGAGGTCGCTAAAAAATAAATTATCAAGTGGCTTGACGCCGACATCATCTACCCTATCTCCGATAGCCCCTGGGTGAGCCCCACTCAAGTGGTTCCCAAGAAGGCTGGGCTCACCGTTGTCACCAATGATCATGGCGAATCCATCCCCACCCGCACCACCACCGCATGGCGAGTGTGTATTGATTATAGGAAGCTTAATGAAGCCACTAAGAAGGACCACTTCCCCTTGCCATTCATTGACCAAATCCTTGAAAGATTGGCAGGGCAGAAGTATTTTTGCTTCTTGGATGGATATTCAGGATATAACCAAGTCGCAATTGCTCCAGAAGATCAGGAAAAGACCACATTCACTTGCCCGTATGGCACGTTTGCATTTCGTCGAATGCCGTTCGAGTTATGCAACGCACCTGCGACCTTCCAACGTTGCATGCTAGCCATTTTTTCAGAAATGGTGGGTGAATACTTAGAGGTCTTTATGGATGATTTCTCTGTGTTCGAGAATTCATTCAACCATTGTTTGAGCAACTTGGAGAAAATCCTGAAATGATGTATCGAGGTTAACTTGGTGTTAAGTTGGGAAAAGAGCCATTTCATGGTTCAAGAAGGAATTGTCCTCGGTCACATCGTTTCGCATAGGGGCATTGAGGTAGATCGAGCTAAGGTTGATTTAATTTCCAAACTTCCTCCACCTAGTTCGGTTCGGCAGATTCGCTCCTTCCTAGGACATGTTGGCTTCTACCAAAGGTTCATCAAAGACTTTTCCAAGCTTTCAAAACCCTTGACCAACCTTCTAGCCAACGACACCAAATTCCACATGTCTCCTGATTGCATCCAGGCTTATCACACCCTCCGGGACTTAGTCTCCATCGCACCTGTACTTCAACCCCCAGACTAGTCCCAGGACTTTGAGATTATGTGTGATGCATCAGATTTTGCCATAGGCACTGTCTTGGAACAAAGGCAAGACAAGAAGCCCGTGGTGATCTACTACGCGAGCAAAACGTTGGACGAGGCCCAACGTAATTATACTATCACAGAGAAAGAGTTGCTCACTGTAGTCTTTGGACTTGAAAAATTCCGATCATACTTGCTAGGATCCCACGTGACTATTTACACTGACCATTCAGCCATCCGGCACCCATTGGCCAAAAAGGACGCAAAACCCAGGCTCATCAGATGGATCCTACTTTTGCAGGAATTTGACTTGGAAATCCGAGACAAGGCCGGATCGAAAAATGTGGTGGCTGACCACCTGTCGAGACTTCATCCAGACCACATTGGACCCTCCCTACCTCTATCTGATACCTTCCCTGATGAACACATCCTAGCCGTGCAAGACAAGAAAATGCCATGGTATGCTGACTACATCAATTACCTGGTTGTACGACAAACCCCTCACAGCTGGTCCAGATAACAACGGGATAGGTTCTTGGCTGAGGCCAAGCACTATTTCTGGGATGATCCCATGCTGTTTCGCCTCTATGCTGATCAGATCATCAGGAGGTGTATCCTCGAAGACGAAGTTCAGAGTGTGCTTTCCTTTTGTCATGACCAAGCGTGTGGCAGCCACTTCTTTGGAAAGAAAACAGCTGCAAAAGTTTTGCAATCTGGATTTTACTGGCCGTCCCTATTTAAGGACTTGCTCACACTGCCAAGCATTGGGCACCATGACCAAGAAAGATATGATGCCCCTTCAGCCCATTTTGATTGTCGAAATCTTCGACGTTTGGGGTATCGATTTTATGGGCCCCTTTCCACCATCCAACGGCTTCGAGTACATCCTGGTCTCGGTAGACTATGTTTCCAAATGGATTGAAGCCGTCGTTACGCGACAATGCGATCACAAGACTGTCATGGACTTTGTGAAGAAGAACATCTTTTCCCGGTTTGGAATACCCAAGGCCATGATCAGTGATGGTGGAAGCCATTTTATCCATTCCCAATTCAGTGCCCTACTTAGAAAATACGAGGTAAACCACCGCATTGCCACCCCGTATCATCCACAAACAAATGGGCAGACTGAGGTCTCAAATAGACAAATCAAGAACATTTTATAGAAGACTGTGAGACCTGATAGGAAAGATTGGTCCACTCGACTTAATGATGCCCTGTGGGCATACAGAACAACCTTCAAGACCCCGATAGGCATGTCGCCTTATCACCTGGTCTTTGGCAAGGCCTGCCATCTTCCTGTCGAATTGGAACACTGGGCTTACTGAGCTGTCAAGCAATGTAACATGGATCCCTAGTTAGCCGGTGCGCAGAGGACGCTTCAATTATCTGAACTCGAAGAAATTCATCGGGACGCCTTTGACAATAGTCGACTGTATAAGGAGAAAATGAAAGCCGTCCACGACCGACTCATTCATAGAAAAACCTTTGAGCCTAACCAGCAAGTTTAGCTGTTTGATGCATGCTTGAAACTCTTCCCAGGGAAACTCAGGTCCAAATGGACAGGACAATTTCGGGTGGTTAAGCCCTATTCTAATGGGGCGGTTGAAATCGCTGATCTTAACACTAGGCACACTTTTACAGTTAATGGTCAAAGATTGAAGCATTTCCTGGCCCAGGTACCCCCCAAGGAAAGTGTCACCCTCGTTGAGGGCTGACACCGAGCACCACCCAGCTAGAGGCATTAAACTCAGCACTTCCTGGGAGGCAACCCAGAGGATTCAGATTGATCTGGTAGTTTACGTTACTCAGGTACTATCTTTTTGAACCCTTTTGCATCCATGAATCGGCCAATGAGGACATTGTCCAACTTAAGCATGAGGGGGTAGTAAATTACATAATCCTGAGCTCAATTAATCAGTCTGAATGAATAAACTAACTAAAAAAAAAATTGAATTTAGGAAGAAAACTTAGGCATTAGAAAGTTATCAATAGTGGAAAATAATACAAAAGGAACTTAAACACTTAGACTTTTCAGGCCTTCAGGCTTAATCAGCCCTGGTGTCCGGTAGAATATGGATTTAGCGGCGAATCCTTGCAACCTTAAGCTATTCTAATCCACCTACTAAATAAGGTAATAAGTATATGACTTATCAACTCACCCTCTAACTCAGGAAAACTTTGAGTCTAAGCATCTGCACACATTTTTGCACAGACTCACTTCTCGGAGATTTTGACAGAAATTGGGTAGCTAATGAACTTTCTAGGGTGGTATGGCTGGCAAGTTGTCGTGGGTAACAGCCCATTAGCAGGTTGTCCAGAACCCAGCCACAGGCCATTTCTTTTTCGTTGCCTCTAGTTACATTTGAGATCAGGGAAGCCACCTACGAAAAAAAAAAAGGAAGAAGAAAAGAAAATAAACCACACTTCACCGCACAAGTATAGCTAGCAAGTGATCATGGGTAATAACCCATTGGTCGGTTGTCCAGAGCCCAGCTCAATAATTGCACAAAAAAGACCAAAACACCTAAGGAAGAAGCGGGGAAGTAGTACAAGTCGGGGAGATATACATTGGAAAAATCCTTGTGTTGACCCCAATTAAAACAAACGTAGGGAGAAAGCTACCAATCGAACAAATACACCTTCAGGCAAAATTTATTTTCTTTTCTGGTCACCTAGAGGCGTAGAAACTCGAAGTCTGTCTCAATTACCGTTAAGTGAGTCTATCACAACATTCACACCAAGATGCTTAGCACTTAGGGTTTTGATCGAGTTTTGGGTGGGTTGGGTAGCTGTAAAAAGTTACCAACCCACACTGAATTCTGAAAAAAAAATTCTAAAAAATATATATATGTATACATATGTATAGTTATATATACAGTAAAGCAAGGATTCGGGCGATTCGTATTTTGGCAGACACACGGGCGCTGCTTAGTCTTTGTAGATTAAGATCTTCGTATATTTCCTGTTATTGACAAGTAACGAAGTGTCTAAGTAATTACTTCTTAAATTCTGAAAGGAAATAAAAGCTAGAATAAACCTTGCTAGGGACTAGCAAGGAGTAAGCATGGGGGTATGATAACACTACACAAGGGGGTAATAATTATGTTGAATATGGCCCATCTTTAGAATAAAAGGCACAACATAAGTAGAATGGGAGCATTGCATGCATCATGTACCAAGATTGCTTATAAACTGTATTAATGATCATTTGTGTAAGTATTTGTCAAAGCAGGCCTTAGATGAGCAATTGGACCGCACGGATGGATTCAGAATGACGAACGGAGTCCAACAGACTCAAGATCGGCCAAATCTGACATTCGGAGCTCCTATAATGGGCCCAAGAAGTTCTGACCGTTGATCTGAAGATCAACGGCCCATATCGCGCCACGTCAACATCGCCCCACCACGTGCCGTGCCTTCATCAAGCCAAGATTAGATCTCGGCCGTCGATCTTCGATCAAACGACCGAGACCCACGCGCCCGCCCGCGGTCGCCGCGACAAAGCACGGGCATGGCGCAACGGTGAGCGCGCACGCCTGCACCCTCGCGACACGGGTTCGAGCCGCACGGAGTGGGAATTGAAGACAGGCGTTGGGCGCGGAGAAATTGGGTCGCCCGATCAGTAGCGAGCAGCCGGGATCCTGCCACGCAGCGTGACTGCAGTTCACGAGCATCCACGCGCACGCGCACGCAGGGCGGAGATGCGCGCGCGCACACGCGCCCGAGGCGCGATCCCACCGCAAGCGAGGACGACTCTCAGCCATCAGATCTTTGATCGGACGACTCTCGTTCAACAGCCACGGATCGTCCGAGGAGAAGGAACGAGGCGGGCGGCTGACCAGCGGCTGGAGGGCTTCACTGACACTTTTAGAAGCGGTTTTAGCGACGCTCTGGATGTCGCTAAAGCCCCTTCTTCTTTTAGGAAGCCCTTAACTCTATTTAAACCCCCTCTAACCACCATTCAAGGCATTCACTCTCCCTTGCAACTACTCCACCCCTCTCTTAGCTAGCTCTAGGCACTCTTGTAATCGCCAGAGACGACGAGCCACCGACGGAGCCTCCTCCACCGCTATGGCTACCTCGTCGCTCTCCACACACACTCTCTCTCTCTTTTAAGCTTTCTATTACTTTTGTTGAAGCATGTATTTAATGTTGTAAGTTATGAACTACAAGTGCATGTTTAATGAAGTTATTTTCCATTCAATTGCCATTTTAATTTATGTTCAAGTTGCATGATCAAAACAAAGAGCTTTCTAACCCTAAACCTTGTCTCTCTCTCTATCTCTCTATCTCACTTTTCAAACCCGCATCTTTCGCAAGCAAAACTTCGCACTTTCCGTGATAAGTGGTAAGTAAATATCTGATTTTCACGCCTCCCTGAGACCGACACTCGGACTCACCTCCGTTTACTTATTTTAAAACTGACGTTGTAAGTGCGACTATAACGACACTCTTTAACACACACGTACAAACACACGTCACTTGCCAATGCCAATGTCCTTCCTATCCCTTTCATCCCTTAAAGTAGTTAGTTAGGTTCCCTTTAGTTCTTAGATTAGTTTTCTCTATCCAAAAATCAAAAATAAACCCTCAATGTCGTCGCCAACCACCTTCGTCCTCCACTTCGGCCAAACCTCTGGTGAGGTCCTCCGTACACTTCACACCTCCAAAAGCCTCTCTGATGCTCCCTAAACCTCCACCACATCACGCTCATCAAAACCCCTCTACTTATTTGCCATTCCACCCACTCACATGACCCACCGAACACCGCACCTTCACACTTCCTTCTCTGTCACTGACCAACCTCCACGCACCTCCATACACCACGAAACCATCGCCACCACACTCACTACACCATGGTGAAGCTTATGAGCTATTTTAATGTGGTCGAGAGGCCGTGTTCTTGATTTTGTTTGCCATTGCTTCACCGTCACCACCATTACCACCACCACGTTCTTCGAGCTCCAAGCCACGTTCGCCCCAAGTTCTCATTCCAGGAGTCACGGAATAGCCCCAGGAATAATTCCAAGTCCTTGATTAGGGATTCTAACTGTAGTTGCCACTCCAATTGCTCAAAGCGAACCCCCTACTGCTCCTTGGATAAGCAAAGAGGAAAAGAGACTGAAGATAGTCCCACATCGTGGGATTTGGAGGCTCTGAAGGTGCATAAGTTGAATTTGTTACATCACCTTACTGCCTCAAAACACCAAGGTGAGGTCCCGCTTACCTGCACTCACGACTCAACTTGCCTAACCTTTCACTCCCCAATTGCGACCCATGCTCGCAGCCCTGGACCTGGGTTGACCAGTACCCGATTACCCTACTATTTGAGAGAAAGAGGAGAGGAGGATGGAAAGAGAGAGAGAGAGAGAGAGAGTAGGGGAGGGTGGGTTTTGCTCTTCAGAGAGAGCCCAACACTTAGCCGCTGTAAGAAGAAGAAGGAAAGAAAGGCAGAAGAGAAAGAGAAAGAAAAGAAAGAGAAAACTCTTGGTCGTGCTTGAGAAGAAGAAGAAGAAGAGCCAAAAAGAAAGAGAAGAAGAAGAAAGCAGACAGAAAGAAGAGAAAGAGGAACAGCACTGTAGCAAGCGACGGTTAAGTCATCTGATTCTCAAATCAGACGTTTGAGTACTATTCATTTATTTGACATTTTTAAGTAATTGATATACATGTGCTTAAGATAATAATTGGTGATCTAAATCACCATTATTTTGTTCTAGGTATCTTTTTATCTCTAGATACATTGATCTTCATTGAATACTTAATGTAACAGATTAATATTCATTGAATATCTTTATAGTCCTTCATTTATTGTACTCATTTACATTTTAATTGAGATTAGCATGTAAATTCCTATTTGCTCCCTGTGTTCAACGTCGGACTTCATTTCTAGATTTTTGAGTTATAAATTGTATTTGTTGAGAGATCGACTGAGGATTTTGCACTACAACAATGATAACTTAATCTTAATCCTCTGTAAATCGCTTTCAACACCAATTAAGGTAATCTTGGTTAGTTTTTAGTTTTTACAAGAGATTGTATTGAATCATAGCTAAGATTATACCATCTAAAGTGCATACATGTCAGGAATATGGCATAAAAAATCAAATTACTAGAGCAGCTGGAGAATGGCAGCCTGATTGGGATTAATTACTTGGATTGCTCAAAATAGGGATAACTGGTTTAAGCAATCATAGCCATGAGTTTCTGGTGAAAAACATGAATATATTACTAACATTCAAAACTAGCATGTCCATTGGTTCTTTCAGCCTATAACTTTGTAATTAGCCTTATATCATTTTTTGAATATAGATTATAGCTACTACATTCTCTCTAGCGTCCACTAATGAATCATTACTCATCCTTTTTGATTTGGTCAAAATCTTAACTTTTCCTTGACATTTTTTATTTCAGTTACTTCTATCACATTCTCATTAGACCAGAGCCTTTATCTATGTTTGATAAAGAAAGAACCTAACAGGTTCTCGAGGAACTAGACATCAATGCTATATAGGTATACCTTTTGATTTCTTGCTTGCTTCCTTAGAGGTTGATTGATGTTTGTTAATGGCTTGCTTTTTCAAGGATGATTAACGTTTGTTATTGACATGGACCCATCAAAGATAGGAATACAAATCCCACACACATGGATGTGTATACATCCCTTTTAGATTGCTTTCCTCTGCTCCTACTTGCCCAAACACGGCAGCGATGGATTACTACCTTTTTAATTTAATTCCACAGGCACCACCAGCACGGGATGTGGCAAGCTCGCTTCAGAAGGGTTGCTAGCAACAAGGACCACCAACATGAATGAGTTCAAGGATGAAGATGAAGATTAGTTTTTGGAGTAGTTTACATTATGGATGAGATGTATTTATCTATAGTATGATGTGTGTACCTTTTTCTTGTAAGAACTTGAATATTTTGAATTAAGAATGAATGAAGTGTATTTTTTGATCACTTATGTGTGTGAATATATTCTTTTGTTATGTGTGTGAATATTGCTATAACGAGTGTTGTTAACATTATAGGTACAATAATAATGACAAAAGAAATTCTAATTATAATAGGTATTATGATTGTTGTAATGTTATATTACTGTAATTAAAAATAGGTAAATAAAAATCTTTTGTGATGGTTAATGAAGGATTTTGTGACGGTATACATATTTGTGATGATTTTTATATGTCGCAAATTTTAGAGTTAAATTAATTGTGTGAAATGGCATCAAAAAAATTTGAGACAGGAAATTACTGTCGTAAATTTGCAATGGTTATCAATCATCACGTAAGATCTTTCGTAATGGTTGTTAACCGCCACAAATGTTCTAACATTTGTGATGGTAAAATTTTTTGGGACTCTACTTTTTGTGATGGTTAACATTAACATCTTAAAAAAGCTTTTGTGATGGTAGTGGATGTTTTTGTGATAGTAATTTCCTATCACAATTGATATATTTTCCTGTAGTGTGTCCCGTTGGTAATGTTGTAAACTTGTCGACAAATTGCAACTGCAACACAACATTCCTCGTCCATATTTTTCTACCGTGGAATCCTCATTGCCGATGGTTTTTAACCATCGACATTGATGAATATTCTTGTAGTGGCACCACCACCACTACCCTCTACACTCTCCCTCCTCGCTACACACGGTCACTAGAACCACTCTCCTCCCTACTACACATGAACACCACTCACCACTGCCACCCTCGCCATGCTTCCTCCCCACTACGGAGGCGGGTAGTGGTAGTGGTGTTCAACAAGGAGGGGGAGTAGGGCGAGAGTGGTGGTGGTGGTGGTGGTGTGCAACAAGGTGGAGGGATCAAGGAGAGGGTTGTGGAGGTGAGGAGGAGGGAGGACGACGACATGTAGGTGAAGGGGGGAACAACGAAGATGGACTAGGGTGGAGGAAAAAGGAATAGAAGGTACGAAATAGAAAGAAAATAAGTTTTGCAGGTAGAAAAATAAATCTTCATTATTTTTAGGTCTAACACCGTTCAAGTTAATAATACAAGCTAACATAGTGACAATTATAAAAATGAAGTGACCTTTTCAATGGCATTAAATCAAAATTGCAAAATGAATGGAAAAAGGTAATTTTCGAAGATTTTAGTGACATTTACGTAAAAATCTATTTAATTTAAAAAAGTTTTGAGAGTAGAAAAATAAATTTTTATTACCTTTAGGTCAAATACTGTTAAAGTTGACGGTGCTAACTAATGGAGTAACAATTAAAAAAATAACATTACTTTTTTAATGAAATTCAAAGCAATATTAAAAAGTGCATGGCAAGAAAATAATTTTTAAATATTTTAGTATCATCTATGTAAAAATTCCTTAAATTAATGTTAATTGTTATTGAATGTTTTCAATTATGTTTTTGAAGATGAATGTGAAATGTTTAGATGAATGTAAAGATAATTAATTTAGTTAATTAATATGGAGATTAATTAGGTTATTCTTGAATTAATTATTTTTTAATGTGAAGATTAATTAATTGTGAAGATGAATGCATTATATGAAGTTAAATGCGCATTATGAATGTAGGCCTTAGGCCATCCTCCTACCAGTGCTTTGCTGCCTCATGAGATGTACCAAATAGATAATGGTTGCAGCTCCAACTTTCAGATAAGCAAGCAAAGAGGAAGGCTAGTTAAGGATGGCTCTTAAAGGGTAGCTTAAAGGGGTTTTCATCGCCACCACAGATAATGGCTTAGCCTTACCAAACCATCCCCACAAACAATTAATGTCATGGCATGCTCCTTGTGGATCACACTCATAAGAGATGATAGAGCAATAGAAGCTTAAAATGGATGGCTTACTACTTGTGGAGGGAACAACTAACCGAAGAGTGGCAGGAAACATGCAACTAGAGTTAGATAGTGGTGAAGCTTGAGGCTTTAAGGGGAGGATTTGAAGAGAAACTTTTGGATGGAGAGTGAGGCAGTTGTGCCCTCGACCTTAGAGGGAGTGAAGATTCGGGCCTCTCTATGCAAGAGAAAAGGTTGCACTATAAAAGAAAAGACATTTCTTAACATTAGTCTCCTAAACATCTAAATAACTATGATACTATCTTAATATTTAATCAAAATAAATGTCAAATTAGATTTGCCATGTCAT
The DNA here is from genome assembly GCA_037157565.1 of Thalassia testudinum. Lineage (NCBI taxonomy): Eukaryota > Viridiplantae > Streptophyta > Magnoliopsida > Alismatales > Hydrocharitaceae > Thalassia > Thalassia testudinum. Next base: position 76,303,202 of record JAZHRO010000031.1, on the reverse strand, counting down.
ATCCTTTCTAGACATTTGATCCAAATGTCTCGAAAGGATATGTTATGGTAGATCTAAGTTGACAGTTGGACCAAATATCAAGATGTTGAAATCAAATATCTAAAAGAATATGTCCTCGTAAATCATAAATCTAACCTGTTCAAGCATCATTAGAATTAACTTATAACTTATTTAAGTTAAATTTTAAAATAATATTATAGTCATTTAAACTCTTAAGGCAACAAATGTCGGAAAAAAAAAATTCCCATAGTTTACTGGTGACGTGGGGAAATGAAGATGAGGAAAGGGTCCCTGGCCTGCCGATCCTGTGACAACAGGACGACTGTTAAGGGCAGCAGCTACAAGCTTTCGTGATGGGTTGGAGGGGAGCCAATTTTAAATAAATTATTTTGTTGTGCAATGATTGGAAAATGGAGTACATTGACATGTACTAGTCCATCAATGAATCATGCCAAAGATCTCGCCACTGTACGTCTCTAGTGTTGATGTTATGTCTGTCCCCCCAATTGTAGTTTCTGCAAGCTCACATCCGAGTCGCCTTATGTTTCCAAAGTTTGGAAGGGCACTGCGAGCGTCCTTGATCTACAGTTGTCCCTCATTCAAATGTTCTAAACTATAGTTGTGTGCAGAACCCATCACAGTTGTTGTCACTGTGACTTGCAAGGAAGTCTTCAACTCTGTCCACTAGCCTCCAAAACTAATAAAAAGCACATACCTGACGATGCTTTAAAAAACAGCGAAATTTTGCCGGATGTGGAAGAGACGAGTACTAGCCATATCCGATGTCTTATTTGGAAGCTGTAAATATGGATGCAGACAAAATTTTTCAATGCATTCAAATCTACATGTACGTGTATACTTGTAGTTATGTATTTTTTTTCATTGTAAATGTTGAATTTAGCTCTTAGGGAAAGGAAGGAACGAGAAGGAAATCCATGGAAACTTCGTGACGGATTCCTTATAGAAAATGTGAAGCTCAAGGTCAAGCAGATTTATGGATCTTTTGTGACATTAATCCATACATATTATTTCTCCCTTGTCATTACAAGGGTACATCAAGAATGATTATTAAAAACATATATTTTGACAACTAAGAATGTCAAATCGCTAGAATCACATGTCCGCTTTGGGGATTGGAAGTTTAGTAATGTAATCGCACATATAGACATGCAAATGAGTAATGGTAGGCACAATCCGAAGATCACCAAAGATCTCACATCAAATGTCTCTTACTCTTGGATGGGATCCCACCATACGAGAAGATCCATATCAATTCATTTGAGGGTTGAAACGTACCTAAGGTGAGATATGTGATTATCTCTCAGATGTACCCAACATTTCTCTATGCATATATATCTTATTGTGGCATTCAATGAATTGGATTCCTCTACCGTGGGGACTCTACGCAGGGTCAACTTGAAGGTCCCTAATGTTCAACGGCTCGGATCCCTCCACATCTATTACGTCATTATCACATAGAGTTGGTATTGGTTCCTGATCTGCTCTAAGCTATATATGCCCAATAGGTCGGACGTCGAGAAAAGGCTAGTTTGATCACATTCAAATTTTATGCATGTCCTTGTCCATTTCCCCAAAATCAAATATTTTGGTCAGAAGTAAGTAGTGGTGTATATATTATATTTGCACAAATCATGCAAAAAAGGGGAGGGGATAACCCGAGGGCAACAAGTTGCCAACACCCAACAAAAAAGAAAGCACTTACGTAGCCTGTGCACCTTCAGACAAAAAGACAACAGTACTCCATATCAACCCAAATAAAAAATGCTCCAATTAAAAAGCAACTCTCTACATGAGAGGGAAACTACATCAAGTGAGACATGCTTAACGGAGATCAGAACATCAGTCTCCATACTAATCTATTATGGAAGTAAGAGAAGGCTTGTGTCCCTCTACCCAAACTTTGTTCCTTGAGTTCACAGTCCACCATATGATTGCCGTCAAGGCTTGCCTTGCAATGGTGCCAATACGTGACCTCCATAGGAAGGACAAGACTTCCTCCGCAATGCTCTCCAGCGAGCAACCCTCATTAGGTTCCAATCCTAACTTTAAATAGCACCTCTTCTAAAGATATGACGAGAAGTAACAAGTGAGGAAGAGGTGATTTTTGGACTCATTCTTCACCTTGTAGGGTAGGCAAGTAGAAGAGCCCACCTAACTCCAATGAGACAATCAATCTAAAGTCAGTAATCTAACCTAGGTAGTTCTAAATAAGCAGTGGGAGAACTTTGGCATCGAGTGTAGGAACTAGATTGCACCCCACTATCAAACCACCTCACTATGGGGGTGTACTAGAATCCACACATCTGCTAAGGAGACCTTTGAGGCTTGTTGTGAGCACCAAGTCCATCCAAAGGTACACACAAAAATACCCCTCGTGGTGTTATCCTGATGTGCCCGGATGTGTCTTCAAAGTCTAGAATCTCTAGGCAAGGCTAAGACCTTCCAGAAATCCTCCTTATATAAATATTGCTTTCACATCTAGGAGGCCCTGATGGAGTTTGGATGCATCAGGATCCTCCAAGTCCATTTGATCTTGGAAGCCCGACATAGGTCAACAAGCCCCTTCATGACTAAGCCTCCTTCCTTAAGGAGACAAAGCTTTTCCCATGCTATAGCTGGAGATGGTAATCCCACAAGAAGTTGCAGCATAGGCTTTGTATCCTATTTAGAATTGAGGTGGGTATCAGGAATCCTCCAATCCAGTAGTACATCATTCCATAAATGACTGACTTGATTAGTTGGAGCCTCCTAGCAAAGGAGAGAACCTTGGTTTTCCAATCACATATAACATTGCAAGCTCTATCCACAATTGCCCCATAGTCTTTCACTCTAATAGAACCAGCCTTCAGAGGAATCCCCATGTACTTGGTGGGGAAGTAATTAAGGCAGAAGCCTAAAGTCAAACAAAAGGTGAGGGATTGCTTCACAAATCTTAATAAGAATACCTTGCTTTTGATTACATTGCCATTTAGGTCAAAAAAGGCGTGGAACTCCATTAGGCATCTTAAGAAAAGGGATCCTCTAATAGAGGGTTTCATGAAAAGCAAGAGATCATCTACGCAAATGATGTGAGTGGGTGCAGTCTTCCCCCCAATTTTTAAGAATTTGATAGCCCCTTTCTCCACGCCTAGTCACAGCCCATTCAAAAATACCTACATGACCAAGGTGAAGAGATATAAGCAAATTGGATTTGCTTGGTGAAGCCCACGGGAGCTCCTAAAGAATCCTCCTAAAGAACACTCACCATAATAGAAAAGGAAGAAGTTGAAACACACTACTCGATCCAATGCACCCATGTATCACTAAAGCTCCTCAAGCAAAGAACATTGAACAAACAGGGGTGACTTGTGGAGTCAATGGACTTTTTCAAATCTACTTTGATGCAAGCCTTCCACACTCCTCGTCGTTGAAGGAAGGTGCTTAAGAGCTCTTGGGTGGGAAGAGTGCAATTGAACATGGCACGACCAAGGATAAATGTTGCTTGGTGCAAGTCAATACGTCTAGGAAGCACTTCCTTTAGTCTTTCCACGAGTATCTTTAAGAAGATCTTATAAACCACATTACAATAGGAGATAGGTCGAAAGTCCCCAATAATTGCAGGTGAGTCCAATTTTAGCGTTACTGTGACAAATTAACATGTGATTAACTTGACAGACCATATTGCCCCCATACACTAGGAACTAGATAGCGCCGATCACATCCTCTTTAACAAGTGGCCAATGGTGTTGAAAGAAGCATGAGGAAAATCCATTAAGGTCCAACACCTTTGACAAGTCAATATGTTTAATCGCCTACTCAAACTCCTAAGCAAAAATGGATCGATCGAGCATGAAGGAATCCTTTGTCATGAGGATCGCATAAGGTGGTGGATGTTGTTGAGAGAAGTGGGGAGGTTGGTTATAGAGGTCATGGAAGTATTGGATAGCTCAATGCACAAGGTCTCGTCCTCCAAAATAGCATCTCCACCTTGCTTCAATAGGAACCTAATATGGCTACAAGACTCTTGTGCTTTAGCAGCTTGGTGGAAGAAGGTGGTGGAGTGATCCTTGAGTTGGACCAGTTCTCACAAGTTTGATACCACAACAACGATTCCTCCTCCAATTCAAGCCTTGCAATCTTCGCCTTACAAGCACGTTCCCTCACTGTGAATTTCAGATCAAGGGGGGAGAAGATAGTCCAACGTCAACACCTGTGAGTTCCCCAATTTGACCTTGAGTTTCTTCTTAGGTCAGACAAAGGCAGCCCAATCCATCAACATGATTTCGAGATTCTTGAGCTTCATTGCCAACTTAAAGAGGGTGTTACTCATTACATGGATAGACCATCCCTTCTTAATTACTTCCTTGTAGCCACTTCTACCCATATAGAAATTAAAGAAATGAAATGGACGAAGCTTCTCAGGGGGACAAGTTAGTGGTACATGCATATATGCTTGATCACTAACCTCCATCAGGTGGCAGTGAAGCTTCACTAGTGGAACGGTCTGTAGCTAAGGAGCATTGACAAACTCGTGATTTAGCCTAGTGGCAATGAGATGAGAATTGATGGATGAATTATTCCATGTCCACTTGTTTCCATTAGATGTTACATCAACCAACCTAGCTTGATTGGCATAGGAGTTAAAATCCTTCAAAATAGAAGTGGCAAGGAGCTGGCCTCCATGCTTCTTGTCAACTCTTTCTACAACATTAAAGTACCCAAGGAGGAGCCAAGGGAGGGTTAGGTAGCAGCCAAATATCTAATCTTCATCTAAAGAGACTGCTTTCAGATACAAGATTGGAGTCATACACCACTGAGAGCCGCACAATGAGCCCCCCTTTGTTATGGCTAGAGATGCATGGTGAGGCATTGCGAGGAGGCCTACACAAACGTCACTGTCTAAATAAAAGTATCCTAGAAGAGGCAAATTTGTCCATTTGCCGAGTCATTTACAAGGAGATTCCACATAAGAGGTATAAATCTCCTTAAGCAATGAATGCTATGGGGCTTGATCCGAGTTTCCAAAAAGCCCACCAAGTTCAGAGAATGCAGGGTAAGTGCTTGAAAGATCGAATGAATCTTGGAAACCTTATTAGCCCCATTTACACTCCCAACACAAATTGACATTAAGGGCTAATGTACCCAAGTTACTAATGGAGAGGAGGAGGGGGACCACCGGATCCCCACTTCTTCTTCTTCTTCTTCTTCTTCTTCTTCGTGGTGCAAATCCATCCTAGATGCTCCTAAAGACCTCCCTTACCTCCTCCAATGTCACAATAGCCTGAGGAAGAGGGGGGGTCAATGGTGTCTCCATGTCAAAGGTTGAGATCAATCCTTCTATCAAGGCTAGCTCTTTTACAAGGAGAAGCGTGAAGGGCCAGCTGGGCTTTGATTCCAATCAGAGAAGTGTTAAGTGATCTTCGAAAGGGAGCCTTGCAAGATGTAGAGGGGCCTTTCCTTTTGATGAAGACTAGGCTTAGTGCTTAGGGTGAAGTGAGGATTGGCAGTGTCCCTTCATGGGGATCGTCTTTGGTCACATTCTCTACATGTCCCCTAAGGGAGCCATGTTGGAGGGGAGGTGCGATTGGCATTTCTAGGATTCAAAATTTGAATTCCCAACACCACCTCAAGTTGCATGCAACCCATCCTCCAGTTGAGGAGAGGAGGGGTGGCTCTTGTCCACTGTCTCAAAGCAGGGGTTGCTGGTGACCACTTGTTGCTAGGGGACCTCTTCCAATGGAGGGGTCCAAGGGGGCCAAGAAGCATCTACATGACCAAACACATCACATGACCTGCAAAGGGGTGACCTCCACTCATGGCTAATTCTTTGCGTAGGAACTTCACCATAAGCTCGGAAATTGACCCTCTTCGGAAGGCCCTTCTTTATTGTGAGAGCAACAAGGCACTATGCATACTTTGTCTTGATCCTCTTGGAATTAGTAGCATTTGCTTTGAGAGGGATTCCAAGGGAGCTACAGAGAATACCAACGATTTTGGGGGTCCAACATACCTGGTCAAGACTGGGGAACCTAACCTACGCAGGGATCTCCATAAGGGGTTCCTCCACTAGTAGTAGGTTGTCCTCCTAGTGGTACAACGTGAAGGGGTGACCGTGGTAGTGCCATTACCTTGCCTCCAGAACCCTTTCGTAATCATCTAGCATCCTAAAACTCACTGATGAGAGCCTCATCATGAGCCCTAACTAGCTCATTTTGACCTAAGAAAGAGAATAGGAGCTCCTACATAACCTGGAGAAGGGCTTCATTCAAGGAATAAGTGTTCTGAGAAGAAAATATGAAATAAAGGTTAAAATCATAATTTTACCATTGCAGTACATAAACGGGATTTCTCAGAGGAAAAACATAGGTCAAATGGTCTGAATAAGATAAAAAGTGGGTTGTTTCAATCAGAAATGGGTTCATGTGCAATCTAGGAATTAAATGACATCTTGTAACCCTAAAACGGACCCGCTTAATTCAACAAGGTTCTGGTTAAGATAAAAATCAAGTAAGCCCTCTAAAATTCATGAAAAAATATTTCCTAGGGTTTAGAACCTTCAAATTGGCCTTTGGAACCTATTTTGACCTAGATTGGGGTCATAGCTCATCAATTGACCTAATTTAGGTTTTTGTGCAAAATATCCAGTCAAACGTGGTCAAACCTAAAATCCAACTTCACCATTGGATTCCTTAAGTCTAAATTAGGTTTGTACCAAAATTTGGACTTAAGGGGAGGTCATCTTGACCTACTTTGCAAAATAGTACACCCAATTATATTTTGGCCCTTATCTTTTGAAAACCATTGCACAGACCCCCCTAACTTCATCGCCACTCTTAAAAATAGGTCCCTCGACAATTAATGGGGAGAAATCTTACTCTGGAAAGGAATGGAGGGGGAGTACTCCCTGATTCCTCAAAGATCTCTTCCCAGATTTAGAAGGGAGATTCTCTGAGGAATTCCCTTCCATCTGAGTGTGGTCCTAATCCCTGATTCACACCCAATCTCTCGTGCGAAAAAATGAGAGATTTTGGTATCCCATAGAATTCCATCTCCGGCAAGCTCTCTTATGCTCGGAGGCTTGTCTTCCAAGCATAGGAGTCCCTACCAGCGGCTATAAAATGACCCCCATCTCCAGCCGCACCTCTTTAGCTCGACTTGGCCAGAGATCCACCTCAATTTCTTCTTCTTCTCCTCCGGTCAAGTGGTCCAGCGAGCTCTGGCGAGCCTCCATCCTCTTTCTAGTCGCTCTGCCACAATACCAGTGGCAGAGCTATCCTCACCATCTTCCTCCGCATCACGCAAAGCCCGCACGAGCATCTCTAGCCCTGTCGTCGCCGTCGTCTCCCTCCACTAGACGCCATCTTCTCCTACGACAGCAGGTACTTCCAGTCTCCATCTCTCCCCCTTCGTCCTCGTAGTTAGGTTAGAATCACTCGTCTTTATACCCTCTTCAAATCCCCTTAATCTATTTCACGAATTACCCCCCGACAGCCACTGTCCACCGCCATCTTCCCCATCTCTGGCCAACCTCCGGCAAGATGCATCCGTCACTCCACACCTCCACATGTCTCGCCAACAACCTCTTCACCTCCGACACAGTCCACTGAACATCATACACCCACTCACAGACCACCAACACCTCCCTAAACACCCCCCGACCTAACCCATAAACCTGGCCACAGAGTGACCTAGGCATGCACACCTAGGCCACCCCACAGCCTGCCACCTACTGTCCCACCTTCACCTTCGCACGGCGAAGCTTCCCATGTATTTTAATGGGGCTGCAAGGCCGTGATTGTGTGTGACAGATTTCACCACCTGCTGCCATTGACGCACACAGCGAGTAGGTCGCGAGCTTCATCCCAGGCTGTGCGATCCAAGTGTCAGGGTCCCAGAGGAAGCCGACGCGTGCGCGAACTCAGACAGCGAGGCAATTGGTTTGGAAAGGCCTCCAGCTATAGCAATTGGAGGACGGAGCTCCTGCAGGTGAAAGTACAAAAGCGGGTGGGACATTTAGTCCCACCTCTTGAACGTATGAGCATGGTGCATGTGATATATTGAATTTGTGTTTTACTCTATTCACCTTGAGACACACATGGGGTGAGGTCCCTCACCTATCACGCCTCATCCGTGACACTCTCCCCCGCGAACTTGGCACCCAACCCGACTAACCTACCGAGCACTCCTCGCACACCACACCCACGCTGGTGCACCTAGACCCGGGCACGCGACCCGACCCGATTACCTGGCTCTGGAAGAGCATATCGAAGAGTGATATACAGAGAGAGAGAGAGACACGGTGGTGGGTAGAGGGGTCGATTTTGCTCTTCGGTGTTGTGCGTGCAAGGAAGAAGGAAACAAGCCAAAGAGAAGAGAACGTCAGAGGAAGCTAAGGGAGGAAGAGGCACAGCAAGAGAAGGAAAGGAAGGACTTAGCCACAGCAAGAGAAGAAGAAGGAAGGAAGAGAAAATGTCAAAGGAGAGCTAAGGCTGAAGAAGGAAGAAGCTAAGAAAGAAAGAAGAAGGCCCGCAGAGGAAGAAGAGAAGGAAGAAAGCAAATAAGAGAAGGCAAAAGAGAAGCAACTGGAGCAGTGACAGAAAGAGAAGAAAGAAGAAGAAAGGAAAAAGGAAGTGCAAGGTAGAGAAGCACTGTGAAGAAGAGAAAGAAAAAGGAAAAGAAGAGAAAGCAGACAGGAGAAGAAATAAGAGAGAGTTAAAAGAGAAAATATCTTTTTAAGATGTCTGATCCCTTGATCTGATGTCCAATTTCTCTATTTTTGCCACCATTGTCTTTTAAACTCTTGCATGTAAATTCTGAATTAAGTTTTGAGTAATTCTAAGTGTTCAATTACATTATTGAGATTAGTGAATAAATTCCATTTGCTCCCTGTGTTCGACCTTGGATACTTAGGTTTTCGAGTAATAAATTCTTATTTATTGTCAACACTTGGTCACCTATACTACAATGCAACTGACTTAAAATACGATCAAGCGCTGCCAACATTTTGGCGCCGTTGCCGGGGAGCAACGTGCAATTTATCACTTATCTCTGCATTCTTTTTGATCATATTGAACACTAACTTGCCCTATTTGCTTTGTTGTGATCTTGCAAGGTATTTCACGAGAAGATCCCTCCCGCAAGTCAACTACTCCAGGGCAGGTAATCTCTTTTCTTCCTTAAACCATCCCCTAATCCTTGAAATACAAAAGGAAGCAACCAACTTTGGAATCAATTGCCTTCTTTCTATAGTAATCACCATCTTTAAGGCAAAAGTTTTCTGATTTTGAGAAAATTTTTCAAATCTTCTTGAAGTTGGAGCAATTTCTTTTTAGATCCTATCCCACAAATTCCTGTGCCTAATAGAAATCACGCTTAATCCCCGCGAACAACACATTTCTTGCTTTTAAGTCCAAAGATAACCTTTTTCAAGAAGAAAAGAGGATTGGAAATAGAACCAAATTAGGATTTCTACAGTAGGGTTTTGGAGTGCTAGTCACACATGCCTGTATAAAAGGAAATGAACTCTCCCGCATCAGTGTCCTACAAAAGCCCTTGATTGAAGAGATCTAAACAAGACAAACCCTAAAAAAGTTGAGCTCTAAAATCACTTGAATCTTAAAATCTTGGACCTAATAAACTGGGAGTCAAATCAGGGTGGTCTCTAGGTCCTAAACTTAGAATCGTTCTGCCATCTTTCGGACAGGTCAGGTGAAGTTGACCCCTTAGGTCAACCAACCTCCAAATTAGGTCACAACATCAAAACATCTAAAGTTCAAGTGAGAACCCTAAAGCACCTTTGAAATAAAAGTGGTAGACTTAAGAGGTCAAGGTCCCCATTTTGGTCTACTTGGAATCTCAATGATAAGAGAGGTTGGGTGGGGGAAACCCTGTAACCCGTGGGGACGCTCTACCATGTAGGGGTCTTTGCGGGACTCTCCCTCTCTGGCTGCCCAGGTAATTCTCAGGTGGACGACCTTCTTATCCAGGGGTATCATCCACCCCAAACCTTCATAGTCATCCAACATTTTTGGGTGTCTTGATTGGGTCAAAAACATCTCCAGTCCCTCATCTTTTCTCTTTAGAGCACACACATACATTTTCAGTGGGACTCTTTATTCAGATTTAATCGCTTCATAACTTGATTCTACATCTTGATTCAAACTCCAATTCTACATCTTGATTCCACCACCTGATCCAAATATGCATCCAAACCACTTAGGACTACCATTCAAGGAACCTAAATATCGGAGATCCATGAAAGACAGGATGATTGAGGATGCCCTGAAATTTTATGAAAAAGAAGATAAAACATCAACACCAGTAGAAAACATTCAGGTTGATGTCCCAACAACCACAACCTTCATCATAACTTGTGCCCAAGTGCTATTAGCAGAAGCCACAAAAGGCTCAACCCAAGACATGCTCATCATAGGATACATTGAGATAGAAAAACTGCATAATCTTGAATACCTTCAATGCATGACAAATGCTCGACTTTGGAAGCAACACCAAGATGTTCTTAAAAAATGGGAAGAGATAATGAGATTATTAAAACAAATTATCGATGAGAAATACCCGTATATACCACAAACAGAGGATAAACCATCTTGGGACAACATCGAGGATCAATCTGATCTCGGGTTTGAGGCACAAAATGGTTGTGAATTCCCAACCCAGATGGAGTACAATGTGCCTGATATTGAAGAAAGTTGGGAAGCTCCAATTGCAGGAAAACACAATGTTGAGCCCACTCTAGACCATGAATCACCAGGCTTAGAATCCCAAAACTCCTGCAATAATAGAACTAAACCTCTAGAGGGTATAAATTCCACCCCTTATTCTGATACGGTGACCCTCGAAGGTTATTCAGACCTAGATTCTAATGATTCAACCTACATCCTAAGCCAGAATCTAGAGCTGAAACCTATCGGGAAGTTGTCGAAGTCCCATATGAGGAAGATCAATTTTCCAATGAAGAATATGATTTTGGGCCTCTATTTCCCTCGCCAACATCCTCAGAGGAACCAATCAATTTTTCGGAAGTCATGCCAATTTACGATACAGAAACTGAGGAGTTGGACGAGTGGGGTTTCAATTGGGTCTGTCCTACCAGCTTCGAACCTGAGCCTCTGCCAGATAAGGACACCTTTTTAAGCTCAGAATTGACATCTAGGCTAGACCCCAGTCAGGTTGCTGAATCTACAGCATATGATTTATTCCATGGTGGAACTCATGATCTTGAATCAGATTTTGATTTTCGCAAACTCTCCGACGATTTCGAATCTAACCATAACATCGGAGAAAATATGTTTCCTGATTATAACAAGCCAATCTACAACCTCAGCTCACATGACTCATTCTCTAACTCTGATTTTGAAAGTTACTCTGAGGACTCTCTACATGAGACCACCTGTCATTCCTTTCTAGAAGAGCCCTCATACACGATTCTCACTAAAGCCACCTCTTCCACACATACAGAACTGATCAAAACCCATTCTCTACCCCAACCCGTAACCGGACTCAATTTCTATTCTGATTCACCTCTCACTAAGTCATTTGCAGATGATTCAACTCCACATCTATACCGGGTATCGGGTATCGATCAGACTGAAAAACATGAGCCATCATTCTCTGATCACCCCTATAGGGTTTCCACACCATGCACTGATTATTTTTCGGAACCCTACCCTGACCAGGCTGATTCGACTCAGCCTGAACTCGAGTTTTTACTTCCATATCCATCCGAGCCACATTGCATATGGTGGGTTTCGCATCTGTTGATCTATATCTATCAACCCACCAGACTGATTGGGTTTGGGCTACATCATCAGCCCACTGATCTTAACAAGCACCTGGTTGGACCAACCAAGCTCTTAATCAAGGTGGTTGTTTTACAAAATTTCGCTGATTTAACCACTCCCTATCCACCCCATTTTCCGCTCGATTGAAGGCGTTGAATTTAGTGCTTGATGAGAACCTCATCATAAGCCATAACTAGCTCATTTTGACCTAATACAGATACTAAAAGCTCCTACATAACCTTAGAAAGGCTTGGCTCAGAGAGATTCTAAGTTTGTAAAGAAAACATAAATTGAGGGGTAAAAATGCAATTTCACCAATCCAATCTGAAAACAAGGTAACTTAGGGTCCAAACATAGGTCAAAACAACCTAATAAGAAGAAAAGTGGGATGAAATGACTCAACAAGGGCTACAGCAACTCCGAATAATTAAATGACATCCTGTAACCCTAAAAACAAACCCACTTAAATACACGAGGTTTGAGGCAAAGTAAAAATAGAATAAACTCTCTAAAATTCATATAAAAATAATCTCTCAGGTTTAGAACCTTCAATTTGGCCTTAGGAACCCATTTTGACCTACATTAAGAACCATGCCCAATTAACAACTTAATTTGGATTTTTGCGTAAATTGACCGGTCAAATAAGGTTTAATCTAGAAATAAAATTCACCATCAGAATCCTTAGGTCCTAATTAGTCATGTATAAAAACTTGAGCCTAAGAAGAAACCTTCTTGACCAACTTTACACTTTGGTCCTCATACATTTACTTTCTGGCCCTCAACTTTTGAACCCTCATATTTTGGCCCCTAACTCTCCTTCGTTCTTTGCATTTAGGTCCCTTCTGCAAAACCTGCGCAGCACCATGCTCCGGCGACCTTGCGCGGAGCATGGCGCTGTGCAGGGTAAGGGAGGGAGCCTGCCAAGTCAAATGGGGGTGCCCTGCGTCGTCAGCCGTCGCAGGAACACCCCCCTGATGGCTGCAACCACCCATACCAGCCGTGCGAACGCACGGACGGTATGGGTATCCTTCCTCCGGCGCCCTCCTCTTTGGTTCTGCCCCTATAAATACCCCCGTCGCTCCGCCGTTCTTCCCAACTCGGATCTGACGGAGATACCCCCTCACTTCCTCTCTTCCCACTCCGACAGATGCCCCCTTGCTCTAGCGGCTTCTCCTCCTCCTCCTCGTCGCCCTGCCGCAATACCAGTAGCAGAGACTTCTTCCTGATTCTCCTCCGCGTCGCGTAATACCGGCGCGCGCTGCCTCTGCCCCGTCCTTACTGTCGCCCCTTCCTCTGGGCAGTTTCTTCTCCGGTGACAGTCGATACGGCTGTCGCCTGCTCCATCCCCCCTTCGTCCTGCTAAGTAGGTATAACTTCTCCTCTTCCTTCCCTCTTTCTTTTTTTTCACTGTAAATCTTTACTGTCGCCCTCGACCTCGCCCAAACACTCTCACCTTCCCCATCTCCGGCCAAACTCTGGCGAACCGCTCCCATCGCTCCAGCACCCCACACGGCTCGTCGACCCGTGCATAACCTCCGCCTCCTCACCCTGATCCTCTTCCGCCCTTCCACTTCCCACCAAACGCCCTCTGCAGATCCACCGAACACACCCACTTCTCTGACCGCAGTTTGACCTAGGGCAACCCTTTTGCTCCACCATGCCCCCTGCAGACCCCCCGACCACCTTCGCCGTGCCACGGCGAAGGTCCTCCGCATATCTGATTAGACCGAGAGGCCATGTTGTTGTAAACAGGGTCTGTGCTCGCCGCCGCCATTGACGAGTGAAGAAGCTCCGTCGACCTGCTGCTCCAGGCGCGCCACGCCCAGATCAGGCTCCCAGGCCGTGTGGGGTGTCTTCGCGAAGTGCCAGGCTGCAGCTGAGGCGAAGTCCTCGAGCGAAGCCCTCGCATTGGCCCTCGACTGCTCGCTGCCTTCTCCTCACGGGCGCTCACATTGGGGTGGGACATTTAGTCCCACCTCGGAAGATTGTGAGCGAGCACCGTGAGATAAATTGGAAAAGTGACATAACCTATTCGCCTCAGTTCACGGGGTGAGGTCCCCTTCACCCGCCCGATTACCCGGCCTCGTTCGCGCTCACGCCCCACGGACCTGGCTCCGACCCAATTAGCCTGACCTGCACTCCTCACCCACTACCGCACGCCGATGGGCCTGGACCCGGGTGCAACCCGCGTACCCGATTACCCGGTTGCTCTGGGAGAGCCTTCCTAAGAGTGAATTCTGAGAGAGAGAGACGCGGGGGGGAGGGTAGAGTAGGTTTTGCCCTCTGACATGTAAACCGTGAAGTGTGCAGGCACAGGTGAAGAAGGACTGCAGAAGAAAAAGAAGAAGAGAACACAAAGCAGAAGAAGAAGGAAGCTGAGGAAGACACTGTAGCTTCAGCATTTAAGTCATTTGATTGGAAAATCAGACGACGTCCTGAAAGCAAAAGAAAAGAAGAAGAAGAGCACGAGAGGAAGATCTGAAGAACAGAAGAAGAAGAGAAAACAAGGAAGAACAGAAGGCAGAAGAGAAGACCATGAGGAGATAGACAAAGAAGAAATCAAGAGCCAAAGAGAAGAGAAGACAAAGAGGAAGAAAGAAGAGAAGAAGAAGAAGCCAAATTTTCATCTCTCTCTCTCTCTCTATTTTTGTAATAAGAAATACTGTACTTCTAGAATACGACTTGCTCCCTGAGTTCGACCTCGGGAACTCTTTTATTTTCCGAGTAAAAAATATATCTGTAATGATGGCAATAACTAGCTGTACTACAACGCTATTTCTATAACAAAAGCTAGTCACAATGCACCACCATCAGTGCTTAACGGGAGGCAACCCGTCATTCCAAAAATAGAGACCCATCTGATCATCTATCTGTACTCCACATCCATTGCACCTTGAGTTCAGCCTTAGACAGTTGATCCCACCTCTGGTACACGTATCAGAGCTTAAAACCATCCGCATCAGTCATTTTTCGACCTGTTCACCCACCCGATGTATCCTGTTCTAAGTCCTTGACCTTAAACTATTTCACACCCTCCATTTACAATGACATTGCAAAACTTAGGCATGGGGGCGTGATAAGGTGCATACATACAGAACCAAGAAAAAGTCAGAAGGATTCTCACAAAAAATTCACATATGTCAAAAGGACAAAAAAATTGAAAAATTATGAAAAAGAACAAAAAATGGAGGGAGGAAATTTTGTGAGCCACATAATCATAAGGAGGAGAAAAAGAGCAAAAAATGACAAAAGGGAGCGCAAAATGAAAAAGAAAAAGAGATAGTCACTAGTAAGAGATTAAGGAATTAACCGAAGTTTTAGACCACATCAGGAAAAGAGAAAAAAGTGCTAAGAAGACATAAAAAGAGATTAACAGGAATGCTGATCTTAGGCCTTCTGGGCTAGACTCTTAGGCTTAAAAATTCACGTACCCGTTAAGATATGGATAATCCTCAAGAGGTTGGGGAAAATGCGAAGCTTAAGTATTAGGTCTAAGGCTTAGGAAGTATTCGGCCTCATTAACTGACCTTTGGTTTACGGGATTCGGTAACCTAAGCACCCCAATTCACACATAGTCTGGTTTAGTGCGCATAAATATCAAAATCATGCAAAAAGTGTTTCAATGTTCTGAGAAAGTCACCTAGATTAGGAGCGGCCGATCAACACAAGTTGATTTGGATGAGTTCCCGGCACGGAGAGGCGGGAAATTCCCCTCGAAGATGCGTAACAACATATCATCTCCTCGGTGCTTGTCTCTTAGGATATTTAAATATCCTACTGGGGGCATGTAAGCACTCTACTGGTTCATATACCATGGCGACATTATCTCGAAATGTCGATTGCCAGGGTCTAGATTCGGCCATGAAACGCCATGGGCGGGATTATCTCGAAATCTCAAAAGCTAGGGTTCTGAGGGTTGCCATGGGTGGTGCTATCACGAAGCATCAATTGCCAGGGACCCTTGAGGATTGATGATGGGGACGAGGAATCCGTATAAACCGTGTTGAGAAGCCAATCTGAAGCTAGAAATAAAAAAGAAAAGAGAGAGAAAACTCTCCAAACAAATAAATCTTCTGTCTCTCTCTTACAAAAAATGCACTGCAAATTGAACCTAGGTTAAAAATGTCTCAAGCATGGGTGCTTTAACCACGGAATCCAACAAACCCTAGGATAGTTTCTGCGGGACTTAAAAACCTTTGCAGAAGACTGAGGCTAAAGCGAGTCAGGTCTAGATTTTGGTTGGTACTTGAGTACCTCTAGGCCTATTATCGGCATTCTGACCTAATCAACAAAAGAAAGAGAAAAGCACTTATCATAACTAGTAACAGACACTCAGGGTCTAGAACAGAAGTTAAAACCTTGAAATTTTACTAAGGGACTAGCAAAAGCTAGGCATGGGGGTATGATGAGAGCCTCATCATGAGTCATAACTAGCTCATTTTGACCTTGGAAAGAGAATAAGAGCTCCTACATAACCTGGAGAAGGGCTTAATTCAAGGAATAAGTGTTCTGAGAAGAAAACATGAACTGAAGGTTAAAATCATAATTTTACCATTGCAGTATATAAATGGGATTTCTCAGAGGCAAAACATAGGTCAAATGGTCTGAATAAGATAAAAAGTGGGTTGGTTCAATCAAAAATGGGTTCATGTGCAATCCAGGAATTAAATGACATCTTATAATCCTAAAATAAACTTGCTTAATTCAACAAGGTTCTGATCAAGATAAAAATCAAGTAAACCCTCTGAAATTCATGGAAAAATATCCCCTAGGGTTTAGAACCTTCAAATTAGCCTTTGGAACCTATTTTGACCTAGATTGGGGTCCTAGCTCATCAATTGACCTAATTTGGGTTTTTGTGCAAAATATACAGTCAAACGTGGTCAAACATAAAATCCAACTTCATCATTGGATTCCTTAAGTCCAAATTAGGTTTTTACTAAAATTTAGACCTAAGGGGAGGTCATCTTGACCTACTTTGCAAAATAGTACACCCAATTACATTTTGGACCCTATCTTTTGAAAACCATTGCACAGACCCCCCTAACTTCATCGCCACTCTTACAAACAGGTCCCTCTACCATTAATGGGGAGAAATCTTACTCTGACAAAGAATGGAGGGGGAGTACTCCCTGATTCCTCAGAGATCTCTTCCCAGATTTAGAAGGGAGATTCTCTGAGGAATTCCCTTCCATCTGAGCGTGGTCCTAATCCCTGATTCACACCCAATCTCTCGTGTGAACGCACGAGAGATTTGGGTATCCCATAGAATTCCATCTCTGGCAAGCTCTCTTATGCTCGGAGGCTTGTCTTCCAAGCATGGGAGTCCCTGCTAGAGACTATAAAATGACCCCCATCTCCGGTCGCACCTCTTTAGCTCGACTTGGCCAGAGATACACCTCAATTTCTTCTTCTTCTCCTCCGGTCAAGTGGTCTAGCGAGCTTTGGCGAGCCTCCCTCCTCTTTCTAGTCGCTCTGCCACAATACCAGTGGCAGAGCTGTCCTCACCATCTTCCTTCGCATCGCACAACACCCGTGCTAGCATCTCTTGCCCCGTCGTCGCTGCCACCTCCCTCCATTGGATGTCGTCTTCTCCGGCGACAGCAGGTACTGCCAGTCGCCATCTCTCCCCCTTCATCCTCGTAGTTAGGTTAGAATCACTCGTCTTTATCCCCTCTTCAAATCCCCTGAATCTATTTCACGAATTACCTCTTGACAACCACTGTCCACCGCCATCTTCCCCATCTCCGACCAACCTCCGGCGAGACGCATCCATCACTCCACACCTCCACACGTCTCGCCACCAACCTCTTCACCTCCGCCACAGTCCACTGAACATCATCCACTCACTCACAGACCACCTACACCTCCCTAAACATCCCCCGACCTTACCCATAAACCCGGCCACAGAGCGACCTAGGCACGTACGCCTAGGCCGCCCCACGGCCTGGCACCTACCGTCCCACCTTCACCTTCGCACGGCGAAGCTTCCGATGTATTTTAATGGGGCCGCAAGGCCATGATTGTGTGTGATAGATTTCGCCACCTGCCGCCATTGATGCACACAGCGAGGAGGTCGCGAGCTTCATCCCAGGCTGCGCGCTCCAGGTGTCAGGGTCCTAGAGGAAGCCGACGCGTGCATGAACTCAGACAGTAGGACAATTGGTTTGGCAAGGCCTCCAGCTGCAACAATTGGAGGACGGAGCTCCTGCGGGCGAAAGCGCAAAAGCGGGTGGGACATTTAGTCCCACCTCGTGAATGTATGAGCGCGGCGCGTGCGATATATTGAATTTGTGTTTTACTCTAATTGCCTCGAGAGAGACATGGGGTGAGGTCCCTCACCTATCACACCTCGTCCGCGACACTCTCCCCCGCGGACTTGGCACCCGACCCGTCTAACCTACCGAGCACTCCTCGCACACCACACCCACATCGGTGCTCCTGGATCTAGGCACGCGACCCGACCCGATTACCTGGCTCTGGGAGAGCGTACCAAAGAGTGATATACAGAGAGAGAGACGTGAGGGTGGGTAGAGGGGTAGGTTTTTCTCTTCGGTGTTGTGTGTGCAAGGAAGAAGGAATGAAGCCAAAGAGAAGAGAACGTCAGAGGAAGATAAGGGAGGAAGAGGCGCAGCAAGAGAAGGAAAGGAAGAAGGACTTAGCCACAGCAAGAGAAGAAGAAGGAAGGAAGAGAAAATGCCAGAGGAGAGCTAAGGCTAAGAAAGAAAGAAGAAGGCCAGTAGAGGAAGAAGAGAAGGAAGAAAGCAAATAAGAGAAGGCAGAAGAGAAGCAACTGGAGCAGAGACAGAAAGAGAAGAAAGAAGAAGAAAGGAAAAAGGAAGTGCAAGGTAGAGAAGCACTGTGAAGAAGAGAAAGAAAAAGGAAAAGAAGAGAAAGCAGACAGGAGAAGAAATAAGAGAGAGTTAAAAGAGAAAATATCTTTTTAAGACGTCTGATCCCATGATCTGATGTCCAATTTCTCTACTTTTGCCACCATTGACTTTTAAACTCTTGCATTTAAATTTTGAATTAAGTTTTGAGTAATTCTAAGTGTTCAATTACATTATTGAGATTAGTGAATAAATTCCATTTGCTCCCTGTGTTCGACCTCGGATACTTAGGTTTTCGAGTAATAAATTCTTATTTGTTGTCAATGCTTGGTCACCTATACTACAATGCAACTGACTTAAAACACGATTGACTCGTCGATCTTTCACTTTAAAGTCGTTTGTAGTTTAATGTGGTAGAAAAATCGACTAATCAATATTTAACAAGAAATAACCACTCGCAGAGGAGCGGGTCGTATTCACAGGGAGGCAATGACGTATTAAAATTCGCACTAGTTAAAAACATTTGTTCGTAGTCAGTTTGGACAAGAATCAAGCCAAGATTGCCTTTAGATTAAGGTTTAAGCAAGAAACAATGCTGAAATGGCAATTATGAGAAACTAGAGGATATTTTCCGCAATGCAGAATCAATAAAATATGATTAAAAAGTGGCAATGGCAGAAAATGTAATTTCTAATTGACGGTTTACTGTAGCAAAACAGGGGAATTTTTCCTCTTTGTCTTGCACGACGAGGAGCGGATGGCCGGGCGCGGGAAGCTCGGAGGAGGTCCCTTGGACCAAGGGCTTCGAATCAGTGGTGGCGGCGAGTCACACGGCGGCCGGATGAGCTCCGGCGGAGGTGCTGCAGCTGGTGAGCTTGGGCGGCCGGCTGGCGTGAGATCTGCCGCGTGCTGCTATTGGCGGGTCTGCAAGAGCGGGCGGACGGGTCTGCAAGCACGGCTGCTAGTCTCGCAAAGGCAGGCGCGAGCGTGCAGGTTTGCAGGCGCGGGGAAGGTGTGCGCTGCAGGCTGAGGAGGGCATGGGCTGGAGGAGCTATTGGCGGTTGGCGTGGGCGTGCAAGCTGCAGGCGCGGGCGTGCGGGTCTGCAGGCGCGGGGAAGGTGTGCGCTGCAGGCTGAGGAGGGCGTGGGCTGGAGGAGCTGCTGGCGGTTGGCATGGGCGCGCAAGCTGCAGGCGCGGGCGAAGGCGTGCGCGGTTCTGCAGGAGCGGGCGGACTTCAGACGTGTGCGGTGGAAGTGAAGTGGGAGGACGGAGATGGCTCTGGATTGGGAGGTGGACTTCAGACGTGTACATAGGTGAGTGGGTGCAGGTGAGCGGGTAGCTTCAGACGTCTGGGAAATTTCCCGGACGTCTTAAGTTACTGAAAGGGTGGCTGAATTAGTAGCTCGGTGGTGGTGGTCGGCGACGACGGTGAGGGAGATGCACGCTAAGGTGCTCATGGTGATGCGAACGAGCTCCGGATGGCGGTGTGGCCTGTCACACCACACGCCCACGGTGATGGAGACTCGCCGCCACAGTAGAGGCCGGCAGTATGGAGTGGAAGAGAGAAGGTCTCTCGGCACAGTGGTGGGTCGGTGGTGGAGGCCTCCCGAGCTCGGCTGCCTCCCTCCTCTTTTTGTAGTGGCCTGCACACATTTGAAATCATCCGCCTGACCAGATCCACCACATCCGCTCTCCCTTGAATGGTTCTTCACTGCAACCGTTCAACGTTGGAGCGGCAGCCAGTCGTTCCTGCAAGGAGAAGAATAAAGAAAATAATGTTAAAATATTAGGGTCATTTATATACAGACCCTCAACTTCTATGTTAATGAAAACAATGTACCTAATTGGTTGTCTAATTAGATGAATGCTATTCTAAGCTAATTCTAAATGCACTTAAGATATGAATGCAATGTATGGATTATGTAATTAAATTAATACTATGAATTAATCTATTTACATCCTAATTTATGCTAAATAAATGTTAGAATTAACCTAATGTGTAGGCACTTAAATACTTAAATAGCCCACAACTATGGGCTAATCAACGATCAAGCGCTGCCAATACTCACCAAGTTCTTCTTGTGAGGATTGATTTGGAGTGAACCATGCATGAGGTCTTTAATTAGTGTCAGGAGAACTCAAAGGGGTTTGTAACATAATGAGATCTTAACCCCATCCTTTCTAGTTATTCAACTATTTATAAGGAATATAGAGCAGTTACAATAGCACCCCATAGCTTGCTATAATTACAACTCAACCCACTCTATGTACAACAAGGCTTTAAGGGAAGCCAAAGCTTGCCACAATGCCTGATAAAAGACATTGAAGGTAATGCCTTTATCAAAATGTTAGCAGTCTAATGTTTACTAGAAATAATCTACACTTGAAGGTCTTTGCAAGAAACCTTGTTGCGAAGAAGGTGAAAATCAAGTTCAATGTGCTTGATTCTATCATGAAAAATCAAATTCAAAGTCATATATGTCAGCTTCAACATTGTCGCACCAAAGGATGGGAGGTTGATTTAAAGGACAATGAAGCTCAAAAAACAAAGATTACAACCATGTTATCTTAGCAGTGGTATTTTCCAAGACCCTATACTCAACTTCCATGCTTGATCGAGCAACATCATGTTGCTTTTTACTAGCACAAGAGATGAGATCAAAACCAAGATGGACCATGATGAGAACCTCATCATGAGCCATAACTAGCTCATTTTGACCCAATACAAAGGATAAAAGCTCCTACATAACTCAAGGAAAGGCTTAACTCAGAGAATTCTAAGTTTAAGGAGAAAACAAGTCATAAGGGGTAAAAATGCAATTTTACCAGTATAATCTGCATACAGGGTAATTCAGGGCCCAAACATAGGTCAAAGCAGCTTAATAAGAATAAAAGTGGGATGAGATGATCTAGCAAGGGCTACAGCACTTCCAAGAAACTAAATGATAATCTGTAACCCTAAAACAACCCACTTCAATTCACAAGGTTCGAGGCAAAGTAAAAATAGAATAAACCCTCTAAAATTCATAGAAAAATAATCTCTAGGGTTTAGAACCTTCAATTTGGCCTTCAGAACCCATTTTGACCTACATTGAGAACCATGCCCAATTAATAACTTAATTTGGGTTTTTGCATAAATTGACCGATCAAACAAGGTTTAATATAGAAATAAAATTCACCATCAGATTCCTTAGGTCCTAATTAATCATGTATAAAAACTTGAGCCTAAGAAGAAACCTCCTTGACCGACTTTACACTTTGGTCCTCATATATTTACTCTTTGGCCCTCAACTTTTGAACCCTCGCATTTTGGCCCCTAACTCTCCTTCGTTCTTTGCGATCAGGTCCCCCCTGCAAAACCTGCCAGCACCATGCTCCGGCGACCTTGCACGGAGCATGGCGCCGCGCAGGGTGAGGGGGGGGACCTGGCAAGTAAACCGGGGGTGCCCTGCGTCGTCAGCCGTCGCAGGGACACCCCCCTGGTCGTTGTAACCCACCATACCGGCCGTGCGAACGCACGGACGGTATGGGTTCTTGTTTCCGGCCATCCTCCGGCGAGGGAGACACGTCGTCTCCCTCCGCCTTCCTCCCTGTTTGATCCCTATAAATACCCCCCGTTGCTCCACCGACCGGGGCAGCTCGGGTCTGACAGAGAAAACCCCCAACTTTCCTCTCTTCTCTCTCCGGCAGACGCTCACCAGCTCCGGCGGTTCCTCCCCCTTCTCCTCTTCGCTCTGCCGCAATACCAGCAGCAGAGACTTCCTCCCCTGCTCTTCCCGCGCCACGCCGCACCCAGCTGGCGCCTCTCCGGCTCTCTGCTCGCCGCTGCCCCTTTCCTTGAGCATCGTCTTCTCCGGCGACAGTCGATACGACTGTCGCCCTGTTCCTCCCCCTTCGTCCCTGCAAGTAAGCTAGAACTACTCCCCTTCTTCCCCTCCTTCTTTCCCCGCCTTCAATTTATTCAATTAATCCCTCGACCGACCCTGACCATTGTCACCCCCTTCGTCTCCGGCCACCCTCCGGCGAGATGCTCCCATCGCTCCACAGCCTCACACACCTCGCCGACCCTCACCGAACCTCTGCCTCATCACACTGAGCACCCCCCACCCCTTCACTGCCACTCCACACCTCCGTAACGCTTCCCCCAACAAACCCATCCTCCGACCCACAGTCCGACCTAGGGCAGCCCTTGCACGCCGCCCCACGCCTCGCCACCACCCACACGAGCTTCGCCGCACCCTGGCGAAGCTCCCGGCACTTTCTGATTAGGCCGAGAGGCCGTTTTTCTGTGAACAGGCCACCCGACCTCCGCCGCCATTGCCGTGCAGAAGGAGCTGCTTCTGCCTGCAGCTACAGGCGCGCCACGCTCAGCGCCACGCCCAGATTCGACTCCCAGGCCTTGCGAGGCGTTTCGACAAAACACCAGGCTCGTAGCTAACGCAGAAGGCGTCGCGTAACGCCGCGATCTCCCGCTGCTTTCCCCGCTGCGGGCGCGCAATTGAGGTGGGACATTTAGTCCCACCTCGGAAAAGTCTGAAGAGGCGCGGCGATATAAGACGCAAAAGTGCTGGAGGCTTACTGCCTCAGCACACGGGGTGAGGTCCCCTTCACCCGCCCGGTTAACCGGTCTCGTCCGCGCTCACGCCCCGCGGACCTGACCCGACCCGAGCTGACTTAGACTGACCTGCACTCCTCGCCCACCACGCACGCCGGTGGGCCTGGACCCGGGCACGACCCGTACCCGATTACCCGGCAGCTCTGGGAGAGCTTTCCTAAGAGTGGTTTCAGAGAGAGAGAGACGCGGGGGAGAGGGTAGAGTAGGTTTTGTCCTCTAACGTAAGCTCTGAAGTGTGCAGGAACAGGTGAAGAAGAAGGAACCTGAGGAAGACACTGTAGCAACAGGCAGTTTAAGTCGTCTGATTTGGAAATCAGACGACGGCCTGAAGGGAAAAGAAGAAAGAAGGAGGGGCGACACCTCTGCAGAAAAAGAAAAGAAGGAAGAAGGAGATCTGAAGAAAGAAAGAAGAGCATCACCCCTGCAAAACAAAGAAGAAGAAGATCACCTCTGCAGAACAAAGAAGAAAGGAGATCTGAAGAAGAGCATCACCTCTGCAGAACTAAGAAGAAGAAGATCTGAGACGAGGAGAAACAAAGAGAAAGAAAAAAGAGACACCAAATTCTTTCTCTCTCTTTGTTTATTTTTGTAAAAGAAACATGTATATCTCTAGAATACAACTTGCTCCCTCGGGAACTCTTTTATTTTTCGAGTAAAAAATTTATATTTGAAATGTTGGTAATAACTGGCTATACTACAACGCTATAACAAACCACGTGAAGCCAACGCTATCATTTTGGCGCCGTTGCCGGGGAGCAACGGCTATTCTAGAGGTAAACATCCCTGTTTCTTTTTAATTTCTGATAATCTCCTCTCTTCTGTGCAGAAAACTACAGGAAATCAAGAAGACAAGCAACCGCACAATAACCACTCCGAGGACAGGTAAATTTTTCCTCTCGCTTTTAACCCCTAAAACTCAAAAGAAAGAAAAGAACAAGCAATATAGGGCTAACCTGTCTTCCATATTTAGTAACCATAAAAGTTGCATGTTTTCAACTCATTATTCCTGCACACTATTAAGGGTATTTAAGGGCTAACACATTCTTGCTTGAGCCCTAATTACCCAACAAAGAATTAACTAGACCAAGTAGAGCCAACCTAGGATCCAACACTAGGGATTTAGAGACACACTCCTTAAGCAAGAATTGAGGAAACCAAATGAAGTGTGCCCAAGCCCTTGTCTGAAAATACCTATTCAAAGAAAACCTAAAACAATTGGATCTCTAAACATTTGAACCCTAAAAGAAAGGACCCAAAAAGCTCTCAAAGGAACAAGAGGTAAAGTTGACTCCTTGGGTCAACCAACCTTAAAATTAGGTCACTTTCTCACTCAAAATACCTAAGAGTTCAAGTGTAACTTTAAGCACCCTGATCTTAAGCTTAAATTGGTAGACTTAAGAGGTCAAGATCCCCATTCTGGTCTACCTGGACCCGCAGTGACAAGAGAGGTCGGGTGGGGGAAACCCTGTAACCCGTGGGGACGCTCTACCGTGTAGGGGTCTTCGCGGGACTCTCCCTCTCTGGCTGCCCAGGTAATTCTCAGGTGGACGATCTTTCTGATCAAGGGGTCCATCTGCCCCGCACCTCTATAGTCACCCAACACATTTTTGGGTGCCTTGATTGGGTCCAGCACCTTCTAAACTTACCTCTTCCAACAGTGCATGTACGGAAGGAGGTCCCTAAGACCACCCTTAAGACCTCCTTTAGAAATTCGCTCTCGTCAAGGCCAAGCCTCGACGCCCGTGTTTGTGCAGAAACACCCTCACATTATTCTCTCTTCTGATTCAGAACCAAGTTCTTCTTCTTCCCCCATCATGGCTCAGCCAGTTGAGGAAGAAAATAATCTGGAACACCAGCTCCAGCGACTCAATGACCTCTTCCAAAACTTCGTGCACCCACCACAGCGTCCTATGATGCGGGACCACTACAATCCTGCTGCGGTGGCCATTGAGCCTCGAGTCAGAATCCCGACTGGAGGACCTGATTCCGAACTAAAGCCCAACATGATTCATGCTATACCTAAATTCCATGGGCTTAATTCTGAAGATCCCTTCCAGCACATCAAACAGCTAAAGCATCTGGCCCACACTTTTGGATCAGATGCGCAAAATCGGGATATTCTTCTCATGAAGATGTTCTCCTTTTCTCTTATGGACAAGGCCGCCCATTGGTATCAAACTCAGACCCGGCCGATCAACACTTGGGAAGAACTTCAATCCGAGTTTTTGAAAAAGTTCTTTCCCGTTGGTCGGACCAACGCCTTGCGCCATCAGATTACACACTTCACTCAACAATCAGGAGAACCTCTCCATGAGGCATGGGATCGTTTTCAGGATCTCATGAGAAAATGCCCCCATCACGGAGTTCCTAAATGGGAACAAGTCCAATCTTTTTACCAGGGACTCCGTGAGGACATCCGCCTTTTCGTCAATGCAACTTGCGGAGGAAACATCATGGGTCAACATGAAGACACCGTATGGGAGATTCTCGAAAATATGTGCGAGAACTCCATCAACAATGACTCCATGGGATTATTCGACAGGACGAATACCCGCGCAGCGACGAATCTTAAGGGAGCACATGAGACGCAGGGCCTGTCCGCATAGTCGACCTGGAATTAATGGCCAGTCGATTGGACAAGGTCTCAATTATTGAAAAGAAGGTGGATGAGCTGACTCAGCACTTGCAGCGAGCCACCTCCGCGCGTAACTCCTTTGCACAACCTCCTTCCACACAGGAGACTGTGCAAAACATCCTCCACCGATCTTCCCCTGGGATGGATCCGTATCCATCCCCATCTGATTCTTGGACTGGAAGATCATCTGATCCTTTCTACACCAGCCGGGGGAACTCCATTCCTCCTTTTCCTGATTCTCAGGAGGTTCCTCAGACCTGCGAGGACCTCAATGCCATCCAGAACGACCCATTCTCCGACACTTACAACCCTGGATGGCGAAACCATCCCAATTTTCAGTGGGTGGAAAATTCCCAAACCCAAAGACCACCTTTTCAGTCCCGCCCACAGCCCTCTCGTCACTACCAGCCGCCTCAGCCTCGGCCCAACCCTACTTATCCATCAGGGCCAAATCAAGATCAAATGTCCTTAATCCTTCATACTCTGGCTGACATTCAAAAAACGAATGCGGCTATTCAGAAACAGCACAAGGACGAGCTTACAGAAGTTAAAACTCAACTGGCTCAGTTGGCAAATTCTCGCCAACCAGGCACACTCCCCGCCCAACCTCTTCCTAACCCAAATAACGTGCCATCCCAGAAGCGCGTTATGAATCCAAATTTAGGCCACGCCCAATGGATTTATCAGGCTCCTACTGCTCCATCTCCAGATGAGATGGAAGCCTCAACTTCTTATGCGGGATTTCAGCAGCAGCCACCCCTCCTACCAAACCCAAACCAAAATCAGGCCGGATTAAATTCTGTAACAACACGTAGTGGTAAAACAACTCAAGACCCGCATTATCCGAACCACTCCCAGCCTGATAACCATGACCCTAGGATAGTTATCCAAGGTACCGCTGTTCCAGATCCACAACCTGGACCTATCTTAGAAGAACCAACCAAGATCCCATTTCCCGAGGCCCTGACCAAGGGAAAGAAGACCACCAAACCCGTGGCCCCTGAGGAGGACCTGGTCAAGCTCTTTGAGCAGGTCCACATAAACATCCCCTTGATGGATGCAATCCGCCACATACCAGCTTACGCACGATTTTTAAAGAATATATGTACACCCCAGCGTAAGCCGCGAACCAAGGGAGGGAGCCCAATTGTTCTGTCAGAACAAGCCAGCTCTGTAATCCTCAGTAGACTCCCACCCAAGGCAAAAGATCCTGGAACTCCCCTGATTTCCTGTAAGATAGGTGGTACCTAATTTGATAGAGCATTGTTAGACTTGGGTGCATCCATAAACCTGATACCCACATCCTTACTTGACCATCTAGAAGAATCTGAGCTGAAACCAACCGAGGTGACATTACAATTAGCAGATCGATCTATAAAGTCACCAAAAGGGATTCTCGAGGATGTTATCGTGAGAGTGAGGGATTTCTATTTTCCAGTGGACTTTATAGTCTTAGATATGGATGCACCTGAGAACCCTAAGGATACACCAATCATTCTAGGGAGACCTTTCTTGGCTACTGCTAGAGCCAACATCAGCTGTGAGGAGGGCCAAATAGAGCTTAAGTTTGGAGATCAAACATTGAAAATTGATATATTTAAGGCCCAACAAGGAATTAATTGCGGCGTCATCGAACAAATTTGTGACATCAAGACTTTGGTTGATGAATCACACCTCCAGAATGACTCGATTATGCCTCATCAACCACAGAAGGATGTTGACCCGCAAACAGAGGAGTCGAATCCAGATATGAACAACCCAGTAACTTCCACCCTTGAACCTCACATCTATACTGAACCACCCGCTGCTGCTGAAAACCCCATCCTCGAACTGAAACCCCTTCCTGCTCACTTGAAATACGTATTTTTGGGTTCTAATCAGACCTTTCCTGTGATTATCAATTCCAACCTCAGTCCTGAACAAGAATCCCGTCTGATTATTGTCCTCCAGCAACATCGCAGAGCCATCGGATGGACTCTCGATGATCTGACTGGAATAAGTCCCTCTTATTGTACTCATCATATCTATTCAGAAGAGGGCACACGACCTTCTCGTGAAATGCAGAGACGCTTAAACCCCAATCTGCAGGAGGTCGTGAAAAAGGAGATCATCAAATGGTTAGATGCCGGAATCATCTACCCGATCTCCGATAGTCGTTGGGTGAGCCCAATTCAGGTCGTGCCCAAGAAGGCAGGACTCACCACTATAACGACTGAGACCGGAGAAATCATTCCTACCCGATTAGCCAACTCGTGGAGAGTCTGTATAGATTACCATCGACTCAATTCCTCCACGAAGAAGGATCATTTCCCACTACCCTTCATTGATCAAATTCTCGAAAAACTAGCGGGAAATAGGTTCTTCTGCTTTCTTGACGGGTACTCCGGATATAACCAGGTGGCAATCCATCCTGAGGACCAAGAAAAGACCACGTTCACCTGCCCCTTCGGAACATACACTTTCCAAAGGATGCCTTTCGGTCTTTGCAATGCACCCGCTACTTTTCAGCGATGCATGCTTGCCATATTCTCAGATATGGTAGGTGATTATCTGGAAGTCTTCATGGATGACTTTTCAGTTTTCGGAGCATCATTCGACGATTACCTCCAACACTTGGTCCAGATACTCAGGCGGTGCATCGATGTGAATTTGGTTCTTTCCTGGGAAAAGAGCCATTTCATGGTGCCTGAGGGAATTGTCCTGGGACACTGATAAACGCCAGTTTATCATCATTTTTATGCTTTAAAACTAACCTAGCTCTTAGGATTTTACTCTGCAAACGGGTTTTTGGGCTGCATTTAGGCATAAATTAGGATAGGTATGCATTGCATTTTTTATTGTCATTTTAATGAGTTTTTGTGAGTGTTAGGGATGTATAGATGCACAGATCCCTAAAACCCTAGCACTCAAGAAGGCAATTGGTGAAGGAGAAGCCCAGACTAGCTGGAACTCAGCCTAATCTAGCTCACCTCAGCTTGATCCAGCTCACCTCAGCTTGATCTAGCTCACCGCAGCTGGAACCTAGCTTACTTGAACTAGGGTTAGCTCATCCCAGCTCCATTCAGCTAATCTCAGCTGGATGGCAGCTCAAGAGAGTTCACCTTAGCTCACCCTAGCTCAAGTCAGCTCAGATCCAGCTCAACTTAGCTGAGTCTAGCTCACCTCAGCTCCCACTAGTTCACAGGGAGCTCTAGCTAGCTCAGCTGAGTTGACAGGAGTTCACCCCAGCTCAGATCCAGCTACATCCAGCTCCACTCAACTCCAGCCAGCTGAAGAAGAATTCATCTCAGCTCAGGAGGCTCAAGTCCAGCTCCCGGGGATTCAGCTTAGCTCATCTCAGTTGAGCTAAGCTACCTTAGCTGCCTCAACCAGCTTGATTCTCCCCGATAGCACCAGACCTAGCTCACCTTAGCTCATTTTGGTAGAAGCTAGCTCACTTTAGCTTGGCTTAGCAACTAGCAAAGAACTAGCAAGCTAAGCCAGCTAGAGTAGCCCCATGCCAGCCTCTTCAGCAGCAGCCAGCTCCAGCTCCAGCTCCAGACTTCTTCTCCTCAGCTCCCTCCTCCAAACCCTAGCTCCAACACCTTCTCCTCTACTCCTCCATTAGCTAAGCTAGCTTAGCTTAGCTTAGCTTAGCTTAACTTAGCTATGCTCCAACTTCCTTGGCTTGTACTACCCCAAAAACCCACCTACCAACTCTACCCAACTAGCTCCACCTAAGCTCCACATAAGCTAACCTACTTGGCACCAACCTAACCTACCCACCACCTCCAAAAGACACCTAAAAGTGGCGCCAAAAACTACCCATAACCACCCCTTAATGGCACCACTTTTCCCTCCAAAATCTCCCCTCATCTCCACCACACAATCTCCCTTGAACCCATCTCCACCATCCACCTAACCCCCCTTCTAGAAGACCCCATGTTGGCGCCAACATGGTGGTGTCTCTCCACCACCAAAAGACACCAACACCACCATAACTACCCCCTTCAACACCTCTTGGGTTGGCGCCAACTCTCCTTAGCCATAGGATCACCAACCACCTCCATTCTTCCATCCTAGCCCTCCATTTCAAGGGGCACCTTAACCCCCCATCCTACCCTATAAAAAGACCACTACCCACCACCATTCAAGCCATCCTTGGCTAGCCATTTCACTCTCATATTCCACCAAGAATCCCACGTCCAAGAGAGAAGAAGAAGAAGAAGATTAAGGGGATATTCTGTCCCCTTGGTGCCTTCCCCTCTTCCCTTCTCTCTTGGGTCATGCCAGCCAAAGGAGGAGCCAGGCAAGGAAGATCTTGGAGGAGATCTTGAAGGTGGTCACGCCACCTTGGAGGAGTTTTAAGGGTGGTGCACGCCCACCCCTTTGGAGAGAGCATTAAAGGTGGTAGCTTCCACCTTGGAGGAGCTCTCAAGGAAGGAAAAGAAGGAGGCCCTCTTTTCAAGCCAAGGAGCAGCTAGGCTTGGAGCAAGAAGACAACCTTCTTCACCATTGTTACAAGAGGATTTGTGTTTCTTTTCTTGCTTTTAAATTGTTCAATTCTGGTAGAAGCTTTCCTCTACTTGTCCTTGAAAAGAACACTCATTCTACTCAATCAAAAAATGGCCTTCTTTTAAGCTTTTTATTGCAGTTGTTTGTTTTGGTTCTAGCACTTATTTCACCTCTTCTTCCTAATTACCCTAGGCCTACACTTGCCTAGAGTGAGCTTAGGAAGAAGATATTTCTATCTTTTAGATTTTTAATCATTTGTAGGTGTTAGTTCTTTTCGCTACAATCTGCCGTTTGCCCTCGTCTTTTCAAAATACAAAAAAATTACATATTGAAAAATATTAAAAAGAAAGTTGAGATTGTATTCCAAGCAAGAGAATCATTATTGCAATTTTTGCCTCCTTGGACGACCCTAGATACTCCCCTATCTAGGATATAAATTTTAAAAGCGAAAGCGGATTCGCGTGTTACAACGACATTAAAAAATTGCTTTTACAAATCACGCGTATTTCGCTGTCACTTTTTGGCGCCGCTGCCGGGGAGGCACGGCTTTGCATTAACTCATTTTCTCTTGCTTGAAGTGGATCTCATCCCCTTCTCTTTCTTTCTTTTGTGTGTGCAGGAACTACAGCGGGAAAGCGGGAATCTGCAAGCGAGAGCTTAAAGATCCTTTTCTTCCCGCGAAAATTCAGGTTGGTTCCTCTTTCTAGTCACATAATTAATTAAAACTACCAAAAATATATTAAACTTGGCTTTCAGGACCCTAAACACTTAAATGAAGTGGAGTGGTGCATTTTAAAATCATTGTTTGCTTGTATGCTTCTTTAGCACCATTCCATTGCAAGTATTGGTGTTCTGTTTTTCGGGTCTATATTTCTGTCCAGACTTGAAAAATCGATTCCTAACACCACAGGCCTCCTAAAATCATAAAATTTCATAGAGTGATTCCCAATTAAGTTTGGAACATCTGTTAAAAATTTCAGATCAATTGGATTTGTATTTAATTTTTAAAAATTCGTGGATTACAGAGGGGTCACACCCTCTAATCTTCCTGTTTTGCTATTGTCCGCGAATTTTCAGAATTTTTATACTCATCCAATTTTTGTGAAATTTATCTTGTTGGAATTCCTGTGAAATTTTACATATCATATAAAATCATAAAAATTTTCTGAGGTCTGTGGTAATACTGAAAAGTCTATAATACCCACGGGTATTATTTCTAGACTTTGACACCAGTATAATTAAAAATTCAAAACTATTATCAAACAAATTCCTAAAATCTTAGAAAAATATTTTCTGGAATCCTTGTTTGATTTTCTTCAAAGTAGTGGTGTTGTTTGACTTGTTTGGACCACTACTTAATTCTGAAAGCTAAAAATAATTCATTGGTAGTTAAATTTCTGTCTCAGGGATAATTGGTTTAGGGTTTCTTCTTTCTCTTTAGAGACTCAATTAAAAGGAAATATACAATCACACATACAACTTGTCTTTCCTTTGATTGTGAACTTTCAAACTTGTTTGAAAACTTAAAGAGAAAAACCCTAAAATTCATTTAATTAAATCACATCCTAAAAGACAAAAATATAAAAAAATTGTGTGACAACTTGATTTTCATTGGAGCCACTCTCCAATTCCTGCACACACACAAAAAAATCAAATAACAGGGCAACAACCCAATAAACGCCCTCCACATTCCGTGTGCACTATAGAATCCTAGACCTAATTAAAATTTGTAGCAACTTGACCCCTAAGGCTTTATCAACTTAGGCTTGCTATTTAGGTCTTAAGTTTTCTTTAGTTAGTACCAATTCTGTCATCTGTATCTGGTGTTCAGGCTGAGGGGCCGTGTCAAACGACCAGGCGCGGGTTTGTACAAGCACCTGGGGTTTTCCCTGGGAAACGTTTGGGCCCAAACCTCCCCTTAAGCAACTTGGCTAGATTTGTTGATAGAACGGGTATTCACTATTGACTACTTATTTCCTATATAGACCAAGTCTTAGGTTATTATTAGGGAGTCACAATTAAGTTAGGTCTAGTTTTTGTTTGTTTGAATTGCACACTTTCTCTCATCTCTTTCTCTTCTCCTCCCCTCCCCGTTCTTCCATTTTATGCACGGGCGACGGTCTCAAAATCCGCACTTGGAAGGACCATTTGATTTCGCCCCCCACGTAAAAAGACCACTTTTTCTGTCTTCTCCTAAAAAAATGGAAACACAACAAAATAGGTCCACTGACCCTTCCACGTCTACCTCTAACCCCACCTCTAACCCTAATTCTAACCCTTCCACTCAAAACCCAACCACCAGTAACTTTCCACACTTGGAGCTCCCCAATCTTGAGTTGCCCCACACACAACATCAAGACCCCCTACCTGATCTTTTAAAATTGATGGCCGATCAGATTAATAAATTAAATTCCAATCAACAAACATTGACTAGGAACATCCAAAACCTAGCCAATCCAAGGCCAAACCCACCACCCCGTCAGCAGCCTGTTGTTCCTCTAAAAGATTTCTATGATCCTTCTTATTATGAGGAACGACCAGGGGTGGTCATACCGGAGGGGGATTTTGAGATCAAGCCAGCCGTCCTGAACCTGATTAAACACTTTCATGGCCTTCCTAGGGAAGACCCTTTTAGCCACCTTGAAGAACTAACTCTTCTTGCACAGACAACCCGTTCCCGAAATGTGCAAGAAGACATATGGCTGATGCGGCTTTTTCCATTATCTCTTAAAGATAAGGCCGCTTATTGGTTCAGGACCATTGGCCGACCCATTACAACATGGCCTCAACTCAAGAGTGCCTTCCTCAAGAAATTCTTTCCCATAGGTCGTACCAATTCCTTACGAAGATCTATTACGACCTTTCACCAAAAATCTGGCGAAACTTTCCATGATTCTTGGGAAAGATTTCAGGACCTTTTAAGAAGTTGCCCGCACCACGAGATTCCTTTGTGGCAGCTCGTGCAAATCTTCTATCATGGATTAGAAGATCAAATCCGACAATTTGTCGACGCCTCGTGTGGCGGCAACTTCTTAAATAAAGATGCTGAAAGTGCTTATGATATATTTGAAGAAATGAGTGAAAACTCATTTAACCAAGCTTCCATGAACACATTTTGCAGAACCCACAACCCGCAGTTTGGTGTTCATGAAATAGGCGCTCAATCTATCCCAGTCGCCCAAGACGATCTTCAAATGATTGCTCAGAAACTCGACCAGATGCATATTAATCAGAAGAAAATTGAGGAAAGACTCGCCACATCAATTCAAGCTCCACGACCACATCTAACCCAACCTAACTTTCCACGAAGAGAAAATTTGCACAATCTCAACACCACTCCTGCTGATTATTCTGAGGTTGCCCATGATTCACTGGGGAATTTCATTTATCCAGATCTTAACCCCACCCAAAATATTTCTGCCATCCAGGAGCCCTTTAAAAATTCTTCCAATTGGAAAAATTACCCGAACTACTCCTGGAATAATCAAGTTTCCTCCCAACCATATCATTTTAATGGGTATGGGTCGAATCCAAATTTCCATCCTGGGCCATCCCAACAAGATATCAATGCCCAGATGCTACGGACCCTGCAGGATATGCAAACAAAAATGACGGAAGTAACCCGCAACATCACAAATTTGAACAATCAGATTGGGGTTGCTCCCACGCAAAGACCTGTAGGACATCTTCCGTCCCAACCCATACCCAATCCCAATCACCAAGGGAACCATTATATGGGCAGAAATCCACATTATCCAAATCAGCCTCCTCCTAATCCACCTCAGCAGCCGCCCAGGTTCCTGCAATCACAGGCCCCCCCACCTCCTCCAAATAATAATCCGACTGCACATGCAGTTACCTTGAGGAGTGGGAAAACCACCATTGACCCCGAGCCTTCGCACGAACCTGGTAAGATACATGTGCAAGTTGACTCCCCACCTCCCCATCAGGAAGAAAAAGAACAACAAAAATCTCAAGACAAGATTCCTATCCCTTTCCCACAAGCTCTCTACCCTACCACCAACAAAAGAAAGAAATCTGAGCCCACTACAGAAGAACTCATGGAGCTATTTGGGCAAGTTCATATCAATATCCCTCTCCTAGATGCTATCAAATATATACCTGCCTATGCTAAATTTTTGAAGGAAATTTGTACTCCTAAAAGGCAGGCCAAAAATCTAGGACAGGTGCATCTTTCGGAGACAGTAAGCTCTGTCATACAGAGTAAGCTGCCTCCTAAGATGAAAGATCCGGGGGCGCCTTTAATTTCTGTAATTATTGATGACACTACATTTAATCGCGCCCTCCTTGATCTTGGTGCCTCTGTAAATATTATTCCCACAAGTTTATTCGAAGAATTTCAGATCGGTGAATTAAAACCCGTCGAGGTTACCCTGCAATTAGCCGACCGATCTACAATCAAACCTCGTGGGATTGTCGAGGATGTATTAGTCAAGGTCCAGAATTGTGTCTTCCCTGCAGACTTTCTGGTTCTTGACATTGAGGCACCCGAATCATTACTGGACTCCCCGATAATCCTTGGACGCCCCTTTTTGGCTATTGCAAAGGCAAATATCAATTGCCACACAGGCAAAATGGATATCAACTGTGCAGGCCAAACTATCACCTTAGATATTTTTAAATCCTCCAGGAGATTCCATGATGATAACTTCTTTGAGGACTCAGATACTGAAATTTCTAA
Organism: Thalassia testudinum; assembly: GCA_037157565.1. Lineage (NCBI taxonomy): Eukaryota > Viridiplantae > Streptophyta > Magnoliopsida > Alismatales > Hydrocharitaceae > Thalassia > Thalassia testudinum. The sequence goes on along the minus strand of JAZHRO010000031.1, from coordinate 76,268,125 downwards.
TATGGTGGAGGAGACAATGTTAATAGATACCCTTACCGACCACAGTTTTTTTGAGGACTCTGATTCAGGCTCAGTGGTCGGCGAGATCTGTGATCCGGAAACTTGTCTTGACTCCAAATTTGTTCCTGATACCCCCCCTAACCCACCCACTATTCACGTACCTAATTTTTCCACACTAACTCACCATTCCTTCCCCGACCCCTTTCTTACGGACCTGCCACCAACCCCGCCCGAGTTTGGCACCCAACCTGAATTAAAACCATGGCCAGACTCGGGCCACACTTATCAATTTCCATCTCACTTTGATCCCAATATTATTTCTAATCAATTTTCTAGGGATCTAGACGAAGACAATTTTTTTGCGGGCATCCAAGTGTCCAATTATTTACATGATTTTCCGTCTTCTGTGCATGCCTTCACGCCCGGCTGAATGGCGTAAAAGATAGCACTGGATGGGAGGTAACCCATCATTTTTTTTCTTGCTTTCCTTTTTTCTTCTTTTTCCAGGTTTTATTCATCCTAAACCTGACCGTTCTTCACTAAGGTGATTCCTTTTCCCTCCTAATGCATGAGGACATGGCATATCTTAAGCATGGGGGGGTGTTTTTAAATTTTTACGATCGATTTAGGATGTTTAAAACCTAAAAACATGCAATTTTCTTTAATTTATTTCCTGCTTGCATACCCAAAAAAAAAAAAAATATATATATATATATATATATATATATATATATATATTGAAAACTTTTTGAGGAAAAATTTTGAAATCGGGACTACGGTCGAAAAATTCACTTCTGGTACAATGGGATTTAATCTTTAACAAACTAAGGATGAGGATATGGATCTGATCATTAGAATTCCAGGGTCTATTTTAGACTAGATCAGATATCCTTCTCTAAAATTCCACCTGAACTCATGATAGTTCAGGTGACTTGATCCTATTTTGTAATATGGAAAGTATTTGACTTAGTTTTTGATTCAAAAACCTGTGGTTCTTGAGAAACTTCTTGTGTCAATTTTCACACACAAGCCAACACTTAAAAATAACTAAAAATTTGAAAAACTCCCTTGTTTGGATTTAGTAAAAGTCTGAAGCAGATCATTGGTTTGAGTTCCCACCGTCGAGAAGAAGGAAAAAAACCTTCTTTGAGGACACGATGTCAACATGTTACCGCCTCGGTGCTGCTCTATATCTATATTTCATATCTTTAGACAGAGCATTAAAGCGCATTTCAGCAACTCAAGTGTCTTGGACGGTGCTCTACCTATAGCGTCGGAGCAAGAGCTTGAGTTTGCTTGGAGCGCCCCTTTTCACCGCATCGTGTTTTGGGGTTGTGAGCTCCTGGGTGGTGTCATGGACAGTGCTATCCCGAAGTACTGGCGCCAGAGCCCCCTCGAGGAATGGTAACGGGAATGATGATACTGACACATCTGTTGTAAGACTAAGCTAAAAATAAGCATGGGGGAGAGAAAAAAAAAAAAATAATAATAATAATAATAACACGTCCTTATAAAGGTTGGCTTTTCACAAGCACAGACACAAGGTTTTAAAGGAATTTGCAAGTTGCGAATCAGATTCACAAGCCAGAAAAATCCTAAAAACAAACATTTCAAGTCATCTGAATTAACAAGGGGTTAATTTGTGAATTTTCTGAGGATATATTGATCCCGTTCTATCTAATGGTTGGATCCAAAAACAAATCCTGATGTTTATCTTCAACAAATCCCGTATCTCCTGTGTTTTAATCTACCAAGGTCCCTTAATCTCTTTTTCTCCTCAAAAGTCAAAAAAAAATTAGATTTCGCAAAAATTCCGTTTTCCAAAAAAATTAATGTTTTGCTAAGAGACTAGCAAAAGATAAGCATGGGGGTGTGATAAACGCCAGTTTATCATCATTTTTATGCTTTAAAACTAACCTAGCTCTTAGGATTTTACTCTGCAAACGGGTTTTTGGGCTGCATTTAGGCATAAATTAGGATAGGTATGCATTGCATTTTTTATTGTCATTTTAATGAGTTTTTGTGAGTGTTAGGGATGTATAGATGCACAGATCCCTAAAACCCTAGCACTCAAGAAGGCAATTGGTGAAGGAGAAGCCCAGACTAGCTGGAACTCAGCCTAATCCAGCTCACCTCAGCTTGATCCAGCTCACCTCAGCTTGATCTAGCTCACCGCAGCTGGAACCTAGCTTACTTGAACTAGGGTTAGCTCATCCCAACTCCATTCAGCTAATCTCAGCTGGATGGCAGCTCAAGAGAGTTCACCTTAGCTCACCCTAGCTCAAGTCAGCTCAGATCCAGCTCAACTTAGCTGAGTCTAGCTCACCTCAGCTCCCACTAGTTCACAGGGAGCTCTAGCTAGCTCAGCTGAGTTGACAGGAGTTCACCCCAGCTCAGATCCAGCTACATCCAGCTCCACTCAACTCCAGCTAGCTGAAGAAGAATTCATCTCAGCTCAGGAGGCTCAAGTCCAGCTCCCGGGGATTCAGCTTAGCTCATCTCAGTTGAGCTAAGCTACCTTAGCTGCCTCAACCAGCTTGATTCTCCCCGATAGCACCAGACCTAGCTCACCTTAGCTCATTTTGGTAGAAGCTAGCTCACTTTAGCTTGGCTTAGCAACTAGCAAAGAACTAGCAAGCTAAGCCAGCTAGAGTAGCCCCATGCCAGCCTCTTCAGCAGCAGCCAGCTCCAGCTCCAGCTCCAGACTTCTTCTCCTCAGCTCCCTCCTCCAAACCCTAGCTCCAACACCTTCTCCTCTACTCCTCCATTAGCTAAGCTAGCTTAGCTTAGCTTAGCTTAGCTTAACTTAGCTATGCTCCAACTTCCTTGGCTTGTACTACCCCAAAAACCCACCTACCAACTCTACCCAACTAGCTCCACCTAAGCTCCACATAAGCTAACCTACTTGGCACCAACCTAACCTACCCACCACCTCCAAAAGACACCTAAAAGTGGCGCCAAAAACTACCCATAACCACCCCTTAATGGCACCACTTTTCCCTCCAAAATCTCCCCTCATCTCCACCACACAATCTCCCTTGAACCCATCTCCACCATCCACCTAACCCCCCTTCTAGAAGACCCCATGTTGGCGCCAACATGGTGGTGTCTCTCCACCACCAAAAGACACCAACACCACCATAACTACCCCCTTTAACACCTCTTGGGTTGGCACCAACTCTCCTTAGCCATAGGATCACCAACCACCTCCATTCTTCCATCCTAGCCCTCCATTTCAAGGGGCACCTTAACCCCCCATCCTACCCTATAAAAAGACCACTACCCACCACCATTCAAGCCATCCTTGGCTAGCCATTTCACTCTCATATTCCACCAAGAATCCCACGTCCAAGAGAGAAGAAGAAGAAGAAGATTAAGGGGATATTCTGTCCCCTTGGTGCCTTCCCCTCTTCCCTTCTCTCTTGGGTCATGCCAGCCAAAGGAGAAGCCAGGCAAGGAAGATCTTGGAGGAGATCTTGAAGGTGGTCACGCCACCTTGGAGGAGTTTTAAGGGTGGTGCACGCCCACCCCTTTGGAGAGAGCATTAAAGGTGGTAGCTTCCACCTTGGAGGAGCTCTCAAGGAAGGAAAAGAAGGAGGCCCTCTTTTCAAGCCAAGGAGCAGCTAGGCTTGGAGCAAGAAGACAACCTTCTTCACCATTGTTACAAGAGGATTTGTGTTTCTTTTCTTGCTTTTAAATTGTTCAATTCTGGTAGAAGCTTTCCTCTACTTGTCCTTGAAAAGAACACTCATTCTACTCAATCAAAAAATGGCCTTCTTTTAAGCTTTTTATTGCAGTTGTTTGTTTTGGTTCTAGCACTTATTTCACCTCTTCTTCCTAATTACCCTAGGCCTACACTTGCCTAGAGTGAGCTTAGGAAGAAGATATTTCTATCTTTTAGATTTTTAATCATTTGTAGGTGTTAGTTCTTTTCGCTACAATCTGCCGTTTGCCCTCGTCTTTTCAAAATACAAAAAAATTACATATTGAAAAATATTAAAAAGAAAGTTGAGATTGTATTCCAAGCAAGAGAATCATTATTGCAATTTTTGCCTCCTTGGACGACCCTAGATACTCCCCTATCTAGGATATAAATTTTAAAAGCGAAAGCGGATTCGCGTGTTACAACGACGTTAAAAAATTGCTTTTACAAATCACGCGTATTTCGCTGTCAGACACTCAATTTCGGAGAAAGGTATCCAAGTTGATCGAGCTAAGGTTAATCTGATTTCTCACCTTCCTATGCCTAGCTCGATCAGGGACATCCGATCCTTTTTAGGGCATGTCGGTTTTTATCGACGATTTATCCCTGATTTTTCAAAAATCGCACGCCCCCTGACCACTCTTCTCTCCAAGGATGTTCCCTTCGAAATTTCCAAGGAATGCACTCAAGCATTTGAAATCCTACGTGACTGAGTCACCCAAGCCCCGATCCTACAGTCCCCTGATTGGTCTCAACCCTTTGAGATCATGTGTGATGCATCCGACTTCGCTGTAGGAGCGGTTTTGGGACAGAAAAATGACAAGAAACCTGTGGTCATTTACTACGCCAGCAAAACACTCGATGAGGCTCAACGTAACTATACGGTTACTGAGAAAGAGCTGCCAGCTGTAGTATTTGCCCTAGAAAAGTTCAGATCGTACCTTCTGGGTTCCCGTGTCATCATATACTCGGATCACACAGCTGTGAGGCATCTCCTTGCAAAGAAGGACGCGAAACCTCGATTAATCCGATGGATCTTGCTGTTGCAAGAATTTGACCTTGAGATTCGCGACAAAGCGGGAAAGCAAAACGTGGTAGCTGATCACTTGTCCCGTCTTCCTTCTGAAATAATTGACCCTTCCGGAACCATCACTGAGCATTTTCCCGATGAGCACCTGCTGACTATTGGTACTAGCCTTCCATGGTTTGCTAATATAGTAAATTACTTGGCATCTCATCAGACCCCGTCCGATTGGCCGAAGGCCAAGAAAGACAAATTACGCTCCGATGCCAAGTATTACATTTGGGAAGACCCGTACCTCTTCCGCATAGGTGCCGATCAGATCATCCGGAGATGTGTCCCGGAAGGGGAATTCAACAGCATCCTCTCTTTCTACCATGACCAGGCATGCGGTGGCCATTTTGCCAGGCATAAAACCGCATCAAAAGTCCTCCAGTGCGGCTTTTACTGGTCCACACTGTTCAAAGATGCATACAATCACTGCAAGGCATGCAGTCGTTGCCAGACTTTGGGCAACATGAGCCATCGCGACATGATGCCTATGCAACCGATTCTAGTATGCGAAATCTTTGATGTTTGGGGGATTGATTTTATGGGCCCCTTTCCTGTTTCGGATGGTTTCGAATACATTCTGTTGGCTGTGGACTACGTGTCCAAATGGATCGAAGCCATACCAACCCGAACCTGTGATCACAAAATCGTTCTCAAATTCATTCATCAACACATTTTCTCAAGGTTCGGGATTCCTCGTGCAATAATCTCTGATGGGGGGACCCATTTCACAAATGCTCAGTTTAGGTCACTGATGACCAAATACGGGGTGTCTCACCGAATCTCTACTCCTTACCACCCCCAAACTAATGGTCTAGCTGAGCTGTCTAATCGGGAGATCAAGAAAATCCTGCAAGTCACTGTTCGACCTGACAGGAAGGACTGGTCGTCCCGACTTCCGGAAGCATTGTGGGCCTATAGGACCGCCCACAAGACCCAATTGGGCATGTCTCCCTTTAGACTGGTGTACGGAAAGGCATGCCACCTTCCCGTCGAACTGGAGCATAAAGCCTATTGGGCAGTACGGAACTGTAATCTAGATCTTTCCAAGGCTGGGACCCACAGAAAACTCCAAATCAGCGAGATCGATGAATTACGCATAGACGCGTACGAGAACTCGCAAATCTACAAGGAGCGGGTTAAAGCCTTCCACGACAAACACATCTCGAGAAAGATCTTTCATCCTGGTCAAAAGGTCCTACTCTTTGATGCCCGACTCAAACTCTTCCCAGGAAAACTGAGATCTAAGTGGGTCGGACCATATTTGGTCCGACAAGTTTTTGGAAATGGAGCAATCGAAATCAGTCCACTCAGCCACGATTCTGAACCTTTCATCGTGAACGGTCAGAGACTCAAGCCGTTCATTGATGTAACTTCTACTGATTTGGCTGAGGCATCTTATATCCTCCTTTCCCCTTGAGCTTATTGCGCCCAGCCGATGGCGTAAAACTCAGCACTTAACGGGAGGCAGCCCGTCATTCTCTTTGAAAACCTGAAACTTGTTCTGACACCTTTTAGCACTCGAAGTTCACCCTTGTAGACAGCCGACCCCAACTCAGATGCTTGCATCTAGGATTTGAAATCGTCCGCAAAAATTCAACCCGACCCATCCACTCATCCAAATTTCTGTCTTAAGGAATGAACTAAGACCCCCTAGGTTACAATGAGGACATTGCAAATCTTAGGCATGGGGGGGTATGAAAGTGCAAAACTTGTAAGAAAAGGTTTCAAACAAAAAAATTCACATATGCCAAAAACACCATAAAAATTATAAAAAAAATTCGAAAAAGAATAAGAGGAAAAGAGGAGAAGGAAATTTTGTGGAGGAGAAAAGAAACAAAATGAAAAAGGAGCACAAAATTATGAGAAAAAGTGATAGTCATTAGTAAGGAACTAAGGAATTAACCTAAGTTCTAGACCTCATTCAAGAAAAGTGCACAAAGAGATTAGTAAAGAATGCAAACCTTAGGCATTCTTGAATAGACTCTTAGTACCCATTAAGATCTGGACACTCCTCAAGAGGTTGAGGAAAATGAAAAGCTGAAGTATTAGGTCTAAGGCTTAGGGAGTATTCAGCCTCGTTAACTAACTTTTGGTTTACGGGACTCAGTAACCTAAGCACCCTAACCTCACACACAGCCTGGTTCAGTAAGCGTAAAAATCAGAATCACACAGAAGCGTCGCAAAATTCTGAAAAGAACACCTAGAATAGGAGCGGCCGATCAACACAAGTTGATTTGGACGAGTTCCCAGCGCGGAGAGGCAGGAAATCCCCTCGAAGATGCGTAACAAAATATCACCTCCTCGGTGCTTGTCTCTTAGGATATTTACATATCCTACTGGGGGCATGTAAGCACTCTGCTGGTTCAGATTCCATGGATGGCATTATCTCGAAGTGTCAATTGCCAGGGTCTGGATTCGGCCACGGAACACCATGGATGGGATTATCTCGAAATCTCAATAGCCAGGGTTCCGGGGGTTGCCATGGGCGGTGCTATCTCGAAACATCGATCGCCAGGAACCCTTGAGGATTGATGATGGGAGCAAGGAATCTGATACAGACCGTGTTGAAAAGCCAATCCTAGGCTAGAACTAAAAAGAAAAAGAGAGAGAAAACTCTCCAAACAGAAAAACTTTCTATCTCTCTCTTACAAAATGCACTGCGAACTGAGCCAGGGCTAAAATCATTTCAAGCACGGGTGCTTTAACCACGAAGTCCAATAAACCTTAGGTTAGTTCTTGTGGACCTTAAAAACCTTTGCTAAAAGACTGAGGCTAAGGCTAGACAGATTTGGATCTTGATTGGTACTAGAGTACCTTTTAAGCCTATGGTCAGCATTCTAACCTAATCTATGCTCAAATAAAAAAAGGCATTTATCTAAAACTATTAAAAACTTCATGTTCTAGAACAAGGGTTGAAACCTTAAGTTTTTGCTAAGGGACTAGCAAAAGCTAGGCATGGGGGTATGATGAGAACCTCATCATGAGCCATAACTAGCTCATTTTGACCCAATACAAAGGATAAAAGCTCCTACATAACTCAAGGAAAGGCTTAACTCAGAGAATTCTGAGTTTAAGGAGAAAACAAGTCATAAGGGGTAAAAATGCAATTTTACCAGTATAATCTGCATACAGGGTAATTCAGGGCCCAAACATAGGTCAAAGCAGCTTAATAAGAATAAAAGTGGGATGAGATAATCTAGCAAGGGCTACAGCACTTCCAAGAAACTAAATGATAATCTGTAACCCTAAAACAACCCACTTCAATTCACAAGGTTCGAGGAAAAGTAAAAATAGAATAAACCCTCTAAAATTCATAGAAAAATAATCTCTAGGGTTTAGAACCTTCAATTTGGCCTTCAGAACCCATTTTGACCTACATTGAGAACCATGCCCAATTAATAACTTAATTTGGGTTTTTGCGTAAATTGACCGGTCAAACAAGGTTTAATATAGAAATAAAATTCACCATCAGATTCCTTAGGTTCTAATTAATCATGTATAAAAACTTGAGCCTAAGAAGAAACCTCCTTGACCGACTTTACACTTTGGTCCTCATATATTTACTCTTTGGCCCTCAACTTTTGAACCCTCGCATTTTGGCCCCTAACTCTCCTTCGTTCTTTGCGATCAGGTCCCCCCTGCAAAACCTGCCAGCACCATGCTCCGGCGACCTTGCGCGGAGCATGGCGCCGCGCAGGGTGAGGGGGGGGACCTGGCAAGTAAACCGGGGGTGCCCTGCGTCGTCAGCCGTCGCAGGGACACCCCCCTGGTCGTTGTAACCCACCATACCGGCCGTGCGAACGCACGGACGGTATGGGTTCTTGTTTCCGGCCATCCTCCGGCGAGGGAGACACGTCGTCTCCCTCCGCCTTCCTCCCTGTTTGATCCCTATAAATACCCCCCGTTGCTCCACCGACCGGGGTAGCTCGGGTCTGACGGAGAAAACCCCCAACTTTCCTCTCTTCTCTCTCCGGCAGACGCTCACCAGCTCCGGCGGTTCCTCCCCCTTCTCCTCTTCGCTCTGCCGCAATACCAGCAGCAGAGACTTCCTCCCCTGCTCTTCCCGCGCCACGCCGCACCCAGCTGGCGCCTCTCCGGCTCTCTGCTCGCCGCCGCCCCTTTCCTTGAGCATCGTCTTCTCCGGCGACAGTCGATACGACTATCGCCCTGTTCCTCCCCCTTCGTCCCTGCAAGTAAGCTAGAACTACTCCCCTTCTTCCCCTCCTTCTTTCCCCGCCTTCAATTTATTCAATTAAGCCCTCGACCGACCCTGACCATCGTCACCCCCTTCGTCTCCGGCCACCCTCCGGCGAGATGCTCCCATCGCTCCACAGCCTCACACACCTCGCCGACCCTCACCGAACCTCCGCCTCATCACACTGAGCACCCCCCACCCCTTCACTGCCACTCCACACCTCCGTAACGCTTCCCCCAACAAACCCATCCTCCGACCCACAGTCCGACCTAGGGCAGCCCTTGCACGCTGCCCCACGCCTCGCCACCACCCACACGAGCTTCGCCGCACCCTGGCGAAGCTCCCGGCACTTTCTGATTAGGCCGAGAGGCCGTTTTTCTATGAACAGGCCACCCGACCTCCGCCGCCATTGCCGTGCAGAAGGAGCTGCTTCTGCCTGCAGCTACAAGCGCGCCACGCTCAGCGCCACGCCCAGATTCGACTCCCAGGCCTTGCGAGGTGTTTCGACAAAACACCAGGCTCGCAGCTAACGCAGAAGGCGTCGCGTAACGCCACGATCTCCCGCTGCTTTCCCCGCTGCGGGCGCGCAATTGAGGTGGGACATTTAGTCCCACCTCGGAAAAGTCTGAAGAGGCGCGGCGATATAAGACGCAAAAGTGCTGGAGGCTTACTGCCTCAGCACACGGGGTGAGGTCCCCTTCACCCGCCCGGTTACCCGGTCTCGTCCGCGCTCACGCCCCGCGGACCTGACCCGACCTGACCCGACTTAGACTGACCTGCACTCCTCGCCCACCACGCACGCCGGTGGGCCTGGACCCGGGCACGACCCGTACCCGATTACCCGGCAGCTCTGGGAGAGCTTTCCTAAGAGTGGTTTCAGAGAGAGAGAGACGCGGGGGAGAGGGTAGAGTAGGTTTTGTCCTCTGACGTAAGCTCTGAAGTGTGCAGGAACAGGTGAAGAAGAAGGAAGCTGAGGAAGACACTGTAGCAACAGGCAGTTTAAGTCATCTGATTTGGAAATCAGACGACGGCCTGAAGGGAAAAGAAGAAAGAAGGAGGGGCGACACCTCTGCAGAAAAAGAAAAGAAGGAAGAAGGAGATCTGAAGAAAGAAAGAAGAGCATCACCCCTGCAAAACAAAGAAGAAGAAGATCACCTCTGCAGAACAAAGAAGAAAGAAGGAGATCTGAAGAAAAGAAGAAGAAGATCACCTCTGCAGAACAAAGAAGAAAGAAGGAGATCTGAAGAAGAGCATCACCTCTGCAGAACTAAGAAGAAGAAGATCTGAGACGAGGAGAAACAAAGAGAAAGAAAAAAGAGACACCAAATTCTTTCTCTCTCTTTGTTTATTTTTGTAAAAGAAACATGTATATCTCTAGAATACAACTTGCTCCCTGAGTTCGACTTCGGGAACTCTTTTATTTTCCGAGTAAAAAATTTATATTTGAAATGTTGGTAATAACTGGCTATACTACAACGCTATAACAAACCACGTGAAGCCAACGTTATCAGACCACATGACCAATAGTGGAACATCAGTCATCAAGATTACTTGCATAGCTAGCATCCAAATAGCTAGATAAAGAAATTAGAGATTGTTCGGAATAATAAAGACCAAGATAGATGATGCCCTTAAGATAGTGTAGGACATTGATGAGCTTATATTTGTGGGCTATTTAGGTATTTCAATGCTTAGACATTAAGTTTTATTTAACATTTATTTAGCATGCATTAGGATGTAAATAGATTAGTTTATATTTTTGACTTGATTGCATAATTCATGCATTGCATTCATAATTAAAAGCATTTATAATTGACTTAGAATGGCATGCATTTGATTAGTTAACCAATTAGGTCATTACATGTATTGTTTTGGATTTAACATAGAAGTTAAGGGTTTGTACATAAATAAATTATCATTTCTTTTTATTATTTTATTCACTTTCTTCTCCAATGGATGCATGCAGGAGACGCACCCACCTAAGAGCATCAAGGAAGAAGCGATAGAAGTGGATCTCTATTCCCCACGTTCTTTGTCGCTTCATCTCTTCCCCTTAACCAACGCAAGTTATTCTCCTGCAATATAAAATGAAGCTTCAACGGTAGAGCTAGGGAGGCCACCATCCCACTCCACCACTATGCAGGGCTTCAAGCTCATCGTTTCACCACTGTGGGCCTCGACCGCAGCAGGAGTTCTGCTTCCGTGGGTGTGCGGGGTGACAACCCACACCACCATCCACAAAGCCTCGTAACACAATCGTAACTGCAACCATCACCGCACCTACAACCCTCACTGCGCCATCCAAGCATAGTCACAGCAACTCCACCACGCAAGCATGCCTCGCATCCATCCTCGCTACGCCATCCCCTTCGGTTAAGTCATCCGGGAAGGTTCCCGGACATCTAAAGACCCATCAAGCCACCACCATCTTCACTTCTTCCTCTTCATTTCTTCTTCTTCATTTTCCTCTACAACCAAAATGAACCCAACATCACCACCCACCAAGCACCACTCCAAGTGGCCAACGGCCACTGAAGCAGCCAGCCGCCACCCTCCTTGAGCGTGCCACCGCACGCAGAGCGCCACCCACCTGCACGTGTGGCCACTCTGTCTACTTGCTACTGCTGCACACGCTAAGTGCGGTGCCCTGCTCACCACACCTTCCACTCACCCCTGCGTACCGCTGCCTGCTTGCGCACGCCCTCACTCATCCACCGCCATCAGCCTCGCCACCTTACTGACACCTTCCTCACACGCGTGCTCCACGTGCAGCAGCCAGCAGTGCACCTACGCACACAGTCTAGCAACCCCTCTCATGCATGACAACAGCAGCAGCGCAAGCACTCCCCGCACCTCCACCGCTTGTCATCTCCTCGTCCTTGCAACCTGCAACAGCTCAACAGCCACCTCCACCCACCACCCACTCCTCCTCACTGTTGCTGTCTCCGACACACCCATCTCTCACTGCCACCTCCACCACGGAGCCCTCGCTTCACTCTACCTTCAGTGTGCTCCTCGCAGCCAACCCTCCTCTCCTCCGTGTGCAGGCTCAAGAGGAATCCATTCCCCTATTTTACTACAGTAGAAGTGGTATTAGTTTCTACATTCCATTGCCATTGTCAAAAGTTGGATTTTGTTTAATTAATATTATATTATGCCTACTTTGCTCAAATACCCCTCCACTTTCACACAAATATAATTTCAGCATATCTTATCATTGTTATCTTGATTTAAAGTGGATTTTGGTTTCATTAGTTGGGGGAAATCATACTGAACATCATTTCTCTCATTTTGCGAGTTTGTAATAGGCACGTGCCTCCCTGTGGAGACGACTTGCTCCTCATTGAGTGGTTAATTTTAATTCAATACTTTGATTAGTCGATTTTTCACCACTTAGAAATACAAATGAAAAATCATTTTAAATCATCTTTTCAGACATGCTTAGCTGCTGCAAAATATTTTTTAGTAGGTTGATGCATGAATTGAGATAATTTATTGGTAGCATATGTAAAATTAGGCCTTGTAAAAGAGAGGTACTATAACCCACCAATTATTTGTCTCTATAAAGGAGGGGAATCAAATAGCTCTAAATCAGTCTTGTTGAACACCTCAATAGAAAAGGGTGTTTTCATAGGTTTAACACCATCAAGTTTGAACTTGTATAAGAGATTATGAATATAATGATGTTGAGAAAGAAAAAGCCTAGTGGTCGTTTGTTTAAGTTCAATTCTCAAGAAGAAAGATGGAAATGTTGGGGTTATTCCATAAATGACCCACCTCTTGCTTAGGATGGACTTGGACATTAACTGATTTCAACTGAGCTTCATATTAAATGGATACTGGTATTAATGTACCAATATCGGTATCCCTTGATATAGAATGGATATCGATACTAGTCGGTACAACATATGTTGAGTACCGATACTGTTGAATCAGTACTGGTATCATTGACATACAGGTATGAGTTCCATATCCAAAGGAGAACCTATACTGATGCCAAGTATCAGTACCCATGGTTATAGCTTAGAACTTAAGCTCAGATAAGTACTTTTCTAGTAATGGCGTATTGGTACTGAAGTCTAGTACCGATACTCTATGAGTACTAATATCACTCCAGAATTAACCTGATCTAACAAGTATCGGTACCCATGACCAATACCAGTACTTGTTGATTACTGGTTACTTAGCCTGTAGCCAACAAGCATCAGTACTAAAACCAAGTACCGGTGTTGGTAAGCTACAGGTCTTGGTCATTTCAGACCCAGAACTTGATCTGTGACTCATGTGTATCGGTACTTGTCACAAGTACTGATATACACAAGTTATAGATTTTGGACCTCAAGGACCTAATACTGATATGTGGCTTATAAGTACCAGTACTCATTGTGAGTACTAGTACTTGTAAGTTACAGTCCATATATTTGGAGTTCATAAACCTTGATCTATGGCTTAGGTGTACCAATACTCATGTTGAGTACCGGTACCAATAAGCTACAATCTTTGTTCTAGAAAATTGGAGCCAAAATTTTATGACACATGTATCGATACTTGAGACAAGTACCAGTACTTATGTTAGTTACGAAGAGCTTTTCAAGGTTTTCAAAAGTCATGATGCAAACATCTAAACCCTAGTTTATACAATATCCTACGATATAATGGCAAAGCTATTAGAATAAAATGAGATGCATAAATTAATGTGAAACAAGAAAAACAAAATAGATATATATATCTATATCTACATAAGTAAAATATCTAGATACCCATATTCATTTTCTTTTAGATGAACAAGGGCTGCAGAATGAATATTCCAAGAGTTCCTCTTCCTGATAGGAGCAAGATCACGCACAAGCAGATCTCTTCCAATCTACCTATTAACCTACCCATGCCTCCTCCTCTTTTCTTCTCATGATGGGAATGAAAAAGAAAGCTCAAGAGGTCTCTTGGGGACCATAACTACCTATTAATCAACAATTAGCAAAGTAATTGCTGGGTGATTTGTGACTTCATCCATCAAGAAGTCCCAATTCACAACTTAGTCTCTGCACATGTATTTATCTTAACCACACCAACTATTTACATTTTATGTCCAAACCAAAATTAACATAAGTTGATCACTTTAAGTTATGGGCATTAACATAACAGTCATCATACATGTATTGATTATTTGATTATATCCATACATATATATACACATACAAGTCCATATGTTGGATTTTAATCCAACAGGAAACCCCATATCTCATACACTCAAGGAAAATAATAGATCATCCAGAGCAACCTTGTTGGAGCTTATTACCAAGATATCATCAACATTTATTAAAAAGTACATACGAACAACTGAAGTGTGGTAGATGAAGAAAGAAGAATCAATATGTGACCCTAAGAAGCCATGAGCAACCTAAAAAGGAGTAATATCCTTAGACTAGGTCTTAAGCTTGCTTGAGCCCATACAAGGACTTATGTAGGTGGAAAATGTAATCAAGAAGATCAAGATGCACAAAACCTTGAGATTTTGCCATATGAACTTCCTCTTCAAGGGTACCATGTAAAAAGGAATTCTAAATATCCAATTGATGGAGATACCAACCTTGAGAGATTGCCAATGCTAAAAGCACTCGCACTTACTGTATAGTTAATGAATAGACTAGATGTGTCAAAGTAATCCAAGCCCTAATGTTGATGATATCCCTTAGCTACTAATCGTGCCTTGCAGTGCTCAATAGTACCATCTTTCTTCCTTTTGATTTTATAAACCCATTTGTTACTAAGAATGTTCATAGAGGTTTCCGTGGTACTAACGACCAAGTTCCATTACTTAAAAGAGCATTGATTTCATCACTCATTGCATGTACCCCTTTTGTCTGTTTAGAAGCCTCATAATATGTGGTTGGTTCAGTGGCAATAGTTTCAAGCTAATATATTTGGGGCATGCGATAAAGAGTACTATTAAAAACTTTATTTTTAAAAATCCCCCTCCTGGCTCTAGTGACCATTCCATGAGTGTGTGGCTATTGTTGTGGTGAAATTGCAGTTGTGGAAGAACCAGCTGGAGCAGGAGTACAGTGATGAAGTTATTAAAGGTTGTTGCTAGTTGGCTAAATAATGGGAGGCAATTTCATATGGTATTGATGAGCATAGCAAGTGTTGAGAAGGAGCAACTA
The DNA here is from genome assembly GCA_037157565.1 of Thalassia testudinum. NCBI lineage: Eukaryota > Viridiplantae > Streptophyta > Magnoliopsida > Alismatales > Hydrocharitaceae > Thalassia > Thalassia testudinum. The sequence continues at coordinate 76,252,991 of JAZHRO010000031.1, read as the reverse complement.
CTGAGGGAGGTTGTTGCTATTCTGAAGGACTGAAATTGTTGTAATGAGAAATAGAAAATGGAATGGGCAGTCAGCTAACACTAGAAGGAGTTGAAGTCAGTGCTAGTTGAGCTGACAAGTTTGTGAAAGGGAAAAAAGCTTCAGCAAAGTTAACATGTCTAGCAAAAATAAATTTCTAAGCATGCATATTGAAGCATCTGTAAGCTTCATGATAGGAAGAATATCCAAGCAAAACATGTTGAGAAGACCCGCACTCCAATTTATGTTTTGTATTTGGCTTAAGAAATGGGTAGCATAGTAATCAGGAACCATATCAAATAGTAATTCATAGGGAGATTTTCCATCCATCATAAGAGAAGGCAATAGATTGATGATATGAATAGCCGTGTGAAAGGCATGGAACCAAAATCTTAGTGGAACCTTAGAATAAAAGAGAAGAGCATGCCCAATCTCAGTAATATGATGATTTTTACCCTCCGCACAACCATTCTGTTCAGGAGTATATGCCCTTGAGATTGTAGCCAAGGTGAAACTTTCTAGTACTCACCCCCTTAATCAAAATGTAAGGTTTTAATATGAACATTAGATTGTGTTTGAACATATGCAACAAATTGAGTGACTATAGAAAATACGTTAGACTTTTGAGTCATAGGATAGATCCACACAAACTTTGTATGGTCATCAATGAAAGTAACTACATATTTATGACCATTATAAGAACAAATAGGTGTAGTCCAGATATCTGAGAAAATTATGTCAAATGGTCTTTTACTAATAGAATGTGTAGGTAACAAATGCATCTTATGTGATTTGCCTTGCATAAATGTTTCATACAAGCCTTTATTAATTTATGTCATTAGACATCGAGTAACCACATGCACAAAGATCACTTCTTACAGTATTGTAGCTAGCATGCCCCAAGTGTGAATGCCACAAATGAAGAGAGGCTTTTCGACAGGAATGTGCAGTAGCAACTTCTCATGAAGCATGTGCCTAACTTTTTGTCTTTGGAAGACACAATTGATAGAGACCCTTATGCATTGGCCTTGAAGAAGAACAGCTTGAGACAAGTCATCCTTAATGAGACAAGAATCAACAAGAAACTCAAAAAAATAATGTTGTCTTTAGTAAATCATTGAACAAATAATAAGTTCTTCTGATCCTTAGGAACATGCAAAATGTGGCAGAACGAATACTGGCAATTAGATAAAAGAAAAGATTTATTGCCCACATTTGCAATTTGCTCACCTTCACCATTTCCAAAATGAACGTCATCGGGGCTAGTATACTTTGATGCTAAATCCAAATTAGCCAAGGAGTTAGTAACATGATGATTCTCACCGAAATTAGGATACCAAGTTTGGAAATCACTAAGAAAGGTTTTAGAGTTATGAACTTGAGGGAGAATAGCATGATTGTATCTCTGAAAGAAATTAAGAGTTGTGTGATTCAATTTGCCACAAATCTGACACTGAACCATGGTATTATGTTGGCCATAGAACTGTCCACCAAACCGTCCAAATCCTTAAACAAATTGACCATGTACCTATCCTCATCCATCCATAACTCTTCCATGAAACTGAATGCAACCAAAAATATGCCTATAAAAACCTCTACTAGAAAAATGCCCTGATTGAAACCCTCTTCCAACAAACGAACCTCCCCTTGGTCGAAAACCTCTCCATCCATTTCTACTTGATTGATTGAAGGATCAATATTAAGTTGATTAGGTGAGAGACGCTGCTCATGAGATAGAAGGAGACCAATAGCATCCTCATAACTAATATCACCAACTCTACTCATTAACATTTAGAATGGAGAGCAGCAGATCGTCATTATCAAAAACCTTCTCGGTGGTAGCTATATTAATGGCAAGTGTTTTAGCTTTATTAACAAATTCTGAACCGACAAATCACCTTTCTTGAGATTACTTATCTCATAATTATAATGAAAGGCTTTAGCCTTAGTTTGAGTTGCAAAATAACTCTCGAAAAAGAGCCTAACAGACCTTACAGTATTGAGGACAAGATTTTGAGAACAAATTTCTTCCGAGAAGGAAGAAATTAGCTAACTGAGGACCAATTAGTCCTTGTGATGGGAAACAACATAGTCTTCCTTTAGAATTTGTGCACTAGTTGCAGTATCATGAATGAATTTTGATGGAGATGGAACAAAGCCATCTACAATAGTCATCAAGTCATATGCATAAAGAACATGCATAAATTGTGCCTTCCCTAGGGCATAATTTGAAGTAGTTAAGCTTATAGGGAATACTATAATGAATGTTTGCAGGAATTGAATCTACTAGAGATGGGGAATGCACCTTTGAATCCCTAAAATTGAGAATTCTAGAATCATCCATACTTGCTCAAAGAATAGAGAGCAAGAACCAAAGAAATAGCAACCAACGCACAAATACTCGCACATACCACAAAATTTCACAAGTTCTGAGAACAAATCACTAGAATGACAAGCAAATCAACCTCATATGACCTTAGATGACTCAGATCGCCTGATCAGAATCATGATCTATTGAAGAAGATGTACAATTTTCTAAAAGACCGCAACAAGCTGACGAAGTTGGGAGAGAAATTGCTAGAGGATAGCCTCGATCATCTTGTTTATCACTCGATGATGTTAATGGATCACACAACGCCAATATGTGAAACACCTGAGAGATTAGGCTCTAATACCATGTCAGGAGCACTCGAAGGTGGTTGTAACAAAATGTAGTCTCAATCCCATCCTTTCCTGTTGTTCAACTATTTATAACAAATAGAGAGCAATTACAATAACACCTCATAGTTTGCTATAATTACAACTCAACCTACAGTATGTACAGCATTTAGAGCCGATGAAAAGTGGTCCAGGTATGTGGAAGATAGGGTCCAACCTTTAGGAAGTCTAGCACATAGAAGACCAAGGTATTCTTCATGAGATGCTCACCTCTTGCCAAGGCATCATATCGAGCCTCAAAGGAGTTTGAACTAGAGAAGAGAGAGGTCCATTGCCTCCATTGATCAAGAGGAGGTTGGGAAGGAGGCTGGTTGGTGGTGGTAGGAGGAGGCGGGGCAAGCTAGCGATGGGAAGGTGAGGTAGCATCCTAGGGTGGGGAGGAGATGGTGAGGAATTGTTCTTGAAGTTTGGTTCTCTAAATTGATTTCTTTGTCGAAGGTACTAACGTTTGTCTTTTCCCTTAAATCAAACTAAAGTTGTTCGTGGATGCACACCCTTACTTGCACGACATCCAAGAAAAAATTGTAGACCGATTAAATTCACCCTCATTTTGTGTGCAAAATTGCACCTCATTTTGAGCTTCCTTTGACACGTAGCTCTCCTTGGGGTCCATTAATTATATACCCCGTCACTGTCCACCTCAATATTTTACTTGGACATTATTAGTTAGAATGGACTTTTGTACTCACCAATCCGATCTTTCAAAACTGTAGAAAGGAAAAGTACGACGACGGAATGGAAAAACAGCCACTGTTTGGCGTAGAGAGGTGCATATTGATTTCTTTGTTTTCGGAAAACTTCTTTGCACAGATCTATTCTGGATTATATTAATTTCGAAATTGGCATCCGAAAGGAATAAACCTATTCCACTAATTTATTCTATGAGTGATGTGATATGCATGAATTGCTCTTTTTGCAAGACATGAAATATATTATATGCATACCATACCCTTAATCTAAAACAATATCAAAATCTTATTTTTTAAAGAAAGGTGAAGTAACATGAAATAAGTCCTTATTCGTTAACTTATTTCCTCTTCTCTATTTAACTTCCAGGAACATACCTATGTGTAGGAGAGAAATTTATCTTATTTCCAGAAAAATGAAAATCATGCATTCACGTTCATTTTTCAGCAGGACAACTTTCGGGTTTAATGAGTTCATGTGACTTTTTGATAAGTATGCGTCTCCAATAAATGTGTGGTAGCTGTAAATTAAATAGATGATACGTTTCGACAAGCCCACTTTTATATTCTTCCAAAACGACGACCTCTGACGGAAACATGTCTGCCATGGTTCCCTCCTATAGAAGGCAGAGGCCACAAGAAGGAAATACCAAATTACACCTTGGCACGGCGGCACCCTCCCATTCCGTAGGGTTTGTCTACGTTGCAAAACATATTTTAGGAGATAAAATTTTGCAAATAAGACTGACAAGGGATAAAAAATATTCTTAAATTAAAACTTCATATAATAATTAAGCATTCAATTGCTCGATGCTTCGGTGAATCGAGCTACTTGATTACCCAACATCCACGTGGATCCTGATAGATCCGACTGATCATGGATTCACTAGATTCGACCTGATCCTAGGATCGTAGCATCCTGACAGATCCTAGTGGATTTGACCCAATTATGGGGTCCAACTCGCCTGAGGACTTCGTTGACCTGATTTAAAGAGGTAGCAGTTACAAGGATGTCGGCACCAACGATCTACGCTAGTTAATCACTTACATGTTATTAATAGCCAAATAGCGAAAGAAGCGGCAAGGACCGCGAGGTTCGTCAAGAAAGGTGATTTTGTATTATAAATACCGAGAAGATAGAGCTGTGGTTTTTTACACAATTAGAGCGAAAAAAGTTAGAGTGATTGTACTATTTATAAAAAGTATGGTAGAATATTGGAAATGTCACTCTTTTTTCAGACGTACACACCTTTGAGTGAAACTAGATTACAAATTTTCTGTGTGATTACTCTATCTATTCTTTAAGTTAAGTCTCCTGCTAACTAGAACCTTGATCAAAAGAATATTCCATGTTGGTATTTACATCTAACATGAGATAATTATGTAGGAGTGTTTACGTGAATAGAAAATAAGATGGGAATAAATTGGAGATAAAAAATTAAAGTATTTACTTGAAAATGCATATAAAAGGAGAGATAAATTGTTAAAAAATAATCATACCCTTATATATTGGTGATTATGTTAATGAATTTTTTCTCTTTTAAAGGCAAAGAAGAGTGAGAGGGCAACTGCGTAAAAACTGCGAGGTGTGAGGAAAGGATAGCACGGGATAACTTATCCCCTCACTGAAACATAAATTTGAGGAAATTCTGATTTAAGATAAAATGCATTTCACTTATTCTCCTCCGTAGACACGGAATATTACTTAAAAACATGGGATATCTCACATGACGTAAAGAGATCATTAATGCTGTGCATCGGAAAAGGGAAGAAGGGAGAAAGGAGAGGGTTGAAATGGAAAATCACAACGAATAAATCGCATGCCAAATATTTGGAATCGGCGACAGTCACTGACAGCAGATGCAACATTAATTAACATTAAAAACAACAAAACTTTCGTCCTCCCAAACGATTTCAAAGCAGTAATCGGCTCCAGCAACATCTTCACTACGTCCTCATCTCATCAACAAAAGAATCCTCTACTCCCTTCCGGGTCAGTAATTAAAAAGAAAAGCTGCTTGTCTGCAGAAAGGATGAATACAATCAACACCATGCAACCATAAAAACCATGAACTCACGCAAAAGGTGGAAGCTCCTGATGTTGGTAGCAGAGATCTATGTTAAAAGTTCTCATCCCTTTGCGACTTAGAGAATTGATGTATGGAATATAGTTAATCTATCCTCAATTTGCCCAAGATTCAGGTTATATAAAAAAAAAGCATAGAATCAAAAACTACCAGAAAATCCCAAAATTCCAAACGTAAATCCGGAATCTAAAAGAAAAACCTCTATAATTGGATTACCATCTAGAGCTCACTGTACAAAAATAAAGACTAAATTAACAAAACAAAGAGGCTCGAGAAGGAAAAAAAAAAAGCGCATAAATTAAACTAAACACAATTCCGTCGCAATAGTTCTCAAAGCTTCAACGTCAAGTCCAACTTCTGCACCTCCTCCACCCCGCCGTCACCGGCGGCGGCAGCAGCCGCGGCGGACCACCAGTACCCCCTCCCGGCAGAGGGCGCGTCAAAGCGCGGGCCGAGCATGCTCCCCACGGCGGCGGTCGGTGGCCGCGACCACGCGTGCAACCCGGCGGAAAAGGGCTTGTGCACCATGGCGTGCGCCTGGATCCCCAGCGGGCTCCGCGCGAACCCGCCGTGCAGTGGCAGCGCAGCCACGCCCCCATACAAGCCGGCAGCGGCCCCGTGGCTCTTCGCCATGTTGCGCTCGCGCTTGTGGGCGTTCTGGTGCCCCCCGAGGGCCTGCGAGCTGTAGAACTTCCTCTGGCAGTAGTTGCACCCGAACACCCTTGGCTCCGGCGAGCACGCCCGGCCGGCGGCCGACCCCGGCGGGTCCATGCCGGCGAGGAGGTCGAGCTCCACCACCGCCGGGTGGTCCCCGGAGAGGTTGAGATCTAACGTGGTCACCGGTGGTGGCTTCTTTCTCCGCGAGAGCTCTTCGTCTTCTTCTGCTGGCTCCAACTGCTGCTCTTCCTCTTGGTCTTCCTTGCAGTTGGGTTTGAGCGTAGATGGGATCTCCGTGAAGGAGGTGGTGGAGTCGTCGGAGTGGGAGGAGGCCATGTGGGGAGGAGAAGGTGTGAAGATGGGAGGTGATGAGAGCATCGCGTTGGCTGGCTGGTGGGGATCTGTGTGTGGGTGTCCATTTGCGTATATATAGAGAGATGTGGAAAGATGGATGGACGGATGTGAAGAGGCCTACTACTGATACATGGGAAACGGAGCAAAAGGGATATATGGTAAGGAAGGAATGGGGTTCTCGAGGGAATGGAAAGTGTGATGTGGTCACAGCTTACACGGGGGTGCACTAAATTACTATTAGTGGGGTTTATTATCGTTTTGTGTTTCCATCTATGTTGGCGGGGGAGGGCATTTCACAGAGATCTGCATATGTTGCGGGTAACTTTAGACAAAGTGCCTTGAATTTGCATCAAGGTCCCCAGACATTGATATTGTTTCCGGTTAGTCTCCTATCATATTGAAATGCACGAGCTATATGAATGTTATAGAAATTATGCAGGTCTTTTCTGAGAAATAAGTAAGCACGTCAGCTTTTGAACCCTACTTCTACAAAAGAAACGTCTTTTTTCAACTCTTTGTAACGCCACCTATAGTTTGAAGCTTATTTTAATTTGGTAATAATTAAGAAAGAAATGGTCGTTGGTTCCAGTTGGTGCAGCTATGGGTAGTATTGGTGCTTTTGACGAGATTAGGGATCATAATTTTATTTACTCTTTGAAACTTAGGGGCTACTATGGTAATTAAGTCAAAGCATGGTTAATTTTATGTAATTATGCTCTTCGGTGCATGGAAGATGAGTAGTGATGTAAGAATATCAATATATATATAAATTTAACACAACATCCTACATAAAATATGATATATTATGATGATATGGTACTTATGTAATTTTGATGTGTTCATGACTGATATGATTTATTTTTATAAGAAAGGAGACATGATATATGATATGTTGATAAATAATTTAATAAACATGACATATAACACGATACTGACATGATATGTGCGTACAAAGATATATAGAATTTTAACGGACGCTGAAACTTTTCCACTGAAGATCACAAAATGAATTTGGATTTCACATTGGTGTAATATAAGCAAGGGGAGGAAATGGATCAAGAGGAACTTTGGGTGCGGTTCGTTCCAAATTATTACATGCTTGACACGTGCTAATTGTCTCGTCTGAGTTCACCTTTGATGTAACCTTCTGTTTTTTAGCAAAGGGAGAATTTAGAGGTGGAAAAAGTATCTTACAAAGAAGTTAGAGAGGTCCTGCGATGATTTTATTTTATTTTTATTTATAAAAGGAGGTTCTCCTCATGTAATCTTCAATCAATAAGATAAAGCATGACGACATTGTTAGTTGATGGGAAAGAGTTGAACACATCGTAGAAAAGATACTTCGGGGAGCTCCAAAATGGGGGTAAAGAACTTATACAAAATAAAAGAAATAAAAACAAAATAAAATAACAGAAAAAGCATCCTTGTAAGATCAGCAAATCAAAGTAGTTGTTTCACTCTAATAAATGATGACAAAGCCAGCAAGAGAGGTCCCTCAACGATCAATCCGTTCTGCCCTTGCGAGAACATGGCAAATCCGATAGTCAAAGCTTGTCGATTAATTTCAATTGTATTGAAGCACGATTTCAAGTGTGATCTTTACTTAGATAAGTGATGTCGTGGGGTTGGAAGGTGAAAATCTTAAGCGTGTAATAGTTTCTTACAGCACCTTGAGCTATCCAATTTGACCTTGATCTCCTTGTCAAAATAGACCATCTTCGTCACCTCGCAACCGAGTCTTCGTATAACTAGAGTGAAAACTAGCTGCTTCGAACATCGCCCTCTACCTCATGGGAAGTGCAAGAGAAGAAAAAAAACCACAAAGCCGGAAAATGGTTAAAAAGTTAACAAGAATAGACGCATTTGACATTTCAAATTTTGGTTTTTTATCATCATATTTTATAATAGGTATCTCAGTTCCTAAATGGAGGGCATATATGACTGATGGGATGCCCACAGACCACGACTGTCTACTGTTTTAAACCACACTCTGGAATTTATTTTGCCTGTCAACTGTAAAGTGCTGCAAGTCTGAAAGTTTTTGGATGATCTACGCATTGTAGGTTTAAATTTGGGATGCAGTGCGAGAAAGCAATGTCTAAATTAAATATAGTTAAAAATAGGAAAATATAGGTTTCAATGTAAAAAAATGACGTGATGAGTTAATTTTGTATCTCATGCAATTTTCAGAATGTGAATTCATTTGATAATTAATATTTAATATAAAAAAATAAAAAAATATAAATTTTGTTACATAATGATCTTACTATATTAAAAAAATCATCACACCACTTTAACCTAAAATACATAGATAATAACTAACTTGTCATCAGTGATAAATTACTTTACACTGGTGATAAATTATTTTAAGGTATCTTTACATCAGTGCAATATCATTTTACACCTGTAATAAATTATTTCAATGGTGGTTTCACTTGTCCAAGTTGCATGATTTTACACTCGTGTAAAGTGATGTTGACCTATGAGTTTAGGATTTATGATTTAAAGTTTAGATTTATGAAAAATGATTTCATGTATGAGAAGTGATGTTTCACTTGAAAGGTGATTTTTCACTCTATGATTTATAGTTTAGGATTTGGGATCTAGAATTTAGCTAAATCTTAAACACTAAAAACTAAACTCTAAACCTTAAGGTGAAAAATTACCTTTCAAGTGTAAAATCACTTGTTATATGTGAAGAAATATTCGGAATTTAATTTTACACCGGTACAATCTTACTTTGCACTCGTGCAAAATAAAATTGCACAGTGTAAGGTAACTCAAAGTAAGATTATACCGATATAATCTTACTTTACACCCGTACAAAATTATTTTGAAAGTGTAAAGTGGTTTTACACACGTGAAAATAAGATTGTACTCGTGCGAAGTGATTTTACACCAGTGTAAAATGATTCCAAAGGTAATTTAAATGATTTGTACCCGTACTAAAGTGATTTATTGTTAATTTCAATAGCAATCGATGTCACCATGTGTATCACCTTTTTTACATAAAAAGAAAAAACATAAATTGAAATCATATTTACACTAGTACACATAAACTCTTACATCATTTCTAAACCCACATCCTTAAAATCAATTGTTACTTACATTTGGCAAATAATTCAATCCATTCTTTGACACAAGATGAATTTCGAATATTGTAGGCTACCTTTGTAATTGGAGGGATCATGATTCAGAAATCTACCTACAAACTTTGGCAATTAAGAATTTAATAAACAAGCTTTCACGTATTGAAGGTAATGCCGAGAAGAAGAAAAAAAGAGCCTATTTCTTGTTTTATCGCTGTACACAACGTAAGCTAATTGAATAGTTATACCTTTTCTGAAAACTAATCATTTGAAGATACAACTACATTCATGATAGTGGCCGTTTCTTTTTTCAAACCATGGAAACGTACGGCAGAATGCAACTAATACGAACAACTAATCATTTATCAAGAATGGCATCTTCTCAGAGCTTTTGCGTCTCAAAATCTCTTACAACACACAAAGGCACTATTTGCTTGCAGAGGTTGCTTCGTTTAAGTTGTGTCTAGATTTTTTAATCTTGAATTACAATGATCTTGGGATAGTGTCTTTAATTTTAAGATTATCTAATTTCAAGAGAAATATTAGAATGAACTTTTTTCGATAGTATGTGAAAGAATACCCACACCTATATCAAAGAGAGGAGAAGAAAGGGGGATGGTGGGGGACTCGTTTTTACCTGTTATCTGCTATTATCAAAATATAGGTAAAGTGAATTAGAGTTAAACCGAGTTAGTAGTTTATTTCTAACAGTTACATGTCACTGCATTATATTTTAGATGTCAAATCGCTGCATGCTCGATTAAATTTATTTCGTGGTACGCAAACTGCTCGAAATCGATTCAATGATTTTCCAAACAAAGAGTGTCGGTGAATTTATTGACACACGTCGGGACGACAAGTATGGCAGGAGTATCTTTTATTTAAGGATAGCTATTTAATTTAAGATAGAGAGTTAAACGCTTTAGCTATCCATGAGTAGGATTTCATGTGTCTGTTCTTCAATTTTTTATCTATTTGTATTTTCCTTAATTGCTAAGATCTTGGTCTGCACACCTACCTTATTTAGTTAACGAGAAAACTCAGGGTTGAAGGTTTTGTGAATCCATGTCTAGAGAAGTTCACCTTCCAATCAGGCAAAGCATCTTACAAGAAAGATGCATGGCTACCCGTTGCGGTCTCTTATATAAGATTTATTTCATATTACCATACGAACATGCATATACATGCATGCATATATATGTGCACATATGTTTGTTAGCAGTTTGATTTTAATTAATTTCTTCTAAGTAGACATTCACATTCTCCTTACAATGGGTTTAAATTTTAACAGACTGGCATTGCTAGAGATGTTTTATAAGTATATGTTGGCTGAATTTTGAATGATGTACACGTCTTAAGTTGATGCCTCAAAAATACGTTCTTCATGTGACCAATTGCCCTGCCACTAAGATTGTTGGACTAGCTACTCATAGTTGGATCACCTTCCGATCTTAGATAGAACTTCCCAGTCGGATCTTGGATAGTTTCCTACTTTCCTTTTCTATCTTTTTGTTGTGTTTGGATGTGATATGTCATGAGTCGTGACACCTTTACTTGTATAGATAGGTTTTGACCTAATCCTCCAGTCTTCTCTTCTCTAAGTCTCCAGGAGTCAGGATGAATAAAAATTTACTAAAAAAAATAAATGTCAAAAATATATAAGCTCACATACATGCTCCAAAAAGTTGAGTTGTGGATCATAGGACTCAAGAAATATTACGAGCTCTTGACAATGAGTTAGTTTGAATCGGCTCAATTTATCAAGGACAAGCGAGCTAGATTTTTGAATGAATGGAAACTACTATCTAAGAAGGAATCTAGAAACCTTTTCTTAATGTTAGCTAGGGAGGGGAATCAAACCTCTAAAAATGCTCTCGGAATATTGTAAATATAAGTATCCTTCAATAGTGTAGCCTGCAATTCTTTCTCCTACCATCTCTATAGCAATGGAGAAGATGAAGCATCAAGGAATGCATGGCAGATTTTGTGGAAAGATCATTTGCAACTATGTTAGAGGAGGTATTCTGTGACAAATCTCCATCTCTATCTTTGTTTTCCCAAGTTGATAATAGCAAAGAGTTCTCAATAGATCCTAGAACAAGCTATGTGCTTTGCCTTGCCTCATAATGACATGCTTCTAAAGTTTAATTTGTTGTCTTTAGAGCATGGCATTTGGATGGTGCTAGGCAAAAAATCACCAAGCATTGCATGTGCATCACACGTATATGATGTGTTGGTGCTAGAGCACCACGATCATTTGTTTTGATGATAACAAAACACGTGTTATTTAACATTTGCAATTTGAGTCCTAGATTTCAGGTCAATTGCAAATGAGGACGTGTTTAGACGGAATTCGAGCTCGCATCCAGGACGGATTGGAGGAGCTTGACGGAAAACAGAGGAGGTTCGCGTGTAGCGACAGATTGAAGATAGAAGACAAGAAGAATAGGATAGATTCTTTTTAATCCTTTCATGTACTTTTATCTTTATTTTTCTTGCTCTTTATTTTCCTTAGAAATTATGTTAAAGAGCCTCAAAGAACCCTAACAGTAGTCCTAGGAACACCGGCACAACCTTAGGATACTTAGGTTTTCTGTAGAATACTTAGAAAACCAATATAGGGTTCAAACAGCACTTCCAGGCGTCTAATTCCCAAATAAGACGTCTGATAAAGAATTTTAAGACGTCTGACTGTTGTTTCAGACGTCTGATAACTTTTAGGCTGGACTTAGTTTTCTGTCTGATGAAATCAGACGTCCAGACCTTAGTCCAGACGTCTTAGAGGACGTCTGATGGACTTGCCAGACGTCAAGATAGTGGACCGTTGGCTAACTTAGCAAGCACGGCAGTATATGACCGTTAGAGCCTTATCAGACGTCCATAGGACTTACCAGACGTCTGATAAATGACCGTTTTGCCTCGGCTGACCCAAAATCTCTTCTCAGAGATTTTCTAGCCATTGCAACGTTTGGAAATCAATTCCCACAGTAAAAGTAGGTTTCCAGACGTCCAGACATAGTTCCAGACGTCCTGTATGTCGTCTGATGGACTTGCGCAAAAACCCTGTTTAGATCTGATTCAAGTCAGGGAGAAACCCGCATAGAATCAGACGTCTGACCTTGGAATCAGACGTCTTAAAGTGGCCTTCCAGACGTCTGATGCCAGAGTTAGACGTCTGATAACCCTGTCAAATGTAATCATTGTCCTGATTTCGGCCTGATTCTCTTGGGCTTTGCACCCAACGGCTATAGAACCTTTCTTAAGCCTTCCAAAGCCTTCCTAAGGTCTCTATAAATAGAGGGGAGCCTTTGCAACACAAAAATACACTTGGATACACTTAGACACACAAGATATACACTAAGAGAAACAAGAGACACACCTAAGCAACTTAGTTCCACTCTTTTGTGTCCAATTGAAGCCCTTGCTCTCCAAGCTCTAGTTTCATTCTCTTGAGAGCATCAAGTCTTCGCGCACCCGCTCTCCCGCCGTTGTTCACGAGAGCGACATTGCGCCGTTGCGTGGCTCACGCACCCGCGTCATCCTCGACGCACTCCTTGCAAAGGGGAGTTTCCTTATTCCTATAGAAGCTAGGTTCTTAATTAGTTTGTTGGCTCTATAGGACCTGTTGTTTTATTTTATCTTTGTCTTTTGGTTGGGTATTCGCTTTGCGAATTCCCGTCTCCTTCGTGGGACAAAATCCTTCTCGTGGAGAGAAGGGGTTGAGGAATGCTACCCTCGTACTTGTAGCGTGGTTGTACTGAGGTTGAATCACCCTCGTTTTAAAGTGATTCGGTTAGTGGATTTGATCAACTAGGTTGATCGGAAAATCCTAACTCGAGAGGGTTAGGTGGTGGTTTTCACCCGGTTTGGGTTTCCACCTAAAAATCTTTGTGTACTTGTGCGATTGTTTGTTTATTCTGTGATATTGTTTTATTTCCGCATTTTATTACGTCACCCCCTCCTAGTAGGGAACTTTCATGATGAAGTATACAAAGGCGGCTGAATGGGCCACTAGTTGGGTGTATAGACCGATCCCTTTAGACCATAATCAAATTAAAACTCAAGATATCCTCCTTGAGGGACTACAAATTAAATATTTAACCTTTCAAAGGATCAGGTCATAGCATTGAATGAGGTTATAAATTGAAAACATAAGTTTAACCCTTGAAATGAAGAACTAAATAGTCATATAAGCGCGTGGTCACATAAAGGACCATGCATGGGATAAAGAAGTCTATTAGGTTGTAACATTGCTCACCTAGGGTTGGACATTTTAAGTAAAATTCCCTAATGTAAAAGGAAACAATTGTTGGATTATAATCCAACATATGGATTAGTATATGTATTCATACATAGACATAACCGTTTAACATATGGATTATGGATTTCCATAATGTCCATTTGTATGAAAGTGATCATTCAAGTTATAGGTTTATGTGAGCACAAAATGCAAAAGGCTAGTGAGATTTGGATAAAAATGTGCATAAGCACATTTGTGAATTATATTTCTTTGATGGGCGCAAATATAATTCACCTATATAGTAATTAGCATGACTAATTGCTGAATTGAGTCATGGGGGTTATGGTCCCTAAGAGAACCACCAACAAATCCTGAGGAACCATCCCCATCATAACCTAAGGGACAAGAGAGAGAGAGAATGACAGAGTGAAGAAAGAAGACTCTTTCTTCAAGTGGTTCTCAATCAAGTTCAAGGTGGTGGGATCTCTTGGAAGCACCATCTGCAGCCCTTTTTATTTGCCTTCATGATGAACATAGGTAATTTTATCCCCAGCAAGTAGGAGCCAAAACACACACACACACACACATACATGCCTATGTGAATAAGGTGATGTAGCTTATTTATCTATTTGTATGTCTTATTTGTTTTTATGCCAATATATTATCATTCTGTTTGGATAACCTTTATCGACTAATCATAGGTTTTGCATAAACTACGGTAATATATAGATGCTTCATCTTCTCTGAAAATCCAAAACATTTCTAATAGTTGACATGAGTAACGATACTCATCATGAGTACCAGTACATGTGTGTTACATACTTTGGTTCCAAAACTCAGGAACTAAGACTATTCCTCACTAGTACTGGTACCTATATGAGTCACAGATCAAGTCTTAGGATCCTTAAACCAATATCTGTGACTTATGTATACCGATACTCATGGGGTATAGACTTGGTTAAGGGTTTGAGTGACTAAGATCTATATGTCACTACTACTAGTACTAATCTTTAATATCGGTACATGTTGGCTACAAGTTGAGAACACAACAGTACTTAACAAGTACCAGCACTTATCATGGATGCTGGTAGTCATTGAGACAAGTGAGGTTTTGGAGGGATACCAGCACGTCATAGGTATCAATACTGGTCATTAGTACTGGTACACCATGAGTACTGGATGAGTATACAACTAAACTAGGATCCCAAAACTGTAAGCCATAAGTACCGGTACTTGTTATTAGTAATGGTACTACATGGATATGGTGTTTGATCCTGTATGTCAGGGATACTGGTAGTGTTTCATCAGTATTGGTACTCAGAATAAGTGATACCAATATTGGTTCACTAGTACTGGTACTCACTCCGTATGAAGTTCAGTTGACATTAATTGTTCAGGTCCATCGTAAGTTAGAAGTAGGTCCTTTATAGATCTACCCCAAACAACAATAACCACCCGATACACCCTGGGTAAAAGCAATTTCCATTATTTTAGTTTCTTTTCCTTTTTTGTGTTGAAGTTGTAAAAAGATCTAGCTGCAATCTTGATCTTGTGATGAGATTTTAAGGAAGAAAAGAAGGTGGATAAGGAAACAACTCAAGGAGCTTAGACTCCATGAACTTCCAATTAAAGCAAAAAATGAAGTCTTAAAAACATTAGGATTGTGGAAAAGATGCTAAGAGATAAGGGGGATCATCTAGTTCTTCCACATTCTAGTTTCCTTTTTTGAGAGAATTGTATTGAGAGAAAAGAGCATTACCTTGTAACAAATTCCCCCATTCATAGTGGAAGTTGAGGATTAGATCCTCTCCTCGAATATCTGCCTTCATTAGTGGACTCAGGTAAATAGTTCTCATGTGTTCTCTACATTCTTTTGGTGTAATCTCTATGTTGTATGTTCCATTAATGAGATTAGGCCCCTCCATTTAGATTGAAGAGGATTTGCCAAGGAGTGAAGCAAAGCTTGTTGCTGCTAGGAAGGCTACACAATAGTGCACAAGAGATTCTTTAGATCCCCCAAAGTATTATGCAAAAAGCACCCATAATGAATGATCTCCTAATGAATCAACTTGCAGACCTTCTTGACCAATAAGAAGAAGTGCGAGGAAACCTCAATAACATTTGTTGCCCTTTCCACTTGTAGCACCCATTGTAGATTACAATGACTTGATCCAACTCTACAAAGCAATCAGTGAGGTGGTCAATGCTTACATGAAGAAGGTAAAAGGGTATCAACCAATCATCAACATTGAAGAAAATTGCCTCTTTACAAACAAATTTATACAGGTGCTTTTACCACCAAAACTAAAGATTCCTTCTATACTCTATAATAAAACTACTATATATCCCTACTAACTTTATGACTCACTATAAGCAAGTGGTGATGGTTTAGGGGGCTTAAAGAGCCATTCTCTATAGAATTCTTCCCTCTTACCTTACTAGAAAGGAGACAACTTAGGTAGACAATCTCCCACTGCAATTTATCAGTAATTTTCACAATCTATAAAAGAAGTTTATTAATGATTTCATAAATGCTCACCAACCATAAGAGAATCCCAATCTCCTATGTGCGATAAAGCAAAAAAAATGAGAATTGCTACGGTCCTATAGGGAGCAATATAGCAAGTGTTCAATCATACTGATGAAGTAGCCATCATGGCCTTTATGGATGACCTACTTACAGGCCCATTGTAGGATGACTTTCAAGATTATCCACCCTTCACAATGAAAAGGCTGACCTCTGCTAGAATTGTTGGATTTTTTATGACATGAGCAAGCCATCTAAATATGGTAATATGATTACCTTAACATATGAATAAAATAACTAGATTAATTTCAGTATATGAATTGGGTCCCTTAGTACAAATAGGGTAACATACTTATATAGTCAGATCAAATAAACCCAATATGTATTGATATGAAGATTTAATATTTTAGAGGATCCAATAGCACATTAAGTAACAATCTGATTTGATTACTTGTTTTCAATCTGAGTTAGGATGGCAACCTTCTTTAGAGACCATTTCCTGATTGATGTTCTTGAATGGAGATTTAGAAACGTTACGTAGGTCAGGTTAAGAAGTTAACTTGGTGAAATAGGAGATAGCCAAAGCCCTTCTCCAATGTGATGGTAATGCCATCATTCATCATAACTAACTTAATTTAGTTGTAATCAAGAGATAAATGCTTCTAAATGATCATCTGAGGGTCACAATTGCACATTGATTTGATTTGAGAAGAAGATAAGAAAATAGAGTTAATTCTGTTGTTTTAACGGCACATCACAAATTCAGATTAACCATAGGGTTACTCGGGACTTAATTAAAGGTCAAAATAACTTAAAATACCAAGAAGTGAACTCACATTGATTGAATCAAGATTTCACGCATTTCGAGGATGAAAACAGTACTAAAAACCCTAATTATCAGCCTCACTTAAATTGGAAAGGTTATGGTCAGGATAAAATTAATCTAAATTACCTAAAATTCATATAAAAATATTCTAAGAGGTTTGGTACCTTTGGTTTAACCATCTGAACTCATTTTGACTTAAAACAGATATTCTGACGGGAATTTGCATCGATTTGGGCTTCTACATAATTTACCCAGTCAAACATGGTAAAAAATCAAATACAAGTTCACCATTAGATTTCTTGCATCCAAATTAGGTTAACACCAAAATTTGGACCCAATCAGAGTCCATCTTGACCTAGTTTTTATTTTAGTCCTTAAAATCTCTATCATTCAGATTCAGACCCCTAGGTTTCAAGTTTATTACACAAAAGCCCCTAACTTATTCATCTTATTCACAGAAATTCCCCCGCTGTCTGCATAGTGGTCAACCCAAATACCACCACCTTTGACCGATGAAATCTTCTTCCAATCAAAACCAAATTCCTTCAAATTTGGAGGGATTGGTCAGGAAGTGATCCTCTTCCATTTAAACGCAACCCTAGGAGGATCTAGGAGGTCATGCGAGCTCACAAAAAATGTGGGATTTCTTGATTCCAAATCTCAACTCAATCACACGAATTCTTCCAAATAGAGCTCGAATTCGAGCTCTATATAAGCTCCATGAGGTTCGGCAGTCAGAATTAGCCCAGTTCCGACAATAAAATCTCTTCTCCTTCCTTCGGTCACCTCCAACTGTGGCTCTGGAAACCCTCACGCCCTCACTCTTCTAGCCACCCAATGGCCAAAGTAGGTGGCCCGACATCCTCACCTCCTTCCTTCGCATCTCGTCAAACACAGAGGGGCATTCTCCCCCTTCATCCTCGCCGCTTCTCCCCACCAAAGGCTTCATCTCCCTCGCATCCGGTAAGGCAACTGGCATGAGACGCTACCCCTTTCATCCAATAGGTATGCTTTTTCCCTTCCTCTTCCTCTCTATACTAGGTTTAGCCCTCTAGGATCCCAATTCCATTGCCAAAACCACCTTCTCCCTCTCCAACTTCTTCACGATCGGAGAAGCTTTGATAAGCTTCACCCAACCACCACACACACCCAAACAACTTGCTACCACCACCAAAAGCTTCCCCTCTTTACGTAGACCAAAATCCCTCTATCTATTTTGACTTCCACCCACTTAAACAACTCACCGAACAACCCACGCCTCTGTCGTCTTTCCTGACTTTGCCTGACTTCCACAGACCTCCAATCATCAAACCACCATCTCCATCACCTTCTCCAACACACAGCGAAGCTTCTGAACATCTTAATTGGGGCCTAGAGCCCGTACTTTGAGTTTAAGGCCACCACTGCCGCCGTTGTTGTCCTCGTCTTCGACCACCGCACTACGACCATCTCCAACCCTGCTTCAAGTCTCAAGAGCTGCGAATGAACACCCTGAAGACACCTGGGCTATCAATTGAAGGAGAATGACACAACCACTTCAATTCTAAGCTCTAATTCCCTGCAATGCATGCAAGAAAGGTGTGGATTAAACTCCCACATCGTATGCATCAAACTTGAAACAACACATAAAAGGAAATCGTACTGTGGGCTCTTTACCTCTCACAATAGGGGTAAGGTCCCTGCCTCACTCTACTTTTCCCACTCCTTGCCTGCCACCACGCCAGTGGGCCTACTCCCTATTCACAACTCGATTACTCGATCAGAGATCAGATTACTCGATCTGAAAGAGGAAAGAGGATTCTGAGGAGTGTGGGAGCGGTGGTTTTGCCTCGAGGTGCCTGCATGTGCCTCGAGATGCATGCTAGCGCACTTTATACTTAGCAAAATTTTGAGGTAGTTTGTGCTGAGGCTTGGCAACTTTATGTCATCTGCCTCACGTGCCTAACATCTGATGGTGGTTGATTTGAGGCATCGTGGACTTATTTAGCCCTTGGCTGACATGGACAAGTGGTTCTAGACCACTATTGAGATACTTGGCTATGAGTTGAGATTGAAAATTGACATTGGGATATGTGCTTAATTGTGAAAATTAATTGGTGATTCAAATCACCATTTATAGGTTTTAATTATTCTTTTTGTCCCATTGATTTTTGAAACATAATTTGCTATTATTGAATATCATTTTAAGTATATTTATTAATTCATTACATATCTTTATTTTTCTTGATTAATGTGCTCATTTATTCTTCATATTTGATTAGTGATTGAATTTCATATTTGCTCCTTACGAACGACCTCGGAACTCACGATTGTTTTTCGAGCACTTATAAATTTAAATGTTGTAAATTTGATCTTTGTCGCTATACTACAACACGATCTTTTTACAACAATTTTCGACGCTTCAACACAACACTATCATGGAGAACGCATACCCTTTGACTTTTGACAGATATGTGTCTCTGTTCATGAATGCATACATTTGGTGAACCAATAGTAGGTATATGCACTTACTCCATCTTGATGAGGCAGCTCTTTGGTGCTTCTCTCTCAACGGTTGGGCATATTCTGTTAAAAAGATGAGGGATGCCTATTTGACCTTAAAGAATTTTGTTCACTAGGAAGTGCATGAAGGTGCCATTGATCTTTGGACTGATACTTGGATTGTTGACAAGGTGCTCAATTCCTTCCTTCCTGCAACTATCGTTCCTCCTCCTACTCAGGTCAAGGATTTCCTTGTCAATAGCCATAACTATTCAGAGAGGTCCTTCATTCCTCAATTTCCCTTAGATAAGGTGATCCAGACTTCTTTGAATGATGGGAAGGACCTCCCCATTTGGTCTTTGACCTCGTCTGAGTCTTTCATGGTGGCATCGGCTTACCAATCCTACTTCAGATCGATGCCTATTAACAGAGCTACCAAGGACATCTGGAACTTAAACATTCCTCTTCATTTAACGCTCTTAGTGTGGAAGGTTCTCCACTTCAAGACCCCTACCAATGACAATATTAGCAAGTTTGGCATACCTTTGGCATCCAAATGCTCTTGCTATAGTATTTCACCTAAGTAGGAGGCTGTCATTCATGTGTTTACTGAGAGCGAGATTGTTAAGCAAATATCCAATTGGGTTTTCAACAAATGCCTTCTTAAGCCTATTAGTCCTACCTTGTTTATTCGTATTATGCATGCTCCCTCCAGCAATCCTAATCACTGTAGGCATAAAGGTTTGATCTCTTTTATTTGGTACAATGCTTGGTGGTGTTGGAATAAACTTAGACATAATGAGATAACTTGGAACAAACTTAATCATATTCTAGATAACAATTGGTGTTCCTTTGATATGTTCGATTGGTTTCGTGCCTCTAAACCTAAAGTTTTCGGTTTGGCCCACTAGCGACATCAAAATCAACATTTTGGCGACTCCTAATGATGGTTTTTTTAAGGTTGGTTGGGTTGCTTGGAATACTGATGGCAATTTTGTTGCTAGAGTGGCGCGTATGATACATACTAATATTAGAGAGAAGGCCATTATTATTGCTATTTCTCATGCAGTCAACACTTCGCTTCCCAATTCAACTCTCCATCTTGACATGGACTCCTCGCTAATTTACAACTGGTGGAATGGCAAGATCCCTATCCCATGGAAACTCTGAAATCAAATTCGGGATCTCAACCAGAACAAACATAAGATACCTCGCTTAGCTTTATATGCACTGGGGCGAACAGGCTTTCCTTCCAGTTGGCTCATAACGTTGCTGAAGATTGGAGTGTCTTCCAGCCTTCAGGTATTTCCAACTGTGTTCATGGCATCATCCTTTTGGACAAGTTGCAGTTCCCATATATCATCTTTTGACCCTATTTAGGTTGGGTGTCTGGTTTGTGTGTTGTAAGGCCACGAGTCGTGGTTCGTTTTGAGCTTTCTTGTATTGGCCAGGTTTTGGTTTGGTCCCCCTACCCTTCTTTTCCACCTTCCGGGAGTGGGGGATCAATAAGAGTTACTCCCGCTTTTATTAAAAAAAAAAAAGTAGGTATATGCACCTACCTTAGTTCTAATACTGGAAAGCTGGTGTATATGGGAAGGGACAAGAGGTACATGATCTCTTGAAAGGATCACATGAATCTATCCCATAAGTGCATGTGACATATTGGAGGATTGAGCTCACCTCAAGTATATTGGGAAAGACAATTTAACATGTAGTCCTGGGGTCCAACTTAAGCAAGAAAGAGAAGAAGGTTGTCTTTTGGGAAAGGAGTTGATCTTCATTCTCATCCCAATGACACAAAGAGATGTTAGAAATAATATTGTTTAATGAGGAATGACAGTTCTATAATGGGATTAGACCTCAAGATAATATTATCATCCATGCGTGAAGGATTCACAGGTATTTGGAATACTTGAGAGGCTTAGTGCCATAATTCCATGAATCCATTATTGTCATGATAAAAGCAATAATGATTTTGATAAGTTCATAAGATAAATCAAATGTTATTTAAAGAGTTCAATTACATTTGATTTGATAATTAATTGGGTCTAATTTGATTAGGTTAAATATAAGTGTTGGATTGCAATTAATTAATATTTGGATACTAAATCCAAACATCCCATAAGTTGTTTGGGTTTATCATATAAAATTCAAGTAGGAATAGATTCCATTCCTTGGATGAAGATCCAAGGGATCCCATTAAATTGGGATTAGCCTTAGAATCCCTATAAATATCTCCTAAAGCAATCCCTAGAATCCAATTAATCACCATCAATTCCTCTTGCAGTGAAGAAAGAGAAGGAGAGAAGAAAAGAGTGGTGTTGTGCTCTTTGTTTTGCTTTCAAAATAAGGCTTTTGGACATCACGTCAGAAGTTTGGAAGCCCTTCTGGATTAAGAAGAAAAGTCACATTCCTAGGACATTCCTTATCTTGAGTGCCTCAACTGATGCTTCCCTTTCTTTGATTGTATCAGGAAGGGGAAGGGATATGACCTTAGCCAATGGACACCAGAGTACCAAAAAGACTTTGGTGAACTTAATGCACATCTACAATTGCCTTTGATATTCATTCCATTTGTAAGGGAAGTGCTATACTTGGCCACCTAAAATCGAGATGTAAGTGTAGCTTTAGTCAAGGAGGGTGAAGGGGTCCAACAACCCATATGCAATGTAAAAGAAGTTGGCATAGGCACTAGTGTTTGGAGTTATGTGCCCTTGGCAAGCCACTTAATTATGCAATTACTAAATAAATTAAATATTCCTCTCCATTCATTTGAATAAATGGATATTTTAGTATAAATATGTGTAATTGGTCATACTTGTGCTCTATGATCGTGGAACATTGTAATGACAGTGATGTATTTCCTTACAAAGAAAACTACTCTTTCTACGTTAAGCTTGCCTATTGCTTCCAACTCAAACCGCTTAGAGAGATAGCCAACTACCTAGGACATATTTCTTTTTCCCATGTGTGATGGGGAACTCTCCTATGAAATCCAAACCCCAACTGGTGAAAGGGATGTGGCTAGTAATAGCTATCATCTCTACTGGTGATAATCACAAAAGTGAGATGTAGAATTAGTACTTGTCACATTTTTTGGCAAAGTCTTTGGAATCTTTTGTCAAGTTGCACCAATAATACTCATAAGTTAATAGTTTAAATGGAAAAGCCTTCAACTTACCAAGATTTCCACATATCTAAATATGCACTTCTTCTGGTGCTTGATTGGCTTCCATGGGAGTGACGCATCTTAGTAAGGGTGTGTTATAGCCCCTTTGTACAAAAGGCCATCTACTATAGCGTAACAATTAGCCTTAAGTCTAAAGGAGTCAAGATCCTTGGCTCATTTAGACAATTGTCCTCGAGTGATGTGCTCCTTTATAGGATTTATCTATGTTTGTTATGCTTGGATCATAAGGGAAGAAGGTAGTCCAATAGTTAGTGTATCTTGCTTTTCTAGGAATATTTGTCCCTCATTGTCGTTTTGTGCTAATTAGGCTTACTGTGCAAGGGCATTGATCAACCTATCTGGAGAGTGTGTTAATTAGAGTTAATTAATCATATTGTAGTATAGTGTTGCAATCCAAACTGATGTCACTTATTTATATATAATTTTTACTAGTTTTATTCTAAATCGTTCATTGGGAGACAGTTATTGATATACATCATTTTTTATTATCGAAAAATCATTTTTGTTCCAAAAATGTGAAGCTTATTTACATCAGAATGAATAATGACTAAAACAACCAAAAATTGAACTGATCTAAATCAATTGTATACAACAATAAGTGAATTATGTTAATAACAATGCCTCAATATAAATAGGTAGAAAGACATCAAAAACTAATTTAAACTAATCTAGGTTAATTATATACACTAACATCTAAGTAATGCCTTAATATGGACACAAAAAGAATATATATGCACACACACACACACACACATACAACTATATTACTTACTATACAAACATATATATACTATGTACACTAGCATCTACAAACGTCACTAAAGAGCCTTAAGAATACTTATTTACAAAGTAAGGCAAAAATATATCTATATATATATAATACATATATACACTCTATATATACGTAAACACCTATATACTATACTGACTATATATACTAACTACAAATATACATACTACAATACTTAACACTCAAACACACTACACAACACACGCACACTATACACTTAGCCAAGTTTAGCTTACACAAACTCAACACTTAACTCATACTTAATTTAATCTAAGTCTAAAACTTATTGATTGGTAGGCCCAGTGGTTCGCGGGATCAATAGCCCACTAGGAGTTGGATCGGTACCACTACTAAGCCTAGTCCATTGTTTATTAATTATTGTTTTTGTATAGATTTTGACCCATTCAAGCCCACCAAGCACAAGACCCAGCAGGTATAAATACTATATACAATAAGTTACTATATACACTTAATTTATGATTATTTACAAGTACACATACTATAAACAAAGTCATTTTTATTGAATTTTTGGAATTTTTCATATTTTTATTTTCTTTTTGTGTTTTATAGAGATAACGGAAGAGGAGAGAAACTTGAGAAGAGAAAAGAACTCTTTTTGGGGTTTTTATGTGTTTTTCTTTTATTTCAAACCAGAGAAGACCTAGACTTTTACTGGTATGTTCTCCTAACTAACACACTCAAATCCTAAATCTAACTCAACACACACCTAAAACTAAATCTTACTCAAGACACTTTTATTTTATTTATTTACAATTATTTTTGTATTCTTCTCATATTTACAAGTTGGGCAAACTATGGCTCAATGGAGGATAAAGCATGAGCTCAAAGCCATCCAATTCATATAAATAAGCTGAAATGTGTTGGACAGTGTAGATTAACATATTATAAACATCCAGATATCAATATAACTCATAATCAAACTCAGACTATGATTTAAACATGGAATTCAACATACGAATGCAAGGTATATAATTATCATGTTCAACAGTTGCTGACAGAATTTTAAACATGGATTTACAAGCTCTTTGATGCAAACTAAAATCAATCATCTATACATGAATGCTTCTGACATATAATTCCATCACTAAACTTTCTTATAAACTCTTTAAAACCCAATTTGAGCTGAGGAACTATTGAATCAAATATTACCAGGTCTAGCAATTTGAACAATAGCTATTAATACTTTTACTCTGATCTCATGCTCAATTTGTGTATATCAATAATTGTTCATTGCATTGAAGTGTAACTCAATGCAATATTTGTGCCACAGAATCTATATCAACACTAAATTCCAAAACTTCATTAAAATCCATGATTAAGAAAAACTTATTCATTCCCATTCAAATAGAGTGATTGCATTGCTACTGTCAAAATCACCTTTCAAATTTGATTTGCAACTCAAAACATCAATTAAAACACTCCATTATGCTATAAAATCATTGAGAACCATCTTTAAACATTGATCAGGTCAGCAAAACAACATTTAAATGATTAGGATCCAAATCTTCATCTCAAACCTAGGCAATGAGGGTAAACATCCCAAATCTAACTCAAAGCATTAGAATACTAAGCTAAATCATCGCAAAGACTCTTTGATGTATCTAGAATTCATAAATCAAAAAAACACTAAAAAGCCTAATTTGATTTCCTTTCATACGCTATAGAAAATGTAAAGGTCAAAAATCCAATTAGACATTTAAATCGACTGAAAACCACATCCAGACCTTCGTTGTGATCATCTAAGTCCATTGCAACTCTGAAAATCCCAGTAAAACCAATTTGGATACAATCCAGTTATTGCCCAACTGGGCTTTTGATCTTGCTTCGCCAAGATGACTTGGTCATCTAGCAAACTTGCACACCATTGATTAGTGTGCAAGGATCTTGTTGAGAACAGAAAACTATGCAATCAAAGTTGGTTTCGAAAAACCCGTCATTGTAGTTTGATTTGCGAAGAAATCCGTTAACAAATAAATTTATACCGAAATTTTAAGAATTCTGGGTCAAATACAGGGAGGCTACGTCGATCTAAAATCCACGATTTATATTTTTTTGTGTTTTTGTTTGAAAATGAAATAATTACACTGGAATTGATATAAAAAATAAGAGAGAGAGACAACAATCACTTAATATAATCAGAATGTTTTTATAACTACAAAGCAGGAAATGATTACAACTAGAAAGCAGAAAATTCTATTCTAGAAAGCAATTAAAAAGAAGGGAGAGAGATGTTATCCTCCTTGATGAATGCTTGGAGGACGAGCCGGACGGAGCGATGCCTAGAAGACGTAGGACGGAGTAGGAAGAAGGAGGACGAAGCATGAAGAAGCAGGGACGAGGCAGCACGTCATCATCGTCGCGGGATCCACTTCTGAAATAGGGGCGAGAAAATTGGATTTAGCTCTAGAATAACATCATGAGTGTGGGACAAGCTTCTCTTCAGCTTTGGAGAGGGAGAGAAGTGAAGGAAGGGATGAAGAAGAAGTGGAGGTTGGGTCACCTTTTATAGTTAAAGGAATTGAGAGCAAATTTTTCATTTCAAGCTTAAAGCATTAAAATCAGGTCTTTAGTGATGAATTTATCCATCACTAAAGGTCTGATCGTGGCCGACGTGCGTGCGCCACGCATGCCTCCCCACCTGCCGTGCTCATAACGCACGCTCATGTTCTTTAAATCTTAGCCATTTGATCGCGAGATAGGACGGCTAAGATTTCTCCTCACGTGCACCTTTGTTTGCGCTTAACCGCACACCCGTGTGCGATCGAGCGTGCACTTGTGCGTCAGATTGTGCGTGCACGCGATTGGATGATCCCAGCCACCTACAGCCGATTGCACGATCGAGATTAAATGCTTGCGTGCTACGGATGGCGAGTCGAACGTGCATCACGCGCTCACGCAATGCCACTCGACCGCTGTGCTAGCGGTGGCTCTTTGTCGTGGTTTTGTTTTTAGGTGTGCTTGCTTACGGCCGTTGGATCAAGATCAAATGACCCATATCGTGCGTTGGAAATCCTTTGGAGATGCAGCGGTGGTTCTTAGGGCCGATTGGGCCGCTGGGATGGCACCACGTGGTGCCATCTTGGCCGTCCATCTTCTACGTGTTGTAGATGGTGCCACGGAGGTCGGATTGAGCCGATTTTTGTGCCATTAGGCTGCGATCATTGATTCGAACCCATCCGTGCGGTCGGATTTGTCATTTAAAGTATGAATTGGCACCATCTTGGCCCTTGATCTTTAGGTTTCCTCGATCTCTATCTTGTGCTACGGATGTTCGATCAAGGTGATCTTGGAGTCGTTGAACTCCAATCGTCGCCCTGATCAGATCTGTACTGTACGGTTGGATTTTCGATCCGAGGCTCCGATTAAAAATCACCCTGTCCCTGACCATACAAGGAGACAATTCCTATACAATTTATACAACTTGACCTAAATGCATGATTATGCATGTTATGCACTATTTGCAATGTATGAAGCTAATATGACACTGAAAACATGCATTAATAGACATTTTTGGCTATTTAGATGTATGCACATCACACCCCCATGCCTATCTTTTGCTAGTCCTTAGCAAAAACTATATGTTATTTATAAAAGAATTAGGGTTGGATTACTCGGGCTAAAGTCATTTTCAACATTAAGAAATTTTTACTTAGGACTTGGAGTTTCAAAGACACAACAGCTCCCGGATATCTACCAAAATGCAGACTGCCTCAAGCCCTCGCCTTATTCAAAGAAAGATCTCTTTTTCTCCTTTTTCTTCTTTTCTAATTTTTTTGGAATTTGAGTTTAGGGTTACAGATTGGCTTTCTATGGCCACTCAACCCACCCAAGAATTGATGAGAACCCTAAGTTCTAAGCATCTTTTTACGAAAGTGAGACTCGTTGATCGGCAATCAGAACAGACTTTGGGTTTCTACGCCCCTAGGTGACCTTAAAAAGAATTCTACCTAAAGGTGTATCTATAAAACTAGTAGCTTTCTCCCTACTTTTTTTTTATGGCGTCAACACAAGGGTGAATCTGGTGTATATCTACCTTGCTTATTCTACTTCTCCACTTCTTCCTAAGTGTTTTAGGAATTTGATGTGCATATCTTGAATTGGGTTTTGGACAACCTACTGATGTAAACACATTTATTAAGACTAAAATGCCTATTCATGCATGTTCCTAGGCTTAAATTTGCATTTCATGTTATAAATATTGCATAGCATGCATCCTTCTGCATTTAGAGTAGTTGTATATAATTTAGGTTAATTACGTCCTTTTTGTGGTCAGGAGAGAAGGATATTTATTTCGGAGCCTCAGATTGACGATCCGACCGTACGGATTTGATCAAGACGACGATCGGAGTCCAATGCCTCTGAAATCGCCTCGATCAGAGTTTCGTAGCACCATATGTAGTTCGAGGAAAATCAATGGCCAAGGGACTAGGAGACATAATTCAGAGCTTCAAATGATAAATCCGATCGCGCGGATGGGGGTCGACGATCGTAGCCTAACGGCACGAAAATCGACTCAATCTGACCTCTGTAGCAGCCCTTACAACAAGGATGGCCCAGATTACGTTACGTGGCGTAGCCCAGGTCGCCAGCACACGCATGCAGCACCGCACGCACGCAACAGGGAGGGTGTGCACGCGGCAAGGCTGGAGCGGCGCCAGCACAGCGTAAGGTGGACTACAGTGACGCATGAGTTGGACTTACAGCGATGCTTACAACCGTCGGTAATTCATCACATGCCAGCAAAGCCAGCTGTGGGCACCAGCTGGCATGAGCTGCCTACAACGACATTTCCAGCAACGGCCTGGATGTCACTAATGGTCCCATACCGATTTTTGCCTCTTCTCCACTACTATAAAAGGACCTACACCCCCTCCCTTCCAAGCCATCTCTACCTACTTTACTCCCACCTACTCCCAAGCTCTAGCAAGCCTACCAACGCTCCATTAGAGCTTGTTCTTAAGCTCCCAAGGTGCCTATTAGTGTAGCAAACCTCTGCCTCACCAAATACTCCTCCAACTTCCCATCTCCCTTCATAGGTCACCTTGGAGCTGTCCTCTCATCTCTATTTCGGTAGCAGATCAACTCCTTCTTCTCAACTCCATTCTAGAGCTACGCCGAAGCTTTCCTCAACCCGACTTCCTCCAGCATCTCACCTCCATTGTCCCGCTTCTCACCTCCTTCGTCCGAGCTTCTGCCAGGCACCGTCATCTCGCCAAACAACCGATTAGGGAGATTTCCTCTCACCTCCCTCTCTTTATATGCTTTCATAGTTTCTTGTAATTGACATTGGAAGTAATACATATATCATATTTATTCCACATCTCTATCTTGTGATACGTTTGCTTGTTTTCTTTTATTTCAGAAATACAAAAAAATAACAAAACCCTAAAATACCAAAAAGAAACAAAACGAAGTGTAGTTTTCAATAAAGTAAACGTCGCCTCCCTGTGTTCGACCCGGGACTCCCTTGGAGTTTCGGTATAAATTTTATCTGATCGACGTGTTTTGAAACTACGACGACAGGTTAGTTATAACCTCGATTTCTAACATGCGAAACACGACACGACCATTTTAGCGCCATTGTCGGGGAGGCAATGGAATTTACTTTATTGTTTATTGCACTTCTTTGCATTTACATAGCACTAACCCTACTTGCCTTTGATGTACTGTCTTGCAGGTACCCTAGCATGGAGATCCAAGTGCAGTAGACCAGAGTAAAGTGCGGGTAGAGTGTTTTGTAAGTGTCCCCCACACCACCCCCACCTTAGTTTTCATTCCATAACCGAATCACTCAAACCCAAATTAACTTAGGTGCTTTTTATGAACCCTAGGATAGATTTGGTTATTTGTTTGCCACCTCCACTCACCTCGCCATCCACATAAATAAAAATAAAAAAATAAAAAAAAGTGTTATCTGATTGTGGGATTTTCTGTAAGCTACACACTTAACACCCACAACTTCCCACCCTAAGGCGCACAATCACATCGATTCTACCACTTAACCGGGATCTGACTTGTGGACCTGGTACACTTAATTCAACACAAATAAGTGAGTAGAAATTTGAATAGGTCAAAAATTTCTGTGTGCCTTAACTAAGTGGTGCAATAGGCCAACTGATTAAACTGTTTAGGCCACACCACTTAAGATAAAAGCAATTCATCAAGTAGCTTGCCACTTAGGGTTGATTCTTAGGGCTAAACCAGGCACTCCACATTTTCTTCTTTGATTTCTAAAGGAATATATCATCACCAGTGCTTACAAAACTTGGAGTGTTTTCCTAAACTTGATTGAATATACCTAAGATTAAATCCTAAAAGCTATTAAACAAGGTTGAACTCTAAAAGACACATCATCAAATAACCTTGTTTGCAAACCCTGGTTGTGCACACACACACATTTTAACTGATCATTAAGGGCACAACCCATCTAAAGGGCCCATCACATTCTTGAAGCACCATTGTCCGAAGCCTAACTAAAATTGATTAGACGTTGGCCCTAAGGACCAGTTCGCTCGCCGAGATCCAGATTGAGATTATTCATGATTAACATGCTTATACTAGTTAATCTGATGTCTAGGTAGGGGAGTGTGTCAAACGACCGCAGCTGGGGGGTACGCTAGGAACCGGAGGTGCATGCCAAAGGAAGAACCTTCTCCCCAGTCTCTCCTTCTAACTGGTTGGATTGCCTGGACATAAGTAGAGTAAATCATCTATAATCTTAGGATGGATTCTGAGAGTCTGTAGACCTTTAGGCTACCCAAACTAAGGACAGACTTGTATTTTTGTATTGCAGGGCTCCTTTCTCTTCTGATTTCTCTCCTTACTTCACCGTACCCTTCCACATCTTACACACATTTCACATCCTATCCTCCTACCACCACTTATCCCCAAGATGATTACTATCTCAACTTGACTTGTAATTACCCATCCACTAGCTAGGATGACTTTGATTGGGGATATGATTTCAGACCTCAGTGTCCAAGGCCTAACCCTGGACGACAAGACTATGATTATTATCCTTCCCAGAGCTATAATAATTACGGATCTCCATCCTTTGATGACCAAACCAACCCGATCTACAATCAGGAAGGATATCATGATTATAACACCTACCCTTCCCAGTATTCCACTGAATATAGGTCGCCAGCATCCTTTGAACAACCTAGAATGACCTACTTTCAGGGAGGGACCCGAGAACCTCGACGTCTTGACTCCCCTAGATTTAACCTGAACCCACCCAAACCTGAACCGAACCAGTCGGTTCAGGTGAACCAGATCCAGGATAGGGTGTTGGCTAATTTGAGGGACACTATACAATCTTTAGAAGCTCATCCAACACCATGCACTAAAGCATTAGAGCCTATGATCAAAATGATTGATGAACTTAATAGTTATCTATTGGATTTGCTCCAAAGTGTTAGGGATAAGGACTTGGGTGAGTTTCTTCTTGAGAAATTATCGAGGTTGAGGATGAAATTTGTGGTTGCACTAGTCAAATCTTGGGATGATTCTCAAGATGAACCCCCTTCAGGAGAGCTAATGTCTGAACCTGCTCAGGCGCCTGTCGGGGGGGATACATTTTCTAAGACCGGGGATGACCAGGTTGGGCTAGAGCAATCATTTAAGGATGAACCGATTGATTCACCTGAGATCCCCAAGTCAGGAAATGAAGAAAATTATGTCTCCTTGGATCAAGAAATGATTTATGATTTTGAGACATATATAAATGAGGATCATCGATTCTTTGACTTTGAGGGTGAAGAATCTTTAGGTGAAGTCTCACTTGAACATAAGGAAAATGATTTTAGTGAGACAAATGGGCATGAGGAATCTGATGAACCATTTGATAGCCCGTTCATTGAAGATTTGGATTCGGTTGGGGTTAACTTGGAGGATCCGAATCTTGATGATTCAATCAGTGACCCCAGTCCTCATCTGCACCTCGAAGAGCTAACTTCTGAGATCTTTGTGCCCAAGTCAATCTTGATTCAGCCACGATTTCTTGACTTGGGAGAATCATATGGGGTGAATAATATGCAAGAGGTCCCGAAGCCTGACCCCTTGATGTTGGAGGATAGAATTGTTGAAATAAAGATTTGGGAGGCTAATTCTGAGGGAAGTTTGATTTTGGATCTAAGGGTACCTATTGACCTAAAACCACTTACTGTCTACCAGGACCCTTATGATATCTTTCACGTGCAACCCAAGCTCGAAATAACTGATTATTTTTCTGAGCTAGATGTTAAGTGGACAACCACACCTATTCAACCATCTTTACCCGTTGTCCGACACTTTGGTTTTGGGTTGCACACCACTAAACTGCAGGCCCAGCCTTGCAAACACAACAACCTTCGGTTCTGGGTGATTTTCATCCAGAACTTGAGAACCACTCGATCCTGGGGCATGGGTCTGCACCATAATCTCGTCCACGTCTGTGGACATCTTCTGCAGATGGGTTTTAGGATCAACCTTTTGATTTTGATTCTGACCTGCACTTGTGAATTCTCAATTTCTTCTTTGTATGTATGTTATGCCCAGCTGAAGGAATTAAACTTAGTGCGTGTGTATACACTCTTCTCTCTGCGGAGCTGACCGGATTTTCACGACACTCAGGTGATATTCTGTTTACTTCACCCTTTTCATGTCTTTATTTTTACAATGAGGACATTGCATCATTTAGGAATGGGGGGTGGATAATTAATTCTAGAAATCATTATGTTAACTCCGTAGAATTTCTTTTAGTTTCTTATAAAATTAAAAAAAATTTGAAAATTAAAAAAAAATAAATAAAGGAAAGAAATTAGGAAAAGAGAACTTAAACATTTGGAAGTTATTAACTTTTGGAAATGCTACAAGAGGACCTAAACACTTAGACTCTTCAGGTCTTCAGGCTTAATTCAGGTCTTCGAGCTTAATTAGCTCGGGTGTCCACTCGAATGTGGATTTAATCTCGAGCCTTGTCAATTAAAATTTATTTTAATTTGGTAAATAATTTGGGATGATAAGTATGCGACTTATCAACTCACCCTCTGATTTGGGAGGACTTTAAGCCTAAGCATCTGCACACATTTTTTTGCACTGACTCACTTTTCAACGATTTTTACGGAAATTGGGTAGCTAATGGACCGACTTGGGTGGTATGGCTGGCAAGTTGTCGATGGTAACAGCTTATCGGCTGGTTGTCCAGAGCCCAGCCACAAGACCATTTTCGTTGTACTGCCCTTAGGTAAATCTTAGATTAGGGAAACCACCTACTTAAAAAAAAAAGAAACAATCACAAAAAAAAGAGAGAAAAAAAATAAATAAAACCACACTTCACCGCACGAGTATGGCTGGCAAGTTGTCGGTGGTAACAGCTCATCGGCTGGTTGTCCAGAACCCAGCTCACAAAAAAATAAATGCACAATAATTCCCAAAACACTTAGGGAAGAAGCGGGGAAGTAGAATAAACCGGGGAGATATACACTGGGTTCGCCCTTATGTTGACCCCATAAATAAAAGGATTAGGGAGAAAGCTATTGATCGTAAAGATAAACCTTTAGGCAAGGTCACCTAGGGTCGTAGAAACCCGAAGTCCGTCTTAACGACCGTTTTGTGAGTCTATCACTTTTTCACAAAGATGCTTAGTACTTAGAGTCCTTTTCCAGTCTTGGGTGGGTTGGGTAGCTGTAAAAAGTTATCCCGGAACTTTCAAACTCCAAAAGTACAAAAAAAAATAGAAAAGAAGAAAAATAAAAAAATATATATATCTTCCCTTCTCAAATAAGGCGAGAACTTTGGTGGTCTGCATTTTGATAGACACCCGGGTACTATTGAGTTTTCGTAGTTTAGGACCTTAGTTGAAATTTTCTATTGCTAATAAACGACTTAGGCTTAAGCAATCTAATCCTAATTCTACCTTTATATATAGCATATAGTTTAATTTTGCTAGGGACTAGCAAAAGATAGGCATGGGGGTATGATGTAAACACATTTATTAAGGGTAAAATGCCTATTCATGCATGTTCCTAGGCTTAGATTTGCATTTCATGTTATAAATATTGCATAGCATGCATCATTCTGCATTTAGAGTAGTTATATATAATTTAGGTTAATTGCATCCATTTTGTGGTTAGGAGAGAAGGATATTTATTTTGGAGCCTCGAATTGACGATCCGACCGTACGGATCTAATCAAGACGACGATCGAAGTCCAACGCCTCTGAAATCGCCTCGATCGGAGTTTCGTAGCACCATATGCAGTCCGAGGAAGATCAACGGCCAAGGGACTAGGAGACAAAATTTGGAGTTTCAAATGACAAATCCAACCGCGTGGATGGATTTGGTCGACGATCGCAGCCTAATGGTGCGAAAATCGACTCAATCTGACCTTTGTAGCAGTCCCTACAATAAGAAGAAGATGGATGGCCCAGACTGCACCACGTGGCGCAACCTAGGCTGCCAGCACATGCACGCAGCACCGTACGCGCGCAGCAGCGCGGGTGCGCACGCGGGAGTGTGGGAGCGTAGGCGTGCATGTGCACAGCGCCGGCACGTGGGTGCGCACGTGCGCGGCAAGGCTGGAGCGGTACCAGCATAGCGCGAGGTGGACTACAGTGACGCATGAGCTAGACTTATAGCGACGCTTACAACTGTCGGTAATTCATCACATGCCAGCAAAGCCAGCTGTGGGCGCCAGCTGGCATGACCTGCCTATAGCGACGTTTCCAGTAATGGCCTGGATGTCACTAATGGGCCCATACCGATTTTTACCTCTTCTCCACCACTATAAAAGGACCTACACCCCCTCCCTTCCAAGCCATCTCTACCTACTTTACTCCCACCTACTCCCAAGCTCTAGCAAGCCTACCAATGCTCCATTAGAGCTTGTTCTCAAGCTCCCAAGGTGCCTATTAGTGTAGAGAACCTCTGCCCCACCAAATACTCCTCCAACTTCCCATCTCCCTTCATAGGTCACCTGGAGCCATCCTCTCACTTCCATTTCGGTAGCAGATCATCTTCGTCTTCTCACCTCCATTCCAGAGCTACGTCGAAGCTTTCCTCAACCCGACGTCCTCCAGCATCTCACCTCCGTCGTCTCGCTCCTCACCTCCTTCATCCGAGCTTCTGCCAGGTGCCGTCGTCTCACCGAACAGCCGATTTGGGAGATTTCCTCTCACCTCCCTCTCTTTATATGATTTCATAGTTTCTTGTAATTGACATTGGAAGTAATATATATATCATATTTGTTCCACATCTCTATCTTGTGATACATTTTCTTGTTTTCTTTTATTTCAAAAATACAAAAAAATAACAAAACCCTAAAATACCAAAAAGAAACAAAATGAAGCGCGGTTTTCAATAAAATAAACATCGCCTCCCTGTGTTCGACCTGGGACTCCCTTGGAGTTTCGGTATAAATTTTATTTGATCAACCAATGGCCTGTTACCCACGATACGACCACCTACCAATGGCCTGTTACCCACGATAACTTGTCAGCTATACTCGTTCGATGAAGTGTAGCTTATTTCTTTTGTTTTCTTTTTCTCCTTTTCTTTTTCTTTTTCTTTTCTCTCTTTTTTTTCCTTTTGGACTTTCTTTTTCTTTTCTTTTCTTTTTTTTAAGTAGGTGGCTTCCCTAGTCTAAGATTTACTTAAAGGCAGTAAGAAAATAATGGTCCAGTGCCTGGGCTCTGGACAACCTACCTATAGGTTATTACCCTCAATAACTTGCTAGCCATACCACCCTAGAAGGTTCATTAGCTACCCAATTCCCATTAAAATCGCCGAACGAGTCTATGATGAATAGTGTGTAGATGCTTAGACTTAAAGTTCCCTCAAATCAGAGTGTGGGTTGATAAGTCATATACTTATCACCCAAACTTATTTAATAAAATTGAAGTAGAATTCAGGATGGTGAGGACTCGATAAACAAATCCACATTTTAGTGGATACCTGGGCTAATTAAGCCCAAAGACCTGAAGGGTCTTAGTGTTCAGATCCTATTGTAATATTTCCTAAGATTGAAAAGTCCTAATGCTCAAGTATTCTTTCTTAATTCAATTTTTTTTTTATGTACATATAAGAAAACAAGTAGAATTTACAAGAATTCCACAATGCTAACAAGTTGATTAAGAAATGAATCCACTCCCCCATGCCTAGCTGATGCAATGTCCGCATTGAGAATAAAAGACATGAAAGGAAGGTAGAATGTAGAAGATACCACCTGAATATGATGCTCGGGTCAGCTCTTAGTCAGATTGTACAACTGCTGAGTTTAATGCCGTCAGCTAGGCGAAGTCCAGCCAAAGAGATCACAACGTGATGAGAGCAACCATGTCTGAGACGGGTTCTAGAGCAATATGGACAATAAAAGGCTTTAGACGTTGACCGTTGACTTTGAATGAATTACCCGTCTTTGGTTCAAAAATTTGAACGGCCTCGTTTGGAAAAATCTAATCGATGATGAATGGGCCGTTCCATTTTGACCTAAGTTTGCCAGGAAAGAGCTTAAGTCGAGAATCGAAGAGCCAGACCTTCTGGTTCGGCTCAAAGCTCTTGCAGGATATCAATTGGTCATGAAGAGATTTGGTCCAAAGCCTTGTAGATCTTTGCATTCTTGTACGCTTCATTTCTAAGCTCCTCCAACTCAGATAGTTAGAATTTCCTTGTCTTTCCGACTAAACTTAAATCTAGATTGCACTGCTTGATTGCCCAGAATGCCCTATGTTCAATTTCTACGGGTAAATGGCATGCCTTTCCATACACCAGATGAAATAGTGACATGCTGATAGGCATTTTATACGCTGTACGGTAGGCCCAAAGAGAGTCCTCAAGCTTTTGAGTCAAGTCTTTACGATCAGGCCTAACCGTCTTCTGAAGAATATTCTTGATCTGCCAATTGGAGATCTCGGCCTATCCATTCATCTGGGGATGGTAAGGTGTGGAGATTCTGTGATTTACCCCGTATTTTGCCAGTAAATTATGAAATTGAGCATTAGTGAAGTGAGAATCACCATCGCTGATGATGGCCCTCAGAATCCCGAACCAGCTGAAGATGTTCTTCTTGATGAAATCGATGACCACCTTGTGGTCATGGGTTCGGGTGGGAATGGCCTTGATCCACTTGAATATGTAATCAACAGTGACGAGAATGTACTGATGTCTAAATGAAGGGAGGAAGGGTGCCATGAAATCGATCCCCCAAACGTCGAAGATTTCGATGGGAAGAATCGAGTTTAAGGGCATCATGTTTCTCTTGGTTATGCTCCCAAGTGCCTGGATCGAGAACATGATCTCGAGAATTCCTGGGCATCTTTGAATAAAGACGGCCAAAAGAATCCAAATTGTAAAATTTTTGTAGCCATCTTTTTCTTGGAGAAATGTCCACCACACGCAGATGCATGGCAGAAGATGAGTATACTTTTGAATTCAATCTCCAGAACACATCGACGAATAATTTGATCAGAGCCGATGCGATACAGTTCAAGGTCTTCCCAGAAGTAATATTTGGCCTCAGATTTGAGTCTATCTCGTTGTTTCTTGGTCCAATCTTGAGGGATTTGACCAACGGCTAAATAGTTTATGATGTCTGCAAACCATGGAGCTTGGACACCTGAAACTGTAAGAATAGTTTCGTCCGAAAAAGTATCAACAATCAAAATATCCAGACGAGAAGAATCACTTAGAAATCTCGAAAGATGATTCGCCACTACATTCTGTGCCCCAGATTTATCCTTGATTTCAAGATCAAATTCTTGAAGTAGAAGAATCCATCGAATAAGCCAGGGTTTGGCATCCTTTTTGGCCAAGAGATGTCTCTAGGCCAAGTGGTCGGTATATATTATTACATGAGACCCTAAGAGATAAGCCTTGAATTTCTCCAAAGCAAATACTAGAGTTAGTAATTCCTTCTCAGTAATAGTGCAATTCCTCTGGGCCTCGTCCAGAGTTTTACTAGCGTAGTAGATGATAAAGGGCTTCCTGTCAATCTTCTGACCCAAAACAGCCCCAACCACATAATCGAATCGTCGATCATGATCTCAAATGGGGTTGTCAAAACTGGTGGTTGCAATACCGGAGCACAAGTGACTGCCATTTTAAGAAAATCAAATGCCTTACGGCATGATTCGTTGAAATCAAATGGCATATCTTTGGCAAGAAGGTTGCTCAGAGGGTGAGCAACCTTAGAAAAGTCCTTGATAAACCTCCTATAGAATCCCACGTGACCAAGAAATGATCGAATTTGTTTGACAAACATGGGAGGAGGAAGTTTAGAGATAGCATCAACCTTAGCTTTATCAACTTTGATACCCCATTTAGAGATTACATGACCCAAGACAATGCCTTTTTGTATCATGAAATGACTCTTTTCCCAGCTAAGGACCAGTCATGTTTTGATGCATCTTTTAAGAATCATTTCAAGATTAGCTAAACAAGAATCAAATGACTCTCCGAAAACAGAGAAATCATCCATGAAGACTTCTATAAACTCTCCCACCATGTCTGCGAATATGGCTAGCATACACCTTTGAAAAGTCGCAAGTACATTGCATAAGCCAAATGGCATCCTATGGAAAGCAAAGGTTCTGTAGGGACAGATGAAAGTTATTTTTTCCTGATCCTTGGATTGGATAGGGGCTTGATTGTATCCCGAGTAACCGTCAAGGAAACAGAAATACTTCTGCCCAGCTAGTTTTTCAAGGATTTGATCAATAAAGGGCAAAGGGAAATGATCCTTTTTCGTGATTGTGTTCAGCTTCCTATAATTAATACAAACCCTCCAAGAGGAAGCTGAACAAGTTGTGACAGTTTCTTTTTTCTCGTTAGTCACAACAGTAATCTTGGATTTCTTGGGAACAATTTGCATGGGACTTACCCAAGGACTATCAGAGATTGGATAAATGATTCCTGCATCGAGCCACTTGATAATTTCCTTCTTGACCACTTCTCGCATATTAGGGTTTAATCTCCTCTACATTTGGCGAGAAGGGCAGGATCCATCTTCCAAAAATATTCTATGATTGTAGTAAGATGGCTCAATCCCCCTGAGGTCATGAATGGTCCAACCAATTGCCTCCATGTGTTTCTTTAGGACCTTGATTAGTTTAATCTCCTTCTCCTTAGTTAATCTGGCACTAATAATCACAAGGAGTGTCTTTTGAGGTCCCAAAAATTGATATTTCAAATTCTCAGGCAATGGTTCCAGTTCGAGCTGGGGCAGGTTTTGGATTGAGGGTAAAGATGATGCTGATGAAGATTCATCAAGTGGAAGAGGTTGAAAGTGAATAAAATCAATAACCTCTTCAGAATATGGCAGGTTTGCCACAGAGAGTTACAGTTCAGATCTATCACAATAGGAGGAACTTTCAATTGCAGAAATCACCATACAAGTTTAAATATTCAAACTGTCTTCCTCAAGTTCCTCTATAAATCCACAATGCTCGAATTTGTTAATTGCCATAAAAATATCCAATATCAATTTTTTATCCCCAAAGGCGATTTCCATGCTACCGCTTTCACAATTGATATTGGCCTTTGCGGTAGCTAGGAACGGATGCCCCAGAATGATAGGCGTGTTCCTCATATTTTCAGGTACATCCATGTCAAGGACAAGGAAATCTACAGGAAAATAGAAATCCTTAACCTTAACAATAACATCTTTAGTAACGCCTCGTGGATTTGTGACTGAATGGTCTGCTAACTGCAGCGTTATTGAAGTCGGTCGAAGTTCACCTAATCCGAATTTCTCGTAAAGAGAAGTCAGAATTAGGTTAATAGATGCACCTAAATCCAAAAGTGCTCTATCAAAAGTGTAATCTCCAATGACACAAGAAATCAAAGGAGCACCTGGATCTCTATGTTTTTGAGGGAGGTGATGCAGGATAACAGAACTAGCCTGCTCGGAGAGTACCACCTTCCTCGGAACAGATTCTTTCGACTTACGCTTCTGTATGCATAAATCCTTCAAAAATTTAGCGTAAGTCGGTATGTGTTTGATAGCGTCGAGGAGCAGGATATTGATCTCGACATTCTTGAATATATTCAAGAGCTCCTCGTTATTATCAACATGTTTCTTCTTCCTAGGTTTAATCAAGGCCTTAGGAAAAGGAACATGAGTCAGATCTTTGAAATCAGGTTCCTGAGCCTTGATTTCCTCTTCCGAGCTCTCCTTTCTCTCCTCAGACTTTCTAAGATTTGGTAGATCAGAACAGTGTGGTTGTGGATCCTGAGTTTTTTTTTCCACTCCTCAAAGTAACTGAATTAGCAGATGCATATGGGTTTGGGTCTTGGGGAGGGTTAGGAAAGATTGGAGGGGCTTTATTAGCCAAAAACTTTGATTTAAGGAAGAAGCAGAAGAGAAAGGACCCTACTCAACTACCTGAACATGTGCATGTGGGTCCCTTTGAT
This sequence comes from Thalassia testudinum, assembly GCA_037157565.1. NCBI lineage: Eukaryota > Viridiplantae > Streptophyta > Magnoliopsida > Alismatales > Hydrocharitaceae > Thalassia > Thalassia testudinum. The sequence goes on along the minus strand of JAZHRO010000031.1, from coordinate 76,212,919 downwards.
TCCTATACCCTTGGGCTTGATTGCCCGGATTCTGGATATTACGTGGGGTGGGTACAGGTTGAGATGCCAGAGATTTGGGTTGACAAGAATTAACAATGAACCCATTTTGCAAATTGTCCAGCGAGGTTTTCATTTGCTGCAAGAGCTGGAGCATAGATCCTTGCATTTCTACCATCTATCGGTTCAAATTAGCCTGCCTTACAGGTTGATGGGCATTCCAAGATGACTGGTTGACCTGATTCGGGGGCAGCTGAGTGTAAACATGACCCTGACCCATTGGTCTTTTGCGGAGCATAATTGCCGGGTTGGAATTGGGCCTGCTCCCTCGGGTTTTTTTAGGAGAAGTTAGGGTGGTTCCTCCAACCCGGATTATAAGCATTGGAGTAAGGGTTGGACCTAACATTCTCCTGTACAGCATAAACATCCTCATAGGGTAAGGATGGAGAGAAAGAAAGGGAGGGATCAGAGAAACTGGGATCAAATGCCCCAATTTGGAACCGGTGGGGTTCTGAATAATGCTGACTCACAGGTTGAGCCGCATCAAGTTGATTCACGAACTCCCGTCCAGAAGGAGCTTGCAACGAATGGAATCTCGAATTCTGGGATTAAGTGGATCAAGAATTGTTCATTGTATTTAGGAAGAAGGAGGATGAAGTAGGAAGAAGTAGGAACGAGGCAGCATGTCGTCGTTGTTGCGGGATCCACTTCTAGAATAGGGGCGAGAAAATTGGATTTAGCTCTAGAATAGCAACCCAGGTCTGGGACAAGCTTTTCTTGAGCTTTGGAGAGGGAGAGAGGTGGAGGAAGGGATGAAAAAGAAGTGGAGGTTGGGTCTCCTTTTATAGTTGTAAGAATTAAGGGCAAATTTGTCATTTCAAGCTTAAAGCATTAAAATCAGGTCTTTAGTGACGAATTTATCCATCACTAAAGGTCTGATCGTGGCCGACATGCGCATGCCGTGCATGTCTCCTTGTCTGCCATGCTCATAACGCACACTCACGTTCTTTAAATCTTAGTCGTCCGATCGCGAGATCGGATGGCTCAGATTTCTCCTCACGTGTGCCTTCGTCTATGCCTAACCACGCGCCTGCGTGCGATCGGGCGTGCACTTGTGCGTCAGATTGCGCGTGCACGCGATTGGATGATCCAAGCTGCCCGCAGCCGATCACGCGATTGCGATTAAACGCTCGCATGCTGTGGATGGTGAGTCGAACGCGTGTCGCACGCTCACACAACGCCGCTCGACCGCTGTGCTAGCGGCAGCTCTTTGTCGCGATTTTGTTTTTAGGCACACTTGCTCACCTATCCTTGATTAAAAATCGTCTTGTCCCTAACCATAAAAGGAGACGATTACTATACAATTTGTACAACTTGACCTAAATATATGATTATGCATGTTATGCACTATTTACAATATATGATGCTAATATGACACTAAGAACATGCATTAATAGACATTTTTGGCTATTTAGATGTATGCACATCAGATCCATTGCGATACTATAAAGCCAATCAGGTCATTGCTTGGTCCTCAAATCAGTGCAACTAATTTTCATAGGCCTCAGCTACCTAATAAAGAAGAAAACAGTATTAGAGCTAGAAATAAGCCATGGAAAATGCAAGCAATAAAAATCTTATCAAATGAATTTGAAGCGATTACAATACATCCAATTAAACTTAGGTAAGCTCAATTTCATCAATTAAATCCCGATTAGTTGCAATTGCCCCAAAAATCATTCGATTAGCATTACAAATCAAATCTGAATCAAATCATTGAATCAGCTCAATTCAAAACCAGGGGAGGGTCCTTCTGATACAATGGCAGGAATGGATAAACCCTCTATGGATTTGAGCATAATTTAGATCTAGAAGCTGCAAAGCTTCAGCTCTAAATTGGTTTTGTTGGATGGGGTGGTCAGTGACCAAAAACGTGAGGAATACAGCAAGAATAGATCATGTGGTGGTGTGGGAGAGCAGCAAATTGTTGTTAGTGGATGAATTCATCCTCTTTGATCAAAATTAATCAGAGAGGGTGGATCGGCACTACACTGCTCTACTCCTAACTAAACTAATCTAGACCAAATCAATTAGTAATTACTACTCTAATCTAACTAATCTAATCTAAGAAAGTAGTAAATCTATGTAGAAAGCATTAAATCTACTCTAATTGGATGAATGGGATCTCCAAGACCATGACCGGCAGTCAGTGGAGATGAATTGAGGAAGAAGGTCCCCAATGAAGAAGAATTCACTAGTGGGACTCCTGGGACATCCCCTAGAGTTATGTGATCCAGCTCGACATGGATAAAGGAGGGAGATGATGTCACCACTATCACAGGTGACGACAAGTGAAGAAGAAGAAGAAGAAGCTGGAGAGGGAAGAAAGGATCGACCCAAGGAAGTAGGAGGGGAGTCGATAGGGATTGCAAGACACCTGAGGAGGTGCTTATATAGGTGCAAGGTGGATTAGATGACCAGCACAGTGTTGAGATCCAATGGCTAGGATGGGTTTGGATGAGCACGAGAAAATTTTATAATGAAGGCCAACCGTTGGATGTGATCTAGGTTGAAGTGCGAAGATAAGCTCATTGGCGTCAGTCAAGAGGATGGAGATCCACCATCGATCAGATGGGGAGAAGAATAGATAGCTAGTGTCACACGTGTTCGTCATGGATGAACTGTGTCAGGTGATGCGAGTTGTAGGTCTATTGGTGGAATTGCAAGAAAATCCCTGAAGTGAAACACTAGACATTTTGCACGTGAACCCATAAGTGACTAGAAGTCTTAATAGATAGGTCCCTAAAGGCTTGCGAATAGGTCCTCACAACTTTTAAATGAAAAGAATGTGAAGGAATAATTATGTAGGAAGGACCTAAGTGTAATGCACATATTTCAACAACCAAATGCAATGAAGCTTTTATGGTATGTTAATTGAACATATTAGAAACATATTTCAACCTTTGATTTTTACTTTTAAGCTCACATTGTATTCAATTAGCATTCAGATCATCCATTTACATATTTAAATATAGAATCTCTCAAAATTGACCTAATTATGCATTTTTAGTACAAATTGAGTGTTTTAGGTCTTTTTCCATAATTCTCACACTTAACCCATTTCTTGTGTTAAGAGATAACATTTTAACTTCGTTTCTACTTTAACTTGGACATTTTAGCTATAATGAGCCATATCTCATCAGGCATCTACTAGGGTATATTTCACCCATGGTACTCTGGTTAGGGTTACTTTTCAAAATCGCTCATTAAAGCCTTAACCACTTGAGCATAAAGGACCGTCAACTCTTCTTTGGTAGTCCCCATTAACTCAGTTAGCCACTAGCTACGAGTCTGTTATAACTTGAACACTTAAACTCCTATCATTCTTACAAGTCTAAGGCCTAACAACAAGGCCTCATACTCCATGACATTGTTTAAGGTTGGAAAATTGAGTTGTAAAGAGTATCTTCACACATAGCCTTTAGGCCCTCCACGGACTACGCCTCCTTCTGCTCCAAATGGCAGGGAAGATCAATTGACTTAAAGTATCAAGATTGCTTCCTAGTATAGGTTTCCCTCAAGGGGAAGAACAACTATGAATTTTGTGAGGACTTGACCCTTTTTGGACAAGCAAGATTAATACTTGACGTCAAACTCACTTAATTCTAGGGATCAACGTACATAATAGGGTGATGCAGATGGATAAATGATCATTTGATTTCATGTTAGACTCATAAGGAAGGTGATGGTGTAGGCTTGGAAGTCTACTAATAGTAGTGCAGTTTGGCATTGACCTAATCTCTAATGTCACTTGCAATGGTCATTATTGCTTTGAATGAAAGCTTTGGTCTTTCCCAAAACAAAGGAAAAAGAAAATAAAAGAAAGAAACTTGATATGCATGATGAGGTAGAAATACATCGACAAACTCATTGAACATCCTTAAGTGAGGCTCTTTAAGACATTTCCCCTTATTTTATTTGTTTCCTGGCTCAACCACCAAGGATGACGAACGTCTAACCTCACTCTAATGGAATGTTAAGTTTATGAATGGAGGTATGTATGTAGCGCCATATATATGTGTGCATTAAAAATTCATAATTGTGTGTATATAATGTTAAAACATTCCAATGTCATTTTATATAAAAAAACCCCTAAAATTTGTGACCCTTTTTTCGCTATAGTTGCCAATTTTGTGGGATTAAAATGCAAATCTTGGCCAACCTTTACGAAAAAAAAACTTATATGAAAATTGTGAATTTCCTTTCAAAAGTATGATATATTGATATGTATCGCTGATATGGTTATAATTTTTCTTTTTTACTTTTATGTTTCAGTGGTTGATGTCTTAGTCGTATGCTTATGTTGCAATAAATAAACACATCAATAGATATGTCTTTTTGGGCGCTATAAGTACATTTCCTCGTGACATATGAAAATCATTTTAAATCTAAATTTCTAATCACTAAAAGAATAGTCTTATACATTGGATAATATCGACAGGTTCACAATTCAACTCGGTTGGATTGTGCCTCTAACTTTTATTCGATGCCAAAGAATCCTTTCACTCTCCCCTCCCCTTCCGCTCGGCAAATCCTTAACTTTGCTTGGGGCCCTCGATTGACGTCTGCTTGCCAATTGTCCCCTTATCCCCTCGATTTCCTCTTTGTCATTCCCATTTCCCCTCGTGCTCTTGAGTTCAAGCTTACACTTCCACCTTCTCCATGCTACGGCTCCGCCATCGCCTCTGACTCCTCCAGCATCTCACCCCCAACCCAACTCTTGTTTCCTTCCGACTTTACCTCCAATGGGGGGTTTCCGGTGCCTTCCTTGACTTCCGAAGCTCATTCTCCCTCTCCCTCTCCCTCTCCAATGCTACTTTCATGGGGGTGGGGAGGGGGATAGCGGGGAGGAGATGAGGGCGCATTGGGGTGGAATGCCTGGCCATCGTCGACCACCTCCGCAAGTCCTTTGTCAGGTTCACGCTAGAGTTCGAAGCTTCACAAGACCGAGACTTTGTTGGATCTTCTTCAGTTGCAGGTCTTTACATATCTTGCTTGCACGGATTACTGAATACTTCTTAAGTGATGTCGTCGTCATCTTACGGTATGAAGCAAGCATTAGATTGCAACGACTTGATTGTAAGGGCATCTTCTTTGAAGTTTATTTTCTTTTTTTTGTTTGATTTTCTATTTGTTTTATCTCCTTATTTGGAGTTCCCTCGTCCCTCATGGGGTGAGGCGTAGTGTCCCTCATGTTTAGGATGGGAGGAGTTCAATTGTTCTTTTCTCTTTCCTTTTAAGGTTTAACGTCCTTGTAAACGATTCGAGCTCATTCAATGGAAAACCTATGTTAAAAAAAAAAAAAATTTGGGTCGTGCTATGTATTTTGAATTTGACTTTTTCCCATCCAATCATATGCACGTCTTACTTTGCCACCTAAACGTAGGCCAGCTAATGCCAGTGGGTTGGCGAGGAGAGCTAACAAGCATAATTTCCAACTTGTACATTTCCCACACAAAGCCACAATGACAAGCACCCGGACCATAGCCAATTATTTTCCGAGAATATGGCTATTAGTGGTTACATTCCAAAGAACAAGTGGAGGTGAAGCATCATCCTGCCATTTGGAGATATGCATCCATCAAGTTGACCCATCACATTACTTTGTTTTATTCTTTCCCACCATCCCATAAAGGGCAAACTATCTGATCAACCTTAGATGCATTTGATGACATCCAAATTGGTCATGGTGCATCTCCTTTTTTGGGACCCGACTTTTCTAACGTGTGAAACCTTTGGCCAGCACAGAATTCTTTCTTAAAAAAAATAAATTGACCTGTACTAATATATGGCAGATAGATTGTGTAGGTCAAATCAACTCATCTAGAGTACTCAAGAAATAGTAAATTCACTAGTCTTCCTATGCCCAGGATCACATGGGGGACATTCTCGTCAAACGTGGTTTTCAAGAGAAGCTAAAATCCCAATGTGTTAAAAAGAAACATGAATAGATATTATTGAATATTTATATGAAAAGGAAAATTAATGACTCAGCATAAATAATATTAACTAAGTCGATACATATTGGGAAAATGGCCTTTTGACCCTCTTCAATACATAATATTAACTTGCCAAAATGACCCTCTCCAGGTCTCTCCTCTTCATTCCATTTCGCAAGCTCTCACAATCATGTGTGCCAGGAAGGTATGACAGCCATCTTGAGGGTTTATGCTTCGTGTTCCGCTGTTTCTCACACCCTGCTCTAGGATCATCTTCAGAACATTCACTCTACTCTTCATCCTCCTTGGATCATAGGTGGGGACTTTAATTGCATCCTTAGTGCTTCTAAAAAATGAGGTGGAAACCCTTTCCGAGATTCCTAGGCGAGTGACTTTCATTCCTGGAAAGATTCCCTTGTCCTTCTTGAACTTCCTATGGGTGGTAACCAATTTTCTTGGTGTAACAATGGGAATGGGAGTGCGAGAATTTACCAAAAATTGGATCGTATTTTTGTCTCTCCTTCGTGTTTGAATCTAACTCCTGAAGCTAAATTCCTATCCAGAAGGAACTCTGATCATACCCCTATGGTTTGGACATACACGAACCTCCTCCCTTCCAAACCTCATCCTTTTCGTTTCCAAAATATAGGGATTAGGGATCCCTATTTTAAGGATCTAGTTGCTCATGTCTGGTCGCTCCCCACTCATTTTCCGTCTACCAACCCAATCTCCCTCTCCTACGCCAAACACAATTCTCTTAAAAGGTCCCTTCAGAGTTGGAACAGAATAAATTTTGGCGATGTTCACATCTTGGTTGGGAATCTTGAGGATCGACATGATGATCTTGAGGCCAAATTAGCTTCCCACTGGGATGAGGCTTCTGCTGCTGAGATCTCAGATGTTCGCATCCAACTAGATGATGATTTCTCTAAATTGTATGATTTTTTATCTCAAAAAGCGAAATTCCTTGGCTTATTTAGGGGGAAAGTAACAATGTGTTCTTCTTTGCGACTATTAAGAAGCGTTTTGCTAAATGTAAGAGGAATTCCCTCTCCTCTTTGTAACAACTCCTAGGAGGTGGCTGCTTTTAAGGCGTCTAATTTCTTTGCTACCCTCCTTTCTTTTAATGGTATTGGCAACCTTGATAGATTTTTAAACGTTATTTCACCCTTAATCTCTATTGATGATTCAAATGCTCTTCTTCATCTGGCTTTTGAATCTGAAATTCTTGAAGCTATCTATCTTATGCCTTCTAGCAGCACCCCAGGCTCGAATGGCTTCAATATTGAGTTTTATTGCACTTGTTGGGATATTTTCAAACACGATTTCTCTCCTGTTCATTGTTGGGATAGTCATTGAACACTTCTCTGAAAATTCTGCTCCTCAAGCATTCAACTCCATGTTCATTGCTCTTATTCCCAAAAAGCCTATTGTCTCTAAGCTTTCTGACTTCAAGCCTATTAGCTTGTGTAATGTCATTTATAATGTGGCCTTAGCTATTCTTATCAAAAGACTTGCCTTGCTTATGCCTAAGATCATCTCTCCAGTGCAAGTCGGGTTTATTGATGGGAGATCCACTTTTGATCACATCTCTACCACCTTCTAGCTAACTCAACATTTAAATCACAAGGTCCAGGGCTCTAATGTCATCTTTCAGTTGGACCTGCAAAAATCTTATGGTAGGGTGGAATGGGATGCCCTCTTTCGTATCCTCCTTAAATTTGGCTTTTCCAACAGTGTCATCAATCTTATCAAGGACTTTATTCATCACGAGGGTTCCTTGATGAGCAAGATTTTATACCCAAAAAGATTTAGTTAAAAATCCGTCGTTGTATTTGTATAAAAATTTGTTATCAGATAAATTTACCAAAACTCGCGTGAGTCCTAGGTTGAACTCGGGGAGGCAAATGTTTGATTAAAAATCACGTTTGGAATTATTATTACATAGAAGAATAGCTAGTTGAAATTAATCTGTGCAAGCTAAACTACTTAAAGAATAAATAATAGATGACCGAGAGAGAATATACAAAAAAAGAGAAAAGTAAAGAGAGAACAAATATTGCATTAAATACTCTAGTGTCTATTACAACTATTTAAAAAAAGTAAAACTACACTAGAAAGCAATAAAAAGATAGGGGTGAGAAAATCCTCCTCGATGGCTACTTGGAGGATGAGCTGTGTTGACAGAGTGCCCAGAAGAGAGTGGTGAGATGTTGGACGAGGGAGAACAGAGTTGCAGGACGGAGGACGAAACAGGGCAGTATCATAGCGGGATTCACTTCCCAAATGGTGGCGAGAAGACAACCATGGGATGCTCCACGAAGGAGGTGAGAAGATTGACAAAATTATTATACTCTAGCTCTAATGGAGCATCTCGAGTATGGGATCAACTCTTTAGAGTTTTGGAGAGGGTGAGAGGAGAATAGAAGGGATGAAGAAATATGTGGGGCGTAGGGTCCTTTATATAGTTAAGGTACAAGGACAAAAAGGTCCTCTAAAATCTTTAAAATTAAATGCAGGGCCTTTGGTGACACACACACGTCACTGTAGATAAGAGTCGGTGAAGGTGTGCTCTTGATCTCTGCCGCTCGCCGCCGATCAAACGCATCTCACACGACCACGTAAGTGCCTTCTCACCTTCAAGCGTTGCACAGCTTCGCTAAATCATGGCCATCTGATCAAGATTAGATGGACCAGATCGAGCTGCTGCAGCTTCCTCTTCATCGATTAAGATGCAACGTAGCACCACTGATCACTGTTGGATGTAAATTGAAGGGCTGCGATCACTTGCATGTCGCACTTTAGATCGCACCTCAACTCGTGCGATTACGTGTGGGCTTGCGCATCGGATCACTCATACTTCATGCTTGCCCATCCCACTGCCACGTAGCCGTTGCCACTATTAAGCAAATTTCATCGCACCTGCCTCTTCGCGGATTTAATCCACTAACGCGGATTCGAATGCACGCTTTCTATTCTCAATAGGGTGCTCTACCGCTATGCCATCCTCACTTTTGTGTCAAGTTTTTAACTCAAGGTCCACACGCTCTCGTCATTGGATAAAGATCCAACAATTGAGATTGCGTGGATCTTTTTCTTCAGAGATGTGGAGCATGCGGTAGAGGTGACATGGACGTTTCTTGACCATTGGATGGATGATGGGTGGCCAAGATTGCTCCATTGTAGAACTGAGGTGCGTGCAGCGTGGAAAGCTCTTGGCTGTTGGATGAAGATCCAACGAACAAGATCAGATCTTGATTTACCTCTTTAGAAGGGAAGGGTGTTGTGGATGGCCATGGGTGGATTGGATGATGCCACGTGGCATCATCCAAGCCTCCCATGGCCATCCACAACACCCTTGGCATCATCTGAGTTGTCCATCTTCTTTTGCTCATAGGAGGTGCCATAGATGTTGGATTTGATTGATTATTGCGCTGTTGGGATGCGATTGTCGATCTGAATCCATTCGTACAGTTGGATTTGTCGTCTGAGGAACAGATTTGCACCACCTTGCCTCTTGACCTCTAATCTTCCTTGGACTACATCTGATGCTAGGGAGTTTCGATTGGGGTGATCTCGGAGGCGTTGGACTTCGATTGTCACCCTGATCAAATCCGTATGGTTGAATCTTCAATCCGAGGCCCCAAAATGATATTGCCTTGTCCCCTAGCCATAAAAAGGGTAAATTACTATATAATTTGTACAAATTAACCTAAATGGATGATGATGCATGTTATGCAATATTTATAATACATGATGCTTCTATGTCACTAGGAACATGCACAAATAGACATTTTAGGCTAATTAGATGTGTGCACATTACACCCCCATGCCTATCTTTTGCTATTCCCTAGCAAAACTATATGTTATTTATAAATAGAATTAGGATCAAATTACTTGGGCAATAGTTATTTCTCAACACTAAGAAATTTCAATTAAAGACCTATACTACAAAGACTTAACAATGCCCAGGTGTCGGCCAAGATGCAGACCGCCTAAGCCCTCACCTTATTCAAAAGTAAATATATATTTTTTTCTTTCTTTTTCTTTTTTTCTAATTTTTTTGGATTTTTGAGTTTAAAGTTTCGGGAAAGCTTTCTACGGCTACTCAACCCACTCAAGACTTGAAAAGAACTTTAAGTTCTAAGCACCTTTTTGTGTGAATGTGATAGACTCACTGACCGGAAATCAGAATAGACTCCAGGTTTCTCCTTCCCTAGGCGACCTCGAAAAGAAATTATGCCTAACAGTGTATCTATCCGACTAATAGCTTTCTCCCTACTTTATATTTTTATGGGGTCAACACAAGGGTGAACCCAGTGTATATTTGATGAGAACACCATCATAGGCCCTAACTAGCTACTTTTAATCTTGAATAAAAGATAAATGCTCCTGCATATCCATCTAAGGGTCATAACACCACTTCAAGCTATTTTGAGAAGAGAACAAAGAACTAGGGTTAATTCTGTAATTTTAACAGTATATCATGAACACAAAGTAACCAAGGGGTTCGCTAGGGTTAATCTAAGGTCAAATGTTCATTAATGACTAGTAAGTGGGTTCATGTAGACAGAAATGGATTTTCGCTCTTTTCGAGAATTAACAGTAACCTAAAACCCTAATTTCAGATATGCTTAAATAATAGAGGTTCTGGTTAAGATAAAATCACTCTAAACCTTCTAAAATTCATAGAAAATTATTCCATAAGATTGGGTTCCCTTGATTTGACCTTTGGAACCCACTTTGACCTTAAATAGAGTCTCAGATAAAAGGTTGCCCTAATTTAGGTTTCTATGCAAATTACCTAGTAAAACTTGGTCGAAACCAAAATCCTACTTCACCATCAGATTCCTTGGGTTTAAATTAGGTTTGTACCAAAATTTGGGCCCAATCAAAGCCCATCTTCAGCTAGTTTGCATTTTGGTCCAGTTTGACTCTCTCTCTCTCATTCATGCTCCTAACTTTCGAAATCTTTACAACAAGCCCCCTAACCTCTCTTCATTTCCTTGCTGCCATGGCAGGTGTAAACCCATGAATCCGATCTTCCAATCAAGGATTCCTCCCTGATTACTTGGTCAATCCCTTCCAAAATTGGAAGGGAAGATCCTGAGGAAGTCTTAAATCATTTAAACCTAATTCTAGATCCCAAATCCTCTCAAAAAGCTCCTGCGAATCCTTGGATTTCAAGGATCTTTTTCCTCAAAATCAGAGCTTCACAAGCTTGTTTCCAAGCTTCAAAGCTTGCTTGAAGCTCAATAAAAGAGTCCCCCTCACCAGGCCAAACTCCTTAGTGAGTTTTTGGCCTAAGAAACACTCTTCTCCCCTACCTCCGGCTGGCTCCAACTCTGCTCCGGCGACTCCCTTCCTTTGGTCTCCTTGCCTACTGCCACATACTATATGCAACAAGTTCATCCTCCCTAAGTTCCTCCGCACCTCGCCATACCTGCGAGAAGCTCTCTACCCCTTCAAGACGTCGCTGTTCTACTTCCCAGAGCCACCTTCGTCTACTGCACTGGCCAATCATAGTCGATGCCATCTCCGCATCTTTGTCGTCTCAACCACTCTCAATCGACTCTACACTACCTATCGATCCACTTCACCCCTTTGCTACTCGCTTCAGAATGCTCCCTTGCCAGTGCCACCGTCATTTCCCCCGTCTCCGACGTACCTCTGGCAACTTGGAAATCCACTACACTCCACCAAAACACCTCCTACCGGTCCAGAAACTTTCACTGTACTTCACTGACCAAAACCCCTCAAGAATTTGAGAGGATTGGCCGCTCACTGACTCCACCCAACACAAGCACCTCTGCACCTTCGTCTCGAGGTCATCAGACCTCCTCATGCTCATGCACACCACACTGCACCCACCAGAGCACTCGTCGCTCCATGGTGGTTCTTCTGAGCTTATTTGACGTGGCCACGAGGCCATCTTTTGCTTTTTAGGTGCTCATCAGACCTCCATTGCTACCTTCGACTTCACCGACCACGCCTTCAGCTCTGCGGTCATGACCACTTCAGGTTTCACTCCCAGGCTCTATGGCTCATTCCCAGGAAGCGAACCAGACACTCAATTGAACTCCAAAGCCTCCTTCTCAGCCTCAATTGGAGGCATCTTCACTAGCTGCTACATCGCGACGAATGGGGGACCAAATAGTCCCACATCGTGGAAATCAGAATCCACGTGCAAGCATATAAGGGATTTGTGATCCCCCTTCTTCCCCTAAGACATGGGGGTCGAGTCCCCTTTACCCTTACACCTACTTACCTAGCCAAGCACTCCTCACCTGTGACCACGCTTGCAGGCCTGGACCCTGTTCACGCCCGGTTACCTGCCTGATTACCCGGCTAAACCAGGGTCTCTGAGAAAAGAAGAGGAAAGAAAGAGAGAGGGGGGGGGCAGTTTTGCCCTTCATTGCTCTCTACACTTAGCGAATCTAAGAGGCCTTTGCCTCTATGCTACTGTGCTGTGCTTGCCTCTCTCCCTTGAGGCACGAAGGAAGAAGAGAGAGGAGGCCCTTGCCTCTTCTGAGAAGCTCGATTCTATTAGTTCTAAAGCTACTGTTGGTTCATTTAACTTGGTTAATGTGGAAAATTTGATTGAGATATTGTACATTTATTTGAGCTAAATATTAGGGGTTAATTGGTGATTCAAACCACCATTTTAACCCATTCTTTTTGCACTATGATACTTGATCTCATCTATACATCATTTTGAGTAGCTTTAAATAAAGTTTTGATCATAATTGCTTATATTTCTTGTAATTACTGAGATTGAATTGCCATTAATTGCTCTCTGTGTTCGACCTCGAACTCTTTTTGATTCTGATCATATAAATTTAATTATTTTCGAGCGATTGAGGCTTTGCTACAACGAAACAACTTAAAATTCCTCAATAGCACGTTAACATTTTGGTGCCGTTGCCAAAGAGCAACACGCAATTTGATTTCACTAGTTACAATTTCTGATCTGATATTAACTTGCTTTATCTATTTTGTTGTGATTGTGCGAGGTACATTTGGGAAGATCAGCTGCACGACAGCCACTCCATGGGCAAGTAATCTTATTTCCATCCTCTTAAGCCCCTACTTCTGGAAAAGGATTAAAAAGAGAAATCAATTAGGATCAACGCAGTTATTGTTAGACTTAATCACTTGAGTTGCCTGACTTGATTCTAGAGATCCCCTTCCAGATTTCTGCACCTAATCAGGACTTAAGGTACCTAGGGCTGTTTCCCTTCTTGATTGAGCCCTAGGTGCCACATTTGGTAAAGAACTAATTGGACAAAAAAAAGAGCCAAATTAGGGTTTCCATCTTAGGGTTGAGAAAACACACCTACCTGAAATAAAGAGAATTGATTTTCCATATTGTGTGTCACCCAAACCCTTGATTGAATTGACCTAATCAAGAAAACCCAAAAAGGAGGGCTCTAATCATTCACTTGAATCTTTAAAATTTGGACTTAATAACCTACTTACAAACCACCCAAGGTGATTTTGGGCTCATTACCCAACTCATCCTAAACCTTAGGGTAGGTTAGGTGAAGTTGATCCACCTTATGGGTCAACCAACCTTCAAATTAGGTCACAAATCACAATCAACTCTAAAGTTCAAGTGAAATTCTAAGCACCTTAATTTAGGTTTAAAATGTTGTAGACTTAAGAGGTCAAGTTATTCATTCTGGTCTACTTAGACCCGTGGGAACAAGGAAGGTCAGGTGGGGGAAACCCTGTAACCAGTGGGGACTCTCTACCGTGTAGGGGTCTTTGCGAGACTCTCCCTTCCTGGCTGCCCAAGTATTTCTCGGGTAGATGACTTTCTGATCAAGAGGTATCATCTGCCTCGAACCTCCTTAGTCATCCAAAAGTTTTTGGGTGCCTCGATTGGGTCCATCACATATTTTGTCCCTCATCTGGTTTCCTAGTGCATGTTCAGGAGGAGGTCTTTAAGACCACCCTTGAGGCCTCCTTTATCTATTCATTCTCGTCGAGGACAAGCCTCGACTCACTTGTTTGTGCTACCTTCCGACAAGATCAATATCTCTTCTGATTCATCTGAGCTTAGATCTCCTTCATCCTTAGCCACGGAACATCCAGCAGAAGAACCCAATTTCCAAGATTAGCTACAACACCTCAATGATCTATTCCATGCATACATCAATCCACCACCGTGTTCTTAGATGCGAGATCACTACAATCTTGCCGCGGTGGAGATCTAACCTAGAGTACAAATACCTACTCGAGGGCCTAATGTTGAACTCAAACCAAACATGATCCATGCTATTCCTAAATTCCATGGCTCAAATTCCGAAGATTCCTTCCAACACATCAAGTAGCTAAAACATATAGCCTAGACCTTCAGGCTTGCCATACAAAATCGAGACATCCTACTCATGAAGATGTTCTCCTTCTCACTCATGGGTAAAGCTGTCGATTGGTTCCAAACTCTGAATCATCCAATCAACACCTGGGGGGAACAACAAAATGAATTCTTACAGAAAATTTTCCCCATTGGTCGGTTGAATGCTTTAAGGCACCAGATCACACACTTCACACAGAATCCGGGAGAACCACTTCATGAGGCATGGGATCGCTTTCTGGATCTCATGCGAAGATGCCCCCATCACGGAGTTCCTAAGTGGGAACAAGTCCAGTCATTTTACCTTGGGCTCCATGATGAAATCAAGCTATTTGTCAATGCAACCTACGGTTGAAGCATCATGGGTCAGCATGAAGATACTTTCTGGGAGATTCTCGAGAATGTGTGAAAACTCCGTAAACAATGAATCTACAGGTATGTTTGACCGGACGAATACTCGAGCATTGACAAACATGTGGGAGGCACACGAGACTCAGGGCCTGTCCGCATCTGTCGATCTGGAATTGATGGCCAGTCGCCTGAACAAGGTCTCTATTATCGAGAAGAAGGTGGATGAATTGGCTCGACATCTACAGAGAACCACCTCAGCACAGTAGACCATGTATGCATAACCGCCCGCCAGTAGGGTGGTTGTGCATAACATTATCACCACTCTCATCAGGGGATTGACTCATATACACCCCATCTGATCCAACCTACTCTAGTTGGGGGAACTCTGAACCCTCATTTTCTAACTTCTTTGGGGTTCCTCAGACCTACGAGGACCTCAACGCCATCCAGAATGATCCATTCTCTAACACTTATAACCCTGGATGGTGAAATCATCCTAACTTTGCGTGGTCAAGGAATAATCCAATTCTGAGATCTCAATTCCAGCCCCGACCACAAGCTCCATGCCCTTATCAGCCTGCTCAGCCTAAGATCAATCCAAATTATCAATCTAGGCCATCAAGGGATGATTAAATGTCTCTCATCCTATAAACCTTGGTTGACATTCAGAAATCTAATGTGGCTATGCAGAAACAGCATAAGGATGAGATCACAGAGATCCGTAATCAACTTGCACAGATGGAGACTTCTCCCTAGCTTGGTGCACTACCATCACAACCTCTATTGAATCTGAATAACGTGCCAAACTAGAGGCACGTTATGAATCCAAATCAAGGCTAAGCTCACTTTATTTACTAGGCCCCTTTTGCTCCATCACTTGACGGGATGGAAGCTTCGACATCATACTCGAGCTATCAGCAGCAATCACCACTCCTACCAAATCCAAACCAAAGCCATGCAGGACTTAATTCTGTTACCACCCACAGTGGCAAGACAACCCAAGATCCACCTTATCCAAGCCACTCCCAGCCTGGAAGTTCAAAGCCTAACCCTAGGGTGGTTATCCAGGACACCCCTATCTTAGATCCAAAACCTGAAACTATCCTAGAGGAACCTACAGAGGTTCCATTTCCTGAGGCCTTGACCAAAGGAAAGAAGAAACCCAAATCTGTGGCACTTGAGGAAGATCTGGTCAAACTCTTTGAGCAAGTCTAGATAAACATCCCCTTGATGGATGCAATCCACCATGTACCGGCATACGCAAGATTTCTAAAGAATTTATGTACACCTAAGCGTAAGCTGCGAACAAAAGATAGGAGTCCGATCGTATTGTCTGAGAAAGTCAGCTCAACCATTTTGAGCAAGCTCCCGCAAAAAGCAAAAGATCTTGGCACCCCTTTGATCTCCTACAGAATTGGTGATCTAGAGTTTGATCGAGAATTATTGGATTTAGGAGCCTCCATAAGTTTGATACCTACATCCCTACTAGACCATTTCGAGGAAACTGAGCTCCAACCGACAAAGGTGACTTTGCAGTTAGCAGATTGATCGATCAAGTCACCTAGAGGAATTCTCAAGGATGTTCTGGTGCGAATTCGTGATTTCCACTTCCTAGTGGACTTTATCATTTTAGACATGGAGATTCCTAAAAATTTAAGGAACACACCAATCATCTTAGGGAGACCACTCCTAGCCACAGCTAGGGTAAATATTAATTATGAAGAGGACCAGATCAAGTTAAACTTTGGAAACCAGACATTAAAGATTGATATCTTTAAGACCTAGAAAGGAATAAACTGTGGGGTAATTGAGGAAGTATGTGTTGGGTGCGTATCGCGTGTTTTTGATAGGAAAATGTTGTAGTATAGTGCGCAATATGATCAAACAAAGATATTTAATAAAAGATAACGAGACTTGAGTCCCAGTCTTTCATCTTTGGGAGGCATTTGTTTAATTCTGAAATCGATCTCTATCGCTCTACTTTATTTAGAATCACACGTCGATTTATGATTAGTACGTATTGAAATACGGCATGCTTAGTTGCAAATATATCAGGAATTAAAAACAGGCAACCTTAATCACTCAAAAGATATTGCAATAAACTCATGGTGATTCTCAAAACATATATATATATTTATTTCATTCATTCAATTGGAGAAGTGTTTGCAATAAGAACTGTAGAGGAAAGCTTGTACATGAATGCTTAAAAATGTAGATCTAGCTATCAGAAATGATCGCATACAAGAATCTATGGGGGGATTTTGCATGTATCATTAGGGGAGAATAATAACTACACTACTAAGCAGTAATTAAAAGTAGTAAAACTATGAAGAGCATAAACTACTAATCTAGATCTAGCAGAACAGAAGGGCATTCGAAGGTGGCTCTGATGGCCTTGGAGTGGTCGGGAGGAGAATGAGGGGCGGCCAATGGAGCTTAGGCTGGCCCTTGGAGAGAGAGAGGAGTGATCCAGGATCCCGGCATGGTGTCCTTCATGGTGGTGGTCAACTCATGGAGTGGAAGTGGCTAGCCTAAGTGGAGGTGGATGTGAATGGAGCCAAGGAAGTGAATGTGGGCAAATGGCCACCCCTTAAGTCTTTTTATAGACCTAAGGGATTCTCTCTAGAGAGGTGTGGAACTCTCTAGAGAGATCCCAAGAGTGGCCGACCATGAGAGGATAGAAGTGGTTTTTGAGATCCAAAAAATGTGGATCTCAATTTGAATGCCTCTTGGTTGTTAAATTTGGCAACCAAGAGTGGCGCCACTCCAAGAGAGTTCTAGAGAACTCTAGAGGAGTGTGTGTGCATGAATGGGTGTGTGTGTGTGTGTGTGTGTGGTCGTGCCCTATGTGGCTAGGAGGTTTAGGTTAGGTCCTAAGGGGTTTAGGTAGGTGTATGCCTAGAATTAGGGTTACAAACCCTAATTGCTAAGGGAAAATTGCAATTAAACTTATCCTAAGTTTAATTGAATGAGTGTGACCCTAATTGAGAGTGAAAAAACTCAATTAGGTTGGGCTTAGGTCAATTGGACTCTCACTAAGTCCAATTGAACTTGTGTGGGTTGAGATCTAAGCTTAATTGGACTCATTGACTTAGGTGAAGGTAATTGACTTTGATCTAAGTCAATTGGGTTTGGTGAGGACCTAATTAGGTCCTTAGGCAGGTCTAGAGGTGATGTACTAGGGTTAGGACACCTTAATTTAGGTTCTTACGGGGTTGGGATTAGGTCTAGGGAGCCAGAGTTCCAAGATCAAGGCTTGAATCTCAAAATAGGAATTGGAGACCAGTTCCAGACGTCCAAAAACAAAATCATATGACTTAGACTCAAAAATTAAAAGTTCAAACTTCAGTTCTGGACATCCAATTTGAGTTAGGGAGAAATCTAGGTTCTGTTTTGGCCATTCTGCGGAAATTAGACGTCTGACAAAGTGTCTGGACGTCCAATAACACTGCAGAAGAGGGTTTGAGGTGTGCGGGGGTTGGCTAAGGGTCCTGGACATCCTATAACTTATTTGGACATCCAGATAAGGGTTGGAATTAGGGTTTTAGGGCTTCTTAGGGTGTTGTGACCTAATCTAAGGTTGGCCAAGGCTTGGGGGAAGTCTCCAGGCTATCCTAGGGCTAGGATGGACCTAAGCTCTTCACATTTTACTGCTTTATTCCTACTTAATAGAATAGCAAACCTTAATTCCCTTGCATCATTATTCCTACATCTACTCTAAGCTTTCTGCTCCAACTCTGCTGCAACACTCGTTATTCCTGATCCAGCTTCAGATCCTGCTCCAGATCCAGCTCCTGATCAGCTTATTACCTGCAATTGACATAATACACTTAATCAGCACATTATATCATTATTTTATGCATAGCTAAAGGAAAGCAGTAAAAATGCAGATAATGCTTATGCATTCATGAATAACACTAACTTATGCTAAGTCCTAGCTTAATCTAGGTCAATTAAGACCTATGATTGCTGTGCAATCATACCCCCATGCCTAAATCTTGCTAGTTCCTAGCAAATGCAAGACTAAATTATTCACATAAAGGTCCTAAGGGACTGATTATTTTATCAAGTGTATGCCTAGATATTTTTCTCCTTTTTGTTTTCATCCTATGCTCTAGAAATCCAGACAATCATGAAAGTGCAGCTATGTAGCTTTTGCAATGGATTCGAGTGAAAAACTAATACACCTCTAAAGCCTATACTTGACCCCTAGTAAAAATTCTAGTGGGATAGGCGGACTTTTTCCCTTGGGGTATTCAAGATATTCTATGGATTCCACCCCGGCTTTAGGCTTAGGTAGAGATCTGAGGGGAAAGATTATATACTTGGTGGCTCACTCTCACTTGGTGCTACATAGAGACTAGTACTACAGAATCTCGATTCCCAGATTAGTAAGTGACTCAACCCAGACAAAGACGAGAGAAACTATGCTCTCTTTTGATTCCTTTGTATTCATTCTCTCTTACTCTTTTTCTTTTTTTCTTTTCTTTCTTTTTCTTAGAGCTCACAATTTCATCAGATTCACAAATATGATCTCACTTGGCATTAATACTTTAATTGAGTTTCCCTAACCCTAACACTAAGTCGGACTTCCTCAGCCAGTATTCGGGCGGTCAGAAACACAGGAAAGATGCGTCAAGGCCATATTTGGTGGATCTCAAATTTATTTGATGGTATTGCCTCAATGTAACTGAACTAAATATTCACTCTTTTTTCTTTACTTTTTCTTCTTTTTCTAATTTTTCTTTTAATTTTTCTTTATTTTCATCATTTTTTTTCCTCTTTTTTTTTTCAACATAACACATCCATGAGCCTTATTAAGGAGGCATTATTAGGGATTGGTGGTACTCAAGAGACATTGGGTGGCTTGTTAGGTGGAAGTGCCTACTCACGGCACCGGGAGAGATGGATAGGACGGTGTATTTCTGACCTTGGCATCAATACCCTCCTTCAGCCGAGGATTCCATAAAGAATGGTCGTAACCAACCACCTTAGCCCTAGTTTTATGAGAACTCGCTTTCTGTGTATTTGCCTTATTTGGTGGCTCTCACAATTCGCATAAAAATGTATATGCAGGAACCGAGAGCGAAAACTATGCCTAATCTCTGAGTATCATCACCTAATTATCTAGGATTCCAGATTCCTTGTACTAATCTTAGAGCACCAGTACACTCTACTCTCATCTCACACTATTTGGTGGATTTTTGGAGGAAAATTTGCCTGACTCCCAAAACACTATCCAGGAGTTCAGGAAAAGAAGCACTGCTTTTTCTCGACAGACTAAAGACGTTTATCAACCTTCATCATGAATCCATTGCAAATTCTACATGTGTGAAAAGTTGTACTGGATTCCATATCACAGGAATCAACTAGAGGATAAAATCCCTAATGCATTCTCTTAATAAAATAATCTTATTCTTGAATGCAATATGTATATATGCTATAAACAAGTAACCTCATATAATTTGTACTTCATAAAATTTCCCTTTTGGGTTACATTCAACTTGACCCTAAATTTAGAACAAGAGGTGAGTGGGTGAGTTGAAAGTGGTTGTTGCGGACAATTTCTAGCTCTAATGCGAGCATTGGAGGTGGAGTCGGTTATTCTTTTATTTAGTGTCCTAAAGTACATTTTGCATGCAGCTCCGAGGTTTTCCTAAGTGTTGGCATAAAATTTTTTCAGTTTTGTTGTATCTAACCCCCCATGCCTAAGTTCTTTCATGTTCTCATGTATGAGTATAAAAGAAAATAAGTACTGTAGGGAGAGAATGGGTAGAAATCACCTGTAGTTGCTCTTGAAATTATATATTTAGCACCGGCCAACCTATCAGTATGCAATATGTAGAAGGAAAATATGCTAAAAGAAAAATATACTATATATAAAACTGGTTATGTATAAAGTGGTGGATGAATGTGGGGTGGATGCTATCTATATGTGCGGAGTTTAACGCCTCCAGCTGGGCGAGAATTTGATCACACGTCCTTAATAAGATGAACAATCTCGTCAGGTGGAGGAGGTTCCTGGGCCAAAAATGGCTTGAGGCAGTAGCCATTTACCGTAGATATATGCCCAGATTTTGGGTCCCTGATTTGGACTGCCATATTAGGATATGGATGAATCACAATATACGGACCAGTCCTTTTGGACTTGAGCTTCCCTGCGAATAGTTTCAGTCGTGAATCAAACAACCAGACTTGCTGGTTGGGCGTGAATGCTTTTCTCCGGATGTGGTGGTCATGAAAGGCCTTGGTCTTTTCCTTGTATATCAATGCGTTCTCATAGGCCTCCCGCCGGATCTCTTCTAACTTGCTGAGTTGGAGTTTCCGCTCTTGACCTCCTGCATCGAGGTCATGGTTGCATTTTCGCACCGCCCAAAAGGTGCGGTGTTCCAGCTCTACAGGAAGGTGATAGGCCTTGCCATATACCATGCGATATGGTGACATTCCGAGTGGGGCCTTGTACATGATTCGATATACCCAGAGTGCATCAACTAATTTATTGGACCAGTCCTTCCTGTCTGGTCTAACCATCTTCTGGAGAATCAGCTTGATCTGATGGTTTGACACTTCAGCCTACCCATTGGTCTGCGGGTGGTACAAGGTGGCTATATGGTGATGTACCCCGTATTTCTTTAGTAATGACCTGAAATGGGCGTGGATGAAGTGGCTTCCCCCGTCGCTAATCAGAGTGCGGGGTATTCCAAATCTCACGAAGATGTTCTACTGTACGAAAGAAATGATGGTCTAATGTCAGCCCAACTCGCTGGGATGGCCTTGACCCACTTTGGGACATAGTCGACGACTAGTAATATGTACTCGAAGCCATGCGAGTTCGGAAAAGGGCCCATAAAATCGATGCCCCAGACGTCGAACACTTCTACGACCATGATGGGCTAGAGTGGCATCATGTCTCTCCTGGTCATAGAACCGATTGACTGGCATCGTTTGCAGTGTTGGGCGTATTCATGTGTATCTCTGAAGATGGTTGGCCAGAAAAATCCTGACTGTAAAATTTTTGCAGCGGTTTTCCGTCTCGAGAAGTGACCACCACAAGCATCGTTGTGGCAAAAAGATAACACACTGGGGATCCTAGAGTCTGGGATGCATCTTCGAATAATCTGATCCACTCCAATGCAGAAGAGTAGTGGGTCATCCCAGAGGTAATATTTGGCTTATGCAATGAATTTGAGTTTCTGGTCCTTGGATAAATTCACGGGAATCTTGCCTGCGGCAAGGTAGTTCGCGATATCCGCATACCAGGGGAACTTGACAGAATGAATTGCCAAAAGAGATTCATTCGGAAATTGCTCGTGGATAGGTAGGGAATAAGGAATGTGATCTGGGTCCAATCTGGATAGGTGATCCGCCACAACATTCTACTTTCTGGCCTTGTCGCGGATTTTGATATCAAATTCTTGCAATAGAAGAATCCATCTGATGAGCCATGGTTTGGCACCCTTCTTTGCCAACAAATGCCAGAGGCCGGAGTGGTCAATGAAAATGATGACCTTGGAACCTAATAAGTAAGATCTGAATTTCTCCAACCCGAATACTACTGCTAGCAGTTCTCTTTTGGTGACAGTGTAATTGCGCTGAGCCTCATTCAGCATCTTGCTAGCATAGTATATGACAAAGGGTTGTTTTTCCTGACGCTGGCCTAAAATAGCATCGACGGCAAAATCAGAAGCGTTTCACATTATTTCGAAATCAAGCGACTAGTTGGGTGGTTGGAGAATCGGGGAATCAGAGATAGCACTTCGTAAAGTCTCGAAGGCGCTGAGACATAAGGTATCAAATTCAAATGGGACATCGGCAACCAGGAGATTCGTCAAAGGCCGTGCGATTTTCGAGAAATCACGTATAAATCTTCAATAGAAGCCGACGTGTCCCAAGAATGATCTGATCTTCCTGATCGAGCTAGGTGGCAGTAAGTGGGAAATAATCTTAGATTTAGCTCGATCGACCTTAAGTCCATTTTTGGAGATCCTGTGCCCTAGTACTATTCCATCCCTCACCATGAAATGGCTTTTCTCCCAGGATAGTACTAGGTTCACCTCAATACACCATTTCAGGACTTGGTGAGGTTATCAAGACAAGATCTGAAATCATCTCCAAAAATGGAGAAGTCATCCTTGAATACCTCCACATAGTCCCCAATCATGTCAGAGAAGATGACCATCATACAACATTGAAATGTCACTGGTGCATTGCAAAGGCCAAAGGGCATCCGCTTGAAAGCTAATGTTCCAAAGGGGCACGTGAATGTGGTCTTGTCTTGATCTTCCGGGCTAATTGCTACTTGATTATACCCGGAGTATCCGTCCAAAAAGCAGAAGAAACTGCATCTAGCTAACCGTTCCAAGATCTGATCAATGAAAGGCAAAGGAAAGTGATCCTTCTGGTTAGCCGTGTTCAGTTTCCTATAGTCGATGCAGACCCGCCACGATGTCACAGTGCAGGTCGGGATGGATTCGCCCTTATCATTCTTTTTGACGGTGAGTCCTACTTTCTTGGGCACTATCTGGATCGTTCTCACCCACTGGCTGTCTGAGATTGGGTATACAATGCCTGCATCTAGTCATTTGATGATCTCCTTCTTAACAACCTCTAGCATATTTGGGTTAAACCGTCTTTGAGGTTGTCTCGAAGGTTTCACCCCCTTATCCGTGTAGATGTGATGAGTGCAATACGAGGGGTGAATACTGCGGAGATCAGCAATACTCCACCCGATAGTAGCCCTATGGTCTTGCAGCGTAGAAATCAATTGGTACTCCTGTTCTTGGGTTAAGTGGGCATTGATAATGACTGGGTATGTCTCACTTTCGCCCAAGAACACATACTTGAGTGAGTTAGGTAAGGGCTTCAATTCAGTTACAGGTGGGTCAGAGTTGGAAATGAGAGTAGGAGGAGCAAAATTGAGGGTGGGAATCTGCTAATCCATGTGCACATGAATTCCCGCTGAGGTGCTCCTTGTGAAATAATCAGTTGTAACTGCGTTAATGGGAAACCCGTTAGCTGTAGTCACATCTTCCTGCAACAACAGGGGCATTTTAGTAATGTGTGGATCAGGATAGTTGGATTCAGGGGTGCTGTGGTCAGAAGCACACCCTAAACAGTCAGATCCTCGGGGAAATATGTGTAGTGTAGTGGTCTCAGTCCCGTGTGGATCGAGGTCCAAGAACCCTGATAGTGTAGACGAATGAGACATTGTGTCATCACAAAGGAGCCCAACGTTACCACAAAATGTCGCATCTTCATCTTCACCATCCTCCTCTATTCGATCACAGTCGAAGTTCTTTGCTGCCCTGAATATGTCCAGTCGAAGTTGCTCATTACCTAGGGCTATCTCCATACACCCGGATGCACAATCAATGTTCACTCGGGCTGTCGCTAGAAATGGGTGACCCAAAATAATTGGTGCATCTCGGAGATTAGGAGGAACTTCCATATCGAGAATGAAAAAATCTGCCGGAAAGTAGAATTCGCGGACTTTCACGATCATGTTCTCAACCACCCCCTCAGTGTTTTGACTGATCTGTCAGCTAGCTGAATCATGATTGAGGGCTTCAATTCCCCAAATCGAAATCGATCAAATATGGCAGTGGGAGTTAGGTTGATGGATGAACCCAGATCAAGAAGGGCCCGGTCAAATGGAGAGTCCTGCAAGAAGCAGGATATGAGTGGGGTACTAGGGTCTTTCTTCTTTGGCGGTAAGTCAGCTAGAATTACGGCGCTAGTCTCTTTTGTCAGTACCGCCTGTCGTCCAATTTTCGGCTGTTGCTTCGGGGTACAATAGTCCTTGAAGAACCTAGTGACAGTGGGAATGTGATCGATTGCCTTGAGGAGGGGGACCTGAATATGTACTTCCTTGAACATCGATTTCAGGTCCTCAAAATTCCATGTGTTCATTTTCCATACTACATTTCGTGTTAGAGCCTCAGGAAAAGGGACGGGAATCTCAGGGTTGAGTGGCCTCTTACCCTTATCTACCGTAGGTGGCTCCTGAGATGAGGAAGGAGTCGAACCCGCCTGCGGCGAAGGGTGGGAAAAATCAGGACTCGCCTGCCTAAGTGGTAGGTCAAATGTCTTCCTTCCGCTCCTCAAAGAGACAGCATGTGCATCGGCTTACCATCCATGAGGTGGTGGGGGAGTGGAAGGGGCAGAATATTCAGGGTTCTGCAAAGGCGGCTGGCCTTGCGTGTAACCGGGTGGTGCAGGAGGCGCCTGTAGTATGGCGTGTGCCTGTCCCTGTGGTGCCTGAAACCTAGGTGGGGTGCCTTGGTTCTGCACATATCGAGGATTCGGGACAGGTTGGGAGGGCAAGGCTCCCTGAGTTCTATGCTCCTGCAACAGTTGGTTCTACATGTTCTGTATGGTCTATATCTGATCAGCCATCGCTTTCATAATTTGCAAGCTATCTTGTGTAGATTTCCTCATTGATTATTGCAGCTCCTCTTTCAGTGCCTCCAAAGGGTCAGCCCACTTTGGAGGGTGACTGGCAGCTTGGTGCAGTGGCTGGTATAAAGAGTGGGGTTGCTACTGCTGAGACGGGAATGGCTGCTGCCTAGGGTACGTGTTTTACGCATTCCCGTATGCCTGGTCTGGTAGTGTGGATCTTGATGTGGTCTCTATGAATTACCAGACCAAGAGAAGTTCGGATGTTGGTGCCAACCAGGGTTATATGTCTCTAAATACGGGTTATTACACCCGTATCCTTGGATAGCACTGATGTCCTCGTAGGCCGAAGGTGTCTGAGACGTATATCCATCAAGGGGATACGCATTATAATCTACGGGTGGTGCGTAACCCTAGTCGTAAGGGGCCAGATCTGGGTTATTTACGGGATCCTGATATGCGGGGATCTCGTAAATACGAAGAAAATGCATCCCGAGTAAGTAGATTAACTCGAGCAGGAGGGGCTCGATGTGCATAGGAGGGTCTTAATGCGGCAGAGCTCAAGTCAGATTGACCCTGACTGATCTGGTCAATCTTCTTCTCGATTAGATTTATTCTATCCAGCTGCTTGATGATGATATCCATGTCGGCTCGAATAGACTCGGTGTAAGCCTTGTGGACACCAACCCGTTGTTGACCAGGCCACTAGAACTAGTTCATGGATGCGGCATTCATCGAGTTCTCCGCTAACGATTCAAACAGCTCAGATGCGCTATTCTCGTCTTTTGCGAGGAAATTCCCACCACTAGATGCATCGGCCAGATACCGATGTGTGTCATCCCGCCCATGGTAAAAGATCTAAGCCAGGTGCCATCTGGGTATACCATGATGCAGGCATTTCCAGAGAAGGTCGTGAAATCTGTCCCAAGCTTCATGTAACTCCTCCCCAGTTCCCTGGTAGAAAGTCGTGATTGCATGCCGCATTGCGTTTGTTCGACCGATTGGGAAGAACTTTTGCAGGAATTCACGTCGTAATTCCAACCAAGTTCCAATTGGCTTCCCAATGGTCTTGAACCAGTATGAAGCTTTATCTCTCAGAGAGAACGGGAAAAGCTTCATTAGAACAATCCTGAGATCGATATTCTTGGGTCGAATCATTTCAGTGAGTCTACTCAGGTCCTTAAGGTGCTGGAATGGATCTTCACTTGAGTTCCTATAGAAGTGAGTGCTGATCAACCCAATCACATTGGGCTTGAGCTCAAACGCATCTCCCCCTATGGGAATTCTGACTAGAGGTGCGATGATTTGTGCGGTTGGGTCGTAGAAATCCCACAGTTGCTCTCCTCGCGGTGGGTGCTACATCCTATCAAGTGTTGTCAAGATGCGATCTATGCTCTGCCGATGCCGCTCCTCAGATTCGACTACCCAGGCTTCCATACGAGCCATCGGGTCCAGATTATCAATATCTTGACCCGGTCTAGGTCCAGGTCCAGGATTAGCCATGGTGGCTACAGGAGTAGAAGAAGTGGGGGGAGAAGATGGTCCTGGCGAGGTGACTCGCCTCCTTGGGAGTGGCTCCCAAGGTCCAACCAAGTGAGGTCTAAGTGATCTCCTACCTCGCATACACCACCCAACCCCTGGGTTGGTGTAGCCAAGTCAGACAAGGCTAAGGCCCTGTCAATCAAGTGGTCCTTATGAATTGGATGACTGGATTTTCCGTTTTAGATTTTAATTCCTGAAGAAATTCGTCGTACAACCGACTGAAAGCAATTCCTGCCTCTTCGCTAACCTTGCTAAGAGGTTGAAACCACCCAGTAGTACGACAACGAATTCGGGTTTTATTTCGTGTTATAAAATTTATTTTAGCCCATTTTCTTCAGTGGGGTTTTCTCTTGATGAGTGGCCCACAAGGTGACCAGGCTCACCGGCTAAGTGCTAGACTTTATTAAGTCTAAGTTAGCCCAAGTGTGGTCTCTAAATTGTAACCCTAAAGATTTACCCTAAGGTTCATGCACTTCTAGGTTTTGTTCTGTTTCAGTAGACCACAAAAGTAAAATTCATTCTTTGACAACAATTGGAATCCAATTAACTTGAAATTTGGCAAACAGATTCCTTTTTCAATTATTTTTTCATATAATATTTTTTGGGAATTTTTACTATTTCAACCGAAATTTTAGGGATTTTTGAATGTCAGGGGGTCAGATCTGGAATTTTGACCCTTGATCGGTGTTTTGCTTTGAAACAGTATCAAATGACGTTCAAAATTTTGGGAAAAATATGGAAAATAAAGCCATAGAGATCATATTTCAAATTCCACCATTTTTAGTCAAAATAGATTCGTGGATTGCTCAAAATTGCTTTTTGAAATTTGAAAAATCTCGAATCTGGGTTAGTCTGACCCCCGTGCACTTCACGAATTTTTAAAAGTTGTATAGTTGGAATTTTCTAAGAATGGTGGAATTTGAAAGATGGTTTGAAAATGGAGATTTCACCTAAATTTCAAAATTTTTTGCTTACTAATTTTTCGACAATCGAAATTTTAAATCAAACTTGAAATCTGACTGAAAATCAGAAGATGATGGAAAAGCTTTTTAAAGAGGGTTTGAGTTTGAAATCCAAACTTTCCACCAAAAATGTTTTTTTTCTCGAAAGCTTTTGCACATTTTTTTTTTCAAAAATTTTTTTTCAAAGGATTCAAAAAAAAAATCTCTTTTTTTGCTTTTTTTTTCAAACTATTCTAGCATTGAAAAAGAAACCTAATCTAGATTTTTTTCAAATTTTTTTTTTTGATTTTTTTTTCAAAAGAAACTGTAGGAAGTAAATCTAATCCTAGGGCTCAGAAGAAACCTAATTTAAGAGAGTGTGATGTGCACCTGATTTCTTTTCCACGCTCGTTGTGTGCGTAGATCTCGTTTTTTTCCATTTTTCCTACACATCCAGAAATAAAGTAGAGGCAAATTTGTTAGTGATAGATTAGAAGATGGAAATCAAAGAAAATGATGTTGCCTCCCCGGCAACGGTGTCATTTGTTGGGTGCGTATCATGCATTTTTGATAGGAAAAAGTCGTAATATAGTGCACAATACGATCAAACAAAGATATTTAATAAAAGATAATGAGACTTGAGTCCCAGTCATTCGTCTCTGGGAGTCATTTGTTTAATTCTGAAATCGATCTCTATCGCTCTACTTTATTTAGAATCACACGTCGGTTTATGATTAGTACGTATTGAAATACGGCATGCTTAGTTCAAAAATATCAGGAATTAAAAACAGGCAACATTAATCACTTAAAAGATATTGCAATAAACTCATGGTGATTCTCAAAACATATATATATATATGTATGTATGTATGTATTTTTAATTCATTCAATTGGAGAAGTGTTTGCAATAAGAATTGTAGAGGAAAGCTTGTACATGAATGCTTAAAAATGTAGATCTAGCTATCAGAAAATGATCGCATACAAGAATCTATGGGGGGATTTTGCATGCATCGTTGGGGGAGAATAAGAACAACACTACTAAGTAGTAATTAAAAGCAATAAAACTATGAAGAGCATAAACTACTAATCTAGATCTAATAGAACAGAAGGGCATTTGGAGGTGGTCTCCGATGGCCTTGGAGTGGTCGGGAGGAGAATGAGGGGCGACCAATGGAGCTTAGGTTGACCCTTGGAGAGAGAGAGGAGTGATCCCGCATCCCGGCATGGTGTCCTTCATGGTGGTGGTCAACTCGTGGAGTGGAAGTGGCTAGCCTAAGTGGTGGTGGATGTGGATGGAGCCAAGGAAGTGAATGGGTGCAAATGGCCACCCCTTAGGTCTTTTTATAGACCTAAGGGATTCTCTCTAGAGAGTTGTGGAACTCTCTAGAGAGAGCCCAAGAGTGGCCGACCATGAGAGGATAGAAGTGGTTTTTGAGATCCAAAAAATGTGGATCTCAATTTGAATGCCTCTTGGTTGCTAAATTTGGCAACCAAGAGTGGCACCACTCCAAGAGAGTTCTAGAGAACTCTAGAGGAGTGTGTGTGAGTGAATGGGTGTGTGTGTGTGTGTGTGTGTGGTTGTGCCCTATGTGGCTAGGTGGTTTAGGTTAGGTCCTAAGGGGTTTAGGTAGGTGTATGCCTTGAATTAGGGTTACAAACCCTAATTGCTAAGGGAAAATTGCAATTAAACTTATCCTAAGTTTAATTGAATGAGTGTGAACCTAATTGAGAGTGAAATAACTCAATTAGGTTGGGTTTAGGTCAATTGGACTCTCACTAAGTCCAATTGACCTTATGTGGGTTGAGATCTAAGCTCAGTTGGACTCAATGAGTCCAATTGACTTAGGTGAAGGTAATTGACTTTGATCTAAGTCAATTGGGTTTGGTAAGGACCTAATTAGGTCCTTAGGTAGGTCTAGAGGTGATGGACTAGGGTTAGGACACCTTAATTTAGGTTCCTATGGGGTTGGGATTAGGTTTAGGGAGCTAGAGATCCAAGATCAAGGCTTGAATCTCAAAACAGGAATTGGAGACCAGTTCCAGACATCCAAAAACAAAATCAGATGACTTATACTAAAAAATCAGAAGTCCGGACTTCAGTTCTGGACGTCCAATCTAAGTCAGGGGGAAATCAAGGTTTTGTTTTGGGCATTCTACAGAAATTGGACGTCTGACAAAGTTTTTGGACATCCAATAACATTGCAGAAGTGGGTTTGAGGTGTGTGGGGGTTGGTTAAGGGTCCTTGACATCTTATAACTTATCTTGACGTCTAGATAAGTGTTGGAACTAGGGTTTTAGGGCTTCTTAGGGTGCCGTGACCTAATCTAAAGGTGGCCAAGGCTTAGGGGAAGTCTCTAGGCTATCCTAGGGCTAGGATGGACCTAAGCTCTTCACATTTTACTGCTTTATTCCAACTTAATAGAATAACAAACCTTAACTCCCTTACATCATTATTCCTACATCTACTCCAGGCTTTCTGCTCCAGCTCTGTTGCAACACCTGTTATTCCTGATCCAGCTTCAGATCCAGCTCCAGATCCAGCCCCTGATCAGCTTATTTCCTGCAATTGACATAATACACTTAATCAGCACATTATATCATTATTTTATGTATAGCTAAAGGAAAGCAATAAAGATGCAGACAATGCTTATGCATTCATGAATAACCCGTAACTTATGCTAAGTCCTAGCTTAATCTTGGTCAATTAAGAACTATGATTGCTGTGCAATCAGTATGTGACATTAGTTCTATGGTTGAGGACCCACTAGCAGAGGAAGACCCGATTATTCCTAATCCTCAACCACAAGAAAATCCTAACCCATGTTAGAGGTGCCCAGAATTGACCTAGATTCGCCTTTAGCCCCCACCTTATCTTCTGAGGCCCATCTTGAACCCCTACCTGCTGCTGATAACCCATTTATGGAGTTGAAACCCCTCCCAGATCATCTAAAATATGTATTCTTGGGTTCTAATCAAATTTTTCCTGTGATTATCAATTCCTGACTCTAATCTGATCAGGAAACAAAGATGATTTCTATTCTCCAGCAGCATCGGAGAGGCATTGGATGGACTCTCGATGATCTGACTAGTATCAGTCCCTCTTATTGGACACACCGTATCTACACAGAAGAGGGTTCACGACCATCCTGAGAAATGCAGAGATGAGTCAATCTGAACTACAAGTAGTCATGAACAAAGAGATCTTTAAGTGGTTAGATGCTAGTATTATCTACCCGATCTCTGATAGCCACTGGGTGAGCCCGATCTAGGTTGTGCCTAAGAAGGTAGGGCTCACCGTTATCATGATTGAATCTGGAGAGACCATCCCGACTCGCATCGCAAATTCATGGAGAGTCTACATTGATTATCGAAGATTGAATGCCTCCATGAAGAAAGATCATTTCCCACTGCCATTTATTGATCAAATTCTCGAGAAACTGGCGGGAAATCGATTCTTCTGTTTCTTGGATGATTACTCCAGGTATAATCAGGTGGTAATTCATCCAGGGGATCAAGAAAAGACCACCTTTATCTACCCCTACGGTACGTACGCATTCCATAGGATGCTTTTGGGCTATGCAATGCACTCACCACTTTTCAACGGTGCATGCTAGCCATATTCTCTGACATGGTAGGTAAATACCTTGAAGTATTCATAGACGACTTCTCGGTATTTGGTGAATCTTTTTGATGAGTGCCTCCTACATCTGGTTCAAATCCTCAAGAGATGCATTGACGTTAACCTGGTTCTCTCCTGGGAAAAGAGCCACTTCATGGTTCCTGAAGGCATCATTCTAGGACATCTTATTTTTGGGAGAGATATCCAAGTCGACCGGGTTAAGGTAAATTTGATTTCGAAGCTTCCTGTGCTTAACTTGGTCAAAGACATCCGATGATTCCTGAGGCATGTTGGATTTTATCGTCGATTCATACCTAATTTGTCTAAGATCGCACATCCCCTGATAAGCCTCCTCTCAAAGGACACACCATTTGAGGTGTCAAGTGAGTGGATTCACTCATTTGAGAACCTGCATGACCGAGTCACCCAAGCACCAATCCTGTAATCCCCTGATTGGTCTCAACCCTTTGAGATCATGTGAGATGCATCTGACTACGTAGTAGAAGCGGTGCTGGGTCAGAAAATCGATGGGAAACCAGTTGTCATATATTTCGCCAACAAGACATTGGATGAGTGACGCACGTGTTTCTCATGTTTGAAATTGGGGTTAAGAGTAACCGATCATTGTAATCGCAAAACTCATTATCAAATAAAATTTTACTGAAACTCTAAGGGAGTCCCGGGTCGAACACAGGGAGGCAACGTTCAATTTATTTGAAAACTGCTCTTCGTTTTGTTTGCTTTTGGTGTTTTAGTTTTGTTATTTTTTTTTGTTTATTTTTATAAAGCAAGAAAACAATATGGATCACAATGGAGATAGAAGCAAATATGATATATATTGCACAAATGTTTATTACAATAATCTAGAAAGCATAAAAAAAGAGAGAGGTGAGAAGGAATCACTCGAATCGGCTGTTCGGTGAGACGACGGCGCCTAGCGGAAGCTTGGACAAAGGAGGTGAGGAGCGAGACGATGGAGGTGAGATGCAGGAGGACGTCGAGTAGAGGAAAGCTTCAGCGTGGCTTCGAAATGGAGGTGAGGAGGCGGAGATGATCTGCTACCAGAATGGAGGTGAGAGGATGGCTCCAAGGTGACCTATGAATGGTGATGGGAAGATGGAGGAATATTTGGTGGGGCAAAAGGATGCTACACTAATAAGAGCCTTGGGAGCTTGAGAGTAAGCTCTAATGGAGCATTGGTAGGTTTGTTAGAGCTTAGGAGTAGGTGGGAATAGAGTAGGTAGAGATGAAGAGGAATGGGGGGTGTAGGGGTGTTTATATAGTGATGAGAGGAAGAACATCCTGTGCACAGACATTTAGCGATAGCTACAAGCGTCACTAAAGGCCACTCGAGCTGTCGCTGAAGATCCGCGCCTCTTCATTGCCTTGGTTGGGGCATGCACTGCATAGGTTATTTAGTGACAGATGCAAGTGTCACTAAAGGCCAGCTCTTCTGTCGCTGCAAATCCTACGCTCACCGCCCACGCCCACAGCTGTCACTTAGGTTGGATGCACCCGACCGTTGGATTCAGAGGTGAACGACTAAGATGGTGCGGAGATCGCGCCTCTTGATCGCCCGTGAGATGGCGCGTTCTCGAGGAGAGTTGACGGCCATGTACTGCATCTGCTCCCATCGAGTGGTGCCATGTGGTGATGCCTCCACCGCATGATGACATCCAACGGGAGCAATCAAATTATGCTCGCACTCCACAAAATTAGGCGTTGCGGTGGGATTCGAACGGTGGTCCTCGTGTTGCAGGCGAGGGCACTACCCAACATGCTACCAGCGTGGATTGTCAAGAAGATGAAAGTGTGCACATCCTCTCCTGACCATTGGATGGAGATCCAACGGTTGCAATTTGGTGTGGCTCTCCTTCAGCTCATGGGGTGCAGCTGATATTGGGCGGCCTGGATGGCGCCACATGACGCCATCTGGGCCATACATCTTTTTCTTTTTGTAGAGGGTGCTACGAAGCTCTGATCAAGATGATTCTTGCATTGCCAGACTGCGATCATTGCTCCAGATCCATCGATACGGTTGAATTTTTCATTTGAAGTTCGTAAAGATGTCACATTGCCCTCCTAGCCATTGATCTTCCTCGGACTTCATATGCTGCTATGGGACTCCGATCTAGACGATTTCGAAGGCATTAGACTCCAATTGTCATCTTGATCAAATCTGTATGCTTCGATCATCCATCCGAGGCCTTGAACTAAATCCTCTTCTCTCCTAACCATAAGAAGGACCTAATTAACCTAAAATATATACAACTACTCTAAATGCAGAATGATGCATGCTATGCAATATTTATAACATGAAATGCAAATCTAAGCCTAGGAACATGCATGATTAGGCATTTTAACCTACATAGATGTGTTTATATCAATGAGGCTCAGTGTAATTACACTATTATGGAGAAAGAGTTACTGGTTGTAGTATTTAGCCTGGAGAAATTCAAGTCTTACCTCTTAGGATCCCACATCATCATTTACTCGGATCACACCATAGTGAGGCACTTACTCATGAAGAAGGATGCGAAGCCTAGATTAATCCACAGGATCTTGCTATTGCAAGAATTCGATCTTGAAATTCGCGACAAGGCAGGAAAGCAGAACGTGGTAGTTGACCACTTATCTTGTCTTCCTTCTTCACTTATTGACTCTTCTAGACCTATTACAGAGCACTTTCCTGATGAGAACCTTCTAATAATTGAAATGAAACTTCCATGGTATGCTGATATGGTAAATTATTTAGCATCACATCATATTCTGTCAGATTAGCCAAAAGCCAAGAATGACAAATTACTTTCAGATGCCAAATACTTTGTTTAGGAATATCCATATCTATTCCACATCAATGCTGATCAAATCATCAGAAGATGTGTTTCGAAATCTGAGTTCCATGGAATTCTATCCTTCTGTCACGACCAAGTCTACGGTGGTCACTTTTCTGGAAACAAAACCTCTACAAAAGTACTCTAGTGTGGATTCTATTGGCCCACGATTTTTAAAGATTCACACGACTACAATAAGCATGCACTCGTTGCCAGACCTTAGGCGACATGAGCCGACGTGACATGATGCCTTTACAGTCGATTCTTGTGTGCGAAATATTTGACATCTAGGGGATTGACTTTGTGGGCCCCTTACCAAAATCTGATCGTTTCAAATACATTCTCTTAGCTGTGGACTATGTGTCCAAATAGATCGAAGCCATCCCAACCTGAACCAATGATCATAAAGTTGTGATTAAATTCATTCATCAGCATATCTTCTCTCGGTTCGATATTCTGCGGGCCATCATCTCTGATGGAGGGACCCACTTCGCAAATGTGCACTTCTAGTCCCTGATGAAAAAGTACAGGGTGTCACATCGTATCTCGACTCCTTATCACACCCAAACTAATGGATTGGCTAAATTGTCAAATAGGGAGATCAAGAAGATCCTTCAGGTCACTGTTCATCCTAATAGGAAGGATTGGTCTGCTCGCCTTCCTGAAGCATTATGGGCCTATAGGACCACCCATAAAATCTAGTTAGGCATGTCTCCCTTCAGACTTGTGTATGGGAAGGCATGTCACCTCCCCATAGAAATGGAGAATAAAGCCTACTGGACAGTATGGAAGTGCAATCAAGATCTTTTGAAGGTTGGAATCCACCGCCGATTACAATTAAGAAAGATTGAGGAGCTACGCAATGAGGTGTACGAGAACTCACGAATCTACAAAGAGTGGGTGAAAGCCTTTCATGACAAGCACATATCACAAAAATCCTTCCATCCTGGTCTGAAAGTGCTACTCTTGATGCCAAACTCAAGCTCTTCCCAGGCAAACTCAGATCTAAATGGATTGGACCATTTCTGGTAAGACAAGTATTCAAAAATAGAGCTGTCGAAATCAGTGAACTTAGCTTTGATTCTGAACCTTTTGTCATAAATTGTCAAAGATTCAAACCGTTCATCGAACTTACTGACACAAATTTGGCTGCAGTATCTTTTGATCTCCATTCTCCCTGAACTTCATTGCACCCAACTGATGGCATTAAACTTAGCACTTAACGGGAGGTAGCCCATCATCTTTTGAAAAACCCAAAACCTTCCTGACATATCCTTTTGCTAAATTCATATTGCACTTTAGGGTTTGTCTATTAGAATAGCCGACTCCACCTTCGGTACATGTATCAAAGCTAGAAATCGTTTGCAATAGCCATCCCAACCCTTTCATCACCCACCTGTTCTAATGTATGATCTGAATTCAACTCAAACACACATAATTTACAATGGGGACATTGCAAATCGTAGGCATGGGAGGGTATTAAAGTGCAAAATGCTGTGAAATCAATGTATGGAAGGGTTTCATAAAAAAAAGGAGAAAAGAGGAAAGGAGAGGTCAGTTTGAACTGAATGAAAAGAAAGGATGAAGACAAGAAAAGAAAAGAGAAAAAGGAGCAAACAAAAAGAAAAGAAAATGAATTAGTCCCTTGAAACTGAATATGGAACCTACCTAACTTCTTGGTTGGATCGAATGATGAATTAAGACCTAGAAGGCTAAAACTTAGGGAATTAGTGGTGGATACTGACCTTAGGCCTCTTAGATCTATTCTAGGGTTTAAACACTCAAGTATTTGTTAAGATCTGGATTAATCCTCAAGAGGTTAAGGAAAGTGCGAGGTTGATGTAGTAGGTCTAAGCTTAGGCATTATTTAGCCCTGTTGCCTGCCCTTTGGTTTGCGGGACTTGGTAACCTAAGCACCCAGAAATCACACACTAAGTCTAGTTCAGTGCACTTAATAAAGAAAAATCATGTCAAAAGTGTTATATTCTAAAAAGTCATCTCAAAGATCTAGCTTAGGAGCAGCTCGACAATACAAGTTGATTGGATGAGTTCTCGGCGTAGAGAGGTGGGAAATTCCCCTCGAAGATGCATAGTAACATATCGTCTCCTAGGTGCTTGTCTCCTAGGATATCTAAATATCCTACAGGGCGCATGTAAGCATCTTGTGCTGCTTCAGGTGCCATGGGCGGGATTATCTTGAAATGTCGATTACCAGGGCCTGAATTTAACTACAGAACACCACGGGCGGCACTATCTCAAAGTGTCAAAAGCCAGGGTTCTCAGGGTTGCCATGGGTGATGCTATCCCGAAGCATTGATTGTTAGGGACCCTTCGAGGATTGATGGTGGCGACAAGGAATCCAATATAGATTGTGTTTAAGGCCAATTAGAGGCTGGATTTAGGGAAAAATAAAAAAGAGAGAAAACACTCCAAATGAAATCCTTCTCCATCTCTTTCTTACAAAAATGCACTGGCAAACTGAACTTGGACATGTTACGTCTATGCACGGGTGCTTTAACAGCTGGGGTCAACGAACCTCTGGACAGTTTTTGTAGGCCTTAGAAACCTTTGCGGTAGACTTAGGTTGAAGTTGGTTAGGTCTGGATCTTGGTTGATACTTGAGTACCTCTAGGCATATTGTTGGTATTCCAATCTGATGTCTAGAGATGCAGCTTAGTAAGGCACCCTGACGGTTGCATCCGACCTAAAGACCTAGTTTGATCCATAGGATGTTTGCGAAGGGACTAGCAAAAGCTAGGCATGGGGGTATGATGAGAATACCATCATAGGCTCTAACTGGCCACTTTTAGTCTTGAATAAAAGATAAAAGCTCCTACATATCCATCTGAGGGTCATAACACCACTTCAAGCTATTTTGAGAAGAGAATAAAGAACTAGGGTTAATCCTGTAATTTTTTTTTTGAAACAGTGAGGATTGCTATCATGAACCGATAGCAATCAAGAGGGTAGTATATTCCTTATCAAAAAAGTATTACAAAGGAGATGCCCAACTATGTATGAGAGACCAACACTCCTTTACAATGTTCGCACATCTCACCAGTCTCTCCTGAAAAAGCTTATCATTACGCGCCTCCACACACACCACAAAATGGCTGCCATAGCCCCCAAGGGCCGACCTGGATTGATGAACCTCTACCACAAAGAATCCCAGGAGGGGAGGGGTTCTAAGCAAACCATCCTCCAAATCTTGTTGGTGACCAAGCAAGAGGAGAAGATGTGTGTTGCACTATCAGATTGTAACCCACAAAGAGGGCAGGCATTCAGAGCAGTCCCCATCCTACTGTGCCTCAGATCACCAGTGATCAAACCTTCCCATCTGCAAAGTCACAGGAATATCTGAGCCTTCAAAGGAACTCTCAAGAGCCAAATCTTTCTGTCAACAGGATCCCATTCCACATCACTATTGGATCTAATAACTTTCTCATACGCCTGCTGCACTGAGAAGATACCCTGCCAGCCATATGTATCCGTCACATTTCTCATAAGATGCAACTGCTGTAGCTTAGTCATCAGGTTCTACCTCTCCTCCCATAGTCGAGTGCCTGATCTGCACTGCTGCAGCCCTTCCAACCGCCAGTTGCCCTCTGCATTAGACCATAAACTGCTAACTATGGCATCCTTGTCTGCAGCAGCATCATACTCCCTCGGGTAGATCTCTTTCAGTAGGCCCAAGTCAGACCACCGCTCATTCCATAAGCTGAAACTTCTGCCATCTCCGAGCTTAGGCTGCAGCAAGTGCCAATAGCTGCTGATTGCAGAGATCACTGATTGCCAAAAAGGGGAAGGTTTCTTCGGTTGAAGCCTTTGCAGACTGCTGTTTGATCCCCCATAGCTGTCCCTGATCAGATCATCCATCAACCCCTCGCAGTCCAAAATCCTGATGGCCCATTTCATCAATAGGGCCTCATTGAATTCTTTGAGTGCTTTAATTCCCATACCACCAATCTCCTTTGGTCTGCAGATATTGCTCCATCTGATGGGCTGCATGAAACTGCCCTCATGACCTGCTCCTTTCTAGAAGATCCTCTTCCTCATAACATCCAATCTCTTCCAAATACATTTAGGGGCCCTAAATATGCTAAAATAGAAGATCGGTATGGCTGTAATGACCGAATTGAGCAGGATTAGTCTTCCACCCTTAGACAAGAATTTACTACTCCAACCTTTTAGCTTTCCAGAAACCTTCTCAAACAAGACATTCCAATCTGATTTTTTCAATTTTGTAGCCCTCAATGGCAGTTTAGTATGAGGTGATCCCAATGTACCCTCCAAAACCATCTGCTCCTGCTCATTCATGCCAAAACAAATCAAAATAGACTTATCCTTGTTCAAACATCTTTACCAATAACCCTAGAGCATGTGCCTCAGACTTGGACCGTTCCACAAAGAACACCGTGTCATCTGCATATTGCAAAATGGGGGCCAGATTTCTCCTGTTAGATAGTGAGTACCCTTTAATTATACCCACCTCTGCCAATTTGCAAGCATACCTTGCAAGCCCATCCACCGCAAGGTTGAAGACCAATGGGGCTAGAGGACACCCTTGTCTAACCCCATGCTGAGGCTGGATCCAGGCTCCACAAGGCCTCCCATTGACCAAAGGAGAAAATGATGCAGTAGTGATATAACGTTTCATCCATTGGACCCAAAGCGGGGGGAAGCCTTTTCTTCTAAAAACCTCCCATAGGTACGGCCAAGAGATCGAGTCATAGGCTTTTTGGAAATCAACTTTCCACATGAATGCCTTTCATTTCCTTCTATGCCATCCATTAACCATTTCCTGAGCCAAAATAAAGGATTCTTGAAGTGATCTGTTGGGCAAGAATGCAGCTTGTATCGGATGAATCAGGTCCTGTAGAACAATTCTCAGCCTATTAGCCAAAATCTTGCTAATGATAAGGTAGATGGAGTTTGAAAGGGAAATCGGCCTGAAGTCTGAAAAATGTTCTACTCCCATTGATTTAGGCAAGAGAAAAAGATAGGACTTGTTAATCCTCTCAAACCTAGCATTTCCCACCTCAAATTCTCTGATAACATCCATCACTTCCTTGCCCACCACACTCTACATCTCTCTGTAAAAGAACACTTGTATTCCATCAGGGCCCGGGGAACCTTCCATATTTAATTCTCTTATTGCCTGCAGGGTCTCCTGTTCAGTAATGAGTGCAGTCAGCTGCTCGGCCTGTTCACTTGTCACCCTAGGACCATCACTTCCTGCCATTCTCCATTTCCCCCTCTTAGCTGCCCAAGATGCCTCTCTAAAATATTTGATGGCTTCAGATTTAATCTCCTGATTAGAGAAGACCCTATGTCCATCACAGAGAATAGAGGAAATAAAGTTAACACACCTCTGAGAGCTAGCTGCAAGATGGAAAAACTTCGTATTGGCATCTCCCTCCTTAAGCCATAGCTGCCTGGATCTCTCCCTCCAATCGATTTCTTATTTAAGGTCTTCATCTAGTACCACACCTTGCCACATTTTCCTTTCAGCCAATTCTTCCTCAGATAATGGGCCAGCTACTTCCTTAGAGTCCAACTCCTGAATTTTACTCAGAGCTTCCCTTCTCCTCTGCTCCCTCATCAAGCTAACAGTAGATCCATACTCTTTTAAGACAATGCGCAAATCAGCCAGCTTGGTTGCCAATCTGGCAGTAGCAGACCCCTCCACCCTTTTAGCTCTCCACCAAGAGCTGACCATCTGACAGAAGCCCGGTTCATTCAGCCATGATCACTTCAGTTTGAAATAGGACCCAACCTGGGTTTCTTCCCCACTATCCCACACCAAAGGGGTGTGATCAGAGAAAGGTTGGCTGAATCCACTCACAGTCAACAACTGGAATCTTACAAGGATGTCCACATTCCCAAAAAATCTATCAAGTCTGGATGCCAACCCGTTTCCATTACACCAAGTAAATTCCACACCAGAGGAAGGATACTCACTCAACTGCAGAGACTGAACCATCATCTGGAATCCAATAGCAGAACTATCTGTGCTACCATTAGGCCTATCTGCCCCTGTTAACACACAATTAAAATCCCCACCCGTCAGCCACATTCCCCCCTGCACCAACTCAACCACAGTAGACCACTCCTCCCACAGCTCCTGCCTGGCAGATGCAACACAAGGTCCATACACCCTAGTAATCCAGATACACTCCTGCCCCTGGTGAATCTGAAATTTGCATGTCAGCATATGTCTGGCTCTGTGAACTTCCAAACATTGAGCCCACCTCTTCCTCCACAAGATAGCAATGGCCCCCGACCTCCCATGTGCATCAATCTGCACACAATTGTTCATCCCTGAAGCTAGCAAGTCAGACCAAAGCCTATTAGAATTACGTTCAATGTGTGTCTCTTGAATGAGCGCACATTCAATTCCCCATTCTCTCAAATATCTCATCAGCGATGCCCTCCGGCTTTTGTCGCGCAACCCACGCACGTTCCAAGTAAGGATTCTCATCTATCCTCATTGGATCCCTCCCTCCTGAGGGTTTGGCATTTGCATACTTGCATGACTTTCTCAACCTCGTCTTCATCCATCAGAATGATAGCCTTTGATTTTCTCTGTCGGAGGCTATACAGTGATCTGCACTTAGCAGTCTTGGCACAAGAACCCCTTTCACATTTAGGGTCTTCCTTCTCTTGCATGTCCTATTTATCCTTCAGAGAGTCAGGCTTCGTGTCATGACTCCCCTGATCCTCAATCTCCATACCACCTGGTAGCACATCCCCTGCCACCGTGGATGTCGGTCCTGCCGTTTCCCCTCCGCCCGATTCCTCCTTTTCTTCATTCTGAGCCACCCCCGTCTCCCCGACACAGAAGTCCTTACGAGTCTCGACAATTAGGGATTCATCGCTGTGAACTGTGCACAGCTCCTGAACAGTCGCCTCCTCATCAGCTGTAGGTCTAGACGACTTAAGTTGTTTTGCTACAGTATCACCCACCGAGAACCTCAGCCTCAGCATCCAGGAGCTCCCACTGCACCTCAGAATCAGACTATCGGGTATAGAGCCAGTGATGAGTACATCGATCCTCACATTCAGCCGGCGTCCATCCCCCTCAAGCACTCCAATAACTGCATCCTCTGCCACTGATGCAAAGCCTGAGATCATCGATGATACGACCTCCTTCGACCTCAGATGCAAAGGCAATCCCTCGATCTCAAGATGTCCCGATCTGACTCCCACTCTCTGGGGTGGTCTCTCCAGCAAGGCTCCATCAAAGGGAGAAACCAGTCTCCAGATCACTGTGAAGCCATCGTTACAGGATGTTTGAAACCGCAGTTTCTCGACATCCCCCATACCCAAACCAAAGAGTACAAAACATGTTTTTGACAGAAAAGAAGCCTGCCAGGAGTTGGTCAAAAGGGAAAGAGAGTTTACCAAGGTGCGAACATTCTTCGCCGTCGGTCTTGCAGACAACCTCCCCAACCAGAGCTCCACGCAAGGCCATCTCTGCCGCTTTGATGTTCTCCGTCATAGGAACCTCCACATCAGCAGTAAGCCCTCCCAGTTTGCGCAAAGATGGGGGCGGAGGCGGCATCTGCAAAGCCCTAAAATTCAAATTTCCAGAGCGCGGGAAATGGCGTTCACTCATCTGTCCCCCCAAACCCCTACACGAATCCCTTTTGTGACCGAATCCCCCGCATCCCAAGCACACCACGGGAGATCGGCAAGTGGCCGCCAAATGTCCCCGCCGTCGGTAGTGGAAACAAACAGTCTTGCCGAGCAGCTTTGTTCCCCTTCTATCAGGCCACCTCGCCTCTATCCCCCTTTCTTCGTAAGCACCAGAATCCCTCCGCTCCTTCCGCCTCCAAACCTTCGACTTCCAAGTATGCCATCCTTCACCCTCCCTACTCCCACTGACGAGTCGATTCTTCGCTTTAAAGTCATTTGTAGTTTTATGTGGTGGAAAAATCGACTAATCAATATTTAAAAAGAAATAACCACTCGCAAAAGAGCAGGTCGTGTCCACAGGGAGGCAATGATGTAATAATATCTCAATTATTTCGTATTCGTTCAATCTCGTGAGAAATCTGTAGTCAAATCTGACATGAAATGCGACGGAAAGAAGATGCACAATATCTTGAAAACATAAGGGTAGATGTGCAATTTTTCCTCACTGAAGTATTCAATAAACATGTGATGATTTTATGCAATTTTCCATTGACATGTATAAAGAAAATTTGTTCACATTTAAATTCCAAAAACCAATGTCAAATAATGTTAGTTACAAAAGCCACGCAATTGTAAGAGAACTTGAGTATGAAGTTGTAAATTTTACCATAATAAAATATTCATAAACCAAAATTCTTTTACCTGGAAATGGCATGAAATGTAATAACTAATTAACACCGTAACAAAGCATTTTACCTCTCTCCTCCTCACAATCGGGAGAGAGGTTCAATTGAGGAGAGGTTCGCACAGGCTGTTGATTGAAGCGAGGCCGTCGTGGTGGTGGCAGCCGCACGTCGAGCGGTGGCCGGAGCCGACCTGCTGGAGTTCTGGTGAGGTGGGTTGTGCTGGTGGCTGCACCTGCTGGAGGAAGCGTAGATGGGCGCGCGCACGGAGGCTGCTGCAGAAGGTGCACGCGGAGGCTGCTGTTGCAGAAGGTGCGGCACGCCGAGGTTGCAAGGAAGGTGCGTGCACTGCTGGAGCGTACTGTTGGCCTCACTGTTGCAAGGCGGGTGCACGGCGAGTAGGAGAAAGCGTGTTGGAGTAGTGCAGCAAGCTGTGCGCGGTCTGCAGGCACACTTGTGCAGCCAGATGCACGCGTAGGGAGGAGCGTGCACCTGCTGCGTGCGTGAGTGGTGCACTGGAGGCGATGCGCGGTCTTGTGCAGCTGGGGCGCAACAGGGTGTGCAGGAGCAGCTGGTCCTGCTACTATGTGCGTGGGTGGTGTGATGCAGGCGTGAGTGGTGAGGCATAGAAGGAGCGAGTGTGGCTGCAGGCTGGAGATGATGCAAGTGTGCGTGGGCTGGTGGTTGGCATTTGAGTGGATGTTGCAGGAGGTGGGGCGGAAGTATGCAAGCGATGCACGTGCAGAGAAGAGCGTGCGGTGCTGGCGGGCTTGGCGCTGGGGCACAGCAGGGTGTGCACATGGCTGCTACAGGAGGTGATGCAAGTGTGCAACCGGAGGGGCGCAGGCATGGAGGGAGAGGCTGGTTGCTGTTGGAGTGTGGGTCGAAGCTTCAGACGTCTAGGAAATTTCCCGGACATCTTAACTGATCGAGAAGATGAAAATGCAGTGGCTGCGGTGGTGGTTGGTGGTGACGACGGCGAGGGAGATGCACGTTGAGGTGCTCACGGTAATGTGGACGAGCTTCGGATGGCGGTGTGGCTTGTCACACCACATGCCCACGGTGGTGGAGACTCATCGCCACGGTTGAGGCCGGCGGTGTGGAATGGACGAGAGATAGACTCTCTGCACAGTGTGGGTTGGGGGTGGAGGCCTACCCCTCTCGGCAGCCTCTCTCCTCTTTTTGTAGTTGCCTGCACGAATTTGAATGGAGAAGTGAGAGCAGATCCACCTTCTCCGCTAATCTATGAATGAGGCTTAAGTGTGGCAGGAGGTGTTGCAGCGGCAGCCGAGTAGTTGCTGAAAAGAAGAAGAATAAAGGATATTATTAAAATATTATGGTTATTTATATTCAAACCCTCAACTTTTATGTTAACTTAAACAATGTACCTAATTGGTTAACTAATTAAATGAATGTCATTCTAAGTTAATTCTAAATGCATTTAAAATATGAATGCAATGCATGAATTATGTAATTAAATTAGAAATATGAATTAATCTATTTACATCCTAATTTATGCTAAATAAATGTTAGAATTAACCTAATGCCTTGGCACTTAAATACTCAAATAGCCCACAAATATGGGCTAATCAAATACCCCCATGCCTAGTTTTTGCTAGTCCCTAGCAAAATTAAGCGAAACCTAGCACTCCAAGTAGACTTGTCAACCCAATTGGTCTTCCTTCAGAAACATATTAAGTTCAGACTCTAGACTCAAGGTTCCCAAGTAGTTGCTAAGTTACAGACTAGGTTGGCTAAAGACGAGTTGCAGGCACAAGTTTCCTTGATTTCTAACTCTACCCTAAAGTTTATTGATCCCTGAGATTAAAGCATCCGTGCTTGTGCATTGGTCTGAGTTATTTGAGTTAAAGGAAAAAGTTTTTTTTTTTAGAATAAAATATATATATATATATTTTTTGTTTGATTCTTCTAAGTCTAACCTCAGATCAGCTATCAACACAGTCTGTGTCGGATTCATTGTCCCCATTATCATACCTCGAAGGGTGCCTGGCTTTCGATGCTTCTAGATAGCACCGCCCATAACGACCCCAAGAACTCCTAGCAATCGACACTTCAAGATAGTATCACCCATGGATTTCTTAAGCGAATTCAGGCCTATGGCAATCGGCACTTCGAGATAGGGCCGCCCATGGTACCTGAACCGCACAATGCGCTTACATGCCCCCAGTAGGATGGATACCCTAAGAGACAAGCGTCGAGGAGGTAATATGTTATCATCGCATCCTTAAGATGAGTATATACTCCACCTCTCCTGCGGCGGGAACTCTTCCAATCAAAATGTGTTTTCAAGCCTCTCCTAAGTCAAAACTAAGAGAACCAAATCTCTTTTCA
Organism: Thalassia testudinum; assembly: GCA_037157565.1. Classification (NCBI taxonomy): domain Eukaryota; kingdom Viridiplantae; phylum Streptophyta; class Magnoliopsida; order Alismatales; family Hydrocharitaceae; genus Thalassia; species Thalassia testudinum. Next base: position 76,168,208 of record JAZHRO010000031.1, on the reverse strand, counting down.
GAAAGAAAGAAATTAAGTTAATTACCAGACCAAGTGTGTGAAATTTGGATGCTTGGGTTACAAGGACCCGTAAACCAAAAGGTAGAACAAGACTCCAGGTACTATCCTACCTTTTAACTCAAACCCTAGCTTCCCTTCCTCAACCTCTTGAGGAATGGTCTGCAACTTAACTCCTACTTAAGTTTTTAAGTCCACAAAGGACCCTAAAGGTCTAAAGCTAGCAGCTCATTAAGCTTCTAAAGTTTGACCCTAGTCTACCCTAGAGTTCTGATTTGCTTAAGACTGCAAGATCTAGCCAGTTAAGCTCAAAACTTTTTTTTTTATGCAAATGTAGGCAATGAATGCACTATGCTATGTATATCCCCAAGCAAACCCCTATGCTTAAAATTTGCAATGTCCTTATTGCATAGAAGGATATTACCGGGGTCAGAGCTGGGCTGAATAGCCAAAGAACCTGCAAATCAGGTTCAAGAATTGCAGAAATAAGCCCTAAAAATGAGCAAAGCAATGTTGGCCTAGAAAATAGGTAACCTAGGATGTTGGCGAGCTGATGATGAATCCCGATAGCAAATGCTCGCCCAACTAAGATGGGAATGAAATCTTCCCAGGTCACCAGAGGAGGTTCTAAAGGATAAACAGGTATAACAACCTCCAAAGGGGTAGGGGAGGATGGATGGATCCTCCAAAAAGAATGGGGAAGGAATGGTGCAAAGATAAACCGCCAAGGTAATGGACTGACTAAAGAAATCATCAATCCATACCTGATACTCCATTACGGGAAATATTGGTCTGTTAAGCCCCCTGGTCAGAACAAAAGTGAGCAATTCTCTAAGGCAAGGATCATCTAGGGTGTCCAAGTTACGAGGTTGCGGGATGGCCATAAGATCTAGGTTGGGTTTAATCAGCTCGGTGTCCATCCCTAACACTCTTTCTAAATCCTCAATTTCATCCCTAGCATTCCTTGCACCATCACATGTATCTTCCTGCTCTTCATCAGGAGTCACAATTTCACTTTCAGATATAAGCGAATCAGAGGGTGACTTCGAAATGAATGAAGGCAGGTTGGAAGCAACAGATCTAGGGATTATCCTATCAATGTCATCCTCGGGTTTTTGTTCTTTACTCAAATCTTCTCCGGAGTCTATATGTGAATCCACATAAATCTTAGAAATTGCTTCCAAATTTTCCATCATTTCATCATGAGGAGAAATATCATCAATGGTTGTGCTAAGGAAACCTAATTTGGTCAAATTTGAGACATCCTCAGGAGCTAACTCTTCAAATAAGACATAATCACCCTTAGTGTCACTCCAAATCTTGAATGTAGGTTCCTCATATAATTCGTCTTTCTCCTCATCACATAATTCATCATGTACCCGAGGTCTAGAATCATCTAATATCTCAGCAGATCCCCTAGGGTGCTTTATCTGAGGTAAATGGTTTACATTGGTAACATCAAACTCCTCAGATAGGTCAATTTCTTTAGGGTTAGATTCCCTAAGGGTGGACTTGAGTTCCATCTCGTGATCAGAAGGGAGGGTAGGATTAACAACTTGACTTTGACCCACTTCATCAAATGTCACGAAAATACTATCATCTGGGTTGAGGTCTTCCAATGGTACCATCATTCCCTTCTTTTGACTCCAATATAATTCAGGTGGATACTCAACCTTATCATCATCTTCCTCGGGTTGCTACCTTTCTTCATCCAATGCATAGCTACTTTCATGTGTATCTTCCTCCCACCTAAGGTGTGGATCTCTCAAGGAAGTGTCCTCTAATGGGGAGGTTTCAAAATTGATCCTCGAAAAGTAGCTATTCTCCCCAGAATTTCCCTCCAACTTAAAGTGTATCTCTCCCACTGGAGATGCATCTATTGTAGAGGGGTGTACGTCATCCTCAATGGGGTAGATTGGGTGGCTAATTTCATCTCTTTCTTGTTGGCCTGCTCTCGAAGATTCTCCTAACAATTCAATCATTTCGTTTTGCATTTTCTGTATTTCCATCTTCAAAGAGGAGAGGTCATTTCTATCATGAGAGAAGTCAGGCTCAGGCTTATAGTACCCAGGAGTGTCTGTCCAACCATTATAATTTTTCAGGGAGGGTGGGTTGGGTATTTCTATGGTGTGTGGGATATTGGGCAAAGCAAATCCCGCTCGTAGGTTCTGCTCACTGATTTGTGGCTTAACCAGGCCAATACTCCTATAATAGGAGTAAAATGGATCCCAATGATTGTCATTATGTCCATCAAGAGATGGACCATCTCGGCATCTGGGATCAAAGGATGCAGAGTGGGGGTGAAGGTATGGGCAAGATGTGAAAGGATGAAAATCAATGTGGTCCATTCTGACTCACACCTCAATCAGAATTCTCCAAACAAAACACAATTCAAAAAGGACCTTTTAGGTCTTTCCCAATTTAGGGTTTTGATTTTAAGTCAAATTGCAGGTGACAATGCAATTTGTTTAGTCAATTTACACGCCTATTGTCGACCTACGGCTCGCCTAAGAAGACCTAGTTGGAGCTTAGGTGTTCTTCCCTAAATCTCAAATGGTAGAGCAACTCCAAAGACAGAAGATCGAGGGTTGCAAGTAGGCCTAAGCCTTCCTTTGAAGCTGTGCTTTCGCGGTGCTTCTCAACTACCCCGAAAAATCCGTGACAAGGTATCCCCGTCTTTGGATTTACAAAACCTTTGATCTCAAGTTCCGAACACTTCAAAATCCAACGGTAGGAGAGCTCTTGTCCTAGTATTTCCAAACCTAAGGAGTGTCTAAAAGTGTGCCGTGGTGCAAGCAAAATAAGTGTGCATACACCGCAAAAGATTTTGAATTTTGAATCGCACTCCAATTTTGAAAATCAAATCCTTGGTTTTTAAAATGTCCCTCCTTTAATTAGTCCTTTTTCTAGAAAATATGTGACCACTTGTTTAATTTATTCAATACAGATTAGGTGGTCTTCGCATTAAGTCCAAATGCAATGCGTGATCAAGAATAGGATGCAAAGTAAGAAAATGCGTACCTTGCCTCTAGCAATCAACGATGTGAGAATGCACACAATGCAGAGAAATAAATTTAGAGGTTGCTCATACAGACCTAAATGGTTCGTCCTAAGGGCAGGTAGCTTCTAGCAAGTAGCTCATTTCATTTTTTTTTTTAACTACTTATGTACAAGCAAATAAAAGTAATCAATAAACTAAAAACCTAAATCTAAAGAAAAGGGAACAGGCTCCCAAAAATTACCCAACATGGGCCCAAAACAAAATCGGGGAACAAACCCCTCAAAATATACCCCGGAACAAGGGTTTCAAACCAAATTCAATGAAAAATTAAATCTAAAGTCTTAATTCTATTCTAATCAGATTAGCGAATAAATATACAATGATGACCGTCACGTCCTCATCCTTCTCCTCCTTTTCAAAATAGCTCGACCAATTCTCCTCTGGCAACGTCAAGGGTCGCCTCTCACAATGGCTGATTCTTGCACAAATTTCTCGCACAAAAAAGAAAATAATAAATGGTCAAATCACTATGCAATTGAGAAATAATCAAAATAAAATCAGGCGAAATTATTACGTCTGTTGCCTCCCCGGCAACGGCGCCATTTGACGAGTCAATTCTTCGCTTTAAAGTCGTTTGTAGTTTTATGTGGTGGAAAAATTGACTAATCAATATTTAAAAAGAAATAACCACTCGCAGAAGAGCGGGTCGTGTCCACAGGGAGGCAATGATGCAATAATATCTCAATTATTTCATATTCGTTCAATCTCGTGAGAAATCCGTAGTTAAATATGACATGAAATGTGACGGAAAGAAGATGCACAATATCTTGAAAACATAAGGTAGATGTGAAATTTTTCCTCACTGAAATATTCAATAAACATGTGATGATTTTATGCAATTTTCCATTGACATGTATTAAAGAAAATTTGTTCACATTTAAATTCCAAAAACCAATGTCAAACAATGTTTGTTACAAAAGCCATGCAATTGTAAGAGAACTTGAGTATGAAGTTGTAAATTTTACCACTATAAAATATTCATAAACCAAAATTCTTTTTCCTGGCAATGGCATGAAATGTAATAACTAATTAACTCTATAACAGAGCATTTTACCTCTCTCCTCCTCGCGATCGGGAGAGAGGTTCAATCGAGGAGAGGTTCGCACAGGCGGTTGGCTGAAGCGAGGCCGTCGCTGTGGTGGCAGCTGCACGTCGAGCGGTGGCTAGAGCCGGCCTACTGGAGCTCCGGTGAGGTGGGTTGTGCCGGTGGCTACACCTGCTGGAGGAAGCGTAGATGGGCGTGTGCGTGGAGGCTGCTGTTGCAGAAGGTGCGGCGCGTACTGTTGGCTGCACTGCTGCAAGGCGGGTGCACGGCAGGTAGGCGGAAGTGCATTGGAGAAGTGCTGTAGGCTGTGTGCGGTCTGCAGGCACACTTGTGTAGCCAGATGCGCACGTTGGGAGGAGCGCGCGCCTGCTGCGTGCATGAGTGGTGAACTAGAGGCGGTGAGCGGTCTTGTGCAGCTGGGGCACAGCAGGGTGTGCAGGAGTAGCCGGTCCTGCTGCTGTGTGCGCCGGTGGTGTGATGCTAGCGTGAGCGGTGAGGCGCAGAAGGAGCGGGCGCGGCTGTAGGCTGGAGATGATGCAAGTGTGAGTGGGCTGGTGGTTGGCATTTCAGTGGATGTTGCAGGAGGTGGGGCAGAAGTGTGCAGGGGATGCACGCGCAGAGAAGAGCATGCGGTACTGGTGGGCTTGGCGCTGGGGCGCAGCAGGGTGTGCACGTGGTTGCTACAGGAGGTGATGCAAGTGTGCAACCGGAGGGGCGCAGGCGTGGATGGAGCGGCCGGTTGCTGTTGGAATGTGGGTCGAAGCTTCAGACGTCCAGGAAATTTCCCGGACGTCTTAATTGACCGAGAAGATGAAAATGTAGTGGCTGCGGTGGTGGTTGTTGGTGACGACGGTGAGGGAGATGCACGCTGAGGTTCTCATGGTAATGCGGACGAGCTCCAGATGGTGGTGTGGCCTGTCACACCACACGCCCACGGTGGTGGAGACTCGTCGCCACGGTTGAGGCCGGCGGTGTGGAATGGACGATAGATGGACTCTCTACACAGTGTGGGTTGGGGGTGGAGGCCTACCCCGCTCGGCAGCCTCTCTCCTCTTTTTGTAGCTGCTTGTACGAATTTGAATGGAGAAGCGGGAGCAGATCCACCTTCTTTGCTAATCCATGAACGAGGCTTAAGTGTGGCAGGAGGTGTTGCAGCGGTAGCAGAGCCGTTGCTGAAAAGAAGAAGTTATTAAAATATTATGGTTATTTATATACAAACTCTCAACTTTTATGTTAACTTAAACAGTGTACCTAATTGGTAACTAATTAAATGAATGCCATTCTAAGTTAATTCTAATTGCATTTAAAATATGAATGCAATGCATGAATTATGTAATTAAGTTAGAAATATGAATTAATCTATTTACATCCTAATTTATGCTAAATAAATGTTAGAATTAACCTAATGCCTAGGCACTTAAATACTCAAATAGCCCACAAATATGGGCAAATCACCCACTAGCCGTCGCCCCTGAGCCGCCTACCATCGGGAACGACATGCTTCCTTCCTACCCCCAGAAAATTTCTGTAATTTTAACAACATATCATGAACACAGAGTAACCAAGGGTTTCTCTAGGGATTAATATAAGGTCAAATGTTCATTAATTACTAATATGCGGGTCCATGTAGATAGAAATAGGCTTTCGCATATTTTGATAATTAATAGTTACCGAAAATACTAATTTCAAGCCCGCTTAAAGAACAAAGGTTCTGATCAGGATAAAATCAATCTAAATCTTTTAAAATTCATATAAAATTATTTCATAAGGTTTGGTACCTTTGATTTGACCTTTTGAACCCACTTTGACCTCAAATAGAGTCTCATACTGAAAGTTACCCTAATTTGGGTTTCTACACAAATTGCCTAGTCAAACCTGGTTAAAACCAAAATCCAACTTCTCCATCAGATTCCTTGGGTGTAAATTAGGTTTGTACCAAACTTTGGACCCAATCAGAACCCATCTTGACCTAGTTTGCATTTTGGTCCAGTCTAACTCTCTCCCTTTAATTCCTATCCCTAACTTTCAAAATCTTTACAACAAACCCCCTAACTTCTCTTTTTTTTCTTCAAATGGGTGCCTGTTGCCATGGCAGGTGTGAGCCCATGAATCCGAGCTTCCAGTCACGGATTCCTCCTGATTGCTTAGTCAATCCCTTCAAAAATTGGAAGGGAAGATCTTGAGGAAGTCCTAAATCATCTAAACCTAATTCTAGATCCCAAATACCCTCAAAAAGCTCCTATGAATCCTTGGATTTCAAGGATCTTTTTCCACAAAATCAAACTTCGCAAGCTTGTTTCCAAGCTTGGAAGCTTGCTTGAAGCTCTATAAAAAGGGCCCCCCTCTCCAGGCTGAACTCCTTAGAGAGTTTTTAGCCCAAGAAACCCTCTTCTCCCCTACCTCTGACTGGCTCCAACTTCACACTTGCGACTCCCTTCCTCTAGTCTCCTCGCCTACTGCCACATCCTACAGTAGGTTCATCCTCCCCAACTTCCTCTACACCTCACCATACCTACGAGGAGCTCTCTACCCCTTCAATATGTCGCCGTTCAACCTCCTGGAGCCACCTTCATCTACGGCACCGCCAATCATAGCTGGTGCCATCTCCACATCTCCATCGTCTGCAACCACCCTCAGTCGACTCTACACCGCCTACTAATCCACTTCACACCCTCGCTACCCTCTTCAGAATGCTCCCTCGCCCGCGCCACCGTCGTCTCTCCCATCTCCAACGTACCTTCGGCGACCTCGCAAATCCACTACACTCCACCAAAACACCTTCCACCGATCCAGAAACTTTCACCGTACTTCACTGACCAAAACCCCTCAAGTATTTGAGAGGATTGGTTGCTTACCAACTCCACCCAACATAAGCACCTTTGCACCTTCATCTCGAGGTCATTAGACCTCCTCATGCTCACGGACACCACAATGTACCCACTAGAGCACTTGCCGCTCCACGGCAATTCTTTTGAGCTTATTTGACGTGGCCGCGAGGCCGTCTTTTGCTTTTCAGCTGCTCATCGGACCTTTACAGCCACCCTCAACATCGTCGACCACTCCTTCAGTTCTTCGGTCACGACCACTCCAGGTTTCACTCTAAGGCTCTACGGCTCATTCCCAGGAAGCGAACCCGGCGCTCAATTGGACTCCAAAGCCTGAGTTTGGTATTCATCCTGAATTAAGACCTTGGCCAGACTCGGGTTACTCCTACCATTTTCCATCAAATTTTGATCCCTATATTTATACCACTCAACTTTCCAGGGATCCAGAAGAAGACCCTTTTTATGCAGGCATCCAAGTGTCCAACTACTTACATGATAATTCGTCTTCCGTGCATAACTTCATGCCCAGCTGAATGGCGAAAATGATAGCACTGGATGGGAGGTAACCCATCATCTTTTCTACTTTCTTTTTCTTTCTTTTTCCAGGTTTTTGACTATCCTAAACCTGACCACCTTTCACCAAGGTGATCCCTTTTTCCCTCCTAATGCATGAGGACATTGCATATCTTAAGCATGGGGGGTATTTTTAAAATTTTGACTACCGATTTAGGATTTTCAAAACCTAAAAATATGCATTTTTATTTTGTCATTTTATTATTTTCTACCTATTGGGAACACCATCATGAGCCTTAACTAGCCCATTTTTGACCCATAAAACAGAACAAAGGCTCCTACATAACTAACTGGAGGTCCTAATTCGCTGAATAACCTTTCTAAGAGAAAAGCAAGAAACAAGGGATAAAACTGTAATTTTAACATTGCAGTACAATAATGGGTTTTCTTAAGGGCTAAACATAGGTCAAATGGTCTTAACAAGACAAAAAGTGGGTTGGTTCAAATAGAAAAGGGTTCGTGTGAGTTCTGGGAATTAAATGACTTCTCGTAACCCTAAAAACAGACTCACTTGATTAGACAAGGTTTTGGTCAGGATAAAATTCACCTAAACCCTCTAAAAATCATAAAAAAATATTCTATAGGGTTTAGAACCTTCAATTTGGCCATTGGAACCTATTTTGACCAAGAATGGGGTCTTAGACAAATATTTGCCATAAATTAGATTTTTGTGTAAATTGCCCAATCAAATATGGTCAAACCCAAAATCCAACCTCACCATTAGATTCCTTAGATCCAAATTAGGTTTGTACCAAAATTTGGACCTAAGGGGAATTCATCTTGACCAACTTTGCAAATAGGTCCAGCCTAATTACATTTCTAACCCTATCTTTCAAAAACCCTCACAATTGACCCCCTAGCTTCTTCATCATTCTTTCCAATTAGGTCCCTCCACCATTATAGCGGAGGGAATCCTACTCTGACGAGCTTGAAAGGGCGATTTCTCCCTGATCTCTCAGAGAATCCCCTTCAAAATTGAAAGGGAGATTCTCTGAGAAATCCCCTCCAATGTGAACCCAATTAGAAGCCCTATTTGGTACCTAATCTCTCATGCGAACGCATGAGAGATTTTGGTCTCTCTCGAGATACCATTTTCTGCGACCTTGCCGTGCTTGGAAGCTTGGCTTCCAAGCATAAAATCAACCTCCAGGGCCTATTTAAGACACCCCAATTCGCCCCGCATCTCCTAAGCTTGAAATTAGCCAGGGAACCCCCTCAATTTTGTCTCTCCTCCGGTCGACTCGCTCACCAAGCTCCGATGACCTCTCCTACTTTCCCTCGTCGCCTAGCCATAATACCGGTGGAAGGTTCCTCTTCCTCACGCTCGTCCGCGTCGCGCAGCACCCACCAATGCTCCTGCTTCCCCTTCGTCCTTGCCGACCACCCTCACTGAGCATCTTCGTCTCCGGCGTCGACGATACGAGCCAGATGCCATCCCTGCCTCGCCCTTTGTCTCTTGACTCCCAGATAAGTCTCTCTCACTTCTACATTCTTTTCCCTTCTTTATTTCCTTCAAACGACCACTGCCGCACTCCACCACCATCATCCCCTTTACCTCCGGCCACCAACTTCGGCGAGTTCACTTCACCACCACAGTGCACCTCCCTCCTCGTTGACCGGTTCCTAAGCACCGTCTCACCTCACTGATCACAACCCCCCACTCACGACACTCCACTTACCCAAACGCATCCCCGAACACATCCACACATACAATCGCAGTGTGCCCAAGGCACGCTCCCACAGGAGTTCCCACGCCATGCCGACCACCTCTGCACATTCGCCGCACCTTGGTGTAGCTCCCTGAGCTTTTTAATGTGGCAATGAGGCCGTTGTCATGATTTCAGGTCCAGGGGCTCTCCGCCATTGACGCACAGCTTGAAGCTTCCTTGCAAGCTTCTCCACGCCGTGCCCGCTCCAGGACACAGTCCCAGGTTGCGCAAAAAGCCTTCGCGAACGTCTCCAGGCATCCAATTGGTGTCGAAGGCCAAAGCTGCAGCTGCAATCAAAGGCCCACTCTACTGCAGGCGCACGTGAAAGAGGGTGGGAAGATAGTCCCACCTCAGAAAGATTTGGAGCACCGCACTGGCATAAGTTGATTTTCTGTAATAGGCTTTTCGCCTCCAACTCACGAGGTGAGGTCCCTCTCACTCGACCTGACGCCTCATCCATGACCACGCCCTACCGGCTTGGTGACCCGACCCAACTAGCACACCTCATCTGCCACTACACGTCGGTGGGCCTGGTCTTGGGCACGTACCTGACCCGATTACCCGAGAAGTTGTGGCTCTGGGAGAGCTAACCTAAGAGAGAAAAGAGAGAAGAGAGCTCGTGTGGGTAGGGGGTAGGTTTTGCTCTGTAGGTGGAAGAGAAGAAGGAGAAGCAAGGAAAAAAGCTAAGGGCTGAAGCCAAGGAAGAAGAAGGAGAAGGCAAGGAAAAAGGCTAAGGGCTGAAACTAAGGAAGAAGGAGAAGGCAAGGAAAAAGGCTAAGGGCTGAAACTAAGGAAGAAGGAGAAGGCAAAGAAGTAGAGAAGGCCGAAGTCAGAAGTGAAAGGAAGGAGAAGGGCTGCAGCAGAAGGAAGAAGCCAAAGCCAAAGTGAGGAAGGCAAGGAAGGCAGAGAAAGAAAAGAGAAGGAAGAAACTAGAGGAGGAAGAAGCTGATGGCAGCCAACAAAGAAAGAAAGAGAAGAAGGCAGAGGAAGAGAAAGGCAAAGGAAGAAAGGCAGATGCCAAAGAACAGAGAAAAAGGAAGATAAAGAAGAAGATTGAAGATAAAGGTAGAGACAAAGAAAGAAGAACAGAAGAAGAAGAAGAAAGAAAAGAGACCAAGCACTGTAGCATAAGTATTTTTAAGACATGATTCACAAATCAGACGTCCAATTTTGAGTGCAATTGACATACATTGGTTCCTTTAGTATTTTGTGCCTTACATTTACTCCTATCTTTTTGCACTATAATATTGATCATATTGCATATTATATTCTTTTAAATTCTAAAGTTGTGATCTTGATTTCTAAACCCTAATTTGCTCCCTGTGTTCGACCTCAGACTTCAAAATTTGAGTAATAAATTGTATTTATTTTGAACACTTTTTCGACTGTACTACAACACAACCTTTTTAAAACCTGATCAAGAGCTCTTAACATTTTGGCACCGTTGCTGGGGAGTAACGGGCGATTTAGAAATCTTGATTACAATTGCTGATTTGGTACTAACTTGATATATCTATTTTGTTGTGGTTGTTTCAGGGGAGAAGATTCAACAAAAGACAGCCACACATCAAACATGCCTAGGGCAGGTACTTTCTGATTAATCTCTTTCTCTTAAGTCCCTCATTCTGAAAAGGAAAAAAAAGCAAGATAAAATCAATTAGAGCTGCTTGCTTTACATTTCTAGTTAAATTCATCAAAGTTGTCTGCTTTGATTTCAACAACAATACTGATTCGTGCACCCATTTAAGGTAACTAGGGCTACGACATTCTTGATTGAGCCCTAGACACCATATTTTGACAAACTAAATTGGACCAAGATTAGAGCCAAATTAAGGATTTCAATTTAGGGTTTTAGAGACACACCTTCATAAGCAAGAATCGACTCTCCAGAAAGAGGTGTGCCTAAGCCTTGGTTGAAGAGACCTATTCAAGAAAACCCTAAAATTCAGGCCCTTAATCTCACTTGAATCCTAAAAGAAAGGACCTAAAACTTCTCAAAGGACAAATAGGTGAAGTTGACCCCCTTGTTGGGTCAACCAACCTTGAAATTAGGTTACTTTTGCACTCAATACATGTAAAGTTCAAGTGGAATCTTAAGCACCCTTGCACTTAACTAAAACTGGCAGACTTAAGAGTTCAAAGTCCCCATTCTGGTCTACCTGGAACATCAGTGACAAGAGAGGTCGGGTGGGGGAAATCCTGTTACTCATGGGGATGCTCTACCGTGTAGGGGTCTTTGCGGGACTCTCCCTCTCTGGCTGCCCAGGTATTTCTTAGGTGGACGACTTTCTGACTATAGTCATCCAAATTTTTGGGTGTCTTGATTGGGTCCATCACATTCTACTCTCGTCTAAATCATCGGTGCATGTTTGGTAGGAGGTCCTTAAGACCATCCTTGAAGCCTCATTTAGTAATTCACTCCCGTCGAGGCCAGGCCTCGACGTCCGTGTTTGTGCAGAAACCCCACCACATAGACATCTCCTTTGATTCATCTAAACCAAATTCTCCTTCTTCCATCATCATGGCACAACCAGAAAAAGAGAATAACCTTGAAAACCAACTTCAGCGCCTTAATTATTTATTTCAAGCCTTTGTAAACCCACCGCAGCATCCTATGATGCGAGATCACTACAATCCCACTACGGTGGCAAGCGAACATCGAGTCCAAATCCTAGCTGGTGATCCTGATTCTGAACTCAAGCCCAACATGATTCATGCTATTCCAAAGTTTCATGGGCTTAATTCTGAGGATCCCTTCCAGCACATCAAACAACTCGGCCCAGACCTTCGGGTCAGATGTCCAAAATCAGGATATTCTTCCCATGAAAATGTTCTCCTCTCTCATGGACAAAGCAGCTCACTGGTATTAGACTCAAACGTGTCCAATCAACACATGGGTTGAACTACAATCCAAGTTTCTAAAAAAGTTCTTCCCAGTTGGTTGGATGAATGCCTTACGAAACTAGATCACACACTTCACCCAGCAATCTAGAGAACCCCTTCATGAAGCATGGGACCGTTTCCTAGATCTCATGCAAAAGTGCCCCCATCACAGAGTTCCTAAATGGGAACAAGTGCAGTCTTTTTACTAGGAACTCCGTGAAGATATCTGCTTATTCGTCAATGCAACCTGCGGAGGAAATATCATGGGTCAACATGAAGACACTGCGTGGGAGATTTCGCGAGAACTCCATCAATATTGACTCCATGGGCTTATTCAACTGGACGAATGCCCACGCATTGACGAATCCCAGGGGAGAACATAAGATGTAGGGCCTGTCCGCATCTGTCAACTTGGAATTGATGGCCAGTTGGTTGGACAAGGTCTTTATTATTGAGAAGAAGGTGGATGAGCTGACTCGACATCTGCAGCGAGCCACCTCTACGCAACACCCATTTGCACAGCCACTTTATGGGAGAGAAGCTGTGCATAACTTCTATCACCGATCTTCTCAGGGGATGGACCTGTATCCACCCTCGTTTGACTCTAAGAGTGGAGGAAACTCTGATCCGACCTACTCTAGTTGGGGGAACTCTGAACCCTAGTACTCTGACTTTCTTGAGGTTCCTCAGACCTGCGAGGACCTCAACACCATCCAGAATGACCCATTCTCTAACACCTATAACCCTGGACGGCAGAATCATCCCAATTTTTTATGGTCGGGAAATAACCAAAGACCACCAAATCAACCCCGTCCATAAGCTCCTCGTCCATATCAGCCGCCTCAGCCTCGGCCCAACCACACCTATCAATCTGGGACAACTCAAACAGATCCAATGACTCTTATCCTTCAGACTCTGGCTGACATTTAGAAGGTGAATGCGGCTATGCAAAAATAGCACAAGGACAAGATCATAGAGGTTCGCAATCAACTCTCACCCAGCTGGCGAATTCCCGCCAACCTGGCACACTCCCTTCGCAACCTCTACCGAATCCGAATAACATGCATCACCAGAGGCACATTATGAACCCAAATCCGGGCCAAGTCCACATGATTTATCAGGCTCCTTCTGTTCCATTACCTGATGGGATGGAAGCTTCGACATTATATGTGGGATTTTAGCAGCCGCCTATTTTACCAACTTCAAACCAAAACCAGGCAGGATTGAATTTTGTTACAATCGGTAGTGGCAAAGCAACACATGACCCACCTTACCCAAGCCACTTTCAACCTGGTAGTACTAACCCAAGTCCTAGGATAGTTATCCAGGACACCCCTATCCTAGATCAAGAACCTAGACCTATTCTAGAGGAACCATCCAAGGTTCCATTTCCTGAGGCCTTGACCAAGGGAAAGAGGACAACCAAACCCGTGGTACTTGAGGATGACCTGGTCAAGCTCTTTGAACAGGTCCATATAAACATCTCGTTGATGGATGCGATCCGCCACATACCAGCTTACGCACGATTTCTGAAAGACGTGTGTACACCCAAGCGTAAGCCGTCAACCAAAAGTGGGAGTCCAATAGTACTGTCAGAGCAAGCCAGCTCTGTAATTGAGCAAACTCTCACCTAAGGCAAAAGATCCAGGTACTCCCCTGATTTCCTGTACCATTGGTGATACCCAATTTGACAGAGCTTTATTAGATCTAGGAGCCTCCATAAACCTAATACCTACATCCCTACTTGACCACCTTAAGGAATCTGAGCTCAAACCGATAGAGGTGACATTATAGTCGGCTGATCGATCTATTAAATCGCCTAAAGGAGTTCTTGAGAATGTCATTGTTAGGGTACGTGATTTCTATTTCCTGGTGGACTTTGTAGTCTTAGATATGGATGCTCCAGAAAACCCGAGGGATACACGAATTATACTAGGGAGACCCTTTCTGGCCATTGCTAGGGCCAACATAAATTGTGAGGAGGGCCAAATTGAACTGAAATTTGGGAACCAAACATTAAAGATTGACATCTTTAAGGCCCAACAAGGGATTAATTGTGGTGTTATAGAACAAATATGTGACATCAAGACTATGGTTGATGATTTGTATATTGAGGACAACCTGACTACTTCCGATCAACCACAAGAGGATCAAAACCCGCAATTAGAGGAGTCTGAACCTAACCTAGATACACCCGTAACTCCTTCCCTTGCTCCTGACTCACACCCCGAACCACCCGTTGCTGCTGATAACCCTGTCCTGGAACTCAAACCTCTTCCCGACCATCTCAAATACATCTTTTTAGGTTCTAATCAGACGTTTCATGTGATTATCAACTCTAGACTTACACCAGATCAGGAATCCCATCTGATTACTATTCCCAGCAACATCGTAGAGCCATTGGATGGACTCTCGATGATTTGATTGGTATCAGCCCCTCTTACTGCATACACTGTATCTACACCGAAGATTGCACACAACCTTCCAGTGAAATGCAGAGATGTCTGAATCCTAATCTGCAAGAGGTCGTGAAAAAGGAGATCATCAAGTGGTTAGATGAAGGGATCATCTACCCGATCTCCGACAGTAGGTGGGTGAGTCCAATCCAGGTTGTGCCTAAGACGGCAAGGCTCATCGTAATCACAACTGAAATCAGAGAAATCATACCAACTCGTGTGTCGAATTCATGGAGAGTCTGCATTGATTACAGAAGACTCAATACCTCCATAAAGAAGAATTATTTCCCATTACCATTTATTAATCAGATCCTTGAGAAACTTGGGGGAAATAGGTTCTTCTGCTTTTTGGATGGGTACTCCAGTTATAACCAGGTGGCAATCCATCCTGAGGACTGAGAAAAGACCACTTTCACTTGCCCCTTCAGGACGTACGCATTCCGAAGGATGCCATTTGGTCTTTGCAATGCACCTGCTACTTTTCAACATGCATGCTTACCATATTCTCAGATATGGTAGGTGATTATCTGGAAGTCTTCATGGATGACTTTTCAGTATTCGGAGAATCATTTGACGATTGCCTCCTGCACTTGGTCCAGATCCCCAGGCGATGCATTGATGTGAATCTGGTTCTTTCCTGGGAAAAGAGCCATTTCATGGTGCCTGAAGGAATTGTCCTGGGACATCTAATATCAGAAAAAGGCATCTAGGCCGATCAAGCCAGGCTGAACTTGATTTCCAAACTCCCTATGCCTAGCTCGATCAAGGACATCCAATCTTTTTTGGGGAACGTCGATTTTTACCATCAATTCATTCCTAATTTCTCAAAAATCGCTCGCCCCCTGACCACTCTGCTATCTAAGGATGTACCTTTCGAAATCTCCAAGGAATGCACTCAAGCATTTGAAATCCTTCGTGATCGAGTTACCCAAGCTCCGATCCTACAGTCCCCTGATTGGTCTCAACCCTTTGAGATCATGTGCAATGCATCTGATTTCATTGTAGGAGCAGTACTTGGGCAGAAAATTGATGGGAAACCCGTGGTCATCTACTACGCTAGCAAGACACTTGATGAGGCTCAGCGTAACTACACAGTTACTGAGAAAGAGCTGCTAGCCGTAGTATTTGCCCTGAAAATATTCAGATCATATCTCCTGGGATACCATGTTATCATTTACTCGGATCACACAGTTGTGATACGTCTCCTTGCGAAGAAGGATGCGAAACCTCGATTAATCCGCTGGATCTTGCTATTGCAAGAGTTTGATCTCGAGATTCAAGACAAAGCGGGAAAACAGAACATGGTAACTGATCACTTGTCCCGCCTTCCTTCTGAGATTCTTGACCCTTCCGGACCCATCACGTAACATTTTCCTGATGAGCACCTCCTGACTATCAATACAGGGCTTCCATAGTTTGTTGATATAGTAAATTACCTAGCATCACATCAGATTCCATCCGATTGGCCAAAGGCCAAGAAGGACAAATTACTTTCCGATGCCAAGTATTACTTCTGGGAAGACCTGTATCTTTTCCACAGTAGTGTTGATCAAATCATTCGACGATGTGTCGCGGGAATGGAAATTCAGGACATCCTGTCCTTCTGCCATGACCAGGCATGCGGTGGACACTTCTTAGGTCATAAAACCACAGCAAAAGTCCTCTAGTGTGGCTTCTATTGGCCCACGATTTTCAAAGACGCATACAATCACTGTAAGGCATGCACTCGTTCCCAGACCTTAGGCAACATGAGCCATTGAGATATGATGCCCTTATAGTCGATTCTCGTATGCAAAATCTTCGATGTGTGGGGGATTGATTTTATGGGACCCTTTCTTGTTTTGGAAGGCTTCGAGTACATTCTACTCGCTGTTGACTACGTGTACAAATGGATTGAAGCCATTCTGACCCGAACCAATGATCATAGGGTGGTTATCAAATTCATTCATTAGAACATCTTTTCACGATTCAGGATTCCATGTGCTATAATCTCTGATGGTGGGACCCATTTTACGAATGCTCAGTTCAGGTCACTGATGACCAAATACGGGGTGTCACACCGAATCTCTACTCCTTACCACCTCCAAACTAATGGTCTAGCTAAGCTATCAAATTGGGATATCAAGAAAATCCTCCAGGTTTCTGTTCGACCTGACAGGAAGGACTGGTCATCCTGACTTCCAGAAGTTTTGTGGGCTTATAGGACCACCCACAAAACCTAAGTAGGTATGTCTCCCTTTAGATTGGTGTACAGGAAGGCATGTCACCTCCCCGTCGAATTGGAGCACAAAGCCTATTGGATAGTACGGAACTGCAACCTAGATCTTTCTAAGTCAGGAACCCACAGAAAGCTTCAAAATGAGCGAGATCAATGAATTATTCCATGATGCATATGAGAACTCGTGAATTTACAAAGAGCGGGTTAAGGCCTTTCACGACAAGCACATATCTAGAAAGATCTTCCATCTTGGTCAAAAAGTTCTACTCTTTGATGCCAAGCTTAAATTGTTTCCAGGAAAACTATGATCAAAATGGATTGGACCTTACCTCGTCTAACAAATCTTTGGAAATGGAGACATTGAGATCAGTCCACTTAGCCACAATTTAGAACCTTTCATCGTGAATGGTTAGAGACTCAAACCATTCATTGACTTGACCGATACAAATTTGGCTGAGATATCCTTTACCCTCCATTCTCCCTGAGCTCATTACGCTTAGTTGATGACGTAAAACTCAACGCTTAACGGGAGGCAACCTGTCATTTTTGAAAAACCTGAAACCTTTCTTGACATTCCTATGTTGAATTCATATTGCACTTTAGGGTTCATTCATTAGAACAATTGACCCCACCTTAGGTACCCGTACCCGAGTTTTGAAATTGTTCGCAACAGTCACCTCGACCCGTTCTCCCACCCAGAACCTGTTCTAATGAATGATCTAAGCTGAACTTGAACCCACCTAATTTACAATGGGGACATTGCAAATCATAGGCTTGGGGGGTTATGAAAGTGCAAAACGCCATGAAAAATCATCTCACATGAAAAGGTTTCAACAAAAAAAATCGCATATCACAAAAATAACAAAAAATGAAAAAATTCTTGAAAAAGAATAAAAAAAATTCTTAGGGGAGAGAAAATTTTGAGGCCATACAAATCATGAGGAGAAAAAGGGGAAAAGTGAAAAATGTCAAAAAAAAAAGGAGCACAAAATGAAAAGAAAAAGAAGAGATAGTCATTAGTAAGAAATTAAGGGATTAATTGAGTTCTAGACCATATCAAGAAAAAGAAAATGAAAGGAAAAAACTGCTAAGGAAACCTTGAAGAGATTAGTAGGAACACTGATCTTAGGCCTCTTGGGCTAGACTCCTAGGCTTAAAAATTCAAGTATCTGCTAAGATCTAGATAGTCCTCAAGAGGTTGGGGAAAATGCGAAACTTAAGTATTAGGTCTAAGGCTTGAGGAGTATTTGGCCTCGTTAACTGACCTCTGGTTTGCACAACTTGGTAACCCAAGCACTCCAATCCACACACAGTCTGGTTCAGTGCGTATAAGTATCAAAATCATGCAAATGCATTTAAACTATTCTGAAAAAAGGCTCCTAGATTAGGAGCGGCTGATCAACACAAGTTGATTTGGACGAGTTTCCGACATGGAGAAGCGGGAAATTTCCCTCGAAGATGTGCAATAACATATCGTCTCCTCAGTGCTTGTCTCCTAGGATATTTACATATCCTACTGGGGGCATGTAAGCACCCTGTGCTGGTTCAAATGCCATGGGTGGCATTATCAGGAAATGTTGATTGCTAGGGTCTAGATTTAGCTATAGAACGTCATGGGCAGGATTATCTCAAAATATCGAAAGCTAGGGTTCTGGGGGTTTCCATGGGCGGTGCTATCTCGAAGCATCGATTGCCAAGGACCCTTCGAGGATTAATGATGGGGACTAGGAATCCGATATAGACCGTGTTGAGAAGCTAATCTGATGCTAGAAATAACAAGAATAAAGTGAAAGCTCTCCAAAAAGAAAATTCCTCTATCTCTCTCTTACAAAAAAAATGCACTGCAAACTAAACAGAGGCTAAAATATGTTACAAGCACAGGTGCTTTTACCACGGAGTCCAACAAACCTTAAGATAGTTCCTATGGGCCTTAAAAACCTTCGCAGCAGACTGAGGCTAGAGCTGGTCAGGTTCGAATCTTGGTTGGTACTTGAGTACCTCTAGGCCTATTATCAGCATTCTAACCTAATCAAAAGAAGAAAGCACTCATCATAGTTTCTGAACATCAAGGAACTTATGGTCTGGAATCGAAGTTAAAACCTTAAAATTTTGCTAAGGGACTAGCAAAAGTTAGGCATGGGGGTATATGGGAACACCATCATGAGCCCTAACTATCCCATTTTTGACCCATAAAAGAGAACAAAAGCTCCTACACAACCAACTAGAGGTCCTAATTCACTGAATAGCCTTTTTGAGAGAAAAGCAAGAAACAAGGGGTAAATCTGCAATTTTACCATTGCAGTACAACAATGGGTTTTCTCAAGGGTTAAACACAGGTCAAATAGTATTAACAAGATAAAAAGTGGGTTGGTTCAAACAGAAAAGGGTTCGTGTGAGTTCTGGGAATTAAATGACTTCTTGTAACCCTAAAAACAGACCCACTTGATTAAACAAGGTTCTGGTCAGGATAAAATTCACCTAAACCCTCTAAAAATCATAGAAAAATATTCTCTAGGGTTTATAACCTTCAATTGGAATCTATCAAGGATGGTCACATTACCAAAAAATCTATCAATTTTGGATAGCAACCCGTTACCATTGCACTAAGTAAACTCAACACCTGATGATGGGTATTCATTCAGTTCAAGAGATTAAACCACCAACTAGAAACCAATAGCTGAACTGTCTGTGTCACCATAAGGCCTGTCTGCCCCTGTCAGCACACAATTGAAGTCTCCTCCTGTTAGCCAGGCTTCCCCGTGCACCAACTCAGCTGTAGCAGCCCAATCCTCCCACAATTCCTGCCTCGCAGATGCAGAACAGGGGCCATACACACCAGTAACCCAGATAGTGTCATGCCCCTGGTGAGTTTGGAACTTGCAAGTCAGCAAATGTCTAGCCTTGTGAACTTCCAGCATGTGTGCCCAAGCCTTTCTCCACCAAATAGCAACGCCCCCCGATCTACCATGTGCACTAACCTTCAAACATTCATTCGCCCCTACAGCCGTCAAGTCAATCCATATTCTATCAGAGTCATTCTCAATGTGTGTCTCTTGAATGATCACACACTCGATCCCCCAATCTCTCAAGTATCTCATCAAGGAAGCCCTCCGGCTCTTATCGCGTAACCCATGCACATTCCAAGTGAGGATCCTCATCTATCATCACGAGATCCCTCCCCCCTTCAATTCTGACATTTGCATACCTACATAATCTTTGCAACCTTGTCTTCATCCAGTAGCAGATCAGCCTTTGATTTCCTCTGCCTGAGGCTATAAGGTGACCTATCCTTACTAGATTTGGAGCAAGATTCAGCACCAAATTTGAGACCCTCCACCTCTTGCAAATTTTGTTGATCCTTCAAGGAGTTAGGCGATATCTCGTGTAACACCTGCACCTCACTGTCCTCAGCGTCTGGCAGTACACTCCCTACATCTTCACTCATAAGTCTCGTTGCTTCCATCCTTATCGATTCCTCCTCTTTAGCCATCATCTCTCCCCTTTCCCCCAAGTGATGGTCGTTGTGCTTTTTGATAGAAGGGGATTCTTCATGAGAAAGCCTACGCATACCCTGCACATTCACCTCTTCAGCAGCTTCAGAATCAGATGGCTTATCCTGCCTCTTGTTCACAACAGTGTCACCCACCATGAAACTCAGCAGCAGCCAAGAACTACCACCACATCTCAGAATCATTCTATCAGGGTCCGAACCTTATTTGAACACATCAACCATCACATTCAACGAGCGTCCATTGCCCTCCATCAGCCCTACAACCGCATTTTCTGCCATTAAGGCAAATCCAGATATCATGGATGCCACAACCTCCTTCGACCTCAGGTGTAACAGTAAACCCTTGATCTCAAGTCTCCCCAATCTGGATCCCAATCTCTGGGGCGGCCTCTCTAGCAAGGCTCCATCAAAGGGAGAGACCGACCTCCAGATCACCGTTAGGCCATCATTGAAGAACGTTTGAAATCGCAGTCTTTCGACATCCATCATCCCTAATCCAAATAGCACAAAACGTGTAGGTGACAGGGAAGCGAACTTCCAGGAGTTAGTCGATGGGGAAAGGGAGCTTACCAGATTGCGCAAGTTCTCTGAGGTTGGGTTCCTGATCATAACCTCTCCGATCAGCGCCCCTCGCAGTATCAGCTCTGCAGCTCTAATATTCTCTGTCGTAGGGACCTCCATGTCAATCGTATGACCCCCATAGGTACGGGGGAGGGGGGGGCGGTGGTGGCGTCAGCTGAACCCTAGCATTCAAAATTTCAGAGTACGAATTCAGGTGACCTTTCATCTACCCATCAGGAACCCTACACGAATCCTGCTTGTGACTAAATCCACCGCACGCCAGACACACAATGGGAGAACGACAGATAGCTACCATGTGGCCCCATCGCTGGCACCGGAAGCACACGATCCTTCTGTTATCCCTTGCGCTCCCTCTATCAGTCCTCCTCGCCTCCATCACCCTTCTACCAGATACATCAGATTCTCTCCTCTCCTTCCGCCTCCATGCCCTAGATCTCCACGTAGTCCACCCCTCATCTTCCCTGATTCTACCTGTTGCCGCCCTGAGATCGCCAGTTACCGCCCCGAGATCGCCTGCTGCCGCCGGCATGGTCTCCCCCAATTAACTCCTAGGGAAGCACTATTCTTCTTCTTCCTCTTCTCTTCTCCAAATAGATTCCAATTGTCAAGTGTTGCTGGCCTGGAACGACCTTTCTCCGACCATACCCCTTTGGTTTGGGATAGTGGGGAAGAGATCCAAGTAGGCTCATACTTCAAACTTAGAAAATCCTGGCTGAGTGAACCAGGTTTCCATCAAATGATCAGTTCCTAGTGGCAAGCTAAACAGGTGGAGGGATTAGCTACTATCAGGCTGGCATCCAAGCTGGTAGTCTTGCGCACAACCTTGAAAGAGTATGGTGGTACTGTGAACACTTTAAGGCAACAAAGGCGGGTAGAGGCTTTGAATAACATCCAGGAGTTGGACTCTAAGGATGTAGCAGGTCCTCTATTAGATGAGGAACTTGCAGATAGGAAAATGTGGCAGGGAGTGATAATGAAGGAAGATCTCAAGCAGGAGATTGATTGGAGGAAGAGATCAAGACAATTATGGCTCAAGGAGGGTGATGCCAACACGAAATTCTTCCATCTTGCAACTAGCTCTAGGAGGCGTGCAAATTTTATCTCCTCCATTGTCAAAGATGGACATAGGCTCTCCTCTATTCAGGAAATAAGGTCAGAAGCTATCAACTATTAAAGGGGAGCCTCTCGGGCAATTAAGAGAGGGGAATGGAGGATGGCTGGGAATGATGCACTAGGTGTTACAAGGGAACAAGCTTCTCATCTAACAGCAACCATTTCTGAATAGGAGACCCTGCAGGCGATTAAAGAACTTAATATGGAAGGATCCCCAGGACCTGATGGGGTACAAGTATTCTTCTATAGAGAAATGTGGAGCGTGGTTGGGAATGAGGTGATGGAAGTCATAAGAGAATTTGAGAAGGGCAATTCAGGTTTTGATAAGGTCAACAAATCATATCTCTTCCTACTGCCAAAGACCTTGGGAGCTGAGAAGTTTTCAGACTTTAGGCTGATCTCGTTATCAAATTCCATCTACCTTGTGGTGAGTAAGATTCTAGCACATCGACTGAGAATTGTTCTTCAGAGCTTAATCCACCTAGTGCAGTCTGCTTTCTTGCCCAATAGATCACTCCAAGAGTCCTTCATTTTGGCCCAAGAAATGGTGAGTGGATGGCACAAAAGGAAATGCAAGGCATTCATGTGGAAAGTTGACTTCCAAAAGGCATATGATTCGATTTCTTGGTCTTACATTTGGGAGGTATTCAAAAGGAGAGGCTTCCCTCCTCTATGGATCCAGTGGATGAAGCGATGTATCACAACTGTCTCCTTCTCCCTGTTGATCAATGGGAAGCCATGTGGTGCTTGGATTCAACCTCAACGTGGGGTTAGACAAGGGTGTCCTCTAGCCCCCTTGATCTTTAACCTTGCAGTGGATGGGTTCGCAAGATATGCATGCAGAATGACAGAGGTAGGGGTCATCAAAGGGTATTCACTATCCAACAGGAGGTCCTTGGCTCCCATTTTGCAATATGCAGATGACACGGTCTTTTTTGTGGAAGGGACCAACTCTGCTGCCCATGCTCTCGGGCTTATGGTAAAATTTTTGGGGATATTTTAGGCCTAAAATTGAACAAGGAAAAGTCTACTCTGATATGCTTTGGCATGAATGAATAGGAACAGAAGGAGCTGGAGACTACATTGGGCTCACCTCGAGCTAAGCTACCAATGAAGTATCTTGGACTGCCGTTGAGAGCTGCAAAACTAAAGAAAAATGATTGGAATATTTTGTTTGACAAAGTATCTGGCAAACTGAAAGGGTGGAGTAGTAAATTCCTATCTAAGGGTGGAAGATTAATCCTCCTAAACTCAGTCATAACTTCCATCCCGATCTTCTATTTCAGCATCTTTAAGGCCCCGAAATCTATTTGGAAATGATTGGATGTAATGCGAAGAAGATTTTTTTGGAAAGGGGCTGGTCATGAGGGAGGTTTTATGCAGTCTATGAGATGGGAAAAGATATGCAGGCCAAAGGAAATAGGTGGTATGGGGATTAAGGCACTTAAGGAGTTCAATGAAGCTCTTCTGATCAAATTGGCCATCAAGGTCTTGGAGGGCAAGGATGAAGTATGGACAAACTTGGTCAAAGACTGCTATGGTGGCTCCAATAGTGCACTGAAGAGGCTACAACCAGTTAAACCATCCCCTTTTTGGAGATCTGTTATCCTTGCAATCAAAAGAAATTGGCACTTGCTACAGCCTAGGCTTGGAGATGGATGTGATTTTAGCCTGTGGAATGAGCAATGGTCAAATTTGGGGTTACTAAGAGATGCATACCTGAGGGTACACGCAGCAGCTGTAGATAAAGAGGCTACTGTCAGCAGCTTGTGGTCTGCTGTAGGGGGTTGCTGGAGGCTGGAGGGTTCTGAGTAGTGTAGATCAGGTACTCGACAATGGGAGAACAGGCAGAATATGTTGGCTGCACTGCAGCAGATACACCCTAGGCAGAATGCGGCTGATACTTAGGGCTGGAATGGGATCTTCTCAATGCACCAGGCCTATGAGAGGATCATCAGATCAAACACAGATATGGAGAGTGATCCAATTGATAAGAAAATATGGCT
The DNA here is from genome assembly GCA_037157565.1 of Thalassia testudinum. Lineage (NCBI taxonomy): Eukaryota > Viridiplantae > Streptophyta > Magnoliopsida > Alismatales > Hydrocharitaceae > Thalassia > Thalassia testudinum. The sequence goes on along the minus strand of JAZHRO010000031.1, from coordinate 76,144,229 downwards.
ATTGAAGATCCCTCTGATGGTTCAAATTTTCTTGTGGCTATGCAGGCGAGAAGGCCTGATCACTAGTGATCTTAGACACAGAAGAATGGGGACAACATTGAACACCTGTCATCTATGTGGATTACACACTGACAATGCATCTCATATATTTTCTTCATGCCTGGTCACAGACAAGCTTTGGAGGATGATTTGCCAAGACCTCTACTTACCTGGGACTCCCTGTGGCAGAGGTTCGACACACCTGGACGGCCATACAGGTGTATGGCTGCCTCCTTGTGGTGTGTGTGGAGGGCGCGAAATGAAAAGCTTTGTCAGGAAGGACCGGTTTGATGTGAGAAAATTGTAAATGAGTGCTAGTCTCTTATACACAGTTGGGGATCTATTTTGTAATATTTTGTTTGATTTGAAATATATTGCCCTTCGGATTGTTATCATTTCACGATAGCTTTCCTCATTGTTTAAAAAAAAAAAAGAACCTTCAATTTGGCTATTGGAACCTATTTTGACCTAGAATGGATCTCAGACATATATTTACCCTAAATTGGGTTTTTGCATAAATTGCCTAGTCAAACATGGTCAAACCCAAAATCTAACCTCACCATTGGATTCCTTAGGTCCAAATTAGGTTTGTGCCAAAATTTGGACCTAAGGGAAATTCATCTTGACCCACTTTGCAAATAGGTCCAGCCTAATTACATTTCTACACCTATCTTTCAAAATCCCTTACAATTGACCCCCTAGCTTCTTCATCACTCTTTGCAATTAGGTCCATCCGCCATTATAGTGGAGGGAATCCTACTCCGGCGAGCTTGAAAGGGAGATTTCTCCCTGATCTCTTAGAGAATCCCCCTCAAAATTGAAAGGGAGTTTTTCTGAGAAATCCCCTCCAATGTGAACCCAATTAGAAGCCCTATTTGGTACCCAATCTCTCATGCGAATGCATGAGAGATTTGGGTCTCTCTCGAGTTACCATTATCGGCGACCTTGCTGTGCTTGGAAGCTTGGCTTCCAAGCACGAAACCGACCTCCATGGCCTATTTAAGACACCCCAATTCGCCCCGCATCTCCTAAGCTTGAAATCAACCAAAGAACCCCCTCAATTTCGTCTCTCCTCCTTGGGCCAACTCGCTTATCAAGCTCCAGCGACCTCTCCTACTCTCCCTCTTTGCCTAGCCACAATACCGGTGGCAGGTTCCTCTTCCTCACTCTTGTCCGTGTCGCGCAGCACTCGTCGATGCTCCTGCCTCCCCTTCGTCCTCGCCAACCACCCTCACTGAGCGCCTTTGTCTCCGACGTCGACGATACAAGACAGATGCCATCCCTGCCTCCCCCTTCATCTCTTCATTCCTAGATAAGTCTCTCTCTCTCTTTACATTATTTTCCCTTCTTTATTTCCTTCAAACAACCACTGCCGCACTCCACCACCATCATCCCCTTCACCTCCGGCCACCAACTCCGGCAAGTTTGCTTCACCACCACAGACCACCTCCCTCCTCGCTGATCGGTCCCTAAGCACTACCTCACCTCATTGATCATAACCCCACACTCACAACACTCTGCCACTTAACCAAATGCATCCCCGAACACACCCACAGACATGGCTGTAGTGTGCCCTAGGCATGCTCCCACAAGCGTTCCCATGCCCCGCCGACCACCTCTACGCATTCGCCGCACCTTGGCAAAGCTCCCTGATCTTTTTAACGTGGCCATAAGGCCGTTGTCGTGATTTCAGGTCCAGGGGCTCTCCGCCATTGACGCATAGCTTAAAGCTTCCTTGCAAGCTTCTCCAGGCTGTGCCTGCTCGAGGACACAGTCCCAGATTGCACGGAAAGCCTTCGTTAACATCTCCAGGCATCCAATTGGTGTCGAAGGCCGAAGATGTAGCTGCAATCAAAGCCCACTCTACTGCAGGCATACATGAAAGAGGGTGGGAAGATAGTCCCACCTCGGAAAGATTTGGAGCGCTGCACCAGCATAAGTTGATTTTCTGCATTAGGCTTATCACCTCCAACTCACTGGGTGAGGTCCCTCTCACCCGACTCGACGCCTCGTCCGCGACCATGCCCCGCAAACCTGATGACCAGACCTGACCAGCACACCTCGCCCACCACTGCACGTCGATGGGCCTAGTCCCGAGCATGTACCCGACCCGATTACCCGAGAAGTTGTGGCTCTGGGAGAGCGAACCTAAGAGCGAGAAGAGAGAAGAGAGCTCACGCGGGTAGGGGGTAGGTTTTGCTCTGCAGGCCGATGAGAAGATGGAGAAGCAAGGAAAAAGGCTAAGGGCTGAAGCCAAGGAAGAAGAAGGAGAAGGTAAGGAAAAAGGCTAAGGGCTGAAACTAAGGAAGAAGAAGGAGAAGGAAAGGAGGCAGAGAAGGCCGAAGTCAGAAGAGAAAGGAAGGAGAAGGGCTACAGTAGAAGGAAGAAGCCAAAGCCAAAGAGGAAGGCAAGGAAGGCAGAGAAAGGAAAGAGAAGGAAGAAACAGAAGGAAGAAGAAGCTGAAGGCAGCCGATAAAGAAAGAAAGAGAAGAATGTAGAGGAAGAGAAAGGCAAAGGAAGAAAGGCAGACGCCAGAGAATAGAGAAGAAGGAAGATAAAGAAGAAGATTGAAGATAAAGGCAGAGACAAAGAAAGAAGAACAGGAGAAGAAGCAGAAGAAAGAAGAGAGACCAAGCACTGTAGCATAAGCATTTTTAAGATGTCTGATTCACAAATCAGATGTCCAATTTTGTGTGCAATTGACATACATTGGTTCCTTTAGTATTTTGTGCCTTACATTTACTCCTATCTTTTTGCACTATAACATTGATCTTATTGCATATTATATTCTTTTAAATTCTAAAGTTGTGATCTTGATTTCTAAACCCTAATTTGCTTCCTGTGTTCGACCTTGGACTTTAAAATTTGAGTAATAAATTATATTTGTTTTGAATGCTTTTTCAACTGTACTACAACATGACCTTTTTAAAACCCGATCAAGCGCTCTTTACACTACTTTGCATACCCAAAAAAATAAAAATGTTGAAAACTTTTTGAGGAAAATTTTGAAATTGGGACTAAGGTTGAAAACTCACTTTACGGTACAATGGGAATTTCTCTTTAACAAACTAGGGATAAGGGTACGGATGATGAGACCATAATTGTGAGCTAATTAGTTACTTAAATGCCTAGACATTAGAGTAATATTAACTTATACATAGCATGTATTAAGATGTAAATAATATAGTTTATACATATTTGCTTGTATGCATTACATTCATATATAAATTATTTAGCACCATTTAGTTTGCATGCATACATTATATGCATTAAATAGTTAGAAATATGGGGGCTTTGTATATAAATAATCTACATATGTTTTTATATCTTTCTTCATGCAGTAGCAATTGTTCCTCCCTGACAAGCCATTTATGGCCAGATCAGGCAATGAACGCAGCAATGAAGAGGAGCGAACGATGCAGATCTTGCTGACCTTTCTCCACACTCCATCTTCTTCTTCATCTTCCCATGCTGCTATAAGAAAGAGAGAGCCTCAACTGGGCTCAGGGAGATGCCGCCCCACTCCACCACTGTGCTTTCCATCCACCACCTTGGACTCCACAGCCGAACTCCACCACACCGTGGGCTGGTGAGGTGACAGCTCGCCACGCCAAGCCAGTGGACTCGTGCCAACACTGTACGTGAGCCTTCATGGCTCCACCTTACCGTGAGCACCTAAGTGTGCACATCCCTCCACGCTGCAACAGCAGTGTGCACCACCACCACAGTAGCCACGCACTAGTGGCCATCCACACGTGTTTAAGATGTCTGGGAATGTTCCCAGATGTCTGAAGCCCCACAGCACCACCTCCATCTTCTTCTTCTTTTCCCTCTGTTTTCCCTCCACCAAAAAGAACCCATCACTTCCTTGCCGCATCACCTTCACTAGCAGCACGTAGCCACTACCATCCACACACGGCAAGCAGCTGTGCCTCGCATCCATCCACACCACGCCTCCAAGCGCAGCCTGCCCTTCTCCTCCACGTGCTCATGCAGCAGCTGCAGTTGTAGCAACACACGCGGCTTGCACGCAACCTCCACGCGTAAGCCCTTTGCCTGCCCAACCAGACTGTGTGCACAGCCTCCACGGGCACCACGCGTGCCTCCTCGCTGCCATCGTTGCCATCTTCGCGCACACCACTGCCACTTCCAACGTTGGCACCACCAACGCGCAGCACCACGCCTCACCTCCAGCAGCACCCCCGTGCATGCCCGCTCTCCTTTGCCAGCTCCCTTGTGCGTGCCCACGTGTCCTCTGCCAGCTCCCTGGCAACGGCACCATTTGATGATTTTCAATTTCAAAGTTGATAATCAAGATGATTTGTCATTGTAGTTCTAAGTGGTGGAAAATCGACTAATCAAAGTATTGAATTAAAATTAAACCACTTAAGAGAGAGTAGGTCGTGTCCACAAGAAGGCCATGGCTATTACAAACTTGCAATAATTAAATTGTATTGTTCACGAGCGCCACGCCTCCACGCACGCTCGTAGCCCTCCAGTAGAGCTGCGCCCCCTCATCTCCATGCACAGAAGTAGCAGCAACAGCCATCACTGCCGATCCTCTCATTCATGTGGCCACCACAGGCGGCCATCCACCGCACCGTCGCCACCGTCGGGTGCGGCCTGAGTGGGGTGACCTCCAGTTGCAGCCTCGATGCCTGTCTCTCCTCCTCCCGTGCGTGCGGCCAAACAATGTGTATTCTCCTATTTCATCCTCTATTAGTTATTACAACATTTGACATTGCCACTTCATTTTTTTGATTTCATTATTGTAGTGATTTTATGAGAACCCCCTTCATTGTTTAGCTTATTTAGCAAATCAATTTCTTAACCTAAATCTAAGCAGGTTTTCATTCAATTCTTTGAAGAATCTTACCATAGGGGAAGCTTAATTCATATTTACATTTAAGCATGATTGTGAGGATATTATTCTTATTTGATTGTGGCAGACATTACATAGAACCCCTCCTATTTGGCTTAAATGCAATTTCAACTTGTGCTTTAATTTAAACTCATATCTAAGCAGTTTACGACATAATTTCTTGAGGAGATCATTCATGAACAATAACATATAATTATTGTGAGTTTGTAATAGCCATTGCCTCCCTATGGACACGACCCGCTCTCTCTTGAATGGTTTAATTTTAATTCAATACTTGGATTAGTCGATTTTCCACCACTTAGAACTATAATGACAAATCATCTTAATTATCATCTTCGAAAGTGAAAATTGACACGTCAACGGATCTAATTATTAGAATTTAAGGGTCTACCTTTAGATTTGATCAAATATCCTTCTCTAAAATTCCACCTGAACTCATGATAGTTCAGGTGACTTGATCCGCTTTTGTAACATGAAAGGTATCTGGCTTAGAGTCTGATTCAAAAATTTGCATCTTGTGCAAAACTTCTTATGTCAAAATTGTTGAATGGGTTTTTTGCGAATCGCTACGCTTACGTGTTTGGTTTTGGGAAAACCTGTCGTTATAGTTCGAAAGCGAAGAATTCGTGTTCAACAAATAAAAATTTATACCGAAAAGAATTCCGGGTCGAACACAGGGAGGCTACATTGATCTATATTCGCAATTATATTTTTTTTAGGATTTTTTTTTATAAGAAAGGTGATATAATTACAATGGAGCTATCAGACTAAAAGAAAGAGAGAGAGAGAGAAAGAGCACATGCATTCAATATTTCAATTGTTTATAAAAGTTACACTAGAAAGCGGAAAATTCTACACTAAAAAAGCTATAAATAAGAATGGGAGAGAAAAATTATCCTCCTCGACGATTGCTTGGAGGACGAGCCGGATGAGACGATGCCTGGATGAAGGAGAATGAAGCAGGACGAAGCAGAAGAACGGGAACGGAGCAGCACGCCGTCGTCGTCGCGGGATCCACTTCCGAAGGGGAACAAAAATTGGACTTTATCTCGCAAGAAGCATCCCGGGTGTGGGACAAGCTTCTTTTAAGCTTTGGAGGGGTAGAGAGGAGAAAGAAGGGATGAGAATTTCGTATGAAGGGGGTCTCCTTTTATAGTTGCAAGGAGTGGGGGCAAAATGGACATTAGAACTTCAAAATAGTAAATGAGGGGTTTTTAGTGACGGATAAATCCGTCACTAAAGCTCCCTTCGTGGGCGACGTGGACGTCTGCTAGGCTGCTCGTGCGCGCAATGCCCGTGCACGTCCATTGATTTTCAACCGTTCGATCGCGAGATCGGACGGCTTAAGATGCATTCGCACCCGCTGCGTTGCATGCCCCCCGCGCGTCTGATTGCGAGTCCGATTGCGCATCCAATCGCGCGTCGACGCTATCGAGCGCGCGCGGCCGTCCGATCTTCATCCGACGCTCCACCCGCGCCCAATCGCTCGCGCCCGCCGCTCCTCGCCACGGCTCGAACTTGTGCCCTGCACTCGCGATAGTGCGCGTGACCACTGCTCTATGGGGCGCGGATGGTCGAGCGGGCACTTTTAAATGCGAGCGCCCACAGCCATTGGATTAAGATCCAACGGCGGAGAGCGATCAGGCACGGAGCCTTCACAAGATGAAGCGGCAGTTTGGGTGGCTGAGATGGCACCACGTGGCGCTATCTTGGCCGTCCATCTTCTGGAAGTTGTAGATGGTGCCATGGATGTCGGATTGACTCGATTTTTGTGTCGTTGGGCTGCGATCGTTGATCCGAATTCATCCGTGCGGTCAGATTATCATCTGAGGTGTGGTTTTACACCATCCTGGCCCTTGATCTTCTAGGGTTCCCGGGTCACTATCTGATGCTACGGATGCCTGATTAGGGCGATCTTGGAGTCGTTGAACTCCAATCGTCGCTTTGATCACATCCATATGATTGGATCTTTGATCCGAGGCCCTGATAAAATATTTGCCCTGTCCAAGCACATAAAAGGAGACAATTAGCCTCCATTTTATTCAAACTATTCTAAATGCAAGATGATGCATGTAATGCAATATTTTTCTCATGAAATGCAATCCTATGCTTAAGAACATCCATAAATAGACATCTTAAGTAGTGTAAATGTGTTTACATCAAAAATTCACACACAAGTCAACACTATAATTAAAATTTGGAAAAACCCCCTTGTTTGGCCTTAGTAAATGTCTGAAGCAGGTCATTGGTTTGAGTTCCTGTTGACCATGCGAAATCGAAGTTTTAGATTGATACGTTGTAGTACAGACCAAAATCGCTCATCAACAAATACAATTTATAACTCAAAAGAAATCTGAGATCGAATGCAGGAAGCAAGTATTGCATTCACGCGCTAATCTCAATAAATAATATAAATGACCATAATTAATTATAACAATTACTCAAAACTAATATTCATTTGTAGCACATGAGTATATCAAGAGTCTAATGAGGCAAAAAGATATCTAAGATAAAATAATAATAATTTGAATCACCAATTATTAGCTTAGTTACATATATAATAATTACTTAATGATCTAAATAAATGCAGAGTACCTTAAATAATGCCACAATGTTTTGAACCAAGTCAGATGTCGGGTCAGATGTCCAGATGACTTAAGTTCAGCCCTGCTACAATGCCTTAAAGAAGCTTCTTCTCTTCAACGTCTTCTTTTTTCCTTTCTTCCCTCTTCTTCTTATCCCTTTCTCTTCTTTCTTGCCTCTTCACGCACAAGGGAGGAGCTCTCAGATTTTGGCCAAGTGTTGGATGGTTTCAAGAGGAAAACCCCCCTTTTCCCTACTCTCTCTGTCTTTCTCTCTTCCTGCTCTTCAATTTCAGGTAATCGGATCGAGTATTCAGGTCAAGTGCATACCTGGGTCTAGGGCTGCGGGTGTGATCGCAACCGAGGAGTGAAGGCAGTAGGTCAGGTCGAGTCATGAGTGCGGGTAAGGAGGACCTCACCCTCATGTTCTGAGGCAGTAAGCCCAAAACACAAAAATAATTTATTCTTAGCTAACACCTCTTCACTTTCCGATGTGGGACTAAATGTCCCACATCCTTTGCGTACACCTACAGGTGAAGAACTTCTCAATTGGAGCAGCAATGAGTGGTGATTCCTTCACGGACCACCTGGGGAGATGGTTGGAAGTCACCTGCAACTCCTGGGCATAGCACCTGGGGGTTGCTTGGCCTTGAGCATGAAGAACATGTCGGCGGAAATGGCAGTGGTGGCGGAGCAGCAACAAACCTTGAAAATCACGAACACGGGCGCTAAACCCCAATTAGAGTGCTCAAAAGGTCCACCATGATGAGGCAAACTCAATGGTGGTGGTTAGCAAGCGACTGGTGCCCGGAGGACGTGTGTCGGTGACAGAGGTGAAGTGTGAAGGTGGGTTTGTTCGATGGCGATTGTGAGTGGGTAAAAGGGTGGAATAGGTGATGGGTTTTGATGAGTGTGATGTACCGGACCTTTTGGGAGAGTCAACGAGGCTTTCGGAGGTATGGAGCATGCGGAGGACCTAGCCGGAGGTTCGGCCAAGGCGGAGGACGAAGGTGGGTTGCGATGGTCGTCGAGGGAAGTTTTTAGGATTTTTGGATAGGCAACTAACCTAGGAAACTAAGGAGACCTAGCTAACCTATTCTAATTGGATGAAAGGGAGGAATCCACGTCAGTTTGGCACACCGATGATGGAGAAGATGAAATCTCCGTTGTGGTGGACGGCAAGGAAGAGGTCTGAGAGGTACTCGCCGATATTGCAAGACGTGGACGAATGAGACGAAGAAGAATCCATCGACTATTGTCCATAACGGTAGACAAGGAAGGGGGTCAGAGAGGCTTGCTGGAGCTCGCGGAGCTTTCGATCGGACAGAGGAGAAGTAGGTCGAGACACTGGCCAAAACGAGCTAAGGAACTCGACCGCGCAACAGGGGTCTATTTATAGGGCTCAAGGAGGCCTTCCAAGCTTGGAAGCTTGGAACTTAGCACAAATAGGAGACCCAAACCTTCAAAATGTTCACATGAGCTTTGGAGTAGGAATCAAAGCCTCGTGCATGGCTCAAATGGAGACAACTTCCTCAGGAGTTCCCCTTTCTATTATGGGAGAGATTCATCAATCAATCAGGGATAATTCTTCAATCAAAGGTCACCAGTGAAGTAGGTCTAGGAGATGAAGGCGGTGGGGACCTATTGGTAAAGAAGACAACAAAGTTGAGGGGCTATTTGCAAAGAATTCGAAAGTTAGAAGCATGTGTCTGAGAGAAAAGACTTAGACTGGACCAAAATGCAAACTAGGTTAAGATGATCTCTGATTAGGCCCAAATTTTGGTACAAACCTAATTTGGACCTAAGGAATACAATGGTGAAGTTGGATTTAGGTTTTGACCAAGTTTGACTAGTTAAATTGCATAGAAACCTAAATTAAGTAATTGTCTGTCTAAGACTCTGTTTTAGGTCAAAATGGGTTCAGATGGTCAAATCAAGAATGCCAAACCCTAGAGAATATTTTCAATGATTTTTAGAGGGTTTAGATGAATTTTATCTTGACCAGAGCCTCAGTTAGTTAAGTAGGTCAGTGTTTAGGGTTTCAGATGTCCATTAATTCTTGAAATGCATGAAAACCTGTTTCTGTCTACATTAACCCACTTATTAGACATTTATGACCATTTGACCTTTAATAAACCCCTGGGAATCCCCCTGATTATTCTGTATTTATGATAAGATTGGTAAAAATTATAGTTTTAACCCTGGTTCCTTGTTATTCTCTTAGAAATGATGTGCAATGAATTACTGTCTTCTGGCAGTTACGTAAGAGCATTTAATGATGGAATATGACTAAATAAAGCTAGATATGGCTGATGATGATGTTATCATCAGTTTCCACCGTCGAGAAGGAGGAAAATGCGTCCTCTGAGGATGGGATGTCAACATGTTACTACCTCAACATTGCTCGATATCTATATTTCATATCTTTAGATGGAGCATTAAAGCACATTTTTGTAGCTCAAGTGTCTTGGACGATGCTCTACCTATAGTATCGAAGTAAGAGCTTGAGTTTGCTTGGAGCGCCCCTTTACACTACATTGTGTTTTGGGGTTGTGATCTCCTGGGTGGTGTCATGGATAGTGCTATCTCGAAGTACTGGCGCTAGAGCCCCCTTGAGGATTAGTAACGGGATTAATGATCCTAACACATCTGTTGTAAGGCTAAACTAAAAATAAGCATGGGGGAGACAAAAAAAAGTTTTAAACGAAAAACACGCCATTATAAATGTTGGCTTTTCAAAAGCACAGACACATGGTTTTAAGGGTTATTGCCAGTTGCGAATCAAATTCAAGAGTCAGAAAAATCATAAATACTAAAATTTTGAGTCATCTGAATCAACAAGGGGTTAATCTGTGAATTTTTTGGAGGATATGTTGATCCTGATTCCTCTAATTTTTGGATCCAAAAATAAATCCTGATGTTTGTCTTTAACAAATCCCGTACCTCCTGTGTTTGGATTAACCAATGTCCTGTAATCTCTTTCTCCTCAAAAGTTGAAAAAATTAGATTTCCCAAAAATTCTGTTTTGTAAAAGTTAAAGTTTTGCTAAGAGACTAGCTAAAGATAAGCATGCGGCTGTGATAAATGCCAGTTTATCATCATTGTTATACATTAAAATAAACCTAACTCATAAGAATTTAACTCCGCAAATGGGTTTTTGGGTTGCATTAGGTATAAATTAGGTTAGGCATGCATTTTACATTTTTTTGTCATTTTAATATGTTTTTGTGAGTGTTAGGGATAAGTAGATTGTCAGATCCCTAGGACCCTGACACTCAGGAAGGTAACTGGTGAAGGAGAAGATCAAACCAGCTGGGACTCAGCTTGATCCAACTCACCATAGCTGGATTCCAGCTCACTTGAACAAAGGTTAGCTCATTCTAGCTCCATTTAGTTCATCTCAGCTGAATGGCAACTCAAGAGAGCTCATCTTAGCTCACCTTAGCTTAAGTCAGCTCAGATCTAGCTCAACTTAGCTGAGTCTAGCTCATCTCAGCTCCCATTAGTTCACTGGGAGCTCTAGCTAGCTCAACTGAGTTGACTGGAGTTCACCCCAACTCAGGTCCAGCAACATCCAGCTTCAAGCAACTCCAACCAGCTGAAGATGACTTCATCTTAGCTCAGGAAGCTCTAGTCCAGCTCCCAGGGATTCAGCTTAGCTCAACTTAGTTAAGCTAAGCTACCTTAGCTACTCCAACTAGCTAGGTCATCCCCGGGAATATCAGAACCAGCTCACTTTAGCATATTTTAGCAGAAGCCAGCTTGCTTTATCTTAGCTTAGTAGCTATCAAAGAACTAGCAAGCTAAGCCAGCTAAAGTAGCTCCATGCCACCTTCTTCAATAGCTACCAACTCCAGTTCAGCTCCAAACAACTTCCTCCATCTCCTCTTCTCTAAACCCTAGCTCTAGATGCCTAGTTCTCTACCCTACTATTAGCTAAGCTCCAGCTCCCTTAGCCATCCACCACCCTAAAACCCTACCTAACTAATTGCACCAACTAAGCCCACCTATGACCACCCAAGCTACCTCCACCTCTACTCTATTTTGGCGCCAAGATGGACATCCCTTAGCCCCTCAACTACACCCAAAAGGCACCTTGTTTTGGTGCCAAAACACCCCCACATCATGGCCCTACACCTAACCCTACAACCTATCCTAGCCATCCACCTACCCCCCTTCTAGAACCCTAAGTTGGCACCACCGAATCCCCCTTCTAGAACCATATTTTGGCGCCAACTCAAGGGACACCACAACCTATAATTTCTCCCCTTGCATCGTTTGAGTTGGCGCAAACATCACTCCACCCTAGGATCACTAACCACCATCCTAAACATAATCCTAGCCCTTCATCATCTCCACGCCAACCCCCCTCCATCCTACTTTATATATACCCACCTAACTACCACTAAAAACCCATCCTCCCTTAGTATATTTTCCACCCTAATTCTACCTATAACCCATGGCCAAGAAGAAGAAGGGAGGAAGAAGATTAAGGAGGCTATCCCTTGCCTCCTTGGTGCCTTCTTCCTTTCCAGTTTTCTTCTTGTGCCACGCCAAGGAGGAGACTCTCTTCAATTTGGAGGACGACCAGGCGTTGGAGGAGAGAAGGGTGGTGCACGCCCACCCTTAGAGAAGATTTGAAGGTGGTAGCTTCCACCTTGGAGAAGCATAGTGCATGCCTCCTTTGTGGGCTTTCCTTGGAGGACACCATCGTGAAGGAAGGAGTTGGAGAGCTCCTTTTCAAGCCCAAGAGCCACTAAGCTTGGAGCAAGAAGCCATCATTCTTCATCATTTTATCTAGAGGATTTGTGTTTTTATTTCCTTGTATTTTCCAGTAGATTAGAAGCATTCCTCTATGTGTTTTGTGTAGAACAAATTTATTTCCAATCAAGTTTCCTTCATTTCAATTTTTGTCGCAATTGTCATCTTGTTCTAGTCACCCCCTCACCCTAATTACTCTAGGCCTCCACGTGCCTAGAGTGAGCTTAGGGAGAGGCCATACTTATCACCTTAGGGTTAGTTTTTAAGTGTTAGTTCTTCACCAATTTTTAAGTGCGATAACTTATTATTTCAAAACTATAAAAATTATATGTTCAAAAATACCAAAAAGAAAGGTGACTTCTATTTTCAAGCAAGAAACTCAATTTTGCAAACATATTGCCTCCTTGGCCGACCCTAGATACTCTCCCTATCTAAGATTATAAATTTAAAAGCGTTTGCGAATTTGCGTGTTAAAACGATTTGAAAACCCTAATTATAAATCATGCGTATTTTCGCATTAGAGGCCCTTGCCTCTTCTGAGAAGCTTGGTTCTGCTGGTTCTGAAGCTACTGTTGGTTCATTTAACTTTGTTGACGTGGAAAATTTGATTGAGATACTATGCATTTATTTGAGCTTAATATTAGGGGTTAATTGGTGATTCAAATCACCATTTTAACCCATTCTTTTTGCAGTATGATACTTGATCTCATCTATACATCATTTTGAGTAGTTTTAAATAAAGTTTTGATCATAATTGCTTATATTTCTTATGATTTGTGAGATTGAATTGCCACTAATTACTCCCTGTGTTCGACCTCATACTCTTTTTTATTCTGAGCATATAAATTTAATTGTTTTTGAGCGATTGAGGCTTTGCTACAACTAAACGACTTAAAATTCCTCAATAGCACGTTAACAGTATTTCTCTAGCTTATTCTACTTCCCTGCTTCTTCCTAAGTGTTTAGGAATTCTTTGTGCATTCTTGTGAGTCGGGTTCTAGACAAGCAGTCAATGGGTTGTTACCCATGACAACTTGCCAACCATACTCATGCAGTGAAGTGTGACTTTTTTTTTCTTATTTTCTATTTCTCGATTTCTTCATTTTTAAGTAGGTGGCTTCCCTGATCTAAGATTTACCTAAAGGCAGTAAAAAGAGAATGGTCGTGTGGCTGGGCTCTGGACAACTAGCCAATGGGTGATAACTCGATAGTCATACCACCCTAAAAGGTTCATTAGCTACCCAATTTTCGTTAAAATCACCGAAAAATGAGTAAGTGCAAATAGTGTGTAGATGCTTAGACTATAAGTCCCCTCAAATTAAAGGGTGGGTTGATAAGTTGTATACTTATCACCTCAACTTATTTAACCAATTAGAAATGAATTCAGAATGGCGAGGACTCGAGAAACAAGTCAACATTTTAGTGGGCACCTAGGCTGATTAAGTCCGAAGACCTGAATGGTCTAAGTGTTCAGATCTTATTGTATTATTTACTAATGTTGAAAAACTCTAATGCCCAAGTTCTCTTTTCCCAATTCAAAATAATAATAATAATAAATAAAGAGAAAAATATAAGGAAAATTGATAAGAAATCAACAAAGCTGACGATATGATTCAAAAATGAATCCACCGCACCATGCCTAGCTTATTCAATGTCAATGAAAATAAAAGGCATGAGAAATGGGTAGAATGAAGAAAATATCACCTATATTCTATGATGCTCTCATCAACTCTGAGTCAAACTATACAAATGTTAAGTTCAGTGCCATCAGCTAGGCGGGGTCCAGCCAAAAAAGTCAAATCAAGGTCAAAGCAACCTTGTCTAAGATGGGTTTTGGGATAATGTGGTCAACATAAGGTTTTAAACATCTGTTGACCATAAAAGAGTTACCCGTCTTTGGGTCAGAAATTTCGATGGCCTCGTTTGGGAATATTCGATCATTGATGAATAGGCCATTCCATTTCGACCTAAGCTTGCCAATAAAGAGCTTAAGTCGAGATCAAAGAGCCAGACCTTCTAGTTTGGCTCAAAGCTCTTGCGGGATATCAACTTGTCATGAAGAGCTTTAGTCCTAGCCTTATAGGTCTTGGCATTCTCATAAGTGTCATTTCTAAGATCCTTCAACTCAGATAGTCGGAGTTTCCTAATCTTTCCGACTAAACTAAGGTTAAAATTGTATTTTTTATTTGTCCAAAATGCCTGGTGTTCAATCTCTACGGGTAAATGGCATGCCTTACCATACACCAAATGAAATGGTGACATGCTAATAGGCATCTTGTATGTTGTATGGTAGGCCCAAAAAGCATCGTCAAACTTTTGAGTCTAGTCTTTCCCATTAGGCCTAACCATTTTCTATAAGATGCTCTCGATCTCTCGATTGGAGATCTTGGCCTATCCATTCGTCTATGGGTGGTAAGGTGTGGAAATTCTATGATTCACCCCATATTTTGCTAGTAAATTGCATAACTAGGCATTGGTGAAATGGGTGCCACTATCGCTGATGATGGCCCTTGGGACCCTGAACCGACTGAAGATATTCTTCTTAACAAAATTGATGACCACTTTGTGGTTATTGGTTCGGGCAGGAATAGCCTCAATCCAGTTGGACACATAGTCAATGATGAGAACCTCATCATGAGCCATAACTATCTCATTTTGACCTAATACAAAGGATAAAAGCTCCTACATATCTCAAGGAAAGGCTTAACTCAGAGAATTCTGAGTTTGAGAAGAAAACAAGTCATAAGGGGTAAAAGTGCAATTTTACCAGTATAATCTGCATACAGGGTAATTCAGGACCCAAACATAGGTCAAAGCAGCTTAATAAGAATAAAAGTGGGATGAGATGATCTAGCAAGGGCTACAGCACTTCCAAGAAACCAAATGATAATCTGTAACCCTAAAACAACCCACTTCACTTCACAAGGTTCGAGGCAAAGTAAAAATAGAATAAACCCTCTAAAATTCATAGAAAAATAATCTCTAGGGTTTAGAACCTTCAATTTGGCCTTTAGAACCCATTTTGACCTACATTGAGAACCATGCCCAATTAATAACTTAATTTGGGTTTTTGCGCAAATTGACCGGTCAAACAAGTTTTAATATGGAGATGAAATTCACCATCAGATTCCTTAGGTCCTAATTAGTCATGTATAAAAACTTGAGCCTAAGAAGAAACCTCCTTGACCGACTTTACACTTTGGTCCTCATATATTTACTCTTTGGCCCTCAACTTTTGAACCCTCGCATTTTGGCCCCTAACTCTCCTTCGTTCTTTGCAATCAGGTCCCTCCTGCAAAACCTGCCAGCACCATGCTCCGGCGACCTTGCGCGGAGCATGGCGCCGCGCAGGGTGAGGTGGGGGACCTGGCAAGTAAACGGGGGGTGCCCTGCGTCGTCAGCCGTCGCAGGGACACCCCCCTGGTCATTGTAACCCACCATACCGGCCGTGCGAACGCACGGACGGTATGGGTTCTTGTTTCCGACCATCCTCCGGCGAGGGAGACACGTCGTCTCCCTCCGCCTTCCTCCCTGTTTGATCCCTATAAATACCCCCCGTTGCTCCACCGACCAGGGCAGCCTGGATCTGACGGAGAAAATCCCCAACTTTCTTCTCTTCTTCCTCCGGCAGACGCTCACCAGCTCCGGCGGTTTCCTCCCCCTCCACCTCTTCGCTCTGCCGCAATACCAGCAGCAGAGACTTCCTCCCCTGCTCTTCCTGCGCCACGCCGCACCCAGCTGGCGCCTCTCCGACTCTCTGCTCGCCGCCGCCCCTTTCCCTGAGCAACGTCTTCTCCGGCGACAGTCGATACGACTGTCGCCCTGTTCCTCCCCCTTCGTCCCTGCAAGTAAGCTATAGCTACTCCCCTTCTCCTCCTCTTTCTTTCCCCGCTTTCAATTTATTCAATTAAGCCCTCTACCGACCCTGACCACCTTCACCCCCTTCGCCTCCAACCACCCTCCGGCGAGCCGCTCCCATCACCTCAGCAACCCACACGGCTCGCCGACCCTCACCGAACCTCCGCCTCATCACACTGAGCACACCCCACCCCTCCACTGCCACTCCACACCTCCGTAACACTCCCCCGAACAAACCCATTCCTCCGGTTGCAGTCCGACCCAGGGCTGCCGCCAAACACCTCCTTGCGGCCTGCCGCGCAGCTCCTCACCTTCGCCGTGCCACGGCGAAGGTTCCCCAGTGGTTTGATTAGGCCGCGAGGCCATATTCGTGTCCGACAGGTTTTGAGGTTCGACCGCCATTAGCGCACATTGAAGCAGCTTCTCCCGCGCTCCAGGCTTGAGGACTCCAGGTCTCCAGCTGCTGCGGAGTACGGGGAGTCTTGCGAAGGTAGCCAGCCAGCAACCTATGCCAATAGAAGCCGCAGCTGCAGAAGCCAGGCCGCGGTCTCCCAGCAGGCGCACGCGAGGAACGGTCTACGTTTAGTCCCACATCGGTAAGCCTCACACCCGTTCCACTGTTTAAATTGATTTCGTGCACTAGCCCTATTGCCTCAGTACACGGGGTGAGGTCCCCTTACACCCGCCCGGTTACCCGGTCTCGTCCGCGCTCACGCCCCGCGGACCTGACCCGACCCGACTTAGACTGACCTGCACTCCTCGCCCACCACGCACGCCGGTGGGCCTGGACCCGGGTGTGACCTGAACCCGATTACCCGATAGCTCTGGGAGAGCTTTCCCAAGAGTGGTTTCAGAGAGAAAGAGAGACGCGGGGGGGGGGAGGGTAGAGTAGGTTTTGCCTCTTGACGAAAAACTCTGAAGTGTGCAGGCACAGGCGAAGAAGAAGACCCGCGGAAGAAGAAGGAGCTGCACTGTAGCAAATGCATAGTTAAGTCGTCTAAGCACCGGGTCAGACGACGGAAGGTCAGCAGCCAGAGCAGGAAAGAAGGCAGGCTGAAGAAGAAGGAAGAGCAACGGCCAAAGCAGAAGAAGAAGAAAGGAAGACTTAGTAGCTGAAGGCAGAAGCTCTGCAGCCATAAAGAAGAAAAGGGAAAAGAAAAAGGGTCACCACAATTGCAGAAGAAGAAGAAGAGAGGTCAAGGCAGAAACCAAGGAAGAAGAAGAAAGAGATCTGAAGAGGAGCATCACCTCTGCAGAACGAAGAAGAAGAACAAGGAGCTCTGAAAGAAGAAGAGCATCACCATTGCAGAAGAAGAACATCACCTCTGCAGAACAGAGAGAAAGAAGGAGATCTAAAGAAAGAGAGAAAGAAGAGCATCCCCTCTGCAGAACAAAGAGAAAACAACAAATTCTTTCCCTCTCTCTTTCTTTTTGTAAAAGAAACATGTATATCTCTAGAATACAACTTGCTCCCTGAGTTCGACCTCGGGAACTCTTTTATTTTCCGAGTAAAAAAATTATATTTGAAGTGTTGGTAATAACCGGCTTTACTACAACGTTATAACAAACTAAAACCCGGTTGAAGCCAGCCGACTCCATTTTGGCGCCGTTGCCGGGGAGCAACGGCTATTCTAGAGGTAAACATTCCTGTTTCTTTTAATTTCTGATAATCTCCTCTCTTTTGTGCAGCTACAGGAACTCAAGAAGACAAGCAACCACACGACAACCACTCCGAAGACAGGTAAATCTTTCCTCTCACTATTAACCCCTAAACTCTAAAGAGGAAGAAAAGAAAAGAACAAGCAATATAGGGCTAACCTGTCTTCCATACTTAGTAACCATAAAGAGTTGCATGTTTTCAACTCATCACTCCTGCACACTATTAAGGGTATTTAAGGGCTAACACATTCTTGCTTGAGCCCTAATTGCCCAACAAAGAGTTAAATGGACCAAGTAGAGCCAACATAAGGTCAAACATTAGGATTTCAGTAGAGACACACCCCTTAATCAAGAATTGAGGAAATCCAAAAGAGGTGTGCCCAAGCCATTGATTGAAAATAATTAACAAGAAAAATCCTAAACAATTGGCTCTCTCTAAACACTTGAACCCTAAAAGACAAGACCAAAAAGCTCTCAAAGAAAACAAGAGGTAAAGTTGACCCCTTTGGGTTAACCAACCTTAAATTAGGTCACTCTTTGCACTTAAAAAGACTAAAGTTCAAGTGAAACCTTAAGCACCCTGATCTTAAAATTGGTAGACTTAAGAGGTCAAGATCCCCATTCTGGTCTACCTGGAACCGCAGTGACAAGAGAGGTCGGGTGGGGGAAACCCTGTAACCCGTGGGGACGCTCTACCGTGTAGGGGTCTTCGCGGGACTCTCCCTCTCTGGCTGCCCAGGTAATTCTCAGGTGGACGATCTTTCTGATCAAGGGGTCCATCTGCCCCAAACCTCTATAGTCACCCAACATTTTTTTGGGGTGTCTTGATTGGGTCCAGCACCTTTTAATCTCATCACATCCTTCAGTATATGCTTGGAAGGAGGTCCTTGAATCCTCCTTTAGGAATTCACTTGCCCTGAGGTTAGGCCTCAGTTCCCTTGTTTATGCAGCACCACCACATTAATCTTTCCTCTAATACTCCCTTCTTCCATCTTGGCACAACACGAGTCTACATCGAAGCCTTTGATTCCACATCTTGATTCCACCACCTAATCCAAATATGCAGCCAAACCACCTAAGACTACCATTCAAGAAACCTGAATATCGGAGATCTATGAAAGATAAAATGATCGAGGATGCCATAAAATTCTATGAAAAAGAAGAAAAAACCTCAACACTAATAGGAGATATTCAGGTTGATGTCCCAACAACCACAGCCTTCATCATAAACTGTGCCCAAATTCTATTGACTGAAATTTCAAAAGGATCAACCCGAGATATGCTCATGACAGGATACATTGAGATGGAAAAATTACACCAATCTGAATACCTTCAATGCTTGACAAATCCTGTACTTTGGGAACAACACCAAGATGCCCTTATAAAACGGGTAGAAATGATGAAATCAGTAGAACAAATTATCAACCAGAAATACCCGTATATACCAGAAACAAAGGATGAGTCATCTTGGAACAGTACTAAGAATCAATCCAGTTTCCCAGACCTCGGGATTGAGGCACAAGGTGGTTGTCGACTCCCAACCCAAATAGAAGATAGCATTAAAATAGGTTGGGAAGTTGCAGGAGAAAACAATGCTGAGCCAACCCTAGGCCATGAATCACCAAGCTTAGAACTCCAAGACTCCTGCAATAACAAGATTAGAATTGAACCTCTGGAGGGTATAAATTCCACCCCTTGTTTTGATAAGGTGACCCTCGAAGGTTATTCGGACTTAGGTTCTAATAATTCTACCCACATCCTAAGCCTAGAACCTAGATCTGAAACTTATTGGGAAGATTTTGAGGCCCTTTATGAGAAAGATCAAATTTTTACAAAATATGATTCCGGGCCTCTATTTAATGAATATCCCTCTCCAACATCCTCAGGAAATCTGATCGATTTCTCAAAAAACATGCCAATTTATGATACAGAAACTGAGGAGTTGGATGAGCAAGGTTTTAATGGGGTCTATCCTACCAACTTAAAGCTTGAACAGAACATCTTTTTGAGCCCAGAAGTAACATATAGGCTAGAACCCAATCAGGCTGCTGATTCCACATTTGATGATTTTTGCTGTGATGGAATTCATGATCATGAATCTCATTTTCGCCAACTCTCCGACAATTTCAAATCTGACTATAATTGCGGAGAGATTCCCCTTCCTGAACACGCCAGGCCTATCTACGACCTCAGTTCTCATGACTCTAACTCCGACTCTGAGGTCCTGATTCCCGAGATCACCGATAACACAGAATCATTCCTTTTCGATCCTCAGGAACCAAAAACAGAAAATGCCAAGAGTGATTGCAACCAAGAATCCAAATTTTTTCTCGAATCCGATTCCTCTCATCCTACAAACACTCTTCCGGCATTTGATAGTTACCCAGAGGACTCTCTACAGAAAACCACCTATCATCTGTTTCTAGAAGAGCCCTCGTACACAATGGCCACCTCGTCCGCACACACAGAACGGATCAAAACCTCTCCCAAACCCCGACCCGCAACCGGACTCAATTTCTATTCAGATTCACCTCTCACCGAGCCGATTGCATTTCCACATCGGGTTTCGAACATTGATCAGACTACATACCCTGCTCTATCATTCTCTGATCACCCCTGTAGGGTTCCTGCATCAACCACTGATTATCCTACGGGTCCCTACTCTGACCAGGCTGATTCGGCTCAGCCAAACCCTGCGTTTACACTTCCACATCCATCTGAGCTTCATAGTTTATGGTGGGTTCCACACCTTTTTATCCACATCTATCAACCCACCAGATTGATTGGGTTTGGGCTGCATCATCAGCCTGTTGATCTGAACAAGCACCTGGTTGGACCAACCAGGCTCTTAATCAAGGTGCTTGTCTTACAAAACTCCGCTGATTTGACCATCCCCTCTCCATAGCATTTCACGCTTGGCTGAAGGCATCAAATTTAGCGCTCAACGGGAGGCAGCCCGTCATTCTCTTTGAAAACCTGAAACTTGTTCTGACAGCTTTTGCACTTGAAGTTCACACTTTAGGACAGCCGACTCCACCTCAGGTGCTTGCATCTGAGATTAGAAATCGTCCGCAACAGTCACCCCGACCCATTCACTCATCAAAACAGCTATCCTAATGTATGAACTTAGTTGAATAAAAACCCCTAGGTTACAATGAGGACATTTCAAATCTTAGGCATGGGGGGGTATGAAAGTACAAAAACTTGTAAGAAAAGGTTTCAAACAAAAAAATTCACATATGCCAAAAATACCATAAAAATTAAAAAATTTTTCGAAAAAGAATAAGAGGAAAAGAGGAGAAGGAAAATTTTGTGAAGGAGAAAAGAAACAAAATGAAAAAGGAGCACAAAATTATGAGAAAAAGTGATAGTCATTAGTAAGGAACTAAGGAATTAACCTAAGTTCTAGACCTCATTCAAGAAAATAACTGAAAAGTGCACAATAGGATTAGTAAAGAATGCAAACCTTAGGCATTCTTGAATAGACTCTTAGTACCCATTAAGATCTGGACACTCCTCAAGAGGTTGAGGAAAATGAAAAGCTAAAGTATTAGGTCTAAGGCTTAGGGAGTATTCGGCCTCGTTAACTAATTTTTGGTTTACGGGACTCAATAACCTAAGCACCCTAATCTCACACACAGCCTGGTTCAGTAAGCGTAAAAATCAGAATCACGCAGAAGCGTCGCAAAAATCTGAAAAGAATACCTAGAATAGGAGCGGCCGATCAACACAAGTTGATTTGGACGAGTTCCCAGCGCAGAGAGGCGGGAAATCCCCTCGAAGATGCGTAACAAAATATCATCTCCTCGGTGCTTGTCTCTTAGGATATTTACATATCCTACTGGGGGCATGTAAGCACTCTGCTGGTTCAGATTCCATGGATGGCATTATCTCGAAGTGTCAATTGCCAGGGTCTGGATTCGGCCACGGAATGCCATGGATGGGATTATCTTGAAATCTCAATAGCCAGGGTTCCGGGGGTTGCCATGGGCGGTGCTATCTCGAAGCATCGATCGCCAGGAACCCTTGAGGATTGATGATGGGAGCAAGGAATCTGATACAGACCGTGTTGAAAATCCAATCCTAGGCTAGAACAAAAAAGAAAAAGAGAGAGAAAACTCTCCAAACAGAAAAACTTTCTATCTCTCTCTTACAAAACGCACTGCGAACTGAGCCAGGGCTAAAATCATTTCAAGCACGGGTGCTTTAACCACGAAGTCCAATAAACCTTAGGTTAGTTCTTGTGGGCCTTAAAAACCTTTGCTAAAAGACTGAGGCTAAGGCTAGACAGATTTGGATCTTGATTGGTACTAGAGTACCTTCTAGGCCTATGGTCAGCATTCTAACCTAATCTATGCTCAAATAAAAAAGGCACTTATCTAAAACTATTAAAAACTTCATGGTCTAGAACAAGGGTTGAAACCTTAAGTTTTTGCTAAGGGACTAGCAAAAGCTAGGCATGGGGGTATGATGAGAACCTCATCATGAGCCATAACTAGCTCATTTTGACCTAATACAAAGGATAAAAGCTCCTACATATCTCAAGGAAAGGCTTAACTCAGAGAATTCTGAGTTTGAGAAGAAAATAAGTCATAAGGGGTAAAAGTGCAATTTTACCAGTATAATCTGCATACAGGGTAATTCAGGGCCCAAACATAGGTCGAAGCAGCTTAATAAGAATAAAAGTGGGATGAGATGATCTAGCAAGGGCTACAGCACTTCCAAGAAACCAAATGATAATCTGTAACCCTAAAACAACCCACTTCACTTCACAAGGTTCGAGGCAAAGTAAAAATAGAATAAACCCTCTAAAATTCATAGAAAAATAATCTCTAGGGTTTAGAACCTTCAATTTGGCCTTTAGAACCCATTTTGACCTACATTGAGAACCATGCCCAATTAATAACTTAATTTGGGTTTTTGCGCAAATTGACCGGTCAAACAAGGTTTAATATGGAAATGAAATTCACCATCAGATTCCTTAGGTCCTAATTAGTCATGTATAAAAACTTGAGCCTAAGAAGAAACCTCCTTGACCGACTTTACACTTTGGTCCTCATATATTTACTCTTTGGCCCTCAACTTTTGAACCCTCGCATTTTGGCCCCTAACTCTCCTTCGTTCTTTGCAATCAGGTCCCTCCTGCAAAACCTGCCAGCACCATGCTCCGGCGACCTTGCGCGGAGCATGGCGCCGCGTAGGGTGAGGTGGGGGACCTGGCAAGTAAACCGGGGGTGCCCTGCGTCGTCAGCCGTCGCAGGGACACCCCCTGGTCATTGTAACCCACCATACCGGCCGTGCGAATGCACGGACGGTATGGGTTCTTGTTTCCGACCATCCTCCGGCGAGGGAGACACGTCGTCTCCCTCCGCCTTCCTCCCTGTTTGATCCCTATAAATAACCCCCGTTGCTCCACCGACCAGGGCAGCCTGGATCTGACGGAGAAAATCCCCAACTTTCTTCTCTTCTTCCTCCGGCAGACGCTCACCAGCTCCGGCGGTTTCCTCCCCCTCCACCTATTCGCTCTGCCGCAATACCAGCAGCAGAGACTTCCTCCCCTGCTCTTCCTGCGCCACGCCGCACCCAGCTGGCGCCTCTCCGACTCTCTGCTCGCCGCCGCCCCTTTCCCTGAGCATCGTCTTCTCCGGCGACAGTCGATACGACTGTCGCCCTGTTCCTCCCCCTTCGTCCCTGCAAGTAAGCTATAGCTACTCCCCTTCTCCTCCTCTTTCTTTCCCCGCTTTCAATTTATTCAATTAAGCCCTCTACCGACCCTGACCACCTTCACCCCCTTCGCCTCCGACCACCCTCCGGCGAGCCGCTCCCATCACCTCAGCAACCCACACGGCTCGCCGACCCTCACCGAACCTCCGCCTCATCACACTGAGCACCCCCCACCCCTCCACTGCCACTCCACACCTCCGTAACACTCCCCCGAACAAACCCATTCCTCCGGTTGCAGTCCGACCCAGGGCTGCCGCCAGACACCTCCTTGCGGCCTGCCGCGCAGCTCCTCACCTTCGCCGTGCCACGGCGAAGGTTCCCCAGTGGTTTGATTAGGCCGCGAGGCCATATTCGTGTCCGACAGGTTTTGAGGTTCGACCGCCATTAGCGCACATTGAAGCAGCTTCTCCCGCGCTCCAGGCTTGAGGACTCCAGGTCTCCAGCTGCTGCGGAGTACGGGGAGTCTTGCGAAGGTAGCCAGCCAGCAACCTATGCCAATAGAAGCCGCAGCTGCAGAAGCCAGGCCGCGGTCTCCCAGCAGGCGCACGCGAGGAACGGTCTGCGTTTAGTCCCACATCGGTAAGCCTCACACCCATTCCACTGTTTAAATTGATTTCGTGCACTAGCCCTATTGCCTCAGTACACGGGGTGAGGTCCCCTTACACCCGCCCGGTTACCCGGTCTCGTCCGCGCTCACGCCCCGCGGACCTGACCCGACCCGACTTAGACTGACCTGCACTCCTCGCCCACCACGCACGCCGGTGGGCCTGGACCCGGGTGTGACCTGAACCCGATTACCCGATAGCTCTGGGAGAGCTTTCCCAAGAGTGGTTTCAGAGAGAAAGAGAGACGCGGGGGGGGGAGGGTAGAGTAGGTTTTGCCTCTTGACGAAAAACTCTGAAGTGTGCAGGCACAGGCGAAGAAGAAGACCCGCGGAAGAAGAAGGAGCTGCACTGTAGCAAATGCATAGTTAAGTCGTCTAAGCACCGGGTCAGACGACGGAAGGTCAGCAGCCAGAGCAGGAAAGAAGGCAGGCTGAAGAAGAAGGAAGAGCAACGGCCAAAGCAGAAGAAGAAGAAAGGAAGACTTAGTAGCTGAAGGCAGAAGCTCTGCAGCCATAAAGAAGAAAAGGGAAAAGAAAAAGGGTCACCACAATTGCAGAAGAAGAAGAAGAGAGGTCAAGGCAGAAACCAAGGAAGAAGAAGAAAGAGATCTGAAGAGGAGCATCACCTCTGCAGAACGAAGAAGAAGAACAAGGAGCTCTGAAAGAAGAAGAGCATCACCATTGCAGAAGAACATCACCTCTGCAGAACAGAGAGAAAGAAGGAGATCTAAAGAAAGAGAGAAAGAAGAGCATCCCCTCTGCAGAACAAAGAGAAAACAACAAATTCTTTCCCTCTCTCTTTCTTTTTGTAAAAGAAACATGTATATCTCTAGAATACAACTTGCTCCCTGAGTTCGACCTCGGGAACTCTTTTATTTTCCGAGTAAAAAAATTATATTTGAAGTGTTGGTAATAACCGGCTTTACTACAACGTTATAACAAACTAAAACCCGGTTGAAACCAGCCGACTCCAGTCAACAACTACAAGAATGTACTGGTGTCCAAATGAAGGGAGGAAGGGTCCCATGAAAGCGATGACCCAAACATTGAAGATTTCGACGAGAAGAATCAGGTTTAGAGGCATCATGTCTCTCTTGGCTATGCTCTCAAGTGTTTGCCATCAGGAACATGACCTCAAGAACTCCTAGTCATCCTTGAATAAAGATAGCCAATAAAATCCAAATTGCAAAATCTTCGCAGCCATCTTTTTCCTGAAGAAATGTCCACCACACGCAGATGCATGGTAGAACTCAAGTATGCTTTGGAACTCATTCTCTGGAACACATTGGTGAATAATTTAATGAAAGCCGATCCATTACAGTCCAATCCTGGGGGATTTGACCAACAGCCAAATAATTCACCATGTTAGCAAACCAAGGGATTTGGACACCCAAAACTATAAGAATAGTCTCGTCCGAAAATGTTTTAGTAACCATAATATCCAGATGAGAAGAATCAATTAGGATTTTCGAAAGATGACCTGCCACTACATTTTGTGCCTTGGATTTGTCTTTAATTTCAAGATCGAATTCTTAAAGTAAAAAATCCATTGAATGAGTCATGGTTTGGCATCGTTTTTGGCCAAGAGATGTCTCCAGGCAAACTAATTAGTATATATGATGACATGAGATTCTAAAAGATAAGCCCTGAATTTTTTCAATGCAAATACTATAGTTAGCAATTCCTTTTCTATGACAGTGTAATTCCTTTGGGACTCATCCAAAGTTTTGCTAGCATAGTAAATGACAAAGCGCTTTCTGTCAATTTTCTGACCCAAAATAGCCCCGACCGTGTAATTAGAAGTATCGATCATGATCTCAAATGGAGATGTCCAGACCAGTGGTTGCAACACCAGAGCACAAATGACTGTCATTTTAAGAAGATCAAATGCCTTATGGCATAATTCATCAAAATCAAATGGAGTGTCTTTGGCCACAAGGTTGCTCAAAGGTCGAGCAACCTTAGAAAAGTCCTTGATGAACCCCCTATAAAAACCCACATGACCAAGGAATGATCGGATTTGTTTAATAGATGTGGGTGGAGGAAGTTTGGAGATAGCATCTACCTTAGGATTATCAACTTCAATTCCCTGATCAATGACTACATGACCCAAGACGATGCCTTCCTATGTCATGAAGTGACTCTTCTCCCAGCTAAGGATCAACTGTGTTTTGAAGCATCTCTTAAGGATCAATTCTAGGTTAGCTAGGCAAGACTCAAATGAATCTCTGAAGATAGAGAAATCATCCATGAATACTTCCATACAATCTCCCACCATGTTTGAGAAGATGGCTAGCATGCACCTTTGAAAAGTCGTAGGTGTATTGCAAAGCCCAAATGTCATTCTACGGAATGCAAAGGTTTTGTAGGGACAGGTGAAAGTTATCTTTTCTTGGTTGTTGGGATGGATATAAACTTGGTTATATCCTGAATAACCATCCAGGAAATAGAGATACTTTTGCTCGGCTAACCTTTCAAGAATTTGGTCGATAAAGGGCAAAGGGAAATGATCCTTTTTCGTGGTTGTGTTCAGCTTCCTGTAATCAATACAAACTCTCCAAGAGGAAGCTGAATGGTTGTTGATGGGAACACCATCATGAGCCCTAACTAGCTCATTTTGACCTAGAAAAGAGAATAAAAGCTCCTACATAACCAAGTGAAGGGCCTAACTCAAGGAATAACTGATTTGAAAGAAAAGAAAGAAACAAAGGGAAAAATTGTAATTTTACCATTGCAGTACAACAATGGGATTTATCAGGGGCTAAACATAGGTCAGTTGATCTTAACAAGATAAAAAGTGGGTTGATTCAATTAAAAAAGGGTTAATGTGAAATACAGGAATTAAATGAATTCTTGTAACCCTAGAACAGACCCACTTAATTTAACAAGGTTTTGGTCAGGATAAAATTCAACTAAACCATCTAAAAATAATGGAAAATATCCTCTAGGGTTTATAACCTTCAACTTGTCCTTTAGAACCTATTTTGACCTGAATAGGGGTCCTAGTCAAATATCTGCCCAAAATTAGGTTTTTGTGCAAAATTCCTAGTCAAACGTGGTCAAACCTAAAATCCAACTTCACCATTGGATTTCTTGGGTCCAAATTAGGTTTATACTAAAATTTAGACCTAAGGGGAGTTCACCTTGACCTACTTTGCAAAATAATCCAACCCAATTACATTTATGCCCCTAGCTTTTGAAAACCATTGTAGACACCCCCTATCTTCCTCGTCATTCTTTGCAATTAGGTCCCTCTGCTATTACAGCAGAGGAATCCTACTCTGGCAAGGATTCAAAAGGGATATCTCCTTGATTCCTTAGAGAATCCCTCTCAAATTTGAAAGGGAGATCCTCTGAGGAATTCCCGTTCGTATGAACCTAATTAGGAGCTCTGATTTCCACCCAATCTTTCATGTGAACGCACGAGAGATTTGGGTATCTCTCGACCTTGCAAGTTCGGCGAGGTTGCTGTGCTTGGAAGCTTGCCTTCCAAGCACAAGGCCCTCTGCCTGCGACTATAAAAGAGGCCCCAGATCCCCCCGGTCAATTCAAGCTTGTTTTGGCATGAGATTCCCTCAAAATTCCTCCCTTCCCCCTTTGGCCAAAAAGCCCGACAAGCTCCGGTGACTCCTCCTCCTTATTCTCGTCGCTCTGCCACCATACCAGTGGCAGAGTTGCCTCCGCCTCCTTCTGCGTCGCACCACACCAGTGACCGTGCCTATCTCCCTCTCGTTGTCGCCGCCTCTCTCCCTTTGGGTCTTCGTCTCCGGCGATGGCATATATGCGTCGTCCACCCCCTCTGGTTCTCCTTCATCCAACTACTCGTAGTTAAGTCTCCTTCCCCTACTCTTTCTTTTCCCCTTATCTATTTCTACTTTCGCGCCTCGACAACCACAGACCACGACCACCTTCTCCACCTCCGGCAGACCACCAACGAGGTGCATCCACCACTCCATGCACCCACACACCTCGCCAACCACCTCGGAAGCATCACCTCATGCCACTGATTGCTTTCCCCCTCTCCATTAACCACCACACCCTTCACTCACTCTCCCCGAACACACCCAACTTCACGACCACAGAACGACCTGGACATGCACGCCCAGGCCGTCCCGCACCACACCAGCACCCGCGCCACCTTCGCCGTGTCACGGCGAAGCCTTTTTAGTGATTTTATAGAGCCGTGAGGCCGTATTCGTGTTGACAGGTACAGGACCCCTATCCGCCATTGAAGCAAGCTTGAAGAAGCTTGCTAGCTTTACAGTAGGCTCCAGGTGCCAGGAGTTCAAGTCCCAGGTGTGTGGAACATCTTCGCGAACCAAGTCAGCCCATCTATTGAAGGCCAAAGCCCTGCAACTTCAGCAATCAAGAGAAGATCTGCTGCGGGCACATGCGAGAAGCAGGTGGGACACTTAGTCCCACCTCGAAAACTTTCAAGCAAGCGGCGCAGGATAAATTGAAAAAGTGTCAGGGGCTTATCGCCTCCTGACACGGGGTGAGGTCCCACTCGCCCTTCACACCTCGTCCGCACCCCACGCTCCGCGGACCTAGTATTCGACCCGACTACCCACGCACTCCTTGCCCACCACGCATGCCAGTGGGCCTGGTCATGGGTGTGCCAACCCGACCCGTTTACCCGAGAAAGGCTGTGGGAGAGCGAGCCTAAGAGAGAAGAAAGAGAGGAGAGTTTGTGGGGAGGGTAGGGGTAGGTTTTCCTCTTAAGGGAAAAAGAGGAAGAAGGAAGCCACAACAACGGCTAAGGGTGAAGTCGCAAGGGAAGCAGAAGAAGGAAGGAGAAGGAAGCCTTAGCAGAAAAGGAAAGGAAGAGGAAGGCTTGACTGAAGTCAGAAGTAGAGAAAGAGAAAGAAGAAAGGAGGAAGCCAAGGCCAACAATCAGAGGAAAGAAAGAGACAGGAGAAGAAAAGAGATGAATCAGAGAAGGAAGAAGAAGAAGAAAAGAGAAAGCTCAAGACAGAAACAAGAAGAGAGATTGAAAAAGAATTATCTGATTTTTACTTCCATCTTTATATTTTTGAGCTTCCATATACATTGAAACCATTTTTATTGCTTCATAATTTGATTGATCATTACATTTTATCAAGTTGAAAGTTGTGTTCTTAGTTTTTAAATCCCAATTTGCTCCCTGTGTTCGACCTCGGAATCATATTTTTCGAGTAATAAACTTTCATTTGTTTTCGAAGCGATTTCAACTATACTACAATGCATTTATTATAAACCCGATTTTGCTTTCGAACAAATATTTTGTCACCGTTGCCGGGGAGCAACGGGAAATTTAGAAACTTTGATCACAACTTCTGATTCAATACTAACTTGATCTATTTCTTCTGCTGTGAATGTTTCAGGGGAAGAAGATAGCCGCACAACAACCACACCAGAGGCAGGTAATTTCTCATTAGCCCTCTCCCTCTTAATCCCCTCAAATCTGAAAAGGAAATTGAAGGGAAGATCAATTTAGGGTTACCTGCTTTCGATATCTAGTAATTCACCAAAGTTTCTTAATTTGAATTTCAACACATTTTGAATTGTGCATCCATTTAAGGTAACTAGGGCTAGCACCTTCTTGATTGAGCCCTAGATATCATCTTTGTGGCAACTAAATTGGACCAATTAAAGCCAACTTAAGGATTCCAATCCAGGGTTTTTAGAGACACATCTTCTCTAAGAAAAGAATAAAATTTTCAAAACGAGGTGTGCCTAAGCCTTGATTGAAGAGATTTATCCAAGAGAAACCCTAAAAAAATTTTAAGCTCTTAAGTCACTTGAACCCTAAAAGAGAAGACCTAAAAGCTCTCAAAAGAAAAAAGAGGTGAAGTTGACCCTTGGGTCAACCAACCTTGAAATTAGGTCACTTTTTTGCACTCAAAAGATTTAAAGTTCAAGTGGAACCTTAAGCACCTTGATCTTAAGTAAAAGTGGTAGACTTAAGAGGTCAAGGTCCCCATTCTGGTCTACCTGGAATCTCAGTGACAAGAGAGGTCGGGGGGGGAAACCCTGTAACTTGTGGGGACGCTCTACTGTGTAGGGGTCTTTGCGGGACTCTCCCTCTCTGCCTGCCCAAGTATTTCTCAGGTGGACGGTTTTTCTGACTAAGGGGTATCATTCGTCCCGAGCCTCTATAGTCATCCAAATTTTTGGGTGTCTCGATTGGGTCTAGCACATTCTGATCTCGTCTAATCCTTCAGTGCATGTTTGGTAGGAGGTCCTTGAGACCATCCTTAAGACCTCCTTTAGAAATCCACTCCCATTGAGGCCAAGCCTCGACACTCGTGTTTGTGCAGCAACCCCACCACATAGACCTCTCCTCTGATTCATCAAAACCAAGTTCTTCTTCCATCATGGCACAACCAATTGACCTTGAACACCAACTTCAGCACTTGAATGCTCTATTCCAAAACTTTGTAAACTCGCCGTAACATCCTATGATGCGAGATCACTATAATCCTGCTGCGATGGCGATTTAGCCTTGAGTCCAAATCCCAGCTGGAGGTCCTGATTTTGAACTCAAGCCCAACACGATTCATGCCATTCCAAAATTCCATGCGCTTAACTCTGAGGATCCCTTCCAGCACATCAAACAACTCAAACATCTGGCCCAGACCTTCGGGCCAGATGTATAAAATCGAGATATTCTGCTCATGAAGATGTTTTCCTTCTCCCTCATGGACAAGGCTGCTCATTGTTATTAGACTCAAACACGTCTGATCAACACATGGGTTGAACTCCAGTACGAATTTTTGAAAAAGTTCTTCCCCGTTGGCTGGATGAATGCCTTGCGCCATTAGATCACTCACTTCACTCAACAATCGTGAGAACCTCTTCATGAGGCATGGGATCGATTCTTGGATCTCATGTGAAAGTGCCCCATCACGGAGTTCCTAAATGGGAACAAGTCCAGTCTTTTTACCAGGGACTCCGTGAAGACATTCGATTGTTCGTCAATGCAACCTGTAGAGGAAACATCATGGGTGAACATGAGGACACGGTGTGGGAGATTCTCGAGAATATGTGCGAGAACTCCATCAATAATGACTCCATGGGCTTATTCGATCGGAGAATGCCCGCGCATCGATGAATCCTAGGGGAGCACACGAGACGCAGGGCTTGTCTGCATCCGTCGACTTGGAACTGATGGCCAGTCAGTTGGACAAGGTCTCTATCATAGAGAAGAAGGTGGACGAGTTGACTCAACATCTGCAACGAGCCACCTCTACGCAAAACTCATTTGCAGATCCACCTCTCGGGAGGGAAACTATGCAGAACATCTATCACCGATCTTCTCAGGGGATGGACCTGTATCCACCCCCGTCTTACTCCAGGACCAGAGGGACCTCCGATCCAATCTATTCTAGTTGGGGGAACTCTGAACCCTCATACTCTGATTTTCCTGAGGCTCCTCAGACTTGCGAGGACCTCAATGCCATCCAGAATGACCCATTCTCCAATACCTATAACCCTAGATGGGGAATCATCCTAACTTCCTGTGGGCGGGAAATTCTCAGAATCAAAGACCACGTTATCAACCCCATCCACAATCTCCTCATCCATATCAACCACCTTTGCCTCAGCCCAACCCCACCTATCAATCTGGGCCAAACCAAGCAGATCAAATGACCCTTATCCTTTAGACTCTGGCTGACATTCGAAAGACAAATGCGGCAATACAAAAATAGCAACAAGATGAGATCACAGAGGTTCGCAATTCCCGCCAACCTGTCACACTTCCTTCGCAACCTCTGTCAAATCCAAATATTGTGCCAACCCAGAGGCGCGTTATGAACCCAAATCCGGGCCATGCCCACATGATTTATCAGGCCCCTTCTGTTCCATCACCTGATGGGATGGAAGCTTCAACATCTTACGCGGGATTTCAACAGCAGCTGCCTATTTTACCAACCCCAAACTAAAACCAAGTAGGACTAAACTCCGTAGCAACTCGTAGTGGTAAAGCAACTCAAGGCCCACCGTATCCAAACCACTCTAAGCCTGGTAGTAACCCAAGCCCTAGGATAGTTATCTAGGACACCCCTATCCCAGATCAAGAACCTCGACCTATTCTAGAGGAACCAACAAAGGTTCCATTTCTTGAGGCCTTGACCAAGGGAAAGAGGATAACCAAGCTCGTGGCTCCTGTGGAGGATCTGGTCAAGCTCTTTGAACAGGTCCATATAAACATCCCCTTGATGGATGCAATCCGCCACGTACCGGCTTACGCACGATTTCTAAAGGACATGTGTACACCCAAGCGTAAGTCGCGAACCAAAAGTGGGAGTCCAATCGTACTGTTAGAGCAAGCCATCTCTGTAATCTTGAGCAAACTCCCACCTAAAGCTAAAGACCCAGGTACTCCCCTGATTTCATGTACTATCGGTGATACGCAATTCGATAGAGACTTATTAGATCTAGGTGCCTCCATAAACCTAATACCTACATCCCTCCTTGACCACCTTGAAGAATCTGAGCTTAAACCGATAGAGGTGACGTTGCAGTTAGCTGATCGATCCATTATGTCACCTAAAGGAGTACTTGAGGATGTCATCATTAGGGTATGGGATTTCTATTTCCCGGTGGATTTTATAGTCTTGGATATGGATGCACCTGAAACCCAAGGGATACACCGATTATACTAGGGAGACCTTTTCTGGCCACTGCTAGGGCCAATATAAACTGTGAGGAGGGCCAAATAGAACTGAAATTTGGGAATCAAACACTGAAGATTGACATCTTTAAGGCCTAACAAGGGATTAATTGCAGGGTCATAGAACAAATATGTGATATCAAGGCCATGGTTGATGAACCATACATCAAGGACAACCTGATTACTCCCGATCAACCACAAGAAGATCAAAACCCGCAAATAGAGGAGTCTGACCCTGATCTAGATACACCCATAACTCCTTCCCTTGCTCCTGACACACACCCTGAACCACCCGCTGCTGCTGATAACCCCGTTTTGGAACTCAAGCCTCTTCTCGACCATTTGAAATATGTCTTTTTGTTCCAATCAGACGTTTCCTGTGATTATAAACTCCTGACTCACTGACCAGGAATCTCGTCTGATTACTGTTCTCCAGCAACATCGTAGAGCCATCGGATGGACTCTTGATGATTTGACTGGCATTAGCCCCTCTTATTGCACACACTGTATCTACATCGAAGAGGGCACACGACCTTCGTGAGAAATGCAGAGACATTTAAATCCTAATCTGCAGGAGGTCGTGAAGAAGGAGATCATTAAGTGGTTAGATGCAGGGATCATCTGCCCGATCTCTGACAGTCGGTGGGTGAGTCCAATCCAGGTTGTGCCTAAGAAGGCATGACTCACCGTCATTAAACTGAAATCGGAGAGGTCATACCGACTCGTGTGGCTAACTCGTGGAGAGTCTGCATTGATTACAGAAGATTAAATTCCTCCATGAAGAAGGATCATTTCACACTATCGTTTATTGATCAGATCCTCGAGAAACTGGCAGGAAATAGGTTCTTCTGCTTTATGGACGGGTACTTCGGTTATAACCAAGTGGCAATCCATCCTGAGGACCAAGAAAAAACCACCTTCACCTGCCCCTTCGGGACATACGCATTCCGAAGGATGTCGTTTGGTCTCTGCAATGCACCCGCGACTTTTCAGCGGTACATGCTTACCATATTCTCAGATATGGTAGGTGATTATCCGGAAGTCTTCATGGATGACTTCTCAGTATTTGGAGCATCATTTGACGATTACCTCCTGCACTTCGTCTAAATCCTCAGGCAGTGTATTGAAGTGAATTTGGTTCTTTCCTGGGAAAAGAGCCATTTCATGGTGCCTAAAGGAATTGTCCTGGGACATCTGATTTCAGAGAAAGGAATCCAAGTTGATCGAGCCAAGGTGAACTTGATTTCCAAACTCCCTATGCCTAGCTCGATCATGGACATCCGATCTTTTCTGGGGTACGTCGATTTTTACCATCGATTTATCCTTGATTTTTCAAAAATCGCGTGCCCCCTGACCACTCTTCTCTCTAAGGATGTACCTTTCGAAATCTCCAAGGAATGCACTCAAGCATTTGAAATCCTCTGTGACCAAGTTACCTAAGCCATGATCCTACAGTCCCTTGATTGGTCTCAACCCTTTGAGATCATGTGATATACATCTGATTTCGCTGTAGGAGCGGTATTGGGGTAGAAAATTGACGGGAAACCCATGGTTGTTTACTACTCTAGCAAAACACTTAACGAGGCTCAGCATAACTACATAGTTACTGAGAAAGAGCTGCTAGCCGTAGTATTTGCCCTGGAAAAATTTAGGTCTTATCTCTTGGGTTCCCGTGTTATCATCTACTAGGATCACATAACTGTGAGGCATCTCCTTGCAAAGAAGGACGTGAAACCTCGATTAATCTATTGGATCTTGCTGTTGAAAGAATTTGACCTCGAGATTCACGATAAAGCGGGAAAACAGAATGTGGTAGCTGATCACTTGTCCCGCCTTCCTTCTGAGAACATCGACCCTTCCGGTCCCATCACGGAACATTTTCCTGATGAGCACCTTCTAACTATCAATACAGGGCTTCCATGGTTTGCTGATATAGTAAACTACCTGGCATCACATCAGATACCGTCTGATTGGCCGAAGGCCAAGAAGGACAAATTGCTTTCTGATGCCAAGTACGACTCATATCTTTTCCGCATCGGTGCTGATCAAATAATTCGACGATGTTTCGCGGAAGTAGAAATCCAAGACATACTCTCTTTCTGCCATGACCAAGCGTGTGGTGGACACTTTTCAGGACATAAAACCGCAGCGAAAGTCCACCAGTGTGGCTTCTTGATGTAAACATGTTTACACTACTAAAGATGTCTATTTATGCATGTTCTTAAGCATAGGTTTGCATTGCATGCTATACATATTGCATAACATGCATCATCTTGCATTTAGAGTAGTTTGAATAAAATGGAAGTTAATTGTCTCCTTTTATGTTCATGGACAGGGAAAATTTTTTATCGGGGCCTCGGATCCAAGATCCAACAGTACAAATGCGATCAGGGCGACGATTGGAGTTCAACGACTTCAAGATCGCCCTAATCAGACATCTGTAGCATCAGATAGTGACCGAGGAACCTTAGAAGATCAAGGGCCAAGATGGTGTGAATCTGCACTTCAAATGACAAATCCGATTGCATGGATGGATTCGGATCGATGATCGTAGCCTAACGGCATGAAAATCGACTCAATCCGACAATCGTGGCACCATCTACATCATCCAGAAGATGGACGGCCAAGACGGCGCCACATGGTGCCATCTTAGCCGTCCAACCGACCCTCAAGACCGCTGCTACCTCTCCAAAGGAATTCCAGTGTACGATCTGGGCCGTTGGATCTTCATCCAACAGCTATGGATGCGTGCGCCTTAAATTGTCCGTGCAACACTTTCCACTACGTAGCGCAGCAGTCGCGAGGCGTTGCGCGTTCACAGGACGCGAATTCAACTCGCGATCTGTGGGCGCACGCGATTAAAGGCGATCGCCCGATCGGCTGTGGGTGGCCCAGATCACCCAATAGCGCCCATGTGCTATTGCACGAGTGGCGAGGACGCGACATCGTACGCGGGCGGGCGTGCGTTGAGGAGGCAGGTGTAGCGCGATCTGAGCCATCCGATCTCGTGATCGGATGGCTGAGATCGGCTGGACATGCGCGAGCATTGAACGCGCGGGCAAGTGAGCCAACGCGCATGCGCCGCCCACTACACCCACGTTCAGACCTTTAGCGACGGTTTTATCCATCACTAAAGGTCCTGAATTAATGTTTTAAGAGTTGTAATGACCAAATTGCCCCCACTCGTTGCAACTATAAAAGGAGACCCCCTCCACATGAAATTCTCATCCCTTCCTTCTCTTCTCTACCTCTCCGAAGCTCAAGGGAAGCTTGTTCCACACCCGGCATGCTCCTTGCGAGATAAAGCCAAATTTTCGTCCCCCGTTCGGAAGCGGATCTCGCGATGACGACGACGTGCTGCCCCGTTCCCATTCTTCTGCTTCGTCCTCCTTTGTCCTGCTCTGTCCACCTTCATCCAAGCGTCGTCCCGTCCGGCTCGTCCTCCAAGCGATCGTCGAGGAGGATAACTTCTCTCTCCCATTCTTCTTTATAGCTTTCTAGTGTAGAATTTTCCTGCTTTCTAGTGTAGCTGATTTCCCGCTTTCTAGTGTAATTCTTATTTGGTTTTAATGTATAAACATTTTGAATTATTGAATGCATGTTTTCTCTCTCTCTCTCCCTTTTTAGTCTGATTGTTGTTATGGCTTCATTGTAATTACATCGCCTCACTTTTCAAGAAAAATTCTAAAAAAATATAATTGCGAATATAGATCGACGTAGCCTCCCTGTGTTCAACCTGGAATTTCCATTTCGGTATAAATTTTATTTGTTTAACACAAGTTCTTTGCTTTCATACTACGACGACAGGTTTTTCAAAACCAAACATGTTAGCGTAGTAACCCATACGTTCAACATTTCGGCGCCGTTGCCGGGGAGGCAACGATTTCCGATCTTCTTTTTGCATTTCTTGCACTTTATTATTTTCTAACTTGCTTTCTCTTGTGTCTATTGTTTTGCAGAGACCTCCATCAAGGAATCATCAAGCGGTAGATTGGAGTAAAGTGCAGTTGAAGACAACAGTAAGTGCTCCCCATTCTTCCCCCCTACATAGATTTCATTCGCCACATTAAATCCAAATTCCAATTAACCTAGGTGTTTCCATAAATCCTAGGAATAATTTTGTTGTTTGGATTTTCACTCACATTCATTCCACCCTCATTTATATAAAAAAAAACAAAAAGATAATCTTGTGGGGCAATTTTCAACAAACACACAACATACACCCACATTCAAGGCACTTAACCGAATTAATTTGTTTCTACCCAACCGGGTTCTGATCTGTGGAACCGGTACACACAAAGCAACACATAAAAGAGTAGAACCATTTTTGAGTGCCTAACTTAGTGGTGCATTTGTGGCCAGTTGTTTGAGTTGTTTGGGCCGCACCACTCTACTTAAAATCAACTCATCAAGTAGCTCCTTCTTCGGATTTTCAATCTAGGTCTATTCCAGGCACTCCACTTTCTTTCTGGTTTTAAAGGAAAACTATCTTCACCCATGTTTGACAACTTGGTTTGCCTAGAAACTTGATTGCAATCCACCTAATTTGAAACCCTAAAAGCTACTTAAGCAAGATTTGAACATTAAAATCCATGCATCACAAATAATCTTGCTTGAAAATCCTGGTTGTGCATGCACTTACACAAATCTCAATCAATCACTAAAGGCACAACCCATTTTAAGGGCCCATCACATTCCATAAGCGCCACAATCCCAGGCCTTGATAAAATTGAATAGACGTTGGCCTTAAGGTCTGATTCGCTCTTCAGGGCCTAGTCTGAGATTGTCTTTGATTAACCTACTTGTACTGATTAATCTGATGCCTAGCTAGGGGAGTAGCGTCAAACGACCGCGGCTGGGGGGTACACTAGGAATAGGAGGCGAAAGTCGAAGGAAGAACCTTCTCCCTAGTCCCTTCTTCTAACTGGTTGGATTGAACAGATGCAAGTAGAGTAAATTATTTACAGTCTTAAGGTAGGTTTTGGGAGTTAGTAGATCCTTAGGCTACCCAATTTAAGGACAGTCTTGTTTTGTTGTGCTACAGGGTCCCTATTCCCAATCCTTCCGACCTTCTCCTAGTTTATGCTGGGAAGATGGTCATTGAATCCCCGATTGGAAGGACCATTAGAGTATTCTAGGAGGTGCAAATTGGATTTTGGTCAAATTGATCCCATGGCCGACCAACAACCTCCTCTGCTTGGAAATCCACAGGAAGAATTTCGAAGGCAGCTGGAACAAATGCAAAGAATGCAGGAATGGTTTCAAAGAATGCAGGGCTCTCAGCCCATCAAGGATTTTTATGATCCTTCAAATTACGGGGAACGTCCTGGCGTCCAGATTCCAGCTGGTGACGTAGAAATCAAGCCCCAGGTGTTAAGCCTGATCAAACATTATCATGGGCTTGGCTCCGAAGATTCGTTTTAGCACTTGGAGGACTTGACCACTTTGGTCCAGACCACCAAGGCACAAAACGTAAATGAGGAGCAAATGATCATGAGGCTCTTCCCTCACTCTCTTAGGGATAAGGCCGCGCATTGGTATAGGACCATAGGAAGACTACTTGCAACTTGGAATGAGTTGAAATCAGCCTTTCTGAAGAAATTCTTCCCAGTCGGACGTACCAATGCTTTGAGACGGGAAATCACTACCTTTACCCAGCAGCCAGGGGAGCAGTTTCATGTGGCCTGGGAGCGATTCCAGGACCTATTGTGGAGGTGTCCACACCACGAGGTGCCAAAATGGCAACTCGTGCAGATCTTCTATCATGGGCTGACTGAGCAACTAAGAAATCATGTGGATGCTTGTTGTGGAGGCAATTTCCTCAATAAAGATGCAAATAGTGCACATGACTTATTTAAGGAAATGAGTGAGAATTCAATCAATCATGCCTCCATGGATACATTTAATCGGTCCCAACAGCCCAGATCAAATGTCAATGAAGTCCATCACTCTCATTCATTTGATATGGAATTGATTTGTAACAAACTTGATAAGGTGGGCTTGGTTTCTAAGAGAATGGAAGAGTGGATGGCTGGAAATTCTATGAACAACTCTCGATCCACTCAATCCCAAAATTCGGGATTCCATTCTTCACGAGCTCCTTCTGGATGGGAGTTCATGAATCAACTTGATGCGGTTCAACCTGTGAGTCAGCATTTTTCGGAACCCCATGGGTTCCAAACTGGGACCTTTGATCCCAGTTTTTCTGATCCTTCCCTTTCTTTCTCTCCATCCTCACCCTATGAGGATGTCTGTGCTATATAAGAGAATGTTAGATCTAACCCCTACTTTAATGCTTATAATCCGGGTTGGAGAAACCACCCTAGCTTCTCTTGGAAAAACCCGGGGCAACAGACCCAATTCCGACCTGGCAACTATGCTCCGCAACGACCAATGGGTCAGGGTCAAGTATATACTCAGTTGCCTCCAAATCAGGTCAATCAGCCAGCTTGGAATGCCCGTTAACCTGCAGGACAGGCTAATTTGAACCGACAAATGGTAGAGATGCAAGGATCCATGCTCCAACTCATGCAGCAAATGAAAACCTCGTTGGATAACTTGCAGTCCAGGCTCATTGCTAACTCTCGTCTACCTGGATCTCTACCATCCCAACCCATACCCAACCCGTGAAATGTTATGAATTCGGGCAACCAAGCCCATGGGTACGAAAATCAGAGGGACCCACATGCACATGCTCAGGTGGTTGAGCAGGGTTCCTTGTCCTCTTCTTCTTCTTCTGCAAATCAACAATTCATGGTTAATCAAGCCCCTCCAATCTTTCCTAACCCTCCCCAAGACCCAAATTCTTATGCATCTGCAAATTCTGTCACCTTGAGGAGTGGTAAGCAGACTCAGGATCCACAACCACACTATTATGATCTTTTGAATCCTGAAGAACTTGAGGAGAGAGAGGAGAATTCTGAAGGAGAAATCAAGGCTTAGGAATCTGATTCCAAAGATCCTACTCATGTTCCTTTTCCTGAAGCCTTAATCAAATCAAAGAAGAAGAAGTCTGTTGATAGCAATGAGGAGCTTCTGAATCTATTTAAGAATGTTGAGATCAATATCCCGCTCCTTGATGCTATCAAGCACATACCGGCTTATGCAAGATTTTTAAAGGATTTATGTACACAAAAGCGTAAGTCGAGAGAATCTGTTCCGAGGAAAGTGGTACTCTTCGAGCAGGCTAGTTCTACTATCTTGCACACCTCCCTCAGAAAAAGAGAGATCCTGGTGCTCCATTGATTTCTTGTGTCATTGGAGATTACACATTTGATAGAGCACTTTTGGATCTGGGTGCATCCATCAACCTAATTCCGACTTCTCTTTACGAGAAGTTTGGGTTAGGTGAACTTCGGCCAACTTCAGTAACGCTACAGTTAGCGCACCACTCGGTCACAAATCCGCGAGGCGTTATTGAAGATGTTATAGTCAAGGTCAAGGATTTCTATTTTCCTGTAGATTTTCTTGTCTTGACATGGATGTACCCGATAATCTGAGGAACACGCCCATCATTCTGGGGCATCCGTTCCTGGCTACCGCTAAGGCCAACATTAATTGTGAAAGTGGTAGCATGGAAATCGCCTTTGGGGATCAACGAATGAAATTGGATATTTTTAAGGCGATCAATAAATTTGAGGATTGTGGATTTATTGAGGAACTTGATGAGGATAATGAAAACATTAAAACTTGTTTGATGGTTTCTTCAACGAAAGTTCCTCCTTGGATGACAAATTCGACCTACAACCCTCTATGGTTGATCTGCCATCATCTGAAGAGGTTATTGATTTTGTTCACTCACAACCTCTTCCTCTTGTTGAATCTTTAGCATCTACCCTACCATCAATCATCAACCCACCCTAGCTTGAACTGAAACCATTACCTAAGAATTTGAAATATCAATTTTTAGGACCTCAGAAGACGCTCCCTGTGATTATCAATGCTAAATTGACAAAGGAGCAAGAAATTAAATTGATCAAGGTCCTAAAGGAACATAAGGAGGCAATTGGTTGGACCATTCATGACCTCAGGGGGATCGAGCCATCTTACTGTAATCATAGAATATTCTTGGAAGATGGATCCCGCCCTTCTCGCCAGATGCAGAGGAGATTGAATCCAAATATGCGAGAGGTGGTCAAAAAGGAAATCATCAAGTGGCTTGATGCAGGAATTATTTATCCAATCTCTGATAGTCCCTGGGTAAGTCCCGTACAGATTGTTCTGAAGAAAGCTGGGATTACCGTTGTGACTAACGAGAGAGGAGAATCTGTCACAACTCGTTCAGCTTCCTCTTGGAGGGTTTGTATTGATCATAGGAAGTTGAACACAGCCACTAAAAAGGATCATTTTCCCCTGCCTTTCATCAATCAAATCTTGGAAGGATTAGCCGGGCAAAAGTACTTCTGTTTTCTTGATGGCTACTCGGGATACAACCAAGTTCCTATCCATCCCGAGGATCAGGAAAAAACTACTTTCACCTATCCCTACGGAACCTTTGCTTTTCGTAGGATGCCTTTCGGGTTATGCAATGCACCGACGACTTTTCAAAGGTGTATGCTAGCCATATTTTCTGACATGGTGGGAGAGTTTATGGAAGTCTTCATGGATGATTTCTCTATTTTCGGAGAATCATTTGACTCTTGTTTGGCTAATCTGGAAATAATTCTTAAGCGATGTATCAAAACACGATTGGTCCTTAGCTGAGAAAAGAGTCATTTCATGACCCAAGAAGGCATCGTTTTGGGTCATGTAATCTCTGAACGGGGAATTGAAGTGGATAAAGCTAAGGTTGATGCTATCGCTAAACTTCCTCCTCCTACATCTGTTAAACAAATCCGATCATTTCTTGGCCATGTGGGATTCTATCGAAGATTCATCAAGGATTTTTTGAAGGTTGCTCGTCCCTTGAGCAATCTTCTTGCCAAAGAAACGCATTTATTTTTGACGAATCATGCCGAAAGGCATTTGATTTCCTGAAAATGGCAGTCACCTGTGCTCCAGTTTTGCAACCACCAATTTGGACAGCCCCTTTTGAGATCATGACCGACGCTTCTGATTATGCGGTCAGGGCTATCTTGGGTCAGAAAATTGATAGAAAGCCTTCTGTCATCTACCACGCTAGTAAAACTCTGGATGAAGCCCAGAGGAATTACACTATTACTGAAAAGGAATTACTAGCTGTAGTGTTCGCTTTGGAAAAATTCAGGGCTTATCTCTTAGGGTCTCATGTTATCATCTATACCGACCACTCGACCTTGAGACATCTCTTGGCCAAAACGGATGCTAAACCCCAGCCTATTCGTTGGATTCTTCTACTTCAAGAATTTGATCTTGAAATCAAGGATAAAACTGGGGTACAAAATGTGGTAGCGGATCATTTGTCGAGACTCCTAGGTGATTCCTCTCGTCCGGACATTCTGATTGCTGACACTTTTCCGGACGAAGCTATTCTTACAGCTTTAGGTGTCCACACCCCATGGTTTGCTGACATTGTTAACTATTTGGCCGTTGGTCAAATCCCCCAGGATTGGACCAAGCAACAACAGGATAGACTAAAATCTGAGGCCAAATACTACTTCTGGGAGGACCCTGAGCTGTACTGCATCGGCTCTGATCAGATTATTCGTCGATGTATATCGGAGAATGAATTCAACAGTATACTCGAGTTCTACCATGCATCTGGGTGCGGTGGATATTTCTCCGGGAAAAAGACGGCTGCAAAAATCTTGCAATCTGGCTTATATTGGCCATCTTTATTCAAGGATGCCCAGGATTTCTCAAGGTCATGTTCTCGATGTCAGGCACTCGGGAGCATAACTAAGAGAGATATGATGCCCCTAAACCCAATTCTTCCTGTTGAAATTTTTGATGTTTGGGGCATTGATTTCGTGGGACCTTTTATCCCTTCATTTGGACATCAGTACATTCTTGTTGCTGTTGATTATGTGTCCAAATGGATTGAGGCGATTCCCACCCAAACCAATGACCACAAGGTGGTCATCGATTTTGTCAAGAAAAATATCTTCAGTAGGTTCGGGATTCCGAGGGCTATCATCAGTGATGGTGGCACTCATTTTACTAATGCCCAATTCCAGAATTTGTTGGCCAAATACAGGGTTAATCACCGAATTTCCACACCTTACCATCCCCAGACGAATGGACAAGCCGAGATCTCTAATCGAGAGATCAAGAACATTCTGCAGAAAATGGTTAGGCCAGATCGCAAGGACTGGACTCAAAAGCTTAAGGACACTCTTTGGGCCTATCATACGGCGTATAAAACGCCCATCGGCATGTCTCCATTCTGTTTGGTGTATGGAAAGGCTTGCCATCTACCCGTAGAGATTGAACACAGGGCATTCTGGGCGATCAAACAATGCAATTTAGATCTGAATTTAGCTGGAAAGACCAAGAAACTCCAACTATCTGAGTTGGAGGAGCTTAGAAATGATGCATATGAGAATGCCATGATCTACAAGGCTCGGACCAAAGCTCTACTTGATCAACTGATTTCCCGTAAGAGCTTTGAGCCAAACTAGAAGGTTTGGTTATTCGATTCTAAACTTAACTCTTTCCTGGCGAACTTAAATCTAAATGGAATGGCCCATTCATAATTGACCAGATTTTTCCAAATGGAGCTGTTCAGATTTCTGACCCAAAGACGAGTAACACATTTAAAGTCAACGGTCAACGTCTGAAGCCTGTTATTGACCGTATTCCAGAACCCGTCTCAAACACAATTGCTCTAGCCATTCTGTGACTTCTTTGGCTGGACTTCGCCTAGCTGACGGGATTAAACTCAGCAGTTGTACATATGACACAAAGCTGATACGAGCTACATATTCAGGTGACATCTTTCATATTCTACCCTTTCTTTCATGTCTCTTTTTCAATGAGGACATTGCATCAACTAGGCATGGGGGGGTGGATTCATTTTTGAATCATTTGGTCAGCTTTATGAAATTCATGTAAATTATTTTTCTTCTTATTTATAAAATTAAAAAAAGCAAGAGAGAATTAGGAAGGAATATTTGGACATTAGGACTTTTCAATCTTAGGAAATTTTACATTAGGATCTAAACACAAAGACCCTTCAAGTCTTTGGACTTAATCAGCCCGTGTATCCACTAAAATGTGGATTTGTTTCTCGAGTCCTTGCCAACCTAAATTCTATTTTAATTGGAGTAAATAAGTTTGGGTGATAAGTACACGACTTATCAACCCACCCTCTTATTTGAGGAAATTTTGAGTTTTAAGCATCTACACACTATCTTCTCAGTAAGTCATTGTTTGGCGATTCTAACGGAAATTGGGTAGCTAATAAACCTTCTAGGGTGATATGGCTGGCAAGTTATCATGGGTAATAGCCCATAGGTAGGTTGTCCAGAGCCTAGTCACTGGATCTTTCTCTTCTTACTGCCTTTAGGTAAATCTTAGACCAGGGAAGCCACCTACTTAAAAAAAAAAAATCAAAAAGAAAAGGAGAAAAGAAAA
The DNA here is from genome assembly GCA_037157565.1 of Thalassia testudinum. Classification (NCBI taxonomy): domain Eukaryota; kingdom Viridiplantae; phylum Streptophyta; class Magnoliopsida; order Alismatales; family Hydrocharitaceae; genus Thalassia; species Thalassia testudinum. The sequence goes on along the minus strand of JAZHRO010000031.1, from coordinate 76,099,971 downwards.
AAAAGAAATAAGCCACACTTCGCCACACGAGTATGGCTAGCAAGTTGTCAGTGGTAACAGCTCATCAATCGGTTGTCCAGAACCCAACTCAATAAATGCACTGAAAATTCCCAAAACACTTAGGAAGAAGCGGAGAAGTAGAATAAACCGAGGAGATATACACTGGATTCACCCTTGTGTTGACCCCGTAAAAACAATAAAAGTAGGGAGAAAGCTATCGGTTGTAAAGATACACCTTTAGGCAGAATTTTTTTTTTTGGTCACCTAGAGGCGTAGAAATCCAAAGTCCGTTTTAACTGCCGGTCAACAAGTCTATCACATTCACAATAAGATGCTTAAAACTTAGGGTTCTCATCAAATCTTGGGTGAGTTGAATGGCTGTAGAAAGCCACTCTTAAACCCTAAAACTTGAAAATCCAAAAAAATTAGAAAAGAGGAAAAAGAGAAAAAAAATTTTTCTTTAAATAAGGCGAGGGCTTGAGGTGGTCTGCATTTTGGTAGCTACTCGGACACTGTTGTGTCTTTGAAAGTTCAGATCTTAAGTATACAATTTCTTAATGATTGAAAATAACTTACACCCAAATAATCCAACCTGATTCTTTTATAAATAGCATATAGCTTTTTCTAGGGACTAGTAAAAGATAGGCATGGTGATATGATATAAACATGTTTACACTACTTAAGATGTCTATTTATGCAAGTTCTTAAGCATAGGATTGCATTGCATGCTATAAATATTGCATAACATGCATCATCTTGCATTTAGAGTAGTTTGAATAAAATGGAGGTTAATTCTCTCCTTTTATGTTCATGGACAGGGCAAATTTTTTATAGGGACCTCGGATCGAAGATCCAACTGTACAGATGTGATCAGGGCGACGATTGGAGTTCAACGATTCCAAGATTGCCCTAATCAGACATCTGTAGCATCAGATAGTAACCGGGGAGCCTTAGAAGATCAAGGGTCAAGATGGTGTGAATCTGCAGTTCAAACGACAAATCCCACCACATGGATGGATTCGGATCGACGATCGCAGCCTAACGGCGTGAAAATCGACTCAATATGTCAATCGTGGCACCATCTACATCATCCAGAAGATGGACGACCAAGACGGTGCCACGTGGTGCCATCTCTGCCATCCAACCGGCCCTTAAGACCGCTGCTGCCTCTCCAAAGGAATTCCAGCGCACGATCTGGGCCGTTGGATCTTCATCCAACGGCTGTGGATGCATGTGCCTTAAATCATCTACGCAACACTTCCACCGTGTAACGCAGCGGTCGCGAGGCGTTGCGCATTCATAGGACGCGAGTTCGACTCACGATCTGCGGGTGCGCGTGATTAAAGGCAACCACCCGATCGACTGTGGGCGACCCAGATCACCCGATAGCACCCACGTGCTATTGCACGCACGGCCAGGACACGGCATCGTAAGTGGGCGGGCGTGCACTGAGGAGGCGGGTGTAGCGCGATCTAAGCTGTCCGATCTCGCGATCGGACAGCTAAGATTGGCTAGACGTGCGCCAGCGTTGAACGCGCGGGCAAGTGAGCGGGCGTGCGCGTGCCGCCCACTACTCCCACGTTCAGACCTTTAGCGACGGTTTTATTCGTCACTAAAGGTCCTGAATTAATGTTTTAAGAGTTGTAATGGCCAAATTGCCCCCACTCCTTGCAACTATAAAAGGAGACCCCCCCCACATGAAATTCTCAACCCTTCCTTCTCTTCTCTACCTCTCCAAAGCTCAAGAGAAGCTTGTCCCACACCCGGGATGCTCCTCGCGAGATAAAGTCAAATTTTCGTCCTCCGTTCGGAAGTGGATCCCGCGACGACGACGACGACGTGTTGCCCCGTTCCCATTCTTCTGCTTCGTCCTCCTTCGTCCTGCTCTGTCCTCCTTCGTCCAGGCATCGTCCCGTCCGGCTCGTCCTCCAAGCGATCGTCAAGGAGGATAACTTCTCTCTCCCATTCTTCTTTACAGCTTTCTAGTGTAGCTGATTTCCCGCTTTCTAGTGTAATTCTTATTTGATTTTATTGTATAAACATTTTAAATTATTGAATGCATGTTTTTTATCTCTCTCTCTCTCCCTTTTTAGTCTGATTGTTGTTATGGCTTCATTGTAATTACATTGCCTCACTTTTAAAGAAGACTTCTAAAAAAATATAATTGTGAATATAGATCGACGTAGCCTCCTTGTGTTCGACCCGAAATTTCCATTTCGGTGTAAATTTTATTTGTTGAACACAAGTTCTTTGCTTTCATACTACGACGGCAGGTTTTTTAAAACCAAACACATTAGCGTAGCAACCCGTACGTTCAACACTTCTACTGGCCCACAATTTTCAAGGATGCGTACAATCACTGTAAGGCATGTACCCATTGCCAGACCTTGGGCAACATGGCCATCAAGATATGATGCCTTTACAACCGATTCTGGTATGCAAAATTTTTGACATTTTGGGGATTGATTTTATGGGACCCTTCCCTATCTCAGATGGCTTCGAGTACATTTTACTCGCTGTTGACTATATGTCCAAATGGATCGAAGCCATTCCAACCCGAACTAATGATTATAAAGTTGTTATCAAATTCATTCACCAGAACATCTTCTCACGATTCGGAATTCCACGTGCTATAATTTCTGACGAAGGGACCCATTTCACAAACGCTCAGTTCAGGTCACTGATGAACAAATATCGGGTGTCGCACCGAATCTCTACTCCTTACCACCCCCAAACTAATGGTCAAGCTGAGATATCAAACCGGAAGATCAAGAAAATCCTCTAGGTTATTGTTCGACCTGACAGGAAGGATTGGTCATCCCAGCTTTCGGAAGCCTTGTGGGCTTATAGGACCACCCACAAGACCTAATTAGGTATGCATCCATTTAGAGTGGTGTACGGGAAGGCATGTCACCTCCCCATCGAATTGGAGCATAAAGCCTATTGGGCAGTACGGAACTGCAACCTAGATCTTTCTAAGGCTGGAACCCATAGAAAGCTTCAAATGAGCAAGATCGATGAATTACGCCACGACACATATGAGAACTCGTGAATTTACAAAGAGTGGGTTAAAGCCTTTCACGACAAGTACATATCTAGAAAGATCTTTCCTCCTTGTCAAAAGGTCCTACTCTTCGATGCCATACTCAAACTGTTCCCAGGAAAACTACAATCAAAATGGATCGGACCCTACAGTTGATGGTGTAAAACTCAATGCTTAACGGGAGGCAACCTGTCATTCTTCACAAACCTAAAACCTTTCTTGACATTATTATGCTGAATTCATATTGCACTTTAGGGTTCATCTATTAGAATAGCCGACTCCACCTCAGGTACTTGTACCCGAGTCTAGAAATCGTTCGCAACAGTCACCTCGACCCATTCACCCACCCAAAACCTGTCCTAATGAATGAACTAAGCTGAATTCGAACCCACCTAATTTACAATGGGGACATTCCAAATCATAGGCATTGGGGGGTATGAAAGTGCAAGACTCCATGAAAACTCATCTCACAAGAAAAGGTTTCAACCAAAAAAAAAAACACACATATCACAAAAAAAAACACCAAAAAATGAAAAAAGCTTGAAAAAGAACAAAAATTGAGGGGAGAGAAATTTTTTTGAGGCCATACAAACCATAAGGGAAAGAGAAAAATGACAAAAAAGGAGCACAAAATGAAAAAGAAAAAAAGAGAGTCATTAGTAAGAGATTAAGGGATTAACTGAAGTTTAGACCACATTAAGAAAAAGAGAAAAATATAGGAAAAAAGTGCTAATGAGACACAAAAAGAGATTTGTAGGAACGCTGATCTTAGGCCTTTTGGGCTAAACTCTTAGGCTTAAAAATTCAGGTACCCGCTAAGATCTGGATAATCCTCAAGAGGTTGGGGAAAATGCGAAGTTTAAGTATTCGGTCTAAGGCTTAGGAAGTATTCGGCCTCGTTAACTGACCTTTGGCTTGCAGGACTCGGTAACCTAAGCACCCCAATCCACTCACAATCTGATTCAGTCCACATAACATTAAAATCACGCAAAAGCATTCAAATGTTCTAAAAAAAAAGTCGCCTAGATTAGGAGCAGTCTATCAACACAAGTTGATTTGGATGAGTTCCTGGCTTGAAGAGGTGGGAAATTCCCCTCGAAGATGCGTAACAACATATCGTCTCCTCAGTGCTTGTCTCGTAGGATATTTACATATCCTACCAGGGGCACGTAAGCACCCAACTGGTTCAGATGCCATGGGCGGCATTATCACAAAATGTTGATTGCTGGGGTCTGGATTTGGCTACAGAACGGCATGGGCGGGATTATCTTGAAAGCCAGGGTTTTGGGGGTTGCCATGGGCGGTGCTATCATGAAGCATCGATTGCCAAGGACCTTTGAGGATTGATGATGGTGACGAGGAATCCGATACAGGTTGTGTTGAGAAGCCAATCAAAAGTAGAAATAAGAAGAAAAGAGATAGAAAACTCTCCAAATAAATAAATCCTCTATCTCTCTCTTACAAGAAAACGCACTGCAAACTGAACCGAGGCTAAAATTTGTCTCAAGCATGGGTGATTTAACCGCGGAGCCCAACGAACCTTAGGATAGTTCCTGCAGGCCTTAAAAATCGTCGCGAAGGACCAAGGCTAGAGCTGGTCAGGTCCGAATCTTCGGTGGCACTTGAGTACCTCTAGGCCTACTGTCAGCATTCTAACCTAATCAAAAAGAGAAGTAAAAGCACTCATCATAATTTGTGAACATCAAAGGAACTCATAGTCTGGAACAAAAGTTAAAATCTTAAAATTTTGCTAAGGGACTAGTAAAAGCTAGTTATGGGGGTATGATGGGAACACCATCACGAGCCCTAACTAGCTCATTTTGACCTAGAAAAGATAATAAAAGCTCCTACATAGCCAAGTGAAGGGCCTAACTCAAGGAATAACTAGTTTGAAAGAAAAGTAAGAAACAAAGGGCAAAACTACAATTTTACCATTGCAGTACAACAAAATTTCTTAGGGGCTAAACATAGGTCAATTGGTCTTAACAAGATAAAAGTGGGTTGGTTTAATCAGAAAAGGGTTAATGTGAAATATGGGAATTAAATGACTTCTTGTAACCCTAAAACAAACTCAATTTAACAAGGTTCTGGTCAGGATAAAATTCAACTAAACCCTCTAAAAATTATGAAAAAATATTCTTTAGGGTTTAGACCTTCAATTTGGCCTTTAGAACCTATTTTGACCTGAATAGGGGTCATAGTCAAATATCTACCCTAAATTGGGTTTTTGTGCAAAATGGCCAGTCAAACATGGTCAAGCCTAAAATCCAACTTCACCATTGGATTACTTAGGTTAAAATTAGGTTTATACCAAAATTTGAACCTAAGGGGAGTTCACCTTGACCTACTTTGCAAAACAGTCCAACCCAATTACATTTATGCTCTGAGCTTTTGAAAACCCTTGTAGACACCCCCTATCTTCCTCGTCATTCTTTGCAATTAGGTCCCTCCACCATTACAGTGGAGGAATCTTACTCCGGTGATGATTCAAGAGGGATATTTCCTCGATTCCTCAGAGAATCCCTCTCAAATTTGAAAGGGAGATCCTCTGAGGAATTCTCATTCGTATGAACCCAATTAGAAGCTCTGATTTCCACCCAATCTCTCATGCTAATGCATGAGAGATTTGGGTATCTCTTGACCTTCCAAGTCTGGCGAGGTTACCGTGCTTGGAAGCTTGCCTTCCAAGCACAAGGCCTTCTGCTTGCGACTATAAAAGAGGCCCCAGATCCCCCCGGTCAATTCAAGCTTGTTTTGGCATGAGATTCCCTCAAAATTCCTCCCTTCTCCCTCTGGCCAAAAAGCCCGACAAGCTCTAGCGACTCCTTATTCTTGTCGCTCTACAACCATACCAGTGGCAGAGTTGCCTCCACCTCCTTCTTCCACGTCGCGCCACACCTGCGCCCACGCCTATCTCCCTCTCGTCGTCGTCGCCTCTCTCCCTCTAGGTTTTCATCTCCAGCGACAGCATATACATGTCGTCCGCCCCCTCTTCTTCCCCTTCGTCCAGCTACTCGCAGATAAGTCTCCTTTCCCTACTCTTTCTTTTCGCCTTATCTATTTCTACTTTCATGCCTCGACAACCACAAACCACCACCACCTTCTCCACCTCCGACAGACTACCGGCCAGGTGCATCCACCACTCCACGCACCCACACACCTCGCCAACCACCTCGGAAGCATCGCCTCATCCCACTGATTGTTTTCCTCTTCATTAACCGCCACACCCTTCACTCACTCCCCCCGAACACACCCAACTTCATGACCACAGAACTACCTAGGCACGTGCCCAGGCCATCCAGCACCATACCAGCACCTAAGCCACCTTCGCCATGTCACGGCAAAGCCTTCTGAGTGATTTGACAGGGCCGTGAGGCCGTATTCATGTTGATAGGTATAGGACCCCTATCCATCATTGAAGCAAGCTTGAAGAAGCTTGCTAGCTTCACAGCAGGCTCCAGGTGCCAGGAGTTCAGGTCCTAGGTGTGCGGAACATCTTTGCAAACCAAGTTAGCCCATTTGTTGAAGGCCAAAGCCCTGCAACTTCAGCAATCAAGAGAAGATCTGCAGCGGACGCACGCGAGGAGCGGGTGGGACATTTAGTCCCACCTCGGAAACTTTCAAGTGAGCAGCGTAGGATAAATTAAAAAAGTGTCAGGGGCTTATTGCCCCCTGACACAGCGTGTGGCCCCACTCGCCCTTCATGCCTCGTCTGCACCCCACGCTCCGCGGACCTGGTATTTGACCCAACTACTCACTCACTCCTCGCCCACCACACACACTGGTGGGCCTAGTCATGGGCACGTCGACCCAACCTGTTTACCTAAGAAAGGTTGTGGGAGAGCGAGCCTAAGAGAGAAGAAAGAGAGGAGAGTTCGTGGGGAGGGTAGGGGTAGGTTTTGCTCTCAAGGGAAAAAGAGGGTGAAGCCAAGGAAGATGCAGAAGAAGGAAGCCACAATAGTGGCTAAGGGTGAAGTTGCAAGGGAAGCAGAAGAAGGAAGGAGAAGGAAGCCTCAGCAGAAAAGCAAAGGAAGAAGAAGGCTCAGCTGAAGTCAGAAGCAGAGAAAGAGAAAGAAGAAAAAAGGAGGAATCCAAGGCCAGTAATTAGAGGAAAGAAAGAGACAGGAGAAGAAAAGAGATGAATCAGAGAAGGAAGAAGGAAGAAGGAAGAAGAAGAAAAGAGAAAGCTCAAGACAGAAACAAGAAGAGAGATTGAAAAAGAATTATCTGATTTTTACTTCCATCTTTATATTTTTGAGCTTCCATATACATTGAAACCATTTTTATTGCTTCATAATTTGATTGATCATTACATTTTATCAAGTTGAAAGTTGTGTTAGTTTTTAAATCCCAATTTGCTCCCTGTGTTCGACCTCAGATTCATATTTTTCAAGTAATAAATTTTCATTTGTTTTCAAAGCTATTTCAACTATACTACGACACATTTATTATAAACCAGATTTCACTTTCAAACAATCAGTCGTGATAGATTCACCTTTCTCATTGGTTACAATGGTAATCCCGGCTTTCTTAGGAACAATTTGCACGGGACTCACCCCAGGACTATCCGAGATCGGATATATGATACATGCATCAAGCCACTTGATGGTTTCTTTCTTGACTACTTCTTGCATATTGGGATTCAATCTTCTTTGCATCTAGCGAGAAGGGCGGGATCCATCTTCCATAAAAATTTGATGATTACAATAAGATGGCTCAATCCCCTGAAGATCATGGATGGTCCAACCAATTGCCTCCTTATGTGCCTTAGGACCCTAATCAATTTTGATTCTTCTTCCTTAGTCAATTTTGCACTAATAATCACAGGGTGTCTTCTTAGGTCCCAAGTGTTGATGCAAGTGTACCATGATTATTTATTTTGATGATAACAAAACACTTGTTATTTAACATTTACTTTTGAGACCACGATTTCAGGACAATTGCAAATGGATACAAGTGTAAAGACAGAATTCAAGCTCGCATCCATGATGGATTGGAGGAGCTTGATGGAGGAGATAGAGCTTCACGAGGAGCGATAGCTTGAAGAAGGCATGAAGACAAGAATAGGATAGATTTCATTTTATCTTGTTGTATGTATCTTTCTTTTGTTGCTCTTTATTTTTTCTTTCTTAGATTCACGTTAAAGAGCCTCAAAGTATCCTTACAATAGTCCTAGGAACACTTGCACAACCCTAGGATGCTTAGGTTTTCCGTAGAGAACTTAGAAAACCTAAATAGGCTTCAGACAACCTTTTTAGACGTCTAATTTGATAATCAAATGTCTGATAGTGAACTTTAAGACGTCTGAATGTTGAATTAGACATCCAATCATTTAGGGATGGTCTTAAAACCTTCTGTCTGCTGATTTCAGATGATCGACCCTTAGTCCAGAAGTCTTAGCAGACGTTTGATGAATTGGCCAGACATCCAATTAGTTGAACATTGGCTTAAGAAAATGTTTGTTGTAAAATGACCTTTAGGCTTCTATTAGACGTCCGTAGAGGACCTCAGACATCTGATAAGTGACAGCTTGCCCTAGATTGAGCCGCAATCACTTCTATTAAGGGTTATAGCCATTAAGCACTCTTGGGAATCAGTTCCCACAGAGTTATTAGTTTTCAGACATCTAGATCATGTGCCAAACAACCAACCTGTCGTTTGATCACTTTGACCTAGAACCCTATTTAGGTCTGACGCAAGTCAGGAAGGAACCTGTCTAGAATTAGACGTCTGATTTAGTTTCCAGACGTCTTAAGAATGACTTCCAGACATCTAATATTTTTCTCAAATGTCTGATGACCCTGTCAGAATCATTAATGATTCTGATTGTGGCTTGTTTTGCCTTGGGATGATCCCCAATGGCTACCTAAGGCTTCCACAACCTTCCTAGGCCTTCCTAAGCCATCTATAAATAGGAGAGGCCCCTTGCCTTGTATACACACACCAAGATACGCCAAGGGACACCAAGCAACATATTTTCACATCATATAGTGTCAATTTGATCTTGAGAAGAAGCCCTAGCTCTCCAAGCTTTAGTTCCACGCCAGAGAGCATCATCTAGCTGAGCACCCACTCTCCCTCCGTGATTACGAGAGCAATGAAGTGCCGTCGCAGAGTTCAAGCATCCGTGTCATGTCGACACACTTCCAGCAAAGGGAAGTTGTCTTTACCTATAGTAGCTAGGTTTATCTTTGTGGCTCTATAGGTCATGTTTATAATTTATCATTGTTATTGTGTTGGGTATTTGCCTTGCAAATTTCTGTCTCCTTCGTGAGACAAAAACCTTCTCATGAAGGGAAGGGGTTTGTCGAACACTACCCTCGTACTTGTAGTGTGGTTTTATAGAGGTTGAACTACCTTCGTTAAAGCAGTTCGGTTAGTGGATTTTGATCGACTCGGTTGATCGAAAAATCCTAACTCGAGAGGGTTAGGTGGTGGTTTTCACCCAGTTTGGGTTTCCACCTAAAAATACCTGTGTATCTTGTGTGATTGTCTTTTGTAAGATTGTATATTTATATTTCCGCACTTTCATATTATATTCTGCAAATCTCACCCCCTCCTCTAGGAATCTTCACCAAGAACTCGTATTTCAGACTTTCTAGCAATAATATAAGTTCTAGTTGGGCTAGGCTAATAACAGAAGGTGAGAAGGATGCTGATGAAGATTCATCAGGACGATCCAATGGAAGAGGTTGTAAATGAACAAAATCAATAACCTCTTCAAAATGTGACAGGTCTGCCACAAAAGGTTGTGGTTTAGGTTCATTGGTGTGGGAGGAATTCTCAAAAACAGTAATAGCCATGCACGTTTCAATGTTCAGATCATTATCCTCTAGTTCCTCAATATATCCACAATCCTCAAATTTGTTAACCACCTTGAAAATATTGAGTTTCAATTTTCTATCCCCAAAGGCGATCTCCATATTATTGCTTTCACAGTTGATATTGACCTTAGCAGTAGCCAGGAATGGATGCCCCAGAATGATGGGTGCATTCCTTAAGTCCTCAGGTACATCCATGTCAAGGACAATGAAATCTATAGGAAAATAGAAATGCTTGACCTTGACAATAACATCCTCAATAACACATTTCGAGTTTGTGACCAAACGGTCTGCTAATTGCAGTGTTTCTGAGGTTGGCCTAAGTTTAACTAATCCAAACATTTCATACAGAGATGTCAGAATAAGGTTTATTGATGCACCTAGATCCAAGAGTGCCCAGTCAAAGGTGTAATCCCCGATAACACATGAAATCAAAGGGGCACCTGGATCTCTCTTTTTCTGAGGAAGGTGATGCAGGATAACATAACTAGCCTGCTTGGAAAGTATCACCTTCCTCGAGGTAGATTCCTTTGTCTTACACTTTTGAGTGCATAAATCCTTCGAGAATTTAGCATAAGCTAGAATATGCTTGTTGAACGTCGGGTTGCTTTGCTAACGTGTTCAATTTTGAAAAACTTGTCGTTGTAGTTTGAAAGCGAAGAACTCGTGTTCAATAAATAAAATTTTTACCGAAATTGAAATTCCGGGTCGAACACAGGGAAGCAGACGTTTGATTTAAAAACTACGCGTTTGTTTTTATTTGTCACGAAATAATTCAATTGATTAGAACTACTTACAATAAATAAAAGAGAGAGAGAGAATAAGAGAGAGAATAATACAAACAAAAATCAAAAGAGATATAAAATGCACATGGAATTCATTATCAAAAGAGATTGTTCATTACACTAAATATTACGACTAGAAAGCGAGAAAATGATTACACTAGAAAGCGGTAAATCTACTCTAGAAAGCAGTAAAAGAATGGAGAGAGAAATATCCTCCTCGACGGTTGCTTGGAGGACAAGCTGAACTACTCTAGAAAGTAGTAAATCTATTCTAGAAAGCAGTAAAAAGAATGGGGAGAGAGATATCCTCCTCGACGGTCGCTTGGAGGACAAGCCAGACGGGATGACATCTGGATGAAGGAGGATGAAGCAGGATGAAGGAGGACGAAGTGGAAGAATGGGAACGGGGCAGCACATCGTCGTCGTTGCGGGATCCACTTCCGAAGGGGGATGAAAATTGGACTTTATCTCGCGAGAAGCATCCCGGGTGTGGGACAAGCTTCTCTTGAGCTTTGGAGAGGTAGAGAAGAGAAGGAAGGGATGAGAATTTCGTGTGGAGGGGGTCTCCTTTTATAGTTGCAAGGAGTGGAGGCAAATTGGTCATTACATCTTCAAAACATTAAATAAGGGGTCTTTAGTGACAGATAAAACCGTCGCTAAAGCCCCATTGTGGGCGTAGTGGGCGCTGCCCATGCGCACCCGCTCGTCTGCTTGCGCGAGCAATGCTTGCGCATGTTCAATGATCCTCAGCATCGGACGGCTTAAGTCGCGCTTTCGCCTGCTGCACTGTACGCCCGCCCACATGCGATGCCGCGTCCTCGCCATGCATGCAATAGCGCGTCTGCACTATCCGGCATGCAGAGCCATTCGATTGTGATCCAACGCTCGCCTGCGCCCTTCGCCTGCTCGCTGCGGCTCGATCTCGTGCCAACACCTCGTGATAAGGCGCTGAACCGCTGCGCTACGGAGAGGAAATGGTCGCGTGGATGAGTTAAGGCGTGTGAATCCACAGCCGATAAAAAGTTTGCCCTGTCCAAGCACATAAAAGGAGACAATTAACCTCCATTTTATTCAAACTACTCTAAATGCAGGATGATGCATGTTATGCAATATTTATAGCATGCAATGCAATCCTATGCTTAAGAACATGCATAAATAGACATCTTAAGTAGTGTAAACGTGTTTACATCATACCCCCATGCCTATCTTTTGCTAGTCCCTAGGAAAAAGTATATGCTATTTATAAAAGAACTAGGTTGGATTATTTGGGCATGAGTTATTTTCAATCATTAAGAAATTATCCACTTAGGATCTGAACTTTCAAAGACACAACAGTGCCCGAGTATCTGCCAAAATGCAAACTGCCTCAAGCCCTCGCCTTATTTAAAGAAAAATTTCTTTGTCTTTTTTTCCACTTTTCTAATTTTTTTGGATTTTCAAATTTTAGGGTTTAAGAGTGGCTTTCTGCGGCCATTCAACTCACCCAAGATTTGATGAGAACCCTAAGTTTTAAGCATCTTATTGTGAATGTGATAGACTCATTGACCGGCAATTAAAATAGACTTTCGATTTCTACGCCTCTAGGTGACCTCAAAAAGAATTCTGCCTAAAGGTGTATCTTTACAACCGGTAGCTTTCTTCCCACTTTTATTTTTTTATGGGGTCAACACAAGGGTGAATCCAGTGTATATCTCCTCGGTTTATTCTACTTCTCCGCTTCTTCCTAAGTGTTTTTGGAATTTTTTAGTGCATTTACTGAGCTGGGTTCTGGACAACCAGTCGATGAGCTATTACCACAGACAACTTGCCAGCCATACTCGTGCAGGAAGTGTGGTTTATTTCTCTTTTTTTTCTTTTCTCCTTTTCTTTTTGATTTTTTTTTTTTAAGTAGGTGGCTTTCCTGGTCTAAAATTTACCTGAAGGTAGCAAAAAGAGAAAGGTCTAGTGACTGGGCTCTGGACAACCTACCTATGGGCTATTACCCATGATAACTTGCCGGCCATATCACCCTAGAAGGTTCATTAGCTACCCAATTTCTGTTAGAATCGTCGAACAATGAGTCAGTGACAAGATAGTGTGTAGATGCTTAAGACTCAAAATTCCCTCAAATCAGAGGGCGGGTTGATAAGTCATGTACTTATCACCCAAACATATTTACTCCAATTAAAATAGAACTTAGGTTAGCGAGGACTCGAAAACAAATCCACATTTTAGTAGATACACGGGCTGATTAAGTCCAATGACCTGAAGGGTCTTTGTGTTCAAATCATAATGTAGTATTTCTAAAGATTGGAAATTTTCTTAAACCCAAGTTCTCTTTCCTAATTCCATTTTTTTTTTAATAAAAGAAAATAAAACAAATCTACAAAGCTGACGAATGAATTCAGAGATGAATATCCACCCCCCATGCCTATCTAATGTAATGTCCTCATTGTTTTAGGAAGACTTAAAACAGAGTGGAATAGCATAGAAAGTACCTGAATTGCGTGAATGTCAGGTCCGCTCCGAGATGAAAACTAAAAAGAGCTATATAAATGCTGAATTTAGTGCCTTCAGTTAGGCACACTATACAAAGAAGAGAAATAACGAATTCACTGGTGTAGGTCAGAATCAGAATAAACAAAAGAATCCTCTAACCTATCAATAGAGGTCCACAGATGTGGACCAGATTGTGGTGCAGACCCATACCCCATAATCAAGAATATCTTAGGTTCTGGATAAAAATTACCCAAAACCTAAAATCTGTATGCAAGAGGGGTCGGGCCTGCGATTTATGAGGATGCAACCCATGACCAAAAAGTCGAGTTACAGAGAAATTAAGCTCAAAAGGATAATCATTGAATGTATGCTTGGGTTTGACATCCTCAAAACAAATGTCGTAAGGGTCCTGGTTTGATGGTTTAAGCTTAATAGACACCCTTCGACTCAATCTTGTACTTCCTCCGGAACTAGCTTCCCAAATTAGAACTTCCTAGCTCCTATCCTCCTCATTCAGCATGTCAAATTCCAGGACCTCATGTATATTAATCACCCCATCTAAAATCTCCAAGTTTAAATGATGTGGCTGAATCAGAATTGACTTAGGTCTAATTATCTCAAAAATAGAATCATCGATAAGCTCAATGGGGTGTAACTGACAATCAGGGCATTTGATTGAATCCTCCAGAAAATGCGATTCTGGATCATTAATGTGTGACCTAATAAAATTAGTTTCCTCAATTATTGGGCTATCAAATGATCTATCAGATTCCTCAGGCCCAATCGTCTCATAGAAATCATGTTCAGAAAACTCGCGTGAGACTTCGCAACTTGAATCTTCACCATCAAAGAAATCAAGATCCGTATCATTGTATGTCCCAAAATCATCCATAACTTTCTGGTCCATGGAGACATACGTTTCCTCGTACCCCGGCTCAGGGATCTCAGGTGAAGAAATCAGATCATTCTTAATTGGTTGCTCTAATTCAATCTGGTCAGCCTCGTAACACATGTCCCCCCCCAACAGGTGCCTGAGCAGGTTCTATCATTGGCGTTCCTGAAGGGAGTTCATCCTGGGAATCATCCCATGATTGAATCAAAGTGACCATGAATCTCATCTTCAATTTCACTAATTTCCCAAGTAGAAACTCACCCAGGTTCTTATCCTTAACATTCTGGAGCCAATCCAACAACGACTTATTCATATCATCAATCATTTTGATCAAGGGCTCCAATCTCTTAATGCAAGGTATTGAATGAACTTCTAAAGATTGAATGATATTCCTCACGTTAGCCAGAACCTTATCTTGAACCTGGTTACCCTGAACCAAATGGGTTGGTTCAGGGTTTCGCGGGTTTGGGATCAATGCATGGGAATTAACGAATTGAGATTCGTTATACCCTTCCTGATAATAGGTCATTTCAGATTGTTCAAAAGGTGGTGATGACCTAAAGGCAGTGTAATCAGAGGATGGGTAAGAACCGGTGTATCCTTCTTGATTGTAGATCGTATTAGGTTGTCCATGAAAGGTTGACGATCTATAATCGATGTGGCTCTGAGAAGGATAGAAATCACAATCAAAGTGTTCAGGGTTAGACCCTAAACACGGAGGTCCGGAACTGTATCCCCAATCCGAGTTATCCCAACTAACTGAGGGTTGATTACAGTACGAGTCAAGATAATCCTCATGTTGAGGATAATTCAAAACGGGAGGGAAAGAGTAGGAATGCGTGTAATATGTGGAAGGATTCATGAGATACAAGAGGAAGAAAGGCGCCCTGCAATACAAACAATCAAACCTATCCTTAAGTGGGTTAGCCTACAGACCTATAGACTCCCAAAACCCGTCTTGAGATAAAGAAACAATTTGATCTACTTCTGTCTGTTCAATCCAACCAGTTAGAAGGAGGGACTGGGGAGAAGGTTCTTCCTTCGGCTTGTGCATCCGATTCCTAGTGTACCCCCAGCTGCGATCGTTTGATTCTTCCGCTCTAGCTAGACATCAGATTGAACAGTAGAAACAGACTAATCGAAAATAATCTCGTTCTGGGCTCTGAAGAGCGAGTTGAATCCTTAAGGCCAATGTCTACTCTTGTTTTATTTAGGGCTAGGTTTGAGTGTGCTTTGGAATGTGATGGGCCCTTTATATGGGTTGTGCCCTTAATGATTGATTTGTGTGTGTGTGCACAACCAGTTGTTTTCAGGAAAGATTATTTTTGATGTGGTGAATTTTAGAGTTCAAATCTTGCATAGTAGCTTTTAGGATTCAACTTTAGGTGTTTTCAAACAAGTTTCGTTGGCACACCAAGTTTTGTAAGCATAGGTGAAGATGTTTTCCTTTAAAGTTTAAAAAGAATGTGGAGTGCCTGGTAAATCCCTAAGAGTTGAACCTAAGTGGCAGCTACTTGATGAGCTGATTTTAATTGAAGTGGTGTAGCCCAATCAATTCAAACAATTGGCTTGTTGCTCCACTTAATTAGGCACACAAGTGATTACCTAATTTGATTTCTACTCAATTATGTGTTTTTGAATGTGTGTACTGGCTCCAAAGATCGGTTTACCGGTTGAGTTTGAAAATCAGATGAGGTTGTGTACCTCTGTGAGATTTTTTTTTTCTTTTCTTTTTTTTAATGTGGGGTTTGGGGTGGGTGTGGGTGTCAAACAACAAACAATCTAACCTTAGAGTTATAAGAACACCTAGGTTGATTATGTGAAAAAAATAAAATCTAATGGGTGGGAGGTGGGGGATAACTCACAGAACCTTCCACAGCACTTTACTCCAATCTATCGCTTTTGCTTGTCTCGAAAGAGTACCTGCAATCACAATAAGAAAGGAGAGAAGTGAGGTAAATGATTCATAAGTTGTAAAAACATAGAGAAAAATCAAAGAGAGTCGCCTCCCCGGCAACGGCGCCAAAATGTTGAATGTTGGGTTGCTTCGCTAATGTGTTCGATTTTGAAAAACCTATCGTTGTAGCTTGAAAGTGAAGAACTCGTATTCAACAAATAAAATTTATACCGAAATTGAAATTCCGAGTCGAACATAGGGAGGCAGACGTTTGATTTGAAAACTATGCATTTGTTTTTATTTTTCACGAAATAATTCAATTGATTAGAACTACTTACAATAAATAAAGGAGAGAGAGAGAATAAGCGAGAGAATAATACAAACAAAAATCAAAAGAGATATAGAATGCACATGGAATTCATTATCAACAGGGATTGTTCATTACACTAAATATTACGACTAGAAAGCGGGAAAATGATT
This sequence comes from Thalassia testudinum, assembly GCA_037157565.1. Classification (NCBI taxonomy): domain Eukaryota; kingdom Viridiplantae; phylum Streptophyta; class Magnoliopsida; order Alismatales; family Hydrocharitaceae; genus Thalassia; species Thalassia testudinum. The sequence goes on along the minus strand of JAZHRO010000031.1, from coordinate 76,083,575 downwards.
ACACTAGAAAGTGGTAAATCTACTCTAGAAAGCAGTAAAAGAATGGAGAGAGGAATATCCTCCTTGACGGTCACTTGAAGGATGAACTGAACTACTCTAGAAAGCAATAAATCTATTCTAGAAAGCAGTAAAAAGAATGGGGAGAGAGATATCCTCCTCGACGGTCGCTTGGAGGACTAGCCGGACGGGATGATGTCCGGATGAAGGAGGATGAAGTAGGATGAAGGAGGACGAAGTGAAAGAATGGGAACAGGGCAGCACGTCATCGTCGTCGCGGGATCCACTTTTGAAGGGGGACGAAAATTGGACTTTATCTCGCGAGAAACATCCCAGGTGTGGGACAAGCTTCTCTTGAGCTTTGGAGAGGTAGAGAAGAGAAGGAAGGGATGAGAATTTCGTGTGGAGGGGTCTCCTTTTATAGTTGCTAGGAGTGGGGGCAAATTGGTCATTACATCTTGAAAACATTAAATAAGGGGTCTTTAGTGACGGATAAGACCGTCGCTAAAGCCCCATCGTGGGCGTAGTGGGCGCGCGCCTACTCGCGCGTGCAACGCTTACGCACGTTCAGCGATCCTCAGCCATTCGATAGCGAGATCGGACGACTTAAGTCGTGCCTTCGCTCGTTGCGCTGCACGCCCGCCCGCGTGAGATGTCGCGTCCTCGCCATGTGTGTAATAGCGCGTCGGTGCTATCGGGCTTGCAAAGCCATTCGATCGTGATCCGACGCTCGCCCGCACCCTTCGCTTACTCGCTGCGGCTCGATCCCGCGCCAATGCCTCGCGATAAAGCGGTGAACTGTTGTGCTACAGAGAGGAAATGGTCGCACGGACGAGTTAAGTTGTGCTAATCCACAGCCGTTGGATCAAGATCCAATGGCCCAGATCATGCACCTAAATCTTTGAAAAAGCAACAGCGGTCTTGAGGGCCGCTTGGACGGCTTAGAGGTGCCACGTGGCGCCATCTTGGTCGTCCATCTTCTGGATGTTGTAGATGGTGCCACGGGTGTTGGATTGAGTCGATTTTCACATCGTTAGACTGCGATCGTCGATCCGAATCCATCCGTGTAGTCGGATTTATCTTTTGAAGTGTGGATTTACACCATCTTGGCCCTTGATCTTCTAGGGTTCCTCGATCTCTATCTGATGCTACAGATGTCTGATTAGGGCGATCTTTGGAGTCGTTGAACTCCAATCGTTGCCCTGATCACATCTGCATGGTTGGATCTTCGATCCAAGACCCCGATAAAAAGTTTTCTCTGTCCAAGCACATAAAAGGAGACAATTAACCTCCATTTTATTTAAACTACTCTAAATGCAAGATGATGCATGTTATGCAATATTTATAGCATGCAATGCAATCCTATGCTTAAGAAAATTAATAAATAGACATCTTAAGTTGTGCAAATGTGCTTACATCAATGCTTAATAGCATCGAGGAGCGTAATATTGATTTTGACATTCTTGAACATATTTAAGATCTCCTCATTGCTATTGACAAACTTCTTCCTGGGTTTTAACAAGGCTTTAGGAAATGGGACATGAGTAAGATCATTGAATTTAGGGTCCTAAGCCTTGGTTTCTTCCTCTATTTTTTCCCTTCCTTCCTCAGGCTCACCAGGGTTTGATTGACTGGAAGAGGGTAATTTTGGGTCCTGGGTTTGCCTTCCACTCCTCAAAGTAGTGGAGTTTGCAGAAGCATACGGGTTCAGGTCTTAGGGAGGGTTAGGAAAGATCAGAGGGGCTTGGTTAGCCAAATATCTAGGATTGGATGAAGAAGCAGAAGGACCCTACTCAACCACCTGAGCATGTACGTGTGGGTCCCTCGGATTCCTGTACCCTTTGGTTCAATTGCCCTGATTTTGTATGTTACAAGGGTTGGGTACAGGTTGAGATGGCGGAGATCCGAGCTGACAGGTATTATCTGTAAGCCTGGATTGCAAATTGTCCAGCGAAGTTTTCATTTGTTACATGAGCAGGAGCATAGATCCTTGCATTTCCACCATCTGATGGTTCAAGTCATCCTGCCTTGCAGGTTGATGGGCATTCCATGTTGGCTAATTGACCTGCTTAGGGGGCAGCTGAGTGTATACGCGACCATGACCCATTGATCTTTGTGGTGCATAATTGCTGGGTGGAATTTAGGTCTGCTGCCCTAAGCTTTTCCAGGAGAAGTTAGGGTGGTTCCTCTAACCCAGGTTATAGGAGTTAGAATATGGGTTGGACCTAACATTCTCTTGTACAACATAAACATCCTCATAGGGTGAGGATGGCAGGAAAGAAGAAGGATCAGAGAAACTAGGATCAAAGGCCCCAGTTTGGAACCTGTGAGGTTCCGAGTAATGTTGGCTCACAAGTTGAGCTGCTTCCAATTAATTTACGAATTCCTGTCTAGTAGGAACTCATGAAGAATGGAATCTTGAACTATGGGATTGAGTAGATCTAGAAGTATTTGCAGAGTTTCCAGCCATCACTCTTCCATTCTTTTTGCAACCAGGTCCACTTTATCAAGTTTGATGCAAATCAATTCCATATCAAATGAATGAGAGTCCTGAACCTCATTAGCATTTGATCTAGGTTGCTAGGACCGATTGAAAATGTCCATGAAGTCATGATTGATTGAATTCTCACTCATTTTCTCAAAAAAATCATGCACACTATCTGCATCCTTATTGAGGAAATCGCCTCTGAAAGAAGCATTCACGTGATTACGGAATTGCTCAGTCAACCCATAATAAAAAATCTGCACGAGTTGCCATTTCCGAACCTCGTGGTATGGACACTTCCGCAACAGATCCTGAAATGACTCCCAGGCACCATGAAGTTGATCCCCCAATCGCTAGACGAAAGTAGTAATCGCCCATTGATGAACGGGTTTTGGCAAAGTAAAATCAGGGTTTCAAGAACCCGTCATCATAGTTTGCAAAACACGTTATCAAATAAGATTTTTAACCAAAACTCCAAGGGAGTCCCGAGTCAAACACAGAGAGGCAACATTTATTTTCATTGAAATCCGTGCTTCGTGTTGTTTCTTTTTGGTGTTTTAGGCTTTTGCAAATTTTTTGTGGTGTTTTTGTAAAAAGAAGGCAAGCAAGATAACTCACAAAGGAGATGGAAACAAATCTGACATAACATGTAAATGTTTATTACAATATGCTAAAAAATACAAAAGAGAGATAGGGGTGAGAAGAAATCTCCCAAATCAGCTATTTGGCAAGACAACGGCGCTTGGCAGCAGCTTGGACGAAGAGGGTGAGATGCTGGATGATGGAGGTGAGATACTGGAGGACGCTAGGTAGAGAAATGCTTCACCAAGTCTTTGGAATGGGGATGAGGAGCTAGAGGTGATCTTCTAGTGGGATGGAGGTGGGAGGACAGCTCCAAGGCTTCTTATGAAGGTGGTAAGATGGAGGATGAGTATTTGGTGGGGTATAAGAGCATTACACTAATAAGAGGCCTTTAGAGCTTGGGAGTAAACTCTAAGGGAGCTTTGGTAGGTTACTAGAGCTTACGAGTAGGTGGGAGTAGAGTAGGTAGAGGTGGTTTGGAAGGGAAGGGCTCATGGTGTTTATATAGTGGTGGAATGGAGGTGTTTAGCGACATTTAAAATGTCGCTAAAGACCCACCGGGGTGTAGCTATACATTGAATCACCTCTGCTGGCATGAGGAGGCACGGCTGTAGCTGGCACAGTGCATGGAGATCTTCACCTGTTGGATCATGCGTGGATGGATGAGATCATGAGGACGAAGCACACACTTGATGGAGTTTGAATCGCACGCTCAACTGTAGCCATTGGATCTTTCATCGCATGGCTGAGAGGTGTTCGTGGATCATGCCTTCGCTGGTTTGAACGTGCACGGATCGCATGCCTCAAAGATCCGACAACCGAGAGCCCATCAGGTCATCTTAAATGAGCACCTAGGATTGCACGTGTGCGATCTGGCGTGCGTCCTCGCGTTGCTGGGTGGCGTAAGATCACGCGTGAGGAATCTAGATGGCTCGATCAAGATTGAGCGGTCCAATTTTCGCCAACGCTATTGCAGGCGCGGAGGATTGTGGCTCGAACATGCGCCTCTCATTTGAGGAGAGGGTGCGCTACCGTTTGGCCAATGTGATAGATGGTCACGTGGAAAGCGGTGCGGTTGAGCACCTCGACCGTTGGATGAAGATCCAATAGTTGAGATGAAGCCTTCACTGTTGTGCTTTGGTGGGGAGAACTGGCCAATGTAGTGCATGTCTCAGCAGTTGGATTGAGATCCAACAGTTGGGATCCTTCCATGCGTGAAGCTGGGGTGAGGTGGCTCAGGTAGGGTGGCCTAGATGGTGCTATATGGTGCCAATTGGGCCATCCATCTTCTTTTTCTTGTAGAGGGTCCAAGGAGCTTGGATTGGGGTGATTTTCGTGTTGATAGACTGCAATCGTTGCTATGGTTCCATTCGTACGGTCGGATTCTTCATCCAAAGCGTGTAAAGATGTCGCACTACCTCTTGGCCATATAAAATGTTGGAATTAATATACATAATATACAAACTATCTCAAATGCAATGCAATGAATGTTATGCAATATTTATCTATGATATGCAATGCTTGGCCTAGAAACTATCACAAATAAGCATTTTATCATGAATTCATGCATGTTTATCATGCCCCCATGCTTACTTTTTGCTAATCCCTAGCAAAATTAACGTAAATGCTATGTATAAAAGTAGAATTAGGATTTGATCACTTAGGCACAATTTGTTGGTTACTTTAGAAAATTTCAACCCAAGACCTGGTTACAAAAACTCAATAGTGCTCGGGTGTCTACCAGAATGCAGACCGCCCAAGCCCTTGCCTTATTTGAAAAGGGAATATTCATTTTTTTTCTTTTTCTTCTTTTGTAATTTTTTTTGGACTTTCTGAGTTTGAGAGTTTCAGGATAACTTTTTACGGCTACTCAACCCACCCAAGACTTGAAAAGGACCCTAAGTGCTAAGCATCTTGTGAAAGAGTGAAAGACTCACTAGGCGGCCGTTAAAATGAACTTCAAGTTTTTATGACCCTAAGTGACCTTAAGAGTTTATGCTTAAAGGTTTATCTTTCCGAACAGTAGCTTTCTCCCTACTTTTAAATTTTTTTATGGGGTCAACACAAGGGCGAACATAGTGTATATCTCCCCAGTTTATTCTACTTCCCCACTTCTTCCCTAAGTGTTTTGGGAATTATTTGTGCATTTTTGTGAGCTGGGCTCTGGACAACCGGCTAATGGGCTGCTACCCATGGCAACTTGCCAGCCATACTCGTGCGGTGAAGGTGGTTTATTTTTTTATTATTTTTCTTCTTTTTCTATTTTTTTCTATTTTTGAGTACCATTTTTTTTTCTATGTAGGTGACTTCCTTGATCTAAGATTTACCTAAAATCAGTAGAATGAGTATGGTCAAGTAGCTGGCCTGTGGACAACTGGCCAATGGGTTGCTACCCACAACAGCTTGCCAGCCATACTACCCTAGAAAGTTCATTAGCTACCTAATTTCCGAAGAAATCGCCAAAAAGAAAGTCAGTGCAAATAGTGTGTAGATGCTTAGACTTAAAGTTCCCTCAAATCAGAGGGTAGGTTGATAAGTCATGTACTCATCACCCCAATTTACTAACCAAATTAGAATAAAATTACTTGGCGAGGACTCCAGACTAAGTCCACATTCGAGTGGACACCTGGGCTAATTAAGTCCGAAGAGTTGAAGAGTCTAAGTATTCAGGTCCCAAAGTATCAATTCCTAAAGTTTTCAACTCCTACTACCTAAGTTCTCTTCCCCTAATTCTATTTTTTTATTAATAAAATAATAGGAAATTCCTATTACGGCTAACAAAATCATTATTTCATAAGATTTCCACCCCCCATGCTTAGCTAATGCAATATCCTCATTGTTAAAATTAAAGCATGCAAAAGAGTAGAATTGAAAGAATAGCACCTGGTTTCCATGAGATTCTAGTCAGCTCAAAACAACCTTTATGCGTGCTGAGTTTAGTGCCTTCAGCTTGGCGATGTCCTCAATCAAAAATAACTAACAATGAGGCTACAATAACACAGTTTCCGGGTCCCTAGATGTGGGTCTCGGAGAGTGAAAATGGGCTTGCAAAGAGATGATCAATGAAAGTGGCAACCTAGTGGTGCAGACAGAGCCCAAATGGTCTCCAATAGGAGTTTTGTTGATTCAGTATAGAGGAAGTGTGGGTGGATATAGAAATTATGCAATGGTTGGGTGAACAAGGATGATGAGTGATTTGTGATGTGTTGGGGGTTTGTGTGTACTATAGAATACCTAACGTTTCAAGAGTTTCTCCCCAAAATTCAATTTCATCTTCACAATCAAGGTGCTTAATCAAACCATTCTGATCCTCATCATTCCCACCCAAAAGTTGAACCTCAAACTCTAAAAGTTTAGGATGAGGACATTGTTGGGTTTTAAGTTGATCATGTGAATCATCCAACAAATTTCCAATTTCATGGATATCTTCCTCATCCTGGGTTGCCACAGTTTGTTGTATGTCTTCATTGTCCTCAATTATTCCTACAACTGTGTAATTTTCTTCCTGAGTTTGAGTTGAGTTAGCCATTAAAAGGTTGTCTAAGGTATGTATGGCCATTACCTCCTCTATTCTACCAAGCACCTTCATCAAACCACACTTAATTTTATCCTTCTTTGAGACGTCAAAAATATTAAATCAATTTATGTTGAAACGTCGGAGGACTACGTTATCGGATTTGGTTTTGAAAACCTGTCGTTGTAGTTTGAATAGTAAAGAACTCGGGTTCAACAAATAAAATTTATATCGGAATAGAAATCTTGGGTCGAACTCAAGGAGGTTATGTCGATCCAAATTCGCAATTATATTATTTTTGTGTTTTGTTAAAAAATGGAGTAATTACAATGAAATGAAGTACTATAGACAATAAGAGAAAGAGAGAGAGAGAAAACATCCACTTGATATTGCAAAAGGTTTGTACAACTAAGGAAGTGAGAAATTACACTAGAAAGCAAGAAAACTATTACAACTAGAAAGTAGGAAAATTCTACTCTAGAAAGCAGGAAAAAGGAATGGGAGAGAGAAGTTATCCTCCTCGATGATCGCTTGGAGGACAAGCCAGACGAGACGACGCCTAGAAGACGAGGAACGGAGCAGGAAGAAGGAGGTGGAGGCAGGAAGAACGAGAACGAGGCAGCACGTCATCGTCGTCGTGGGATCCGCTTCCGGAATGGGGGCGAAAATTTGATTTTATCTCTTGAGGAGCATCCTAGGTGTAGGACAAGCTTCTCTTGAGCTTTGGAGAGGGAGAGAAGAGAAGGGATGAGAAATTCGTATGGAAGGGGACTCCTTTTATAGTTTCAAGGAGTGGGAGCATTTTGGTCATTATAATTTGAAAAGCATTAATTCAGGACCTTTAGTGACGGATAAATCCGTCACTAAAGGCCTAAACGTGGCCTTCGTGGGTGCCGCTCGCGTGCCCGGTCCTCTTCCGTGCCTAAAATGCATGCTCACTTTCTTCAAATCTTAGATCGCTTCTCGCCGCGCCTCAACTGCGCGTGCCTACTAGTGAGATCTTGTGTCCTCGCCGCATGTCCGATCGCGTGTGGGTGCTATTGGCTGCGCAACGCCGTTGGATCACAATCGCACGATTCCGCTCCCCTACGTGCTCACTCACCCCCACTCCAATTTGAGCCTCCCAAGTCTCGAACGGGTGTCTCTTCTTCTCGATAGCGCGCTCGACCAACGCGCTGTGGGCGCGATTGTGTCGAGGGCTTGTTTTGTGCGCGTGCACCCCGCAGCTATTGGATGAGCATCCAACGGTGAAGAAGCATTGATCAAATGAAGAGGAAAGGCTGCAGTGGGTGCATGCGGCTGATTGGGCAGCTAGGATGGCACCATGTGGTGCCATCTCAGCCGTCCATCTTTTAAGTATTGTAGATGATGCCACAGGTGTCGGATTAGATCGATTTTCACGCTGTTAGGTTGTGATCGTCAATCCGAATCCATCTATGCGATCGGATTTGTCGTCTGAGGTGCGAATTAACACCATCTTGTCCTTTGATCTTTAGGATTCCTCGATCTCTATCTGGTGCTACGGATATCCGATTAGGGCGATCTTGGAGTCGTTGAACTCCAATCATCGCCCTGATCAGATCTGTATGATTGGATCTTCAATCCGAGGTCCCGATAAAAAGTCGCCCTATCCCTGACCATAAAAAGGAGATAATTACTGTACAATTTATACAACTTAATCTAAATGCATGATTATGCATGTTATGCACTATTTACAATGAATGATGCTAATGTGACACTAAGAACATGCATTAATAGACATTTTAGGTTAATCAGATGTATGCACATCACACCCCCAAGCCTATCTTTTGTTAGTCCCTAGAAAAAACTACATGCCATTTATAAAAGAATTAGGTTGGATTACTTGGGCATAAGTTATTTTCAACATTAAGAAATTTTTTACTTAGGATCTGAACTTTCAAGGACACAACGCCCGGGTATCTGCTGTTGTTATGCATAAAGTGCGTGTTTTCTAGGAAAACACATCATAGTATAGTGTGCAATACGATCCAACAAAGATATTTGTAAAAAGCTAACGAGACTTGAGTCCTGGTAGTTCGTCTTTGGGAGGCATTTGTTCTACTTTAGAATTCGATCTTATACCGCTCTACTATGTTTAAAATCGCATGCCAATTTCCAATCTCCTGATTAAGATTTCACCACTTCTATTATGAACCCTAATTACATGCGCATGTGTTAAATAAATCACAAAGGTGAAAGTGTGAGTTTCTGTGCGCACGATTCTAGTGAGGTGGTGGTTGTTTATAGAAAATGCATCTATCGCCAGATTTTCTATTTTTTCAGGAAACGACATGCTTGTTGCATAATAGATAAACAAGTGAAAATAGGCAACTTGAATCACGCAAACAGGATGGCAATCAATAAGCTCATGGTGATTTCAAAACATAGACATATATATGTAGAAAATATATTTTTCATTCATTCATTTGGGGAGTGTTTGCAACATGAACTTGTAGAGGAAAGCTTGTACATGAATGCTTAAAAATGTAAATCTAGCTATCATAAAATGATTGCAAACAAGAATCTACGGGGGGGATTTTTCATGCATCATTTGGGGAGAATAAGGACTACACTACTAAGTAGTAATTAAAAGCAGTAAAGCTATGAAGAGCATAAACTACTAATCTAGATCTAGCAGAATAGAAGGGCATTCGGAGGTGGTCTCCGATGGCCTTGGAGTGGTCGGGAGGAGAATGAGGGGCGGCCAATGGAGCTTAGGCCGGCCCTTAGAGAGAGAGAGGAGTGATCCTAATGTGGATCTAAAAATTGAATGGCTCTTGGTTGCTAATTTTAGCAACCAAGGCAACCACACATGGTAGAGAGTTCTAGAGAACTCTAGGCTAGGTATTTTCATGTGGCTGGTGTGTGTGGGTGCGTGCGGGTGTGTGTGGGTCAAAAGTTAGGTGGGTAGGTTCATTAGGTTAGGTTCTAGTGGGTTTAGGTCAAGGCATGTCTCAAATTAGGGTTATAAACCCTAATTCACTAAGGTAAAGTGCAATTAAACTTAGTACAAGTTTAATTGGGTGTGTGGAAACTTAATTGAGAATAAAACAACTCAATTAATTTAGGTCTAGGTCAATTGGACTCTCACTGAGTCCAATTGGACAGAGTGTGCTGAGATCAGGGCTCAATTGGACTCAATGAGTTCAATTGAATAGGCTGATGGAATTGACTAAGATCCAAGTCAATTAGGTTTAGTGAGGATCTAATTATGTCCTTAAGGAGGTCTAGAGGTGATGTACTAGGGTCAGGGCACCTTAATTTAGGTTCCTATGGGGTTGGAATTGGGTTTAGGGACCTAGAGATCCAAGATCAAGGCTTGAATCTTAAAACAGGAACTGGAGAGCAATATCAGACATCTAATAATAGTGTCAAACATCTTATACTCAAAAATCAGAAGTCCAAACTTGTTGTCTGGACGTCCAATCAGAGTCAGGAAGGATTCAAGGTTCTGTCTTGGGTATTCTGTAGAAATTGGATGTCTGACCAATTGTCTGGATGTCCAATAACACTGCAGAAGTGGGTTTAAGGTGTGCGGGAGTTGGCTAAGGGTTCTGGAAGTCCTATAATTCATCTGGACGTCCAGATAAAGGTTGGAATTATGGTTTTAAGGTTTCCTAGGGTGTGGTGACCTAATCTAAGGGTAGCTAAGGCTTGGGGAAGTCTCTAGGCTATCCTAGGGCTAGGATGGACCTAAGCTCTTCACATTTTTCTGCTTTATTCCTACTTAATAGAATAGCAAACCTAACTCTGTTACATCATTATTCGTACATCTAATCTAAGTCTTTTACTCCAGCTCTGCTGCAACACCCGTTATTCCTGATCTAGCTTCAGATCTTGCTCCAGATCCAGCTCCTTGTCAGCTTATTGCCTGCAATCGACATAATGCACTTAATCAGCACATTATAACATTATTTTATGCATAGCTAAAGTAAAGCAGTAAAGATGAAGATAATGCTTATGCATGCATGAATTACCCTAACTTATGCTAAGTCCTAGCCTAATTTAGGTCAATTAAGACCTATGATTGCTGCGTAATCATCTGCCAAAATGCACCGCCTCAAGCCCTCGCCTTATTCAAAGAAAATTTTCTTTTTTCTCTTTTTCTTCTTTTCTAATTTTTTTTTTTTAGATTTTTGAGTTTAGGGTTAAAGAGTGGCTTCTACGGCCATTCAACCCACCCAAGATTTGATGAGAACCCTAAGTTCCAAGCATCTTATTGTGAATGTGATAGACTCGTTGATCGGCAATTAGAACGGACTTCTGGTTTCTACGCCTCTAGGTAACCTTAAAAAGAGAGTTCTGCCTAAGGGTGTACCTTTATGACCGATAGCTTTCTCCCTACTTTTATTTTTATGGGTCAACACAAGGGTGAATCCAGTGTATATCTCCCCGATTTATTCTACTTCTCCACTTCTTCCTAAGTGTTTTAGGAATTTTCAGTGCATTTCATGAGCTGGGTTTTGGACAACCGGTCGATGAGCTGTCACCACTGACAACTTGCCAGCCATACTTGTGCAGCGAACTGTGGTTTATTTCTTTTGTTTTCTTTTTCTTTTCTCATTTTCTTTTTCTTTTTGACTTTCTTTTTTTTTTTTTTTAAGGATGTGGCTTCCCTGGTCTAAGATTTACTTAAAGGCAGCAAGAAGAGAATGGTCCAGTGATTGGGCTTTGGACAACCTACCTATGGGCTGTTACCCATGATAACTTGCCAGCCATATCACCCTAGAAGGTTCATTAGCTACCCAATTTTCATTAAAACCGCCAATCAACAAGTCAGTGAAAAGATAGTGTGTAGATGCTTTAGACTTACAGTTCCATCAAATCAGAGGGTGGGTTGATAATTCGTGTACTTATCACCCAAACTTATTTAATCAAATTACAATAAAATTAAGATGGCGAGGACTCGAAAAGCAAATCCACATTTTAGTGGATACACAGGCTGATTAAGCCCAAAGACCTGAAGGGTCTTTGTGTTAAGATCCTAATGTAATATTTCCTAAGATTGAGAAGTCCTAATGTCCAAGTATTACTTCCTAATTCAATTTTTTTTTATGTATATATAAGAAGAGAAATAAAATTTACAAGAATTTCACAGAGCTGACAAAATGATTCAAAAATGAATCCACCCCCCCATTCCTAGCTGATGTAATGTCCACATTGAGAAAAAGAGACATGAAAGGAAGGGTAGAGTATGGAAGATATTACCTAAATATGAAGCTCGAGTCAGTTTTGTGTCATATGTACAATTGCTGAGTTTAATGCCGTCAGCTAGGCAAAGTTCAGCCAAAGAAGTCACAACATGGCTAGAGCAACCGTGTCTAAGATAGGTTCTAGACGAGTACGGTCAATAACAGGCTTCAGACATTGACCATTGACTTTGAATGAATTACCCATCTTCGGGTCAGAGATCTGAATGGCTCCGTTTGGAAAAATCTGGTCGATAATGAACTGGCCATTCCATTTCGACCTAAGTTTCCTGAGAAAGAGCTTAAGTTGAGAATCGAATAACCAGACCTTCTGGTTCAGCTCAAAGCTCTTACGAGAAATCAATTGATCATGAAGGGCTTTGGTCCGAGCCTTGTAGATATTGGCATTCTCATATGCATCATTTCTAAGCTCTTCCAACTTAAATAGTTGGAGTTTCCTGGTCTTCCCGGCTAAACTCAGATCTAAATTGCACTGCTTGATTGCCCAAAATGCCCTATGTTCAATCTCTATGGGTAAATGGCACGCCTTTCCATACACCAGACAAAACGGAGACATGCCGATGGGCATTTTATATGCCGTATAGTAGGCCCAAAGAGCGTCCTCAAGCTTTTGAGTCCAGTCTTTGCGATCAGGCCTAACCGTTTTCTACAGAATATCCTTAATCTTCTGATTAAAAATCTCAGCCTGTACATTCATCTGGGGATGGTAAGGTGTGAAGATTCGGTGATTAACCCCCCATTTAGCTAGCAAATTACAGAACTAGGCATTAGTGAAATGACTGCCACCATCACTGATGATGGCCCTTGGAATCCCGAACCTGCTGAAGATGTTTTTGTTGACAAAATCGATGACCACCTTGTGGTCATTAGTTTGGGTGGGAATCGCCTCAATCCATTTGGGCACGTAATCAACAGCGACGAGAATGTACTGATGTCCAAATGAAGGGAGAAAGGGCCCCATGAAATCGATGCCCAAAACGTTGAAGATTCGATAGGAAGAATTGGGCTTATGGGCATCATATCTCTCTTAATTATGCTTCCGAGTGCCTGACATCGGGAACACAACCTTGAGAAATCCTAGGCATCCTTGAATAAAGACGGCCAATAGAATCTAGATTGCAAAATTTTTGCAGCCGTCTTTTTCCCGGAGAAGTGTCCACCACACGCAGATGCATGGTAGAACTCCAGTATACTGTTGAATTCGTTCTCTGGAACACATCGGTGAATAATTAGATCAGAGCCGATGCGGTACAGTTCAGGGTCCTCCCAGAAGTAGTATTTGGCCTTAGATTTGAGTCTATCCCGTTGTTGCTTGGTCCAATCCTGGGGGATTTGACCAACGGCCAAATAATTAATAATGTCAGGAAACCATGTGGTTTGGACACGTGAAACTGTAAGGATGGTTTCGTTCGGAAAAGTATCAGCAATCGGGATGTCCGGAAGAGAAGAATTACTTAGAAGTCTCGACAAATGATCCGCCACCACATCTTGTACCCCCGGATTTATCCTTAATTTCAAGATCAAATTCTTGAAGCAGAAGAATCCAATGAATAAGCTGGGGTTTGGCATCCTTTTTGGCCAAGAGATGTCTCAAGGTCGAATGGTCGGTATAAATAATGACATGAGACCCTAAGAGATAAGCCCTGAATTTTTCCAAAGCAAATACTATGGCTAGTAATTCCTTCTCAGTAACAGTGTAATTCCTCTGGGCTTCATCTAGAGTTTTACTAGCGTAGTAGATGACAGAGGGCTTCTTGTCAGCTTTCTAACCCAAAATAGCCCCGACCACGTAATCAGAAGCATCGGTCATGATCTCAAAAGGGGTTGTCCAAATCGGTGGTTGCAACACCGAAGCACAAGTGACTGCCGTTTTAAGAAAATCAAATGCCTTACGACATGATTCATCGAAAACAAATGGCATTTCTTTGGCGAGAAGATTGCTCAGAGGACGAGCAACCTTCGAAAAGTACTTGATGAATCTCCTGTAAAATCCTACGTGACCAAGAAATGATCGAATTTATTCAACAGATGTGGGAGGAGGAAGTTTAGCGATAGCATCAACCTTAGCTTTATCCACTTCAATTCTCCGTTCAGAGATTACATGACCCAAGACAATGCCTTCTCGTGTCATGAAATGACTCTTTTCCCAGCTAAGGAAAAATCTTGTTTTGATGCATCGTTTAAGAATCATTTCTAGATTAGCTAGACAAGAGTCAAACGATTCTCCAAAAATAAAGAAATTATCCATGAAGACTTCTATAAACTCTCCCACAATGTCAGAGAATATGGCTAACATACACCTTTGAAAAGTCGCAAGTGCATTGCATAAACCGAATGGCATCTTACGGAAAGCAAAGGTTTCGTAGGGACAGGTAAAAGTAGTTTTTTCCTGATCCTCGGGATGGATAGGAACTTGGTTGTATCCTGAGTAGCCATCAAGAAAATAGAAGTACTTCTACTTGGCTAATCTTTCCAAGATTTGATCAATGAAAGGCAGAGGGAAATGATCCTTTTTCGTGGCTGTGTTTAGCTTCCTGTAATCGATACAATCCCTCTAAGAGGAAGATGAACGAGTTGTGACAGATTCTCATCTCTCATTAGTCACAACGGTAATCCCGACTTTCTTGGGAACAATTTGCACGGGACTTACCCAAAGATTATCAGAAATTGGATAAATGATTCTTGCATCAAGCCACTTAATAATCTCCTTTTTGACTACTTCTATCATATTTGGATTTAATCTCCACTGCATCTGGCGAGAAGGGTGGGATCCATCTTCCAAAAATATTCTATGATTGCAATAAGATGGCTTGATCCCCTTAAGGTCATAAATGGTCCAACCAATTGCTTCCTTGTTGTTGAACGTACGAGTTGCTATGCTAACGTGTTTGGTTTTGAAAAACCTGCCGTTGTAGTTTGAAAGCGAAGAACTCGTGCTAAACAAATAAAATTTATACTGAAATTGAAATTCCGGGTCGAACACAAGGAGGCGGACGTTTGACTTAAAAACTACCCGTTTAATTTTATTTGTCACGAAGTAATTCAATTGATTAAAACTATCTAACTATTTACAATAAATAGAAGAGAGAGAGAGTAAGAGAGAGAGAGATTATTACAAACAGAAATCAAAACAAGATGGAGAATGAATAGGAAATTCATCATTAAAGAGATTGTTTGTTTCACTAATCATTACAACTAGAAAGCCGAAAATAATTACACTAGAAAGTAGTAAATTTACTCTAGAAAGTATTAAAAGAATGGAGAGAGAAATATCATCTTCGACGGTCGCTTGGAGGATGAGAATAACTACTCTAGAAAGCAATAAATCTATTCTAGAAAGCTGTAAAAAGAATGGAGAGAGAAATATCCTCCTCGATGGTTGCTTGGAGGACGAGCCGGACGGGACGACACCTGAACGAAGGAGGACGAAGTAGGATGAAGGAAGACGAAGCAGAAGAACGGGAACGGGGTAGCACGTCATTGTCGTCGCGGGATCCACTTCCGAAGGGGGACAAAAATTTGACTTTATCTCACGAGAAGCATCCCGGGTGTGGGACAAGCTTCTCTTGAGCTTTGGAGAGGTAGAGAAGAGAAGGGGATGAGAATTTCATGTGGAGGGGGTCTCTTTTCATAGTTGCAAGGAGTGAGGGCAATTTGGTCATTTAAATCTCAAAACAATAAATAAGGGGTATTTAGTGACGGATAAACCGCCGCTAAAGCCCCATTGTGGGCGTAGTGGGAGCTACTCGTGCGGCTGCTGGCTTTCACGCGTGCTTGACGCTTGCACACGTCCACTGAATCTCAGTCGTCCGATCGCAAGATCGGACGACTTAAGATGCGCCTTCCCCGCTCCTCAACGTGGGCCTACCCGCGTACAATCCTGCGTGAGGTGTGGGCGTGCGATAGTGCATGGGCTCTATCAAGCGCCCGCAATCACTCGATCGATATCTGACTCTCGGCCGCACCCGCTCGTCCGCGTCGCTCGCCTTCTCGCGCGTCGCCTACTCGCGATAACACCCTCGCCCACTGCGTTGCAGAGCGTGGATGGGCACGAGGATGTTTTAAGGCGTGAGGATCCACAGCCGTTGGATCGAGATCCAACAGCCTAGATCGCATGCCAAAACTTCTTTGAAAAAACAACGGCAGTCTATAGGGTCGTTTGATGGATGAGATGGCGCCACGTGGAGCCATCTTGGCCATCCATCTTCTGAATGTTGTAGATGGTGCCACGAGTGTCAGATTGAGTTGATTTTCACGTCGTTAGGCTGTGATTATCGATCTGAATCCATCCATGCGGTCGGATTTGTCGTTTGAAGTGAGGATTTACACCATCTTGGCCATTGATCTTCTAGGGTTCCCCGATCACTATCTGATGCTACAGATGCTTGATTAGGGCGATCTTGGAGTCGTTGAACTCCAATCGTCACCCTGATCACATCTATATGGTTGGATCTTTGATCCGAGGCCCTGATAAAAAAATTACCCTGTTCATAAAAGGAGACAATTAACCTCCAATTTTTTCAAACTACTCTAAATGCAAGATGATGCATGTTATGCAATATTTATAGCATGTAATGCAATCCTATGCTTAAGAACATGCATAAATAGACATCTTAAGTAGTGTAAACGTGTTTACATCATACCTCCATGCCTATCTTTTGCTAATCCCTAGCAAAAACTATATGCTATTTATAAAAGAATTAGGTTGGATTATTTAGGCATGAGTTCTTTTCAATCATTAAGAAATTATCTACTTAGGATCTGAACTTTCAAAGACACAACAGTGCCCGAGTATCTGCCAAAATGCAAACCGCCTCAAGCCCTCTCCTTATTCAAAGAAAATTTTCTTTTTCTTTTTTTCCTCTTTTCTAATTTTTTTGGATTTTCAAATTTTAGGGTTTAAGAGTGGCTTTCTACGGCCATTCAACTCACCCAAGATTTGATGAGAACCCTAAGTTTTAAGCATCTTATTGTGAATGTGGTAGACTCGATGACCGGCAATTAAAACGGACTTCCGATTTCTACGCCTCTAGGTGACCTCAAAAAGAATTCTGCCTAAAGGTGTATCTTTACAATCGATAGCTTTCTCCCTACTTTTATTTTTTTATGGGGTCAACACAAGGGTGAATCCAATGTATATCTCCCCGCTTTATTCTACTTCTCCACTTCTTCCTAAGTGTTTTGGAAATTTTTTAGTGCATTTACTGAGCTGGGTTCTGGACAACCGGTCGATGAGCTGTTACCACTGACAACTTGCCAGCCATACTCTTGTGGCGAAGTGTGGCTTATTTATTTTTTTTCTTTTCTCCTTTTCTCTTTGATTTTTTTTAAGTCAGTGATATGGCTGGCAAGTTATCGTGGGTAACAACCCATAGGTAGGTTGTCCAGAGCCCAGTCACTGGACCTTTTTCTCTTTTTAGGTAGGTGGATTCCCTGGTCTAAGATTTACCGAAAGGCAGCAAAAAGAGAAAGGTCCAGTGACTAGGCTCTGGACAACCTACCTATGGGCTGTTACCCACGATAACTTGCCAGCCATATCACCCTAGAAGGTTCATTAGCTACCCAATTTCCGTTAGAATCGCCAAACAATGAGTCAGTGACAAGATAGTGTGTAGATGCTTAAGACTCAAAATTCCCTCAAATCAGAGGGCGGGTTGATAAGTCATGTACTTATCACCCAAACTTATTTACTCCAATTACGATAGAATTAAGATGGCGAGGACTCGAAAGACAAATCCACATTTTAGTGGATACATGGACTGATTAAGTCCAAAGACCTTAATGGTCTTTATGCTCAGATCATAATGTAGTATTTCATAAGATTGAAAATTTTCTTAAACCCAAGTTTTCCTTCCTAATTCAACTTTTTTTTGTAATAAAAATAAACAAATCTATGGAGCTGATGAATAAATTTAGAGATGAATATCCACCCCCCATGCCTATCTAATGCAATGTCCTCATTGTATTAAAAAGACATAAAATAGAGTGGAATAGCGTAGAAAGCACCTGAATTGCGTGAGTGTCAGGTCCGCTCCGAGATAGAAACTAAAAAGAACTGCATAAATGCAGAGTTTAGTGCCTTCAGCTAGGCACACTATACAAAGAAGAGAAATGAAGAATTCGCAGGTGCAGGTCAGAATCAGAATAAACAGAAGAATCCTCCGACCTGTAAGCAGAGGTCCACAGATGTGGACCAGATTGTGGTGCAGACCCATACCCCATAATCGAGAATATCTTAGTTTCTGGATAAAAATTACCCAAAACCTAAAATCTGTATGCAAGCGGGATCGGGCCTGCAATTATTGAGGGTGCAACCCAAGACCAAAAAGTCGGGTTACAGAGAATTGAAGATCAAAAGGATAATCATTGAATGTGTGCTTGGGTTGGACATCCTCAGAACAGATGTCGTAAGGGTTCTGATTTGATGGTTTCAACTTAAAAGGAACCCTTCGACTCAATCTTCTATTTCCTCCAAAGTTAACTTCCCAAATCAGAACTTCCCAACTCCTATCCTCCTCAATTAGAATGTTAAATTCTGAGACCTCTTGCATGTTAATCACCCCGTCTGAAATCTCCAAGTCTAAATGATGTGGTTGAATCAAAATTGACTTGGGTCTAATTATCTCAGAAATAGAATCATTAATAAGCTCAATGGGGTGTAACTGACAATCAAGTCATTGAATTGAATCCTCCAGAAAATGTGATTCTGGATCCGTAATGTGTGCCCTAATAAGATCAGTTTCCTCAGTTCTTGGGCTATCAAATGATTTATCGGATTTCTTAGGCCGAATCGTCTCACAAAAATCGTGCTCTGTAAACTTGTGTGAGACTTTGCAAATCGAATCTTCACCATTAAAATCAAGATCCGTATTAATGTATGTCTCAAAATCATCTGTCACTTTCTGATTCACGGAGACATTTGTTTCCTCGTACCCC
This sequence comes from Thalassia testudinum, assembly GCA_037157565.1. Lineage (NCBI taxonomy): Eukaryota > Viridiplantae > Streptophyta > Magnoliopsida > Alismatales > Hydrocharitaceae > Thalassia > Thalassia testudinum. Next base: position 76,064,830 of record JAZHRO010000031.1, on the reverse strand, counting down.
GGCTTAGGGATCTCAAGTGAAGAAATCAGATTTTCTTTAATTAGTTGCTCTAATTCAATCTGGTCAACCTCGTAACACGTGTCCCCCCCAACAGGTGCCTGAGTAGGTTCTGTCATTGGCTCTCCTGAAGGGAGTTCATCCTAGGAATCATCCCACGACTGAAGTAAAGCGACCATGAATCTCATCCTCAATTTCGCTAATTTCCCAAGTAGAAACTCACCCGGGTTCTTATCCTTAACATCCTGGAGCCAATCCAACAATGACTTGTTCAAATCATCAATCATTTCAATCAGGGGCTCCAATCTCTCAATGCAAGGTATTGGCTGAACTTCTAAAGATTGAATGATATTCCTTAAGTTAGCCAGAACCTTATCTTAAACCTAGTTACCCTGGACCAAATGAGTTGGTCCAGGGTTGGGCGAGTTTGGGGTCGAAGCAAGGGAATTAACGAATTGAGATTCGTTATACCCTTCCTGATAATAGGTCATTTCAGATTATTCAAAAGGTGGTGATGACCTAAAGGTAGTGTAATCAGAGGATGGGTAGGGATTAGTGTATCCTTCTTGATTGTAGATCGTATTAGGTTGTTCATGAAAGGATGATGATCTATAATTGATGTGGCTCTGAGAATGATAGCAATCGCAATCATAGTGTTCAGGGTTAAATCCTAAACACGGAGGTCCAGAACTGTATCCCCAATCCGAGTTATCCCAACTAATTGATGGTTGATTACAGTACGAGTCAAGATAATCGTTATGTTGAGGATAATTCAAAACAGGAGGGAAAGAGCGAGAATGCGTGTAATATGTGGAAGGATTCATGATAAGTGGGAGGAAGAAAGGTGCCCTGCAATCAATCAAACCTGTCCTTAAGTGGGTTAGCCTATAGACCTACAGATTCCCAAAACCCGTCTTGAGATAAAGGAACGATTTGATCTACTTCTGTCTATTCAATCCAACCAGTTAGAAGGAGGGATTGGGGAGAAGGTTCTTCCCTCGGCTTGCACCTCCGGTTCCTAGTGTACCCCCCAGCCGCGATCGTTTGATTCTACTCCCCTAGCTAGACATCAGATTGAACAGTAGAAACAGACTAATCGAAAATAATCTCATTCTAGGCTCTGAAGAGTGAGTCAAATCCTTAAGGCCAACGTCTACACTGTTTTATTTAGGGCTAGGTTTGAATGTGCTTTGGAATGTGATGGGCCCTTTGTATGGGTTGTGTCCTTAATGGTTGATTGATTTGTGTGTGCGTGCACAACCAGTGGTTTTCAAGCAAGATTACTTTTGATGTGGTGAATTTTAGAGTTCAAATCTTGCTTAGTAGCTTTTAGGATTCAACTTTAGGTGTTTTCAAGCAAGTTTCGTTGGCACACTAGGTTTTAAAAGCACAGGTGAAGATGTTTTCCTTTAAAGCTTAAAAAGAATGTGGAGTGCCTAGTAAATCCCCAAGAGTTGAACCTAAATGACAGCTACTTGATGAGTTGATTTTAATTGAAGTGGTGCGGCCCAATCAACTCAAACAATTGGCCTGTTGCACCACTTAATTAGGCACACAAGTGATTACCCAATCTGATTTCTACTCAATTATGTGTTTGAATGTGTGTACCGGCTCCAAAGATCGGTTTACCGGTTGAGTTTGAAAATCAGATGAGGTTGTGTACCTCTGTGAGATTTTTTAATTTTTCTTTTTTTTAATGCGGGAGTTGGGGCAGGTGTGAATGTCAAACAACAAACAATCTAACCCTAGAGTTTATAAGAACACCTAGGTTGATTGATGTTTGTGTTATTATGTTGTGGAATGAAATCTAATGGGTGGGATGTGGGGGATAACTTACAAAACCTTCCACAGCACTTTACTCCAATCTACCGCTTTTGCCTGTCTCGAAAGAGTACCTGCAATCACAATAAGAAAGGAGAGAAGTGCGGTAAATGATTTATAAGTTAGAACACGCAAAGAGAAATCAAATAGCGTCGCCTCCTCGGCAACGGCGCCAAAATGTTGAACGTACGAGTTGCTACGCTAACGTGTTTGGTTTTAAAAAGCCTGTCGTTGTAGTTTGAAAGCGAAGAACTCGTGTTCAACAAATAAAATTTATACCGAAATTGAAATTCTGGGTCGAACACAGGGAGGCAGACGTTTGATTTAAAAACTACGCGTTTGATTTTATTTGTCACAAAGTAATTCAATTGATTAAAACTATCTAACTATTTACAATAAGTAGAAGAGAGAGAGTAAGAGAGAGGGAGAATATTACAAACAGAAATCAAAACAAGATGTAGAATGAATAGGGAATTCATCATTAAAGAGATTGTTTGTTTCACTAATCATTACAACTAGAAAGACGAAAATAATTACACTAGAAAACAGTAAATTTACTCTAGAAAGCATTAAAAGAATGGAGAGAGAAATATCCTCCTCGATGGTCGCTTGGAAGACGAGATGAACTACTCTAGAAAGCAGTAAATCTATTCTAGAAAGTCGTAAAAAGAATGGAGAGAGAAATATCCTCCTCGACGGTTGCTTAGAAGACGAACCGGATGGGACGATGCTTGGATGAAGGAGGACAAAGCAGGATGAAGGAGGACAAAGCAGAAGAACGGGAACGGGGCAGCACGTTGTCGTCTTCACGGGATCCACTTCTAAAGGGGGCCGAAAATTTGACTTTATCTCGCGAGAAGCATCCCGAGTGTGGGACAAGCTTCTCTTGAGCTTTGGAGAGGAAGAGACGAGAAGGAAGGGGATGAGAATTTTGTGTGGGGGGGGTCCCCTTTCATAGTTGTAATGAGTGAGGGCAATTTGGTCATTTAAATCTCAAAACATTAAATAAGGGGTCTTTAGTGATGGATAAAACTGTCGCTAAAGCCCCATTGTGGGCTTAGTGGGTGCTACTCGTGCGGCTGCTGGCTTCACGTCCGCTTAACGCTTGCACACCTCCGTTGAATCTCAACCGTTCAATCGCGAGATTGGACGGCTTAAGATGCGCCTTCCCCTCTCCTCAATGCGCGCCCGCCCACGTATAATCCTACGTGAGGCATGGGCGTGTGATAGCGCGTGGGTGCTATCGAGCGCCCGCAGCTGCTCGATCAAGATCTGATGCTCGACCGCACCCGCTCGTCCGCTCAGCTTGCCTTCTCGCGCAATTCGATCGTGCGTCGCCTACTCGCGATAACACCCTTGCCCACTACACTGCGGAGTGTGGATGGGCATGGGTATGTTTTAAGGCATGCGGATCCACAGCCATTGGATCAAGATCCAATGGCCCAGATCGCATGCCAAAACTTCTCTGAAAAAGTAGCGGTGGTCTATAGGGCTGGTTAGACGGCTGAGATGGCACCACGTGGCGCCATCTTGGCCATCCATCTTCTGGATGTTGTAGATGGTGCCACGAGTGTCGGATCGAGTTGATTTCCGCACCTTTAGGCTTCGATCGTTGATCTGAATCCATCCGTGCGGTCAGATTTGTCATTTGAAGTGTAGATTTACACCATCTTGGCTCTTGATCTTCTAGGGTTCCCCAGTCACTATCTGATGCTATAGATGCTTGATTAGGGTGATCTTGGAGTCGTTGAACTCCAATCGTCACCCTGATCACATCTGTACAGTTGGATCTTCGATCCGAGGCCCTGATAAAAAGTTTTCCTTGTCCAAGCACATAAAAGGACACAATTAACCTCCAATTTATTCAAACTACTCTAAATGCAAGATGATGCATGTTATGCAATATTTATAGCATGCAATGCAATCCTATGCTTAAGAACGTGCATAAATAGACATCTTAAGTAGTGTAAATGTGTTTACATCACTTGTGCTCCTTCAGGAACTTAATCAATTTAATATCCTGCTCCATTATTAATTTAGCACTAATAATCACAAGGAGCATCTTGTGTGGCCCTAAAAATTGATATTTCAAATTCTCAGACAATGGTTTTAGTTCAAGCTGGGGTGGGTTGATGATTGAAGGTAAGGAAGATGCTGATGACTCATCAAGAGGAAGAGGTTGAGAGTGAAAAAAATCAATAACCTCTTTAAAAGATGGCAGGTCTGCCATAGAAGGTTCAGGTCCAATTCATCATCAAAGGAGGAACTTTCAATTGCAGAAACCATCATACAAGTTTCAATGTTCACATTATCATCCTCAAGTTCCTCGATAAATCCACAATCCTCAAATTTATTAATCACCTTAAAAATATCCAATTTCATTCGTTGATCCCCAAAGGTGATTTCCATGCTACCGTTTTCACAGTTAATGTTGGCCTTAGCGGTAGCAGGAACGGATGCCCCAGAATGATGAGCGTGTTCCTCAGATTTTCGGGTATATCCATGTCAAGGAGAAGGAAATCTATAGGAAAATAGAAATCCTTAAACTTAATAATAACATCTTCAATAACGCCTCACGGATTTGTGATCGAACGGTTCGCTAACTACAGTGTTACTGAAGTCGGCCAAAGTTCACATAATCCAAACTTCTCGTAAAGAGAAGTCGGAATTAGGTTAATGGATTCACCCAAATCCAAAAGTGCTCTATCAAAAGTGTAATCTCCGATGACACAAGAAATCAACGGAGCACCTGGATCTCTCTTTTTCTGAGGGAGGTGGTGTAGGATAACAGAACTAGCTTGCTCAGAGAGTACCACCTTCCTCATAATAGATTCTCTCGACTTATGCTTTTGTGTACATAAATCCTTCAAAAATCTCGCGTAAGTCGGTATATGCTTGATAGCGTCGAGGACAAGGATATTGATCTCAACATTCTTGAAAATATTCAGAAGCTCCTCATTACTATCAACAGACTTCTTCTTTGATCTGATCAAGGCTTCAGGAAAAGGAACATGAGTTAGATCTTTGGAATCAGGTTCCTGAGCCTTGATTTCTTCTCCAGAATTCTCCTCTCTCTCCTTAGGTTCTTCAGGATTCGGTAAATCAGAACAGTGTGGTTGTGGATCCAAAGTTTGTTTACCACTCCTCAAGGTAACAGAATTTGCAGATGCATACGAGTTTGGGTCTTGGGGAGGGTTAGGAAAGATTGGAGGGGCTTGATTAGCCAAGAATTGTTGATGTGCAGAAGAAGAAGAAGAGGAAGGACCCTGCTCAACCACCTGAGCATGTGAGTGTGGTCCCTCTGGTTTCCATACCCATGGGCTTGGTTGCCCGAATTCAGGATATTTTGCGGGTTGGGTTCTGGTTGGGATGGTAGAGATCCGGGTTGACGAGAGTTAGCTATGAGCCTGGTTTGCAAGTTGTCCAGCGAGGTTGTCGTTTGCTGCATGAGCTGGAGCATGGATCCTTGCATCTCTACCATTATTCGGTTCAAATCAACCTGCCCTAGGGTTGACAGGCATTCCAAGCTGGCTGATTGACCTGATTTAGGGGCAACTTAGTATAAACATGACCCTGACCCATTGGTCATTGCAGAGCATAGTTGCTGGGTCAAAATTGGGTCTACTGCCCCAAGTTTTTCTAGGAGAAGTTAGGGTGGTTTCTCCAACCCAGATTATAAGCATTGGAGTAGGGGTTGGATCTAATGTTCTCTTGTACAGCACAAACATCCTCATAGAGTGAGGATGGAGAGAAAGAAAGGGAAAGATCAGAAAAACTAGGATCAAAGGCCCCAATTTGGAACCCGTGGGGTTCTGAATAATGCTGGCTCACAGGTTGAGCCGCATCAAGTTGATTCGCAAACTCCCATCCAGATGGAGCTCGCTACGAATGGAATCCTGAATTCTGGGATTGAGTGGATCGAGAGTTATTCATTGAATTTCCATCCATCTACTCTTCCATTTCTTAGCAACCAAGTCCACCTTATCAAGTTTGTTACAAATCAATTCCATATCGAATGAATGAGAGTCATGGACTTCATTAACATTCAATTTGGGCTGCTGGGATCGATTAAAAGTATCCATGGAGGCATGATTAATTGAATTCTCACTCATTTCCTCAAACAAATTGTGCACGCTATCTACGTCTTTGTTGAGGAAATTGCCTCCATAAGAAGCGACCACGTGATTTCTGAGTTACTCAGTCAACCTGTGGTAGATGATCTACACGAGTTGCCATTTCGGCACCTCGTGGTGTGGACACCTTCGCAATAGGTCCTGAAATCACTCCCAGGCCACATGAAACTGCTCCCCCGACCACTGGGTAAAGGTAGTGATTGCCCGTCGATGTGTTCTCTCCTCAATACAGTTAATTGAGTTAATTGTGCTTAAATATGTGTAAAAGAGAGTAACTTAGGTTAACTCAAATTTGTGTCGGTTGTGTAGTATAATGTCAAGTTAACCTAACATTTTAGATTTGATTACTTTTAACTGGTTGAGTCCAAGTCGTTCACTAGGAGATATATAGCTTATTCAGAATTCACCAAAGTCTAAGCTACTCATAAGAGGTATAATTGAGTTAATTTTAATAACATGAATTTTGCCTGATGATTTAAATTTAAAAAATATGTAAAATTCCATAAGAAAATATATTTACACAAATGATCTTCATTAATAGCAAGTAAACATGTTAATTTCTATTTATTTCAAGAAATTAAGGCAATAGAAAGTTTTTCTAATTAAAATGTCCCTCATTACAACATTAGAACCAAAAAGAGATTAAAAATAATGCAAGAAATTAAACTATTTATTCTCTTTGTCTTCAACCTCTCTCTCTCTTTTTCTTTCTTCTTTCACCTTTCTTTCTTTCTTCTCTCTTTCTTTTACTTATCTTTTATTCTTTCCTTTTCTCTTTATTCTTTCTCTTATTTTTCCTCTTATATTTCTCGAGCTCTTCTCTTCTTCCTCTTTTCTTTCTTCTCTTTTCTGCCTTATCTCTTAGTGCCTATTCCTTCTCTTACGAACTCTCTTCCTATCTTCCTTCTCCTTTCTTCTCTTTTCCTTGCTTCCCTTAGCATTTCCTTCTTTCCTTCTTAACCTTTCTTCCTTCTGAGCCGAACCAGGTTTTCTTCTCTTCAACCAAATATTAGGATATTTATTGGTGACTTAGACTTTTCGGGGATACGTAGCACCCTTCTCAAGGTGGGACCAGACCCTACTAGGTCCAAGCCTGATTCAATTAGTTCAGTTTATTTTTGGTTCACAATTTCAAGCCAAACTGGCTCACGCCTCCCAAGCCTCGCACATAACCTTCCAGGTCCACACATCCGCATGCCACAGGTGCACACACTCGCAGGCACATAGGCGCCCACACACACCTATGCTCAGAATCATGCTCAATCGGTAACCATGCTTCGAACACTGACGACTGAACTGCCTATACAACAAATTCATTTTATTCCCAAGCGGCCATTCAGAGATACTCGATGTGGGACTATCTTTTCCCTTCCCAGAGCAAACTTCAAGCGTCGATTCATAACAGCTCAGAGCTCCATTCCAAGTGAATAAAAGCTTGTTGGAAAGCTCTTGAGTTACTCTACAGGATTGAAGTGTCAATTTAATGTGAAGGGGAAGTTATGCTCTTCGATTTGAAGGGCAAAGATACAGTTCTATCTATGGTAATAATGGCCTGGATAGTGGATTTCTGGTTATAAAGTCCACAGATTGACTTTTCACCTCCAGTTGATGTTCTAAATGGGTTATAAAGTGAATTCTACAGCTACTAGTGAGGATATCAACTCTCTTCAGCTTCAGGAAGTGTATAGAAGCTTAAAGCTTCCCTGGAAGCTTCAAGAAGTGTTATACAGACTTAGAAATGATCTAATAGAGAACTAAAGACATGTTCAATTGATCAAAACAACTTCTAGAGGTTGTTATAAACTCATCTAAGCAGAATTTACAATCAAATCTCATCAAAAATTTACTGCCATCAGTTTGGGTTCAAAAACAACCCAAATTGGTAGAAATTGAAATCCAATTGAATTATACATCAGAGCTCACTCAAATCACTTTAAAATCATTCACAGACATCTCAGAATCAATTTAAACTCATCAATGCATCAAATTGAATCCATAATCAAGGAATCAAACTCAGGTTTGACTAGGAAGCCTCGAATGTTGACTTTCTATTTTAAATCTTTTCTCAGGGAATTAACACCTTGAACAACATCTTCTCAATCCCAGGAATATGCTCAGACCTTAAAATAGGTGTTTCATCTAATGATTCTAGGGTTTTAAGCTCGTTGCTTGAGCTTCTGAAGTGGTTTGTTCGTCAGAACAACCTAAAGGTTATTACACTGATCTAAGCATAGAAATGACTTCAGTGCACAACACTAAAGCTTCTAGACCTATTAATTGCATCTTCAAACTATCTGTCAAACTTCTCCAACTCTACCGGAGTTGGAGAAGATGAAGACCTATCTCAAGCTCTAGTCATCAAAATCTCAAATAAATAATCTCAAAACAATCAGTGAACCTTAATTCATTGATCTGGTGTTTTTCACCAAGTTCTACAGGTTGAAGAATAGTTTTGACTTGTCGAACCTCCGGTGAGTCCAGAAAAAGTGAATTTGTGATACAGAATGTGGAATTGTGCCATTAGTGATTTGAAAAGGTTCCTAAGGTCACAAGGAACCTCAGGATCAAGTTAATTCCTTCAATTGATCATTAAAATAAAGATTTATCAGTGAATTCGATTCTTATAAAGTCTGAGTTGGTTAATGCACAGGACTTGTTTTCCCACTCAATTGAGTGGTCAAAACAGGTCAGCAGATATTTGCAATCATAAATATATATATAATTAATGATTTCAACTACTCCTGAGCCACCATAGACAGCGAGGTCAGGAGCTTAATTAGATTTGGGCGTTTAAGTTATATGTGGTATTTAATCGAATTATAGTGATGAGTAGGACCTTTAGAAGATGAATAGGTGATGGAGGATCTAATGAAGGTGGTGATTAGCTCAACTATTGCTGCCATAGACAGTAGAAGTAGTCGGTGGAGGTGGAAGTGATTTAGGCGAATTAGTGATCATATTAGTAATTAAAGGTGATAGAAATGATCGTGGAAGATTCAAGAATATGGACAGTGATTTAAAAAGATGAAATTAATGCTCCTGACAAGCTCAAGGAGCTCACCGGAGTTGAGGAAGATGAAATCTAAATCTAACATTATGGCTATCTAACCTACCTAACTAACTAAACTAACCTACTACTCTTACTCCTAGTCTACTATTACCTGGACAAAGGGGCTAGAGGATCTTAGTCGATGGGTCATGACGGAGGAGGAAATCAGAGGGTTGTCGAAAGATCTCTGGCGGTGGTTGTGAGGTGAAGAGGAGAGCTCCTAGTCAGCGCTTGTCAGAAGATGCGGCTGACTTCGATGGAGTTCCAGAGCTGATAAAAATGGATGGAGGAAGTCGGATGAGGTGGTGGAAGTTTGCCGGAGTTGCGGAGTGAATAGCCAATTTGTCGGCTTAGTGATAGAAGAGGGAAGGGAGCCAACTTACTCGAAATCAGGGGTGTCAAGGGGTATTTATAGTCGACGGTGATTGAGAAGGAGGTGGAATCTAGACAGATTTGTGGCTAGGAGGAGAATAACCACCGACGTCTTCTATGACGCCGGTGAGCTTATCTCTAATGCTAAAATGGGATTACGGCTTCATCCAGACTGGTGGATGAAAATGGGATGGTAAGCGCAAGCTCCAGAAGCTTGGAGAAGAAGAGATGACGTCAGATTAGCAGTGATCAAGCGATGGCTGCACCTTCAGTCGTCAGCGGTTCAGTCGGGTGAAGAAGAGAAGAAGAATTCCAGGGACTTGTTCGTGATGAAGCCTAAGGACCTAAGTGGAAAATAAGGATCAGATTGAAATAAAATGTAAGGACCAAAATGTAAACTCAGGTTTTCAAGGTTTATTTTAATTTAAATCTTTTTTCAACTTTTTATATACGATTGTAAATAATACAATTATTATATTTAGACCTTGAATTTACACTTTTGAGCTTTTTAGATTAATTTATTTAATGTTACTTAAGTTATTACATACTTAGGTATATATTATGCTTAAGTTAGTTAACACATTAATTAGATGAATTATTGATAATATTTTGAGTCCATTTATTAATTAAATTATTAATAATATTAATTAGATGATAATATAGCATTTTCAACTTAATTTAAGGTTCTTTACTATTTATCCCTTATTTAATAATTAACCCATATATTCACATATTTCTAGCTAATTAACTAGGAAGACTAGTTAATTAGGGTTAATTAGAGACCATGATGAGCTTCTCATCACCCGTCTCAAAGCATTGGTACGTCCGACAGGGAAGAATTTCTGTACCAATGAGCAGCTTTATCCCTAAAAGAATGGGGGAAGAGCCACATAATCATTTGCTCCTCATTCACATTTTGTGCCTTTGTGGTTTGGACCAAACTTGTCAAGTCCTCCAAGTACTGAAACGGGTCTTCAGAGCCAAGCCCATGGTAATGTTTGATTAGGCTTAACACCTGGGGCTTGATTTCTACGTCTCCGGCCAAAATCTGGATGCCGGGACATTCCCCATAATTTGAAGGTTCATAAAAGTCCTTCAAGGGCTGAGCGCCCTACATTCTCTGCATTTGTTCTAGCTGCCTTCGAAATTCCTCCTGTGGATCTCGGGGCAGAGGAGGCTGTTGATAGGCCATGGGATCGATTTAGGAAAAATCCAAACTACGCCTCCTAGAATACTCTAGTGGTCCTTCCAATTGGGGATTCAATGACTGTCTTCCCAACATAAACTAGGAAAAGGTCGGAAGGACTGGGGATAAGGACCCTGCAGCACAACAAAATAAGCTTGTCCTTAAGTAGGGTAGCCTGAGGATCTACAGACTCCCAAAACCCACCTTAAGATTATAAATGATTTACTCTACTTGTATCTGCTCAATCTAACCAGTTAGAAGGAGGGACTAGGGAAAAGGTTCTTCCTTCGTCTTGCACCTCTAGTTCCTAGTGTACACCCCAGCCGCGATCGTTTGACGCTACTCCCTTTGCTAGACATCAGATTAATCAGTACAAGTAGGTTAATCGTAAACAATCTCAGATTAGGTCCCGAAGAGCGAATCAGTCCTTAAGGCCAATGTCTACTCGATTTTATTGAGGCTTGGGATGTAGTGCTTATGGAATGTGATGTGCCCTTAAAATAGGTTGTGCCTTAATGATTGATTGAGTATATGTAAGTGCATGCACAACCAGGGTTTTCAAGCAAGATTATTTGTGATGCATAGATTTTAATATTCAAATCTTGCTTAAGTAGCTTTTAGGGTTTAGAATTAGGTCGATTTCAATCAAGTTTGAGGCAAACCAGGTTTTCAAGCACGGGTGAAGATTGTTTTCCTTTAAAACTAGAAATAAAGTGGAGTGCCTAGTATGAACCTAGATTGAAAACCTTAAGAGGAAGCTACTTGATGAGTTGATTTTAGGTTGAGTGGTGCGGCCCAAACAACTCAAACAATTGGCCACAGTTGCAACACTAAGTTAGGCACACAAAAATGATTAACCTGGAATGATTTCTACTCTTTTATGTGCTGAATTGTGCACCAGTTCCATAGATCAAAATCCGATTGAGTAGAAGAAAATCAATTGGGTTAAGTGCCTTGAATGTGGGTGTATGTTGAAAATTACCCCACAAAATTAACTTTTTATTTTTTTTTATATAAGCGAGGGTAAAATGAGTGTGAGTGGAAATCCAAATAACCAAACCAATCCTAGGATTTATGCAAACACCTAGGTTAATTGGAATTTGAATTTAATGTGACAAATGAAATCTATGGAGGGGGAAGAATAGGGAGCACTTACAGTTGTCTTCAACTGTACTTTACTCTGATCTATAGCTTGACGATTCCCTGATGGAGGTCTCTGCAAAACAATAGACACAAGAGAAAGCAAGTTAGAAGACAGTGAAATGCATGAAATGCGAAAAGAAGATCGGAAAATCATTGCCTCTCAAGCAACGGTGCCAAAATGTTGAAACACCGGAGGACTATGCTATCGGATTTGGTTTTGAAAACATGTCATTGTAGTTTGAATAGAGAAGAACTCAAGTTCAACAAATAAAATTTATACCGGAATAGAAATCCCGAGTCGAACTCAGGGAGGCTATGTCGATCCAAATTCGCAATTATTTTCTTTTTGTGTTTTTGTTAAAAAGCAAAGTAATTACAATGAAATGAAGTACTATAGATAATAAGAGAGAGAAAAAACATCCACTTGATATTGCAAAAGGTTTGTATAACTAAGAAAGCGATAAATTACACTAGAAAGCAGAAAAATTCTACTCTAAAAAGTAGGAAAAAGGAATGGGAGAGAGAAGTTATCCTCCTCGATGATTGCTTGGAAGACGAGTCAGATGAGACAATGCTTGGAGGATGAGGAACGGAGCGGGAAGAAGGAGGTCGAGGCAGGAAGAACGGGAACGAGGCATCACGTCATCGTCGTCATGGGATCCGCTTATGAAATAGGGACGAAAAATTGATTTTATCTCCTGAGGAGCATCCCAGGTGTGGGACAAGCTTCTCTTGAGCTTTGGAGAGGGAGAGAAGAGAAGGAAGGGATGAGAAATTCGTATGGAGGGGGTCTCCTTTTATAGTTGCAAGGAGTGGGGGCATTTTGGTCATTACAATTTGAAAAACATTAATTCAGAACCTTTAGTGACGAATAAATCCGTCACTAAAGGCCTAAACGTGGCCTTCGTGGGTGCCGCTCGCATGCCCGCTCCTCTTCCGTGCCTAAAACGCACGCTCACATTCTTCAAATCTTAGTCGTTCAATCGTGAGATCAGACAACTTAGATCTCTCCTTGCTGTGCCTCAACTACGCACGCCTACGCATGCGATCTCGCGTCGTCGTCGTGCGTCCGATCACGTGTGGGTGTTATCGGCTACGCAGCGCCATTGGATCACAATCGCATGGTTTAGCTCCCTCACGCACCCGCTCGCCCCCGCTCCAATTTGAGGCACCCGCGGCTCGAATAGGCATCTCTTCTTCTATATAACATGCTCAACAATGTATTGCGGGAGCATTTGTGTCGATCGCTTGTTTCATGCGCACCTGCCCTGCAGCCATTGGATGAGCATCCAACGGTGGAGAAACGTCGATCAGATGAAGAGGAAAGGCTGCGGCAGGTTCATGCGGTCGGTTGGGTGGTTGAGATGGGCCACATGGCGCCATCTTGGCCGTCCATCTTCTGAGTATTGTAGATGGTGCCACAGGTGTCAGATTGGATCGATTTTTGCACCGTTAGGCTACGATCATCGATTTGGATCCATCCGTGTGGTCAGATTTGTCGTCTGAGGTGGAGATTAACACCATCTTGGCCCTTGATCTTTAGGGTTCCTCAGTCTCTATCTGGTGCTACGGATATTCGGTTAGTGCGATCTTGGAGTCGTTGAACTCCAATCGTCCCCCTGATCAGATCCATACAGTTGGATCTTCTATCCGAGGCCCCGATAAAAAGACGCCCTGTCCCTGACCATAAAAAGGAGACAATTACTGTACAATTTATACAACTTAATCTAAATGCATGATTTTGCATGTTATGCACTATTTAGAATGTATGATGCTAATGTGACACTAAGAACATGCATTAATAGACATTTTAGGTTAATTAGATGTATGCACATCAATTTATTTTACTACCAGAGGCCATTTTTATATTTCCCGATTCACAATCAATCCTTGCCTTGGCAGTAGCCAAGAAAGGTCTTCCCAAAATAATCAGGGTGTGGTTGAGCCATTTTGGTGATTCCATGTCCAGGACCATGGAATCAATAAGGTAATGCAAATCATTAACCTTGACTAAAACATCCTCCAAAAGAACCCTTGGTTTTGTAATGGACCTATCAGTTAACTGCAAGGTTATGTCAGTGTGTTTCAGGTAGCCTTGACTCAATTCCATATGCAGTAAGGTGGGGATCACATTAATGGAAGCACCCAAGTCGAAGAGGGCTTGGTCAGAAGTAATGTTTCCCATTGTGCAGGAAATCAGCAGGGCTCCCAGGTCTAGCTTCTTACAAGGTAGCTTGTTTAAGATCAGTGTGCTTGTGTTATCAAACAAGACTACTTTCTTATTGTTTTCAAATTCTACTCTACGCTTTTCTTTATATGAATTTAGTGAACCTATGGCATAGGCAGGGATTGATCCAATAGCCGCAAGGAGTAAAATGACTGTCAATTTGAAAGCCTAAAGTAAGAACATCCTTTCCTCCAATTTCTCCTCTGACTTTTTCTATTTGGCCATACAGCAACAACATACTCCCAAATCAGACTCTGATGTTTTATTGATCACATTCTTAGTTGGGAGTCTAGAATTCTTACTATGGGGCCTCATGGTGTTGACATGGGGTTGGGTAGGTCCCTTGTGTCTACTACCACTCCTCAAGGTGATGGTATTTGCAGTGGAAAAACACTATTGGTTAGTGCCTTGGGGAGGGTTGGGCAAAACAGGAGGCTCCCAGTTGATTATGGTGGGAACTTAGTTTGCTCCAGGAGGGGCTGGGGTAGCCTGATAGATATCATGAGCTTGAGCATGCAACTCCCCACCATTACCAAACCCTTGAGGCCCAACGCCTTGGTTCTATACATTCCTTGGGTTTGGTACATGTTGTGATGGTAGAGATCCGGGCTGTCGCTTGTTTGCACCAAGTCCAAATTGCAAGATGTCCAGCGAAGTTTTCATTTATTGCAAGAGCTGGAGCATTGACCCTTGCATTTCTACCATCTTCAGGTTTAAATCAGCCAGCCCAATGGGTTGTTGAGCATTCCACATGGACCGATTAACCTGATTCGGGGGCAACAAAGTATATACATGACCCTGACCATTGGTTTTTGTGGTACATAATTGTTGGGTCGATATTGGGTCTACTGCCCCTGATCTTTCTAAGAGAAGTTAGGGTGATTTTTCCAACTAGGATTGTAGGAATTCGAGTAAGGGTTGGACCTAATATTCTCTTGTACAGCATGAACATCCTCATAAGATGAGGATGAAGGATCAGAAAAACTAGGATCAAAGGCTCCAGTTTGGAACCCATAAGGTTCTGAGAAGAGCTAGCCTAAAGGTCAAGCCGACTCTAGTTGGTTCACAAACTACCATCCCGTAGGAGCTTGCGAAGAATGGAATCCCAAGTCTTAGGATTGAGTGGATCTAGAAAAATTAGAGTTTCTTGACATCCACTCTTCCATTCATTTAGCAACCAAATCCACCTTATCTAATTTATTGCAGATCAATTCCATATCAAATGTATGATAATCTTGGACCTCATTGGCATTTTATCTAGTTTATTGAAATCGGTTGAAGGTTTCCATGGAGGTGTGGTTTAAAGAATTTTCGCTCATTTCCTCAAGCAAATCATTCATGTATTTGCGTCTTTGTTGAGGAAACTGCCTCTGCAAAAAGCATCCACATGATTACAGAGTTGATCATTCAACTTGTGGTAAAAAATCTGCACAAGTTGCCATTTAGGCACCTCGTGGTGTAAACACTTCCGTAACAGATCCTGGAATCACTCCCAGGCCCCATGAAATGGTCCCCCTGCCATTGGGCAAAAGTGGTAATTGCCCGTTGCAACACATTGGTTCACCCAATTGGGAAGAATTTCTTCAGGAAGGTCGATTTCAAAGCTGTCCAGGTAGCAATCAGTCTTCCAATGGTACGATACCAACATGCAACCTTATCCTTGAGTGAATGGGGGAAAAGCCTCATGAGCATCTGTTCTTCATCCACATTCTACAATTTTATGGTTTGAACCAGAGTGATTAGGTCCTCCAAATGTTGGAATGGGTCCTCTAAGCCAAGCCCATGAAAGTGTTTTATTAGACTAAAAACCTGGGGCTTGATCTCAACATCATTGGTGGGGATCACAACGCCGGGACGATCCTTATAATTCGAAGGATCATAAAAATCCTTCAAGGGCCAAGTGCTTTGACCATTCATTCATTGGAACCATTGCTGCATCTGCTGTAATTCTTCCAACTACCTCTAAATCAGCTCCGGCTGGTTCGAGGGCAGGGAGGTGGTTATTGATTAGCCATGGGATCTACTTGGCTATAACTCAACCTCCACCTTTGGGAATGGTCTATAGGTCCTTCCAAATGAGGGTTCAATGACCTCCTTCGAAGCATACACTGGAAGGAAGTCAGAAGGACGGGGAAGAGAAGGAACCCTACAGCAAAAAAAATACAAGCCTATCCTTAGGTTGGGTAGCCTAAAGTTCTATAGACTCTCAGAATCCATCTTAAGATTATTGACGATTTACTCTACTTGTATCCAGTCAATCCAACCAGTTAAAAGGAGGGGCTGGGGAGAAGGTTCTTCCTTTGGCTTACTCCTCCGGTTCCTAGTGCACCCACCAGCTGCAGTTGTTTGACGCTACTCCCCTAGCTAGACATTAGATTGACTAGGATAAGCAGGTTAATCGTGAACAATCTCAATCTGGGCCCCGGAGAGAGAATTAGTCCTTATAGCCAACGTCTAATCAATTTTAGTTATGCTTGGGATATTTAGTGCTTTCGGAATGTGATGGGTCCTTAATGGGTTGTGCCCCCAATGATTCATTGAAAATGTGTGTATGTGCACAATCAAAAAGTTTCCAAGCAAGGTTATTGATAATGAAGTGAGTTTTAGGATTCGAATCTTGCTTAGTAGCTTTTAGGGTTCAAATATTAGGTAGATTCAACCAAATTTCCAGGATGCAAACCAAGTTTGAAATCACGAGTTCAAGTATTTTCCTTTACAAATCAAGAAAATATGGAGTTCCTGGCTTGACCTAATTATTGAATCCTATGGGGCAGCTACAAAATGAATTCCTTTTAGATTAGGTGGTGCGGCCCAAATAATTCAATCAACTAGCCAGATGCACCACCGATTAGGGCACACAAAAAGGTGATTAACCTAGTATGATTTCTACTCCTTTATGTGTTGAATTGGTGTATTGGTTCCACAGGTCAGAATCCCAGTTGAGTAGATAAAAATCAAGTTAGGTTATGTGCCTCAAATGTGGGTGTATGTAGTGTGTGTGTTGATTTGTCCCGCAAGAAGTATCTTTTGCTGCTTTTTTTTTAATAATATGCGAGGGTGAGATGAGTGGAGGTGACAAACAAGACAAACAAATTCTATCCTAGGGATTATGCAAACACCTAAGTAGATTAGGTCTTGATTATGGATGCGACGAAAGTAAACTAGTGGGGGGGAAATGTGGGGGCATTTACAAATTACTCTACTTGTACTTTACTCCGATCTATCGCACTCGGATCTCCTTGCTAGGGTACCTGCAAGATAGTAAATCAGAGACAAGAGAGGTTAAAAATAAGTAAATGCAAAGAAACATGAAAGACAAGAAAGCAAATTCTGTTGCCTCCTCGGCAATGGAACCAAAATGATGTAAGAGATTTGGCGAAGTAAAATCAAGGTTTCAAGAACCTATCATCATTGTTCGCAAAACACGTTATCAAATAATATTTTTAACTGAAACTCCAAGGGAGTCCCGGGTCAAACACAGGGAGGCAACGTTTACTTTTGTTGAAATCCATGCTTCGTGTTGTTTCTTTTTGGTGTTTTAGGTTTTTGTAATTTTTTTTGGTGTTTTTGTAAAGAAAAGGCGAGCAAGATAACTCACAAAGGAGATGGAAACAAATATGAGATAGCATGCAAATGTTTATTACAATATGCTAAGAAATGCAAAAGAGATAAAGATGAGAAGAAATCTCCCAAATCAGCTGTTTGGTGAGACAGCGGTGCTTGGCGACAGCTTGGATGAAGAGGGTGAGGTGCTGGACAATGGAGGTGAGATGCAGGAGGATGCCGAGTAGAGGAATGCTTCACCAAGGCTTCAGAATGGGGATGAGGAGCTGGAGGTGATCTTCTACCGGAATGGAGGTGGGAGGACGGCTCCAGGGCTTCTTATGAAGGTGGTGAGATGAAGGATGAGTATTTGGTGGGGTATAAGAGCATTACACTAATAAGAGGCCTTTAGATCTTGGAAGTAAGCACTAAGGGAGCTTTGGTAGGCTACTAGAGCTTACGAGTAGGTGGGAGTAGAGTAGGTACAGATGGTTTGGAAGGAAAGGGGTCATGGTGTTGATATAGTGGTGGAATGGAGGTGTTTTGCGTGCACTGGTCATCAATGACTTTTAAAACGTCATAAGAGACCTTCCAGGAGTGTCGCTATACATTCAAGAGCCTCTGCTAGCATGAGGAGGTACAACCACAGCTAGCACAGTGCATGGAGATCTCCAGCCGTTGGATCAGGCATGGATGGTTGAGATTGCAAGGAGGAAACGCGTGCTTGATGGACTTTGAATCTCGCGCTCAACGACAGTCGTTGGATCTTTTATCGCATGGCTGAGAGGCATCCATGGATCACGCCTTCGTTGGTTTGAACACGCACAGATTGTGCGCCTTGAAGATCTAATGACCGAGAGCACATCTAGTCGTCTTAAATGAGCGCCTTTGATCTCGAGCGTGCAATCTAGCGTGCATCCTCGCATCTCTGGGTGGCGTCAGATCGCACGTGAGGAATCTAGACTGCTCGATCAAGATCAAGTGATCCAATTTTCGCCGATGCTGTTGCTGGCATGGAGGATTGCGGCTTGAACCTGTACCTCTCGTTTGAGGAGTGGGTGCGCTACCATTTGGCCAATGTGCTGGATGGTTATGTGGAAAGTAGTGCGGTCACGCACCTCGACCGTTGGATGAAGATCCAATGGTCAAGATGAAGCCTTCATTGCTGTGCTTTGGAGGGGAGAACCATCTGATGTATCGCGTGTCTTAGCCATTGGATTGAGATCCAACAGCTGGGATCGTTCCTTGCGTGAAGCTGGGGCATGGTGGCTCAAGTAGGGCAGCCTGGATGTCGCCATGTGGTGCCATCTGGGTCGCCCATCTTCTTCTTCTTCTAAAGGGTGCCACAGAGCTTGGATTGGGGTGATTATCGCATTGACAGATTGTGATCATCGCTCTGGATCCATCCGTACAATTGGATTCTTCATCAGAAGCCCGTAAAAATGTCGCACTGCCTCCTGGCCATATAAAATGTTGGAATTAATATACATAATATGCAAACTATCCTAAATGCAATGCAATGAATGTTATGCAATATTTGTACTATGATATGCAATGCTAGGCCTAGAAACTATCACAAATAAGCATTTTATCATGAATTCATGCATGTTTATCACCCGTCGCAAGGCATTGGTACGTTCGACTGGGAAGAATTTCTTTAGGAAGGCCGATTTAAGATCATTCCATGTAGCTATCGGCCTTCCAATAGTCTGGTACCAATGTGTAGCCTTATCCTTGAGAGAGTGGGGGAAAAGCCTCATGATCATCTGCTCCTTGTCCACATTTCGTGCTCTGGTGGTCTGAACTAAAGTAGTCAAGTCCTCCAAATGCTGAAATGGGTCTTCAGGCTTAAAACCTGGGGCTTGATTTCCACGTCACCAGCTAGAATCTGGACACTGAGACATTCTCCATAACTTGAAGGATCATAAAAATCCTTTAAGGGCTAAGTGCCCTGACCATTCATTCGCTGGAACCATTCTTGCATTTGTTGCAATTGTTCCAACTACCTTTGCAACATCTCATGCTGATTCGAAGGTGGAGGAGGTGGTTGATCAGCCATGGGATCTACTTGACTAAAATTCAACCTACGCCTCCTTGAATGGTCTAATGGTCCTTCCAAATGGGGATTCAATGACCTCCTTCCAAGCATAAACTAGGAAGGGGTTAGATGGAATGGATAATAGAACCCTGTAGCACAACAATACAAGCCTATCCTTAAGTTGGTTATCCTAAGAGCCTAGGCTCCAAGATAAATTCAAGCCACAACACGAATTTGTGTTGTCCTTAATCCAGAAGTTGGTTAAGTTGGGCTGGCAAATCAAGGGGAATGTGTCCCGAAGGCCGCTAATTATGCCAAACCCCTACCTACTTAAATCATTTGATAATTAGGCCCCCCAACTTAGCACCTTCTAGAGAAAGCAGATGTCACAAATTCACACCATAATTTGAGAAATACCCTGAAACAGACTGATGGGTCCCAGGGCCAACATCTACTCAATTTTAGATTAGGCTTGGGATAGTAGTGCTTTTGGAATGTGTTGGGCTCTTAAAATGGGCTATTCCCTCAATGATTGATTGAAATGTGTGAGTGAGTGCTCACCAGGGTTTTCAAGCAAGATTATTTGGATGAGTGGAGTTTAGTGTTCAAGTCTTGCTTAAGTAGCTTTTAGCATTTGAATTAAGGTTGATTCAATCAAGCTCAAGGGGCACACCAAGATTTACAAACACAGTTGAAGATGTTTTCCTTTGAAATCAAAATAAGATGGAGTGCCTGGTACATAACCTTAAATGCTAACCCTAATGAGCAAGCTACTTGATGAGTTATTTTTAGATGAAGTGGTGTGGCCCAAACAACTCAAGAATTGGCCTTGATGCACCACTGAATTAGGCACACAAGTGGTTACTTAATCTGATTTCTACTCAATTATGTGTTGATGAGTGTACCGGTTCCAAAGATCAGGGTACCGGTTGAGTGAGACAAATCAGAAGAGGTTGTGTACCTCTGTGGGTGTATGAGATATGTAGTAAGAAGATCCCACAATCAAATAAGATTTTTTTTAGATTTTTTTATAAACGGGGAGGTGGGTAGAGGTGGCCAAACAATCAAACTAAGCCTAGGATTTATGGGAGCACCCAGGTTATTTAGAGTTTGAATTAAGGTGATGAAATGAAAGCAATGGAGGGGGAAAGAATGGGGGAGCACTTACAGTGGTCTTCAACCGTACTTTACTCCTTTCTACTGCTCATAGATTCCTTGTCAGGGTACCTGCAAGACAATAGAAGAAATAAAAGAGAGGTTAGAGATCAAATAAGTGTGCGGAATGCATAATTATCAAGATCCGTTACCTCACCAGCAATGGCACCAAAATGATTAACGAGATTTCTTATGTGAAAAGATTTAGTTAAAAACCCATCATTGTAATTACGTAAAAATCTACTATTAGATAAATTCACTACAAAAATAAATTGCCTTTAGCAGCATTTAATATTTATCACTATAGACATTATATTTGCCACTATAGGCATTATATTTGCCGCTATATGTAATTAGCGACACTTAAAATAATTGTCTCCTAATTGCCTCCTTTGTTGGCATCACTAAAAGGTTAACAGCAATTATACAATTGTCGCTAAATCAATGGTATTAGCGACACTTTAATTGTCAAAAATATTATCGTTAATGACCTTCTATAGTGTCAATTTATTTGTCACTATTTCACCACTATTGATTTATATTAGTGGCAATGTAATTGATGTTATTAGTGTCACTATATACTTCATTTAATGGCCTTTTTTGTCACTAAATTGCTATTATTGATTTACTTTAGTGACACTTAATTTTGCCATTTAATTGCCTCTATTAATATTATTTAGTAGCAATTATTTGTATCTCTAAATCGCCACTATTGATTTGCTTTAATGATGCCTTCTTATGCCACTAAATCGTCATTAATTATTTACTTTAATGACACTTTCTTTTGCAATTAAATTGCCACTATTGATTCACTTTAATGATGCCTATACGATTTAATTTTATTCTTTACTAAGAAATAAATTTTTTTAACAAGCACTAAACATAGGGGCCTGAGCACAATGTCCCTTTTATTTAATTCTTGGATCATTAAAGTACATATTCCCCTCTTAAGGGTGATACAAGAGAAGAAAAATATAGAAAAAATAAAAATACAATAAATTTGCACATGACATATTGTATCTTCTATAGATCTAATTCCAACTTTTTAATTACTAAATATCTTTCATAAGCAGCTCATCCCTCTTGTTAACCTCCTTCCCATTTCCCTTTTGTAGCCTGCAATCTTCATTTGGTTGAATACGGCCATGTGATTTGGCATTTGCAAGGCTGCTAGTTCCATCTCTAGAAGATCAACTTAATCTTGCTTAATCTAGAAGCCAATTGCCACAAGAGGATGCTACATTTATGAAAAGAGGAGATGGCCATGATGAGATATGAAACAATCAAATACATGGATGACTTCATTGAAAGGAAGGGATATACCAGATTAGAACCAACATGCCCTTGCATCTCTCTTTTCTAGTGTCCCTGAGAATCAAGCCCTTCATCCTACGGTTCTAATTAAATTTCACTGGGATAAAGTAATATCTCAATACCTTGAAGAGTCATTGCTTGTGCTACCTCAGAAAACCACCAGTCCCAACAAATAGCTACGATACAGTTTTAGACATGTTGATAAACGCCAGTTTATCATTATGCTTATGCATTAAAACAAACCTAACTCTTAGGATTTTACTCTGCAAATGGGTTTTTGGGCTACATTTAAGCATAAAATAGGTTAGGCATGCATTGCATTTTCTATTGTCTTTTTAATATGTTTTTGTGAGTGTTAGGGATGAACAGATATATAGATCCCTAAAACCCTAGCACTCAAGAAGGCAAATGGTGAAGGAGAAGCCCAAACTAGCTGAAACTCAACCTGATCCAGCTCACCACAGCTGGAACCTAGCTCCTTGAACTAGGGTTAGCTCATCCCAGCTCCATTCAGCTAATCTCAGCTGAATGGCAACTCAAGAGAGTTCATCTTAGCTCACCCTAGCTCAAGTCAGCTGATGTAAACACATTTACACTACTTAAAATGTCTATTTATGCATGTTCTTAAGCATAAGATTGCATTTCATGATATAAATATTGCATTACATGCATCATCTTGCATTTAGAGTAGTTTGAATAAAATGGAGGTTAATTGTCTCCTTTTATGTGCTTGGACAGGGCAAATATTTTATCGGGGCCTCGGATCAAAGATCCAACCGTATGGATATGATCAGGGCGACGATTGGAGTTCAACAACTCCAAGATCGCCCTAATCAGGCATCCGTAGCATCAGATAGAGACCGGGGAACCCTAGAAGATCAAGGGCCAGGATGGTGTAAATCCGCACTTCAGATGGAAAATCCGACCACACAGATGAATTCGGATCGACGATCGCAGCCGAACGACACAAAAATCGAGTCAATCCGACATCCGTGGCACCATCTACAACTTCCAGAAGATGGACGGCCAAGATAGCGCCACGTGGCGCCATCCCAGCCGCCCAATCGGCCGCAGGAGTCTTGTGAAGACCGCACACCGTCTCCTCTCCGCCGTTGGATCTTGATCCAACGGCTGCGGTCGCTCGCATTTAAAAACGTCCGCGCGACCATTTCGCTCGCGTAGCGCAGCGGCGACGCAGCTGCGGGCGAAGCGGAGGTCGCGGGTTCGAGCCGCGGTGAGCGGGTGGAAGGCGCGGGCGAGCGGGCGCGCACGAGCGTCGGATGAAGATCCAACGGCCGCGCGCGCCCGATAGCGCCGACGCGCAATTGGACGCTCTGGTGGACGCTCGATCGCACGCGGGCGGGCGCGCTACGCAGCGGGCGCGGACGCAATCTAAGCCGTCCGATCTCGCGATCGGACGGCTGAGACGACGCGGACGTGCGTATGAGTTACGCGCGCAGGCCAGCCGAGCGGGCGGGCGTGGGCGCGACAGCGACGGCGACGGCGGGGCTTTAGCGACGGTTTTATCCGTCACTAAAGACCCCTTATTTATTATTTTGAAGATGTAATGTCCATTTTGCCCCCACTCCTTGCAACTATAAAAGGAGACCCCCTCCATACGAAATTTTCATCCCTTCCTTCTCCTCTCTACCTCTCCAAAGCTCAAGAGAAGCTTGTCCCACACCCGGGATGCTTCTCGCGAGATAAAGTCCAAATTTTCGTCCCCCTTCGGAAGTGGATCCCGCGACGACGACGGCGTGCTGCTTCGTTCCCGTTCTTCTGCTTCGTCCTCCTTCGTCCCGCTTCGTTCTCCTTCGTCCAGGCGTCGTCCCGTCCGGCTCGTCCTCCAAGCGACCGTCGAGGAGGATAACTTCTCTCTCCCATTCTTATTTACAGCTTTTCTAGTATAGAATTTTCCGGCTTTATAGTGTAATTGATTTCCCGCTTTCTAGTGTAACTTTCATTTCGTTTGCTTGTATAAACAATTGAAATATTGAATGCATGTTCTCTTTCTCTCTCTCTTTCTCTCTCTCTCTCTCAATTTGATAGCTCCATTGTAATTATTTCGCCTTGTTTATCAAAAATCCTAAAAAAACATAATTGCGAATATAGATCAACGTAGCCTCCCTGAGTTCGACCCGGAATTCTTATTTCGGTATAAATTTTATTTGTTGAACACGAATCCTTCGCTTTCGAACTACAACGACGGGTTTTCCAAAACCAAACACGTTAGCGTAGATTCTCGTTCAACATTTTGGCTTTTCCGGGTGGACGTTGGATCTTCATCAGACGCTCGTGCGCGCCCGCTCGCCCGCGCCTTCCACCCGCTCACCGCGGCTCGAACCCGCGACCTCCGCTTCGCCCGCAGCTGCGTCGCCGCTGCGCTACGCGGGCGAAATGGTCGCGCGGACGTTTTTAAACGCGAGCGACCGCAGCCGTTGGATCGAGATCCAACGGCGGAGAGGAGACGGTGCGCGGTCTTCACAGGACTCCTGCGGCCGATTGGGCTGCTGGGATGGCGCCACGTGGCGCTATCTTGGCCGTCCATCTTCTGGAAGTTGTAGATGGTGCCACGGATGTCGGATTGACTCGATTTTTGTGTCGTTCGGCTGCGATCGTCGATCCGAATTCATCTGTGTGGTCGGATTTTCCATCTGAAGTGCGGATTTACACCATCCTGGCCCTTGATCTTCTAGGGTTCCCCGGTCTCTATCTGATGCTACGGATGCCTGATTAGGGCGATCTTGGAGTCGTTGAACTCCAATCGTCACCCTGATCATATCCATACGGTTGGATCTTTGATCCGAGGCCCCGATAAAATATTTGCCCTGTCCAAGCACATAAAAGGAGACAATTAACCTCCATTTTATTCAAACTACTCTAAGTGCAAGATGATGCATGTAATGCAATATTTATATCATGAAATGCAATCCTATGCTTAAGAACATGCATAAATAGACATTTTAAGTAGTGTAAATGTGTTTACATCATCAGCTCAGATCCAGCTCAACTTAGCTGAGTCTAGCTCATCTCAGCTCCCACTAGTCCACAGGGAGCTCTAGCTAGCTCAGCTGAGTTGACAGGAGTTCACCCCAACTCAGACCCAGCTACATCCAACTCCACTCAACTCCAGCCAGCTGAAGAACTCATCCCAACTCAGGAAGCTCAAGTCCAGCTCCCGGGGACTCAGCTTAGCTCAACTGAGTTGAGCTAAGCTACCTTAGCTGTCTCAACCAGCTTGATCCTCCCCAGGAGCACCAGACCTAGCTCACCTCAGCTCATCATGGTAGAAGCTAGCTCACTTTACCTTGGCTTAGCAACTAGCAAAGAACTAGCAAGCTAAGCCAGCTAGAGTAGCCCCATGCCAGCCTCTTCAGCAGCAACCAGCTCTAGTTTCAGCTTCAGATTTCTCATCCTCAGCTCCTCCCTCCAAACTTTAGCTCCAACACCTCTTCCTCTACTCCTCCTTTAGCCAAGCTAGCTTATCTTAGCTAGCAACCAGCTCCTTGGCCATCCACCACCTTCAAATTCAACCCTAGCTAGCTCCACCAACTTAAGCCTACCTAAGCTAGCTACCCTACTCAAGTTGGCACCACCTCCTAGCCACCCCTTCACCCCATTATCACCACCAAAAGGCACCAATTTTGGCGCCAACATACACCCCCACATCCACCATACACCTAACCCTACAACCCATCCTAGCCATCCACCTACCCCTCCTTCTAGAACCCTTCTTGGCGCCAACTTAGACCCCCTTCTAGAAGCCATTTTGGCACCAACATCAAGGGGTGTCAACACCCATAACCACCCCCTAGGTGTCCCTTAAGGTGGCGCCAATTGACCTTGGCCATTGGATCCTTAACCACCTCCATCTCTTCATTTTAGCCCTCCATTCCAAGAGTCACCTTAGCCCCCTTCCTATTCTATAAAAACCCACCACCTACCACCATTTTGGGGCATCCTCCATTAGTGTAATTTTCTACCTATACCACCTATACCTACGGCCAAGAAGAAGGAATAGAGAAGGAGATTAAAGGGGCACATCACCAGCCCTTTTGGTGCCTTCTTCTCCCCACTCTCTTCAACTTGGGCCACGCCAAGGAGGAGGACTCTTCCACTTCAAGGAGGACGGCCAGGCAAGGGAGAAGGACTTAGGGTGGACGTACACCCTTGGAGAGAAGCTTAGGGCACGCCCCCTTAGGGCTTGCCTTGGAGGACATCACCTTGGCGGAGCACAGCAAGGAAGGAGTTGGAGGATTCTTTTCAAGATTGGGATCTACCAACCTTGGAGCAAGAAGCCCTCTTCTTCACCATCTATCTAGAGGATTTGTGTTTGCTTTTCTTATTTGCAATCTTCTAGTAGTAGAAGCATTCCTCTAATAGGTCTTTTTGTAAAACACTTTTTCATTTATTTAGTTGCCTTCTTTGCAATTTCTTATTTGCATTTCTACTAACTTTGTTTTTAGCATTCTTCACTCCCTCTCCCTAATTATTCTAGGCCTCCACTTGCCTAGAGTGAGCTTAGGGAGAGGTTCAACTTGCCACTTTAGAAGTAGTTTATTAAATTTGAAGTGTAAATTACTTTCCCGCCACCATTTCGCATGTTGTCTTAATTCAAAAACAAAAAAATGATATATTGAAAAATACCAAAAAGAAAGTTGAGATTTGTATTCTAAGCAAGAGAATCAATTTTGCAAACATTTGGCCTCCTTGGACGACCCTAGATACTACCCTATCTAGGAATATAAATTTAAGAGTTGATCGATTTTGCACGTTACAACGACGTATTTAACAAACCGCGTGAAATCCGCTATCACGTGTCAATGCAAACATGAACATTTCCTTCCATGATCTCAAAATCAATAATTTACGGTTGAAAAATTTTACCTGGATATGCTTCCATGATTTTTTTTTATACACAGAATGGTACTACTTGATTCTAAAAACATTGATGTTTCATCCAACTAATGCAAAAATAGTTTAAAGTAATAGACACATTTACTATTGCAAAGGCCATATTTAGCATATTTAGTAGGAATTTTTTTCGAAGGGGATATCCAGTAGGATCATAAGAAGCTTTTCCAAAAGGTAAAGAATAATATTGATGCAACCATGTGAATAAAAAATAACATAATGAAATCAAAATGACCTAGCAACCCATGAAAGTCGCCAATCCTTGAAGGAAAATACATAAATCATCTATCGTAAACAACGCACATCATTAAGTACATGATAGACATTACCATTCTGTGGCTATAAATTACATGGCCCATGGTTGTGAAACACACATCCAAAAAAATGCATAGCAGCTTTCAAGCAATAGGTGACAAATGGTAACTTAGTCAAGAGAATTAAATTCAGTAAGATTTGAAACGTAGTTGAACGTAATTGATGGGTATTAACTCTTTAGCATCAGGATCTATGTCACAGTTACTCCTTGAACATAGGAGTAAATCTACATGGAGTACAGCTTGAATCTGAAGCTAGTAAGATATAGAAGCATCCAAATTACATGAAAGTTAAGATTATTATGGTCCTATTACATGATTTG
This sequence comes from Thalassia testudinum, assembly GCA_037157565.1. Taxonomy (NCBI): domain Eukaryota; kingdom Viridiplantae; phylum Streptophyta; class Magnoliopsida; order Alismatales; family Hydrocharitaceae; genus Thalassia; species Thalassia testudinum. Next base: position 76,037,301 of record JAZHRO010000031.1, on the reverse strand, counting down.
GAAACAAAAAGTAAAAGCAAAAACATAGTACTGTTAATTGTCATTAACAATAATGGTTTTGCAAGAAGATGTATTTATAGTTTTACATGAAACCCTCAATAGTTAATACTTATTGTATGAAGTATAATGACGACCAACTTACATTGATGTTCTAATAAATAAGAAAATACAAGAAAGGCCATATAAAAGAAATAGATAGAAAGAATACTGTCTACATGAAATGCAAAAAAAAAAAACTATAATGAATTTAGCCATAAGGATCCAGGAGTGTAGATAAATGAGGTGTAGTCCACAGAGGACTTGGGCACACTAGATGTCTTTGAAAAAGAAAGATACACATTAGATATCTAAATTTTTCAACAGGCGGGGGGGATATATTTTTCTTTTTTTTTTCTGAGGTAAAAAAATCTATTTTTCATTTTATTTCATATTGAATGCATGATGACAATCATTAATCTATCTCATAAATAGTCATACTTGGCTCAAGACTAATTACCACTCTTGTGACTCATGGACTGTTAGTTGTGTGAAAGAGATGACAAGTTGCTAACACCATCTTTTGAAAGTATGCTTACAGGTTGGTGGTTTTATTTTCTTTTTCTTTTTTTTTTTGTGGGGGTGGGGAGTAGGGGCATAGTAACAAAAAATAGGTACATCCAATTCCAAGTGGGCATCATCTCCGTTAAACAGCACATAATATGACATAAGCAATACATGGCAAATGCTAAATAGCTCTCAATGGATCAAACTTCAATAAAGCTTCCTCACTCACCTAATTACAGGGTATGCAGAATCTACTTGAAGAATCAAAGGTTAATTTGGAATAAGCTAATAATAGCTTTCAAACAAGTTATCTCTTTCTCTTCATTAAACCAGAGAACAATGAACAAAACAACAAGCAAGGTTTATATTCCAAAATTATTACTGATGTTAAGGCACCAAAGAAGGTTCATTCTGAGACAAGATGGACCAAATCTTTTCCTTTGCAAGAACATCATCTATGAACAAAAGGATACTTCCTCATCAGTCCAATAATAAGTAGATAGCAAAGAAAGGGCATAAATTAGAGCAAACAAATATAAGCAGCACCTGCTCTTGCATTGACAGAAAGTATTTTCACAGCTCAAAGCAATGCATATATACCATCCAATCGTAGTGTTACTTTGGTAAAGCCAGGCCTAGCAAGTTGGATAAGGGGATCCAGCAGTGGAGTAGCTTGAATTGGGTATCAAGTATTGCTCATGTGACTGCATCATTAGGCTAACCCAAGACAACCTCTTGCTAGTACTGACCTCCCATGACTGCATCATTGGGCTGCTTGATCCAAGACAACCTCTTGTTTTCCTGAATGTTCAATATTAAACATCTAGACTATAATTGTAGCTCTTTTTCATTATGAACAATATGTCAATGTTACCTTTATGTGTACAATACTCAAATCCAAGTATATTGCCTCTTCCTTCAGTTGCAAGAGAGGGTGATTTAGCTATTTATTTCACTATACAAGGCATCCAAGGCAACCACTACAACTCTGCAAATGCTCCCCAAAATCATCATCCATGTAACCAAAATCATCATCCTTCCCCTATACACCCCACGCAACAGACCCCATTCGCAACCAAACACCTCTATCTAGACCCCGTCTGTCGTGTCCAAATGTACCAAACTCATCCAAACAACACCAAACGAATACTCAAGAACCCATATTCGTATGTTCATATATCCCCCTTGCATACAGACCTAATGATCAACCAAAACAAAAAGGCCAAAAATAGGAACAAGGAACAAAAACCTAACAGAGATCTAGGAAAAAGCATAGGATAAAATATGAAGCTATCATTGATAAGATATTTTTTAGTCTTCCATCAAAAAGGACATTTCAAAGTTAGGAACCTTGCATTAACTACAAAGGGCTGGAAAGATAATTAATCCGATAGAAAAGAAAGTTAATTAATATGGCATCTTTCAACCTATGAACTAAATATATACAGATAGCTACCTCTCAGAGAGAATTCACAATGATAATTTTAACAACCCTAAGATCTTACATGTTTGTCATTTCTTTGCCTCTATCTATATATCTACTTATTTTCGTAGGTCATGGGGAGAGTGAAGCAAAGGGAGTCAGAGGATAGCACCTCGTGAGAATTGAAAAAGTTAGACAAATCAACAGAAAATGGAAATAGAAGAAGGGAACCTTGTGGTGCTCATTTTTCTCTGCACTTTTCTAAAAATGGAACTAGAAGGCGCACTCCTCTGTTGCACCCCCGCGGGAGGCAAGGGCATGTCATCACGTGGTGGCAATCGTCAACATTAGTCGAGGGCAGCTGTAAATGGGGACAATGGCTAGGCCGGTGCCATCACTATTGACGAGGGGTAGCATACGACGAGGGTCGTGGGGGCCATAGAATTGGGGGCATTCATGAATGTGAATTCTTGATTTTTTTTATCAATTTTTTGTTTGTCTAGGCATATTCAGACTCTTCCAAGGTTTTTTGATTAGTTTCTCTGTCACACTAGGCAACAAATTGTTGGAATTTCCCATCAAAATGGATTTAGCTAAAGAAAAAGTTTCAACGTAGCCAAAATCCCTTTTTCTTCCAAATATTTTGACAGATATGTTTTTTTGACATAGAAATACATTTTTTTGGAATTGCCATTCAAAAATAAAGAAGTGACTCATTTTTATTGTTCTATGTGAAATACATGTATTGAAAATGTTGGAACCTATTTCCATTTCTCTTCTGTGTTTTGGTGTTAACAAAACCATGTTTAAATCTAATGTATTTATAAAGTATTACATGTCAAAAGAACCTATGGAGGCAAGCAACAAGATTGCATATGGAAGAAGAAGATTAAAAGACTAGTTTTTGTTGTATTTATTATTTTTGTAGAATCTTTGTACGTCTCCTAATAAGTAAAACAAAATCTAGAAGTTAAAATCAAAGTAGAGATAATTAGGGTTAAAAAAAAATCGTTCATTCACTCATTTCAAAACTCAAAATGGATTTTTTGAAAATCAAGTCATTTAGACTAAGCTGGATTTCTCTAAAAACTATCTTAAAACATACAAAATGTGGTACTTGTAGCAAGTACCAATATTGGTCATAAGTATAGGTTTGGGTTTAAGTTCCAAACTATGAACAACAAGTGCCGGTACGCATCATGAGTACTGGTACCAAGTGGTCACAGTTTGTGCACTTGGTTTTTGCCTGGACCTTACAAGCACTGGTATTAATCACTAGTACCGGTACATGTAGGTCACTAGACCCAAATCTGTGAGTCACAAGTACCGGTACTCATCATGAGTACTGGTACTCATCAGTACTCATCATCAGTACTGGTACTCATCATGAGTACCAGTACCTGGTGACTTAGTTGGGCTAACTGTAAGCAGTTAGTACTGGTACCAAAAGTTTAGTACCGGTACCAACTAACCGTTGTAACCAACATGAACAGCTATTTTGCAATTAAACCTATCCTTAAACTTCCCAAATTACCCCTAATGGCTAGTAAATGTAGGGAAGGTGCTTAGTGGGTTATATAAGTACTCCTTGAGTGTCTTTTGCATACAATCAAGAAGCCAAAAATTCTATCTTTGCCTACACCTTCATTTCTCATATCACTAGCTACAAAAGAGCTTGTCTTGTTGCAATTCTCTCAAGGCTATTCACCACTTGCAACAAATCTTCAAGGCGATTGTGTTCTTTTTTGAAAAATCCATTTGCTTTACGCTTCAAGTTTCTCGTTAGATCAATTTATATACTTTAATTAAGCTATATAATTGTTGGAGACTTAGGGATTAGTTGTAAGCTTTTATTTGTATTTTGCTTACACCTGTATCTTTATTTCTTTTCTATATCTTGTAATTAGGTTGAAGTAACCCGTTAATTACCTCAGGTTTTAGTAAATTCATTCCCTCTAGGTTGAGGGAATCGGGTTAAAAATCTAAGTCAGGAGACATAGGTAGTGGAGTACCCAAGTGAGGGGAACCACTATATATCTTGTGTATTTTATGGCTTGTTTTGTCTTCCAATTTTTTTATTCTACACTATTCATCCCCCTTCTAGTGTGCTTGTGATTTACATATCGTACAGAAAAATCATTATTTTTATTCATTATCTATACTTCATTTCATAAATAATTGAATCCTTTTTCTGGAATACATTTTTTTTGTCGTACAATACTATCCTATCCATTCGAAATCTAAGATAGACTCTTATATCTTATTTAGATTATGGAATATGTAATATTTGGAATAGACTTTTGACTTGCTAAAAAAACTTTCCTAATCATAATTTTTTCTTATTCTTTTTTGTTTTTCACATCTTGATTCCATATAGAGATAGAGAATCCAAAATGATTCATACGCATTGGTGCCATTCTAGTCTTATTCTAATCTATGTTTATAGGAATACTATTCTAATAAATAGTAGAAAAATGGAATCCATAGAACAATGAATGGATTGCTCTTTCTAAGAATAAAAAAAGGCCCCATTTTGCATTGTTACCTCAGTTTTTAGTAGATATTCTGATGCTAGTCCAAGAAATCTGAGAATACAAGGATTCTCCATTATACATTGTAACAAAAAAGCATTCCTATCCCTTGTTTCTATTCCAATTCAGAATGTCTATTCTAAAATGAAATTGTATTTCAGACTTATTTCATGATCAATCTGTTAAACAAAGCATTACCTAAGAAGATCCTCTAAAGAATGTATTATTACACACACAAAAGTAAGAAAAAAGACACTTGCTTGATTGAAACAATAATTTATCGTAAAATATCAAATCGAAGGTATATCCAAGACATGGAATTGGAATTTCAAATTCAAATTTTTGGTGATGAATTCTGCTAGTGTTGGATGCAGGACAATGAGACTGAATCAAGGGTTCAAATCCTAGATCAATGGAATCTCATTATTCATACATAACGAATTTGTCTTTTTCCTTTTTCATAGAAGTAGTAGTGAATTCATATTATTACTCAATTTAATAAACAAATCCCAATAGAGGAGGAACCATATGAATAACTCGTATATCCTAATTATGGGGATGGCAATGAAAAAGCTAAATAAAATCTATGTTCTTCAAGCATCCCTTCTAACAAGCTTCAAAATCCTTCCCAGAGTTGTTATCTTGATGAAATTTTTCCACGTTTTACTGAATAAATTATTCCACTTCATAATACTTCCCAAAGTTTTATCTTGCTGAAATCTTTCCACATTTTATTGAATAAATAATTCAACTTCAAATACTTCCCAGAGTTGAAGTTGTTTGCCAACTTGACATAGAAATGTGTATGAGCTTTCAGATTTCTTGCTGCAGTGGGAGATGTATATTTTGGAAATTGAGGGATCTGCCTATTGATAATAACTAAAACCAAGATGTACTTTTTATAAGACTATTATAAGACTTTTTCCTAACACTTTCACTAGCTTGCATTCCCAAGCACTTCATTGCATTTCCATCTGCAACGTACCAAATGATTACATTTCAATGTTCTTTACTCTGGAATAATGGAAACGCACGACCAACTCAATTTAATCAAGACAAAGGTTAAACCAACAAGAAGTCCCCCTCTTCAGTGATTTTCTATTATCAAATCATCTAAACTTTTGTAGTCAAGTGTTAGAGTTTACAATCTTTCTAATAGAAACCTCTAAAAGCACTAATTAGTAATAATATCACAAGATTTGTCGTGGCAACTCATAGATACCAATAACACATGTAATTTGGATTGTTACATGTTAGCAACCTTTCTAGATTGTGTACTATTTAAAATCATTAACCATTCTTCATGATCAAGTATCATGAAGTCACTATTTTAGTTGGATTTAGGTTTGCTTGCGGATAGACACAGAACCTGAAATACCTGGTGTGTAAATGGTAGCAAACTCTGGTCTCCCTCGAGATGCTTGGTATGCAGAGGCTCCCAGCTTCTAGAAATGATGCTCTACAACATAACCAAATTGAATTCAAACCCAATAAATCTAGGAAGCACAACCTGTCTGAAAACAAAGCTGCTTAAGCTACAACCAAAGTTTCAAAAGCATATCAGCACAAAAAAATAGCCATCTGGGTCAAGCAATGAAAATAGCAATTCTACATCAATAGGGAAACGAGAGAACCCTGATATAGTATATGGAGTAACATTTGATTTTCCAGGTGTTCCTTAAAAAGTACAATCTCCTTGGACGAACTCCCAAACAACCCTCACCATCCACTTAAATTAGGAAAGTGCCAAGCTCAAAAACACTCTCCTTGTCAAGACGTCTAATGTACTACTCAACTCCTTAAACAAATTTATGAACTAGTCCAATTGTTTTCAATTCAATCTAAGCAAAGAACTTCCATGCCACCTATACTTCCTATATCCTCCTAATAAAGCCTCCAAAATATAGATGTTTAGAAGTTCCTATGCTTTTTAGCTCTTGCAGTTTTAAAAGTAACAGGTATTTAACTATCCTTGAAGTGCCTACCAAATATTCTCATTTTATTTCTCATTGCATGTGGATTTAAGCGGAAATGAATATTATCAATCAAAATAAGCTAAATTATTCTGGATATGTTATATGCAACTACCCTCATTTGAGCATTTTAAATTTTGTATAATTGAACTCATCTTCACAAACTGTGATACTTTAGGATTTATGATTTTAGTCAAGATTGCACATAGTATTAGTAATTCAATATTGATTAGAAAATACGGTCGAGAGGATGTTTTGTTTAGCATTCTTTCATAGCTTTAATATATTGTGTTTAAAAATGTAGTATGCAATTCAAGAATTTTTAGCAAGATCCATTATAAGTTCTATCAAATAGTCTGAGGTGCTCAAAGGTGACAGGGGCTCACAATGCTAAGGCATTAGTTTCTTGTCTAGGTGCTTTCTCAAGAGTAGCGAGATGTTAAAATATAGGCACATAAAATATTAATTGTATATGATGCTATAAATTAGCTACAAAATAAAAATCAGAAACTACAAGAAAGCAAATAGGAACTAAATAAGAAGGATTATGGAATTACATAATTTCATCGATCTCAAGAAAAAATAAAACTTAACTAATTAGAAATTGCAGATTCGAGAACTAAAGAGCAAAATCATATCCTGCAAGCAAAGAGTAATTTACAAGATGAACCAAATAGATATTCTACATTATGATGCAATGTCTAAATGCAAACTATAATTAATATGCAAAAGAGATGCAAAAACTGATTTTTTCTTGAAAAGGAAAAATTGATAACTTTTAGTAATTAGAATGAAAAGAAATTAAGAATTACACTGCACTAACTTGATAACTCCTATGTTTTTCATTCACCCATTCACAATCCATCGTATCCCACTTATGACACACACATAGTGCATTCAAATGGGAACTGAAAGTCCTAACAACCTAAGCTACTCCATTCAACCACAAGTTCTGTATTATCTTCGTTGGTGAACAAATAATAAGAATTAACATGTTTTCTTGCATGTTGTGCAATCAACATTAATCCCCACAAAGATTCAGAATGATCTGCAACATGGAGATTCATTCAAAATCAATAAGTTTGTAAATTGAAAAAAAAAAATACTCAGCATAATAAAACTCCAGCAACATGGTGTTAACGTGCTATCGAAGAGTTTTAAGTTGTTTCATTGTAGCAAAGACTCAATCACTCGAAAATAGTTAAATTTATATGGTCAAAATCAAAGAAGAGTCCGAGGTTGAACACAGGGAGAAAATAATGGAATTCACATAGTAATCTTCATGCACAATCAATGAGCACAATAATAACAAATATGCAATGAATAAGTATGATCAAATTGTTATTCAATGAAGCTCACAAGATCATAGATCAAAAAGAAAAGAGAATAAAAAACAATGGTGATTTGAATCACCACTTATTCTCTTAATTACTCATGCATTCAATTATTCCAATCAGAATTCAATTGTAAACCACAGTACTTAAATTATTCAACAGCAGTGCCAAATCAGATTAGACGACTTATGTAGCATACGCACAAGGCTCTCAGAAAGCCTTCTTCTCTTTTTCTTCTTCAGCTTCTTTCTTTCTCAAGCTTCTCCTTCCTTTCAAAGGCATGACCCTTCTTCTTCACAGGGCTTCTCTTTCTTCTTAGAGCTTCTTGATTCTATACCATAAAATCTTTTGATGCTTAAAAACTTTGCTGTGTGATTCCTTTTGTAGATTAGGTTAGAATTCCGATAGTAGGCCTAGAGGTACTTAAGTACCAACCAAGATTCGAACCTGACCAGCTCTAGCCTCAGTCTACCACAAAGGTTTCTAAGGCCCATAGGAACTAACCTAAGGTTCGTTGAACTCCGTGGTTAAAGCATCCGTGCTTGTAACATGTTTTAGCCTAGGTTCAGTTTGCAGTGCATCTCTATCAGAGAGAGGCAGAGGAATTTTTCTTTGCTTTTAGAGAGTTTTCTCTCTCTTTTCTTTTTATTTCTAGCCTCAGATTAGCTTTACAACATGGTCTATATCGGATTTCTAGTCCCCATCATCAATCCTCACAGGGTCCCTGGCAATCGATGCTTCAAGATAGCACCTTGGCTTTCAAGATTTTGAGATAATCCCACCCATGGCGTTTTGTAGCTAAATCCTGACCCTAGCAATTGACATCTCGAGATAATGCCGCCCATGGCATCTGAACCAGCACAGGGTGCTTACATGCCCCCGGTAGGATATGTACATATCCTAGGAGACAAGCACCGAGGAGACGATATGTTATTATGCATCTTCGAGGGGAATTTTCCACCTCTCTGTGCTGGGAACTCGTCTAAATCAACTTGTGGTGATCAGCCGCTCCTAATCTTGGTGACATTTTCAGAACAAGTTTAATGCATTTGCGTAATTTTGATACTTAGGCGCACTGAACCAGACTGTGTGTGGATTGGGGTGCTTAGGTTACCAAGTCCCGCAAACCAAAGATCAGTTAACAGGGCTGAATAATCCCTAAGCCTTAGACCTAATACTTAAGCTTCTCATTTTCCCCAACCTCTTGAGGACTATCCAGATCTTAGTGGATACTTGAATTTTTAAGCCTAAGATTACAGCCCGAGGCTTAAAATCAGCATTCCTACTAATCTCTTCTTTGTTTTATTAGCACTTTTTTGCCTTTCATTTTCTTTCTTTTGATATGGTTTAGAACTGAGTCACTTCCTTAATCTTTTACTAATAACTATCTCTTTTTCTTTTCTTTTCAAATTGTGCTCCTTTTTGACATTTTTATCTCCTCAAAATTTGATATGCCATCAATTCTAAATTTCCTCCTCCTATTTTTGTTCTTTTTCAAGAATTTTTTATTTTTTTGGTATTTTTGGAATATGTGATTTTTTTTATGAAACCCTTTCTTGTGAAATGATTTTCACAACATTTTACACTTTAATACCCTCCCATGCCTACGATTTGCAATGTCCTCATTATAAATTAGGTGGGTTCGAGTTCAGCTTAGATCATTCATTAGAATAGGTGTTGGGCAGGTGAATGGGTCGGGGTGACTGTTGTGGATGATTTCAAACCCTGATACGGGTACCAGAGGTGGAGTCGGCTGTTCTAGTGGATGAACCCTAAAGTGTAATATGAGTTCAGCATAAGATGTGTCAGGAAGGGTTTCGGGTTTTTCAAAAATGACAGGTTGCTCCCGTTAAGCATTGAGTTTAACACCATCAGTCGGACGCAATGAGCTCAGGGAGAATGGAGGGTAAAAGATATCTCAGCCAAATTCGTATTAGTGAGTTTAATGAACAGTTTGAGTCTCTGACTGTTTATGACAAAAGGTTCTGAATCATGGCTGAGTTGACTGATTTCGACAGCTCCATTTCCAAACATTCGTTGGATAAGGTATGCTCCAATCCATTTTGATCTGAGTTTTCCTAGGAAGAATTTGAGTTTGGCATCAAAGAGTAGAACTTTCTGACCAGGGAAAAAGATCTTTCGGGATATGTGCTTGTCGTGAAAGGTCTTAACCCGCTCTTTGTAAATTCGTGAGTTCTCATACGCGTCGTGGTGTAATTCATTGATCTCGCTCATTTGAAGCTTTCTGTGGATTCCTGCCTTAGAAAGATCGAGATTGCAGTTTCGTACTGCCTAATAGGCTTTGTGCTTCAGTTCAACGGGGAGGCGACATGCCTTCCCGTACACTAATCTGAAGGGAGACATGCCTAATTGGGTTTTGTGGGTGGTCCTATAAGCCCACAAAGCTTCCGGAAGTCGAGATGACCAGTCTTTCCTGTTGATGTAAACATGTTTATATTACATAAAATGTCTATTTATGCATGTTCTTAAGCATCGAATTGCATTACATGCTATAAATATTGCATAGCATGCATCATCATGCATTTAGATTAGTCTGAATAAAATGGAGGTTAATTGTCTCCTTTTATGTTTGGGGACAGGGTGACCTTTTATCGAGACCTTAGATCGAAGATCCAACCATAAGGATCTGATCAGGGCGACGATTGGAGTTCAACAACTCCAAGATCGCCCTAATCGGATATCCGTAGCATCAGATAGAGACTGAGGAACCCTAGAAGATCAAGGGCCAAAATGGTGTGAATCCGCACTTCAGACGACAAATCCAACTGCACGAATGGATTCGGATCGACGATCGCAGCTTAACAGCGCGAAAATCTCTCAATTCGATACCCGTGGCACCATCTACATCATCCAAAAGATGGATGGCCAAGATGGTTCCATGTGGTGCCATCTCAGCCACCCAATCAGTCACCCTCAACCTCTGAAGCCTCTAGGACCCACGCCTCTCCGTCGTTGGATCAAGATCCAATAGCTGAGGGTGAATCCCAACCGACGCCTTCAATCTCTGAAACCCATTTGAAGATGTAGCCTTGACTGTTGGATCTCAATCCAAGGGTCCAGATCGCGTGCACCTAACGCACACTGCTCGCCCATCCACACACGCAGTACAGTGGATAAGGCGTTCGGCCGCGATTGGGTGCGAGTTTGAGCCGCGAGGAGCATGCGATGGGGCACGGGTGAGCGGGCCTATCCGACATGCGATGGAGATCGGGTGGCTACAAGTGCCCTATCAAGTTCACGCGCCATTTGACGCGGCGAGCAGATGCCTCATCGCACGCGATGAGGCGCGCAGTTGAAGTGGCGGGGATGGATCCTCAGCCATTCGATCGAGATTTAAAGATCATGGACATGCGTTTAAAGAGAGGAGGCGAGCAGGCACACACGCACTGCTCCACTACGGCCACGTTCAGGCCTTTAGCAACGGATTTATCCATCACTAAAGGTCCTGAATTAATGATTTTCAACATAGAAAGACCAAATTGCCCTGACTCCTTGCAACTATAAAAGGAGACCCCCTCCATACAAAATTCTCATCCCTTCCTTCTTTTCTCTCTCACTCCAAAGCTCAAGAGAAGCTTGTCCCACACCCGGGTTGCTCCTCGAGAGATAAAGTCAAATTTTCACCCTCATTTCGGAAGCGGATCCCGCGACAACGACGACGACAACATGCTACCCCGTTCTCGTTCCTCCTACCTTGACCTCCATCTTCCCGCTCCGTCCTTCGTCTTCCAAGCATCATCTTGTCTGGCTCGTCCTCCAAGCGATCGTCGAGGAGGATAACTTCTCTCTCCCATTTCTCTTTCCAGCTTTCTAGAGTAGAATTTTCCTGCTTTCTAGTGTAATTTCACACTGGTTTAATTGTATAAACATTTTGAAATATTAAGTGCATGTTTTCTCTCTCTCAATTATTCTGATTGTTTACATTGCTTCATTGTAATTATTCCACTTTTCAACAAAAACCCTAAAAAAAATATAATTGTGAATTTATTAGATCGACATAGCCTCCCTGAGTTCGACCCAGGATTTCTATTCCGGTATAAATTTTATTTGTTGAACACGAGTTCTTCACTTTCAAACTACAACGACAGGTTTTAAAAGCCAAATATGATAGCATAGTAACACGTATCTTCAACATTTTGGCGTCGTTGCCGAGAAAGCGACGCTCTTTGATTTTTTTCATATTTTTCAACTTATGAATAATTTACCTCACTTCTCTCCTTTCTTATTGTAATCGCAGGTACTCTTTCGAGATGAGCAAAAGCGGTGGATTGGAGCAAAGTGCTGTTGAAGGTCCTGTAAGATTTCCCCCACCTCCCACCCATTAGTTTTCATTCCACCATGTAATAAAACAAACATAAATCAACCTAGGTGTTCTTATAAACACTAAGGTTAGTTTTGTTTGTTTGTTTGACACCTACACCCGCCTCAACCTCCACATTTAAAAAGAAAAATTAAAAAAACTCGCAGAGGTACACAACCTCATCTAATTTTCAAACTCAACCAGTAAACCGATCTTTGGAACCGGTACATGATTAGCCCATATTTGTGGGCTATTTAAGTATTTAAGTGCCTAGACATTAAGTTAATTCTAACATTTATTTATCATGCATTAGGATGTAAATAGATTAATTCATATTTCTGATTTAATTACATAATTCATGCATTGCATTCATAACTAAATGCATTTAGAATTAACTTAGAATTGCATTCATTTAATTAGTTAACCAATTAGGTGCATTGCATTCATTGTTTTAATTTAACATAGAAGTTAAGGGCTTATGCATAAATAACCATAATATTTTATTCTTTTATTTTTTTCTCCTTTGCACAGGTAACTCCTCCAGCTTTGGCTCCGCCTCCTCCTCCTGCGCATCACATTTACGCTGCGCCATTTTGAACTTGAAACGAAGGCTGTGGCTACAAAAGGAGGGAGAACTGCCATGCGGACGAGGCCACCATCCCTGACCCACCACTATGCAGAGAGTTGATCTCTCATTCATTCCACACCACCAACCTCCTTTCGTGAGCACAAGACCACTCCACCACGGGCAGGCGGGGTGACAGACCGCCGCGCCATATGTGACTTGTGCATCACTGTGAGCGTGCACCTGAGGGCCACGTAACCACTTCCAGCAACCACCACGATCAACCACCTTTAGTTCGTCCCTGCACCACTGCAACCACCACTGCACACCACCGTTCCCAGCACCCGCGCCTACCTCAGCAACACCCACACCCGTGCCAACTCCCTACAGTGCCCACCTCCAGCACCTCCCCGTGTGCATCTACGCACCTTCAGCAGCAACAGCAGCTACTCAGCACCTCCGCGTGCCCACTTCCACGCCTCCCTGCAGTACTTCCAGCCTCCAGCGCACCCACTTCTGCATCCTCCTTGCAACCTACAGAGCCACACCGAAAGCGCCCACAACGCACGCTCCAGCCTGCAGAACGCACGCCCGCTCCTTTAGCTCCCTCGCCGACCACCTCCAGTGCACCTCCATGCGCAGCAGCACCCGCGCCTCCCTGCAACGCTTCACCACGCGCCTGCAGAACGCGCACCCACCTCCATGCACACCTTCCAGCGCTCCAGCTCACGCCTGCGCGCCTCAGTAGCCGCATGCCTCAGCAGCTGCACACCTGCCTCACGCGCAGCAGCAGCAGCTTCTTCACCGCCACCACCTTTCTCCTCCGGCAGGCCGGCTCCAGCGACCTCTCGACGTACTGCTGCCACCACCGCGACGGCCTCACTTCAGCCAACTTCCTGTGGGAATCTCTCCTCGATTGAACCTCTCTCCCGATCGCGAGGAGGAGAGAGGTAAAATCCTCTGCTTTTGTTCTAATTAGTAATTACATTTCATGACATTGCCAGGAAAAGGAATTTTTATTTATGATTATTTTATTATGGTGAAATTGCAACTTCATACTCAAGCTTTCTTACAATTGCGTGGCTTTTGTGATTAACATTGTTTGACATTGGTTTTGGGATTAAAATGTGCACAAATTTTCTCTAATACATGTCAATTGAAAATTACATAAAATCATCACATATTTATTGAATATTTCAGTAAGGAAAAATTGCACATCTACCCTTACATTTTTGAGTTATTGTGCTTCTTCTTTCCATCGCATTTCATGTTGGATTTGACTATGGATTTCTCACTAGATTGAACGAATGCAAAATAATTGAGATTTTATTATGTCAATGACTCCTTGTGGACACAACCCACTCATAATTGAGTGGTTATATTAATTGTTGATTAGTCGATTTTTCCACCACATAGAACTACAAACGATGCGTCATTTTATGTGACAAACGACTTTAAAAGCGAAGAATCAACTCGTCAAATGGCGTCGTTGCCGGGGAAGCAACAGACACAATTATTTCACCTATTTTCATTTCTGATTATTTCTCATTGCACAGTGATCTGACCATTTATTATCTTTTCTGTGTGAGGAATTTGTGCAAGAAATTAGAGAGAGGCAAGTGCAACTATCTGCGACACATATTCTATGACTCACAATCACACCAGCCATCGTGAGAGGTGACCCTTGACGTTGCCAGAGGAGAAATTGATCGAGCTACCTTGCAAGGGAGGGGAAGGACGAGGACGCGACAATCATCTCTGTACATTTAGCTGTTGATTTAATTAGAGTAGGATTAAGACTTTAGACTTAATTTTTCATTGCACATTTAGTTTGAAACCGTTGTTCTGGGGTATATTTTGAGGGGTTTGTTCCCCGATTTTGTTTTAGGCCCGTGTTGGGTAATTTTTGGGAGCCTGTTCCCTTTTCTTTAGATTCAGGTTTTTAATTTATTTTGTGGATTGTTTGCCTTTAATTTGCTTGTGCATAAGTAGCTAAAAAAAACTAAAAGAATGAGCTGCCTGCTAGAAGTTGCCTACCCCTAGGATGAACCATTTAGGTCAGTATGAGTAGCCTCTAGATTTATTTCTCTGCATTGCGTGCATTCTCGCATCGTTCATTGCTGGAAGCAAGGTACGCATTCTTTTACTTTGCATCCTATTCTTGATCACGCATTGCATTTGGACTTAATTCGAAGATCACCTAATCTGTATTGAATAAATCTAACAAGTGATCACATATATTCTTGAAAAAGGACTAATTAAAGGAGGGACATCTAAAAATCAAGGACTTGATTTTCAAACGTGGTGTGCGATTCAAAATTCAAAATCTTTTTGCGGTGTATGCACACTTATATCTTTTGCACCATGGCACGCATTTAGACACTCCTAAGTCTTGGAACGACTAGGACAAGAGCCCTCCTACCATTGGATTCTGAAGTGTTCGGAACTTGAGATCAAACGTTTTGTAAATCCAAAGAGGGGGATACCCTGTCACGGATTTTTGGAGGTAGTTAAGAAGCACCGCGAAAGCACAGCTTCAAAGGAAGGCTTAGGCCTACTTGCATCCCTCAATCTTCCGTCTTTGGATTTGCTTTACCATTTGAGATTTAGGGAAGAATACCTAAGCTCCAACTAGGCCTTTTGAGGCATTTCGAAGGTTGACAATAGGTGCGTAATTGATTGGGCAACTTGCTTTGTCACCTACAAATTGAACTAAAGTCAAAAGCCTAAATTTGTAA
Organism: Thalassia testudinum; assembly: GCA_037157565.1. Taxonomy (NCBI): domain Eukaryota; kingdom Viridiplantae; phylum Streptophyta; class Magnoliopsida; order Alismatales; family Hydrocharitaceae; genus Thalassia; species Thalassia testudinum. Next base: position 76,021,873 of record JAZHRO010000031.1, on the reverse strand, counting down.
AGACCGAACAAGTCCTTTTGAATTGTGTTTGTAGTGCATGCTTGGTAGGCATTCTCTTAGGTGACAACTTGTGTTTGATCCTGAACCTGAAAGAATCTTAAGAAGAAACCTTCCAAGGGTAGAAATGGCCAGTCAAAGGAGCCATAAGGAATATTTCATTCCAACCAATCAAGCTGGCCCTGCACTACGTAGACCTGGAGGGGACAATCCTTATGAGATCAAAAACAGTACCATATCCTTGCTGCCCTCCTTTTATGGTACTGCTAGGGAAGACCCTTACAGGCATATAGAGGAATTCACCGAGGTCTGTTCCACGGTGAAGCTGCAGGGCGTTACTGATGACGCTCAAATGCGAACCCTCTTTCCCTTCTCCCTTAAGGACAAAGGCAAGTATTGGTATCACACCCTTGATAATATTAACACTTGGGATGCCCTGAAGAAGGAGTTTTTGAAGAAGTACTTCCCCATGAGTAAAACCAATCACTTTAGGAGAGAAATTATGAGTTTTGTTCAAAAGGATGGGGAAGCTTTCCATGATGCGTGGGAGTGCTTTAACGACTTGCTGAGACTTTTCCCACATCACCAGGTGCCTAAATGGCAACTGGTAGAAAGGTTCTACACCGAACTTAATGATTCGCATAGGCAAACTGTGGATGGTGCCTATGCAGGAACCTTTCTATCTAAGACCGAGGATGAAGCTTGGAACCTTTTTGATACTTTGAGTGAGAATTCTATTCACTTGAATTCTGCCTACATGGATAGAAAGCCCACTCTCATGCAAAGAAAGTTGGAGGAGAATGAGGCAAGGGACACCTAGAATTTAGCCTATCAGATTCAATTATTGAATCAAAACATGGAAAGGCTTATGTCGAACCCGAGTCCATTCATATCTAACACCTCCACATCCCAAGCTTCCGAATGCTCAATTTGCCAAGGCAATACACACGCCACTGTGGATTGCCACTTGGCCTCCCAATTCCCTGAGCTTGTACAAGCGGATTTGAATGCCTCTCAAGGGTTCCATCCTAGACCTCATAATGACCCTTTCTCCAACACTTAAAATGAGGGATGGAGGAACCACCCAAACTTTTCATGGAGACAAGGAAATATCTCAAATTCAGGGAATTATAAACCACAATCCTTTCAAAACCATCAAATGAACCAACCTCAGACCTTTGCCCAACCTAAGACCTCTGAGATGGATGAATTGAAGGCGATGTTGAAAACTATGCAAGAAAGTCAAAGTGCCATTATCCAATCTCATGACAAGGCTATACATGAGATGAAATCACAAATAGGACACCTTGTTGAGGTCGTTAGACAGAGGGAAACTGGGAAGCTCCCCAATGCTGCTGAGGAGAATCCTAAAGGAAAAGGGATTATCTTTAGGGAGCATGCTCAGGCGGTGACTATTCTGAGGAGTGGGAAAGAAATTTCCAAACCTGATGCTCCTATAGTCTCACCCCCTAAAAAACCATCCACCCCGACTTTCACCCCCACCGGAGAAGACTTGCCCAAATCTTCTCCACTTGAAATCACCTCACCAGAAGAAGTTGTCCCCGTTCCACCCCTTACTCGACATAACAGCCCTTCCACCCAAAGATCGAGAGTGCCCTTTCCAGAGCGCTTATCCACCTCTGGGCAGACTTCTGCTGGCTCATCTGGAGCCAAAGATAAGACGGATGAGATCATGGAAACTTTCAAGAAAGTGCAGATTAACCTGCCTTTGCTTGAAGCTATCAAGCAGATTCTGTCTTATGGCTGCTTCTTAAAGGACCTATGCACGAAAAAGCGGCAATCTAGAAAACAAGTCCAATCTCCTACCTGATTCTGTTAGCTTAATTGTTTAACATGGCACACCCCCGAAACTTAAGGACCTAGGAGCCCCATACATCTCAGTAGTTATTGGTGATTTACAAATTGATGAGGCTCTACTTGATCAAGGTGAGGGGGTGAACATCCTTCTGAGCTATGTGTATGAACAACTTGGGGGAGGCAATCTGAAGCCTAGTCCTGTAATCCTTCAAGTTGCTAATCGATCACTTAAGACACCACGGGAAATTTTGAAAGATGTCCCCGTAAGAGTGGAGGATTTCTTCTTTACCATTAACTTCTTAGTTTTAAACACTGACCCTAACAACAAGCCAACCAAACCCTCCATCATTTTGGGCTGCCCCTTCCTTTCAACTTCGCATGCTTCAATCAATTGCAATACTGGGGCATTGAAAATGGGCTTTGGGAATAGGAAAATCCTGCTTAATGTGTTTGATGCTTACAAACAAGCCGAACTTGAGGATTATTCTCAAGTTGAGGTGATAGATGACCTAATTGAAGAGGCAACCCCTGCAATGCTATGTGATGACCCCCTTCAGCATGTCATGCTAAGTGAGCATTCCCATCTCTTGGAGGAATGTGAAGGGGATATACTAGAACTTGAGGAATTACTGGGTGTTTCTGCTGAGTCTCTTTCCCCATCATTTCTGCAGAAGATAGATCCGCTACCTGAGATGGGGACATCTATTATGAAACCCTTAACCATACAAGCCCCCAACCTTGAGTTGAAACCCCTCCCTAACACTCTCAAGTACGTTTTCCTAGGTGCCAATGATACGCTCCCCGTTATCATTTCAGCTGTGCTATCTGAGGCATAGGAGGGAGCCCTGATTGAATGCTTGGCTAGGCACAAGGAAGTTATTGCTTGGATCATTGCTGACGTTAAGGGTATAGACTCTACACTCTGCATGCACCACATTTATACCGATGATTCCATCAAGCCATTTAGGGACATGCAAAGACGTCTGAACCCTAATAAGAGGGAGGTGGTAAAAAAGGAAATCTTGAAGTGGTTGGATGCTGGGATCATATATCCCATTGCAGATAGTAAATGGGTAAGTCCTATTCATGTGGTGCCAAAGAAGGCAGGCTTTACTGTGGAATTCAATGACCAAGGTGAACAAGTTGTCACTAGACCCTCAACTGGATGGAGGGTCTATATTGATTACCGCAAGCTGAACACCGCTACCCAGAAGGATCACTTTCCCATGCCTTTTATTGATCAAATTCTTGAGAAATTGGTAGGGAATAAGTACTATTGCTTTCTCGATGGATATTCTGGGTACAATCAGGTGGCAATCTTTCCTGATGACCAGGAGAAGACGACATTCACGAGTCCTTATGGTACTTTTGCATTCAGGCGTATGCCGTTTGGATTATGTAATGCCCCTGCGACTTTCCAGCGGTGTATGATGTCTATCTTTTCGGACATGATTGACGAGTGTGTTGAAGTGTTATAGATGACTTCTCCATTTATGGCTCGTCTTTTGACCAGTGTCTCCTGCACCTGGAGAATGTGTTGAAGCGATGTAAGGAGACTAGTTTAGTCCTCAGCTGGGAGAAAAGTCACTTCATGGTACAGAAAGGAATTGTACTTAGGCATGTTGTATCCGAGCAAGGTTTAGAAGTAGATAAAGCCAAGATTGATTCTATTTCCAAACTTCCATTGCCTACGAACGTCAAACAGATTGGATCCTTTCTGGGCCATACCAGCTTTCATAGACGCTTTATTAAAAATTTTAGTAAAATTTATAGGCCACTTTGTGACTTGTTGGCGAACGAATCTTCCTTCAATTTTGATTCAAAGTGTGCTGAGGCCTTTCAAACTCTGAAGGAGGCCTTGATCTCTATGCCTATTCTCCAAGCTCCTGATTGGACACTCCCATTTGAGCTGATGTGTGATGCTTCGAATTATGCAATGGGAGCAGTCCTTGGACAAAGGGTTGAGGGAAGACCTCATGTGCTGCATTATGCCAGCAAGACTTTAACCAAACCTCAGCAAAGCTACACCGTCACTGAAAAGGAATTACTTGCTGTAGATTTTTCTCTGGAGAAGTTTAGGTCTTATCTGCTTGGATCTAAGGTGGTTATTTTTACTGATCATGCGGTAGTGAAATATCTCATTGCTAAGAAAGATTCTAAGCCACGTCTGATTAGGTGGATCCTACTCCTTCAAGAATTTGACTTGGAGATACATGAAAAGAAAGGAGTAGAAAATGTTGTGGCTGACCACCTGTCTCACCTTCCACTTAATGACTCTCTTTCTGGAGACATTCGCGAGATATTTCCAGATGAAACTCTAATGGTGATAACACCAACTTTACCTTGGTATGCAGATACCGTAAATTACTTAGTCACTGGACAAACTCCTGGCTCTTGGGATGAGCAGAAAAGAAAGAGATTCATTTCCCAAGCAAGATATTTTCATTGGGAAGAGTTAGAATTATTTAGAATTGGACAAGACCAAGTATTGAGACGTTGTGTACCTGAAGAGGAACAATAAAGTGTACTGAGTTTTTGCCATGAACTTCATTGTGGAGGACACTTTGGTGCTAAGAAAACTGCTTTTAAGGTTCTCTAGTCTGATTTTTGGTGGACTTCCTTATTTAAGGATTCTCATAATTTTGTTAAGGCCTGTATTAGATGTCAATGGACTGGAACAATTGGGAAGAGGAATGAAATGCCTCAGCATCCTATTCAATCTGTTGAAATTTTTGATGTGTGGGGAATTGACTTTATGGGTCCCTTCCCGTCGTCCCATGGTTATGAATATATCTTGGTGGCAGTTGATTATGTCTCTAAATGGATAGAGGCCATTCCTACGTGCACAAATGACCACTCCATGGTTTTGAAATTTGTGAAGGCCAATATCATATCTCCTTTCGGCTACCCCAAGACTACTATAAGTGATGGGGGACCTCATTTCCGAAACCAAAACTTCAATCGGCTAATCAAGAGTCTGGGAGTGACTCACAAGGTTGCTACCCCTTACCATCCTCAGATGAGTGGTCAGGTTGAAGTGTCGAATAGGGAGATAAAAAATATTTTGGAAAAGACCGTTAGACCTGATAGGAAAGACTAGTCCCAAAAGCTCGATTATGCTTTGTGGGCATATCAAACGACGTATAAGACCCCTTTAGGTACTTCTCCATTTCGGATTGTGTATGGGAAAGTGTGCCATTTACCTGTTGAGTTGGAACATAAGGCACTTTGGGCTATTCGAAGTGTTAACATGGATTTAGAGAAGGCGGGTAAGGCACGACTTCTGGAATTAAGTGAGCTTGAGGAGCTGAGGAATGATGCTTATGACACCTCTCAAGCTTATAAAGAAAGAACTAAGGTCTTGCATGATAAATATATACTTCGAAAGACCTTTGAGCCCAACTAACAAGTCTGGCTTTTCAATTCCAGACTTAAGCTTTTTTCTAGGAAGTTAAAATCTCGTTGGGATGGGCCTTACATAATCACTAAAGTGTTTCCGCATGGAGCTATGGAGATTAAAAGCCCTTCCTCTTCAGCAACTCCCTTTATCGTCAACGGTCAATGGTTAAAACCTTACATTATTTTGGAAGGCCATCTGGTTGACGAGGTTACTCTTGAGGAGCCTTAGCTCCTACCATTCTTCGCCTCAAGTAATATCTTCCTTTAACTATTTTTGTTTTCAATGAGGACATTGTTTGAACCAGGCATGGGGGAGAGGACCTGAGGCATTTTGTTTATAGCATGTCTACATTTTGCATTCATAACTAAAAAAAATTAAAAAATAATAAATAAAAAAAAAAGTTTTGAGCTTAACTGGTTAGGTCCTACATTCTTAAGCAAATCAGAATTCTAGGTTAGACTAAGTTGATTCTAGGGTTGAACTTTAGAAGCTAAATGAGTTATTACCTTTAGTCCTTTAGGGTCCTTTGTGGTGTTAGAAACTTAAGTAGGAGTTAAGTTGCGTACCATTCCTCAAGAGGTTGAGGAAGGAAAGCTAGGTTTTGAGTTAAAAGGTGGGGTAGTACTTGGAGTCTTGTTCTACCTTTTGGTTTACGAGTCCTTGTAACCCAAGCATTCAAATTTCACACACTTAGTCTGGTATAAGTAAGTAATCAACTTAATTCCTTTCATAAAAGAGATTTGGTTCTCTTAGTTTTGACTTAGGAGAGGCTTGAAAACACAATTTGATTGGAAGAGTTCCCGCCGCAGGAGAGGTGGAGTATATACTCACCTTGAGGATGCAATGATAACATATTACCTCCTCGGTGCTTGTCTCTTAAGATATCCATCCTACTGGGGGCATGTAAGCGCATTGTGCGGTTCAGGTACCATGGGCGGCCCTATCTCGAAGTGCCAATAGCCATAGGCCTGAATTCTCTTAGGAAATCCATAGGCGATACTATCTCGAAGTGTTGATTGTCAGGAGTTCTTGGGGTCGTTATGGGCGGTGCTATCTCGAAGCATTGAAAGCCAAGCACCCTTCAAGGTACAGTGATGAAGACAATGAATCCGACACAGACCACGTTGATAGCTGATCCAAGGTTAAACTTAGAGGAATCAAACAAAAAAAAAACCTTTTCCCTTTAACTCAAATAACTCAGACCAATGCACATGCATGGATGCTTTAATCTCAGGGATCAATAAACCTTAGGGTAGAGTCAGAAATCAAGGAAACTTGTGCCTGCAACTCATCTTTAGCCGACCTAGTCTGTAACTTAACAACTACTTGGGAACCTTAGGTCTAAATTCTGAACTTAATATGTTTCTAAAGGAAGATCGATTGGGTTGGCTAGTCGACTTGGAGTGTTAGGTTTTGCTTGGATTTGCTAGGGACTAGCAAAAACTACGCATGGGGGTATTTGATTAGCCCATATTTGTGGGCTATTTAAGTATTTAAGTGCCTAGACATTAAGTTAATTTTAACATTTATTTAGCATGCATTAGGATGTAAATAGATTAATTCATTTGCTGATTTAATTACATAATTCATGTATTGCATTCATAACTAAATGCATTTAGAATTAACTTACAATTGCATTCATTTAATTAGTTAACCAATTAGGTGCATTGCATGAATTGTTTTAATTTAACATAGAAGTTAAGGGCTTATGCATAAATAACCATAATATTTTATTCTTTTATTTTTTTCTCCTTTGCACAGGTAACTCCTCCAGCTTTGGCTCCGCCTCCTCCTCCTGCGCATCACATTTACGCTACGCCATTTTGAATTTGAAACGAAGGCTGTGGCTACAAGAGGAGGGAGAGCTGCCATGCGGAGGAGGCCACCATCCTCGACCCACCACTGTGCAGAGTTGATCTCTCATTCATTCCACACCACCGGCCTCCTTCCGTGAGCACAAGACCACTCCACCATGGGCAGGCGGGGTGATAGACAGCCGCGCCATCTATGGCTTGTGCATCACTGTGAGCGTGCACCTGAGGGCCACGCAACCACTTCCAGCAACCACTGCCATCAACCACCCTTAGTTCTTTGTCCCCACGCCACTGCAACCACCACCGTACACCACAATTCCCAGCACCCGCGCCTACCTCAGTAGCGCCTACGCCCACACCTACTCCCTGTAGCACCCACCTCCAACACCTCCCCGTGTGCATCTACGCGCCTTCAGCAGCAACAGCTGCTGCTCAGCACCTCCGTGCACCCACTTCCGCACCTCCCTGCAGAGCTTCTAGCGTCCAGTGCACCCACTTCCGCACCCTCCTTGCAACCTGGAAAGCCGCATCGGAAGCACCTCCCTGCAGAACGCGCGCCCACAACGCATGCTCCAGCCTACAGAACGCGTGCCCGCTCCTTCAGCGCCCTCGCCGACCTCCTCCAGCGCACCTCCAACATGCAGCAGCACCCGCACCTCCCTGCAGCGCTTCACACGCACCTGCAAAACGTGCGCCCACCTCCGTGCGCACCTTGGGCCGCTTCAGCTCACGCCCGCGCACCTCAGTAGCCGCACGCCTCAGCAGCTGCACACTTGCCTCACGCACGGCAGCAGTAGCTTCTTCACCGCCGCCACCTTTCTCCTCCAGCAGGCCGGCTCTAGCCACCTCTTGACGTACCGCTGCCACCACCACGACGGTCTCACTTCAGCCAACCTCCTGTGGGAATCTCTCCTCAATTGAACCTCTCTCCCGATCACGAGGAGAGAGGTAAAATCCTCTGCTTTTGTTCTAATTAGTAATTACATTTCATGCCATTTCCAGGAAAAGGAATTTTTATTTATGATTATTTTATTATGGTGAAATTGCAACTTCATACTCAAGCTTTCTTACAATTGCGTGGCTTTTGTGATTAACATTGTTTGACATTGGTTTTGAGATTAAAATGTGCACAAATTTTCTCTAATACATGTCAATTGAAAATTACATAAAATCATAACATATTTATTGAATATTTCAGTAAGGAAAAATTACACATCTACCCTTACATTTTCAAGTTATTGTGCATCTTCTTTCCGTCACATTTCATGTCAGATTTGACTGTGGATTTCTCACTAGATTGAACGAATATCAAATAATCAAGATTTTATTGCGTCATTGCCTCCCTGTGGACATGACCTGCTCCTAATTGAGTGGTTATATTAATTGTTGATTAGTCGATTTTTCCACCACATAGAACTACAAACGACGCGTCATTTTATGTGACAAACGACTTTAAAAGCAAAGAATCAACTTGTCAGTACACACATCCAAACACATAATTAAGTAGAAATCAGATTAGGTAATCACTTGTGTGCCTAATTAAGTGGTGCAACAGGCCAATTATTTGAGTTGATTGGGCCACACCACTTCAATTAAAATCAACTCATCAAGTAGCTGCTGCATAGGTTCAACTCTTAGGGATTTACCAGGCACTCCACATTCTTTTAAGCTTCAAAGGAAAACATCTTCACCTGTGCTTTCAAAACCTGGTGTGCCAACAAAACTTATTTGAAAATACCTAAAGTTGAATCCTAAAAGCTACTAAGCAAGATTTGAATCCTAAAATTCACCGCATCAAAAATAATCTTGCTTGAAAATCACTGGTTGTGCACGCACACACAAATTAATCAATCATTAAGGGCACAACCCAGATAAAGGACCCATCACATTCCAAAGCACATTCAAACCTATCCCTAAATAAAATAGAGTAGACATTGGCCTTAAGGATTCAACTCGCTCTTCAAAGGCCATAACGAGATTATTTTCGATTAGTCTATTTCTACTGTTCAATCTAATGTCTATCTAGGGGAGCAGAACAAAACGATTGTGGCTAGGGGTACAGTAGGAACTGGAGGCGCAAGCCAAAGGAAGAACCTTCTCCCCAGTCCCTCCTTCTAACTGGCTGGATTGAACAGACAGAAGTAGATCAAATCATTTCTTTATCTCAAGACAGGTTCTGAGAGTTTGTAGGTCTTTAGGCTAGCCCACTTAAGGACAGGTTTGATTGCTTGTATTGCAGGGCGCCTTTCTTTCTCCTGTCTATCATGAATCCTTCCACATTTTATATGCATTCCTGCTCTTTCCCTCCTATTATGAGTTATCCTCAACATGACGATTATCTCGACTTGTACTGTAATCAACCATCGGTTAATCGGAATAACTCGGATTGGGGATACAGTTATGGACCTTCGTGTTTAGGGTCTAACCCTGAACACCATTATTGTGATTTCTATCCTTCTCAAAGCCACATCGATTATAGATCGCCACTCTTTCATGGACAACTTAATACAATCTACAATCAAGGAGGATACATTGATCCTTACCCATCCTCTGATTACACTGCCTTTAGGTCATCACCACCTTTTGAACAATCCAAAATGACTTATTATCAGGAAGGGTATAACGAATCTCAATTTGTTAACTCCTCTGCACTGATCCCAAACCCATCCAACCCTGAAACAAGTCATTTGGTTCAGGGTAACCAGGTTCAAGATAAGGTTTTGGCTAACTTGAGAAATACCATACAATTTTTAGAAGTTCAACCAATAGCCTGCATTGAAAGATTGGAGCCCATGATTGAGATGATTGATGATTTGAACAAGTATTTGTTGGATTGGCTCCAGAATGTTAAAGATAAGAACCCGGGTGAGTTTTTATTTGGGAAGTTAGCGAAATTGAGAATGAGATCTGTGGTTGCTTTAATATAATCGTGGGATGATTCCCAAGATGAACCCCCTTTAGGAGAGCCAATGTCAGAACCCGCTCAGGCACCTGTTGGGGGGGACATGTGTTACAAGGCTGACTAGATTGAATTAAAGCAACCAATTAAGGATAATCTGATTTCTTCACCTGAAATCCTTGAGCCAGGGTACGAGGAAAGGTATGTCTCCATGGATCAGAAAGTGATGGATGATTTTAGGACATACATTAATACGGATTTTGATTTCTTTGATTCTGATGGTGAAGATTCAGTTTGCGAAGTCTCACATGAGTTTATAGAACATGATTTCTGTAAGACGATTGGACCTGAGGAATCTGATAAATCATTTGATAGCCCAATAATTGAGGAAATTGATCTTATTGGGGCTCACAAGATCGATTCAGAATCACATTTTCTGAAGGAAATAATTCAATGCCCCGATTGTCAGTTACACCCCATTGAGCTTACTGACGATTTTGTTTTTGAGATAACCAGACCCAAGTCAATTCTGATTCAGCCACATCTTTTAGACTTGGAAATTTCATATGGGTGACTAATATGCAGGAGGTCCCAGAATTTGACATTCTGAATGAGAAGGATAAGAGCTGGGAAATTCTGATTTGGGAAGCAAACTCCGGAGGAAGTAGAAGATTACGTCTAAGGGTTCCAATTCATCTGAAATCATCAAACCAGGACCCTTACGACATTTGTTCTAAGGATGTCCAACCCAAGCATACATTCATTGATTATCCTTTGGAGCTTGATTTCTCTATAACCCAACTTTTTGGTATTGGGTTGCATCCTCATAAATCGCAGGTCCGACACCGCTTGCATACTGATTTTAGGTTTTGAGTAATCTTTACCCAAAACCTTACATATTCTCGGTCATGGGGTATGGGTCTACACCACAATCTGGTCCACATTTGTGAACATCTGCTGGCAGGTCAGAGGTTTCATCTTTTTTTTCTGATTTTGACCTGCACCTATGAATTCTTTATTTCTCTTCTTTGTATAGTGTGCCTAGCTGAAGGCACTAAATTTAGTACATATACAGTTTTTCTTTCTCGGAGCGGACCCGTCATTCATGCAATTTAGGTACTTTCTACTCTATTCCACTTCGTTTTATATCTTTTTAATACAATGAGGACATTGCATTAGATAGGTATGGGGGGGTGGATATTCATCTCTGAATTAATTCGTCAGCTCCGTAGATTCATTTTATTTTCTTTTATTTATATATTAAAAAAATTTATGGAATTAGGAAGGAATACTTGGACATTAGGAATTTTCAATCTTTAGAAATATTACATTAGAATCCGAACACAAAGACCCTTCAGGTCTTTGGACTTAATCAGCCTGTGTATCCACTAAAATGTGGATTTGTTTTTCGAGTCCTCGCCAACCTGAATTTTATTTTAATTTGAGTAAATAAGTTTGGGTGATAAGTACATGACTTATCAACCCACCCTCTGATTTGAGGGAATTTTAAGTCTAAAGCATCTACACACTATCTTGTCACTAGCTCGTTTTTCGACGATTTTAACGGAAATTGGGTAGCTAATGAACCTTCTAGGGTTATATGACTGGCAAGTTATCAAGGGTAACATCCCATAGGTAGGTTGTCTAGAGCCCAGTCACTGGACCATTCTCTTCTTACTGCCTTTAGGTAAATCTTAGACCAGGGAAGCCACCTACTTAAAAAAAAGAAAAAGAAAAAGAAAAAGAAAGTCAAAATAAATAGAAAAAGAAAAGGAGAAAAGAAAAAGAAAATAAAAGAAATAAACCACACTTCGTCGCACAAGTATGGTTGGCAAGTTATCGATGGTAGCAGCTCATCGACCGGTTGTTCAGAGCCCAGCTCATAAAATGCACTGAAAATTCCCAAAACACTTAAGAAGAAGCGGAGAAGTAGAATAAATCGGGGAGATATACACTGAATTCACCCTTGTGTTGACCCCATAAAAATAAAAGTAGGGAGAAAGCTACCGGTCGTAAAGATACACCATTAGACATAACTCTCTTTTTAAGGTCACCTAGAGGCGTAGAAACCCGAAGTCCATTCTAATTGCCGATCAATGAGTCTATCACATTCACAATAAGATACTTAGAACTTAGGATTCTCATCAAATCTTGGGTGAGTTGAATGGCCGTAGAAAGCCACTCTTTATCCCTAAACTCAAAATCCAAAAAAATTAGAAAAGAAGAAAAAGGGAAAAAGAAAATTTTCTTTGAAGAAGGAGAGGGCTTGAGGCGATCTGCATTTTGGTAGATACTCGGGCGCTATTGTGTCCTTGAAAGTTCAGATCCTAAGTAAAAATTTTCTTAATGTTAAAAAAAACTTATGCCCAAATAATCCAACCTAATTCTTTTATAAATAACATGTAGTTTTTGCTAGGAACTAACAAAAGATAGGCATGAGGGTGTGATGTAAACATGTTTATATTACATAAAATGTCTATTTATGCATGTTCTTAAGCATAGAATTCCATTACATACTATACATATTGCATAACATGCATCATCTTGCATTTAAATTAGTCTGAATAAATGGAGGTTAATTGTCTCATTTTATATTCAGGGATAGGGCAACTTTTCATCGGGGCCTCAGATCGAAGATCCAACTGTACAGATCTGATCAGGGAGACGATTGAAGTTCAACGACTCCAAGATTGCCCTAATCGGATATCCATAGCATCAGACAGTGTAACGACCCGATTCCCGAGTCCCTACGAGACACGAGAACCAGACCGACTCGACTAATCCCAAGACCTAGTCGTCCAACGTGGAAGTAACCAAAAGAGCAGTAAAATAAATCACATTCAGCATGAATATAACTAACAGTAAGAAAATACAGCAGTAAGGAAAGAAACCACTACAGTATATACCACCACAACAGTAGAACAACATTCATAACATAATATGAACTGCAGGTAAAGAAAAGTACAGCGGTAACAAGAACTACTCACTACAGTGGAACAAAAAGAGGTACAAGAGAACAGTGATAACTCTACTGGACCCTACTCGGCCCAACGTCCTCTGCAGCCGCTGACCCTAGCTGCTCAACACCTGGTCCTGAAAGGTAACGAGTGTAACACGTCAGCAAAACCCTGAGTAGAGTGGAAACTAAAACAAAAGAAACAGTAGAGTGTACAGTAGCTGTTATGTTCTGTTACTTTCTTTATTTACGTCTTTCAATTGTCTCACGATTTCATTATTTCTCAGATCCTTCTCTTGATCTCGAATGTTCCTCGTGGGAACGATCTTGATTGCAGTCTTTTCCGAACAATAGAAGTAGCACGTGGTGCTCTCCTGGCCGGGAGAGTCCCCCGTGGTGATCCTACTCTCAGTCAACCAACCCAAGGTCATGGACAGATGTAACGGTGACTACGGCACGCGCGATAAACGCACAGGTAGCTAACCCGCACTGGCACGCTGTCAGTCGTTTCCGTTAACGGGTGCGCCCAAAGCATAGCACGGAACCAGTACAGGGCAGAGCCCTCTCAATAACAGGGGGTCCAACCCCTCCACAGTAACCAAACAGGGGCTTGCCCCTCCACAGTCCGCGCACCCTCGCCTGACTACCCTGGTTTGCCCTAGTGGGCCTAACAAGTCGGTGTAGGAGGCTAGCAGAGCCCCGGGGCCCGTGGGGTAGCTAGTACCTCCGTACACTAGTAGCTCTCCTCGGTACTACGTACACGAGGGACAGCAAGTCGGTACAAAGTGGCCAGACCTAACCCCGGGTCCCTGGGGCGGCTGGCTCCGCTCTGCACTAAACAGGGGGACAGTCGCTCTCCTTGGTACTCCGTACTCAAGGGCCAGCTCACTTCCCCAATTCTATTCCATTCACCTTCCAGGAGTTCTACTCCTAATTCCCCGTAGGGTTCCAGCTCTTTTAACTCAGCACATTCAGGTTTCACCTTCCCAATTTCACGTTCATACAATCCATGTTCTCAATCACGTGTATTTATTTATAACAGGCAGCTGTTAAACCAATTTACAGGTAGCAATTATTTCCTTTCCACATTTTCCAAGACAACAGTATTCATATCTTCCACTCGTTTTCCCATCCAAGGATTCATGCCATATCCTAGGATCTATCATACAATCTAGTTTTTCCAGCCCTAGGATTCATGCAACACCCTAGGATCTACCATTCATTCTAGTTTCTCATTCCTAGGATTCATGCAATGCCCTAGGTTCTATTTATGGTTCCATAATTTAACGGATTATACTAATAAACTTAAAAGCCACTCTACCAGATACAACAGGCATACTGGGGGCATGGTCGGGAATCCCGCATACCTCCGCAACCCTCGAGATTGCAACGGAACGAGGTCCTATCACAAGGATCAAACACAAGGAGTTTCTCAAAACAGTATACAACTACTGTAGATGGCTAGAGGATTTAATTCCGAAAAGCACGCAACTCGAAATGCGGAAAACGGACTCCAAACGGGCCCTAAATGGGTCGAAAATGACGAAACAGTGCAAAATCAGATGTCTAGAACTTCTTCCAGACGTCTTAAAAATGGGGATCAGATGGTACCTTGCCCTGCGTGGTCTCTCAGACGTCCAGAAGCCTGCGGGGGCGTCTGGCCTAGTTCCCAGATGTCCGATGGTCACCCCGGACGTTTGGAAGTCGTTCCCGTCGTCTGGCACTACAGCCAGACGTCTGATTCGCGTTGGATGGCGAATCCAGACCCTGCGCGTACCCATTTCTCTCTCTCAATACGGACGGCCGAAGAAAAGGAAGAAGGACGAAAATAACTCACCTTTCAAATGTCTGGACAGTCCTCCAGACGTCCTCCCTGTCGTCTGGTTGGAATCCCAGACGTTTGATTCTGGAAAAATTTCCAGAATCAGGGCACGACTCGCCCTTCGCTCGCGATGCACGGCCGCACCGCGAGTCGTCCGCTTGCTGGTCAAGCTGCAGTAGCCTCCCGCGCCACCTCGCATCTGCTGCTCCCCCCGCCGGCCGGCCCTAGCAGCCCTAGCAAGCTTGCCCTCACGGCCGAGCGCCTCCTCCCTCGTGCAGCACCTCCTCCCACTCTCATCGCGGCTGTCGCTGCCGCCGCTCACTCGCGCTCGCACTCGAGCACCAGTTGGAAGGAGAAGAGGAAGGGGGCGGAGGTGATGAGAGTGAGGGAGAAGGCGTGGCATTTTAAAGCTGCGCGGGGAGGAGAGAGAGAGCGGGACAGAGGGCAGCCTGCGCCCGCAGGAGAGAGGGAAAAAGTGACCACAGGTCTGCGCGAGCAGGTGCGCAAACGCAATTGCGCGTGCCGCCGAAACCGTATCCCAGACGTCTAGAAGGGGTTCCAAACGTCTGGTCCGACGTCTGGGCCACCTCCCAGACGTCTTAAAAGACGTCTGAAGCCGCTCGTTCGTAACAATATAACAAACTCAAAGGAAGTTTCGTCCCTGAAACTTGCGCTAACTAGGGTGCGAGAAAAACGTCATAATAACCATAACAAACTCAAAGAGGACCGAAGCTGGTTCGAAAAGACGTACCCACTAAGAGCTCCTGGAATCGCTCCCGCATTGCCGCCTCAGGCTCCCAGGTAGCCTCCTCGTACCGCTGGCTCCTCCACAAAACCTTTACCAGGGGTACTTACTTTCGTCTCAAACTGCGGACGGCTCGGTCTAGAATCTGCACTGGTCGCTCGGGGTAGGTCAGGTCGTCGCCCACATCGATGCTCTCGTGACTCAGTACGTGACTAGGATCGGCTACGGACTTCCTGAGGTTGGACACGTGGAACACGTCGTGCACACCAGAAAGCTGCGGGGGGAGGGCAAGTCTGTAAGCAATGGGTCCAACCCGCTCCAGGACCTCAAAGGGCCCGACGAACCTCGGCGCGAGCTTCCCTCTCATCCCAAACCGCTGCAGGCCCTTCATGGGCGAAACGTGAAGAAAGACGTGGTCCCCAACCTCAAACTGCACCTCTCTGCGTCTCCGATCCGTATAGCTCTTCTGTCTTCTCCTGACAGTGCGGAGTCGCCTATGGATCTGCTCGACTACCTCCTGACTCTGCTGGATCAACCTGGGGCCAACCTCCCACTTGGTCCCCACCTCAACCCAACTCAAGGGTGACGTACACCGCCGTCCGTATAGAGCCTCGTAGGGAGCCATGCCGATGCTCGAGTGATAACTGTTGTTGTATGCAAACTCCGCCAGGGGCAGGTGCTCCTCCCAAGAGCCCCTCCAGTCCAGTACACAGGCACGCAAAAGGTCCTCAAGTGTCTGTATTGTACGCTCAGACTGTCCGTCCGTCTGGGGGTGGTAAGCTGTACTAAACCTCAACCGCGTCCCTAGGACCTGCTGAAACTCAGCCCAGAATTGGGACGTAAAGCGGGTATCCCGGTCGGATACGATTTCCCGCGGAACTCCGTGTAGTCGTACCACGTCGCGGATATACCTCTCTGCCAACTGTGCTGGTCCCAAAGTGACTCGGATCGGCAAGAATCATGCCGTCTTCGTCAGTCTATCCACAATTACCCAGACAGTCGTGTCCTCGCTGGGTAACAGGCAAACCCACCACCAAGTCCATGGTGATGCTCTCCCACTTCCACTCTAGCACTGGAAGCGGCTGTAGCGGCCCTGTAGGCCTCTGATGCTTGGCTTCCACCTGCTGACTGAAACGTCGGTTCTGTTATAACGTTGTAGTAAAGCTGGTTGTTACCAACATTTCAAATATAAATTTTTTTACTCGGAAAAATGAAAGAGTTCCCGAGGTCGAACTCAGGGAGCAAGTTGTATTCTAGAGATATACAAGTTCTATTACAAAAATAAAGAGAGAGAGAGAGAGATGAAAATTTGGCTTCTTCTTCTTTTCTTCTTTCTTCCTCTTTGTCTTTGGTTCTTCCTGTTCTTCTTCTTCTGTTCTTCCTTGTTTCCTTTCTTTCTTTTTCTTCAGATCTTCTTCTTCTTTTCTTGCTTCTTGCTTCTCTTCATTCCTTCTTCTACAATCGTGGTGCTTCTGCCTTCGGCTACTAAGTCTCCCTTCCTTCTTCTTCAGCCTGCCTTCTGTGTTGCTCTGGCTGCTGACTGTCCGTCGTCTGCCCCGGTGCTGAGACGACTTAACGATGCCTTCGCTACAGTGCCGCTTCAGTTCTTCTTCCGCAGTCCTTCACCTGTGCCTGCACGCTCAAGAGTTCATCAGAGGGCAAAAACCTACTCTACCCCCCTCCCCCGCGTATCTCTCTCTCTGAAATCACTCTTCGGAAGCTCTCCCAGAGCGCTACCGGGTAATCGGGTTCGGGTCAGGCCCGGGTCCAGGCCCACCGGCGTGCGTGGTGGGCGAGGAGTGCAGGTCAGTCTAATCGGGTCGGGCCAGGTCCGCGGAGCGTGGTCACGGACGAGGCCGGGTCGGGTCGGGTGAGAGGGACCTCACCCCGTGGTAACTGAGGCAAACAGATGGTGGCACTTTTGCAATTTATGTGGGTGTGTGGCTTCAGAAGGTTCCGAGGTGGGACTATCCGCGCACCCCTTTTCTCTCACGCCTGCAACAGGGATGGTGCTTCCAATTGCAACAGCTGTTGAGGCTCGCAACTCCAATTGAGGGCCAGGGTGTGTGTGCAAGACTCTTTCGCGCAGCCTAGGTCTTCAACCTGGGATATCTAGGCTTGGAGCAACCTCAAGCAAGCTTCGAGCTTCCTCGCCAATGGCGGTCAAGGCCTGGAACCTGAAATCAATAGAACGGCCTCTCGGCCAAATCAGACAGGCGGGGGACCTTCGCCGTGGCACGGCGAAGGTGGTCAGGGGGTCTGCAGGGGGCGAGATGGAGCTAACAGGTCGTCCTAGGTCAAACTGTGAGCGAGGAAGTGGGTGTGTTCGGTGGGTCTGCAGAGGGTGTTTGGTGGGAAGTGGAGGGGCGGAAGAGGATCAGGGTGAGGAGGCGGAGGTTTTGCGGTGGTCGGCGAGCCGTGTGGGTCGCTGAGGTGATGGGAGTGGCTCGCCGGAGGGTGGTCGGAGGCGGAGAGGATGAGGGTGAACAGGAGCGGTCGAGGGTTTAATTGACTAAATTGAAAGCGGGGAAAGAAAGAGGAGAAGAAGGGGAGTAGGTCTAACTTACTTGCAGGGACGAAGGGGGAGGAACAGGGCGACAGTCGTATCGACTGTCGCCGGAGAAGACGATGCTCAGGGAGAGGGGCGGCGGCGAGCAGAGGGCTGGAGAGGCGCCAGCTGGGTGCGGCGTGGCGCGGGAAGAGCAAGGGAGGAGGTCTCTGCTGCTGGTATCGCGGCAGAGCGAAGAGGTGGAGGGGGAGGAAGTCGCCGGAGCTGGTGAGCGTCTGCCGGAGGAAGAAGAGAAGAAAGCTGGGGGTTTTCTCCGTCAGATCCAGGCTGCCCTCGTCGGTGGAGCGGCGGGGGGTATTTATAGGGATGAAGCAGGGAGGAAGGCGGAGGGAGACGACGTGTCTCCCTCGCCGGAGCATGGTCGGAATACGAACCCATACCGTCCGTGCGTTCGCACGGCCGGTATGGGGGGCTGCAATGATCATGGGGGTGCCCCTGCGACGGCTGACGACGCAAGGCACCCCCGGTATACATGCCAGGTCCTCCACCTCACCCTGCGCGGCGCCATGCTCCGCGCAAGGTCGCCGGAGCATGGTGCTGGCAGGGTTTTGCAGGAGGGACCTGTTTGCAAAGAACGAAGGAGAGTTAGGGGCCAAAATGCGAGGGTTCAAAAGTTGAGGGCCAAAGAGTAAATATATGAGGACCAAAGTGTAAAGTCGGTCAAGGAGGTTTCTTCTTAGGCTCAAGTTTTTATACATGACTAATTAGAACCTAAGGAATCTGATGGTAAATTTCATTTTCATATTAAACCTTGTTTGACCGGTCAATTTGCGTAAAGACCCAAATTAAGTTATTAATTGGGCATGGTTCTCAATGTAGGTCAAAATGGGTTCTAAAGGCCAAATTGAAGGTTCTAAACCCTAGAGATTATTTTTATATGAATTTTAGAGGGTTTATTCTATTTTTACTTTGCCTCGAACCTTGTGAATTGAAGTGGGTTGTTTTAGGGTTACAGATTATCATTTGGTTCCTTGGAAGTGCTGTAGCCCTTGCTAGATCATCTCATCCCACTTTTATTCTTATTAAGCTGTTTTGACCTGTGTTTGGGCCCAGAATTACCCTGTATGCAGATTATACTGGTAAAATTGCACTTTTACCCCTTATGACTGGTTTTCTTCTCAAACTCAGAATTCTCTGAGTTAAGCCTTTCCTTGAGATATGTAGGAGCTTTTATCCTTTGTATTGGGTCAAAATGAGCTAGTTATGGCTCATGATGAGGTTCTCATCATACCCCCATGCCTAGCTTTTGCTAGTCCCTTAGCAAAAAAACTTAAGGTTTCAACCCTTGTTCTAGACCATGAAGTTTTTAATGGTTTGAGATAAGTGCCTTTTTTATTTGAGCATAGATTAGGTTAGAATGCTGACCATAGGCCTAAAAGGTACTCTAGTACCAATCAAGATCCAAATCTGTCTAGCCTTAGCCTCAGTCTTTCAGCAAAGGTTTTTAAGGCCCGCAAGAACTAACCTAAGGTTTATTGGACTTCGTGGTTAAAGCACCCGTGCTTGAAATGATTTTAGCCCTGGCCCAGTTCGCAGTGCGTTTTGTAAGAGAGAGATAGAAAGTTTTTTCTGTTTGGAGAGTTTTCTCTCTCTTTTTCTTTTTAGTTCTAGCCTAGGATTGGCTTTTCAACACGGTCTGTATCAGATTCCTTGCTCCCATCATCAATCCTCAAGGGTTCCTGGCGATCGATGCTTCGAGATAGCACCGCCCATGGCAACCCCCGGAACCCTGGCTATTGAGATTTCGAGATAATCCCATCCATGGTATTCCGTGGCCGAATCCAGACCCTGGCAATTGACACTTCGAGATAATGCCATCCATGGAATCTGAACCAGCAGAGTGCTTACATGCCCCCCGTAGGATATGTAAATATCCTAAGAGACAAGCACCGAGGAGATGATATTTTGTTACGCATCTTCGAGGGGATTTCCCGCCTCTCCGCGCTGGGAACTCGTCCAAATCAACTTGTATTGATCGGCCATTCCTATTCTAGGTGTTCCTTTCAGATTTTTGCGACGCTTCTGCGTGATTCTGATTTTTACGCTTACTGAACCAGGCTGTGTGTGAGATTAGGGTGCTTAGGTTACTGAGTCCCGTAAACCAAAAATTAGTTAACGAGGCCGAATACTCCCTAAGCCTTAGACCTAATACTTCAGCTTTTCATTTTCCTCAACCTCTTGAGGAGTGTCCAGATCTTAATGGGTACTAAGAGTCTATTCAAGAATGCCTAAGGTTTGCATTCTTACTAATCTCATTGTGCACTTTTCAGTTATTTTCTTGAATGAGGTCTAGAACTTAGGTTAATTCCTTAGTTCCTTACTAATGACTATCAACTTTTCTTATAATTTTGTGCTCCTTTTTCATTTTGTTTCTTCTCTCCTTCACAAAATTTTCCTTCTCCTCTTTTCCTCTTATTCTTTTTCGAAATTTTTTTTTTTTTTAATTTTTATGGTATTTTTGGCATATGTGAATTTTTTGTTTGAAACCTTTTCTTACGAGTTTTTGCACTTTCATACCCCCCCATGCCTAAGATTTGCAATGTCCTCATTGTAACCTAGGGGGTCTTAGTTCAGGGTGAACTTCGAGTGCTGAAAGGTGTCAGAACAAGTTTCAGGTTTTCAAAGAGAATGACGGGCTGCCTCCCGTTAAGCGCTGAGTTTTACGCCATCGGCTGGGCGCAATAAGCTCAAGGGGAAAGGAGGATATAAGATGCCTCAGCCAAATCAGTAGAAGTTACATCAATGAACGGCTTGAGTCTTTGACCATTCACGATGAAAGGTTCAGAATCGTGGCTGAGTGGACTGATTTCGATTGCTCCATTTCCAAAAACCTGTCGGACCAAATATGGTCCGACCCACTTAGATCTCAGTTTTCCTGGGAAGAGTTTGAGTCGGGCATCAAAGAGTAGGACCTTTTGACCAGGATGGAAGATCTTTCTTGAGATGTGTTTGTCGTGGAAGGCTTTAACCCGCTCCTTGTAGATTTGCGAGTTCTCGTACGCGTCTATGCGCAATTCATCGATCTCGCTGATTTGGAGTTTTCTGTGGGTCCCAGCCTTGGAAAGATCTAGATTACAGTTCCGTACTGCCCAATAGGCTTTATGCTCCAGTTCGACGGGAAGGTGGCATGCCTTTCCGTACACCAATCTAAAGGGAGACATGCCCAATTGGGTCTTGTGGGCGGTCCTATAGGCCCACAATGCTTCCGGAAGTCGGGACGACCAGTCCTTCCTGTCAGGTCGAACAGTGACCTGTAGGATTTTCTTGATCTCCCGATTCGACAGCTCAGCTAGACCATTAGTTTGGGGGTGGTAAGGAGTAGAGATTCGGTGAGACACCCCGTATTTGGTCATCAGTGACCTAAACTGAGCATTTGTGAAATGGGTTCCCCCATCAGAGATTATTGCACGAGGAATCCCGAACCTTGAGAAAATGTGTTGATGAATGAATTTGAGAACGATTTTGTGATCACAGGTTCGGGTCGGTATGGCTTCGATCCATTTGGACACGTAGTCCACAGCCAACAGAATGTATTCGAAACCATCCGAAACAGGAAAGGGGCCCATAAAATCAATCCCCCAAACATCAAAGATTTCGCATACTAGAATCGGTTGCATAGGCATCATGTCGCGATGGCTCACGTTGCCCAAAGTCTGGCAACGACTGCATGCCTTGCAATGACTGTATGCGTCTTTGAACAGTGTGGGCCAGTAAAAGCCGCACTGGAGGACTTTTGATGCGGTTTTATGCCCGGCAAAATGGCCACCGCATGCCTGGTCATGGCAGAAAGAGAGGATATTGTTGACTTCCCCTTCCGGGACACATCTCCGGATGATCTGATCGGCACCTATGCGGAATAGGTACGGGTCCTCCCAAATGTAATACTTGGCATCGGAGCGTAATTTGTCTTTCTTGGCCTTCGGCCAATCGGACGGGGTCTGATGAGATGCCAAGTAATTTACAATATTAGCAAACCATGGAAGGCTAGTACCAATAGTCAGCAGGTGCTCATCGGGAAAATGCTCAGTGATGGGTCCGGAAGGGTCTATCATTTCAGAAGGAAGACGGGACAAGTGATCAGCTACCACGTTTTGTTTTCCTGCTTTATCGCGAATCTCGAGGTCAAATTCTTGCAACAGCAAGATCCATCGGATCAATCGAGGTTTCGCGTCCTTCTTTGCAAGGAGATGCCTCACAGCCGTGTGATCTGAGTATATGATGACATGGGAACCCAGAAGGTACGATCTGAACTTCTCTAGGGCAAATACTACAGCTAGCAGCTCTTTCTCAGTAACTGTATAGTTACGCTGAGCCTCATCGAGTGTTTTGCTGGCGTAGTAAATGACCACAGGTTTCTTGTCATTTTTCTGCCCCAAAACCGCTCCTACAGCGAAGTCGGATGCATCACACATGATCTCAAAGGGTTGAGACCAATCAGGGGACTGTAGGATCGGGGCTTGGGTGACTCGGTCACGCAGGATTTCAAATGCTTGAGTGCATTCCTTGGAGATGTTGAAGGGAACATCCTTGGAGAGAAGAGTGGTCAGGGGGCGTGCGATTTTTGAAAAATCAGGGATAAATCGTCGATAAAAACTGACATGCCCTAAAAAGGATCGGATGTCCCTGATCGAGCTAGGCATAGGAAGGTGAGAAATCAGATTAACCTTAGCTCGATCCACTTGGATACCTTTCTCCGAAATTGAGTGTCCCAGGACAATTCCCTCAGGCACCATGAAATGGCTCTTTTCCCAGGAAAGAACCAAATTCACGTCGATGCACCGCCTGAGTATCTGGACCAAGTGTTGGAGGCAATCGTCGAATGATGCTCCGAAAACTGAAAAGTCATCCATGAAGACTTCCAGATAATCACCTACCATATCTGAGAATATGGCAAGCATGCATCGCTGAAAAGTAGCGGGTGCATTGCAAAGACCGAAAGGCATCCTTCGGAAAGCGTATGTTCCGAAGGGGCAGGTGAATGTGGTCTTTTATTGCCACCTGGTTATAACCGGAGTACCCGTCAAGAAAGCAGAAGAACCTATTTCCCGCTAGTTTTTCGAGAATTTGATCAATGAAGGGTAGTGGGAAATGATCCTTCTTCGTGGAGGAATTGAGTCGACGGTAATCTATACAGACTCTCCACGAGTTGGCTAATCGGGTAGGAATGATTTCTCCGGTCTCAGTCGTTATAGTGGTGAGTCCTGCCTTCTTAGGCACGACCTGAATTGGGCTCACCCAACGACTATCGGAGATCGGGTAGATGATCCCGGCATCTAACCACTTGATGATCTCCTTTTTCACGACCTCCTGCAGATTGGGGTTTAAGCGTCTCTGCATTTCACGAGAAGGTCGTGTGCCCTCTTCTGAATAGATATGATGAGTACAATAAGAGGGACTTATTCCAGTCAAATCATCGAGGGTCCATCCGATGGCTCTGCGATGTTGCTGGAGGACAACAATCAGACGGGATTCCTGTTCAGGATTGAGGTTGGAATTGATGATCACAGGAAGGGTCTGATTAGGACCCAAAAAGATGTATTTCAAATGAGCAGGAAGGGGTTTCAGTTCGAGGATGGGGTTTTCAGCAGCAGCGGGTGGTTCAGTATAGATGTGAGGTTCAAGGGTGGGAGTTACTGGGTTGTTCACATCCGGATTGGACTCCTCTGTTTGCGGGTCAAGATCCTTCTGTGGTTGATGAGGCATACTCAAGTCATTCTGGAGGTGTGATTCATCAACCAAAGTCTTGATGTCACAAATTTGCTCGATGACGCCGCAATTAATTCCTTGCTGGGCCTTAAATATATCAATTTTCAGTGTTTGATCTCCAAACTTAAGCTCTATTTGGCCCTCCTCACAGCTGATGTTGGCTCTAGCAGTAGCCAAGAAAGGTCTCCCTAGAATGATTGGTGTATCCCTAGGGTTCTCAGGTGCATCCATGTCTAAGACTATAAAGTCCACTGGAAAATAGAAATCCCGCACTCTCACGATAACATCCTCGAGAATCCCTTTTGGTGACTTTATAGATCGATCTGCTAATTGTAATGTCACCTCAGTTGGTTTCAGCTCAGATTCTTCCAGATGGTCAAGTAAGGATGTGGGTATCAGATTTATAGATGCACCTAAGTCTAACAATGCTCTGTCAAATTGGGTACCACCTATCTTACAGGAGATCAGGGGAGTTCCAGGATCTTTTTCCTTGGGTGGGAGTCTACTAAGGATTACAGAGCTGGCTTTCTCTGACAGAACAATTGGGCTCCCTCCCTTGGTTCGCGGCTTACGCTGGGGTGTACATATATTCTTTAGAAATCGTGCGTAAGCTGGTACGTGGCGGATTGCATCCATCAAGGGGACGTTTATGTGGACCTGCTCAAAGAGCTTGACCAGGTCCTCCTCAGGGGCCACGGGTTTGGTGGTCTTCTTTCCCTTGGTCAGGGCCTCGGGAAACGGGATCTTGGTTGGTTCCTCTAGGATAGGTCCAGGTTGTGGGTCTGGAGCAGCGGTACCTTGGCTAACTATCCTAGGGTCATGGTTATCAGGCTGGGCGTGGTTTGGATAATGCTGGTCCTGAGTTGTCTTACCACTACGTGTTGTTACAGAATTTAATCCGGCCTGATTTTGGTTTGGGTTTGGTAGGAGGGGTGGCTGCTGCTGAAATCCCGCACGCGAAGTTGAGGCTTCCGTCTCGTCTGGAGATGGGGCAGTAGGGGCCTGATAAATCCATTGAGCGTGGCCTAAATTTGGATTCATAACGCGCTTCTGGGTTGGCACGTTATTTGGGTTAGGAAGGGGTTGGGAAGGGAGTGTGCCTGGCTGGCGAGAATTTGCCAACTGGGCCAGTTGAGTTTTAACTTCAGTAAGCTCGTCCTTGTGCTGTTTTTGAATGGCCGCATTCGATTTTTGAATGTCAGCCAGAGTCTGAAGGATTAAGGACATTTGATCTTGATTTGGCCCTGATGGATAAGTAGGGTTGGGCCGAGGCTGAGGCGGCTGGTAGTGATGAGAGGGCTGTGGGCGGGACTGAAAAGGTGGTCTTTGGGTTTGGGGATTTCCCGCCCACTGAAAATTGGGATGGTTTCGCCATCCAGGGTTGTAAGTGTTGGAGAATGGGTCGTTCTGGATGGCGTTGAGGTCCTCGCAGGTCTGAGGAACCTCCTGAGAATCAGGGAAAGGAGGAATGGAGTTCCCCCGGCTGGTGAAGAAAGGATCGGATGATCTTCCAGTCCAAGAATCAGATGGGGATGGATATGGATCCATCCCAGGGGAGGATCGGTGGAGGATGTTTTGCACAGTCTCCTGTGTGGAAGGAGGTTGTGCAAAGGAGTTACGCGCAGAGGTGGCTCGCTGCAAGTGCTGAGTCAGCTCATCCACCTTCTTTTCAATAATTGAGACCTTGTCCAATCGACTGGCCATTAACTCCAGGTCGACTGATGCGGACAGGTCCTGCGTCTCATGTGCTCCCTTAAGATTCGTCGCTGCGCGGGTATTCGTCCTGTCGAATAATCCCATGGAGTCATTGTTGATGGAGTTCTCGCACATGTTTTCGAGAATCTCCCATACGGTGTCTTCATGTTGACCCATGATGTTTCCTCCGCAGGTTGCATTGACGAAAAGGCGGATGTCCTCACGGAGTCCCTGGTAAAAAGATTGGACTTGTTCCCATTTAGGAACTCCGTGATGGGGGCACTTCCTCATGAGATCCTGAAAACGATCCCATGCCTCATGGAGAGGTTCTCCTGATTGTTGAGTGAAGTGTGTAATCTGATGGCGCAAGGCGTTGGTCCGACCAACGGGAAAGAACTTTTTCAAAAACTCGGATTGAAGTTCTTCCCAAGTGTTGATCGGCCGGGTCTGAGTTTGATACCAATGGGCGGCCTTGTCCATAAGAGAAAAGGAGAACATCTTCATGAGAAGAATATCCCGATTTTGCGCATCTGATCCAAAAGTGTGGGCCAGATGCTTTAGCTGTTTGATGTGCTGGAAGGGATCTTCAGAATTAAGCCCATGGAATTTAGGTATAGCGTGAATCATGTTGGGCTTTAGTTCGGAATCAGGTCCTCCAATCGGGATTCTAACTCGAGGCTCAATGGCCACCGCAGCAGGATTGTAGTGGTCCCGCATCATAGGACGCTGTGGTGGGTGCATGAAGTTTTGGAAGAGGTCATTGAGTCGCTGGAGCTGGTGTTCCAGATTATTTTCTTCCTCAACTGGCTGAGCCATGATGGGGGAAGAAGAAGAACTTGGTTCTGAATCAGAAGAGAGAATAATGTGAGGGTGTTGCTGCACAAATACGGGCGTCGAGGCTTGGCCTTGACGAGAGTGAATTTCTAATGGAGGTCTTAAGGGTGGTCTTAGAGACCTCCTTCCGTACATGCACAGTTGGGAGAGGTAAGTTTAGAAGGTGCTGGACCCAATCAAGACACCCAAAAATGTGTTGGGTGACTATAGAGGTGCGGGGCAGATGGACCCCTTGATCAGAAAGATCGTCCACCTGAGAATTACCTGGGCAGCCAGAGAGGGAGAGTCCCGCGAAGACCCCTACACGGTAGAGCGTCCCCACGGGTTACAGGGTTTCCCACACCCGACCTCTCTTGTCACTGCGGTTCCAGGTAGACCAGAATGGGGATCTTGACCTCTTAAGTCTACCAATTTTAAGATCAGGGTGCTTAAGGTTTCACTTGAACTTTAGTCTTTTTAAGTGCAAAGAGTGACCTAATTTAAGGTTGGTTAACCCAAGGGGTCAACTTTACCTCTTGTTTTCTTTGAGAGCTTTTTAGGTCCTGTCTTTTAGGGTTCAAGTGTTTAGAGAGAGCCAATTGTTTAGGATTTTTCTTGTTAATTATTTTCAATCAATGGTTTGGGCACACCTCTTTTGGATTTTCTCCCTTCTTGAGTTAAGTAGTGTGTCTCTAAAACCCTAATGTTGAATCCTAGGTTGGCTCTACTTGGTCCAGTTAATTCTTTGTTGGGTAATTAGGGCTCAAGCAAGAATGTGTTAGCCCTTAAATACCCTTAATAGTGTGCAGGAATGATGAGTTGAAAACATGCAACTTTTTTATGGTTACTAAGTATGGAAGACAGGTTAGCCCTATATTGCTTGTTCTTTTCTTTTCTTCCTCTTTAGAGTGTAGGGGTTAATAGTGAGAGAAAAGATTTTACCTGTCTTCGGAGTGGTTGTGTGGTTGCTTGTCTTCTTGAGTTCCTGTAGCTGCACAAAAGAGAGGAGATTATCAGAACTTAAAAGAAACAGGAATGTTTACCTCTAGAATAGCCGTTGCTCCCCGGCAGCGGCGCCAAAATGAAACGTCGGTTCTGTTATAACGTTGTAGTAAAGCTGGTTGTTACCAACATTTCAAATATAAATTTTTTTACTCGGAAAAATGAAAGAGTTCCCGAGGTCGAACTCAGGGAGCAAGTTGTATTCTAGAGATATACAAGTTCTATTACAAAAATAAAGAGAGAGAGAGAGAGATGAAAATTTGGCTTCTTCTTCTTTTCTTCTTTCTTCCTCTTTGTCTTTGGTTCTTCCTGTTCTTCTTCTTCTGTTCTTCCTTGTTTCCTTTCTTTCTTTTTCTTCAGATCTTCTTCTTCTTTTCTTGCTTCTTGCTTCTCTTCATTCCTTCTTCTACAATCGTGGTGCTTCTGCCTTCGGCTACTAAGTCTCCCTTCCTTCTTCTTCATCCTGCCTTCTGTGTTGCTCTGGCTGCTGACTGTCCGTCGTCTGCCCCGGTGCTGAGACGACTTAACGATGCCTTCGCTACAGTGCCGCTTCAGTTCTTCTTCCGCAGTCCTTCACCTGTGCCTGCACGCTCAAGAGTTCATCAGAGGGCAAAAACCTACTCTACCCCCCTCCCCCGCGTATCTCTCTCTCTGAAATCACTCTTCGGAAGCTCTCCCAGAGCGCTACCGGGTAATCGGGTTCGGGTCAGGCCCGGGTCCAGGCCCACCGGCGTGCGTGGTGGGCGAGGAGTGCAGGTCAGTCTAATCGGGTCGGGCCAGGTCCGCGGAGCGTGGTCACGGACGAGGCCGGGTCGGGTCGGGTGAGAGGGACCTCACCCCGTGGTAACTGAGGCAAACAGATGGTGGCACTTTTGCAATTTATGTGGGTGTGTGGCTTCAGAAGGTTCCGAGGTGGGACTATCCGCGCACCCCTTTTCTCTCACGCCTGCAACAGGGATGGTGCTTCCAATTGCAACAGCTGTTGAGGCTCGCAACTCCAATTGAGGGCCAGGGTGTGTGTGCAAGACTCTTTCGCGCAGCCTAGGTCTTCAACCTGGGATATCTAGGCTTGGAGCAACCTCAAGCAAGCTTCGAGCTTCCTCGCCAATGGCGGTCAAGGCCTGGAACCTGAAATCAATAGAACGGCCTCTCGGCCAAATCAGACAGGCGGGGGACCTTCGCCGTGGCACGGCGAAGGTGGTCAGGGGGTCTGCAGGGGGCGAGATGGAGCTAACAGGTCATCCTAGGTCAAACTGTGAGCGAGGAAGTGGGTGTGTTCGGTGGGTCTGCAGAGGGTGTTTGGTGGGAAGTGGAGGGGCGGAAGAGGATCAGGGTGAGGAGGCGGAGGTTTTGCGGTGGTCGGCGAGCCGTGTGGGTCGCTGAGGTGATGGGAGTGGCTCGCCGGAGGGTGGTCGGAGGCGGAGAGGATGAGGGTGAACAGGAGCGGTCGAGGGTTTAATTGACTAAATTGAAAGCGGGGAAAGAAAGAGGAGAAGAAGGGGAGTAGGTCTAACTTACTTGCAGGGACGAAGGGGGAGGAACAGGGCGACAGTCGTATCGACTGTCGCCGGAGAAGACGATGCTCAGGGAGAGGGGCGGCGGCGAGCAGAGGGCTGGAGAGGCGCCAGCTGGGTGCGGCGTGGCGCGGGAAGAGCAAGGGAGGAGGTCTCTGCTGCTGGTATCGCGGCAGAGCGAAGAGGTGGAGGGGGAGGAAGTCGCCGGAGCTGGTGAGCGTCTGCCGGAGGAAGAAGAGAAGAAAGCTGGGGGTTTTCTCCGTCAGATCCAGGCTGCCCTCGTCGGTGGAGCGGCGGGGGGTATTTATAGGGATGAAGCAGGGAGGAAGGCGGAGGGAGACGACGTGTCTCCCTCGCCGGAGCATGGTCGGAATACGAACCCATACCGTCCGTGCGTTCGCACGGCCGGTATGGGGGGCTGCAATGATCATGGGGGTGCCCCTGCGACGGCTGACGACGCAAGGCACCCCCGGTATACATGCCAGGTCCTCCACCTCACCCTGCGCGGCGCCATGCTCCGCGCAAGGTCGCCGGAGCATGGTGCTGGCAGGGTTTTGCAGGAGGGACCTGTTTGCAAAGAACGAAGGAGAGTTAGGGGCCAAAATGCGAGGGTTCAAAAGTTGAGGGCCAAAGAGTAAATATATGAGGACCAAAGTGTAAAGTCGGTCAAGGAGGTTTCTTCTTAGGCTCAAGTTTTTATACATGACTAATTAGAACCTAAGGAATCTGATGGTAAATTTCATTTTCATATTAAACCTTGTTTGACCGGTCAATTTGCGTAAAGACCCAAATTAAGTTATTAATTGGGCATGGTTCTCAATGTAGGTCAAAATGGGTTCTAAAGGCCAAATTGAAGGTTCTAAACCCTAGAGATTATTTTTCTATGAATTTTAGAGGGTTTATTCTATTTTTACTTTGCCTCGAACCTTGTGAATTGAAGTGGGTTGTTTTAGGGTTACAGATTATCATTTGGTTCCTTGGAAGTGCTGTAGCCCTTGCTAGATCATCTCATCCCACTTTTATTCTTATTAAGCTGTTTTGACCTGTGTTTGGGCCCAGAATTACCCTGTATGCAGATTATACTGGTAAAATTGCACTTTTACCCCTTATGACTGGTTTTCTTCTCAAACTCAGAATTCTCTGAGTTAAGCCTTTCCTTGAGATATGTAGGAGCTTTTATCCTTTGTATTGGGTCAAAATGAGCTAGTTATGGCTCATGATGAGGTTCTCATCACTGACACACTAAGCATTGCTGCACGAATTCACCCACATCCCGCTTCATCCCCCTCCACCAAAACTCGTGTCTCAAGTCGTGGTACATCTTCGTGTTTCCAGGATGTATGGTGAATCTGGAACCGTGTGCCTCAGTCAGGAGCTCTCTCAACAGCTCCTCGTCTCTGAGAACGCACAACCGTCCACTCAGGCGCAGCACCTGGTCTGTGAAAGAGAAGTCCCCTGGGTCTTCTGACAGTACTCTGTCGTGCAAGGACTGCAAGTACGGATCGGCCATCTGTCCTGTGATGATGCGGTCTATCAACTCTGGCCTAGTCTGTCGTGTCACCGTCACTGCCCCACAGTACCCCCGTAACTCTAGAGGTCGCCAACTGCCCACCTCCTCCAAAAGGCTCCAACTCTGTAACTGTAAACTGGCCAAGTGTGCGGGTGCCTTACGGCTCAAGGCGTCAGCCACCACATTGGCCTTTCCCGGGTGGTAGGAGATGCTACAGTCGTAGTCCTTCAGGAGCTCCAACCAACGTCTCTGCCTCATGTTGAGCTCCTTCTGATCAAAAAGGTATCTGAGGCTCTTGTGATCTATGAAAATTTTGAAGGTCTCACCGTACAAGTAGTGCCTCCAGGTCTTCAGTGCGAAGACAACAGCTGCCAACCCTAGGTCGTGGGTAGGGTAGGTATGCTCATGGGGCTTTAGTTGCCATGAAGCGTAAGTGACAACGTGACCCCTCTGCATGAGCACACCTCCTAACCCCTGCAAAGAGGCATCCGTGTACACAACGAACCCGCCACTACTGTCAGGGATGGTAAGCACGGGAGCCAAGGTCAACCTCTCCTTCAGCTCCAGAAAACACGCCTCACAGGCATCTGTCCAAGCGAAGGGCAAGTCCTTCCGGGTCAACTATGTCATAGGACGCGCAATCTGTGAAAACCCTCTGATGAATCGTCTGTAGTAGCCTGCCAGTCCCAGGAAACTGCGAATCTCAGTGACTGAACGCGGTCTCTCCCACCTGAGTACTACCTCGACCTTGGCTGGGTCCACCGCCAAGCCGTCTCCAGAGATCACATGACCTAAGAAGGTCACCTCCCTCAACCAGAACTCGCACTTGCTGTATTTGGCGTACAGCTTACGTCGTCTCAGTGTGTCCAGAACCATCCGCAATGCTGTCCGTGCTACGTCCAATCTCGAGAATAGATGAGTACATCATCTATGAAAACCACCACGAACTGGTCCAACTACGGTCTAAACACCCGGTTCATCAAATCCATGAAAGCAGCGGGGGCATTAGTCAGCCCAAACGGCATGACCAAAAACTCGTAGTGTCCGTACCGGGTGCGGAAAGCTGTCTTAGAGACGTCGGTCTCCCTGATCCTCAACTGGTGGTATCCTGACCTCAAGTTGATCTTGGAGAACATCGTGGCACCCCGCAATTGGTGAAACAAGTCATCGATCCTTGGCAGCGGATATCTGTTCTTGATGGTGACCCTATTCAGCTGTCGATAATCCACACAAAGGCGTAGGGTACCATCCTTCTTTTTCACAAACAGTACCGGGGCTCCCTAGGGAGACGTACTAGGCCTCACGAAACCCTTCTCCAAAAGGTCCTGCAACTGAGACTTGAGCTCTCGTAGCTCAAGCGGTGCCATCCTGTATGGCGCAGTGGAGATGGGGCTGGTCCCTGGTACTAGCGAGATCTCAAACTCGATCTCGCGCTCGGGCGGTAGTCCTGGTAACTCGTCTGGAAACACGTCAGGGTACTCTCTGACCACCGGGATGCTCTAGAAGTCTGCCACAGGGCTAGGCTCTCCCACCACACAAGCTAGGAAGCCCTCACACCCCTGGCTCAAAAGTCTCACCGCCCGAAGTGTCGAAATGCACCTGAAGCCTCCGTCCACTGGCTGTCCGTGAAACTCGAAAGAAGGCAACTCCGTCATGGAGAAGACAATCTTCCTCTCAAAAAAGTCCACTAAGGCATGGTAAGCGGACAGCCAGTCCATCCCCAGAATTACGCCAAAGTCCTCCATCTGTATCATAATCAAGTCAGCTGGTAGGCCATGTCCCCCAACGCTGACCTCGCAATCCGTGTACACCTACTCAGCTACAAACAGCTAACCACTTGAACCTCTGATTACGAACGGATTCTCTAACAGCGTATAATCCTGGCCCAAACTAACTGCGAAACTGGCTGCGACAAACAAGTGCGTAGCGTCGGAATCGAAAAGTGTGTAAACGAGTCTGCTAGAAACTGAAACCATACCTGCCACAATTGAGCCCGAAGCTCTGGCATCCCTGTGTGTCAAGGCGTTGATACGCCCCTTAGCTCTAGGTGCGGACGAAGCAGCCACACTCTACGTCGGACGGGCAGGTGCTGGCCGGTACCCTCCTCGTGACTGCTGTCCTCCTCCTCGCGCCTGGTAACCGCGGCCTCCTATGCGCACTCCAGTGCTCTACGCGGGAAGTATCTGCTGACCTCCTGCCCTAGATGGGCAGTCCCTCCTGATGTGGCCCGGCTGGCCGCACTGGTAACAGAGGGGAACCCGACTCCCGCCCTCAGTGGGTCCCTGTTGTCGGCTGGGCGGGGGTCCGGTGCTGGCGACTGGCCCCTGTCGAGGGCCCCCAAAGGCCACTGATGGCCTTGTAAAACATGACAGCTCTCCTGCGGATGCCACGTGTCTCCTCTCTCGCCGGCCCTGTGGAAAGTCTGGCTAAAAGGGCCTCTTCCACCCGCCGTCAGTGTCTCGCGCGGACGGGTTGGTCTCCTCGTAAGTCATGGCTACCTCCACCGCCCTCGAAAACGTAGGCAGCTTCAGGGGTTTGACATACCCCCGAATCGTAGGCCGGAGCCCCTCGGTGAACCTCCAAAGGCACTCCTCCTCAGTAGCTACAGCTATCGCTGCAAAGCGGGACAGCTCCAGGAAACGCGTCCGGTACGTGCTCACGGTCATCGTCCCTTGGCGGAGAGTGTGGAACTCCCGCCTCCTCTGGTCCTACCATGTCTGGGGAAAGTACTGCTCGTAGAAGAGGGCGACGAACCTATCCCAAGTCGGCTCGTCCCTCTCCTGTCCCAGGACCGCCCTCCACCACCTGTGTGCCGCACTCTCTAGCTGGTACGTGGCAAAGGCCACGCGGCACTCCACCAGGGGGCGAAGGGTGTCGAAAATCTTCTCCAGCTTCTCGAGCCAGTCCTTTGCCTCGGTCGGGTCCTCATCCCCCTTGAAGGAGGGGGGCTTCCGGAACTGCCCAAAGAGCTCGGAGTGGTGCTATAGTGGGGATGCTGGTGCACCTCCAGGCAAAGGTGCCTCGTGCATAGAAGTGTCCGAGGAAGGTGGGGGCTGCGGTGGCCCATCCCCTCCCCCTTGTCCAGCGCTGCGTCCATCGAGTGGTCCCACAGAGGACTCCCCCTCCGCAGCCCCAGGGGGAGGCGCTCGGGGCGGTGGGCGGAGCTCCTCTCGCACAATATCCCGTATCAGCTGGGCGAGGTCCTGGGCCTGAACTCCCGGGAGTAGTGGTTGGCCCACTGAGGCGTCGGCAACGGCACGCCCACCTCGCCGACCTCGTCCTCGGTCGCGCCCGCGACCCGCCTCACCAGTCCCGCGATGAGGCATCTCCTGCAACGAGACGCGAAACAAAACGGAACACGTCACTATGGAACGATACCTAACGGAAACGTCTAAGAGCTCATGTCAAAAGATATGTTGTGGTGGCTACTCTAGTTATAGACATGTGAATTGGTTATTTTCCAGTCAGTTGATTCACTTCTCGGGACGACCTTGCTCTGATACCATCTTTGTAACGACCCGATTCCCGAGTCCCTACGAGACACGAGAACCGAACCGACTCGACTAATCCCAAGACCTAGTCGTCCAACGTGGAAGTAACCAAAAGAGCAGTAAAATAAACCACATTCAGCATGAATATAACTAACAGTAAGAAAATACAGCAGTAAGGAAAGAAACCACTATAGTATATACCGCCACAACAGTAGAACAACATTCATAACATAATATGAACTGCAGGTAAAGAAAAGTACAGCGGTAACAAGAACTACTCACTACAGTGGAACAAAAAGAGGTACAAGAGAACAGTGATAACTCTACTGGACCCTACTCGGCCCAACGTCCTCTGCAGCCGCTGACCCTAGCTGCTCAACACCTGGTCCTGAAAGGTAACGAGTGTAACACGTCAGCAAAACCCTGAGTAGAGTGGAAACTAAAACAAAAGAAACAGTAGAGTGTACAGTAGCTGTTATGTTCTGTTACTTTCTTTATTTTTGTCTTTCAATTGTCTCACGATTTCATTTATTTCTCAGATCCTTCTCTTGATCTCGAATGTTCTTCGTGGGAACGATCTTGATTGCAGTCTTTTCCGAACAGTAGAAGTAGCACGTGGTGCTCTCCAGGTCGGGAGAGTCCCCCGTGGAGATCCTACTCTCAGTCAACCACCCCAAGGTCACGGACAGACGTAATGGTGACTACGGCACGCGCGATAAACGCACAGGTAGCTAACCCGCACTGGCACGCTGTCAGTCATTTCCGTTAACAGGTGCGCCCAAAGCACAGCACGGAACCAGTACAGGGCAGAGCCCTCTCAATAACAGGGGGTCCAACCCCTCCACAGTAACCAAACAGGGGCCTTGCCCCTCCACAGTCCGCGCACCCTCGCCTGACTACCCTGGTTTGCCCCAGTGGGCCTAACAAGTCGGTGTAGGAGGCTAGCAGAGCCCCGGGGCCCGTGGGGTAGCTAGTACCTCCGTACACTAGCAGCTCTCCTCGATACTACGTACACGAGGGACAGAAAGTCGGTACAAAGTGGCCAGACCTAACCCCGGGTCCCTGGGGCGGCTGGCTCCGCTCTGCACTAAACAAGGGGACAGTCGCTCTCCTTGGTACTCCGTACTCAAGGGCCAGCTCACTTCCCCAATTCTATTCCATTCACCATCCAGGAGTTCTACTCCTAATTCCCCGTAGGGTTCCAGCTCTTTTAACTCAGCACATTCAGGTTTCACCTTCCCAATTTCACGTTCATACAATCCATGTTCTCAATCACGTGTATTTATTTATAACAGGCAGCTGTTAAACCAATTTATAGGTAGCAATTATTTCCTTTCCACATTTTCCAAGACTACAGTATTCATATCTTCCACTCGTTTTCCCATCCAAGGATTCATGCCATATCCTAGGATCTATCATACAATCTAGTTTTTCCAGCCCTAGGATTCATGCAACACCCTAGGATCTACCATTCATTCTAGTTTCTCATTCCTAGGATTCATGCAATGTCCTAGGTTCTATTTATAGTTCCATAATTTAACAGATTATACTAATAAACTTAAAAGCCACTCTACCGGTTACAACAGGCATACTGGGGGTGTGGTCGGGAATCCCGCGTACCTCCGCAACCCTCGAGACTGCAACGGAATGGGGCCCTATCACAAGGATCAAACACAAGGAGTTTCTCAAAATAGTATACAACTACTGTAGATGGCTAGAGGATTTAATTTCGAAAAGCACGCAACTCGAAACATGGAAAACGGACTCCGAACGGGCCCTAAACGGGTCAAAAATGACGAAACAGTGCAAAATCAGATGTCTGGAACTTCTTCCAGACGTCTTAAAAATGGGGATCAGATGGTACCTTGCCCTGCGTGGTCTCTCAGATGTCCAGAAGCCCGCGAGGGAGTCTGCCCTAGTTCCCAGACGTCCGATGGTCACCCCGGACGTCTAGAAGTCGTTCCCGTCATCTGGCACTGCAGCCAGACATCTGATTCGCGTTGGATGGCAAATCCAGACCCTGCGCGTACCCATTTCTCTCTCTCAGTACGGACTGCCGAAGAAAAGGAAGAAGGACGAAAATAACTCACTGATAAACGCCAGTTTATCGTCATCTTTATGCTTTAAAACTAACCTACCTCTTAGGATTTTACTCCGTAAATGGGTTTTTGGGTTGCATTTAGGCATAAATTAGGATAGGCATGCATTGCATTTTTTATTATCGTTTTAAAGTGTTTTTGTGAGTGTTAGGGATATACAGATGCACAGATCCCTAAAATCCTAGCACTCAAGAAGGCAAATGGTGAAGGAGAAGCCTAGACTAGTTGGAACCCAGCTTGATCCAGCTCACCATAGCTGGAACCTAGCTTACTTGAACTAGGGTTAGCTCATCCCAGCTCCATTCAGCTAATCTCAGCTGGATGGCAGTTCAAGAGAGTTCACCTTAGCTCACCCTAGCTCAAGTCAGCTCAGATCCAGCTCAACTTAGCTGAGTCTAGCTCATCTCAGCTCCCACTAGTTCACAGGGAGCTCTAGCTAGCTCAGCTAAGTTGACAGGAGTTCACCCCAGCTCAGATCCAACTACATCCAGCTCCACTCAGCTCCAGCCAGCTGAAGAAGAACTCATCCCAGCTCAGGAAGCTCAAGTCCAGCTCCAGGGGACTCAGCTTAGCTCAACTCAGTTGAGCTAAGCTACCTTAGTTGCCTCAACCAGCTTGATTCTCCCTGGGAGCACCAGACCCAGCTCACCTTAGCTCATTATGGTAGAAGCTAGCTTACCTTAGCTCAGCTTAGTAGCTAGCAAAGAACTAGCAAGCTAAGCCAGCTAGAATAGCTCCATGCCAGCCTCTTCAGCAACAGCCAGCTCCAAATTTCAGTTCCAGACTTCTCCTCCTCAGCTCCTTCCTCTAAACCCTAGCTCCATTACCTTCTCCTCTACTCCTCCATTAGCTAAGCTAGCTTATCTTAGCTTAGCTATGCTCCAACTTCCTTGGCTTATACCACCCCAAAAACCCACCTACCAACTCCACCCAACTAGCTCCACCTAAGCTCCACATAAGCTAACCTACTTGGCACCAACCTAACCTACCCACCACCTCCAAAAGACACCTAAAAGTGGCGCCAAAAACTACCCATAACCACCCCTTAATGGCGCCACTTTTCCCTCCAAAATCTCCCCTCATCTCCACCACACAATCCCCATTGAACCCATCTCCACCATCCACCTAACCCCCCTTCTAGAAGACCCCATGTTGGCGCCAACATGGTGGTGTCTCTCCACCACCAAAAGACACCAACACCACCATAACTACCCCCTTTAACACCTCTTGGGTTGGCGCCAACTCTACTTAGCCATAGGATCACCAACCACCTCCATTCTTCCATCCTAGCCCTCCATTTCAAGGGGCACCTTAACCCCCCATCCTACCCTATAAAAAGACCACTACCCACCACCATTCAAGCCATCCTTGGCTAGCAATTTCACTCTCATATTCCACCAAGAAGCCCACGTCCAAGAGAGAAGAAGAAGAAGAAGAAGAAGAAGAAGATTAAGGAGATCTTGAAGGTGGTCACGCCACCTTGAAGGAGTTTTTGAGGGTGGTGCACGCCCACCCCTTGGAGAGAGCATTAAAGGTGGTAGCTTCCACCTTGGAGGAGCTCTCAAGGAAGGAGAAGAAGGAAGCCCTCTTTTTAAGCCAAGGAGCAGCTAGGCTTGGAGCAAGACGACAACCTTCTTCACCATTGTTACAAGAGGATTTGTGTTTCTTTTCTTGCTTTTAGATTGGTTAATTCTAGTAGAAGCATTCCTCTACTTGTCCTTGGAAAGAACACTCATTCTACTCAATCAAAATTGCCTTCTTTTAGTTTTCTATATTGCAGTTGTTTGTTTTGGTTCTAGCACTTGTTTCACCTCTTCTTCCTAATTACTCTAGCCCTCCACTTGCCTAGAGTGAGCTTAGGAAGAAGATATTTCTATCTTTTAGATTTTAGTTAATCATTTGTAGGTGTTAGTTCTTTTCGCTACAATCTGCAGTTTGCCCTCGTCTTTTCAAAATACAAAAAAAAAATTTTACATATTGAAAAATATTAAAAAGAAAGTTGAGATTATATTCCAAGCAAGAGAATCATTATTGCAATTTTTGCCTCCTTGGACGACCCTAGATACTCCCCTATCTAGGATATAAATTTTAAAAGCGTAAGCGGATTCGCGTGTTACAACGACGTTAAAAACCTGCTTTTACAAATCACACGCATTTCGTTATCACTCACCTTTCAGACATCTGGACAGTCCACCAGACGTCCTCCCCGTCGTCTAGTTGGAATCCCAGATGTCTGATTCTGGAAAAATTTCAAGAATCAGGATGCGACTCGCCCTCCGCTCGCGACGCACAGCCGCGCCACGAGTCGTCCGCCTACTGCTCGAGCTGCAGTAGGCCTCTCGCGTCACCCCGCGTCTGCTGCTCCCCCTGTCGGCCGGCCCTAGCAGCCGCGGAAAGCTAGCTCTCACGGCCGAGCGCCTCCTCCCTCGCGGCTGTCGCTGCCACCGCTCACTTGCACTCCCACTCGCGCACCGGCTGGAAGGAGAAGAGGAAGCGGGCGGAGGTGATGAGAGTGAGGGAGAGGGCGTGGCGTTTTAAAGCCGCGCGGGGAGGAGAGAGTGAGTGGGACAGAGGGCAACCTGTGCTCGCAGGAGAGAGGGAAAAAGCGACCGCAGGTCTGCACGCGCAGGCGCGCAGATGCAATCGCGCGTGCCGCCGAAATCGAATCCCAGATGTCTGGAAGGGGTTCCATATGTCTGGTCCGACATCTGGGCCACCTCCCAAACGTCTTAAAAGACGTCTGAAGCCGCGCGTTCATACAGACAGAGACTGAGGAACCCTAGAAAATCAAGGGCCAAGATGGTGTGAATCCGCACTTCAGATGACAAATCCAACCACAGATGGATTCGGATCGACGATGGTAGCCTAACGATGCGAAAATTGACTCAATCCGATACCCAAGGCACCATCTACATCATCCAAAAGATGGACAGCCAAGATGGTGCCACGTGGCACCATCTCGGCCGCTTAACCAGCCGCCCTCAACCTTTGAAGCCTCTAGCGCCCACGCCTCTCCGCCATTGGATTAAGATCCAACAGCTGAGAGTGGATCCCAACCGGCGCCTTCAATCTCTGAAGCCCATTTGAAGACACAGCCTTGACCGTTGGATCTCAATCCAACAGTCCAGATCGTGCTCACCTAACACACGCCACTCGCCCATCCACGCGCGCAGCGTAGTGGATAAAGCTTTCGGCCATGATTAGGCGTCGGTTCAAGCTGTGAGGAGCATGCGATGGGGCACGGGTGAGCAGTTCTATCCAACCATGCGATGGAGATCAGGCGGCTGTGCGTGCCCAATAAGTTCACGCTCCATCTGACGCGACGAGCAGACGCCTCATCGCATGCGATGAGGCACACGGTTGAAGTGGTGGGGATGCATCCTCAGCCATTCGATCTCACGATTGAACGGTCGAGATTTAAAGATCGTGGACATGCGTTTAAAGAGAGGAGGCAAGCGGGCGTGTGTGCACCGC
This sequence comes from Thalassia testudinum, assembly GCA_037157565.1. NCBI lineage: Eukaryota > Viridiplantae > Streptophyta > Magnoliopsida > Alismatales > Hydrocharitaceae > Thalassia > Thalassia testudinum. The sequence continues at coordinate 75,982,549 of JAZHRO010000031.1, read as the reverse complement.
CCTACTACGGCCACGTTTAGGCCTTTAGCGACGGATTTATCCGTCACTAAAGGTCCTAAATTAATGATTTTCAACATAAAAGACCAAATTGCCCTCACTCCTTACAACTATAGAAGGAGACCCCCTCCATACGAAATTCTCATCCCTTCTCTTCTCTCCCTCTCCAAAGCTCAAGAGAAGCTTATCCCACACCTAGGATGCTCCTTGAGAGATAAAGTCAAATTTTTGCCATCATTTCGGAAGTGGATCCCGCGACGATGATGACCTGCTGCCCCATTCTGGTTCCTTCTACCTCAACCTCCTTCTTCCCACTCCATCCTTCGTCTTCCAAGCATTGTCCCATCTGGCTCGTCCTCTAAGAGATCGTCGAGAAGGATAACTTCTCTCTCCCATTTCTCTTTCCAGCTTTCTAGAGTAGAATTTTCCTACTTTGTAGTGTAATTTCTCACTGGTGTAATTATATAAACATTTTGAAATATTAAGTACATGTTTTCTCTCTCTCTATTATTCTGATTATTTACATTGCTTCATTGTAATTACTCCGCTTTTCAACAAAAACCCTAAAAAAAATATGATTGCAAATTTAGATCGACATAGCCTCCCTGAGTTCAACCCAAGATTTCTATTCCGGTATAAATTTTATTTGTTGTTGAACACGAGTTCTTCACTTTCAAACTACAATGACAGGTTTTAAAAACCAAATACGATAGCGTAGTAACCTGTAGCTTCAACACTTGTCAGGTTGAATAGTGACCTGAAGGATTTTCTTGATCTCCCAATTTGATAGCTCAGCTAGACCATTGGTTTGGGGGTGGTAAGGAGTAGAGATTTGGTGTGACACCCCGTATTTGATCATCAGTGATCTGAACTGAGCATTCGTCAAATGGATCCCTCCATTAGAGATTATGGCACATGGAATCCCGAATTGAGAAAAGTTGTTCTGATGAATGAATTTGATAACTACCTTATGATCGTTGGTTCGGGTCGGAATGGCTTCGATCCATTTGGACACGTAGTCAACAACGAGAAGAATGTATTTGAAGCCATCCGAAATAGGGAAGGGTCCCATAAAATCAATCCCCCAGACATCGAAGACTTCGCATACGAGAATCGACTGTAAGGGCATCATATCACGGTGGCTCATGTTGCCTAAGGTTTGGCAATGAGTGCATGCCTTACAGTGATTGTATGCGTCTTTGAAAACTGTGGACCAATAGAAGCCACACTGGAGGACTTTTGCTGCGGTTTTATGACTAGAGAAGTGTCTACCGCATGCCTGGTCATGGCAAAAGGACAAAATGTCCTGAATTTTCACTTTCGGAAAACATCGTCGGATGATTTGATCCACCAATGCGGAAGAGATACGGGTCTTCTCAGAAGTAGTACTTGGCATTGAAAAGTAATTTGTCCTTCTTGGCTTTTGGCCAATCGGACGGTATCTGATGTGATGCCAAGTAGTTTACTAGATAGCAAACCATGGAAGTCTTGTATTGATAGTCAGGAGGTGCTCATCGGGAAAATGTTCAGTAATGGGTCCGGAAGGGTTGATAATATAAGAAGGAAGGAGGGATAAGTGATCAGCTACCACATTCTGTTTCCCTGCCTTGTTGTGAATCCCGATATCAAATTCTTGCAACAGCAAGATCTAGCAGATTAGTCGAGGTTTTGCGTCCTTCTCAAGGAGATGCCTCACAGCAGTGTGATTGGAGTAAATGATAATACAGGACCCTGAAAGATACGATCTGAATTTTTCTAGGGCAAATACTACGGCTAGCAGCTCTTTCTCGGTAACTGTATAGTTACGCTGAGCCTCGTCAAGTGTCTTGCTAGCGTAGTAAATGACCATGGGTTTCCCATCTATTTTTTGCCCAATGCCACACCTACAGCGTAATCAGATGCATCACACATGATCTCAAAGGTTGAGACCAATCAGGGGGCTGCAGGATAGGTGCTTGGGTAACTCGATCATGTAGGACTTCAAATGCATGAGTACATTCCTTGGTGATTTCAAAAGGGACATCCTTATATAGGAGATTAGTCAGAGGGTATGTGATTTTCGAGAAATCGGGAATGAATCGACAGTAAAAACCAATATGCCCTAGGAAGGATTGAATGTCTTTTACCGAGCTAGGCATAGGGAGTTTAGAAATCAAATTCACCTTGGCTTGATCAACCTAGATGCCCTTTTCAGAGATAAGATGTCCCAGGACTATTCCCTCAGGTACCATGAAGTGGCTCTTTTCCCAGGAAAGAACCAAGTTTATGTCGATGCACCGCCTGAGGACCTGGACCAAGTGCAGGAGGCAATCGTCAAATGATTCACCAAATATCGAGAAGTCATCCATCAGGACCTCAAGGTATTCACCTACCATATCCGAGAATATGGCAAGCATGCACCGCTGAAAAGTAGCGGGTGCATTACAGAGACCGAACAGCATCCTTCGGAATGCGTAAGTTCTAAAGGGGTAGGTGAAGGTGGTCTTTTCTTAGTCCTCAGGATGGATTGCGAGCTAGTTATAACCGGAGTACCTATCCAAAAAGCAGAAGAATTGATTTCCTGCTAGTTTCTTGAGAATCTGATCAATGAATGGTAGTGGGAAATGATCCTTCTTCATGGAAGAATTGAGTTTTCTGTAATCAATGCAGACTCTCCATGAGTTTGCTATACGAGTCAGTATGGCTTCTTCGATTTCAATCGTGATAATGGTAAGCCCTGCCTTTTTAGGCACAACCTGGATTGGACTCACCCACTGACTGTCGGAGATCGGGTAGATGATCCCTGCATCTAACCACTTGATAATCTCCTTTTTCACGACATCTTGCATATTGGGATTCAGGCATCTCTGCATTTCACGGGATGGTCATGAGCCCTCTGCACTGTAGATGTGGTGTGTGCAGTATGAGGGGCTGATACTAGTAAGATCGTCGAGAGTCCATCCAATGGCTCTTCGATGTTGCTGGAGAACAAAAATCAGGCATGTTTCCTGATTAGATGTGAGTCAGGAGTTGATAATCACAGGAAACGTCTTATTAGAACCTAAAAGACGTATTTGAGATGATCGGGAAGAGGCTTTAATTCCAAAACTGGGTTTTCAGTAACAGCAGGTAATTCCGAACGGGTGTCAGGAGCAAAGGAAGGAGCTATGGGTATGTCTAGGTTGAGTTCGGGCTCCTCTAATTGTGGGTTTTGATCCTCTTGTGGTTGATCAGAAATAGTCAGGTTCTCTATGAAGTCGTCAACCACTACTTCAATATCGTAAATTTGTTCTACGACTCTGCAATAATTCCTTGTTGGGCCCTAAAGATGTCGATCTTTAGTGCCTTGCTCCCAAATTTCAATTCGATTTGGCCCTCCTCACAATTGATATTGGCCCTAGCAGTGGCCAGAAAGGGTCTCCCTAATATGATCGGTGTATTCTTCACATTCTCAGGAGCATCCATGTCTAAAACGATGAAATCCACTAGGAAATAGAAATCATGTACCCTAACTATGACATCCTCGAGAATTCCTTTTGGTGACTTAATTGATCGATTTGCTAGTTGTAAGGTCATTTCAGTCGGTTTAAGCTCAGATTCTTCAAAATAGTCTAGTAGGGATGTGGGTATCAAATTTATGGAAGCTCCTAAGTCTAATAAAGCTCGGTCAAATCGTATATCACTGATTTCACAGGAGATCAAAGGGGTTCCTGGGTCTTTTGCCTTAGGCGGGAGTTTGCTCAAAATGACAGAGCTGTCTTGCTCTAACAGTACAATCGGATTCCTATCTTTGGTTCGCGGCTTATGCTTTGGTGTACACGTCTTTCAAAAATAATGCATAAGCCGGTACGTGGCGTATTGCATCCATCAATGGGATGTTTCTATGGACTTGCTCAAAGAGCTTAACCAGGTCCTCCTCAGGTGCTACAATTTTAGTTATCCTTTTTCCCTTGGTCAAGGCCTTAGGAAATGGAACTTTAGATGGTTCCTCTAGAATGGGTCTAGATTCTTGATCTGGGATAGAGGTGTCCTGGATGACTATTCTTGGATTAGGGTTTGTATTACCAGGCTTGGTTTGGCTTGGATAAGGTGGGTTCTATGTTGTTTTGCTAGTGCAAGTAGTAACAGAATTTAATCCTGCCTGGTTTTGGTTTAGAGTGGGTAGAAGAGGTGCTTGCAGCTGGTAACTCGTATATGATGTCGAAGCCTCCATCCCGTTGGGTGATGGAGTAGAAGGGGCCTGATAATCAAAGTGAGCTTAGCTTGGATTTGGGTTCATAACGTGCCTCTGGTTTGGCACGTTATTCGGATTAGGTAGAGGTTGTGAAGGAACTGCACCAGGTTGGTGAGGATTTGCCATCTGGGCAAGTTGATTGTAAAGCTCTATGATCTCGTCTCTATGCTATTTTTGCATAGCCGCATTCGTCTTCTGAATGTCAGCCAGAGTCTGAAGTATAAGAGTCATTTGATGTGTTTGAGTTGACCCAGATTGATAAGTTGGGTTAGGCCGAGGCTGAGGCAGCTGATATGGACAAGGAGCTTGTAGTCGAGGCGGATATTGAGGTCTCTAATTTTGATTATTGCCTGATCACGTGAAGTTGGGATGATTACACCATCCAAGGTTGTAGGTGTTTGAGAATGGATCATTTTAAAAGGCATTGAGGTCCTCGCTGATGCGTGAAATTGCACTAGAGGGGGGGTGAATAGTGAAATTATATTGTATTGTAATGCAACAAATTCAATCACACAATATACTCAATTATTTTTAGGTGGAAACCCAAGATGGGTGAAAACCACCACCTAAGCCAATCTCTTGACTTAGGATTTTCGATCACAAGGTGATCAATCCACTAACCACACTACTTAAACGAGGGTAGTGTACCTCAATTACAATTCCCACCTCCGATCCCTAAACGGAGGTTTCTTTCTTCAAGATGAAGAGACGGGGACCCGACAGGCCGGATACCCAAAGTACAGAAATTAACAAGTAGAAATAACACCTATAGAGCACCCCAATAATTTAGTTGCCTTCTTATCTACTAAGCATGAAAAGAACTCCCTGATGATTTGCAGAACGGAGCGAGCCGGGAGTATGGATTTGCCCTTTGATCAGAGTATTAGCACAGCACAAGGGCAAGATGGAGCTTAGAGTAGTGAGCAAGAGATTTTTCTAATGGAATTGTATCTCAAGAGGTGTGTTTTGCCAAAGAAGAGTTGTAGTCTATTTATAGGCAAGTTTGGAACCTTCAAGAACACTTGGGAGAGCTCTTCTAGCCGTTGGAGACAAATCCCAAGAGTTTAGGACGAAATCCACACAAAATCAGGGCAATGATGATTCTGACAGCAACATCAGACGTCTAATTATAAGATCAGACGTCTTACAGGACGTCTGATTTTTACTATGGTCGTCTAATATTGCAGGATATCCTTAACGGACTCTATTGGATCAAAAGAAGGACGTCTGATATTATGTCATAAGACGTCTGATGATTTTACTGGACGTCTAATGAATGGTGCATTCGTTCCTGTTATCATCGGATCCAAACAGGGTTCTAGGTTTAGAGGATCAGACGTCGTTACGGACGTCTGAGGACATTACCAGACGTCTGGAATCCAAAATACTCTTCCTTCCTGCTTCTGCCAAAAGATTATGTGGCCGTAGACAGATACGCACAGAAAATCATGGCCAACGGTTCAAAGGCAGACGTCTGTAAGTGTGTCAAGACGTCTAGAAATTGTTTTTGCCGATAAAAAGTCTAACGGTTAGTATGAGGACGTCTGGGTAAATAATCAGACGTCTGTGAACGGTTATCGACGTCTGAAAGTGAAGTCCTTCGACTGATGTTTATGAGGAGATGAACAAAGCCAGAAATATTTGAAATTAGACGTCTGATACATATGTCAGACGTCTTATTATGGAAAATCAGACGTCTGGACTTTTTAATGGACGTCTGATAAAAGTATAAGTGTTGGGTTTTTTGTTTCTAATTTATCCTAAGTGTAGAGAGCCTAAGTTAGCTATTTATAGGTTATGTTTGGGGGCTCTTTACAATATTTCTAGACTCAAATAACATGAAAATTACAACCTTTGAAAGTTTACATGAAAAAAGCCTAAGACCTAATACTTTTGCTACTCGTCTTCACGCTTTTAATCTCCCGTCTTGGAAAGCTTTTTGAATTCCTGCAAATATGTTATTATAGAGAGAAAACAATATGGTACGCTTTATTTATTATTTCATTTTCTACATTTTGTAAAATCATCAAAATATTATATATGAGTAGTTGAACTAACAATCTCCCCCTTTTTGATGATTTTCAAAATATAGCTGTAGGTTCCTCTTTCCTCCCCCTAAAGGTTGTACTTGATAGCCTTTATCTATTTATTATTCCTTAATTTCTTACCTACATTCTTCTCCCCCTTTTTGAATATCATCATGAAGGGTTGTTTAAAGGGAGTCAAAATCCAAACTACAAGAGTAATATCTACAAAGTAGAGTGCGTGAATAAAATTGCATGTTTAAAAGATGACAAGGCATTAAGGAAAATTGATTAGGAATAGAAATATTTAAGCATGGACTAGCTATTTGTTCCCAAAAGTATTAAGTAGAGGGTCAAGGCCTCTTAATACAAACTTAGAATAAAAGACAGAAAAATAGAAGCACTAAAACTATTCTTCTTGATCTTGGCGGCGGCGGCGACGAGCGGGTCCTTGTCCTATCTGCAAATTTTGAACATCTGATCTAAGTTCGTCGATGTCGCGGCGCATGCTTCCCATGTAGGTGTACATCTCGCCGGTTCGACGCAGCAGGAGGGAGATGCCGGAGGAGAGGGAATCTGTGGCTGGATCCCATGCTTCATCAAAGCTCGAGCGGGGAGCTTCTATTTGAAGGGGCCGTGGTTCATGGAAGTCTGGAAAGGGTGGAAGGGGCTCTTCTTCCATGGGTTCGTCGGTGGGCTCAAGATGTTCTCTAAGTATATGCATCTTGGCGGCTGTGGCCCGGTTGTAAGGCTCAATTTTCTTGTCAACTGCTTGGTCAGTTATGGAAATCCGATGGGATGAAAAGATTTTGGATAGAATAGACCCAAACGGAAGTGATGCCCCATGGTCCTCATTCATGACGCGAACAATGAGGCGACAATAATTGAAAGGAATATGACGAACGGCCGCAAAAAGGAGAGCCTTGTGTTGGCGTGAGATGTAATCAAAACCTCCTGATTTGTTTAGGAGGTCCCACCCAAAAATGCGAGAGAGTAGACGTGGAAGGGGTTTGAGATTTTTGCACGGTAGAGTGCCAAGGTTTTCAGCATATTTTTCCGGGAGAACTAACTCTTGATTGATGATTTCAGGGTCGTATTGCCTCAGTATGTCATTGAAATCATTTCCCTCATTGGGGATGGCTAGAAGGTCAGAGATAGTTTCAGATGTGATGTGTATTTCACGACCAAATAGGCGGGTATGGAGTTCAAGTTCATCGTTGCTGTAGTCCTCAACGATGTTGGCATAAAAGAGACGGCAAAGATCAGGGAACACACCAAGAGTTCCAATGCCGGAGTGGAATTGACGGTCAAAATATTGGAAAAGATGGAGAGTTTGGAAGTGTTCCCGAAGGTTCAAATGGGCAAAATCATTCCAAACAATAAAACGAGGGCATTTAACTTTGGCATTCGCGAAACGACGAAATCGCTACCTAGCGATGTCACCCCGCAATTGATCTGCCAAATAAGTGGAAGAGGAACTGGAAGATCCCTCAACTTGCTTCCTACGGGGAGGCATATTTGGTGGAATGGGTGGTTAGGTTTAGGAGAAATGAGTGGTGCGTTGAGGATGGAATACCTGCAAAAAAGAAACAACCATTCAACCAAACAACATTCACCCAAAACATAGTTTGAAACACTGTAATCATCATGAAAAAAATATGTGGCAGTATGCCTTGAGGCAATACAACCTGCCATGTAGTTGTGGCAATATACCTTTGGATGCAAGCCACTAAAAAGTCGGCTTGATCCTCATGAGGTAATACCCTTGCCATGGAAGATGCAGCTAGGGCTAAGAAGGTTTTCTTGACCGAGGGTTAGGGCTGACAATGAAATGCACATGTAGGTCAAGTGAATCAAGAAGTGAACTAGATGCTACAAGGCCGTGGGTAAAAGGAGTATGAAAATGCCCTAGGCGTTGAGAGGGTATACCCACGGGAGGAAGGAAGCCTCCAAATGCGCGGTCGAGAGGCAGGGACGACGCGCGCAGAGGAGCAGCAGTTCCGTCAGTCGTCGAAGAGGCGCGACGGTCGTCTGGCTGCGAGCAGAACTTCGCCAGCTGCTGCTGTGGGCCGTCGGGTGTGAGGGAGAGCGGCGCGCAGATCGTGTGGGGTAGGGATTTTGGACAGGAGAGTGGGACCTTTGCGAAGGGGATTTTATATCCCAAGGTCACCGAGCAAGTCTCCCCCTGAAGTTGGGGAGATTTGCATCTCAAACCGTCCAGAGAAAAGCCACGACGCGCAGATTTTTCCCCGATCAGACGTCTGTCAACGATGTCAGACGTCGGGATTTGGCAGAGGAATTTTTTCCCATTTCAGGGAGACGTCTGTTTTATTCATCAGACGACTAATTCTAATATAGACGTCTGATTTCTGCAGGAATCCTCCCCAGCAAAAAGATTTATTCTCCAGGTTGTCGTCTGATTTCTTACTCAGACGGCAAAGAAGACGTCTAAATTTAATATTAGACGTCCGATTTCTGCAGACAGACCTTCCTGGATTTTCGTTTAAAGTTACAGGGTCGTCCGTTTTTCCTATCAGACGATTCATACGACGTCTAGCCATATATTCAGACGTCCGACAGGCAGTACATGTTCTGTCTCCGAGATAGACGTCTGTCAACACATTTGGACGACAGTTCAGACGTCTGCGTTTCATGCTAGACGTCTGATATTACTGTTTTGTTATATAAAATCGTCGTCTGTGCCAGATGTTTAGACGACAAATTCTAATGTATAAGACGTCTGATTATTTAATCAGACGTCTGATATTGGACAGAGTGTGCATTTGGATGTTTGAATGAAGGCTTAGAGAAATCAAGGTTCAATCTATGCTCATGACAAAAGAGGTTCCATTAAAACACTAAATTCTTCAAATATCACTTAGCTTACATATGCCTAGTTTCCTACGTATATAATTAAAGCGATCATAATTCAAAGGTTTAGTGAAAATATCAGCTAACTGCAGTTCAGTACAAATAAATTCAACTTCGATTTCTCCCTTAAGTACATTGTCTCTTAGGAAGTGATGTCGAACATCAATATGTTTTGTGCGAGAGTGATGTACGGGATTTTTCGAGAGGTTGATAGCACTAGTATTGTCACATAATATTTTTATCTTATTAAATATCAGGTTAAAATCCTTCAAAGTACTTTTCATCCAAAGCACTTGGGAACATGCTAGTGCAGCGGCTATGTATTCAGCTTCTGTAGTTGATAAAGCTACACTAGATTGTTTCTTTGAGAACCAAGAGACTAGTGATTCGCCTAAGAATTGGCACGTCCCACTAGTACTTTTCCTATCAGTGCGGCTACCTGCGTAGTCCGCATCGCTATATGTAACTAAGTTGAATTGTGGACTCCTAGGGTAGAATAAGCCATAATCAGATGTGTCAACTAGATATCTAAATATTCGTTTTACAGCATTTAAGTGTGATTGTTTAGGATTTGATTGAAACCTAGCGCATAAGCAGGTACTAAACAAAATATCAGGTCTACTGGAAGTTAAATACAGTAAAGATCCAATCATGCTACGATAGAGCTTTTGATCTATGGGCGTACCTGATTCGTCCAAGTCTAAGGAAGTTGTGACACTCATAGGAGTGTTCTTCCCTTTACTTTTGTTCATATCAAATCTCTTCAACATCTCCTTTGTGTATTTAGATTGACACACAAAGGTTCCAATCTCGAGCTGAGTGATTTGCAAGCCCAAGAAAAACTTGAGTTCACCCATCAAACTCATTTCGAATTCTTCCTGCATAATTTCTGAAAACTTTCTACACATAGATTCATTAGTAGCACCAAATATAATATCATCTACATATATTTGAACTAATAAAATGTCTTTTCCTTTTCTTTTAATGAATAATGTGGAATCAGCTTCCCCTATAGAGAATTTTGCATTTAACAAGTACTCTTTGAGCCTTTCATACCAAGCTCTAGGAGCTTGCTTTAGACCATATAGTGCCTTGTTTAATTTGTAGACAAAATGAGGCTTATCATGAGACTCAAAACCAGGAGGTTGTTTTACAAAAACTTCCTCCTTAATGAATCCGTTAAGAAACGCGCTCTTAACGTCCATTTGAAAGAGTTTAAAGCCAAGAAAGGCGGCATAAGCAAGAAGCATGCGAATTGATTCGAGTCGAGCTACGGGAGCGTAGGTCTCATCAAAATCAATTCCTTCTTCTTGGTTGTACCCTTGTGCTACCAACCGAGCCTTATTTCGAATAACTATACCGGATTCATTCAACTTGTTCCGGAATACCCATTTGGTACCTATTATCGTTTGCCCTTCAGGCTTAGGTACTAGATCCCAAACTTCATTCCTTTGGAATTGGTTGAGTTCCTCCTGCATGGCCATCATCCAAGTTTCTTCGGAGCATGCTTCCTCGACACTCTTCGGTTCAACTTGAGATACAAAGGCGGAGAGACCAAAGGTGCAACTAAAACGAGATCGGGTTTTAACGCCATCAGAAACACTTCCAATGACTTGACTTTCGGGATGATCCCTTTGATATATCCAATCTTTTGGAAGATTATGGATATTGGAGTTTGGAATGTTAGACACATCAATAGTAGAATCATCTTCATCATCCATATTGACTCGGTCAATGGAGGAATGAGGAGATTCATCGAAGGAGACATGAAGGGTTTCCTCCACTATTAATGTGGTCTTGTTAAAAACCCGATATGCCTTACTACGTGAGGAGTAACCAATAAAGATGGCTTCTTCACCTTTGGCATCAAATTTATCTAAATTAGAGCGGGTATTCAAGACAAAACATCGACATCCAAAAACTTTAAAATAACTAATTTTGGGTATTTTCCCATAGTATAGTTCAAAACAAGTTTTTCGCAATCCGGATCGAATTAAGGTGCGATTTAACACGTAACAAGCCGTGTTGACCGCCTCAGCCCAAAAGTACTTCGGTAACCCCGAGTCTATGAGCAATGTTCGAGCACACTCTTGAAGAGTACGGTTCTTTCTCTCAACCACCCCATTTTGTTGAGGTGTTCGAGGAAAAGAGAACTCATGAGCAATACCATGCTCTTGACAAAAATCATCAAACAAGGAATTTTCAAACTCGCCCCCATGATCACTACGGATACGAGTGATTTGGTAGCCTTTTTCAGTTTGAATTTTCCTACAAAAAATAGAAAAGACAGAAAACACTCTTTCTTTAGATCTCAAGAAGGAGACCCATGAAAACCTCGAAAAATCATCTACAATTACAAGGCAATATTTGCATCCACTGAGGCTCTCATATTTTGTTGGTCCAAATAGACCTAGGTGAAGTAGTTCTAAAGGTCTTGATGTGGATATAACTTCTTTGCTTTTAAAACTAGATTTTATAATCTTACCTAATTTACATGAATCACAAACAAGCTCATTTAAAAATTTTCTTTTAGGAAGACCTCGGACTAGTTCATGTTTAGCTAATTTTTGAACCAGCTTCATATGAACATGTCCTAGTCTTTTATGCCATATACTTAACTCATCATTTGCTATAAGACATTCATAAGTGCCATTTTTATCAAATTCTACAACATAAATGTCTTTAAATCTAGTTCCCTTGAGAAGGGTTTCATTGGTTGATGCATGCATAATTTCAAACATTTTAGAAGTAAACACTACTTTAAAACCCTTATCACATATTTGACTTACACTTAAAAGATTATGTTTTAGTCCTTTAACTAGAGAAACATTTGAGATGGGAGAGAGAGGGTTACCTATTTTACCAAGGCCAATAATATGACCCTTGTGGTTGTTGCCAAATGTAACTGTTCCTCCATCCGTAGGTTGGAGGTCCAAAAATAGGCGCTTGTCTCCTGTCATATGTTTGGAGCATCCGGAGTCCATCACCCATCGGCCTCCTTGGTGGTGGAGGTTTCCTTGTCTTCCTCCTTGTAGACCTTCTTCCTCCTACAAAAGATCTTCGATTGTGACTTGGTGTTTCTATAGGTCTTTCTAATTTGAGTCGTCCATCCTTCATTTTGTATATCCAATTTTTGACATTATGATGTCCTTTCATCCCTACAAAACAAAGTGAGAGTTGTCTTTTCGGTATCCATTGTAAAGTGGATCCGTATTTGTTAGTGTTCTCCTTTAGAGGAGGGTCCCTTTTTGGCTCACTTTGACTAGGCTCATAAAAGCCTAATCCAAATTTACTTGAGGAAGGTTTTTGATGGGCAATGAGTTTGTCCAAGTTATCTTTCCCCTTTGTAAATTTGGCTAGGTCCTCAAGAAGTTGGTTTGACTTTTCTTTGAGATGATTTATCTCTATTTTCATTATATCTAGTTTATCTTCTAATGCCCTAATCTCTACTCTAAGTAAGCCATTTTCATCCTTTTTAAAAGAGTTTGATTTTTCAAGCACATGGATTTTGTCGAGTAATTCTTCTCTATCTAAAAATTTTTGTTCACTCATTGCTGTATACAAATCATTTGTTAATGACTCTTTCTCAATCATTAGATTTTTTATTTGCATATTTAAAGCAGTGGTTTCTTTTGTAAGAATTAGATTCTTTTCTTCAAGATCATTGATTAATCTCTTATTTTCTAACTTTTCTTCTTTTAAAGCCTTGCTTTGGGTTTTAGTTTTCTTAAGATCTATATATAGTGAATCAAAGGCATCTTGTAATTCATCCAAAGAGTAGGGGTTTACCTCAGGTTCCTCAGATTCAGACTCGGAACCATCATTTGTTGCCATTAGTCCCAAGCATGCCGTTTCTTCATTTGTTTCCTCCTCCTCTTCTTCTTCGGAGGTGGAGTCATCCCACGTTGCTTGAAACGCCTTCTTCTTGAATCCTTTCGGTTTGGAGATCTTCTTGTAGTCAGAAGGCTTCTTGGGTTTCTTCTCATCATCCCTTTTGAGTAAGGGACAATCTTTCCTTATGTGACCTCTCTTTTTGCAATTATAGCAAATTAGAGGATCTTCTTCTCTTTTCTTTCCCTTGATCTCTCTTCTATTTCTGAGAAACTTTTTAAACTTTTTAGCTAATAAAACAAATTCTTCGTCATCGGTACTTACCTCATCATCCGAAGTAGCTTTGAAGGCTAAGGTCTTCTTCTTTGGCTCCGATGAGGTTGATTTCTTCTTTTGCTCCATTTTTGATTCGTAAGCCATGAGATTCCCAAGTAGATTTTCCATGTCTAGATCCTCTACTTGGTTGGCTTCTTCTATTGCCGTTACCTTTTGCTCCCACTCAGGTCCAAGGGAGCGAAGGAGCTTCCCTTGAAGCTCCCCCTTTATAAATGTCTTTCCTAAAGACTTGAGGTTATTCACGATTAACGTGAATCGGGTGTACATGTCCCCAAGTCTTTCATTCTCCTTCATAGAGAAAGCTTCGAATTCCTGCGATAACAAGTTTATCTTTGAGGATTTAACTTTAGATGTACCTTCGTGAGTAACCTCCAAGGTTCTCCAGATCTCGTGGGCGGTTTCGCATTGGCTGATGCGGTTGAATTCCTCCGAGCTGAGAGCGCAGTAGAGTGAGTTCATTGCCTTGGCATTCAGTCCAAGGTGATGGATTTGCTCTACTGTGTAACCAGTTTCTGGTTTCTCGGGAAGGACGTATGCGGATTCGGATTTCTCCCAAATGGAGAAATCGTTGGCTTGAAGCCACATCTTCATTCTCAGCTTCCAGTAGGTGTAGTTGGTTCCTTCGAAGAGTGGTGGTCGAGTGGTGGATTGCCCCTCCAATCTGCTTGTGGAAATCGCCTTCCCCTCCATGTGATCTTTCCGCGGATGTTACTCTTGTAGGCGGAAAACCTGCTCTGATACCAAATGAAATTGCACTAGAGGGGGGGTGAATAGTGAAATTATATTGTATTGTAATGCAACAAATTCAATCACACAATATACTCAATTATTTTTAGGTGGAAACCCAAGATGGGTGAAAACCACCACCTAAGCCAATCTCTTGACTTAGGATTTTCGATCACAAGGTGATCAATCCACTAACCACACTACTTAAACGAGGGTAGTGTACCTCAATTACAATTCCCACCTCCGATCCCTAAACGGAGGTTTCTTTCTTCAAGATGAAGAGACGGGGACCCGACAGGCCGGATACCCAAAGTACAGAAATTAACAAGTAGAAATAACACCTATAGAGCACCCCAATAATTTAGTTGCCTTCTTATCTACTAAGCATGAAAAGAACTCCCTGATGATTTGCAGAACGGAGCGAGCCGGGAGTATGGATTTGCCCTTTGATCAGAGTATTAGCACAGCACAAGGGCAAGATGGAGCTTAGAGTAGTGAGCAAGAGATTTTTCTAATGGAATTGTATCTCAAGAGGTGTGTTTTGCCAAAGAAGAGTTGTAGTCTATTTATAGGCAAGTTTGGAACCTTCAAGAACACTTGGGAGAGCTCTTCTAGCCGTTGGAGACAAATCCCAAGAGTTTAGGACGAAATCCACACAAAATCAGGGCAATGATGATTCTGACAGCAACATCAGACGTCTAATTATAAGATCAGACGTCTTACAGGACGTCTGATTTTTACTATGGTCGTCTAATATTGCAGGATATCCTTAACGGACTCTATTGGATCAAAAGAAGGACGTCTGATATTATGTCATAAGACGTCTGATGATTTTACTGGACGTCTAATGAATGGTGCATTCGTTCCTGTTATCATCGGATCCAAACAGGGTTCTAGGTTTAGAGGATCAGACGTCGTTACGGACGTCTGAGGACATTACCAGACGTCTGGAATCCAAAATACTCTTCCTTCCTGCTTCTGCCAAAAGATTATGTGGCCGTAGACAGATACGCACAGAAAATCATGGCCAACGGTTCAAAGGCAGACGTCTGTAAGTGTGTCAAGACGTCTAGAAATTGTTTTTGCCGATAAAAAGTCTAACGGTTAGTATGAGGACGTCTGGGTAAATAATCAGACGTCTGTGAACGGTTATCGACGTCTGAAAGTGAAGTCCTTCGACTGATGTTTATGAGGAGATGAACAAAGCCAGAAATATTTGAAATTAGACGTCTGATACATATGTCAGACGTCTTATTATGGAAAATCAGACGTCTGGACTTTTTAATGGACGTCTGATAAAAGTATAAGTGTTGGGTTTTTTGTTTCTAATTTATCCTAAGTGTAGAGAGCCTAAGTTAGCTATTTATAGGTTATGTTTGGGGGCTCTTTACAATATTTCTCGACTCAAATAACATGAAAATTACAACCTTTGAAAGTTTACATGAAAAAAGCCTAAGACCTAATACTTTTGCTACTCGTCTTCACGCTTTTAATCTCCCGTCTTGGAAAGCTTTTTGAATTCCTGCAAATATGTTATTATAGAGAGAAAACAATATGGTACGCTTTATTTATTATTTCATTTTCTACATTTTGTAAAATCATCAAAATATTATATATGAGTAGTTGAACTAACAATGCGTACTCGAATAGGCTTTGTTAAAATGGTGATATTCATGTCGAAATGAGTATAGTGAGTTAACCTAAATCGAGTCTACACCAGTTTCACAAAACTTTTTTTTTTTAACCTGGCCTACTTGATTTTAATTTGATCACTTTTAGGCCCAGGGTCGATCTCAAGGAGGCGGGGATTAGGAGAATTGAGAAGTTTCTACACCTTTCCTAAAACGTATCTCTTCCTTGTGTTTATTATGTTTTTGGTTTTCTTGATTTTTAGGTTTTTTTTTCCGATAATCTTATTCTTGAGGCACACCCTCAAAAAGGTCCTTGGCTATATGCCAAAATACAAGTCCTGTCTCTCCACATGTGAGACCATGTACTAGCAAATCAAGATTTATCTTTTCTATTTTATACTTCTTTTTGTCTTTTTAGTAGCAAGAAGAAAAGACAAATTGAAATAGAATGCAATGAAAAGAAATATTTAGCTTAGTATATCTATATATGTATATATAGTAGATATAGAATATGTATAGTTATATAGATGTTATATGGATAGGTGTGAAGATGTAAATGTGAATGGGATGTAACACGGTGTCAAATTGGTCCACGTCTAGCAAGACGCAACCAATAAAACTAAGTGCCACGTGGAGCGTGGAGTGGATGTGTGTGAGTGAGGGTGGAGGCGCTTGCTTTGCACGGGTATCAGGGAATATTGCCAATTGGTGCAAATATTCCCGCGATATGATGCACGGTGGAGGGGTGAGTGCACAGGAATATGGGTAATGTATGTGAGGTGAATATGTGTATAGAGGAATGTGGGTAAGTGGATATATATAAGTAAATATGTATATGTATATATATATATCTATAACTATATATATATGTATATATTTTATATAAATATTTATATATATTTATGTATATGTAAATATATGTAAGAGTGGGAGTATGTGAATATGTATGTATATATATGTGTGTATGAGTGAGTGTGTGAGTGTCTGTGTGTATGTGTCAGGGTGTGTGTGTGTGTATCAGTGTGTGTGTGTGCGCTGGAGAAGGAGCAGCAGTTTAAGTCGTCTGCCGCGCGGAGGTGACGTCTGGAGGCGCGGAGGTGTGTGGGCGAGCGAGGCGCAGTGCTTTGCGGAGTGCAGCGCACAGCGCTGAGGGTGGGGACGCGGTGACCGGCTGGAGCAGGTGCAGGCGAGGAGAGAGAGCGTAGAGCCACTAGCTAAGTGAGAAACTTGCCGGTAGCTACAGTGTCACGCAGACCACGTGCTACAATGCACTACAGCACGCGCGTGGTCTGGAGACTGGCTGGAGCGGGTTTTACGCACGCCCGGTGCTGTGGAGCGCCTGCGTGCGCAGAAAGAAGTCCTGCTCGGTCTGCTCGAGCGTGCGGTGACCAGCTAAAGGTGCAAGTGGTGCACGGAGGTGCTGGAGCTTCATAGTTTTAGAGCTTGGAGCTCTGCATTAATGGCGGAGGAGAAGAGCAGCACAAAACAAAAAATGCAAATAAAAAGAAATGAAGCGAGAAGCCACCATGCCCACCTGCTCATGAAGGAGCTGGGCGGTGGTGGAATTCACAATGGTGGTCTGAGATCACTGTGAGCTTTCTCCTGCACATGGTGTGCCTCTTCTCAACTTGTGAGAAGAGGAACTGTGTATGGAGAGGGAGAGGGAAGGAGGTTGGCCAGCGATTGTCTTAAGGTGGTGGTTGTTCTGTAAGAAGATGGATGCCGGCCTTCGCAACAAGAGGGAGTGCATGGTGTTTTAAAGAGGGAGGGCATGCCTCTCCTCGTGCTACTGGTAGGAGCGGCGAGGAGAGGTGCACGCACCATGCCCTGCAGCTGCATGAAATGAGAAAGAGAAAAAGAAAATAAATAAAATGAAAAATGGTGAAATTGAGATGCCACACTCAAGGAAAATGTTAATAATAGAAGTGGATTGGATGGGCAATTATTCTCACTCTCTTCCCCTCTTTATAAATGCATGTAGGTGTATATTTACAAATGCAAGTAGGGCTACATAAGATGCAAGGGCAATGCTAGGAAATAACACAAGATGGCATATTTACAGGTGTATTTTTGCTGTGCAATCATGCCCCCATGCCTATCTTTTGCTAGTCCCTAGCAAAACATTTTGTATTGTGTTTAGAAATGATCTTAAGCTGAAGATTTTTCCTGAAGCAACATGAATGTGTTTATCCGTTAGATATTGTGAGAACCAATTGTAGAGAAGACTACCAGTACTTCAAGTCTTACATGATATAGACTATCTCTCGACTAACTAGGAATCTTGATATTTAATCCTTAAGTACGATTTCCAGGACTCAGAGGGTTTTGCCGTACTCGAGAGCTAAGAGATTATGGTTTGTGCATAATGAAGGATCAAGACCGATCAAATGAATATTAAGGCTCAAGCTTTCACAAATTTTTAAGTACAAGTTGGTCCCAGCTTCAGCTCATGTCTTCTGATTAACCCTAAAAAAAATGATGGAAAAACTCAACCCCACTTTTATTGTTTTTATGGCTCAAAGAATTTATGGTAGAACAGGGTATTTGTAACCTGCCCTAAGAATTTTTGGGGAGAAGAATTTACAGACATTTGGAGGATATACTGACTTATTCGTAAGTTTTTTTTTTTTTGAAATAAGTGTCAGTATATCTCCTACAACTTTATTTGGAAGAGCTCAATTATTTGGTGGGTGAGTATTTTTTCGGTGGAAAGGGTTTCTCCTAAACAGAAGACTAAAGACTGGATAAAAAGTCTACTAATTGCGCAACAATCATAGGTCTTAATTGACCTAAATTAGGCTAGGACTTAGCATAAGTTAGGGTAATTCATTCATGCATAACTATTACTTGCATCTTTACTGCTTTCTTTTAGCTATGCATAAAATAATGCTATAATGTACTAATTAGGTGCATTATGTCAATTATAGGTAATAAGCTTATCAGAAGCTAGATCTGAAGCTGGATCAAAAGCGGGATCTGAAGAATAAAGAGTAACTGGTGTTGTAGTAGAGCTGGAGCGGAAGACCTAGATTAGATGTAGTAGATAATAATGTAAGGGAGTTAAGGTATGCTATTCTACTAAGTAGGAATAAAGCAGTAAATTGTGAACTTAGGTCCATCCTAGCCCTAGGATAGCTTAGAAGCCTCCCCAGGCATTAATCACCCTTAGATTAGGTCACCATACCCTAGGAAACCTTAAAACCCTAATTCCAACCTTTATTTGGACGTCCAGATGAATTATAGGACGTCCAGAACCCTTAGCCAACTCTCGCACATTTTAAACCCACTTCTGTAGTGTTATTGGATGTCCAGACACTTGGTCAGACATTCGATTTCTGTAGAACACCCAAGACAGAACCTAGAATTCCCCCTGACTCTAATTAGACGTCCAAGAAACAAGTCTAGACTTCTGATTTTTGAGTATAAGACGTCTGATGCTATTATTGGACGTCTGGAACTGTTCTCCAGTTTCTGTTTCGAGATTCAAGCCTTGATCTTGGATCTCTGGCTGCCTAAACCCAATTCCAACCCCATAGTAACCTAAATTAAGGTGTCTTAACCCTAGTACAACACCTCTAGACCTCCCTAAGGACCTAATTAGGTCCTCATTAAACCTAATTGACTTAGATCATAGTCAATTACCATTGCCTAGTCAATTGGACTCATAGGGTCCAATTGAGCTCAGATCTCAACCCATACAAGTCCAATTGGACTCAGTGAGAGTCCAATTGACCTAAGCCCAACCTAATTGAGTTATTTCACTCTCAATTAGGTTCACACCCATGCAATTAAACTTGTGTTAAGTTTAATTGCAATTCCTCCTTAGCAATTAGGATTTGCAACCCTAATTTAAGGCCTACACAAACCTAAACCCCTTAGGACCTAACCTATATCATTTAGACACCTAGGGCACGACCACACACACACACACACCCACTCTCGCACTCCCACACAACCTAGAGTATTCTAGGTCCTTCCAATGGTGGCACCACTCTTGGTTGCCAAAATTAGCAACCAAGAGCCATTCAAATTTGAGATCCACATTTGGTGGATCTAAAAACCACCATCCATCCTCTCTCTCTCTCACTCTCCCACGAGCTCCCACCATAGCCCTCTCTAGAGAGTTCCACACTTCTCTAGAGAGTCTCCCTTAGGTCTATAAAAGGACCTAAGGGGTGGCCACTTGCACCCATCCCATTCTTGGCCTTCATTCAAACTTAAGTTAGCTACATTCACCTCCATTCCACCTCCACGAGTTGCTCATCATGGCCACCACCATCTCCATGGCAGGATGGTAGATCACCTCCTCAACCTCTCTCCAAGGGTCGGCCCAAGCACCATTGGCCGCCCCTCCTTCTCCCCTCAACCACTCAAAGGCCATCGAAGATCACCTCTGGATGCCCTTCTTTCTGCTAGATTAGCTTAAGTTCTTCATATTTACATGCTTTTATTTACTTCTTAGTAGTGTAGCCCTTTATTCTCCCCTAATGATGCATGGAAAATTCCCCCATAGATTCCTGTATGCGATTGTTTTCTGTTATCTAGATTGATGTTTTAAGCTTTCCTCTATAAGCTTTCCTCTAATTCCATGTTGCAAACACTCTCTTGAATGAATGAAAGAAATTTTTCTATATATACATGTCTATGTGTTGAGAATCACCATGAGCTTGTTGCCATATATTTTGTGTGATTAAAGTTGCCTGCTTTAACTTTCTGATATTCTTGCAACTAAGTATGTCGCGTTTAAATACGTAATAACCATAAATTGCCGTGCAATTTTAAACAAGTAGAGCGAAAAGATTGATTTCAGATTTGAATAAACACCTCCCAGAGACGAACGACCAGGACTCAAGTCTCGTTATCTTTATAAAAATTTTTTTTTTTTACGAACATTTTTGTGCAACTATACTATGATTTCCGATGACTCCAAAATGCGTGAGAACGGTTTCCATCATCTACCTACGCACACAGGTAAGGACTCCACCTTCCCTAATGAACACTAGGGTTGAATCTTATGTTCACCTGGTCTTTCTTGATATGTGTAGTATGAACCAAGATTACTTAGGCTCTCAAGTGGAGGCAAACCAACGAATCCTATACTGTGACTCAGGTACAAGAATACGTCCTTGATTAGGAGAGATTCTGATCCATCTTATCAATGCTTAAGTAAATTAAGACAAACCTGAGCGAATCAGGCTTCTGTGGCCTGGAAAGTCTTCAAAACAGCGGTTGAATATCCATAAACACTTATTGCATTTTTGTTTCAGCTTTTTTTTTTTTTTAATTAGGCTATGTACATATTTATAGATGGATATGTACAGTGGATGTAGAAGCTGCATGATACTCATATAATACCTAGATCGTATGGATGCCTATCCACCCCCCCATGCTAAATGATGCTATGTCCTCATATGCATGCGGGGTAAAGCAAGGTCAAAGGATGATGGTACGAGAGCTTAGGTGCAAGGTATACAGCAGGGTGGTCGGGTGGGTGGATGGTAGATGATGAAGTGAAAAGTGAAGAAGATTGAAGTGAAGTGAAATGGAATGTGTAAGCGAAAGTGGAAGAGTGTTGCTGGGGTGCCTCCCAACGAGCGCTGAATTTAACGTCCCCATCTAGACTCAGAGTGAGGCACGAAGTCAATTACCCTCCAGCAGGGTAACAGTTTCACCAACGAGGGCAGGTTCATGACAAAGATAACATTTTAACCACTGCCCATTGACTGTAAATTTATGCCCAGATTTGGGATCTTCAATTTCGATGGCCCCGTTGGGAAATGGTCTCGAGACCAAGTAGGGACCAGTCCATTTGGACTTCAATTTCCCTGGAAAGAATTTGAGCCAGGCATTCTAAAGTCAAACTTGCTGAGATGGCTCAAATTCGTTCCGCCGAATTCAGCTATCGTGAAAGGCCTTAGTACGTTGTTTGAAAGTTAAGGCAGAATCATAAGCTTCATGATGGAGCTCTTCCAGCTCCTGGAGTTGGAGTTTCCTTTCTCATCCACATAGGTCTGGGTCAAGGTTACAGTGGCGAACCGCCCAATAAGCGCGGTGCTCCAACTCAACTAGAAAATGACAAGGCTTCCAGTAAATAATTCTATAAGGAGACATACCAA
The DNA here is from genome assembly GCA_037157565.1 of Thalassia testudinum. Taxonomy (NCBI): domain Eukaryota; kingdom Viridiplantae; phylum Streptophyta; class Magnoliopsida; order Alismatales; family Hydrocharitaceae; genus Thalassia; species Thalassia testudinum. The sequence goes on along the minus strand of JAZHRO010000031.1, from coordinate 75,960,804 downwards.
GAGGAGCCTTGAAGGTGGTCTGATACATCCAAAGTGCGTCAATCAGCTTGTCGGACCAATCCTTACGGTTAGGTCGAACCGTTTTCTGGAGAATTTGCTTGATTTGTCGGTTCCACACCTCAACCTGGCCGTTCGTCTGAGGATGATACAGAGATGCGATACAATGGTGGACTCCATATTTCCTCAGAAGTGCATGAAAAGAAGCATGGGTAAAATGACTTCCTCCATCAGAGATACTGGCTCGAGGGATCCCAAAGCGTGCAAAAATGTGATCTTTGACAAATCAAGTAGATATGATGTGGTCAGCATGGCGTGTGGGAATAGCCTCGATCCATTTTGAAACATAATCAACAGCAACAAGGATGTACTCAAAGCCATTGGAAGGAGGAAAGGGACCCATGAAATCAATTCCCCAAATGTCAAATATTTCAACAGCTAGGATGGGTTGCAAGGGCATCATGTCACGACGAAGTGGCAGATGGCTGGAAACGAAGAGGGGAAGTCAAGGAGTTATTTAGGAGGGGAGGCAGATGAAGGGGAGTGGAGTTGGCGCCAGGTGAGGTGCGGCTGGCACCAAACACGAAGCTGCTCAGAGAGAGGTGATCGGCGAGGATGAAGGGGGGCAGGCGTGCTGGTAGGTGCTGCGCGATGCGGAAGAAGACAAGGAGGAATAGTCTACCACTGGTATTGTGGTCAGATGATGAGGGAAAGTAGGGAAGGCCGCCGGAGCTTGAAGAGCAAATTGGCCAGAGGAGGGGAGAGGAATTAGAGGGAATCTCTGGCCGAATTCAAGCTTAGGAAATCTGTTGTGATCTGGGGAGTCCTTTATAGGTCATCAAAAGTCAGTTAGAGCTTGGGAAGCAAGCTTCCCAAGCTTGGAAAGCTCATCGAAGTTGGAAGTTTCTTGATACCCAAATCTCTCATGTGTTCACATGAGAGATTAGGTAGGTTTTAGGGCTTAGGATTAGGTCCAAAAGGGAATTTCTTGACGAACTTCCCTTTCAAATTTGAAAGGGATTCATCAAGAAATCAGGGAGTTATTTCCTTTTTAAGGTCGTCGGAGCAAGTAGGAATTGGTTTAATGGTGGCAAGGACCTATTTGTGAGAACGAAGACAAAATTAGGGGCCTATTTGAAAGGATTTTGAAAGTTAGAAATGAAATTAGATAGGATCAATTTGCAAACTAGGTCAAGACAAATTCATCTTGGGTCCAAATTTTGATACAAACCTAATTTGAACCTAAGGAATGCAATGGTGATGTTGGATTTTGGTTTTGACCATGTTTGACTGGGTAATTATGCAAAAACCTAAATTAGGGCAAATGTCTGTCTGTGGTTCTATTTTAGGTCAAAACGGGTTCTTATGGTCAAATTGAAAGTTCTAAACCCTGGAGAATATTTTTATATGAATTTTAGAGGGTTTAGGTGAATTTTATCCTAATCAGAACCTCAGTTAATTAAGCAGGTCTGTTTTTAGGGTTTCAAAAGTCATTTAATTCTCAGAACACGTGCAAACCCTTTTCTGTTTATCTTATCCCACTTGTTATCTTTTTAAGACCAATTGACCTTCATTCAACCCCTGAGAAAACCCGTGGTTGTACTGTATTCATGATGAGCTGGTAAAATTGCATTTTTAACCCTAATTTCTTATTTTTCCTTCAGAATGATTATGCAATGACTTGTGACTCTCTAGCGATTATGTAGGGGCATTTATTGACTTAATTGGGTCAAAATAAGCTAGTTATGGCTCATGATGGTATTCCCATCACTTCCCTTATTCACAACACAAGGGAGCCAACATCCTTCAGCAACTAAGTGTCACACATGGGTATGCCCTGAAGAGAAACCACCCCCCTCCTGCTCTCTCACAAATCCCTCCTCCTCTCACAAGACCCAGTATGTAATTGAATCCAAGTTATCGAGTCGAGAGCATGGACCATGGTCACCGGGCGTGGGTGGTGACCAAGGAGTGCTCATAGGTCAGGTAAGCGGGTGTGAGGTGTATGGTGACCTGACCCCCTATGCTTGGGCGAAGAAGCCATAGCACGAATTCCTCTTATGTGTGCGTGCGAGCTTTGCTATTCACAATGTGGCACTATTGCCACTCCTTCTTAGCACAAGTGCTACAGATAAAAATTCCTCTTGATTGCAGCTACCGTAGTGGTGGCTTTGGCTAATTGGAGCTGCAGCTATGTTCCCTAGACAAAGCCACAACTGATGGTGGTTCTATTGAAGCTTGATGTGGACAGAGTGGGGCGAACGACGTCAGGGAAGATGGTGGTGGCGACGGACAACCGAAAAAGACCTAAAATAAGAATAAGGCCTCACATCCACATTAGAATCTCTCAAGATGTTGGCCAAGTGATGGAGAATGTGGTGGTGGCATTTACACGGCGTAGGAGTAGGTGTGGAGGTCTCGTGAGGTCGCGAACGGAGTGCGGAGGTGATCGTGTCCGGTGGGGTGTTTGAGAGACCAATCCCCTCAATTTCTTGAGGCGTTTTAGTTAGTGGGGCACCGCGATGCTTATGGGATCAGCGGTGTGGCGTGCAATGGCTTGTGGAGCTGTGGAGGCCTCGCCAGAGCTTGACTGGTCGTGGGGAAGATGGTGGCATGGAGGGCATATCAGCGGTCGAAAGATGGAAAGAAATGGCTAGGGAGATTGAGGTGAATAAGAGGAAGGAAGTGACCTAGCTATAAGATGAATAGGAAGTAGATTCCCACGCCAGTGTGATGGCCGGACGTAGGGAAAATGAAACCTTCGTTGAGGGGGACAACGGTGTGGAGAGGGAAGGCTACCCTGGCTTTGGCCAACCAAGCGTGGACGAGTGTAAGGAAGAGTTTAGCTCTCCCAATTTGATGGTTAGGAGGCCGTAGGAGGACTGGGGAGAGAGCTTGCTAGATCTGGTCGAAGGAGGTCAGAGGGAGAGTTTTTGGTGAGGAAGTGCGGCCAAACCAAGCTAAGGAGAAGCAGAAATGCATGAGGGAGTTTTTATAGGCCTTAGGGGACGTTCCCAAGCAAGGAAAGAAGCTTTCAAGCTTCGAGAGTTCTGCACACATGGGATACCCAAATCTTTCATGCATTCGCATGAGAGATTGGGAAGGAGTCAGGGTCCATGGCCTAGTTCATTTGGAAGGGAATTCCTCAAGGAATCTCTGGTTCAAATTTGGAAGAATTTGATTGAGAATCGAGCGAGAAATCCTTGCTCGAATCTCGACAGAGCTCCTATGTTCACACTAATGGTGGTAGGGACCCATTTGCAAAGAATGATGAGAAAGTTAGGTACCAATCTACAAATAATTCAAAAGCTAAGGGGCTAATTGAGAGAGAAAGAGTATGACTTAACTAAAATGAAAACTAGGTCAAGATGATTTCTGACTGGGCCCAAATTTTGGTACAAATTTAATTTGGACCCAAAGAATTTGATGGTGAAGTCAGATTTCAGTTTTCACCAAGTTTGACTGGGAAATTTGCATAAAAATTCAATTTAGGGTAGAATTTCGTTTGAGACTCTATTTTAGGTCAAAATAGATTTAGATGGTCAAACCAAGGTTACTAAACCTTATGGAATATTTTTTTATGAATTTTAGAAGTTTTAGATGGATTTTAGCCTGACTAGAACCTCAGTTATTTAAGCGATTCTAAAATTAGGGTTCTAGGTTATGAATCAATTCTCGAAATGCGCGAAACCCCATTTCTATTTGTGTGGACCCTCTTATTAGTCATTAATGAAAATTTGACCTTATATTAACCCCTGGTAAACCCCGTGGTTATTTTGCATTCATAATGTTTTGTTAAAACTACAAAATTAACCCTGATTTAATGTATTCTTCTCATAAAGGATATTCAGTGAATTATGACTCTCCGATGATTATATAGGAGCATTTGTCAATTAATCCTATCTAATTAAAGCTATTTCTGCTCATGATGATGTTATCATCATACCCCCATGCCTAACTTTTTCTAGTCCCTTAGCAAAATTCTTATGAAAAGAACTAGAGTTCTAGACCATGCATTGATGTTCAGATTCCTGATTTGTTCTACTCTTTTGAAATTAGGTTAGAATGTTAACAGTAGGCCTAGAGATACTCAAGTATCAAAAAAGGTCCAGACCTGACCAGCTTCAGTCTGAGTCTGCTGCAAAGGTTTCTAAGGCCCGCAAAAACTGCCCAGAGGTTCGTTGAACCCAGTGGTTAAAGCACCCGTGCGTAGACGTAACATGTCCAAGTTCAGTTTTCCAGTGCATTTTTGATAAGAGAGAGATAGAGAAGGATTTTCATTTGGAGAGTTTTCCCTCTTTTCTTTTTCCCTAAATCCAGCCTCAAATTAGCCCAAAACATGGTATGTATCGGATTCCTTGTCCCCACCATCAATCCTCGAAGGGTTCCTGGCTTTTGATGCTTCGGGATAGCGCTGCCCATGGCAACCCCCAGAACTCCTAGCTTTCAACACTTTGAGATAGTGCCACCCATGGCATTCTATAGCTAAATTCAGGCCTTGGCAATCAACATTTCGGGATAATCCTGCCCATGGCACCTGAACTAGCATAAGGTATTTACATGCCCCCGGTAGGATATTTAGATATCCTAGGAGACAAGCACCAAGGAGATGATATATTATTGCGCATCTTCGAGAAGAATTTTCCATCTCTCCGCACTGGGAACTCATCCAATCAACTTGTGTTGTTGAGATGCTCCTAAGCTAGATCTTCAAGATAACTTTTCAGAATAGAACACTTTTGGCAGATTTTACTTTGTTAAGCGCACTAAACCAAACTAAGTGTGTGATTTTGGGTGCTCAAGTTACGAAGTCTTGCAAACCAAAGGGCAGGCAACGGGGCCGAATAATCCCTAAGCCTTAGACCTAATACATCATCATCACATTTTCCTCAATCTCTTAAGGACTAATCCGGATCTTAATGGATACATGAATGTTTAAGCCCTAAAACAAGCTCAAGAGGCCTAAGAACAGCACTCATACTAATCTCCTTGTCTCTTTGTCATTTTAGGACTTAAAATTTTTTCTTTTCTTTTTGGTTAGGTGTAGAACTTAAGTAGTTTTCATAATTAAGTGTTAATGACCATCATTTCTACTTTTGATTTTTTGCTCCTTTTTGACATTTGAACATTCTTCTCTTTCCCTCCTCAAGAAAGATTTTCAATTTAGTTCGCAAAATTTCCTCCCCTTCCTCCATTTTTTATTTTTTTTCAAATTTTTTTTTATCAGTTTTGAATATGTATATTTTTTGCGAGAACCCCTCAGAGAGTTGAATTTCCATATGTTTGCACTTTAACACCCCCCATGCCTAAGTTTTGCAATTTCCTCATTGTAAACCAGGAGGGTATAAATTTAGTTTGGTTCAAAGTTTAGAACAAGATCAAAGGATGGGTGAACGGGTCGGGATGACTATTGCATATGATTTCAAGCTTTGATACAGGTACCAAAGGTGGAGTCGGTTGTTCTAAAATTGAACTTAGAAGTGCAGTAGGAGTGTACCTCCAAAGATGATCAGAAGGGTCTCAGGTTTTTGGAATGATGGGTTGCCTCCTGTTAAGTGCTAAATTCAATGTCTTCAGCCGAGCAAAAGGTGGTCAAGGAGAAGGGGTGGTCAAATCAGAAGAGTTTTGTAGAACAAGCACCTTAATCAATAGCCTGGTTGGTCCAACCAAGTGCTTGTTCAAATCAATAGGTTGATGATGCAGCCCAAACCCATCAGTCTGGTGGGTTGATGGATGTGAATCAGTAGATACGGAGGCCACCAAATACTTTGAGGCTCAAAGAGATATAGAAATTTAAATCCAGGATTTGGCTGAGTCAATTTAGCCTTATCAGAGTAGTGATCCCCAAAAGAAAATAGATCTGAAAAGGATGTAGGAACCCTACTAGTAGGATCAGAAAAGGATAAGAAGTGATTATCAGTCTGATAAATGTTTGAAACCTGATCAAAAGATGGAGGAGAATCATATGCAACTGGATCAGAGAGAGGTGAATTAGAGTAGAAGTTAATTTCAGTGGCGATTCGAGGTTGGGATTAGAGTTTGGAAGGCTCAGTATGTAGATCATAAGGTGTGATTTCTTTGAGGTCCAAATCATTGGCCTTGGCATCAGAATCAAAGAACGGATCATGGATGTTGAGGTCGTAAACTGGTTTATAATCGTCAGGAAACAAAGGTTCTCCGAGGTCAAAGTATGTTTCGAAATCATCAGAGAATTTGTGAAGATCGGTGTCTGAACCTGATTCTAGATCAGGATTTCCACCATATAATGTATCAAGATGTGTAGAATCAACAACCTGACTTGGATATATCCTAATCTCGAATTCTGAGCTCAAAAAGGTGTCTTTATTAGGCATAGGCTCAGGTTCTTGGCTCCTAGGATAGATCCAATCAAATCTCAACTCTTCCAACTCTTTGGTTTCTATATCATAAATTGGTTTGACTTCTGAAAAATCAATATGTATCTCTGAGGAGGTTAGAGAGGTGTAATCATCAAACATAGGCCCATAATCATAGTCTAGATCCAAAATCTGATTCTCTTCATATTAGGCCTCATGATCATCCCAAATAGGCTCAAATCTAGATTCTAGGTTAAAGGTAGGAATTGGGTCACTAGAATCTAGGCTAGGCTCTATTGGGATGTCAGAATTATTCTCGAGAATTACCTTAATAGGATAAGACTCGGGAATTACATTCTCAAGAAGTTCCTACTCAAGATTACCATCACAGGTGTCTGGGGAATTTAGGCTTGGTGGACCAACTTCAAGGCTTTCTAAGGCTAGTTCAGAATCAGGAACACCTGCAATTGGATCCTCCCAACCCTCATTAAGATCAGGCATGTCAATTATTATGAAGTTTGAATCTGATTCCGTTTGGGTTGGGGGTCCACAACAACCTCTATTCTCAAACTCAGGTTTTGGGAGATCATCAATTTCTGACTTCTGATATGGGTAAATTTGATTTATGACATGTTTCAACATAGTTATCAAGTTTTCCTGTTTCTTAAGGTCATCTTAGTGCTTTTCCCAAAGTGGTGGATTTGTCAGACATTGAAGATAGTCGAAGTTATGTAATCTTTCTATTTCAATGAATCTTATCATGAGAATATCCTGGGTTGAACCATTTGTCATCTATGTTATTATCAGTCGAGCATAATTTGTAATGAAGATTGTTGTTTCTAGTATATTAACATGAATGTGTCTAGATGGATCTGAGTTTTTGTAATATTCATCATGATGTCTCAGAGCATCCACAATCATCTTTTCTTTCATGCTCAGTTGGGATTCATACTTCCTAAAAAGTCTTCCTAATTTGTCAGGTTGCATTTTCAAATCAGGTGGGTGAATCAAGATGTAGAATCAAACTTAGGTTCAGATTGAAGTGATTGGATCATATCAGAAATCCCCAAGAAGATCAATTCTAATGAGGGCCTCAAAGTTAAAAACCTAGGGACCTTTCCTGTGTATGCGCTCTAGAGAAAAGATAAGGGATTGGATGTGAATTGGACCCAATCAAGGCACCCAAGGATTTTTGGATGACTAAGGCTTGTTTCGAGGCAGATGATACCTCTGAATCAAAAATCCACACACCTAAGAAGTACCTGGGCAGCCAGGAAGGGAGAGTCTCGCAAAGACCCCTACATGGTAGAGTGTCCCCACGGATTATAGGGTTTCCCCACCTGACCTTTCTTATCACTACGGTTCCAAGTAAACCAGAATGTATGAATTGAGATCTTAAGTGTACCAATTTTATTCCTAACTTGTGCCTTGGATTTCAATTAATTAGAAGTTAATTTAATTTGTGATCTAATTTGGGGTTGATTGGCCCATAAGATAGACCAACTTTACCTAACCTGCCCTAAAAGATGCAGAATGAAATCTGAGTCAAGACCCAAAGATCACCCAAAATTGACTCTCAGGCTATTAGGTCAAAAGTTTTGAGATTCGAGTGAATTTAGAGCCTGATGTTAGGGTTCTTCTGATTAGATCTTTTCAAGCAAGAGTTTAGGTAGCACACTGATCGCGAAAATACATGGTTTGTTAATTAGGTAATTTAGTGTTGTTGCAACGTGTAAATCCGCTTTTGCTTTTAAATTTATATCCTAGATAGGGGAGTATCTAGGGTCATCCAAGGAGGCAAAAATTGCAATTCAATTCTCTTGCTAAAAACACATCTCAACTTTCTTTTTGGTATTTTAAATATATATTTTTTTATGTTTTGAAATAATATGGGCAAAGTGCGAATTGTGACAAAAGAGTCGTAACACCTAAAATGCTAAGTTGAAACTTAAGAGATTAAAAAGTCCACTATCTAAGCTCACTCTAGGCAAGTGGAGGCCTAGAGTAATTAGAGAGTGGAAGTAGAATAAGTGTTAGAACAACAGTAACAATTGCAACAAAAAAAAGTAAAAAGAAGGCAATTTTATTAACTAGAATTTGTGTTCTTTGTGTTCTTTTCAAGGACAAGTAGAGGAATGCTTCTACTAGAAATAAAAAAAATTTTAAAGCAATAAAAGAAACACAAATCCTCTTGCAAAAATTGGTGAAGAAGGGAGTCTTCTTGCTCCAAGCCTAGCTGCTCCTTCTTCTCCTTCCTTTAGAGCTCCTCCAAGGTGGAAGCTACCACCTTCAATGCTCTCCTCCAAGGGGTGGGCGTGCACCACCCTCAAAAGCTCCTCCAAGGTGGCATGGACCACCTTCAAGATCTCCTCCAAAGATCTTCCTTGCCTGGCTTCTCCTTTGGCTGGTGTGGACACAAGAGACAAGGGAAGAGGGGAAGGCACCAAGGGGACAGAATATCCCCTTAATCTTCTTCTTCTTCTCTCTTGGGTGTAGGATTCTAGGTAGAATATGAGAGTGAATTTGCTAGCCAAGGATGCTTTGAATGGTGGTGGGTAGTGGCCTTTTTAGATGGTAGGATGGGGGGTTAAGGTGCCTCATGAAATGAAGGGCTAAGATGGAAGGATGGAGGTGGTTGGGGATCCTATGGCTAAGGGCATTTGGCGCCAACCCAAGGGACTCCTAGGGGGTGGTTATGGGTGGTGACACCCCTTGAAGTTGGTGCCAAAAGAGCTTCTAGAAGGGGGTCTTAGGTGGCGCCAAGAAAGGTTCTAGAAGGAGGGGTTATGTGGAGGGTGGAGATGGGTTTAAGGGGAGATGTGTGGTGGAGATGAAGGGGATTTTTGGAGGGAAAAGTGGTGCCAACAAGGGGGTAGTTAGGGTGGTTTTGGCGCCACTTTTAGGTGTCTTTTGGAGGTGGTGGGTAGGCTAGGTTGGCACCAAGTAGGATAGCCTATGTGGAGCTTAGGTGGAGCTAGTTGGGTGGAGTTGTTAGGTGGGTTTTTGGGGTGGTACAAGCCAAGGAAGTTGGAGCATAGCTAAGCTAAGCTAAGCTAAGCTAACTTAGCTAATGGAGGAGTAGAGGAGGAGGTGCTGGAGCTAGGGTTTGGAGGGAGGAGCTGGTTCTGAAGAATCTGGAGCTGAAGTGGAGCAGGCAGTTGCTGAAGAGGTCAACATAGGGCTACTCTAGCTGGCTTAGCTTACTAGTTCTTTGCTAGTTACTAAGCCAAGCTAAAGTGAGCTGGCTTCTATTGAAAGGAGCTGAGGTGAGCTAGGTCTGGTGCTCTCGGGGAGGATTGAGCTGGCTGAGATAGCTAAGGTAGCTTAGCTCAATTAGCTTGAGCTAAGGTGGGTCCCCCAGAGCTGGACTTGAGCTTCCTGAGCTGGAATGAGTTCTTCTTCAGCTGGCTAGAGTTGAGTGGAGCTGGATGTAGCTGGATCTGAGTTGGGGTGAACTCCTGTCAACTCAGCTGAGCTAGCTAGAGCTCCTTGTGGACTAGTGGGAGCTGAGATGAGCTAGACTCAGCTAAGTTGAGTTGGATCTAAGCTGACTTGAGCTAAGGTGAGCTAAGATGAACTCTCTTGAGCTACCATTCAGCTGAGATTAGCTGAATGGAGCTGGGATGAGTTAACCCTAGTTCAAGTGAGCTAGGTTCCAGCTGTGGTGAGCTGGATCAAGCTGAGTTCCAGCTAGTCTGAACTCTTTCTTCACCAAATGCCTTCTTGAGTGCTAGGGTTTTAGGGATCTGTATATCTGTTCATCCCTAACACTCACAAAAACACATTAAAATAACAAAAGAAAATGCAATGCATGCCTAACCTAGTGAATGCCTAAATGCAGCCCAAAAACCCGTTTACAGTGTAAAATCCTAAGAGCTAGGTTTATTTTAGTGCATAAGAATGATGATAAATTGGCGTTTATCACACCCCCATGCTTATCTTTTGCTAGTCTCTTAGCAAAGCTTCAAAATTTTTTTGGAAAATGAAATTTTTGGGAAATCTAATTTTTTTCGACTTTTGAGGAGAAAAAGATTAAGGGACCTTGGCTGTTCTAAACACAGGAGGTACGGGATTTGTTAAAAATAAACATCAGGATTTGTTTTTGGATCCAACCATTAGACAAAACGGGATCAATATATCCTCCAGAAAATTCACAAATTAACCCCTTGTTAATTCAGATGACTTGAAATTTTTATTTTTAGGATTTTTCTGGCTCATGAATCTGATTTGTAACTTGCGAAAATCCTTTAAAACCTTGTGTCTATGCTAGTGGAAAGCCAACATTTATAAGGGCATGTTAATTTATTTATTATTACTTTTTTTTTCTCACCCCCATGCTTATTTTTATCTTAGTCTTACAATAGATGTGTCGGGATCATCATTCCCGTTACCAATCCTCGAGGGGGCTCTGGCGCTAGTACTTCAGGATAGCACTGTCCATGACACCACCCAGAAGTTCACAACCCCAAAACACAATGCGGTGTAAAGGGGTGCTCTAAGCAAACTCAAGCTCTTGCTCCGACACTATAGGTAGAGCACCGTCCAAGACACTTGAGCTGCTAAAATGCACTTTAATGCTCCGTCTAAAGATATGAAATATAGATATGGAGCAACGCCGAGGCGGTAACATGTTGACATCACAACCTCAAAGGAGGCATTTTCCTTCTTCTTGGCGGTGGGAACTCAAACCAATTATCTGCTTCAGACTTTTAGTAAGTCCAAACAAGGGAGTTTTTCTAATTTTTAGTTATTTTTTAAGTGTTGGCTTATGTGTGAAAATTGACACAAGAAGTTCCTCAAGACATGTAAGTTTTTGAATCAGAAACTAAGCCAAATACTTTCCATATTACAAAATAGGATCAAGTCACCTGAACTATCATGAGTTCAGGTGGAATTTTAGAGAAGGATATCTGATGTAGTCTAAAATAGACCTTGAAATTCTAATGATCAGATCTGCATCCTCATCCCTAGTTTGTTAAAGATTAAATCCCATTGTACCAAAAGTGAGTTTTTCAACCTTAGTCTCGATTTCAAAAATTTTTCCTCAAAAAGTTTTCAACATTTTTATTTTTTTGGGTATGCAACCAGGAAATAAATTAAAGAAAAATGCATGTTTTTAGGTTTTGAAAATCCTAAATCGATCGTCAAAATTTAAAAACACCCCCCCATGCTTAAGACATGCCATGTCCTCATGCATTAGGAGGGAAAAGGGATCACCTTAGTGAAGAACGGTCGAGTTTTACGATGATCAAAACCTGGAAAAAGAAGAAAAAAAAGAAAGCAGGAAAAAATGATGGGTTACCTCCCGTCCAGTGCTATCTTTTACGCCGTTCAGCTAGGCGTTGTGTGCATTAATGATCAAGGGTGGCTGGCTCAGTAAAATTAAAAGATTTAGATGGAAGGTTAGGTGTATGATCAAAATAGGGCTTTAAACGTTGGCCATTGACTTGAAAGGTTGAATTAGTTTTCGGATCAAAAAGATCAACAACGCCGTATGGATATATTTTATGAACAATAAAGGGGCCGGTCCATTTAGATTTTAATTTGCCAGGAAAAAGACGTAATCTCTCATCGAAAAGCCAAACGCGTTGATTAACATCAAAGTGTTTCCGAACAATATATTTATCGTGAAATTCTTTTGTTCAGTCTTTATAAATCCTCGCATTTTCATAGGAAAAATTATGTAATTCTTCCAATTCAGTTAATTGTAATTTTCTATGGATACCGATGTCAGATAAATCCATGTTGAGTTATTTTATTGCCCAAAAAGCCCTATGTTCTAATTCTACCAGGAGATGGCATGCCTTCCCAAAAATCAGATAGAAGGGAGACATGCCAAGCGGGGTTTTAAAAGTGGTACGGTAGGCCCATAAAGCGTAGTCTAATTTGGTGGACCAATCTTTACGGTCGGGCCTAACCGTCTTTCGTAAAATATTTTTAATTTCCCGGTTAGAAACTTCAGCCTGGCCATTTGTTTGGGGGTGATAAGGTGTGGAAATTTTATGATTAACCCCATATTTAGAAAGAAGGTGACAGAATTGTGAGTGGGTGAAATGTGAGCCTCCGTCACTGATAATGGCCTTTGGTATGCCGAATCTTGAGAAAATATTTTTCTTGAGAAATTCGACAACCACACGGTGATCACTAGTGCGGGTGGGTATTGCTTCTATCCATTTTGAAACATGGTCGACTGCGACTAATATATATAAATACCCACCAGAGTTGATGAACAGTCCCATGAAGTCGATGTCCCAAACATCAAAAATTTCAACCTCTAAAATAGGATTAAGGGGCATCATATCCTTCCGAGTCATGTTGCCGATGCTCTGGCAATGCACACAGGACCGAACAAAGTCATGAGCATCTTTGTGCAATCTGGGCCAATAAAATCCCACATTAAGGATTTTAGCTGCAGTTTTCTTGCCCGAAAATTGTCCGCCACAGGCCATTAAGTGACAATGTGTCAAAATATCATGGATTTCAGAATCAGGGACACATTGTCGAATGACCTGATCGGCACAAATGCGGAAAAGGTTGGGCTCCTCCCAAGAATAATATTTAATATCAACAAAGAACTTATCCCATTTTGTTTTTGGCCAATCAGCGGGGATTCGTTCTATTGCTAAGTAGTTTGCGATGGGTGCAAACCAAGGGAGGGTTGTAGCAGCTAAAATGCTTTCATCGAGGAACTGATCTGGAGGGGTCATTATGTTATTCGTCATAAGACGAGAGAGATGGTCGGCCACTACATTGTGCAATCCCACCTTATCTTTGATTCCTGGAGTAGCAGAATCCAACGGATAAGGTGGGTTTCGCATCTTTCTTTGTCAGCAAATATTTAATTGCTGAGTGGTCGGTATATACAGTGACATGTGACCCCAACAGATAAGATCTAAATTTTTCTAAGGCAAATACAATGGCAAGAAGTTCCTTTTCAGTAACTGTGAAATTCCGTTGTGCATCATCAAGGGTTTTGCTAGCATAATAGATCACAACAGGCTTCTTGCCAATTCTTTACCCTAGAACGGCCCCTACAGCAAAATCTGAGGCATCTGTCATTAATTCAAAGGGACTATTCCAATCAGGTCCCTGCAATATTGGTGCCTCAGTAACCTCTTTCTTCAACCTCAAAAAACTCTCCAAGCACCTATCATTAAAATCAAATGGTTGGTCATTAGTGAGAAGCTAACTTAAGGGCTTGGAGATTTGGGAAAAATTTTGTATGAATCGACGGTAGAAACCCACATGACCCAAAAAGGATCTGATCTGTTTGACAGTAGTGGGCGGTGGGAGCCTAGATATAGCATCTATTTTTGCTTTATCTACCACGATTCCTTGTTTTGGAATAACATGGCCCAACACAATACCTTCTTGGACCATGAAATGACTTTTTTCCCAGCTGAGGACCAAATTTTCTATGCATTTTTGGAGAGTTCTTTCAAGGTTTTTGAGACAATGGTCAAAAGAATCTCCAAAAATAGAGATGTCATCCATAAAGACTTCTAAACATTCACCTACCAGGTCTGAAAAAATTGCAAGCATGCACCTTTGAAAATTCGCAGGTGCGTTGCAAAGACCGAAGGGCATCCTTTGGAAAGTAAAGGTTCCGAAGGGGCAGGTGAAAGTTGTTTTATTTTGGTCCTCAGTATGAACCGCTACCTGATTATAGCCGGAATAACTGTCCAGAAAACAATAAAAATACCGTCCGGCTAACCGCTCCAAGATTTGATCAATAAAGGGGAGCAGGAAATGGTCCTTCTTGGTGGCGGTGTTTAATTTTCGGTAATCGATACACACGCGCCAAGAAGAAGCGGTTTGAGTGGCTACATTTTCCCCATTATCATTAGTGACAACTGTTAGTCCAGCTGTTGAACGTTTTTGCGAAGCTACGCTAACGTGTTTGGTTTTGGAAAACCTGTCGTTGTAGTTCGAAAGCGAAGGATTCGTGTTCAACAAATAAAATTTATACCGAAATTAAAATTCCGGGTCGAACACAGGGAGGCGAACGTTTGATTTAAAAAACTTCGCGTTTCTTTTTATTTTGTCACAAAGAAATTCAATTTAAACTATCTAAGTATCTACAACAAATAAAAGAGAGAGAGGGAGTAAGGGAGAGAGAAGGAATACTATACATGGAAATCAAAATGAGATGTAGAATAGACAAGGAATTTATCATAAAAGAGTTCTTTCGTTACAACTAGAAAACATAAAACAATTACTCTAGAAAGCATTAAAAGAATGGAGGGAGAAATGTCCTCCTCGACGATCGCTCGGAGGACGAATAGACTACTCTAGAAAGCAGTAAATCTATACTAGAAAGCAGTAAAAAGAATAGGGAGAGAGAATCCTCCTCGACGGTCGCTTGGAGGACGAGCCGGACGGGACGACGCCTGGACGAAGGAGAATGAAGCGGGACGAAGGAGGACGAAGCAGAAGAACGGGAACGAAGCAGCACGCCGTCGTCGTCGCGGGATCCACTTCCGAAGGGGGACGAAAATTTGGACTTTATCTCGCGAGAAGCATCCCGGGTGTGGGACAAGCTTCTCTTGAGCTTTGAAGAGGTAGAGAGGAGAAGGAAGGGATGAAAATTTCGTATGGAGGGGGTCTCCTTTTATAGTTGCAAGGAGTGGGGGCAAAATGGACATTACATCTTCAAAATAATAAATAAGGGGTCTTTAGTGACGGATAAAACCGTCGCTAAAGCCCCGACGTCGCCGTCGCCGCTGCGCCCGCGCGCGCGTAACGCCTATGCACGTCGCTTGATTTTCAGTCGTCCGATCGCGAGATCGGACGGCTTAGATCGCGTCCGCGCCTGCTACGTAGCGCACCGCTCGCGTGTGATCGCGCGTTACACCCGGCGTGCAATCGCGCGTCGTCCTGATTGAGTGCGCGCAGCCGTTGGATCTTCATCCGACGCTCATGCGCGCCCGCTCGCCCGCGCCTTCCACCCCCTCACCGCGGTTCGAACCTGCGACCTCCGCTTCACCCGCAGCTGTGTCGCCGCTGCGCTACGCGGGAGAAATGGTCGCGCGGACGTTTTTAAGCGCGAGCGACCGCAGCCGTTGGATCGAGATCCAACGGCGGAGAGGAGACGGTGCGCGGTCTTCACCAGATGCATGCGGCCGATTGGGCGGCTGAGATGGCGCCACGTGGCGCCATCTTGGCCGTCCATCTTCTGGAAGTTGTAGATGGTGCCACGGATGTCGGATTGACTCGATTTTTGTGTCGTTGGGCTGCGATCGTCGATCCGAATTCATCCGTGTGGTCGGATTTGCCATCTGAAGTGCGGATTTACACCATCCTGGCCCTTGATCTTCTAGGGTTCCTCGGTCTCTATCTGATGCTACGGATGCCTGATCAAGGCGATCTTGGAGTCGTTGAACTCCAATCGTCGCCCTGATCACATCCATACGGTTGGATCTTTGATTCGAGGTCCCGATAAAATATTTGCCCTGTCCAAGCACATAAAAGGAGACAATTAACCTCCATTTTATTCAAACTACTCTAAATGCAAGATGATGCATGTAATGCAATATTTATATCATGAAATGCAATCCTATGCTTAAGAACATGCATAAATAGACATTTTAAGTAGTGTAAATGTGTTTACATCATACCCCCATGCCTATCTTTTGCTAGTCCCTAGCAAAAACTATATGCTATTTATAAAAGAATTAGGTTAGATTATTTGGACCTGAGTTATTTTCAATCATTAAGAAATTGTCTACTTAAGAACTGAACTTTCAAAGACACAACAGTGCCCGGGTATCAGCCAAAATGCAGACCGCCTCAAGCCTCGCCTTATTCAAAGAAAATTTTCTTTTTCTGTTTTTACTCTTTTTTTTTTTTTTTTTTTTTGGATTTTCAAATTTTAGGGTTTAAGAGTGGCTTTCTACGGCCATTCAACTCACCCAAGATTTGATGAGAACCCTAAGTTTTAAGCATCTTATTGTGATTGTGATAGACTCGTTGACCGGCAATTAGAACGGACTTCGGATTTCTACGCCTCTAGGTGACCTCAAAAAGAATTCTGCCTAAAGGTGTATCTTTACAACCAGTAGCTTTCTCCCTACTTTTATTATTATTATTTTTTTAAACGGGGTCAACACAAGGGTGAATCCAGTGTATATCTCCCCGGTTTATTCTACTTCTCCGCTTCTTCCTAAGTGTTTTGAGAATTTTTAGTGCATTTTCTGAGCTGGGTTCTGGACAACCGGTCGATGAGCTGTTACCACCGACAACTTGCCAGCCATACTCGTGCGGCGAAGTGTGGGTTATTTCTTTTTGTTCTTTTCTCCTTTTTGATTTTTTTTTCTTCTTTTTTTTTTTTAAGTAGGTGGCTTCCCTGGTCTAAGATTTACCTAAAGGCAGCAAAAAGAGAAAGGTCAATGACTGGGCTCTGGACAACCTACCTATGGGCTGTTACCCACGATAACTTGCCAGCCATATCACCCTAGAAGGTTCATTAGCTACCCAATTTCCATTAAAATCGCCAAATAACGAGTCAGTGCAAAGAAAGTGTGTAGATGCTTAAGACTCAAAATTCCCTCACATCAGAGGGCGGGTTGATAAGTCGTGTACTTATCACCCAAACTTATTTACTCCAATTAAAATAAAATTCAAGTTGGCGAGAACTCGAAAAACAAATCCACATTTTAGTGGATACACGAGCTGATTAAGTCCATAGACCTGAAGGGTCTTTGTGTTCAGAACATAATATAGTATTTCTTAAGATCGAAAATTTTCTTAAACCCAAATTCTCTTTCCTAATTTTGATTTTTTTTTTATATAAAATAAAACAAATCTACGGAGCTGACGAATGAATTCAAAGATAAATATCCATCCCCCCATGCCTATCTAATGCAATGTCCTCATTGTATTAAAAAGACATAAAACAGAGTGGAAAAGCGTAGAAAGCACCTGAATTGCGTGGATATCGGGTCCGCTCCGAGATGAAAATGAAAAAGAACTGTATATGTGCTGAGTTTAGTGCCTTCAGCTAGGCACACTATACAAAGAAAAGAAATGAAGAATTCACATGTGCAGGTCAGAATTAGAATGAACAGAAGAATCCTCCGACCTGTCAGCAGAGGTCCACAGATGTGGACCAGATTGTGGTGCAGACCCACACCCCATAATCGAGAATATCTTAGGTTCTGGATAAAAATTACCCAAAACCTAAAATCAGAATGCAAGCGGGGTCGGGCCTGCGATTTGTGAGGATGCAACCCAAGGCCAAAATGTCGGGTTACAGAGAATTGAAGCTCAAAAGGATAATCATTAAATGTGTGCTTGAGTTTGACATCCTCGAAACAAATGTCGTAAGGGTTCTGATTTGATGGTTTCAGCTTAAAAGGAACCCTTCGACTCAATCTTCCATTTCCTCCAAAATTGACTTCCCAAATCAGAATTTCCCAGCTCCTATCCTCCTCATTCGGCATATCAAATTCCATGACCTCTTGTATATTCATCACCCCGTCTGAAATCTCCAAGTCTAGATGATGTGGCAAAATCAAAATTGACTTGGGTCTAATTATCTCAGAATTAGAATCATCAATAAGCTCAACAGGGTGTAACTGATAATCAGGGCATTGAATTAATTCCTCCAGAAAATGCGATTCTGGATCCATATCGTGTGCCCTAATAAGATCAGTTTCCTCAATTATTGGGCTATCAAATGATCTATCAGATTCCTCAGGACCAATCGTCTCACAAAAATCGTGATCTGAAAACTCGTGTGAGACTTCGCAACTTGAATCTTCACCATCAAAGAAATCAGGATCCGTATCAATGTATGTCCCAAAATCAGTTGTCACTTTGTGTTCCCAGGAGACATACGTTTTCTCATAACCCGGCTCAGGGATCTCAGGTGAAGAAATCAGATCATCCTTAATTGGTTGCTTTAATTCAATCTGGTCAGCCTCGTAACACGTGTCCCCCCCAACAGGTGCCTGAGCGGGTTCTGTCATTGGCTTTCCTGAAGAGAGTTCATCCTGGGAATTATTCCAAGATTGAATCAAAGCAACCACGAATATCATCCTCAATTTCGCTAATTTCCCAAGTAGAAACTCACCCGGGTTCTTATCCTTAACATCCTGGAGCCAATCCAACAAAGACTTATTTAAATCATCAATCATTTCAATCAGGGGCTCCAATCTCTCAATGCAAGGTATTGGCTGAACTTCTAAAGATTGAATGATATTCCTCAAGTTAGCCAGAACCTTATCTTGAACCTGATTAACCTGAACCAAATGAGTTGGTTCAGGGTTGGGCGGGTTTGACATCAATGTAGAGGAATTAACGAATTGAGATTCGTTATACCCATCCTGATAATAGGTCATTTCAGATTGTTCAAAAGATGGAGATGACCTAAAGGCAGTGAAATCAGAGGATGGGTAAGGATCAGTGTATCCTTCTTGATTGTAGATCGCATTAGGTTGTTCATGAAAGGAGGACGATCTATAATCGATGCAACTCTGAGAAGGATAGAATTGAGAATCAAAGTGTTCAGGGTTAGACCCTAAACACGGGGGTCCGAAATTGTATCCCCAATCAGAATTATCCCAACTAACTGATGGTCGATTACAATACGAGTTGGGATAATTGTCATGTTGCGGATAATTCATGACAGGAGTGAAAGAGCGGGAATGCGTGAAATATGTGGAAGGATTCATGAGACACGGGAGGAAGAAAGGTGCCATGCAATACAAACAATCAAACCTGTCCTTAAATGGGTTAGCCTACAGACCTACAGACTCCCAAAACCCGTCTTGAGATAAAGGAACGATTTGATCTACTTCTGTCTGTTCAATCCAACCAGTTAGAAGGAGGGACTGGGGAGAAGGTTCTTCCTTCGGCTTGCGCCTCCGGTTCCTAGTGTACCCCCCAGCCGCGATCGTTTGACTCTGCTCCCCTAGCTAGACATCAGATTGAACAGTAGAAACAGACTAATCGAAAATAATCTCGTTCTGAGTTCTGAAGAGCGAGTCCAATCCTTAAGGCCAACGTCTACTCTGTTTTATTTAGGGCTAGGTTTGAATGTGCTTTGGAATGTGATGGGCCCTTTAAATGGGTTGTGCCCTTAATGATTGATTGCTTTGTGTGTGTGTGCACAACCAGTGGTTTTCAAGCAAGATTATTTTTGATGTGGTGAATTTTAAGGTTCAAATCTTGCTTAGTAGCTTTTAGGATTCATCTTTAGGTGTTTTCAATCAAGTTTCATTGGCACACCAGGTTTTGCAAGCACAGGTGAAGATATTTTCCTTTAAAGTTTAAAAAGAATGTGGAGTGCCTGGTAGATCCCTAAGAGTTGAACCTAATTGGCAGCTACTTGATGAGTTGATTTTATTTGAAGTGGTGCGGCCCAAACAACTCAAACAACTGGCCTGATGCACCACCTAATTAGGCACACAAATGATTACCCAATCTGATTTCTACTCGATTGTGTGTTTGGATGTGTGTACCGGCTCCTAAGATTGGTTTACCGGTTGAGTTAGAAAATCAGATGAGGTTGTGTACCACTGTGAGATTTTTTTTTATTTTTTTCTTTTTTTTAATGTGGGGGTTGGAGTGAGTATGGATGTCAAACAACAAACAATCTAACCTTAGAGTTTATAAGAACACCTAGGTTGATTGATGTTTGAATTATTATGTGATGAAATGAAATCTAATGGGTGGGAGGTGGGGGATAACTTACAAAACCTTCCACAGCACTTTACTCCGATCTACCGCTTTTGCCTGTCTCAAAAGAGTACCTGCAATTACAATAAGAAAGGAAAAAAAAAAGTGAGGTAAATGATTTGTAAGTTACAAAATGCGAAGAGAAATCAAAGAGCGTTGCCTCCCCGGCAGCGGCGCCAAAATGTTGAACGTTTTTGCGAAGCTACGCTAACGTGTTTGGTTTTGGAAAACCTGTCGTTGTAGTTCGAAAGTGAAGGATTCATGTTCAACAAATAAAATTTATACCAAAATTAAAATTCCGGGTCGAACACAGGGAGGCGAACGTTCGATTTAAAAAACTTTGCGTTTCTTTTTATTTTGTCACAAAGAAATTCAATTTAAACTATCTAAGTATCTACAACAAATAAAAGAGAGAGAGGGAGTAAGGGAGAGAGAAGGAATACTATACATGGAAATCAAAATGAGATGTAGAATAGACAAGGAATTTATCATAAAAGAGTTCTTTCGTTACAACTAGAAAACATAAAACAATTACTCTAGAAAGCATTAAAAGAATGGAGGGAGAAATGTCCTCCTCGACGATCGCTCGGAGGACGAATAGACTACTCTAGAAAGCAGTAAATCTATACTAGAAAGCAGTAAAAAGAATAGGGAGAGAGAATCCTCCTCGACGGTCTCTTGGAGGACGAGCCGGACGGGACGACGCCTGGACGAAGGAGAACGAAGCGGGACGAAGGAGGACAAAGCAGAAGAACGGGAACGAAGCAGCACGCCGTCGTCGTCGCGGGATCCACTTCCGAAGGGGGACGAAAATTTGGACTTTATCTCGCGAGAAGCATCCCGGGTGTGGGACAAGCTTCTCTTGAGCTTTGGAGAGGTAGAGAGGAGAAGGAAGGGATGAAAATTTCTTATGGAGGGGGTCTCCTTTTATAGTTGCAAGGAGTGGGGGCAAAATGGACATTACATCTTCAAAATAATAAATAAGGGGTCTTTAGTGACGGATAAAACCGTCGCTAAAGCCCCGACGTCGCCGTCGCCGCCGCGCCCGCGCGCGCCCGCTCGGCTGGCCGCGCGCGTAACGCCTACGCACGTCGCTTGATTTTCAGCCGTCCGATCGCGAGATCGGATGGCTTACATCGCGTCCGCGCCCGCTGCGTAGCGCACCGCCCGCGTGTGATCGCGCGTTACGCCCGGCGTGCAATCGCGCGTCGTCCTGATTGAGCGCGCGCAGCCGTTGGATCTTCATCCGACGCTCGTGCGCGCCCGCTCGCCCGCGCCTTCCACCCCCTCACCGCGGTTCGAACCCGCGACCTCCGCTTCGCCCGCAGCTGCGTCGCCGCTGCGCTACGCGGGAGAAATGGTCGCGCGGACGTTTTTAAGCGCGAGCGACCGCAGCCGTTGGATCGAGATCCAACGGCGGAGAGGAGACGGTGTGCGGTCTTCACCAGACGCATGCGGCCGATTGGGCGGCTGAGATGGCGCCACGTGGCGCCATCTTGGCCGTCCATCTTCTGGAAGTTGTAGATGGTGCCACGGATGTCGGATTGACTCGATTTTTGTGTCGTTGGGCTGCGATCGTCGATCCGAATTCATCCGTGTGGTTGGATTTGCCATCTGAAGTGCAGATTTACACCATCCTGGCCCTTGATCTTCTAGGGTTCCCCAGTCTCTATCTGATGCTACGGATGCCTGATCAGGGCGATCTTGGAGTCGTTGAACTCCAATCGTCGCCCTGATCACATCCATACGGTTGGATCTTTGATCCGAGGCCCCGATAAAATATTTGCCCTGTCCAAGCACATAAAAGGAGACAATTAACCTCCATTTTATTCAAACTACTCTAAATGCAAGATGATGCATGTAATGCAATATTTATATCATGAAATGCAATCCTATGCTTAAGAACATGCATAAATAGACATTTTAAGTAGTGTAAATGTGTTTACATCACCAGCCTTTTCGGGTACAACTTGTGTTGGACTAACCCAAGAGCTGTCAGAAATGGGGTAGATGATATCAGCATCCAACCACTTAATAATCTCCTTTTTTACCACCTCTTGCATAATAGGATTCAAGTGCCTTTGTGGTTGGCGGGAGGGGCAAGAATCGTCCTCTAAATATATACGATGCATACAATAGGACGGATGAATACCCTTAAGATCAGAAAGGGTCTAGCAAATAGCTTTCCGATTTTTACTCAAAACTTGGAGTTATTGCTCTTGTTCCCTGGTAAGTCCAGAATTTATAATCAAGGGCAGGGTCTGATTAGGACCCAGGAAGACATATTTAAGGGAGTCGAGCAAAGGTTTTAATTCCAATTGTGGGCCTGGCTCCGAAAGAATTTCTGCTTTGTGGGTTTGTGGTGAGGTGAGAGTGAACTGGTCAGCTGGAATGTTAGCTGGATGTGTGGTTGGGGTGGAAGGGTGAGAAAAAGTGGATTGTTCAAGAACCGTATTGATAGCAAAACAGGAACCTAAATGGAAAATCTGCAAAGTTTCCTCCACAATGTTTTCTATTTCTGAATCCCAATCATCAAAGAAATCTGGTTCTTGGAACCGCCTAGAAGCTTGAAAAATGTCTAGGGTTACAAATTCACTGCCACACATGATCTTCATCTTTCCAGAGTCACAATCAATATTGGCGCGGGCGGTGGCTAAGAATGGTCTTCCAAGAATAATGGGGGCAAACTTTAGTGCTTCTGGTACCTCTATGTCCAGGACTAAAAATTCTACTGCAAATAGACAATTTTTGACCCGGACAAGAACATCCTCAACAATTTCCCTTGGTTTAATTGTAGATCGGTCAACTAATTGGAGAGTAACCTCAACAGGCTTCAATTCACCGATCTTGAATTCCTCAAAAACAACTGTGGGGATAAGATTAATTGAGGCACCAAGATCCAACAATGCACGAACAAATGAGGTATCATTAATGATAACTTGAATTAGGGGGGCACCAGGATCTTTTCTCTTAAGAGGCAGTCGGCTCTGCACAACTGAGCTGACTGTTTCTGGAAGAATCACCTTTCCTAACTTTTTGGGTTGCCTTTTCGGAGTACATAAATCTTTTAGGAATTTTGCCTAGGCAGGGATATATTTAATGGCATCTAGGAAAGGGATATTAATTTCTACTTGCCCAAATAAATCCATTAATTCCTTCTCTGTGGGCTCGGATTTCTTCTTTTTCTTATTTGAAGAGTGGAGGGCTTGTGGAAATGGGGCATGGTTTCCTTGTTTTGCATGAATTGGTTCCTGAATAATAGGAGTGGAAGAGTTAATCTGTGTTTCATTAGAGTGGGTTTCTTTAACAAGCAGGGGATTGTGAGTGGTTTTCCCATTCCTCAAGGTAACTGCATTTGCAGTCTGGTTGTTTCTAGGATGAGGATGGGAAGCCTGGCTATTATTGAAACCCGGTGGATGCTGAGGTGCTGGTTGAATGGGTTGACCAGGATATCCACCTTGGAGCTGATTCCTTTGATTATTTGGGTTGGGCATGGGTTGGGAAGGTAAATTCCCAATAGGTCGATGATCAGGAGTAACCTTAACTTGGTGTTGCAAGTTGGTAATCATATGGGTTACTTCTGTCATTTGAGTCTACATTCCTTGCAGAGTTTTCATGACCTGATTATTAATATCATCCTGGGATGGTCCAGGTTGATACATAGGTTGCCCATAATTCCCAAAATAGTTTTGTTTGGGAAAAGGAATCGGGTTTGGGTTTTTCCAGCAGTGATTTGGGTTAGTTCTCCTGTTTTGATTGGAGGGGTTTCTAAATTGCTCCTGGAGAGCATAAATATTTTCCGAGGTGGGATCAAAAATATTTTGATCAAGATTCCCAGTCAAATCTTGTGGGAAATCAACCGGAAATTGCTGGCCAGCAGATGTGGCATCAATGTTGTGTAGATTTTCTCTTCGGAGAATGTGTAAGGGGTTAGTGTGTGGAGAGTGGACGTGTGGAGCTTGTTTCTTTTTGAGCTTTTCTTCCATTTTCTTTTGGTGAATTTGCATCTGGTCCAGTCGTTGAGCTAACATATATAGATCATCTTGAGTGACTGGAACAGAGGTGGATTTGGAGTCAATTTCATGGACTCCGTGTCTGGGGTTTTGTGATCTGCCAAAAGTGTCCATTGAAGTCATGTTAAATGAGTTTTCACTTATTTCTTCAAAGAGAAGATAGGCACTTTCGGGTCTTTGTTAAGAAAATTGCCCCCACATGAGGCATCCGCAAATCATTTTAATTGATCTTCTAATCCATGATAGAAGATCTGCACTAACTGAAATTGTGGAATTTCATGGTGGGGACAACTTCTTAGAAGTTCCTGAAATATTTCCCAAGCTTCGTGGAGGGTTTCACCAATTTTCTGTTGGAAGGTCGTTATGGATCTTCTTAACGCATTTGTTCGACCGATCGGAAAATTTTTTTTAAGAAAAGCACCTTTTAATTGGGGCCAGGTGGTAATAGGGTGCCCAACTGTTCTAAACCAATGAGATGCTTTGTCTTTAAGAGAGAGGAAAAAGTCTCATTAACCACACCTCTTCCTGCACATTGTGGGAACGAGTGGTTTAAGCGAGGACAGTTAATTCCTCGAGATGACAAAAAGGGTCCTCTCTTGGAAGGCCATGGAAATGCTTGATAAGGTTTAGAATGGCTGGTTTGATCTCGAAATCCCCTTGTGGTATGACCACCCCTGGTCTTTCCTCATAATTGGAAGGATCATAGAAATCCTTAAGAGGAATGACAGGCTGTTGGCGGGGTGGTGGATTTTGTCCTTGATTAGCTAGGTTCGTGGCAGTCCTAGCTAGATCTTCTTGATTTTGTTGTAGTCGAACCAAATGGTTGACCATTAAAGCAAAGGGATTTGGATTTTGGGTTATAATTGGAGGGCCACCTGGCCCTGCTGATATTTCTGGTTGCTCCAGGTTAGGGAGGTGAGGGAGGGTGAAGTCAGCTTGTGGGTCGGCTGACGGGTTAGAAGTGGAAGCAGAATTTTTTTGACGGCTTCCTGGGTTTTCCATTTTTTTAGAAGAGGTGGAAGAAAACAATGATTTTCTGCTGCGGGGGGTGAAATCAGATGGTCCCTCGAGGTGTGGTTTTTAGGACTGTTGCCCGTGCATGCACTACTTGGGAAGAATTGGAGAGGAGGAGAAGAGAAAGAGATGAGAGAAAGTGTGCAACTCAAACAAACAAAACTAAACCTAACTTAAATGTGACTCCCTAATAATAAACCTAAGACTTGGTCTATGTAGGAAATAAGTAGTCAATAGTGAATACCCGTTCTATTAACAAATCTAACCAAGTTGCTTAAGGAGAGGTTTGGGCCCAAACGTTTCCCAGGGAAAACCCCAGGTGCTTGTACAAACCCGCACCTGGTCGTTTGACATGGCCCCTCAGCCTGAACACCAGATATAGATGACAGAATTGGTATTAACTAAAGAAAACTTAAGACCTAGATAGCAAGCCTAAGTTGATGAAGCCTTAGGGGTCAAGTTGCTACAAGTTTTAATTAGGTCTAGGATACTACAGTGCACACGGAATGTGGAGGGCGTTAATTGGGTTGTTGCCCTATTATTTTGATTTTTTTATGTGTGTGCAGGAATTGGAGAGTGGCTCCAATGAAAATCAAGTTGTCACACAATTTTTTTGTATTTATGTCTTTTAGGATTCAATTTAATTGAATGTGTTTTACGGTTTCTCGTATTAAATTTTCAAACAAGTTTGAAAATCTACAATCAAACGAAAAATAAGTTGTATGGGTGATTGTATATTTCCTTTAAATTGTGGGACTAGAAAAAAAAATAAGAAGGAAACCCTAATTGGAGTTGAATCCTAATACAGAAAATGACTACCAGTGAAATTTTTTTTTAGGCTTCCAGAATAGGTAGTGGTGCAAACAATGTAACCAACACCACTACCTTATGTGAAATCAAACAACAATTCTAGAAAATATTTTTATAATATTTTAGGAAATTGTTTGATATTTATTTTGAATTTTTAATTGTACTGGTGTCAAAGTCTAGAAATGATACCTGTGATATTTTGGACTTTTCCATATTACCACAGACATCAAAAAATTTTGGTAATTTTATATGATATGTAAATTTTCACAAGGATTCCAGAAAGATAAATTTCATAAAAATTGGATGAGTATAAAAATTCTAAAAATTCACGGACAGTAGCAAAATAGGAAGATTAAAGGGTGTGACCCCTCTGTAGTCCACGAATCTTTAAAAATTAAATACAAAGCCAATTGATCTAAAATTTGGAACAAATGTTCCTAACTCAATTTGGAATCACTGCATGAAATTTTCTGATTTTAGGATGCTTGTGGTGTTAGGAATTGATTTTTCAAGTTCGGACAGAAATCTGGACCCGAAAAATAAAACACCAATACTTCCAATGGAGTGGTGTTAAAGAAGCATTCAAGCAAACAATGGATTTTAAAATGCACCACTCCAGTTAATCAAGTTGTTTAGGGTCCTGAAAGTCAAGTTTAGTGTAATTAATTATGTGACCAGAAAGAGGAACCAGCCTGAATTTCACAGGAAGAAAAGGAACGTTGAGCTCTGGCTTCCAAATTCCTGCTTTCTTCTTGCAATAGTTCCTGCACACAAGAAATAGAAGAAAGAGAAGGGGATGAGATCTACTTCAAGCAAGAGGAGAAAGAGTATCAAAGCCATGCCTCCCCAGCAACGGCGCCAAAAAGGGATCGCAAAAATATGCAGTTTGTTAATTAGGTAATTTAATGTCGTTGCAACGTGTAAATCCACTTTTGCTTTTAAATTTATATCCTAGATAGGGGAGTATCTAGGGTCGTCAAAGGAGGCAAAAATTGCAATTCAATTCTCTTGCTAAAACCACATCTCAACTTTCTTTTTGGTATTTTAAATATATATTTTTTTTTATGTTTTGAAATAATATGGGCAAAGTGCGAATTGTGACAAAAGAGTCCTAATACCTAAAATGCTAAGCTGAAACTTAAGAGATTAAAAAGTCCACTAACTAAGTTCACTCTAGGAAAGTGGAGGCCTAGAGTAATTAGGGAGTGGAAGTAGAATAAGTGCTAGAACAACAGTAACAATTGCAACAAAAAAAACTAAAAAGAAGGAAATTTGATTAACTAGAATTTGTGTTCTTTTCAAGGACAAGTAGAGGAATGCTTCTACTAGAAATAAAAATAATTTAAAAGCAATAAAAGAAGCACAAATCCTCTTGCAAAAATTGGTGAAGAAGGGAGTCTTCTTGCTCCAAGCCTAGCTACTCCTTGGCTTGAAAAGAGGGCCTCCTTCTCCTTCCTCGAGAGCTCGTCCAAGGTGGAAGCTACCACCTTCAATGCTCTCCTCCAAGGGGTGGGCGTGCACCACCCTCAAAAGCTCCTCCAAGGTGGCATGGACCACCTTCAAGATCTCCTCCAAAGATCCTCCTTGCCTGGCTTCTCCTTTGGCTGGCGTGGACACAAGAGAGAAGGGAAGAGGGGAAGGCACCAAGGGGATAGAATATCCCCTTAATCTTCTTTTCTTCTTCTCTCTTGGGCATGGGCTTCTAGGTAGAATATGAGAGTGAATTTGCTAGCCAAGGATGCTTTGAATGGTGGTGGGTAGTGGTGTTTTTAGAGGGTAGGATGGGGGCTTAAGGTGCCTCTTGAAATGAAGGGCTAAGATGGAAGGATGGAGGTGGTTGGGGATCCTATGGCTAAGGGCATTTGGCACCAACCCAAGGGACTCCTAGGGGGTGGTTATGGGTGGTGACACCCCTTGAAGTTGGTGCCAAAATATCTTCTAGAAGGGGGTCTTAGGTGGCGCCAAGAAAGGTTCTAGAAGGAGGGGTTATGTGGAGGGTGGAGATGGGTTTAAGGGGAGATGTGTGGTGGGATGAAGGGGATTTTTGGAGGGAAAAGTGGTGCCAACAAGGGGGTAGTTAGGATGGTTTTAGCGCCACTTTTAGGTGTCTTTTGGAGGTGGTGGGTAGGCTAGGTTGGCGCCAAGTAGGTTAGCTTATGTGGAGCTAGTTGGGTGGAGTTGTTAGGTGGGTTTTTGGGGTGGTACAAGCCAAGGAAGTTGGAGCATAGCTAACTAAGCTAAGGTAGCTTAGCTAATGGAGGAGTAGAGGAGGAGGTGTTGGAGCTAGGGTTTGGAGGGAGGAGTTGGTTCTAAAGAATCTGGAGCTGAAGTGGAGCAGGCAGCTGCTGAAGAGGTCAACATAGGGCTACTCTAGCTGGCTTAGCTTACTAGTTCTTTGCTAGCTACTAAGCCAAGCTAAAGTGAGCTGGCTTCTATTGAAAGGAGCTGAGGTGAGCTGGGTCTGGTGCTCTCGGGGTGGATTGAGCTGGTTGAGACAGCTAAGGTAGCTTAGCTCAATTAGCTTGAGCTATGCTAGGTCCCCGGGAGCTAGACTTGAGCTTCCTAAGCTGGAAGGAGTTCTTCTTCAGCTGGCTAGAGTTGAGTGGAGCTGGATGTAGCTGGATCTGAGCTGGGGTGAACTTCTGTCAACTCAGCTGAGCTAGCTAGAGCTCCTTGTGGACTAGTGGGAGCTGAGATGAGCTAGACTCAGCTAAGTTGAGTTGGATCTGAGTTGACTTGAGCTAGGGTGAGCTAAGATGAACTCTCTTGAGCTGCCATTCAGTTGAGATTAGCTGAATGGAGTTGGGATGAGCTAACCCTAGTTCAAGTGAGCTAGGTTCCAGCTGTGGTGAGCTGGATCAAGCTGAGTTCCAGCTAGTCTGAACTCTTTCTTCACCAATTGCCTTCTTGAGTGCTAGGATTTTAGGGATCTGTATATCTGTTCATCCCTAACACTCACAAAAACACATTAAAAAACAAAATAAAATGCAATGCATTCCTAACCTAGTGAATGCCTAAATGCAGCCCAAAAACCCGTTTGCAAAGTGATATCCTAAGAGCTAGGTTTATTTTAGTGCATAAGAATGATGATAAACTGGCATTTATCATACACAGGTGCAGGAGGGTTAATTTCCTTTAATTCTGACAAGTGTGAACTAACACTTCAAAACCCTAATTGGCTCTATTTCAAGTCCAATTTGATCTCAAAATGTACACCTTAGACTCAAACGAGAAGGTGAGTAGTCCAAGATCGAAAATTAAGTGTAAATCCCTACTAAGTACAGATAATTTGGGTAGGGATCTCTAAACAGAATCGTCTCAACTTCAATCAGATATTGATTTTGAATTCTCAAATCAAGAAACTTGCCTTTTAATGATAATTACTAAAAAATAAGGCAGATGAATCCTAGTTAATTTTGTTTCCCTTTTGTCTCTTCCAAAAGATTAAGAGAATGATCAGGGAAGAAGAGAGAGTTTACCTACCCCAGGGGTGGTTGATTTGTGTGGAAGATCTCTTCGTGATGTACCTCACAAAATCACAATCAAAGCAAACAGGACAAGTTAGTGCTCAGATAAATTAAGAAAGATAAGATTAATGTGTGAATTATACATTGCTCCTCGACAATGTCGCTAAAATATTAATGTGCTATCAAGGAGTTTTAAGTCATTTCATTGTAGCAAAGCTTCAATCGCATGAAAATAATTAAATTTATATGCTCAGAATCAAAGAAGAGTCCGAGGTCGAACATAGGGAGAAAATAATGGAATTCACACTATAATCTTCATGCAGAATCAATGAGCACAATAATAACAAATATGCAATGAATAAGTATGATCAAATTGTTATTCAATGAAGCTCACAAGATCATAGATCAAAAAGAAAAGAGAATAAAAAACAATGGTGATTTGAATCACCACTTATTCTCTTAATTACTCATGCATTCAATTATCCCAATCAGAATTCAATTATAAACCATAGCACTTAAATTATTCAACAGTGCCAAATCTGATCAAACAACTTATGTAGCATAAACACAAGGCTCTCAGAAAGCCTTCACTTTTTCTTCTTCAGCTTCTTTCTTTCTCAATCCTCTCCTTCCTTTCAAAGGCACGACCCTTCTTCACAGGGCTTCTCTTTCTTCTCAGAGCTTCCCTTCTTCACAGCACAAGGGAACCAACATCCTTCAGTAACTAAGTGTCACACATGGGTATGCCCTGAAGAGCAAACCCCCACGCCTTACTCTCTCACAAATCCCTCCTCCTCCTCTCACAAGACCCAGCATGTAATCGAATCCGGGTTATCGGGTCGAGAGCATGGACCATGGCCACCGGGCATGGGTGGTGACCAAGGAGTTCTCATAGGTCGGGTAAGCGGGTGTGAGGTGTATGGTGACTCGACCCCCTGTGCTTGGGTAAAGAAGCCATAGCACGAATTCCTCTTATGTGTGCATGCGAGCTTTGCTATTCAAAATGTGGCACTAATGCCACTCCCTCACGCAAGTGTTGCAGATAAAAATTCCTCTTGAATGCAGGTAGTGGTGGCTTCAGCTAATTGGAGCCACAGCTATGTTCCCCGGACAAAGCTGCAACTGCTGGTGACTGTATTAAAGCTTAATGTGGACGGAGTGCGGCGGATGACATCGGGGAAGATGGTGGCAACGACGGGCAATCGGTGAAGACCTGAAACAAGAATAAGGCCTCATGGCCACATTAGAACATCTCAGGATGTTCGCCAAGTGACAACGAATGTGATGGTGGCATTTGCACGATGTGGTAGTAGGCGTGGAGGCCTTGCGAGGTCCAGGATGGAGTGTGGAGGTGATCATGTCCGGTGGGGTGTTTGAGAGACCAATCCCCTCAATTTCTTGAGGGTTTTTGGTCAGTGGGGCACGGCGATGCTTATAGGACCAGTGGCGTGGCATGCAGTGGCTTGTGGAGCTGTGGTGGCTAATTGGAGCATGGACGAGTGTAAGGAAGAGTTTGACTCTCCCAATTTGATGGTTGGGAGGCCGTAGGAGGATGGGGGAGAGAGCTCGTCGGAGCTGGTCAAAGGAGGCCTAAGGGAGAGTTTTTGGTGAGGAAGTGTGGCCAAACCAAGTTAAGGAGAAGCAGAAATGCATGAAGGAGTTTTTATAGGCCTTAAAGGGTGTTCCCAAGTAAGAAAAGAAGCTTTCAAGCTTCGAGAGTTTCGCACACATGGGATACCCAAATTTTTCATGCGTTCGCATGAGAGATTGGGAAGGAGTTAGGGTCTATGGCCAGGTTCATTTAGAAGGGAATTCCTCAAGGAATCTCTAGTTCAAATTTGGA
Source organism: Thalassia testudinum (assembly GCA_037157565.1). Taxonomy (NCBI): domain Eukaryota; kingdom Viridiplantae; phylum Streptophyta; class Magnoliopsida; order Alismatales; family Hydrocharitaceae; genus Thalassia; species Thalassia testudinum. The sequence continues at coordinate 75,929,645 of JAZHRO010000031.1, read as the reverse complement.
AGAGTTTAATTGAGAATCAAGAGAGAAATCCTCCTTGAATCTCGACGAAGCTCCTGTGTTCACACTAATGGTGGTAGGGACCCATTTGCAAGGAACGATGAGAAAGTTAGGGACCAATCTGTAAATAATTCAAAATTTGGGGGGCTAATTACAAGAGAAAGAGTTTAACTGGACTAAAATGCAAACTAGGTCAAGATGATCTCTGATTGGAGCAAACTAGGTGAGAGGACAATAGAAGGGATGAATAAATATGTGGGGCATAGGGTCCTTTATATAGTTGAGGTATAAGGGGAAAAAGGTCCTTTAAATTCTTTAAAATTAACTACAGGGACTTTAGTGACATGCGCACATCACTATAGATAAGCGTCGATGAAAGTGCATGATTGATTCCTACCGCTCACCACCAATCGAACACATCTTGCGTTGCCACGTCAGTGCCTTCTCACCTTCAAGCATTGTGCAGCTTCACCTAATCATGGCTATCCGATCAAGATCAAACAGACCAAATCAAGCTGCTGTCGCTTCCTCTTCATCGGTTAAGAGGTGACGTAGCACCTCTGATCACAGCTGGATGGAAATTGGAGGGCTGCGATCGGGTGCACGTCGCACCTCAAATCACGCCTCAACACATACGATTGCACATGGGCTTGCTCGTCGAATCACTCATGCTTCACGCTCACCTATCCGCACTACCACGTAGTCACTGCTGTTGCCACTTTTTCTCAATCGTGCGATCGAATTTTGCCACACCCACCTCTTCGCGTGCCTGCTACTCTCAATAGGGCGCTCAACTGCTGCACCATCCTCACTTTGGGTCAGGTGTTGAACTTAAGGTCCACGCGCTCTTGGCCGAAATTGCATGGGTATTTTTCTTTAGAGTTGTGGAGTGCACGGTAGAGGCAACGTGGATGTTTCTCGGCCGTTGGATGAATAATGGATGGCCGAGATTGCTCCTTCGTAGACCTGAGAGGCAGGTGGCGTGGAGAGCTCTTGATCGAGATCAAATCTTGATTTGCCTAATTAGAAGGGAGGGGTGCTACAGATGGCCGTGAGTTCTTGGATGATGCCACGTGACATCATCTAAGCCATCCACCTTCTTTTGCTCATAGGAGGTGCCACGATTGTCAAATTGGATCGATTTTTGCGTTGTTGGGCTGCAATCGTCAATCCAAACCCATCCATGCAGTTAGATTTGTCATCTAAGGTACGGATTTGCACCACCTTGTCTCTTGACCCCTAATCTTCCTTGGACTACATCTAATGCTACGGAGGTCTGATCGAAGCGATCTCGAAGGCATTGGACTCCGATTGTCCCTCTGATTAGATACGTATGATTGGATCTTCAATCCAAGGCCTCAAAATGATATTGCCCTATCCCCTGGCCACAAAAAGGGTAAATTACTATACAATTTGTATAAATTAACCTAAATGCATGTGATGCATGTTATGCAATATTTATAATGCATGATGTTTCTATGACACTAAGAACATGCATAAATAGACATTTTAGGCTAATTAGATGTGTGCACATCATTCCTCCATCTTAGTTGATGGTAGTTCTGCTCCGTTCTTTAAGATTTCCCAAGGGCTTAGGCAAGGTGATCCACTTTCTCCTTTCCTGTTTGATATCTCATGGAGCCATTCATCCACGGTATCAAAGAAATGGCTCATTTGGGTCAAACCTCTCCCTTCTCTATCAAGAGAGGGGTGTCTTCTCCTCTTTCTTTGCTTTATGCGAATGATATTATTCTGTTCCTCAATGGTAACCTCAAAACTATTAACAATCTTATGAGCTTCATCCATGAGTTTGAATTAAATTTTGGTCAGAAGCTTAATCTTTTGAAGAGCTTTTACTTTGTTGGGAATCATTTTCCCCTTGGGAGACTCAATCGTATTCTCTCCATATCTAGCTTTCAGCTTGGTTCTTTTCCCTTCACTTATTTGTGATGCCCTATATTTTTAGCGAGGACTAAAATTGCTTATTTTCATGATCTTATTGATAAGATCAACTCCAAGTTAGCTGGCTGGAAAGCTAAGCTCCATTCTAATGCTGCCAGACTCCTCCTTATCAAGCATGTCTTATCCTCCATCCCTATTCACATTTTATCTATTATTGATATCCCCAAGGTTGTTATTAATAAGATTGAGAGGACCTTTGCCAACTTCTTCTAGGGCTCGAATGCTAAATCTACACATCACCACTGGGTTTCTTGGAAACACACTTGCAAACCTACTGCGTGTTGTGGTTTGGGGATTCAGGGTCTTTCCTTGGTTTGACGAGAGTCCCTTTGCCCTTTTGATGCGCTCCTTGTATGGTAGTTTGGAGAATTTTCCCCACCATCTTCCCAACAGGCTTCAATCTCTTGCTATGGTGTATCTCCAACTAAAACCTTTTATGTGTTGGGAGGTCAAAGAAGGGGTTGTTGATTTCTGGGTCGACCTTTGGGTTGGGGAATCCCTTCTTAAGGGTTTTCTTCCTCCATATGCCAATCCCCCCATATCCGCATGAAAGATGTCATTGCTAATCCTCTTCAGGTCCCATTCCTCAATTTCATTCCTAGTGAGACCTGGGACTAGATCATCCATACCTTGCTTCGTTATGCTAAGGACTCCCCGATTTGGTCACTCTCTCATCATGGAAAATTCTCTGTTTCTTCTGCCTACCTCTTGAACTTTAGCGAAGTTCCCATCTAGTTGTGCCTCAAATCACTGTGGACCCTCAAACTTCCTTTAAGGATGACCCTCCTTACCTGGAGGGTTATCAGGACAAGCTTCCTACGGACATCAACATTCAACGGTTGGGTATTCCCTTAGTCTCCAAATGTAACTGCTGCCTCTACTCTCCTAATTCTAAATCCCTCATTCACCTTTTTCTCATAGTCAGGTGGCTAGCTTTATCTCCTCCTGGGTCATTCAGAAATGCTACCTATCCCCCATTGATCCTGCTCAATTCCCCTCTTTCTTGTCTGATGATAGCTAGCATTTTTGTTCTAGATGGATTAAAGGCATTATTGTTTTCATTTGGTATCATATTTGGTGGACTCGGAAAAAAGTCAAGAATGAAGGGTTCAAATTCAACCATATTACCTCCTTTCTAGAGCATAGTTGGAGTTGATTTTGCATGAGTAATTAGTTTAAAACATTTTTCCCAAAGCATTTCACGCTATTTTGGGTTCATCCTCTGATGGGCTATAAAGTCAATTTTGCAGCCATCCATGTTGGAGACCGACCTGCTATGGCTTGGGTAGTCCGCGACCACCACGGGAACTTCTACACAGCTGTTGCATTTGGGCTTCAATCATGTTAAAAGATGGCCCTACTTTATGCTATTCGCAATTTCCTTTTTAATTGGGAACAAAGGGATTGTTCCCTGATTTTGGAGGTGGACTCTACCCTTTTTTTGGTGGTGGAAAGGAAACATTATGGTACCATGGAGGGTGTAATGGATATTCAATCAAGTCAAAATCTACTAGAGCAATTTTATGGAAATGCGATTCATTCATCCTGTGGTCAATGGTCTCACCAATCACATTGCATTATTGAATACTAGGCCTTGGATATTTTACACTATGAATCGAAATCTAGATGTAAGAAGTCATGGCATCATCAATCATGACAAAATTCACTTCCCGTACATTACTGGCTTAGCTGGCATCCTATGGCTTTCGATGATGCGGTTGGAATCTTGCAGGGCATGCTCTTCTTGGGTTGCTTGGATCTCTGTGCTTTTTGTAGGCTCTGGTTAATTTTTTTTTGTTGTACTAGGCCATGAGTAGTGGTTCTCTTTTCTTGTACAAGGCAAGTCTTAGTCTAGTCCCCCTGTCTCCCCTTTTTTGGCCTCCAGGGATCAAGGGATGAATAAAATTTGATCCTATCTTTAGCAAAAAAAAAAAAAGGCCTTTTGCTAATTCCTTTTGCGGCGTGCAACCTTAAACCATTAAATGTAAGCGTTGAATGACATAGTTCTCATTTTAGGGCTTTCTCTTTCATGTTCCCCTTGTAACTTCCTGTCACTCAAGAAGACCCTTCTCTAAGGACTCCAGATTTAGTGCATTGACAACTTAGAGTCCAAAGACATTGAATCTAAGGATGACGAGGAGAATGGCACTTCTCACTCGATGCTTCGGAAAGTTCGTGAAGAAAGGTAAGAAAAAATAAAAAATTGTACTAGTCACATGACTTTTGACTTGGTACATGGCATTTTAAATGGTCACACGACCATTACATGACCACTCCCATGCCTTTGTCATTATATAGGGTTGTGGGGCACCCTTATGGTCTCCACTCAATTCTTTGCTTCCACCACCAAAGAAAGAGTTAAGAGAGAAACCCTAGGAGAAAGTCTTCAAGTTCCAAGCCTTCAACTCATTTTCTTCGTCAAGATCTTTTCTTTAAGGTAGTCTTCAACTTTATTTACTCTTTTTCAACCCTTTTATCCTTCTCTTTATCAGTTTAACACCACCAAACCCTTGTCCCAACACCAAAGATCATCGTCGGCAAATTGCACCATGTACTGATGGAAATATTCTGAATTGGTACATGTTTACTGATGCAAATTTTCCTGATCAGTACACCTAGGTCTGATTTGGCTTATTTTGTTTGTGTAATCTTGTAGTGATGACCCCAAATCAAAGAAGGCTTCTCTTGCTATGGAAGTGATTAATTATTGTGAAGATGAGGCCGCTCGAGTCAAATTCATCTTCTACAAAGGTTTCAAACCTCATCATTGCTGCCCTATCAGGTGGAAGGACTTTGTCATCAACCTTCCAAGCTTTGTTGGTTTATTCCACCACCAAGAGCTCACGCATTTCTTCGATACCACCTTCCATGAAGATGTATCTGGGGTATTTTTAGATGTCAATTATCTTTTCTTTGTTAATCTTCAAGAAAGGGATAATAGGGGTCACCTTGTCGTAACATCTAAAGTGTTAGGTTAATGAATCACCATGTCTCCTAAACTCATAGTCGACCTCACCACCATGCTTAAGTACTCTAATATGTATGATGCCCTAATTCATCCCAATAAATAAGGGGGGGAGTTAATGCCTTCAAACATAACCCTAATGTCTCATGTTCTCTTTCAAATTTTGTTTGACTTTCCATGCCAAGTATTCTAGTTTCAAAAGAGTTCCTAAGGATATCTTGCCACTTATCTATGTCATGGTACATCAGATAAAAATCAATTGGAGCACCATTTTTATCTATTTCCTATGCCCTTATTACCATCAAAAGACCCTACCTTTTGACATACTTCTCTCTTACATCTATTTCTGTTATGGGCTTGATTTGACTCATTTTGTGCCTAAGCAACTTGATGGAAAATTTAATTGGACCACTCTTAGAAGAATGGGTGCCCTATCGTTTAATGAACAAGATGAGCAATCTGAAGATGAAGATGATGACCAACCTTAAGATGAGGATGATGTTGCTACTCCTCAAGAAGAACCCCTGAAAAATGTTGAAGGAGGATCATCTAGCTCAGCCTTTGTTCCAATGACTTTTCCATATCTGAGGGACCATGGGTTGATGTCTCCTACACTCTAGAAGAGGATCCCATGCCTCAACTCTTCTCTTCAATCAACCATCTTGGTCACAATGCTTCTAATGTTACCTATGGAATTGGACATCTTGAGAGAGAGTTTTATGACCTGAAAGTCTCCTTAGGTCAATCTTGCTTTGCTCTACCACATCAACAACAACCATCCTTTAAGCATCCACCTCCACCAAGGCATTATGCAAGGAGGAGGCAACCACTTGCTCCTCGTGAATTCTCCAAGCATTGCAAGAACAGCTTCTAAGAGCTAGATGGGCCAAACTCAAGTGATCATGCATGAAGCTCAAGGAAGAGATGAACAAGATGAAGTCATGGAATCTCAATGAGATGATGATGAAGCTGAGGGTACTCAAGAGTAAAGTGGAAAAGGTGGTGTAGATTACATTCAAATTAGCAAGGGAGATAATAATTATGACTACATGAAGCCTTCCATTCCACATCGTCGCTCCCACTGCAACAAGAAGCCAAATGCTTAAATTTGTAATCTTGCTTGCAATTCTTGCATAGTCTAGTATCTATGGTTGTTCTAGCTTGCTTTGGAATATGTGCCTTGCTTATCTATGTTGTCCTACTTAGCAGATTAAACTATGTGCTAGTTGTGTTTCTATCATCAGTGTTGTACTAGCTCTTGCTTATGTGTCTGTTGGTCAAGTTTTATGTACTCTCTATTCTGGACTCTAGGATGAATGCATGATCTATTCCCCTATGAAAAATTTCAATGTTTCTCATATGATCTAGTAATTTTTGTCTTTTTCCTTGTTGACAAAAAAGGGGAGACAAACTAGAGGCAAATAATTAACATTAAGGGAGGGCACCTACTAAAGGGGAGCTATATCTCTCACATTAAGGGGGAGCTAGTTATCTCAAAATTGGACTTAATTCTTCAACATGTCCAAAAAATTAATGTATTTTAACCTATGTTTTGTCAACACCAAAAAGGAGGAGATTGTTGGAACAATGTTACACATGTTCGATTTTGGTGTTAACAAAACCCCAAAAGCATTAATCATTGTTTATGAAGATGTGTTTGCAGGATAATGGTGCAAATTGATAAAGCATGAAAAGATGAGATTGACACCATCACTAGAATATACTAGCTAACACTCAAGCTCAAGCTTTGATGAAAACTCTAGTAAAGCTCAAGTATGGAGCATAAGAAGAAAAATTGCAAGAGGCTTCTCACGCAAATTTTTAGTTGATTAATTTTTTAGACCTTTATAAATCCTTTCTTTGTAAAACTAAATCGTAAAATCAACTTAGAGAAGAATATGTTTTAACACTTCGCATTCACTTCGATATTTATTGCTTGCAAAATCTCACTTTTGAAAATCTCATCTTGCATTAAAAATCACTTTCAAGAGAGCCTAATTCATAGAAATCATTAAAGATAAAATAAACATAAACCAGTCTTAAAAAAATCATTAAAATAAGAAAAATGTGTTGGTACATAATGGTACCTGTACAAGTGAGCTATAGTTAAAGTTTGTGACTGTAACATACATGTACCGATTTAGATTAATTTGTATAGATACATGCGACTCATAGTCTGAAAACTGTGAGCTATTTATACTAGTACAGATATTTGTGCACATGTACAACTGACTATTTTGGATTGATTTTCTTATGAAGCCCAAAAATGTGAGCATAATTTACCATTTCGCCCTACTTTGCACAAATACACATGATCATTGAGGAAAAATCAATTTCTATTTTTGTCTTGATTTAAATTAGATTTCTTCCTAAATTATGTCTAATAGCTATATCTCAAAATTAGGCCATTTGAAATCTATAGATATACTCCTTTACACTTGTTTCGACACACAACATTGAAGAGAAAAACCAATTGAGTTATGATGTGAGACAAAAATAGCCCTCATGAAATAAAGCTCAATCAGCCCTTGGATCCGGGTCCGCCTGCATCTAGCCAGATCCGGACAGGCCTAACCCACCCAAGGACCCAGTTTTACCAAAGCTAGAGAGGTGATGGAAAAAGTACAGCAGGCCTATGCCCTCAATAAATGCTGACAATGGCATCCGCTATTAATAACCTTACAGTGTGCGTACAATTGTCGAAGCAGCATATATGCTCCAAAGATCTTGCTAAAGGCCTGATCCACTCAGAAGATCCCGCCGGGAGCCCGACCCTGATCTGGTTAGGAGATCTCACTAGGAGCCTGATCACAACGCTATAAATAGATGGGAAAGCCCTCAAGGCCTCCCCCAGGCAATCCATGAGAGGCAATTAGAGAGAAAAAAACTCCAAGAGATTGTAATACCTCCATTTCTAGTGGATTTTATGGGACCCAGACATACATCCCTTGCGGTGGAACTAGGTTACCAATCTCGTGTCTCTTGCTTGTGATTGTTTATTTGTGGCTACGTTACATTTCCAATGTCAAATAAATTCTTTGATGGCCTCCTGGGTCCTTAACGGCAGCTCCCAGAGCTCATCAAATGGCGCTATCTGTGGGAACGTCAAAAAAAATGCCATGCCCTTCCGAGCATCCAGTTTCTAGAGGGCAACACGTCCACAATGCCCCAACTCGGCCTCTCTGCCTACGAGAAGGCACAACTAGCTCTTCCTTCCTATCACTGGTGCATCCTCCTCTAAAAAAAATAAGGCGAGAAAGAGTTGGCTGCAAGGACAATCCCTCCTTGCAAGTGGGTGTCCCATCACCATAAAACACCCCTTGCAGGCAAGTGCCCCTCCTTATGTGTGCTTTTAAGGGCTCGTCAAGAGAGCTGAGGAAGATAAAAAAAGGGAGTAAAGAGGATGGAAGAAGTTATTGCAAGGATAGCCTCTCCCAGCAGGCAAGTGTCCCATCACCTCATTACATACAACTCACCTTGCTTGTGATGGTGAGTCTTTCGGCCCACACCAAGACTCTCCAACATGAGCTCACAAGTGCTTGCCAAGGCATGAGGCCCATAGCTTTTTCCTCCTGCTCCTCATCTAGAAGTGAGCTTAGCAGCGAGCTCCTCCCGCTCCTCTCCCGGATCCACTCCTAGTAGCAAGCACTGGCAATGCCACACAGCTCCTCTAGCTCCATGCCTAGCAGAGAGCTACTCCCACTCCTCGCCCGGCTTCGTGCCCAGAAGCAAGCACTAGCAACGCCGTATGGCTCCTCTGGCTCCACACCCAGCAGCAAGCTCTTCCCATTCCTCGCTTGGCTCCATGCCTAGTAGCAAGCACCGGCAACGCTGCATGAATCCTCTGACTCCACGTCCGGTAGTAAGCTTCGCCTGAATTCCATCCTGGCTACTCCTCCCTACCAAGGCTCTGCCTGACCAATTGCCCTTCAATAGTGGCTCCTTCGAGCACTACCTGACCTAATCAAAGGTCACCTGACTACATTCTTTACCATCATGCTGCCATCAGGATCAGCTTTCTTCTCCCTCATTTATTGTCCAACAAGGCAAGATAGGGAGATAATTGCAAGATATGGAGATAAAGAAAAACAAAGGGGAGCTTGCCATCACCCAACCAGCTACCTTTTCCCTTCCTTTTCTTTTTAAAAAAAGGAGGATGAAAAAGGTGAATGGTGGAGACATCATGCTTGGCAGCTTTTAAAAAAAAAGAAAGAAAGAAAGAAGAAAATGGAAGGGTGGAGGTGCCATGTCCTCCTGCTTTCTATTCTTTAAAAAAAAAAAAAGAGGAGGAAGAGAGGCCACCTATTTATGCTTTCTCATGGGTGTCGCCTAAAAGAAAAAAAAAAGCAACACTCAAATGGAGGTTACCCCCTATCAGGAGGACATGATATTTGTAAACAGCCAAGTGCTAAGGCATGTCCAGTAAAAGGGGCTAATTGTTGCTTCATGTGGTGGAGAATGAAATGACCGATCCCTTACCATCACCATGAAAAGGAGATTCACCTGCTAGGATCTCTCCACCTGATCATGTCCATCTCGTTATGAAGGCTCGACTAAAAGGTCAGCTTATGCAAAGATAAGTAAAATTTTTCTATTTCATAAAATAGAGATTTACATTTGCAAAATATATATACCACTAGCTTACCTCCCCACTCGCCTACAAACTAGTACATGCCAGGACTAAAAAACCCCCTCGCATTCCCAAGAGGCACATGCCACCCACACGGGACAAACTGCCACCGGGTACCCCAACTAGTGCGGACCCCAAGTCCCCTACGCGCATCGACAATGTGCGAGAAACCTTGGCATCCCATTGCGATCTACTTCTTAAGGACCTAGGGAGTGCCTAGGTACTCCTGTCCTGCCAGTGTGAATAGTGGGTCGAAATCGTGTTTGAAGTCAGAAACTAAATTCCAGCACTTCTATTGAAATTTATATTTTACTAATCACATGAATTTTCAGGAGACAGTTCTCGAACGACCTCCCCCTCCCACCCTCAGGAGGTAAGCGGGTGAGCAAGGACAATTGAAACCCCTCCCCCTCCCTCCCTCAGGAGGTGAGCGAGTGAGCAGGGGCATGTAAGAGCCTACCTTCCTCTCCCCATGAGTCAAGTGGGGCAATCGAAGCACCTATCCCCTGGCACTACCAAGCGATAGCTACTGGGGGCAAGGGTGACCTCAGTGCAAGGGCAAAAAAGAAGTTTACTCTCGTAGTCGACACAGCTGAACTACGAGAGTCGGGGCTTATGATGTGGGACGAAAATAACCCTTGCAGAATAAAGTTCAATCGATCCTTGGATCCGGGTCCACCTACATCTAGCCAGATCCGAACAAGCCTAGCCCGCCTAAGGACCCGATTTTACCAATGTTACGACCCAGTTCCCGGATCCCTACAGGACCCAAGACCAGCTCACCTCGACTAATCCCAAGGCCTAGTCATCCAACAAGAAATAACCAAAAGTAGGAAGAAAAAACCACATTCACTCATGCAATATAACTAAGCAGAAGAAAAGTACAAAGTAGTAAAGAAAGTAGAACAACTGTCTCAGTACATGCCACCACAACAACAACAGAAAGCGGAAAGGAAATAGAAGTAGTAGAAATAGTAAACTAAGTGTCCATTACTAACTACAATAGTAGGGTAAACAAAAGTGCTGAAACAACAACTACGACTGGACTCGGCTGGGCCCAGCACCCTCTGCAGTCGGAAACTCGGGCAGCTCAACTCCTGGTCCTGAACAGTGTTATGAAATGACAGAGTCAGTGAACATTGAGTAGAGTGGTTTTTATATTATTTAAGTACAAGTACAGTAAAAACAACAACAGATTTAATTCTTATTTCTATTTATCTCATTTATGTGTTTCTGTTTCATCTATTTCTTAAAGTATCTAGGATTTTTTTGATATTGCATATTCGACGTGGGAACGATCTTGATTGCAGTCTTTTCCGTAGAGTAGAAAGTACGCATGGTGCTCTCCTGACCAGGAGAGTCCCCCGTGGTAGTCCTACACCCAATCAACCACCCCGAGGTCACTATCGAGATGTAGCGGTGACTACAACATGCATGATAAGCCCACAGGTGGCTACCTCGCACTGACACGTGGTTAGTCGTTTCGGCTAGCGGGTACGCCCAAAGTACAACACGGAACAGTATAGAGCCTTTCCCTCTCAGAACAGGGGTCTCGCCCCTCAGAATCAAATAAGGGTCTCGCCCCTCCACAGTCCGCGCACCCTCATCTGACTACCCTGGTTTGCCCAAAGGGCCTAACAAAGTCTGTGCAGGGTGGCTAGCTGAACCCCGGGCCTCGTGGGGTGGCTAGCTCCCCCCCTACACTAATAGTCACCTCGGTACCCCATACGCAAGGACCAACAGGAGTCGGTGTAGAGTGGCCAATCCTAACCCGACTCTCAACCCAAGGGAGGCTAGCTCCTCTCTACACTAAAAGGGGAAAATTTCTCTCCTTGGTACCACGTACACAAGGGCCAGTACACTTCCCATCTACATTCCAGATTCCATTTAACCATAGGAGTTCTACTCCTAATTCCCTGTAGGGTTCATGCTCATGTTCACCTCAATTATCTAGATCCAGATCTCATGTTTCATGGTTCGTTCCTCATCCATATGCAGGTAGTTTGTGTTTCCATAATTCAATTCTCAAAAACATGCAACTGGTGGTTTCACAGGCAATTTCTCAATATATACAGGCAGCTCGTATTTTAACATGCATCTCGTAATTATACTAAAGGCATTTGCTAGCAATTTATCTTAACCATGCATTCAAGTAAACAAACAAGCTCATTCATTTCTACCCTAGGGTTCATTCCATATCCTAGAGTTCAATCTGACTATTCCAACCAAGTACATTCTTATTTAAATGTTAACAACTTGGTTAAACCACTCTATCGAATATCATGGGAGGAATGGGGGCCTATGCAGTAGATCTCATCATCTCTGTGGGCCCCGAACACGACACAGGCAGGTAACTTGTACCAGTGACCAATGTACATTAGACGAGCTCAAAATAGTATATACTCAACACGAACACGCAGAGAAACTTGAGTGAAAAACAATGGTACTTCGTTTGCAGAAATTTGATTCCATTTGGGCCTTAAACATGCCAAAAATGCAGTTACTGATCAAAATCAGACATCTGGAACTAATCCCAGATGTCTTAAAAGGCGTCACAAACTCACTTTGTGTTTCCTGCGGCTGAACAAACATCCAAACTTCCTCTGCGACCATCTGGGGACAGTTCCATATGTCGGACAAGGTCTCCGGTCATCTGGAAGCACCTCCGAACGTCTGGTGATGTGATCAGATGTCCAAAAGTGCGTGCGAAAGCGTACCACGTGCCTTCCCAAAGCCTGCACCTGCGTACGATCCCCCGCAGCCACAATAGTTAGCCGACATCCCCTATGCTATGATATACATGGCACAGGAAGATACGTACCTGGCGATATACATGCTTTCAGACGTCCAGTTTCAACTCTAAATGTCCTGATGCCTTGCCAGTCATCTGGACTTCACTCCAGACGTCTGATACTAGAAAACTTCCAATATCAGAACCTCCTTGTAGCTCGCTCCAATTGCACCTCCGCCCGCGATGGCGGCTCCAGCCACTGTAAGAGCTTAAGCAGCTCCCCACCAGCATCCTCACACACACGTGCTCGCCGCCGGCCGTACGAGCTCCACCGAGCTCCCGAAGGTCCTCTGACCTTCCACGCTCTCTTCCTTCCTCTCTCTCGCTCTCCCTCACTCGCCCCCCACTCGCCACTCTCGTCTAACCTTGCCACAACCGCACAGGAGGCGCTGGAGGTGGTGGTGACTGGTGGTGAGGGGATGAGAAGGAGGGGAGTTGTTTAAATAGGATTGGAATTAGGGTTTGCGAGGTGAGGGTGCAGGGAGAGAGAAACCTCTACGTGCCGCCCGCGCCCAGTACAAAAAATCTCACTTTCAGATGTCCGGGCACGTGTCCAAACATCTGGACAGACGTCTGACTGAAGCCTCAGATGTCTTAACCGGCTAAAAATGTAACAGGTCATTACATCATAACAAACTTAAAGGAAGTTTCATCCCCGAAACTTGAGCTAGCTAGGGTGCGGGAAAAGGAACGTAACAGCGCATAACAAACTTAAAGAGGACCGAAGTAGGTCTAGAAAGACGTACCCTCAAAAAGCTTCGGGTACCACTCTCACATCGCTGCCTCAGGCTCCCAAGTCGCCTCCTCGTACCGCTGGCTTCTCCATAGGACCTTTACCAGTGGTACCCGCTTCCTTCTCAGACTCCAGATAGCTTTGTCTAGTATCTATACTGATCTCTCAGGGTAGGTTAGGTCAGCACCCACCTCGACGCACTCGTGGCTCAGAATGTGACTGGGATCGGCGACGTACTTCTTGAGGTTGGACACATGGAACACATCGTGCACTCTAGAAAACTGGGAAGGAAGGGCAAGCCAGTAAGCAACGGGTCCTACCAGCTCCAAGACCTTAAAGGGCCCCACAAACTTTGGCGCAAGCTTCCCTTTCACCCCAAAATGCTGTAGGCCCTTCATGGGCAAAACACAAATAAAGACGTGGTCTCCAACCTCAAACTGCACCTCTCTGCACTTTCAGTCAGCGTAACTCTTCTGCCTGCTCTTGACAGTGCGAAGTCGTCTGTGAATCTGCTCTATCACCTCCTGACTCTACCGGATCAGCCTGGGACCAACCTCCCACTTGGTCCCCACCTTAACCCAACTCAAGGGTACAGTATACTAACGTCCGTACAGAGCCTCGTAAGGTGCCATGCCGAAGCTTGAGTGGTAACTATTATTTTATGCAAACTCTGCCAGGGGTAAATGCTCCTCCCAAGAGTTTCTCCAGTCTAGTACACAGGCATGCAGAAGGTCCTCAAGTGTCTGTATGGTGCACTCTGACTATCCGTCCATCTGGGGGTGGTAAGTGATACTGAACCTCAAACGTGTCCCCAAAGCCTGCTGAAACTCAGCCCAGAAGTGGGAAGTAAAACGAGTATCCCTGTCAGATACAATCTCATGTGGGACTCCGTGCAGGCACACCACATCTAGAATGTATCTCTCTGCTAACTGTGCTGATCCAAAGGTGACTCGGATCGGCAAGAAATGCACCATCTTCGTCAACCTGTCTACTATTACCCAGACTGTGCCACGTCCCCACTGGGTTACTGGTAGACCTACCACCAAGTCCATGGTGATGCTCTCCCACTTCCACTCTAGCATAGGAATTGGCTACAACGGCCTTGCCGGACTCTGATGCTTGGCCTTCACCTGCTGGCATACCAAACACTGCTGCACAAACTCACCAACATCCCGCTTCACCCCTCTCCACCAAAAGTCGTGTCGCAAGTCATGGTACATCTTTGTGTTCCCAGGATGTATGGTGAGCCTAGACTCGTGCGCCTCAGCCAGGAGCTCTCTCAACTGTTGGTGCTAGAGCACCACGATCATTTATTTTGATGATAACAAAACACGTGTCTTTTAACATTTGCTTTTGAGTCCTAGCTTTCAGGTCAAATTGCAAATGGAGACAGGTGTTTAGACGAACTTCGAGCTCACATCCATGGCGGATTGGAGGAGCTTGACAAAGGCGAAGGAGCTTCGTGAGGAGCGAAAGCTTGAAGATGGAAGGACAAGAAGAATAGGATAGAATTCTTATTATCTTGTCCCATGTACTTTTGTCCTTTTATTCTTGCTCTTTTATTTCTTAGAATATCTGTTAAAGAGCCTCAAAGAGCCCTTACAGTAGTCCTAGGAACACTTGCACAAACCCTAGGATACTTAGGTTTTCTATAAAGAACTTAGAAAACCAAAATAGGGTTTAGACAGTCTTATCAGACGTCCAATCTAGAAATCAGACGTCTGATAGTGACTTTTAAGATGTCTGACTGTTTGATCAGAAGTCCAAGCCTTAGACCAGACATCTTAGGAGATGTCTGATGCCTTTGCCAGACGACCAATAAGACGATCGTTGGCCTTAGCAACCTATTATTAGAGAGTTAACGTTAGTCTGACATTTTATTAGTTTCCAGACGTCCGTAGTGATTTCCAGACGTCTGATAAGTAGACGTTGAGCCTCGTTACTCGCCAAATCACCTGTGTCAGATCTCATAGCCGTTGTACTCTCTTGGAAATCTATACTCGCTGTTAACTTAGTTTCCAAACGTCTAGATCCTGTGCTAGACGACCGATCTGTCATCTGATCACTTAGACCTAGAACCCTGTTTAGGTCTGGACAAAAATAGGAAGGATTCCCGTCTAGAATTAGATGTCTAACCTTATGTCCAGATATCTTAAAAGACTTGTTTTGACGTCCGCTCTGATTCAACATCGTCCAAGAAGATCAACCTACCTAGATCAGACGACGAACTCTAAAATCAGACGACAACCTAGACATCTAACCTTAAGTCAAGATGTCTGATAACCTTGTCAGAGTCATGATTGATCATGATTCTGACTTGATTTGCCTTGGATTTGCACCCAATAGCTATGGAAGCCTTCCAAGGCCTTCCAAAGCCTTCCTAGGCCCTCTATAAATAAAGGAGAACCCTTGCCTTGTAGAAACATACCTTGCAAGAATATTTCCACTCTCTTGTGTCAAAAAGAAGTAGAAGATCAAATAGAAGAAGATTTAACTCTCCAAGCACTCATTCCACACCTAAAAGCTTCATCCTGCTATGCACCTGCTCTCCCGCCGACGTTACGAGAGCGCTTTTGTACCAAAGCGTGGTTCACGCACCCGCATCAAGCCGACTCACTTCCAAGCAAAGGGAAGTCTCTTTACCTATAGTAGTGTCGACGCATCTTGATCGTGTTTTAACAGTTAGTTACGTTGTAGTATAGGTGATCAAGCGTTGTCAACAAATAAAAATTTATTACTCGAAAACCTAAGTATCTGAAGTCGAGCATAGGGAGCAATTGGAATTTATTACTAATCTCAAGAATATAATTAAACACGTAATTACTCAAAACTTAATTCAAAATATATAAATGCATGAGTTTAAAAGTGAACTATAGCAAAAAGAAGGAATTTGGACGTCTGATCATGGGATCAAATGTCTTAAAAGATGTTTCCCTTGTTCTTCTTCTTCTTATTTTCTTCTGATATTCTTCCTTTCTTCTTTGTGTTTCTTCTTTCTTCTCTGCAGTTGCCTTGCTTCTTTCTTCTTATTTTCCTCTGTCTTCTACCTTGCCTCTCTTCTGAAGTTTCTTTCTCCTTCTTTTCTCTGCGGGTCTTCTTCTTCTTCCTTCCTTGGCTCTGCTTCCCTTTGCCTTCAGCTTCTATTCTTCTTCTTCTTGTCTTTACCTTTCTTTATTTCTTCTTCAGTTCCTCTTCTCTTTGGCTTCGCCTCTGGCCTTTCCATCTCTTTTTTTCTCTGCGAAGGCTTCCTTCCTTCTTTTCCATCACTAGCAGCAGCTAAGTGTCATCTTTGCTTCTCCCTTCTGCCTTCCCTACACAAACCAAAGAGGAGCAAAACCTATCCCTCTATCCACACCCGCATCTCTCCCTCTCTCTCTATATCACTCTTCAGCACGCTCTCCCAAAGTCGGGTAAACGGGTCAGGTCGTGTGCCTGGGTCTAGGCACACCAGCGTGGGTGTGGTGCACGAGGAGTGCTCAGGAGGGTGTTGGGTCAGGTCACCAGATATGTGTGATGAGCTCAGGACCTAAGGAATTCAATAGTGAAGTTGGATTTTAGGTTTGACCACGTTTGATTGGACATTTTGCTCAAAAACCTAAATTAGGTCAATTGATGAGTTAAGACCCTAATCTAGGTCAAACTAGGTTCTAAAGGCCAAATTGAATGTTCTAAATCCTAGGGGATATTTTTCCATGAATTTTAGAGGGTTACTTGATTTTTATCCTGACCGGAACCTTGTTGAATTAAGCGGGTCTGTTTTAGGGTTACAAGATGTCACTTAATTCCTGGTTTGTACATGAACCCATTTCTGATTGAATCAACCCTCTTTTTCTTATTAGACCATTTGACCTATGTTTTATCTCTGAGAAATCCCATTTATGTACTGTAATGGTAAAATTGCAGTTTTAACCTTTATTTCATGTTTTCTTCTCAGAACACTTATTCCTTCAATTAAGCCCTGTTCCAGGTTATGTAGGAGCTTTTATTCTCTTTATCAGGTCAACATGAGCTAGTTATGGCTAATGATGAGGCTCACATCATACCCCCATGCCTAGCTTTTTCTAGTCCCTTAGCAAAATTTCAAGGTTTTAACTTCTGTTCTAGACCCTAAGTGTTTGTCGTCAGTTATGATAAGTGCTTTTCTTTTTCTTTTGTGATTAGGTCAGAATGTCGATAATAGGCCTAGGGTACTCAAGTATCAACCAAAATCCGGACCTGACCTGCTTTAGCCTCAGTCCTCCGCAAAGGTTTTTAAGGCTCGCAGAAACTATTCTAGGGTTTGTTGGACTCCGCGGTTAAAGCACTCGTGCTTCAGACATTTTTAGCCTAGGTTCAGTTTGCAGTGCATTTTTTGTAAGAGAGAGACAGAAGATTTATTTGTTTGGAGAATTTCCTCTCTCTTTTCTTTTTATTTCTAGCTTCGGATTGGCTTCTCAACACGGTCTGTATCAGATTTCTCGTCCCCATCATCAATCCTCAAGGGTCCCTAGCAATCGATGCTTCGAGATAGCACCGCCCATGGCAACCCCCAGAACCCTGGCTTTCGAGATTTCGAGATAATCCCGCCTATGGCGTACTGTGGTCGAATTCAGACCCTGGCGATCGACATTTCGTGATAATGCCGCCCATGGTATATGAACCAGCAGAGTGCTTACATGCCCCCAGTAGGATATTTAAATATCCTAAGAGACAAGCACCGAGGAGATGATATGTTGTTACGTATCTTCGAGGGGAATTTCCCACCTCTCCATGCCGGGAACTCGTCCAAATCAACTTGTGTTAATTGACCACTCCTAATCTAGGTGACTTTTTCATAACATTAAACGCTTTTGCGTGATTTTGATATTTATGCGCACTAAACCAAATTGTGTGTGAATTGGGGTGCTTAGGTTACCGAATCCCGCAAACCAAAGGTCAGTTAACAAGGCTGAATACTTCCTAAGCCTTAGACCTAATACTTAAGCTTCGCATTTTCCCCAACCTCTTGAGAATTATCCAGATTTTAGCAGATACGTGAATTTTTAAGCCTAAGAATCTAGCCCAAGAGGCCAAAGACCTGTGTTCCTGCTAATCTCTTGTTATGTCTCCTTAGCACTTTTCTTTTATTTTTCTCTTTTCTTGATCTGGTCTAGAACTGCAGTTAATCCCTTAATCTTTTACTAATGACTATTTCTTTCTCTTTTTCCATTTTGTGCTCCTTTTTTGGCATTTTGCTCTTTTTCTCCCCCTTATGATTATGTGGCTCACAAAATTTCCTCCCTCCTCCATTTTTTGTTCTTTTTCAAAATTTTTCAATTTTTTTGTGTTTTTGACATATGTGAATTTTTTTTTTGTGAGAATCCTTCTAACTTTTTCTTGGTTCTGTATGTATGCACTTTATCACTCCCCATGCCTAAGTTTTGCAATGTCCTCATTGTAAACAGAGGGTGTGAAATAGTGTTGAGGTCAGGGACTTAGAACAGGATACATTAGGTGGGTGAATGGGTCAGAAATGACTGATGCGAACGATTTCAAGCTCTGGTACATGTACCAGAGGTGGGATCAACTGTCTAAGGCTGAACTCAAGGTACAATGGACGTGGAGTACAGACGGATAATCAGATGGGTCTCTATTTTTTGGAATGACGGGTTGCCTCCATTTAAACGCTAAATTCAACGGCTTCAGCTGAGCGAAACATGGGGTGGAGAGGGAGTGGTCAACTCAGCGGAATTTTGTAAAACAAGTACCTTGATTAAGAGCCTGGTTGGTCCAACTAGGTTCTTTTTAAGATCAGTGGGCTGATGATGCAGCCCAAACCCAATAAGTCTGGTGGGTTGATAGATGTAGATCAATAGATGCGGAACCCACCATATGCAATGTGTCTCGGATGGATATGGAAGTGAAAACTCAGGTTTAGGCTGAGTCGAATCAGCCTGGTCAGAGTAGGGTTCCAAAAAATAATCAGTGTATGGTGTGGAAACCCTACAGGGGTGATCAAAGAATGATGGCTCTTATTTTTTGGTCTGATCAATACCCGATACCTGGTATAGATATGGAGTTGAATCATCTGCAAACGGCTTAGTGAGAGGTGAATCAGAATAGAAATTGAGTCCGGTTGCGAGTCGGGATAGAGAATGGGCTTTGATTGGTTCTGTATATGTGGAGCAGGTGACTTCAAAGAGCATAGGCTTGTTATAATCAGGAAGCAGATTTTCTCCGATGTTATGGTCAGATTCGAAATCGTCGAAGAGTTTGCGAAAATCAACATCTGAATGAGATTCAAGATCGTGAGTTCCACCATAGAATAAATCATATGTTGTAGATTCAGCAGCCTGACTGGGGTCTTGCCTAGATGTTGATTCTGAGCTTAAAAAGGTGCCCCTATCTTGTAGAGGCTTAAGTCCTAAGCTGGTAGGGCAGACCCAATTGAAACCCCACTTGTCCAACTCTTTGATTTCTGTATCGTAGATTGGCATGACTTCCGAAAAATCGATTAGTTCCTCTGAGGATGTTGGCGAGGGATATTCATCAAATAGAGGCCCAAAATCATATTCTTCATTAAAAGATTGATCTTCCCCATATGGGGCCTTGAAATCTTTCCAATAAGTTTCAAATATAGATTCTGGGCTTAGGATGTGGGTTAAATCACAAGAATCTAGGTCTGAATAACCTTCGAGGGTTACCTTATCAGAATAAGGGACGGAATTTACACCCTCGAGAGGTTCATTCTACTCTCATTATCGCAAGAGTTTTGGGATTCTAAGCCTGGTGATTCATGGTCTAGAGTGGGCTCAACATTATGTTTTCCTGCATTTAGAGTTTCCCAACCTTCTTCAATATCAGGCACATTGTACTCCATCTGGGTTGGGAATCCACAACCATTTTGTGCCTCAAACTCGAGATCAGATTGATCCTCGATGTTGTCCCAAGATGGTTCATCTTCTGTTTGTGGTATATACGGGTATTTCTGGTCGATAAGTTTTTTTACTAATCTCATTATCTCTTCCCGTTTTTCAAGACTATCTTGGTGTTGCTTCCAAAGTCGAGGATTTGTCATACATTGAAGGTATTCAAGATTATGCAGTTTTTCTATCTCAATGTACCCAGTGATGAGCAAGTCACGAGTTGATCCTTTTGTGGCTTTTGCCAATAGTACTTGGGTACAAGTTATGATAAAGGATGTGGTTGTTGGGACATCGACCTGAATGTTTTCTACTAGTGTTGAGGTTTTGTCTTCTTTTTCATAGAATTTCAGGGCATCCTCAATCATTCTATCTCTCATGGATCTCCGATATTCAGGTTTCTTGAATGGTAGTCCTAGGTGGAGTGGCTGCATATTTGAATTAGGTGGTGGAATCAAGATGTAGAATCAGAGTTTGAATCAAGGTATAGAATCAAGTTATGAAGCGATTAGATCTGAATAACGAGTCCCACTAAAAATCTATGTGTGTGCTCTAAAGAGAAAAGATGAGGGACTGGAGATGTTTTTTACCCAATCAAGACACCCAAAGACGTTTGGATGACTATGGAGGTTTGGGGCGGATGGTACCCCTGGATCAGAAGATCGTCCACCTGAGAATTACCTAGGTAGCCAGAGAGGGAGAGTCCCGCAAAGACCCCTACACGGTAGAGCATCCCCACGGGTTACAGGGTTTCCCCCACCCGACCTTTCTTGTCACTAAGATTCCAGGTAGACCAGAATGGAGACCTTGACCTCTTAAGTCTACCCCTTTCATTTCATAGGTGCTTTAGGGTTCTCACTTGAACTTTAGATGTTTTGATGTTGTGACCTAATTTAGAGGTTGGTTGACCCAAGGGGTCAACTTCACCTTACCTGTACTATAGATGGCAAAATGATTATAGGCTTGGGACCTAGGGATCACCCTGATTTGACTCCCAAGTTATTAGGTCCAAGATTTTAAGATTCAAGTGATCTTAGAGCTTAATTTTTCTTAGGGTTTGTCTTGTTTAGCTCTCTTCAATCAAGGGCTTGGGTAGCACACTGATGCGGGAGGGTTCATTTCCTTTTATACAGGCATGTGTGAACTAGCACTCCAAGACCCTACTGTAGAAACCCTAATTTGGTTCTATTTCCAATCCTCTTTTTCATAAAAATTCTCTTTGGACTTAAAAGCAAGAAGTGTGTTGTCCGTAGAGATTAAGCATGACTTCTATTAGGCACATGAATGTTGTGGGATAGAATCTAAAAAAAATCGCTCCAACTTCAAGAAAATTTGAAAAAAATTTTGCAAAATCAGGAAACGTTTGCCCTAAAGATGGTGATTACTATAGAAAGAAGGCAATTGATTCCTAAATTAATTTCTTCCTTTTGTCTATCAAAGCTTAGGGGATAGTTTAAGGAAGAAAAGAAATTACCTACCCTGGAGTGGTTGACTTGCGGGAGGGATCTTCGTGAAATACCTGCAAGATCACAACAACGAAAAGTAGGGCAAGTTAGTGTTCAATATGATAAAAAGAATGTAGAGACTAGTGATAAATTGCGTGTTGCTCCCCGGCAACGATGCCAAAATGTCGACGCGTCTTGATCGTGTTTTAACAGTTAGTTATGTCGTAGTATAGGTGATCAAGCATTGTCAACAAATAAAAATTTATTACTCGAAAAACTAAGTATCCGAAGTCGAACACAGGGAGCAATTGGAATTTATTACTAATCTCAAGAATATAATTGAACACTTAATTACTCAAAACTTAATTCAAAATATATAAATGCATGAGTTTAAAAGTGAATTGTAGCAAAAAGAAGGAATTTGGACGTCTGATCATGGGATCAGATGTCTTAAAAGATGTTTCCCTTGTTCTTCTTCTTCTGATATTCTTCCTTTCTTCCTTGTGCTTCTTCTTTCTTCTCTACAATTGCCTTGCTTCTTTCTTCCTATTTTCCTCTATCTTCTGCCTTGCCACTCTTCTGAAGTTTCTTTCTCCTTCTTTTCTCTGCGAGTCTTCTTCTTCTTCCTTCCTTGGCTCTGCTTCCCTTTGCCTTCAGCTTCTCTTCTTCTTCTGCTTGTCTTTACCTTTCTTTATTTCTTCTTCAGTTCCTCTTCTCTTTGGCTTCGCCTTTGGCCTTTCCTTCTCTTTTTTTCTCTGCGAAGGCTTCCTTCCTTCTTCTTTTCCTTCGCTCACAGCGGCTAAGTGTCAGCTTCGCTTCTCCCTTCTGCCTTCCCTGCACAAACCAAAGAGGAGCAAAACCTATCCCTCTACCCATACCCGTGTCTCTCTCTCTCTGTATATCACTCTTCAACATGCTCTCCTAAAGCCGGGTAAACGGGTCGGGTCACGCGCCCAGGTCCAGGCGCATCGGCGTGGGTGTGGTGCACGAGGAGTGCTCAGGAGGGTGTCAGGTCGGGTCGCCAGATTCGTGCGATGGGCTCACGGACGAGGCGGTGAGTATAGGTGAGGGACCTCACCCCATGTGTTATTGAAGGCGATTGGCTAATATCACAAAATCAATATAAACTACTCACGTGCCTTACAGCTTACCGAGGCGGGACTATTGTTCCACCTCTTTCGCGCACGCCCGTAAGAGATCATTCTCCAATTGCAGCACTGCAGGCTTCGCGACGCCACTTGCTGGGACAAATGACTTTGCGAGACCTCCCTGAGTTAACTGGACTTGGGATCCTGGAGCATTGCAGGCTAGGACGAGCTTGCGACCTCCTCGAGTCACCATTAATGGCAGCTGAAGCGTGAAACCTGCCAGACACAAAAAGAGCCTTGCGGCTTAGTCAGACCACAGGAGCACCTTTGCCGTGTCACGGCGAAGGTGAGGCGCTAGGTGGCAGGCCGCGGGGTGGCCTAGGCGTGCGTGCCTAGGTCGCCCTGTGGTCGGATGGAAGGGTTTGATCGGGGGGTAGTTGTGGTGGCGTTGAGGATTTGTGGATGAGCGGAGGATATTTAGTGAAGTGTGGAGGAGGTTATGCGGTGGTCAGCGAGACGTGTGGGGCTGCGGAGCGATGGGAGTGTCTCGCCGGAGGGAACCCGGAGATGAAGAAGATGGTGGTGAACAGCAGCGGTCGAGGAGCATTTGGTGAAATAAGATGAGGGAAATGAGAGAGGAGATAGAGAAGAGCAGTTCTAACCTAACTAAATGGACGAAGGGGGCGAGAAGGCAACCGGCAGTACCTGCTATCACCGGAGAAGAAAGAGTCTAGTGGAGGAAGACGACGACGACGGGGCTAAGGCAGCTTGCACGGGTGTTGCGCAACACGGAGGAGGATGAGGAGGACGGCTCTGCCACTAGTTTTGTGGCAGGGCGACGAGGAAGAGTAGGGGGGCTCGCCGGAGCTCGCTGGACCCCTTGGCAGGAGGAGAAGAGGAAATTGAGGTAGAATTCCAGCCAAGTCGAGTTGAGGAGGTGCGGCCGGAGATGAGGGTTAATTTATAGGCACAGGCAGGGACTCCTATGCTTGGAAGACAAGCTTCTAAGCATGGGAATCCTCGTCGGAGATGGAAATAGTTAAGTACCCAAATCTCTCGTGCGTTCGCACGAGAGATTGGGTGCAAATCCTAGATCAGGATTGAGTTCAAATGGAAGGGAATTCCTCAGAGAATCTCCCTTCCAAATTTGGGAGGAGATCTCTGAGGAATCAGAGAGTATTCCCTCGCTATTCCTCGCCGAAGTAGGATCTCTCCCTAATAATGGTGGAGGGACCTTCTTGTAAGAGTGGCGAGGAAGTTAGGGGGGTTTATGTAATGGTTTTCAAAAGATAGGGGTCAAAATGTAATTGGATGTACTAATTTGCAAAGTAGGTCAAGATGACCTCCCCTTAGGTCCAAATTTTGGTACAAACCTAATTTGGACCTAGGGAATCCAATGGTGAAGTTGGATTTTAAGTTTGATCATGTTTGACTAGAAATTTTGCATAAAAACCCAAATTAGGTCAATTGCTGAGCTAGGACCCTAATCTAGGTCAAACTAGGTTCCAAAGGCCAAATTGAATGTTCTAAACCCTAGGGGATATTTTTCCATGAATTTTAGAGGGTTTACTTGATTTTTATCCTGACCGAAACCTTGTTGAATTAAGCAGGTCAGTTTTAGGGTTACAAGATGTCATTTAATTCCTGGTTTGCACATGAACCCATTTCTGATTGAATCAACCCACTTTTTATCTTATTAGACCATTTGACCTATGTTTTGTCTCTGAGAAATCCTGTTTATGTACTGCAATGGTAAAATTACAGTTTTAACCTTTATTTCATGTTTTCTTCTCAGAACACTTATTCCTTCAATTAAGCCCTCTTCCAGGTTATGTAGGAGCTTTTATTCTCTTTATTAGGTCAAAATGAGCTAGTTATGGCTCATGATGAGGCTCTCATCAAGTAGCTAGGTTTATTTTGGGGCTCTATAAGTTGTTGTAATCTTTACTTTGTTATTTGGTTGTGTATTCGCATTGCGAATTCCCGTCTCCTTTGCAAGACAAAATCCTTCTTGTGAAGAGAAGGGGTTTTGAGGTACACTACCCTCGGTCTAAGTAGTGTTGTTGTAATTGAGGTTCAGTCACCCTCATTCAAGTGACTGGGTTTAGTGGATTTGATCGACTAGGTCGATCGGGAAATCCTAACTCGAGACGGTTAGGTGGTGGTTTTCACCCGGTTTGGGTTTCCACCTAAAAATAATTGTGCCATTTGTGTGATTTCTTATCTTTGTGAGATTGTTATCTTTTAAGTCCGCATTTTATATTACATCACGCATATCTCACCCCCTCAAAGTAGGGAATTACATCAATAACTCCTCGTCCCTAGGAATGCATAAGCGTCCCCTCATGTGCAGTATCTCGTCTGAAAAGGAAAAGTCTCCTGGGTCCCCTGTCAACACCCTGTCACACAGCATCTGTAAGTACGGATCTACATCTGCCTTACGATGATGTGATCTATCAGCTTAGGTCATGTCTGCCGCGTCACTGTCACTGTCCCACAATACCCCTATGACTCCCAGGGTCGCCAACTACCTAACTCCTCCATGAGTCTCCAACTCTGTGCTTGCAAACTAGCCAAGTGGGTGGGCGCCTTCCGACTCAAGGTGTCAACAACTACATTGTCCTTCCCTGGGTGGTAGGAGATGCTACAGTCGTAGTCCTTCAGGAGCTCTAACCAACGTCTCTATCTCATGTTAAGCTCCTTCTGGTCAAACAAGTACCTGAGGCTCTTATGATCCGTGAAAATATCGAAAGTCTCACCATAAAGGTAGTGCGTCCATGTCTTCAATGCAAAAACAACAGCTGCCAGCTGTAAGTCATGGGTAGGGTAGCTATGCTCATGGGACTTCAGTTGCCGTGAAGCCTAAGCGACAACGTGACCCCACTGCATGAGCACACCCCCTAACCCCTACAACGAAGCATCGGTATAAACCACAAAACCACCACTACTGTCTAGAATGGTAAGCACAAGAGCTGAAGTCAATCTCTCCTTCAACTCCTGAAAACATGCCTCGCACTCATCTGTCCAGGCAAAGGTCACGTCCTTCCAGGTCAGCTGGGTCATAGGACGCCCAATCTGAGAGAATCCTCTGATAAACCGCCAATAATAACCTACCAGTCCCAAAAAGCTGCGTATCTCTATCACTGCGCGTGGTCGCTCCCACCTGAGTACGGCCTCAACCTTGGCTGGATCCACAGCCAAACCATCCCCTGAAATCACGTGGCCCAAGAAAGTCGCCTACCTCAACCAAAACTCACCCTTACTGTACTTGGCATACACTTTCATTGCCTCAAGATATCCAGGATCATAAGTAAATGTTGTCCATGCTATGCCTGATCTCGCGAGTAAACGAGTACATCATTGATGAACACCACCACGAACTAGTCTAAGTACGACTGACGGAACCGCTCTCGCGCATTTTGAAAGTCGTCGGAAATCGTAGTATAGTCACGTAAAAATGTTCGTCAAAAATTAAGTTTGTAAAAATTATGAGACGTTGAGTCCCGGTCGTTCGTCTCTGGGAGGCATTTGTTTACTTCTGAAATTGATCTTCTATTGCTCTACTTTGTTTAGAAACGCATGTCGATTCATGATTATTACGTATTTAGGTATGACATGCTTAGTTGCAAGAATATTAGGAGTTAGAAACAGGCAACATGAATCACGCAAATATAATAGCAATCAATAAGCTCATGGTGATTTCACAATATGGAGATATATATATATAAAAGCATTTTTCATTCATTCAATGGGAGAGTTGTTGCAACAAGAACTTTAAAGGAAAGCTTATAAATAAATGCTTGAAATTTAAACCTAGCTACCAGAAAATGACTACATACAAGAATCAATGGGGAGATTTCGCATGCATCATTGGGGGAGAGATTAAGACTACGCTACTAAGTAGTAATAAAAGCAGTAAAACTATGAAGAGCATAAACCAAATCTAGTAGAATAAAAGGCATTCAGGGGTGGTCCCTAATGGCCTTGGAGTGGTCTAGAGAGGAATGAGGGGTGGCCAATGTAGCTTAGGTCGACCCTTGGAGAGAGGTAGGGTTGATCCAGTATCTCGGCATGATGTCCTCCATGACGGTGGTGAGCTCGTGGAGGTGGAGTAGCTAATCTAAGTGAAGGTGGGCATGTATGGAGCTAATGAGGTGAGTGGTGCCAATGAAGCTCTCTAGAGAATTATGGAATTCTCTAGAGAGGACTATGATGGGAGCTCATGGGAGAGTGAGTGAGAGAGGATGGATGGTGGTTTTTAGATCCACCAAATGTGGATCTAAAAATTGAATGGCTCTTGGTTGCTAATTTTGGCAACCAAGGCAACCACACATGGTAGAGAGTTCTAGAGAACTCTAAGCTAGGTATTTTCGTGTGGAAGGTGTGTGTGGGTGTGTGTGGGTCGAAACTTAGGTGGCTAGGTTGATTAGGTTAGGTTCTAGTTGATTTAGGTCAAGGTATGTCTCAAATTAGGGTTATAAACCCTAATTCACTAAGGTAAAGTGCAATTAAACTTAATACAAGTTTAATTGGGTGTGTGGAAACTTAATTGGGAGTAAAAAAACTCAATTAATTTAGGTCTATGTCAATTGGACTCTCACTGAGTCCAATTGAACAATGTGTGCTGAGATCAGGGCTCAATGAGTCCAATTGAATAGGCTAATGGAATTGACTAAGATCCAAGTCAATTAGGTTTTGTGAGGACCTAATTAGGTTCTTTACAGAGGTTTAGAGGTGATGTACTAGGGTTAGGGCACCCTAATTTAGGTTCCTATGGGGTTGGAATTGGGTTTAGGGACCTAGAGATCCAAGATCAAGGCTTAAATCTCAAAACAGGAACTAAAGAGCAGTATCAGACATCTAATAAAAGTGTCAGACATCTTATACTCAAAAATCAAAAGTCCAAACTTGTTGTATGGACGTCCAATCAGAGTCAGGAGGGATTTTGGGTTTTGTTTTGGGCATTCTACAGAAATTAGACGTCTGACAAAGTGTCTGGACGTCCAATAACACTGTAGAAGTGGGTTTGAGGTGTGCGGGAGATGGCTAAGGGTCCTGGACGTCCTATAACTTATCTGGACGTCCAGATAAGGGTTGGAACTAGGGTTTTAGGGCTTCCTAGGGTGTTGTGACCTAATCTAAGGGTGGCTAAGGTTTGGGGAAGTCTCTAGGTTATCCTAGGGCTAGGATGGACCTAAGCTCTTCACATTTTACTGCTTTATTCCTACTTAATAGCATAGCAAACCTTTAAATCCCTTCCATTATTATTCCTACATCTAATCTAAGCCTTCTGCTCCAGCTCTACTGCAACTCCCGTTATTCCTGATCCAACTTTAGATCTAGCTCCTGATCAGCTTATTCCCAACAATCGACATAATGCACTTAATCAACGCATTATAACATTATTTTATGCATAACTAAAGGAAAGCAGTAAAGATGCAGATAATGCGTATGGATGCATGAATAACCCTAACTTATGCTAAGTCCTAGCTTAATCAAGGTCAATTAAAACCTATGATTGTTGCGCAATCATACCCCCATACCTAAATCTTGCCAGTCCGTAGCAAATGCAAGACTAAATTATTTATAGCAAAAGTCCTTAAGGGACTGATTATTTTATCAAGTGTATGCGTAGAGATTTTTCTCCTTTTTATTTTTATCCTATGCTCTAGAAATCCAAACAATCGTGAAAGTGCTGCTATATAGCTTTTGTAATGGATTCGAGTGAAAAACCGATTCACCTCTAAAGCCTGTACTTGACCCTTAGTAAAAATTCTAGCAGGATAGGCGGACTTCTTCCCTCGGGGTATTCAAGATATTCTATGAATTCCACCCCGGCTTTAGGCTTAGGTAGAGAATCTTTGAGGGTTAAGATTATATATTTGGTGGCTCACTCTCACTTGGTGCTACATAGAGACTAGTACTATAGAATCTAGATTCCTGGATTACTAAGTAACTCAACTCAGAGAAAGATGAGAAAACTATGCTCGCTTTTGATTCCTTTGTATCTATTCTCTCTTACTCTTTTTCTTTTCTTTCTTTTTCTTAGAGCTCACAACCTCACTAGATTCACATATACGATCTGTATTTGGTGGTCTCACTTGGCATTAACACTTTAATTGAGTTCTCATAATCCTAGCACTAAGTTGAACTTCCTCAGCCATTATTCGGGCGGTCAGAAACACAGAAAAATATGTTAAGGTCATATTTGGAGGATCTCAGATTTATTTGGTGGTATTGCCTCAATGCAACTGAAATAACCACTAAATATTCACTCTTTTTTTCTTTGCTTTTTCTTCTTTTTCTAAGTTTTTTTTTTCTCAATTTTTCTTTCTTTTCATCATTTTTTTTCATTTCAATTTTTTTTTTTCACAACATAACACAACTAGCACACATCCATGAACTTTATTGAGGAGGCATTATTAAGGATTGGTGGTACTCAAGAGACATTGGGTGGCTTATTTGGTGGAAGTGCCTACTCAAGGCACCGGGAAAGACAGATAGGACGGTGTATTTCTGACCTTGGCATCAATACCCTCCTTCAGCCGAGGATTCCATAAAGAGTGGTCGTAACCATCCACCTTAGCCCTAGTTTTATGAAAACTCGCTCTCCGCATATTTACCTTATTCGGTGGTCCTCAAAATTTTGCACAAAAATGTATACGTGGGAACCGAGAGCGAAAACTGTCTAAACTCAATGTATCATCACCTAATTATCTAGGATTCCAGATTCCTTGCACTAATCTTAGAGCACCAGTACACTCTACTCTCATCTCACACTATTTGGTGGATTTTTGGAATAAAATTTGCCTGACTCCCAAAACACTGTCTAGGGGTTCAGGAAAAGAAGCACTGCTTCTTCTCGATAGACTGAAGACGTTTATCAGCCTTCACCATGAATCCATTTCAAATTCTACGTGTGTGTGAAAAGTTGTACTGGATTCCAGATTACAAGAATCAACTAGAGGATAAAATCCCTAATGCATTCTCTTAATAAAATAATTTTATTCATGAATGCAATATGTATATATGCTATAAACATGTAACCTCATATAATTTGTACTTCGTGAATTTCCCGTATTGGGTTACAATCAGCTTGACCCTAAATTTAGAACAAAAGGTGGGCAGGTGAATCGGCAATGGCTGTTGCGGACGATTTCTAGCTCCAATGCGAGCATTGGAGGTGGAGTCGGTTGTTCTTTTATTTAAGGTCCTAAAGTACATTTTACATGCAACTTCGTGGTTTTCCTAAGTGTTGGAAAAAAATTTTTCAGTTTCTGCTGTGTCTACCCCCCAATGCCTAAGTTCTTGCATGTCTTCATGCATGAATATAAAAGAAAATAAATCTGACAGAGGATGAGTGGGGAGAAGTCACCTGTAATTGCTCCTGAAATTATATTCAACACCGGCCAACCAATTAGCATGCAATATATAAAAAAAGGGAATATGCTAAAACAAAAGTATGTTATGTATAAAAATGGTTATGTATAGATGATGGTGAAATGTGGAGTGAATGGTATCTATACGTGCTGAGTTTAAAGCCTCCAACTGGGAGAAAACTTAATCAGATGTGTCATTTCTAGCATAGGAGCCGGCTAAGATTAAGAGAAAGATATGCTCGTATGCTCCCAGAATCAGTGGTTCGGAGATGCGAACCAGCTGATTGTGCACCCCTACTCCAAAAAGTCTAGCTATAAGAAAGTGTGAAGTGGTGGTGGAAAATAGAGGATAATCAGAGGGGGGATCATGATGTTGATTCAGCTGATTTATCATGTCCCACAATTCAGCAGGAAGTTGCTGAGGGAGTAGATCAAAATGTATCTCAGAACCAGAATCTGAGTCATAGGGATCCTCATAATGATAATTGACATCAAAGATCATGCCCTCTCCAGGCTCTGGGTCATATGGGGGTATCCGTGAAAGTAGAAGATCTGTGGGGAGGTAACTGAAATCCTCGTCAGAAATCACTTCGTCCTCATCAGTACTCATCTCCGATTCATTGGAGGCTGACTCTTCAGGCTCTAGGTCGAGCCATTGACTAGGATGATACGTGCGTCCCTAGCTCATTCTACTCAAAGCTTCACCCTCATATTCATTGGGTTCCTTAATAATTCCTGCCTCAGGTAGCATATTTATTTCTTCGGTCAAAGCATCCATAGCTACTTCTGGTTTTCGGATGTCAGGATCAGGGATAGAAAGTGTCATCTCAGAATCTCGAACATCCAAATTAGGGATGTAGGTGAAAGAAGAAGAGTGCAGATCAGAAGATGTTGCCTCTAGCATAGGTTCACCTACAATGGGAAGTGGCCTAGATTGATCAGTAGTGTCGCATGTAATGTCTGCCTTAGGATCCATATCCTCAATTGGATCTGCTTCCCTTATCTCGATTGGGTTATCCAACCCAAAAGGTGTCTCCCAAGATTCAAGATAATCTGATTGTGGCTCAATCCTGGAGATATCAGTCCTTTCCTCAATTTTCTGAATGGAGTTCTCAGATGAACCCATTCGGCATAGTTCCTACTCCTGTCTCATATCCACGCTAGATTCTTTTTCCCCTGAGTGATCTTCCAGTATCTGCTACCAAGAATCTTCTGTGTGTCCTTCCAGCGTGATCGTTTCAGATTCCTCGAGGTCTTCAAGGCTATTTTCCACTTGATATCTCAAAAGTATTAGGTCTTTAGTTTCCCGATTTTGTCTCATTAGCCTTGTTATCTCTATTGCTTCCCAAAGAAGCTCCATCATAGCTTGTTGATGTGGAATCCAGCTTTGTCTTTGGTTCGGCTCAATGATAGCCTAGATTTCATGTAGATAGGATGCGGCCTTTTCCTTAGCGCTCACTATAGCTTTCTGTATTCTGTAATGCAGCCGCATATGCATTGGTAGCTCTTTAGGGTTCCAGGGGGTGAATCAGGTCTACCCATGTTCCATGGGTGAGAAGCAGGAGTATGAAATCCATATCCCGGGTTATAAGATGCGGTCCTTTGAGAGACCGAATGGTATGGGTCATAATATATAGGGTTAGGATATGGGTTAACTATTTCGGTAACCCGAGGAGAAGGATCAGGCAAAGCGAAAAGTCATCTTCGCGACCTTGGGTTCTGATCCCAAGGTTGAGCTGATTCAGTGACCTGGGCTCTCAGATAAGCTCGTGGGTCCAGCTCTCCTGGATCCTGATTAGGTCCAGATCCAGGGTTAGCCATTGCGACTAAGCAGATAGAAGAAGTGGCTCGCCTCCTTGGGAGTGTCTCCCAAGGTCCAATCAGCCAAGGTCTAAGTGACCTCCTTCCTTGCATACACCACCCAACCCCTGGGTTGGTGCAGCCAAGCAAGACAAGGCTAAGGTCCTATCAATCAAATGGCCCTTATAGATCAGGTGACCAGATTTTTCGTTATAAATTTGAATTCCTGAAGATAAGTTCGTCGTTCAACCGACTGAAAGTGATTCCCGCCTCTCAAGCTAACCCAGCCAGTCTCGTTACAGGGGGACTAAGGGGAAGGTTCTTCCTTTGGCTTACACCTCCGGTTCCGTTGACCCCCGAGCCGCGGTCGTTTGACACTACCTCACAGACTTAGTCACCAGGTTTGGCAAGAGAGATTAAAAACACCCAGTAGTATGACAACGAACTCGGGTTGATTTCGTGTTTTAAAATTAATTTTAACCCGTTTTCTTCAGTGGGGTTTGTGGTGAGTGGCCCACAAGGTGACCAAGCTCACTGGCTAAGCACTAGACTTGATTAATTCTAGGTTAGCCTAAAGTGTGGTCTCTAGTTGTAACCCTAAAGATTCAACCTAAGTTGCATGCACTTCTAGGGTTTTTCTCCTTTTTCTGTTTCAGCAAACCACAAAAGTAATGTTCGATCTCTGACGATAATTGGAATCCAATTAATTTGAAATTTTACGAGTAGATTCCTTTTTTAATTATTTTTTCAGAGAATATTTTTTTGGAATTTTTACTATTTCAATCAAATTTTTAGGGAATTTTGAATATTAGGGGGTCAGATTTGAAATTTTGACCCCTAGTCGATTTTTCGCTTTGAAACAATATCAAATGACCTTCAAAAATTCAAGAAAAATATGAAAAATAAATCCAATGAGATCAGCTTTCAAACCCCACCATTTTTAGTTAAAACAGATTCGTAGATTGCTCGGAATCACCTTTTGAAATTTGAAAATTTTTGAATCTGGGTCAATTTGACCCCCATGCACTTTGCAAATTTTTAAAAATTGTATACTTGGAATTTTTTCAAAATAATAGTAGAGTTTGAAAGATGGTTTGGAAATAAAGGTTTACCCTAAATTTCAAAATTTTTTGCTTACTAATTTTCCAGTAATAAATTTTTAAATGAAGCTTGAAATCTGGTCGAAAATCAGAAGATGGAGGAAAAGCTTTTTAAAGAAGTTTGAATTTGAAATCTGAGCTTTCCACCAAAAATGTTTTTCTTTTTTTTCAAAACTTTTGCACTTTTTTTTTTTCACAATGAATTTTTCAAACAAATTCAACGAAAATAACTTTCTTTTTTTGCTTTTTTTTTCAAGCTACCCTAAGGTTCAAAAGGAAACCTAAGCTAGATTTTTTTTCTCAAAGATTTGGATTTTTTTTTTTCACAACAATGAGTAAAAGATTTTTTTTTAAAGGGAATTGCAGAGAGTAAAACCTAATCTAAAAATAAGATGATGTGCACTTAGATTTGTTTTCCGCGCTCGTTGTGTGCGTAGATCCCGTTCTTTTCTCGTTTTTCCAACGCATAAAAAAAAACAAAGTAGAGGCAAATGTGTCGGTGATGTTTTTAAAGATCGAAATCAAAGAAAATGACGTTGCCTCCCCAACAACGGTGCCATTTGAAGGAACCGTTCTCGCACGTTTTGAAAGTCATCGAAAATCGTAGTACAGTCGTGCAAAAATGTTTGTTAGAAATTAAGTTTGTAAAAATTACGAGACTTTGAGTCCTGGTCGTTCGTTTCTGGGAGACATTTGTTTACTTCTGAAATCGATCTTCTATTGCTCTACTTTGTTTAGAAACGCATGTCGGTTAGTGATTAACACGTATTTAGGTATGACATGCTTAGTTGCAAGAATATTAGGAGTTAGAAACAGGCAACATGAATCACGCAAATATAATAGCAATCAATAAGCTCATGGTGATTTCACAATATGGAGATATATATATAAAAGCATTTTTCATTCATTCAATGGGAGAGTTGTTTGCAACAAGAACTTTAGAGGAAAGCTTGTACATAAATGCTTGAAATTTAAACCTAGCTACCAGAAAATGACTGCATACAAGAATCAATGGGGGGATTTCGCATGCATCATTGGGGGAGAGATTAAGACTACGCTACTAAGCAGTAATAAAAGCAGTAAAACTATGAAGAGCATAAACTAAATCTAGTAGAATAAAGGGCATTCAGAGGTGGTCCCCGATGGCCTTGGAGTGGTCGGGAGAAGAATGAGGGGCGGCCAATGTAGCTTAGACCGACCCTTGGCGAGAGGTAGGGTTGATCCAGTATCCCAGCATGATGTTCTCCATGATGGTGGTGAGCTCGTGGAGGTGGAGTAGCTAACCTAAGTGAAGGTGGGCGTGTATGGAGCTAATGAGGTGAGTGGTGCCAATGAAACCAAGGGATGTGATTGGGTGCAAATGGCCACCCCTTAGGTCTTTTTATAGACCTAAGGGAATCTCTCTAGAGAATTATGGAATTCTCTAAAGAGGCCTATGGTGGGAGCTCGTGGGAGAGTGAGAGAGAGAGGATGGATGGTGGTTTTTAGATCCACCAAATGCGGATCTAAAAATTGAATGGCTCTTGGTTGCTAATTTTGGCAACCAAGGCAACCACACATGGTAGAGAGTTCTAGAGAACTCTAGGCTTGGTATTTTCGTGTGGATGGTGTGTGTGGGTGTGTGTGGGTGTGTGTGGGTCGAAATTTAGGTGGCTAGGTTGATTAGGTTAGGTTCTAGTGGGTTTAAGTCAAGGTATGTCTCAAATTAGGGTTATAAACCCTAATTCACTAAGTAAAGTGCAACTAAACTTAAT
Organism: Thalassia testudinum; assembly: GCA_037157565.1. Taxonomy (NCBI): domain Eukaryota; kingdom Viridiplantae; phylum Streptophyta; class Magnoliopsida; order Alismatales; family Hydrocharitaceae; genus Thalassia; species Thalassia testudinum. The sequence goes on along the minus strand of JAZHRO010000031.1, from coordinate 75,895,120 downwards.
ACAAGTTTAATTGGGTGTGTGGAAACTTAATTGAGAGTAAAACAACTCAATTAATTTAGGTCTATGTCAATTGGACTCTCACTGAGTCCAATTGGACAGTGCGTGCTAAGATCAGGGGTCAATTGGACTCAATGAGTCCAATTGAATAGGCTGATGGAATTGACTAAGATCCAAGTCAATTAGGTTTTGTAAGGACCTAATTAGGTCCTTAGGGAGGTATAGAGGTGATGTACTAGGGTTATGTCACCCTAATTTAGGTTCCTATGGGGTTGGAATTGGGTTTAGGGACCTAGAGATCCAAGATCAAGGCTTAAATCTCAAAACAGGAACTGGAGAGCAGTATCAGACATCTAATAATAGTGTCAGACATCTTATACTCAAAAATCAGAAGTCCAGACTTGTTGTCTGGACGTCCAATCAGAGTCAGGAGGGATTTTGGGTTTTGTTTTGGATATTCTGAAGAAATTAGACGTCTGACAAAGTGTCTGGACGTCCAATAACACTGCAGAAGTGGGTTTGAGGTGTGGGGGAGATGGCTAAGGGTTTTGGACATCCTATAACTTATCTGGACGTCCAAATAAGGGTTGGAACTAGGGTTTTAGGGCTTCCTAGGGTGTTGTGACGTAATCTAAGGGTGGCTAAGGCTTGGGGAAGTCTGTAGGCTATCCTAGGGCTAGGATGGACCTAAGCTCTTCACATTTTACTACTTTATTCCTACTTAATAGCATAGCAAACCTTTAAATCCCTTACATTATTATTCCTACATCTAATCTAAGCCTTCTACTCCAGCTCTGCTACAACTCCCATTATTCCTGATCCAGCTTCAGATCCAGCTCCTGATCAGCTTATTCCCTGCAATCGACATAATGCACTTAATCAGCACATTATAACATTATTTTATGCATAGCTAAAGGAAAAGCAATAAAGATGCAGATAATGCGTATGCATGCATGAGTAACCCTAACTTATGCTAAGTCCTAGCTTAATCTAGGTCAATTAAGACCTATGATTGCTGCGCAATCAACGACCTAAAAATCTGGTTCATCAAATCCATAAAGGCAGCAGAGGCATTAGTTAGCCCAAACGGCATGACCAAGAACTCGTAGTGCCCGTACCGGGTACGGAAAGCTATCTTGGAGACGTCGATCTCCCTGATTCTCAACTGGTGGTAGCCCGACCTCAGATCTATCTTGGAGAACATTGTGGCATCTCGCAACTGGTTGAAGAGGTCATCAATCCTCGGCAGCGGATACTTGTTCTTGATGGTGACCCTATTCAGCTGTCGGTAGCCGACACAAAGTCGCAGAGTACCGTCCTTCTTCTTCACAAACAACATAGGGGCTCCCCACGGGGATGCACTGGGCCTCACAAAACCCTTCTCCAACAGATCCTATAGCTGTGACTTGAGCTCTCGCAGCTCAAGCAATGCCATCCGATACGATGTAGTGGAAATGGAGCTGGTCCCCAGTACCAGTGAGATCTCAAACTCGATCTCACGCTTAGGCGATAATCATGGCAGCTCCTCTGGAAAAACATCAGGGCACCCGCAAACCACCAAAATACTCTAAAAGTCTACCACAGGACTAGGCTCTGCCACTACACAGGCTAAGAAGCCTTCACACCCCTGACTCAAAAGCCTCGCTGCCCGAAGCGCGGAGATGCATCTGAAACCTCCGTCGACCGGCTGCCCGTGAAACTCAAAGGGAGGCAACTCCAGTATGGAGAAGATGATCTTCCTCCTGAAACAGTCCACTGATTAGCCCATATTTGTGGGCTATTTAAGTATTTAAGTGCCTAGACATTAAGTTAATTCTAACATTTATTTAGCATACATTAGGATGTAAATAGATTAATTCATATTTCTGATTTAATTACATAATTCATGCATTGCATTCATAACTAAACGCATTTAGAATTAACTTAGAATTGCATTCATTTAATTAGTTAACCAATTAGGTGCATTGCATGCATTGTTTTAATTTAACATAGAAGTTAAGGGCTTATGTATAAATAATCATAATATTTTATTCTTTTATTTTTTTTTTCTCCTTTGCACAGGTAACTCCTCTGGCTTCAGCTCTGCCTCCTCCTCCTGTGCATCACATTTATGCTACGGCATTTTGAATTTGAAGTGATGGCCATGGCTACAAAAGGACGAGGGAGAGTTGCCTTGCTCCGGAGGCCACCACCCCTTGTCCATCATTGTGTTGAGAGGACCTTGCTGCTCTTCCATTCCATACCACTGGCCTCACCATGGCAGAATGACTCACCACCGCAGGCGTGTGGGGTGACAGCCCACACTGCCAAAGAGTCTCTGCAACTCTTCCTGCCACCGCTCCATCAGACACCACCGCGCGCACTCTCACTTCAGTTCTAGCCATCAGCCATCTGCGCACGCGCACCCTCACCACAGCCAGCGCACGCGCCAACAGTGCCTGTCCCCACTCTATCAGACCCATACATGCTTCCAGCCCAGCCTGCAGAACCCGTGCCTCCTCAACTTCTCCAGCGCACCCTGCCTCCAGCCCAGCCACCGCATGCCCGCATCTCCTCGCCTTAGCGCTTGCACGCACCTGCGCCATCATCTATAGCACCCTCTACAACACCTACAGTGGTGCCAACAGGACCACCGCGCGCGCCTGTGCGCTCTACAGAACCCGCGCCCACCTCTAGCACCACTGCACTTCCGCACCTCCTCTCACCCTCAATATGCGCTCCACGCGCTTTCATTCCCGCGCCCTCCTTGCAGACCTGCAGAGCCGCACCTCCCCACGCCATCACCCATAGCGCTCCCTGCAACACCTGCAGCTGGAGCCACCACCACGCCCACGTATGCCTGTGCGCTCTGCAGAGCGCCCAGCACCCACGCCTCCGCGTCTCCGTGCGCCTGCAACGCCCTCTGCACCCGCGTGCACCTTCACCAGTAAGCGCGGCCTGCAACAGGCTTCTCCACTGCCACCACTCCTCTCCTCTGGCAAGCCGGCTCTGGCCATCTCACAATGCATCGCTGCCACCACCGCGAAGGCCTCGCTTCAACCAACCTCTTGTAGGAGTAACTCCTCGATTGAACCTCTCTCCCATGCGCAAGGAGGAGAGAGGTAAAATACTTTATTTTTATGTTAATTAAAATTTACATTTGAATGCCATTGCCACCAAAATCAATTTTAATTTCTGATTATTTTATTATGGTGAAATTGTGACTACATACTCATGCTTTCTGATAATTACGTGGTTATTGATATTCACATGTTTTAACATTGGTTTTGGGATTAAAATGTGCACAAATTTTCTCTAATACATGTCAATTGAAAATTACATAAAATCATCACATATTTATTGAATATTTCAGTGAAAAAAAATTACACATATACCCTTATATTTTTTAGTTATTGTGCATCTTCTTTCTATCGCATTTCATGTCAAATTTGACTATGGGTTTCACACTTGATTGAAAGAATATGAAATAATCAAGATTTTATTGCATCATTGCCTCCCTGTGGACAGGACCCGCTCTTCTGTGAGTGGTAATTTTTATTGTAATTATTTTGTTAAGCGATTTTCCACCAGTTTGTTACTAAAACGACAGATCATCTTAATCACATTATTCGAAAGCGAAAATTGACTTATCAAATGGCGCCGTTGCCGGGGAGGCAACAGACGCAATAATTTCACCTGATTTCACTTCTGATTATTTCTCATTGCACAGTGATTTGACCTTTTTTTTTTGTGCGAGGAATTTGTGCAAGGAATTTGAGAGAGGCGACAAGCACATCGGGGAGAAGACTTCGACCTTGAGCGACACTTACATGCGAGGAAGACGAAGGAGACCTGGATTCTACCTCTATAGGAGATTTCCCATTTCATAAGTTTTATTTCTGTTTTCTCCCCGTTGTAGTAATTGGGGCTGATTGTTGGGAGCTTGTTCCCGTTTCTTTAGATTTAGGTTTTTAATTTATTTTGTGGATTGTTTACCCTTTATTTGCTTATGCATAAGTTGCTAAAAAAAAACAAAACAAAATAAAAAAAAATGAGTTGCCTGCCCTTAGGAAGAACCATTTAGGTCTGTATGAGCAGCCTCTAGATTTATTTCTCTGCATTGCGTGCATTCTCGCAACGTTGATTGCTGGAAGCAAGGTACGCGTTCTCTTACTTTGCATCCTATTCTTGATCACGCATTGCATTTGGACTTAATTCGAAGGCCACATAATTTGTCTTGAAGCGATCTAACAAGTGGTCACATATATTCTTGAAAAAGGACTAATTAAAGGAGGGACATCTAAAAATCAATGACTTGATTTTCAAACGTGGTGTGTGATTCAAAATTAAAAATCTTTTTGCGGTGTATGCACACTTATATCTTTTGCACCATGGCACGTATTTAGACACTCCTAAGTCTTGGAATCACTAGGACAAGAGCCCTCCTACCGTTGGATTCTGAAGTGTTCGGAACTTGAGATCAAAGGTTTTGAAAATTCGAAGAGGGGGATACCCTGTCACGGATTTTTAGGGGTAGTTGAGAAGCACCGTGAAAGCAAAGCTTCAAAGGAAGGCTTAGGCCTACTTGCATCCCTCGATTTTCCATCTTTGGATTTGCTTTACCATTTGAGATTTAGGGAAGAACACCTAAGCTCCAACTAGGTCTTTTTAGGAACTTTGAAGGTTGACAATAGGTGCGTAATTAATTGGGCAACTTGCTTTGTCACCTACAATTTGAACTAAAGTCAAAAGCCTAAATTTGTAAAGACCGAACAAGTCCTTTTGAATTGTGTTTATAGTGCATGCTTGGTAGGCGATCTCTTAGGAGACAACTTGTGTTTGATCCTAAACCTGAAAGAATCTTAAGAAGAAACCTTCCAAGGGTAGAAATGGATGGTCAAAGGAGCCTTAAGGAATATATCATTCCAACCAATCAAGTTGGCCCTGCACTACGTAGACCTAGAGGGGACAATCCTTATGAGATCAAAAGCAGTACCATATCCTTGCTGCCCTCCTTTTATGGTACTGCTAGGGAAGACCCTTACAGGCATATAGAGGAATTCACCAAGGTCTGTTCTATGGAGAAGCTGCAGGGTGTTACTGATGACGCTCAAATGCGAACCCTCTTTCCCTTCTCCCTTAGGGACAAAGCCAAGTATTGGTATCACACCCTTGATAATATTAACACTTAGGATGCCCTGAAGTAGGAGTTTTTGAAGAAGTACTTCCCCATGAGCAAAACCAATCACTTTAGGAGGGAAATTATGAGTTTTGTTCAAAAGGATGCGGAAGCTTTCCGTGATGCGTGGAAGCTCTTTAACGACTTGCTGAGACTTTGCCCACATCACTAGGTGCCTAAATGGCAACTGGTTGAAACGTTCTATACCAGACTTAATGATTCGCATAGGCAAACTATGGATGGTGCCTGTGCAGGAACCTTTCTATCTAAGACTGAGGATGAAGCTTGGAACCTTTTTGATACTTTAAGTGAGAATTCTATTCACTTGAATTCTGCCTACATGGATAGAAAGCCCACTCTCATGCAAAGAAAGTTGGAGGCGAATGAGGCAAGGGACACCCAGAATTTAGCCTATCAGATTCAATTATTGAATCAAAACATAGAAAGGCTTATGTCGAACCCAAGTCCATTCGTATCTAACACCTCCACATCCCAAGCTTCCGAATGCTCAATTTGCCAAGGCAATACACACGCCACTGTGGATTGCCACTTGGCCTCCCAATTCCCTGAGCTTGTACAAGCGGATCTGAATGCTGCTCAAGGGTTCCGTCCTAGACCTCGTAATGACCCTTTTTCCAACACTTATAATGAGGGATGGAGGAACCACCCAAACTTTTCATAGAGACAAGGAAATGTCTCAAATTCAGGGAATTATAAACCACAATCCTTTCAAAACCATCAAATGAACCAACCTCAGACCTTTTCCCAACCTAAGACCTTTGAGATGGATGAATTGAAGGCGATGTTGAAAACTATGCAAGAAAGTCAAAGTGCCATCATCCAATCTCATGACAAGGCTATACATGAGATGAAATCACAAATAGGACACCTTGTTGAGGCCATTAGACAGAGGGAAACTGGGAAGCTCCCCAGTGCTGCTGAGGAGAATCCTAAAGGAAAAGGGATTGTCTTTAGGGAGCATGCTCAGGCGGTGACTATTCTGAGGAGTAGGAAAGAAATTTCCAAACCCGATGCTCTCACAATCTCACCCCCTAAAAAACCATCCACCCCAACTTTCACCCCCACCGGAGAAGACTTGCCCAAATCTTCTTCACTTGAAATCACCTCACCGGAAGAAGTTGCCCCTGTTCCACCCCTTACTTGACATGACAACCCTTCCACCCAGAGATCAAGAGTGCCCTTTCCAGAGCGCTTATCCACCTTTGGGCAGACTTTTGCTAGCTCATCTGGAGCCAAAGATAAGACAGATGAGATCATGGAAACTTTCAAGCAAGTGCAAATTAACCTGCCTTTGCTTGAAGCTATCAGGCAGATTCTGTCTTATGCCCGCTTCTTAAAGGACCTGTGCACGAAAAAGCGGCAATCTAGGAAACAGGTCCAATCAAAAGTTTTCCTGCCTGATTCTGTTAGCTCAATTGTTCAACATGGCACACCCCCGAAACTTAAGGACCCAGGAGCCCCATACATCTCAGTAGTTATTGGTGACTTACAAATTGATGAGGCTCTACTTGATCTGGGTGCGAGGGTGAACATCCTTCCGAGCTACGTGTATGAACAACTTGGGGGAGGCAATTTGAAGCCTAGCCCTGTAATTCTTCAAGTTGCTGATCAATCACTTAAGACACCACGGGGAATTTTGGAAGAAGTCCTCGTAAGAGTGTAGGATTTCTTCTTTCCCGTTGACTTCTTAGTTTTGGACACCGACCCTACTAACAAGCCAACCAAACCCCCATCATTTTGGGCCTCCCCTTCCTTGCAACCTCGCATGCTTCAATCAATTGCAATACTGGGGCATTGAAAATGGGCTTTGGGAACAGGAAAATCCGGCTTAATGTGTTTGATGCTTACAAACAAGTCGGACTTGAGGATTGTTCTCAAGTTGAGGTGATAGATGACCTGATTGAAGAGGCAACCCCTGCAATGGTATGTGATGACCCCCTTCAGCATGTTATGCAAAATGAGCATTCCCATCTCTTGGAGAAATGTGAAGGGGATATACTAGAACTTGAGGAATTGCTGAGTGTTTCTGCTGAGTCTCTTCCCCCATCATCTCTGCCTAAGGTAGATCTGCTACATGAGATGGGGACATCTATTATGAAACCCTCAACCATACAAGCCCCCGACCTTGAGTTGAAACCCCTCCTTGACACTCTCAAGTACGTTTTCCTAGGTGCCAATGATACGCTTCCCATTATCATTTCGGCTGTGCTATCTGAGACACGGGAGGGAGCCCTGATTGAATGCTTGTCTAGGCACAAGGAAGCTATTGCTTGGAGCATTACTGACATTAAAGGTATAGACTCTACACTCTGCATGCACCACATTTATACTGATGATTCCATCAAGCCATTTAGGAACATGCAGAGACGTCTGAACCCTAATATGAGGGACGTGGTCAAAAAGGAAATCCTGAAGTGGTTGGACATTGGGATCATATATCCCATTGCAGATAGTAAATGGGTAAGTCCTATTCATGTGGAGCCAAAGAAGGCAGGCTTTACTGTGGAATTCAACGACCAAGGTGAAGAAGTTGTCACTAGACCCTTAACTAGATGGAGGGTCTGTATTGATTACCGCAAGCTGAACACCGCTACCTAGAAGGATCACTTTCCCTTGCCTTTTATTGATCAAATTCTTGAGAAATTGGCAGGGAATAAGTATTATTGCTTTCTCAATGGATATTCTGGGTACAACCAGGTGGCAGTCTTTCCTGATGACCGGGAGAAGACATTCATGAGTCCTTATGGTACTTTTGCATTCAGGGATATGCCGTTTGGATTATGTAATGCCCCTGCAACCTTCCAACAGTGTATGATGTCTATTTTTTTGGACATGATTGACGAGTGTGTTGAAGTGTTTATGGATGACTTCTCCATTTATGGCTAGTCTTTCGACCAATGTCTCTTGCACCTGGAGAATGTGTTGAAGCGATGTAAGGAGATTGGTTTAGTCCTCAGCTGGGAGAAAAGTCATTTCATGGTACAAAAAGGAATTGTACTTGGGCATGTTGTATCCGAGCGAGGTTTGGAAGTAGATAAAGCCAAGATTGATTCTATTTCCAAACTCCCATTGCCCACAAACGTCAAACATATTAGATCCTTTCTGGGTCATGCCGGCTTTTATACGCGCTTTATTAAAAATTTTAGTAAAATTTCTAGGACACTTTGTGACTTGTTGGCGAAGGAATCTTCCTTCAATTTTGATTCAAAGTGTGCCGAGGCCTTTCAAACTCTGAAGGAGGCCTTGATCTCTGCACCTATTCTCCAAGCTCCTTATTGGACACTCCTATTTGAGCTGATGTGTGATGCTTCAGATTATGCAGTGGGAGCAGTCCTTGGACAAAGGGTTGAGGGAAGACCTCATGTGCTGCATTATGCCAGCAAGACTTTAACCGAACCTCAGCAAAACTACACTGTCACTGAAAAAGAATTACTTGCTGTAGTTTTTGCTCTAGAGAAGTTTAGGTCTTCTCTGCTTGGGTCTAAGGTGGTTATTTTTACTGATCATGCGGCAGTGAAACATCTCATTGCTAAGAAAGATTCTAAGCCACATCTGATTAGGTGGATCCTACTCCTTCAAGAATTTGACCTGGAGATACATGAAAAGAAAGTAGAAAATGTTGTGGCTGACCACCTGTCTCACCTTCCACTTAATGACTCTCTTTCTGGAGACATTCGCGAGACATTTCCCGATGAAACTCTGATGGCAATAACACCAACTTTACCTTGGTATGCAGATACCGTAAATTACTTAGTCACTGGACAAACTCTTGGCTCTTGGGATGAGCAAAACAGAAAGAGATTCATTTCCCAAGCAAGATATTTTCATTGAGAAGAGCCATAATTATTTAGAATTGGACAAGACCAAGTATTGAGACGTTGTGTACCTGAAAAGGAACAACAAAGTGTGCTGAGTTTTTGCCATGAACTTCATTGTGGAGGACACTTTGGTGCTAAGAAAACTACTTTTAAGGTTCTCCAGTCCGATTTTTGGTGGCCTTCCTTATTTAAGGATTCTAATAATTTTGTTAAGGCCTGTATTAGATGTCAATAGACTGGAATGATTGGGAAGAGGAATGAAATGCCTCAACACCCTATTCAATCTGTTGAAATTTTTATGTGTGGGGAATTGACTTTATGGGGCCCCTTCCCGTCATCCCATGGTTATGAATATATCTTGGTGGCAGTTGATTATGTCTCTAAATGGATAGAGGCCATTCCTACGTGCACAAATGACCACTCTGTGGTTTTGAAATTTGTGAAGGCCAATATCATATCTCGTTTTGGCTACCCCAAGACCATTATAAGTAATAGGGGACCTCATTTCCGAAACCACCACTTCAATCGGCTAATCAGGAGTCTGGGAGTGACTCACAAGGTCGCTACCCCTTACCATCTGGTGAACGTACGAATTGCTACACTAACATGTTTGGTTTGGAAGACCTATTGTTGTAGTTTGAAAGCGAAGAACTCGTGTTCAACAAATAAAATTTATACAGAAATTGAAATTTCCGGGTCGAACATAGGGAGGCGATCGTTTGGTTTAAAAACTACGCATTTGTTTTTATTTGTCACAAAGTAATTCAATTTAAAACTATCTAATTATTTACAATAAATAGAAGAGAGAGACAGAGTAAGAGAGAGAGAGAATATTACAACAGAAATCCAAACGAGATGTAGAATAAATAGGGAATTCATCATTAAGGAGATTGTTTGTTTCACTATTACAACTAGAAAGCAGAAAATAATTACACTAGAAAGCGATAAATTTACTCTAGAAAGCATTAAAAGAATGGAGGGAGAAATGTCCTCCTCGACGATTGCTTGGAAGACGAGCAGAATTACTCTAGAAAGCAGTAAATCTATACTAGAAAGCAGTAAAAAGAATAGGGAGAGAGATATCCTCCTCGACAGTCGCTTGGAGGACAAGTCGGATGGGACGACGCCTGGACGAAGGAGGACGAAGCAGGATGAAGGAGGACAAAGCAGAAGAACGAGAATGGGGTAGCACGTCATCGTCGTCGCGGGATCCACTTCCGAAGGGGAATGAAAATTTGGACTTTATCTCGCAAGAAGTATCCCGGGTGTGGGATAAGCTTCTCTTGAGCTTTGGAGAGGTAGAGAAGAGAAGGAAGGGATGAGAATTTCGTGTGGAGGGGGTCTCCTTTTATAGTTGCAAGGAGTGGGGGCAAATTTGTCATTACATCTTTAAAACATTAAATAAAGGGTCTTTAGTGACTGATAAAACCGTCTCTAAAGCCCCAACGTGGGCGTAGTGGCTGCTGCCCGCGCGCACCTGCTCATCTGCTAGCGCTCAACGCACGCCGCACGTTCAGCCATCCACAGCCGTCCGATCGCGAGATCAGACAGCCCAGATCACGCCTTTGCCCGCTCGCTACGCACTCGCCCCAACACATGCTACGTCACGTGAGGTGCGGGCGTGCAATAGCGCGTCAACGCTATTGAGCGCGGACGGTCGCCCGATCAAGATCCAATGCTCGCCCGCACTCGCTCGCCCGCACTGTGCGCCCTCTCACTGCGGCTCGAACCCGCATCTTATGAACGCGGAGCGCCTCGCGATTGCTGCGCTGCGGAGCGCGGATGGTCGCACGGATGATTTCAACGCGCCGCATCCACAACCATTGGATCGAGATCCAACGGCGGAGAGGTGCGGATGCGGGGGACTTCAGTGGTTGTGTGCGGGCATTTGGGTGGCCAAGATGGCACCACATGGTGCCATCTTGGCCATCCATCTTCTGGATGATGTAGATGGCACCACGGGTGTCGGATTGACTTGATTTTTACGTCGTTAGGCTACGATCGTCAATTCGATTCCATCTGTGCGGTTGGATTTGTCATTTGAAGTGTGGATTTACACCATCCTGGTCCTTGATCTTCTAGGGTTCCCCGATCACTATCTAATGCTACAGATGCCTGATTAGGGTGATCTTGGAGTATTTGAACTCCAATCGTCGCCCTGATCACATCTGTACGGTTGGATCTTCGATCCGAGGCCCCGATAAAAAGTTTACCCTGTCCAAGCACATAAAAGGAGACAATTAACCTCCATTTTATTCAAACTACTCTAAATGCAATATGATGCATGTTATGCAATATTTATAGCATGCAGTGCAATCCTATGCTTAAGAACATGCATAAATAGACATCTTAAGTAGTGTAAATGTGTTTACATCACCATCCCAAGATGAGTGGCCAGGTTGAAGTGTCAAATAGGGAGATAAAAGATATTTTGGAAAAGACTGTTAGACCTAATAGGAAAGACTAGTCCCAAAAGCTCGATGATGCTTTGTGGGCATATCGAACAGCCTATAAGACCCCTTTGGGTACTTCTCCTTTTCGGATTGTGTATGGGAAAGCATGCCATTTACCTATTGAGTTGGAACATAAGGCACTTTGGGCTATTCAAAGTGTTAACATGGATTTAGAGAAGGCGAGTAAGGCACGACTTCTGGAATTAACTGAGCTTGAGGAGCTGAGGAAAGATGCTTATGACACCTCTCAAGCTTATAAAAAAAGAACTAAGGTCTTGCATGATAAGTATATACTTCGAAAGACCTTTAATCCCAACCAACAAGTCTGGCTTTTCAATTCCAGACTTAAAACTTTTTCCTGGGAAGTTAAAATCTCGTTGGGATGGGCCTTACATAATCACTAAAGTGTTTCCGCATGGAGCTGTGGAGACTAAAAGCCCTTCCTCTTCAGCAACTCCCTTTATCGTCAACGGTCAACGGTTAAAACCATACATTACTTTGGATGGCCATCTGGTTGACGAGGTCACTCTTGAGGAGCCTTAGCTCCTACCATTCTCCACCTCAGGTAATATCTTCCTTTGACTATTTTTGTTTCCAATGAGGACATTGTTTGAACCAGGCATAGGGAAGAGGACCTGAGGCATTTTGTTTATAGCATGTCTACATTTTGCATTCATTCATGCATATTGCATTTAAAAAAAAAAGTTTTGAGCTTAATTGGCTAGGTCTTGCATTCTTAAGCAAATCAGAACTCTAGGTTAGACTAAGTTGATTCTAGGGTCGAACTTTAGAAGCTAAATGAGCTACTAGTTTTAGACCTTTAGGGTCCCTTGTGGACTTAAAAAGTTAAGTAGGAGTTAAGTTACGGACCATTCCTCAAGAGGTTGAGGAAGGAAAGCTAGAGTTGAGTTAAAAGGTGGGGTGGTACCTGGAGTCTTGTTCTACCTTTTGGTTTACGGGTCCTTATAACCCTAGCATCCAAATTTCACACACTTGGTCTGGTGTAAGTAAGTAATCAACTTAATTCCTTTCTTAAAAGAGATTTGGTTCTCATAATTTTGACTTAGGAGAGGCTTGAAAACACAATTTGATTGGATGAGTTCCCACCGTAGGAGAAGTGGAGTATATACTCACCTTGAGGATGCGATGATAACATATTACCTCCTCGGCGCTTGTTTCTTAGGATATCCATCCTACTGGGGGCATGTAAGCTCATTGTGCGGTTCAAGTACCATGGGCGGCCCTATCTCGAAGTGCCGATTGCCAAAGGCCTGAATTCGCTTAAGAAATCCATGGACGATACTATCTCGAAGTGTTGATTGCTAGGAGTTCTTGGGGTCTTTATGGGTGGTGCTATCTCGAAGCATCGAAAGCCAGGAACCCTTCGAGGTACAGTGATAGGGACAATGAATCCGACATAGACCGTGTTGATAGCTGATCCGAGGATAGACTTAGAGGAATTAGAAAAAAAAAATCCTTTTTCCTTTAACTCAAATAACTCAGACCAACGCACATGCACGGATGCTTTAATCTCAGGGATCAATAAACCTTAGGGTAGAGTCAGAAATCAGGGAAACTTGTGCCTGCAACCTATCTTTAGCTGACCTAGTCTGTAACTTAGCAACTACTTGAGAACCTTAGGTCTAAAGTTTGAACTTAATATGTTTCTAAAGGAAGATCGATTGGGTTGGCTAGTCTACTTAGAGTGCTAGGTTTTGCTTGGATTTGCTAGGGACTAGCAAAAACAAGCAATTGGGGTATTTGATTAGCCCATATTTATGGGCTATTTAAGTATTTAAGTGCCTAGACATTAAGTTAATTCGAACATTTATTTAGCATGCATTAGGATGTAAATAAATTAATTCATATTTTTGATTTAATTACATAATTCATGCATTGCATTCATAACTAAATGCATTTAGAATTAACTTAGAATTGCATTCATTTAATTAGTTAACCAATTAGGTGCATTGCATGCATTATTTTAATTTAACATAGAAGTTAAGGGCTTATGTATAGATAACCATAATATTTTTTTTTTCTCTCCTTTGTACAAGTAACTCCTTCAGCTTCGGCTCCGCCCCCTCCTCCTACGCATCACATTTATGCTACGGCATTTTGAATTTGAAATGATGGCCGTGGCTACAAAAGGAGGGAGAGCTGCCATGCTCCGGAGGCCACCACCCCATGTCCATCGCTGTGTTGAGAGGACCTTGCTCCTCTTACATTCCATACCACCGGCCTCACCGTGGCAGAACGACTCACCACCGTGGGCATTTGGGGTGACAGCCCACACCGCTAAAGAGTCTCTGCAACTCTTCCTACCACCGCTCCATCAGACACCACCGCGCGCGCTCACTTCAGTTCCAGCCATCAGCCATATGCGCACGCGCACCCTCACCACAGCCAGCGCACATGCCAGTAGCGCCTGTCCCTGCTCCATCAGACCCACACGCGCTTCCAGCCCAGCTTGCAAAACCAGCGCCTCCTCAACTTCTCCAGTGCACCCTGCCTCCAACCCAGCCACTACACACCCGCATCTCCTCACCTTAGCGCCTGCACTCACCCGCGCCATCTTCTGCAGTGCCCTCTGCAGCACCTGCAGCTGCGCCAACAGGACCACCGCACACGCATGTGAGCTCTGCAGAACCTGCGCCCACCTCCAGCGCCACTGCACTTCCGCACCTCTGCTCGCCCACAATGTGAGCTTCACACGCTTTCACGCCCGCACGCCAGCAGCCCGCTCTCCAGCCTTCACGCCCGCGCCATCCTTGCGGGCCTACAGAGCGGCACCTCCCCCCGCCATCACCCACAGTGCTCCATGTAGCACCTGCAACCGGTGCCACCACCACGCCTACACATGCCTGTGCGCTCTGCAGAGCGCCCAGCACCCAAGCCTCCGCATCTCCACGCGCCTGCAATGCCCTCTGCACCCAGCACGCCTTCCCCAGCAAGCGCGGCCAGCAGTAGGCTTTTTCACCGCCACCACTCCTCTCCTCTGGCAAGCCGGCTCCGGTCATCTCACGACGCATTGCTGCCACCACCGCGAAGGCCTCGCTTAAACCAACCTCTTGTAGGAGTAACTCCTCGATTGAACCTTTCTCCCATGCGCAAGGAGGAGAGAGGTAAAATACTCTGTTTTTATGTTAATTAAAATTTACATTTGAATGCCATTGCCACGAAAATTAATTTTAATTTATGATTATTTTATTATGGTGAAATTGTGACTGCATACTCATGCTTTCTGATAATTGCGTGGTTATTGATATTCACATGTTTTAACATTGGTTTTGGGATTAAAATGTGAACAAATTTTCTCTAATACATGTCAATTGAAAATTACATAAAATCATCACATATTTATTGAATATTTCAGTGAGGAAAAATTACACATATACCCTTGTATTTTTAAGTTATTGTGCATCTTCTTTCCATCGCATTTCATGTCGAATTTGGCTATGGATTTCTCACTCTATTGAAAGAATACGAAATAATCGAGATTTTATTGCATCATTGCCTCCTTGTGGACATGACCTGCTCTTCTGTGAGTGGTAATTTTTATTGTAATTTTTTTGTTAAGCGATTTTCCACCACTTTGTTACTAAAATGGCAGATCATCTTAATCACATTATTTGAAAGCGAAAATCAACTTATCATCCACCAGGGCATGATAGGCGGACAGCCAGTCCATCCCTAGGATCACACCAAAATCCTCCATCTGTATCACAATCATGTCAGTGGGGAGGCTATGTTCCCAGATACTGACCTCACAGTTCTTGTAGACCTCCTCAGCTACAAACAACTGGCCACCTAGGCCTCTGATCACAAATGGATCCTCTAACAGTATACTGCCCTGCATCAAACTAACGGCAAAACTCATAGCGACGAAGGAGTATGTGGTGCCAAAATCAAAAAGTACGTACACTAATCTGCCAGAAACAGTAACCATACCTGCCACCACTGAACCCGTAGCCCTAGCATCTTTGTGTGTCAGGGCGTTGATACGTCCCTCAGTCCTCAGTGTAGACGAAGCAGCTACACTCTGGGTCGAGCGAGCAATAGTTGGCCAGTACCCTCCTCATGACTGTTGCCCTCCCCCACGCCCCTGGTGACCACGACCACCAGCTCGGCCTCTAGCTCTCGGTGCGGGGAGCATCTGTTGTGCTCTGGCCCTAGATGGGCAATCCCTCCTGATGTGGCCCGGCTAGCCACACTGGTAGCAGAGGGGTACATGCCTTTCTCCCTCAGTGGGTCCCTGCTAGCGGCTAGGCGGGGTCCGGTGCTAGCAGCTAGCCCCTGTCTAGGGCCCCCAAAGGCCACTGAAGACCTCACAAAATGAGACAGCTCTCCTGTGGGCACCATGTGCATCCTCTCCCGACGACCCTGTGAGTACTCTGGCTAGTAGGGCCTCTTCCGTCCACTATCAGTGTCTAGCGTGGCCGGGTTAGTCTCCTCATAAGTCATGACTACCTCAGCCACATGAGAGAAAGTGGCAGCTTCAGGGGTTTGACATACCCCCGAATAGCAGGTCAGAGCCCCTCAGTAAACCTCCACAAGCGCTCCTTCTCAGTAGACATAGCTATTGAGGCGAAATGCGACAGCTCCAGAAAACGTGTGCGGTACACGCTAACCATCAACGTCCCCTGGCGGAGAGTGTGGAACTCTCGCCTCCTCTGGTCCTACCAGGTCTGCGGAAAGTACTACTCGCAGAAGAGAACCACGAACTGGTCCCACGTCGTCTCTCTCCCCTCCTAGCCTCTAACTGCCCTCCACCACCTGTGTGCTGTGCTCTATAGTTGGTACTTGGTAAATCCCACGCAGCACTTTGCAGGAGGGAGAAGGGTGTAGAATACCTTCTCTATTTGCTCCATCCAGTCCTCTACCTCAGACAGGTTCTCATCCCCCTTGATGGAGGGGGGCTTAAGCTTCCGAAACTGTCCGAAAAGCTCGTGGTGCAGCTGCAGTGGGGGAACGGGCACGCCTCCAGGAAATGAGGGCTCGTGCTTAGAAGTGCCAAAGTGCGGTGGGGGTGGTGGAGGACCACCCCCTTCCCTTCCTACTCGTCTGGCGCTGCGACGGTCTCTCTGTCCCACCGAGGACTCCCCCTCCACGTCCTCAGGGAGAGGTGCCTATGGAGGCTGGTGGAGCTCCTCCAGCATAATGTCTCTGATCAGTTGGGCGAGATCCTGGGTCTGAATGCTTGGGAGAAGAGGTGAGTCAACTGGTACTTCAGGTCCGGCACATCTGCCCCTCCAACCTCGTCCACAACCGCGACCACGGCCTACCTCGAGAACTCCCCGAAGAGGCATCTCCTGCAAGGAGACGCGAAAGATAGAACAAGAGTGTCAACAATACCGGATTACATCGAGAAAAAGACTCGAAAACAAATATCAAAGCGATATGTTGTGGTGGCTATCCTAGTTATATGCACGTGAGTGGTTATTCTCAAGCCAATTGATTCATTTCTCAGGATGACCTTGCTCTAATACGATCTTGTTATGACCCGGTTCCCATATCCCTACAGGACCCAAGACCGACTTGCCTCAACTAATTCTAAGGCCTAGTCGTCCAACAAGAAGTAACCAAAAGCAGGAAAAATAAACCACATTCACTCATGCAATATAACTAAGCAGAAGAAAAGTACGAAGTAGTAAAGAAACTAGAATAATTGTCTCAGTACATGCCACCACAACAACAACAGAAAGCGGAAAGGAAACAGAAGTAGCAGAAACAGTAAACTAAGTATCCATTACTCACTACAATAGTAGGGTAAACAAAAGTGCTAAAAGAACGACTACGGCTGAACTTGACTGGGCCCAGCACCCTCTGTAGCAGGAAACTCGGGCTGCTCAACTCCTGGTCCTGAACAGTGTTATGAAAAGACAGAGTCAGCGAACGTTGAGTACAGTGGTGTTTATATTATTTAAGTACAAGTACAGTAAAAACAACAACAGATTTAATTCTCATTTCTATTTATCTCATTTATGTGTTTCAGCTTCATCTATTTCTCAAAGTATCTAGGTATTTCTAGATCTTGTATGTTCCACGTCGAAACGATCTTGATTATAGTCTTTTCCGTAGAGTAAAAGCTACACGTGGTGCTCTCCTGGCTGGGATAGTCTCCCGTAGTAGTCCTACACCTAATCAACCACCCCGAGGTCACTGTCAAGACGTAGCGGTGACTACGGCATGAGTGATAAGCGCACGAGTAGCTACCTCGCACTGATACGCGGTCAGTCGTTTCTGCTAGCGGGTATGCCCAAAGTACATTGCAGAACAGTATAGGGCCTTGCCCTCTCAGAACAAGGGTCTCGCCCCTCCACAGTCCGCGCACCCTCGTCATACTACCCCAGTTTGCCTAGAGGGCCTAACAAAGTCGATGTAGGGTGGCTAGTTGAACCCTAAGCCCTGTGGGGTGGCTAGCTCCCTCCCTACACTAGTAGCTCACCTCGGTACCACGTACGCGAGGACCAACAGGAGTCGGTGTAGAGTGGCCAATCCTAACCGCGACTCTCAACCCAAGGGAGGCTAGCTCCGCTCTACACTAAAAGGGGACAGTTGCTTTCCTTGGTACCACGTACACAAGGGCCAACACACTTCCCATCTACATTCCAGATTCCATTTATCCACAGGAATTCTAACTTCTAATTCCCCGTAGGGTGCATGCTCATGTTCACCTTAATTATCTAGATCCAGATCTCATGTTTCAAGATTCGTTCCTCATCCATATGCAGGCAGCTCGTGTTTCCATAATTCAATTCTCAAAAACATGCAACTAGTGGTTTCACAGGTAATTTCTCAATTATATACAGGCAGCTCGTATTTTAACATGCATCTCGTAATTATATTAAAGTCATTTGCTGATAATTTATCTTAACCATGCATTCAAGTAAACAAACAGGCTCATTCATTTCTATCCTAGGGTCATTCCATATCCTAGAGTTGAATCCGACTATTCCAACCAAGTACATTCTTATTTAAATATTAACAACTGAGTTAAACCACTCTACCGGGTATCATAGGAGGAATGGGGGCCTGTGCCACAGATCTCGTCGTCTCTGCGGGCCCCTGATAAGCCACTGGCTGGTAACCTATACCAGTGACCAATGTACATTAGACGAGCTCAAAACAGTAGATACTCAACACGAACACGTAGAGGAACTTTAGTGAAAAATAATGGTACTTCGTTTGTGGAAATTCAATTCCGTTTGGGCCTTAAATATGCTAAAAACATGGTTACTGATCAAAATCAGACATCTGGGACTAATCCCAGACATCTTAAAAGATGTCAAAACTCACCTTGTGTTTCCTATGGCTGATCAGACGTCCAGACTTCCTCTGCGACCATCTGGGGATAGTTCCAGATGTCAGACAAGGTCTCCAGTCATCTGGAAGCACCTCCGGACATCTAGTGATGTGATCAAACGTCCAAAAGTACGTACGAAAGCATACCGCGCGCCTTCCCAAAGCCTGCACCTGTGTACGGTTGCCCGCAAGCACCAGACGTCCAGGTGCCTCGCCAGTCATCTGGACTTTACTCCAGATGTCTAATACTGGAAAACATCTAGTATCAGAACCTCCTCGTAGCTCGCTCCGCTCGCACGTCCACCCGCAGCAGCAGCTCCCCACCATTGTCCTCCTCGCGTGCACGCGTCCGCCGCCGGCCGTGCGAGATCCGCCGAGCTCCCGAAGGTCCTCCGACCTTCGACGCTCTCTTCCTTCCTCTCTCTCGTTCTCCCTCGCTCGCCCCGCACTCGCCACTCTCGTCTAGCCTCATCACAGCCGCACAGGAAGCACTGGAGGTGGTGGTGACTAGTGGTGAGGGGATGGGGAGAGAGAAACCTCTGCGTGTGAGTGGTGCGAGGAGAGAGAAACCTCTGCGTGTCGCCCGCGTGTAGAGTGCGAAGCGCAGTACGAAAAATCTCACTTTCAGATGTCCGGGTACATGTCCAAACATCTGGACAAACGTCTAACTGAAACCTCAGACGTCTTAACCGGCTAAAAATGTAATGGGTCATTACAACCAAAGCCAGAGAGGCAGTGAAAAAAGTACAGCAGGCCTGCGCCCCAATAAATGCTGACAATGGCAACCACTATTAATATCCTAGTAACGTGCGTACAATTCTCAAAGCATCGTATCAGGGACCCGATCCGCTGAGAAGATTCCGCTGGGAGCCCGAGCCCGATCTGCTCAGGAGATCTCGCTGGGGGCCCGATCCCAATGCTATAAATATATGGGAAGGCCCTCAAGGCCTCCCCCAAGTAATCCATGAGAGGCAATCCAATAGAAAAACTCTGAGAAATTGTAATCCTCCATTTTTAGTGGATTTTACCGAAAACTTACTCTCTCCCCAAACATACACCCCTTGCAGTGGAACTGGGTTACCAATCTCGTGTCTCTTGCATGTAATTGTTTGTTTGTGGCTATGTTACGTTTCCAACATCAAATAAATTCTTTGATGGCCTCCCCGGGCCTTGACGTCAGCTCCCAGGGCTCATCAAGCTTGAAAAGCAATTATGCACCTTAAACACTCATTTGCTCCCAGCACTCTTGATACACCCTCATTCTTTGCATCTCGATCTTCATCAAGTTCCAAGTAACATTGATCTTAATTTTTATATCAAGGGAGGCTCTAGGAATATTTATATCTTGAGTTTACATCTTGTACTTAATTTGTATTTTTGTTTTGCTAAGTACTAAGTTGGCATCCAATTCTTCACTTTCTTCTTAGCGATTGGAAACTTAGGCTGAGGTAACTCATTAATTACCTTGATTTTTTATTAATGGATATTGAGTCTCTTGGGTAAAGAGAATCATATTCAAAATCATAAGTTGGGAGACATAGGTAGAGACTCTTATCCAATGAGGTTTTCCTTTATAAATTTTGTACCTCAATTTGTAGTTTGCTATTGTTATTTCATATTAGGTTTTATACCACGCTATGCAATACCCCCTCTAATGTTCTAGTGTGCTTAAGATCCTACAGGTTCTACACTCATCCCTCTTTTATTGAAAGAAAGGTTCAATAGTATCTCACATCTCCTCAACCTGTGTGACCATCATACAAATCTCCAAAAATCCATTTTATGCCAACCAATTAGTAAGGTTTTGACAAGAGACAATTTAATGAAGGAATTTTCAAGAGGGTTCTTATTGTGGAGTCATTCCATTACCTTAAGTCCAAGCATGGTGGAAAATGGGGATGCTTCTCATGACATAGCTATTTATTAAAAAATCTATACAGCGGTTTTTAACAAAAGCACAATTAATCCTCATGGCCAAAAAGGTTATAAGATGAATAGAATAAAGAAATCTTCTCATAGTGGACTTTCTAACCAATCTTCTACAAAATTATTAAGAGTAAAAATCTTGCAAGGCCACGATTTTCCCGTATCTCTACCTCAATATAAACACTGGACCTACATAAAAAATGGAATGATCCATAATATGAAGGCACCAATTTACTTTGTGATGTAGAGCAAGGTATCTTCATGTACCAAATGGAAATTGATAACTAGAAAACCTACCTAAACCAAAGTGCAATAAATCAAGGAATCTATATTCTAAATAAGCGTAGCTATCTAATGAAGTGGAAATGGGCTCTATCAATCACAATGGACCCTAGCAAGAAAATTTTATAAAATTGCTTAATGCAATCACGAAGAAGTCAATGCGAGGCATTCAAATGACTTAAAGAGTTATCATGTGGTTCATGCTCACTTAAAAAGTAAATTTGTGAGTACCATGTTAGTAAGCTTAGTAAACCATTCAAATGCTTCATATATATGTTCTTCCATCTTAGCAACCTCCTCAATGGTGAAGGAGGTAAAATAAACTCCATCCACAACGATACGGCATTCCCAGAGAAGATTTTCCTTCACGGAGGAGAGCAATGAGCCCTTCTGAAGCATATTGGCGAAAAAGGCATGTTGCACTTCAATCTTGTTATCCTTTTACCAGATGGAGGCTCAAGTGGAGTAGGTAAAGCTGATAGAGCAGGATTATCTCAAGCATTGACTTCCCATCCTTGCTAGAGCTATCATGCATGCAGAAAGGAGTGACCGAGCCATAGGACTTCCTTGTAATGAGTCCCCTCAAGTAAAAGGAAGGAGGATGATGCTCCCTAAAGGGCGGAGATCCAGTAGGATCTCCATTAGGGTGCCAACTCCTATTAGGACAATAATAAACTCCCATGCCCCTTCATTGGAGGGAAGTAGCAAAGACCAAAGGAAAATCAAGCCAAAGAGGAGAATCAAGGCCAAATGGAGTAAAGGGAGAAGGGGGGAAACCGAGGAGAAGCGGAAAACCTTTTAAGGCATGGAAGCCCAATGAAAAGAGGAGAGGTGAGTTGGGGTTACAATTTTAGTGGGAGGGAGAACGGGACGAGTGCAAGGGTTTGGATCATGAGACTGGGCATTCCCCAAGTAAAATAGAATCTTTTGTGCATTCTATCCATTATGTTTAAAAAATTAGGTGCTTATCAACTCGATCCCTGTCTTGGTGAAAATTTTCTAAGGTTTAAGATCCAAACTAACTTCCTCTCAAAGATGACTTCTAACACTTTGAGGCAAGACCCATGTAAACGGCCTTTAAATTATTCCTGTATGAGGGACGCTGTAGAGTAAATAACTTTTTTAGGCATTATTTAAATGGGAGAATTGAGCGGACGATTCTTTGTTAGTGTTAGATAATAATTTTGGAATTAATATATTTCAAAATTACCCTATAAATTCTGGAAGATAATAATTCTATTTAAGGAGTGAAATTATTTTACTCCTCTCAAATATTCAATGATGTGATTTTTAATTCCTTGATATATATTATGTTTAATTCCCCAAACAAAATAAACCCATAATTCCTCTTATCTTTCAATTCCTCCACTAATTCCATACTATTACTTCCAGCAACCAAACAACCTCTTAGAAAAAATCAATTGTGTTTGGAATCCGTTAAATGATTCATTAAATGATTTTTCAAAAAAAACACAAAAGATCCGTTAAATGATATAATTCAGGGTATATTCAATTTTTGTTTGTGCTTTATATATCCTGGAAATCCACGTCAACTGAAGGCTGCCATGATCCAATCAATAATATCTGACAAGAACAAATAGATAAACTGAGATCATCCACTTGGGTTAAAGCCAACCGTGATTTGAGTATCAATGACAATCAGCATACAGGATTTTGGACATCTTTTATTTCCTCTATCTACGTGTGCGGTTGTGCTTAATTTTGAGTGCCAATCTTAGACTCGCATGCTTCGTCTCAGCTGGGGCATAACACATACGTTACTACTTATATTTCAAGCTTCACGGTTTTGAATGAGATACCAACAGGGAGTAGAAAAGTTATGTTTCTGGGAAATTATTGGTACTGGTCATGCACGTTCGTCATGCACTTTCCTCTTTCTGCTTAGTGGAAATTATTGCTGGCACATAGTGACAAGTCGAAGCAAGAACTGGGAGTACGTAGCGCCATCTACGAGGGCGAAATATTTATAGCCATGTTTCTAAGCTGGATACCAAAAGAGATCATATCTAGCATGGGATCAAAACAACAAACATGGGTTCACATACGCTAAAAGGTATACATCCAAGGAGGCGGTCGATTTCACCTTTCGCCAAAAGGGCACAGCTCAGATGGGATTGGGGTGAGCATCGCCAGTCGGCTTCAAACAGAACCAAATCTTTCAAAGATCTTGATGTCCTCACATTCTCACATAAAGAGCCAACAGTGGGGCTATGGACGGGGACAAAGTCCCCCCCTCCTTCAATTAATCCTCATATGTTGATAAATTCGCCATCAATGTCCGTGCCATTAAGAAAGGTCACTTGCTGACAGCAACTCACCCACCTCACATATATGGTACCTCATCAGGACCCCTAGTTTGGTTCGGTGCATGCAGTGTTTCTTAAATAATGGACTGCAAGTATATAACCGGAGAGGAGGAAAAAAAAAGTTAATATCCATCTGGTGAAGTTAGAAAACTGTTACCAGGAATGGATGGCCCTGCACTATATATTCAATCATGCATGATCTTGAAGGATGTTTAATAAGTATGTATACGACCTTACCCAATGCCAGTTAATATTAAGTCAGATTGTGACGTCTGGAATTCAGATTAGTTGCATGTGTTGGGCAAATTAATTAAGTACATTAATTTTTCTAACGTCAAAACATTGGAAAACTCCTACAAGGTAATTACGGTAAAAATTGCCATCGTACTCACACGAACATATATAACACCCTCTTTCATCAGAAATAACCGACATCGGTGCAAGGAGTAGTACCAGAGGGCCCTTTCTTTGTCGAGATCGAAGGGCAATGGAGATTGGGGTATGGTGGGGCGGAAGGGCAAGGGGTCATCGAGAAAGTATGCTAATATTTGTTCGTGTGGTAACTGAGTGGGGCTGTCAGGTGGAGCAACACGTAAATCGGGTAAACTTCCATCATGTGAATTGTTTCTGCGAGCCGTTATGTCAGCAATTCTCGAGGAGGGCATGGAAAGTAATGGATTGCTAATTCACTGTATGCCAAATGCGCTAGATTGACGTCTCTCGTGTTTACTGTTGCGTAATATCTGTGGAAATTAAATTGTGTTATTAATTGAAGATTGCTCGTTGTAAGAATTAGTAATTTCCATATAAATTTTCTGTAGAACAAGTAAAAAAAAAAAAGTAGTGGCTGGCTATCACCCTTGGCTTGACAGCAGTGCGCAAGTGATTCTGGTTCCTTTTGTTTCTACTTCGACATCTAGGGCTAATCCACCAATTTTACGTTACTTTCAATAGTTGCAATCGAGAAATTAGCCTAGCAATTCGATTTTTATTTTTATTTTTCTTTTTTGTTTAACAACATTTAGAATAAAATGCATTTTCATGCTGATACTAAAGTGGAAAAGTACACACATTTTATAATGCAAGAAGGTGGGGGCAATTAAAAAGTAAATTCATAAGTAGGAATCACATCATGTGACTCCCTTTTACGTAATAAAGTAACCCAAAGTACTGTTACATGTCGAGGTCCACCATCGCTAAAAAATACCATCATAACTTTTAAATCAACGGAACGATTTTGCACTGTTGTAAACTACTAAAATCACCTTAAGAATCATTTTGCAATATTACAAAAAATCACCTTTAGAATCATTTTGCATCGATACAAAATCACTCCAATACCATTTTACATCGATGCTAATGAGATTGCACCAGTGCAACACCATATTGCACTTAGACATTTTACTTCAAAACGATTGTCTTTCGTAGCCATTTTGCACTTGTACAAAATGAAATTGCATCGATGTAAAATCATTTTACACTAATTTTTTTTATTCACAGTAGTGTGACTTTTTTAAGTGAGGTGACAACCACGTTCACACATCTGTACATTCACATTATGCATTTTTGTACATTTCGACCATTTACTTTATCATAACAAAAACTAACCAAGAGACTCACACTTACCAGCGGGATAGTCACTAATAAATCATTAGATTAAGTGGAATTATATTTAGCTAACTCATATTTGTTTGGACAATACAATCTCTTTCTTTTAGATTTATTAATTGTCATATGCATTTGTGTCATACATTAATAAACATACTATTTCTAGACACCCGTTCTCTTATAGATTTTTAATAGCATATAAATGGGATCTAAAGTTTAAAAAGTGACTATCTCAATATATCAAACTCAAATAATTAAGAAATGTAACTTAATTATAATTTTAAAAATAAAATCAAGGCATTCAAAAACTAAGTTACAATGTTGACATTAAGATAATTATCAAAGAACCTAATTTTTTGAATGGTTCACCGTAAGAATTTCCATTTCAAACATGTCTCCCATGTGAACTACATAAAGGAAACTGAATCATGAAAAACATTGTAAATATCTTAGATTGTATTCTTAATTTCATAATTTAGCAACGTAAACTACCCACACACATTTCACTTAATGCAAGATGGAATAGCAATGTATTCCCAATTCATATTATTGTAAACTCATAAATACACCCTTGATTAATGGTTGAGTTTCAATTTAATTTAGCCATTCTAAAAAAAGGTACTTAGTGCCTATGGTTCATGTCATAATTGAGAAAAGAAAATTCCTGAAATAGGAAACACCTATGTTAATTTCCATTTTACACATTTCCTATTAACAAAATAGAAGTTGCAATAAGAAAGATTTACTCCTATTAAGCAAAGGAAATTTAGGCTTTAATAGTGTAAACAAAATACCTACTAAAAAAAGGTTCTAGACCACCTTTTTGCAAAATTTTATATTTTTATTACATTCATTTTAACCTTAAGAAATCATCCAATTGACATATTTCGGTAACACTTGATCAATCTAAATTTGCAACCTTAGCATCAGTTTCGTCACCATGTGATAGAAGGGGAAGGAAATTGGATGGAGAGAGTAGATATTTGAATATTTTAAAAATATAAAAATTGATATCTACTTCATATGTTGAGATTTTATGATAAGCATGATGTTGATAATTTAAAAAAATATTTGAAAAATAATTTTAAGTTTGTGGGCAAGTTTGTAATTATCTATAAAATAAAATTAAAATAGAATAATAAGATTTATATAGGAGCTGAGTGAAAGTTGAAAGGAATAAAGAGAATACCTTAGTTGATTAGGGGAGTTCAAATAGATTAAATAAGAGAGAGACAAGAAAAAATAAATGATGAGAGGGACCCTGGTGGAGGCATGAAAGGAAAGGGGACAGGGGGGAGGGAGTTATGGAGGGATATAGTAGAGAGAGTGCTCACGTGGGAAGGAATAGAGGTGGGAGGGAATTCGACAGTAGAGAGGGTGAGAGGATTCGATACCCTTCACTGGGGAGGGGGACGGAGAGGGAGAGGGACAGGGACAGGGAGAGGTCGACACCTGTCCCATCCAAATCCTGTTTTAATTTAGAAGTATAGATGGTCTGCACCCAACGTGCAGTTGACACGTGCACGCAATCATTAAAGGGTTGCTTAAATTAAGGCCATTCGGTTATTGTGCAGGGCCCTCCCAAGGTGGTGGGTGCAATGGAAACATTGCATGTGTGGATTTGGCCAGAGACTGAGCACTTGCTGCTTGAGTCACTCTCGTACCTTTCAATGCTGCCATTTCATGGACTTTAATTTCCAGTTAGAGGGTAGAATTCTTGCACAGGAAAGAGATTATCCTCTGGGAAGGTGTTCTTTTTTCTGTTTCTTTTTTTTTTTTCTTTTGTTTTTCGTAGCAGATCTAAGTATTGCTCAAAAATCGTCTAACCTAAGCCACAGGTGTACATAGAAGAACATATCACCGTGGTATTCTGGAATGCCTTTCAAAGTCTTCATTTCTTGTAAGCTCTGGTAATCATACGGACACATGACCATTGATGTAAATGCTAACGGCATATCGTCGGCATGTCTTCGGTAAGGTCATTTCTGAAAGGGGGTCGTGTCGACATGAAAATATTGTCGATTTACAGGTGTGCTGCCAGCATGCCGATCGGCACTGCAAACAATTTGAAATGCAGGTGTTGGAGATTCGGAGGGGTTGAAATCTGAAATAGGGGGGCTTAGTCAGGGGTTGAAATTTGATAATTTGGAGACTGTCACACACACACACAAATAGAGCGGCTTGAATGCGGGAGTGGGAGATTTGAAACTGGGAATGTGGGAGGGGCTAAAATGACACACACACACGATGATTAACTCAATTAGAGACACTCAAGCTTTCCAAGTAGACACACACACTTCATTTTAAGTATTTATGTAATTTTCTATTTCATTTTAAGTATTTATGTGATTTTCTATCAGCATGTTGTTGGTATGCCCTCGGCATTCCCACGGCGTGCCCTCGACATGCCCATCGGCATGGCCATTGAAAAACGGGCATTTCCACGGCATGCCTTCAGCATGCCCACAAAATGTACACTTAAAATTTCGTCAGCACGGTGTCAAAACTGGCATTTCGAACCTACATGACTATGAACTGCCAAAACGATATGAATTATGCTAACTTCTAGACTTACATCTGGAAGATGGCCTGGTAATACAAAGTTAGGGAACCGTTTTGTCGACGGATATGATATGAAGTAAAGAATGGCTTCGTGGGATTCAAAGAAAGGAAGCAATAGTAGTCAATATTCATAGAATTTGGAAAATAAGAAACATGGATGTGGGTATTGAAAAGTTAACATGTTTCGCAATGCGCTAACGTGGCGTATCCGAGCAAAATCACCATCAATCATTTTGTATCGGTGTAAAATCATTCAAAATCAATTTGACCGATGTAAAATCACTCCATGATCATTTTGCATCGATGTAAAATAACTCGAATCACTTTCCAACAGTGCAAGATCACCCAAAATCAGTTTGCACCAGTGCAAATCTATGTGCTATGTCAGCACATTGCAAAACACATCGCATGATGCATTTTTTGTACATTTTGACAAGAAATATATAATGTTGGATTTGAGAACCTAATTTCATCAGGATACAATCGTTATATGATGACATGAAATTCATGTTGAAATCAGTAAGATTTGGAAGAGGTTTTTAGTCCCATACTGGAAGTGGACAAGCCTTTTGCGAGTGTAAAAGGCTTCTGCCTCCCATGGTTTATGTAGCAAAGTATGAGAGGTGAGGCTGAGGACCACACACTCACGCGCGTACATCCTGCCCCTCCTTAGCCCGACTCCAGCTCTGACTCCAGCTTAGGTTCGGGTGAGAATCAATTTGGAACTTAGAACATAGACCCTTTTGCTAATAACTTTTAATCTCACGATTTTGACCTAGATTGGTCAATCAAAAGGTAAAATTGGTCAACCAGTTGTTTTGGTTGATCAATAAGTTAAGTTTGGTCGGCCAAAAAGTTTAATTTGATCAATCAATTGATTTTGATAATCAATGGACCTAATTAGTCGATCAATTACCGTATGTCCATAAAATGAAAATTTCCATAAACATCTAGTTGTGGGCTCTATATAAGAGCCACAAGGAAGCTCTCATTTGACACACAACAAGAGCAGAAAAGCTCTCTCCACTCTCTCCCTCTCGTTCTTGTTTCTCTTTCTTGGTGCATTCATTCAACGTGAGATTGGTAGAAAAATCTCCAATCACTTTTGTCGATCTTCACAAAGAGATTGAGAGATCCACGAGAAGTTTTTAGTTGATCAAACGATTAAATTGGTAGATCAACTAGGAATTTGGTTGGAAACCAAATTGCCTTAACTTTGTTCTCCTAAGGTGATTTTTGAGGATGTCCAAGATTGGAGTGCGCCAAATCTTGGAAGTGAATCGTTGTATCCTAGGAGGAGTTTGTTGTATCAAAAATTCATCATAACAAGATTTAAGTTTTGAAAACTCGTCGTCCAAATGTAATTTGTGAGAAAATCTAAACAACTAAATAATTTTTATCGAAACTCAAAAAGAGTCTCCGGTCGAACACAGAGAGGCTACATTAATTCGAAATCCGCAATTATATTTTTTTATAATTTTTATTTAAAGATGAGATAATTATAATGATTCTATTCTACTTGCAATATAAACATTATAACTAGATATATATAGAGAGAGAGAGAGTGAAACAAGAACAACTTCTATAATCAAAATAATATTATTACAACTACAACTAGAAAGTAGGAAATCTAATCTAACAAGCAGTAAAGAGAAGGGGGAGAGAAGTTATCCTTCTCGACGGCTGCTTGGAGGAAGAGCCGGACAGATGTCGCCTGGAATAAGGAGAGCGAAGACGGAGGACGAAGGATGGATTATGAAGAACAAGGGGTGAGACAGGGCACCGTCATCACTCTCCTTCTTCCAGGTGACATCCATCTGGCTCATCCTCCATGAAGCGGTCAAGGAAGATAACTCTTCTCCCCTTCTCTTTATCGCTTGCTAGATTAGATTTCCTACTTTCTAATTGTAGTTGTAATAACATTATTTTGATTATAAAAGTTACTCTTTCTCTCTCTCTCTCTCTCTCTCTCTCTCTCTCTCTCTCTCTCTCTATATATATATATATATATATATATATATATATATATATATATATATATATATATAGATACGTATATATATATATATATATGTATATATATGTATCTATATATATGTATATACATATATCTATATACATATATCTATATATATATAGTTATAATGGTTATATTGCAAGTAGAATAGAATCATTGTGATTATCTCGTCTTTAAACAAAAATTATAAAAAAATATAATTTCGAATTTCAAATCGACATAGCCTCCTTGTGTTCGACCCAAGACTCTTTTGTGTTTTGGTAAAAATTCTTTGATTGTTCGGATTTTCTCGCAAATTATACTACGACGACGGGTTTTCAATTTTGCAATGAATTTTCGAACAACATTTTGATGCCATTGCTAGGGAGGCGACACTCTTTGATTTCTCACGTTTTCCCACTTTACTTATCTTTTACCACACTTTTCTCTATTCCTACTGTGATTGCAGGTACTCTTTCGAGGCGACCAAAAGCGGTAAATTGGAGTAAAGTGCTGTTGAAGGGTCTGTAAGTAACCTTACCCCCTAGTCTTCATTTCATCTCCTAATAACACAAACCCTAATTAACCTAGGAGTTTGCATTAACCCTAAGGTTAGTTTTGATTATTTGTTTGTCACATCCACCCACCCCACCCTCCTCTTATAAAAACAAAATTCTAAAAAATTACAGAGGTATACAACCTCTTCTGATTTTTGATACTCAACTGGTAACCCAATCTTTGGAATCGGTATACTCATCAACACATAATTGAGTAAAAATCAGATTAGGTAAGTACTTGTGTGCCTAATTAAGTGGTGCATCAAGCCAATTGTTTAAGTTGTTTGAGCCGCACTTCTTCAACTAAAAATAACTCATCAAGTAGCTGCCACATAGGTTCAACTTTTAGGGATTAACCAGGCACTCCATATTCTTTTAAGTTTTAAAAGGAAAGACATCTTCACTCGTGCTTTCAAAATCAGGTGTGCCAACTGAACTTGATTAAAAGAACCTAAAGTTGAACCTTAAAAGCTACTAAACAAGGTTGAACCCTAAAAGATAAATCATCAATTAACCTTGTTTGAAAACCCTAGTTGTGCATGCACACACTTATCAATCAATCATTAAGGGCACAACCCAAATAAATAGCTCATCACATTCTGAAGCACATTCAAACCTAACCTTAATTATTACTAAGTAGACATTGGCCTTAAGGATTGGACTTGCTCTTCGGAGCCCAAATCGAGATTATTTGCAATTAATCTAATTCTACCGTTCAATCTGATGTCTAGCTAGGAAAGCAGAATCAAACGATCATGGTTGGGGGGTATCAAAGGAACCTGAGGCGAAAGCTAAGGGAAGAACCTTCTTGGCAGCCCCTCCCTCTAACTAGTTGGATTTACAAAAAAGTAGATCAAATCGTTTCTTCATCTCAAGACGGATTCGAAGAGTCTATAGGCCTTATTGCTAGCCCACTTAAGGACATGTTTGATTGTTTGTACTGCAGGGCACTTTTCTTCCTCCTATTCTGTTATGGATCCTTTCACATCTTATTCGCATTTCCACTCCTACCACTACTTATTCCCAAGATAATTATTATTCCAACCAAACTTATTCTCATCCATTTTATAGTTGGAATAATCCTGATTGGATATACAGTTCCGGACCTCTATGTCAAGGTCTAACCCTGGACACCATGATCTTAATTCTTATCCTTCTCCGAGCTACATCAATTATAAATCATTACCCTTATATGGACAACCTAATACGATCTATAATCAAGAAGGATATGTTGATCCTTACCCTTCCCCATATTACACTGCATATGGGTCATCACCTCTTTATGAACAACTTGAAATGACCTATTATCAGGGAGGGTATCATGAACCTCAATTTATTGACTCCCTTACACTGAACCCAAACCCACCCAACCCTGAACCAAACCATTTGGTTTAGGTTAACCAGGTCCAAGATAAGGTGTTGACTAACTTAAGGAATACCATACAATCTTTAGAAGCTTAGCCAACACCTTGTACTGAATAATTAGAGCCTCTAATTGAAATGATTGATGATCCTAACAAGTATTTGTTGGATTGGCTCCAAGATGTTAAGGATAAGGACCTAGGTGAGTTTTTACTTGGAAAGTTATCTAAATTGAGGATGAGATTTGTAGTTGCTTTAGTTCAATCTTGGGATGATTCCCAGAATGAACCCCTTTCAGGAGAGCCTATGTCAGAACCCGCTCAGGCACCTGTAGGGGGGATAAGTCTTATGAGATCAGGGATGACCAGGCTATTCTCAAGCAACCAATTGAGAATGAATTTATTTCTTCACCCAAAATCCCTGAGCCGAGGTACGAGGAAAGGTATGTCTCTATGGACCAAAAAGTGATTGATGATTTTAAGACATATATTAATACGGATTTAGAATTCTTCGACTCTAAAGGTGAAGAATCATTATTAGAAGTCTCACCTGAGTTTGAGGCACATGATTTTAGTGAGACAACTGGGCCTAAGGAATTTAATGAATCATTTGATGGCGCTAAAATTGAGGAATTTGATCCTATTGGGGCCAACATGATAGATTTAGATCCTGATTTCATGAAGGATTCAATTCATAGCTCCGATCCTCGATCACACCCCATTGAGCTTACTGATGATTCTGATTTTGAGATCACTAAATCCAAGTCAATTCTGATTCAGTCATAAATCTTAAACTTGGAGATTTTAGATGGGTGATTAATATGTAGGAGACCCTGGAATTTGAGATTCTGAATGTGGAAGATAGGAATTGGGAAATAAAGATTTGGGAAGTCAATTCCGGAGGAAGTAGAAAGTTGAATCTAAGGGTTTCTATTTGCCTAAAATCACCAACCTTCTATCAGGACCCTTATAATATTTTTTAATCAGAGGATGTCCAACCCAAGCACATATTCATTGATTATCTTCTTGACCTTGATATTTTCTAATTGTTTGGACTTGGGTTGCATCCTCACAAATCGTAGGCCTAACTCCACTTGCATACTAATCTTAGGTTCTGGGTAATTTTTACCCAAAACCATAGGTACACTCAACAATGAGGTATGCGTCTGCACCACAACCTTGTCCACATCTGTGGACATCTTCTCCTGGTAGGTCCAAGAATAGATTTTCTTCTTTTAATTCTGACCTATACCTATGAATTTTTTATTTCTTCTTTTGTATAGTGTGCCTAGATGAAGTCACTAAATTTAGCACATATACAGTTTGTTTTCATCTCAGAGTTGACCAGGTAATCATGAAATTCATGTGCTTTTTACTCCACTCCACTCTGTTTCATATCTTTTTAATACAATGAGGACATTACATTAGACAGGCATGGGGGTTGAATATTCATCTCTGAATCATCTTGTTAGCTCTGTAGAATCCTTTTATTTTCACTTTATTTTTGAAAAAACAATTGAATTAGGACAAGACAGCTTGGGCTTTAGAAAATTTCAACTTTATGAAATAATATAGTAGGACCTGAACACTTAGACCCTTCAGGTCTTTAGGCTTAATCAGCCCGAGAGTCCACTAAAATGTGGATTTGTTTATAGAGACCTTGCCATTCTGAATTCAATTTTTAATTGGTTAATAAGTTGGGGTGATAAGTACACAACTTATCAACCCACCCTCTGATTTAAAGGACCTTTAAGTCTAAGCATCTACACACTACTTACACTGACTTGCTTTTTAGTGGTTTTAACGGAAATTGGGTAGCTAATGAACCTTCAAGGGTGGTATGGCTGGCAAGTTGTCGGTGGTAATAGTTCATCGGCCAGTTATCCAAAGCCCAGCCATACGACCACTCCCTTCCTACTGGCTGTAGGTAAATATTAGATCAGGGAAGCCACCTACTTAGAAAAAAAGAAAAAAAAATAGAAAAATATCTAAAAAGAAAAAGAACCAGAAAAGAAGAAAAAGAAATTATCCACACCTCACCACACGAGTATGGTTGACAAGTTGTCGGTGGTAACAGCTCATCAGTCGATTGTCCAGAACCCAGCTCACAAAATTGCATGTTTAATTCCAAACACTTAGGAAGAAGCGGAGAAGTAGAATAAGCCGGGGAGATATTGTTGAAACGTTTTGCGAATCGCTACGCTTACGTGTTTGGCTTTGGAAAACCTGTCGTTGTAGTTCGAAAGTGAAGAATTCGTGTTCAACAAATAAAATTTATACCGAAAAGAATTCCGGATCGAACATAGGGAGGCTACATTGATCTATATTCGCAATTATATTTTTTTAGGATTTTTCTTTATAAGCAAGGCGATATAATTACAATGAAGCTATCAGACTAAAAGAAAGAGAGAGAGAGAGAAAGAGAATATGCATTCAATATTTCAATTGTTTATATAATCAAACTAAATAACAGTTACACTAGAAAGCAGAAAATCAATTACACTATAAAGCAGGAAAATTCTACACTAGAAAAGCTGTAAATAAGAATGGGAGAGAGAAGTTATCCTCCTCGACGATTGCTTAGAGGACGAGCCGGACGGGACGACGCCTGGACGAAGGAGAATAAAGCACGAAGAAGGAGGACGAAGCAGAAGAACGGGAACGGAGCAGCACGCCGTCGTCGTCGCGGGATCCACTTCCGAAGGGGAACGAAAATTGGACTTTATCTCGCAAGAAGCATCCCGGGTGTGGGACAAGCTTCTCTTGAGCTTTGGAGGGGTAGAGAGGAGAAAGAAGGGATGAGAATTTCGTATGGAGGGGGTCTCCTTTTATAGTTGCAAGGAGTGGGGGCAAAATGGACATTACAACTTCAAAACAATAAATAAGGGGTCTTTAGTGATGGATAAATCCGTCACTAAAGCCCCAACGTGGGCGTAGCTTCCGCACCCACGCGCGCCTCCTCGGCTGCTCGCTCATCAACGTCCACGCACGTCCAGCGCTTTTCAGCCGTCCGATCGCAAAATCGGACGGCTTAAGATGCGTCCGCGCCCGCTGCGTTGAGCGCCCCCCGCGCGTCTGATTGCGCATCCGATTACACGTCCAATTGCGCATCGACACTATCAGGCGCGTGCGGCCGTTCGATCTCCATCTGACGCCCCACCCGCGCCCAATCGCCCACCTTCCATCCCCCTCTCCACGGCTCGAACTCGTGCCCGGCGCTCGCGATAGCGCGCTCGACCACTGCGCTATGGGGCGCGGATGGTCAAGCGGACGCTTTTAAAAGCGAGCACCCACAGCCGTTGGATTAAGATCCAACGG
The DNA here is from genome assembly GCA_037157565.1 of Thalassia testudinum. NCBI lineage: Eukaryota > Viridiplantae > Streptophyta > Magnoliopsida > Alismatales > Hydrocharitaceae > Thalassia > Thalassia testudinum. Next base: position 75,860,431 of record JAZHRO010000031.1, on the reverse strand, counting down.
TGGAGAGCGATCAGGCGTGGGGCCTTCACAAGATGAAGCAGCCGCTTAGGCGGCTAAGATGGCGCTATCTTGGCCGTCCATCTTCTGGAAGTTGTAGATGGTGCCACGGATGTGGGATTGACTCGATATTTGTGTCGTTGGGCTGCGATCGTCGATCCGAATTCATTCGTGCAGTCAGATTTATCATCTGAAGTGCGGATTTACACCATCCTGGCCCTTGATCTTCTAGGATTCCCGGGTCACTATCTGATGCTACGGATGCCTGATTAGGCCGATCTTGGAGTCGTTGAACTCCAATCGTCGCCCTGATCACATCCATACGGTTGGATCTTTGATCCGAGGTTCCGATAAAATGTTTGTCCTGTCCAAGCACATAAAAGGAGATAATTAACCTCCATTTTATTCAAACTACTCTAAATGCAAGATGATGCATGTAATGCAATATTTATATCATGAAATGCAATCCCATGCTTAAGAACATGCATAAATAGACATTTTAAGTAGTGTAAATGTATTTACATCAGATATACACTGGGTTCACCCTTGTGTTGACCCTATAAAAATAAAAAGTAGGGAGAAAGCTACCGGTCGTATAGATACACCTTTAGGTAGAATTCCTTTTCAAGGTCACCTAGGGGCGTAGAAACCTAAAGTATGTTCTAAACGCTGATCAGTGAGTCTATCACATATACACAAAATGATGCTTAGTACTTAGAGTTCTCTTCTAGTTTTGGGTGGGTTGGATAGCTGTAGAAAGCTGCTTCGAAAACTTAAACTCAAAAATCCAAAAAAATTAGAAAAGAAGAAAAAGAAAAAGATGCTTCTGCTTTTGAATAATGTGAGGGCTTGGGCGGTTTGCATTTTAGCAGATACCTGGACACTGTTGTGTCTCTATAGTTCAGGTCTTAGTAGAAATTTTCTAATGTTAAAAATAGCTTTTATCCAAGAAATCTGATCCTAATTCTTTAATAAATAGCATGTAGTTTTGTCATGGCTGAGATCACATCTTGATCGTGCCTTCAGAGGTTGAGCAGAGGGCTTGGACCGACGTTGGGCAGCTTGGATGGCACCATGTGGCGCCATCCTAGCCATCCAACTTCTTTGACTTGTAGATGGTGCCACGAATGTCGGATTGAACCGATTTTCGCGTCGTTGGGCTACGATTATCGATTCGAACCCATCCGTGTGATTAGATTTGTTGTCTGAGGTACGAAATTACACAACCTGACCCCTTGATCTCTTATATTTCTCGAACTACATCTGATGCTACGGAGGTCCGATCGGGGCGATCTTGGAGTCATTTAACTCCGATCGTCACCCTGATTAGATCTGCATAGTTGGATCTTCAATTCAAGGCCCCGATAAATGTTACCCTATTCCCAAATCACAAAAAGAGAAAATTAACCTAAAATTTATACAATTTAACTTAAATACACGATAATGCTTGCTATACAATATTTATAATGACGAATCCTTCTATGACACTAGAAACATACATAAATAGGTATTTTAGGTCAATTAGATGTGTGCACATCAGAGTTCATCAGACCCCAACACATCGGTGTTGTAGGGGGCGATACCTTCTCTAAGGGAAGTCATTAATGAGCACTTCGATCAAAGTAATCACTAACATTTCTTCATTTTGTTTATTTATGCTATTGCACGTTATTTATTCTTTATTTTATACTGGATCTTGTCAAATCATATTTGACTTACTCAATTTAATAGTTTTGATCTATGTGAAAACATTAGAAATGCATATATTTTTATTTGTTTATTTCCTTTATGTGTTTATTTCTAAAATTTTAGAGAATGTATCGCTTAGATCTAACATATTTGGGATGTCACAAAAATGACTTTTAAATCACATGTAGACTTATCTGGTATGCCTAAGCAATTGGTGGGAAAAATTTCAAGCGTTGGCAACAGCATGAGAATTTGGTTGACCACCATTGGTTTAATCTCAACATTGGAAATCGAATGCCCAGTTTTGGATAAGGAAAAACCCACTCCTGAAGGCCAAAAGGCGGTTGATGTGTGGAATGAGCATAACCGCATTTGTCATGGTTGTATCTTATTAGCTTTGTCCAATGTGCTGTTTGATATGTACAGCACATCCACGTCCACTGCGAAGGGGCTATGAGAAGAGTTGGACAAGAAGTATAATATCAAGGATCATAGTATTGAAAAATACACTGTCGCAAAATTTCTCAAATTTCAAATGACTGAGCGTAAATCGGTATCGAGGTAGGCACACAAATTTCTATTATAGCTCCATGGTTTAGCAGAGGCTGAAATGAAGCTTCCTAAGAAGTTTCAAGTCATGTCTATCATTGAGAAATTTCCTAAATCATGGGAGGGCTTCGAAATGACTCTCAAGCATAGGAAGGGAAAGATTTCTCTTGATGACTTGATGATGGTCATTGCTATTGAGAAAGAGCATAGAAAATAGAAACTTGTAGTACCTGTGGAGTCTAAGGTGAATGTCATGACATCTAAGGGTAAGGAAAATAAAAATAAGAATAACAAAAATAAAACGAAAGCCAAATCCAAGATCCAGAAGAAATCCAAGAATGAACCATGCTGACACTATGAGCAGGTTAGCCACTAGAAGAATGATTGTCCTTCTAATAAAGCTTAGTAAAAGACCACAGAAGGAAATCCTTAGATGAATGTGATCACTGAGGAGGTCGAGCCTAGCGATGGGTATATATCTCAATAAAACCTGAACTCTGTGTTATTCACGATCCTACTGAGTGGTCCGAGGATATTGGAGCCAATGTACATATTTGTACTAACAGATTGTTCTTTTCTTCCTATCAGGCCTACAGTGGCGGGACTGTGAAGATGAAGAACAACTCTACAACCAAGTGTTGGGATCAGACACGTGGACTTCAGGTTTTCCTCTGGGCAAGTTTGGGCACTATGTAGGGTGTTGCACATTCCTGCTGTGAGAAAGAATATTCTTTCTAGTTCCTTATTAATTAGAGAGGGTTTTGAGTTAAACTTTAAATGTAATAAAGTTGTTATGTTGAGACAGAATATTTTATGGAAAGGGGTATTTGGTAGAGTTTGATATATTATTTAGAGTGAGATGTGATGTGAATGTATCATCTAGAAATGCTCTAAATAATGTTAGTTTTCATTCAATTCAATCTATTTGTAGTAATATTGAATCTTGTGATATATGGCATAATAGATTGGGTCATGTAAATTTCAATTCTTTAAAAAGAATGATGAAATTAAATATAATTCTTGAACACACCATAGATAAAACTAAGAAATGCGAAATATGTGTGCAGGCTAAATAAATTAGGAAGCCTTTTCATTCTATTACTAGAGATACTGAGGTTCAAGATTTGGTGTACACGGATATCTACGAGTTTAATGATGTATTGACTAAAGACAATAAAAAGTATTTTGTTACCTTTATAGATGGCAGCAGTAGATATTGCTATGTGTATTTACTTAAGTCAAAGGATGAGGCATTAAATAAATTCATCATCTTTAAGAATGAAACAGAAATACAAACTGAGAAAACTCTTAAGAGACTAAGGTCAGATAGAGGAAGGGAATATATGTTCAACTTATTTGATGAACAGTGCCAAGCTTTTGGTATAGTTCATGAAGTGACGGCCCCATATTCCCCTAAATCTAATGGGATAGCAAAGCAAAAGAATAGGACACAAACTAACATGGTCAATGCTCTCTTGCAAAGCTCAAGATTACCTACTTACATGTGAGGGGAAGCTTTGAATATGGCATGCCATATTCTGAATAGAGTTCCCTTCAACCATCAGGAAAGTAGTACATTTGAGATTTAGAGAAAGAGGAAACCAAGTTTGAAGTACCTCAAAATGTCGGGCTACCTTGCAAAAGTGGTTGTCCCAGAACACAAGAGGAAGAAGCTTGGACCTAAGATAGTTAATGAGGTCTTTCTAGGTTATGTTGATAATAGCTATGACTATAGATTTTAGGTTATAAAATCTAAGATTTCAGGCATGGATGTCAACACTATTGTTGAGCTTTGTAATGCTACATTTTTTGAGGATGTCTTCCCTATGAAGACTGGATTACCTCAAAATATGACTTCAGATTATCTAACCACCACATCTGGCTTTATTCCTGATCAAGTGCAAAGGATGTCTAATGTGACGTCTAGCTCTTCCTATTCTGAACATAATCAAGTAGAAGAGTCTGAACCCACGAGAAGTAAAAGATGAAGAATTGCCAAGGATTTGGGAAGTGATTTTATTACTTACCAAATTGAGGATGATCCCCCCACTTATCTTGATGCTATAGCTTCTTCCAAAGCTAAGCACCGGAAAGATGCCATTAAGAATGAGATTGACTCAATTATCTCTAATGGTACTTAGGAGTTAGTTGATTTACCTCCAAGGTATTCTGTTATTGGGTGCAAGTGGGTGTTTAAAAGAAATCTCAGACCTGATGGATCTATTGAAAAATATAAAGCTAGACTTGTTGTAAAGGGGTCCAAGCAAATGGAAGGAATCGATTATTTCGATACCTATTCTCCAGTAACTAGGATAACTACAATCCGGATGCTTATTGCATTGGCTTCTATTTATGATTTCACTATCCACCAAATGGATGTGAAGACTGCCTTTCTTCATGGAGATCTTCAGGAGAAGATCTATATGGACCAGCTTGAGGGATTTATAGCTCCTGGGAATGAACAAAGGTTTCAAAGCTTGTTAAATCTCTTTATAGTTTGAAACAAGTACCTAAGCAATAGCATGAAAAGCTTAATAAGACTATACAGTCTTTTGGCTTTATAGGTCATAAATCTTACAGGTGTGTCTACTATATGATTAAGGGTGATATGTATATTGTCCTATGCCTATATATAGATGATATATTATTATTTGGATCAGACATTAGAATTTCGAATGAAACTAAGTTGTTCTTAAGTAGTAAGTTTGAGATGAAAGATATGAGTGTTGCAAATGTTATCCTAGGCCTCGAACCGATTCAGTCAACAGAGGGGATAGCTATTTCTCAATCTTATTATGTTGAGAAGGTTCTTGATAAATTTTGCTATGAAGATTGCAAGGCTATAAGTACTCCTTTTGATTCATCAAAACTCTCTATAAGAACAAAAGTGGAATGCCTATTTCACAACTAAGATATTCACAGATTATATGAAGCTTGATATATTTGGCTAACTGTACTTGACTAGATATTTCTTTTTCCATGTCTAAGTTGAGTACATACACAAGTTGTCCTGACCATACTCGTTGGGATGCCTTAAACCGAAAGCTTAGGTACTTAAAGGGAACTATTTCCCTTAATTTGTATTATGGTAAATATCTTTCAGTTTTGGAAGGATATTGTAATGCAAGTTGGATCAGTCAAATCGAGGATTCCGAGAGTAATGGTGTTACAGGATATGTCTTTACCCTTGGAGGCGATGCAGTCTCCTGACGATCTGCAAAACAAACAATTTTAGCCCGGTTTACCTTTGAGGCTGAGCTATGTGCTTTGGACACCATTGTAATTGAGACTGAATGGCTAAAGGGACTTCTTACAGAAATCGCAATGGTAGGTAAGCCAATTCCTACGATATATTTGCATTGTGATAGTATGACTGCTATTGCAAAGATTAAGAATTTAAAGTTTAATCAGAAAATAAAGACATATCCAAATCAGACTCAAGTCTATAAAGGATTTAGTGTCTCAAGGAGTGATGGCTATGGAATCTATAGGATCCAAGGATAACACAATAGATCCATTTACTAAAGGACTTGATAGATATTTAGTCCTTAAGTCTAGTCTTGGGATGGGACTGAGACCCATTGGGAGTTCACCTGCAGCAGCAACCCAACCTAGCTAAGTGGAGATCTCATAACGTAGGTTCAATGTGGTAACAAAAAGTCATATGGGGAACTAGTTGGCACTCATTATTAGATGTTTTGGCATCTGAGTCTAATCCCTTGAAGCCTGAGTGCCTTAAGCTACAAATTTAGGAAGAGCAAAGGCTCTGAATGGGTTCAAGCCTTTATGGCAGGATCTGAGCAATGGATCATTGGAGAGCACCACCTATGTAAGTGTTACTATGGGCCGCAGGTAAGGGAATAAGGTCCTTTTCGATTACATTCATGAAATAGGATAGGGTGCATGGCTCTTGAAAGCACCAACCCTAAAGATTATCACCAAGAACTTCACTTTGTTGTTACTACTATACACCCCACATCAAAGGTCTAGAGTTCAAGACTAGTTTGACTTTATTCCTGTGGTGGTGAAGGTGGATGACTCAGGTAAGGGTTCAAACTGGAAGGTACCTTTACTAAAAGTAAAGTGTGGTAGCCGAGGAATTTATCGTTGAATTTCAATAATGAATTTGTGGGAAATGTTGGATTTGAGAGCCTAATTACATTAATCGGGATGTAATTGTCATATGGTGACGTGAGAATTTATGTTGAAATTAGTGAGATTTGGGATAGGTTTTTAGTACCATACTGGAAGTGGACAAACCTCTTTGTAGGTGTAAAAGACTTCTACCTCCCATGGCTTATATAGCAAAGTGTGAGAGGCGGGGCAAGGGACCACGCACTCACGCACGTGTGCCCTGCCCTGCCCCATCCCAACCTGGCTCCAGCTTAGGCTCGGGTGAGAGTCAATTTGGAACTTAGAACTTAGACCCTTTTGCTACGAACTTTTAATATCATGATTTTGACCTAGATTGATCAATCAAAAGGTAAAATTGGTCGATCAATTGTTTTTGTTGAGCAATGACTTAAATTTGATCGATCAATTGGTTTGATCGACCAAAAAGCTAAGTTTGTTCAATTAATGGACTTAATTGGTCGATCAATTGTCGTATTTCCATAAAGCAAAAATTTCCATAAACGTCTAGTAGTGAGCTCTATATAAGGGCCACGAGAGAGCTCTCATTTGATACATAACAAGAGTAGAAAAGGTCTTTCCACTCTCTCCCATTCTTGTCTCTCTTTCTTGGTACGATCATTCAATGTGAGATTGGTAGAAAAATCTTTAATCATTTTTGTCGATCTTGCACAAGGAGATTGAGAGATCCATAAAAAGTTTTAAATTAATCAAACCATTAAATTGGTAAATCAATCAGGAATTTGGTTTGAAACCAAATTGCCTCGGCTTCATTCTCTTAAGGTGATTTTCGTGGATGTCCAAGATCGGAGTGCATCGAATCATGTAAGTGGATCGTCATATCCTGGGAAGAGTTCGTCAAACTCCGACCCACCGATATTGCAGGAGGCAATACCTGTTACGACCCGATTCTCGAATCCCTACAGGACCTGAGACCGGCTCACCTCGACTAATCCCAAGACCTAGTCGTCCAACAAGAAATAACCAAAAGCAGGAAAGTAAACCATATTCACACATGTAATATAACTAAGCAGAAGAACGTACAAAGCAGTAAAGGAAATAAAACAGCTGTCTCAATACATACCACCACAACAACAACAATGGAAAGCGGAAAGTAAACAGTAGTAGCAAAACAGTAACTAAGAGCTCATTACTTACTACAACAGTAGAGAAAAAGAAAGGAAGTGCTGAAGAAAAACTACGCCTGGACTCGACTAGGCCCAGCACCCTCCACAGCTGGAAACTTGGGCTACTTAACTCTGGTCCTGAACAGTGTTATGAAAAGACAGAGTTAGCGAACGCTGAGTAGAGTGGTATCTATATTATATAAGTACAAAATAGTAAAAGCAACAGGTTTAATTCTCATTCCCATTTATCTGTTTTATATATTTCCATTTCACCCATTTCTCTTGAGCATCCAGATATTTCTTGATCTTGCATATTCCTCGTGGGAACAATCTTGATTGCAGTCTTTTCCGTAGAGTAGAAGGTACACGTGTTGCTCGCCTGGCCAGGAGAGTCCCCCGTGGTAGTCCTACACCCAGTCAACCACCCCGAGGTCACTGCGAAGATGTAGTGGTGACTAAGGCATGCGTGATAAGTGCACAGGTAGCTACCCCGCACTGACACACGGTCAGTCGTTTTCACTAGCAGGTACGCCCAAAGTACAGCACGGAACAGTATAGGGCCTTGCCCTCTCAGAACAGGGGTCTCGCCCCTCAGAACCAAAGAGGGGTCTCACCCCTCCACAGTCTGTGCACCCTCGTCTGACTACCCTGTTTGCCCAGAGGGCCTAACAAGTCGGTGTAGGGTGGCTAACTGAACCCCGGGTCCCGTGAGGTGGCTAGCTCCCTCCCTACACTAGTAGCTTGCCTCAGTACCACGTACACGAAGGCCAACAGGAGTCGGTGTAGAGTAGCCAATCCTAACCCTGGGTCTTGACCCAAGGGAGGCTAGCTCCGCTCTACACAAAAAGGGGACAGTTGCTCTACTTAGTACCATGTACTCAAGGGCTAGTGATAGCGATTTCACACAGTTTGTTAAAATACGTCGTAATGCGTAAAATCGATCAACTCTTAAATTTATATTCCTAGATAGGAGAGTATCTAGGGTCGTCCAAGGAGGCCAAATGTTTGCAATAGTGATTCTCTTGCTTGGAATACAATCTCAACTTTCTTTTTGATATTTTTCAATATATCATTTTTTTGTTTTAAATTAAGACAACATGCGGAATGGTGACGGGAAGGTGATTTACACTTCAATTTAAAATACTACTTCTAAGTGGCAAGTAGAGCCTCTCCCTAAGCTCACTCTAGGCAAGTGGAGGCCTAAAATAATTAGGGAGAGGGAGTGAGGAATGCTAAAAACAAGCAAATAGAAATGCAAACAAGAAATTGCAAAGAAGGCAACTAGATAATTAAAAAAAAGTGTTTAACAAAAATGCCTAGTAGAGGAATGCTTCTACTACTAGAAAATTGACATAAAGAAAGGAAAACACAAATCCTCTAGATAGATGGTGAAGAAGAGGGCTTCTTGCTCCAAGGTTGGTGGCTCCCAATCTTGAAAAGTCCTTCAACTCCTTCCTTGCAGTGCTCCGCCAAGGTGATGTCCTCCAAGGCAAGCCCTAAGGGGGCGTGCCCTAAGCTTCTCTCCAAGGGTGGACGTCCACCCTAGGTCCTTCTCCCTTGCCTGGCCGTCCTTCTTGAAGTGGAAGAGTCCTCCTCCTTGGCGTGGCCCAAGTTGAAGAGAGTGGGGAGAAGAAGGCACCAAAAGGGTTGGTGATGTGCCCCTTTAATCTCCTTCTCTACTCCTTCTCCTTGGGCGTAGGTATAGGTGGATGTAGGTAGAAAAATACACTAAGGGAGGATGCCCCCAAAAATGGTGGTAGGTGGTGGCTTTTTATAGAATAGGAGGGGGGCTATGGTGACCTTTGAAATGGATGAACAAGATGAGTTGATGGAGGTGGTTGGAGATCCCATGGCCAAGGAGAGTTGGCGCCACCTTAAAGGGCACCAAGGGGTAGTTATGGGTGTTGACACCCTTTGGTGTTGGCACCAAAATGGGCATTCTAGAAGGTCATTAGGTGGCGCCACCTTAAGGTTCTAGAAGGGGGGGTATATGGATGGCTAGGATGGCTTATGTGGGTAGGTGTAGGGTGGGTTAAGGGGCTGAAAGTGACGCCAATATAGAGGTGGTTAGGGGTGGTTTTTGGCGCCCACTTGAAGTGTCTTTTGGTGGAGATAATGGGGTGAAGGGATGGCTAGGAGGTGGCGCCAACTTGAGTAGAGTAGCTAGCTTAGGTAGGCTTGAGTTGGTGGAGCTAGCTAGGGTTGATTTTGGAGGTAATGAATGGCCAAGGAGTTGGTTGTTAGCTAAGCTAAGATAAGATAAGATAAGCTAAGCTAGCTTAGCTAAAGGTGGAGTGGAGGAGAAGGTGTTGGAGCTAGGGTTTGGAGGAAGGAGCTAAGGAAAAGAAGTCTGGAGCTGGAGCTGGAGCTGGCTGCTGCTGAAGAGGCTGGCATGGGGCTACTCTAGCTGGCTTAGCTTGCTAGTTCTTTGCTAGTTGCTAAGCCAAGATAAAGTGAGCTAGCTTCTACCAAAATGAGCTAAGGTGAGCTAGGTCTGATGCTCCCGGGGAGAATCAAGCTGGTTGAGGCAGCTAAGGTAGCTTAGCTCAATTGAGATGAGCTAAGCTGAATCCCCGGGAGCTGGACTTGAGCTTCCTGAGCTAAGATGAATTCTTCTTCAGCTGGCTGGAGTTGAGTGGAGCTGGATGTAGCTGGATCTGAGCTGGGGTGAACTCCTGTCAACTCAGCTGAGCTAGCTAGAGCTCCCTGTGAACTAGTGGGAGCTGAGATGAGCTAGACTTAGCTAAGTTGAGCTGGATCTGAGCTGACTTGAGCTATGGTGAGTTAAGGTGAACTCTCTTGAGCTACCATCCAGCTGCGATTAGCTAAATGGAGCTGGGATGAGCTAACCCTAGTTCAAGTAAGCTAGGTTTCAGCTGTGGTGAGCTGGATCAAGCTGGGTTCCAGCTAGTTTGGGCTTCTCCTTCACCATTTGCCTTCTTGAGTGCTAGGGATTTAGGGATCTGTGCATCTGTACATCCCTAACACTCACAAAAACACATTAAAACGATAATAAAAAATGCAATGCATGCCTATCCTAATTTATGCCTAAATGCAGCCCAAAAACCCGTTTGCGGAGTAAAATCCTAAGAGCTAGGCTAGTTTTAATGCATAAGAATGATGATAAACTGGCGTTTATCATCTAGCACACTTCCTGTCTACATTCCAGATTTCTGCCTATCCACAAGAGTTCTACTCCTAATTCCCCGTAGGGTTCATGCTCATGTTCACCTCATTTATCCAGATCCAGATCTCATCTTTCATAATTCATTTCTCAATAACATGCAGCTAGGATTTCACATGTAATTGTTCATTAAATACAGGCAACTCCTATTTTAATAGGCAACTCGTATAGGTATTTGCTAGCAATTTTTCTTAATCACTCATGCAAGTAAACCATATAGTACAAACAGGTTCATTCATTTCTCTACTCTAGGGTTCATGCCACATCCTAGGGTTCCATCCGGCTATTTCCACAAGCACATTCTTATTTAAATATTATTAACAGAATTAAACCACTCTACCAGAAAACACGGGAATAATGGGGGCTTGCACTGCAGACACAGACGTCTCTGCGAGCCCCAAACTCACAGCAAGCTGAAACCCTATGGTAGATAATACATCACAAAAGGAGAGTTTAGAACAGTGTATAACAGACCCTAGTACATAGAGGAACTCGAGAGAAAAGTGCAGGTATTTTGTTTGCGTAAAACGGACCCCGATCAGATCCTAAACAAGTCAAAAACGTGCCTACTGTTCAAAATCAGACGTCTAGGAATAATCCTAGACATCTTAAAAGGCGTCAGATCTTACCTTATGTTCCTGCGGTGTCCTCAGGTGTCTAGACCTTCTCTGCGACCATCTGAAGATAGTTTCAGACGTCAGACAATGTCTCCAGTCGTCTGGAAGCATCTCCAAGCATCTGGTGATGTGATTAGATGTACAAAAATGCAAGGAAAAACGTTCCACGTGCCTTCCCAAAGGCCTTTACCTGCGTACAAAAATTGCAAGTCCAAATTAGGCCAGACCAATCTTTTGCTGTGAGGTCCTGCATGGCCGTAACCTCGAAAAAGAATGTACCTTGCGATATAAGTGCTTTCAGACGTCTGGTCTCAGACCTAGGCGTCCAACTGCTGCCATGGTCATCTAGTCAACTCTCCAGATGTCTGATGCTGGAAAAATCCCAGTATCAGAACCTCTCCCATGAACTATCTCCTTCGAGAGCTCGCCTGTAGGAGCTTCCGCCGTCCCTCCCATGGTTGCAGAGGATCGAAAGCCGCCTCCCTGAACCCCTCCAAGTCTCGCCGAGCCTCCACCGGAGCTCTGTCGAGCTTCCACCGAAGCTCCATAGAAGGTCCACCGACCTTAGGCCTCCTCCCACACTCTCCCTCGCTTGCCCTCCACTCGCCTCACTAGAGATCCGAAGGTGGTGCTGGCTGGGGTGTGAGGAGGAGAGGAGAGGGAAGGGAGGGGTTTATATAGGAGGGTGTGGGGTTTAGGGATCGGGGGAGATGAGGAAAAGAGAGAGGAAGGAACGGTCTCTGCGTGCCGCCCGTGCATAAAGCGCAGTGCACAGTATAAAAATTCCACTTTCAGACATCCGAGAACGGGTTCAGATGTCTGGTCAGATGTCTAACTGAAACTCCAGACGTCTTAAATGGCTAAAAGTGTAACGGGTCATTACATCATAACAAACTTAAAGGAAGTTTCGTCCGCAAAACTTGAGCTAGCTAGGGTGCGGAAAAAGGAACATAAAATGCATAACAAACTTAAAGAGAACCGAAGTAGGTCCGAAAAGACGTACCCTCAAAAAGCTTCAAGTACTGCTCTCGCATCGCCGCCTCAGGCTCCCAGGTCACCTCCTCGTACCACTGGCCTCTCCATAGGACCTTCACTAGTGGTACCTACTTCCGTCTCAGACTTCGAACGGCTCTGTCTAGTATCTATACTAGTCTCTTGGGGTAGGTTGAATCGTCACCCACCTCGACTCTCTCGTGGCTCAGAATGTGACTAGGATTAGCAACGTACTTCTTGAGGTTGGACACGTGGAACACGTCATGCACCCCAGAAAGCTGGGGAGGAAGGGAAAGCCAGTAATCAACGGGTCCTACCCGCTCTAGGACCTCAAAGGATCCCACAAACCTCGGCGCAAGCTTCCCTTTCACCCCAAAATGCTGTGGGCCCCTCATGGGCAAAACACGGAGAAAGACGTGATCCCCAACCTAGAACTGCACCTCTCTACGTTTCCGGTCAGCGTAACTCTTCTGCCTACTCCTGACAGTGCAAAGTCGTCTGTGAATCTGCTCTATCACCTCCTAACTCTGCTGGATCAGCCTAGGGCCAACCTCCCACTTGGTCCCCACCTCAACCCAACTCAAGGGTGAAGTACACCTCCAATGCTGATGCCGATGCCATGCCGATGCTTGAGTGGTAACTGTTATTATATGCAAACTATGCCAGGGATAAATGCTCCTCCCAGGAGCCTCTCCAGTCTAGTACACAGGCGCATAAAAGGTCCTCAAGTGTCTGTATGGTGCGCTATGACTGTCCATCCGTCTGGGGGTGATAAGCGATACTGAACTTCAAACGTGTTCCCAAAATCTGCTGAAACTCAGCCCAGAACTGGGAAGTAAAATAGCTATCCCTGTCGGATACAATCTCATGCGAAACTCCGTGCAGGCGTACCACATCTTGAATGTACCCCCCTGCCAACTGTGCTGGTCCCAAGGTGACTCAAATCGACAGGAAATGCGCCATCTTCGTCAACCTACCAACTATCACCTAGACTACGTCGAGTCCTCGCTGGGTAATCGGTAGACCCACCACTAAGTCCATGGTGATGCTCTCCCACTTCCACTCTAGCACAGGAAGTGGCTACAACGGCCCTGCAGGCCTCTGATGCTCGGCCTTCACCTGCTGGCACACTAAACACTGCTGCATAAACTCACCAACATCCCACTTCATCCCTCCCCACCAAAAGTCACATCTCAGATCATGATACATCTTTGTGTTCCTGAGATGTATGGTGAACCTGGACCCTTGCACCTCAGCCAGGAGCTCTCTCAATAACTCCTCGTCCCTAGGAACGCATAAGTGTCCCCTCATGCGCAGTATCTCGTCTGTAAAGGAAAAGTCTCATGGGTCCCCTGTCAACACCCTGTCTCTCAATGTCTGTAAGTACGAATCTATCATCTGCCCTGCAATGATGCGATCTATTAGCTCTGGTCGCGTCTGCCACGTCACTGTCACTGTCCCACAATACCCCTGTGACTCCTAGGGTCGCCAACTACCCAACTCCTCTCTCCAACTCTATGCCTGTAAACTGGCCAAGTGGGTGGGCGCCTTCCGACTCAAGGCATCAGGCACCACATTGGCCTTCCATGGATGGTAGGAGATGCTACAATCGTAGTCCTTCAGGAGCTCTAACCAACGTCTCTGTCTCATGTTGAGCTCCTTCTGGTCAAACAAGTACCTGAGGCTCTTATGATCCGTGAAAATCTTGAAAGTCTCACCGTAAAGGTAGTGCCTCCATATCTTCAACGCGAAAACAATAGCTGCCAGTTCTAAGTCATGGGTAGGGTAGCTATGCTCATGGGGCTTCAGTTGCTGCGAAGCGTAAGTGACAACGTGACCTCGCTACATGAGCACACCCCCTAACCCCTGCAACAAAGCATCTATTTAAACAACAAAACCGCCACTGTTGTCCGGGTTGGTAAGCACAGGAGCTAAAGTCAGTCTCTCCTTCAACTCCTGAAAACATGCCTCGCCCTCATCTGTCCAGGCAAAGGGCACGTCCTTCTGAGGCAGTTGGGTCATAGGATGCGCAATCTGAGAGAATCCTCTGATAAACCACCGATAGTAACCTATCAGTCCCAAAAAGCTACGTATCTCTATCACTCTACATGGCCTCTCCCACCTGAGTACAGCCTCAACCTTGGCTGGATCCACAGTTAAACCATCCCCTGAAACCACGTGGCCCAAGTAAGTCACCTGCCTCAACCAAAACTCACATTTTGTGTACTTGGCATACAGCCTGCGTCGCCTCAAAGTGTCCAGGATCATGCGTAAATGTTGTCCATGCTGTGCCTGATCCTACGAGTAAACGTGCACGTCATCGATGAACACCACCACAAACTGGTCCAAGTACGGCCTGAAAACCCGGTTCATCAAATCCATAAAAGCAGCAGGGGCATTGGTCAACGCAAACGACATGACAAAGAACTCGTAGTGCCTGTACCGGGTACGGAAAGCTATCTTGGAGACGTCGGTCTCCCTGATCCTCAACTGGTGGTAGCCCGACCTCAGATCTATCTTGGAGAACACTATAGCATCTCGCAACTGGTCGAAGAGGTCGTCAATCCTCAGTAACGGATACTTGTTCTTGATGGTGACCCTATTCAGCTATCGGTAGTCAACACAAAGCCGCAAGGTACCATCCTTCTTCACAAATAGCATAGGGGCTCCCCACGGGGACGCACTAAGCCTCACAAAGCCCTTCTCCAACAGGTTTTGCAGCTGTGACTTGAGCTCTCGCAGCTCAAGCGATGCCATCCGGTACGGTGCAGTAGAAATGGGGCTGGTCCCCGGTACCAGTGAGATCTCAAACTCGATCTCACGCTCAAGCGGTAGTCCTGGCAACTCCTCTAGAAAAATGTCAGAGTACTCGCAAACCACCGGCATACTCTGAAAGTCAGCCACGGGGCTAGGCTCTGCCACTACACAGGCCAAAAAGCCATCACACCCCTGGCTCAAAAGCCTCGCTGCCTGAAGTGCGGAGATGCATCTGAAACCTCCGTCCACCGACTGTCCGTGAAACTTAAAGGGAGGCAACTCTGGTATGGAGAAGACAATCTTCCTCTCGAAACAGTCCACCAGGGTGTGATAGGCGGACAGCCAATCCATCCCTAGGATCATGCCAAAATCCTCCATCTGTATCACAATCAGGTCAGCACGGAGGCTGTGTCCCCCTATACTAACCTCGCAGTCCATGTAGACCTCCTCAGCTACAAACAACTGGTCACCTGAACCTCTGATCACAAATGGATCCTCTAATAGTACACTACCCTGCCCCAAATTGATGGCAAAACTTGTAGCAACAAAAGAGTGCATGGCGCCGGAATCAAAAAGTACGTACACTAATCTGCCAGAAATAGTAACCATACCTGCCACCACTGAACCTGAAGCCCTGGCGACTCTATGTGTCAGGGCGTTGATACGCCCCTCAATCCTCGATGTAGATGAAGTAGCTACACTCTGGGCCGGGCGAGCAGCTGCTGGCCAGTACCCTCCTCATGATTGCTGCCCTCCCCCATGTGCCTGGTGACCACGACCACCAGCTCAGCCTCCAGCGCTCGATGTGGGGAGCATCTGCTATGGTCAGGCCTTAGATGAGCAATCCCTCTAGATGTGGCCCGGCTAGCCACATTGGTAGCAGAGGGGGACACAACCTCCTCCCTCAGTAGGTCCCTGCTAGCGGCTGGGCGAGGGTCCGGTGCTAGCAACTGGCCCCTGTCTGGGGACGCCAAAGGCCATTGATGGCCTCGCAAAATGAGACGGCTCTCCTGTGGGTGCCGTGTGCCTCCTCTCCCGACGACCCTGAGACTACTCTGGCTGGTAGGGCCTCTTCCGTCCGCTGTTAGTGTCGCACGACCGAGTTGGTCTCGTAAGTCACGGCTACCTCAACCACTAATGAGAAGGTGGGCAGCTTCAAGGGTTTCACATACCCTCGAACAATAAGTCAGAGCCCCTTGGTAAACCTTCACAGACGCTCCTCCTCAGTAGACACGAATGTCGAGGCAAAACGTGACAGCTCTAGAAAACACGTGCGGTACGCGTTAACAGTCATCATCCCCTGGTGAAGAGTGTGGAATTCCCGCCTGTTCGTTCGCTTTTGTGCGGGTTTTAAATAGAATATGACGTTGTAATGTAGCCGACAAAGCGTTCAAACAAATAGAGAATTTTATTACTCGAAAATCGGAGTATCCGAGGTCAAACACAGGGAGCAAATGGAATTTACTACTAATCAAAATGTAATTGAACACTCTAATTTACTCAAAACTGGAATTCAGAGGTATCTAAAAAAATAATTCAGACAAGAGTCAAATTGGACGTCTGATCTTGGGATCAGACGTCTTAAAAGTGTTTTCCCTTTTCCTTTTGGTTATTCTTCTTCTTCTGATCTTGCTTTCTTTCTTCTTTTGCAGTCTCTTTTTCTTCTTCGTCTTCTATCTTGGCTTCTCTTCTTCTTTCTCTTCTCTCTTTCTGCTTTGCTTCTTTTCTTGCGAAGGCTTCTTCTTCTGATCTTTGCAGTCTTTCTTCTGCCTTGCCTTCCTTGTCCTTTGGTCCTTCTGTTCTTCCTGCCTTTCCTTCCTCCTTCTCTCGGCCAAGTCTTTCTTCCTCAACGCTCATCCTGTGCCTACACAGAGCAAAACCTACCCCTTTCCCTCTACCCGCGCATCTCTCTCTCAGCAATTCACTCAAACACGCTCTCCCAGAGCCACAATGGTAATCGGGTCGGATTCACACCCGGGACCAGGCGCACCTGCAGGTGGTGATGCGCGAGGAGTGCGTGGGTTTGGGTCGAGTCGGATCCCGCCAGGTCCGCGAGATGAAACCGCGGACAGGGCGGGCGTGAGGACAAGTGAGGGACCTCACCCCTGTGCTTTCGGAGGCGGTAAGCATAAAACACAAATTCAACTTATAGCATACCCGCGCCTCGCGATCCCACGATGTGGGACTAAAGGTTCTACCCTGATTTCGCGCGCGCCCGCAGACCTGCGTGCAATCGCCATAGCTGCTGGCTTCGCAACGCCCTTGGCTGGACTTGAGGCACTTTACGACGCTTGCCCGAATACGCAGCACCTGAAGACTGGAGCTGCTGACGCCTGGAGCTGCTGCGAAGCTGCTTCAACCTAATTGTAGGGATGATGGAGGACGGAGGGCGGACAGCTGTACCTGCTGTCGCCGGAGAAGACGCTGCCCAGTGGGGGAGAACGGCAGCGACGACGGGGCTGAGGCGGCATGCGCGGGTACTGCACGACGCGGAGGAGAGTCAGAAAGATAACTTTGCCACTCGTTTTGTGGCAGAGCAAAGAGGGAGGGGAGGGGGGCTCGTCGGAGCTTGCTGGGAACTTTGGCTGGGCAGGAGGAGAAGAATTGGAGGTGGAAACTCGGCCAAATCAAGCTGAAGATCTGCGGCCGGGCTTAGAGGTTATTTTATAGGCACTGGGCCATGCTGTCAGAGCGTGGAGGGCGCGCAATCGCATGAGGTCGGTCGCCGGAGATGGAAAGAGGTAAGATACCCAAATCTCTCATGCGTTCGTACGAGAGATTGGGTTCACACCAGAGATTGTAATTGGCTTTAGAAGGAAGGGAATTCCTCAAGGAATTTCCCTTCCATTTCTGGGAGAGAATCTCTGAGGAATCAGAGAGTAATCCCTCTCTAAACCTCGTTGGAGCTTGGTTCTGCCCTAACAATGGCGGCAGGACCTGATTGCAAAGGTGGTGAGGAACTTAGGGGGCTCTCTGCAAAGATATTCAAAAGATAAGGACCAAATTATGATTTGGGTGTACTAAATTGCAAAGTAGGCCAAGATGACCTCCCCTTAGGTCCAAATTTTGGTACAAACCTAATTTGGACATAAGGAATCCAATGGTGAAGTTGGATTTTAGGTTTGACCTCGTTTGACTAGGCATTTTGTGTAAAAACCCAAATTAGGTCAATTAATGTGCTAAGATCCTAATCTAGGTCAAACTGGGTTCCAAAGGCCAACTTGAGTGTTATAGATCCTATAAGATATTTTTCCATGATTTTTAGAGGGTTTACTTGATTTTTATCCTGACCGGAACCTTGTTAATTTAAGTGGGTCTATTTTAGGGTTACCAAATGTCATTTAATTCCTAGATTGCACATAAACCCATTTCTGATTGACTCAACCCACTTTTTATCTCATTTCAACCATTTGACCTATGTTTTACTTTTGAGAAATCACGTTTATGTACTGCAATGGTAAAATTACGATTTTAACCTTTATTTCATGTTTTCTTCTCAGAGCACTTGTTTCTTCAATTAAGCCTTCTTCTAGGTTATGTACGAGCTTTTATCTTCTTTATTAGGTCAAAATGAGCTAGTTATGGCTCATGATGAGGCTCTCATCACCGCCTCATCTGGTCCTGCCAAGTCTGCGGAAAGTACTGCTCGCAGAAGAGAGTCACAAACTAGTCCCACATTGGCTCTCTCCCTTCCTGGCATCTGACTGCCCTCCACCACCTGTATGTCGCGCTCTTTAGATGGTACATGGCAAAGGCCACGCGGCACTCCACGGGAAAGTGAAGGGTGTCGAACACCTTCTCTATCTGCTCCAGCCAGTCCTCCACCTCAGATGGGTTCTCATCCCCTTTGAAGGAGGGGGACTTCAGCTTCCGGAACTGTCCGAAAAGCTCGTGGTGCAGTTGTAGTGGGGGAATGGGCATGCCTCCTGACAAGGAGGGCTCGTGCTCAGAAGTGTCAGAGTTCGGTGGGGGCATTGGAGGACCACCCCCCTCCTGCTTGTCTGACGTTGCGACAGTCTCTCTGTCCCACTGAGGACTCCCCCTCCACGTCCTCAGGGAGAGGTGCCCGTGGAGGCTGGTGGAGTTCCTCTCGCACGATATCTCTGATCAGCTAGGTGAGATCCTGGGCCTGAACGCCTGGGAGAAGAGGTGGGTCAACTAGTACCTCAAACCCAGCACGTCTGCCCCTCCTACCTCATCCACTGCCGCGTCCACAGCCTGCCCCGAGAACTCCCCGACGAGTCATCTCCTGCAAGGAGACGCGAAAGATAGACAAGAGGGTCAATGATACCTAGTTACTTTAAGAAATGACTCGGAACGAATATCGAATGATACGTTGTGCTGGCTATCCTAGTTATATGCACGTGAATAGTTATTCTCAGGCCAATTGGTTCATTTCTCGGAATGACCTTGCTTTGATATCATCTTGTTACGACCCGGTTCCCGGATCCCTACAGGACCCAAGACCGACTCGCCTCAACTAATCCCAAGACTTAGTCGTCCAACAAGAAATAACCAAAAGTAGGAAAGTAAACCATATTCACACATGCAATATAACTAAGCAGAAGAATGTACAAAGCAGTAAAGGAAGTAAAACAGTTGTCTCAGTACATACCACCACAACAACAACAATGAAAAGTGGAAAGTAAATAGTAGTAGCATAACAGTAACTAAGAGCCCATTACTTACTACAACAGTAGAGAAAAAGAAAGGAAGTGCTGAAGAAAAACTATGCCTGGACTCAACTAGGCCCAGCACCCTCCACAGCTGGAAACTCGGGCTGCTCAACTCTTGGTCCTGAACAGTGTTATGAAAAGACAAAGTCAGCGAACGCTGAGTAAAGTGGTATCTATATATCTAAGTACAAAATAGTAAAACCAACAAGTTTAATTCTCATTCCTATTTATCTGTTTTATATATTTCCATTTCACCCATTTCTCTCAAGCATCCAGATATTTCTTGATCTTGCATGTTCTACGTGGGAACGATCTTGATTGCAGTCTTTTCCGCATAGTAGAAGGTACACGTGGTGCTCTCCTGGCTGAGAGAGTCCCTCGTGGTAGTCCTACACCCAGTCAACCACCTCGAGGTCACTGTCAAGACATAGCGGTGACTACGGCACGCGTGATAAGTGCACAGATAGCTACCCCACACTAACACGCAGTCAGTCGTTTCCGCTAGTGGGTACGCCCAAAGTATAGCATGGAACAGTATAGGGCCTTGCCCTCTCAGAACAGGGGTCTCACCCCTCCACAGTCCACGCACCCTTGTCTGACTACCCCGGTTTGCCTAGAAGGCCTAATAAGTCAGTGTAGGGAGGCTAGCTGAACCCCGGGCCCTATGGGGTAGCTAGCTCCCTCCCTACACTAGTAGCTCGCCTCGGTTCCACGTGCGCGAGCACCAACAAGAGTCAATGTAGAGTGGCCAATCCTAATCCCGGGTCTCGACCCAAGGGAGGCTAGCTTCGCTTTACACAAAAAGGGGACAGTTGCTCTCCTTGGTACCACATACTCAAGGGCCAACACACTTCCCGTCTGCATTCCAAATTTTCGTCTATCCACAGGAGTTCTACTCCTAATTCCCTGTAGGGTTCATGCTCATGTTCACCTCATTCATCCAGATCCAAATCTCATCTTTCATAATTCATTTCTCAATAACATGTAGCTAGGATTTCATAGGTAATTGTTCATTAAATACAGGCAGCTCCTATTTTAACAGGAAACTCATAATTATAATACAGGTATTTGTTAGCAATTTCTCTTAGTCCCGCAAGCAAGTAAACCATATAGTACAAACAGGTTCATTCATTTCTCTACCCTAGGGTTCATGCCGCATCCTAGGGTTCCATTCAGCTATTTTCACAAGAAGATTCTTATTTAAATATTATTAACGAAACTAAACCACTCTACCAGGAAACACAAGAGTAATGGGGGCTTGCACCGCAGACTCAGACGTCTCTGCAAGCCCCAAATGCATAGTAGACTGAAACCCTATACCAGAGAATACATCACAAAAGGGGAGTTCAAAACTATGTATAACAGACCCTAGTACGTAGAGGAACTCGAGAGGAAAGTGCAGGTATTTCGTTTGCGTAAAACGGACCCCGATCGAATCCTAAACAAGTCAAAAATGTGCCTACTATTCAAAATCAGACGTCTGGGAATAATCTTAGATGTCTTAAAAGGCATCAGATCTTACCTTGTATTCCTACGGTATCCTCAGACATCCAGACCGTCTCTGTGACCATCTGAAGACAGTTCCAGATGTCGGACAATGTCTCCAGTCGTCTGGAAGCACTTCCGGACGTCTGGTGATGTGATCAGACGTCCAAAAATGTGTGGAAAAACATTCCTCTCGCCTTCCCAAGGGTCTTTACCTGCGTACGAAAATCGCAGGTCCAAATCAGGCCAAACCAATCTTCTGCGGTGAGGCCTACATGGCCATAACCGCGAAAAAGAATGTCCTTGCGATATAAGTGCTTTCAGACGTCTGGTCTCAGACCCGGACGTCCAGTTGCCGCCACGGTTGTCTGTCGACTCTCCAAACATCTGATACTTGAAAAATCCCAGTATCAGAACCTCTCCCGCGAGCTGTCACCTTCGACAGCTCGCCTGCAGGAGCTTCCGCCGTCCCTCCCGCGGCTGCAGAGGGTCAGAAGCCGCCTCCCCGAACCCCTCTGAGTCTCGCCAAGCCTCCACGGGAGCTCTGCCAAGCTTCCACCGAAGCTCCATCGAAGGTCCACCAACTTTAGGCCTCCTCCTCCTTCCACGCTCTCCTCCTTCCTCCCTTTCGCTCTCCCTCGCTTGCCCTCCACTCGCCTCACTAGAGATCCGAAGGTGGTGCTTGCTGGGATGTGAGGAGGAGAGGAGAGGGGAAGGGAGGGGTTTATATAGGAGGGTGTGGGGTTTAGGGTTTGGGGGAGATGAGGAAGAGAGAGAGGAAAGAACGGTCTCTGCGTGCAGTACAAAAATTCCACTTTCAGATGTCCGGGAACGGGTCCAGACGTCTAGTCAGATGTCTGACTGAAACTCCAGATGTCTTAAATGGCTAAAAATGTAACGGGTCATTACAATACCTTCTCTAAGGAAAGTCCTCAATGAGTATTTCGCTTGGAGTAATCTCATATTTCTTTATTTTGTTTATTTGTGGTATTGTATGTATTTGTTCTTTATTTTATTATGGATCTTACCAAATCATATTTGACTTGCTTTGTTTAATAATTTTGATATAAGCAAAAATATTGGAAATGCATATATTTTTATTTATTTATTTCCTTCATGCATTTATTTCTACATATAAGTCATGAAGTGAGAAGCTTAGTGCATTAAAACAAGGAGTAAATGACATAGGAGGTGTGTTGATATAATGGGAAGAATCAAAAGATTGAAGAAAACTTAAAAGTGAAAATTTGATTTTATTTTATTATTTACAAGATATTAAACTTTTTCTTATAAGTTATCAGAAATGTTACTTGGAGGATGATCATGCAATCATCAAAACTTCTATGCAACGCTTAATTACTATTTCGTGATTATTATATGATGTATGTATTGTTTGTTCACCCTTCAGGTAATCTGCTTCCTTATCGTTTGGTGAGCCTTGCAATCAACGAATGGAAGATTGTCAACAATGTTAGGCAACTTGATTCCCACTCTTAAGGGCTTCTTTGACTAGACAAAATTCAGTTCCCTTATGTTGCTGTTCAGCACTAAATTCTGATCTGATCTTATCTTGGCTGGTTTTGATTGGCAATTGTGTCATTTTGTTTTTCTCTTTTTTTGCTTCATTTTTTGTTTCCTATTTTCCTTTGCATAATATATTAGGTCACGAGTCGTGATGTATAGGTGAGTTTTGATTTAATCTCCCTACCTTTCTTTTTAATGCCTCCAGGAAATGAAAGATCAATAAGATTTACTCCAATATTTCTATAAAAAAAAAAATGTAATGTATCTATGTTTTCATCAATAATGTTATTGATTATTATTTCCATAAATGTGCAAAACATTTTCCATTACCGACGTCTAGAAATGTCTTTTCTTCTGTAATGTTTTAGGAGAGCATTATAAGTGTGAAAGAACATTTGTATCACATTATCTATAACGAATGATAAAGAAAAATGTGACGATCAAACATCGCAAATTAAAGAATCGGCAAATACAAGACGGAGAAGGGCAATTGGAATATTACACGATGTATAGAAAAAGTTTAATTTTATGTTCGCTATTTAATTGTATAGATTAATCGTAAAGCCATCAAGATAATCCATACATAAGCATCAATTAGGCTTTAATTAAACCAAAGCCGAACCTAATAGAACTAATAACACATCTTAATTGTGTAATAACGCATCTTAATTGGGTTTATTATAGATCAATTTACCTGCTTAGAAACCAATGTACGATCTAAATTAAATGCTTTGACTGCAATGATCTGGTATCCTAATTCTCGAGCTATTCCGTGCATCGAAACAAGTCTGCTGACACTCGTTGAATGCGGACAGGTTAGTATTACTTGAAAAATAAAAAAATACATATTTTGATCAAAATCTAAGGAACCCTTCATTAAAATTTATCCAAAATATATCATATATTATATCATTAATTTTGACTCATTGGAAGCTTTCCAAGAGATCATACTCTGCAAAGATCGGAGTTGTGTCACTCATGTTACACGAAAAAATCGTTAATCGGAGATGCGGGTGCATGTAAACTGAAACTAGATAATTTCATTGTCCAGTCAAAAGTTCTATATTACGTATGCTTCTTTGGAAAGTATTGCATCATTTATCCTACAATGAATCAAATTATTTTAAGGACCCGAGAATCTTTGGTACTAAGATTGTAAGCAAGCAGACGTTTCTAGAGTTATTGATGTAGAGGAGCGATAAAACTTTTTCTTGTACTGAACCATTTGAGCCCGATGATGATGCTTTATATTCTCAGAAGCAGTACGTGCCTCGTAAGATCTTGCTTAGGGCACTTGGATCCACCACCTAATCCAAAATACGCCTACATCTTCCAATACATCCAATGGACGAAGTAAGCTAGAAAATCTCTCGTATGAAAGGAAAAACATACGCAAAAAGGTTTTTCGACAAAAGCAGACTGGTCAACCCGATCCAAGTTCGGGGCAAGGAAATCACATCCAGTTTTTTGGATGTACAATGGACCACCAGAAATATAAACAAAACAAAGTTAAAGAAAGCAATCTATCACGTCCCACTGCATATTAAGAAATCTCAGGCAAAGTCTTTTTGTTTGACGTATGATAGAAACCAGAGAACATGCTTGAATTCGTCATCGAGTTTATCTTCATTCCATCAGACAAATAAGAAATCTTCTCGAATCAATTTTTAAATTAGAAAATTTTGGTTCAGGGTCCGGTCTATAGGTGCGGACGAAACTCTTTTGCCATGCATATCCCCCACATTTGTCCGTATCCTTAAGCTTGACGCGAACTCCTATCTTTAAAGCAATGATTTAAATCGTGATGTATGATATATCGTTACATTGCTGGATATCAATACTCATGAAGCATTGCTTTTTAAGGATATCGAGTAATATATGGCTCGTATCGAGAGGTCTCGAAAGACGTCCGAAAATATTGATAGCTCATTAGCAAATTTTCCAATCATGTCCGCAATATCCGTCAATATGAGTGATGTTGCGCCCAATCTATCCACTGCAGCAACCCATATTTGCTTCTCTTCTCCTCTCTCTCTCTCTCTCTTGGGTGGTAGGTGATTTTTAACCATCTTTCATCTCCGAACAACAAGTTAATCACCCCTAACTTTTGTTTTCTTCAATTCCATTGCAATCTTATCTTCTAATTAGATGAATAAAGGCACGGTTACTTACTAATCATTCTAGTTTAAATCATCGGATCTATTCAATTATTAGCTAGACTAATATTCTCTACAAATTACCTTACTAAGTTTACAAACTAAACTCTAATTTGATCATGATTTCATAGCCTAAATCTCATCTTAAAGCCATAATTACGATTCATTCCAAACTTAAATATTTAAATCTACTCGATTATTAACTAGATTAATGTTCTTTACACATTACTTTACTAAGATCATGAATTAAACTCCAATCTCATCATGATTTCGTAACCTAAATCTCATCTTAAAGCTACGTTTACTATTCATTCTGAGTTATTCATATTAAATTATAAATAGATCTCTTATCGAATCATATTAATAGTTTAAAATATTGATCTATGTCTTGTACATATTCAATCATATCGGAAAAAGGAAGAGACTTAAGAGGATGAGGATGCTAAAAAAGTCAGTTTAAATTATGTCACGCAAATAAATGAAGATAAAGGAAAGTGACAATGCAACTTTTATGGTAAAAAGATGATGGGAGGAGGTATCACAAGATTGAAGTAGTACTTGATATGTGGATACAAGAATGTAGTCAAGTGCCATAGTGTTCCTAAGGAAGACAAGTTATTGGTGCTAACAAATTCAAAAAGAAAGAAAACAAAAGATGCAAAGAATTCAAGGAGAGAGGCAATGTTCCATGAGAGAATATGGGAAAAAAAGTATATTAATATAGATAACTCTCATGATGATTCAGTTGTTCTTTCTATCTTAATTTTTTCAGTTGTTACACTTGGATATAGCAAGTACAACCTCATGATCGGAGCCAACATTGCAGCAACAGGCTCGGGACATGATGACAGCACGGCTACTGCACTTGAAGCTGCTGATAGTATGATAAATCACCATACTTTTATCATCGGAGAACCACTTGATCGAGGGTGGAAACCTATAGCTTGCTGCTGGAGTTGAGTCATTGGAGAACCACTTGATTGGGGGCAACAAGCCAATTCATCGTAGAAACACTTGATCGGGGGTAGAGATGCGAACCTACAACTTGCCGCAAGCGATGAGTCAATTGATCACATGGGAGATCCGACCTGCAAACCGAAGCGAGAGCAAAGCTCGACCACTCGGGGAGGGGATGAGAGATGAAGTAATTTTTATCACAAAGGGAGGAGATGGGGACTTGAACCCACACCTCCCAAGAGGGAGGTACTTATCGTGAGGGGAGGCACCAAATGTGCTACTCCTCGACCCCAAGATGATGACTAGTGATGTTGAAAGTCCTATATAGAGACGGACATATCTATCTTATATACTAAAATTGGGTTACCCATGCCAGGTGTCAAAACCTCTCACTCTCCGCCCCTCCCACTACCCCCACGCCCCTCCCACAGCTCCCCCTCCCTCTATCTCTCTCTATATATACTAAAGCCGAGTTATCCTACGCCAGGTGTCGGAACCTCCCACTCTCCGCCCCTCCCACTGCCCCCACGCCCCTCCCACAGCTACCCCACCCTCTATCTCTCTCTCAAAAGAATAAAAATATATAAATTCATACTTACAAAAAAATTTAAGGACAAGGGATTTTCCATCAAAAAATACATACACACGTTGTTGGGCATTGCGATCTTAAATACATGCATGTCTTTGTAGCCTACGTTCGTTGTCATAATTATAACTAATGGCATGATTATTACATACAGTAATTCATAGATTGAAGGTAATTATTCAAAAATTTTATTTTATTTTACTCAAAAGAAAAAATACTCCATAATTAGTCATACTCTCATCCATGGGTAACATACATGGGACATGGACGTACCAATGCATGCATGCATTAGGCATTGATTTCATTTCTTAAATCACGACCCTTATCAATTGTATACCTTCAACTTATACACATAAATGGAAGAACATGTGAGCTTCTTTGAGTAATTGCAATGGATTTGACACCTTTGGACTTAATTGATCATTGGGTATATAGAAAAAAGTACTCTACCTCGATCTTGGAAATATCACGTTGCTAAATATGCGATTGGTATTGTTACACATATAAATGTTCCCATTAGCTCTAAGATCTACACACAACCACGCACACACACAATATATACATTATTAAATAAATTACATTTAAAAAAATGTTTATATATTTGAAATAATATATATATACCATAATCCTAAATATAAATTATACATTATTTGTGACATTGTTTTTTGACAAATTATTTTAATGTGTTTCAAAGTAAATTTTATTACGTTACTATATATATATGTGACAAATATTCTTCATTTATTTATTTATATATTTATTTTATAAGTCAATAACTTTTCTTTTTGAATAAATTGATTTGTATGAAGTATTATATATTATATATTAATGACATTAGATATAAGGATGTAAATAGAGTTAGGTTTAGGTTGAGTTTACATATTTATTTTCAAATTCAATATCTATGTATGCATACCCTACCCACTTATCCATTAGATTTCTAAATCACAAATTCATAATTAGATCTATTTGCTCATACATTATGTACCTATTTAGTATTTACTCATAGGATGCCTACTTAATACTTATTCATAAGGTACATATTTAGTATTTACTCATAGCATTTGATTGCATTTGATCTCTCTCTCTCTCCCTTTCTCCAACGTCATTTAATATGGAAATAACTCTCGATTTACAAATTTTGTAGAAAAAATTTGTATTTTCTTGAAAAAATATTAAAGATTATTTATCAATCCTTTGTTTGTACTATTATAAAAAAGTAAATTTATGTTCATCTATATATTAAACTACATTTTTTTTCACCATTATTAAAACATTTCTAGCTATACCTTTACATATAGATTACACAATAAAGCTTAAGGTCATAACCATGAATGTTATTAGTACTCTTTTTAGTTTATTCCACACAATTGTACATATTATATATTCTTAGTGGATCCCATCGTTCACACGATCAGTGTTGTCCGATCATTCACATGGATTCCTATGTCTCTTTTTCTCTTTATTTTTTTCCCCCTCATCTATACCGCAGCGAAGCGTAGAGCCAACCACACGAGTATGAATACTATCAGAAAATCTCTAAAGAGTGAATATAAGAGGCGGGAAGAAGAGAAATTTATCCATGAATGGTCATTCTATGAAAGAGGAAGCAAAAGTGCTTGTGCCACCATCGCCTAGCATCCTGCAAAAAAACAAAGGGGGGCAAAAGTTGGTAGATCAGCTAAATATGAGATATGTGCCATGCATAGAAAAGAAACAAAAGATCATTAAAGACATGTTTGCAAATGTTAAAGAAAGGGTTGGGAAGGTCATCTTTACACTTTTCTTTGCAAATGCGATTCCAGCAAATGTAGCAAGCGGACTATTTCTATAGCACACTATGGACGAAATTGCCCAAGGAGGAACAACGGTGAAGTCTCCTACCCCGCACGAGATCATGAACAAGTATTTGTACATGGAGAATGATGACCTCAACAAATACATAAATGGGTTAAAAAAGTTATGGTTGGATTATAGAGTTTCCATTATGTGTACTGAGCGTACAACTTTCACAATAATAAATTTCCTTCTTTATTATGATGGAAAGGCTATCTTTTTGAAATTTATGGATACATCTAATCAAGTAAAGAATTACAAGTACATATACTGTTTGATGGTGGATGTTGTGAAGGAGATTAGACCTGAACAATATGCAATACAAATTGTTACCGAAAATGGTAGCAATTTTAAGAAGCCTAGAAAGAAATTGATGAAGTCCAACAAGTATAGAGTTTTTTGGACTTCTTGTGCAATCCATTGCCTTAATGTGATTCTGAAGGACTTTCGAAAGAGGCAGATGATAAGCATGCTTATTCCAGATGCACGTTCATCACAACGTTCATTTACAATCACTCGTATATACTAGAAATGATGAGCAAGTTTTACAATGGTGAACTAATAAGACTACCCATTACCCAATTTGTAATAAATTACATTACATTATAGAGTATTATGTACAACAAAATTGGATTGAAGAATGTGTTTATCCCTAATGATTGGTATTCAAAAAGAGATAGGAGATTGGAGCTCGGGAAGAAGGTGGAGGCTTTGGTACCCTCCATAAAATTCTAGGACAATTGTTCACGAGTTATGAAGATTATGAAACACGTTATGGTTGTGCTAAGGATGGTTGATGGTGATAAAAAATGCCAACTTTATGTAGCTACGGAAATGATGATGCAAAAGGTCAAGGAAAATGCTCAGAAGGAGACTAGGAAATACATAAAGATAATTAATGAGAGATGGCAAGATGTGCTCTCACATTCGTTTCATATAGCTGATATGAATTTACATGACTATTAAGTTTCATATATTATCTAAGTCTAAAATTTCACTACAAGTATGGACTTCGTAGTGATCAAAAGCTTCTCAAAGAGATGCAAGTAGTTAATTATCTCTAAGCTCGTGAAAGGTGTCCAACAACAAATAGATTGTATACATGAGGTGATAAAATATCCATAGTTCTACCCTATAAGCTATTACACACATTTTACTCATATTATTATAGAGGAGATAATATGATTTTAATTCATTATTCTTTGCAAATAAAATATCCTAAACTTAAGTTGTTATCTTTTGGGACAAACCATGCACAAAAAAAAAAACTCTTCCTGGTATGGTCGTGATCTAAATATGAAGGTATCTTGTGAATTTATTTCAAGATTTACAAATTACATAAATTAGTAAGTTCATGTTCATTTGTCTATTACAGCTAAATGGTGGCACTTACATGGCACTGATGCTCATAACCTTCGTCTAGTTGTAATTAAAATCTTATCATAGACAACATCCACAAGAGGATATGTAAGGAACTGAAGCACCTTTAACTTGATTCACTCACAAAGGAGAAATCGCCTGAGTAATGACAAGTTGACCGGCTTGGTGTCTATTCATTATAACATTAAATTAAATATAAAGCATATACGGGAAGGAGAACATATAGAAAAGTACGTGGACTTGATTGATGCCACATATCTTCTTGAAGAAAGAGATAATGAAGATGTTTTACAAGGATGGTTGAATAGCAATAGAGAACTATTGCTTGAGATAGCAGAAAAAATGGGTGTGAATGTAGACAAATTTGTGGGTAGTAGGTCTAGTAGAAGAATAATCAATGATATTGAAGACAATCCAAATGAGAAGCAAGGTTCACCTTCAGGAACAAAAAATGGTGGTGATGATAATGGAGATTACGATGCCGATGCAATAATGGTCGAACTTGAATCTCAACAGCAAGAAAGTAGTGAAGGATATGAGAGATGTCATCCTAGTAGGAATGAAAAGGATGTTAGACAAGAATACCAAGAGAGACATAGAACTATACATAGAGACCACTTGCCATATCCAGCTCGTGACCATGATGCAAGGTATGGCTCAGTTTTTATGATGTTCATTCATTTAAGTTCATCACCAAGATCAGAATCAACCTTTATAGGTAACCCTACATCATTGTTATCTAATATCTATGGTTACAGATCTCATTACACTAGCCCTCCTCAATACCAGCCCCCCCCCCACAAGGATGAGGCCCAAAGTTCATGTGATTTCTTTGCTAGCTACTATTCACTGGTGTCTCAACCAGAGCCAAGTCAACCTCTATCTTATTATGGTTCCTATGGCTATGAATATGATGGCGACCAAAGTGATACCAACCAAAATGATTCTGCAGCACAACGATATGGGGTATTCCCGAAGTAGTTTACACCCCCCCAAGGTCCCCAGCCATCATATTATTATCAATCTTCCCAGTCTACTGCACAACTTCCTCCTCGACTGAAATAAACTTCATCGATGAAACAGTGTGATCATCCTGAATCTTTAGGTTCTACATTAAGATGAGGTGGTTCTACCAAAGATTCAAGAGGACCAATTAGACATCATGGATAAGATGATTATAGTCAAAGTCAATCTAGAATCAATTCCAACAATCACAGTCATCAATGTCAACATCTTAGAGTATTTGCATACTGCAGTGATGAAGACACCAATGTTACATTCATGACTATAATACTTGATACAACTTCATAACATGGAACAACTACTATAACTATGTTAGAATATCACAATTAAAGAGAAAATTGAAGGAGAGGTATTCAGCTAGATCGAAGCTCCATATCGTAATGAAGAAGTTTCACTCATGAATAAAGATTTGGTGGTACTAGTATAATATATTTTATTTCCAATGAGTATTATTATGAGCATCTTAAGTTATTATCATGTTGTGTTTTTCTTTTCAATGTTATGACTTATGATAATTATTGATACGCCACTAGTGCATTTATATTATATTTTCATTCAAAATTTATGATTTTGATATTGTAAGTATTTTTTCATGCATATAGTGGTTATTAAAATGTTAATTTCATCAAATTTATGACATTTTGAGCAATTTTGTGTGATTTCCCCAAAATTCCCAAACATCAACAATATATTTGATGGCTTCGCCATCATTCACTATAGTCCGCCTAATTTTGCCATGTTTTAAGGGTAAATTCACCTTAATCATACATAAAAAGGGTATAACTTAATTAGGAGGAAAGAATCATCAAATGAACCCAAAAGATAGCTAAATGAGTCCAAAATAGCCAATTTAGGGTTTTCTCTGAAAACTAGGCTATTAAGACAATAATTAAACCCTATTTTCAGCCTAACTCAAATCGACAGGGTTCTGATAGAAAATTCACAAAGTAAACCTTCTAAAAATCATAGATAGATATTCTACATAGTTTCATGTGATCAATTGGATCAAAAGAGTCAAGTTGACCTAAAACAATAGCCTAGGTGAATAATTAATGACAATTGGGTTTAAATATAAAATTAACCAAACAAATAACTTCAAAACCCAAAATTGAATTGTAACTAGATTCCCTAGGTTCTAATCAAGCTTATATAAAAAGTTGGACCTATTTTGACAATATTTACACATACTTTGCATTCAAGTCCTCAATTTCCTAAGAACTTTACAAAAAGGTCAAAATCTATTACTTTTGGGTCTTTCCCTCTTGCAAAGAGGTCCCTGGTCATCTTCCTCCTTACTTCCGGTCTTCCACCTTTGATGGAGTTTCTCACCGATTGATGAGAACCACATCATGAGCCATAACTAGCTTATTTTGACCTATACAGAGAATAAAAGCTCTTACATGACTTAGAAGAGGGCTTAATTGGAGGAATAAGTGTTCTGAGAAGAAAACATGAAATAAAGGTTAAAACTGTAATTTTACCATTGCAGTACATAAACGGAACTTCTCAGAGATAGAGCATAGGTCAAATGGTCTAAATAAGATAAAAATTGGGTTGAATCAATCAGAAATGGGTTCATGTGCAATCTAGGAATTAAATGACATTTGGTAACCCTAAAACAGACCTGCTTAATTCAACAAGGTTTCGATCAGAATAAAAGTCAAATAAACCCTCTAAAAGTCATGGAAAAATATCCCCTAGGATTTAGAACATTTAAATTGGCCTCTGGAACCTAGTTTGACCTAAATTAGGGTCCTAGCTCATCAATTGACCTAAATTGGGTTTTTACACAAAATGTCAAGTCAAACATAGTAAAACCAAAAATATAAATTCACCATTGGATTCCTTAGGTCAAAATTAGGTTTGTACCAAAATTTGGACCTAAGGGAAGGTCATCTTGACCTACTTTGCAAAATAGTCCACCCAATTACATTCTGGCCCCTAACTTTTGAAAACCCTTGCAAAAACCCCCCCAACTTTTGTTGTCACTTTCTGCATTCCGGTCCCTCTGCCAATGCAGCAGAAGCCCATACTCCGACGAAGCTTCGAGGACGATTTCTCCTCGCTTCCCCAAGGAGCTGCTCTCAGATGTGAAAGGGGGGTTCCCTGAGAAGTCCCTTACTGCCTGAGCAGCTCCCCATGCCCTGTTTCGCACCATACCTCTCGTGCGAACGCTCGAGAGGTATGGGTGCTGTACCTACGGCGACCTCCGGTGAGAGCTTCGCTCACCCTCCGTGCATCTGCCCCTCTGCTGGCGCCTTTAAAAGAAACCCCTGGACCAGCAGGTTCTGGTAGCCTTGTCTTGACGGAGAAACCCTCAACATTCCGACAGGAAGCCCACAAGCTCCGGCAACCACTCCTCCTCCTTCTCATCGCTCTGCTGCAATACCAGCAGCAGAGTTTGCTTTGTCTCGTCTTCCTGCGTCGCGCCGCACCAAGCGCACTCCTCCCTGCCCACTTCCTCATCGCTGTTCTCTCCCCCTGGGTTCTTCTTCTCCAGCTCCGGCAGGTACGAGCCGGTGGCTCCACCCTCCCCCATTCGTCCCTATAGGTAGGTTACATTTACTCCCCTTCTTCTCCTCTTTCTTTTCCCCACTCTATTTTACTTGATTTCCCCACGACCACGCCTGTCCACCATCACCTTTCTCGCCTCCGGCCAACATCTGGTGAGTCGCCCCCGCCATTCCGTAACTCCATACGACTCGCCAACCGTCCCAAAAGCTCCACCTCATCACACTAAATGCCCTCCGCCCCTCCACTGCCACTCTACACCTCCACAACTCACCCCCGGTCACACCCACTTTTCCGGCCACAAGACGACCTAGGCACGCACGCCTAGGCTGTCCCATGGCCTGCTGCACTTTGCACCACCTTCGCCATGCCACGATGAAGGTTTCCCTATGGTTTGATTAGACCGAGAGGCCCTTTTTTGTGCTAGACAGGTTGGCTGCCCCGGCCGCCATTGACGACGACTTGAGAAGCTCCCAAGCGTGCTCCAGGCTTCAGAGCGTCAAGATTCTAGCTGCTGCGAATTGGGGAGACTCGGGTGAAGGCAGGTAGCTGGAGAGAGAGGGGAATCGAGGCTGCAGCTGCTGAAGCAAGGCTGCGCAATTTAGTCCCACATCGTAAGTTCTCGAAGCGCCGCACCACTTTAAATTGTTTTTGTGTTTTTAGCCTATCGCCTCAGAACACGGGGTGAGGTCCCCTCGCCCACTCACCCCCGCATCATCCGCGGATTCACCTCGCGGACCTGGCAGATCTGACCCGACACTACCAAGCACACCTCGCGCACTATACAAACGCCGGTGCGCCTGGTCACGAGTGCGCTATCTGACCCGTTAACCCGGCTCTGGGAGAGCTTCCTGTGAGCGGTTTACAGAGAGAGAGAGAGAGCGACGTGCGGGTAGAGGGAAGGGGCTAGGTTTTGCTGTGCCTTGTGTGCAGGAACAGGGCGTGAAGGAGAAAGGCTAAGTACTTAGCCGCAGGCAAGGTAGAGAAGAAGCAGAAGGAAAGAAGAAGGCTCACCAAAGAAGAAGAAGCAGCGAAGGAAGGAAAAGAGGAGAAGCACTGTAGCAAACTGCAGTTAAGTCGTCTGACTGCGGTATCAGACGACGGATGAGCAGCCTTCAGAGGAGATAAAGTAGAGAAGAAGAAGGAGAGAAGAAGGCTCTGCAGCTGAAGAGCAGAAGAAGAAGACGAGCAGCCAGGAAGAAAAAGAAAGAAGAAGACTTGGCCGCCAGAAAGAAAGAGAGAAAGGCAAAGGAAGAAGAGAGAAAGAAGAGAAGAAGACAGGAAGAGCAGAAGAAGAAAGAAGAGGGAAGAAGATAGGATCAGTGAGAAAGCACAAAGAGAAGAAGAGAAGAAGAGAAGAAGCCAAGACAAAAATCTATCTTTCTCCCTCTCTCTCTCTTATTTTTGTAATGCAATAGAGGAACTTTGTACTTCTAGAATTCCAGTAGCTCCCTGAGTTCGACCTCGGGAAAACTATTTCCGAGTAAAAAAAATTCTATGGTAATGACAACCGTAGCTGTCTTGTCTTATACTATAACGACTATACTATAATAAACATAAAGACTCCACAAAGCAACACCGCGGTTAGACCATCACCACCGATGTGAGCGTGGGATGAGCTCCAACAATGGTCTATAAAGAGCCGCGCATCCATTCCGTACCAAGACATCTGGAAATCATGAGTGCTCCTCTCCTCTTCTTCCTCCTATGTTACGACCCGATTCCCGAATCCCTACGAGACACGATAATTAGACCAACTCGACTGATCCCAAGACCCAGTCATCCAACGAGAAAGTAACCAAAAGAGCAGTAAAATAAACCACATTCATAATGCATGTAACTAACAGTAACAAAAGTACAACAGTAAAGAAAAGAACTACTATAGTATACACCACCACAACAGTAGAGAATTAAACAGGTATATAAGCATGATGCTTATAATAAAAGAGTACAATTTTAATAGAAAATATTCACTACAACAGAAGAAACGGTACAGTAAGTACAACACAAGCAAAACTACTGAGCTCTACTAGGCCCAGCACCCTCTGCAGCCGCAAGCTCTGGCTGCTCAACACCTGGTCCTGAAAAGGTGACAAATGTGACACGTCAGCAAAACGCTGAGTAGAGTGGCAACCAACTAGCTAAGAAAAATAGTAAGGTGGACAAGTAGCTGTTATTTTTAATTTCCTCCTTTATTTCTATTCACTCATTCTTGATATTATTCCTCGGATCTTTCTCTTGATCTCGAATGTTCCTCGTGGGAACGATCTTGATTGCAGCCTTTTCCGAAAACTAGAAGTAGCACGTGGTGCTCTCCTGGTCGGGAGAGTCCCCCGTGGTGGTCCTACCCTCAGTCAACCACCCCAAGGTCACTGACAGACATAACGGTGACTACGGCATGCGTGATAAATGCACGGGTGGCTACCACGCATTGGCACGCGGTCAGTCATTTCCGTTAACGGGTGCACCCAAAGCATAGCACAGAACCAGTATAAGGCAGAGCCCTCTCAGTCACAGGGGTCTAGCCCCTCCACAGTAACCAAACAGGGGTCTTACCCCTCCAAAGTCCACGCACCCTCATCTGACTACCCTGGTTTGCCCAGTGGGCCTAACAAGTCGGTGTAGGAAGGCTAGCAGAACCCCGGGGCCTGTGAGGTGGCCAGTGCTCTCCCTACACTAGTAGCTCTCCCCGATACTGTGTACGCGAGGGCCAAAGTCGGTACAGAGTGGCCAGACCTAACCTCGGGTCCCTGGGGTGGCTGGCTCCGCTCTACACTAAACAGGGGGACAGTCGCTCTCCTTGGTACTCCGTACTCAAGGGCCAGCTCACTTCCCCAATTCCATTCCATTCACCTCTCAGGAGCTCTACTCCTAATTCCCTGTAGGGTTCATGCTCATATTTCTTTAACTAAGTCAATTTAGGTTTCATCATTTCAGCTTTATATTCATATAGCCCATGTTCTCAACAGTTAATATCCATTCATAAACAAGCAACTGTTATCCAATTACAGGCAATTATCATTTTTCTTTCTAGTTTTCCAAGACTGCAATCCATATATTCACGACATTCGTTTCAGTGTTTTTGTTCCTAGGATTCATGGCACACCCTAGGATCTATCATTCAATCTAGTTTTCCAGTCCTAGGATTCATGCCATACCCTAGGATCTATCATTCAATCTAGTTTTCCAGTCCTAGGATTCATGACATACCCTAGGATCTATCATTCAATCTAGTTTTCCAATCCTACGGTTCATGCCATACCTTAGAAGCTATTGATTATCTCACAAGTGCATAATTGTTGATAAACAATTAAAGGGAGCCACTCTACCCACAAAATCAGGAGTACTGGGGGCGTGATCGGCAGGTCCGCGCGCCTCCCCAACCCCCAGAGCTGCAACGGAACGGGGTCCTAACACAAGGAACTACTCATAACAGGATACAAGTACTGTAAACAAGTAGAGGAACTAATTCTGAGAAGAACGGAATTTGAAATGCGGAAAACGGACTTCGAACGGACCCTAAACGGGTCAAACAACCAGTCTGCCCCAAATCAGACGTCTGGAACATCTTCCAGACGTCTTAAATGCTGGTTCAGGACATACCTTGTTTCTGTGCTGTTCTTCAGACGTCCAGAATCCCGCTGAACCGTCTGGACCTAGTTCCAGACGTTCGACTATCACTTCGGACATCTGGAGACCCTATCCGTCATCTAGTGCTGTGCCCAGACGTCCGATCTATGTCAGAGGGCGTGCCCTTGCGCCTTCCCAAACGAACCTTGCACACATACGCAATCGATCTCAGCACGGCAAAGAAGCAGATCCTTCGGCGGAACGGCCTGCATGGTCGTACGCACGAAAGGAGAAGGAAACGAAATATTGTACCTTTCAAACATCTGTATCTCACTCCAGACGTCCCCCGCGTCGTCTGGACGTAGGTCCAGACATCTGATTCTGGGAAATTTTCCCAGAATCAGGACTACCTCGCCCTCCGCCTGCTGCGCACGGCTGTGCCGCGTTGCACTCGCCTGTTGCCTGAGCTGCAACAGCACCTCCCCAGCGCCATGCTCCCGCTATGCACCCGCCGGCCAGCCCTAGTTGCTCCAGCGAGCTCGCACACTTGTGCTCTACCTCTTCTCCCTCTCGGTGCACCTCCTCCTCACCGCGCACACCTGGCATCAGCTGCTACCCTCGCCCTCTCACTCTCACGCTAACAGGAAGAAGAAGGACGAGATGGTGGAGTGATGGTGAGGGAGAGGAGAGGGGGGGAGGTATTTGAAGGCACCGTGGGGAGAGAGAGAGGAAGAAAAGATGCGCCTACAGGACAGGGAGGGAAGAGAGAGAAGAAAAGAGGGCAGCGGGTCAGTATGCACGCGCATGCGTGCAGACGCGAATTCGTACGTCTGAAAAATTAATTTCCAGACGTCTGGGAAGGCTTCCAGACGTCTGACCAGACATATGGACCAACTCCCAGATGTCTTAAAAGACGTTTGATGCCGGGGTCTTAACATCCTATAAGCACCGCCATTGAAGGACCTTGAGGTCTTCTTCGCCCCGTTGTTCCGCCGCCTCTCACCATCAAACAAGGGTGCAACTGTCTTCGCCTCTCTCTTGCCGAGCTTCCCAGGCAAGAAGCCGATCATTCAACCACCTTCCTCGACCTCAATTCCTCCTTCAATTCTACGCTAGCGGACTACCATCACCACCAGTCTCCTTGCCTTCATCTCTCCAATAGAGTTAGGATTTCTATTCCCCTTATCCTCCTCTATCTTATCATCTTCTCAATTTCCTTATTTAACCTTGTTTTAACCGCCACCGACCACCTCCACTTGGAGCTCTAGCAAACTTCATCACCACATCTCCGCGCATGACTAACCACTCAATAGACTTAAGGCTTAGTTTTGGGGCTTCACCCTAAAGCTCTTGCATCTGATGGGAGGTCAAACGACCTCCTATTCTGCCTACAAGTCCTCGCCGGACTAGGTCTTCATCTTCTCCTCCGACAGTAGCTCTCCGATTCTTGAATGCAGAAAACTACGTGATCGAAGTTGGTTTCGAAAAATCCATTGTTGTAATTCGATTTGCGAAGAAATTCGTCAACAAATAAATTTATATCGAAATTCTAAGAATTCTGGGTCGAACACAAGGAGAATACGTCGATCTAAAATCTACAATTTATATTTTTTTATGTTTTTATTTGAAAACAAAATAGTTACACTGGAATTGATATAAATAATAAGAGAGAGAAAGAGAGAGAGAGAACAATCACTTGATATAATCAGAATATTTTTACAACTATAAAGCGGGAAATGATTAAACTAGAAAGCAGAAAATTCTATTCTAGAAAGCCATTAAAAAGAAGGGAGAGAGATGTTATCCTCCTCGACGAATGCATGGAATGAGCTGGAAGAAGCGATGCCTGGAAGATGGAGGACGGAGCGGGAAGAAGGAGGACGAAGCAGGAAGAGGAGGGAATGGGGCAGCACGTTGTCGTTGTCGCGGGATCCACTTCCGGAACGAGGGTGAGAAAAATGGATTTAGCTCTAGAATAGCATCCCAGGTGTGGGACAAGCTTCTCTTGAGCTTTGGAGAGGGAGAGAGGTGAAGGGATGAAGAAGTAGAGGTCGAATCTCCTTTTATAGTTGTAGGAATTGAGGCCAAATTTGACATTTGAAGCTTAAAACATTAATATCAGGTCTTTAGTGATGGATTTATCCGTCACTAAAGGTCTGATCGTGGCCGACGTGCGCACGCCGTGCACGCCACCCCTCCTGCTGTGCTCAAAACGCCTACGCACGTCTCTTAAATCATAGTCGTCCGATCGCGAGATCGGACAGCTCAAATTTCTCCTCGCGTGCCTTTGTCTCCGCCTTCACCACACGCCCGCGTGCGATCAGGCGTACATGCTGTTCGTTAGATCGCGCATGCGCGCTATTGGCTGATCCGCGCCGCCTACAGCTGATCGCTCGGTTGCAATTACCTGCCTACGCTCTGCGGATGGCGAGTCAAACGCACGTTACGTGCTCGCACAACGTCGCTCGACCGCTGTGCTGTAGCGCTTGCTTTGTCGTGGTTATGCATTACGCACGCGCGCTTCATGGCCGTTGGATCAAGATCCAATGGCCCAGATCATGCGTTGGAAGTCCTTTAGAGATGCAGTGGCGGTTCTTAGGGCCAATTAGGCTGCAGGGATGGCGCCATGTGGCGCCATCTTGGCTGTCCATCTTCTGTGTGTTGTAAATGGTGCCACGGATGTCGGATTGGACCAATTTTCACACTGTTAGGCTGGGATCATCGATTCCAACCCATCCGTGCGGTCGAATTTGTCATCTAAAGTGAGAATTGGCACCATCTTGGCCCTTGATCTTTGGGCTTCCCTGATCTCTATCTGTGCTACATATGTCCGATCAGGGCGATCTTGGAGTCATTGAACTCCAATCGTTGTCCTGATAAAATCCGTACAGTTGGATCTTCGATCCGAGGCCCCGATTAAAAATCACCATGTCCCTGATCATAAAAGGAGACAACTACTATACAATTTATACAACTTGACATAAATGTGATTTCCCTACTTGGAGGGGTGAGATCAGCGTGACAAAAAAATGCGGAATTGAAAATAAACAATCTCACAAAATAAACAAACACACCAGTACACAGGTATTTTTAGGTGGAAACCCAAATCGGGTGAAAACCACCACCTAACCCTCTCGAGTTAGGATTTTTCGATCAACCTAGTTGATCAAATCCACTAAACGAATCACTTTAAAACGAGGGTGATTCAACCTCAGTACAACCACGCTACAAGTACGAGGGTAGCGTTCCTCAACCCCTTCTCTCCACGAGAAGGATTTTGTCCCACGAAGGAGACGGGAATTCGCAAACCGAATACCCAACCAAAAGACAAAGATAAAATAAACAATAGTCCTATAGAGCCAACAAAATAATTAAACCTAGCTTCTATAGGAAATAGGAAACTCCCCTTTGCAAGGAGTGCGTCGACGATGACGCGGTGTGTGTGCCACGTGATGGCGCTACGTCGCTCTCGTGAACAACAGCGGGAGAGCGGGTGCGCAAACTGAATTTAGCTCTCAAGATATAGAACTTGAGCTTAGAGAGCAAGAGCTTCTTGGACACAAGAGAGTGGGAGTATGTTGCTTAAGTGTGTCTTTTGTATCTTGGTCTCTCTAGGTGTGTATCTTGTGTGTTTTCTAAGTGTATATCTTGTGTTGCAAAGGCTCCCCTCTATTTATAGAGGCCTTAGGAAGGCTTTGGAAGGCTTAAGAAAGGTTCTATAGCCGTTGGGTGCAAAGCCCAAGAGAATCAGGCCGAAATCAGGACAATGATTACATTTGACAGGGTTATCAGACGTCTAACTCTGGCATCAGACGTCTGGAAGGCCACTTTAAGACGTCTGATTCCAAGGTCAGACGTCTGATTCTATGCGGGTTTCTCCCTGACTTGAATCAGATCTAAACAGGGTTTTTGCGCAAGTCCATCAGACGACATACAGGACGTCTGGCACTATGTCTGGACGTCTGGAAACCTACTTTTACTGTGGGAATTGATTTCCAAACGTTGCAACGGCTAGAAAATCTCTGAGAAGAGATTTTGGGTCAGCCAAGGCAAAACGGTCATTTATCAGACGTCTGGAAAGTCCTATAGACGTCTGATAAGGCTCTAACGGTCATAATCTTGAGTGTTTTCTAAGCCAGCCAACAGTCCACTAATTGGACGTCTGGCAAAGTCATCAGACGTCTCCTAAGACGTCTGGTCTAAGGTCTGGACGTCTGATTTCATCAGACAGAACTAACTATGTTCAGCCTAACAGTTATCAGACGTCTGAAACAACAGTCAGACGTCTTAAAATACATTATCAGACGTCTGATTTAGGAATTAGACGTCTGGAAACTCTGTTTGAACCCTATATTGGTTTTCTAAGTGTTCTACAGAAAACCTAAGTATCCTAGGGTTGTGCCGGTGTTCCTAGGACTACTGTTAGGGTTCTTTGAGGCTCTTTAACATGAAATATCTAAGGAAATAAAGAGCAACAAGAGAAACAAAAAATACAACAAGTACAGAAGAAGGAAATCTATCCTATTCTTCATTTCCTTCCATCTTCAATCTTTCGCTCCACGTGAACCTCCTCTGTTTTCCGTCAAGCTCCTCCAATCCGTCCTGGATGCGAGCTCGAGTTCCGTCTAAACACGTCTTCATTTGCAATTGACCTGAAATCTAGGACTCAAATTGCAAATGTTAAATAACACGTGTTTTGTTATCATCAAAACAAATGATCGTGGTGCTCTAGCACCAACAATAAATGCATGATTATGCATGTTATGCAATATTTACAATGTATGATGCTAATATGTGATGCAAAAAGTCGCATGATTTATAAAAGCGGGTTTTTAATGTCGTTGTAACACACGAATTCGCATACGCTTTTAAATTTATATCCAAGATAGGGGAGTATCTAGGGTCGTCCAAGGAGGCCAAATGTTTGCAAAATTAATTCTCTTTCTTACAAAATAGATCTCAACTTTCTTTTTGGTATTTTAAATATGTAATTTTTTTTGTTTCGAAAAGATGAGGGAAAAATGCAAATTGTAGCAGAAAGTACTAACACCTATAATTACTTAACTAAAACTTAAGAGATAGATATATCCTCTTCCTAAGCTCACTCTAGGTAAGTAGAGGCCTAGAGTAATTAGGAAGAAGAGGTGAAACAAGTGCTAAAACAAAAACAACAATTGCAATAGAAAGTAAAAAGAAGGCAATTTGATTAACTAGAATTTGTGTTCTTTTCCAAGACAAGTAGAGGAATGCTTCTACTAGAAATGAAAAAATCTAAAAGCAATAAAAGA
Organism: Thalassia testudinum; assembly: GCA_037157565.1. Taxonomy (NCBI): domain Eukaryota; kingdom Viridiplantae; phylum Streptophyta; class Magnoliopsida; order Alismatales; family Hydrocharitaceae; genus Thalassia; species Thalassia testudinum. The sequence continues at coordinate 75,818,395 of JAZHRO010000031.1, read as the reverse complement.
AACACAAATCCTCTTTCAAAATTTGGTGAAGAAGGGAGTCTTCTTGCTCCAAGCCTAGCTGCTCCTTGGCTTGAAAAGAGGGCCTCCTTCTTCTCCTTCCTTGAGAGCTCCTCCAAGGTGGATGCTACCACCTTCACTACTCTCCTCCAAGGGGTGGGCGTGCACCACCCTCAAAAGCTCCTCCAAGGTGGCATGGACCACCTTCAAGATCTCCTCCAAAGATCTTCCTTGCCTGGCTTCTCCTTTGGCTGGCGTGACTCAAGAGAGAAGGGAAGAGGGGAAGGCACCAAAGGGACAGAATATCCCCTTAATCTTCTTCTTCTTCTGTCTTTGGCGTGGGCTCTAGGTAGAATATGAGAGTGAATTTTCTAGCCAAGGATGGTTTGAATGGTGGTGGGTAGTGGTCTTTTTATAGGGTAGGATGAGGGGTTAAGGTGCCTCTTGAAATGGAGGGCAAAGATGGGAGGATGGAGGTGGTTAGATGATCCTAGGGTTAAGGATGGTTGGCGCCACCTAAGGGGTGTAAGGGGGGTAGTTAGGGTTAGTCAAGAGGCACCTAAAAGTGGCGCCAACCATGGAGAGGTGACATGGGTTGGCACCAACTTTGAGGCTTCTAGAAGGTGGGATAATGTGGAGGGGGGAGATGGGTTTAAGGGGAGATGTGTGGTGGAGATGAAGGGGATTTTTGGAGGGAAAAGTGGTGCCAACATGGGGGTAGTTAGGGTGGATTTGGCGCTACTTTTAGGTGTCTTTTGGAGGTGGTGGGTAGGCTAGGTTGGCACCAAGTAGGGTTAGCTTATGTGGAGCTTAGGTGGAGCTAGTTGGTGGAGTTGTTAGGAAGGGTTTTTGGGTGGTACAAGCCAAGGAAGATGGAGCATAGCTAAGCTAGATTAGCTAATGGTGGAGTAGAGGAGGAGGTGTTGGAGCTAGGGTTTGGAGGGAGGACCTGGTTCTGAAGAGTCCGGAGCTGAAGTGCAGCTGGCAGCTACTGAGGAGGTCAACATGGGGCTAATCCAGCTGGTTTAGCTTGCTAATTCTTTGCTAGCTACTAAGCCAAGCTAAAGTGAGCTAGCTTCTATTGAATGGAGCTGAGGTGAGCTGGGTCTGGTGCTCCCGAGGAGAATTAAGCTGGTTAAGATAGATAAGGTAGCTTAGCTCAATTAGCTTGAGCTAAACTGGGTCCCCCGGAGCTGGGCTTGAGCTTCCTGAGCTGGGATGAGTTCTTCTTCTGCTGGCTGGAGTTGAGTGGAGCTGGATGCAGTTGGATCTGAGTTGAGGTGAACTCCAATCAACTCAGCTGAGCTAGCTAGAGCTCCCTGTGGACTAGTGGGAGCTAAAATGAGCTAGACTCAACTAGGTTGAGCTGGATCTGAGCTAACTTGAGCTAAGGTGAGCTAAGATGAACTCTCTTGAGCTGCCATTCAGCTGAGATTAGCTGAATGGAACTGGGATGAGCTAACCCTAGTTCAAGTGAGCTAGGTTCCAGCTGTGGTCAGCTGGATCAAGCTGAGTTCCAGCTAATCTGAGCTCCTCCTTCACCATTTTCCTTCTTGAGTGCTAGGGTTTTAGGGATCTGTATATCTGTTCATCCCTAACACTCACAAAAACACATTAAAACAACAAAAGAAAATGCAATGCATGCCTAACCTAGTTAATGCCTAAATGCAGCCCAAAAACCCATTTGCGGAGTAAAATCCTAAGAGCTAGGTTTGTTTTAATGCATAAGAATGATGATAAACTGGCATTTATCACACCCCCCATTTTTATCTTTTGCTAGTCTCTTAGCAAAACTTCAAATTTTTTGGAAAACGAAATTTTTGGGAAATCTAATTTTTTTCTACTTTTGAGGAGAAAGAGATTAAGGGACCTTGGTTAAACTAAACACAGGAGGTACGGGATTTGTTAAAGATAAACATCAAGATTTGTTTCGGATCCAACCATTAGACAAAACAGGATCAATATACCCTCCAGAAAATTCACAAATTAACCCCTTGTTAATTCAGATGACTTGAAATTTTTGTTTTTAGGATTTTTCTAGCTCATGAATCTGAATCGCAACTTGCAAAATCCTTTAAAACCTTGTGTCCGTACCTGTGAAAAGCCAACATTTATAAGGACGTGTTAATTTATTTATTATTACTATATATATATAAATTCTCCCCCTTGCTTATTTTTAGCTTAGTCTTACAACAGATGTGTCGGGATCACCATTCCCGTTACCAATCCTCGAGGGGGCTCTGGCACCATTTCTTCAGGATAGCACTATCCATGACACCATCCAGGAGCTCAGAACCCCAAAACATAATGCGGTGTAAAGGGGCGTTCCAAGCAAACTCAAACTCTTGCTCTGATACTATAGGTAGAGCACTGTCCAAGACACTTGAGCTGCTAAAATGCGCTTTAATGCTCCATCTAAAGATATGAAATATAGATATGGAGCAGCACCGAGGCGGTAACATGTTGACATCACGTCCTTAAAGGAGGCATTTTCCTCCTTCTCGACAGTGGGAACTCAAACTAATGATCTGCTTCAGACTTTTACTAAGTCTAAACAAGGGATTTTTTCTAATTTTTAGTTATTTTTTAAGTGTTGGCTTGTGTGTGAAAATTGACACAAGAAGTTCCTCAAGAAATGTAAGTTTTTGAATCATAGACTAAGCCAAATACTTTCCATATTACAAAATAGGATCAAGTCACCTGAACTATCATGAGTTCAGGTGAAATTTTAGAGAAAGATATCTGATCTAGTCTAAAAATAGACCCTGAAAATCTAATGATCAGATTCACATCCTCATCCCTAGTTTGTTAAAGATTAAATCCCATTATACCCAAAAGTGAATTTTTTCAACCTTAGTCCCGATTTCAAAAATTTTTCATCGAAAAGTTTTCAACATTTTTATTTTTTTGGGTATGCAAGCAGGAAAATAAAATAACTAAAGAAAAATGAATGTTTTAAAGTTTTGAAAATCCTAAATTGATCATCAAATTTTAAAAACACCCCCCCATGCTTAAGATATGTCATGTCCTCATGCATTAGGAGGGAAAAGGGATCACCTTAGTGAGGAACGGTCAGGTTTAGGATGATCAAAACCTCGAAAAAGAAGAAAAAAGGAAAGCAGGAAAAATTGATGGGTTACCTCCCATCTAGTGCTATCTTTTACGCCATTCAGCCGGGCGTAGTGTGCATTAGTGATCAAGGGTGGCTGGCTCAGTAAAATTAATAGATTCAGACGGAAGATTAGGCGTCTGATCAAAATAGGGCTTTAAACGTTGGCCGTTGACTTGAAAGGTCGAATTAGTTTTTGGATCAAAAAGATCAACAGCATCGTATGGATATATTTTATGGACAATAAAGGGGCCGGTCCATTTAGATTTTAATTTGCCAAGAAAAAGACGTAATCTCGCATCAAAAAGCCAAACGCGTTGATTAATGTCAAAGTGTTTCCGAACAATATATTTATCGTGAAATTTCTTTGTTCGGTCTTTATAAATCCTCGCATTTTCATAGGAAAAATTACGTAATTCTTCCAATTCATTTAATTGTAATTTTCTATGGATACCGACGTCAGATAAATCCATGTTGAGTTGTTTTATTGCCCAAAAAGCCCTATGTTCTAGCTCTACTGGGAGATGGCATGCCTTCCGAAAAATCAGACGGAAGAGAGACATGCCGAGCAGGGTTTCAAAAGCAATACAGTAGGCCCATAAAGCGTCGTCCAATTTCGTGGACCAATCTTTACGATCAGGCCTGACCATCTTTTGTAAAATATTTTTAATTTCCCGGTTAGAAACTTCAGCCTAGCCATTTGTTTGGGGGTGATAAGGTGTGGAAATTTTATGATTAACCCCATATTTAGAAAGAAGGTGACGGAATTGTGAGTAGGTGAAATGTGAGCCTCCGTCACTGATAATGGCTTTTGGTAAGCCGAATCTTGAGAAAATATTTTTCTTAAGAAATTTGACAACCACACGGTGATCACTAGTGCAGGTGGGTATTGCTTCTATCCATTTTGGAACATAGTCGACTGTGACTAATATATATAAATACCCACCAGAGTTGACAAACGGTCCCATGAAGTCGATGCCCCAAACATCAAAAATTTCAACCTCTAAAATAGGATTAAGGAGCATCATATCCTTCTGAGTCATGTTGCCGATGCTCTAGCAACGCACACAGGACCGAACAAAGTCATGAGCATCTTTATGCAAGCTGGGCCAATAAAATCCCGCATTAAGGATTTTAGCTGCAGTTTTCTTGCTTGAAAAGTGTCCGCCACAGGCCATTGAGTGACAATGTGTCAAAATATCATGGATTTCATAATCGGGTACACATCGTCGAATGACCTGATCGGCACAAATGCGGAAAAGGTCGGGCTCCTCCCAAAAATAATATTTCATATTAGCAAAGAACTTATCCCGTTTTATTTTTGACCAATCAGCGGGGATTCATTCTGTTGCTAAGTAGTTTACGATGGGCGTAAACCAAGGGAGGGTTGTAGTAGCTAAAATGCTTTCATCAGGGAAATGATCTGGTGGGGTCATCATGTCATTCGTCATAAGATGGGAGAGATGGTCGGCCACTACATTGTGCGATCCCGCCTTATCCTTGATTTCCAGGTCAAATTCCTGGAGCAGCAAAATCCAACGGATAAGGTGGGGTTTCGCATCTTTCTTTGTCAGCAAATATTTAATTGCTGAATGGTCGGTGTATACAGTAACATGTGACCCCAACAAATAAGATCTAAATTTTTCTAAGGAAAATACAATGGCAAGAAGTTCCTTTTCAGTAACCGTGTAATTCCATTGTGCATCATCAAGAGTTTTGCTAGCATAATTGATCACAATGGGCTTCTTGCCAATTCTTTGCCCTAGAACGGCCCCTACAGCAAAATCTGAGGCATCTATCATTAATTCAAAGGGACTATTCCAATCAGGTCCCTGCAATATTGGTGCCTCAGTAACCTCTTTCTTCAACCTCAAAAAACTCTCCAGGCACTTATCATTAAAATCAAATGGCTGGTCTTTAGTGAGAAGCTAACTTAAGGGCTTGGAGATTTGGGAAAAATTTTGTATAAATCGATGGTAGAAACCCACATGACCCAAAAAGGATCTGATCTGTTTGACAGTAGTGGGCGGTGGAAGCTTAGATATAGCATCTATTTTTGCTTTATCTACTGTGATTCCTTGTTTTGAAATAACATGGCTTAAGACAATACCTTCTTGGACCATGAAATGACTTTTTTCCCAACTGAGGACCAGATTAACTTCTATGCATTTTTGGAGAGTTCTTTCAAGGTTTTTGAGACAATGGTCAAAAGAATCTCCAAAAACAGAGAAGTCATCCACAAAGACTTCTAAACATTCACCTACCAGGTCTGAAAAAATTGCAAGCATGCACCTTTGAAAAGTCGCAAGTGCGTTGCAAAGATCGAAGGGCATCCTTTGGAAAGCAAAGGTTCCGAAGGGGCAGGTGAAAGTTGTTTTGTCCTGGTCCTCAGGATGAACCGCTACCTGATTATTGCCGGAATAACCGTCCAAAAAATAGTACAAATCCCGTCCAGCTAACTGCTCCAAGATTTGATCAATAAAGGGGAGTAGTAAATGATCCTTCTTGGTGGTGGTGTTTAATTTTCGGTAATCAATACACACGCACCAAGAAGAAGCGATTCGAGTGGCAACATTCTCCCCATTTTCATTAGTGACAACAATTAGTCCAGCCATTTTGGGCACAACTTGTGTTGGACTAACCCAGGAACTGTCAGAAATGGGGTAGATGATATCAGCATCCAGCCACTTAATAATCTCCTTTTTTACCACCGCCTGCATAATAGCGTTCAAGTGCCTTTGTGGTTGGCGGGAGGGGCGAGAATTGTCCTCTAAATATATACGATGCATACAATAGGACAGATGAATAACCTTAAGATCAGAAAGGGTCCAGCCAATAGCTTTTCGATATTTACTCAAAACCTGGAGAAGTTTGTGCTCTTGTGCCTTGGTAAGTCTAGAATTTATAATCAAGGGCAGGGTCTGATTAGGACCCAGGAAGACATATTTAAGGGAGTCGGGCAAAGGTTTTAATTCCAATTGTGGGCCCAGTTCCGAAAGAGTTTCTGCTTTGTGGGTTAGTGGTGAGGTGAGAGTGAAAGGGTCAGTTGGAAGGTTAGCTGGACGTGTGGTTAGGGTGGAAGGGTGAGAAGAAGTGGATTGTTCAGGAACCGTATTGATGGCAAAACAGGAACCTAAATGGGAAATCTGCAAAGTTTCCTCCACAATGTTTTCTATTTCTGAATCCAAATCATCAAAGAAATCTGATTCTTGGAACCGCCTAGAAGCTTGAAAAATGTCTAGGGTTACAGATTCACCGCCACACATGATCTTCATCTTTCCAGAATCACAATCAATATTTGCGCGGGCGGTGGCTAAGAATGGTCTTCCAAGAATAATGGGGGCAAACTTTAGTGCTTCTAGTACCTCTATGTCCAGGACTAAAAAGTCTACTGCAAATAGACAATTTTTGATTTGGACAAGAACATCCTCAACAATTCCCCTTCGTTTAATTGTAGATTGGTCGGCTAATTGGAGAGTAACCTCAACAGGCTTTAATTCACCGATCCTAAATTCCTCAAAAACAACTGTGGGGATAAGATTAATTGAGGCACCAAGATCCAACAAAGCGCGATCAAATGAGGTATCATTAATGATAACTTGAATTAGGGGAGCGCCGGGATCTTTTCTCTTAAGAGGCAGTTGGCTCTGCACAACTGAGCTGACTGTCTTTAGAAGGATCACCTTTCCTAAATTTCTGGGCTACCTTTTCGGAGTGCATAAGTCTTTTAGGAATTTTGCATAGGCAAGGATGTATTTAATGGGGGCGGTGTTTTTAATGGCATCTAGGAGAGGGATATTGATTTCTACTTGCCCAAATAAATCCATTAATTCCTTCTCAGTGAGCTCGGATTTCTTCTTTTTTTTATTTGAAGAGTGGAGGGCTTGTGGAAATGGAGTAGGGTTTCCCTGTTTTGTATTAATTGGTTCCTGAACAAAAGGAGGGGGAGATGGGGAAGAGTTAATCAGTGTTTCATTAAAGCGGGTTTCTTTAATAGGCAGGCGATTGTGAGTGGTTTTCCCATTCTGCAAAGTAACTGCATTTGCAGTCTGGTTGTTTCTAGGATGAGGGCGGAAAGCCTGACTGTTATTAAAACCCGGTGGATGCTGAGGTGCTGGTTGAATGGGTCAACTGGGATATCCACCTTGGAACTGATTCCTTTGATTATTTGGGTTGGGCATGGGTTGGGAAGGTAAATTCCCAATAGGGCGATGATCAGGAGTAACCTTAACTTGATGTTGCAAGTTGGTAATCATGCGGGTTACTTCTATCATTTGAGTCTGCATTCCTTGCAGAGTTTTCATGACCTGATTATTAATGTCGTCCTAGGATGGTCCAGGTTGATACATAGGTTGCCCATAATTCCCAAAATAGTTTTGTTTGGGAAAAGGAATCGGGTTTGGGTTTTTCGAGTGATTCGGGTTAGTCTTCCAGTTTTGATTGGAAGTGTTGGAGGGGTTTCGAAATTGCTCCTAAAGAGCATAAATATTTTTCAAGGTGGGATCAAAAATATTTTGATCAAAATTCCCGGTCAAATCTTGCGGGAAATCAACCAGAAATTGCTGGCCAGCAGATGTGGCATCAATGTTGTGTAGATTTTCTCTTCAGAGAATGTGTGGGGGGTTAGTGTGTGGAGAGTGAGTGTGTGGAGCTTGTTTATTTATGAGCTTTTCTTCCATTTTCTTTTGGTGAATTTGCATCTGGTCCAGTCGTTGAGCTAACATATATAGATCATCTTGAGTGACTGGAACAGAGGTGGATTTTGAGTTAATTTCATGGACTCCGTGTCTGGGGTTTTGTGATCTGCTAAAAGTGTCCATTGAAGTCATGTTAAATGAGTTTTCACTCATATCTTCAAAGAGGAGATAGGCACTTTCAGCATTTTTGTTAAGAAAATTGCCCCCACATGAGGCATCCACAAATCATTTCAATTGATCTTCTAATCCATGATAAAAGATCTGCACTAACTGACATTGTGGAATTTCATGGTGGGGACAACTTCTTAGAAGTTCCTGAAATCTTTCCCAGGCTTCATGGAGGGGTTCACCAATTTTCTGTTGAAAGGTCGTTATGGATCTTCTTAATGCATTCGTTCGACCGATTGGAAAAAATTTTTTAAGAAAAACACTTTTTAATTGGGACCAGGTGATAATAGGGCACCCAACCGTCTAAACCAATGAGATGCTTTGTCTTTAAGAGAGAGAGGAAAGAGTTTCATTAACCACATGTCTTCCTACACATTGTGAGAAAGAGTGGTCTGAGCGAGGACAGTTAATTCCTCGAGATGACAAAAAGGGTCCTCTCTTGGAAGACCATGAAAATGTTTAATAAGGTTTAGAATGACTAGTTTGATCTTGAAATCCCCTTGTGGTATGACCACCCCTGGTCTTTCCTCATAATTGGAACGATCATAGAAATCCTTAAGAGGAACGACAGGCTGTTGGCAGGGTGGTGGATTTTGTCCTTGGTTAGCTAGGTTCGTGACAATCCTAGCTAAATCTTCTTGATTTTGTTGTAGTCGAACCAAATGGTCGACCATTAATGCAAAGGGATTTGGATTTTGAGTTATAATTAGAGGGCCACCTGGCCCTGCTGGTATTTCTGATTGCTCCAAGTTAGGGAGGTGAGGGAGGGTGAAGTCAGCTTGTGGGTCGACCGACAGGTTAGAAGTGGAAGCAGAATTTTTTTGTCAGCTCCTGGGTTTTCCACTTTTTTAGAAGAGGAGGGGGAAGAAAACAATGACTTTTTGCAGCGGGGGGCAAAATTAGATGGTCCCTCAAGGTGTGGTTTTTGGGACCGTCACCCGTGCATGCATTGTTTGGGAAGAATTGGAGGGGAGGAGAAGAGAAAGAGATGAGAGAAAGTGTGCAATTCAAACAAACAAAGCTAGGCCTAACTTAAGTGTGACTCCTTAACAATAAACCTAAGACTTGGTCTACGTAGGAAATAAATAATCAATAGTGAATACCCATTCTGTCAACAAATCTAACCAAGTTGCTTAAGGGGAGGTTTGGGCCCAAACGTTTCCCACGGAAAACCCCAGTTGCTTGTACAAACCTGCGCCTGGTCATTTGACACGGCCCTTTAGCCTAAACACCGGATATAGATGACAAAATTGATATTAACTAAAGAAAACTTAAGACCTATATAACAAGCCTAAGTTGATGAAGCCTTAGCGGTCAAATTGCTATGAATTTTAGTTAGGTCTAGGATACTATAGTGCCACGGAATGTGGAGGGCGTTAATTGGGTTGTTGCCCTGTTATTTCAATTTTTTTTGTGTGTGCAAGAATTGGAAAGTGGTTCCAATGAAAAGCAAGTTGTCACACAATTTTTTGTATTTATGTTTTTTAGGATTCAATTTAATTGAATGCGTTTTAGGGTTATTCTTTTTTAAATGTTTAAACAAGTTTAAAACTCCACAATCAAAGGAAAAATAAGTTGTATGGGTGATGGCATATTTCCTTTATATTGTGGGACTAAAAAGCAAGAAAGAAACCCTAATTGGATTTAAACCCTAAAACAGAAAATTACTACCAATGAATTATTTTTAGGCTTTTCAAATTGGTAGTGGCCCAAACAATGCAACCAAAATAACTACCTTATGTAAAATCAAACAAGGATTCCAAAAAAAATTTTTTTTAAATTTTAGGAATTTGTTTGATAATTGTTTTAAATTATTATGTGTACTAGTGTCAAAGTCCAGAAATGATACCCATGGGTATTTTGGACTTTTAAGAATTACCACTGACCTTAGAAAATTTTGATGATTTTATATGATCTGTAAAATTTCACAAGGATTCCAGAAAGCTAAATTTTACAAAAATTGGATGAGTATAAAAATTCTAAAAATTCGTGGACAGTAGCAAAATAGGAAGATTAGAGGGTGTGACCCCTCTGCAGTCCACAAATTTTCAAAAATTAAATACAAAGCCAATTGATTTAAAATTTGGAAAAGATGTTTATAACTCAATTTGGAACCATTGTATGAAATTTTATGATTTTAGGAGGCTTGTGGTATTAGGAATTGATTTTTCAAGTCCAGATAGAAATCTGGATCTGAAAACCAAAACACCAATACTTGAAACGGAGTGGGTTTAATGAAACATTCAAGCAAACAATGAATTTTAATGAAAACCACTCCACTTAAATAAAATGATTGGGATCCTAAAAGCTAAGTTTAATATGTTTTTGGTAGTTTTAATTAATTATGTGACCAGAAAGGGGGACCAACCTGAATTTTATTGAAAGAAAAGGAACTTTGAGCTCTCGCCTCCAGATTCCTGCTTTCTTCCTACAATAGTTCCTGCACACACGAAAGAAAAGAAAGAGAAGGGGATGAGATCCACTTCAAGCAAGAGAAAAATAACTAATGCACAGCCGTGCCTCCCCGGCAACGGTGCCAAAAAGTGATGCGAAAAGTCGCGTGATTTATAAAAGCAGGTTTTTAATGTCGTTGTAACACGCGAATTCGCATACACTTTTAAATTTATATCCTAGATAGGGCAGTATCTAGGGTCGTCCAAGGAGGCCAAATGTTTGCAAAATTAATTCTCTTGCTTACAAAATAGTTCTCAACTTTCTTTTTGGTATTTTAAATATGTAATTTTTTTTTTTGTTTTGAAAAGATGAGGGCAAAATGCGAGTTGTGGAGGAAAGTACTAACACCTATAATTACTTAACTAAAACTTAAGAGATAGATATATCCTCTTCCTAAGCTCACTCTAGGCAAGTGGAGGCCTAGAGTAATTAGGAAGAAGAGGTGAAAACAGTGCTAGAACAAAAACAACAATTGCAATAGAAAGTAAAAAGAAGGCAATTTGATTAACTAGAATTTGTGTTCTTTTCCAAGACAAGTAGAGGAATGCTTCTACTAGAAATGAAAAAATCTAAAATCAATAAAATAAAAACAAATCCTCTTGCAAAATTTGGTGAAGAAGGGAGTCTTCTTTCTCAAAGCTTAGCTACTCCTTGGCTTGAAAAGAGGACCTCCTTCTTCTCCTTCCTTGAGAGCTCCTCCAAGGTGGATGCTACCACCTTCACTACTCTCCTCCAAGGGGTGGGCGTGCACCACCCTCAAAAGCTCCTCCAAGGTGGTGTGGACCACCTTCAAGATCTCCTCCAAAGATCTTCCTTGCCTGGCTTCTCCTCTGGCTGGCATGGCTCAAGAGAGAAGGGAAGAGGGGAAGGCACCAAAGGGATAGAATATCCCCTTAATCTTCTTCTTCCCTCTTGGGCGTGGGCTCTAGGTAGAATATGAGAGTGAATTTGCTAGCCAAAGATGGTTTGAATGGTGGTGGGTAGTGGTCTTTTTATAGGGTAGGATGAGGGGTTAAGGTGCCTCTTGAAATGGAGGGCTAAGATGGGAGGATGGAGGTGGTTAGATGATCCTAGGGTTAAGGATGGTTGGCACCACCTAAGGGGTGTCAGGGGGGTATTTACGGTTGGTCAAGAGGCACCTAAAAGTGGCGTCAACCATGGAGAGGTGACATGGGTTGGTGCCAACTTTGAGGCTTCTAGAAGGTGGGATTATGTGGAGGGTGGAGATTGGTTTAAGGGGAGATGTGTGGTGGAGATGTAGGGGATTTTTGGAGGGAAAAGTGGCGCCAACAAGGGGGTAGTTAGGGTGGTTTTGGCACCACTTTTAGGTGTCTTTTGGAGGTGGTGGGTAGGCTAGGTTGGCGCCAAGTAGGGTTAGCTTATGTGGAGCTTAGGTGGAGCTAGTTGGTGGAGGTGTTAGGTAGGGTTTTTTGGTGGTACAAGCCAAGGAAGCTGGAGCATAGCTAAGCTAAGCTAAGCTAGCTTAGCTAATGGTGGAGTAGAGGAGGAGGTGGTGGAGCTAGGGTTTGGAGGGTGGAGCTGGTTCTGAAGAGTCCGGAGCTGAAGTGGAGCTGGCAGCTGCTGAAGAGGTCAACATGGGGCTACTCCAGCTGGCTTAGCTTGCTAGTTCTTTGCTAACTACTAAGACAAGCTAAAGTGAGCTGGTTTCTATTGAATGGAGCTGAGGTGAGCTGGGTCTGGTGCTCCCAGGGAGGATTGAGCTAGTTGAGACAGCTAAGGTAGCTTAGCTCAATTAGCTTGAGCTAAGCTGGGTCCCTGGGAGCTGGACTTGAGCTTCCTGAGCTGCGATGAGTTCTCCTTCAGCTGGCTAGAGTTGAGTGGAGATGGATGTAGCTGGATCTGAGTTGGGGTGAACTCCAATCAACTCAGCTGAACTAGCTAGAGCTCCCTGTGGAATAGTGGGAGCTAAAATAAGCTAGATTCAACTAAGTTGAGCTGGATCTGAGCTGACTTGAGCTAGGGTAAGCTAAGATGAACTCTCTTGAGCTGCCATTCAGCTGAGATTAGCTGAATGGAGCTGGGATGAGCTAACCCTAGTTCAAGTGAGCTAGGTTCCAGCTGTGGTAAGCTGGATCAAGCTGAGTTCCAGCTAATCTGAGCTCCTCCTTCACCATTTTCCTTCTTGAGTGCTAGGGTTTTAGGGATCTGTATATCTGTTCATCCCTAACACTCACAAAAACACATTAAAACAACAAAAGAAAATGCAATGCATGCCTAACCTAGTTAATGCCTAAATGCAGCCCAAAAACCCATTTGCGGAGTAAAATCCTAAGAGCTAGGTTTGTTTTAATGCATAAGAATGATGATAAACTGGCGTTTATCAATATGACACTAAGAACATGCATTAATAGATACTTTTGGCTATTTAGATGTATGCACATCACCGGTCACCTTGAACGAAGCTCCGCACGCCATCGAAAGCCCTGATCCAAGAGCTCATCAATTGAAAGCACAACACCAATGCTAATCGGTCGCTGGTTACATCTAGCCAACCTGACGGTCGATGCACGCTAATAAAGTCAGACATCCTCATTGCCAGGAGACGCAAGAGAGAAGGGGACTTTAGTCCCACATCATGCACAACCGAAGCCTGAGCAACGTTTATTATGAAAACTCACCCAAAGCACATTGCCTCAGAATGCACGAGGTTAGGTCCCCTCCGCACACCTGTACACACGCGCCCACTCACACACTTGCTCACGCACCCTCACCCGCGAATATGCCCATGGGTCTGAGCTGTGGATCCGATTACCTGGGTCTGGCTAGAGGAGAAATTAACTGAGGAGGGAGGTGGGTTTTACACCTCGAGATCTATGCCTTCCCCCTCAATGCTTGGCCCTTGTGCTACTGGCTTCACAAGTTAAGGCATCTGTGCCTAACATTCGTCATTTGAGGGTAAAGCTTGACTTGGCTCTATGAGCTTTATGTGAAATACTTGATAACTGGAACTGTTCAAACATTTGAGGTTATTTGGGTTGAGACATTAGGGTTAAATTTTGTGGTTTAAACCACCACTTTTACCCTTATCATTTTATATTTTTCTATCTGAAGATATTTGATATACATTGAACATCCAGTACTTTATTCTTATTGTGATGGTGATATTTTGTGCAATTTCTTACTTCCAGAGATGACCTCAAATTTTTCTGATAATTCAAGTAATATAAATTTAAATGTTAATCTTACTTTGATCTCCTATACTACAACGCACGTTTTAAAAAAAAATGATCAAAGCACGTCTAACAATATCCTCGATATATCCCATTTTTGACTTCTCGATAAAATATCAATTTCGACATTTGAAACCTTGCATTTTAAGTAACTAATATGGATAGAACAGTATCTTTTGATCAATGAAATTGACCAAATTCATGAACTACTAACTACCTAAGACATGATTGAGAAAGAAGGCTTTGCTCAGTGGATGGCAACACCGCAACTTCCACTTCAATGTGCCATCACATGTTCCCTTAATAACAAATGAAGGTATGATTAATACTGGACAACGATAAAAAAAATGCAAAAATTCACGCTAAATATCACACACCTTTCAAAAAATAGATATCATTGTTGATATTTGTTATATTACACTGGTGATATTTAAATATCACTAGTAATATTTGGTTCAGAACTAAATATCGCCAATGCAATCCCTAAATAATATCAGTGATATTTAGTTCAAAACTAAAACATCATCTTTGATTTATTTTATAACTAAATATCAATTTAGTTCATAGGGGAGTGCATGAACTATTGTGTGAATTTTCTGTGTTAGTGTACATTTATGCTAAATGTTTACTATTTAAAGCAGCCACTACAGTTGTTTAGAAAGGCAGCATATCACACAACCAAGTTGCCATGAAAGGATAAATTTACTGCTCACAAAAACAAAAAAAGATAAAGAAAATGAAATGCTAGCAAGAAACGATCACAAGCCATTGCTTAAACACATTTAATTACATTGATTTATGTAAAATCCTTTGCAAAGTGATTTCTAAAAGAAATGAACAGTGGTACTGGCCAACTATTTTCGAGCTGATTTCGATCAGAACTCTCCTTTCTCCCCCCTGCTTCCTTTTTTCTCTTTTTATCTCCCTTTCTTCATCCGGATCTCACTCTTCTTTTGCAAGTGAGGCCCTTTGGTCCTCCCTCCTCGGAGAGGGGCCTCTACGCTCCTCGCCTTCGCGATGGCTCTGCCTGCAATCTAGCTGAGAGCATTTGATGGGCTCTTTTTATTTTGTTTTTTTGACTAATCAGCCTTTCGACTTTGTTTTTTCTTGTTTTCTCACTGATTCCTCCTTGCTCAACACCTGGCGATTCATTTCTTCGCAAGTTGTTTGCTTGTGCTTCATGGCTGTTGGTGCCCTGGTTCTTGCACCGAGGTTCTTCACTATTTTGCTTTCTTCTCTTTTGGGTCTGGGTACGATGGCCTCTCATCCAAGTTCACCCAGATCCTCGTGATCTCCTTCTCATTCGGATAATCTTCATCCACCGAAGTGATCTTTCGCCCCGGTGGTTGCGGGACCCGGTTCCTCGGAACCCTCCTTTGTGGAGCTTGCTATTCAATCATAAAATCACATTTAAAGGTGATTAAGTCATAGTATAGGATGAAAATACGTCGAAACAAATAAATATAACAATATGTGAGTCCCAGTCAAACTTAGGGAGGCAGAAAATGAGTTGATTTTAAAACTAATTTAGAACTAACTAGTGCTAGAATAATCAGATATATATATAGAAAGTTTGTTCAGATCAGATTGTTTAGATATAAGAATAACTAGAACTAAAACTAAAGGAAATTACTAAAATTAGAATTGAAAATAACTAAGCTACTAGAATAAGGGCACCAAGGGTGGTCATTGGTGGCCTTTGGAGAGGTTGGGAAGAGCAGCAGTGGCGCACGAAGGTGGTCTTGGTGGATGCCTCAAACGAAGAGGGAGCCGGAGAAGCTTGGAGGTGTCTGGAGGGAGAGATGGAGATGCCTTCAGATGGGGGCTCTAGGGTCCTTTTTATAGCCAAAATGAGGGGCAAAGCAAGTATTTGGCCCTCCAAACCATGCAACAGCCTTGGATCGATCAGATCCGCTAATCGGGAGATCAATGGATCAAATCACACAATCAAATTCAGCTGTTCGATCGTGGAGATCGACGGCTGAGAGCGCGGGCTTCACCGCCTTTAGGTTCCACATACAACGGGGCATCAACCACACGTCATCACACGCATGTCGATCCAATGCACCTCCGCATGCCCGGCATCTGCCTCTGCTCTGCTCGATCGTCATCGCACAGCCAAATTTCTTCCTTTGTGCACCACTTCTTTGATTTCCGCTCCGCGCATTTTGAGCCGACGTCACTTGCTTCCACGCAAGTGCGCTAACTGCTGCGCTACATCCGTGAATGGTCACGGTTCTTCTTTGCTGCTTAGATGCCCTCTTCCATCCAACAACTGAGATGAACTCCTTTCGATGGCACGCGAAGAGGGATGACACAGCCTCATCGTGTCCATTGGATGATGATCCAACGGCACACGTTTTTCCTTCAATAGTTCGGGGCGCTACTTGGGGGGCTATGATGGTGCCACGAGGCGTCATTGTGGCTGTCCATCTTCTTTGCTTTGTAGATGGTGTTGTAGGGCCCGATCGAGTTGATTTTTGCACTGTTGGACTACGATCGTTGATCTAGATCCATCTGTGCAGTCAGATTTGACATCTGAGGTTTGGATTTTCACCTCCTTACCTCCTAGCCTTTGCTCTTCCACGAACTCCATAGGATGCTATAAGAGTCTGATCAAGACGATCTCGAAAGCATTGGACTCCCGTCATCGTTCTAAGCAGATTCGTATGGTTGGATTTTGTCATCCGTGACCCCGAATTACCTGCAATTATTACTACCTCTCAATTAGAACATAATATAGCATTATTATTTACAAAGCTAACAAATCAACTATGATGCAAAATATGATGCTTATGCATGCATTATTCCTAAGTTAAGCTAGGATCTAACTTAATTCAGGTAGATTAGGACCTATGATTGCTGCGCAATCATTCCCCTATGCCTAATTCTTGCTAGTCCCTAGCAAATGCAAGACTAAATGCATTCTATCAAATGTTTGACTAGAGATCTATTTCTTTTGTTTTCAACTAAAAATTTAGGAATCCAGATAATCGTGAAATGTAGTGTTTGTAGCCTATACAACCGATCCAAGCAAAAAGACGATCCACATCTAAAGCTTGTACTTGACCCTTAGTAAAACTCTATTAGAATAGGAAAACTTCTTCCCTCGGGGATATAAAATAATCTCCAATTTAGCCCTAACTTTTGGCTTAGGTAAATGTCTGAATCAAGTGGATTTGTATTTGATGGTTCACACTCCTCTGGTATTACATATAGACTAGTACTACATAACCTAGCTTTCCAAACTATCAAATAAATCAACTTAGATAAAGGCAGAAAAACTGTGCTCTCTTAAGTTCCTTGTACTCATTCTCTCTCTTTTCTTCTCTTTTCTTTTTTTTTCCTTTCTTTTCTTTTTCTTTTTGAGCTCACATCTCACCAGATTTGTAAATATGTTTGATGGTCTCCCATGGCATTACACTTCAATTAAGTTCTGATAGCCCTATAACTAAGTCAGAAATCCTCAACCAGTATTTGGGCAGTCAAAAATACAGGAAAAGTAGAACAAGGTTGTATTTGGTGGATCATGAGAGTAGTGGGTATTGTTGCCTCGTTGTGCTCAACATGATATAAATGCAACTCAACACCTTTTTTTTCAAACTCTTTTTTTTCTTTTTTTATACTTTTTCTTCTTTTTTTTCTTTCTTTTTCTTTTTCTCTTTTTTTTCGCAAATAAAGCTACCAATACAACACAATGCAACATGACATATGCACTTTTATTCACGAGCCATTATTTGAGATTAGTTATGTTCAAGAGGATATCGGGTGGCTTATTTGGTAAAAGTACTTATTCTTGGCACCAACAAAGGAATGGATAAGACAGCGTATTTCTGACATTAATATTAACACCCTCCTTTAGCTGAGGATTTTGTAAAGGACAATCGTGACCATCCACCTTAGTCCTAGTTTTATTAGAACCCGCTCTCTGTGTATATGCCTTATTTGGTGGCTCTCACAAACATTCACACAATTTGTACGCAGAAACTGAGAGCAAAAACTAAGCCTAACTCCAAATATCATTATCCAATTACCCAAAAATTAACATTCCTTGCACTAAACTTAGAGCATCAATAGACTCTCTACCCTCACCTCACAATTGTTTGGTGGATCTACTAGAAGATGGTTTGTCCGACTCCCTAATTATTGTCCAAAGGTTCAAGAAAAGAAGAAATGCTTTTTCTCGACAAACTAAAGATGTCTATTGGTCTTCAAAGTGGATCCATTGCAAATTCTACGTGTAAGTGTGAAATTGTACTGAATTCTAAGTTTAGGAATCAATTAAAGAATAAATCCCTAATAAAACTTCTTGATAAAAAGATCTATTTCCTAAGGTGTTGGTAGAAAATTTTTCAGCTTATACGTATTATCCCCCCATGCCTAAGTTCTTGCATGTCTTAATGCATGAATAAGAGAAAAATAAAGTAAGACAGGGCATAAGTGGGTAGAAATCACCTGGAATTGCTCCTGATTCATCATTCAGCATATGCCAACACTACAATAATGATCACAATATGTAGAATAGTATGCCAAAATGAGATATGCAAATCTCGACATCAAATTCCTGCAAAAGAAGAATCCATCTGATAAGACAGGGTTTGGCATCCTTCTTTGCCAACAAATGCTGGAGGGTGGAATGATCAGTAAAAATAATCACTTTTGACCCAAGTAAGATCTAAACTTCTCCAACCAGAACACTACTAAAAGAGAAATCTTCATTTTTGATAAAAATTTTAACATAAAATGACGTGTCGTTATAGTTCGTTGCAAGAAAATCATTTTTCAAAACATTTAATATTCAACATATAACCACGAAAATAGTTAGGTCATCTCCACAAGGTAAAATTAGCCTATTGAAATGATTAATGATGACGTATCTACTCGGGAATATCAATGGATATGCATTCGAACTCTTGCAACGTTATTTCAAATCTAATTCAACTTTCTATGCAATTACTTCATATAAGGAGGGTTCTCATGCAAATTCGTCTGAATATAATAATTTGATAAATAAATGAATAGTGCATCTCAATGCCATTTAACTTAAATTTTAATTCAAGCAAAAGCAGAGGATTCTCCCTCTCTCCTTCGTGAGCGTGCGGGGAAGCTTCGTCAGAGAAGTTGCTTTGGGGAAAGGTTGGCTGGAGCGAGGCCTTCGCGTCGACATAGGAGGCGCGATTGGAGGTGCCCGCTAGTGGCTAATCGGAGTGCTAGAGGTCAGCGACGGAGTTGCTGCTATGGTATAAATTCTCACGCATGCGGAGGTGGCGTGGCTGCGCGTGGCCGCAAGTGGCCGGGCGTGGTCGGTGATGATGCCGGGTGGCGCTTGGTATCGCTGTTGAAGATCGGATGGAGCTTGATGGAGGTGTTGTAGGAGAGGCACTATTGGGTTCCTTATGATGGAGAAATAGGGGAGAAGACGAAGAAGAAGAAGAAGATGAGGAGGAAGTGGCAGTGGACGGCTGAGGCGAGCTAAAGATGGAGCGACTGCATGTTGGTGCTACAGTGAAATAAGGAAGGAAGCAAGAAGTTGAAAAAGGAAAAGGAAGGGGGTGCAGTTAGGTACTGTAGTGATGGTGGGTTAGATGGTGAGGAAGAAGATGGTCTGCGACTGAAGGGTGGACGTGGTGCGTGGAGAAGGTGATGGGTAGGCGATGATGGTGGAGATGGCCGGTGGGGGGGGGGGGTTTGGTGATGGGGAAGGTGCCGTGGTGATGTTGTGGCCGCACACTATCACTGTGCGACCGTGGAGAGGGAGAAGGAGCAGAGGTGCAGCATGCCTAAGTCATGGTGCACACCAGGTCCACGGTGTGCGCAAGATCCATGTTGCTCGTAATGAAGGAGGTCCATATAAGGGGGAAGAGAAGATGGATTCCTTTCTGCCGATCGCCCCCTCCTCATAAAAAGATCCTCGTTTGTTTTCCTTCAACCACACCCTTCTCCAACCACTCGCGAAGATTGCGAGTGGTTGGAACAGTAGAATCCGCCAGGCAACATCTTCGTCAGACGTCTAATCAGATCTATAGACGTCTTAAAAATGTAGATATCAGTAAGTTCATGATGGCGATCCTAGACGTCCGTCATTTTCTCCAAACATCTTATAGATGTAGAAATGGACGTCTAAACTCTTGTACCTAGCCTGCATTCATCGAATAAATTATATTATCATATCATATGTTATTAAATGTAAAATTGATGCATAAAATTATATGCAGACTAAGGTAAATTATCATATATCTCCTAGTCAATTAACAACTAAGAGCAAATAATTAAAGAGTACTTAGGCTAAATAATGGTCTGCAAAAGTGGACTTATCAACTACGACTAGCAGTTTTTTTTTAGTAACCGTATAATTGCGTTGAGCCTCATCCAGCATTTTGATAGCATAGTAAACTACAAAAGGATGGCACTCCCAACGTTGGCTTAGAACTGCTCCGATAGCAAAGTCGGAGGCATCACACATCATCTCGAAGTCGAGAGACCAGTCCGGTGGTTGGAGAATAGGTGAGTTAGATACAATGCTTCGTAAGGTCTCGAAAGTGCTGAGACATGAGGAATCGAAGTTAAAGGGGACATCGGCTACCAAACGATTCGTCAAATGACAGCCAATTTTCGAGAAATTTTGAATGAATCCTCGGTAAAATCTAACGTGTCCTAAGAATGATCTAATCTGTTTGACCAAGCTAAGTGGAGATAATTGAGAACTGATTTCGGACTTAGCTCGATCTACCTCAAGTCCGTTAGAAGAGATCTTGTGACCTAGTACAATGCCATCCCTCACCATAAAATGGCTTTTCTCCCATAAAAGTACTAGGTTAACTTCTGTGCACCTCCTCAAGATCTTTGTGAGGTTATCAACACAAGATGAGAAATCATCTCCGAAAATGGAGAAGTCATACATAAATACCTCTACATAGTCCCCGATCATATCAGAGAAATGGCCATCGTACAACGTTGAAATGTTGCTGGTGCATTATAGAGGTCAAAGGGCATTCGCTTAAAAGCGGATGTTCCAAAGGGTCATGTAAAAGTTATCTTGTCCTAATCTTCCGGGTTGATCGCAACTTGATTATACCCGGAGTATCCATCCAGAAAGCAAAAGAAACTACGCCCGGCTAACCTTTCTAAGATCTGATCAATAAAACGTAAAGGAAAATGATCCTTTTTGGTAGCCGTGTTCAATTTCCTGTAATTGATGTAAACCCGCCAGGAAGTAGTGGTGCAGGTCGAGATGGATTCGCCCTTTTCATTCTTGATTACGGTGAGTCCTGCTTTCTTGGGCATAATTTGAATAGGACTCACCCACTGGTTGTCGGAAATAGGATAAATAATGTTCACATCCATCCATTTAATGATCTCTTTCTTGACAACCTCCAGCATATTTGGGTTCAGTCACCTCTGAGGTTGTCTAAAAGGTTTCACCTCCTCGTCTGTGTAAATATGATGAGTGTAATATGAGGAATGAATTCCACAGAGATCAACAATACCCCACCTGATAGCAGCCCTATGTACTTGTAGTATAGAGATGAATTGATGCTCTTGTTCTGGAGTCAAGTGAGCACTAATAATCATCGGGTTTGTCTCACTATCACCCAAAAACACATACTTGAGTGAATCAGTTAAGGGCTTTGACTCAATTATGGGTGGGTGGGGAGCAGATTCGTACATGAGAGGAGAAGAATCAATAACAGAAATCTAATGATCCTAGTTTTCGTAAATGCTAATGGGAAATCCACTTGTCGTGGTCATGCCATCCTGCCTCAGCAAAGGCAAATCAATACTTGGTGGGAAAGGATAATCAAAATCTAGGATGTTGTGATCAAATGAACAACCCAGAAAATCAAATCCGTGGGATGAAATGTGCATGTCCTTAACCTTAGTCCCGTGTGGATAAAAATCCAAAAACCCTGATAGCAAAGATGAATGCGGCATTAGGTCATTACAGAGGAGCCCAATGTTTTCACAGAAAGCTGAGTCTTCATCTTCACCGCCCTCCTCTATTAGATCATAGTCAAAGTTTCATGATGCCCTGAAAATGTCTAGTTTAAGTTTTTCTCTTCCTAGGGCTATCTCCATACACTTGGATACACAGTCAATGTTTTCACGAGCTGTCGTAAAAAATGGGCGACCTAGAATAATCGGTGCATCACAGAGATTAGGAGGAACCTCCATATCAAGAACGAAAAAGTCTGTTGGAAAGCAAAATCCGTGGACCTTTACGATCACATTTTCAACCACCCCCCTCAATGGTTTTACTGATCGGTCGGTCAACTGGATGGTAACCAAGGTGGGTTTCAATTCCCCAAATCGGAATCAGTCAAATACTGCAATAGGAGTTAAGTTGATGGAAGAACCCAAATCAAGAAGGGCCCGATAAAATGGAGAATCTTATAAGAAGCAGGAGATGAGTGGGGTGCCAGGGTCTTTCTTTTTAGGTGGCAAGTCAGCTAGAATCACAGTGCTAGCTTCTTTTGATAATACCGCCTATCATTTAGATTTCTGTTGTCGCTTCGGGGTACAGTAGTCCTTGAAGAACCTAGCGACAGTAGGGATGTGATCTATTGCATCAAGGAGAGGGACATGAATGTGAACCTCTTTGAACATAGATTTTAGGTCCTCAAAAATTTGCGTATCCTTTTTCTAGACTAAATCTCATGTCAGAGCCTTGGAAAAAAGGACAGGAATCTCAAGGTCAATTGGTCTTTGCCCTTGTCTATAGTAGGTGGCTCCTGAGAGGAAGAATGTGGTGAGCCATCCTGCGGTAGAGGGCATGAAAAATCATGACCCACCTGCCTAGACGATGGGTCATGTGTAGCCTTCCCACTCCTTAAAGTGACAACCTTTCCATCGGCTTACTGCCCCTGAGGTGGCGAGGAGTGGAAGGGGAAAAATAGGCAGGATTTGGCAGTAACGGTGGCTAAATCTATCCATAACCAGGTGGTGTAGGAGGCGCTTGAAAAACAGCATGTGCCTATCCCTGTGGTGCCTGGAACCTAGGTGGGGTGCCTTGGTTCTGCACATATCTTGGGTTAGCGACAGGTTGGGAAGGCAAGGCTCCCTGTGATCTATGCTCCTACAACAGCTGATCCTGCGCATTCGGTATGCTCTGTATCTGATCAGCCATATCCTTCATAATCTGTAAATTATAATGAGTCAATTTCCGTATTAACTCTTGCAATTCTTCTTTTAATGACTCCAAAGGGTTGGCCCACTTTGGAGGGTAATTGGCAGCTTGGTGCAGCGGCTGATAAATAGAGCGTGATTGTTGCAGAGACGAGAATGGCTGCTACCTCAGGTATGCATTTTGCACATTCCCATATTATCTAGTTAGGTAGTGTGTATCTTGATTTGGTCTCTTTGAGTTACCAAACGAGGAAAAATTAGGATGATGGCGCCAACTAGGATTATACGTCTCCGAATATGGGTTATTACACCCGTAATCTTGGATAGTGACAAACACGCATGAATTCATGATAAAATGCTTATTTATGATAGTTCCTACATATTGTAGTATAAATATTGCATAACATTCATTGCATCGCATTTAGGATAGTTGTATATTATGTACATTCAATCCAACACTTTATATGGTTAGGAGGTAGTACGACATCTTTATGGGATTCGGATGAAGAATCCGACCGTACGGATGGATTCGGAGCGATGATCATAGTCCGTCAGTGCAAAAATCACCCCAATTAGAGCTCCGTAGAATCCTCTATAAGAAGAAGATGGATGGCCTAGATGGCACCACGTGACACTAGCCAGGCCACCCTACATGAGCCACAGCCTCCCCAGCTTCACGCAAGGAACAATCCTAGCTGTTGGATCTCAATCCAACAGCTGAGAAACACTCTACATTGGCCAATTTCTCCAAAGCGCAACAAGGAAGGCTTCACCTCGACCGTTGGATCTTCATCCAACGGTCGAGGTGCGCGGCTGCACCTCATCTCCATGCAACCAAGCATCTCGTTAGCCAAACGGTAGGGCACCCGCTCCTCAAAGGAGAGG
This sequence comes from Thalassia testudinum, assembly GCA_037157565.1. Classification (NCBI taxonomy): domain Eukaryota; kingdom Viridiplantae; phylum Streptophyta; class Magnoliopsida; order Alismatales; family Hydrocharitaceae; genus Thalassia; species Thalassia testudinum. The sequence continues at coordinate 75,794,771 of JAZHRO010000031.1, read as the reverse complement.
CGCGGGTTCGAGCCTCAATCCTCCACACCCGCTCCAGCACCAGCGAAATTGGACCGCTCAATCTTGATTGAGCGGTCGAGACTACTCACACGCGATTTGACGCCACCCAGTGATGCAAGGAGGCATGCCAGATCACACACGCGCAATCAGAGGTGCTCATTTAAGACGACCAAATGTGCTATCGGTCGTTGAATCTTCTCGAAGGCGCAACCCACTCACATTCAAACCATCAAGGGTGCGATCTGCGAGCACCTCCCAGTCATGCAATGAAGAATCCAACAGCTACAAGTGAGTGCGGAATTCAAATGACATCAAGCACGCACTTCCTCGCGATCTCAACCACCCGCGCCTGATCCAACGACTGAAGCTCTCCGTGCACTGTGCTAGCTATAGCCATGCCTCATGCCAGTAGGGGTGCTTGAATGTTTAACAACACCCCTGGGTGGTCTTTAGCGACATTTTAAATGTCGTTGAAGACCCATGCGAGTAAAACACCTCCATTCCTCCACTATATAAAATGTTGCTAAAGACCCATGCAAGTAAAACACCTCCATTCCTCCACTATATAAACCCCATGACCCCTTCCCTTCCAAACCATCTCTACCTACTCTACTCCCACCTACTCCTAAGATCTAGTAGCCTACCAAAGCTCCCTTAGAGCTTATTCCCAAGCTCCAAAGGCCTCCTATTAGTGTAATGGTCCTATACCCCACCAAATATCCATCCTCCATCTCACCACCTACGTAGGAAACCTTGGAGCCGTCCTCCCACCTCCATTCCAGTAAAGATCACCTTCATCTCCTCATCCCCATTCCAAAGCTTTGGTGAAACATTCCTCTACCCAGCATCCTCCTGCATCTCACCTCCGTCGTCCACCACCTCACCCCCTTCATCCAAGCTGCCCCCAAGCACCGTTGTCTCGCCAAACAGTCGATTTGGGAGATTTCTTCTCACCCCTATCTCTTTTATTTTCGCATATTGTACTTGATGACTGAATGACATTGTGATATATTCATTTGTTCCCTCCAATTTGTGAAATTATCTTGCTTGCTTCTTTATTGCAAAAACAAAAGAAAAAAATAACAAAACCCTAAAACATCAAAAAGAAACAAAACGAAGTGCAGATTTTAAGAAAAGTAAACGTCGCCTCCCTATGTTTGACCCGAAACTCCCTTGGAGTTTCGGTTAAAAGTTGTATTTGATAACATGTTTTGCAACTACAGCGATAGGTTTCTCCTGACCCCAACTTTCCTTCGTCGAAGCATGTACATCATTTTGGCGTCGTTGCCGAGGAGGCAATGGAATTTGCTTTCTTGTTTTCCATGTTTCTTTGCATTTACTTATTACTAACCCCTCTTACCTCTAATTTATTGCCTTGTGGGTACCCTAGCAAGGAGATCCGAGTACGGTAGATTAGAGTAAAGTGAGGGTAGAGTGGTTTGTAAGTGCCCCCACATTTCCCCCCCACTAATTTCACTTTCGCCACACCAATAACCAAGACCTAATCTACTTAGGTGTTTACATAAACCATAGGATAGAATTTGTTTGTCTTGTTTGCCACCTACACTCATCTCACTCCTGCATATATCTAAAAAAAAAAATTAGCTTCTGGTTGTGGGACAAAACAACATACACACTACCTACACCCACAATTGAGGCACATAACCTTTTGTGATTTTATCTACTCAACTGAGATTCCGACCTATGGAACCAGTACACAGACAAATCAACACATAACAGAGTAGAAATCAGACTAGGATAATCACCTTTTGTGTGCCTTAATCGGTGGTGCATCTAGGCCAGTTGATTGAATTATTTGAGCCTCATCACCTAAGCTAAAAGGAATTTATTTTGTAGTTGCCCCATAGGATTCAATAATTAGGTCAGGCCAAGCACTCCATATTTTATTGATTTGTAAAGGAAAATACTTGAACTCGTGATTTCAAACTTGGTTTGCCTCCCGGAAATTTGGTTGAATATACCTAATATTTGAACCCTAAAAGCTACTAAGTAAGATTCGAACCCTAAAACTCACTTCATCATCAATAATCTTACTTGAAAACTTTTTGGTTGTGTACATACACACATTTTCAACGAATCATTAAGGGCACAACCCATTAAGGGCCCATCACATTCCGAAAGCACTAAATATCCCAAGCCTAACTAAAATTGATTAGACATTGGCCGTAAGGACTGATTCGCTCTTCGGGGCCCAGATTTAGATAGTTCACGATTAACCTGCTTATACTAGTCAATCAGATGTCTAGTTAGGGAAGTAGCGTCAAATGACCGCAGTCGGGGGGTATCAAAGGAACCAGAGGCGCAAACCAAAGGAAGAACCTTCTCCCTAACCCCCTCCTTCTAACAGGTTGGATTGACCAGAAAAAAGTAGAGTAAATCATTTATAATCTTAAGACGGATTCTGAGAGTCTGTAGATTGATGTAGACATAATTATTGAGGGTAAAATGCCTATTCATGCATGTTCCTAGGCTTAGATTTGCATTTCATGTTATAAATATTGCTTAGCATGCATCACTCTGCATTTAGAGTAGTTGTATATAATTTAAGTTAATTGCATCCTTTTTGTGGTCAGGAGAGAAGGATATTTATTTTGGAGCCTCAGATTGATGATCCAACCTTACGAATCTTAACAAGACGACGATCGAAGTCCAACGCCTCCAAAATTGCCTCGATTGGAATCCCGTAGCACCATATGCAATCTAAGGAAGATCAATGTCCGAGGGGCTAGGTGACGCAATCCAGAGCATCAAACACCAAATTCGACCGCACGGATGGATTTGGATCGACGATCGCAGGCCAACAGCGTGAAAATTGACTCAATCCAACCTCTATAGCATCCCCTACAAAGGAAAGAAGATGGACGGCCCAGATTGCACCACGTGGCGCAACCCAGGCCGCCCATGCACATGCACATGCCACCACACACACACAGTAGCACAGGAGTGCACGCGCGTGGAGGCACGCACGTGCAAGCGCAGCGGCGTGCGTAGCAGCACAACGCGTGCATGGAGCCAGCAACGTGTATCCCGTGTGCGTGCGCGACAAGGGCACGTACAGCATGTGCCAACGGTGCGGTAGTAGAGGCGCGTGAGCGGGATCTTCAGCGACGTTTGCGATGGATCTTCAGCGACGTTTATGACCGTCACTAGATGTCCTGTATACGAATTTGATTCTTTCCTCCACTATAAAAGGACCCCTACCCCTCCCATTTTTCTTCATCTCTTTCTTTCTTCCTCTCACCACCTCCAAGGCTCTAGAGAGAGCTTGTCCCAAGCCTAGGATGCACCTCTAGAGTAGAAAATCAAATAATTTTCCCTCCCCTCATCCCCATTCATGGAGCATCCCGTGGCCATTCTCTCACCGCCCTTCGGGAAGAAGATCCTCACCGCGGCGCCGTCCTGCCCCACCCTCTGTCCTCCTTCATCCCGCTCCTCACCACCTTCCTCCAGGTGACGTCAGAGCGAGTCGTCCTCCGAGCGACCGTCAAGGGAGATTTCTCTCACCTCTTTCTATCCTTCTTTCACTTTCGTAGTGTAGATTTTCCTGCTTTCATAATTGTAGAAAACATTCATGAGATAAATAGATAATTGTTCCTCTCTCTCTCTTTTCCTTTTATTTTTGCAAGTAGATTAGCTAGATTTCATTGACCTAATCTCTTGCCCTATTAAAAATATCAAAAAAATTAGAAAAGACAAAAATGACCAAAAACAAATAAAAGAAAAGCATGGAATTTTCAAAACCAAACATTCGCCTCCCCGTGTTCGACCTGAGACTCACTTTTTGAGTTTCGGTTATAAATTTTATCTGATAGACGCATTTTGCGAGCTACAACAATAGGCCCTCCAAACCCCGATTTTAATTCGTGAAACACACCCACATCATTTTGGCACCGTTGCCGGGGAGGCAATGCTCTTTGGTTTTTCTTGCGTTTTTCCACCTTACTTAACTTTTTAGCTCACTTTCTCCTTTCTTTATATGATTACAGGTACCCTTCCAAGGTAAGCCAAAGAGGATAGATCGAAGTAAAGTGCGGTTAAAGAGTTTTGTAAGTTTATCCCCACCACCCCCACCCTAGTTTCATTCCATAACCTAATAACTCAAATCCAAATCAACTTAGGTGCTTGCATAAACCCTTGGGTAGATTTTGGTTGTTTAATTATCACTCCACTCACCTCACCCACACGCATATATAAAAAAATAAAAAAAAATATTCTTCTCTTATGAGATTTAATTGAAAGCTACACACTTAATACCTACAACTTCTTATCCTAAGGCGCACAATCACTTTGATTCTACCACTTAACCGAGATCTGACCTGTGGACTCGGTACACTTCAACTAAATACACATAAGTGAATAGAAATCTAAATAGGTTAAACATTCTTGTGTGCCTTAACTAAGTGATGCAACAGGCCAATTGATTAAGCTGTTTGGGCTACACCACTCAATTTAAAATTGATCCATTAAGTAGCTTGCCTCTTAGGGTTGATTTTTAGGGTTGAACCAGGCACTCCACATTTTTTTCTGATTTCTAAAGGAATATATCATCACCAATGCTTTAAAACTTGGAGTGTTCTACTGAACCTTGACTGAATATACCTAAAGATCAAACCCTAAAAGCTACTAAACAAGGTTGAACTATAAAAGACACATCATCAAATAACCTTGTTTGTAAACCCTGGTTGTGCATGCACACACATTTGAATCAATCATTAAGTGCACAACCCATCTAAAGGGCCCATCACATTCTAAGAGCACAATCATCCCAAGCCTAATTAAAATTGAGTAGACGTTGGCCTTAAGGATTGATTCTCTCTTTGGGGCTCAAACTGAGATTTTTTTGATTAATCTACTTCTACTGGTCCATCTAATGTCTAGCTAGGGGAGTAGCATCAAACAACTGCGGCTAGCAGGTACACTAGAAACCAGAGGCGTAAGCCAAAGGAAGAACCTTCTCCTAGGTCCCTCCTTCTAACTGGTTGGATTGATCGAATAAAGTAGTCCAAAACATTATAATCTCAAGGTGGGTCCTGGGAGTCTATAGGTCTTTAGGCTACCCACATAAGGATAGGTTTGGTTGATTGTACTGCAAGGCACCTTTCTTCTAGTTTCCCTCCTACTCAACCATGTACCCTTCCACATCTTTCACACATTTTCAATCCTATCCTCCTACCACCACTTATCCCTAAGATGATTACTATCCTGACTTGACTTGTAATTACCCATCCACAAGCCGGGATAACTTTGATTGGGGATATGAATCTAGACCTCAGCATCCAGGGCCTAACCCTAGATAACAAAACTATGATTACTATCCTTCCCAGAGCTACAATGATTATAGATCTTGATCCTTTGATGATCAAACCAACCCGATCTACAATCAGGAAGGATATGATGATTATAACATCTACCCTCCCCAGTATTCCACTGAATATAGGTCACCTTATTTTTTTGAACACCCCAAGACGACCTACTATCAGGGAGGGACCCGAGAACCTCAATATCTTGACTCCCCTAGATTTAACCCGAACCCACCCAACCCTGAACCGAGCTAGTCAGTTCAGGTGAACCAGATCTAGGAAAGGGTGTTGGCTAATTTGAGGAACACTATACAATCTTTAGAAGCTCAGCCAACACCATGCACTGAAGCATTGAAGCCTATGATAAAAATGATTGATGAGCTGAATAGCTCTTTATTGGATTTGCTCCAAAATGTTAAGGATAGGGACTTAGGTGAGTTTCTTCTTGGGAAGTTGTCAAGGTTAAGGATGAAATTTACGGTTGCCCTAGTCAAATTTTGGGATGATTCTCAAGATGAACCCCCTTCAAGAGAGCTAATGTCTGAACCTGCTCAGGCACCTATTGGGGGGGATACATTTTCTGAGGCCAGGGATGACCAGGTTGGGCTAGAGCAACCCATTGAGGATGAGCTGATTGATTCACCTGAGGTCCCTGAGCCAGGGAGCGAGGAAGAATATGTCTCTTTGAACCAAGAAATCACAATCGATTTTGAGACATATATAAATGAGGATCATGAATTCTTTGACTCTGAGGGTGAAGAAACTCCTAGTGAAGTCTCACTTGAGCATAAGGAAGATGATTTTAGTGAGACAAATGGGGTTGAGGAATCTGATGAACCATTTAATAGCCCAAGTATTGGAGATTTGGATTTGGTTGGGGCTAACTTGGAGGATTCGAATCCTTATTTACTAGAAGATTCAATCAATAGCCCCATTCCTCAACCACACCCCAAAGGAATTGATTTTGATTTGGAAATCATTGTACCCAAGCCAATTCTGAGTCAGCCATAATTTCTGGACTTGGGTAAATCTTATGGGGTGAGAGCAGCAGCGTAGTGCGCAACGCGTACATGCCCACAATAGCGACAATAGCAGCAGGTGCGGCAGCGGGAGCGAGCACAGCTGGCATGGGTGCATAGCGCGTGCGTGCGTGCAACATGGCGCGTGATGCGCGAGCCAGCTGGAGTATTGAATGGCACGGATCTTTAGTGATGGTTGTAGCGATGTTTACAGCCGTCACTAATGACCCAGATACGAATTTGTTCTTCCTCCTCCACTATAAAAGGACCTATCCACCACCATTCCAATCCATCTCTTCCTTTCTTCCTCTTACCACCTCCAAGGCTCTAGACAGAGCTTGTCCCAAGCCCGGGATGCTCCTCTAGAGTAAAACCAAATAGTTTTCCCTCCCCTCATCCCCATTCGTGGAGCATCCCGTGGTCATCCTCTCACCGCCCTTCGGGAAGAAGATCTTCGCCGCGACACCGTCCTACCCCATCCTCCGGCTCTGTTCTCCTTCATCCTGCTCCTTACCACCTTCCTCCGAGTGACGTCAGAGCGAGTCGTCCTCTAAGCAACCATCGAGGGGGATTTCTCTCACCTCATTCTATCTTTTTATGCTTTCATAGTGTAGATTTTTCCCACTTTCGTAGTGTAACAAACAATTCTTCATGAATGGATGATTGTTTCTCTCTCTCTTTCTCCCTCTCTCTTTTATATTTGTAAGTAGATTAGCTAGATAAGCATTTGTCGATCTGATCTCTTGCTTCCTAAAAATACAAAAAAAATTAGAAAAGATAAAAATGACCAAAAAGAAATAAAAGTGATGCGCGGATTTCATTAAACCAAACGTTCGCCTCCTCGTGTTTGATCCGGGACTCACTTTTCGAGTTTCGGTATAAATTTTATCTGATTGACGTGTTTTGCAACTACGATGATGGGTTACTTGTAACCTTGATTTCTAACACGCGAAACACCTACAACCATTTTGGCACCGTTGCCGGGGAAGCAACAGAATTTACTTTATTGTTTTTTGTGCTTCTTTGCATTTACATAACACTAACCCCACTTATCTCTGATCTATTGTCTTGCAGGTACCCTAGCATGGAGATCCAAGTGCGTTAGACTGGAGTAAAGTGTGGGTAGAGTGTTTTGTAAGTGTCCCCTACACCACCCCCACCTTAGTTTTCATTCCATAACCTAATAACTCAAACCCAAATCAACTTAGGTATTTTTTATAAACCCTAGGATAGATTTGGTTGTTTGTTTTCCACCTCTACTCACATCGCCATCCACATAAATAAAAAATAAAAGAAAATAAGTGTTATCTGATTGTGGGATTTTCTGAAAGCTACACACATAACACCCACTACTTATCATAAGACGCACTATCACTTTGATTCTACCACTTAACTGGGATCTAACCTATGGACCCAGTACACTTCAACTAAATACACATAAGTAAGTAGAAATCTGAATAGGTTAAGCATTCTTGTGTGCCTTAACTAAGTGGTGCAATAGGCAAATTAATTGAGTTGTTTGGGCCACACCACTCAATCTAAAACTAATCCATCAAGTAGTTTGCCACTTAGGGTTGATTCTTAGGGCTGAACCAGGCACTCCACATTATTTTTGATTTCTTAAAGGAACATATCATCACCCGTGCTTTCAAAACTTGGAGTGTTCTACTAAATCTTGATTGAACCAACCTAAGAATTAAACCCTAAAAGCTACTAAACAAGGTTAAATCCTAAAAGACACATCATCAAATAACCTTGTTTAAGAACCCTGGTTATGCACACACAAAAATTTTAACTGATCATTAAGGGCACAACCCATCTAAAGGGCCCATCACATTCCAAGAGCACGATCATCCCAAGCCTAACTAAAACTGAGTAGACGTTGGCCTTAAGGAATGATTTGCTCTTCAGGGCTCAGACTGAGATTTTTTTCGATTAATCTACCTCTGCTAGTCCATCTGATGTCTAGCTAGGGAGGTAGCGTCAAACAACCGCAGCAAGGGGGTACACTACGAACTGGAGGCGCAAGCCAACGGAAGAACCTTCTCCCCAATCCCTCCTTCTAACTGGTTCGATTGACTGGATAAAAGTAGACTAAATCATTTAAAATCTCAAGACGAGTCCTAGGAGTCTATAGGTCTTTAGGCTACCCACATAAGGATACGTTTGGTTGATTGTACTGCAGGGCACCTTTCTCTATTATGTTTTCCCTCCTACTCCACAATGTATCCTTCCACTTCTTACATGCATTTCCCATCCTATCCTCCTACCACCACTTATCCCCAAGATGATTACTGTTCCGACTTGACTTGTAATTACCCATCCACTAGCCAGGATGACTTTGATTGGGGATATGAATACGGACCTTAGTGTCCAGGGCCTAACCCTGGACAACAAGACTATTAAGAGCCGTGCTGTTAAAACCCATTAAGACGTCTGGGACTTGGGTCAGACGTCTGGTAAGACGTCTGGATGCCTTCCCAGACGTCTGGAAATCAAATTTTTCGTGTACGTCCTCGCATCTGTGTGCGTGCTGTGCGCAGATAGTACGCAGGCACATTTTCTTCTCTCTCCTCTCATCGATGAAACCCTAACCCCACACCTACTTAAACCCCCCTCCTCTCCCTCATTCACCTCACCTTCAGCCACCCTTCTTCTTCCCCAGCGAGAGCGGTGAGCGGCGAGTAGCGAGGAGCGGGCATGAGCGGCATGGGAGGAGAGGAGGAGCAGCAAGGGGAAGGGAGGTGAGCACGCGCGCGAGCTCGTGAGAGAGCTCGTCGGAGAGCTCACGGTCGGTCGGGCATGTGCAAGGCGGAGAGGTGCGTCGAGGAGGTCCTCCCCGACACTGCTGCAGCCAGAGCAGTGGTCGAGCGGGCGCGGCGTGAGAAGGTGAAGGCAATCTCTGGTTCTAGGATTTTCCCTGAATCAGACGTCTAGATCTACATCCAGATGATGTAGACGACGTCTGGAGGAGGTTCCAGACGGCTGAGAGGTAAATCCCACGACGTACACCTCCCTTTGTGGATACAGCCATGCAGGCCGTTCCGCTGAGGCACTGTTCCGTGCCATATTGAGGAGATTTGCATCGCTGCGTGCAGGAATCGCTTCGAGAAAGCGCGGGACACGCCCTCCCACGCAGTTCAAACGTCTGGGAGAGGCACCAGACGGCGGGAAGTGTTTCCAGACGTTCGGAGAGGTTGTCGGACGTTTGGAACTGGGTCCAGACGGTCCAGTAGAGTTCTTGGACATCTGAGGAGTGGCGCAAGAGTTGAGGTATGGTTCTGGACTCTTTCAAGGCATCTGGAAGGTGTTCCAGACGTCTGATATGAATCAGAATTTACTGTTTTGACCCGTTTAGGGTTCGTTTGAGGTTCGATTTCCATAATTAAGATTTTATTATTCTCCATATAAGTTCCTCTACTTGTTGGAATACTTTTTATCCTGTTCTGAGTGGTTTCTTGTGATTGATCCTTGTGATAGGACCTCTTTCCGTTGCGGATTTGGGGTTTGCTGAGGCACGTGGACCTACCGATCAAGCCCCCATTCCTCCTGGGTTTGCTGGTAGAGTGGCTTCCCCTAGTTTAATTATAAACATGAATGCATATCTAGAATGAATGTTAGATCCTAGGGTATGGCATGAATCCTAGGACTAGAAACACTGGAATAGTTGTATGGAATGTATGAATTGCAGTCTTGGATGAGTAAATAGAATAATAAAAATTGCCTGTAAATGGATAATAGCTGCCTGTGAAATGTAAAGTACTGTTAGCAACTATTGCATGTAAATTCATGTTGTTTACAATTAAATACAAGCTGCTTGTATATGAATTGGAAATGGAAGATTGAATGTTGGAAACACGAGCTACCTGTGAATAAACCTGGAATGTGAATTGTAAGGTTACATGCTACATGTGTAGAACTTGAGAAATGGAAATAAAAATGATGCAACCTAGTATGGCTTGGCCTGAGAAACATGAGCATTAACCCTACAGGGAATTAAGAGTAGAGATCCTGCAAATAAATGGAATGGAACTAGAAATGTGAATGGGGAAGTGAGTTGGCCCTTGACTACGGGGCACCAAGGAGAGCAACTGTCCCCCTACTTAGTGTAGAGCAGAGCTAGCCGCCCTAGAGTTGGGACCCGGGGTTAGGATTGGCCACTTTATGCCGACTTTTTGGCCCTCGCATACATAGTACCGGGGAGAGCTACTAGTGTAGGGAGAGAGCTAGCCACCCCACGGGGCCCGGGGTTCAGCTAGCCGCCTTACATCGACTTATTAGGCCCACTGGGCAAACCAGGGTAGTCAGGCGAGGGTGCATAGACTGTGGAGGGGCGAGACCCCTGTTTGGTTCTTAGGGGCTAGACCCCTATCACTGAGAGGGCTATGCCCTATACTGGTTCCATGCTGTGCTTTGGGCACACCTGTTAACGGAAATGACTGACCACGTGCCAGTGCAGGGTAGCTACCCGTGCGTTTATCGCACATGCCGTAGTCACTGTTACATCTGTCAGTGACCTTGGGGTGGTTGACTGAGTGTAGGACCACCATGGGGGACTCTCCCAGCCAGGAAAGCACCACGTGCTACTTCTACTCTTCAGAAAAGACTGCAATCAAGATCGTTCCCACGAGGAACATTCGAGATCAAGAAAGAGACCTGATAAATAAACCAAGTGATGAAAGAAAGAATAATTAGTTAAAGAAAGAAAGAAATTGAAAACAACAGCTACCTATCCACCTTTACTGTTTTAGTTAGCTGGTTGCCACTCTACTCAGCATTTGCTTACATTTTGTACTCATAACCTTTTTCAGGTCCAGGTGTTGAGTAGCCAAAGCCTACGGTTGCAGAGGGTGCTGGGTCCAGTAGAGCCCAGTAGTTGTGGCTTTTTGTTATACTCTGTTCCTGTTGTAGTGAATAATTTGTTACACTCCTGTACTCTTTTATTGTGAACTTATATTCCTATACTAGTTTACTTCCTTACTGTTGTGGTGGTGTGTACTGTAGTAGTTTACTTCTTTACTGCTATACTTTTGTTACCGTTAGTTGCTTGCATGGTGAATGTGGTTTATTTTACTGCTTCTTGGTTACTTTCTCGTTGGACGACTGGGTCTTGGGATCAGTCGAGTTGGTCCGGCCTTGTGTCCTATAGGGATTCAGGAACTGGGTCGTAACAAAGACAATGGTTACTATCCTTCCCAAACCTACAATGATTATGGATCTCCATCCTTTGATGACCAAACCAACCCGATCTACAATCAGGAAGGATATAATGATTATAACACCTACCTTTCCCAGTATTCCATTAAATATAGGTCACCACCATCCTTTGAACAACCTAGAACGACCTACTTTCAGGGAGGGACCTGAGAACCTCGACATCTTGACTCCCCTAGATTTAACCCAAAACCACCTAAACCTGAACCGAACCAGTCGGTTCAGGTGAACTAGATCCAGGATAGGGTGTTGGCTAATTTGCGGAATACTATACAATCGTTAGAAGCTCAGCCAACACCATGCACTGAAGCACTAGAGCCTATGATCAAAATGATTGATGAACTTAATAGTTCTCTATTGAATTTGCTCCAAAGTGTTAGGGATAGGAACTTGGGTGAGTTTCTTCTTAGGAAATTGTCGAGGTTGAGGGTGAAATTTGTATTTGCCCTAGTCAAATCTTGGGATGATTTTCAAGATGAAGCCCCTTCAAGAGAGCCAATGTATGAACCTGCTTAGGTGCCTGTCGGGGGGGATACATTTTCTGAGACTGGGGATGACTAGGTTGGGCTAGAGTAACCATTTGAGGATGAACCGATTGATTGACCTGAGATCCCCAAGTCAGGAAATGAAGAAAATTGTCTCCTTGGATAATGAAATGATTTATGATTTTGAGACATATATAAATGAGGATCATCAATTCTTTGACTCTGAGGGTGAAGAATATTTAGGTGAAGTCTCACTTGAACATAAGGAAAATGATTTTAGTAAGACAAATGGGCATGAGGAATCTGATGAACCATTTGATAACATGTTAATTGAAGATTTGGATTCAGTTGGGGTTAACTTGCAGGATCCGAATCTTGATGATTCAATCAATGACCCCAATCCTCATCTGCACCCCAAAGAGCTGACTTCTGAGATCATTATGCCCAAGTCAATCTTGATTCAGCCACAATTGTTGAGCTTGGGAACTTTAGATGGGGTATACAACGATTTAGAGGTCTTGGAGCTTGAGCACTTGATTTTAGAGGAGAAGAATTTGGCAATAAAAATCTAGGAGGCTAATTCTGAGGGAACTAGGATTTTGGATATAAGGGTACCTATTGACCTAAAACCACCTATCTTCTTTACGGACCCTTATGATATCTTTCACGTGCGACCCAAGCCTGGAATAACTGATTATTTTCCTGAGCTAGATGTTAAGTGGACAACTGCACCTATTGAACCATCTTTATCCATTGTCTGACACTTTGATCTTGGGTTGCACATCACTAAACCACAGGATCGGCCCCGCAAACACAACAACCTTCGATTCTGGGTGATTTTCATCCAGAACCTGAGAACCACTCGAGCCTGGGGCATGGGTCTACATCATAATCTGGTCCACGTCTATGGACATCTTCTGTTGGCGGGTCTGAGAATCAATATTTTTATTTTGATTCTGACCCGCACTTGTGAATTCTCAATTTCTTCCTTATATGTATTTTATGCCTAGCTGAAGGCATGAAATTTAGCACGTGTTTATATTTCACGTTCTCTGCGGAGCTGACCGGAATCTTCATGATATTCAGGTGATATTCTATTTACTCAACCCTTTTCATGTCTTTATTTTTACAATGAGGACATTACATCATTTAGGCATGGGGGGGTGGATACTTAATCCTAAAATTATTTTGTTAACTCCGTAGAATTTCTTTTAGTTTCTTTAAAAAAAAGAAAAAAAAATTGAACATTCAAAAAGGTAAAAAAAAAAATAAGAATTAGGAGAAGAAAACTTAGGCATCTAGAAGTTATTAACTTTAGGAAATGATACGATAGGACCTAAACACTTAGACTCTTCAGGCCTTCGGGCTTAATTAGCCCGGGTGTCCACTCGAATGTGGACTTAGTCTCGAGTCCTCGCCAATTCAAATTCATTTTTAATTTGGCTAATAAATTGGGATGATAAGTATGCAACTTATCAACCCGCCCTCTGATTTGAGGGGACTTTAAGCCTAAGCATCTACACACATTTTTTGCACTAACTCACTTTTCAACAGTTTCTTCGAAAATTGGGTAGCTAATGAACTATCTAGGGTGGTATGGCTGGCAAGTTGTCGGTGATAACAGCTCATCGACCAGTTGTCCAGAGCCCAGTCACAAGACCATTTTCATTGTACTGCCTTTAGGTAAATCTTAGATCAGGAAAGCCACCTACTTAAAGAAAAAAAATAAAAAGAAAAATAAAAAAATAGAAAAAGGAGAAAAAAATAAAAAATAAAAAAATCACATCTCACCGCACGAGTATAGCTGGCAAGTTGTTGGTGGTAACAGCTCATCGGCCGGCTGTCCAAAACCCAGCTCACAAAAAAATGCACAATAATTCCCAAAACACTTAGGGAATAAGTGGGGAAGTAGAATAAATCGGGGAGATATACACTGGGTTCACTCTTGTGTTGACCCCATAAATAAAAGAAGTTGGGAGAAAGCTACCGATTGTAAAAGATAAACCTTTAGGCAAGGTCACCTAGGGTCGTAGAAACTCGAAGTCCATCTTAACGATCGTTTTGTGAGTCTATAACTTTTTCACAAAGATGCTTACTGTTTAGAGTCCTTTTCAAGTCTTGGGCGAATTGGGTAGCCGTAAAAAGTTATCCCAGAACTCTCAAACTCCAAAAGTACAAAAAAATTAGAAAAGAAGAAACATAAAAAAAAAGTATCTTCCCTTTTCAAATAAGGTGAGGACTTGGGCGGTCTGCATTCTGGCAGACACTTGGGTACTATTGAGTCTCTATGGTTTAGGACCTTAGTTAAAATTTTCTATTGTTAATAAACAACTTAGGCCTAAGCGATCAAGTCCTAATTCTGTTTCTATACATAGCATGTAGTTTAATTTTGCTAGGGACTAGCAAAAGATAGGCATGGGGGTATGATATAGGCACATCCATTTAGGTTAAAATGACTATTCATGAATGTTCCTAGGCTTAGATTTGCATTTCATGTTATAAATATTGCATAGCATACAGCATTCTGCATTTAGAATAGTTATATATATTTTAGGTTAATTAGGTCCTTTTTATGGATAGGAAGGAAGGAGATTTATTTCAGGGCCTCTGATGGACAATCAGACCATACGGATCTGATCAGGACAACAATCAGAGTCTAATGCCTCTGAAATCGTCCAGATCGGAGTCCTATAGCATCATATGAAGCTCGAGGAAGATCAACGACCAGGGGTCAATGCGACATCCTTATGGGTTTCGGATGAAAAATTCGACTGTACAGATGGATCCGGAGCAACAATCGCAATCCGGCAATGCGGAAATCAATTCGATCCAAGCACGGTGGCACCCTCTGTAAAGGAATGAAGATGGACAGCCCAGGTCACGCCACATGGCGCAACCCAGGCTGCCCACTCACACTCACGCACCGCCGCGCACGCATAGCAGCATGGGCACGTACGCGTAGAGGCACAGGCGCACCCAAGCGCCACAAGCATGTAGCAACGTAGTACGCAGCGCGTACGTGCGCGCAATAGTGGTAGCAGCAGCGGGCGCAAGCGCAGCTGGAGTGGGCACATAGCGCGTGCACACGTGTAACACAGCACGTGATGCGTGCGCACACGTGCAACACAACGCGTGATGCGCGAGCCAGCGGGAGTATTGAATGGCACGAATCTTCAGCTACGGCTGTAGCGACGTTTACCGCCATCACTAGTGACCCAGATACGAATTTGTTCTTCCTCCTCCACTATAAACGGACCTACCCACCACCATTCCAATCCATCTCTTCCTTTCTTCCTCTCACCACCTCCAAGGATCTAGAGAGAGCTTGTCCTAAGATCGGGATGCTCCTCTAGAGTAAAACCAAATAGTTTTCTCTCTCCTCATCCCCATTCGTGGAGCATCCCGTGGCCGTCCTCTCACTGCCCTTCGGGAAGAAGATCCTCGCCGTGACGCCATCCTGCCCCATCCTCCGTCCTCTAGCTCCATTCTCCTTCGTCTTGCTCCTCACCACCTACCTCCAGGCGACGTCAGAACGAGTCGTCGTCCGAGCAACCGTCGAGGGGGATTGCTCTCACCTCATTCTACATTTTTACGCTTTCGTAGTGTAACAAACAATTCTTCATGAATGGATGATTGTTTCTCTCTCTCTTTCTCCCTCTCTCTTTTATATTTGCAACTAGATTAGCTAGATTAGCATTTGTCGATCTGATCTCTTGCTTCCTAAAAATACAAAAAAAAAAATAGAAAAGATAAAAATGACCAAAAAGAAGTAAAAGTGAAGCATGGATTTCATAAAACCAAACGTTTGCCTCCCCATGTTCGACCCGGGACTCACTTTTCGAGTTTCGGTATAAATTTTATCTAATCGACGTGTTTTGCAACTACGATGACGGGTTACTTGTAACCCCGATTTCTAACACGCGAAACACCTGCAACCAAGATGCTCATGAGGCTTTTCCCCCATTCACTCAGGGATAAGGCCGCACATTAGTATTGTACCATTGGAAGACCGATTGCTACTTGGACAGCTTTGAAATCGGCCTTCCTGAAGAAATTCTTCCCAATTGGGCGAACCAATGCATTGCGACGGGCAATTACCACTTTTGCCCAATGGCAGGGGGAACCATTTCATGGGGCCTGGGAGTGATTCCAAGATCTATTGCGGAAGTGTCCACACCACGAGGTGCCTAAATGGCAACTTGTGCAAATTTTTTATCACTGGTTGAATGATCAACTTCGTAATTATGTGGATGTTTCTTGCGGAGGCAATTTCCTCAACAAAGACACAGATAGCACGTATGATTTGTTTAAGGAAATGAGCGAAAAATCTTTAAACCATGCCTCCATGGAAACCTTCAATCGATCCCAACAACTAGATCAAATGCCAATGAGGTCCAAGATTCTCATACATTTAATATGGAATTGATCTGCAATAAATTAGATAAGGTGGATTTGGTTGCTAAACGAATGGAAGATTGGATGTCCAGAAACTCTAATTTTTCTAGATCCACTCAATCCCAGGGCTCGGGATTCCATTCTTCGCAAGCTTCTACGAGATGGGAGTTAGTGAACTAGCTAGAGTTGGCTTGACCTTCGAGCCAGCTCTTCTCGGAACCTCATGGGTTCTAAACTGGGGCCTTTGATCCCAGTTTTTCTGATCCTTCTTCATCCTCATCTTATTAAGATGCTCATACTGTACAAGAGAATGTTAGGTCTAACCCTTACTCGAATTCCTGCAATCCTAGTTGGAAAAATCACCCTAACTTCTCTTAGAAAGATCAGGGGCAGCAGATCCAATATCGACCCAACAATTATGTACAGCAAAAATCAATGGGTCAGGGTCATGTATATACTCAGTTGCCCTAGAATTATGTACAGCAAAAATCAATGGGTCAGGGTCATGTATATACTCAGTTGCCCTAGAATCAGGTTAATCAGTTCATGTGGAATGCTCAACAACCCACCAAGTAGGCTGATTTAAACCTAAAGATGGTAGAAATGCAAGGGTCAATGCTCCAGGTCATGCAACAAATGAAAACTTCGCTAGACACCTTGCAATCCGGACTCAGTGCAAATAACCGACAGCCCAGATCTCTACCATCACAACCTATACCAAACCCAAGGAATGTACAAAACCAAGGCGCTGGGCCTCAAGGGTTTGTTAATGGTGGGGAGCCGCATGCTCAAGCTCATGCTATCTATCAAGCTACCCTAGCCCCTCCCAAAGCAAACCAAGTTCCCACCATAATCAATCGGGAGCCTTCTGTTTTGTCCAACCCTCCCCAAGGCACTAACCAACAACATTTTTCTACTGCAAATACCATTACCTTGAGGAGTGGTAGTAGACACAAGGGACCCAATCAACAAAACATCAAAGTATGATTTAGGAGTATGTTATTGTTGTATGGGCAAACAGAAAAACTCGAAGGAGAAATTGGATGAAAGGATGTCCTTACTTCAGGCTTTCAAATTGACAATCATTTTACTCCTCGCAGCTATCGGATCAATCCCCGCCTACGCCAAAGGTTTATTGAATTCATATAAAGAAAAGGGTAGAGCAGAATCTGAAAACAATAGGAGAGTAGTCATGTCTGATAACACAAGCACACTGACCTTAAAAAAGCTACCCCCTAAGTAACAAGACTCGGGAGCTCCATTGATTTCCTGCACAATAGGAAACATTTCTTCTGACCGGGCCCTCCTTGACTTGGGTGCTTCCATTAATGTGATCCCCACCTCACTGCATATGGAACTGGGTCTAGGCTACCTGAAACACACTGACATAACCTTGCACTTAGTTGATAGATCCATTACAAAACCAAGGGGTCTTTTAGAGGATGTTTTAGTCAAGGTTAATGATTTGCATTACCTTGCTGATTTCATGGTCCTAGGCATGGAAGCACCAAAATAGCTCAACCACACCCCAGTTATTTTGGGAAGACCTTTCTTGGCTACTTCCAAGGCAAGGATTGATTGTGAATTAGGAAATATAGAAATGGCCTCTGGGAATAAAATAAATTGATTTAATATTTTCGAGGTCTCAAAGAAGGATAAAATTAAGTGTGGTTTGATGAAGGAGCTTGGCAGAATAGAGGAGGTAATGCCCATACATACCTTAAACAACCTTCTAAGGGATAACTCAACCCAAACTCAGAAAGAAAATCACATGGTTGCAGGGATAATTGAAGATAATAGAGACATACAACCAAATGTGGAAACCTGGGATGAGGAAGATATTCATGAAATTGGAAATTTGTTGGATGATTCACATGATCAAGTTAAAACCCAACAATGTCCTCATCCTGAATTTTTAGAGTTTGAGGTTCAATTTTTGGGTGGGAATCATGAGGATCACGATGGTTGGATTAAGCACCCTGATTGTGAGGATGAAATTGAACTTTGGGGAGAAACTCTTGAAACATTAGGTATTCTAGAGTACCCACAAACCCCTAACACATCACAAAACCCTCATCATCCTAATTCACCCAACC
Organism: Thalassia testudinum; assembly: GCA_037157565.1. Taxonomy (NCBI): domain Eukaryota; kingdom Viridiplantae; phylum Streptophyta; class Magnoliopsida; order Alismatales; family Hydrocharitaceae; genus Thalassia; species Thalassia testudinum. Next base: position 75,776,241 of record JAZHRO010000031.1, on the reverse strand, counting down.
ATTGCACAATTGCTATATCCACCCACACCTCCTGTATACTGAATCAACAAAACTCCTATTAGAGATCATTTGGGCTCTCCCTGCACCACCAGCTTGCCACTTGCATTGATCATCTCTTTCGCAAGCCCATTTTCACTCTCCGGGACCATATCTAGGGGCCCGAAAACGTGTTATTGCAACCTCAATGTTAGTTATTTTTAATTGAGGACATCACCTAGCTGAAGGCACTAAACTCAGCATGTGTAAAGACTGTTTGGACCTAACCGAAATCTCATGAAAATCAGGTTCTATTCTTCCAATTCTACCCTACGGTATGCTTTTATCTTTACAATGAGGACATTCATTAGCTAAGCATGGGGGGTGGATATTTTGTGGAACGATCATTTTGTCAACCCGTAACAGTAATTTCCTATTATTAAAAAACAAATAGAATTAGAAGAGAACTTAGGCATTAGGAGTTGCAAACTTTTGGAATTGATACTTTAGGACCTGAATACTTAAACTCTTCAGGTCTTCGAGCTTAATTAGCCCCGGTGTCCACTTGAATGTGGACTTAGTCTCGAGTCCTCGCTAAGTAATTTTACTTTAATTTGGTGAATAAATTGGGATGATAAGTACCCGACTTATCAACCCGCCCTCTGATTTGAGGGGATTTTAAGTCGAAGCATCTACACACTATTTGCGCTGACTCACTTTTCGATGGTTTTTATGGAAATTAGATAGCTAATGAACCATCTAGGGTAGTATGGCTGGCATGTTGTCGTGGGTAACAACCCATTAGCTGATTGTCCAGAGCCCAGCTACATGACCATACACATTCTACTGCTTTTAGGTAAATCTTAGACCAAGGAAGCCACCTACTCAGAAAAAGAAAAAAAATGATACTCAAAAATAAAAAGAAAAAAATAGAAAACGGAGAAAATAAAAAAATAAAACTACACTTTACCGCACGAGTATGGCTGGCAAGTTGTGGTTAACAGCACATTGGCCGATTGTCCAGAGCTCAGCTCACAAAAATGCATAATAATTCCCAAAATACTTGGGGAAGAAGTGGGGAAGTAGAATAAACCGGGGAGATATACACTCGGTTCGCCCTTGTGTTAACCCCATGTATAAAAATAATAATAATAAAGTAGGGAGAAAGCTACCGTTCAGAAAGATAAACCTTTAGGCAGAAACTCTTAAGGTCACCTAGGGTCGTAGAAATCCGAAGTCCGTTTTAATGGCTGCCTAGTGAGTCTTTCACTCTTTTCACAAGATGCTTCGCACTTAGAGTCCTTTTCGAGTCTTTGGTGGGTCAGGTAGCCATAAAAAGTTATCCCGAAACTCTCAAACTCCAAAAGTCCAAAAGATTAGAAAAGAAGAAAAAGCAAAAAAAAATGTATCAAATAAGGCGAGGGCTTGGGTGGTTTGCATTTTGGCAGACACTCAAGCACTGTTGAGTTTTTGTAACTAGGTGTTTGGTTGAAATCTTCTAAAGCAACCAAAAAATCATGCCTAAGTGATCAAATCCAAATTCTACTTTTACAAATAGCATTTAGGTTAATTTTGCTAGGGACTAGCAAAAAGTAAGCATGGCAGTATGATAAAATGCTTATTTATGATAGTTCTTAGGCCTAGCATTGCATATCATAGTATAAATATTGCATAACATTCATTGCATCGCATTTAGGATAGTTGTATATTCTGTACATTAATTCCAACACTTTATATGGCCAGGAGGCAGTGCAACATCTTTACAGGCATCCGATGAAGAATTCAACCATCTGGATGGATCCGGAGCGATGATCGCAGTCCGTCAGCATAAAAATCACCCCGATCAGAGCTCCGTAGCATCCTCTATAAGAAGAAGATGGACGGCCTAAATGGCACCACGTGGCACCATCTAGGCTGCCCTACACGAGCCACAACCTCCCCAACTTCACGCAAGGAGCAATCCCAGTCATTGGATCTCAATCCAATGCCTGAGAAACGCTCTACATCGGCCGGTTTGTCCTCCAAAGCGTAGCAAGGAAGGCTTCATCTCGACCGTTGGATCTTCATCCAACGGTCGAGGTGCGCGGCTGCACCTCATCTCCACGTGACCAAGCAGCTCGTTCGCAAAAAGGTAGCACACTCGCTCTTCAAAGGAGAGGAGCGGGTTCGAGCCTCAATCCTTCGCACCCGCTCCAGCACCGATGAAATTGGATCACTTGATCCTGATCGAGCGGTCGAGATTACTCACGTGCGATCTGACGCCACCCAACGATGCAAGGAGGCACGCCAAATCGCACGTGCGCAATCAGAGGTGCTCATTTAAGACAACTGGATGCCCTCTTGGTCGTCGAATCTTATCGAAGGCATGATCCGCGCACGTTCAAACCAGCGAGGGTGCGATCTGCGAGCACCTCCCAACCGTGCGATGAAGAATCCAACGGCTGCCAGTGAGTGCGGAATTCAAATGCCATCAAGCACGTTCTTCCTCCTCATGATCTCAACCATCCGCGCCTGATCCAACGGCTGAAGCTCTCTATGCACTATGCCAGCTGCAACCGTGCCTCCTCATGCCAGCAGAGGTGCTTGAATGTTTAGCAACACCCCCAGCAAGTCTTTAACGATGTTTTAAATGTCGCTGAAGACCCATGCGCGCAAAACACCTCCATTCCTCCGCTATATAAACCCCATGACCCCTTCCCTTCTAAACCATCTCTACCTACTCTACTCCCACCTACTCCTAAGATCTACTATCCTACCAAAGCTCCCTTAGAGCTTTATTCCCAAGCTCCAAAGGCCTCTTATTAGTGTAATGCTCCTATACCCCACCAAATATCCGTCCTCCATCTCACCACCTTCATAGGAAACCTTGGAGCCGTCCTCCCACCTCCATTCCAGTAGAAGATCACCTCCATCTCCTTATCCCCATTCCAAAGCCTTGGTGAAGCATTCCTTTACCCGACATCCTCCTGCATCTCACCTCAATCATCCAACACCTTACCCCCTTCATCCAAGCTGCTGGCAAGCGCCGTCATCTCCCCAAAGAGCCGATTTGGGAGATTTCTTCTCACCCCTATCTCTTTTATTTTCACATATTGCAATTGATGACTGAATGACATTGTGATATATTCATTTGTTCCCTCCAATTTGTGAAATTATCTTGCTTGCTTCTTTATTGCAAAAATAAAAGAAAAAAATAACAAAACCCTAAAATATCAAAAAGAAACAAAACGAAGTGCATATTTCAACAAAAGTAAACGTTGCCTCCCTATGTTCGACCTGGGACTCCCTTAGAGTTTCTATTAAAAATTGCATTTGATAACGTGTTTTGCAACTGCAGCGATGGGTTTCTCCTAACCCCAACTTTCCTTCGCCAAAACATGTACATCAGATAGCATTAACATCTTTGTAGGCCGAATATGTTTGAGACGCATATTCATCAAAGGAATATGTATTAGAATCATCATGGGGTGTGTAACCCTGATTACATGGTGCCAGATCCAGATTATTCACGGGTTCCTGATATGCAGGATCCTAAGAGGATGGAGAAGATGCATCCTGAGTGAGCAGATGTACTCGAGCAGGAGGGGCTCAGGATGCAAAACAAGAGTGGGATGCAGCTGAATTGCCAGGAAATCCATGTTGAGCTCGAATCACTTCGCTGAGCTTCTTGTCGAGCAAATCCACCTTATCCAGCTTCTTGGTGATATGTCCATATCAGCTAGAGCAGATTCGGCATGAGCTTCATGGATGATAGTAACACCATCATGAGCCATAACTAGATTTAATTATTCATAATCAAGTGACAAATGCTCCTACATAATCGGCTAAGATCCATAATTCCACTCAAATACGTTTTGAGAGAAGAACATTAAGTCAGGGTTAATTCTAGAGTTTTAACATCACATCATGAAAGAAGAATAATGCCAAGGGTTAATCTACACTCAAATGAGCATTAAAGTCTAATAAGTGGGTCCATACTGACAGAAATAGGATTTCATACATTTCGAGAACTGCTTCATAACACAAAACCCTAATTTCAGATCTGCTTAAATTACAGACGTTCTGGTTAGGAAAAAATTCATCTAAACTTCCTAAAATTTATAAAAAAATATTCCTTGAGATTTAGTATCCTTAATTTGACCATTTGAATCTATTTAGACCTTGAACAGAGTACATACAAATTTCTACGCTAATTTGGGTTTCTACGTAAATTTCCTAGTCAAAATGGTCAAAACTGAAATCCAACTACACCATCAGATTCCTTGGATTCAAATTATATTTCTACCCAAATTTAGACTCAATCAGAGTCCATCTTAACCTAGTTTTCCATTTAGTTCATTTAAACTCTATTTCTTTCAAACAAGCCCCTAACATTCGAAAATCCTTGCAAATGGATCCCTAACTTCCTTATCTTCTTTTCAAATAGGTCCTTTCAGCCATTGGAGGTCAATCGAACTCCAAGAAGCTTTTGACCACGCTAAAGAGACATCAGATCGCCACCAAATCTCACCAAAATTGGTGAGATTGGTGTTCACACGGTGAGGAATCATTTTTACTTATTTTAGGAATGAGAACTTGCATGAAAAGCTCACACAAATCCATGAAAATCCGTGGGTTTCTTCAACCTAATCCCCAAGCGAATCATGGGTATTTCCTTGTCTAAAGCTTGCCCCGAGCTCTATAAAAGCTTCCCCTTTGCAATTCCATGCTCTTTAGCTCGATTGGCCGCATCTCTTCACAAAATCTCTCTCCGACCACCCCCGCCGTAGCTCCGGCAACTCCTCTCTCTCCGACTTCCTCACCTGCTGCCACATACCATAGGTAGTGAGACCGTCTTCAGCTCCTCCCGCTTCTCGCAATACCGGCAGAAGCTCTCTAAACCCTCTTCTTCCTCGCTGCTCCATCATCGGAGGATTCTCCTTCCCTAACGCCAAATCAATTAGGATTCATCTGCTTTATTTTCATAGTAATTATCATCTAAAGGCAAGCTTCCTAATTTGAGAACCCGATTTGATATTTGATTGAAGTGAGAAGATTTGTTTAAAGATCTCTATCCTGATTTCCTATACCTATTAGGGATTTACACTTAAAATCACAAGCATCTTGGACTACACACTTTCTTGTTTAAGTCCAAGGTGTTACCTTTGAGATTAAATTAGACTTGAAAATAGAGCCAATTAGGGTTTTTACTTTAGGGTTTTGAGGTTCTAGTACACACTTGCACACATTAAGGGAAATTAATCTTCCCACATTTGTGTGCCACCCAAGCCCTTAGTTGAAAAGATCTATTCAAGGAAAATCCTAAAAATCAGGCTCTAAATTCACTTAAACCCTAAAACTTTGGACCTAATAACCTGAGAGTCAATTCAGGGTGATTTTGGGTCTTGACTCGGATTTCATCCTCCATCTTTAAGGTAGGTTAGGTGAAGTTGGTCAACTTTGTGGGCCAATCAACCTTCAAATTAGGTCATAAATTGAATCAACTTCTAAATCAAGTGAAATCCAAGGCACAAATTAGGACTAAAATTGGTAGACTTAAGATCTCAATTCATACATTCCGGTCTACTTAGAACTGTAGTGACAAGGAAGGTCAGGTGGGGGAAACCCTGTAACCTGTGGAGACGCTCTACCGTGTAGGGGTCTTTGTGGGGCTCTCCCTTCTTGGCTGCCCAAGTACTTCTCGAGTGTGTGGATTTTTTATTTAGAGGTATCATCCACCTCGAAATAGCCTTAGTCATCCAAAAATCTTTGGGTGCCTTAATTGGGTCCAATTCATATTCAGTCCCTCATCTATTCTTTAAAGCACATACAAGGTCCCTAGGTTGTTAACCTAGAGGCCTCATTAGAGTTTATCTTCTTGGGGATTTCTGATATGATCTAATCAATTCAATATGAACCTAAATTTGGTTCTACATCTTAATCCACCACCTGATTTGAAAATGCAACCTGACAATTTAGGAAGAATTTTTAGGAAACCTGAATCTCAATGAGCATGAAAGAAAAGATGATTGAGGATGCTCTTACACATCATGATGAGTATTACAAAACCTCTGATCCATCTAGGCACATTCAGGTTAATATTTCCAAAACAGCAACCCACATTATGAACCGTGTTGCAATGATATTGACACAAACGATACATGGTTCAACCCAAGATGATCTCTTATTAGAATATATTGAATTGGGAAATTACATAGCAATGAGTATCTACAATGTTGGTCAAATCCCCCACTAATGGAAAAACACCAAGGTCTCCTGGAGAAATGTGGAAAATTACTAAATATGGTGTATGAAGCCATCAATCAAAAATACCCATATATCCCCTCAAAAACTAATGAGACATTTTGGAACAACATTGAGGATCAACATGATTTCCTAGGACCCGGGTTAGAAAATAGAGGTTGTTGTGGACCCCCAACCCAAATGGAATCAGATTCAAACTTTGTGTAGATTGACAAACCTGATCTTGATGTTGGTTGGGTGGATCCAATGGCAGGTGTTCTTGATTCTGAGCCAACCTTAAAGAGCCATGAAGCTGGTCCATCATGCCTTGATTTTCCAAATACCTGTAGTAAGCTTGAATCAGAACCTCTCGAGGATGTAATTCCCAAACCTTATACTGTTTTGAATCGTTAGGGAAATTGCGAGAATCAAGTTTTGAATTTGACTCAAGATCAGAGGTTCCACCATAGAATAAATCACAAGATATAGACTCAGCAACCTAACTTGGGTCTAGCCTATTTGTAGATTCTGAGCTTAAAAAGGTGTTCTTATAGGGTCTGGGCTCAGGCTTTTGGCTTGTGAGGAAGACCCAATCAAAACCCCACTCTTCCAACTCCTCGATTTCTGTATCATAGATTGGTGTGACTTCCGAAAAATCAATATGTATTTCTAAGGATGTTGGAGAGGGATATTCAGCAAACAAAGGGCCAGAATCATAATCCTAACTCAAACTTTGATCATCGTCATACGAGGCCTTGTAATCATCCTAATAAGATTCAGATCCAGATTCTAGGCTGAGGATGTGGGTTGAATTACTAGAATCTAGGTCAGTATTGCCTTCGAGGGTCACCTTATCAGAATAAGGGGCAGGATTTACACCCTCGAGAGGTTCTATTTTAATCTCATCATTACAGGAGTCTAGGAATTCTATGCCAGGATTTTGGTTTTCTCGGGCCAGCTGAAAATCGTGCTCTCCTGCAATTGGGACTTCCCAACCTATTTCAAGATCAGGCATGTTATATTCCATCTAGGTTGGGAATCCACAACAACCTTGTGTCTTAAACCTGGGCTTTGGGAAATCAAATTGATCCTCAATATTAGTCCAAGATGTTTCATTAACTGTTTGGGGCATGTATGGGTATTTTCGATCAATAACTTGTTTCAGCAATTTCATCATCTCTGTTGAACGTTTACGAACCTACGCTAACGTGTTCGATTTTGAAAAACCCGTCGTTGTAGTTCGAAAGCGAAGGATTCGAGTTCAACAAATAAAATTTATACCGAAATTAAAATTCCGGGTCGAACACAGGGAGGCGAACGTTTGATTTAAAAACTTCGCGTTTCTTTTTATTTTGTCACGAAGAAATTCAATTTAAACTATCTAAGTATCTACAACGAATAAAAGAGAGAGAGGGAGTAAGAGAGAGAGAAAGAATACTACACATGGAAATCAAAATGAGATGTAGAATAGACAAGGAATTTATCATAAAAGAGTTCGTTCGTTACAACTAGAAAATATAAAATAATTACTCTAGAAAGCATTAAAAGAATGGAGGGAGAAATGTCCTCCTCGACAATCGCTCGGAGGACGAATAGACTACTCTAGAAAGCAGTAAATCTATACTAGAAAGCAGTAAAAAGAATAGGGAGAGAGAATCCTCCTCGACGGTCGCTTGGAGGACGAGCCGGACGGGACGACGCCTGGACGAAGGAGAATGAAGCGGGATGAAGGAGGACGAAGCAGAAGAATGGGAACGAAGCAGCACGCTGTCGTCGTCGCGGGATCCACTTCCGAAGGGGGACGAAAATTTGGACTTTATCTCGCGAGAAGCATCCCGGGTGTGGGACAAGCTTCTCTTGAGCTTTGGAGAGGTAGAGAGGAGAAGGAAGGGATGAAAATTTCGTATGGAGGGGGTCTCCTTTTATAGTTGCAAGGAGTGGGGGCAAAATGGACATTACATCTTCAAAATAATAAATAAGGGGTCTTTAGTGACGGATAAAACCGTCGCTAAAGCCCCGACGTCGCCGCCGCGCCCACGCGCGCCCGCTCGGCTGCCCGCGCGCGTAACGCCTACGCACGTCCGCGTAGTCTCAGCCGTCCGATCGCGAGATCGGACGGCTTAGATCGCGTCCGCGCCCGCTGTGTAGCGCGCCCGCCCGCGTGCGATCGCGCGTTACGCCCGGCGTCCAATCGCGCGTCGTCCTGATTGAGCGCGCGCAGCCGTTGGATCTTCATCTGACGCTCGTCCGCGCCCGCTCGCCCGCGCCTTCCACCCCCTCACCGCGGCTCGAACCCGCGACCTCCGCTTCGCCCGCAGCTGCGTCGCCGCTGCGCTACGCGGACGGAATGGTTGCGCGGACGCTTTTAAGCGCGAGCGACCGCAGCCGTTGGATCGAGATCCAACGGCGGAGAGGAGACGGTGCGCGATCTTCACAAGACGCATGCGGCCGATTGGGCGGCTGAGATGGCGCCACGTGGCGCCATCTTGGCCGTCCATCTTCTGGAAGTTGTAGATGGTGCCACGGATGTCGGATTGACTCGATTTTTGTGTCGTTGGGCTGCGATCATCGATCCGAATTTATCCGTGTGGTCGGATTTGCCATCTGAAGTGCGGATTTACACCATCCTGGCCCTTGATCTTCTATGGTTCCCCGATCTCTATCTGATGCTACGGATGCCTGATTAGGGTGATCTTGGAGTCGTTGAACTCCAATCGTCGCCCTGATCATATCCATACGGTTGGATCTTTGATCCGAGGCCCCGATAAAATATTTGCCCTGTCCAAGCACATAAAAGGAGACAATTAACCTCCATTTTATTCAAACTTCTCTAAATGCAAGATGATGCATGTAATGCAATATTTATATCATGAAATGCAATCCTATGCTTAAGAACATGCATAAATAGACATTTTAAGTAGTGTAAATGTGTTTACATCATACTCCCATGCCTATCTTTTGCTAGTCCCTAGCAAAAACTATATGATATTTATAAAAGAATTAGGTTAGATTATTTGGACCTGAGTCACTTTCAATCATTAAGAAATTGTCTACTTAGGAACTGAACTTTCAAAGACACAATAGTGCCCGGGTATTAGCCAAAATGCAGACCGCCTCAAGCCTCGCCTTATTCAAAGAAACATTTCTTTTTCTCTTTTTACTCTTTTCTAATTTTTTTTTTTTTTTTTGGATTTTCAACTTTTAGGGTTTAAGAGTGGCTTTCTACGGCCATTCAACTCACCCAAGATTTGATGAGAATTCTAAGTTTTAAGCATCTTATTGTGATTATGATAGACTCGTTGACCGACAATTAGAACGGACTTTGGATTTCTACGCCTCTAGGTGAACTCAAAAAGAATTCTGCCTAAAGGTGTATCTTTACAACCGGTAGCTTTCTCCCTACTTTTATTTTTTAACGGGGTCAACACAAGGGTGAATCCAGTGTATATCTCCCCGGTTTATTCTACTTCTCCGCTTCTTCCTAAGTGTTTTGGAAATTTTTAGTGCATTTTCTGAGCTGGGTTCTGGACAACCGGTCGATGAGCTGTTACCACCGACAACTTGCCAGCCATACTCGTGCGGCGAAGTGTGGCTTATTTCTTTTTGTTCTTTTCTCTCTTTTTTTTTTTTTTTTTTAAGTAGATGGCTTCCCTAGTCTAAGATTTACCTAAAGGCAGCAAAAAGAGAAAGGTCCAGTGACTGGGCTCTGGACAACCTACCTATGGGCTGTTACCCACGATAACTTGCCAGCCATATCACCCTAGAAGGTTCATTAGTTACCCAATTTCCGTTAAAATCGCCAAACAACGAGTCAGTGCAAAGAAAGTGTGTAGATGCTTAAAACTCAAAATTCCCTTAAATCAGAGGGCGGGTTGACAAGTCGTGTACTTATCACCCAAACTTATTTATTCCAATTATAATAAAATTCAGGTTGGCAAGAACTCGAAAAACAAATCCACATTTTAGTGGATACATAGGCTGATTAAGTCCAAAGACCTGAAGGGTCTTTGTGTTCAAACCATAATATAGTATTTCTTAAGATCGAAAATTTTCTTAAACCCAAATTCTCTTTCCTAATTTTGATTTTTTTTTTTTTATAAAATAAAACAAATCTACGGAGCTGACGAATGAATTCAAAGATAAATATCCACCCCCCCATGCCTATCTAATGCAATGTCCTCATTGTATTAAAAAGACATAAAACAGAGTGGAAAAGCGTAGAAAGCACCTGAATTGCGTGGATATCGGGTCGCTCCGAGATGAAAATGAAAAAGAACTGTATATGTGCTGAGTTTAGTGCCTTCAGCTAGGCACACTATACAAAGAAAAGAAATGAAGAATTCAGAAGTGCAGGTCAAAATTAGAATAAACAGAAGAATCCTCCAACCTGTCAACAGAGGTCCACAGATGTGGACCAGATTGTGGTGCAGACCCATCCCCCATAATCGAGAATATCTTAGGTTCTGGATAAAAATTACCCAAAACCTAAAATCAGAATGCAAGCGGGGTCGGGCCTGCGATTTGTGAGGATGCAACCCAAGGCCAAAATGTCGGGTTACAGAGAATTGAAGCTCAAAAGGATAATCGTTAAATGTGTGCTTGAGTTTGACATCCTCGAAACAAATGTCGTAAGGGTTCTGATTTGATGGTTTCAGCTTAAAAGGAACCCTTCGACTCAATCTTCCATTTCCTCCAAAATTGACTTCCCAAATCAGAATTTCCCAGCTCCTATCCTCCTCATTCGGCATATCAAATTCCATGACCTCTTGTATATTCATCACCCCGTCTGAAATCTCCAAGTCTAGATGATGTGGCAAAATCAAAATTGACTTGGGTCTAATTATCTCAAAATTAGAATCATCAATAAGCTCAACAGGGTGTAACTGATAATCAAGGCATTGAACTGATTCTTCCAGAAAATGCGATTCTGGATCCGTAATGTGTGCCCTAATAAGATCAGTTTCCTCAGTTATTGGGCTACCAAATGATCTATCAGATTCCTCAGGCCCAATCGTCTCACAAAAATCGTGTTCTGAAAACTCGTGTGAGACTTCGCAACTTGAATCTTCACCATCAAAGAAATCAGGATCCGTATCAATGTATGTCCCAAAATCAGTTGTCACTTTGTGTTCCCAGGAGACATACGTTTTCTCGTAACCTGGCTTAGGGATCTCAGGTGAAGAAATCAGATCATCCTTAATTGGTTGCTTAATTCAATCTGGTCAGCCTCATAATACGTGTTCCCCCCAACAGGTGCCTGAGCGGGTTCTGTCTTTGGCTTTCCTGAAGAGGGTTCATCCTGGGAATCATCCCAAGATTGAACCAAAGCATCCACGAACCTCATCCTCAATTTCGCTAATTTCCCAAGTAGAAACTCACCCGGGTTCTTATCATTAACGTCCTGGAGCCAATCCAACAAAGACTTGTTTAAATCATCAATCATTTCAATCAAGGGCTCCAATCTCTCAATGCAAGGTATTGGCTGATCTTCTAAAGATTGTATGATATTTCTCAAGTTAGCCAGAACCTTATCTTGAACCTGATTAACCTGAACCAAATGAGTTGGTTCAGGATTGGGCGGGTTTGACATCAAAGCAGAGGAATTAACGAATTGAGATTCATTATACCCTTCCTGAAAATAGGTCATTTCAGAATGTTCAAAGGATGGTGATGACCTAAAGGCAGTGAAATCAGAGGATGGGTTAGGATCGGTGTATCCTTCTTGATTGTAGATCGTATTAGGTTGTTCATGAAAGGAGGACGATCTATAATCGATGTAGCTCTGAGAAGGATAGAAATCAGAATCAAAGTGTTCAGGGTTAGACCCTAAACACGGAGGTCTGGAATTGTATCCCCAATCCGAATTATCCCAACTAACCGATGGTTGATTACAATACGAGTCGGGATAATCGTCATGTTGCAGATAATTCATGACAGGAGTGAAAGAGCGGGAATGCGTGAAATATGTGGAAGGATTCATGAGACACGGGAGGAAGAAAGGTGCCCTGCAATACAAACAATCAAACTTGTCCTTAAATGGGTTAGCCTACAGACCTACAGACTCCCAAAACCCGTCTTGAGATAAAGGAACGATTTGATCTACTTCCGTCTGTTCAATCCAACCAGTTAGAAGGAGGGACTGGGGAGAAGGTTCTTCCTTCGGCTTGCGCCTCCGGTTCCTAGTGTACCCCCCAGCCGCGATCGTTTGACTCTGCTCCCCTAGCTAGACACCAGATTGAACAGTAGAAACAGACTAATCAAAAATAATCTCGTTCTGAGTTCTGAAGAGCGAGTCCAATCCTTAAGGCCAACGTCTACTCTATTTTATTTAGGGCTAGGTTTGAATGTGCTTTGGAATGTGATGGGCCCTTTAAATGGGTTGTGCCCTTAATGATTGATTGCTTTGTGCGTACGTGCACAACCAGTTGTTTTCAAGCAAGATTATTTTTTTGATGTGGTGAATTTTAAGGTTCAAATCTTGCTTAGTAGCTTTTAGGATTCAACTTTAGGTGTTTTCAATCAAGTTTCATTGGCACACCAGGTTTTGCAAGCACAGGTGAAGATATTTTCCTTTAAAGTTTAAAAAGAATGTGGAGTGCCTGGTAAATCCCCAAGAGTTGAACCTAATTGGCAGCTACTTGATGAGTTGATTTTATTTGAAGTGGTGCAGCCCAAACAACTCAAACAACTAGCCTGATGCACCACTTAATTAGGCACACAAATGATTACCTAATCTGATTTCTACTCGATTATGTGTTTGGATGTGTGTACCGGCTCCTAAGATCAGTTTACCGGTTGAGTTAGAAAATCAGATGAGGTTGTGTACCTCTGTGAGATTTTTTATTTTTTTCTTTTTTTTTTTTTTAATGTGGGGGTTGGAGTGAGTATGGATGTCAAACAACAAAACAATCTGACCTTAGAGTTTATAAGAACACCTAGGTTGATTGATGTTTGAATTATTATATGATGAAATGAAATCTAATGGGTGGGAGGTGGGGGATAACTTACAAAACCTTCCACAGTACTTTACTCTGATCTACCGCTTTTGCCTGTCTCAAAAGAGTACCTGCAATTACAATAAGAAAGGAGAAAAGTGAGGTAAATGATTTGTAAGTTACAAAATGCGAAGAGAAATCAAAGAGCGTTGCCTCCCCGGCAACGGCGCCAAAATGTTGAACGTTTACGAACCTATGCTAACGTGTTCGATTTTGGAAAACCTGTCGTTGTAGTTCGAAAGCGAAGGATTCGTGTTCAACAAATAAAATTTATACCGAAATTAAAATTCGCGTTTCTTTTTATTTTGTCACGAAGAAATTCAATTTAAACTATCTAAGTATCTACAACGAATAAAAAAGAGAGAGGGAGTAAGAGAGAGAGAAAGAATACTACACATGGAAATCAAAATGAGATGTAGAATAGACAAGGAATTTATCATAAAAGAGTTCGTTCGTTACAACTAGAAAATATAAAATAATTACTCTAGAAAGCATTAAAAGAATGGAGGGAGAAATGTCCTCCTCGACGATCGCTCGGAGGACGAATAGACTACTCTAGAAAGCAGTAAAAAGAATAGGGAGAGAGAATCCTCCTCGACGGTCGCTTGGAGGACGAGCCGGACGGGACGACGCTTGGACGAAGGAGAACGAAGCGGGATGAAGGAGGACGAAGCAGAAGAATGGGAACGAAGCAGCACGCTGTCGTCGTCGCGGGATCCACTTCCGAAGGGGGACGAAAATTTGGACTTTATCTCGCGAGAAGCATCCCGGGTGTGGGACAAGCTTCTCTTGAGCTTTGGAGAGGTAGAGAGGAGAAGGAAGGGATGAAAATTTCGTATGGAGGGGGTCTCCTTTTATAGTTGCAAGGAGTGGGGGCAAAATGGACATTACATCTTCAAAATAATAAATAAGGGGTCTTTAGTGACGGATAAAACCGTCGCTAAAGCCCCGACGTCGCCGTCGCCGCCGCGCCCACGCGCGCCCGCTCGGCTGCCCGCGCGCGTAACGCCTACGCACGTCCGCGTAGTCTCAGCCGTCCGATCGCGAGATCGGACGGCTTAGATCGCGTCCGCGCCCGCTACGTAGCGCTCCCGCCCGCGTGCGATCGCGCGTTACGCCCGGCGTCCAATCGCGCGTCGTCCTGATTGAGCGCGCGCAGCCGTTGGATCTTCATCTGACGCTCGTCCGCGCCCGCGCCTTCCACCCCCTCACCGCGGCTCGAACCCGCGACCTCCGCTTCGCCCGCAGCTGCGTTGCCGCTGCGCTACGCGGACGGAATGGTCGCGCAGACGCTTTTAAGCGCGAGCGACCGCAGCCGTTGGATCGAGATCCAACGACGGAGAAGAGACGGTGCGCGGTCTTCACAAGACGCATGCGGCCGATTGGGCGGCTGAGATGGCGCCACGTGGCGCCATCTTGGCCGTCCATCTTCTGGAAGTTGTAGATGGTGCCACGGATGTCGGATTGACTCGATTTTTGTGTCGTTGGGCTGCGATCGTCGATCCGAATTTATCCGTGTGGTCGGATTTTCCATCTGAAGTGCGGATTTACACCATCCTGGCCCTTGATCTTCTAGGGTTCCCCGGTCTCTATCTGATGCTACGGATGCCTGATTAGGGCGATATTGGAGTCGTTGAACTCCAATCGTCGCCCTGATCATATCCATACGGTTGGATCTTTGATCTGAGGCCCCGATAAAATATTTGCCCTATCCAAGCACATAAAAGGAGATAATTAACCTCCATTTTATTCAAACTTCTCTAAATGCAAGATGATGCATGTAATGCAATATTTATATCATGAAATGCAATCCTATGCTTAAGAACATGCATAAATAGACATTTTAAGTAGTGTAAATGTGTTTACATCAATCTCTTCCCATTTTTCAAGATTATCTTGGTATTTTTCCCAAAGTTTATGATGAAGGTTGTTATTGTTGGTACACTAACTTGAATGTCTTCTACTGGTTTTGAGGTTTTGTACTCAATCTCATAAAATTCAAGGGCATCCTCAACCATTCTATCTCTCATGGATCTTTGTGATTCAGTTTTCTTTAATGGTCTTCCTAAGTAACTAGGCTGCATATTTGAATCAGATGGTGGAATCAAGATGTAGAATCAAAATTCAAGTTTAGAATGAGGTGATTTGATCTGGAAGATATTCCCAATGAAAATGTGTGTGTGCTCTAAATAGAAGGGATGAGGGACTATATGTAATGTTGACCCAATCAAGGCACCCAAAGATTTTTGGATGACTATAGAGGTTCGGGGTGGATGATACCCCTTAGTCAAAAAGTCATCCACCTGAGAATTACCTAGGTAGCCAAAGAGAGAGAGTCCCGCAAAGACCTCTACACGGTAAAGTGCCCCCACGGGTTACAGGGTTTCCCCCACCCGACTTCTCTTGTCACTGAGCGTCTAGGTAGACCAGAATGGATAACTTGACCTCTTAAGTCTACCAGTTTTATGTCCTAATTTGTGCCTTTGATTTCACTTGAATTAGCAGTTGATTTGACTTGTGACCTAATTTGGAGGTTGGTTGACCTACAATGTAGTCCAACTTCACCTGTCCTGCCCTAAGGATGGCAGAATGACTCTAGGTCATGACCTAGAAATCACCCTGATTTGACTCCCAAGTTATTAGGTCCAAGGATTTTAAAGTTCAAGTGAGTTTAGAGCCTATTTTTAGGATTTTTCTTGATTAGATCTTTTCAATCAAGGGCTTGGGTAGCACACAAATGCGGGTGGGTGTGTTTCCTTTTATGCAGGCAAGTGTGACTAGCACTCCAAAAACCCTAACAATTGAAACCCTAATTTGGTTTTATTTCCTAGTCCTCTTTGATTTTAACAAATGTTCTCCTTGGACTTCAAGCAAGAAGTGCATAGTCCAAGAAAATTTAAGCGTAATCCCTAATAGGCATAGGAATTTTGGGGTACGATTTCTAAACAGAATCGCTTCAACTTCAGTAAGATTTGAAAATTTTCACAAATCAGGATGCTAACCTTTTAAATGATAATTACTAGGAAAATAAAGCAGGTGATTCCTAATTAATTGTTTTCTTTTTATCTTCCCAAGATTAGGAGGTTGATTAGGGAAGAATAGAGAAGTTACCTGCCCTGGAGTAGTTGATTTGCACGGGAGATCTCGTGAAGTACCTTGCAAAATCACAATAAAGCAAATAGGATAAGTTAGTACTCAAATATAATCAAATAATGTAGAGAATGGTGGTGAATTGCACGTTACTCCCCAGCAACAGTGCTAAAATGTGGGATGCTAAATCGGGTTTAAGAGTATCATGTTATAGTACAACCAAAAAAGCGTTCAAAACAAATAAAATTTTATTACTCGAATATATTTCGAGGTCGAACACAGGGAGCAAATGGAATTCACGCACTAATCTCAACAATAAATGCAAATTGAACACATAATACTACTCAAAATCTAATTAGGAGTGTAAAGCATGAGTATATGAAGAGTAAAAATAATTGTAACTAAAATAATGGAGAACTTATGAAAATTGGACGTCTAATTACAAAATCAGACGTCTTAAAAGTTGTGTGCTACAGTGCCTGTCTCTCCTTTTGATTTCTCTTTTGCCTTTACGAGCCCTCTTCTTCTTTCTTTCCTTAGCTTTCTTTATCTTCTTCTTCCTTCTTTTCTGTCTTTGGCTTTCAGCTTCCTTTTCTTCTCTTTCTGTCTTTAGCTTCTTCCTCTTCCTCCTTCCTTCTTTGCTTTGCCTTAAGCCCTACGATGCTCCTCTTCTCCTTCCTTTTCTGCCTGACCTCCTCTTCTTCCTCTCTAATTTGGCTAAGTGTCGAGCTAAACTCTCCAAGGCAAAACCCCCCTTCCCCTGCATAGCTTTCCTCTCTCTCTCTTTCTATTTCAGCTTCACTCTCCCAGAGCCTTAACCGATTCGGGTAATCGAACCTAACGGAGACCCAGGTCTAGGCTCACCGACGTGTGTGGTAAGCGAGGAGTGAAGAGGTCGGGTAAACGAGTCGTGGCCAAGTCCGTGTGGGCAGTGCCACGGAGGAGACCATGAGAGGGGGGGAGGAGGACCTCACCCTCAGTGTTAGAGGCGATAAGCCTCTAACACAAAATCCTTTTATGCGCACATGGGCTTCCATCCAATTCCGAGGTGGGACTAAATGTCCCACCTGCTTCTGCGTGCCGCAACAGCAGATGCATGGCTAAATTGGCAAGGCCACAGAGGTTGAAGCCTTTGCTTGATGGCATGGATACGTGCGGGCTTCAAATCTGTGTAGCCTAAGCTTCTCACCTGGAGTAGTGCAAGGCCTGGAGCGCAGCAAGCGAGCTTCAAGCTCCCTCGTCAATGGCAGTTGATGCATGAACCTGAGATCACAAAGAACGGCCTCGCAGCCACATCAAATCACTCAGGGATCCTCACTAAACCACGACGAATGTGATGGGCGTGATTTCGTGGCGTGGGGACGCCTGTGCGAGAGTGTCTAGGGTTCACTGTGGGCGTGTGAGTGGGTGTGCTCAGTGGGATGTTTGGGTGGTCAATGGAGAGATTGGAGTGAGGGGATATGATCAGGGAGTCGAGGCAGAGGTCATGGAGTGGTCGACGAGGTGAATGGAGGTACGGAGCGACGGGGGCACCTCGCCAGATGTATCGTCGGAGGTGGAGAAGGTGACGGTGGTCAATGGCGCCGAGGGTTGGTTTAGGGAAATAAAGAGAGGGAAAGGAATTGGAAGAGAGAGGGAATCTAATAAACCTAATCTAAGGATGAAAGGAAATGGAATCTCATGTCGGTATGGTTGCCAGACATGGGGAAGATGAAGACCTCCGTAGGTGAGGCAGCGATGAAGATAGGGCAGAGGCGACGTCAGTCGGTGTTGCACGATGCGGATGAATGAGAGGAAGACAACCCGACCACTGGTATTGTGGTTAGGTGACAACAGAACGAGAGAGAAGCCACCGGAGCTTGTGGAGAGTTGCGGTCGACGAGGAGAGAAGAATGTGAGGGAATCCAGCCCAATTTCAAGCTGAGGGAATGCGGTTGGATTTGGGGCTTCTTAAATAGGTCTCTGGAGAAGGATTTGTGCTTGGAAGCCAAGCTTCCAAGCAAGGCAGAGTCATCCAAGTTGGCAGCTTCAAAAGAACCAAATCTCTCATGTGTTTGCATGAGAGATTGGGAAGCAATTATGGATCACAGATGGCTTCAAATTGGAGGAGATTACTCAGAGAATCTCCCATCCAATTTTAGGAGGGATTCTACGAGCAATCAAGGAGAAACCTCCTTTCAAAGCTCGCCATAGTAGGATTCCTCAGCTATAATGGCGGAGGGACCTATTTGTGAAGATGATAAGAAAGATAGGGGTAGAAATGTAATCAGGTTGGACCTATTTGCAAAGTGGGTCAAGATGAGTTTCTCTTAGGTCCAAATTTTGGTACAAACCTAATTTGGACATAAGGAATCCAATGGTGAAGTTGAATTTTGGGTTTGACCACCTTTGACCGGGCAATTTATGCGAAAACCTAATTTAGGGCAAATATCTGCCTGAGACCCCATTCTAGGTCAAGATGGATTCCAATGGCCAAATTGAAGGTATCAAACCCTAGAGGATATTTTTCTATGATTTTTAGAGGGTTTAAGTGAATTTTATCCTGACCAGAACCTTGGTTAATCAAGTAGGTCTGTTTTAGGATTTCAAGAGGTCATTTAATTCTCAGAACTCACACGAACCCTTTTCTGTCTGATTCAACCTACTTATTATCTTATTAAGACCTTTTGACCTTTGTTTAGCCCTTGAGAAAACTTGTGGTTACACTGCATTGGTAAAATTACAATTTTAACCCTAATTTCTTATTTTACTCTCAGAATGGTTGTGTAGCGAATTATGACCTTCAGTAGGTTATGTAGGAGCTTTTATTCTCTTCATTGGGACAAAATGAGCTAGTTAGTGCTCATGATGGTGTTCCCAACACATCGATTTACAATACAGAAACAGAGGAGTTGGAAGAGTTAGGATTTGATTGGGTCTATCCTAAGAGCCAAAAACCTGAGCCTATGCCTAATAAGGACACCTCTTTGAGCTCTGAATTTGAGATTAGGTTAGATCCAAGTCAGGTTCTTGATTCTACGCATCATGATTCATTCTATGGTGGAAATCACAATCTGGAATCAAGTTCAAAAACTGATTTCCGCAGATTCTCCGATGATTTCGAATCATACTTTGATTTTTGATAACCTTTGTTTCCTGATTATTACGAGCCAATTTACAACCTCACATCCATGATCCGTTCTTTGATTTTGATGCTGAGGTCAATGATTTGAACCTGAAAGAAGCCACACCGTCCGATACACATACAAAGCCTTCCAAAATTCGATCCCAACCCCGACCCGCCACCGAAATCAACTTCTATTATGATTCACCTCTCTCTGATCTGGTTGCATATGATTCACCTTCACATTTTGATCAGGTATCAGACATTGATCAGATCGTTAATCACTTCTCATCCTTCTCTGATCTCACCTGTAGAGTTCCTACATCCTCCATAGATACATTTTCTTTTAAGGACCCCTACTCTGATCAGGCTAAACTGATTTAGCTAAACCCTAGATTCACATTTTCACATCTTTTTGAGCCACATAGCATCTAGTGGTCTCCTTACCTACTGATTCAAATCCATCAACCCACCAACTGATTGGGTTTGGTCTACATCATCAGCTTGTTGATCTGAACAAGCACCTAGTTGGACAACCAGGCTACTTATGAAGGTGTTTATTCTATAAAATTTCTTTTATTTGACCACCCATTCTCCTTGACCACCTTCTACTAGGTTGAAGGCATTGAATTTACTACTTAGCGGGAGGCAACCCATCATTCCAAAAACCTGAGACCCTTCTGATGAGTCGATTCTTCGCTTTTAAAGTCATTTGTCACATAAAATGATGCGTCGTTCGTAGTTCTATGTGGTGGAAAAATCGATTAATCAATAATTAAAATAACCACTCGTAGAAGAGCGGGTCGTGTCCACAAGGAGGCAATGACATTTAAACTCGCACCGGTTAAAAACATATGTTCACAGTTAGTTTCAACGAGAATCAAGCCAAATCTTCCTTCAGATTAAGAAAGCATCAAGAGAACAAGCTGAAATGGCAATTTTGAACTAAAGAATATATTTTGCAATGTAACTTAATAAAATAATAATAAAAGTTGATAATGGCATAGAATGTAAATATTAATAGAGGCTTTTACTGTGGCAAAATAGGGGAACTTCTTCCCCTTGTCCGTGTGCGAGGAGGAAGGAATGGCCGGAGGTGTGAAGCTCGGAGGAGGATCTCTAGACCGAGGGCTCTGTGATGGCGATCGCGGCGAAGTCTGGGGTGCCCCGAGGTGGCCGGATGGAGCTGCGGTGGAGGTGGGTTCCGGTGACTGCTAGCCGTGCGTGGAGCGCAGGAAGGCTCCTGGCAAGGAGGCGCACCTGCTGGACTACACACGCGCGGAGGGTGGCGCTGCTAGCGGACACAGCTGCTGCTGGATGCTGCTGGCTGCACACTGCAGCTAGAGGGCTCGCGGCAGGTGCTGCAAGAGGTGCAGCTTTGTAGGCTGCAAGGAGGGCATGGGCGTGAATGCTAGAGGCACTGCAGGGTGCGTGCGGAGGTGGGCGCACGTTCTACAGGCACGTGGTGAGGCGCTGCAGGGAGGCACGGAAGTGGGCACACGGAGGTGGAGCTCTGCAGTGGTGATGGAGGTGGGCGCACTGGAGGATGGAGGCACTGCAGGGTGTGCAGGAAAGGTGCAGGTGTGAAGGCTAAGGCGCGGGGTGCTGGCGGGCTTATGCATCCGGAGGGTGCATCTGATAAGCGGGGAGAAGCTGCTGGTGATGGTGTGGGCTAGAGGAGAGGAGTGCACGCAGTGGAGCTGTGGACGGTACTGCACGCTGGCGGGTAAGTGAGTGCAGTGGATTGGAGATGAAGGTGCGGGCAGGGTATGTAGGCACGGATGCGTTGAGGAACAGGCGAGGTTGATGAAGAAGAAACACGGCGATGGCCAAGCCCACTGGATTGGTGCGGCGAGCTGTCACCTTGCCGGCCCACAGTGTGGTGGAGCTTGGCCTTGGAGACCACAGTGAGGAGCGGGTGCACGGTGATGGGCAGGCATTGTCTCCTCGTACAAGGCAGCCTCCCTCCTCCTTTTGTAGCCACAGCCTTCGTTTCAAATTCAAAATGGCATGGTGTAAATGTGATGCATAGGAGGAGGAGGCAGAGCCGAAGCCAGAGGAGTTACCTGTGCAAAGGAGAAAAAAATAAAAGAATAAAATATAATGGTTATTTATGCATACGCCCTTAACTTCTATGTTAAATTAAAACAATGCATGCAATGCACCTAATTGGTTAACTAATGCAATTCTAAGTTAATTCTAAATGCATTTAGTTATGAATGCAATGCATGAATTATGTAATTAAATCAGAAATATGAATTAATCTATTTACATCCTAATGCATGCTAAATAAATGTTAGAATTAACTTAATGTCTAGGCACTTAAATACTTAAATAGTCCACAAATATGGGCTAATCAAATACCCCCATGCCTAGTTTTTGCTAGTCCCTAGCAAATCCAAGCAAAACCTAGCACTCCAAGTAGACTAGCAAACCCAATCAATCCTCCTTTAGAAACATATTAAGTTCAGACTTTAGACCTAGGGTTCCCAAGTAGTTGTTAAGTTACAGACTACGTCAGCTAAAGACGAGTTGCAGGCACAAGTTTCTCTGATTTCTGACTCTACCCTAAGGTTTATTGATCCCTGAGATTAAAGCATCCGTGCATGTGCGTTGGTCTGAGTTATTTGAGTTAAAGGAAAAAGGATTTTATATATATATATATATATATATACATTTTAATTCCTCTAAGTCTAACCTCAGATCAACTATCAACACGGTCTATGTCAGATTCATTGTCCCCATTACCGTACCTCGAAGGGTGCCTGGCTTTTGATGCTTCGAGATAGCACCACCCATAACAACCCCAAGAACTCCTGGCAATTGACACTTCGAGATGGTATCACCCATGGATTTCTTAAGCGAATTCAGGCCTATGGCAATCGGCACTTCGAGATTGGGCCACCCATGGTACCTAAATCGCACAATGCGCTTACATGCCCCTAGTAGGATGGCTATCCTAAGAGACAAGCACCGAGGAGGTAATATGTTATCATCGCATCCTCAAGGTAAGTATATACTCCACCTCTCCTGCGGCGGGAACTCTTCCAATCAAATTGTGTTTTCAAGCCTCTCCTAAGTCAAAACTAAGAGAACCAAATCTCTTTTAAGAAAGGAATTAAGTTGATTACTTACACCAGACCAAGTGTGTGAAACTTGGATGCTTGGGTTACAAGGACCCGTAAACCAAAAGGTAGAACAAGACTCCAGGTACTGTCCCACCTTTTAACTCAAACCCTAGCTTTCCTTCCTCAACCTCTTGAGGAATGGTCCACAACTTAACTCCTACTTAAGTTTTTAAGTCCACAAAGGACCCTAAAGGTCTAAAGCTAGTAGCTCATTTGGCTTCTAAAGTTTGACCCTAGAATTAACTTAGTCTAACCTAGAGTTCTGATTTGCTTAAGAATGTAGGACCTAGCCAGTTAAGCTCAAAACTTTTTTTTTAATTATTTTTTTATTTTTATTTATTTAGATTTTTTTTTAATGCAAATGTATGCAATGAATGCACTATGCTATGTATATCCCCAAGTACACCCCCTATGCCTAAAATTTGCAATGTCCTCATTACATAGAAGGATATTACCTGTGTCAAAGCTGGGCTGTCGTTCTTTTGTTAGCAGCTGAGTAGCCAAAGAACCTGCAAATTAGGTTCAAGGATTGCAGAAATAGGCCCTAAAAATGAGCAAAGTAATGCTGGCCTAGAAAATAGGTAACCTAGGATGTTGGCGAGCTGATGATGAATCCCGATAACAAATGCTCGCCCAACCAAGATGGGAATAAAATCTTCCCAGGTCACCAGAGGAGGTTCTAAAGGATAAATTGGTATAACAACCTCCAAAGGGGTAGGGGGAGGATGACAAGGATCCTCCAAAAGGAATGGGGAAGGAATGGTGCAGAGATAAACCCCAAAGGCAATGGACTGACTAAAGAAATCATTAATCCATATGCGATACTCCATTACTGGAAATATTGGTTTGTTAAGCCCCCCGGTCAGAACAAAAGTGAGCAATTCTCTAAGGCAAGGATCATCTAGGGTGTCCAAGTTTCGAGGTTACGGGTGGCCATAAGATCTAGGTTGGGTTTAATCAGCTCGGTGTCCATCCCTAACACTCTTTCCAAATCGTCAATTTCATCCCTAGCTTTTCTTACACCATCACATGTATTTTCCTGCCCTTCATCAGGAGTCACAATTTCGCCTTCAGACATAAGAGAATCAGAGGGTGACTTCAAAATAAATGAAGGCAGGTTGGAAGCAACAGATCTAGGGATTATCCTATCAATGTCATCCTCGGGTTTTTGTTCCTTACTCAAATCTTCCCCGGAGTCTATATGTGAATCCACATAA
The DNA here is from genome assembly GCA_037157565.1 of Thalassia testudinum. Taxonomy (NCBI): domain Eukaryota; kingdom Viridiplantae; phylum Streptophyta; class Magnoliopsida; order Alismatales; family Hydrocharitaceae; genus Thalassia; species Thalassia testudinum. The sequence goes on along the minus strand of JAZHRO010000031.1, from coordinate 75,752,510 downwards.
ATCTTAGAAGTTGCTTCCAAATTTTCCATCATTTCATCATGAGGAGAAATATCATCAATGGGTGTGCTAAGGAAACCTAATTTGGTCAAATTTGTGACATCCTCAGGGGCTAACTCTTCAAATAAGACATAATCACCCTTAGTGTCACTCCAAATCTTGAATGTAGTTTCCTCATATAATTCATCTTTCACCTCATCATATGATTCATCATATACCCAAGGTTTAGAATCATTTAATATCTCAGCAGATCCCCTAGGGTACTCTATCTGAGGTAAATGGTTTACACTGGCAACATCAGACTCCTCAGATAGGTCAATTTCTTTAGGGTTAGGTTCCCTAAGGATGGGCTTAAGTTCCATCTCGTGATCAGAAAGGAGGGTAGGATTAACAACTTGACTTTGACCCACTTCATCAAATGTCACGAAAATACTATCATCTGGGTCGAGGTCTTCCAATGATACCATCATTCCCTTCTTTTGACTCCAATAAAATTCAGGTGGATACTCAACCTTATCATCATCTTCCTCGGGTCGCCACCTTTCTTCATCCAATGCATAGCTACCTTCATATGTATCTTCCTCCCACTTAAGGCGTGGATCTCTCAAGGAAGTGTCATCTAATGGGGAGTTTTCAAAATCGATCCTCGAAAAGTAGCTATTCTCCTCAGAATTTCCCTCCAACTTAAAGTGTAGCTCTCCTACGGGAGATGCATCTATTGTAGAGGAGTGTATGTCATCTTCAATGGGGTAGATTGTGTGGCTAATTTCATCTCTTTCTCGCTGTCCTGCTCTCGAAGATTCTCCTAGCAATTCAATCATTTCGTTTTGCATTTTCTGTATTTCCATCTTCAAGGAGGAGAGGTCATTTTTATCATGAAAGAAGTCAGGCTCAGGCTTATAGTACCCAGGAGTGTCTGTCCAACCATTATAATTATTCAGGGAGGGTGGGTTGGGTATTTCTATGGAGTGTGGGATATTGGGCAAAGCAAATCCCGCACCTAGGTTCTGCTCATTGATTTGGGGCTTAACCAGGCCAATACTCCTATAATAGGAGTAAAGCGGATCCCAATGATTGTCATTATGTCCATTAAGGGATGGACCATCTCGACGTATGGGATCGAAGAGTGCAGAGTGGAGGTGAGGGTGTGGGCAAGATGTGAAAGGATGAAAATCAATGTGCTCCATTCTAACTCACACCTCAATCAGAATTCCCCAAGCAAAACACAATTCAAAAAGGACTTTTTAGGTCTTTCCCAATTTAGGCTTTTGATTTAAGTCAGATTGTAGGTGACAATACAATTTGCTCAATCAATTTACGTGCTTATTTCGACCTACGGCTCGCCTAAGAAAACCTAGTTGGAGCTTAGGTGTTCTTCCCTAAATCTCAAATGGTAAAGCAACTCCAAAGACGGAAGATCGAGGGATGCAAGTAGGCCTAAGCCTTCCATTGAAGCTGTGTTTTCGCGATGCTTCTCAACTACCCCCAAAAATCCGTGACAGGGTATCCCCCTCTTTGGAGTTACAAAACCTTTGATCTCAAGTTCTAAACACTTCAGAATCCAACGATAAGAGGGCTCTTATCCTAGTATTTCCAAACCTAAGGAGTGTCTAAAAACGTACTGTGGTGCAAGCAAAATAAGTGTGCATACACCGCAAAAGATTTTGAATTTTGAATCACACGCCAAGTTTGAAAATCAAATCCTTGGTTTTTAAAATGTCCCTCCTTTAATTAGTCCTTTTTCTAGAAAATATGTGACCACTTGTTAGATTTATTCAATACAGATTAGGTGGTCTTTGAATTAAGTCCAGATGCAATGCATGATCAAGAATAGGATGCAAAGTAAGAGAATACGTACCTTACTTCCAGCAATCAATGATGCGAGAATGCACGCAACGTAGAGAAATAAATCTAGAGGCTGCTCATACAGACCTAAATGGTTCGTCCTAGGGGCAGGAAGCTCTTTTTTTTTTTTAACTACTTATGCACAAGCAAATAAAGGTAAACAATCCACAAAATAAACTAAAAACCTAAATTTAAAGAAAAGGGAATAGGCTCCTAAAAATTACCCAACACGGGCCTAAAACAAAATCGGGGAACAAACCCCTCAAAATATACCCCAGAACAAGGGTTTCAAACCAAATGTGTAATGAAAAATTAAGTCTAAAGTCTTAATCCTACTCTAATCAAATCAGCGACTAAATGTACAGAGATGATCGTCACGTCCTCATCCTTCCCCTCCTTTGCAAGGTAGCTCGATCAATTTCTCCTCTGGTGACGTCAAGGGTCGCCTCTCACAATGGCTGGTGTGATTGCGAGTCGTAGAATATGTGTCGCAGATCATTGCACTCGCCTCTCTCTAATTCCTCGCACAAATTTCTCGCACAGAAAAGATAATAAATGGTCAGATCACTGTGCAATGAGAAATAATCAGAAATGAAAAACAAGTGAAATTATTGTGTTTGTTGCCTCCCCGGTAATGATGCCATTTGACGAGTCGATTCTTCACTTTTAAAGTCGTTTGTCACATAAAATGACGCGCCGTTTGTAGTTCTATGTGGTGGAAAAATTGACTAATCAATAATTAAAATAACCACTCGCAGAAGAGCGAGTCGTGTCCACAGGGAGGCAATGACATATTTAAACTCGCACCGGTTAAAAACATATGTTCACAGAGCGAAATCTGCCTTCAGATTAAGAAAGCATCAAGAGAACATGCTGAAATGGCAATTTTTAACAACTAAAGGATATATTTTGCAATGCAGCTCAATAAAATAATAATAAAAGTTGACAATGGCATAGAATGTAAATATTAATAGAGGCTTTTATTGTAGCAAAATAGGGGAACTTCTTTCCCTTGTCCGTGTGCGAGGAGGAAGGAATGGCCGGAGGTGTGAAGCTCGGAGGAGGATCTCTAGACCGAGGGCTCCATGATGGTGATCGCAGCGAAGTGCGAGGTGCCCCGAGGTGGCCGGACGAAGCTGCGGTGGAGGTGGGTTCCGGTGACTGCTGGCCATGCGTGGAGCGCAGGAAGGCTCCTGGCGAGGAGGCGCACGCGCTGGACTACACGCGTGCGGAGGGAGGTGCTGCTAGCGGACGTAGCTGCTGCTACTGGATGCTGCTGGCCGCACACTGCAACCCGCGTGCTGTAGCTAGAGGGCGCATGGCAGGTGCTGCAAGAGGTACAGCTCTACAGGCTTCAAGGAGGGCGCAGGTGTGAAGGCTGGAGGCACTGCAGGGTGCGTGCGGAGGTGGGGGCACGTTCTGCAGGTGAGTGGTGAGGCGCTGCAGGGAGGCGAGGAAGTGGGCGCACGGAGGTGGAGCTCTGCAGTGGCGATGGAGGTGGGCGAGCTGGAGGCTGGAGGCACTGCAGGGTGTGCAAGGAAGGCGCAGGCATGAAAGCTAAGGCGCGGGGTGCTGGCGGGCTTGTGCAGCTGGAGGGGTGCGTTGGCTGCGTGCGTGGCTGGAGGCGTGGGTGGATCTGATAAGCGGGGAGAAGCTGCTGGTGATGGCGTGGGCTAGAGGAGAGGAGTGCGCGCAGTGGAGCTGTGGACGGTGCTGCACGCTGGCAGGTAAGTGCGTGCAGTGGATTGGAGATGAAGGTGCGGGCAGGGTATGTAGGCACGAATGCGTTGAGGAACATGCGAGGTTGATGAAGAAGAAACATGGCGATGGCCAAGCCCACTGGATTGGTGCGGCGAGCTGTCACCTCGCCGGCCCACAGTGTGGTGGAGCTTGGCCTTGGAGACCACAGTGAGGAGCGGGTGCACGGTGATGGGCAGGCGGTGTCTCCTTATACAAGGCAGCCCCCTCCTCCTTTTGTAGCCACAGCCTTTGTTTCAAATTCAAAATGGCATGGTGTAAATGTGATGCGCAGGAGGAGGAGGCAGAGCCAAAGCCAGAGGAGTTACCTGTGCAAAGGAGAAAAAAATAAAAGAATAAAATATTATGGATATTTATGCATAAGCCCTTAACTTCTATGTTAAATTAAAACAATGCATGCAATGCACCTAATTGGTTAACTAATGCAATTCTAAGTTAATTCTAAATGCATTTAGTTATGAATGCAATGCATGAATTATGTAATTAAATCAGAAATATGAATTAACCTATTTACATCCTAATGCATGCTAAATAAATGTTAGAATTAACTTAATGTCTAGGCACTTAAATACTTATATAATCGACAAATATGGGCTAATCACCTTCTGATCATCCTTTTGAGCTACACTCCTACTGCACTTTTGAGTTCAACTTTTGAACAACAGACACCACCTTTGGCACTTGTATCAAAGCTTGAAATCATTCACAACAGTCATCCCAACCCGTTCACCCACCCTTTGATCTTGTTCTAATCCTTGAACCAAATTGAATTTGTAGCCTCCTAGTTTACAATGAGGACATTGCAAAACTTAGGCATGGCGGGGTGTTAAAGTGCAAACATATGGAAATTCAATTCTGTAAGGGGTTCTCACAAAAAAATTATATACATATTCAAAAATGATAAAAAAATAAAAAAGAAGAACAATGGAGAAAGGGAAGGAAATTTTGTGAAATGATTGAAAATATTTCTTATGGAGGAAAAGAGGAAGAAATTCAAATGTCAAAAAGGAGCAAAATCAAAAACAAAAATGATAGTCACAGCAATTGATTATGGAATTTACTTAAGTTCAAGACCTAATCAAAAGAAAGATTAATTCCTAAAGTGCTAGAGACAGAGAGATTAGTATGAGTGCTGATCTTAGGCCTCTTGGGCCTATTTTAGGGTATAAACATTCACGTATTCGTTAAGATCCAGATTAATCTTCAAGAGGTTGAGGAAAATCTAAAGCTGATGTAGTAAGTCTAAGGCTTAGGGATTATTCGACCCCGTTGCCTGCCCTTTGGTTTGCAGGACTTTATAACCTAAGCACCCAAAATCACACACCAAGACTGGTTCAGTACGCTTAATAAAGAAAATCATGCCAAAAGTATTCTGTTCTAAAAAGCCATCTCAAAGATCTAACTTAGGAGCGGCTCAACAACACAAGTTGATTGGACGAGTTCCCAACGCGGAGAGGCAGGAAATTTTCCTCAAAAATATGTAATAACATATCATCTCCTCGGTGCTTGTCTCCTAGGATATCTAAATATCCTATTGGGGGCATGTAAGCACCTTGTGCTAGTTCAAGTGCCATGGGCAGGATTATCTAGAAATGTCAATTGCCAAGACCTATATTTAGCTATAGAACACCATGGGCGGCACTATCTCGAAGTGTTGAAAGCCAAGGTTTTGGGAGTTGCCATGAGTGATGCTATCCTAAAGCATCGAAAGCCAAGGGCCCTTCGAGGATTGATGGTGGGGACAAGGAATCCGATACAGACCATGTTTAGGGCCAATCTGAGGCTAAATTTAGGGAAAAATAAAAAGAAAAGAGAGAAAACTCTCAAAATGAAAAATCCTTCTCTATCACTCTCTTACAAAAATGCACTGGTAAACTGAACCTAGACTTACTACATTCTACTCACGGATGCTTTAACCGCTTGGTTCAATGAACCTCTAGGTAGTTTTTGCGGGCCTTAGAAAACTTCGCTACAGACCTAGGCTAGAGCTAGTCAAGTCTGGATCTTGATTGATACTTGAGTACCTCTAGGCTTATTGTTGACATTCTGATCTAATTTCTAGAGAGTGACACAAATCAGGCATCTGAACTTCAAAAGCCTAGTCTAAAGATCTAGTTCATTCCATAAGATTTCACTAAGGGCCTAGCAAAAGTTAAGCAAGGGGGTATTATGGCAACACTATCATGATCCATAACTAGCTTTAATTAGTCATAATCAAGTGAGAAATGCTCTTACATAATCGCCTGAGAATCATAATTCCACTCAAATCCATTTTGAGAGAACATTAAATCAGGGTTAATTCTGCAGTTTTAACATCACATCATAAAAGCATAATAACCACTGGATACTCCAAAAGTTAATCTATGGTCAAATGAGCATTAAAGTCTAATAAGCAGGTCAACATTAACAGAAATAGGATTTCACACATTTTGAGAACTAATTCATAACACAAAACCCTAATTTCATATCCATTTAAATTACAGAGGTTCTGGTCAGAATAAAATTCATCTTAATCTCCTAAAATTCATTTAAAAATATTCCTTGAGGTTTAGTATCCTTGATTTGACCATCTAAACCTATTTTGACTTTAAACAAAGTCGTAGACAGATTTCTACCCTAATTTGGGTTTATATGCAAATTTCCTAGTCAAACTTGGCCAAAACTGAAATCCAACTTTCCCATCAGATTCCTTGGGTCCAGATTAGGTTTGTACCAAAATTTAGGCTCAATTAATGTCCATCTTGACCTAGTTTGTATTTCAGTCCATTTAAACTTTATTTATTCCAAACAAGCCCCTAACTTTAGAAAATCCTTGCAAATGGATCTCTAACTTCTTTATCTTCTTTGCAAATGGGTCCCCGCTGCCATTGGAGGTCAACCAACCTCCAAGCAACTTTTGACTGTGCTAAAGAGGCAAGATTGCCACCAAATCTCACCAAAATTGGTGAGATTGGTGTTCACGCGGTGAGAAATTGTTTGGACTTGTTTTAGGAATCAGAACTTGCACGAAAAGGTCGCATGAATCCATGAAAATTCATGGGTTTCTTTAACCTAATCCACAAGCAAATCATGGCTATTTCCTTGTCTAGAGCTTGCCCCGAGCTCTATAAAAGCTTCCCCTTTGCAATTATGTGCTCTTTAGCTTGGTTTGGCCGCATCTCTTAAAAAAACTCTTTCCAGCCACCTCCGCCACAGCTCCGACGACTCCTCTCTCTCTGACTTCCTTGCCCGCTACCACACACCATAGGCAGCGGGACCATCTTCAGCTCCTTCCGCTTCTTGCGATACCAACAGAAGCTCTGAAGACCCTCTTCTTCCTCACCGCTCCATCACTAGAGGAATCTCTTTCCCCGACGTCAGCCAATCACAGCCAATGCCTCTCCTCATCCCGTTCATCCTTTAGCTAGGTAACCTCCTTTTCTTCCCTCTTCTAATCCTTTCCACCCTCTTCCTATCCCAATTTGATCGCCAACACGCCCTCAATGCCATTGTCTTCCCCACGTCCGGCGTACCTTCAGCGTGACCTTCCACGCTCCACACCACACCAAACTCCATGCGACCACCCTAAAACCTTTGCCATGCTTCCACCAATAAAACCCCTCTATTTATTTTGCATTTCACCCACTCAAAACCTCTACCGAACTCACCCTCCACTACACACTATCTTCAACTTCGCCAAACCTCCACACACACCCACAAGCCACAAGGACACCGCCACCACCTTCATCATTCTCCGGCGATCATCCTGGACCATCTGATTAGGGCTTTTAAGCCTGTATTCCTCCTTTCAGGTTTCGCTGTCATCACTTGTCGCTGCCACTATCTCCGGTTCTGCCCACAGTACTCCGGTTGTGATCGTCACCAACATCACCCTCAGCTGGAGCGATACACCTTCACGAAGCCATCCAGGTTCCCAATTGAAGAGAAGAGTGCTAGCAGCAGCTCAATCAAAGCAAAGAACTCCAGCTGCATTCGTGCGAGGAAGATGGGGATGTTTAGTCCTACATCATTAACTAATGTGCTGCTGATAGCACATATAAGTGTTTAGTGCATTAGCCTTATCACCCAATACACTGGGGGTCAGGTCAATTTGGTCTGATGAAGTCAATAAAAGCTCCTACATAACCTCAGGGGGTCCTAAGTGCTAGATATTCTATTTTGAGAAGAAAAGATGAAAATAGGGTTATTTCTACAATTTTACCATCTTATCACAAATGCAAAATAACCATGGGGTTTGCTAGGGATTTATTAAAGGTCATTTAGTCATTAATGTCTAATAAGTGGGTCCATATAGAAAGAAACGGGTTTTCACGCATTTGAAGAATTAATGGACATCTAAAACCCTAAAAACAGACCTGCTTAATTAACTGAGGTTATGGTCAGGATAAAATTTATCTAAACCCTCTAAAAATCATATAAAAATATTCTCTAGGATTTGACATCGTTGATTTGACCATCTAAACCCATTTTGACCTAAAATAGAGTCTTAGACATACAGTTGCCCTAATTTGGGTTTCTGTGCAATTTACCTAGTCAAGCTTGGTCAATACCTAAATCTGACTTCACCATCAGATTCCTTGGATCCAAATTAGGTTTGTACCAAAATTTGGGCTCAATCAGAGATCACCTTAACCTAGTTTGCATTCCAGTCCAGCAAACTCTTCTTATCACACAATGGCCCTTAACGTTTTGAATTATTTAAAAATAGGTCCCTAACTTTTTCATCATATTCACATTTAGGTCCCTTCCACCATTGGTGTGAACACACCAAGCTCCATCAAGATTCGAGCGATTATTTCTCGCTCTATTCTCAATCAAACTCTTCCAAAATTGAAAGGGAGATTCCTTAAGGAATTCCCTTCCAATTAAACCTGGCCATGAATCCTAATTCATTCCCAATCTTCCATACGAACACATGGAAGATGTGGGTATCAAGTTTGCATGAACGTTTCAAACTTCGCAAGCTTGTTTCCGAGCTTGGAGCTCCTCTTTTTGACCTATAAAAGGATCAGGGGCAAGAACCCTTGCTCCTAAGCAAATTTTGCTCAGAGAAAACCCTCTCTTCCCTCTCTGACCACCTCCGCAATTTGCTCTAGCGACCTCCCTCCGACCTGCTCCTCTGCACCTCCAACCATCAAATTGGAGGTGCCACGATCTTCCTTTCTTCCTCACGCACCTCTCCAGTCAAAGGGAGGGTGTTCCTCTGCCTCAATTGCCGTCGCCTCTTCGTTGTCCCTACCATCTTCTCTGGCTCCAGTCAACCACAACCGGAGCCCTCCGCCTATCTCCTCCTCTCTTAAGACCCTCTACATCTTTCTCTTTCCCTCTACTTCTCTTTCCCACACTCACAACACACACATAACCGTCAATTACTTATCTCCCCCTCCGTCTTCTACGCCTCCGGCAGAACTCCGGCGAGTTCTCCCGCACTCCACAGACCACCATCCACCTCACCACAACTCCCAAAAGCTTTGCCGTTCCACCATGACCAAAACCCCTCTCCTATTTCGTCGATCCACCCACCAATCGCTCCACCGAACTCCACCTCCTTCGCACACCTTCTCCACTCTGTCAGCCCTCCACACTCACACATTCACCACACAACCACCACCGACGCACTTGCCCTCGTACGATGACCCTTCTGAGCTTATCTGATAAGGCCAAGGGGCCATGCTTTCCTTTTCAGGTGTTCATCGAATGTTCGCCGCCGCAACCTTCTTCTCCAACCACGATCGTCTCGCTCGTGCTATGTTCTTCCTTGTTTCCACGCCTAAGTGAAGCGACTTCACTCCAGGTGCAAGCTCAGGTCCTCAATTGGAGAAGTCAGCCGCCCTTTCATCTTCAATTCAAGAACTTCTTCATCCGCAACTGCACGAAGAAGAGTGTGGGACATAGTCCCACATCGGAAACTTTAGAAGTCTCCACGCGGGTTATATTATTTTTGTGAAGAGAGATCTTCGCCTCAGTAAGCATAAGGGTGAGGTCGTCCCACGCACGTGCATACGCACGCCCTCGCCCACCCTTACGCCTCGTGGGTCTGGACCTTGGTCCGTTTACCTGGTTACCCGAGTCTGGCCTGGTTCGCCCGATCCTAAGAGAGATAGAAAGAAAGAAAGAAAGAAAGAAGAGAGAGGAGGGGGGGTTTTTCCCTCTGCTGCTCTCTATACTTAGCGAAATCTGAGAGGCCTTCGCTTCTGTTGGTGCTTTGCTGTGCATGTGCCTCTCCTCTGAGGCCTGAAGGAAAAAGAGAGGCCTTTGCCTCTGTTGCTGGTTCTAAGTCACTGTTGCATTATTGAGACACTTAAGTTGACGTCGAAATTGTGTGGTTGATACTATAGCATTATTTGAGTATATTGTTAATAGGGTAAATTGGTGATTTAAATCACCATTTTTACCCTAACCTTTTTTCTAAATTCTGACTCTTCCATTTATATCATTTGTGCTTAACAGTTTCTATTACATTGCTATATTGTGCTTAGAATTGCAATCTTGAGTACTAAATTGCTTATTGCTCCCTGCATTCGACCCTAAACTTTTCTGAGTTATAAATTTAAGTGTTTAATGCAACCTTGTCCTATACTACAACGCATTCATAAATATCGACAATTTCACGTTAACAAGTCCCCCGCGCACATACCCCAGCATGCCTCGCCCGCGATCCACGCACGGGGGTCTAGCCACTGTTCATGACCTGCTAACCCGAATACCCGATTAGCCTCAGGTCAGAGAGAAGAAGAGGAGAGATTTGTGAGAGGGGTGATGGTTTTGCTTCATGTTTGAACACCTCAAGGTGCGTGCTGAAGGAAGAGGCTTCCACACTTAGCCTCTGAGTTGCCTTTGCGTGTTGTGGAGAGAAAGGCCTTGTTCTTGAGAAGGCTTGAAGAAGAGAAAAGCTCTTGTGCCTTCTGTGGTGCTATGTCTCTTCTGATAAGGCGTCTGATGCCTTATTCTGTTGTCTAAGGCATTCTGGTTACTGTGGGAACATTTAAGTACCTAAGTTGAAGTGGATTAATTGATTGAAAACACCGTTGATTTATTTGAATGATTTGAATAAGTTGGGATATGTACTTAATTAAGAAGAATAATTGATGATTTAAATCACCATTGTTTTGTCTTTATAATTCCTTTTATTCCATGATCCTTTGAGATGCATTGAATATCAATCTGACAAGTTTTATTCATTGCATATCTTTTATTACACTTAATATATTGTACTCAATTATTCTGAATCAAGATTAGTGTGTGGATTCCATTTTCTCCCTGTGAATGACCTTAGACTTCAAATAGATTATGGGTTTACAAATTTAAGTGTTTGTTGTGCGATTTAGGAGTGTACTACGACGACCATATCCTTAAATCTCCTCAATTCACCCTGCAACAATGGACACTAACTCATTGTTGTCCAGGTCACTGGAATTTGTTCATAGATGTGGCATTCATCAAGTTCTCTACTAGGGACTCGAACAGTTCGAATGTGTTGTTCTCGTCCTTTGCGAGGAAATTCCCGCCACTAGATGCATTGGCCAGGTACCGATGTGTGTCATCCAGCCCATGGTAAAAGACTTATGCAAGGTGCAATCTGCGTACACCATGGTGCAAACATTTCCTCAGAAGATCATGAAATCTATCCCAGGCGTCATGTAATTTCTCCCCTAGTCCTTGGGGAAAGTCATAATTGCACACCTCATTGCATTTGTTCGACCAATCGGCAAGAACTTTTGGAGGAATTCACGACATAATTCCACCAAGGTTCCAATCGGCCTCTCGATGATCTTGAACCAATAAGAAACTTTATCCTTGAGAGAGAAAGGAAAAAGTTTCATGAGAACAATCCCTATATCAACATTTCTGGGTCGAATTGATTCTGCAATTCGACTTAGATCCTCGATGTGCTGGAAGGGATCTTCATTCGGGTTTACATGACAATGAGTCTGAATCAGACTTATTATGTTCGGCCTCAACTCGAATGCATCTTCGCCTATGGAAATCCGAACATGAGGTGCCAAAATCATAGCTGCCGGATCATAGAAGTCCCATAGTTTTTCTCCACGTGGTGGATGCTGCATCATGTCCAGTGTGGTAAGAATCCTGTCAATACTCTCCTCGTATCTCTATTCAGATTCCTTGACCTGGCTTCTAGATGAGCCATTAGGTCTAGATTTTCGGGGCCTTGACCAGGTCCAGGACTAGGATTAGCCATCTTAGCTAATCAAAAGGAGGATGAGGGTTGGGAAGAAGGGTCGAGCGAAAGTTTCCTTCGTCGCCTCGGGATTGGTTCCTAAGGTCCAACTAGTTTCGGTCTTAAAGACCTTCCTTGCAAGCACCAAAAACAAGGGTTGGTGCAACCAAGCCAAACAAGGCTAAGGCCTTATTAATCAGATCAATCCTTTAGAATCAGATGACCAGATGTTTTATTATGGCTTGAATTATTGAAGAAAATTCATCGAAAAACTGACAGAAAATGATACCCGCCTCTTAAGCTAACTTGGCCAGTCTATTTACTAGGGGACTAAGAGGAAGGTTCTTCCTTCGGATTTCACCTCCAGTTCCTCTGTACCCCTTAGACGTGGTCGTTTGACACTACCCTGCAGGCTTAGCCACTAGGTTTGGCAAAAGAGGTTGAGACCACCAAATAGTCAAAGGACAAACGTGGGTTACTAAGATATTCTTTATGATTTTTTTAACCATTTCTTCAATTTGGTATGTGGTGAGTAGTCCACAAGGTGACTCAACTCACCAACTAACACTGGGCTCGATTGAGTCCAAGCTAGTCCAATGTGGTCCAAGGGCTCATGCACTTCTAAGTTTTCAAACAGCAGACCACCAATCAAAAAAATACTCTCTTAGATAAAATTGGAATCTAAATAATTTGAAAATCAGCAAAAAGATTTCTTCTTCAATAATATCTTCATAAAATATTTTTTAGAATTTTTATTGTCTCAAATCAATTTATATGAATTTTTAACTAACAGAGAGTCAAATCTGAGATTTTGACCCCAATTTGGTTTTTCTTTTTGAAACAATATCAAATTTGATCCAAAAATTCAAGAAAAATATGGGAATGAAATATAATTTAATTATCTTTCAAACCCCACCATTTTTGGGTCAATCAGATTTGTGTACTATTCGAAATTAATTTTTGAAGTTCAGAATTTTTTAATTTTCAGTCTATCTGACCCTTGTGTACTCTGCAAGTTTTTCAAAATTCTAGAAGTTGAATTTCTCTTGGAAATGGTGCCATTGGAAAGATAACTTGAAAATCTAGTTTCTACTCAAATTTCAAAATTTTTCGACCACTAGAAACATGGCAAATGAATTTTTAAATTTGCATTCAATTTCTGGCCAAGTCTCTAAAAATAGCAAATTTTTTTTCAAACTAATTTTTTTTTAAGGCAAAGCAACTCCTAACTACCTAACAAGTAACTCCTAATTCCGCACTTTTTTGGCCGAGTTCAAGCTAAGGTTTCTTTCTAAAGCCAAAATGAGGGGCAAAGCAAGTATTTGGCCCTCCAAACCGTGCAACAGCCTTGGATCAATCAAATCCGTCGATCAGGAGATCCACGGATCTGATCGCACTTCAAAAGAACCTCCAATGCGCCTGATACGTGCGCAATGCACCAGATGTCAACACGTGGCATGCTTTCAGCCGATCACTCCATCGCCTCATGCCTTCATCATGCGTGCTTAGGCTCACTTCTCCTCAGTCGTCTATTCTTTCAATTAGACGGCTTAAAAGAACGCTCTGCACCACGTCTTCTCACAAGTGCACATACGTTCAAATTCAACCGTTCAATCATGGAGATCGATGGTTGAGAGCATGCGCTTCACCGCTTTTAGGTTCCGGGTACAGCAAGGCATCCAACCGCATGTCATCATGTGTGTGTCGATCCAACACACCTCCACGTGCCAAGTGTCTAACTCCACATCGCTCGATCGTCATCGCACAACCCAATTTCTTCCTTCGTGCACTGCTTCTTTGATTTCTGCTCCGCGCGTTTCCAGCCGACATCGCTTACTTCCGCGTAAGTGCGTTAACCACTGTGTTACAGCACAAATGGTCGCCATTCTTCTTTGCCGCTCAGCTACCCTCAACTGTTGGATGGAAATCCAACAGCTAAGACGAACTCCTTCTTCTAACGACCGGCAGAGAGGGATGACGCGACCTTATAGTGCTCGTTGGATGACAATCCAACTGCCCACATTTTTCCTTCAGCAGTTGCGAGTGTTACCTTGGGCTGCTATGATGGCACCACGTGGCGCCATCATAGCCATCCATCTTCTTTGCTTTGTAGATGGTGCTATAGGACACCGATCGAGTTGATTTTTACACCGTTGGACTACGATTGCTGATCCGGATCCATCCATGCAATCGGATTTGGCATCTAAGTTCTAGATTTTGCCTCCTTACCTCTTGGCCTTTGCTCTTTCGTGGACTCCATAGGATGCTATGGGAGTCTAATCAAGATGATCTCGGAAGCATTGGACTCCCATCGTCATTCTGAGTAGATCCATATGGTTGAATTTTATCATCCGCGGCCCTGAATTACTTACAATTATTATTACCTCTCAATTAGAACATGATTGCGTAGTAATCATAGGTCTTAATTGACTTAGATTAGGCTAGAACTTGGAATAAGTAGGGTAATTCATTCATGCATAAGCATTATCTGCATCTTTATTGCTTTCCTTTAGCTATGCATAAAATAATGTTATAATGTGCTGATTAAGTGCATTATGTCGATTGCAGGGAATAAGCTGATCAGGAGCTGGATCTGGAGCTGGATCTGAAGCTGGATCAGGAATAATAGGTGTTGAAGCAGAGATGGAGCAGAAGACTTAGATTAGATGTAGGAATAATGATGTAAGGGAGTTAAGGTTTGCTATTGTTGGGAGTTCGTAGATCACATTTTTGATAAAAGCATCGTAGTATAGTTGCGAAATACGATCCAACAAAGATATTATTTTGAAAATAACGAGACTTTGAGTCCCGATCGTTCGTCTCTGGGAGGCGTTGTTTTTGCTTTTGAAATCGATCTTAAAGCAGCTCTACTTTATTTAAACGACATGCTGGTGCGTAATATATAGGCGGTTAAAGAACAGGCACTTAAATCACGCAAATATGATAATCATTCAGCTCAAGGTGATTTCAAACACATAAGAGATATATATATAAAATGAAATTTCATTCATCATGGGAGAGTTGTTGCACAAGGAAATCTAGAGGAAAGCTTATACATGATTGCTTAAAATTAAATCTAACTACCAGAAAACGATTGCATACAAGAATCAACGGGGGGATTTCGCATGCACATTGGGGGAGAAGTAAGACTACACTACTAAGTACTAAATGAAAGCAATAAAGATTATGAAGAGCATGATTTAAAGCTAGAAGAATAGAGGGCATTCAGGGGTGGTCCCCGATGGCCTTGGAGTGGTTGAGAGAAGGAGGGGCGGCCAATGGAACTTAGGCTGACCCTTGGAGAGAGGTAGGGTTGATCCAGCATCCCGGCATGGTGTCCTCCATGGTGGTGGTAGTGAGCTCATGGAGGTGGAGTGAGTGGCTAAGTGGAGGTGGCGTGAATGGCACCAATGGAGAGCAATTGCCAAGGGAGTGAATGGGTGCCAATGGCCACCCATGGGGTCTTTTTATAGACCCAATGGAAGCTCTCTAGAGAATTATGGAATTCTCTAGAGAGGCCTATGGTGGGAGCTCGTGGGAGAGTGAGAGAGAGAGGGTGGATGGTGGTTTTTAGATCCACCAAATGTGGATCTAAAAATTGAATGGCTCTTGGTTGCTATTTTTGGCAACCAAGGCAACCACACATGGTAGAGAGTTCTAGAGAACTCTAGGCTAGATATTTTCGTGTGGATGGTGTGTGTGGGTGTGTGTGGGTCGAAACATAGGTGGCTAGGTTGATTAGGTTGGGTTCTAGTGGGTTTAGGTCAAGGTAGGTCTCAAATTAGGGTTATAAACCCTAATTCACTAAGGTAAAGTGCAATTAAACTTAATACAAGTTTAATTAGGTGTGTGCAAACTTAATTGAGAGTAAAACAACTCAATTAAGTCAGGTCTAGGTCAATTGGACTCTCACTGAGTCCAATTGGACAGTGTGTGCTAAGATCAGGACTCAATTGGACTCAATGAGTCCAATTGAATAAGCTGATGGAATTGACTAAGATCCAAGTCAATTAGGTTTAGTGAGGACCTAATTAAGTCCTTAGGGAGGTCTAGAGGTGGTGTACTAGGGTTAGGGAACTTTAATTTAGGTTCCTATGGGGTTGGAATTGGGTTTAGGGACCTAGAGATCCAAGATCAAGGCTTAAATCTCAAAACAGGAATTGGAGAGTAGTATCAGACGTCTAATTATAGAATCAGACGTCTTATACTCAAAAATCAGAAGTCCAGACTTGTTGTCTGGACGTCCAATCAGAGTCAGGAAGGATTTCGGGTTCTATTTTGGGTATTCTGCAGAAATTAGACGTCTGACAAAGTGTCTGGACATCCAATAACACTGCAGAAGTGGGTTTGAAGTGTGCAGGAGTTGGCTAAGGGTCCTAAACATCTTAAAACTTATCTGGACGTCCAGAGAAGGGTTGGAACTAGGGTTTTAGGGCTTCCTAGGGTGTTGTGACCTAATCTAAGGGTGGCTAAGGCTTGGGGAAGTCTCTAGGCTATCTTAGGGCTAGGATGGACCTAAGCTCTTCACATTTTATTGCTTTATTCCTACTTAATAGAATAGCAAACTTTTAACCCCCTTACATTATTATTCCTACATCTAAACTAGGCCTTCTGCTCCAGCTCTACTAGAACTCCTGTTATTCCTGATCCAGCTTCAGATCCAGCTCCTGATCAGCTTATTCCCTGCAAATCGACATAATGCACTTAATCAGCACATTATAACATTATTTTATGCATAGCTAAAGGAAAGTAGTAAAGATGCAGATAATGCATATGCATGCATGAATAACCCTAACTTATGCTAAGTCCTAGCCTAATTTAGGTCAATTAAGATCTATGATTGCTACGCAATCAGCTATTCTATTAAGTAGGAATAAAGCAGTAAAATGTGAAGAGCTTAGGTCCATCCTAGCCCTAGGATAGCCTAGAGACCTCCCCAAGCCTTAGCCACCCTTAGATTAGGTCACCGTACCCTAGGAAACCTTAAAACCCTATTTCCAACCCTTATCTGGAAGTCCAAATAAGTTATAGGACATCCAGAACCCTTATCCAGCTCCCGCACACCTCAAACCCACTTCTGTAGTGTTATTGGACATCCAGACACTTTGTCAGACGTCTAATTTCTGCAGAATACACAAAACAGAACCCAAAATCCTTCTTGACTCTGATTGGATGTCCAGACAACAAGTCTGGACTTCTGATTTTTTAGTATAAGACGTCTGATTCTATTATTAGACATCTGATACTGCTCTCCAGTTCCTGTTTTGAGATTCAAGCCTTGATCTTGGATCTCTAGGTCCCTAAACCCAATTCCATCCCAGTGGGAACCTAAATTAAGGTACCCTAACCCTAATACATCACCTCTAAACCTCCCTAAGGGCCTAATTAGGTCCTCACTAAACCTAATTGACTTGGATCTTAGTCAATTCCATCAGCCTATTCAATTGGACTCATTGAGTCCAATTGAGCCCTGATCTCAGCACACTGTCCAATTGGACTCAGTGAGAGTCAAATTGACCTAAACCTAAATTAATTGAGTTGTTTTATTCTCAATTAAGTTTCCACACACCCAATTGAACCTGTATTAAGTTTAATTGCACTTTACCTTAGTGAATTAAGGTTTATAACCCTAATTTGAGACATACCTTGACCTAAACCCACTAGAACTTAACCTAATCAACCTAGCCACCTAAGTTTTGACCCACACACACCCACACACACCATCCACACAAAAATACCTAGCCTAGAGTTCTCTAGAACTCTCTACCATGTGTAGTTGCCTTAGTTGCCAAAATTAGCAACCAAGAGCCATTCAATTTTTAGATCCACATTTGGTGGACCTAAAAACCACCATCCATCCTCTCTCTCTCACTCTCCCACGAGCTCCCACCATAGGCCTCTCTAGAGAATTCCATAATTCTCTAGAGAGCTTCCCTTAGGTCTATTTATAGACCTAAGGGGTGGCCATTTGCACCCATTCACATCCATTGGCTCCCATCCACATTCATGGCTCTCATCCACTTCCACTTAGGCTAGCCACTACCATCTCCACCACCATCTCCATGAGCTGAGCACCACCATGAAGGACACCATGCTGGGATGCTAGATCACTCCTCTCTCTCTCCAAGGGCCAGCCTAAGCTCCATTGACCGCCCCTCATTCTTCTCTCTACCACTCCAAGGCCATCGTTGACCACCTCCGAATGCCCTCACTTCTGATAGATTAGAAGCTATTTCTTTACATTTACTGCTTTTAATTACTGCTTAGTAGTGTAGTCATTATTCTCCCCCAATGATGCATGCAAAATCCTCTCGTAGATTCTTGTATCCGATCGTTTTCTGATAGCTAGATCTACATTTTTAAGCATTCATGTACAAGCTTTCTTTTACAAGTTCATGTTGCAAACACTCTCGAAATGAATGAATGAAAAATATATTTTTATATATATGTCTCTATGTTGGAAATCACCATGAGCTTATTGATTGCAATATATTTTGTGATTGAAGTTGCCTGCCTTTACTTTCTGATATTCTTGTAACTAAGCATGTTGTACTTAAATACGTAATAATCATAAACCGCCATGCAGCTTGTAAATAAAGTAGAGTGATTAAAGATCGAATTCAAATTTGAACAAACGCCTCCCAGAGACAAACGACCGGGACTCAAAGTCTCATTATCTTTTTATTAAATATCTTTGTTTGATCGTATTGCGCACTATACTACGACATTTTCCTATCAAAAATGCACTCTACGCTCTCAACAGAACATAATATAGCATTATTATTTACAAAGCTAACAAATCAACTATAATGCAAAATATGATGCTTATGCATGATTATTCCAAAGTTAAGTTAGGATCTAACTTAATTCAGGTAGATTAGGACCTATGATTACTGCGCAATCACTTGCTCTGAAGGTTCATCATCCGAAGATGCATGATGGGGTCCTTGCTACCTCCTCTCCTAATGAGGGCTCGGATCTTTCGATGGGGTTTTCTACCTCGGTTGTTGTTCATGCATGGGACCCTAAACCCTCTACCCAGGGACTAAAGGGCTTCTTGTTCAATCGCTTGAATATTCAATCAAACTTCTCTTTGATTTCTCTGGATGTTCATCATTGGCTCCTTCACTGTCATACTTATTTGGATTTTTCTTCTATCTACTATGTGGGCACGGTTGTTATTGATCGCATGTGGTGCCAATTCATTCGGTGGTCGCCTTCATTCCATACTAATTCTCTTATCTCCACCGTACTGGTGTGGATTGGGTTTCCTGGGCTTAACCTTCATCTTCTCCACCCTAATGCCCTATTCTCCATAGCTTATCAATTTGGACCCCCATCTGTGTGGATTCCCGTATGGGGCTGGGCCTTCATCTTGGATATCCCAGGGTGTGTGTGGAGATAGATCTTCTCGCATGGATTCGATGTTTATTTTCAATGGGGCTACTCAAATCGCCCAACGTGTGATTTTTGAAAAGATCCCATTGTTTTCCCTAAGTTGTATGAAGCTTGGCCATGTTGCTTCTTCGTGTCTGAAATTTTCTTTGTAGGTTGCGGTTAAGGAGGATCCGAAGGCTTCTCTGAAGTAGGTTTCCAAATCTTTCCCAAAGGAACCCTTCTCAGAACCTTCACTTTCTTCTATGCAAGCTGCTTAAGGCTCGATGCACGATTCAATGGAGCCCTGCATGGTTCTTGTGCTCCATCTGGGTGCCTCTTTGGGGTCGATGCCTAGGGAAGGGGTTTCTAAATCTTGTAACTTGGCATGTATAACTTCTCCTCTTTCATCTAGGGGGGTTCAGGTGCCTGGTACCAATTTCAATACTGGCCCGAAGAAAAAGGGGAGACGGTGTATCCAACTTCGAAGGTGAGCTAAACGTGATCATCAAGCCACTATCACGATCAAGGAGATCATAGGTTCGAAACCTCGATCTTCCTCACCCACAAAGGTGAAAAATTTCTACTTAGCCCCTTCTCCTATTTCAGCTATTAATTCTAATTTGTCTGAGTGTGATGTGCCTGCTTCTTTTCCCAAATCTACTCATTTTCTGACAGAAATCTCTCAATCTTTTCCAGATGAAGTTTCCTTGGGTTTTCCTGCTACTATCAATAATGATTTCTTTAAATCTTCGATTTCCACATTGGGTAATTCTGATAATAGGAAAGCCATTCTCCTGCATGATTTTATGAACAATCGACGTTCTTCTGAGGATAAAGCAGAGTTTGATTACACTTTTGCTGAAAACAAAGATGTTAAAATTCAAATGGTTAAATGTGGTCCTTCTAATGACACTTGTGGGTTAACTTGGGGTATTTACCTTCCCCTATCCTCTCCTCCTCCTCCTCCTGAACCTGATCCACCCCTCATTGCTAAGGTTGGAGGGAGGGAGGATATCCTGAGCAATGATGAGATTGATCCAGATGATCTTTCCGATGTTGAGTCTCAAGGTCTATTGGATTTTTTCGATGCAGAACCCCTTTTTCTCCAAGATAAGGCATACGAGGCACACTCTCTAGCGATGGTTAGAGGAGTCTGTGGTGGTCATCATCTAGAGGGAATGAGGAGGAATACCCGAAGTCATTCTAAATCGCTTCAAAAAACCTTATCTCTATGAATTGCCTTTTTTGGAATTGTAGAGGCATTCTTAATACCCCTACTGTGAAATGATCGGGCGTTTTTCGCTTGCAAAAAAAATGTGTATCAGAAAAATATGTCGTTACAGTGAAATCACGTGGTGGAAAATCACGAACAAAAATCTTTTCATAAAACTACCCAGGACGAGTTAGGTCACATTCACAGGGAGGAATAGATCGATAAAATCACGAATAATTTTGCCTTGTATTCGTCCAATCGAATGCGAGATCCGTGCTCAAATCTGATGCGAAATGAGATGAAAAGAAGGAAACATACAATAAATTAAGAATGTGGATGGTATGCATGTAATTTTCCTTCCTTGAAATAACTTGCAATGGCATGTAGCGTAATTATACTTCAAGACATTAGGCTTTCTCCTTTAGGTCAAGTGAGTGCTTTTGATAAGATTTTATGCAAGTATAATTTTCAACATATAAGAGTTCAATGCATGAGAGAAATAATGTAAACATTTAAAGGCATGCATGCAATTTCACTCAAATAATCTAAGTCATCAAATAAAGCAATATTATTCCACAATGGCATGTTTGGTAAATTTAAATTGAACCCAAAATAAGGGGTTACTTCCCCATGTCTCGACGCGAAGAGGAGGCGATGGTGGGCCGTGGGAAGCTCGGAGGAGGATGTCCGTGACGAAGGCATTCCAATGGTAGTGGTGGCGCTTCAAACGACAGCTGGAATTGATGCCGGCGACGAGGAGGAGCAGCGGTGGTGCCGACGGCTCGCCGGCGGGCGTGGCTACAGTTGGCGTGTCTGAGGGCGTGGCCGAGCTCGTGAGGTCGAGGAGAGCTCAACGGAGGTGACAGCGTGGAGAACGGTGGATGTAGAGGTGGCTGTGTGGAGGGGGATCGACGTTGATGTTGGGTTCCCTTCAGTTTGTTGGAGAGGATGACGAAGAAGAAGAAGACGGAGGTCGCCTGCACGTAAGGAGGAGGGCCCGCTATTGCTGGCCGTGCGTGTGAAGTGGGATGCACGTGTGAGGCAAGTGCCCACAAGGGTGGTGGGTGCGCAAAGTTGGCGTGCAAGGGGTCCAACTCTGTGCGTGGCTGGTGTGCACGAGGGCGCTACTGCGCGAGGAGTGCACGACTGCAGCTAGTCGAGCGCAGGTGTGAGTGGAAGAGAGTGGTTGAGGAAAATGATGCCCGATAGTGCAAGCAATCAAGGGCAGAGGTTGACGCTGCTATGCATGGAGGTCTACGCAGTGGTGGGTTCCTCCTCTCCTCTGTTGGTGGAGAAGAAAAGGAGAAAAGGTAGTTGGCGCGTGGGAAAGACTGCTGCTTGTGATGGTGCTCACGGTCGTGGGCGAACGCTAGGGACAGGAGCAAGGAGGAAGGTCGTCGCGGTGATCAAAGAGGGATGAACCTCTGAGGTGAGGACACGGAGAGGAGTTGAGGAGGTGACTCTCTGCTGGGAGCGAAGGAGGAGAGAGGGGCCAGAGGGGCGGGTCTCAGATGTCCAGGAACCTTCCCGAACGTCTTAACCGAAGAGGCTGGTGCACGATGAAGGTGTTGGTGGTGGCTCACAGTGGCAATCGAGGGCATGATTGAGGACGAGAGAGGAAGGATATGGAGCACGGTAATGAAGTTGGAGATACAGCGGCGGACGTCGTTGAGAATGTCGGTGCTGTCACCACCGACGACTGTGGTGGTTGCGGAGGCAAGACGCGGTGGTGGAAAGTCGCAGTCGTGGATGTGGCCGATGATGGAGGCTCATGGTGGCGAAGTTGGGCACACGATGCAGGTTGAGAGAGGATGTGGTGATGGGTGGCTTCCTCCCCATGGTGGGGGATATGTCTTCCTTGTCTTGCTATCCTTGTTATATAAGGAGAAAAGGAGAGAATGAAAGAGAGAGTCAGAGAAGGAAAAAGAATTATCAGAGAGAGAATATTCATGAGGGAGAGAGAGATTGGAGGAGAAAGAGAGGAAGGTTTCTCTTTTTTTTCCTTTTCCTTTTTCTCTTTTTCCATTTGTCTTGGCATGGCTTCCAACTCTCTAAATGGAATGGAGAGATTATGGTAGAGAAAGATACGTGAGGGAGAGAGAGAGACAGAGAGAAATAAGGTTTGTTTTCTTTTTCTTTGTTTCTTTCTTTTTTTGTGTGTGATTTCCAAACTCTCCCATGGTGAATTTCTTAATTAGGATAGAGTCCACTACTTCCCAAAATTGGAGATGGGAAGTGAAGAACGCTTTCCTTTGTGATAAATTAATTGTCTGGCATTCTAATTTGAGTCTGATTTCTTCCAATTGTCCCTTCCATAATGATGCAATGCATGAAATGATGATTTTTTCTCTTACATTATTTTGTTAATATAATAGAATTCTAAATTCACTTCTTATCTCAATGACCATGTACTTAGGCTCTAATTTTGCCCACTAAAGTGGATCTATCAAATACCCCCATGCCTAAGTTTTGCTAGTCCCGAGTAAAATCGTATAAAGTAGACCAGGTCTCTAGGCCAGATTTTACCGTCAGGATGCCTTACTGTGCCACATCTCTAGAAATTACATTGAAATACCAACTATAGGCCTAAAGGTACTCAAGTACTAGCCAAGATACGGACCTGACCAGCCTCAGCCTTGGGTCCACTGCGGAGGTTTCTAAGGCACGCAAAAACTATCCAGAGGTTCGTTGACCCCATCAATTAAAGCACCAGTGCATATGTGTAGCAAGGCTAGGTTCAGTTTGCCAATGCATTTTTAGTAAGAGAGAGAGGGAGAAATATTATTTCAAGAGTTTTCGCTCTTTCTTTTTAAATTCCTCTAGACTTAACATTGGATTAGCCCAAAACACGATCTGTATTAGATTCCTTGTCCCCACCATCAATCCTCGTAGGGCTCCTGGCAATCGATGCTTCAGGATAGCACCACCCATTGCAACCCCCAAAACCCTGGCTTTCGACACTTCGGGATAGTGTCGCCCATGGCATTCTGTAGCTGAATTTAGACTTGGGCAATCGACAATTCGGGATAATGCCTCCCACAGCATCTGAACCAGCACAAGATGCTTCTGTGCCCCCTGTAGGATATTTAGATATCCTAGGAGACAAGCAACAAGGAGACGATATGTTAAAATGCATCTTCGAGGGGATTATTTTACATTCCTCCTCTCTACGTCGGGAACTCATCCAATCAACTTGTGTCTTCAAGCCGCTCCTAAGTCAACTTTTTGGGAAAACATTTTCAGAACAAACACTTTTTGGCAGTATTCTTCTTTATGCGCATTGAACCAAACCAGTGTACAATTTTTGGGTGCCTAGGTTACCAAGTCCCGCAAACCAAAGGGCAGACAATGAGGCCAAATACTCCCTAAGCCTTAGACTTAATACATCAGCCTCGTAACTCCCTCAACCTCTTGAGGAATAATCCTGCTCGGGCGCTAAATCGATGTTTTAAAATTTTCATGTTGGAGTATAGCCAAAATAGTGCTTAAACAAATAAATTTTATTACTCGAAAAGGTTCCAAAGTCGAACACAGGGAGCAATGTAGAATTTAAAGCTCAAGATCACAATTTAAATCAAGAATAAATATTGCAATAAGAGTAATGTCAGAATCAATATGCAAAAAGAATGAAGTAAAATGGTGATTTAAATCACCAATTACTCCTAAAAAATAATACTTAAATCAATGTCTCAAATATATGCCATCAAAGTATCAGATGTCTTAAGTAGCCCTGTGCTACAATGCTAAGATTTTTCTTCTTCTTCTCTACTCTTTTCATCTGCTTCTCTTCTGTGGCTTCTTCTCCTTCTTCTCTGTTCTACAGGTCCTCTCCTTCTTCTCTGTTCAGCCTCTTCACACAGGGGAGGGGCTTCTTGAATTGGCTAAGTGTTAACCAATACTCTCTACAGCAAAAACCCCCTACCCCCGCGCACTATCTCTCTTTCTCTCTTTGGGTCATGCTCTCCCAGAGCCTTCCACAGTACCGAGTAATCGGGTTTCGAACCTAGAGCGCAATCAAGACCAGGGCTACCGGCGTGGGTGGTAGCTGAGGTGTGGGTTTTAGGTGGGTCGGGTGTACCAGGTCTGCGGAGGAGAGGTCGCGGACGAGGCACGTGAGGGGTGTGAGGGACCTCACCCCTTTATGTCTGAGGTGATAAGTTGATGTTGGAAATTCAATATATGCGTGCGCCTTAGCTCTTCCAAGAACGATGTGGGACTATATTGTCCCTCCCTCTTTGCGTGTGCCTGCAACTGTGAGGATCTTCCAATTGGCGTTGCAACTCTCCTTGAAATCCCCAATTAAGGACCTAGAGAGGGTCCTGGGGTGAAACTGTGTCTCCCGGAGCAAAGACCTGGACCTCGTGTAGCTAAAACACCACGAACACGGTTGGAGAAGGCAACACAGCGGCGGAGCTCTGACCTAGAACCTGAAATAGAGAATAAGGCCTTTTGGCCACATGAAAACACCTCAGAAGGTTCGCCAGATGTTGAACGCTCCGAGTTGCTACGCTAACGTGTTCGGTTTTGAAAAAACTTGTCGTCATAGTATGAAAGCGAAGAACTCGTGTTCATCAAATAAAATTTATACCGAAATGAAAATCCCAGGTCGAACACAGGGAGGCGGACATTTGATTTAAAAACACGCATTTGTTTTATTTGTCACGAAGTAATTTAATTGTTTAGAACTATCTAACTATTCACAATAAATATAAGAGAGAGAGTAAGAGAGAGATAGAATATTACAAACAAAAATCAAAAAGAGATGTAGAATAAACAAGGAATTCATTATCATAAGATTGTTCATTACACTAAACATTACGACTAGAAAGCGGAAAAATGATTACACCAGAAAATAGTAAATCTATTCTAGAAAGCAGTAAATCTATTCTAGAAAGCAGTAAAAAGAATGGGGAAAGAGATATCCTCCTCGATGATCGCTTGGAGGACGAGCCTGACGGGATGATGCCTGGACAAAGGAGGACAGAGCAGGATGAAGGAGGACAAAGCAAGAAGAACGGGAACAGGGCAGCACGCCGTCGTCATTGCGGGATCCGCTTCCGAAAGGGGGACGAAAAATTGACTTTATCTCACAAGAAGCATCCCGAGTGTGGGACAAGCTTCTCTTGAGCTTTGGAGAGGGAGAGAAGAGAAGGAAGGGATGAGAATTTCGTGTGGAGGGGGTCTCCTTTTATAGTTGCAAGGAGTAAGGGCAATTTGGTCATTTTAATTTGAAAATCATTAAATCAGGGGTCTTTAGTGACGGATAAAACCGTCGCTAAAGCCCCATCGTGGGCATAGTGGGGTGCCACCCATGTGTGGCCGCTCGCCTCCTCGCACGTAACACGTGCTCCACGTCCAGCTGATCTCAGCCGTCTGATCATGAGATCGAACGGCAAAAGTCGCGCCTCCACCAGCTTCTCAGCGCACGCCCACCCGCGTACGATCCCGCGTGAGGCGCAGCATGCAATAGCCCGTGGGCGCTATCGAGCGCCCGCAGCTGCTCGATCGCGATCGAGCGGTCGCAAAGCCCGCTCGCCCGCGCCCTTTCGCCTGCGCATGCGGATTCGAACCCGCGCCAGCGCCTCACGTAAGCACGCTCGACAAACACGCTACAAGGACGTTTGTGTCGCGCTTTGAGTTTTGTGTGTGCACACTGACAGCCGTTGGATGTGCATCCAATGGCGGAGAATCGTCGAAGAAGAGAGGGTGCGGTGGGTGAAGCGACCGATTGGGTGGCTGAGATGGTGCCACATGGCGCCATCTTGGTCGTCCATCTTTTGGATGATGTAGATGGTGCCACGGTTGTCGGATTGAGTTGATTTTCTCGCTGTTAGGCTACGATCGTCAATCCGAATCCATCCGTGCGGTCGAATTTGTCATTTGAAGTGCGAATTCATGCCATCTTGGCCCTTGATCTTCTAGGGTTCCCTAGTCTCTATCTGATGCTACAGATGTCTGATTAGGGCGATCTTGGAGTCGTTGAACTCCAATTGTCGCCCTGATCACATCTGTACGGTTAGATCTTCGATCCGAGGCCATTTACTAACTTAATTGAGTCAAAATGAGCTAGTTATGGCTCGTGATGGTGTTCCCATCAAGTCCAGATCTTAACAAATACGTGAGTGTTTAAGCCCTAGAACAAACCCAAGAGGCCTAAAGTAGGTATCCCTCACTTATCTCCTTTTCTCTAACACTTCAGGACTTTTTTTATTCATTCATTCTGGCCTAGAACTTAGGTAACTCTTCCATAATCAACTGTTAGGACCAGCATAATTTTTACGCATTTTCTCTCTGTGTTTCTCCCCAATATATTTGAAATTCAACTCAAAAGATTTCATCTCTTTTTTCTCTCTTTTCCTTTTTTTTTTTTGTAGAACAAGATGGATGCCTAATTGCATGCAGAATATGTATAAATGCTAGGAACAACCTCAGGTTATACCCCCCATGCCTAAATATGACAATGTCTTCATTGAAAAGCAAAAGCAAAGAAAGATATTACCTGAGGTGGAGTTGGGATAGCTTGTAAATCAGGTTCTAGAAGGGAAACAGAAGGAGACCAAAAGAAGATACGTAACAAACCTGGCCTGGCGAGTAAGTAACCTAAGATGTTGGCAAGCTGGTTATGGATAGTGAGGCCAAATACTCGCCAGAAGCAGGTGAAAAGAGGGTACTCCTGAGCTATTTGTGGAGGTTTTACATAATAGACATGAGTAGTGACCTCTGAAAGTGTGCGATGAGAAGGCAAAGGCTCCTTAAGCAGATATGTGTGGGCAACAGAGCGTGTGAAAAATGATACCCTAAGACTGCTAGGCTGACATGGAAGAGCGTCGATCCAAACTCGCCACTCTACCATAGGGTGTATTGGTCTGGATATTCTCCCATTAATCAAAAGTGTGAGCAGAGATTTTAGGAAGCTGGTACTATGTGAGCTGAAGTCTCTCAGGTGCAGGGTAGGGAAGAGGGTTAAAGAGGGTGTGAGCAGTTGCATTTATCCTTGATATCCATTCCAGTTCTTGAATGTTATTAGAAGTAGCCTTAGTTACTGATTGCATATCATTGGTGTGAGTGTCCTAGAATGGGCCCAACTGTTCTTCATCCAAATTGAACCGCTCAAGGGTGTCGCTCATTTCACTATCATGTAGAAGTGGTTTAAAAGCAATAGGACTGTGAGTGTCCTCAATAATGACAGCCCCAGGTTCTTGTTCAATGCTAAGATCCTGCTCCTGGGGTGTATAGTTTCTTTCCTCAAGAGTAGTAATTGCTTCCATTTCATCCGACTATTGGAGAGGATGATCTTGATAGACAACGGTATGTAGGAATCTGGATTTGACTACTTCAGTCAGATTGTCAAGGGTTAAGTCCACGAACAAAACATATTCTCCCCTAGATTCACTCCATACTCTAAGTCTAGTCCTTTGAAAGTCATCATTATCCTCATCCATGTTTCTTCCCGGAGACTCAAAAAAATCTTTCACACCAAGATCAACTGCTTCCTCAAAAATCAAATCTTCGTGTCCTTGAGACCAATAGTGATCTAATTCTTCCAATTCAGCATTAATTTCTTCATGGTCACTTGTGTTTAGGATTTGTGAATCCTCATAATAGTCAACAACAGGTGTTGGTCCACTTTCTTCCAATGCGATGTCGTTCAAAATCCAAGGCTCCTAGAATTTGTTAACTTCGACCTCACAATACTCAAGGAGATCTAATTGAGGTACAAGATTCTCAGAAATGTACGGTATAAGCTCAGAGTCCCTAGGATGCGGCATAGATTCCACATCAAGATTCAGATTGGGAGCTGGGTTGACTATTTGACTGCGATTCGCTTCATCAAATGTAACAAAGACACTATCATTCAGGTTGAGTTCATCTAATGGGACCAATTTCTCTTTCCAATTAAGATCAGGTGGATAATCACCAAGATTGCCTTCTGGTGGACATATCTCATGAGGGACGTCTAAGTGATAGCTACTCCTCAAAATAGGATCCCTGTTGTTATTGTTTTCCTTGAAATTATCTTGGTAATCGGGGATATAAGGGTAGGGATCAGAATTGACTGTAGGAGGATCGCTAAGCTGGTTAATCTCTTCAGTTAATCTTTGACTATTCCTCAAAATCTCTCCCACAGAATCCATCATCTCTTTCTGTTGTTTTTGCATTTCTATCATAAAAGAGGAGAGGCTACCATAGATTGAGTAGGATAGTCAATCTTAGGTTCAAGTTGTCTAGGAGTATCAGTCCAACCTCGATAAGGCAAATCATGAAGGGTGGGCAGGTTGGGCATGGTCATGGAAGAGCTAGGGTTGGGATACCCTTCTCCTAAGATCTACTCATCACCACTGGGTTGGGGTTTAACCAGACCAATGTTCCTATAGTAGGAGTAGAAAGGATCCCAATGCTCATCAGAAGATGGATAACTGCAGGTATTGGGATTGGGTATTCTAGCGTGAAAAGAAGTGAAGTAGTTATTGTAATCCATTTGAAAACACGACACACAAGGCAATGGGACTTCTCTTTTCTTTCTTAGAGCAGATTTAAGCCAACCTCCAATCAACTCCTAAAAATTTGTCAAATGGAGTCAAATTTGCACCTGTCTGTTCCCACTTAAGTGGTATAAGAGGGAGATGTGACTTGAGATCCCTGACAAGCTCTTTAGAGAAGACAGAGGTCGTTTACGTTCTCTTTTGGTGGCAAAAGAAGTTTCACAATCAATTACGTGACTTAAGTCGACCTTCGAGTGCCCTAAGAACTACACTTTGCTTAAATGATACTCCCAGGTAATCCAGTGAGAAGTTACTCCAAGGATGAACAAAGGGATGCAAGTAGGGCAAACCCTTCCTTTGAGGCGATTAGTAAGCGGTGCCTCTTAACTACCCTTTTATTCCTTTAAGGGGTGTCCCCTTCCGTGAAGTATCAAAACACTTGGTCAAAAGATAGTACCACTACCACAAAACAAGATAAGAGGGTTTCACGGATAAAGAGATCAATGCCTATAGCCTTAAGGGATCGAGCCCTAGTGCGGTGCCTAATGTGTGTGCTCAGTGTCAGAAGTGTGCATCACACCGCAAATCATTTTTTATTTTGAAAACGTAGGCAAGTCCCTTTGAATTAGATCAAGTGTGATTTGATTTTAAGGTCGAATTTGATTATCAGTCCCAATTTCAGTTAGGCGACCACTGAATTAGTTTAATTCAATCAATTTTTGGTGGTCTTGAATTTTAACCAGAATGCAAATGCTTGAATAGGAGCTGGATGCAAAAGTCAGAAAGGTGTTCCTGTCTCCAGCAATCTTTGTGCAAATATGCTCGCAATGCAACAATGAGATCTAATGTGCTGCTCAATTACCCCTAAATGGGTGCACCTAAGGGTATGCAACTCCTAACAGGCAGCTCGGTATTTTATTGTGTTTGTTTTAGAGGCAAGCATGCAGAAAATGAATCACGTGAGTAGCAAAAATATAGCCCCTAGTCTCTAAAGAATGTGGGGACAGACCCCCAAAAGTCAACCACAATGACTACAAGGGCGAGAAAACAGAAATAAAACTTGTGACAAAGGAGAATCCCCTATGAAAGTGGGATCCAGGCCTCCTGCATCTTCCCCATGTGTGGACATTGCTCAAGGTCGATGTTGTCTCCTAGTTGCGCCTGTCACCTTGTCAGATTCCTTACACAAAAGAGATAACAACTGGTCAGATCACTGTACAACGAGAAATAATTAGAAATAAAAATCAAGTGAAATTATTGCATCTGTTGCCTCCCCGAATACGGCATCATTTGATTGAGCGCTTTTCGCTTGCAGAAATAATGTATCAGAAAAATATGTCGTTACAGTGAAATCACGTGGTGGAAAATCACGAACAAAATCTTTTCATAAAACTACCCATGACGAGTTAGGTCACATTCACAGGGAGGAACAAATCGATAAAATCACGAATAATTTTGCCTTGTATTCGTCCAATCGAATGCGAGATCCGTGCTCAAATCTGATGCGAAACGAGATGAAAAGAAGGAAACATACAATAAATTAAGAATGTGGAGGGTATGTATGTAATTTTCCTTCCTTGAAATAACTTGCAATGGCATGTAGCGTAATTATACTTCAATACATTGGGCTTTCTCCTTTAGGTCAAGGAAATGCTTTTGATAAGATTTTATGCAAGTATCAATTCCAACATATAAGAGTTCAATGCATGAGAGAAATAATGTAAACATTTAAGGGCATGCATGCAATTTCACTCAAATAATTTAAGTCATCAAATAAAGCAATATTATTACACAATGGCATATTTGGTAAATTTGAATTGAACCCAAAATAGGGGATTACTTCCCCTTCTCCCGACGCGAAGAGGAGGCGATGGCAAGCCGCGAGAAGCTCGGAGGAGGATGCCCATGACGAAGGCATTCCGATGGTGGTGGTGGCGCTATGAACGGTGGCCGAAATTGACACCGACAACGAGGAGGAACAGCGGTAGTTTCGACAGATCGCCGACGGGAGTGGCTACGGTTGGCTTATCTGAGGGTGTAACGACCCAATTCCCGAGCCCCTACGAGACACGAGAATCAGACCGACTCGACTAATCCCAAGACCTAGTCATCCAACGAGGAAGTAACCAAAAGAGCAGTAAAATAAACCACATTCAGCATGAATATAACTAGCAGTAACAAAATACAACAGTAAGAAAAGGAACTACTATAGTATGTACCACCACAACAGTAGAACAACAATTATAACATAACATGAAACTACAAGTAAGAAAAGTACAGAGAGTAACAAGAACTACTCACTACAGTGGAACAAAGGGGTACAAAAAGAGCTGCGGTAACTCTACTGGACCCTACTTGGCCTAGCGTCCTCTGCAGCCACTGACCCTGGCTGCTCAACACCTGGTCCTGAAAAGTAACGAGTGTAACACGTCAGCGAAACGCTGAGTAGAGTGGAAACTAAAACTAAAGAAGCAGTAGAGTGTATAGTAGCTGTTATATTTTGTTACTTTCTTTATTTACGTCTTTCTATTATTTCACGATTTATTTATTTCTCAGATCCTTCACTTGATCTCCAATGTTCCTCGTGGGAACGATCTTGATTGCAGTCCTTTCCGAAAAGTAGAAGTAGCACATGGTGCTCTCCTGGTCGGGAGAGTCCCCCGTGGAGATCCTACTCTCAGTCAACCACCCCAAGGTCGTTGACAGACGTAACGGTGACTACGGCACGCGCGATAAGCACACCGGTAGCTATCCCGCACTGGCACGCGGTCAATCGTTTCCGTTAATGGGTGCGCCCAAAGCACAGCACGGAACTAGTATAGGGCAGAGCCCTCTTAGTAACAGGGGTCCAACCCCTCCACAGTCTGCGCACCCTCGCCTGACTACCCTGGTTTGCCCAGTGGGCCTAACAAGTCGGTGTAGGAGGCTAGCAGAACCCCGGGGCCCGTGGGGTAGCTAGTGCTCTCCCTACACTAGTAGCTCTCCTCGGTACTGCGTACGCGAGGGCCAGCAAGTCAGTACAAAGTGGCCAGACCTAACCCCGGGTCCCTGGGGCGGCTAGCTCCGCTCTGCACTAAGAGGTAATGTGTGCTCTCTTTGGTATCACGTACCCCAGAGATAACACACTTCCACGTCTTTCTTTCTTAGTTCCATCCATTCTCTTTCCAAGAGTTCTACTCCTAAATCCCCGTAAGGTTTCAGCTCTTTTAACTCAGCACATTTAGGTTTCACCATCCTAGTTTTACGTTCATACAACCCATGTTCTTAACCATATTATTTCTTTATAACGGGTAGCGGTTAAATCAACTTACAGGCAGCTATTGTTTCCTTTCCACCTTTCCAAGACTGCAATATTATATACATATCACTAGTTTTCCAGTCCTAGGATTCATGCCGTACCCTAGGATCTATCATTCAATCTAGTTTCCAATCCTAGGTTTCATGCAATACCCTAGGATCTATCAATCAATCTAGTTTCTCAGTCCTAGGGTTCATGCAATGCCCTAGACTCTATTAATTATTCCACAATTGTAACAAATTTGATTAAGTAAATTAAAAGCCACTCTACAAGTTACAACGGGAGTACTGGGGGCGTGGTCGGAAATCCTGCACGCCCCCGCAACCCTTGAGACTGCAATGGAACGAGGTCCTAACACAAGGATCAAACACAAGGAGTTTCTCAGAACAGTATATAATTACTGTAAACAGGTAGAGGATTTTATTCTGGGAAGAACGCAACTCGAGATGCAGAAAACGGACTCCGAACGGGCCCTAAACGAGACAAAAACGACGAAACAGTCCAAAATCAGACGTCTGGAACCTCTTCCAGACGTCTTAAAAGGTGGTTCGAGGATACCTTCACTCTATGTAGTCCCTCAGACATCCAGAAGCCTACGGGGGTGTCTGGCTTAATTCCTAGAAGTCCGATGGTCAACCTGGACATCTGAAAGTCCTCTCCGTCGTCTGGCACTGCAGCCAGACGTCCGATTTGCGTTGGATGGCGAGTCTCACGCCCTCCGGAGCAAAACCTGCATGCACCCATACCCGTTCTCAGTACGACGGGTCGCAGATGAAGGCGCGGCAGACGGCTGCATGGCCGTACCACGAAAAAAGGAAGAAGACGAAATATCTTACCTGTCAGACGTCTGGACAATCCTCCAGACGTCTTCACCGTCGTCTGGTCGTAAGCCCAGACATCTGATTCTGGAAAAATTTCCAGAATCAGAGCTCCTCTTGCTCTCCACCCTCGACGCACGGCCGCGCCGCACCCCATCCGCCTGCTGCTCGAGCTGCAGCAGCCCCTCCACGACACTCCACGCCCGCTGCTCCCCCGCCGGTCGGCTCTAGCTTCCCCGGCAAGCTCGAACCCTCATGGTCGAGCGTCTCCTCCCTCGCGCAACACCTCCTCCCGCACACTTGCCGCGGCCGCTGCTGCCGCCGCTCGCTCACTCTCACACCGGCTGGGAGAAGAAGAAGAGGGACACGAAGGGGATGAGGGAGAGGGAGAGGGAGAGGGCCTTTTAAGGCCGCGCGGGGAGAGAGAGAGAGAGAGCACTGCGCCCTGCAGGAGGAGAGAGGGAAAAAGAGGAAAGAGGGTGGCGGTTGCAGGTCTACACATGCATGCACGCAGACACAACCCCGTACGCCGCAGAAATTTAATCCCAGACGTCTGGAAGGGGTTCCAGACGTCTGGACCACCTCCCAGACGTCTTAAAAATCGTCTTGAAGCCGCGTTCGTAATAATATAACAAACTCAAAGGAAGTTTCATCCCCGAAACTTGCGCTAACTAGGGTGCGGGAAAAACGTCATATAAAAATATAACAAACTCAAAGAGGACCGAAGCCGGTCCGAAAGAACGTACCCGCGAAGAGCACCGGGTACCGCTCCCGCATTGCCGCCTCGGGCTCCCAGGTAGCCTCCTCGTACCGCTGGCTCCTCCACAAAACCTTCACCAGGGGTACTTGCTTTCATCTCAAACTGCGGACGACTCGGTCAAGAATCTGCACTAGCCGCTCGGGGTAGGTCAGGTCGTCGACGCTCTCGTGACTCAGTACATGACTGGGATCAGCTACGTACTTCCTGAGGTTGGACATGTGGAACACGTCGTGCGCACCAGAAAGCTGAGGAGGGAGGGCAAGTCTATAGGCAACAGGTCCAACCCACTTCAGGACCTCAAAGGGCCCCACGAACCTCGGCGCGAGCTTCCCTCTCACCCCAAACCGCTGCAGGCCCTTCATGGGCGAAACACGAAGAAAGACGTGGTCCCCAACCTCGAACTGCACTTCTCTGCGTCTCCGATCCGCGTAGCTCTTCTGTCTGCTCCTGACAGTGCGGAGTCACCTGTGGATCTGCTCGACTACCTCCTGACTCTGCCGGATCAACCTGGGGCCAACCTCCCACTTGGTCCCCACCTCAACCCAACTCAAGGGTGCCGTACACCTCCGTCCGTACAGAGCCTCGTTGGGAGACATGCCGATGCTTGAGTGATAGCTGTTGTTGTATGCAAACTCTGCCAGGGGCAGGTGCTCCTCCCAAGAGCCCCTCCAGTCCAGTACACAGGCACACAAAAGGTCCTCAAGTGTCTGTATCGTGCGCTCAGACTGTCCATCCGTCTGGGGGTGGTAAGCTGTACTAAACCTCAACCGCGTCCCCAGGGCCTGCTGAAACTCAGCCCAAAACTGGGACGTAAAGTGGGTATCCCTGTCGGATACGATCTCCCACGGAACTCCGTGTAGTCGTACCACATCGCGGATATACCTCTCTGCCAACTGTGCTAGTCCCAAAGTGACTCGGATCGGCAAGAATCATGCCGTCTTCGTCAGTCTATCCACAATTACCCAGACTGCGTCGTGTCCTCGCTGGGTAACAGGTAAGCCAACCACCAAGTCCATGGTGATGCTCTCCCACTTCCACTCTGGCACTGGAAGCGGCTGTAACGACCCTGCAAGCCTCTGATGCTTGGCTTTCACCTGCTGACACACTAAGCACTGCTGCACGAATTCACCCACATCCCGCTTCATCCCCCTCCACCAAAACTCGCGTCTCAAGTCGTGGTACATCTTCGTGTTTCCGGGATGTATGGTGAATCTGGAACCGTGTGCCTCAGTCAGGAGCTCTCTCAACAGCTCCTCGTCTCTGGGAACGCACAACCGTCCCCTCAAGCGCAGCACCTGGTCTGTGAAAGAGAAGTCCCCTGGGTCTCCTGACAGTACTTTGTCGCGCAAGGACTGCAAGTACGGATCGACCATCTGTCCTGTGATGATGCGGTCTATCAGCTCTGGCCTAGTCTGTCGTGTCACAGTCACTGCCCCACAGTGCCCCTGTAACTCTAGGGGTCGCCAACTGCCCACCTCCTCCAGAAGGCTCCAACTCTGTAACTGTAAACTGGCCAAGTGTGCGGGCGCCTTCCAGCTCAAGGCGTCAACCACCACATTGGCCTTGCCCGGGTGATAGGAAATGCTGCAGTCGTAGTCCTTCAGGAGCTCCAACCAACGTCTCTGTCTCATGTTGATCTCCTTCTGATCAAAAGGGTATCTGAGGCTCTTGTGATCTGTGAAAATCTCAAAGGTCTCACCGTACAAGTAGTGCCTCCAGGTCTTCAGCGCGAAGACGACAGCTGCCAACTCCAGGTCGTGGGTAGGGTAGGTATGCTCATGGGGCTTCAGTTTCCACGAAGCGACAACGTGACCCCTCTGCATGAGCACACCTCCTAACCCCTGCAAGGAGGCGTCCATGTACACAACGAACCCGCCACTACTGTCAGGGATGGTGAGCACGGGAGCCGAGGTCAACCTCTCCTTCAGCTCCTGAAAACACACCTCACAGGTGTCTGTCCAAGTGAAGGGCACGTCCTTCCAGGTCAACTGTGTCATGGGATGCGCAATCTGTGAAAAACCTCTAATGAATCGTCTGTAGTAGCCTGTCAGTCCTAGGAAACTGCGAATCTCGGTGACTGAACGCGGTCTCTCCCACCTGAGCATTGCCTCGACCTTGGCTGGGTCCACCGCCAAGCCGTCCCCAGAGATCACATGACCTAAGAAGGTCACCTCCCTCAACCAGAACTCGCACTTGCTGTATTTGGCGTACAGCCTACATCGTCTTAGTGTGTCCAGAACCATCCGCAAGTGTTGTCCGTGCTGCGTCTGATCTCGAGAATAGATGAGTACATCATCAATGAATACACCACGAACTGGTCCAAGTACGGTCTAAACACCCGGTTCATCAGGTCCATGAAAGTAGCGGGGGCATTGGTCAGCCCAAACGGCATGACCAAAAACTCGTAGTGTCCGTACTGGGTGCGGAAAGCTGTCTTGGAGACGTCTGCCTCCCTGATCCTCAACTGGTGGTATCCAGACCTCAAGTCAATCTTGGAGAACACCGTGGCACCTCGCAACTGGTCAAACAAGTCATCGATCCTCGGCAGCGGATATCTGTTCTTGATGGTGACCCTATTTAGCTGTCGGTAGTCCACACAAAGGCGTAGGGTACCATCCTTCTTCTTCACAAACAGTACCGGGGCTCCCCAGGGAGACGCACTGGGCCTCACGAAGCCCTTCTCCAAAAGATCCTGCAATTGAGACTTGAGCTCTCGTAGCTCAAGCGGTGCCATCCAGTATGGTGCGGTGGAGATGGGGCTGGTCCCTGGTACTAGTGAGATCTCAAACTCGATCTCACGCTCGGGCGGTAGTCCTGGTAACTCGTCTGGAAACACGTCAGGGTACTCTCTGACCACCGGGATGCTCTGGAAGTCTGCCACAGTGCTGGGCTCTGCCACCACACAAGCTAGGAAGCCCTCACACCCCTGGCTCAAAAGTCTCACCGCCTGAAGTGTCGAAATGCACCTGAAGCCTCCGTCCACTGGCTATCCTTGAAACTCGAAAGAAGGCAACTCCGGTATGGAGAAGATGATCCTTCTCTCAAAACAGTCCACCAAAGCGTGGTAAGCGGACAGCCAGTCCATCCCTAGAATTATGCCAAAGTCCTCCATCTGTATCATAATCAGGTCAGCTGGCAGACTATGTCCCCCGACCCTGACCTCGCAACCCGTGTACACCTCCTCAGCCACAAACAGCTGACCACTCGGACCTCTGATTACGAACGGATTCTCTAACAGCGTATAGTCCTGGCCCAAACTAACTACGAAACTGGCTGCGACAAACGAGTGCGTAGCGTCGGAATCGAAAAGTGTGTAAACGAGTCTACCGAAAACTGAAACCATACCTGCCACCATCGATCCCAAAGCTCTAGCATCCCTGTGTGTCAGGGCATTGATATGCCCTTCAGCTCTAGGTGCGGACGAAGCAGCCACACTCTGCGTCGGACGGGTAGGTGCTGGCCGATACCCTCCTCGTGACTGCTGTCCTCCTCCTCGCGCCTGGGAACTGCGGCTGCGCGCCCTCCAATGCTCTGCGCGGGAACTATCTACTGACGTCCTACCCTAGATGGGCAGTCTCTCCTGATGTGGCCCGACTGGCCACACTGGTAGCAGAGGGGAACCCAACTCCTGCCCACAGTGGGTCCCCGCTGTCGGCTGGGCAGGGGTCCGGTGCTGGCGACTGGCCCCTGTCGAGGGCCCCCAAAGGCCACTGATGGCCCTGCAAAACGTGACGGCTCTCCCGCAGACGCCACGTGCCTCCTCTCTCTCCGGCCCTATGAAAAGTCTGGCTGGAAGGGCCTCTTCCGCCCGCCGTCAGTATCTCGTGCGGACGGGTTGGTCTCCTCGTAGGTCATAGCTGCCTCCACCACCCTCGAAAATGTAGGCAGCTTCAGGGGTTTGACATACCCCCGAATCGCAAGCCGGAGCCCCTCGGTGAACCTCCAAAGGCGCTCCTCCTCAGTGGCTACCGCTATCGCTGCAAAGCGGGACAGCTCCAGGAAACGCGTGCTGTACGCGCTCACGGTCATCGTCCCTTGGCGGAGAGTGTGGAACTCTCGCCTCCTCTGGTCCTGCCACGTCTGGGGAAAATACTGCTCGTAGAAGAGGGTGACGAACCGGTCCCAGGTCAGCTCGTCCCTCTCCTGTCCCCGGATCGCCCTCCACCACCTGTGTGCCGCACTCTCCAGCTGGTACGTGGCAAAGGCCACGCGGCACTCCGTCGAGGGGCGAAGGGTGTCGAAAATCTTCTCCAGCTGCTCGAGCCAGTCCTTTGCCTCAGTCGGGTCCTCATCCCCCTTGAAGGAGGGGGGCTTCAGCTTCCGGAACTGCCCGAAGAGCTCGAAGTGGCGCTGTAGTGGAGATGCTGGTGCACCTCCAGGCAAAGGTGCCTCGTGCACAGAAGTGTCGGAGGAAGGTGGGGGCGGCGACGGCCCATCCCCTCCCCCGTGTCCAGCGCCGCGTCCATCGTGTGGTCCCACAGAGGACTCCCCCTCCGCAGCCCCAGGGTGAGGCGCTCGGGGCGGTGGGTAGAGCTCCTCTCGCACAATGTCCCGTATCAGCTGGGCGAGGTCCTGGGCCTGGATGCCCGGGAGTAGTGGCTGGTCCACTGAGGCGTCGGCAACGGCACGCCCACCTCGCCGACCTCGTCCTCGGCCGCGCCCGCGGCCCGTCTCGCCAGTCTTGCAACGAGGCATCTCCTGCAAGGAGACGCGAAACAAAACGAAACACGTCAATATGGAATGATACCTAACGAAAACGTCTAAGATCTCATGTCAAAAGATTTGTTGTGGTGGCTACTCTAGTTATAAACATGTGAATTGGTTATTTTCCAGTCAGTTGATTCACTTCTCGGGACGACCTTGCTCTGATACCATCTTGTAACGACCCGATTCCCGAGTCCCTACGAGACACGAGAACCGGACCGACTCGACTAATCCCAAGACCTAGTCATCCAACGAGGAAGTAACCAAAAGAGCAGAAAAATAAACCACATTCAACATGAACATAACTAGCAGTAACAAAATACAGCAGTAAGAAAATGAACTACTACAGTATGTACCACCACAACAGTAGAACAACAATTATAACATAACATGAAACTACAAGTAAGAAAAGTACAGAGAGTAACAAGAACTACTCACTACAGTGGAACAAAGGGGTACAAAAAGAACTGCGGTAACTCTACTGGACCATACTCGGCCCAGCGTCCTCTGCAGCCGCTGACCCTGGCTGCTCAACACCTGGTCCTGAAAAGTAACGACTGTAGCACGTCAGTGAAACGCTGAGTAGAGTGGCAACTAAAACTAAAGAAGCAGTAGAGTGTACAGTAGCTGTTATATTTTGTCACTTTCTTTATTTACGTCTTTCTATTATTTCACGATTTATTTATTTCTCAGATCCTTCACTTGATCTCGAATGTTCCTCGTGGGAACGATCTTGATTGCAGTCTTTTCCGAAAAGTAGAAGTAGCACGTGGTGCTCTCCTGGCCTGGAGAGTCCCCCGTGGTGATCCTACTCTCAGTCAACCACCCCAAGGTCGCTGACAGACGTAACGGTGACTACGGCACGCCCGATAAGCACACGGGTAGCTACCCCGCACTGGCACGGGATCAGTCATTTCCGTTAACGGGTGCGCCCAAAGCACAGCACGAAACCAGTATAGGGCAGAGCCCTCTCAGTAACAGGGGTCCAACCCCTCCATAGTCCGCGCACCCTCTCCTGGCTACCCTGGTTTGCCCAGTGGGCCTAGCAAGTCGATGTAGGAGGCTAGCAAAACCCCGGGACCCGTGGGGTAGCTAGTGCTCTCCCTACACTAGTAGCTCTCCTCGGTACTACGTACGCGAGGGCCAGCAAGTCGGTACAAAGTGGCCAGACCTAACCCCGGGTCCCTGGGGCGGCTAGCTCCGCTCTGCACTAAGAGGTAATGTGTGCTCTCTTTGGTATCACGTACCCCAGAGACAACACACTTCCACGTCTTTCTTTCTTAGTTCCATCCATTCTCTTTCCAGGAGTTCTACTCCTAAATCCCCGTAAGGTTTCAGCTCTTTTAACTCAGCACATTTAGGTTTCACCATCCTAGTTTTACGTTCATACAACCCATGTTCTTAACCATATTATTTCTTTATAACGGGTAGCGGTTAAATCAATTTACAGGCAGCTATTGTTTCCTTTCCACATTTCCAAGACTGCAATATTATATACATATCACTAGTTTTCCAGTCCTAGGATTCATGCCGCACCCTAGGATCTATCATTCAATCTAGTTTCCAGTCCTAGGTTTCATGCAATACCCTAGGATCTATCAATCAATCTAGTTTCTCAGTCCTAGGGTTCATGCAGTGCCCTAGACTCTATTAATTATTCCACAATTGTAACAAATTTGATTAAGTAAATTAAAATCCACTCTACAAGTTACAACGGGAGTACTGGGGGCGTGGTCGGAAATCCCGCACGCCTCCGCAACCCCTGAGACTGCAATGGAATGAGGTCCTAACACAAGGATCAAACACAAGGAGTTTCTCAGAACAGTATATAATTACTGTAAAAGGGTAGAGGATTTTATTCTGGGAAGAACGCAACTCGAAATGCGGAAAACGGACTCTGAACGGGCCCTAAACGAGACGAAAATGACGAAACAGTCCAAAATCAGACGTCTGGAACCTCTTCCAGACGTCTTAAAAGGTGGTTCGAGGATACCTTCGCTCTGTGTAGTCCCTCAGACGTCCAGAAGCCTGCGGGGGCATCTGGCTTAATTCCCAGACATCCGATGGTCAACTCGGACATTTGGAAGTCCTCTCAGTCGTTTGGCACTGCGGCCAGACGTCCGATTCGCGTTGGATGGCGAGTCTCGCACCCTCCCAAGCAGAACCTGCACGCACCCATACCCGTTCTCAGTACGACGGGTCGCAAACGAAGGCGCGGCGGATGGCTGCATGGCCGTACTCACGAAAAAAGGAAGAAGACAAAATATCTTACCTATAAGACGTCTGGACAATCCTCTAGACGTCTTCACCGTCGTCTGGTCGTAAGCCCAGACGTCTTATTCTAGAAAAATTTCCAGAATCAAAGCTCCTCTCACTCTCCGCCCGCGACGCACGGTGGCGCCGCGCCCCGTCCGCCTGCTGCTTGAGCTGCAGCAGCCCCTCCGCGACACTCCACGCCCGCTGCTCCCCCGCCGGCCGGCTCTAGCTGCCCCGGCAAGCTCGAGCCCTCACATTCGAG
This sequence comes from Thalassia testudinum, assembly GCA_037157565.1. NCBI lineage: Eukaryota > Viridiplantae > Streptophyta > Magnoliopsida > Alismatales > Hydrocharitaceae > Thalassia > Thalassia testudinum. The sequence continues at coordinate 75,711,560 of JAZHRO010000031.1, read as the reverse complement.
TGTCTCCTCCCTCGCGCAACACCTCCTCCCTCACACTTGCCACGGCCGCTGCTGCCGCCGCTCGCTCGCTCTCGCACCAGCTGGGAGAAGAAGAAGAGGGACACGAAGGGGATGAGGGTGAGGGAGAGGGCGAGGGCCTTTTAAGGTCGCGTGGGGAGAGAGAGAGAGAGAGCACTGCGCCCTGTAGGAGGAGAGAGGGAAAAAGAGGAAAGAGGGTGGCGGTTGCAGGTCTGGGCACGCATGCACGCAGACGCAACCTCGTACGCCGCAGAAATTTAATCCCAGACATCTGGAAGGGGTTCCAGACGTCTGGTCAGACATCTGGACCACCTCCCAGACATCTTAAAAATCGTCTTGAAGCCGCGTTCGTAACAGAGGGCATGGCCGAGCTCAAGAGGTCGAGGAGAGCTCAACGGAGGTGACGGCGTGGAGAAAGGTGGCATGTAGAGGTGGCTACGTGGAGGGGGATCGGCGTTGATGTTGGTTTCCCTTCGGTTTGTTTGAGAGGAAGACGAAGAAGAAGATGGACGCCACCTGCGCATAAGGAGGAGGGCCCGTTGTTGCTGGCCGTGCGCGCGAAGTGGGATGCACGCGTGAGGCAGGTGCCTACAAGGGCGGTGGGTGCGCAAGGTTGACGCGCAAGGGGGCCGACTCTGTGCATGGCTGGTGCGCACGAGGGCGCTGCTGCGCGAGGAGCTATTGCGTGCGCGAGGAGTGTGCTACTACAGCTGGTCGAGCGCGTGTGCGAGTGGACGAGAGTGATTGAGGAAGATGACGTCTGGTAGTGCAAGCGATCAAGGGCAGAGGTTGACACTGCTATGCAGGGAGGTCTACACAGTGGTGGGTTCCTCCTCTCCTCTGTCGATGAAGAAGAGGAAGGAGAAAAGGCCGTTGGCACGTGGGAAAGCCTGCTGCTGGTGATGGTGCTCACAGTCGTGGGCAGACACTGGGGATAGGAGCAAGGAAGAAGGTCGTCGCGGTGATCAAAGAGGGCTGAACCTCTGAGGTGAGGACACAGAGAGGAGTTAAGGAGGTGACTCTATGCTGGGAGAGAAGGAGGAGAGAGGGGTCAGAGGGGTGGTTCTCAGACATCCGGGAACCTTCCCAGACGTCTTAACCGAAGAGGCTGGCTCATGATGAAGGTGTTGGTGGTGGCTCACAGTGGCGATCGAGGGCACGATTAAGGACGACAGAGGAAGGATATGGAGCACGGTGATGAAGTCGGAGATGCAGTAGCGGACGTAGTTGCGGGTGTCGATGCTGTCACCACCACCGCGGTGGTGGAAGGTCGCAATCGTGGATGTGGCCGATGATGGAGGCTTGCGGTAGTGGAGTTGGGCATACGGTGAAGGTTGAGAGAAGATGTGGAGATGGGCGGCTTCCTCCCTGATTGCGCAGCAATCATAGGTCTTAATTGACCTAGATTAAGCTAGGACTTAGCATAAGTTAGGGTTATTCATGCATACATACGCATTATCTACATCTTTACTTCCCTTCTTTCGCTATGCATGAAATAATGTTATAATGTGCTGATTAAGTGCATTATGTTGACTGCAGGCAATAAGCAGATCTAGAGCTGGATCTGGAGCAGGATCTGATGTTGGATCTGAAATAACAGGAGTTGTAGCAGAACTAAAGCAGAAGGATTAGTTTAGATATAGGAACAACAATGTAAGGGAGTTAAAGGTTTGCTATTCTATTAAGTAGGAATAAATAGTAAAATGTGAAGTGCTTAGTTCCATCCTAGCCCTAGGATAGCCTAGAGACCTCCCCAAGCCTTAGCCACCCTTAGATTAGGTCACAACACCCTAGGAAGCCTTAAAACCCTAGTTCTAACCCTTATCTGGACGTCCAGATAAGTTATAGGACGTCAAGGACACTTAGCCATCTCCCGCACACCTCAAACCCACTTCTGCAATGTTATTGGACGTCCAGACACTTTGTCAGACATCCAATTTCTGCAGAGTACCCAAAACAGAACCCTGATTTCCCCTGACTCAAATTGGACGTCCAGAACTAAAGTCTGGACTTCTCATTTTTTAGTATAAGTCGTATGATCCTATTATTGGACGTCTGATGCTGGTCTCCAATCCCTGTTTTGAGATTCAAATCTTGATCTTGGATCTCTAGATCCCTAGACCTAATCCCAACCCCATAGGAACCTAAATTAAGGTGTCCCACCCCTAATACATCACCTCTAGACCTACCTAAGGACCTAATTAGGTCCTCACAAAGCCCAATTGACTTAGATCAAGTCAATTACCTTCACCTAAGTCAATTGGACTCATTGAGTCCAATTGAGCTTAGATCTCAAACTACACAAGTTTAATTGGACTTGGTGAGAGTCCAATTGACCTAAACCCAACCTAATTGAGTTATTTCACTCTCAATTAGGTTCACACTCATTCAATTAACCTTAGGTTAAGTTTAATTGCATTTTCCCCTTAGCAATTAGGGTTTGTAACCCTAATTCAAGACCTACACCTACCCAAAACCCTTAGGACCTAACCTAAGCCACCTAGCCACATAGAGCACGACCACACACACACACACACACACACCCATTCACACACACACTTCTCTAGAATTCTCTAGAGAGCTCTTGAGATGGCGCCACCTCTTGGTTGCCAAATTTAGCAACCAAGAGGAATTCAAATTGAGATCCACAATTCTTGGATCTCAAAAACCATCTCCACCCACATGTGGCTGGCCACTCTTGGACTCTCTCTAGAGAGTTCTACACCTCTCTAGAGAGAAGCCATTGGGTCAATAAAAAGACCCCTTGGGCAGCCAAGCACCCCCATTCACTTCCTTGGCATTCATTCCACTTAGGCTAGCCACTCCCATCTCCACTCCACCTCCACTTGTTGAGCACCACCATGGAGGCCACCATCTCCACGCCAGGAAGCTGGATCAACTCCCCAATCTCTCTCCAAGGGCCGGCCTAAGCTCCAATGGCCGCCCCTCCTTCTTCTCTCAGCCACTCAAAGGCCATCGGAGACCACCTCCGAATGCCCTTCCTTCTGCTAGATTAGTTTTTTTTTTTTTGAAACAGTGAAGACTGCTATCGTAGACCGATAGCAATCCGGAGGGTATTGTATTGCATATCAAAAAAGTATTACAAAAAAGTTTCCCAACTATGTGTGAGAGACCAAGCTTCCTTTACAACATTCTCACATCTCACCGGTCTCCCCTGAAACAGCTTATCATTCCGCGCTCTCCACACACACCACAAAACGGCTGCCATAGCCCCCAATGGTCGAACAGGATTGGTGAACCTCTGCCATATAATATCCCAGGGAGGAAGGGGTTCAAAGCACACCAACCTCCAGATTTTATCCGTGACCAAGCAAGAGGAGAAGATGTGTGTTGCACTATCAGAGTGCAATCCACAAAGAGGGTATGCATTCAAATCAATCCCCATTCTTCTGTGCCTAAGATCGCCAGTGATCAGCCCTTCCCGTCTACAAAGCCATAGGAAAATTTGGACCTTCAGAGGAATTCTCAGAAGCCAAATCTTTTTGTCGATAGGATCCCACTCCACATCATTGTTGGATCTAGTAATTTTTTCATGTGCTTGCTTCACAGAGAAGACCCCCTACCAGCAGTAAGTGTCCTTCACATCTGTCATAGGATATGACTGCTACAGTTTCTCCATCAGATTCTGCTTCTCCTCCCATAATCGAGTGCCCATCCTGCACTGTTGTAGCCTTTCCAACTACCAGCAGCCTTCAGCCACGGACCACAGACTGCTAACTGTGGCATTTCTGTCAGCAGTAGCCCCATACACCCTCAGGAAGGTCTCTTTCAGCAGACCCAGTTCAGACCACCTCTCATTCCAAAAGCTAAAGCATCTGCCGTCTCCAAGCTTAGGCTGTAGCAGATGCCAGTAGCAGGAGACTGCAGAAATCACAGATCTCCAAAAGGGTAAGGGCCTCTTCGGCTGAAGCCTTTGCAGACAGCTGTTGGATCCCCCATAGCTGTCCCTGATCAGATCATCCATCAGCCCCTCCTTGCAATCCAATATTCTTATGGCCCATTTCAGCATTAGGGCCACATTGAACTCTTTTAAAGCTTTAATTCCCAACCCCCTAGCCTCCTTTGGTCTGCAGATAGTGATCCATCTGATAGGTTGCATGAACCTGCCCTTGTGCCCTGCTCCTTTCCAGAAAAACCTCTTCCTCATAATGTCCAATCTCTTCCAGATGCATTTAGGGGCTTTAAATATGCTGAAGTAAAAGACCGGTATGGCAGTGATAACCGAGTTGAGCAAAATCAGTCTCCCACCCTTAGATAGGAAGTTACTACTCCACCCTTTCATCTTTCTAGCCACCTTCTCGAATAGGATATTCCAGTCTGATTTTTTCAGCTTTGTAGCCCTTAAAGGTAATCCAAGGTATCTCAGAGGCAATTTAGTACGGGGTGAGCCCAAAGTACCTTCCAATTCCATCTTTTCCTATTCATTCATACCAAAATAGATCAAAGCAGACTTGTCTTTGTTCAAACAAAGACCTGAAATATCACCGAAGATCTTCACCAATAATTCCAAAGCATGTGCCTCAGACTTGGACCCTTCCACAAAGAACACAGTGTCATCTGCATATTGTAAAATGGGGGCCAAATGTCTCCTGTTTGATAACGAGTACCCTTTAATTACACCCACCTCTGCCAATTTGCAAGCGTACCTTGCAAGCCCATCTACTTCAAGGTTAAAAACCAGTGGGGCCAAGGGACACCCTTGTCTAGCCCCACGTTGAGGCTGGATCCAAGCTCCACATGGCTTCCCATTTATCAAAGGAGAGAATGAAGCAGTGGTGATATAGCGTTTCATTCATTGAATCCAAATGGAGGGGAAGCCTCTTCTTCTAAACACCTCCCAAAGATACGGCCAGGAAATCGAGTCATAGGCATTCTGGAAATCCACTTTCCACAGGAAGGCCTTGGATTTCCTCCGGTGCCAGCCATTAACCATTTCCTGGGCCAATATAAAGGACTCCTGAAGTGATCTGTTGGGCAAGAAAGCAGCCTGTACAGGATGAATCAGGTCATGTAGAACAATTCTTAGCCTGTTAGCCAAGACCTTGCTGATGATAAGATAGATAGAGTTCGACAAGGCAATCAGCCTGAAATCTGAAAATTGTTCAGCTCCCATTGATTTAGGCAAGAGGAAAAGATATGACTTATTAATCCTCTCGAAACCAGCATTACCCACCTCAAATTCTCTGATAACATCCATCACCTCCTTACACACCACACTCCACATCTCTTTGTAAAAGAAAACTTGTATTCCATCTGGGCCCGGGGAGCCTTCTGCATTTAGTTCTCTGATTGCTTGTAAGGTTTCCTGTTCTGTAATTAGTGCAGTCAGTTGCTCGGCTTGTACGCTTGTCACCCTGGGACCAATGTCTCCTGCCATTCTCCATTTCCCCCTCCTAGTTGCCCTAGACACTTCTCTAAAAAACCTGATGGCTTCAGATTTAATCTCCTGATTAGAGGTGACCCTATGTCCATCACAAAGAATAGAGGAAATGAAGCTAAACCGCCTCCGAGAGCTAGCTGCAAGATGAAAAAATTTCGTATTGGCATCCCCCTCCTTAAGCCATAACTGCCTGGATCTCTCCCTCCAATCGATTTCTTGTTTAAGGTCTTCATCCAGTACCACACCTTGCCACACTTTCCTGTCAGCCTGTTCATCTTCAGACAAAATGCCAGCAGCTTCCTTGGAGTCCAGCTCCTGAATTCTGCTCAACGCTTCCCTTCTCCTTTGTTCCCTCACCAAGGTAACAACAGATCCATATTCTTTTAAGATCGCATGCAATCCAGCAGCTTATTTGATAGTCTGACAGTAGCAGATCCCTGTACCTTTCTAGCTCTCCACCAAGAACAGATCATCTGGAAGAAACCCGGTTCAGTCAGCCATGACCTTTTCAGTTTGAAATAGGTGCCAGCCAGAGTTTCCTCCCCACTGTCCCAAACCAAGGGGGTATGATCAGAGAAAGGACGGTTCAACCCATTCACTGTCGATAGTTGGAATCTGACAAGGATATCCACATTCCCAAAAAATCTGTCAAGCTTGGAAGCCAGCCCATTACCATTACGCCAAGTAAATTCCACACCAGAGGATGGATATTCACTCAACTGCAGCGACTGAATCGTCATTTGAAAACCAATGGCCGATCTGTCAGTGCAGCCAGTAGGCCTATCAGCCCCTGTTAAAACACAATTAAAATCTCCTCCCGTTAGCCACATTTCCCCCTGCACCAACACAGCTACTGTGGACCATTCCTCCCACAACTCCTGCCTGGCAGAAGCATTACAAGGTCCATAAACCCCAGTAATCCAGATACACTCCTGTCCCTGCTGAATCTGGAATTTGCATGTTAGCATATGTCTGGCTTTGTGAACTTCCAAGCACTGAGCCCACCTCTTCCTCCATCAGATAGCAATGCCCCTCGACCTCCCATGTGCATCAATCTGTACACATTCATTCAACCCTGCAGCTAACAAATCGGACCAAAGTCTATCAGAATTACTTTCAACATGTGTCTCTTGAATGAGCACACAATCAATTTCCCATTCTCTCAAGTATCTCATCAGAGATGCCCTCCGGCATTTGTCGTGCAACCCACGCACGTTCCAAGTAAGGATTCTCATCACTCTTTATTGAAACCCTCTCTCCTGAGGGTCTGGCAACTGCACACTTGCATAACTTTGGCAACTTCTTCATCCATCAGAGTGATAGCCTTTGATTTTCTTTGTCGAAGGATGTATGGTGATCTCCCCTTAATGATCTTTGTGCAAGATCCCCCTTCACATTCAGGATCTTCCTTCCCCTGCAAGACCTATTTGCCCTTCAGTGATTTAGGCTGCATATCAGGGTTCCCCTATTCCAAAGTATCCCTACCACCTGACAGCACATCCCCTACCACCGAGGTCGACTGTCCTGCCAATTCTCCGCCGCCCATTTCCTACATTTCTTCATTCTGAAGCATCCCCGTCTCCCCATCACACAGGTCCTTACACGTCTCGACAGCCAGGGATTTATCGCCAAGATCCATGTACAGCTCTTGTGCAATCACCCCCTCATCAGTTGCAGGTTCAGACGACTTACGTTGCTTTGCTACACCATCCCCCACCAGGAACCTCAGCCTCAGCATCCAGGAACTTCCGCCACATCTCAAAATCAGACGATCAAGTATAGAGCCAGCGATGAAGACATCAACCATCACACTCAGTAAACGCCCATTCCCCTCAAGCAGTCCGACGACCACGTCTTCTGCCATAGTTGCAAAGCCTGAGATCATTGAGGATACAACCTCCTTCGACCTCAGATGCAGAGGAAGTCCCTCAATCTCAAGATTTCCAGACCTAGTTCCCACTCTCTGTGGCGGTCTCTCTGACAGGGCTCCATCAAAAGGAGAAACCAGCCTCCAGATCACCGTGACTCCATCGTTACATGATGTATGGAATCACAATTTTTCAACATCCCCCGCACCCAAACCAAAGAGCACAAAACGTGTACTTGACAGAAAAGAGATCTGCCAGGAATCAGTCGAGAGGGACAGAGAGGTTACCAAGGCACGGACACTCTCCACCGTCAGTCTTCCAGTCATAACCTCCCCAACCAGAGCTTCCTGCAAGGCCATCTCTGCAGCTCTGATGCTTGCCGTCATAGGAACCTCCACAACAGCCAAAAGCCCTCCCGAGTTGCACAGAAGTGGGGGCGGAGGCGGCGTCCGCCCAGCCCTGGAATTCAAATTTCCAGAGCGCGAGAAACAGCGATAACCCATCTGCCCCCCCAAACCCCTACATGAATCCCTTTTGTGGCCAAATCCCCCACACCCCAGACATACCACAAGAGATCGACAGGTAGCTGCCAAGTGTCCCCGTCGTCGGCATCAGAAGCAAACAGTCTTGCCGGTTGGCTTTGTTCCTCTTCTTTCAGACCACCTTGCCACCATCCCCCTTTGGCCGTATGCACCAGGCTTCCCTCGTTCATTCCTCCTCCATCCTTTCGATCTCCAAGTATTCCACCCCTCACCCTCCCTGAACCCACTAGCCGTCGTACCTAAACCGCCGGCAGCCGGGATCGACCTCTTCATCCTTCTGCTAGATTAGTAGCTTAGCTCTTCGTATATTTACTACTTTTATTTATTGCTTAGTAGTGTAGTCTTACTTCTCCCCCAATGATGCATGCGAAATCCCCAATCGATTCTTGTATGCAATCGTTTTCTGGTAGCTAGGTTTAATTGTTAAGCATTTATGTATAAGCTTTCCTCTAGATTTCCTGGTGCAACAACTCTCCAATGATGAATGAAATTGCATTTATGTATATATATATGTCTCTCTATGTGTTTGAAATCACCGCGAACTTAATAATTATCGTATTTGTGTGATTCAAGTGCCTGTTCTTTAACTGTCTATATATTACGCACCAGCATGTCATTTCCTGAGGATATTGAAAATCTGACAATAGATGCTTTCTCCATAACTAGTCACCACCTCACTAGAATTGTGCGCACAGAAACTCACACGTTCACTTTCGTGATTTACTTGATGCATGCGCATGTGATCCGAGTTAATAACAGGAGCGGTGAAGTCTTAGTTAGGAGATTGGAAACTGGCGTGCATCTTTAAACAAAGTAAAACGGCTAAAGAAAAGATCGATTTCAAAAGCGAAAACAATGCCTCCCAGAGACAAACGATCAGGACTCAAAGTCTAGTTATTTTTATAAAACAACATCTTTGTTGGATCGTACTTCACGACTATACTACGACGCATTTCTTTCATATCAAATGCGCGAGAATGCCTTCCAACAAATGGCGCCGTTGCCGGGGAGGCAACGTCATTTTTCTTGATTTCGATCTTTTAATCTATTACTGACAAATCAGCCTCTACTTTGTTTTTGATGTGCAGGACAACACGGAACGAAAACGGGATCTACGCACACATCAAGCGTGGCGAAGAAAATTCAGGTGCACATCATCTATCTTAGATTAGGTTTATTTTCTGAACCCTAGGATTAGATCTACTTCCTGCAATTTCTTTTGTGAAAAAAAAAAAGAAAAAAAAAGAATTTACTCATCTTCGTGAAGAAGAAAAAAAAATCAAAAAGAAACATTTTGAAAAAAAAAATCTAGATTAGATTTCCTTTCGAGCTTAGGTTAGTTTGAAAAAAAAAGAGAAAAAAAGGGCTATTTTCTATGAATCTTTTGAAAAATTCTTTTTGAAAAAAAAAGTGCAAAAGTTTTGAAAAAGAAAACAAAATCCTTTTGGTGGAAGGCTTGAATTTCAAATTAAAACCTCTTTAAAAGCTTTTCTACCATCTTCTGATTTTCAGCCAGATTTCAAATATCACTTAAAAATTCGATTGCCAAAAAATTCCTTAGCGAAAAATTCTGAAATTCGGGCTAAACCTTCATTTTCAAACCATCTTTCAAATGCCACCATTACTTTGAAAAAATTCCAAGTATAAAAGTTTTAAAAATTTGCAAAGTGTATGGGGGTCAGATTGACCCAGATTCAAAATTTTTCAAATTTCAAAAAGTAATTCCGAGCAATCCGTGAATCTGTTTTGACTAAAAACGGTGGGGTATGAACGCTAATCTCATTAGCTTTATTTTCCATATTTTTCCCGAATTTTTGAAGATCATTTGGTACTGTTTCAAAGTGAAAAATCGATCAGGAGTCAAAATTCCAGATCTGACCCCTGATATTCAAAATTCCCTAAAATTTCGGTTGAAACAGTAAAAATTCCAAAACAATATTCTCTAAAAACCTAATTGAAAAAGAAATTTACTCGCAAAATTTCAAATTAATTGGATTCCAATTATTATCAAAGAATCAACATTATTTTTGTGGTCTACTGAAACAAAGAAAAAACCCTAAAAGTGCATGCAACTTAGGTTAAATACTTAGGGTTACAACTAGAGACCACACATTGGGCTAACTTAGACTTAATCAAGTCTAGTTAGCCGGTGAGCTTAGTCACCTTGTGGGCCACTCACCACAAACCCCACTGAAGAAAATGGGTTAAAATTAACTTTAAAATACGAAATCAAGCCGAGTTCGTCGTCATACTACTGAGTGAGTTTAATCTCTCTTGCCAAACCTGGTGACTAAGTCTGCGGGGTAGTGTCAAATGACCACGGCTCGAGGGTCAACGGAACCAAAGGCGTAAGCCAAAGGAAGAACCTTCCCCTTAGTCCCCTCGTAACCAGACTGGCTAGGTTAGCTTGAGAGGCGGGATTCACTTTCATTCGGTTGTACGACGAACTTCTCTTCAAGAATTTAAATCCCTAAAGAAAAATCTGGTCACCTGATCTATAAGGACCATTTGATTGACAGGGCCTTAGCCTTGTCCTGCGTGGCTACACCAACCTAGGGGTTGGGCGATGTATGCACGGAAGGAGGTCACTTCGACCTCACTTGGCTGGACCTTGGGAGCCACTCCCAAGGAGGCGAGTCACCTCGCCCAGACCATCTTCTCCCCCCATTTCTTCTACTCCAAGAGCCACCATGGCAAATCCTGGACCTAAACCTAGACCAGGTCAGGACATTGAGAATCTAGACCCGATGGCTTGTCTGGAAGCCCGGGTCGCTAAATCTGAGGAGAGGCATCAGCAGAGCATGGATCGTATTCTGACGGTGCTTGACAAGATGCAGCACCCGCCACGAGGAGAACAACTGCAGGATTTCTACGACCCAGCCACACCTGTCGTCGCACCACTAGTCAGAATTCCCATAGGCGGAGATGCGTTTGAGCTCAAGCCCAATGTAATTGGGCTGATCAGCACTCCTTTCTATGGGAACTCAAGCGAAGATCTATTCTAGCACCTTGAGGACCTGAGTCGACTCGCCGAAATGATCTGACCCAGGAATATTGATCTCAGGATTGTTCTGATGAAGCTTTTCCCGTTCTCTCTGAGGGACAAAGCTTCATACTGGTTCAAGATGATTGGGAAGCCAATTGGAACCTGGCCAGAATTACGACGTGAATTCCTGCAAAAGTTCTTCCCATTCGGTCGAACAAACGCAATGCAGCGTGCAATCACGACTTTCTCCGAGGGAGCAGGGGAGAAATTACATGAAGCATGGGATAGATTTCACGACCTTCTCCGGAAATGCCCGCATCATGGTATACCCAGATGGCACTTAGCTCAGATTTTTTACCATGGGCTAGATGACACACGTCGGTATCTGGCCGATGCATCTAGCGGCGGGAATTTTCTCGCAAAAGACGAGAACAGCTCATTTGAGCTGTTCGAATCATTAGCAGAGAACTCGATGAATGCCGCATCTATGAACCAGTTCCAGCGGCCTGGTCAGCAGTGGGGTGGTGTCCATGAGGCTCACACCGATTCTATTCGAGCTGACATGGATATCATCGTCAAGCAGCTGGATAGAATAAACCTAATTGAGAAGAAGATTGACCAGATCAGTCAAGGTCAATCCGACTCGAGCTCTACCACCGCAAGATCCTCCTATGCACCCCGAGCTCCCCCTGCTCGAGTTAATCTACTCACTCGAGATTCATCTTCTCCGTATTTACAAGATCCCGCATATCAGGATCCCGTGAGTAATCCAGATTTGGCACCCTACGACCAGGGTTACGCACCACCCACAGATTATAATGCGTATCCCCTTGATGGATATACATCTCAGACATCTTCAGCCTACGAAGACGTCAGCGCTATCCAAGGATACAGGTGTAATAACCCGTACTCGGAGACGTATAACCCTGGTTGGCGCCAGCATCCGAACTTCTCCTAGTCTGGTAATGCACAGAGACCACATCAAGATCCACACTACCAGACCAGGCAATACGGGAATGTGCAAAACACGGATCCTAAGCAGTAGCCATTCCCGTCTCAGCAGTAGCAACCTCGCTCGTTATACCAGCCGCTGCACCAAGCTGCCAACCACCCTCCAAAGTGGGCCGACCATTTGGAGGTGCTGAAAGAGGAGCTGCAAAAATCGATGAGGAAGTCTACACAAGATAGCTTGCAGATAATGAAGGCGATGGCTGATCAGATTCAAACCATACAGAATACGCAAAACCAGCTGTTGTAGGAGCATAGGACTCAGGGAGCCTTACCCTCCCAACCCGTCCTGAATCCTCGATATGTGCAGAACCAAGGCGCCCCACCTAGGTTTCAGGCACCGCAGGGACAGGCACACGCCATACTACAGGCGCCTCCTGCACCACCCGATTACGCGCAAAGCCAGCCGCCTTTGCAGAATCCCACGTATTCTGCCCCATCCGCTCCCCCACCACCTCATGGACAGCAAGCCGACACACACGCTGTCTCATTGCGGAGCGGAAGGAAGACATTCGACCCACCACCTAGGCAGGCAGGTTCTGATTTTTCCCACGCTTTGCCACAGGCAGATTCGACTCCATCATCTCAGAAGCCACCTGCGGTAGATAAGGGTAAGAGGCCATTTAACCCTAAGATTCCCATCCCTTTTCCTGAGGCTCTGACACTAAATGTAGTACGGAAAAAGGACACGCGAAATTTCAAGGACCTGAAATCGATGTTTAAGGAAGTACATATTCAGGTCCCCCTCCTCGAGGCTATCGATCACATTCCAGCTGTCGCTAAGTTCTTCAAGGACTACTGTACCCCAAAGCGATAGCCGAGAATTGGACGACAGGTGGTACTGTCGAAAGAAGCTAGTGCCATGATTCTAGTTGACCTACCGCCGAAGAAGAAAGACCCTGGCACCCCACCATATCTTGCTTCTTGCAGGATTCTCCATTTGATCGGGCCCTTCTAGATTTGGGTTCGTCCATCAACTTAACTCCCACTGCCATATTTGATTGATTTCGATTTGGGGAGTTGCAACCCACCTCGGTTACGATTCAGCTGGCTGATAGATCAGTCAAAACACCGACGGGGTCGTTGAGAACGTGATCATGAAAGTTCGCGGGTTCTGCTTTCCTGCAGATTTTTTCGTTCTCAATATGGAAGTTCCTCCTAATCTCCGTGATGCACCAATTATTTTGGGTCGCCCAATTCTGGCGACAGCCCGAGCGAACATCGATTGTGCATCTGGGTGTATGGAGATTGCCCTAAGCAATGAACAACTTCGACTAGACATATTCAGGGCAGCAAAGAACTTCGACTATGATCGAATAGAGGAGGATGGTGAAGACGAAGATTCGGCTTACTGTGGTAACATTGGGCTCCTTTGTGACGACCCAATGTCTCATTCGTCTACATTATCAGGGTTCTCGAACCTCGATCCACACGGTATTGAAACCACTGCATTACACATATCTCCCCGAGGATTTGACTGTTTGGGGTGTGCTTCTGACCACAACACCCCTGAATCCAGCTATCTTGATCCATATATTACTAAATCGCCCCTGTTATTATAGGAATACGTGACTACAGCTAACGGGTTTCCCGTTAACGCAGTCACAACCGATTTCAAAGGGAGTGACTCATCGGGAATTCACGTGTACATGGATCAGCAGATTCCCACCCTTGATTCTGCTCCTCCCACTCTCAATTCTGATTCTGACCCACCCGTAATTGAATTGAAGCCCTTACCTGACTCACTCAAATACGTGTTCTTGGGCGAAAGTGAGACATATCCAGTCATTATCAATGCCCACTTAACCCAAGAACAGGAGCATCAATTAATTTCTACACTTCAAGACAATAGGGCTGCTATCAGGTGGAGTGTTGCTGATCTCCGCGGTATTCGCCCCTCGTATTGCACTCATCACATTTACACGAATGAGTAGGTGAAACCTTCGAGACAACCTCAAAGACGGCTAAACCCGAATATGCTAGAGGTTGTTAAGAAGGAGATCATCAAATGGCTGGATGCAGGCATTGTATATCCAATCTCAGACAGCCAGTGGGTGAGTCCGATTCAGATAGTGCCCAAGAAAGCAGGACTCACCATCATAAAAAATGATAAGGGCGAATCCATCCCAACCAGCATTGCGACATCTTGGTGATTCTGCATTGACTACAAGAAACTGAACACAGCTACCTAGAAGGATCACTTTCCTTTGCCGTTCATCGATCAAATCTTGGAACGGCTAGCCGGACGCAGTTTCTTCTACTTTCTGGATGGATACTCTAGGTATAATCAGGTAGCAATTAGCCCAGAAGATCAGGACAAGACCACATTCACATGCCCCTTTGGAACATTCGCCTTCAGGCGGATGCCCTTTGGCCTCTGCAACCACCAGCGACATTTCAGCGTTGTATGATGGCTATCTTCTCTGACATGATTGGGGATTATGTGGAGGTATTCATGGATGATTTCTCTATTTTCAGAGATGATTTTGCGTCTTGTCTTGATAACCTCACCAAGATCCTGAAACGATGTATTGAGGTAAACCTAGTACTATCCTGGGAGAAAAGCCATTTCATGGTAAGGGATGGCATAGTACTAGGGCACAGGATCTCTAAAAATGGACTCGAGGTCGACCGGGCTAAATCAGAGATTATCTCCCACTTACCGCCACCTAGCTCGATTAAGCAGATTAGATCATTCTTGGGCCATGTTGGCTTCTATCAGAGATTTATACACGATTTTTCAAAAATTGCACGGCCTTTGACGAATCTCCTGGTTACCGATGTCCCATTTGAATTTGATACCTCGTGTCTCAGTGCCTTTGAGACTTTACGAAGCGCTATTTCCGACTCCCCGATTCTCCAACCACCCGACCAGTCGCTTGATTTCGAAATGATGTGAGACGCTTCTAATTTTGCTGTCGGTGCTATTTTATGCCAGCATCAGGAGAAACAACCTTTTGTCATATACTATGCTAGCAAGATGCTGAATGAGGCTCAGCGTAATTACACTGTCACCGAAAAAGAACTGCTAGCAGTAGTATTCGGGTTGGAGAAATTCAGATCATATTTATTACGGTCCAAGGTCATCATCTTCACTGACCACTCCGCCCTCTGGCATTTGTTGGTAGAGAAGGATGCCAAACCACGACTCATTAGATGGATCCTTCTATTGTAGGAATTTGATATCGAGATCCGCGACAAAGCCGGAAAATAAAATGTTGTGGCGGATCACCTATCCAGATTGGACCCAGACCACATTCCTTATTCCCTGCCTATCCATGAACAATTTCCAGATGAATCACTTTTGGCAATTCATTTTGTGGAGTTCCCCTGGTATGCGGATTTCGCAAACTACCTTGCCGCAGGAAAAATTCCCACAAACCTATCCAAGGACCAGAAACTCAAATTCATTGCAGAAGCCAAATACTACCTCTGGGATGACCCACTGCTCTTCTGCATTGGAGCAGACCAGATTATCCGCAGATGCATCCCAGACTCTGAGATCTCCAGTGTGTTATCTTTCTACCACAATGATGCGTGTGGTGGCCATTTCTCAGGATAGAAAACCGCTGCAAAAATTTTGTAGTCGGGATTTTTCTGGCCAACCATCTTCAGAGATGCACACGATTACGCCCAACACTGCAAACGATGTCGGTCGGTCGGTTCTATGACCAGGAGAGACATGATGCCACTCCAACCCATCACAGTCGTAGAAGTGTTCGACGTCTGGGGCATCAATTTTATGGGCCCTTTTCCGAACTCGCATGGCTTCGAGTACATATTGCTAGCCGTTGATTATGTCTCGAAGTGGGTCGAGGCCATCCTGGCGAGACGGGCTGACCACAAGACCGTCATTTCTTTCGTACGGCAAAATATTTTCGTGAGATTCGGAATACCCCGCACTCTGATTAGCGACGGGGGAAGCCACATCATCTATACATAACCATTTTTATACATAGCATATTTTTGCTTTAGCATATGTCCCCTTTGCATATTGCATGTTAACAGGTTGGCCAGAGCTGAATATAATTTCAAGAGCAATTACAGGTGACTTCTACCCACTCATCCTCTATCAGATTTATTTTCTTTTATATTCATGCATGAGGACATGCAATAACTTAGGCATGGGGGGTAGATACAGAAAAACTAAAATTTTTTATGCCAACATTTAGGAAAACTTCGGAGCTGCATGAAAAATGTACTTTAGGACCCTAAATAAAAGAACAACTGACTCCACCTACAATGCTCACATTGGAGCTAGAAATCGTTCGCAACAGCCACTTCCGACTCACCCGCTCACCTTTTGTTCTACATTTAGGGTCAAGCTAATTGTAACCCAATACGAGAAATTCACAAAGTACAAATTATGCAAGGTTACATGTTTATAGCATAAATACATATTGCATTCATGAATAAGATTATTTTATTAAGAGAATGCATTAGGGATTTTATCCTCTAGTTGATTCCTGTAATCTGGAATCCAGTACAACTTTTCACACACACGTAGAATTTGCAATGGATTCACGGTGAAGGCTGGTAAACGTCTTCAGTCTATCGAGAAGAAGCGGTGCTTCTTTTCCAGAACTCCTGGACAGTGTTTTGGGAGTCAGGCAGATTTTCCTCTAAAAATCCACCAAATAGTGTGAGAAAGTAGAGTGTATTGGTGCTCTAAGATTAGTGCAAGGAATCTGGAATCCTAGATAATTAGGTAATGATACTCTGAGATTAGACATAGTTTTCGCTGTCGGTTCCCATGTATACATTTTCGTGCAAAATTTTGAGAGCCACCGAATAAGGCAAATACGCGGAGAGCGAGTTTTCATAAAATTAGGGCTAAGGTGGATGGTTGCGACCATTCTTTATGGAATCCTCAGCTGAAGGAGGGTATTGATGTCAAGGTCAGAAATACACCGTCTTATCCATCTTTCCCGATGCCGTGAGTAGGCACTTCCACCAAATAAGCCACCCAATATCTTTTGAGTACCACCAATCCCTAATAATGCCTCCTCAATAAAGTTTATGGATGTATGCCAGTTGTGTTATGCTGAAAAAAAAAGAAGAAAAAAAAGAAAAGAATGATGAAAAGAAAGAAAAACTAAAAAAAAAATTAGAAAAAGAAGAACAACCAAAGAAAAGAATGAATATTTAGTGTTTATTTCATCGAGGCAATATGTTGAACGAGAATCTACGCTAACGTGTTTGGTTTTGGAAAACCCGTCGTTGTAGTTCGAAAGCGAAGGATTCGTGTTCAACAAATAAAATTTATACCGAAATTAAAATTCCGGGTCGAACACAGGGAGGCGAACGTTTGATTTAAAAACTTCGCGTTTCTTTTTATTTTGTCACAAAGAAATTCAATTTAAACTATCTAAGTATCTACAACAAATAAAAGAGAGAGGGAGTAAGAGAGAGAGAAAGAATACTATACATGGAAATCAAAATGAGATGTATAATAGACAAGGAATTTATCATAAAAGAGATCGTTCGTTACAACTAGAAAACATAAAACAATTACTCTAGAAAGCATTAAAAGAATGGAGGGAGAAATGTCCTCCTCGACGATCGCTCGGAGGACGAATAGACTACTCTAGAAAGCAGTAAATCTATACTAGAAAGCAGTAAAAAGAATAGGGAGAGAGAAATCCTCCTCGACGGTCGCTTGGAGGACGAGCCGGACGGGACGACGCCTGGACGAAGGAGAACGAAGCGGGACGAAGGAGGACGAAGCAGAAGAAGGGGAACGAAGCAGCACGCCGTCGTCGTCGCGGGATCCACTTCCGAAGGGGGACGAAAATTTGGACTTTATCTCGCGAGAAGCATCCCGGGTGTGGGACAAGCTTCTCTTGAGCTTTGGAGAGGTAGAGAGGAGAAGGAAGGGATGAAAATTTCGTATGGAGGGGGTCTCCTTTTATAGTTGCAAGGAGTGGGGGCAAAATGGACATTACATCTTCAAAATAATAAATAAGGGGTCTTTAGTGACGGATAAAACCGTCGCTAAAGCCCCGCCGTTGCCGTCGCCGCCGCGCCCACGCGCGCCCGCTCGGCTGGCCTGCGCGCGTAACGCATACGCACGTCCGCGTCGTCTCAGCCGTCCGATCGCGAGATCGGACGGCTTAGATCGCGTCCGCGCCCGCTGCGTAGCGCGCCCGCCCGCGTGCGATCGAGCGTCCACCAGAGCGTCCAATTGCGCGTCGGCGCTATCGGGCGCGCGCGGCCGTTGGATCTTCATCCGACGCTCGTGCGCGCCCGCTCGCCCGCGCCTTCGACCCCCTCACCGCGGCTCGAACCCGCGACCTCCGCTTCGCCCGCAGCTGCGTCGCCGCTGCGCTACGCGGGCGAAATGGTCGCGCGGACGTTTTTAAACGCGAGTGACCGCAGCCGTTGGATCGAGATCCAACGGCGGAGAGGAGACGGTGCGCGGTCTTCACAGGACTCCTGCGGCCGATTGGGCGGCTGGGATGGCGCCACGTGGCGCCATCTTGGCCGTCCATCTTCTGGAAGTTGTAGATGGTGCCACGGATGTCGGATTTACTCGATTTTTGTGTCGTTCGGTTGCGATCGTCGATCCGAATTCATCCGTGTGGTTGGATTTTCCATCTGAAGTGCGGATTTACACCATCCTGGCCCTTGATCTTCTAGGGTTCCCCGGTCTCTATCTGATGCTACGGATGCCTGATTAGGGCGATCTTGGAGTCGTTGAACTCCAATCGTCGCCCTGATCATATCCATACGGTTGGATCTTTGATCCGAGGCCCCGATAAAATATTTGCCCTATCCAAGCACATAAAAAGAGACAATTAACCTCCATTTTATTCAAACTACTCTAAATGCAAGATGATGCATGTAATGCAATATTTATATCATGAAATGCAATCCTATGCTTAAGAACATGCATAAATAGACATTTTAAGTAGTGTAAATGTGTTTACATCACAATACCACCAAATAAAATTAAGCTCCACCAAATATGGCCTTAACCTATTTTTCTTGTGTTTCTGACCGCCCGAATACTGGTTGAGAAATTTCGACTTAGTGTTAGGGTTATGAAAACTCAATTAAAGTGTTAATGCCTAGTGAGACCACCAAATACAGATCCTATGTTTGAATCTAGTGAAGTTGTGAGCAATACGAAAGAAAAGAAAAGGAAAAGAAAAAGAGTAAGAGAGAATTAATACAAAGGAATCAAAGAGAGCATAGTTTTTCTCGTCTTTCTCTGAGTTGAGTTACTTAGTAATCCGAGAATCTAGATTCTGTAGTACTAGTCTCTATGTAGCACCAAGTGAGAGTGAGCCACCAAATATATAATCTTAGCCCTCAAAGATTCTCTACCTAAGCCTAAAGCTGGGGTGGAATTCATAGAATATCTTGAATACCCCGAGGGAAGAAGTCCGCCTATTCCGCTAGAATTGTTACTAGGGATCAAGTACAGGCTTTAGAGGTATATTAGTTTTCACTCGAATCCGTTGCAAAATATACATAGCTACACTTTCACGATTGTCTGGATTTCTAGAGCATAGGATGAAAACAAAAAGGAGAAAAATCTCTACGCATACACTTGATAAAATAATCAGTCCCGTAGGGACCCATGCTATAAACAATTTAGTCTTGCATTTGCTAGGGGCTAGCAAGATTTAGGCATGGGGGTATGATTGCGCAGCAATCATAGGACATAATTGACCTAGATTAAGCTAGAACTTAGCATAAGTTAGGGTTATTCACACATACATACGCATTATCTGCATCTTTACTGCACTTCTTTAGCTATGCATGAAATAATGTTATAATGTGCTGATTAAGTGCATTATGTTGATTACAGGCAATAAACAGATCTGGAGCTGGATCTGGAGCAGGCTCTGAAGCTGAATCTGAAATAACGGGAGTTGTAGCAGAACTAGAGAAGAAGGATTAGTTTAGATATAGGAACAACAATGTAAGGGAGTTAAAGGTTTGCTATTCTATTAAGTAGGAATGAATAGTAAAATGTGAAGTGCTTAGGTCCATCCTAGCCCTAGGATAGCCTAGAGACCTCCCCAAGCCTTAGCCACCCTTAGATTAGGTCACAACACCCTAGGAAGCCTTAAAGCCCTAGTTCCAGCCCTTATCTGGATGTCCAGATAAGTTATAGGACGTCCAGGACACTTAGCCATCTCCCGCACACCTCAAACCCACTTCTACAGTGTTATTGGACGTCCAGACACTTTGTCAGACGTCCAATTTCTACAGAGTACCCAAAACAGAACCCTGATTTCCCCCTGACTCAAATTGGACGTCCAGAACTGAAGTCTGGACTTCTGATTTTTTAGTATAAGTCGTCTGATCCTATTATTGGACGTCTAAAGCTGGTCTCCAGTCCCTGTTTTGATATTCAAATCTTGATCTTAGATCTCTAGCTCCCTAGACCCAATCCCAACCCCATAGGAACCTAAATTAAGGTGTCCCACCCCTAGTACATCACCTCTAGACCTACTTAAGGACCCAATTAGGTCCTCACCAAACCCAATTGACTTAGATCAAGTCAATTACCTTCACCTAAGTCAATTGGACTCATTGAGTCCAATTGAGATAGATCTCAACCCACACAAGTTTAATTGGACTTGGTGAGAGTCCAATTGACCTAAACCCAACCTAATTGAGTTATTCCACTCTCAATTAGGTTCACACTCATTCAATTAAACTTAGGCTAAGTTTAATTGCATTTTCCCCTTAGCAATTAGGGTTTGTAACCCTAATTCAACACCTACGTCTACCCAAACCCCTTAGGACCTAACCTAAGCCACCTAGCCACATAGAGCACGACCACACACACACACACACACTTCTCTAGAATTATCTAGAGAGCTCTTGAGATGGCGCCACCTCTTGGTTGCCAAATTTAGCAACCAAGAGGAATTCAAATTGAGATCCACAATTCTTGGATCTCAAAGACCATCTCCACCCACATGTGGCTGGCCACTCTTGAACTCTCTCTAGAGAGTTCTACACCTCTCTAGAGAGAAGCCATTGGGTCAATAAAAATACCCCTTGGGTGGCCAAGCACCCCCATTCACTTCCTTGGCATTCATTCCACTTAGGCTAGCCACTCCCATCTCCACTCTACCTCCACTTGTTAAGCACCACCATGGAGGCCACCATCTCCATGCCAGGAAGCTGGATCAGCTCCCTAATCTCTCTCCAAGGGCCGGCCTAAGCTCCATTGGCCGCCCCTCCTTCTCTCAGCCACTCAAAGACCATCGAAGACCACCTCCGAATGCCCTTCCTTCTGCTAGATTAGTAGCTTAGCTCTTCGTATATTTACTGCTTTTATTTACTTCTTAGTAGTGTAGTCTTACTTCTCCCCCAATGATGCATGCGAAATCCCCCAATCGATTCGTGTATGCAATCATTTTCTGGTAGCTAGGTTTAATTTTTAAGCATTTATGTATAAGATTTCCTCCAGATTTCCTTGTGCAACAACTCTCCAATGGTGAATGAAATTGCATTTATATATATATGTCTCTCTATGTGTTTGAAATCACCGTGAGCTTAATAATTATCGTATTTGCATGATTCAAGTGCCTGTTCTTTAATTGTCTATATATTACACACCAGCATGTCGTTTCCTGAGGATATTGAAAATCTGACAATAGATGATTTCTCCATAACTAGTCACCACCTCACTAGAATCGTGCACACAGAAACTCACACGTTCACTTTCGTGATTTACTTGACGCATGCGCATGTGATCCGAGTTAATAATAGGAGCGGTGAAGTCTTAGTTAGGAGATTGGAAACTGGCGTGCATCTTTAAACAAAGTAGAATGGCTAAAGAAAAGATCAATTTCAAAAGTGAAAAAAACACCTCCCAGAGACGAACGACCGAGACTCAAAGTCTCGTTATTTTTTATAAAATAATATCTTTGTTGGATCGTACTTCGCGACTATACTATGACGCATTTCTTTCATATCAAATGCACGAGAACGCCTTCCAAAACTCCCCGTGGTGGGGGATATGTCTTCCTTGTCCTATCGTCTCTGTTATATAAGGAGAAAAAGAGAGAATGAAGGAGAGAGTCAGAGAAGGAAAAAGAATTATCAGAGAGAGAATATTCATGAGGGAGAGAGAGATTGGAGGAGAAAGAGAGGAAGATTTCTCTTTTTTTTCCTTTTCCTTTTTCTCTCTTTCCATTTGTCTTGGCATGGCTTCCAACTCTCTAAATGGAATGGAGAGATTATGGGTAGAGAAAGATACGTGAGGGAGGGAGAGAGAAATAAGGTTTGTTTTCTTTTTCTTTGTTTCTTTTTTTTGTGTGATTTCCAAACTCTCCCATGGTGAATTTCCTAATTAAGATAGAGTCCACTACTTCCCAAAATTGGAGATGGGAAGTGAAGAACGTTTTCCTTTGTGATAAATTAAATGTCTAGCATTCTAATTTGAGTCTGATTTCTTCCAATTGTCCCTTCCATAATGATGCAATGCATGAAATGATGATTTTTCCTCTTACATTATTTTGTTAATATAATAGATATTCTAAATTCACTTCTTATCTCAATGACCATGTACTTAGGCTCTAATTTTGTCCACTAAAGTGGACCTATCACGAACCGTCTGAAAGACTTGATTCACTTTCATTGCCTTAGTCTCATTTTTTCGTTTGAACCATTAGTTGATTCCTTATCTATTGACTCCATTAGAAAGTATATCTCCTTTCATTACTGTTTGGTGGTTCTGAAGGCCATTAAGATTTGGTGCCTTTGGAAAGATAGTATCTCCATCAATCTCCTCACTTGTATTAACCAGGCTTTAATGGTTCCATGCTCGTTGACTTCCTCGATCAAGGTCTCTACCATTTATGATTCTTGTGAACCTGATCAGTGTTTGCTCCTCTGGGATTACCTTTCTGCAACTTCGATCTTGAGTCCGACTCCTTGGAATATTGGGGGCAAATTTAATTGTGTTCTTCGGGCTTTTGAGAAATCTGGAGGTCTTCCTTTTTTCCAATCTCATGTGGATCCTTTCCTAGCTTGTATTCACCACCTGGCCCTCTTGGAGATGCCTTTGTCCAAATCTCAATTCTCATGTGTAATGGCCGATGTGGTAGTTCCTACATTTATCAGAATCTTGACCGTGTGCTTTTGAATTCGGATGCCTTGGCCTTGTTCT
Source organism: Thalassia testudinum (assembly GCA_037157565.1). Taxonomy (NCBI): domain Eukaryota; kingdom Viridiplantae; phylum Streptophyta; class Magnoliopsida; order Alismatales; family Hydrocharitaceae; genus Thalassia; species Thalassia testudinum. Next base: position 75,688,597 of record JAZHRO010000031.1, on the reverse strand, counting down.
TCTCAAGTTCTTATGCATCTAGAACAAACTCAGACGATGCTCCTATGATCTTACTTCACCTGCAAATCGGGTGTCACACCCTTATCCTTTCTGTTTCTAAAACATGTGGTTTGGAGACCATTCCTTCCTGCATTTGGTGCAAAATGTTTGGAATGATACCCAGGTTAATCAGGATCTGGATCCAATCTCTAGATTCTATACCAAGTTGTCTGCTCTTAAGAGGTTTCTGAAAGCATGGAACAGGTCGACTTTTGGGGATATTCATGATATTGTCAAAAATCTTGAGATTCACTATGAGGATATTGATTCTAGACTTGCTTCCCACTGGGATGACGACCTTACTGCTGAGCTCAGTGATACCCAAATTCAACTTGATGATGCACTTGCCAAGGTTAATGATTTTCTTCAGAAAGCTAAGATTGATTGGATTAAGGATGGGGAAAGGAACACTAAATTTTTCTACTCCACTATTAAGAAGAGATTTGCTAAGAGGAATAGATCATCTTTTTCTATTGTTGTCGGTGGTAGGTGTTGGAACACCACCTCTTCCAAAGACTCTAATTTTTTTAGGAATCTTCTTGCATCTGAATGTCCCTCGGGTCCCTTTTCATTGTTGGAGGTTGTTCCTCATATTCTTTCTGAGGACGATTCTAATCTTCTTATCCATGTCCCTAACTCAACTAAAATTTTCAACATGATTTCTAATATGCCTGCCAATTGTACCCCTAGTTGAATTGCAAATTTCGCTTAAAAGATGATGTGTCAGAACAATACATCGCAGAATTGTAAATCATAGTGGAAAAATCCCAGATCAAAAATATATCAATGAAAACTAATCATGGTGGATTAGGTCATATCCACAAGGAGGAACAAATGCAATAAATTCATGAATACTTTCTCATTATTTTAGCCCAATCATGTGCAGGATCCATACCTAAATCCAATGCGAAACTAGGCGAAAAGAAGAAGACTCACAATAACTTAAGAATGTGAGGGTTATGTGCACAATTTTCCTTCAATAAAATAACCCACAAATAACCCTCAATGACATGTAGTGTAATCATACTTTGAGACATTGGGTTTTCTCCTTTAGGTCGTGTGGGTGCTTGATGATATTTCATGCCTTCATAATGCAATGTAGAGAGAATTGGGTGCATGAGAAGGGAAAAGCCAGAAACACGAGGGCATGCACGCAAGAGTCACTCAAATAGATTAATTCATCAAATATTTCAATAGTTATTACATATTTGGTAAAAACAAATGGGGCATGTACTGTTGAAAAACAGGGGATGAACTCCCCTTATGCGCGCTCCTAGGAGGAAGCGCGGTCCACCGCACCATGCTCAGAGGACGTCGAGGATGCTGAGAGGAATTCGATGACGATCATTGCATGGCGAACAGAGGATAAAGCTCGTCGATCGGTGAGGAGGAGGCCACCGGTGGTGGGTTCTCCCGGCTGTGTGCGTGGGCTGTCATTGGTGACTCTGGTGTCATGGTCGTGGTCATGGCGTTGAGGCAAGCGCGAGAGAGTCGACGATATGAAGTTTCGTGGCCGAAGGTGGCGTCTACGTGGAGGAGATGGCTGGCGACTTTGGGTTCCTCTTTGGGGAAGATGAATAGTGAGTGGAAGGGGGAGCTTCTGTGGTGATCGTGTGTGGCTGCACGTGGCTAATGCCGCTGGCTCCTACACACGAGGTGGTCAACTACACACACATGAGGGCGGTGGGTGCGTGAAGGTGACCGGTCATGCTTACCACACGACTGTTCGTAGGCAGAGGTGGCACCTCTGTTGTAGGCGCGCAAAAATGCACAGCACCGGTGGTGGGCGGTGCTTGTGGTCGTGCAAGGGTGTTGACGTGCGCTTGGAGAGGGGTGAGACTGGCGGTGGGTGCGCTGCTGGAGGTGAGGCTGACAGTGAGGCGCTATCAAGTTGTTGTTGAGGAAGAAGGTGAATAGTGCACCGAGAAGGTGGCAATGCTATGGTGGAAGGAGGAAGAAGAGGAATTGAAGGGGAGCGTCTGATGTTGTTGGTGGCTGGTTCACGGTGATGGGAACGTCAGGCGGAGCACCGTGGTGGCTCTGCCGGTGCAGACGTGGGTGAGACGCGGTGGTGATCGTCACGGTCGCAATAAGGAGATGGAGCGTGGTGATGAACGTCGAGGCAGATCACGGTGGTGGTGTCGGCACTATCACCGCCGGCCACGATGGTGGTTCGCGGTGATGTAGTTGGGGATGCGCAATGGCAGAAAGTCATGGTCGCAGTCGTGAACGGCTCGTAGTGGTGGACGATGGCATGGTGATGTACTTTGTCGCAGCCTATGGAGAGGACGAAGCATGGTCTTGGGCGAGACGCGGTGGTGGTCTGGTGACGAGAGGATGTGGATAGGGGGGCTCTCCTCATGAGGGGGGAGATGGATCTCTTTTGTCCTCCATCCGGCCTCTAGAAAAAGAATGAGAGAGATAATTAGAGATTATATCAGGGAGAGAAGGAGGAAGAATAAGGAAGCACATACTAAGAGTGAATAATCAGAGAAATTAATGGAAAATGGGAATCCCATAAAATAAGAGGCGGCAAGTAATTTTGAGAGAAACATGTCTTCCTCTCAATTTGATTTCTTTCCAAAATAATTGATTCCCAAACCTTTCCTAATTTTTGTTGCTCATGTGAATATGGCATTCTAAGTTTGTGTCCTCAAATATTTCTGAAAAATATGTATCTGCAGTCAATCAACGAACATACGTATGCAAAGTATTTCCACAAAATTGCAAGAATGTGTAAATCCAAGCTTAATTAATTTCTCAATGTAATACACACTATACATTAAATTCCCATCCAAATAATAATGCACCTAGGTACTAAATTAGTCCACTAAAGTGAATCTATCACTAGTCCTAATGGATTTAATATTGAGTGTTATACTCACTTCTGGTACCCCATTAAGGACAAGTTAGTTCAGGCTATCTCCCATTTCTTCATCCATAATCACCCCTCATTCTTTTAAAAACACTTTCATCTCTCTAAAAAGACTTATTAGCCTTTGTAATGTCCTCTATAAAATTGTCTCTGGCATTGTGTCTAATAGACTATCTTCCCTCCTTCCCAAGCTCATTTCCCCTGAGCAAGTTGGGTTTGTCAAAGGATGATCTCTATTTGACCACATTGCAACTACTTTTGAGCTCACCCAACGTATTGATCGCAAGGTCTTTGGCTCTAATATTATCATCCAGCTTGATTTATAGAAGGCCCATGATAGAGTTGAGTGGGACATTTTCTAGCAAATCCTTCAGAAATTTGGTTTCTCCACCTCTGCTATCTCCCTTCTTAAGTCTCTTGTGGAGCATGAGGGGTCTTCTGTCCTCATTGATGGTATCTCTAGCTCATTCTTTCAAGTGTCTCGGGGTCTTCGCCAAGGTGACCCGACTTCTCCCTTGCTCTTTGACATTTTTATGGAGTCTTTCATTCGTGATATCAAAGAGCTTGCTTTTCAAAAGAAAATCATTCCCTTCTTTGTCAAGCGTGGCATCCTTCCTCCTGTTGGTTTGCTCTATGCTGATGATGTCGTCCTATTCTTGAATGGCAACTTACAAACAATCAATAATCTTTCTAAGTTGTCTTTTTCAGGACTTCTTAGGTCAGCATATTAGTCAAACCAAAAGTCATTGTTTTATTGGCAAACATTTTCCCTCTAGAAGGATCTCTCAGATCCTTCAACTTCTTGATATCCAGTTGGGATCCTTCCCCTTCCAATATTTGGGATGTCCTATTTTTCTTGGAAGAGCCAAACGTGCCTACTTCTCTCACATCATTGACAAAATCCAATCTAAACTTGCTAGTTGGAAAGCAAATCTTCTTTTGTTTGCATCCAAGTTGATTCTCATAAAACATGTTCTCTCCTCTATCCCAATTCATATCCTTTCTATCCTTGATGTTACAAACTCCATCCTCACAGAATTGGAATCTATTTTTGCTTCCTTCTTTTGGGGTGACACGGATATGGATAAACATCATCATTGGATCTCCCGGAAATAGATTGCTCAACCCCTAAAGTATAGTGGATTGGGGATCGACAATCTTAAACTCTTTGTGTCTACTTTCAAAATGAAGCAAGTTTGGAATATCTTCTCTAATTCCCCTTACTCCACCCTTATGTTACAATTGTATGGTAAGCCCCCCTGTCACTCGCACTCTTCCTTCGAGGATTAGGCTTCTTTGAGATACTTACTCTTCTATGAAACCGTTGATTCGATGGGAGGTTCATGAAGGTAATATTGATTTTTGGATGGATCTTTGGATCGAGGATGCTGCTCTGTGCAACTTTCTTCCTGATCATTCTCCCCTGGCCCCAACTCCTATCAACTCCCTCATTGATAATTTCCTTAACCACCCTCTCTCTAGTTATCTCCCACACCACATATGTACTAAAATATCCGAGGCCATACTTGACAACAACAAGGATATTCCCGTTTAGACTCCCAATCCTGCTGGTAACTTCACGGTTGCCACTGCTTATCAAAATTTCTTTAAGAATACCCCTGTTAATCTTACTGCTAAGGATTTGTGGAGTCTCAAGTTGCTTTTGAGATTGTCTATCCTCACTTGGAGGATTCTTCTTTCTAAACTTCCTACGGATGACAACATCATCAGGCTTGGACTTTTGCTTCCTTCCAAATGTTCATGTTGTCCTCACTCTCCTCAAATTGAAATAATTCCTCACCTATTCTTTAACAGCCAACTTGTCCAACTCATCTCCAAATGGACATTCTCTAAGAATGACATCCATCCTATTAGCCCCAACCTCTTCTTTCAAAAAATGCAATATCCTATCAACCATGGGAAGGGTCGCATTTACAAGGGTCTTATTTCCTTCATTTGGTTTAATGTCTGGACTATCAGGAACAAGTTTAGGAATGACCAGCTCACTATTAATAAAATCAATTCTTTTCTAGCTCACGGTTGGAAAAGATTTGAGATTGAGATTTGGCTTCGGAAAATGCATCCCTCTACTTTTGCGATGAACTAGATTCATCCTCCTAATGGGTTCAAAATTAATTCTGTTGTTCACCGGTGTGGCTCCTCCTTGTATCTGGGTTGGGTTTTGCGTAATCAACATGGAGATTTCATTAAAGGTGCCATTTGTAGGGTCCCTTCAATGCTTAAGGAGAAGGTGCTTATCATTTTGTTCCTTCATTCATGTGCAACTATTGATGGGACTACCTCGCTTCATTTGCAATCCAATTCCACTCTACTTCCACTACTATTGGGATTGAAAATTGCCTATTCCTTAGTCACTCAAGTAGGATTTCCGCTTTCTGATGGCAAGCAAGAACTAGATTTATTCCATGACGTATATCTCGCCTGCTGCCAATGCGCTTGTTTCATATTTTGCTACGTTGGCTACCGGAGATTGGAAAGTTTGCTTGAACCCCATGCAGCTCGCCCCTAGGGCTAAGGGCATTATCAGACTTAATCAACTCCAATTCCCTTATTTCATCTCCTCCTTTTGATGCTATTACTGTTTGTGTCTTTTCCTTGTTCTTAGCTTTATTTTGTAGTAGGCCATGATTGCACAGCAATCATGCAACCTAAATCACCTGAACTAAGCTAGATCCTAGCATAACCTAGAATTAATGCATTCATAGGCATCGTAATTTGCACAATAGCTAATTTATTAGTCATATAGATAATATCATCATTTTATGACCTAAAATCGTCTCAATTTTAGTCGCAGATGATTCGAAGCCACGGATGTTAGATTAGACCAGACAGATCTGATCAAAATGATGACGGGAGTCCAACACTTCCAAAATTGTCTCGATCAGACAACTAGGGCACCTTGTGCAGTTCATAAAAGAACGAAGATCATAAAGCCAAAGGACAAAGATATGAGCCTCAGATGAGGAATCTAACCACATGGATGAATCCAGATCAACACAAAAATCAACTCAATCTGAGGTCTACATCACCAGATACAAGGAAAAGAAGATGGACGACCATAACGGCGCCACATGGCGCCATCACAGTCGCTCCCTCACCACCGCCCCATCTAGGAAGGCCACCTCGCACGATGTGGGCCATTGGATCTTCATCCAATGGCCACGAGCGTGCCACTTTGCCCATCCAACCGAATAAGTATAAATAGAAACAAACAAGTATAACAGAATGTTCGTGCAGTGCGTTGGCTTACACACTCGCGCTGAAGTGCGTGACATGCATTCAGGCGGCGCTGTGCATAACTGACGGAATGCTCGCGCGAGTGCAATTGCACCATTGGATGGCGATCAGAGGGCAGAGGCACGACCATGTGGCACGATCAGAGCGTGTCGCAACCGGACGCGTGATCTCACATGTTTTGTGAAATCGGGAAGTTTCACATGCGTGTGAGCCGTCCGATCTCACGAATGGATGACTGATGATTAGGCATGGAAAAGAGGCAAGCGGGTGCTCAAGGAAAAGAGAGGAACTGTTGAGCGTGCGCAAGGTGCGAGCGAGGCCATCAGATCGCAATCTAAGGGACATGGGCACGTCACATGTTAGCTAGAGAAGCGATCCGTGCGATGGAGGCGAATTTGAAGGTGTTTTAAGGCCAGATCTGATCCGTTGATCTCCCAATCAACGAATCTGATCAAACAAGAGTTATTACACGAGATTAAGGGCTAAAATACCCTTTTTTCCCTACATAAAAGATATAAAAGAAGGCCCAGGGCCCCACAGTTGAAGTATCTCTCTAACATCAACTCCAGACATCTTCCACCTTCTCTGCAACTCTCCGTCCCTCTGCAACTCCGCTCTGACCTTCATCCCTACGCTCTAGATATGAGGTGCTGCTGCATCTCGCACAAGCATCCTATAAGCGGCGTCATCTCTCTGCCACTTTCTATGTCTCTCTCTCTCTATCTATCTCTCTATCTCTCTATTTAATTCTAGTAGCATTTTTTATTGTGAAAGCTCTGTTTAATTGCAATAAGATTTTAATCTTCTGAATGCATGATATCTAATTCATATACATACATATACATATATAAATAACTATTTAGAGCAAGTTCTATTGAAACGCTTCTGCGTAAATTGAGATTGCCTCCCTGCGAAAGACCTGGTACTCACCGGAGTTTTATAAATTTATTTGTCGACGTGTTTTCTCACTATACTACAACTAAATAATTTTCTAAAATATGATTTACACGCCGAATAAGTTGGCACCATTGCAAGGGAGGCAACATAAATTTTCGAAGGTTGTTTTTTGTGCAAATTTGAGATTTCTAACTTACTATTTTTGTTGATTTCATGTGTGTAGGAAAGCAAGGAAATCAGAACAAAACACGACAACGGGAATTGCGAGTTCGAACCTTAGGTAAGTACCCATAATTTAGATTAGTTAGATTTAGGATTTGCTTGAACCCTAAGATTAGTTGGAATTTGTTTTCTTATAAAAAAAAATTCTCTCTTGATTTTCGGGCTAAAATAAAGTTTTACTTTAAAAATTAAATTCCCGGAGATTCGTACGTCCAAAAATTCTTAAATTTTTACTGGACGTAGATTTAAAAGTCAGGAACAACATATCCAAATTTGCACAAATTTAAATTATAGAAAAATTTTAAAAATCCGTACTCTAGTCTGTTATCAATACGATTATTATTCCTATTTTTTGGAGTTCAAAATTTCATAGGAATTTTTATACAACTCCGATTCACTTGAAATTTATGGCACTGAATTTTGGAGATAATGAAGAATTTAGGAATAATCTGAAAAAATTATTTCTTGCAACTTTAATTACACGGATTATCCAATCACCAACTAGGGTTCAAAACATACTGTAAAACCCCAAGTACACTTTAGATCAGAAAAAATAAGAAAACGTGCATTAAAATTCTTGAAAAATATTTTAATAGAGTGCGTAGTTAGTGGTGAAATAGGACCAATTGATTGCATTACTTGGGTCATCCACTCATCTGATTTTAAACTTAAAAGAATCATCTAAAATTATCTTGCTTAGGGTTCCACATTAAGGATAGAGCACATCTACATTTACATATTTAAATAAAATCTATCAAACAAATTGGGATTTGCAAAACTCTTATGTGCCTCATCAAAACCTTAATTGAAAATATTAACTCAAGTGAACCCTAAAACGCATTAACACATGCATTCGAATCTTAAAATTCACCTCATCATAAAAGAATTGTTTGTGAACCTTTGCCTGAGCACTTCCCACATCTGAAATCAACTTTAAGGGCAAAGACCCCCCTAACGCCCATCATATTCCAAAAGCACATCAAACCCACACCTAAAATGAGTAGACGTGCCCTAAGTAGGACTAATAGACTTGGGAACCTAAAACTAGATTGGGCTAAGGTCAAGGCCTTATCTACTTGAACCCAATGGTGATAAGAAATGTCGATGCAATAACCACGTTAACCTTTAGTGGTGTCCCGCTGTTCGAGGTGTACTAAGGGGTCCCACCCTTCCAGCCAGCCAAATAATTCAAGGGTTAATCTAACCCAGTCGTGTTTTGGGGAGCCAGGATTAGGTCTAATTAGGTTTGACACTTAAAGGACCAGTTTGATTGCTTGCATTGAGCAGCCGGGGTTTTCTCTCATCTGTCTTCTCCTTCTCATCTACAGGCATTCTTCTGGTGCATGCAAGGTAGAAAGATCCCAAAATCCTGATTTGCTACCTAATGAGTCCATTTTAATGAACTATTGTTACGCCTAAGTACTTCAATTCTAACATAGTATGTTTGTTAATAATCACATAAAGTCATTAAATAAGTGCATGCATCATTACTTGAGTTTTTATCTATTTTATCGCATTTTATAACTTAGTATGTAATTATTTTATGTTTTATTGCAGAAATGATATTGGAAAGAACAAGGAGGGGGGGTAAAATTCCCCCAACAAACTGCCAGCCGCAACACCTCCCCACAAATATCTCATCCTCCAGCTGGCCTCAACACTTCCCTCAACAAATGCAAACGGTGTTGGCCATATTTAGAAAAGGATTTTGAAAATCCCTTGGGAGGCGGAAGAGAAGAGATATAGAGGAGAGGCAGAGGGGATTGGGGAGGATCATCCATCATCCACTGTGTGCACTGCGAACATCGAAGGCCGGATGCACTGTGCAACCAACGCGCACTGTACACAAATGCCCCCAAAGCCTACCTCGAGCACCCCCTTGCGCATCCTGCAGGCGCTGCACCCACCCCTGCTCTACTGCCAAGTGCCGCGCCACACCAACACCCTCCACCGCTACTGCTAGGCGGCCGCAGGCACTGCACCCTCTAGCGCTCTTGTGCACCTAGCGGCCTTGCGCAACCACCAGCGCTCCTAGCAACATCAAAGCCTTCCCCCACCACAGGCAGCAGCCTCGCACACTTGCACAGCACCATCACCGCGCCCCCTCCAACGCTCACACCGCCCTGCATCCAAAGCCCTCGCACGACCGTAGGCGCTGCCTCCACGCAAGCACCCAAGCCAGCAGCCGCCCGCACTCGCACTGCCTGCAGACGCCACAGCGCTCTCCAGCCCCCCCTCCAGCGCCTTCACACGCCCACACCGTGCCTTTCCAGCCTGCCAAACACCGCGCCATCGCCTTCCACCGCAAGCACCCACGACAACACCCCTGCGCGCACTCTGCAAGCGCAGGCCCACCGCGCACTTACGCCCTATGCAGGCGCACGCTTCCCTACACCCACACCAGCACCCTTTGCATGCCCTCCAGTGCCCTCATGCGCACATGCGACAGCAGCAACGGTGATAGCCCCCTGTAGCAAGCTCCGCCGCCGGCCATCCTCTACCTTCGGCCACCTCGGCCCACGTCGAGATCACCAACATGAAGCCCTGACTCTGACGCACCTTCCCCAAGATCCTCACAGCCAGCTGATCCACTTCACGCATGCAAGGAGGAGAGAGGAATTTTCCTCTGTTTTTGGTGAAATTAAAAATTACCATTTGTGCCATTGCCAAAAACCCTACTGCATTATTTAGTGGATTAATATATTTGAGTGAAATTGCATGCATGCCCTTACATGTTATAGTATTTCTTTCATGCACTTAACTTTTAATTGGTGATGTGATAAATGCATAAGATCTCATCCATACACTCACATGACCTAAAAGACAAAGCCCCATGTTTTGCAATACAACTATTTTACATGCCATTACAAGTTATTTCATGAAAGGAAAATTATATCCATATCCCTGCATTTCTAAATAATTATGTGTTCCTTCTTTTCGCCTTGTTCGCATCAGATTTGAACACGGATTGCGCACGTGATTGAATAAGTACAAAGGAAAAAAAAATATTTTGTGAACTTATTAATTTGTTCCTCCCTGTGGATACGACATCCCTTTTGTGGTTTAAATTCATATCTATGTTAATCTTTGATTGAGAGATTTCCATCACATTAATTACAACGATATATCCTTCTAGTGCTATCATAAATAAGTGAAATCTCTCTCTGTCAAATTGGCGCCATTGCTGGAGAGGCAACAGATGCAATAGATTCACGTTATTATTTTTTAATATTTTGAGTTGCGCAATTATCTGATCATTTTTTTTATTGTGTGAGGAATCTTACGAGGCGACGAGGCACAAGAGAGCAGCGACATCAATCATGAGCTAAGCCACACAAGGAAAAGACGTAGGAGACCTGGATCCCGATTTCACAAGGGATTCTCCGTCGTCACAAAATTTACTTCTGCCTTTTTGCCCTTGTAATTAGGGCTGAATATTTGGGGGTCTGTCCCCACATTCTTTAGCTACTACGGTTTACATTTTTCGCATGCATGATTCTATTTTCTGCTTGCTTGCCTTTAAAACCAACAAAAGAAAATATCGAGCTGCCTGTTTAGAAGTTGCATGCTATTAGGTGCATGCATTTAGGGGTGATTGAGCAGCATATTAGATCTTATTATTGCATTGCAAGCATATTAGCACGAAGATTGCTGGAGGCAGGTACACCATTCTAACTCTTGCATCCAGCTCCTGTTCACGCATTTGCATTCAAATTAAAATTTAAGACCACCAAGTTGTTTGAATTTACTAATTCAGTGGTCGCATAAATAAAAGTGGGACTGATAATCAGATTCAACCCTAAAATCAATTCACATTTGATCTGATTCTAAGGGACTTGTCTGTGATTTAAAAAAAAATTACAAAGATTTGCGATGTGTTGCACACTTTTGACACTAAGCACGCACATTAGGCACCACACTAAGGCTCTATCCCTTCAGGCTATAGGCACCAATCTCTTTATTGGTGCAAACCCTTCTATTGTGCTTTGTGGTGGTGGTGATACTATCTTTTGACCAAGTGTTTTGATACTTCACGGAGGGGGACACCCCTTAAAGGAACAAAAGGGTAGTTAAGGAGCACCGCATATGCATCGCCTCAAAGGAAGGGTTCGCCCTACTTGCATCCCTTTGTTCGTCCTTGGAGTAACTTCTCACTTGATCACCTGGGAGTATCATCCAAGCAAAGTACAGGTCCTAGGGCACTCGAAGGTTGAATTAAGGCACGTAATTGCAGTGAAAAACCTGTTTGGCCATTTATATCAACTAATTCGACCTCCGAAACAAAGAAGGTTAAGATTTCAAGTCATCACCCCTCTTATACCACTTACTTGGGAACGGAGGGAAAAGCCTTGACCTTTTGACTTATCGTTGGAGTGGAGGTTTCACTTACTTAATAAGAACCTGAATTGTGTTTGATATTGTATGCTTGGTAGACGCTCTCTTGAGGGTAGTCTAGTATTTGATCCTGAGCCCGAGAGAATTCTTAGGAGAGCTCACCTAGGAGAGAAGAGAGAAGGAATGGCTGATCAAGGAGAAAATCAACAAAGGACCCTAAGGGACTATTTTATTCCAACTAACCAACCTGCACAAGCACTAAGACGACAGGCAGGGGATAATCTGTAGGAGATCAAGAGCAGTACCATATCTTTATTGCCCTCCTTTTATGGTACTACTAGGGAGGACCCCTACCAGCATTTGGAGGAATTCACCGAGGTCTGTTCCACGGTGAAGCTCCAGGGCTTTACTAATGAAGCCTTGATGAGGACTCTATTTCTTTTCTCCCTAAAGGATAAGGCCAAGCACTGGAATCATACCCTCGATGCAAGGGTAAATGATTGGGCCACCCTTAAGGGAGAATTTTTGAAAAAGTATTTTCCTATGAGTAAAACCAACCATTATAAAAGAGAGATTATGGGTTTTACTCAACAGGAAGGGGAGAAATTTCATGAGACTTGGGAGCGCTTTAATGACCTTCTTAGGTTATGCCCCCACCATCAGGTGCCAAGATGGCAGTTGGTCGAAAGGTTCTATAACGGATTATCTGAAAGGCATAGGCAAACCATCGATGCAGCCTGTGCAGGAACCTTCATGACCAGAACTGAGGATGAAGCCTGGGCATTATTTGAAACATTAAGCAACAACTCCATACATCTGTCCTCTGCCTATCAAGAAAGAAAACCATCAATCTTGTAGAGGAAGATAGAGGCCCATGAAGCTGGGGCTTCTCAGGATTTGGCTTATTAGATTCAACTATTGAATAAAAACTTTGATAGGCTTTTAGCAAACCCCGGCATGAACTCGCAAGCAGCCTCTATCTTTCAGGCTTCAAGAGAATGCTCCATTTGCCAAAGCATAACGCACGCCACTGTGGAGTGCCATCAGGCAAATCAATTCCTTGAGTTGATTCAGGCTGACTTGAACGTGACCCAAGGTTTTCACCCCCTCGCAATAACCCTTATTCCAATACCTATAATCCAGGGTGGTGGAACCATCCAAACTTCTCTTGGAAGCAAGGTGATGCTTCTAACTCAGGGAATACAAGACCCTTACCTCCCCAACCCATATACCAACATTCTTATGAAAACCCTCCTCAGAATAAGCCCTCTGAGATGGATGAATTGAAGGCCATGATGAAAGCAATGCAAGAGCATCAGAATATGGTCATCCAATCTCAGAATAAGATGATTACTGATATGCAATCCCAAATTGGTCATCTTACTGAGGCAGTTAGGCAACGTGATCCAAGGAAGCTACCTAGTTCTTCTGAGGAGAACCCTAAGGGCAAGGGGGTTGTATTCAGGGAGCACGCCCAAGCAGTGGCCATGTTGAGGAGTGGAAAAAAGATTGACAAGCCTGATAACACTCCTATAGTTACATCTCAGAATTCCCCTTCCACACCTGATCCGACTTCCATCTCCACCAAGGAAGAGCCACACTGCTCTCCCTCACACAAAATCACCCACAATGAGGATGTTGTCCTTCCACCACCCCTTTCCCACCTTGACGACCCCTCTACCTAGAAGCCGAGGGTGCCCTATCCAGAGCGCCTATCTGTTCCTGGGGAATCTTCTGTTGGCTCGTCTGGAGCCAAGGATAGGATGAAAGAGATTATGGATACTTTTAGGCAAGTCTAAATTAACTTGCCTCTGTTGGAAGCTATTAAACAGATCTCATCCTATGCCAAGTTTCTGAAGGACCTGTGCACCCAAAAGTGTTGATCTAGGAAATAGGTCCAAACCAAGGTCACCCTGCCTGACCATGTTAGCTCGGTTCTCCAGCATAGAACACCCCCCAAAATAAAAGACCCAGGGCCCCCGTATATTTCAGTGGTTATAGGTAACCAACACATTGACGAGGCTCTGCTCGATCTGGGTGCGGTGGTGAACATTCTATCGAGCTCTGTCTACGACCTTTTGGGAGGAGGCAAGCTAAAGCCTAGTCCAGTAATCCTCCAGGTTGCAAACAGATCACTTAAGACACCACGGGGATTGTTGGAAGATGTCCTTGTGAGAGTGGAGGGTTTCTTCTTCCATATTGACTTTCTGGTGCTCGATACTGACCCATCAAATAAGCCCACAAAGCCGTCCATTATTCTAGGATGCCCCTTCTTGGCCACAGCCAATGCCTCTATAAACTGTAGATCTGGGGCACTTAAAATGGGCTTTGGGAACAAGAAGATCCAGTTGAATGTTTTTGATACTTACAAGCAATCCAGATTTGAAGATTATTCTCAGATTGAGGTAGTGGATGAAATAATTGAAGAGACTACTCTAGCACTCTAATGTAGAGATCCCCTTCAGAAGGTCATATCTAAGGACCATCCCTCGATTATTAAAGAAACTAAAAGGGAAATGCCCGAATTAGAAGAGTTGCTGGGGATACACACTGAGTCTCTGTCCCCACCCTGGACTGTGAAGGTAGCTCCGCTACCTGAGGTGGGGACATCTCAACTAAAATCCTCAATCCAAAAGGCTCCTGAGTTGGAGTTGAAATCCCTCCCGAGCACATTGAAATATGCTTTCCTTGGCCCTAATAACACGCTCCCTATTATTATCTCATATGCATTATCTGAATTGCGGGAGGGAGCTCTACTTGAGTGTTTACAAAGGCACAAGGAAGCAATTGCCTGGTCAATTGCTGATATTAAGGGTGTTGATCCCTCTCTTTGCATGCATCATATATGCACGGACGAGTCCATGAAGCCTTTCCGAGACATGCAGAGAAGGCTCGATCCAAATATGTGGGAGGTTGTTAAAAAGGAGATTCTAAAATGGCTGGATGCAGGGATTATCTATCCCATTTTAGATAATAAATGGGTCAGTCCTATTCATGTAGTTCCCAAAAAGGCAGGAATCACTGTGGAGGAGAATGATCAAGGAGAAATGGTGACTACTAGACCCTCAATTGGTTGGAGGGTCTGCATTGATTACCGCCGTTTGAACACGGCTACCCAGAAAGACCATTTCCCCTTACCATTTTTCGATCAAATTTTGGAATGATTCGCAGGGAACAAGTACTTTTGTTTCTTGACGGGTACTCTGGGTATAATCAGATAGCCATTTTTCCTGACAATCAGGAGTGTACCACCTTCACGAGTCCGTATGGCACATTTGCGTTCCGCCGAATGCCATTCGGGTTATGTAATGCTCCTGCCACTTTCCAATGTTGTATGATGGCTATCTTTTCTAATATGATCGATGAGTTCATTGAAATTTTCATGGATGACTTCTCCATTTATGGCTCGTCATTTGACCTATGCCTTTCGCACCTTGATAAAGTCTTAACCCATTGCGAAGAGGCAAAGCTGGTGCTTAGCTAGGAGAAAAGCCACTTTATGGTCCAGCAGGGCATTGTGTTAGGACATATAGTTTCCGAGAGAGGATTAGAGGTGGACACCGCAAAAATCGATTCCATCTCTAAGATTCCATTGCCCACCAATGTTCGTCAGGTTAGATCTTTCCTTGGCCATGCTGGATTTCATAGGCGCTTCATTAGAGATTTCAGTAAATCTCTAAGCCACTCTGCGACCTGTTAGTAAAGGATGACTCCTTCGATTTTGATGATAGATGTGGCGAGGCTTTCCAAGTTTTGAAGAAAGCCCTTATTACCGTGCCGATTCTCCAAGAACCAGATTGGACCCTCCCATTTGAGCTTATGTGCGATGCTTCTGATTTTGCAGTGGGAGCGATCTTAGGTCAAAGGGTTGATGGCAAACCTCATGTGCTGCATTATGCCAGTAAGACCCTTACAGATCCTCAGCAAAACTACACGATCACTGAAAAGGAACTACTTGTTGTAATATTTGCTTTGGAAAAGTTTTGGTCTTATCTTTTGGGATCCAAGGTTGTGTTGTTCACTGATCATTCTGCCCTAAAGCATCTTCTTGCTAAAAAGGACACCAAACCTCACCTAATTCATTGGATTCTGCTACTCCAGGAATTTGACCTGGAAATTAAAGACAAGAAAGGAGTTGAGAATGTGGTAGCAAATCATCTGTCTAGGATCCCTATTGAGGCATCAAACCCTGCTGGAGGCATTCAAGAGACTTTCCCTGATGAGTCTCTGATGGCCGTGGAAGCTAAAACTTCTTAGTTCGCTGACATAGTGAACTATCTGGTCACGGGCATTACCCCCAGTACTTGGGACAAGCAGAAGCGAGACAGGTTTCTTGCCAACGCTAAATTTTATCACTGGAAGGAACCTAAGCTTTTTAGAGTAGGCCCTGACCAGTTTTCTGTCGTTGCATCCCTGATGAAGAACAAAGAAGTGTTCTGAGTTTCTGCCATGACCTCCATTGTGGGGGACATTTTAGTGGGAAGAAGACTGCCCATAAGGTTCTTCAGTCTGGCTTTTGGTGGCCCACATTATTCTGAGATGCACATACATATGTGGGAGCATGTCTACGCTGCCAACAGACGGGAACCATTGGAAAAAGGGATGAGATGCCCCAACAACCTATCCTCCCTGTTGAGATCTTTGATATTTGGGGAATTGACTTCATGGGTCCCTTTCCAGTGTCCTTCGAATATGAATACATCCTTGTGGCTATAGACTATGTATCAAAATGGATAGAAGCCAAACCCACGCGAACCAATGACCATTCCGTGATCTTGGGCTTTGTTAAGGCTAATATCATTTCTCGGTACGGGTGCCCAAGGACAATCATAAGTGATGGAGGACCTCACTTCAAGAACATACACTTCACTAGACTACTCCAAAATTTGGGAGTCAACCACATGATAGCCACATCTTATCATCCCCAAGTGAGTGGACAAGTTGAAGTGTCTAATAGGGAGATTAAGCAAATTTTAGAAAAAACTGTCAAGCCCGATCGAAAGGATTGGTCTAAAAAACTAAATGATGCTCTTTGGGCCTATAGAACTGCGTATAAGACTCCCTTGGGCATGTCTCCTTTCCGTCTTGTCTACGAAAAAGCGTGCCACTTCCCGTTGAAATCCAACATAAAGCCTATTGGGCTATTAAAAACGTTAACTTGAATTTGGATAAAGCAGGAAAGGCACATATGTTAGAATTAAGTGAGCTTTAGGAGCTTCATAATGAAGCCTTTGAAACTTATCAAGCTTACAAGCAAAATACAAAAGTCTTCCATGATAAGCGCATCATTAGAAAAACTTTTGAGCCCAACCAGTGGGTCTGACTTTTCAATTCTAGACTTAAATTATCTCCTGGAAAGCTCAAGTCCCGCTGGGATGAGCCATACGTTGTCATCAATACTTTCCCTCATGGAGCTATAGAAATTCAGAACCCTACTTCAAGTGCGAGCTTTAAGGTAAATGGCCAGCGACTTAAAGCTTATATTACTCTTTCAGATGGCCAGGTTTTGGATGCACTTCGGCTTGAGGAGCCTTAGCTCCTCCCACTCTCCTGCTCAGGTGATATTCTTCTTTGTCTGCATTTTTCCAATGAGGACATTGTCAGTCTTAGGCATGGGGGAGTATAACCTGAGAATGTTTATGGCATTTATAAATATTTGTATACATATATGATAGCGAAATACGCGTGATTTGTAAAAGCGGGTTTTTAACGTCGTTGTAACACGCGAATCCGCTTTCGCTTTTAAATTTATATCCTAGATAGGGGAGTATCTAGGATCGTCCAAGGAGGCAAAAAAAATGCAAAATTAACCCTCTTTCTTACAGATAGATCTCAACTTTCTTTTTGACATTTTTCAATATGTAATTTTTTTTGTATTTTGAAAAGACGAGGGCAAACTGCAAATTGTAGCTAAAAGAACTAACACCTACAAATGATTAACTAAAATCTAAAAGATAGAAATATCTTCTTCCTAAGCTCACTCTAGGCAAGTGGAGGCCTAGGGTAATTAGGAAGAAGAGGTGAAACAAGTGCTAGAACCAAAACAAACAACTGCAATAAAAAGCTAAAAGAAGGCAATTTTGATTGAGTAGAATGAGTGTTCCTTTCAAAGACAAGTAGAGGAATGCTTCTACTAGAATTAAACAATCTAAAAGCAAGAAAAGAAACATAAATCCTCTTGTAACAATGGTGAAGAAGGTTGTCTTCTTTCTCCAAGCCTAGCTGCTCCTTGGCTTGAAAAGAGGGCTTCCTTCTCCTCCTTCCTTGAGAGCTCCTCCAAGGTGGAAGCTTCCACCTTCAATGCTCTCTCCAAGGGGTGGGCGTGCACCACCCTCAAGAACTCCTCCAAGGTGACGTGGACCACCTTCAAGATCTCCTCCAAGATCTTCCTTGCCTGGCTTCTCCTTTGGCTGGCGTGACCCAAGAGAGAAGGGAAGAGGGGAAGGCACCAAGGGGACAGAATATCCCCTTAATCTTCTTCTTCTTCTCTCTTGGACGTGGGCTTCTTGGTGGAATATGAGAGTGAAATTGCTAGCCAAGGATGGCTTGAATGGTGGTGGGTAGTGGTCTTTTTATAGGGTAGGATAGGGGGTTAAGGTGCCCCTTGAAATGGAGGGCTAGGATGGAAGAATGGAGGTGGTTGGTGATCCTATGGCTAAGGAGAGTTGGCGCCAACCCAAGAGGTGTTAAAGGGGGTAGTTATGGTGGTGTTGGTGTCTTTTGGTGGTGGAGAGACACCACCATGTTGGTGCCAACATGGGGTCTTCTAGAAGGGGGGTTAGGTGGATGGTGGAGATGGGTTCAAGGGGGATTGTGTGGTGGAGATGAGGGGAGATTTTGGAGGGAAAAGTGGCGCCATTAAGGGGTGGTTATGGGTAGTTTTTGGCACCACTTTTAGGTGTCTTTTGGAGGTGGTGGGTAGGTTAGGTTGGTGCCAAGTAGGTTAGCTTATGTGGAGCTTAGGTGGAGCTAGTTGGGTGGAGTTGGTAGGTGGGTTTTTGGGGTGGTACAAGCCAAGGAAGTTGGAGCATAGCTAAGCTAAGCTAAGCTAAGCTAAGCTAGCTTAGCTAATGGAGGAGTAGAGGAGAAGGTAATGGAGCTAGGGTTTAGAGGAAGGAGCTGAGGAGGAGAAGTCTGGAACTGAAATTTGGAGCTGGCTGCTGCTGAAGAGGCTAGCATGGAGCTATTCTAGCTGGCTTAGCTTGCTAGTTCTTTGCTAGCTACTAAGCCGAGCTAAGGTAAGCTAGCTTCTACCATAATGAGCTCAGGTGAGATGGGTCTGGTGCTCCCGGGGAGAATCAAGTTGGTTGAGGCAGCTAAGGTAGCTTAGCTCAACTGAGTTGAGCTAAGCTGAGTCCCCGGGAGCTGGACTTGAGCTTCCTGAGCTGGGATGAGTTCTTCTTCAGCTGGCTGGAGTAGAGTGGAGCTGGATGTAGCTGGATCTGAGCTGGGGTGAACTCCTGTCAACTTAGCTGAGCTAGCTAGAGCTCCCTATGGACTAGTGGGAGCTGAGATGAGCTAGACTCAGCTAAGTTGAGTTGGATCTAAGCTGACTTGAGCTAGGGTGAGCTAAGGTGAACTCTCTTGAGCTGCCATCCAGCTGAGATTAGCTGAATGGAGCTGGGATGAGCTAACCCTAGTTCAAGTAAGCTAGGTTCCAGCTGCGGTGAGCTGGATCAAGCTGAGGTGAGCTGGATCAAGCTGAGGTGAGCTGGATTAGGCTGAGTTCCAGCTAGTCTGGGCTTCTCCTTCACCATTTGCCTTCTTGAGTGCTAGGGTTTTAGGGATCTATATATCTGTATATCCCTAACACTCACAAAAACATATTAAAAAGACAATAAAAAATGCAATGCATGACTAACCTATTTTATGCCTAAATGCAACCCAAAAACCCGTTTGCGAAGTAAAACCTAAGAGCTAGGTTTGTTTTAATGCATAAGAATGATGATAAACTGGTGTTTATTGTTGGTGCTAGAGCACCACGATCATTTGTTTTGATGATAACAAAACACGTGTTATTTAACATTTGCAATTTGAGTCCTAGATTTCAGGTCAATTGCAAATGTGGACGTGTTTAGACGGAATTCGAGCTCGCATCCAGGACGGATTGGAGGAGCTTGACGGAAAACAGAGGAGGTTCGCGTGGAGCGACAGATTGAAGATAGAAGACAAGAAGAATAGGATAGATTCTTTTTAATCCTTTCATGTACTTTTATCTTTATTTTTCTTGCTCTTTATTTTCCTTAGAAATTATGTTAAAGAGCCTCAAAGAACCCTAACAGTAGTCCTAGGAACACCGGCACAACCCTAGGATACTTAGGTTTTCTGTAGAATACTTAGAAAACCAATATAGGGTTCAAACAGCACTTCCAGACGTCTAATTCCCAAATCAGACGTCTGATAAAGCATTTTAAGACGTCTGACTGTTGTTTCAGACGTCTGATAACTGTTAGGCTGGACATAGTTAGTTCTGTCTGATGAAATCAGACGTCCAGACCTTAGACCAGACGTCTTAGGAGACGTCTGATGACTTTGCCAGACGTCCAATTAGTGGACCGTTGGCTGGCTTAGAAAACACTCAAGATTATGACCGTTAGAGCCTTATCAGACGTCCATAGGACTTACCAGACGTCTGATACATGACCGTTTTGCCTCGGCTGACCCAAAATCTCTTCTCAGAGATTTTCTAGCCGTTGCAACGTTTGGAAATCAATTCCCACAGTAAAAGTAGGTTTCCAGACGTCCATACTTAGTTCCAGACGTCCTGTATGTCGTCTGATGGACTTGCACAAAAACCCTGTTTAGATCTGATTCAAGTCAGGGAGAAACCCGCATAGAATCAGACGTCTGACCTTGAAATCAGACGTCTTAAAGTGGCCTTCCAGACGTCTGATGCCAGAGTTAGACGTCTGATAACCCTGTCAAATGTAATCATTATCCTGATTTCGGCCTGATTCTCTTGGACTTTGTTCCCAACGGCTATAGAACCCTTTCTAAGCCTTCCAAAGCCTTCCTAAGGCCTCTATAAATAGAGGGGAGCCTTTGCAACACAAAACACATAAGAGACACTTAGAAATACACTTAGCTACACACTTTCACACTCTTGTGTCCAAGAAGTTCTTGCTCTCCAAGCTCAAGTTCTACATCTTGAGAGCATCAAACAGTTTGCGCGCCCACTCTCCCGCTGTTGTTCACGAGAGCTACGTAGCGCCATCGCGTGGCACACGCACCGCGTCATCGTCGACGCACTCCTTGCAAAGGGGAGTTTCCTATTTCCTATAGAAGCTAGGTTTAATTATTTTGTTGGCTCTATAGGACTATTGTTTATTTTATCTTTGTTATTTGGTTGGGTATTCGCTTTGCGAATTCCCGTCTCCTTCGTGGGACAAAATCCTTCTCGTGGAGAGAAGGGGTTGAGGAACGCTACCCTCGTACTTGTAGCATGGTTGTACTGAGGTTGAATCACCCTCGTTTAAAGTGATTCGTTTAGTGGATTTTGATCAACTAGGTTGATCGGAAAATCCTAACTCGAGAGGGTTAGGTGGTGGTTTTTACCCGGTTTGGGTTTCCACCTAAAAATTCCTATGTACATTTTGTGATTGCTTATTTTTGTGAGATTGCTTTTTATATTTTATTTCCGCATTTTTTTTGTTACGCTAATCTCACCCCCTCCTAGTACAAGGGTAGAACCTTCAATTGGTATCAGAGCAGGTCTCGCATTTTCGGCGTTACAAACCGGCGAGGATCTAAATATGGAGGGAAAAGCATTCGTGTGCACCGAAGGACACGACACCTCGCGACCACCATACTTTGCAGGTATAGATTTCATTTATTGGAAAAATCGTATGACTATGTGGTTGCAGGCCAACGACTTTCGGGTGTGGGAAAAATGTGAATCCGCATTTGTGATTCCCAAAAAACCCGCGGGAGGCTACTCGCAGGTGTAGATTCTAGAGCTCTCACTCAACGCAAAGGCCATGAATGCCTTGTATTGCGCATTGAGTCCAAAAGAATTCGAACGAATCCAAGAGTGCACCACCGCCCACGAGATATGGAGGAAGTTAGAAGACACTCATGAAGAGATGAGCTCGGAGGAAGAAGAAGAAAAGGAAGAAACCGCTTGCTTTGGTTTCATGGCCAGAGGAAGCAACAGCGACAGCGAAAGCGGAAGCGACGACTCCGACAATGAGGTAAATTTCGATTTACAAGAAGCTTTTAATGAACTATTTGAGATTAGTAAATCACTTAAAATAGAAAACAAAAGTATTAAAAAGAATCTTAGTTTTCTTAAAAGTGAAAATGATAGGTTAGAAAAATAACTTAAGGACATAGAAGCTAGTCCTAGAATTGATAACCTATTATTAGAAAATCAAGACCTCATCAATGAAAATAATAAATTGATTGAGGAAAATGTTAGTCTAAAAATAGAAATTTCTGATTTAAAGACTAAGTTGAATACTATAGAAAAAGAAATTGCATGTCTTAGGGAAAACTCTAACAAATTAATCAATAAAGTAGATAATTTTTATAGCCCTAAGATTGAGAAAGGATCTCCATCAAGGAGACCCGCTAACAGATCCGGATCCAAGCTCACTTGGATACCGAAGAAAAAATTAGAATCTTGTTTTGTAGGATTCAGGGATAACTACAATACACAGGACTGGACCTACAAACTCAAGGCTGGTCAACTCGAGTTAGGAGAACTAAGGAGTAGACCAAGGAGGAGAACAAGAAGACCGACGAGACGGCGAACAAACGACGGACCCGCCGCACGTCGACCGCCAGATTGGAGGCCGGCGCCAATGCCCGGGCCTCCAAGCTACGGATGGGAGCCCCATCCGATGTGGCATCCACCACCACCATTCGGGCCATTTTATTGGCCATGGTAGGTGAGGTAAAACCCTTTACCCTATCTTTTTATCAGTAGCATTTAGATAGGGGGAGTTAAAAATTTTATGAGCTAATTGTCAATTTTTAAGGGGGAGAAATAAGGTAGCTAAATTTCCTTTAGTAAGGGGGAGAAAAATAATAGCTATCTTGTTGTTACAAAAAGGGGAGAATATTACCTTTGTTAAAATAAATTCATAGAAGAGCATGTTTTAAGGGGGAGTTATAGGAAATTTAAAATCAAACCTTTTTGATAATGTCAAAAAGGGGGAGGATTTTTTGCATTATTATTTACGGTTTTGTCATCATCAAAAAGGGGGAGATTGTTGATGCTAGAGCACCACGATCATTTGTTTTGATGATAACAAAACACGTGTTATTTAACATTTGCAATTTGAGTCCTAGATTTCAGGTCAATTGCAAATGTGGACGTGTTTAGACGGAGTTCGAGCTCGCATCCAGGACGGATTGGAGGAGCTTGACGGAAAACAGAGGAGGTTCGCGTGGAGCGACAGATTGAAGATAGAAGACAAGAAGAATATGATAGATTCTTTTTAATCCTTTCATGTACTTTTATCTTTATTTTTCTTGCTCTTTATTTTCCTTAGAAATTATGTTAAAGAGCCTCAAAGAACCCTAACAGTAGTCCTAGGAACACCGGCACAACCCTAGGATACTTAGGTTTTCTGTAGAATACTTAGAAAACCAATATAGGGTTCAAACAGCACTTCCAGACGTCTAATTCCCAAATCAGACGTCTGATAAAGCATTTTAAGACGTCTGACTGTTGTTTCAGACGTCTGATAACTGTTAGGCTGGACATAGTTAGTTCTGTCTGATGAAATCAGACGTCCAGACCTTAGACCAGACGTCTTAGGAGACGTCTGATGACTTTGCCAGACGTCCAATTAGTGGACCGTTGGCTGGCTTAGAAAACACTCAAGATTATGACCGTTAGAGCCTTATCAGACGTCCATAGGACTTACCAGACGTCTGATACATGACCGTTTTGCCTCGGCTGACCCAAAATCTCTTCTCAGAGATTTTCTAGCCGTTGCAACGTTTGGAAATCAATTCCCACAGTAAAAGTAGGTTTCCAGACGTCCATACTTAGTTCCAGACGTCCTGTATGTCGTCTGATGGACTTGCACAAAAACCCTGTTTAGATCTGATTCAAGTCAGGGAGAAACCCGCATAGAATCAGACGTCTGACCTTGAAATCAGACGTCTTAAAGTGGCCTTCCAGACGTCTGATGCCAGAGTTAGACGTCTGATAACCCTGTCAAATGTAATCATTATCCTGATTTCGGCCTGATTCTCTTGGACTTTGTTCCCAACGGCTATAGAACCCTTTCTAAGCCTTCCAAAGCCTTCCTAAGGCCTCTATAAATAGAGGGGAGCCTTTGCAACACAAAACACATAAGAGACACTTAGAAATACACTTAGCTACACACTTTCACACTCTTGTGTCCAAGAAGTTCTTGCTCTCCAAGCTCAAGTTCTACATCTTGAGAGCATCAAACAGTTTGCGCGCCCACTCTCCCGCTGTTGTTCACGAGAGCTACGTAGCGCCATCGCGTGGCACACGCACCGCGTCATCGTCGACGCACTCCTTGCAAAGGGGAGTTTCCTATTTCCTATAGAAGCTAGGTTTAATTATTTTGTTGGCTCTATAGGACTATTGTTTATTTTATCTTTGTTATTTGGTTGGGTATTCGCTTTGCGAATTCCCGTCTCCTTCGTGGGACAAAATCCTTCTCGTGGAGAGAAGGGGTTGAGGAACGCTACCCTCGTACTTGTAGCATGGTTGTACTGAGGTTGAATCACCCTCGTTTAAAGTGATTCGTTTAGTGGATTTTGATCAACTAGGTTGATCGGAAAATCCTAACTCGAGAGGGTTAGGTGGTGGTTTTTACCCGGTTTGGGTTTCCACCTAAAAATTCCTATGTACATTTTGTGATTGCTTATTTTTGTGAGATTGCTTTTTATATTTTATTTCCGCATTTTTTTTGTTACGCTAATCTCACCCCCTCCTAGTACAAGGGTAGAACCTTCAATTGGTATCAGAGCAGGTCTCGCATTTTCGGCGTTACAAACCGGCGAGGATCTAAATATGGAGGGAAAAGCATTCGTGTGCACCGAAGGACACGACACCTCGCGACCACCATACTTTGCAGGTATAGATTTCATTTATTGGAAAAATCGTATGACTATGTGGTTGCAGGCCAACGACTTTCGGGTGTGGGAAAAATGTGAATCCGCATTTGTGATTCCCAAAAAACCCGCGGGAGGCTACTCGCAGGTGTAGATTCTAGAGCTCTCACTCAACGCAAAGGCCATGAATGCCTTGTATTGCGCATTGAGTCCAAAAGAATTCGAACGAATCCAAGAGTGCACCACCGCCCACGAGATATGGAGGAAGTTAGAAGACACTCATGAAGAGATGAGCTCGGAGGAAGAAGAAGAAAAGGAAGAAACCGCTTGCTTTGGTTTCATGGCCAGAGGAAGCAACAGCGACAGCGAAAGCGGAAGCGACGACTCCGACAATGAGGTAAATTTCGATTTACAAGAAGCTTTTAATGAACTATTTGAGATTAGTAAATCACTTAAAATAGAAAACAAAAGTATTAAAAAGAATCTTAGTTTTCTTAAAAGTGAAAATGATAGGTTAGAAAAATAACTTAAGGACATAGAAGCTAGTCCTAGAATTGATAACCTATTATTAGAAAATCAAGACCTCATCAATGAAAATAATAAATTGATTGAGGAAAATGTTAGTCTAAAAATAGAAATTTCTGATTTAAAGACTAAGTTGAATACTATAGAAAAAGAAATTGCATGTCTTAGGGAAAACTCTAACAAATTAATCAATAAAGTAGATAATTTTTATAGCCCTAAGATTGAGAAAGGATCTCCATCAAGGAGACCCGCTAACAGATCCGGATCCAAGCTCACTTGGATACCGAAGAAAAAATTAGAATCTTGTTTTGTAGGATTCAGGGATAACTACAATACACAGGACTGGACCTACAAACTCAAGGCTGGTCAACTCGAGTTAGGAGAACTAAGGAGTAGACCAAGGAGGAGAACAAGAAGACCGACGAGACGGCGAACAAACGACGGACCCGCCGCACGTCGACCGCCAGATTGGAGGCCGGCGCCAATGCCCGGGCCTCCAAGCTACGGATGGGAGCCCCATCCGATGTGGCATCCACCACCACCATTCGGGCCATTTTATTGGCCATGGTAGGTGAGGTAAAACCCTTTACCCTATCTTTTTATCAGTAGCATTTAGATAGGGGGAGTTAAAAATTTTATGAGCTAATTGTCAATTTTTAAGGGGGAGAAATAAGGTAGCTAAATTTCCTTTAGTAAGGGGGAGAAAAATAATAGCTATCTTGTTGTTACAAAAAGGGGAGAATATTACCTTTGTTAAAATAAATTCATAGAAGAGCATGTTTTAAGGGGGAGTTATAGGAAATTTAAAATCAAACCTTTTTGATAATGTCAAAAAGGGGGAGGATTTTTTGCATTATTATTTACGGTTTTGTCATCATCAAAAAGGGGGAGATTGTTGATGCTAGAGCACCACGATCATTTGTTTTGATGATAACAAAACACGTGTTATTTAACATTTGCAATTTGAGTCCTAGATTTCAGGTCAATTGCAAATGTGGACGTGTTTAGACGGAGTTCGAGCTCGCATCCAGGACGGATTGGAGGAGCTTGACGGAAAACAGAGGAGGTTCGCGTGGAGCGACAGATTGAAGATAGAAGACAAGAAGAATATGATAGATTCTTTTTAATCCTTTCATGTACTTTTATCTTTATTTTTCTTGCTCTTTATTTTCCTTAGAAATTATGTTAAAGAGCCTCAAAGAACCCTAACAGTAGTCCTAGGAACACCGGCACAACCCTAGGATACTTAGGTTTTCTGTAGAATACTTAGAAAACCAATATAGGGTTCAAACAGCACTTCCAGACGTCTAATTCCCAAATCAGACGTCTGATAAAGCATTTTAAGACGTCTGACTGTTGTTTCAGACGTCTGATAACTGTTAGGCTGGACATAGTTAGTTCTGTCTGATGAAATCAGACGTCCAGACCTTAGACCAGACGTCTTAGGAGACGTCTGATGACTTTGCCAGACGTCCAATTAGTGGACCGTTGGCTGGCTTAGAAAACACTCAAGATTATGACCGTTAGAGCCTTATCAGACGTCCATAGGACTTACCAGACGTCTGATACATGACCGTTTTGCCTCGGCTGACCCAAAATCTCTTCTCAGAGATTTTCTAGCCGTTGCAACGTTTGGAAATCAATTCCCACAGTAAAAGTAGGTTTCCAGACGTCCATACTTAGTTCCAGACGTCCTGTATGTCGTCTGATGGACTTGCACAAAAACCCTGTTTAGATCTGATTCAAGTCAGGGAGAAACCCGCATAGAATCAGACGTCTGACCTTGAAATCAGACGTCTTAAAGTGGCCTTCCAGACGTCTGATGCCAGAGTTAGACGTCTGATAACCCTGTCAAATGTAATCATTATCCTGATTTCGGCCTGATTCTCTTGGACTTTGTTCCCAACGGCTATAGAACCCTTTCTAAGCCTTCCAAAGCCTTCCTAAGGCCTCTATAAATAGAGGGGAGCCTTTGCAACACAAGACACATAAGAGACACTTAGAAATACACTTAGCTACACACTTTCACACTCTTGTGTCCAAGAAGTTCTTGCTCTCCAAGCTCAAGTTCTACATCTTGAGAGCATCAAACAGTTTGCGCACCCACTCTCCCGCTGTTGTTCACGAGAGCTACGTAGCGCCATCGCGTGGCAAACGCACCGCGTCATCGTCGACGCACTCCTTGCAAAGGGGAGTTTCCTATTTCCTATAGAAGCTAGGTTTAATTATTTTGTTGGCTCTATAGGACTATTGTTTATTTTATCTTTGTTATTTGGTTGGGTATTCGCTTTGCGAATTCCCGTCTCCTTCGTGGGACAAAATCCTTCTCATGGAGAGAAGGGGTTGAGGAACGCTACCCTCGTACTTGTAGCGTGGTTGTACTGAGGTTGAATCACCCTCGTTTAAAGTGATTCGTTTAGTGGATTTTGATCAACTAGGTTGATCGGAAAATCCTAACTCGAGAGGGTTAGGTGGTGGTTTTTACCCGGTTTGGGTTTCCACCTAAAAATTCCTGTGTACATTTTGTGATTGCTTATTTTTGTGAGATTGCTTTTTATATTTTATTTCCGCATTTTTTTTGTTACGCTAATCTCACCCCCTCCTAGTACAAGGGTAGAAACTTCATTTATCAATATATATATAACTCTCTTATTTTCTTGAGCTGAATGGGTTGGTCTCTAGCAAAATACCTTTGTCATTAGAGGATTTTCTTCTTGAATTATTTCTTAAGTTTAGAATCCAGTACATTTATTTC
This sequence comes from Thalassia testudinum, assembly GCA_037157565.1. Classification (NCBI taxonomy): domain Eukaryota; kingdom Viridiplantae; phylum Streptophyta; class Magnoliopsida; order Alismatales; family Hydrocharitaceae; genus Thalassia; species Thalassia testudinum. The sequence continues at coordinate 75,660,650 of JAZHRO010000031.1, read as the reverse complement.
ACGCGCACGTAGACTGGGTAATGGATCTTTGAAGAAAACCAGCAAGCTTTTGTAGTCTACTGAACCCTTGGACAGTTAATAGGGAATCAAGCATACTATCTTCTAGTAGATCCACCCCATATTTGTGAGATGAAAGTAGAGAGATTACTGGTGCGCTAAGTCTAGTGCAAGGACTCTTAAGTTTTGGACAATTAGATGATGATACTTCAAAGTTAGGCATAGTTTTGCTCTCTGTTCCTGTGTGTGTACTTTGTGTGAATTCCTGAGAGTCACCAAATAAGGCAGATACATAGAGATTGAGTCTTAATAAAGCTATAACTATGGTGGATGGTTACGACCGTCCTTCATAGAGTCCTCGGCTGAAGGAGGGTAATAGTGTCAAAGGTCAGAAATACGCTTGTCCCATCCATTCCTTCCTGGTGCCGAGAATAGGCATTTCCACCAAATAAGCTACACAATATTCTCTTGACCATCATCATCCCTAATAATGCCTCATAAATAAAAGTCTGTGTCGTGTTATGTTAATAAAAAAAACAAAGAGAGAGAAAAGAAAAGAAGAAGAAAAAGAAGAAACAGAAAGAAAAAAAAGAAGAAAAAGTTATATTACAAAAAAAAAAGGAAAATAAAAGAAGAAAAGAGAGAAAAAAAAGAAAAGAGTCCAGGGTTATTGATAACGGCATTGTGACTAGGTTTTGTTGTTTTGTTATAAAAATTACGTTGTAGTACAGATAGTCAGTGCCATTATTACAATTTTTACTTGGAAATGAAAGTTCTCCCGAGGTTGAACTCAGGGAGCAAGTTGTATTCTAGAGGTACGAAGTTTCTATTACAAAAAATAAAGAGAGAGAGAGAGAGAGATTTGTCTTGTTGGCTTCTTCTTCTCTTCTTTCTCGTCTTTGTCTTCTTTTCTCTTCTCTTTGAGTCTTCAGTTTTCTTCCTTCTTCTTATTCTTGCTCTGTTCTTTTCTTGTTTTCTTCTTGCCTTCTCTTCTGTTCTTCTTCTTTCTTCTCTTTCTTTTTCTTCTTGTTCTTCTTTCTGTCCGTCTCTTTCTATTTCTTCACCTTCTTCTTTGCCTTCAGAGCGTCGTCTGATTTTTCAATCAGACGACTTAAGTAGCTGCTGCTACAGTGCGTCTTTTCTTCTTCTTTCCTCTGTGGCTTTCTTCTTCTTCTTCTTCTCGCAGTCCTTCTTCTTCCTGCCTTCTCTTCTTCTTCACCTGTGCCTGCACACTCAAAGTTCAATTAGAGGGCAAAACCTACTCTACCATCCCCCGCGTCTCTCTCTCTCAGAATTCACTCATAGGATAGCTCTCCCAGAGCTGCCGGATAGTCGGGTACGCGGGTCGCGCCCGGGTCCAGGCCCACCAGCGTGCGGTGGTGGGCGAGGAGTGCAGGACGGGCAAACGGGTCTGGCCAGGTCCGCGGGGCGTGGTCGCGGACGAGGCCAGCTCGAGCGAGTGAGAGGGACCTCACCCCGTGCTCAGGAGGCAAAGAGCCTAAGGCACTTTTTGCCTTTATGCGGGCGTGGGCCTCTCAAAAGTTCCGAGGTGGGACTAAATGTCCCACCCCAATTGGGCACCCGCAGCTGAGGGAGCTGCAGGCAGATGCAGCAACTGCGGGGCTTTCTCCCCAACTGCAGGCCTGGGCGACTGCGTGGCTGCGAACCGCGCGTCCTGGCGAGTCGAACCTGGGCAAAGTGCGCCTGCAGCTGCAGGTTGAAGGAGCTTCACCGGCTCAGCAATGGCGACGGAGGGCGAGCAACCTGTCCACAGAAGAACGGCCTCTCAGCCTAATCAGACAAGCGGAGAACCTTCGCCGTGGCACAGCGAAGGCGGTGTGGGGTCTGGCAAGCCATGGGGCAGAGTGTAGGGGCTGCCCTAGGTCAAACTGTAGCGCGGGAAATGGGTTTGTTCGGGGGGTCTGCAGGTGGCAAGTGGCGAGAATTGGAAGGGCGGAAGTTGATCAGGGTGAGGAGGCAGAGGTTCTGTGAGGGTCGGCGAGTCGTGTGGGGTGGTGGAATGACGGGAGCGAGTCGCCGGAGTTTGGCCGAAGATGGGGAAGGTGAGGGCGATTAGGCGTGGTCGAGGGGTGGTTATGCAAATTACAGCAAGGAAAAGAAAGAGGGGAGGAAGAGGAAAGATTGTACCTACTCGGAGGGACGAGGGGGGGGGGGCCGGAGCAGGGCGACAGTCGTATCGACTGTCACCGGAGAAGAAGGTGCCCAGAGAGAGAGGGCGGCGGCGAGGAGAGAGCGGGAGAGCGCGACGCGGGAAGAGCAGGTGAAGGCAGCTCTGCTGCTAGGAGTGCGGCAGAGCGACGAGGAGGAGGAGGAAAAATCGCCGGAGCAAGGGGGCCTCTGTCAGAGTGGGAAGAGAGGAAAGGGGGGGGGATTTCTCCGTCAGAACCGAGCTCCAGAGAGCGGCAGAGCGTCGGGGGTTTTTATAGAGGCAGAAATAGAGAGGAGGGCGGAGGGAGACGACATGCCTCCCTCGCCGGAGGACACCGGAGATGGAGACCCATACCCTCTATGCGTTCGCACGGGCGGTATGGGCAATTACAGTGATCAGGGGGGTGTTCCTGCGACGATTGACGTCGCAGGGAACCCCTGGTTGACTTGGCAGGGGGTCCCCCTCACCCTGCGCGGCGCCATGCCTCGCGCAAGGTCGCCGGAGCATGGTGCTGCTCAGGGTTTTGCAGGGAGGACCCAAATGCAAAGAACGATGAAGAGTTAGGGGCCAAAATGCGAGGGTTTCAAAAGTTGAGGGCCAAAAAGTAAAGTTGGTCAAGAAGGTTTTTTCTTAGGCTCAAGTTTTTATACATGAATAATTAGGGCCTAAGGATTCTGATGGTGAATTTTATTTCTATATTAAACCTTGTTTGACCGGTCAATTTACGTGAAAATCCAAATCAAGTTATTAATTGGGCATGGTTCTCAATGTAGGTCAAAATGGGTTCCTAAGGCCAAATTGGAGGTTCTAAACCCTAGAAATTATTTTTATATGAATTTTAGAGGGTTTATTCGATTTTTTCTTTGCCTCGAACCTCGTGAATTGAAGTGGGTTTGTTTTTAGGGTTACAGGATGTCATTTAATTCCTTGGAGTTGCTGTAGCCCTCTTTGAGTCATCTCATCCCACTTTTCTTCTTATTAGGTTATTTTGACCAATGTTTGGACCCTGAGTTACCCTGTTTTCAGATTGAATTGGTGAAATTGCATTTTTACCCCTTAGTTTTTGTTTTCTTCTTAAACTCAGAATTCTCTGAGTTAAGCCTTTCCTTGAGTTATGTAGGAGCTTTTATCCTTTGTATTAGGTCAAAATGAGCTAGTTATGGCTCATGATGAGGTTCTCATCAGTTATCGTGTAACATTGTTTCTGAGGCAACAAAAATACTTATCGCATTCCACCAAATATGACCCATACCTACCTTTCAGTATTTCTGATCGCCCGAATTCTAGTTGAGGACTCTAACTTAGTTGTAGAGTTATTAGGACTTTAATTGAAGTGTGGGTGTCATGTGAGGCCACTAAACAATGAGTACAATTACTAAATCTGGCGAGATTTATGATCTCAGAAAGAAAAGAGTGAGAGCCCAGGAACATCAAGAGAGCACAGTTGTGCTCCTAGTTGACTTTTCTAATAGTCTAAAGATCTAGAGTCTATAGTACCAGATTACATGTAGCACCAGATGAGTGTGTGCCATCAAATACAAATCCATTCAACTCGATATCTCCTACCTAAGCCAAAAGCCGGGATCAAATTACAGATTATCTTTTGCTTTATCCCTAAGGGAAGTAATTGCCTATCCTGACAAAAATATTTACCAAGGGTGAAGTACGAACTCCCAATGCGAATTAACTTTTCACGTGGATCTGTTACCTAGGCATCATCACTTCACATTTGTCTGGATCTCTAAAGTTTTGAAATAAGAAAAGAAGAAATCTTCTGATTATTTCTATTATTTTTCATTTTTGCTAGGGACTAGAAAATCTTAGGTATGGGGGTATTTGATGAGTCCATTTTAATGGACTATTGTTACGCCTAAGTACTTCAATTCTAACATAGTATGTTTATTAATAATCACATTAGGTCATTAAATAAGTGCATGCATCATTACTTGAGTTTTTATCTATTTTATCGCATTTTATAACTTAGTATGTAATTATTTTATGTTTTGTTGCATGAATGATATTGGAAAGAACAAGGAGGGGGGGTAAAATTCCTCCAACAAACGGCCAACCGCAACACCTCCTTACAAATATCTCATCCTCCGACCGACCTCGACACTTCCCTCAACAAATGCAAACGGTGTTGGCCATATTTAGAAAAGGATTTTGAAAATCCCTTGGGAGGCAGAAGAGAAGAGATATAGAGGAGAGGCGGAGGGGATTGGGGAGGATCATCCATCATCCACTACGTGCACTGCGAACAACGAAGGCCGCATGCACTGTGCAACCAGCGCGCATTGTGCACAAATGCCCCCACAACCTGCCTCGCACGCCCCCTTGCGCATCCTGTAGGCATCGTACCCATCCCCGCTCTACTGCCAAGCGTCGCGCCACGCCAACACCCTCCACCGCTACTGCCAGGCGGCCGCAAGCACTGTACCCTCCAGTGCTCTTGCGCACCCAGTGGCCTTGCGCAGCCACCAGCGCTCCTAGCAACATCAGAGCCTTCCCCTACCGCAGGCAGCAGCCTCGCGCACCCGCACAGCACCAACACAGCACCCCCTCCAGCGCTCACACCGCCCTACATCCAGAGCCCTCGCGCGACCGCAGGCGTTGCCTCCACACAGGTGCCCAAGCTAGCAACCGCCCGCACCCGCACTTCCTGCAGACACCACAGCGCCCACTCCAGCGCTCGCCAGCGCCCACTCCAGCGCTCGCCAACTCCCCCTCCAATGCCTTCGCGCGCCCACGCTATGCCTTTCCACCCTGCCAAACACCGTGCCATCGCCTTCCATCGCAAGCGCACGCGATAGCACCCTTGCATGCCCTTTGTAGGCGCAGGCCCACCGCGCACTTACACCCTCTGCAGGCACATGCTTCCCTTCACCCGCACCAACACCCTTTGAGTGCCCTCGTGCACACGCACGACAGCAGTAGTGGCGACAGCCCCCTGCAGCAGGCTTCACCGCCGACCATCCTCTGCCTCCGGCCACCTTAGCCCACGTCGGGGTCACCAACGTGAAGCCCTCACTCTGACGCACCTTCCCCAAGATCCTCGTAGCCAGCCGAGCCGCTTCACACGTGCAAGGAGGAGAGAGGAATTTTCCTCTGTTTTTGGTGAAATTAAAAATTACCATTTGTGCCATTGCCAAAATCCCTACTGCATTATTTAGTGGATTAATATATTTGAGTGAAATTGCATGCATGCCCTTACATGTTATAGTATTTCTTTCATGCACTTAACTTTTAACTGGTGATGTGATAAATGCATAAGATCTCATCCATACACTCACATGACCTAAAAGAGAAAGCCCCATGTTTTGAAATACAACTATTTTACATGCCATTACAAGTTATTTCATGAAAGGAAAATTATATCCATATCCCTGCATTTCTAAATAATTACATGTTCCTTCTTTTTGCCTTGTTTCGCATCAGATTTGAATATGGATTGCGCACGTGATTGAATAAGTACAGAGGAAAAAAAAATATTTTGTGAACTTATTAATCTGTTCCTCCCTGTGGATACAACATCCTTTTCGTGGTTTAAATTCATATCTATGTTATTCTTTGATTGAGAGATTTTCACCACATTAATTACAACGACATATCCTTCGAGTGCTATCATAAATAAGCGAAATCTCTCTCCGTCACTACCACCATTAGAAAAAAATCCTAAGAGAAGACCTATTTATCCAGGATCTGAATCTAAACCCTCTACAATGGCTAGTCATCACGAGGAAGAAGAGATTAATGAACAAAATCTAGATCCTATGACTCTCCTACAAAGGCAAATCACTAAACAGGGCCAGCATCATTACCGACAGATGGAAGTCATAGTGCAGGCCATCACTCGACTCCAAAATGGAAGAGCAGACCGACCCCTCTGCGACTTTTATAACCCTCCTAATGCCCAACCTGAACCCTTTGTTAGGGTACCTTAGGATGGAGACGATTTTGAACTCAAACCTCAGATCGTTAACTTGATTCCTCACTTTCATGGTCGTGAGTCAGATGACCCCTTCCACCACCTTGAAGAGATCCTACACATAGGAAGAACCTTTGGCCCAAGGAACATGAATGAAGGTACCCTGATGATGAAAATGTTCCCATTCTCCTTGAAAGATAGAACTGCACATTGGCTAAGGACAATTGGTAGACCAATCCTAACTTGGGAAGGCCTAAGAAGCACATTCCTAAAGAAATTCTTCCCCGTAGGAAAAACTAAGAGGCTCAATGATTTAGCTAGGAAATGCCCCCATCATGTGATTCCAAAGTGGCACTTGGCCCATATTTTCTATTATGGGTTGAGTGATAATCTGAAGAATTTTGTTGTGCAGCATGTGGGGGCAATTTCCTGAATCGAGATGCTGAGTGAGCCTTTCAATTGTTCGAGAATATGAGTGAAAATTCCCTCAACAGTGCCTCAATGACTTCCTTTAACAAAGCTAATCAACCAAAGAGCGGAGTTAATGAAGTTAACAATAATTCAAACTTGGTTGATTTAGAGCTAATTGCAAAACGATTAGATAAGGTGGAACTCATGGGAAAGAATGTGGAAAATTTGGTAAAAAACTGGATAACCTTCTAAAAGGCGAGAATTCCTTGGGTACACAATCCCGAATAAATCCTATGCCTACCGAAGGAGTGCCTATATTAACCCACAACCAATTCCCTAACCCACTAGGTCAGGAATCAGTTTACAACATTAATGACCTAACCATGGCCCCACCTATGAGCCAACTGTACTTGGACCCATCTCTTTCTAAGTACCAAGGAGGGACCTTGATACCCTCGAATCCTAAACTAGGCAGCCCGATGCCTAGTTATCCTGAGGATGTGAATGCACTCCAGGGTTACACTAGAAATGAGCCTTATTCAAACACTTACAACCCTGGATAACGCAACCATCCTAACTTTATTTGGTCAAGTAAAAACTCACCCAGGGTCCTAACTTGACTAAACTAAATACTTATGGGCAACCTAGTAGGTACACACAACCACGCACGTACCAGCCACAACCTACTCAGGAAAACCAGCCCACTGATCTGAGTCTAGTCCTCAAAGAAATGAGAGAAATGAATCTAAGACATAAAGAAGAAATGAATCAATTGAGGACAGAATTGACGAGACGATTGGACCAGCTAGTAGATGCTAGACAACACGAGATGCTGCCATCCCAACCTATCCCAAACCCAAGAAATTTCAATAAGGTTAACCAGCACAACACAAAGGAGCAACAAGCACACCTAATTCAGTCTGCTTCCCAGCACCCACCAGGCTTTGTTAACGCTAACCCTAATCAGGCTCCACCTATTTTGCAGAACCCACCTCAACCTTTTAACCCTAATGCTTTTGCCGGTGCGATAACCTTAAGAAGTGGGAGACAGATCCAAGATCCTTAACCTTCTAAATCTAAACAATATCTTTAGGAGCCCAAATCTGACCTAGGAGATCAAGAAGACAAGGATCATGACCCAAACACTCATGATTTCTCTCAAGCTCCCTTTCCTGAAGCCTTGAACAAACCTAGGAAAAAGAAAACCAATCCATCTAAGGAGTGGATTGATATTTTTAAACAAGTCCAGGTGAACATACCACTCCTTGAAGCTATTGAGAATATCCCAACCTATGTGAAATTTTTAAAGGAAATGTGCACATCTAAACGCTAGGCCAAATCAACTAAAAGGGCAGTGTTATCTGAACAAACTAGTGTAGTTATCCTTAGAAACATACCCCGAAAATAAAAAGATCCAGGAGCCCCTCTGATCTCATGTGTTATTGGAGATACTACTTTTGATAGGACTCTGTTATATTTAGTTGCCTCCATAAATCTAATCCCCACTATGGTATATAAAAAATTTAACTTTGGAGAGTTAAAACCTACTGAGGTCACATTACAACTAGCTAATCAATCTGTGACCACACCATGGGGGATTGTTGAGGATATAATTGTCAATGTTTGCAATTTTTATTTCCCTGTGGATTTCCTAGTCCTTGACATGGAGTGATGTAAACACATTTACACTACTTAAGATGTCTATTTATGCATGTTCTTAAGCATAGGATTGCATTTCATGATATAAATATTGCAAAACATGCGTCATCTTGCATTTAGAGTAGTTTGAATAAAATAGAGGTTAATTGTCTCCTTTTATGTGCTTGGATAGGGCAAACATTTTATCGGGGCCTCGGATCGAAAATCCAACCATATGGATGTGATCAGGGCAACGATTGGAGTTCAACAACTCCAAGATCGCCCTAATCAGGCATCCGTAGCATCAGATAGTAACCGGGGAATCCTAGAAGATCAAGGGCCAAGATGGTGTAAATACATTCTTCAAATGACAAATCCGACCGCACGGATGAATTCGGATCGACGATTGCAACCCAACGACGCAAAAATCAAGTCAATCCGACTTCCGTGGCACCATCTACAACTTCCAGAAGATGGATGGCCAAGATGGTGCCATGTGGCACCATCCCGGCCGCCCGAATGGTCGCATGCAATCTTTGAAGGCCTCACACCCGCTCCCTCTCCGCCGTTGGATTTCGATCCAACGGCTATGGATGCAGCTGGCTGATTCGTTCGCGCGACCTTTTCGACTGCGTAGCACAGCGGAGACGAAGAGGTGGGCGAAGCAGAGGTCGCAGGATCGAGTCCCGCGAGCCTCAAATCAGGCGCGGGCGAGCGGGCGCATGGAGCATTAGATTGCGATCCAACAGCTGCACGCGCCCGATAGCGCCGATGCGCTGTTGAACGTGCGGCGTCACGCGCGATCGCACGCGCCAAGCGGGCGCACAGCGAGCAGGTGAAGATGCGTCTTAAGCCGTCCGATCTCGCAATCGGACGGCTGAGATTCAACGGACGTGCGCAGGCATTGCGTGCGCGAGCAGGCACGCGCGAGCCGCCCACGACGCCCACGAAGGAGGCTTTAGTGACGGATTTATCCATCACTAAAGACCCCTCATTTATTATTTTAAAGTTGTAATGACCATTTTGCCCCCACTCCTTGCAACTATAAAAGGAGACCCCCTCCATATGAAATTCCCATCCCTTCCTTCTCTTCTCTACCTCTCCAAAGCTCAAGAGAAGCTTGTCCCACACCCGGGATGCTTCTCGCGAGATAAAGTCCAAATTTTCGTCCCCCTTCGGAAGTGGATCCCACGACGACGACGGCGTGCTGCTCCGTTCCCGTTCTTCTGCTTCGTCCTCCTTCGTCCTGCTTCGTTCTCCTTCGTCCAGGCGTCGTCCCGTCCGGCTCGTCCTCCAAGCGACCGTCGAGGAGGATTTCTCTCCCTATTCTTTTTACTGCTTTCTAGTATAGATTTACTGCTTTCTAGAGTAGTTTTACTCGTCCTCCAAGCAATCGTCGAGGAGGACATTTCTCCCTCCATTCTTTTAATGCTTTCTAGAGTAAATTTATCGCTTTCTAGTTCAATTGTTTTATACTTTCTAGTTGTAATGAACAATCTCCTTAATGATAAATTCTTTGTTTATTCTACATCTCATTTTGATTTCTATGTGTAATAGTCTCTCTCTCTTCTATTTATTGTAAATAATTAGATAGTTTTAAATTGAATTATTCCGTCACAAATAAAAAGAAATGCGTAGTTTTTAAATCAAACGTCTGCCTCCCTGTGTTCGACCCGGAATTTTCATTTCGGTATAAATTTTATTTGTTGAACACGAATTCTTTGCTTTCAAACTACAACGATAGGTTTTCCAAAACCAAACACGTTAGCATAGCAATTCGCGCGTTCAACATTTTGACGCCGTTGTCGGGGAGCGATTCGCACGTTCAACATGGAGGTACCAGAGAACTTGAAGAACACCCTAATCATTCTAGGAAGACCATTTTTAGCTACTGCCAAGGCAAACATTGATTGTGAATCTGGCAATATGGAAATCAAATTCGCGAATAAGAAAACAAAAATTAACATCTTTAAGGCCATCAAACAATTTGAGGATTGTGGAATGATAGAAGATTCTGAGGACAATACCGTTGAATATTGAATGGAATTAGGAATAACCCAATCTGATCCTACAGGCCTTGACACCCAAACCAATCATGAGGTTAGCCCATTAATCACTGACTTGATTCCAAGACCTCTTAACGGTAACTGTGATCCACCACTGGACCCTTTATCCCAAGGACCCAAACCTGAACTTAAACCTCTTCCAGATCATTTGAAATATGTTTTCTTGGGATCTGATCAGACTTACCCTTTAATCATTAACTCTCATCTAACCCAAACTCAAGAAAAGCAACTGATTTAAGTGTTGGGAAGAAACAGTAGAGCAATTGGTTGGACATTAGATGATCTGAAGGGAATCAGTCCCTCTTACTGCACCCACAAAATCTACACTGAGGATGGATCTAGACCCTCCTGAGAAATGCAGAGATAGTTGAATCCTAACATGCGAGAGGTAATGAAAAAATAAATAATCAAGTGGTTAGACGCAGGAATAATCTACCCAATCTCTAACATCCCGTGGATCAGTCCTGTACAAGTGATTCCTAAGAAAGCCGGGCTGACTGTGATTACTAATGATAATGGGGAATTGATTCCAACCCGCACAGCTTCCTTTTGGAGAGTCTATGTTGACTACAGGAAGCTGAATAGTGCAACCAAGAAAGACCACTTTCCACTTCCCTTCATTGATCAAATCCTGGAAAGACTAGCCAACCAACAATTGTTCTGTTTCTCGGATGGCTATTCCGGCTACAATCAAGTAGCTATCCACCCCAAGGATCAAGAGAAAACCACTTTCATATGTCCCTACAGAACATTTGCCTTCCGTAGAATGCCTTTTGGATTATGCAATACACCAGGAACCTTTCAAAGGTGCATGCTGGCAATCTTTTTAGACATGGTGCGTGATTTCATGGAACTCTTCATGGATGATTTTTCTATCTTCGAGGACTCTTTTGAATCATGTCTGATCAATCTTGAAAAGACTTTACAAAAATGCATTGAGGTGAATCTTGTTCTATCTTGGGAAAAGAGTCACTTCATGGTCAAGGAAGGCATAGTCCTTGGCCATGTTGTGTCTGAAAATGGAATTGAAGTAGATAAAGCCAAGGTGGACACTATAATCAAATTTCCGCCACCTTCAACGGTTAAGCAAGTAAGATCGTTTCTCGGACATGTGGGATTTTACCGTCGATTTATTAAGGACTTTTCTAAGGTGGCGAGGCCCTTAAGCAACTTGCTGGTAAAAGGTCAATCCTTTGATTTTAATTCAAATTGCTTAAAGGCTTTTAATTAGCTAAAGGAGGCTATTACACAACCACCCATCTTACAACCTCCTAATTGGGATCATCCCTTCGAAATCATGACTGACACCTCTGATTATGCCATCGGGGCACTCTTGGGACGAAAGGTAGACAAGAAACCGTCTGTGATTTACTATGCTAGCAAAACCTTGGATGAGGCTCAAAGAAACTACACCACTACAGAAAAAGAGTTGCTAGTTGTAGTATTTTCTTTGGAGAAGTTTAGACCTTACCTACTGGGATCTCATGTCATAATCTTCACAGATGACACTACATTAAGGCACCTGATGTCTAAAAAGGATGCAAAACCCAAATTACTCAGATGAATCCTTCTGCTGCAAGAATTTGATTTAGAAATCAAAGACAAATATGATGCCCAAAATGTAGTAGCAGATCATCTCTCCAGAATCCTTGTAGACTCTACAACTCCTCAACTCTGTGATTCTTTCCCTGATAAGACTCTCTTGACTATTTGTAAACTACCTTGGTTTGCAGATATTGCCAGCTATTTGGTCATTGGAAAACTACCCATGAATTGGCCTAAGCATAAGCGGGATAAGTTGATTTCCGATGCCAAATACTACTTTTGGAAAGACCCAGAGCTATTCAAAATTTGTGTAGATCAGGTTATCCGTCATTGTATTCCAAACGAGGAGATCACAAGTGTATTAGAATTCCGCCACACTTTTGTTTGTGGAGGTCACTTCTCTGGAAAAAAGATGGTATCCAAGGTACTACAAAGTGGATTGTATTGGCCGTCTTTATTCCGTGACTCGTACAACTTCTGTAAGTTATGTACCAATTGCCAAACTTTAGGAAATATGACCAGGAAGGACATGATGCCCCTAAACCCAATCCTTGAAGTCGAAATCTTTGATGTTTGGGGCATTGATTTTATGGGACCTTTTACCAATTCATTTGGGTACCTGTACATTCTGGTAGCAGTTGATTATGTATCCAAATGGATTGATGTCATCCCGACCTAAACCAATGATCATAAAGTGGTCATGGATTTTGTAAAGAAGAGCATCTTTAGTTGGTTCAATGTGCCCAAGGCTCTGATTAGTGATGACGAGCCCCATTTCACTCACAACTAATTCAGAACCTTACTAGCCAAGTATGGAGTTACTCACAGAATCTCTAGTTCATACCATCCGCAAACCAACGGACAAGTTGAGATCTCCAATAGAGAAATTAAAAAATCCTTCAAAAGACGGTCTGCCCGAATCAGAAGGACTGGTCTACCAAATTGGATGACGCTCTCTGGGCCTACTGAACTACGTATAAAATCCCAATTGGAATGTCTCCATTTCGTCTGGTCTACAGAAAATCTTTCCATCTGCCCGTTAAGCTTGAACATAAAGCTTATTGGGCAATCAGAACATTTAACTTGGATCTCGATCGATCTAAATGATAAAGAAAACTACAATTGACTGAATTGGATGAAATCCAGAATGATGCTTATGAGAGTGAGAGAATCTATAAGAATAGGACAAAAGCTTTACATGATAAGTACATCTCCAAAAAAAATTTTATCCCTAATCAAAAGGTTTGGTTATTTGATGCACACTTGAAGCTCTTTCCGGGAAAATTAAGATCAAAGTAGACAGGTCCCTTCATTGTAAGAAAAGTTTACCCTCATGGAGGTGTACTTATCCTGGATCCCAAGACCAGCAATGAGACAAAGGTGAATGGTCAAAGATTTAAGCCTTTCATCACACAGAACTATGACCCCATTCCCGATGGTCACATCAACCTTCTGGAAGATTCTTAAAGTTGAACTGAGTCCGGCAAATAATGTTAAACTTAGCGCTAGCTAGGAGGCAACCTAGTACTCTGTACAGGTAGCTCTGCATCCTTTGCATCCATACTGACCTGGATTAACAAGCATAGTCAGGTGATATGCCCTCCTCTTGCTTATTATATTTTAATTTTCATGCATACATTTCAATGAGGACATTGTAATGAATAGGCATGGGGGGACATTGCATGTCTAATTTTTATGTCAAAACAAAATTACATTTAGGCATAAAGAATTTTTATTAAAGTTTTATTAGAGATTTATTCTTAAGTTAATTCCTGAATTTAGAATCTGATATAATTTCACACTTACACGTAGAATTTGCAATAGATCCTATGTGAAGATCGATAAACATCTTTAGTTTGTCGAGAAGAAGTAATGCTTCTTCTCCTGGACACTTCGGTAGTTATTAGGGAGTCAGGTAAAATATCTTCTAACAGATCCACCAAATAAGGGTAAGGTGAGAGTAGAAAATCTACTGGTACTCTAAGGCTAGTATGAGAAATCTTAAACTATGGATAATGAGATAATGATACTCGAAGTTAGGCATAATTTTCGCTCTCAATTTCTGTATACAAGTTCTTAATGCAAATCTCTTGAAAGCCACCAAATAAGGCAAATACCCAAAGAGCGGGTTCTGATAAAACTAGGATTGAGGTGGATGGTTACGACCGTCTTTTACTGAATCCTCGACTGAAGGAGGGTATTAATGTCAAGGTCAGAAATACATTGTCCTATCCATTCCCTTCCTGGTGCCGAGAATAGGCACTTCCACTAAATAAGCCACCCGATATCCTCTTGAACACCCATAATCCCGAATAATACCTTCTAAATAAACGTTCATATACTATACTGCATTACGTTAGTAGATATTTGGATGCGGAAAAAAAAATAAAAATAAAAATAAATAGAGAGGAAATATATATATATATACATTTATAGAAAAAGTAGAGAAAAAAGAAAAGAAAAAACAAAATATATATATACATAGAAAAAAATTTAGAAAGAAAAAAAAGTAGAGTTTATAAGTATTTTTAAAATTTATTTCAAGTGTAATGAGGTAACAACACCTACCACCCTCACGATCCACCAAATAGAGGCTTGACCTACTTTTTTGTATTTCTGGCCGCCTGAATACAAGCTGAGAAATTTTGACTTAATCTTAGAGTTATCAGAACCTAATCAAAATGTTAATGCCAGGAGAGACAACCAAATATACTGATAAATCTGGTGAGATTGTGAGCTAAGAAAGAAAGAAAAGAAAAGATAAAATAAGAAAAAGAAAAAGGAAGAGAAAGAGAAAGAAAGAGAGAAAATGAGTATAAAGGAACTAAAGAGAGTATAGTTTCTCCACCTCTTTTTGCGTTGAATTATTTAATAATCTGAAAATCTAAGTTCTAAAAGTCTATATGCAGCACCAAATGAGTGTGAGCCACCAAATACAAATTTACTTGACTCAAAAATCTTCTACCTAAGCCAAAGCCGGGGCTAAATATACAGGTTACTTTATAATCCCGAGGGAAGAAGTTTACCTATCCCAATAGATTTTTACTAATGGTCAAGTACGAGCTTTATATGATGATTAGCTTTCACTTGGATCCGTTGCATAGGCTACAACAAAACACAATCACAATTATCTGGATTTACTAAAGCTTTGGATGAAAACAAAATATATAAACCTCTAGTCAAACTCTTAATAAAAATTACTCATGTAGGACAACTTTACATTTAGTCATGCATTTACTAAGGACTAATAAGATTTAGGTATGAAGGTGTGATAGCACAGCAATTGTGCAACCTAAATCACCTGAATTAAGCTAGATCCTAGCATAACTTACGATTAATGCATTCATAGGCATCGTAATTTGCATAATAGCTAATTTATTAGTCATATAGATAATATCATCATTTTATGACCTAAAATTGTCTCGATTTTAATCACAAATGATTCGAAGTCACGGATATCAAATCAGATCAGACAGACCTGATCAAAATGACGACGGGAGTCCAATGTTTCCGAAATCGTCTCGATCAGACAACCAGGGCACCTTGTGCAATCCATAAAAGAATAGAGATCATAAAGACAAAGAACAAAGATCCGAGCCTCAGATGAAGAATCTAACCACACAGATGAATCTGGAACGGCACAAAAATCAACTCAATCGGATGTCTACATCACCAAATATAAGGAAAAAAAGATGGACGGCCATGATAGCATCACGTGACGCCATACAGCCGCTCCCTCACCACTACCCCATCTAGAAAGGCCACCTCGCACGCTGTGAGCCATTGGATCTTCATCCAACAACCACGAGCGCCCACGTCGCCCGTTCAGCCAGATAAGTATAAATAGAAACAAACAAGTATAAAAAAATGTTCGCGCAGTGCATTGGCTCACACGCTCGCACGGAAGCGCGTGACGTGCGTTCGAGCAGCACTACGCAAAATTGAAGGAACGCTCGCGTGGGCGTAATTGCGTCATTAGATGGCGATCGGAGGGCAAAGGCACAACAACGTGGCGCGATCAGAACGCGTCGCAGCCAGATGCATGATCTCACACATTTTGCGAAATCAGGAAGTTGCACATGCGCGTGAGATTGGACGGCTAACGATTAGGCGTGGAAAAGAGGCACGCGGGCACACGAAGAAAAGAGTGGAACTGTTGGGCATGCACGAGGTGCGAGTGGGGCCATCAAATCGCGATCCAAGGGACGTGGGCGTACCACATGTCGGCCAGAGAAGCGATCCACATGATGGAGGCGAATTTGAAGGTGTTTTGAGGCTAAATCTAATCCGTTGATCTCCCAATGAACAGATCTGATCAAATAGGAGTTACATAAGTTTAAAGGCTAAAATACCCTTTTTATGCTCCATAAAAGCTATAAAAGAAGGCCTAGGACCCCATAGTTGAAGTATTTCTCTTCCATTAACTCCAGACATCTTCCACCTTCTCAACAACTCTCCGTCCCTCTGCAACTCCGCTCCAACCTTCATCCCGACATCGTCTCTTTGCCACTCCAGACATCTCGCACAAGCATCCTACAGGCGACGTCGTCTCCTTGCCACTTTCTATCTCTTTCTCTCTCTATCTATCTCTCTATTTAATTGTAGTAGCATTCTTTATTGTGAAAACTCTGTTTAATTGCAATAAGATTCTTATCTTATGAATGCATGATATCTTATTCATATACATACATATACATATATAAATATCTATTTAGAGCAAGTTCTATTAAAATACTTTAACATAAATCGAGACTACCTCCTTGCGAACGACCCAGTACTCACCAAAGTTTTATAAATTTATTTGTTAATATATTTTCGCGTTATACTACAACTAAATAATCTTTTAAAACGTAATTTACGCATCAAACAGGCCACAGGTCGTGATCCTTTCTATCTTGTACTATGCAGGTTTTGGTTTGATCCCCCTACCTTTTCTCTACCTCTGAGGAGTAAGGGATGAATAAGATTTACTCCTACTTTTGTTATAAAACAAAAAAAGAACCGCGGTACTGATTCCAATACATAAAGATTAATGTTACACATCCATCCTCACGGGGAAACACTGGAGGCGTCATGTGATAGGCTCTCAGATTTACATGGAAGAAAAACTTAACAGGCTGAATTACAGAAAAAAAATCATGGGGTAGCTCTGTATTGTTTTCAAAGAAATCACTTCAATGCATGTCGTTAGAGCACCACAGGAAGAACGAGTATAACTTACGGAGGTAATCCAAATAATATTCCTAACAACATATATTAAAGATTGTCCTTATATACCGCAATAACAAATAACAAAAAATGCATTACCAAATGTCAAGGAATGCCCTGAAATCTTGACAAACGTTAAGTAGTATTTCAAGAACAGTCCCTGCGTTATATTGTAGTCAAGCTACTTTTTGTTTAGGAACAAACACTAGGGAAGGATTTTAAATTTAAGTCAAAGGATGAAAACTTGAATCTTTAGCTTGTAATGCCTTCACTTAAAAAGTTAATTTTTTTTTTTTTTTGTGTACTTCTTTATTTCTTATCTTGCTTCTACATTTTAACTTCGTAACCTTTTTTTTTTATGAGAGTATGAGATTTCTCTTTCCTTTTCTAGTGTATCCTTTTGTAATGAAAATAAAAAAAAAAAAAAAAAAAAAAAACGTATGAAGCTAGTTTTTGCAATGCCACGGAGCTATTATGTCCATGATGGATTGTGGCCCCTCCTTTTCTTTAGGTGGTGGCAACTATATTTTACTTATCCGGAAAAAAAAGGGTCAAAATCATTCCGAAAGAGCACACGCCTGAGGGATAAAAAGGCCCGAGTAGCGTCTTAGTGGGCCGTCCGATTACATTGATTGTTCTCATTCTCTGCAGTCTAACCTGGTGGTTATGCAGCATACTGACCAAATATTGTCAACCTTCCCACTCAGCCATGTTTCCATAATCTGCCACGTCAACAGGGACTTTAACTTTATGTGGTGCAAGTTCTTGATCTTGTCCATACGAAGGTCTAACTATTTCCTATCAAGTACGGCAATTTAAAAGTTTTTTAGCTTACTAACTGGAAATCCAACATTTTATTGATTGAATCCGTCTGATGTGAATGAGTCATCTGCACAACAATATTATTGAACGTACCAACAACTTACATATATAATTTTTAGCTACTTCTAACATTGCTTTCACTAATCTTGTGAACGACGATGTTAAGGTGGGGAATTTAGCAAAGGAAGTTTCGATGGGAGGGATATTTAGGAAGGGTGGTGAGGAATAGTGTGCATTTAGAAAATGAATTAAAAGGTTGCACGATCATCCACCAACTTTATACGTCGCTGAAACATTGGGAAGGTGGCGAGAGCCATTGCGCTTGAGTCAAACGTTGGTCATAAGTCACTAATCCATGCAACTCGTGACCAACGTTCAAGTACTCCCTCCTCCCTTCCTCACTCTATATAAACCCAACACCCCACCCCCCTCCTCATTTCCTCCCCACTCTTACTCTCAATATCTCATTGTCGCCTCTCAATCTCTCTGAGTCTTTCATTCTCTATTTTTTTCTAATTACTCTATGTAATTGTTGTGATTCCTCGATGATTGTGTAATTACTGTGAAGTGTCTCACAATTCTTGCCTACGAGAGACACTTTTACATCTCAGTAGCCTCTAAGCATTTTTATCGGTGATTAGTTACACTAATCACGGCTATTTACCTTTTCAATATTTCATTTACATATTTTATTTTTACACCTACTATATTTCATCATTTCTAGTACCATCATACCATTTATTATTATACCATTACGTTCATGTAAGTTATATTTATTTATGTCTCTTTTTAATTTCTAATTTTAAATAAAATTTTACTTGTAATGCAATTTATCTTTTATGTAAATTATTCTAACATTTGTGGTTGTACATGGTGGTGATTGTGGGGACGAGTTCGTGATTGTATAGCTCATAAGGAGAGTGCAGATCTTTAGCATTTGAGATATGTCTCATTTAATTATTTTTTAAGAAGATTTAAAAATTGAGGTATGATTAAGTTTTAATATTTATTTGTTTGAGTATAATTTTAGTAATTACTTTATTAGGTACCTTATAAATTTAGAAATTATGCAAAATAAAATTATCTAGCTT
This sequence comes from Thalassia testudinum, assembly GCA_037157565.1. Lineage (NCBI taxonomy): Eukaryota > Viridiplantae > Streptophyta > Magnoliopsida > Alismatales > Hydrocharitaceae > Thalassia > Thalassia testudinum. The sequence goes on along the minus strand of JAZHRO010000031.1, from coordinate 75,641,777 downwards.
TTCGTGAAATAATGTAGAATAAGATGGTAAAATCATAGATAACTAATTACTATTTATTACGTTTAGATAAGATTTCTTTCCATTTTTGTATTACCATCGCTTATTAATAGGAAATGAGCTTTGAATATTAATACGTATGTTTATAAGTTAAGTGAAATAAGTTTTATTAAATTATTCTTTGAGTATTGTAGATTATATGACATATTGATTATATAAGAAAATGATAATTTAAAATTTAAATGCTTATGGAGACATGCCTAATAATATTGTGGGAGTTAAAATTTATTGAAGTGGTAGAGTGATATCTAATTATTATGATATTGACTACGACAATGAATGTTCAATGATTATATCGATTAGCCATTGTACATTATTTGAAAATTTATTAGTTACTATCCACCGTATTGTGAGATATTCTAAAGTAAATTACAAGCTTCAACTAAAATGCAAGTGGATAATAGAAAATAAAATACTATTTCCATGTAATATCAAGAATGAAGAAGCAACACAAATGATGCTTGAATTGTTGAGCAACATCTAAACTACCATCAACTTATTTGTCGTAACAAATCCAATACAAGGCCAACAATCATAAGATTAGTCGAAATTCATATTTTGTAAAATCACAATCTAAGATTAAAATTTATTAACATCGATATTTATATTGTAGAAATTTCTACAATATAAACTAATGCATATTATTTCGATGTACCATCCATATAAATGCATGGCTTCATCTTCAAATCAAGGCTATACAAGTAACCCTTATTCCTTGTATTATGAAATGTTCGCTTTCTCACAATATAATCTAATGAATAAAGTGACATATATAATGATTATTTGCCTAATGATTATTGGATAAATCAAATGGTAGATCAAGATAAGGCCTCATTTTCTCCTAATCAACAAGAAGGTGATGATAGTACTACAGTGGAATGGATGATGAGAAGATGGAAAATCAAGGAGGATTTGCAACATGACTTGAGGCAATAGAGTATACGCAAAGGAATACAATACAATAAGATTACATCGAAGAAAATATTATTAATCGTCATGTATGTCGCTAATAACTGCAAGTGGCAATTACATAATCTGTAAACAAGAGTTTTGGCGGTTAGACAGTTACTAGGTACGGTGAAGAGCATGGTTACACAACAAGCACTTTGGGAAATCATAGATAATGCAATACAAAGTTCATACTTCATCAAATATTGCCACATTTCATGAAAAATCTTAACCTATCTCCTAAACGGATCCAAGACTTGATTGAAATGGAAGTGAAGATAGGCTATATTAAGCCATGATATGCTTGCAAGAAGGCTTTGAAACATGTACTGATAATGTGGAAGGAATCCTTCTTAGATTTGAAACATTTTAATAGAAAAATGGTTAGAAGGATTTTAGGTACTATTTACTATAATGGATGTACCTTCATCAAGTTTACCAAGAAAATTGGAGTTTTGCCTATTATTTTGAGCTTTCGAATAATCAATTAAGGTATTCCAATATTACCATCCTGTACTTTCTATTAATGGCACACATTTATATGGAAGTCAACTTGGACATTTACTGATTGCAACTGACATTGATCCAAATGAGTGGTTATTTTCTTTAGCTTTTGCCTCCTTGGAACGAGAGAATAATAGCAGTTGGGCTTCATTTTTGATGTACCTCATAGAAATTGTGAATCTAGATGGTATATGCATCACCAATGATCGTTTCCCAAGACTAAGAAATTTAGTTCCTCAATATTTTAACCCTAAATAAGGTCATTCACACAGACATTACTTAAAACATATGAAGGCAAACATGCATAGAGAGGGACTTAAAAGTAAGGATTTACAGAGACGATTTTATGCAGCTGATTGTGCATTAATAGCATGTAACTACAATCAGATATTAGGAAATATCCAATGAATATGTGATGGAATATACAAATGAATTACACAAGAAGATGGTTGCCATCGATCATATTGAGCATTATGCTATGATGAAGAGAAAAGATGTGGTAGTAGGATAACGAATGCATAGAAATGTTTTAATATTGTTTTAAAAGGCCGATGAAGATTACCAATTATTGTCTCATTTCAGCAACGTATTTTCACTTGACCAAGTACTTTACTAAGCATTATGATGAAGGAAAAGTTATGTTAACAGTTCCTAATCCAAGTTACAATCAAGTTGTGAATAGGGACATTTCAAACCCGCAAAAACTACAAGTTGTCAGATTTAATAGGAGCAAGTTTAAAATTGGTGAAGAGCTATACTCATATGAGGTTGAGATTACTACCAGAAATGGAATGAATAGTGCAACATGTTCATGCAGATGCATGCAATTAAAGCATCTTGTTTGCAGACATATGTTGGTCACTTGTGCATCTATCAAATTCGATCATCTTTTGATCTGCTCGGATTATTACAATATGTCCAACTATTGCTTAGCATATGTAGAATTACTAAATCCTATCTGCAACAAGAGATTTTAAGGACCTACAAAATCTCCAAAGTTGCTACCTCCAAATGTGGTATGTGCCCAATGAAGACCTTGTGTTGAAAGAACTAGGAATGAAATAGACAAAATGAGTAGCCATCACACTTCTCAATGTTCTAAGTGTCAACAACAAAGACACAACAGAACATCATATCCTAATAGAAATATCAACTAAACGCACAATAGGTAAATTTTTAACTTCATGTCAAGAGTTATTCTCTCATTTACTTGTTAGTCGGTGTGATTATTGTTTACTATTATAAAATCTATATTCATACTTGTCTTCGTCTACCATGTTACAATAATAGATGGCACAACTCCATGTAGTCGACTACGAGCTTATCCAAAGAGGCCAACCCCACATCTTTAATTCGAATCGTCATGACGTTACACAGGTTAATTTAATTTCATTATATATTGTTACTCTTTTCTATAGAAATTACATGTTTTCTATGGCGTGGTTGAAGAGCAACTCGAGTTGGCAGATTTTCGAGTGACATCACATTTATCAAGCCCACAAATCGATCATACATTTATGCATGCTATAGTGGAGCGATAGCATCCAGAGGCTCACACATTCCATTTGCTAGAAGGAAAAGCAACTGTAGCACTAAAAGATGTGATTTTAACATGCGTTCATGTAGATTGTTAACATGCATTCGTGTAGATGGTCCATCGATCATGGGTGTTGTACAACGTAGAGACTAGAGGGAGAAATGTATTGAGCTATTTTGAGAAGATCCAAATGAAGATCTAAATAATATGAACTTAACTTCGAAAGGGTTAAATATGACATGATTGAGGTCAAAGTTTGTAGATAACCTCAATACAATAGAAATCGAGGATGATGCGATTGGATATGCTCAAATCATTATTTTGATTTGCTTAGGAGCAAACATTCTTTCGGATTCAACCAAAAATATGGTTCTAATTAGTTAAGTTACATAATAAATTGAGAATGTTAGGCCTTAAAATATTTATAAGTGTCTTATCATTATAATTATACACTTTCAAGTATTTATTACTATCGGAGGACCTTGGAGAATGTGGGCAACTTACCTGGAAAGTTGCTTCACTTTATACAATTGTACCACTAACTCAATGAAACAGCATCGATTCCTTATTTAGTAACCAATTCAAAAATCTCTATGGCTCCTCTATGCAAGTTGGTTTGTCGAGAAGAGTTACTCTTCTTCGAGAGGCCATCCTTGAGATGCGCCCTCTTCTTCGTTCGGAAGTTCATGAAGGAAATATAGACTTCTAGATGGATCTCTAGATTGGTAACTCCCCCCTCAAGGATTTTCTTCCTGAGGAAGTCTGTCTGATTCCCATCAAAGTTAAAGATGTCCTTACCAACCCTCTTGGTAATATTTTAATAAGATTAATTCCTCTTCATATCCGTCAAAAGACTGACAATTTGTGGCTTGATAATCAAAAATATATCCCTCTTTGGTCACCTTCCTCCTCAGGGAAGTTCTCAATTGCCTCTACGTATGAAATCCTTCTTAATGGCTATACTACCCACCTACACTTTAGGTAACTATGAAGCCTCCATTGCGTATCACTCTTGCTCCATGGCATATTATGTTGAAGAGGCTCCCCACTGATGACTTGGTTTCAAAACTTGCAATTTCTTTTCCTTCAAATGCTTTTGTGGTTCGTCATCTCCTCAAGTTGAGACTCTTTATCACTTGTTTGCAGAGAGTGAGCTTATCCATTACATCTCCAGATGGGTTTTCTTGAAATGTAATAATCAATCATTAACCTATCTTCCTTTTTTAATATTATGGATTGTACATCCAGATCAGCTAAAGCAAAAATAATCAAAGGTTTAATCTATTTCATCTAGTACAAAGTTTGGTGGGTTAGGAACCGCAACGTATGCCCTTTTCTAAAATTTCCATAACTCTTAACCATAATTGGAAAAATCTGCAAATCAGAAACTAGATTCAAGCCTTTAAGCTATCTCAAATTGCGATTAGCTGGGTTCACCCTCAGCAGGGTATTATTAAGGTCAATTTTGCGGTCCTTTCTAAAGAAGGCTCTACCTCTGCAACCTGGGTTATGAGAGATCATCGAGGGGACTTCCTCTATGGAGCTGCGACTACATCTCAAGAAACAAACCCTAAGAAATGTTTACTTAAGACTGCAATCCATTTTCTATCCTTTTTGTTGTTTCTGCTTATTCTTTACAAGTAGAAATGGATTCAACGATGATTTATTATTGGTGAATAAACGGGAGATTTTCGCTTGCAGAAATATAATGTCAGAAAATATGTCATTGTAATGTGTAAATCGTGGTGGGAAAACCCTGAACAAAATTATTTATTAGTAAAACTAACCACGAAGAGTTAGGCCGTATCCACAAGGAAGAACAGATGCAATAAATCCACAAATATTGGAGCAGAAGAGAGTTGAGGCTCTGGCAAAGGTTCAACAGCTAGATATAAAGGAATGCATGGCGGCTCTCAATGTTCAAGAATAGGATACGAGAAAATATTGGCAGCAAGTCATTGCTAAGGAGGACTTGAAAAAAGAAATGGACGGGTGAGAGAGGTCTAGGCAGCTGTGGCTTAAGGAAGGGGATGCCAACTGGAAATTTTTCACCTTGCTGCTAGTGCTAGGAGGAGCAACTTAATTTCTTCCATCAAAGTTGGTGATAGGAGAATATCCTCTATTCGGGAGATAAGAGTAGAAGCCTCACGCTACTTTAAAGAGGTTTCAAAGGCTACTCCAAGGGGAGCGTGGAGGATGGATGCGGCTGACTTTCCCTGCGTTAATGATGATCAATATGAAAAATTGATTGCTCCTATTACTGAACAGGAGGCTATGGAAGCAATCAAAGAACTAAATAATGAAGGATCTCCAAGGACGGATGGCGTTCAAGTCTTATTTTACAAAGAAATGTGGAGCGCTCTTAAGGAGGAGGTTATGGGAGTTATACATTAGTTTGAAAAGGGGAACTCTAGGTTCGAAAGGTTAAATAAATCATACCTATTTTTACTGCCAAAGAAGTCGGGAGTGGAATGTTTTTCTGACTATAGGCCAATTGCTTTGTCAAATTCTATATATTTGATTATTAGCAAAATCCTTGCCAACAGACTATGGTGTTTTGCAAGCTATGGCTATGCCTGTATAGTCAGCCTTTCTGCCTGGGAGATCCTTGCAAGAATCTTTCATTGTGGCTCAAGAGATGGTGATGAGATGGCATAGGAGAAAATGTAAGGCTTTTTTATGGAATGTAGATTTCTCTAGAGCATATGATTATGTTTCGTGGTCGTATCTATGGGAAATGTTTAAAAGAAGAAAGTTCCCCCCAGTTTGGATTCAGTGGATGAAGCAATGCATCACGATAGCCTCCTACTCCCCTTTGATTAATGGGAAACCATGCAGAGCCTAGGTACAACCTCAGTATGGGGCGCGGCAAGGATGTCCCCTCACCCCATTGGTTTCTAATTTTACAATGGATACATTAGCCAGATATGGGTGCAAATTGGCAGAGGATGGTTTGATAAGGGGTTACTCAATGTCAAATAGAATGGCCTTGGCTCCTATTCTCCAGTATGCAGATGATACGGTATTTTTTATTGAAGGTGTAAGGGAATCACAAGCGCTCTATCATATGGTCAACATCTTTGGAGAAATATCTAGCTTAAAGCTAAATGGAAGAAAATCATCATTGTTTTGCTTTGGTATGAATGGTAATGAATAGAATGATATTTCATCTATTTTAGGCACTTCAGTGGTCTTTCTGCCAATCAAATATTTGGGCCTACCTTTGAAGTACACTAAAATGAAGAAGAGTGATTGGAACTTTCTTTTTTAGAAGGTGGCTACTAAGTTAGAAGGTTGGAGCAACCGATATTTATCAAAAGGGGGGAGACTTATTTTATTAAATTCAGTGATTACGTCAATTCCAGTCTTCTTTTTCTCTGTATTCAGAGCGCCAAAGTCAATTTGGAAGAGACTTGATGTAATGTGTAAGAGATTTTTCTAGAAGGGGGCTTCTCATCAAGGTATTTTCTTTCAACCCGTTAAATGAGATATAATATGCTCACCAAAGAAGTATGGCGATATGGAGATACAGTCACTCAAAGAATTCAATGAAGCCTTGCTACTAAAGTGGGCGATCAGGCTACTGCAGGGGGAATAGAAGCTTTGGACAGAGATTATCAATGACAGCTATGGGTCATCTAATGATGTGCAAAATCATTTGAACCTTGTCAAGACTTCTCCCTTTTGGGCTTCAGTGGTGCGTGCATTGGTTGACAGTTGGAACATGTTCAAGCCTATTTCGGGAGATGGGATGAGCTTTCGATTTTGCCTTGAAGAATGGGCACCAGATGGGGTGATAAGAGACAAATATCCATTTGCATATTCGACTGCTCTAGATAAACAAGAGGTGGTGAAGGACTATTGGGATATGGAATCTGACAAATGGAAAATAAATAATGGTGATGGTTATGGCTATGGAACCAGAACATGGGAGGATAACGAGCGTCTCTTGTAGGAGCTAAATGCTTTCAAGCCCAAACCAAAGGAGAGAGATACATACAAATGGGAGGGGATTTTTACACCAGTAGAAGCATATGAGAAGCTCATAATTTCATCCAGGTCGGCAGAGATGGACGCAATTGGGAGGAAACTTTGTAATTTGAAAGTCCCTCTAAAGGTACAAATTTTTCTATGGTTATGTAGAAGGAATGGTTTGATAACTGGTGACTTGCATCATAGGAGGATGGGAACCCCTGCCCAATTCTGTCAGTTATGTGGATTGCACAATGATAGTAGCTGATCGCACGTGTTTCGCAAGTTTGAAATCAGGGTTACAAGTAACCCGTCGTCATAATTGCAAAACTCGTGATCAGATATAATTTATACCGAAACTCCAAGGGAGTCCCGAGTTGAACACAGGGAGGCGACATTTACTTTTAATTGAAAACCGCGCTTCATTTTATTTGTTTTTGGTATTTTAGGATTTTTTTTTTTGTATTTTTAAAAGAAGACGAGCAGAATGAATCACAAGAGATATGGAACAAATATGATATATATATATATCACTCCAATGTCAATTACAATAAACTATGAAAGCATAAAAAGAGAGAGGGATGAGAAGAAATCTCCCGAATCATCTGTTCAGCGAGACGATGGCACCTGGCGAAAGCTCAGACGAAGGAGGTGACGAGTGGGACAACGAAGGTGAGATGCAGGAGGATGTCGGGTAGAGGATGTAGTTTCGCCCTACCAGGAGGGGGTGACGTAATAATTGCGGAAATAAATAATAAACAATCTCACTAAATAACAATCGCACAAAGTACACAGATTTTTAGGTGGAAACCCAAATCGGGTGAAAACCACCACCTAACCCTCTCGAGTTAGGATTTTCCGATCAACCAAGTTGATCAAAATCCACTAAGCGAATCACTTTAAACGAGGGTGATTCAACCTCAAATACAACCACGCTACAAGTGTGAGGGTAGCGTTCCTCAACCCCTTCTCTTCACGAGAAGGATTTTGTCCCTCGAAGGAGACGGGAATTCGCAAAGCGAATACCCAACCAAATAACAAAGATAAAATAAACAAGTAATCCTATAGAGCCAACAAAGTAATTTTTATCCTAAGCTTCTATAGGAATTAGGATGCTTCCCTTTGAAAGGAGTGCGTCGACGACGCGGATGCGTGAGCCACGCGACGGCGCAACGTCACTCTCGTGAACAACGGCGGGAGAGCGGGTGCGTAACACCTTGATGCTCTCTAGATGTAGAACTTTGAGCCTGGAGAGCAAGGGCTTGTTTTCTTGGACACAAAAGAGTGGAACTATGTTGCTTAGGTGTGTATAAGTTTCTCTTAGTGTATTTTTGTGTGGCAAAGGCTCCCCTCTATTTATAGAGGCCTTAGGAAGGCTTTGGAAGGCTTAGAAAAGCTTCCATAGCCGTTCGGTGCAAAGCCCAAGTGAATCAGCCCGAAATCAGGAACAATCATTGTTCTGACACGCTTATCAAACGTCTAATTCTAGCATCAGACATCTGGAAGATCACTTTAAGACGTCTGATTTAAAGGTCAGACGTCTGATTTTGGGCGAGGCTCTTCCTGACTTGGATCAGATCTAAACAGGGTTCTTGTGCAAGTCCATCAGACAACATATAGGACGTCTGGCACTATGTCTGGACGTTTGGAAACCTACTTTTACTGTGGGAATGGATTTCCAAACGTTGCAACGACTAGAAAATCTCTGAGAAGAGATTTTGGGTCAGCCAAGGCAAAACGGTCAATTATCAGATGTCTGGAAAGTCCTATGGACGTCTGATAAGGCTCTAACGGTCACATTCTTGAGTGTTTGTTAAGCCAGCTAACGGTCCACTAATTGAACGTCTGGCAAAGTCATCAGACGTCTCCTAAGACGTCTGGTCTAAGGTCTGGAAGTCTGATTTCATCAGACAGAACTACTTAAGTCCAGCCTAAATGTTATCAGACGTCTGAATCAACAGTCAGACGTCTTAAAACACTTTATCAGACATCTGATTTGGGAATTAGACGTCTGGAAGTGCTGTTTAAACCCTATATTGGTTTTCTAAGTTCTCTACAGAAAACCTAAGTATCCTAGGGTTATGCAGGTGTTCCTAGGACTACTGTTAGGGTACTTTGAGGCTCTTTAACAGAAATCTAAGTAATAAAAATAAAGAGCAACAAAAGAAACGAAAAATACAATGAGCACAAGAGAAGGAAATCTATCCTATTCTTCATCTCCTTCCTTCTTCAATATATCGCTCCTCGCGAATCTCTTCTGCTCTCCATCAAGCTCCTCCAATCCGTCCTGGATGCGAGCTCGAATTCCGTCTAAACATGTCTACATTTGCAATTGACCTGAAATCTAAGACTTCAAGTACAAATGTTAAAGAACACGTGTTTTGTTATCATCAAAATAAATGATCGTGGTGCTCTAGCACCAACAATCTCCCCCTTTTTGATGATGACAAAACCATAAATAATAGTGCAGAAAATCCTCCCCCTTTTTGACATTATCAAAAAGGTTTAATTGATTTTACATTTCCTATAACTCCTTAAAACATGCTCTTCTATAAATTTCTTTTAATAAAGGTGATGTCCTCCCCTTTTTTTTCTTTTTATAACAACAAGATAGCTATTATTTTTCTCCCCCTTACTAAAAGAAATTTAGCTAACTTGTAACTCCCCCTTAAAAATTGACAATTAGCTCATAGCTTTTAACTCCCCATATCTAAATGCTAATGATAAAAAGATAGGGTGAAGAATTTTTACCTCACCTACCATGGCCAATAAAATGGCCCAAATGGTGGTGGTGGATGCCACATCGGATGGAGCTCCCATCCGTAGCTTGGAGGCACGGGCATTGGCGCCGGTCTCCAATTTGGTGGTCGACGTGCGGCGAGTCCGTCGCTTGTTCGCCATCTCGTCGGTCTTCTTGTTCTCCTCCTTAGTCTACTCATTGGTTCTCCCAACTAGAGTTGACCAGCCTTAAGCTTGTAGGTCCAGTCCTTCGTGTTGTAGTTATCCCTGAAACCTACAAAGCAAGATTCTAATTCTTTTTTCGGTATCCAAGTGGACTTAGATCCGGATCTGTTAGCGGGTCTCCTTGACGGAGATCCTTTCTCAACCTTAGGGCTATATAGGTTATCTACCCTATTTATCAATTTATTTGATTTCTCCCTAAGATATGAAAGTTCATTTTCTATAATATTCATCTTAGTCTTTAAATCAGAAATTTCTATTTTTAGACTAACATTTTCCTCAATCAATTTCTTATTTTCATTGATGAGATTTTGATTTTCTAATAATAGGTTATCATTTTTATGACTAACTTCTATGTCCTTAAGTTATTTTTCTAACCTATCATTTTCATTTTTAAGAAAACTAAGATTCTTCTTCATACTATTGTTTTCTCTTTTTAGTGATTTACTAACTTCAAAAAGCTCATTAAAAGCGTCTTGTAAATCCGAGTTTACCTCATTGTCGGAGTTGTCGCTGTCATTGTCACTTTCTCCGATTGCCATGAAACCAAGGCACGCGGTTTCCTTCTCCTCGAGATCTTCTTCCGAGCTCGTCTCCTCATGAGTGTCTTCTAACTTCCTCCATATCTCATGGGCGGTAGTGCACTCTTGGATTTGCTCAAAACTCTTTCAAACTCAACGCGCAATACAACGCATTCATTGCCTTTGCGTTGAGGTTGAGATTCCGAACCTGATCTTTTGAGTAACCTCTTGCGGGTTTCTTGGGAATCACAAATGCGGATTAGCATTTTTCCCACACCCGGAAGTCATAGGCCTGCAACCACATAGTCATACGATTTTACCAATAAACGAAATCTATACCTGCAAAGTGTGGTGGTCGCAAGGTATCGTGTCCTTCGGTGCACACGAATGCTTTTCCCTCCATATCTAGATCCTCGCCGGTTTGTAATGCCGATAACGCGAGACCCGCTCTGATACCAACTGTAGTTTCGCCTACTAGGAGGGGGTGACGTAATAATTGCGGAAATAAATAATAAACAATCTCACTAAATAACAATCGCACAAAGTACACAGATTTTTAGGTGAAAACCACCACCTAACCCTCTCGAGTTAGGATTTTCCGATCAACCAAGTTGATCAAAATCCACTAAGCGAATCACTTTAAACGAGGGTGATTCAACCTCAAATACAACCACGCTACAAGTGTGAGGGTAGCGTTCCTCAACCCCTTCTCTTCACGAGAAGGATTTTGTCCCTCGAAGGAGACAGGAATTCGCAAAGCGAATACCCAACCAAATAACAAAGATAAAATAAACAAGTAATCCTATAGAGCCAACAAAGTAATTTTTATCCTAAGCTTCTATAGGAATTAGGATGCTTCCCTTTGAAAGGAGTGCGTCGACGACGCGGATGCGTGAGCCACGCGACGGCGCAACGTCGCTCTCGTGAACAACGACGGGAGAGCGGGTGCGCAACACCTTGCTGCTCTCTAGATGTAGAACTTTGAGCCTGGAGAGCAAGGGCTTGTTTTCTTGGACACAAAAGAGTGGAACTATGTTGCTTAGGTGTGTATAAGTTTCTCTTAGTGTATTTTTGTGTGGCAAAGGCTCCCCTCTATTTATAGAGGCCCTAGGAAGGCTTTGGAAGGCTTAGAAAAGCTTCCATAGCCGTTGGGTGTAAAGCCCAAGTGAATCAGCCCGAAATCAGGAACAATCATTGTTCTGACAGGCTTATCAAACGTCTAATTCTAGCATCAGACGTCTGGAAGATCACTTTAAGATATCTGATTTAAAGATCAGACGTTTGATTTTGGGCAGGGCTCTTCCTGACTTGGATCAGATCTAAACAGGGTTCTTGTGCAAGTCCATCAGACGACATATAGGACGTCTGGCACTATGCCTGGACGTATGGAAACCCACTTTTACTGCGGGAATGGATTTCCAAACGTTGCAACGGCTAAAAAATCTCTGAGAAGAGATTTTGGGTCAGCCGAGGCAAAACGGTCAACTATCAGACGTCTAGAAAGTCCTATGGACGTCTAATAAGGCTCTAACGGTCACATTCTTGAGTGTTTGTTAAGCCAGCTAACGGTCCACTAATTAGACGTCTGGCAAAGTCATCAGACGTCTGGTCTAAGGTCTGGACGTCTGATTTCATCAGACAGAACTAACTTGTCCAGCCTAAATGTTATCAGACGTCTGAATCAACAGTCAGACGTCTTAAAACACTTTATCAGACGTCTGATTTGGGAATTAAACGTCTGGAAGTGCTGTTTAAACCCTATATTGATTTTCTAAGTTCTCTACAGAAAACCTAAGTATCCTAGGGTTGTGCAGGTGTTCTTAGGACTACTGTTAGGGTACTTTGAGGCTCTTTAACAGAAATCTAAGTAACAAAAATAAAGAGCAACAAAAGAAACTAAAAATACAATGAGTACAAGAGAAGGAAATCTATCCTATTCTTCATCTCCTTCTTCAATATATCGCTCCTCGCGAATCTCTTCTGCTCTCCATCACACTCCTCCAATCCGTCCTGGATGCGAGCTCGAATTCCGTCTAAACACGTCTACATTTGCAATTGACCTGAAATCTAAGACTCCAAGTGCAAATGTTAAATAACACGTGTTTTGTTATCATCAAAATAAATGATCGTGGTGCTCTAGCACTAACAGAGGAAAGCTTCGACGTGGCTCCGGAATGGAGGTGAGAAGGCGGAGATGATCTGCGACTGGAATGGAGGTGGGAGGACCGCTCCAAGGCGACCTATGAATGGGGATAGGAAGAGGGATGAATATTCAGCGAGGCAGAGGTTTGCTACACTAATAGGAGCCTTGGGCGCTTGAGAGTAAGCTCTAATGGACCGTTGGTAGGCTTACTAGATCTTAGGAGTAAGTAGAAGTAGAGTAGGTAGAGATGAAGAGGAATGAGGGGTGTAGGGGTGTTTATATAGTGGAGGGAAGAAGAACATCACGCGCACAGGCATTCAATGACAGCTACAAGCATCACTAAAGGCCACTCAAGCTGTCGCCAAAAGATCTGTAACTCTTCAATGCCTTAGCTGGTGCACGCACTGCATAGTCCATTTAGTGATAGCTGCAAGTGTTACTAAAGACCAGCTCTTCTGTCGTAAATCCCGCACCCAGCGCTCACGCTTGCAGCTATCATATGCGCGGCGATCGTCAACCGTTGGATCAGGCGTGAACGAGTGTGATTGCGAGAAGAGAGTGCGCGCCTACCAGCGTTTGAAATTCGCATCGCTGGCACGTGCGCTGGCAGCCATTGGATTAGGCATCGCACTGTCGAGACGAGCCCACAAATCGTGCGCGATCTAGTTTGAATCGCACGCCTCACACGATTGTGAAGATCGGACAGTGGGTGCTGCTCGCGGTCGACTTAAATGCACGCCCCAGATGGCATGCGTGTGATCTGGCGTGAGCCTTCACGTCGGTGGGCGACGTTGGATCACGCGTGGGGAATCTCGACCGCTCAATTGTGATCGAGCAACCCTATTGCAGCTGGCACTGTAGTGGGGTGAGGCAAATTGCAGCTCGATCTTGCGCTCACTCTTTGAGAGTGCCCGACCTCACCGCTGCGCCATATCTGCAGGTGTGTTGCGAAGAAGAATTGCGCCCGCGTGGTGAGGGTGGCCTCTCAACCGTTGGATTTTCATCCAACGTCTGAGATCACTTGATGGGCGGCCTTTGGAGATGTGGCGGGTGGCTTTGGGCGCTCTAGATGGTACACGTGGCAACATCTGGACCGTCCACCCTTCATTACTTGCAGAGGATGCCACAATGCTCGGATCGAGGTGATTTTTATGTTGACGAACTGCGATCGTCGCTCCGGATCCATCTGTACGATCGGATTTTTCATCCGAAGTTCGTAAGGACGTCGCATTATCTCCTGGCCATATAAAATGAATGAATTAATATACAAAACATGTAACTATCCTAAATTCCATGCAATGGATGTTATGCAATATTTATATCATAATATGCAATGCTAAGCCTAGGAACTATTATAAATAAGCATTTTATAATGAATTTATATGTGCTTATCATAACCCCATGCTTACTTTTTGCTAATCCCTAATAAAATTAACCTAAATGCTATGTACAAACGTAGAATCAGGGTTTGAGTATTTAGGCAAAATTTGTTGATTGCTTTTGAAAGTCTCAACCTTAAGACCTAATTACAAAAACTCAACAATGCACGGATGTCTGTCAGAATGCAGACCGTCCAAGCCCTCGCCTTATTTGAGAAGAGTAGATACAAATTTTTTTTTCATTTTTCTTCTTTTCTAATTTTTTTTGTACTTTTGGAGTTTTAGAGTTCTGAGATAACTTTTTACGACTACCCGACTCGCCCAAGACTCAAGAAGGACTCTAAGTGCTAAGCATCTTGTGAAAATAATGAAAGACTCACTAGGCGGCCGTTAAAATGGACTTCGAGTTTCTACGACCCAAGGTGACCTTGCCTAGAGGTTTATCTTTTCGAAAGGTAGCTATCTCCCTACTTTTATTTATGGGGTCAACACAATGACGAATCCAGTGTATATCTCGATTTATTCTACTACCCCGCTTCTTCCCTAAGTGTTTTGGGAATTATTATGCATTTTTTTGTGAGCTGGGTTCTGGACAACCGGCCGATGAGCTGCTATCACCGACAACTTGCCAGCCATACTCATGCGATGAAGTGTAATTTTATTATTTTTTTCTCCTTTTTTTTTTTTAAGTAGGTGGCTTCCCTGCTCTAAGATTTACCTAAAGGTAGTACAACGAAAATGGTCTTGTGGTTGGGCTCTAAGCAACCCGCCGATAAGTTGTTAACGCCGACAACTTGCCAGTCATACCACCCTAGATAGTTCATTAGCTATCCAATTTTCGAAGAAACCACCAACAAGTGAGTCAGTGCAAAAAAAAAGTGTAGATGCTTAGGCTTAAAGTCCCCCCAAATCAAAGGGCGAGTTGATAAGTCACATACTTATCATCCCAATTTATGACCCAAATTAAAAATGAATTTGAATTGGTGAGGATTCGAGACTAAGTCCACATTCGAGCGGACACCCAAGCTAATTAAGTCCAAAGATCTAAAGAGTCTAAAAGTATTCAGGTCTCAAAGTATCAATTCCTAAAATTTGCAACTCCTAATGCCTAAGTTCTCATCTCCTAAAATTCTTTTTTTTAAATAGAATAAAAAAAATAGGAAATTACTGTTACAACTAACAAAAAGATTATAAGATATTTCCACCCCCCCATGCTTATCTATTGTAATATCCTCATTGTTCAAAATGAAAGCATACAGGAGAGTAGAAGTGGAAGAATAGCACCTAGTTTCTGTGAGACTCTGGTCAACTTGGAACAGTCTTTACATGTGCTAAGTGTCTTCAGCTGGGCGATGATCAGCCTACAGTAGTTAAGGCAAGGTAAGAGCAACCTTGTCTGAGACGGGTTCAGGGAGCACATGGTCAACAAAGGGTTTGAGACGCTATCCGTTAACCTTGAAAATATTACCCGTCTTTGGGTCAGAGATTTCAACAACCCTGTTAGGGAAAATCCGCTCAATAACGAACGGGCTGTCCCACTTAGACCTGAGTTTTCCGAGAAAAAGCTTCAATCGAGAATCGAAAAGCCAAATCTTCTATTCGGCTCAAAGCTCTTACATGAAATCATCTGGTCATGGAGAGCTTTGGTCCTTGCCTTATAGATTCTAGCAGTTTCATAATCATCATTTCGAAGCTCCTCCAACTCAGATAGTTGGAGTTTCCTAGCTTTCCCGACCAACTCAAGGTCCACATTACATTTCCTGATGGCCCAAAATGCCCGGTGTTCAAGTTCTACGGGTAAGTGACATGCCTTACCAAACACCAGACGAAACGAAGACATACTGATAGGTGTTTTGTACGCCGTACGGTAGGCCCAAAGAGCATCATCTAGCTTTTTGGTTCAATCCTTCCTATCAGGCCTAACGGTTTTCTGCAAAATATTTTTGATCTCCCAATTGGAGATCTCGGCCTATCCGTTCGTCTGAGGTTGGTAAGGTGTGAAAATCCTATGATTCACCCCGCATTTCCCCAATAAATTTCGAAACTAGGCATGAGTGAAATGTGTGCCACCATCACTGATAATTGCCCTAGGAACCCCGAACCCTGGTGAAGATATTTTTCTTCACAAAATTGATGACCACCTTGTGGTCATTGGCCTGGGTGGGAATTGCCTCAATCCATTTGGACACGTAATCAACAGCGACCAGAATATACTGGTGTCCAAATGAATGAGGGGTCCCATAAAGTCGATGCCCCAAATGTCGAAAATTTCGACGGAATGAATTAGGTTCAGAGGCATCATATCTCTCTTAGCCATGTTCCCGAGTGTCTGGCATCGGGTGCATGACTTTGAGAATTCCTGGGCATCCTTAAATAATGATGGTCAATAGAATCCGGATTGCAAGATTTTTGTTGCCATCCTTTTCCCAAAAAAGTGTCCACACAAAGATGTGTGGTAGAACTTAAGTATGCTATGGAACTTGATTTCTAGGATGCATTGACGAATAATCAGGTCTGCGCTGATGCGGTACAGCTCGGGATCATCCCAAAAATAATATTTGGCCATAGACACAAGTCTATCCTGTTGTTGTTTGGTCCAATCCTATGGGGTTTGACCAATGGCCAAATAATTGATAATATCTGCAAACCAGGGGGTTCGAATACCCGAGACTATAACGATAGTCTCATCCGAAAAAGTGTCAGAAATCGGGACATCCAGATAAGGAGAATCAATTAGGATTCTCAAGAGGTGATCCACCACTACATTTTATACCCCAGCTTTATCCTTGATTTCAAGATTGAATTCTTGAAGCAGTAGAATCCAGCGAATAAGTCGGGGTTTGGCATCCATTTTTGCCAAGAGAAGTTTCAAGGCCGAGTGGTCAGTATAGATGATGACACGAGAACCTAACAGATAAGCTCTAAATTTTTCTAAAGCGAAAGCTATGGCTAGCAATTCTTTTTCAGTAACGGTGTAGTTCCTCTGGGCCTCATCCAGAGTCTTGCTAGCGTAGTAAATTACAGAGGGCTTTTTCTCAATCTTTTGACCCAAGACAGCCCCGACGGCATAATCAAATGCGTCAGCCATAATCTCAAATGGGGTTGTCCAGACCGATGGTTGCAACACCAGGGCACAGGTGACTGCCATTTTCAATAAATCAAATGCCTTACGGCATGCTTCATCAAACTCGAATGATGTGTCTTTGGCCAGAAGGTTACTCAAGGGTCGAGCAACCTTCGAGAAACCCTTAATGAATCTTCTGTAAAAACCCACATGCCTAAGGAAAGAGCAGATCTGTTTTACGGATGTGGGTGGAGGAAGTCTAGAGATAGCATCTACCTTAGCTTTATCAAATTCAAAACCCCGATTAGAGACCACATGACCCAGGACAATGCCTTCCTGAGTCATAAAGTAGCTCTTTTCCCAGCTAAGGGCCAGCCGTTTTTTTATGCATCTCTGGAGGATCAATTCTAGGTTAGCTAGGCAGGACTCAAAAGAATCTCCGAAAATGGAGAAATCATCCATGAACACCTCAAGACAATCTCCCACCATGTCAGAAAAGATGGCCAGCATGCACCTTTGAAAAGTCGCAGACGCATTGCAAAGCCCAAATGGCATTCTAAGGAATGCAAAGGTTCCGTAAGGACATGTGAGTTGTCTTTTCCTAGTCTTCAGGATGGATAGGGATTAGGTTGATGGATGCACCTAGATCCAATAATACCCTATCAAAAGTATATTCCCCAATAATGCATGAGATCAAGGAGGCATCCGGATCTTTCTTCTTTTGAGGAAGGTGATGCAGGATCACAGAACTTGCCTGCTCAAAGAGAATAACCTTTCTCGGAGTGGGTTCCCTCGATTTATGCTTTTGGGTACACAGTTTTTTCAAAAATTTAGCGTAAGCTGGGATGTGCTTACTAACATCAAGGAGCGAAATATTGATCTCTACACTCTTGAATAAATCCAGGAGCTCCTCATTGCTATCTAGGGTTTTCTTCTTGGTTTTCAATAGGACTTTAGGGAACGAGATATGGGTGGAATTTTCAATTTCCGATCCCTGGGCCTTATTGTCTTATTCAATCTCCTCCTCTTCTCTCTCAAGCTCCCCAGGGTTTTGGCATCTAGAAGGTAACTTAGGGTCCCTGGTTTGCTTTCCACTTCTCAAGGTGACAGAGTTTGCAGAGGCATACGGGTTTGGGTCTTGAGGTGTGTTAGTGAAGATTGGAGGGCCTTGGTTAGTCATGTAACCAAAAGAAGATGAGGGACCCTGCTCAACCAACTAAGCATGTGCGTGCGAGTCCCTTTGATTCCCGTACCCTTAGGATCTATTGCCCTGATTTTGCACATTGCGCAAGTTGGGTACGGGTTGGGATGGTAGAGATCTGGGTTGTCGGGTGTTAGCAATTGACGATCACTCTTTCGTTGGTGTTAAAAAGATATGTTCGTTATAGTATGTTGCGAAAAACGATGATCAGTTTATTTTAATTTATTACTCGAAATTTAAAATGTTCCAAGGTTGAACTCAGGGAGCAAACTTAATTCCAGAAGCATAAAAATTCACAATTAAATATACTACTTTACAAAAATTAAAGAGAGTGAATAAAAATCCTTTTCTTTTCTTTTTCTTTCTTCTCCTCCTCTTTTCTCTTCCTTCTCTACCTTTTCTTTCTCGCCTTATCTGCCCCTTGCTACAGTACCCTTTGTAGGTTCTTCTCCTCTTGGTTTCTTCTTCTTCTTCTTGCACTGTGCCTTCTCCTTCAGTTGGCTTCTCTCCTCTTTAGCTTCTGCTTTGTCTTTCCTTGTCTTTTCCCTCTACGAGTCTTCTTCTTTCTTCTGTCTTTAGTTTCTCTTCTTCATCTTTCTCTGCAGCTTCCTCTTTCCTGTCTTCTTCCTCTTTCTTCAGCTGTTCCTCTGCCGCTCCTCTACCTTGAGTTCTTCCTTCTTTCTTCAGCAGCTGCTTCTTCCTTCTCCTTCTTTCCGCTACGCTCCCTCCTTTCCTCTTCTCCCTCTTCCCTGCACAGTACAAGGTTAGGCAAAACCTAACCCCTACCCGCCCCACGTCTCTCTCTCTATTTCTCTCTCAAAGATTCGCTCCCAGAGGATTCACAAGTATACGAGTCGGGTAATGCGCCTGGGACCAGGCCCACCGACGTGCGGTGGTGGGCGATGAGTGCTTGGTCGGGTAATGGGGTCGGCCCAGGCCCGCGGGGCATGAGCGCAAGCTAGGGCGGGTGTGAGCGCGTGGTTCACTGTGTGCATAGGTGAGGGACCTAACCCCTGTGTATCGAAGGCGATAAGCCCAATACACTTTTTCAATTTATTCGAAGCGCCGCACTCAAATGTTTACAAGGTGGGACTAAAAGTCCCACCTAAATTTCGTGCCCTCACCCGCAACAGGAATCCTCGCGATTGCAGTGGTACGCGAGCTCTCGCCTTCGATTGGGAACTGGGACCGTGTGTGTCTCTCTCGCGTGGCCTAGGACTCCTGCATGGGACTGCAAAGGCCTGGAGCTGCTAGCAGGCTTGCTCCAAGCTCAACAGCAATGGCGGCGAACGCTCGAGACCTAAAAGTAGCAATACGACCTTGCAGCCCTATCAGACTATCAGAAAACCTTCGCCGTATCACAGCGAAGGTGAGGCGAGGGTTGGCTGGCCGCAGGGTGGCCTAGGCGTGCGTGCCTAGGTCGCTCTGTGGCCGTGAGGATGGGTTCGTTCGAGGGGAGGCGACAGGGGTTGATGCGATCAGTGGAGGGTCGTAGGGTGATCAGTGGGTGGTGGTGTAGCTTCTAAGGTGTTTGGCGAGGTGGATGGGTGAGTGGAATGACGGAAGCACCTCACCAGAGGTGGAGAAGGTGGAGATGGATAGTGGATGTCGAAAGGTTGAAACAACAAATTAACAGGGGGGAAATAAAAGGGAGAGTAAGAGAAACTTAGCTATGAGTCCAAAGTGAAGGGGGAGGTGCGAAAGTAGCGAGCGGCCGATGCTGCCGTCGCCGGAGACGAAGGTGCTAGGGGAGAGAACGGCGACAAGGAGAAGGGGTCAGAGAGTGCCCGCTGGTATGGCGCGGCACTGCAGAGGATGGAGGAGTTAACCCTGCCACTAGTATGGTGGCAGGGCGACGAGAGAGGAGAGGAAGAGTTGCCGGAAGCTCTGGTGGTTGGACGGAGTTGGGAGATGAAGAGGAGGGGCAATCTTAGGCCAAACGAAGCTTGCTTGAAATGGCAGCCCCTGCCGCTCTTTAAATAGGTGTTGGCGAGGAGGGAAACACGAGGAGGTGTGGGCAGGCCATCGGAGATATGGCCGAAAAAGAGACCCATGCCTCTCGCGCGTTCGCACGAGAGGTATGGGTGTCGACAGGGCATGGGAGGGGGTCCATGCAGAAGACAACGCAGGGGACCCTCCTCTCGTTTCTGGGGCCAGTCCCCATACCCTGCGCAGCGCCATCCTCCACGCAAAGTCGCCAGAGGCATGGGTTGCTGCTGCGAGTGGCAGAGGGATCGGTTTGAAAAGAACGAAGGGAAAGTTAAGGGGTTAAGTGAAAGGGTTCAAAAAGTTAAGGGTCAAAAAGTAATTCTTGAGGATCAATTTGTAAAGTAGGTCAAAATGGCCTTCCCTTAGGTCCAAATTTTGGTACAAACCCAATTTGAACCTAAGGAATCCAATGGTGAAGTTTGATTTTAGGTTTGACCACGTTTGACTGGTCAATTTGCACAAAAACCTAGATTAGGTCAAACATTCGGTATGGTTCTCAATCTAGGTCAAGACAGGTTTCAATGGCAAAATTGAAAGTTCTAAACCCTAGAGGATATTTTCTTATGAATTTTAGAGGGTTTAATTGATTTTTATCTTTCCTGAAACTTTATGAATTGAAGTGGATTTGTTTTAGGGTTGTAGAATGTCATTTAATTCCTCGATGCCGCTATAACCCTTTTCAGACCAAATCATCCCACTTTCTTCCTTATTAAGCCCACTTGACCTGTGTCTAGACCCTTAAAAATCTCGTTTATGTACTACATTGGTAAAATTACAGTTTTTCCCCTTGTGAATTGTTTATACTTAAATTTACAATTCCCTGGTCTATGCTTTCCCTTAGGTTTTGTAGGATCTTTTTGTACACTTATTAGTTCAAAATGTGCTAGTTATAGTTCATGATGAAATTCTCATCAGCAATTAACCCGAATTGCAAGTTATCCAATGATGTCTTCATTTGCTGCATAAGCTGAAGCATGGACCTTGCATTTCTGTCATCTGCCGGTTTAAATCGGTTGCCCTGCAAATTGTTGGGCATTCCAAGATGGCTGAGTAACTGGTCTCGGGGGCAACTGGATGTATACTTGACCCTGACCCATAGGTCATTAAGATGCATAGTTGCTGGGTCGAGTTTAGGTCTGTTGCCCCTGATTTTTCCAGGAGAAGTTAGGATGGTTCCACCATCCCGAGTTATAAGTGTTGGAATACGAGTTGGACCTAACATTCTCCTATATTGCATACACATCCTCATAGGACGAGGATGAAGAGAAGGATCAGAAAAACTAAGATCAAAGGCCCCATTTTGGAACCCACAAGGTTCTGAGAAGTCCTGGCTCACAGGTTGAGCCAAATCAAGTTGGTTCATGAATTCCCGCCCCGTAGGAGCGCGTGAGGAATGCAATCCCGAATTTTGGGATTGAGTAGGCATGGAAGTATTTCCTGAATTCCCAAACATCTATTCTTCAATTCTCTTAGCAACCAAGTCCATTTTATCCAGTTTGTTACAAATTAATTCCATGTCAAATGAATGAGAATCCTAGATCTCATTAGCACTTGACCAAGGTTGTTGGGATCAGTTAAATGCATCCATGGAGGCATGATTAATTGAGTTCTCCCACATTCCCTCAAACAGATCGTATGCGCTATCTGCATCCCTGTCGAGGAAATTGCCTTTGCAGGAGGCGTCCACGTGATTATGGAGTTGCTCAACCAACCCGTGATAGAAAATCTACATGAGTTGCCATTTCGACACCTCGTGGTGTGGACACTTCCTCAAAAGTTCCTAGAATCACTCCCAAGCACCATAAAACGGTTCCCCCGGCTGCTGGGCGAAAGTGGTAACTACCCGTCGCAAGGCATTGGTCCTTCCGATAAGGAAAAATTTCTTCAAGAAAGCAGACTTAAGAGTAGCCCAAGTTTCAATCAGCCTTCCTATGGTCCGTTACCAATGTGTGGCCTTATCCCTGAGAGAGTGGGAAAAGCCTCATGATCATTTGCTCTTCATTCACATTCCTTGCTCTGGTGGTCTGAACCAAAGTGGTCAGATCCTCCAGGTGCTGGAATGGGTCCTCCGAGCCAAGCCCATGAAAATGCTTGATCAAACTTAAGACTTGGGACTTGATTTCTATGTCTCTGGAGGGAATCATGACGCCAGGACATTCCCCATATTTTGAAGGATCGTAAAAATCCTTCAAGGGCCGAGCACCCTGACCATGCATACATTGAAACCATTGCTGCATCTGCTGCAATTCTTCCAACTGCCTCTGAATCAGCTCCTGCTGGTTCGGGGGTGGGGGAGGTGGTTGTTGATCAGCCATATAGCTCAATCTCCACCTCCTAAAATGGTCTAAAGGTCCTTCCAATCTAGGATTCAATGACCTCCTTCCAACATACACTAGAAGGAAGTTGAAAGGACGGGGAAAAGAGGGAACCCTGCAGCACAAGATTACAAGCCTGTCCTTAGAGGGGGGTAGCCTAAAGGTCTACTAACTCTCAAAATCCGTCCTAAGATTATGGACGATTTACTCCACTTTTGTCCAGACAATCCGACCAGTTAGAAGGAGGGACTAGGGAAAAGGTTCTTCCTTTGGCTTGCGCCTCCGGTTCCTAGTGTACCCCCCAGCCGCGGTCGTTTGACGCTACTCCCCTAGCTAGAAATCAAATTGACTAGTATAAGCAGGTTAATCATTAATAATCTCAATCTGGATCCCGACGAGCGAATAAATCCTTAAGGCCAACATCTAATTGATTTTAATTAGGCTTGGGAAGTTGGTGCTCTGGAATGTGATGGGCCCTTAATGGGTTGTACCCTTAATGATTTGTTTGAGAATGTCTGAATGTGCACAACCAAGAGGTTTTCAAGCAAGATTATTAATGATGCGATGAGTTTTAGGGTTCGAATCTTGCTTAATAGCTTTTAAGATTTAAATATTAGGTGTTTTCAACAAAATTTTGTGAGGCAAACCAAATTTGTTTTTAAAAGCACGTGTTTAAGTATTTTTCCTTTAGAAATCAAAAAAAATATGGAATGCCTAGCTTGACCTAGTTATTGAATCCTATAGGGCATCTACAAAATGAACCTCTTCTAGATTAGGTGGTGCAACCCAAATAATTCAATCAATCAACTCAAATGCACCATCGATTAAGGCATACAAAAAGGTGGTTAACCTAATATGATTTCTACTCTTTTATGTGTTGAATTCATGTACCGGATCCACAGGTCAGAATCCCAATCGAGTAGATGAAAATCAAGTCAGGTTATGTGCCTTTGATGTGGGTGTATAGAGTGTGTAAATTGATTTGTCCCACAGAAAATATCTTTTTATTTTTCTTTTATAAAATCTGGGTGAGATGGGCGAGGGTGGCAAACAGGATAAAGTCTATCCTAGGGTTTATGCAAACACCTAAGTAGATTAAGTCTTAGTTATGATTGTGGCGAAATAGACTAATGGGGGAAAATAGTGGGGACACTTACAATACACTCTACCCACACTTTACTCCGGTCTACCACACTTGGATCTCCATGCTAGGGTACCTGCAAGACAGTAGATCAAAGACAAGCGAGGTTAGTGCTATGTAAATGCAAAAAAGCGTAGAAACAAAGTAAATTCCGTTGCCTCCCCGACAACGGCGCCAAAATGATCGCACGTGTTTCGCGAGTTTGAAATCAGGATTACAAATAACCCATCATCGTAGTTGAAAAACTCATGATCAAATAAAATTTATACCGAAACTCCAAGGGAGTCCCGGATCGAACACAAGGAGGCGACATTTTCTTTAATTGAAAATCACGCTTCATTTTATTTGTTTTTGGTATTTTAGGGTTTTGTTATTTTTTTGTATTTTTGAAAGAAGACAATCAGAATGAAACACAAGAGATATAGAACAAATCTGCTATATATAACACTCCAATGTCAATTACAATAAACTATGAAAGCATAAAAAGAGAAGGGGGTGAGAAGAAATCTTCCGAATCGGCTGTTCGGCGAGACGACGGCGCCTGGCGGAAGCTCGGACAAAGGAGGTGAGGAGCGGGACAACGGAGGTGAGATGCAGGACGTCGGGTGGAGGAAACCTTCAATGTGACTCCGGAATGGAGGTGAGAAGGAGGAGATGATCTGCTACAGGAATGGAGGTGGGAGGACCGCTCCAAGGCGACCTATGAATGGGGATGGGAAGAGGGATGAATATTTGGTGAGGCAGAGGTTCGCTACACTAATAGGAGCCTTAGGAGCTTGAGAGTAAACTCTAATAGAGTGTTGGTAGGCTTACTAGAGCTTAGGAGTAGGTAGGAGTAAAGTAGAGACGAAGAGGAATGGGGGGTGTAGGGGTGTTTATATAGTGGAGGAAAGAACATCACACGCACAGGCATTTAGTGACAGCTACAAGCGTCACTAAACGCCACTCAAGCTGTCACCAAAAGATCCGCACCACTTCAATGCCTTGGCTGGCACACGCACTGCATAGGCCATTTAGTGACAACTGCAAGTGTCACTAAAGACCTACTCTTCTGTCGTAAGTCCTGCGCCCAACGCTCACGCCTGCAGCTATCATAGGCGCGGCGATCGTCGACCATTGGATCAGACGTAGACGAGTGTAATTGCGAGAGGAGAGCATGCGCCTGCTAGTGTTTGAAATTCGCACCGCTGGCGCATGCGCTGGCAGCCGTTGGATGAGGCATCGCACGGTCGAGATGCGCCCACAGATCGTGCGCGTTCTGGTTTGAATCGCACACCTCGTGCGATTGTGAAGATTGGACGGCGGGCGCTACTCGCGGTCGACTTAAATGCACGCCCCAGATGGCATGCGTGTGATCTGGCATGAGCCTTCGCGTCAGTGGGTGGCGTTGGATCGTGCGTGGGAAATCTCGACTGCTCGATTGTGATCGAGCGACCCTATTGAAGCTGGCACTGTAGCAGGGTGCGGCAAAACGCGGCTTGATCTCGGGCTCGCTCTTTAAGAGCGCTCGACCACACCGTTGCGCCACATCTATGGGTGTGTTGTGAAGAACTGCACCCGCGTGGTGATGAGAGCCTCATCATGAGCCATAACTAGCTCATTTTGACCCAATAAATAAGGTAAAAGCTCCTACATAACCTAGAAGAAGGCCTAAATGAAGGAATAAGTGCTCTGAGAAGAAAACATGAATTAAAGGTTAAAACTGTAATTTTACCATTGCAATGCATAAACAGGATTTCTCAGAGGCAAAACATAGGTCAAATGGTATAAATAAGATGAAAAGTGGGTTGAGTCAATCAGAAATGGGTTCATGTGCAATTTAGGAATTAAATGACATTTGGTAACCCTAAAATAGACCTACTTAAATCAACAAGGTTCTGATAAGGATAAAAATCAATTAAACCATCTAAAAATCATAGAAAAATATCCTCTAGGGTTTAGAACACTTAATTTGGCCTTTGGAACCTATTTTGACCTAGAATGGGGTCCTAGCTCATTAATTGACCTAATTTGGGTTTTTACGCAAAATGTCCAGTCAAACGAGGTCAAACCTAAAATCCAACTTCACCATTAGATTCCTTAGGTCCAAATTAGGTTTTTTATCAAAATTTAGACCTAAGGGGAGGTCATCTTGACCTACTTTGCAATTTAGTACACCCAAATCATAATTTGGCCCCTATCTTTTGAAAATCATTGCAGAGAGCCCCCTAATTTCCTCGCCACCTTTGCAATCAAGTCCTACCGCCATTGTTAGGGCAGAGTCGACCTCCGGCGAGGTTTAGCGAGGGATTACTCTCTGATTCCTCAGAGATTCCCCCCCAGAAATGGAAGGGAGATTCTCTAAGGAATTCCCTTCCATCTAAAGCCAATCACGATCTCTAGTGTGAACCCAATCTCTCGTGCGAATGCACGAGGGATTTGGGTATCCACCTTCTTTCCTTCTCCGGCGAGCCGGCAGAGGTGATTGCGCGCCCTCCACGCACTAGAAAGTTTGGCCCACACCTATAAAAGGATCCCCAGACCCGGCCGCAGATCTGGAGACTTGTTTTGGCGGAGATTCCGCCAAGTTTTCCTCTCTTCCATCTCCGGCCAAGAAACCTGCAAGCTCCGGCGACCTCCTCCCCTCCTCGTCGCTCTGCTGCCATACCAGCAGCAGAGTCCACTTCGCCTCTTTCTCCCGCGTCGCGCAGTACCAGGCGCGCGTTCTCCTGACCTCATCCTCGTCGCCGCTCCCTCCCTCAGGGTTCTTCTCCGTCGACGGCAGCTACGCGCCGTCCACTCCCCTGCCTCCCTCCCTTCCAGAACACTCCAGATACCTTCTCCATCTTCCCCTCTCTCTTTTCCCCCTGTTATTTCGTTTAATTGCCCCTCGACCGTCGCTGACCACCCTCATCTTCCACGTCACCGACCGACCTCCGGCGAGCCGCCCCCACCATTCCACCCCTCCACACGGCTCGCCAACCGTCTCATAAGCTCCGCCTCACCACAAGGAACACTCTCCGCCCATCCACCATCCCTCTACGCCTCCACCATAGCCCCCCGAACTCACCCACACCTTCAGTCACAGGACGACCTAGGCACGCATGCCTAGGCCGTCCCACGACCTGCAGCACTGTGCACCACCTTCGCTGTGCCATGGCGAAGGTCCCCAGCTGGTCTGCTTAAGCCGAGAGGCTTGTTCTGTGTTTGACATTCTTGCAGCCCCTGCCGCCATTGACGGGTGGAGCAGCTCCAGGTTCCAGCAACTCCAGGCTTCAGCAGCTCCAGGCCTCTGTTGCAGTGGACTCGGGCGAGCGGTGCGAAGTGATCTGGTTCATAAAAGAGCGCTGCGAAGCCTGCGGCCTTGGCAATTGCACGAAGAATCTTCTGCGGGTGCGCGCAAGAGCGGGGCAGAACCAATAGTCCCACATCGGCGAAATGCAAAGCGCAGGTATACTTTAAATTGTTTTTGTGATATTACCTCGTTGCCTCCGAACGCACAGGGGTGAGGTCCCTCACCTTATCCCACGCTCGCCTCGTCCGCGGTTTCACCTCGCGGATCTAGTGGGCTCCGACCCGACCCAACCTGAGCACTCCTCGCGCATCACCTACCTGCCGGTGCGCCTAGTCCCGGGTGCGAAATCCGACCCGAATACCCGTGCCTCTGGGAGAGCATCCTTGAGTGAATTGCAGAGAGAGAGAGAGAGACGTGCGGGTAGAGGGACAGGGTGGGTTTTGCTCCCTTGTGCAGGCAGGCCGGGCGTTGAGGAAAAGAGACTTAGCCGCAAGGAAGAAGAGAAGTAGAAGAAGAGGCTGAGCGAGGCAAAGAAGAGAAGGAAGAAAGAAGGACTGCAGAGAGAAGAAAGAAGACCAAGGAAGAAGCCTTCGCAGGAAAGAGAAAAGAAGAAAAAGAAGTTCAAGGAAGAAGAAGACCTGTAGATCAGAAGAAAAGAAGAAGAGCCTACGAAGAAGAAGAAGAAGGCAACAGAGAGAAGAGCAAGCAAAAATCAGAGAAGGCCAAGGCAGAATCAAAACAGGAAGAAGAATAGTTGCATTTAAGACGTCTGATATAGAAATCAAGCATCTAATCCTGTTATCTTTTAGCAATTCTTTTTATAACTCTCTCTCTTTGAATCAATTGTTCATTTAAAAGTTGTATTCCTTAGTTTTAAAAGTATTGAGATTGCTCCCTGTGTTAGACCTCGGAAACTCTAGTTTTTCGAGTAATAAAATTCTCTATTTGTTTGAACGCTTTGTCGGCTATATTACAACATGTTATTCTTTAAAACCCGATCGAGAGCGTCTAAACACGTGGTGAGGGCAACCTCTCAACCGTTGAATTTTCATCCAACAGCCAAGATCACTCATGGGCAGCCTTTGGATATGTGGTGGGCGACTTTGGGCACTCCAGATGGTGCCACATGGCAACATCTGAACCGTCCACCCTTCATTGCTTGCAGAGGATGCCACGGTACTCAAATCGAGGTGATTTCCATGTTGTCGAACTGCGATCGTCGCTCCAAATCCATCCGTACGGTTGGATTTTTCATCTGAAATCCGTAAGGACGTCGCATTGCCTCCTAGCCATATAAAATGAAAGAATTAATATAAAAAACATGCAACTATCCTAAATGCCATGCAATGGATGTTATGAAATATTTATATCATGATATGTAATGTTAGGCCTATGAACTATAATAAATAAGCATTTTACGATGAATTTATATGTGCTTATCATGCCCCCATACTTTTTGCTAGCCCCTAGCAAAATTAACCTAAATGCTATGTATAAACGAAGAATCAAGGTTCGAGTATTTAGGCAATATTCGTTAACTGCTTTTGAAAATCTCAACCCCAAGACCTAATTACAAAAACTCAACAGTACCCGAGTGTTTGCCAGAATGTAGACTATCCAAGCCCTCGCCATATCTGAGAAGAGTAAATACAAAAATTTTTTCTTGTTTTTCTTCCTTCCTAATTTTTTTTGTACTTTTGGAGTTTAAGAGTTCCGGGATAACTTTTTAGGGCTACCCGACCCGCCCAAGACTCGAAAAGGACTCTAAGTGCTAAGCATCTTGTGAAAATAGTGAAAGACTCACTAGGCGACCATTAAAATGGATTTCGGATTTCTACGACCCTAGGTAACCTTTCCTAGAGGGTTATCTTTTTGAACGGTAGCTTTCTCCCTACTTTTATTTATGGGGTCAACACAAGGGCGAACCTAGTGTATATCCCCCCGATTATTCTACTTCCCCGCTTCTTCCCTAAGTGTTTTGGGAATTACTGTGCATTTTTTTGTGAGCTGGGTTCTGGACAACCGGCCTATAAGCTATTACCACCAACTTGCCAACCATACTCGTGCGGTCAAGTGTGATTTTATTATTTTTTCTCCTTTTTCTTTTTTTTTTTTCCTTTTTCATTTTTTCATAAGTAGGTGGCTTCCTTGCTCTAAGATTTACCTAAAGGTAGCACAACAAAAATGGTCTTGTGGCTGGGCTCTGGATAACCGGTCGATGAGTTGTTAACACCGACAACTTGCCAGCCATACTGATGTAAACACATTTACACTACTTAAGATGTCTATTTATGCATGTTCTTAAGCATAGGAGTGCATTTCATGATATAAATATTGCATAACATGCATCATCTTACATTTAGAGTAATTTGAATAAAATGGAGGTTAATTGTCTCTATTTATGTGCTTGGACAGGGTAAACATTTTCTCGTGGCCTCGGATCGAAGATCCAACCGTATGGATGTAATCAGGGCAACGGTTGGAGTTCAACGACTTCAAGATCGCCCTAATCAGGCATCCGTAGCATCAGATAGTGACCGGGGAACCCTAAAAGATCAAGGGCCAGGATGGTATAAATTGTGGATTTCCCTACCAGGAGGGGGTGACGTAATAATTGCGGAAATGAAATAATAAACAATCTCACAAAAAGACAATCGCACAAAGTACACAATAATTTTTAGGTGGAAACCCAAACCGGGTGAAAACCACCACCTAACCCTCTCGAGTTAAGATTTTCCAATCAACCAAGTTGATCAAATCCACTAAACTGAATCACTTTAAAACGAGGGTGATTCAACCTCAATTACAACCACGCTACTTAAACGAGGGTAGCGTAACTCAACCCCTTCTCTCAACGAGAAGGATTGTCTCGCGAAGGAGACGGGAATTCGCAAAGCGAATACCCAACTAAATAACAAAGATAAAATAACAAATAATCCTATAGAGCCAACAAAATAATTTTGAACCTAAGCTTCTATAGGAAATAGGATGCTTCCCTTTGAAAGGAGTGCGTCGACGACGCGGATGCGTGAGCCACGCGACGGCGCAACTTCACTCTCGTAAACTACGGCGGGAGAGCGGGTGCGCGAAGGCTTGATGCTCTAAAGATGAAGAACTAGCGCTTAGAGAGCAAGAGAGACACAAAATGGTTTGAAAGTGTATTGCAAGGTGTGTCTTGTGTTTCTAGGTGTGTGTTAGTGTGTTAAATGCTCCCCTCTATTTATAGAGGCCTTAGGAAGGCTTTGGAAGGCTTAGAAAAGCTTCCATAGCCGTTAGGTACAAAGCCCAAGTGAATCAACCCGAAATCAGGAACAATCATTGTTCTGAAATGCTTATCAGACGTCTAATTCTGGCATCAGACGTCTGGAAGTTCACTTTAAGACGTTTGATTTCAAGGTCAGACGTCTGATTTTGGGCGAGTCTCTTCCTGACTTGGATCAGATCTAAACAGGGTTCTAGCGCAAGTCCATCAGACGACATACAGGACGTCTAGCACTATGTCTGAACGTCTGGAAACCTACGTTTTCGTGGGAATGGATTTGCAACGGCTAGAAAATCTCTGAGAAGAGATTTTCGGGTCAGTCGAGGCAAAACGGTCAATTATCAGACGTCTGGAAAGGCCTAAGGACGTCTGATAAGGCTCTAACAATCATATCCTTGAGTGTTTGTTAAGCCAGCTAACGGTCCACTAATTGGACGTCTGGCAAAGTCATCAGACGTCTCCTAAGACGTCTGGTCTAAGGTCTGGACGTCTGATTTCATCAGACAGAACTAACTTGTCCAGCCTAAATGTTATCAGACGTCTGAATCAACAGTCAAACGTCTTAAAACACTTTATCAGACGTCTGATTTTGGAATTAGACGTCTGGAAGTACTGTTAGAACCCTATATTGGTTTTCTAAGTTCTCTACAGAAAACCTAAGTATCCTAGGGCTGTGCGGGTGTTCCTAGAACTACTGTTAGGGTACTTTGAGGCTCTTTAACATGAATCTAAGTAACAAAAATAAAGAGCAACAAAAGAAACGAAAAATACAATGAGTACAAGAGAAGGAAATCTACCATATTCTTCATCTCCTTCCTTCTTCAATATATCGCTCCTCGCGAATCTCTTCTGTTCTCCATCAGGCTCCTCCAATCCGTCCTGGATGCGAGCTCGAATTCCATCTAAACACGTCTACATTTGCAATTGACCTGAAATCTAAGACTCCAAGTGCAAATGTTAAATAACATGTGTTTTGTTATCATCAAAACAAATGATCGTGGTGCTCTAGCACCAACATAAATCCGCACTTCAATTGACAAATCCGACCGCACGGATGAATTTGGATCAACGATCGCAGCCCAACAACGCAAAAATCGAGTCAATCCGACATCCGTGGCACCATCTACAACATTCAGAAGATGGACGACCAAGATGGTGCCACGTGACGCCATTTCGGCCGCCCAAACGGCCGCATGCATCCGATGAAGCTTCCGCACCCGCTCCCTCTCCGCCGTTGGATCTCGATCCAACGGCTATGGACAACCGCGCATAAATGTGTCCGCTCGACCATCCGCGCCTTGTAGCGCAGCGGTCGAAGGCGCTATCGCGAGCAGCAGACGTCCGTTCGAGCCGCAGCGAGGAGGCGAAGGGCGCGGGCGAGCGGGCGCGGGCGTGCGTCAGATCTTGATCAGATGATCGTCTACGGCCAATAGAGATGACGCACTATTGCACGCCTGCTCCTCACGCGGCATCGTACGCGCTGGGGCGGGCGCGCAGCAGCAGGTGATGGCGCATCCTAAGCCGTCCGATCTCAAGATCGGATGGCTAAGATCTAATGAACGTGGGTGGATGCGTTGAGCGCTGGCAGCTGAGGCGTGCGTGGGTGCGGGTACTACACCCACGTTGGGGCTTTAGTGACGGTTTTATCCGTCATTAAAAACCCCTCATGTATTGTTTTAAAGATGTAATGACCAATTTGCTCCCACTCCATGCAACTATAAAAGGAGACCCCCTCAATACGAAATTCTCATCCCTTCCTTCTCTTCTCTACCTCTCCAAAGTTCAAAAGAAGCTTGTCCCACACCTGTGATGCTTCTCATGAGATAAAGTCCAAATTTTCATCCCCCTTCGAAAGTGGATCCCGCGACGACGACGACGTGCTGCTCCGTTCCCGTTCTTCTGCTTCGTCCTTTTTGTCCAGGCGTCGTCCCGTCCGGCTCGTCCTCCAAGCGATCGTCGAGGAGGATATCTCTCTCCCTATTCTTTTTACTGCTTTCTAGTATAGATTTACTGCTTTCTAGAGTAGTCTGCTCGTCCTCCAAGCGATCGTCGAAGAGGACATTTCTCCCTCCATTCTTTTAATGCTTTCTACAGTAAATTTATCACTTTCTATTGCAATTGTTTTATGCTTTCTAGTTGTAATGAACAATCTCCTTAATGATAAACTCTCTGTTTATTCTACATCTAATTTTGATTTCTGTGTGTAATATTCTCTCTCCCTTATTCTCTATCTCTCTTCTATTTATTGTAAATAATTAGATAGTTTTAAATTAAATTACTTCATGACAAATAAAAAGAAACACGTAGTTTTTAAATCAAACGTTCGCCTCCCTATGTTTGACCCAGAATTTTCATTTCATTATAAATTTTATTTGTTGAACACAAATTCTTCACTTTCAAGCTACGACAGGTTTTCCAAAACAAACACGTTAGCGTAGCAATTCGTGAGTTCAACACATACCACCCTAGATAGTTCATTAGCGATCCAATTTCCGAGGAAACCACCAACAAGTGAGTCAGTGCAAAAAAAAGTGTAGATGCTTAGGCTTAAAGTCACCCCAAATCAGAGGGTGGGTTGATAAGTCACATACTTATCATCCCAATTTATTAGCCAAATTAAAAATGAATTTGAATTGGCGAGGACTCGAGACTAGGTCCACATTCGAGTAGACACCCAGGCTAATTAAGTCTGAAGACCTGAAGAGTCTAAGTATTTAGGTCTCAATGTATCAATTCCTAAAGTTTGCAACTCCTAATGCCTAAGTTCTTATCTCCTAAAAATTTTCTTTTAAATAAATTTAAAAAAAAAAATAGGACATTACTGTTACAGCTGACAAAAACATAATAAGATATTTCCACACCTCCATGCTTATCTATTGCAATGTCCTCATTGTTCAAAATGAAAGCATGCAGGAGAATAGAAGTGGAAGAACAGCATATGGTTTCCGTGAGACTCTGGTCAGCTTGGAACAGTCTTTACATGTGCTGAGTTTAGTGCCTTCAACTGGGCGATGATCGGCCTGCGGTAGTTAAGGCAAGTTAAGAGAAACCTTGTCTGAGACGAGTTCAGGGAGCACATGATCAACAAAGGGTTTCAAACGCTATCCATTGACCTTGAAGATATTACCCGTCTTTGGGTCAGAGATTTCAACGACCCCGTTAGGGAAAATCCGCTCAATAACGAACGGGTCAGCCCACTTAGACCTGAGTTTTCCGAGAAAAAGCTTCAATCAAGAATCGGAAAGCCAGATCTTCTGGTTTGGCTCAAAGCTCTTACGTGAAATCATCTGGACATGGAAAGCTTTGGTCCTTGCCTTATAGATTCTAGCATTTTCATAAGCATCATTTCGAAGCTCCTCAAACTCAGATAGTTGGAGTTTCCTAGCTTTCCCAGCCATCTCAAGGTCCACATTACATTTCTTGATGACCCAAAATGCCCGGTGTTCAAGTTCTACGGGTAAGTGACATACCTTACCAAACACTAGACGAAACAACGACATACCGATAAGCGTTTTGTACGCTGTATGGTAGGCCCAAAGAGCATCATCTAGCTTTTAGGTCCAATCCTTCCTATCAGGCCTAACGATTTTCTGCAAAATGTTTTTGATCTCACGATTGGAGACCTCAACCTGTCCGTTTGTCTGAGGGTGGTAAGGTGTGGAAATCCTATGATTCACCTCGTATTTCCCCAACTATCATTGTAGTATAATGGTGAGTATTCCCGCCTGTCACGCGGGCGACCCAAGTTCAATCCCTGGCAACAGTGACAAAATGATCGCACGTGTTTCGCGAGTTTGAAATCAGGGTTACAAGTAACCTGTCATCGTAGTTGTAAAACTTGTGATCAAATAAAATTTATACCAAAACTCCAAGGGAGTCCCAGGTCAAACACAGGGAGGCGACGTTTATTTTAATTGAAAATCGCGCTTTGTTTGTTTGTTTTTGGTATTTTAAAGTTTTGTTATTTTTTCTGTATTTTTGAAAGAAGATAAGCAGAATGAATCACAAGAGATATGGAACAAATCTGATATATATATCACTCCAATGTCAATTACAATAAACTATAAAAGCATAAAAAGAGGGGGTGAGAAATCTCCCGGATCGGCTTTTCGACGAGACGACAGCGCTTGGTGGAAGCTCAGACGAAAGAGGTGAGGAGCGAGACGACGGAGGTGAGATGCAGGAAGACGTCGAGTAGAGGAAAGCTACAGCGTGGCTTTGGAATGGAGGTGAGAAGGCGGAGATGATCTGCTACCGGAATAGAGGTGGGAGGACGGCTCCAAGGTGACCTATGAATGGGGATAGGAAGAGGGATGAATATTTGGTGAGGCAGAAGTTCGCTACACTAATAGGAGCCTTGGGAGCTTGAGAGTAAGCTCTAATGGAATGTTGGTAGGCTTGCTAGAGCTTAGGAGTAGGTAGGAGTAGAGTAGGTAGAGATGAAAAAGGAATGGGGAGTGTAGGGGTGTTTATATAGTGTAAGGAAGAACATCCCGTGCACAGCCATTCAGCGACAGCTATAAGCATCACTAAAGGCCGCTCAAGCTGTCACCAAAAGATCCACGCCTCTTCAATGCCTTGGCTGGAGCATGCACTACGAAGGCCATTTAGTGACAGCTGCAAGTGTCACTAAAGGCCCGCTCTTCTGTCATAAATCCCGCGCCCAATGCTCACGCCCACAGCTGTCATAGGCGCAGTGATCATCGGCCGTTGGATCAGGCGTGGACAGCTATGATTACAAGAGGAGAGCGCGTGCCTGCCAGCATTTGAAATTCTCACCACTGGCGCGTGCACTGGCAATCGTTGGATGAGGCATTGCACGGTCGAGACACGCCCGCAGATTGCGCACGTTCTGGTTTGAATCATGCGCCTCGCGCAATTGTGAAGATCGGACGACAAGCACTACTTGCGGTCGACGTAAATGCACGCCCCATATGGCATGCGTGTGATCTGGCATGCACCTTCACATCAGTGGGTGGCGTTGGATCTCACGTGGGGAATCTTGACCACTCGATTGCGATCAGGCGGCCCTATTGCAGCTGGCACTATAGCGGGGTGAGGTGAATCACGGCTTGATCTCATGCTTGCTCTTTGAGAGCGCTCGACCTCACCGCTACACCACATCTGCGGGTGTGTTGCGAAGAAGAATTGCACCCGCATGGTGAGGGCAGCCTCTTAGCCGTTAGATTTTCATCCAACGATTGAGATCACTCGATGGGCAACCTTTGGAGATGTGGCGGGCGACTTTGGGTGCTCCAGATGGTGCCACATGGCAACATCTGGACCGTCTACCATTCATTGCTTGTAGAGGATGCCACGGTGCTCAAATCGAGGTGATTTCTATGTTGTCGAACTATGATCATCGCTCTGGATCCATCCGTACGGTCAGATTTTTCATCCGAAGTCCGTAAGGACGTCGCATTGCCTCCTGGCCATATAAAATGAAGGAATTAATATACAAAACATGCAACTATCCTAAATGCCATGCAATGGATGTTATGGAATATTTATATCATGATATGCAATGCTAGGCCTAGGAACTATTATAAATAATCATTTTATGAGGAATTTATATGTGCTTATCAGTAGCCGACACATCTCCTGCATGGTGAGTGATTATGTTTGGAGAGTAGTTTGCAAGGATTCAATTCCCACTTGGGAAAATTTATGGGTGTCTTTTTTATCTGGAAATAAGCCCCATGTGCCTATGGTGGCACTTTTATGGCCTATATGGAGAGAGAGAAATGAGAGATTATTTCAGGAGAAAGCGATGTGTGTGGAAAATATGGTAAGTAGTTGCTAGTCTCTCATATATATGTGGCGATCGACCCTGTAATCTTTGTTTTCCCTTTATAGTAAATAAAAGCTCTCCTGGATTGCTATCGACGATTGGATAGCTCTCCTTTCTGTTTCAAAAAATAAATAAATAAATCCACGAATATTTTTCCCTTGTATTCATTTAACTGAGTGCGAGATCTGTGCTCAAATCCTATGTGAAATGCGATGAAAAGAAGACAATAATTTCAGAATGCGAGCTTATATGTGTAATTTTTCTTCCCTGAAATAAATCACAATGGCATGTAATTGTTTACAGAAGGTGAGATCGATTTTGTAAAAGATAAATGCTGCGTCGTAGTATAGTTGAAATCGCCTTGAAAACAAATAAATTTTATTACTCGAATGTTAAGTCCGAGGTCGAATACAGGGAGCAAATGAAATTTATGCACTAATCTTAATAGATGTAATTTGAACAGTTAAAATTACTCAAAATCTAATTCAAAATGTAAAGCATGAGCTTATGAATAAAATGTAGCAATGTTGAGAAATTGGACGTCAGATTATAGAATCAGACGTAATCAGACGTCTTAAAAAGGTTTGACTCTTCTTCTTATGCTTCTTCTCTTTCTCTTCTTTTCTTCTTTGGTTCTTTCCTTCTCTACCTTCTCCTTCTTGGCTTCTCTTCTTTCTCTTTCCCTGACTTGAGTCGAGCCCTCTTCTTCTTCTTTTCTTTCTTTCTCTGATGTCTTCTTCTTTGGCTTCTTTCCTTCTCTTCCTCTTCTTCCATTCTACCTTTAGCTTTCTCAGCCCTTAGCTTCTTTGCCTTGGCTTCTAATTTTCTTCTTTCTCTTTCTTCTTCAGCCGCGCCTTCTCCTTCCTTCTTTCCTTTAGCTTCCTCAGCTTCCTCCTTCAGTCCTTTGCTTTTCCTTCTTCTCTGCGGCTGCACCTAAGGCTTCCTCCTTCTTTCCTTCTCTGGCTTCAGCTTCCTCTTCCTTCTTCCTTTCCCTGCACACAAGTGCAAAACCTACCCCTACCCACCCCCGCGAACTCTCACTCTCTTTTCTCTCTTAGGCTCACTCTCCCAGAGCCATTCTTGGGTATTCGGGTCGGGCAAACGCACCCGAGTCCAGGCGCACCGGCGTGGGTGATGCACGAGGAGTGCTGGGCAATCGGGTCAAACAAACCAGGTCCGCGTAGCATGGGCACGGACGAGGCGACCTCACCTCATGTTCGGAGGCAAAGAGGCTAAAACACAAATTCGTCTTATACCGCGTAACCTCTTCCAAATTTTCCAAGGTGGGACTTTTCTCTTGCGCCCGTAGGAGGATGCCTCGCCTAATTGTTGTGGCTGTAGTGCTCTCTCAAAGCCAATCACTGGCTGGATGTGTGCGGGTTCTAATTCTGCACTACCTGGACCTAGGAACCTGGATCGCAGCAGCCTAATTGAAGCTTGCAAGCAAGCTTCACAGCTTCTTCAATGGCGGCCGAGGTCGAAACCTGCTATCAAACAACACAGCCTTGCGGCCTCATTAGAACACACAGGAGGCTTCGCCGTGACATGGCGAAGGTGTCTAAGTGGGTGCCATGGAGCGGGACGGCCTAGGCGTGCGTGCCTAGGTCAGTCTGTGGCCGTGGTGATGGGTCTGTTTGGGGGGAGATTATGGCGGTTATGGCGGTCGATGGAGATGGGGATAATGGTCAGTGGAAGGTGGCGAAGGTTCTGAGGTAGTTGGCGAGGCATGTGGGTGTGTGGAATGATGGATGCGCCTTCGCCGATGGTCTGCCGGAGGTGGAGACAATGGTGGTGGACTGTGGTTGTCGAGGGGTGTGTTGGGAAATAAAGAAGGGGAAGATAAAGAGTAGAGAGGGGAAAGTTTTTAACCTAATTTAAGGACGAAGGGGGGCGAGATAGCAGCTGGCGCGTACCTACCGCCGCCGCTGGAGACGAAGGTTCCAGTGGAGGGGGAACGGCAACAACGAGGGGGTAGTTGGCACGTGCGTAGGTATGGCGCAACGCGGAGGAAGGAGATGGAGATGACTCTACCACTGGTATTGTGGCAGAGCAACGAGAAGAGGGAGAATATGTCCCCGAAGCTCGCTAGATGCTTGGCCAGAGGAGAAGAGACGAATTGGAGGTGGTTCCCAGCCAAACCAAGCTAAATCTGAGCGGCAGGGTCAGGGGGAGCTTCTATAGACTCTAGTGGAGGGCCTTGTGCTTGGAAGGCAAGCTTCCAAGCACAGGTATCCTCGTCGGAGTCAGAAAGCTAGAAATACCCAAATCTCTCATGCGTTCGCATGAGAGATTGGGTGATAATTAGGGCTTGAGATTGCATTCAAATGATCGAGAATTCCTCAGAGAATCTCCCTTTCAAATTTGAGAGGGAGTCTCTCAGGAATCAGGGAGAAATCCCCTCTGGAATCCTCGCCGAAGTAGGACTCCTTCGCTGTAATGGCGGAGGGACCTAATTGCAAAGAATGGCTAGGAAGCTAGGGGGTATCTGCACGGTTTTCAAAAGCTAGGGATCTAAAAGTAATTGGGTTAGACTGTTTTGCAAAGTAGGTCAAGGTGACCTCCCCTTAGGTCCACATTTTAGTATAAATATAATTTGGACCTAAGGAATCCAATGGTGAAGTTGGATTTTAGGTTTGACCATGTTTGATTGGGAATTTTACACAAAAACCTAATTTAGGGCAAATATTTGTCTAGGGCCCCTATTTAGGTCAAAATAGGTTTCAAAGGCCAAATTGAAGGTTCTAAACCCTAGAAGATATTTTTTCATGAATTTTAGAGGGTTTATGTGAAATTTATCCTAACCATAACCTTGTTGAATTAAGTGGGTTTGTTTTAGGGTTACAAGAAGTCATTTAATTCCCAGATTGCACATTAACCCTTTTCTGATTGAACCAACCCACTTTTTATCTTGTTAAGATCAATTGACCTATGTTTAGCCCCTGAGAAATCCTGTTGTTGCACTCCAATGGTAAAATTACAATTTTACTCTTTGTTTCTTGCTTTTCCTTCAGAACAGTTATTCCTTAAATTAAGCCGTTCATTTGGTTATGTAGGAGCTTTTGTTCTCTTTTTTAGGTCAAAATGAGCTAGTTAAGGCTCATGATGGTATTCCCATCAGTAATATAATTAAATTCCAAGATATTGGCCTTTCTCCTTTAAGTTTCATGACATTTCATGCATTTATTTATAAATCTAAGCCAACATATGAGGATATGAATACATGTAAGAAATACTTTGAACTTGTGAGGGCATGCATGCAATTTCAAATGAATAAAATACGAAAAATCATAAATCTCATAAGTGGCAATGGCATCACATGTAAATAGAAATAGGCCTTCTCCTGTGGCAAAATAGGGGATTTTTTCCTTTGCTTGGCCGCACGAGGAGGCTCGACTGAAGGAGAGAAGCTCGGGGGAGATTGGCAATGACGAGAGGATCACGATGGCTATGGTGGCACGACGAACAGCGGTCGGAGCTCTCGCCGGCGACAAGGAGGGCAGGCGGAGATGGGGTTGCCCACGCGTACGCATGGACTGTGGTCGACCTGTCAAAGGGTGTGGCTGCCCTCATGGGGTCGAGGCGAGGTTGTTGGCGTCGATGGCGCGAAGCTTCGAGGCCTGTGGAACCGGCTGCATGTGGAGAAGCAGACGTGCAGCATAGGTTCTTTGCTGTTAGTTAATGAAGAAGATGAAGGTTGTAGGCGCAAGCGAGCAAGCACGCAAGGGTTGTGCGTGCACGAGGCTTATGGCGTGAAGGAGTGCAACACTGCGGGTGTCGGTGGCTGGTACGCCCAATGAGGGGCGCATGCGGTGGGTGCAAGGTGGAGGGGTGAAGGGTGTTGACAGTGGTGATGGTGTTATGACCGTGGGGGGGTGGCGATGGATGGCTAAGGGGGAAGTGCACGTTGTCACCGTGCACAGGAGGAGGTCGAGGACAGGCAAAGGAGTAGGCTCAGATCACGATGCACGCCGTTGACAGTGTGCGCAACGACCACAGTGCTCGCTGGTTCCGCGGTGGAGACGATGCTTCGCGATGGAGATGATGCTTCACGGTGGAGAGGATGAAGGAGATGATCCCCCGCAAGTGGGAGGGATGATGGCTTTTTAAAACCTCTCTATCTATCTCTTTAGTCCCAACTTCTCCAACCACTCGGCGTAGATCACGAGTGGCTGGAACGGAAAGATAAGTTCTGACCGTTCATCAGACATCTAACGTTATCTTCAAACGTCTTAAAAAATGTAAAATCAGGAGCTTGTGATGACAATTCCTATATGTTCAAACTGATCTCCAGACGTCTTTTAGATGCAGAAATAAATGTTTAAACTCTTGTATCTAGCCTGCATTCATCAAATAAATTATGTTATCATATCATATGCTATTAAATGTAAAATTGGTGTATAAGACTATACGCAGACTAAGGTGAATTTACATTTAACTCCTAATTGACTAACTAAGAATAACCAATTAAAGAGTACTTAGGCCAAATAATGATTCACTTAAGTAGACTTATCAAATGGCAACATGACTAAGTTTTGCTAGTCCCTAGCAAAAAGTGAAAAACAACGGAAGTAACAAAAAATGTCTTCTTTTCTTATTCCAAAAATTTAGAGTCCAGTCAAATGTGAAGTGATAGTAGCCTAAGTAACTGATCCAAGTAAAAAGTCAACTTACATTTACAGTTGTACTTAACCCTTGGTAAAACTTCTATTAGGATAGGAACTTCCCTCGGGGATAAAGCAGAAAATAATCTATAGTTTGGCCCCGACTTTTTGGCTTAGGTAAAAGATACAGAGTTGAATAGATTTATATTTGGTAGATCATACTCATTTGGTGTTATATGTAGTCTAATACTGTAGACTCTAAATCTCTAGACTATCAAATGAGTCAACCTAGAGGGAGATTAAACAAAACTGTGCTCTCTTGATGTTCCTTTACGCTCACTCACTCTCTTCTTTTTCTTTTTTTTTTCTTTTCTAAGGTCACATATCTTACTAGATTTTATAACTGTACTCAATGTTTAGTGGCCTCACATGGCATTCACACTTCAATTAAAATCCTAATAATCATACAACTAAGTTAAAAGTCCTCGGCAAGTATTCGGGCAATCAGAAATACTGAAAAATAGGTATGAGTCATATTTGGTGTATCACAATGAGAGTTTTTGTTGCCTCAAAAACATCGACACATAATGAAAAATAACACAAAGATAAAACTACAAACTTGAACTCTTTTTTTATGTATATATTTTTCTTTTTCGATTTATATATATATATATATCAATATACTTCTTTTCTTCTTTTTCTCCCTCTCTTCTTTTCTCTCTTTTTTTTATATAACTCCCACACAACACGACGTAAACTTTTATTCATGAGGCATTATTAAGGATAATGATGGTCAAGAGGATATTGTGTGGCTTATTTAGTGAAGCGCCTACTCTCGGCACCAGGAAGGAATGGATAGGACAAGCGTATTTCTGATCTTTGACACTACTACTCTCCTTCAGCTGAGGACTCTATGAAGGACAGTCGTAACCATCCACCATAGTCATAGTTTTATTAGAACCCAATCTCTGCGTATTTGTCTCATTTGATGACTCTTAGGAATTCACATAATATTCACACGTAGGAACAAAGAGCGAAAAACTATGCCTAACTCTGAGGTATCATCATCTAATTATCCAAAACTTAAAAGTCTTTACACTAGACTTAACGTAGCAGTAGTCTCTCTCTTTCTCCGCAAAAATATTAGGTGCATCTAATAGAAGATAGTTTGCCTAACTCCCTTCAAATTATCCAAGGATTCAGCAGACTAGAAATGCTTATTGATTTTCTATAAAGATCCATTACCCAATCTACGTGTAAGTGAAGTAATTGTACTGGATTCTAAACTCAAAAATAATTTAAGAAAATCTTTAATGACACCTCCTTAATAAAAATCTTCTTGCTAGGGACTAACTAATTCAGCTCAAGAAAATAAGAGATTATCTTTTTTGTTTTTTTTTCTCTACTAATGCACCTAAATACATGCAAATATTTATAAATGTTATAAACATCCTCAAGTTATACCCCTCCATGCCTAAGAATGACAATGTACTCATTGTAAAAAGAAAGACATAAAAGAATATCACCTGAGGAAGAGAGTGAGAGGAGTTAAGGCTCCTCAAGCCAAAGTATGTCCAAAACCTGGCCATGGTTTAAGTCAATGGCCATTTACCTTAAAGCTCGCACCAGAAGTAGGGTTCCAAATTTCTACTACTCCATGAGGGAAGGCATTGATAACATATGGCCCATCCCAGCGAGACTTGAGCATTCCAGGAGATACTTTAAATTTGGAATTAAACAGCCAGACCCATTGATTAGGCTCAAAGGTTTTTCTAACAATGTGCCTATCATGGAAGACCTTTGTACATTGTTTGTAAGCTTGAGAGGTTTCGTAGGCTTCATTGCGATGCTCCTCAAGCTCACATAACTCCAGCATGCGTGCATTTCCCGCTTTATCCATATTTAAGTTAATGCTTTTAATATCTTAATAAGCTTTGTGTTGAATTTCAACAAGAAGGTGACATGCCTTTCCACAGACAAGACGGAAAGGAGGCATGCCCAAGGGAGTCTTATAAGCTATTTTGTAGGTCCAAAGAGCATCATTCAATTTTTTCGACCAATCCTTACAGTCAGGCCTAACAGTTTTTTCCAGAATCCATTTAATCTCCCAATATTAGACACTTCAACTTGTCCACTTGTTTAAGGATGGTAAGGTATGGCTATCATGTGGTTGACTCCTAAATTTTGGAGTAGTCTTGTGAAGTATACATTCTTAAAGTGAGGTCCTCCTAAATGATATTAGCCCTAACAAAATCCAAGACAACAGAATGGTCATTGGTCCATGTGGGTATGGCTTCTATCCATTTCGATATATAGTCCACGGCCACAAGAATGTACTCATATCTGAAGGACATAGGAAAGGGACGCATGAAGTCGATGCCCCAAATATCAAAGATCCCAACAGGGAGAATGGGCTGCTGGGACATCTCATCCCTTTTTCCAATGGTTCCCATCTGCTAGCAACGTAGACATGCACTCACAAATGTATGTGCATCTCTGAATAATGTGGGCCACCAAAAGCTAGACTGAAGAACCTTATGGGCAATCTTTTCCCCATAGAAATGCCCTC
Source organism: Thalassia testudinum (assembly GCA_037157565.1). Classification (NCBI taxonomy): domain Eukaryota; kingdom Viridiplantae; phylum Streptophyta; class Magnoliopsida; order Alismatales; family Hydrocharitaceae; genus Thalassia; species Thalassia testudinum. The sequence continues at coordinate 75,598,548 of JAZHRO010000031.1, read as the reverse complement.
CACAATGGAGGTCATGGTAGAACCTCAGAACACGCCTTTGTTCTTCGTCAAGGACGCAACAATGGAATAACTGATTAGTGCCTATTCTAAAAGGCTCAGGTTCCTCCCAGTGATAAAATTTAACGTTAGCAAGAAACCTATCTCACTTCTGCTTGTCCCAAGTATTAGGGGTTATGCCCGTGACCAGATAGTTCACTATGTCAGCGAACCAAGGAGTTTTGGCCTCCACAGTCATTAAAGACTCATCAGGAAAAGTCTCATGGATATCACCAGCAAGGATTAATGCCTCAATAGGGATCCTAGACAGATGATCTACTACCACATTCTCAATTCATTTCTTATCTTTTATTTCCAAGTCAAACTCCTGCAGTAGCAGAATCCAACGAATCAAACGAGGTTTTATGTCCTTCGCAAGAAGGTGCTTTAAAACAGAATGATCGGTGAACACCACAACCCTGGATCCCAATAAATAAGACTGAAACTTTTCCAAAGTAAATACTACAACAAGAAGTTCCTTTTCAGTGACCGTGTAGTTTTGTTGAGGATCTGTAAGGGTCTTGCCAGCATAATGCAAAACATGACATTTGTCATCAACCCTTTCACCTAAGATCGCTCCCATTGTGAAATCAGAAGCATCGCACATCAGCTCAAACGAGAGGGCCCAATCTGGTACTTGGAGAATCGACACGGTAACAAGGACTTTCTTCAAGACTTGGAAAGCCTCGCCACATCTGTCAACAAAATCAAAGGAAACATCCTTCGTTAACAAGTCGCAGAGTAGCTTAGAGATTTTACCAAAATTTCTAAGCACCGATAGAATCCAGCATAGCCAAGAAAAGATCTTACTTGACGAACATTGGTGGACGATGGAAGTTTAGAGATGGATTCAAATTTGGCTTTATCCACCTCTAATCCTCTCTCAGAAACTACATGCCCCAAAACAATACCTTGCTGGACCATAAAGTGGCTCTTCTCCCAACTAAGCACTAACTTTGCCTCTTTGCAATGAGCTAAGACTTTATCAAGGTAAGAGAGGCATAGGTCAAACGATAAGCTGTAAATACAGAAATCATCCATGAAGATCTCTACAAACTCATCGATCATTTCAAAAAAGATAGCCATCATACATCGTTGAAATGTGGCAAGAGCATTACATAACCCGAATAGCATTCAGCGGAACGTAAATGTGCCATACTAACTCGTGAAGGCGATACGCTCCTGATCGTCAAGGAAGACAGCTATCTGATTATATACAGAGTACCCATCAAGGAAATAGAAGTACGTTCCCTACCAGTTTTTCAAAATCTGATCAATAAACGGTAAGGGGAAATGATCTTTCTGGGTAGCCGTGTTCAAGCGACGGTAATCAGTGCAGACCCTCCAGCCAGTTGAGGGTCTAGTGGTTACCAACTCTCCTTGGTCGTTTTCTTCCACAGTGATTCCTGCCTTTTTAGGAACCACATGTATTGGACTGACCCATTTACTGTCTGAAATAGGATAGATAATTCCTACATCCAGCCATTTCAGAATCTCCTTTTTGACAACCTCTCGCATATTAGGGTTGAGCCGTCTCTGCATGTCTCAGAAGGGTTTCACATACTCGTCCGTGTATATAGGATGCATGCAAAGGGAAGGATCAACACCTTTAATATCAGCTATTGACCAAGCAATTGCTTCCTTGTGCCTTTGTAAACACTCAAGCAGAGCTCCCTCCTGCGATTCAAATAATGCAGATGAGATAATGACGGGGAGCATGTCATTAGGGTCAAGGAAAGCATACTTAAATGTGCTCAGGAGGGGTTTCAACTCCAACTCAGGTGCCTTTTGGATTGAGGGTTTAAGTTGAAATGTCCCTGCCTTAGGTAGTGGATCTACCTTCAGGGTCCAGGGTGGGGACAGAGACTCTGTGTGTACTCCTAATAGCTCTTCTAATTCGAGCATATCCCCTTCAATTTCTTCAATAGTCAGAGGATGGTTCTTAGATATGACCTTTTAAAGGGGATCTCTATATAAGAGTGCTAGAGCAGTTTCTTCAATAATTTTATCAACTACCTTAATTTGGGAACAATTTTCAAATCCTGATTGCTTATAGGTATCAAAAACATTCAACCAGATCTTTTTGTTCCCAAAGCCCATTTTAAGTACCCCTGATCTACAATTGATAAAGGTGTTAGCTATGGCCAAGAAGGGGCGTCCCAAGATAATGGACAGCTTGGTGGGCTTATTAGACGAGTCAGTATCTAGCACGAGAAAGTTAACAGAGAATAAGAAGTCCACTCTCACTAGAACATCTTCCAGCAATCCTTATGGTGTCTTAAGCGATCTATCTGCGATTTAGAGGGTGACTGGACTAGGCTTTAAATCGCCTCCTCCCAAGAGGTCGTAAACAAAGCTCGATAAAATGTTCACCCCCACGCCCAGATCGAGTAGAGCCTCATCAATGTGTTGGTTACCTATAACCACTGAAATATACGTGGCACCTAGGTCTTTCATTTTGGGGGGTGTTCCATGTTTGAGTGCCGAGCTAACATGGTCAGGCAGGATGACCTTAGTTTGGACCTATATCCTAGATCGACGCTTCTGAGTGCATAGGTCCTTCAGAAACTTGGCATAGGATAGGATCTATTTAATAGCATCCAATAAAGGCAAGTTGATGTGGATTTGCCTGAAAGTGTCCATAATCTCATCTGTCCTATCCTTGGTTCTAGATGAGCCAACAGAAGATTCCCCAGGAGCGAATAGGCGCTCAGGATAGGGCACCCTCGGCTTCTGGGTAGAGGGGTCGTCACATTGGGAAAGGGGTGGTGGATGACGACATCCTCTGGGTGAGTAATTTCAAGCGAGAGAGAGCAGTATGCCTCTTCCTCGATGAGGGTGGAAGTGGGGTTCGGTATTGGAGGGGAATTCTGAGAGGTGACCATAAAAGTGCTATCAGGATTCACTTTTCTTTCCACTCAGCACGTTCACAGCTTGAGCACGCTCCCTGAACATAACCCCTTTACCCTTTGGGTTCTCTTCAGAAGAGTCAAGCAACTTCCCCGGATCCCGCTGCCTCACTACCTTAGTAAGATGAGCGATTTCGAATTGCATATCAGTGATCATCTTACCCTGAGATTGGATGACCATATTTTAATGCTCTTACATCGCTTCCATCATGGCTTTTAGTTCATCCATCTCAGAAGGCTTATTCTGAGAAGGTTGTGCATAGGAAGGCTGATATATGGGTTGGGGAGGTTGGGGTCTTGCATTCCCTAAGTTGGAAGCATCAACTTGCTTCCACGAGAAGTTCAGATGACTCCGCCACCCTGGATTATAGGTATTGGAATAGGGGTTATTATGAGAGAGTGGCCGGAAACCTTAGGCCTTGTTCAGGTCGGCCTGAATCAACTCAAAGAATTGATTTGCCTGGTGGCACTCCGCAGTGGCGTGCATTGTGCTTTGGCAAGTTGAGCATTCACTTGAAGCCTGAAAGATAGAGGCTGCTTGAGGGTTTATGCTGGGGTTTGCTAAAAGCATATCAAAATTTTTGTTCAATAATCGAATCTAATAAGCCAAATCCTGAGTAGTCTCGACTTCATGGGCCTCTCTGCAAGATTGATAGTTTTCTTTCTTGATAAGCAAAGGACATGTGTATGGAATTGTCACTTGGTGTTTCAAATAATGCCCAGGCTTCATCCTTAGTTTTGGTCATGAAGGTTCCTGCACAGGCTGCATCGATGGTTTGCCTATGCCTTTCAGATAATCCGTTGTAGAACCTTTCGACCAATTGCTATTTTGGCACCTGATGGTGGGGGCATAACCTAAAAAGGTCATTAAAACGTTCCAAGTTTCGTGAAATTGCTCTCCTTTCTGTTGAGTAAAACCCATAATCTCTCTTCTGTAATGGTTGATCTTACTCATAAGAAAGTACTTTTTCAAAAATTCTCCCTTAAAGGTGGCCCAATCATTTTCCCTTACATCCAGGGTATGACACCAATGCTTAGCTTTATCCTTTAGGGAGAAAGGGAATAGAGTTCTCATCAGGGCTTCATCAGTAAAGCCCTGGACCTTCACCATGGAACAGACCTCGGTAAATTTCTTAAAATGCCTATAGGGATCCTCCCTAGCAGTATCATAGAAAGTGGGGAGCAAAGATATGGTGCTGCTCTTGATCTCATAAGGATTATTCACTCCAGGTCTCCAGATAGGTAGGGCTTGGTGAGTGGTAGGAAGGAAATAGTCTCTCAAGGTTCTTTGATTTTCACCAACCCTAATCTCTTCTTCAGGTCCTTTTTCTGTAATTTTTCTTCTTTCCTGGTTGGCTTTTCTAATAATTCTCTCCCATTCCAGGTTGAAAACAAGACTATTTCTAAGAGAACGCCTACCAAGCATACACCAACCAAACAGAGGTCTTTTGTTGATTTAAAGCACTTTAAGTTCTCTTCCAACTCTTCAGCTTGGCCAAATAAACTCAAGGTAGTCTTTCTCTGTTCCCACATAAGTGGTATAAGAGAAATGAGACACTTAAGGTTCCTGGTCAATGTCTGCTTAGGAACTTAAGGTTACTTTTAGTCCTTTTTGGGTGACCAAACAAGTTAAGCAATTATACACCCTAAATTGACCTTCAAGTGCCTTAGAGATGTACACTTTGTTGCAATGATATTCTCAAATGATCAAGTAAAAAGGTACTCCAAAGATGGAACCAAGAGATGGCAAACCCTTCCTTTGAAGTGATGCGTTAGCGATGCCTCTTAACTACTCTTGAATTCCTTTACGGGGTGTCCCCCTCCTTAGAGTATCAAATCACTCGGGCAAAAGTTAATACCACCGTCACAAAGTGAGATAGGAGGGTTTGCACCGATAAAAAGATCGATGGCTATAGCTTTAAGGGTCCAAGTTCTAGTGTAATGCCTATAATGCGTGCTCAGTGCAAGAAGTGTCCAATACACCGCGAAAAGTGATTTTTCTTTTGAAAATTACAATCAAGTTATTCAAATACTTCCTGTATATTTTACTTTTTCTTTCAAGAAGTAATGTGACCACTTGATTAATCTTTTCAAGTCAGCTTATGTGATCTTCTTTAATTATGTCCAAATGCAATGCGTGTGCAGATAACTGATGCAAAAAAATAGGAAGTACGTACCTTACTTCGACACTCTTCGATGCAAAAATGTACGCAATGCAGTAAAAAAAATCTAGATGCTGCTCAAGCACTCCTAGATGGTCGACCTATGGATATGCAGCTTCTATCAAGCAGTTCGAATTTTAAAAAAAATAATAATTGCGTAATCAAAAGAACTAACTAACTAAAAATAAACTTAGAATCTAAAGAATAATGGACACTCCCCCAAAAATTGGCCCGAAATTACAAGGACGAGAAAACAAATAACTAGACTAAATCTTAAAAGAGTCTACTCTAAAATTCCAAATCAGAAATCTAAGAGGCAAGATCCTCCTAGATGGTCCTCCATGCATCTCCACATGTGTGGGATCAAGGCCCACAGACTCCTATTGCTGTCCTCCAGCTGGCGTCAAGGTCCACCAAACGTATCGTCTCCGCTGCATACTCCTCAAGAATATACCTTGCACAGAATAATAGAGAATAGTCAGAAATAAATCAGGCGAACCTATTATGTCTGTTACCTCCCCGGCAATGGTGCCATTTGAACAGGAGATTTTCGCTTGCAGAAATATAATGTCAGAAAATAGGTTGTTGTAATGTGTAAATCGTGGTAAAAAAATTCCAAACAAAACTATTTATCAGTAAAACTAACCATGAAGAGTTAGGTCGTATTCATAGGGAGGAACAGATGCAATAAATCCACAAATATTTTTCCCTTGTATTCATTTAACTGAGTGTGAGATCCGTGCACAAATCCGATGTGAAATGCGATGAAAAGAAGACAATAATTTCATAATGCGAAGTTATATGCGTAATTTTCCTTTCCTAAAATAAATCGCAATGGCATGTAATGTAATTAAATTCCAAGATATTGGTCTTTCTCCTTTAAGTTTGATGACATTCCATGCATTTATTTATAGATCTAAGCCAACATATGAGGATATGAATGCGTGTAAGAAATACTTTGAACTTGTGAGGGCATGCATGCAATTTTAGATGAATAAAATAAGAAAAATCATAAATCCCATAAGTGGCAATTGCATCACATGTAACTAGAAATACACCTCCTGTAGCAAAATAGGAGATTTTTTCCTTTGCTTGGCCGCACGATGGGGAGGCTCGGCTGAAGGAGAGAAGCCCAGGCAAGATTGGCCGCGACAAGAGGTTCACGATGGCGATGGTGGCACGGCAAACGGCGGTCGGAGCTCTCACTAGCGACAAGGAGGGCCGGCAACGGTAGGGCTGCCCACGCATGCGCATGGACTGTGGCCGGCCTGTCTGAGGGTGTGGCTGCCCTCGTGGGGTCGAGGCAAGGTCGTTGGCATCGATGGAACAAAGCTTCGAGGCCCATGGAGCTGGCTACGTGTGGAGAAGCGGATGTGTAGTTTGGGTTCTTTGTTGTAGTTGACGAAGAAGATGAAGGCCGTAAGTGCGAGCGGGCATGCACGCACGGGTTGTCCGTGCGCGAGGCTTGCGGCATGGGGAGTTGATGTTAGTCACTCTGAAATGGGTTTTAAAATCATCGCGTTGCAGTACAGCTCGAATCAATGCGAAAACATATAAAATTTATTACTTGAATGAAAGTCCAAGGTCGAACACAGGGAGCAAATAGGAATTCACACACTAATCTCAAATAATATAAATGAGCACAAGAATTTAAACTACAAAATAATATTCAATAAATATTAATCTGTCACATTAGATATTCAAAGAATTCTCATGTATTTTGAGGCAATAAAAAGGTAGAGAAGCTAAAATGATAGTGATTTAAATCACAATTATTCTCTAAGCATATATATCAAGCATTCAATATCCCAACAATAATTCTAAGTATCAAGCCTCAAATCAGACATCTGCTGGTAGGATCAGACGTCTTAAACATCAGATGCTATAGTGCTTCCCTAGCACTGTACTTCTTTCCTTAACTTTCTTTCTTTCTTGGCTTCTTCCCTTTTTCTTCTTCTTCCTCTTCACTTCTGCGATTGTGCCTTCTCTTTTCTTCTCCTCTTCTTTCTTTCTCTGTTCTTCTTCTCTTGCTCTTCTTTCTATTGGCCTTTTCAAGCCTTAGCTCTTCCCTTCAATTCTCCTTCCTCTCTTCTTTCACGAGCCTTCTTCTCTTTATGCATAGAGGGATGCAATCCCTCCTATTGCTAAGTGTCAACCGACCTCCAAGAGAGCAAAAACCCCCCTACCCGCACTCTCTCTCTTTCTTCTCTCTGGGTTCCGCCCTCCTAAGGCCATGCACATCGGGTTATCGGGTAATCAGAGGATCGCGTACCTAGGTCCAGGGTCACCACAGTGGTGTAGTGACCGAGGAGTGAGGTTTAGGTGGGTCGGGTGAGTGAGGGTGTTATGGGACCTCACCCCATGGTTGGAGGCGATAAGCCCCAATCATAAAAATAATATATGCGGCTTTACTCAGTTGTCCACTTCCGAGGTGGGACTAAAGTTCCACCTTTCTTCGCGCAACAACAGCGGCTGGAATTTCTTTGTTAATTGGCATAGCTACTGCAGGTAGAACTCCCAATTGGATTCTTGCTTCGAAGCCTGGAGCCTTTCCGTGCCCTCTGGATGTGTAGCCTGGGACGTGTGCAGTCTCGAGCTCGAAGAACACGTCGGTCGTTAATGGCGATGGCGACGGAGGGCAACATGTACCTGAAAAACATAAATACGACCTCTCGACCCAATTACAAGACTTCAAGAGCTTTGTCGGAGATTGGCGAACATGTTGGTGGTGGTGGCATAGTGTAAGGAGGTGTGTGTGCGTGTGGCAAAGTCAGTGAAGATGTTGTGAGGGTGGGTTGGTCAGTGGAGAAATAGGGCGAACGAGAGAGTGAAATAGGAGAGGGCTTTTGATGGTGGAGTCATGGCGAAGCTTGTGGACTAGTTGGCGAGGGGGATGGATGTATGTAGTGGATGGGAGTCCTCGCCGGAGTGGGCGTCAGAGATGGAAGGGATGATCGTGAACAATGTTATCGGCGGTTGAGAGTAGTAAGAAAGAAATTAGATTTAACGGAGAGAGGGAAAGGGAGTTAAAGGACCTAATATTATAGACGAAGGGGAAGGGATACAACGCCAGTGTGATTGCCGTCACCATGGAAGATGAAACTCCTAAGGGAGACGACGGCGAAGAAAGGGGTCTGAGGCGCCCCTGACGTAGTCGTCGAGAGGCGAAGGAAGTCGGGGAGGAAGAAGATGCACCCAATTTGACTGTTGGGAGGCTGTGGGACGATGGGGGAGGAGCTCACCGGAGCTAGGTCGGAGGAGGCCGGAGGTAGGATTAGGAAGAGGGTTTTGTGGCCAAATCCTAGCTGAAGAGCACGGCCGTGCCCTGGGGATCCTTTTATAGGGTTCTAAAGGTCGGTTTGAGCTTGGAAACCAAGCTTCCAAGCTTAGGAAATGTCATCGGAGATGGAAATTTTAAGATACCCAAATCTCTCATGCATTCGCATGAGATTGGGAAATTTTTAGAGCTCATGGATGGATTCAATGGAAAGAGGACTCCTCAAGGAATCTTCCTTCCAATTTTAAAAGGGATTGATTGAGCAGAGAAGGAATTCTCTTCAATAAAAGGTCACCGGAGTTGGATTCTTGAGCGATAATGGCAGAGGGACCTTTCTGTGAAGACAAAAAATTTGGGGGACTATTTGTAAGAGAATTCGAAAGTTAAGGATCTGAATGAGATGGAAAGAGTCTGACTGGACCAAAATGCAAACTTTGTCAAGATGATCTCATATTGAGCCCAAACTTTGGTACAAACCTAATTTAGACCCAAAGAATCGAATGGTGAAATTAGAATTAGGTTTTGACCAAATTTGACTAGATAATTTATGTAAAAATCCAAATTAGGAAAAATGTTCATCTAAGACTGTTTTGAGTCAAGACAGGTTCTGATGGTCAAATTGAAAGTACAAAACCCTAGATAATATTTTTCTATGAATTTTAGAGGATTTAGGTGAATTTTATCCTGACCAAAATCTCAATTAATTAAGCTGGTCTATTTTTAAGGTTTCAGAAGTCATTTAATTCTCAAAACATGCGAAACATTTTCTGTTTGTTCCAAGCCACTTGTTAGACTTTTAAGACCATTTGACCCTTAATTATCCCCTAAGAAGACCCGTGATTGTACTGCATTCATGTTTTGATGGTAAAATTACATTTTTAACCCTATTTTCTTGTCTTTCCCTCAAAATAATTATGCAATGAATTATAGTCCTCTAGCAGTTATGTAAGAGCATTTATTCCTTGATAATAACTAAATTGAGCTAGTTATGGCTCATGATGGTGTTTTCATTAGTGCACCACTGCGAGCATCGATGGCTGGTGCACTCGGTGAGGAACGCATGCAGTGGGTGCGAGGTCGAGGGGTGAAGGGTGTTGGCAGTGGTGATGGTGTTGTGGCCGTGGGGGGGTGGCGATGGATGGCTAAGGGGGAAGGAAGTGCACACTGTCACCGTGCACAGGAGGAGGTCAAGGGTAGGCGAAGGAGTAGGTTCAGATCACGGTGCACGTCGTTGACATAGTGTGCGCAATGGCCACGATGCTCACTGGTTCTGCGATGGAGACGATGCTTCATGGTGGAGAGGATAAAGGAGAGGATCCCCCACAAGGGGGAGGGATGACGGCTTTTTAAAACCTCTCCGTCTCTTTCTCTTCAGTCGCAACTTCTCCAACCACTCGACGAAGATCACGAGTGGTTGGAATGGAAAGATAAGTTCCAACCGTTCTTCATCAGACGTTTGGCGTTATCTCCAGACATCTTAAAAAATGTATAATCAGGAACTTGTGATGGCAATTCCCAGACGTCCAAACTAATCTCCAGACGTCTTATAAACGCAAAAATGGATGTCTGAACTCTTGTACCTAACCTACATTCATCAAATAAATTATGTTATCATATCATATGCTATTAAATATAAAATTGATGTATAAGATTATACGCAAACTAAGGTGAATTTTCATTTAACTCCTAACCAGTTAACAACTAAGAATAACTAATTAAAGAGTACTTAGGCTAAATAATGGTTCACTAAAGTGGAGTTATCAGTGGAAAGGACAACTTCCATTTCCATGGACTATGAGACCCCCTTTCCTCATTGTTACGGCCAGTGAAGCTAAGATTCATACATTTGAATATATTCATGCTGCAGCTAATGCCCTTGCTCACCACCTGGTTAGGCTTCATCTGTCAAACTAGCACATTTTTTATTCCTTGTCTCAACTTCCTCGAAGGATTGTTGGTCTTATCAGGCTAAACAAAATATAAATGCCTTACATCATTTGACTTTAGACTTTGCATTGTGTTTCTCTTTGCTACTAGTAATGTTTTTTGAGTCCTTTGGTTTTCGTAGCTTTTTACTAAACCATAAGTCAAGGTTCCACTTTATCTTATACCAGGCGAGTTTGGTCTAGTCCCCTCGCCTACTTTTTGGCTACCTTCGGAGAGTGAGGGATGAATAAAATTAACTCCCATATTTTGTTAAAAAAAAAAAGTATATGCCTTTTCCATGATGCTGCAAATACATCATTGTACATTGATTTATACATATTTGTAAATGTCCTCAAATATATAGTATAATGTTTGTTTAAATTATGTTTGTAGTTATGGATTTGAAAGCCTCTAAATATTATTGAGACCAAAAGAAATGTGCTTCCCTCCACACCCAGTGAACATTGCACCACTAAACATTTGGTAAGTACAAAAAATTTAATATAATAATAATTTTATTTATTGCATTCATTCTTAACTTGATAAAGTGTTATAGCAGGTGGAGTAATAATAAAAAGTTTGATGACAATGTAAGGATAGTGCATCATGTTTACTACTGGAATGAATTAGACACAGTGTGGATCCATCAAGTAAGATTAAATAAACTAGTAACTTCTTTCTGGATTCTAGATTGATTTGATACATTAACAATGTTCCAAAATATTTTCTTATTATTACAGGTGATCTAGGATCTATACATAGATGGGAGGGCACAGTTCCTTCATCCCATCTGCTTAGCAAGTGTTGCGATATGGAGGTCCAGGATGGCTTGATTAGCTACAATATATTAGTCATACATGTTCTTGATCGTATTATGACACAGTTCGAATTGCAACAATACAAATCCAAAGAGATCGATAAAATATGTCGATAGACGAGTTAGGGGTGTTATTTCTTGGGCATCATATCATTAAGGCTACATCGAACAGTGGACTCAGAGGTTGGAAACAATAGTTGAAGAGAATGATTTGTCAAGCACTCCAGAGAAGATTAGAGCACACTGCCTACGACGGTATTGAAGGTCGACAAGAATGTTGGTACAAGAATAGATATCGCATCCTCAGGTTACATATGAATCACAAGGACCAATAAAGAGAGACTTGGTAAGAAATATTCATTTCACATTACTTAGTCAAATTTTGATTTAATTCTTAATAAATAAATGATTTATTTTGAATCATATTAGGTAAGTCTCGTGTTTACAACAAAGGGACAGATAACAACATTGTTAAATATACCTCACTTGTGATTAGACGTGAGAGAAAAAGAGATGGAGCTAATAGAGTAAGTGACGAAGAAGATAGTTGAGCATAGCTTGCAATATGTTAGAGACCATGCAAGTGGAAATGAAGCCGATGATATTGCATTCGAGGAGGATGCCATCCTATCTCAACAACCGAATTGGCATAGCTCATTTGGCCCACCTCCAATGCAGTACAATCAACCTTCGACGCAATACAGTCAACCATCGTACATATACGATCAATTCAGAGAAGGATCTTCCTCCTAACCACCACGTTTCTCTAGATATAAGTGTCTGCAACCTAGTTGTATGGATTTGCTTTTTGGAGGTCCATCGCAAGATCCATACCTATTAAGATATTCTCTTTCAGGCCTGCATATATAGCCACTTCAACCAAATCTTCCATATCAACATATGCCCATCTTTCAACCGTCAAGACCTCCACCTATTTATACACAACCACAAGTGTAATAAGAAGGTGAAGATGATATCAAAATTGATGATGAGGATTACGTAACCAAAAAAAAAAAACGTACGTGACCAAACCTTTACTGCAAGTAGGTCCATTCACCTAAATAGCAATAATTTTGAGAGACAAAGAGGAAGAGTAACACGACAAGAATCTTTGTAAGGAAGATCAACTACAGGTAAACACAGAGGAAGAGAAGGCAGAAGACGTAGGGGACTATTTGTAGGATCTAATAAGATAGGGTATGGCTACACGCACAAATACTTAAATAAAATGTTAATAATACAAAACAGATTTGCACAAAATATAATCACAGAAATTGACACAAGATGTCTAGTGGTTCCCCACTCACTTTAGTACTCCACTACTTAAGCCTCCCAGCTTAGGATTTTTAACCCGATTTCCTCAACACCAAGGAAATCAATTCACTAAACCGAGGTAAGTAACGGGTTACCTCAACCCAAGTACACTAATGGATTTGTTACAACCCAATGAGCAATAAGCTTAAAATACAAATTAGAACTAGTGTAAGAAAGAGAACTCTTACAATAAGAATTTCTATGCCTCCCAAGAATAATTAAAATGAATACCAATTTGAGAGCCTAGGATGGACGTGAATCGTTTCGTAGGTGCGTGAGAAAAACACGTCGTTGAGCTTGCAAGAATGTAGAGAGAGTGAATGACAAGCTTCTTCTTTCTCTCTTGAAAATATGGTGGAAATTTGAAATATAGCTCTATGAATTTTTCTTCTCTTTTCTTATGTGCAAACTAAGGGTCCAAGGATTTATTTATAGAGTTAAGAACTAGTTGGGACGTCTACTAGACACTGGGGTTTAAATTGCTAACGTTCATATAGCCAAAATTAATTTTCTAATCGTTCAGTTTTAAGCCAACGGCTATTTGGTATCGGTACTAAGGTATGGGTACCGGTACTCGTTACTTCTAAATTTGAGTTTAAAACTCTTAACACAAATCTGTAACCCACTTGTACCGATATTGATTATTAGTACTGATACTTGTTGCCTCCAGTACCGGTACTGATCATGAGTATTGATACCCGTAGGGTACAGGTTTGTTTCTTTACAAAAACCCAAACTTATAACTCACATGTACCAGTACTAAACTTTAGTATCGGTACTTGTGGGTTAACAAGTATCTTTTTTAAGTGATTTAATAAATTACGTTCTTTGAAAATGATCGCAATATAAATTCTAATTTATCTCTAATTATTTTTACAATCTAAGTTATATTCCTTTGTTAAGGGGCATACATTCTATAAAATAAAAAATCTAAACTAAAACATAAAGGGTTGAAGATGATCTTCTTCTCGATCCTTCCTTGTCATCTTGCCTTCTCCATATCATGATCTTCTTCTCATCATCATGCCTCCATCATTTTCTATCTGCCTTGATCTTCACCTAAATCTGAAAAGTATTCAATGGCAAACATTAATCCATAATAATTTTGTTAACACCAAAACAAGATGTAGAACAAAGTTTCAAAAATCTCTCCCTTTTTGGTGTTGACAAAACTATCTTGCAAATAGATATCTAAAGACAAGATTATTTTTAGTAATATTATATGAAAGAAAATTAAACTATTTAATCCTCCCCCTTAATGTATGCTCTCCCTAAAAATACTACTATTTGCCCATTATTTTTCTCCCCTTTTTGTCAACCATCAAAAAATGCAAGGGTAAATAATATCATACGATAAAATTTACCAATAGTAGAATGATGAATGTGAGTACCAAGCTCTGTTAGGCCATCGTTCTTGGTCTTCATCCAACCTATAGAAAGGTTGAAATGTTCTGTTGTGCGCCTTGAACACCCACTGATCTCTTTGATCTATTCCTGTAAAATAATGTAAAATATCTTTCCTAGGTATCCATTTTCTTGTGGGTCCTTTCAAGTTAGTACCTTTCAAACCTTGAGATTTATAGATCTCTTTTGTGTTAGATCTATAACTCTTAGGATTTTTGACCTTATGGTACATCCATGCATGCCTATGTGCATGTGATTTAATATGTGTATAAATCCTTTTATTCTGAAATTTTGATTTTATTGCTTCACAAAATTCAGTATTTAACCTAATTTTTGTTTTGAGATTATTTAAAGTACCTTCAAAGTGTTCATAAATATCTTCTAATTCTACTATCTTTGCATGCAACTAATTGTTAGTCTCTTTTGGCATTTCTAATTTCATTTCTAAACATGATTTATCTATTTCTAATGTTTGATAATTATTCTTTAAAACTTTATTTTCCTTTTTAAATAACCTAGCTTTATGATATAGTTCTTCATAAGTTTCTAATAATTCTTCAAAAGAAAAATCAGGATTTACCTCATTGTCTATATTTACCGTAGTTGCTGCCAAACATAGATGAGCGATCCCGTCATCATCTGATTCGCTAGAGTCGGTGTCCATGTCGAAGTCACTATCATCCAATGTTGCTTTTAAAACTTCTCTTCTTCTTGACTTATTTTTGTGTCTTTCCTTTTGTCTTCCTTCTTCTTGTTCATAGGACAATCCTTCCTCAAGTGCCCATTTCTCTTGCACTCATAACAAATAATATTAGTTGAAACTTTATTGATTTGCTTACCTTGCTTTTGAAGAAATCTCTGAAACTTCCTTGTAAATATCTTCATTTCTTCATCTTCAGATTCTGAGGTTGTTGAGTCCAAGTCCTCCTTAATTGCTCTAAAAGCAATATTCTTCCTTTTGCTAGACATCTCCTCCTTCATGTTTTCTAAGTGGACCAACTAGATCATCCAAGGGGAGAGTGGAGAGGTCCTTTGCCTCTTAGATGGATGTGGTCTTTGGAGACCAATCACTTGTAAGAGATCTTAAGATCTTCCTTACAAGGTGCTCTTCCGTGAACTTCACTCCAAGGTTCTTTAGGGGGTTAACTATTTCCCCAAATCTTGTGTACATGTCTTTGATCGTTTCTCCTTTGATCATCCTGAAACACTCATAATTTTCAGTTAGAATTGAGATACGAGTTTCCTTTACCTTGTTTCTACCTCCGTAGGTGACCTCGAGAGTGTTCCAAATTTCGTATGCAGATTTGCACGCCGAAATTCAGTTGAACTCTTCCCTTGACAACGCACAATAAGGTGTGTTCATCGCCTTTGCGTTGCCCACAATCCTTTTCTTCTGATCCGTTGTCCACACTACTTGTGGCTCCGGATTCGAGTACTCCCAAATGAGAGTCCAAGCCTCCTCATCAATTGCTTTGAGGATGACTTGCATCCTTCTCTTCCAATACTCGAAGTCCATCCCATCGAAATAAGGACGGGTAGAAGATTGTCCTTCGATGCGCCTTGAGAATGACGCCATCGCAAGTCGAGTTGTTACGTCTTCTTGCAACCGAGCTCTGATACCACTTGTAGGATCTAATAAGATAGGATATGGCTACGCACACAAGTACTTAAAAAAAATGTTAGTAATACAAAAATGATTTGCACAAAATGCAACCACAGAAATTGGCATAAGATGTATAGTGGTTCTCCACTCACTTGGGTACTCCATTACCTAAGCCTCCCAACTTAGGATTTTTAACATGATGCCCTCAACCCTGAGGAAATCAATTTACTAAATCGAGCTAATTAACGAGTTACCTCAACCTAAGTACAATAACGGATTTGTTACAACCCAACGAGCAACAAGCTCAAAATACAAATAAGAACTGGTGTAAGAAAAAGAACTCTTACAACAAGAATTCATATGCCTCCCAACAATAATTAAAATAAATACCAATTTGAGAGCCTAAGATGGACGTGAATCACTTGGTAGATGCGTAAGAAAAAAACGTCGTGAGCTTGCAAGAATGTAAAGAGAGTGAATGACAAGATTCTTTCTCTCTTGAAAATATGGTGAAAATTTGAAATATAGCTCTATGAATTTTTCTTCTCTTTTCTTATGTGCAAACTGAGAATCCAAGGATTTATTTATAGAGTTAGAACCTAGTTAGGACGTCTACTAAACGTTGGGGTTTAAATCCCAACGTTCACATAACCAAAATTAATTTTCTAGCCATTTAGTTTTGAACCAACAGCTACCTAGTACCGGTACTCATTGCTTCCAGATTTGGGTTTCAAACTCTTAACACAAATCTGTAACCCACTTATACCGGTACTGATTATTAGTACCGATACTTATTGCCTCCAGTATCGGTACTGATCACGAGTATCGATACTCATGGGGTACAGGTTTATTTCTTTGCAAAAATCCAAACTTATAACTCACATGTACCGGTACTTGTGGGTTAACAAGTACCTTTCTTAAGTGATTTAATTAATTACGTTCTTTGAAAGTGATCGCAATATTAATTCTAATTTATCTCTAATTATTTTTACAATCTAAGTTATATTCCTTTGTTAAGAACCATACATTCTATAAAATAAAAAATCTAAACTAAAAAATAAAGGGTCGAAGATGATCTTCTTCTTCTCAATCCTTCCTTGTCATCTTGCCTTCTCCATATCATGATCTTCTTCTTATCATCATGCCTCCATCATTTTCTGTCTGCCTTGATCTTCACCAAATCTGAAAAACACTCAATGGTAAATATTAATCTACAATAATTTTGTTAATACTAAAATAAGATGTGGAACAAAGTTCCAACACTATTTAGCATAGTTAATAGTTTTGTAAGTAGTGTTGTCCAACTGCATTGGCGACCTTGATTGTAAAAAACATTATGTAATGTTACTTAAGAATAAATGTATGAAATGTTTTATATATTTGAGAATTTTACATGAACATATCTTCTTCATTTTATAAGTACAATATATGTTCAAAAACATTCAAGTAATTAACTACATTCAAACCCATGTATATTTATAAAACCACTATCCATACCTTACCCATTTACTCATCAAGTCTCCACACTACACCCATACCCATATCAAAAGTTGTATGATCCATTAAACAGAAAAGGTTGAAGAAAGACTTATCAAAAATCAACAGTTGGATTGGTCTAACCAAGAAAAGTGTGGGAGTGGAGTCTCCAGCCGAGTGAAGTAAAGGTTGTCCTCAACTAATAGCGACACAGCAAAATCGTGAAATGAGGTACAAATTGTAGCAAAGTGAGCCTTTCAATGTGAAGCGAGGGAACTCACTTTCTCACTCCCAAGTATAGCTCGTTATGAAGTTATCTAATCATCCAACAAAGTCAGAGTGAGTCTTTCAATGTGAAGAAGATATCAGTAAGCAATTAGATGATCTTAACAATCTCAATGTCGAAGACGCTCGTGGTGAAGGGAAGAAATTAAAACACTCACAACATTTGTTTGTCATGCAAGCAACCTCCAACCCTAGGCCGAATAGCCAACAAACTCACATAATGGCAACACAAAGGTTGGAGGTTGCTGGATGATCACATGACCTTTTACCCCCTTTCCTAAATACATGTGATTCCTCACACCCTTCCTAAATATCCTTCCTACCCATACCCAGCGATTTAAATGCCGACGACATGCCGCCGGCATGCCGTTGGCAAGGGAGTTTTTGGAGTAGGGCCATGCCAACACAAAGATGATGTCAGTTTACAGGTAAACCGTCAACATGCCGAGGATTTCGCCGACATACCAACAGTTGCCAACCAAACCGACGACATACCGACCGTCTGCTGGGCGGGAAAAAACCTAAGGAATTGGAGCAGCAAGAGGGTGAAATTGGAATTTAAAATAATAAGAATCTGGAGGGAATCATAGGGGACACACGTTGATTTTTTGTCATATAGACTTAAATAACGATTATTTTTTGTTATATACCGTCCGCTAGGCAGGAAAAAGCCTGGGGAATTGGAGCGACAAGAGGGTGAAATTGAAATTTAAAATAATAAGAATCTAGAGGGAATCGCAGGGACACACACGTTGATTTTTTATCATATAGGCTTAAATAACGATTGTTTTTGTTATATATAATTGTAAATATGATTTTTAACATCTTGATTTACTTATCTTTCAAATTTTAATCTTTTCTGTCATTTCTATCGACATGCATCAACATGCCTCGAAATGTCATTTTTTTGGACCATTGAAATCGTCAAAATCTACTATCGAAAAGTGAACATTTCCACGACATGCCTTCGACATACCTACGAAATACATACCTACAATTTCATCAACACGACGTCGAAATCAACATTTCGAACCTTGCCCATACCCCTTATGCTAAATTCCCCTGTTAAAGTAATCTTAAGATGGAGAATATTTGTTGGTGCAGCAGTTCTTCTAACAAGGCTACTACCACTGCAGTTTGCCTTGACTTCAGTGAGAAGGCGCTAGGTATTGACACCAAGAGTTTTGGTCTCTGCTCCTCACAACAAGCACTCTGACTCTTCCATTGGGTGCGAAAACTATAAGACCTGATCCTGTGCATGATATCTTGAATCCATCTCATCAATTTCATCCTGCGATTATTTTTTTACTGACACCCTGAAAGGTGATTCTGTAAGTTATATTAGATTTCTTTTTTTGAGTGTGAAAGTAATATCAGATGCTAAGTCTCAAATTTTGGAGAATCTTCTTTCATATCCAACTACCATATTAAACTCCTTGTTTGGAGATATTCCAGGAACAGCTAATGCCCTAGTTCACGTAATTTCACATGTCAACAATTATGTCTTGATGGTGTTTAGGGATACGATGCCCTCCCCAACAAATTGTTAAGCTTTTGCAAGAACATCTTATCTAATACATGTGATTTTCGCAAAAAGAAAAAAGCAAAAACAAAAGGAATCGTCGCAGCATAAAGGCATATTCTTAGTTTCATTTGATGTACAAATACTTTTGATGCTCATACAGAGACGGCTTCAAACTCCATTACAAATCCCAAGCAGAAGAAGCAGCAACAGCTCGAACATTGTTGTTCACGATTTTTCCAAAATATAATAACCTTCCTCCAGTATAATTTTTTTCTTAAGAAACGGTTTAGGTATTAACGTTTGCTCAGGAAACAGCATTGCCAATGTCAAAAGCCAAGATTCAGGATAATAGTATCATATCGGGATAGAAGGAACTGAAAGATGTCAGCTACTTCGAATTTATGTGGAAGGTATCGACTGCAATGTCCAAGAAAGTATGCGTGTCCTCACCACCCCAAATTTTCACCTCCACCCGAGATTATTACTGAATTTTAGATTAGGACGAGCTGCTCAATAAGCACACAAGGGGAGTATTAATTCTAGCGACTTACAAGAGAGACACGCTTCCAGAAGTCAACAAATTCCCTTTGATTGCTCCTCACGATCAGTACCAGCAGATGTGGAACTGGAGGCGGGATTGTCCACAGTTCTAGTAGTTACCTATCATACAGGGGAACATAAGAAAATAAATCACACTTATCAAAAAACAAAGGGGCACGATCTTTTCGCTACTAAATTTTGTGTCCAGCAGTGGGAGCAACAAAGGTGGCGGAAGGTGGTGTTTCAAAGAAAATTTCACGTTCCACACTTAAAACTTGCTCTTAAGAAACCAAAGAGATGTCATCAAAACATTCGGCGTGAGACATTTTACGCAGCAGCAATGAAAGCTATGTGTGGAGACAAAAGAGAAGAATGACTCAAACAAAAGAAATAATCAAAAGCAAGGAATCCAGTATACAACCTTAATAGTAGATAATCCAACAATGCCAGGATTGCTGAGCTGGTCAAGCTGGCGCTTCCCACGCCTCAACAAATACTCAATGTATGTAAAATTTTTGCGATCAATGTTCTTTGCATTGTCGTGGAACCTGGCAGAGACAACCGACTCAATCTTGAGGCGCTCTTCAGGACCCTTTGAACGAGCTGCACGCAGAAACTTTCTGTATAGACCTAGCACCTGCTTTTGCAAGCCGGAAAGCTTTTGAGTAGGTGCCATTTTGTCCCTGATGCTGGATAGTATGAAAGATCATGTGCCACACTTAGAGCAAACCTTCCAGATTCTTGCACTCAATTTCCACAGCAATTACCAGAGCAAACTAACCTGTACAGTATATAATGATGAAAGTAAGATTAAGGTAATTGAATGTTCCCTAGATTCTCAACCATGCCCTTATTTAGCATTTCCACCTTTGAAATGATATCTACAAGAAATAAACATCAGAAGCATGCAAATCCAATATTATTATTAATAAGGGACATGTTGCCTGAGCACCTACTCTTCCTATGCTACAACTTCCTCTATCATTAAAAGTTTCTCTATGTAAAAACATGCAAGACAAGACAATGCCATCAGCATCTCATCTCACCGGGGGTTGAGAGAATGAATCTTCAAAGTTATTTTATCATTCAAAGCTAAATCCCTAGTTGTCACTAGAACTTATTAATAGTTTAGTGGAGCAGGAAAATTTATTGTTTGGGATTGTAGAAACGATCTGCCAAAGTATTGGAAGTGAAATTGAAAAAAAAAAAAGAAGGAAAGGGAAAGGCATGAACTACACAAATAATCAAATTAGAAAACAAAACACGCAGAAATAATCTTCGGAAAAGATCGCATAAGCACACAAGAGAATCACACAAAAACACAAGCAAATCAAGCAACAGGATTTATATAATAAATCCCCCACACAGACCCTAGCTCTCACTAGTAGTCAGGGTTTTCCTTGCTAAGTCAGAAGAAAAGCTATGGCGTGCAAATTGTAATTAAACACTCAATAATAAATGGATCCATACCCAAGATCCATTTACCCATATACAACTCAACAAAATATAAAATAATTGGTTAACAAGCTAAAGAATGATGTGATTACAGAGTTTTTCTATTTTCCTTTTCTTTCTGGTTGGGGGGAAGGTTACATAAATTCCCTGCAATCTTTCAAAATTACACCCATACCCCTATGTTCTTCATATTCATATAGATACCCCCAAAAACATTTGTTAATTTACACACCACACCCCTCCATCAACCAATCTATTATCTTTAAAAGATACATATTAAGTTGAAGAAAATGAAACTTCATAAATTACTAAGCTATCCCTACACCTTTTTATATAGAGGTGAGGGAAAAAAAATAACATTAGTCCAACAAAATAATAAAAAGACAAGCCCCTCAAAACATAACGTAACACAACACTCCCGCTCAAGCTATAGCATATATATCCATCATGCTAAAGCTTGTTTCCACAATTCTCAAATAGATGGCGAGATAACTTAGTAAACATATCCGCAATCTGGTCTGAAAAGGCAAGACAAGTAGTGCGAAGCAGATCCTATTGAATCAAACTCCTGGTATAAAGACAATCTACTTCCACATGTTTGGTTCTCTCGTGGAACATGAGATTGTTAGCAATGTATGTTGCAGTCCGGTTGTCACAATACATTTGCATTGGCTCTTGAATAGTAACATGAAAATCTTGCAACAAAGATGTCCATATCATCTTAGCTGCAGTATATGCCATGGCACGGTACTCAAACTCAGCACTGGAGCGTGAAACTACACTTTGTTTCTTGCTCCTCAATGTCACCAAATTTTCAACAAGTACAAAAGTCGGTAGTAGATCTCCTGTCTAACATCATCTACATAATCTGCATCTGAGTAGGCAATAATAGACATAGGAGCCTTCTTCTGGAACAGGATGTCTCTACCTGGACATCCTTTGATGTACCTCAACATCTGCATCACAGTCTACCAATGTTCATCAGTAGATTTGTCTAAGAACTCACTTAGCTTACCCACTACAAGGCTAATATCTGACTTAATGATAGTCAAATACAAAAATTTCCCCACAAGCTATTTATAAGCCTTCTTGTCCTTCAACTTCACAATATCATCAAAGAGGTGAATCTTAGAATCCATAGGGATATTAGCATCCTTAGATCCTACCATGCAAACTCCTAGAGGATGTCAAGGGCATAGTTTCTTTATAACATAACTATCCCTTGCTTCCTTGTGGCATCTCAATGCCTAAAAAGTATCTTAGTTTCCCAAGGTCTTTTATGACAAACCGGCATGCCAAATACTCCTTCACCTAAGAAATATAAGCTGCATCATCACCTGTGAGAATAAGGTCATCCACATACATAATTAGAGTCACAGTACCACCACTAGTCTTCCTCATAAACAATAAATGATCAAACGAGGACTCTGCATCCTAGTAACAGACAATGCTTTAGACAAGCCCTAAAACCAGGCTCGGAAACTCTATTTAAGACCATAAATAACCTTACGAAGCTTGCAAATACACTCCCCCTGAACTTCAAATCCAGGAGGCTGCTGCATATATATCTCCTCATGTAAATCTCCTTAGAGACAAATTTTTGACATCCAGCTGATGTAGATGACATCCATAATAAGCTACAACTGATATAAGTATACGGACTGTGGAGAGTCGAGCAACTAGAGAGAATGTATCAAAGAAATCCACCCCATAGGTTTGGGTAAATCCTTTGACCACGAGGCAAGCCTTATACCGAAAAATAGACCCATCTGGATTGTCTTTTCAAGGCAAAGACCCACTGAGCTCCAACAAAATGCGCACCAGAAGGTAAAGTAGTAAGCTCCCAGGTGCCTCTATCAGTAAGAGCAGACATCTCCATGTCTGCCTTTCAGTATGGATGTAGTAGAGCCTGCTGCTAAAGAAGTAGGAATCGCAGCACTGGAAACTGCAGCAGTGTATGCATGAAACTTCATACCTCGAGAGTTGACAGAAATAGCACTCCCAGCAACACAATACTAGGCACAGGATCAAGGAGTCTTATGGATACCAATAGGAATATCCTCATCTGTAGACATGAAGGTAGAACCTGGAGACATCATCAAGAGAAGTACTGTCAGTAGCCTCAACACATACTTAAGTGGGGAAGGACAGTGGTATTTCAGTAGGAACTAAAGAGGAGGGTGTGTCTTCTCTCTATAACTGACAGAAAGCTGATATGTGGTACCCTTGAAGGTCTTATCATCTGGTGATACAACTCTGAATGTGCTCACAAGCTGCTCTATAACAAATACACTACTGCTCTAAGAGAAATCCTTCGTGGCTACAAGAGGTACAGGCATTAGCATAGCCATCTCCACCTCTTTCAACCGGAGGCCTAAAGTAGAAAAGTAAGGAATAGATTCATGAAAAATCACATCCGCACTGACATAATGTCTCTAGTATACAGGGTCAAAACATCTATATCCTTTTTGAGTGCATGAACCAATAAACACACACTTAATTGCCCTAAGAGCCAATTTATCATGACCAGCCTAAGGAGGTGTACAAATGCCACAGCCAAATGTCTTTGGCAACACTAAAAATAAGTTTGAATCAGGATATAAAATATTTCATGAGATCTGCTCATGAAGCAAAGGAATGAAGCATGTTAATGAGATAACAAGCAATGAGAACAGTAGCTCCCAAGTAGCTATCTGGGATACTATTCTGGATAAGCAAAGCTCTAACTGTATCTAGAATATGACGGTGTTTACGTTATGCAACCCCATTTTGCTGTGATGTGTGAGGACAGGACATCTAATGTACAATGCCAAGTGATCTATAAAAGAAAGCCAAATTCTTAGTACAAAACTCTAAGGCATTATCAGTTCCGTTCTTAATGTAAACACCAAACTAAGTTTTCACAAAAGCCACGAATTACTGAATAATAGATCCAACTTCTGATTTATTACGCATCTAAAATATCCATGATCAATGAGAAGTCATCAACAAATAACAAATAATAATGATAGTTCTATCGATCTGCCACACAACTAAGACCCTAAACATTACAATGCAATAAATCAAAACTAGCCAAACTACTAGACTGGATAGCAACCGGAAAACTGACCCGATGATGCTTTCCCAACTAACAGGCGTCACACTGAATCTTCATGGCAGGCGAAAGATGAGGGATAATTTGACGTAGTTTGTCCAGTGAAAGATGGCCCAATCATTTGTGCCACTGCAGAGCACTCTCCGCAGTAGTACTCAGCTGACAAGCTGCAGCAATTGGACTCTGAACCAGCAGTACACACCCCCTCATATCCATCACCAATCGTCCTCCCCATCATGTGATCCTAAAACGTACACCCAACTGCATCAAAAATGGCATGACAATTCAGTTGCTTAGTGATAGTACTGACAGACAACTGCATTGTCATGTCAGGCACATAGTAAACATCAGAGAGGTGCATAGTGGGAGAAACTGACACTCCCTTACTGAAGATGGGGGCATGCCTACCATCTACTAGTTGTGCTAAGCGATCCTATGATACCTTCTGCATATTCCCAAAATGCTGAAAATTCCCTGACAAATGATCTGAAGCACCAAAATCAATCAATCATAAACTATTCATACCTGATGCAAAGGCAAAAGCTGCAGTGCTTGAAGACTGAGGCTAATCATGGGTCCACTAAGCTAGGCATTGTACTACCGCATCATATCTGCCTCTACAAGAGTCACTATATCAGTAGACACGACTAGTGTAGTCATAAAAACTTGGTAAGCAACAGCAGGCCATCCAAGTTTATTCAAACACTTGACCTCAATGTGGCCAATTCTCCCACAATAGGAATAGGTGGGCTTACCGGGACCACCATCAACACACCCCATGTCTATGCCTTGGAAGGCTCCAGTCCATCCTCCACATGTATTTACGACTGCATGAGCAAAAACAGTATTACTAGTAACAACCTCTAGAGTAGACTGAACATGCAACCTACTAAGTCTCCTATATATCTCCTCAATGGGAGGGAGATCAGACAATGTCAATATCTATGAGCGTGCAGCAGAATAATCATCATTAAGTCCTGCCAAAAACATATGAGCTGAAAACTCCTTCCTCTAATCCCTGCACATGACTTATGTGCACATGGGCCTGCATGCATTACACTTCTCCAAGAGTCCCTTTATAGTGGAGTAATACTGTGAAAGACTCATGGATTCGTACTTCAAATGGCAGGTCATAGTGAATCTGGAAGACCTGGGTGGAGTTAAGTTCATGAGAATGCGCATCCTTCAGACCATCCCACATTTGTTTTAACAATTTTGTATTACATGACCTCATCTCCAATTCGAGGCATCACACTATTTAGCATTTAAGCTTGCACCATATCATCTCTGTTCCAAGTTGCATACTTTCAGTCTTCTACTCCAATGGTGCTCCAATAAGGACATGTTGCTTCTCATGTCCTTTTTACAGTGACAAGAAATGTCTTAAGACCAATGGAACGGATTTTTGTAAACCACTCTCTCTGGTCTGTTCTGGTCTGTTCTGACGTCACTCCGATCTCTAATGACAATGAAGCCATAGTGATCTCACACCACAAGTACCTTCATAAATCTTCAAACGCGGATCTAAATTCCTGACAAAATAAGGGAATACACACCCCATAAGTCCGCTCACACGCGGATCCAACAAGCAACAACCAATCAAAGGAAATAAACACCCCAATAATACATCAACAAGGGGAATACACACCCCAAACAACTATCAAAACACTAATTTTATCAAATCATCAACGAAAAATTTTCCAAGTATCTTCCGAAAAGTCCTAAACTTCAGTAGAACACCATACCCAAGGTTAAGGCCATCCGAAGAGGTTGATGGACTGATCAGCCCCTCCCCCTACCACCCAACAAGGAGAGGGACACCTTCGGTGGCAAACGCTGCCCCCCCTTCTCTCTCTCTCTCTAGAGGGCTGCACCTGCAACGGAGGCCGACGACACTGGCGACGACCAGCTGCTGCTCGTGCTATTGGCGTTAATGGCAACTGTCAACTGCTACCCTGGTGGCGGCGGCCAGCTGCTGCAAACACAAGCTAGCGAGTGACTGCTAGCCCTACAATGGACGACGGTGCCGGTTGCCAGCCACAACAAGGGCGAGTGGGTGGGGTCTGAGGTAGAGTTAGGGTTTTGTTGGTGGAGTCATCAACTTGGCTTTAATACTAAGTTAAAATGAAACTTCATAAATTAATAAGTCGTCCCTACACCACTTTATATAGAGAAATGTGAGAAAAAAATAGCATAAGTTCAACAAAATAATAAAAAGATATAAAACCCCTCAAAATATAACGTAATGCAACATGTTAAAATACTAATATATTTTTATAAAGTGATCCTCATAATTTTTCTATTTGCTCTCATAGCTCTTTTTTTCTCTCCTTCCCTCTCCTCCATGAGTAGCAGGACTTTGTGACCTCTTTTGCCGCACACAAGTCTCGAGAGGAGGTTGTCATGCGATTCCACTCAAGCTGAATGACCATTTTGTTGAAGGTGCACCAAGATTCCTAGAATCAATAGATTCACATTTCATATGTGCATACATTTGCTCCAAGAAACTCCCCAAATAAAAACCCCACTTTATTTGGGAAAGTCATAACGGTTTAGGCCTCCTCCCACTCATCGCAAGAATTGAAATCAATACGATATCAGCACATAAAACTTCCACTCATTCTTTGATGTGAAATCTAAGCATTAATATTTCACGATTGCATTTTTTTGGAAAGTACATTTCCCAATTGCACAACATCAAGTTGTCTACGACTCCACTTTGGGTAACATAAAAGTTGTCTTCAACATGAAAGCAACCATTGGGGCAAAACTATAGAACACAACTAAGAAGAGGCGGTATGTTGAACCTTGACAATCATGACACCCTTAACCATCAAGAGGATACCAATGGCCTCCTCTTTGGAGGCCACGAGCTCCTCCTCAAGCCACATCACCCTCCTCTCCACTGCCGACATGTGCCCCGCTGACTCGATCACATTTAGTATGATCTCTGAGTTGAAATTTATAATAAGTAGAAGCATAACAACAAGATATCAAAAGTATAAACGAAATCGAAGGAACACTTGGATTTACGTGGAAACCCCACTCATGAAGATTACGTGGAAACCCCACTCATGAAGAGTAGGGAGAAAACCACAGGAGAAGCATGCTTATAGGCGTGTTTCTCTTTATTTCTTCTCGAAGAGTACTTGAAGGGGGTACAAGCTTATTTATAGGCCACCACACACTCCAACAATCCACATTATTAGATGTGGCACTAAACACCACACTTCTCTCAACACTCCCCCTCAAGTTAAAGCATGGAATGCTCACCTTGTAACAAAATACAATCCTCACTCTACAGCAGAACACATTCCGCTCAAGCAGTGTTCAGGAAGTCAACTGCCTAGGCCGAGTAGGCACCCCATACGTGTCAGCGGACCCCTTCCCGAATCAAGTAGTGCCATGCGGTCCTGTACTTTGGTCTGCCCGAGTAGGCAAGCCAAGTAGGCGTTTACTCGGTTGCATACTCACGCGATTTTGAGATAGAGCCACACTGGTGGGCTCTTCTCAAGAAAACCCACATTAACCTGACACGTATTCGATACCCCCACCCCCAATAACCCTCTCCTCGTTGACACATTCACCCCCCAATAACCCATAATAATAAAACCCCGATCGCATCCCTCTCCACAAAACCCCCAAGTTCTAAAGGTGAGGAGGATTCTTTTAGTCGACAGTGGCAACAAGCCAAGCTCTTAAGGTATAGGCTAGATGATTTTGATTTGAAAACTCTTTGAGAGATTTCTTTTTAGCCTTTTGGGTATTGTTTGACATGATATCCAATAGATACTTTATTTTTTTGTTTTGATTTACATTTGATTTTAAGTTTTTATTTTAGGTTACATTTTAGATTCTTGGGTCAGATTTTAGGTTTTTTATCTAGATTTCATTTTAGGTTCTTGATAACATGTTTTGAATTAGGTTTATTTGAAGTTTTTATTTAATTTTCATTTTAGATTCTTGATTTAGATCTATTGTTTATGTTCATTGATAATAAACATGAACATTTGGATTCTAATCTCTACATTTTCTTTTTTCAAAATACCTAATGTTTTATATTTTTTGTATAGTAATTAAAGAATAGGAATACTATGTTTTTTTATTATACTACTTGAGGTAGTTGTATAGTGATAATATTACATATAACACAAATTTTAATAACTAATTATTTTATATTTTTAAAATAAAAAATGCAAAACCACATACTCGTCCACATACTCGTCCAAATATCACATACTCTCTATGCAGTGACCCAACCAACCACATACCGCATACGGACTTCCTGAACTTTGCTCTCAACTGGTTCTCGCTTGTAGGTAGGAACACAGGTTGGAGCTACTGAAAGAACTGATCATGTCTTTGACAAGGACCTCTCCTCTGGAGACCTCAACTGGTGTTAGTGGCTCCCCATTCAGTATCCCTATAATGGATCTTCCTCTGAAGACCTCGAAGCTGGATCTCCCCTCTAGAATCCACAAAATCAGATCTCTCACATAGAAGCCAACTGGACCCTTCCTCTGAGAACTTCGAAACTGGATCTCCCTCTGAAGACCTCGAAACTCTGAACCTCCCAGATTTTCGTTTCTCATGTGATAATCTGGAACAAAGGGACTCCCAGATGGGGGTGACTACAATAGACATCCACTTTCCCCCTTTCTCCCATACTCAGATGGGAGAAGAAAAACAATGAGAATGTTGAGAGAATTGTAGTGTGGTTAGTGCCACATCGTGAGTTGTGGTCTTTGTTATGTGTGTGGTGACCTATAAATAGGTGTGTACTCTCATTTCCTTTGAGAAGAAATACAGAGAAACACGCACATAGGGTGTTTCTCCCGTGATTTTCTCCCCACTCCTCGTGAGGTTTTCACGTAAAACCCAAGTGTTATTATTTTATGCTTTGATTCATACTTCCGCGTTATTTAAATATTTCAACTTGGTACCAAAACGAGTCGTTCTTGGGTTTTATTATCAGAGATTCTTGAGTTTACTATTATTATATTATGTTCTTAAGAGTATCTTTGTTGTTGGAGAATGGAGCAGGCTGCTACAAGAGATCGACGTGGCTAGGGTACACGCGAAGTTGGAGATGAGGCTGCAGCGGCAGAGGGTCATCGCGATGGAGATGGAGTAAGCCATCAATGGCATAACGCCAAGGTTGGGTGCACTGGTGTCGACCCTAGTGGCTGCACTCAACGACGATAGTGTTGTGGAGGCACATCTGGCAATCGCAAGGAGTGGTGTCCGATGTAGGCATCAGCTGCAGCCATGCCAGCTCTCCACATAGATGCAGCCTACTCAGGTGGTGAAGGTGGAGATCAACGCGAGAGGCGCATACAGTGGCGGAGCAACGATGCTAAGTGGCGAAGCGATCGACAGTAGAGGGTGATCCATGGTGGTGTAGCGCCACCGCCTCCTTAGCGCCTTGAGGCGACACTCGCAATCTCGAAGGCGATCCTCGAGGAGGAAGACGCGGTCGCAGAGGTCGTGGCAGGACTCCTCAGAGGCAACGATGACGACGGCAAGGATGCAGGGTTGCAGGCCATTGCCGAAGGCATGCGATTAGCATCACCAGCATTGTGGAGACCCAGAGCGGAGATGCGGCGCGGTGCCGGCGACAGGAACAAATGCTGATGGCTCCCAGCGATGAAGGAACCGCCATGCCTCTTTGCTAGGTTCTCTCAAACCCTAAGGGAGACCAAGCCTTTTTAAAGAAGAAAACAATGAGATGAGATGAGATGTAAAAAGAAAAAAGAGAAGAAAAAAAGAGAAGAAAAAAAAGGTGGAGAAAGAGAAAAAAAAATGAAAAAAAAAGCGTAAAAAAATAATGTGGATCATGAGAAGAGGTGGTCTCCTATAATTTTGTTTTATTTCTTCTTTTGTTATTTTTTCTCCCATACGAGTATTGGAGAAAGGGGGAGTGTAGGAGCTTGTTGTAGTCATCCCCGTTTGGAAGTCCCTTTTGTTCATGGACTCCATATGAGAAACCTAACTCTAGGAGGTCCAGAGTTTCGATATCCTTAGGACTCTTTTCAGGTCTCTATGTAGGAGATCCAGTTTCCTGGACTCCAAAGATGGAGATCCACCTTTGAGGTCTTCAAAGGAAGACCCCATTTCAAAGATACTGAATGGGGAGCCACCAACACCAGGTCTCCAGAGAAGATGCCTCTTGTCAAAGCCAACTACAATTCGTCTAATAGTTCCAGCCCGTATTCCCACCTACATGCAAGAACCAGTCCAGAGAGATATGTTCTATTGTGTAGAGTAGGTTTGTTTGTGTTACATGCTGAGCATTCCATGCTCTAGCTTGAGGGGGAGTATTAAGATAATTGTAGTGCAGTTAGTGCCACAGCGTGAGTTGCGGTCTTTATTATGTGTATGATGATCTATAAATAGGCATGTACTCCTCTCATTTTCCTTGAGAAGAAATACAGAAAAAACACGCCCATAGGATGTTTCTCCCGTGATTTTCTCCCTGCTAGTCGTGAGTGAGGTTTTAAAACCCAAGTGTTCTTATTATTTTATACTTTGATTTATGCTTCTGCATTATTTAAATATTTCAACTGAGAAGAAATAACAATCAAAAATAGAGATCTTCTCCACCTCCTCATCATCATTTCCCCCCTTATCATTTTTTTATCTTTTTCCCTTTTTCTTATTTTTTCTCTTTTTTTTGAACAATTTTCTTCCTTTCCTTTTTTTTCTTCCTTTTTTTCCTTTCTGCTTTTTTTATTCCCTAAAAATTCCACCCCTTTTTCTCTCCCCTTTTTCTCTCCCTTTTTGTTCTCTTCACAACTCATAGGGCAACAAGATAAAAACAACCCTAAACTTTTTTATAGGGTTCGAAAAGAAACCAAATCACCACCTGGTGAGAGGGAGATAGAGGAAAAGAAACCAAATCACCACCACTGCCTGAGTAAAGATGGAGAATAGGTCCCAAGCCATTATTCTCACGATCTCACCGAGATCCTCACTATGATCCTTGTCGCTGCTATCGGTCTTCTTCGACTCTTCTCCACAATGGAGAAAAAGTCAAAACCATGGCATCAACCACAGAGACAAAAAATAATGATAACATGAAAAAATTAATGATAAAACCCAAGAGCAACCTGCTCTAATACTAAATTGAAATTTATAATAAGTGGAAGCATAACAAGAAGATATTAAAAGCATAACAAAATCAAAGAAACACTTGAGTTTACATAGAAACACTTAAGTTTATGTGAAAACCCCACTCAGGAAAGGCAAGGAGAAAACCACAGGGAAGCACCCCTATGAGCGTGTTTCTTTTTATTTCTTCACGAAGAATAACTAAGGGAGTATAAGCCTATTTATAAGCTACCACACACTCCAACAATCTACATTATTAGGTGTAATACTAAACACCACACACTCCTCTCAACACTCTGCATATGCCCTCTTCATCTCACTTGTCCTCTTTATCCCATTCACCCCAATATCATTTTCAGTAGCCCTTAGATCACCATACAACCAAAAGGTGTGGAAAAGGGTTTTTATCCCCCACACACACATGCAAAGCGAGAGGGTTGAGGAGATTTATGGGGTTTACCACCATTGTGACTGTCCATGGCCAGTTGGATACAGAGATGGAAGGACAAACAGTGGGGATGGAATTTGGATCTTGGTGTGGGATCATCTACCATGGTGTTCTGAAGGATCATACATAGATTGCAATCAAGAACTTGCTCAACAATTGGCAAATGAGCCTCCATTGTTTAATGCTTTCATCTTCATCATGATTAAAATACACAGACCATTGGGTAGCTTATTCACCACTCCTTGAGGGCTTAGAGCGAGAGGGCAATGTTGCCAACACTAAGGGCACCTTTAATGAGATGATCATCCAACTCATGTGGAACCCCACCAATACCCCCACCCACAGCGCCTTCCTCTCAGCATTCCAGTTCGACAAGGAGGCTGGGAGGCCATTAAGTTCCTGCAGCTAATTGCAGGAAAGGAGGAAAGAGATTGACAAAAGAGAAGAGGAAAGAGGTGGGTAACAGGAACTCAACTCTATGTGCCCATTACATTTGGAAAAGAGTCCTTGGCTAACAATCCCTTTAGTTACCTAAGAATCAAACAAACACCATACCAATAGATGTGTAGGGTCAATCCATAAACTGACTTGCACAACTAACTGCGAAATTGATGTATAACCTAGTGACTATCAAAGAGAGGATTTTTCTATGACACTCCTATAATGCTAAGGATCTTCAAACAAAGGATCATCATCCCCTCCTTGCTTTTCCCTTGTCTTCGTAGGAATGAAGACAAGTTTAGCACCATCCTCCTCAAGGATCTTCAAAACATGCTTCCTCTGAAATAAAACCAAGCCCTTCGAGTTCCATGCAAACTCAATCCCGAGAACATAACTTAGTCAACAAAGATCTTTGATGACAACGATATCTTGTGGAAATGATTATCTCCTATATCCCTACATTAGCATCACTAATCAATATCATATTATCCACATACACAGCTAGAAAATACTTTCAGTGCCCCATTCATCTAATGAAGGTTGAGTGATCAAAGGTGGAGCTACAAAATCTTGTCTTCATAACCACACTTAACTCCTCAAACTGGGTTCTTCAACTCTACTTTAAGCCATAAATAACTTTTTTTCATTATCATGCTTAGTTTAGGGCATATAAATTTTCTCTATAAGGTCTCCGTTGGAAGAAAACATTTTTAGTATCAAGCCAAAACAATGACTAGTTCTTGATAATAACATCTGATAAAATAAGTCAAACTGAGCAAAGGTGAGCAACCGGTGAAAAAGGTCCCAAAAAAGTCAACGTAACAAGTCCAAGTACAACCTTTGGCAATAAGTTGAGCTTTCGACCTACCAATTCTGCCACCTACTAAATACTTCATTATAGAGACCCATCTACAATTAATTACTATGAAATTGGCTGGGCATGGAATACGATCGTGAGTTTCATGGGATATGACAGCATCCATTCCCTCATCCATAGCATTCTTCCAACCTACATTCTACATCACCTCCATGTGATTTATAGGAATAATTGTCCTCAAGAAGGCTAAAGAAAACTGACTCAATGACAGGTTCAATCTAGCAATTGTAATACAATGAGACAGAGGATGGAAACTACAAGATATTATAAAACTTTCTCAAAGATATGAGTGAATCCAAATATGCAGAGTATACAACAGCTGCGTAGCTTAAGTATCCAGTGCAATCTATAAGGTGTAGAGAGTTGAATAAAGCCTCAACTGCATGGATAAGGGAACAGTAGGGGCAAGAGTACCTTGCGTGTTTCTCCTATGCTAAACAAGCAAAGGCTTATTTGATAGTACTTCCCTCAATAGAAAAGAAGCTTGCTTTCTTAAAGAAAGTGCCAACCTGCACCAATATTGCAAAGCAATTGCCGCAGGCTACCAGGCTATCAAGCTAGGTGAGAAAAGTGAAGCTATTCCAAGCAAG
The DNA here is from genome assembly GCA_037157565.1 of Thalassia testudinum. NCBI lineage: Eukaryota > Viridiplantae > Streptophyta > Magnoliopsida > Alismatales > Hydrocharitaceae > Thalassia > Thalassia testudinum. The sequence goes on along the minus strand of JAZHRO010000031.1, from coordinate 75,565,259 downwards.
GGACTTCATCTGGGTACAAGGAGACAGCTAAAGGGAACAAAGATTGAGCAATGGATGTAATAACATGCTCAACCATAAAGGACTCTGAATTTATGGAGGTTTGATTGGCCTTTGTTCGCTTCCTAAATCTCTCTTAGCATTGCTCAGATGGGTAATTGGTGCACTCACGATAGAACAGCCTCCACATCCGTCAGAAACAGCAAGTGTAATAGACTTCTATATAGTAGGATAGGCAAATGAAGTAGCCAAGACATATCCACAATAAGCTTTTGTAGTCTTCGTTAAATAGAATCAAGACCTAGGACGGTACTCAGTGTAATCCAAGACCGTCCAAGAATCAAAAAAACGTGACATTTTACTAGGTAGCCAGATGCAAAGTTCAGAAAGTCAATTTGCAATATTCAATTAAATGAGTCACCACATAGCGAGTATACAATTTACGAATATGCAATCAAACATGTGATTTTCCTTTTTTAACTAAAAATAAAAAATTATATTAATTATATCTTCAATTTGATAAACTGTGTCATATGTCCCAAATGTACGAAAGATCAAAATTATAAACAAAAAAGTTGCAAGGCAAGAATAACACAAGATCAGCCGCATCAAATTGCTCAAGTAATACAACGCAATCGATAGTTTAGGCAAGTATCCATTTACCCTGTAACTGTCTCAAGTCAAAGGCATACTCAGGTGAGATACCTTTAATTGGGCCGACCATGCAACCCTATCTACATATGGGACTACTTGGCTATACTTGCTTTGGAAACATGACCACGTAGAGCAGCTAACTTCCTACATCATGGCAAGATGGCAGAAAAAATGCAAGCTCCTCATATAGAGACTCCATAGTGGAATTGTTAGGTTGCAAATGACATAAGTTTTATTAGAATAATCTTAGGACCCTTTATATAAAGAGTTACAAGAATGTCCCTACAATAATAACGTCAAACAAATATAGGACAGATAAGCTAACACTTTCCCTCAAGCTGGAGCATAAACATCAAGCATGCTCAACTTGGAACATAACACAAGACGTTTGTTGAAAAGTACTTTGGTGAAGGCATCTGCAGCCTGATCTTCGGTAGCAATATAAGGTCTAATAATTCTGCCAGTAGTGATGGCATCTCTGACAAAGTGACAGTCTACCTCTATATACTTTGTCCTCTCATGGAATGCAGGATTATTAGCAATAAAAGTAACTGCCTTGTTGTCACAATACATGGGAGTAGATCCACACACCGATACTCCAAAATCTCCAAGGATGGTTCACAACCACATAAGCTCACAAGTAGTATGGGTCATAGCCCTATACTAAGTTTCCACAATGGATTTGGATACAACATTTTGTTTCTTACTTATCCATGTAACAAGGTTGCCACCCACATAACTGCAATAACCAATAGTAAACCTTTTATCTTCATGTAACCCAACATAGTCTGCATCCAAGTATCCCCAGACCTTAAGATGGCCATGCTTCATTAAAGACAGGCCCTTTCCTAAAGCTTGCTTTAGGTATCTGAGCACCTAAGAAACACTATCCCAGTGAACTTCTCTACAAGACTACATAAACTGACTCAGTCTCCCCCCGGCAAAGCATATACCAGGCCTTATGACAGTCAAATATAGTAGCTTTCCTATTATAACTCGATATCTGGTGACATCTTCAAGTAAAGAACTCTCTGAATCTCCAAGAGGCGAGGGATCTATAGGAACGCTGGCAGGTTTGCATCCCAGGATCCCTGTCTCCTTCAATATGCCAAGCATACTTCCTTTATGATAACACTACTCCCCTCCCCATCAACATATTGCACTTCAATGTCCAGAAAATAATTTATCATTCCCAGATCTTTAGTAATGAACTGAGAATGCAGGAATCTTTAGTGTCTTCTATTCTTGTTCCATCGCTCCCAATAAGCAATATATCATCCACAAACAATAATAATAACTAATCTGTGGTACTATGCATGATGAAGACAGAATGATCTGCAATAGATCTAGTAAAGCCAAACTCCTGCATAGCTTTACTAAATCTCTCAAACCAAGCCCTACGAATTTGCTTAAGGCCATATATTGCCTTCTTCAACTCACAAACCTTCGAACACTCTCCCTAAACTACAAAACTAGGTAGTTGATGCATATATACCTTTTCTTCTAAATCACCATAAAGGAAGGTATTTTTAATATCCAGCTCAGAGGCAGGCCAGCCCTTGTTGACTACCACAGACAACAGTATCCTCACATAATCGAGTCTTGACACTGGAGAAAATGTCTCAAAATAATCAATCCCAAACGTATGTGTGTAACCTTTGGCAACCAGCTTGGCTTTGTATCTGTTTACTGTGTCATCAGGACGACACTTCAAGGTGAACACCCAACTACACCCCACAACAGTAGCAACCCGAGGTAGGTCAACCAATTCCCAGGTTCCTCTAGACTGAAGAGCAGACATCTCCTGCATGGAAGAGGTCCAAGAAGAATCCTAAAATGCCTCAATATGATTTCTAGGAACTTGGCGACTGTCAACTGTAAGAGACAATAGCCTTCCTGTCCCAAATAAACGATCAAGTGACATATAATTGGAAATAGAATATTTTGCACAAGATCATTGCAGCTTCCACTGAGCAATAGGAAGATCCACATCAGAGACCTCTGGGCGTGTAAGGTCTTGACCTCTATCCAAATCAACAACGTTAGCAAAGGACTAAGCAGGGATAGTAGATAATGGTTCCTCCTCTGGTATAGTTGTAGTGAGATGTCTCCGCTCAAAATGTCAAGGGAGGGATTCTGTCATAGGCACCTCAGGATGTGTAGGATAGAATATACGAGGGCCACCATGAAGTGGGGGTGGCTCAGAGGGACCTGGTGGCGCAACAATAGGCATGGGTAAAGGAACATCTGGAGCAGCATTACTGTTCTTTCCCATGGTATAGTATGGTATATCCTCAAAGAAGGTAACATCTCTACTCACATAAAAACGATGTGCCACAGGACCAAAGCATCTGTACCCTTTCTGGATTTTAAAATAACTCCACAAAGACACTTGACGGATCTAGAAGCAAATTTGTCCACGTTAAATAAATAGACAAAGCACACATAATCAAAAACTTTAAGAGGCACAAAAACAACTCCTGATCCGAACAGCAGAATAAAGAACTTTCCTACGAAGAATAAAAGACAACAACCAATTAATTAAGAAGGCAGTTATAAGAACATCAGCCCAAAACATAGTAGGAACATTCATCTGAAACATGATCGTCCGGACAACATCAAGAACGTGTCTCAATTTACGTTCAGCCACCCCATTTTGTTGGGATGTATGAACACAAGAAGTCTGATGTATAATGTCATGACTAAAAAAATTAACATAGAGTTAGAAAACTCAAGCCCATTATCAATATGAAACATGCAGACAACAGTAGAAACTTAAGTCTTTATTTCATTCACAAAATTTTTAATCAAAACAGGAGTTTCATATATTTCTTTCATTATAAACATCCAATAAACACGACATCAACCAAACAAGAAAATCTCGAAAACCCCTAAGACTCTTGACCTGGCATGGGCCCCACAGAGCAACATGAACAAGATAAAAAACAAGCTCAGTTCTTTTATCACTACTGGGAAAAGAAACCTTCTGATGATTACCAAATTGACAAGTGATGTAGACACATCCATTTAAGTTAAAATGCTTATTTATACATGTCCCTAGGCTTAGACATGCATTCCATACTATAAATATTGCATAGCATGCATCATTCTGCATTTAAAGTAGTTTGTATATATTTTAGGTTAATTACGTCCTTTTATGACCAAGAGAGAAAGAGATTTAATTCGAAGCCTCGGATTGACGATCCGACCGTACAAATCTGATCAGGACGACAATCGGAGTCCAACGTCTCTGAAATCACCTTGATCAAAGTCCCATAGCACCATATGCAGTTCGAGGAAGATCAACGGCTGAGGGGCTACGTGATGCAATCTGGAGCTTCAAACGATAAATTCGACCACATGGATGGATTCGGGTCAACGATCACAGCCGAACGACATGAAAATCGACTCAATCTGACCTCTGTAGCAGCCCCAACACAAGAAAGAAGATGGATGGCTCAAGTCACGCCACATGGCGCCACTCAAGCCGCCCATGCGCATGCACGCACCACCGCACGCACACAGCAGCGCAAACGTGCGCAAAGGCGCACAAGGTAGCAGGTGCAAGGCAACGGTGCAGCAGCAGGCGCGTAGCGCTCATTGGCCTACAACAAAGGCACGTGGAGAGCGCGCCAGCGCAACGGTTGGTGGGCACATGGGTTGTCTTCAGCGACGTTTACGACGGACCTTTAGTGACGTTTATAATTGTCACTAAATGTCTTGTATACGAAAATCATTTCCTCCATTATAAAAGAATCCCTACCCGTCCCATTTTTCTTCATCTCTTCCTTTCTTCTCCTCACCACCTTCAAGGCTCTAGAGAGAGTTTATCCCAAGCCCAGGATGCTCCTCTAGAGTAGAATCAAATATTTTCCTGCCTCTCATCCCCATTCGTGGAACATCCAGCATCCGTCCTCTCACCTCCTTCGGGAAGAAGATCCTCGCCGCGACGACATCCTACCCCGTCCTTCCTCCACTGCCATTCTCCTTGTCCCGCTCCTCACCACCTTCATTCGAGCGCCGTCAGAGTGAGTCGTCCTCCAAGCACCTTCGAAGGAGACTCTTCTCATCTCCATTTATCTTTACTGCTTCTAGTATAGTTTTTCCTCTTTCATAGTTGTAGTAAATATTTGTTCATCAATATATTGATATTTTTTCTCTTATATTTTGCAAGTAGATTAGTTAGATAATGTTTTAATCGATCTAATCCCTTGCTTGATAAAAACATAAAAAAAATTATAAAAGATAAAAATGACAAAAACAAATAAAAAATGAAATGCAGATTTTTCAACTAAACGTTCGTCTCCTCGTGTTCGACCCGAGACTCATCTCAAGTTTCTGTTATAAATATTATCTGATCGATGGATTTTCTCGCAAATCAAACTACGACAACAAATTTTCTAAACTCAAACCTTTTCATGACGAATTTCCGCCTCATTATTTTGGCGTCGTTGCCGGGAAAGCAATGCTCTTTGGTTTTTCTCGCGTTTTTCCGCCTTACCTAACTTTTATCTCACTTTCTCTGATCTTACTGTTATTGCAAGTACTCTTCCGAGGTAGGCCAGAGCAGTTAGATCGGAGAAAAGTGTAGATGAAGGTTTTGTAAGTTTACCCCCATCACCCCTACTCTAGATTTCATTCGCAACCTTAATAATCAAGACCTATCTACTTAGGAATTTTCACAAACCCTAGGATAGAAACTGTTTGTCTTGTTTGCCACCTCCACTCATCTCACCCACCCGCATATATTAAAAAAATAAAATAAAAATACTCTTCTCTTATGGGATTTAACTGAAAGCTACACACTTAACACCCACTTCTCACCCTAAGGCGTACAATCACATCGATTCTATCACTTAACCGAAATCTGACTTGTAGATCCAGTACATTTAACACATATAAGTGAGTAGAAATCTGAATAAGTCAAAGATTTTTGTGTGCCTTAACTAAGTAGTGAAACAGGCTAATCGATTGATCTGTTTGGGCTACACCACTCAAATTAAAAGCAATCCATCAAGTAGCTTGTCACTCAAGGTTAATCTTTAGGGCTAAACCAGGTACTCTACTTTTTTTATTTCTATAGGAATATATCATCACCAATGCTTTCAAAACTTAGAGTGTTCTACTAAACCTGATTGAACGAACCTAAAGGTTAAACCCTAAAAGCTACTAAACAAGGTTAAAACCTGATTGTGCATGCACATACATTTTAACTGATCATTAAAGGCACAACCCATCTAAAGGACACATTACATTTCAAGAGCACAATCATCTCAAGCCTAATTAAAACTGAGTAGACGTTGAACTTAAGGATTGATTCGCTCTTCGGAGCTCAGATTGAGATTGTTTTCGATTAATCTGCTTCTACCAATCCATCTGATGTCTAGCTAGGAGAGTAATGTCAAACGACCGCGGTTAGGGGTATCAAAGGAACCAGAGGTGCAAGCCAAAGAAAGAACCTTCTCCCCAACCCCTCCCTCTAACTGGTTGGATTGATCGGATAAAAGTAGAATAAATCATTTATAATCTTAGGATAGGTTCTGAGAGTCTGTAGATCTTTAGGCTACCCACCTAAGGACAGATTTGGTTGATTGTACTGCAAGGCACCTCTCTCTGTTTTCCCTCCTCCACAATGTATCCTTCCACATCTTTCACACATTTCCAATCCTACCCTCCTACCAACGCATATCCTTAAAATGATTACTATCTCGACTCGACTTATAATTACCCATCTCCTAGCAGGGATAACTTTGATTGGAGATATGAATCCGGACCTCAGTGTCCAAGGCTTAACCCTAGACAACAAGACTGATTATTATCCTTCTCACAGTTACAATGATTATAGATCTCCACCCTTTGATGACCAAACCAATCCGATTAACAATCAGGAAGGATATGATAATTATAACACCTACCCTCTCTAGTATTCCACTGAATATAGGTCACCACCATTTTTTGAACCCGAAATGACCTACAATCAGGGAGGACCCCGAGAACCTCAATATCTTGACTCCCTTAGATTTAACCTGAACCCACCCAACCCTGAACCGAACCATTCGGTTCAGGTGAACCAAGTCCAAGACAGGATATTAACTAACTTGAGGAACACCATCCAATATTTAGAAGCTTAGCCAACACCATGCACTGAAGCATTGAAGCATATGATCAAAATAATTGACGAACTTAATAGTTCTTTATTGGATTTAATCCAATATGTTAAAGATAGAGGCCCAGGTGAGTTTCTACTTAGGAAATTATCAAGATTGAGGATGAAATTTATGGTTGCCCTAGTCCAATCTTGAGATGATTCTCAAGAAGAACCCCCTTCAAGAGAGCTAATGTCTAAACCCGCTCAAGCACCTATCGGGGGGGATACATGTTTTGAGATCGAAGATAATCAGGTTGGTCTAGAGCAACCAATTTAGGATGAATCGATTGCTTCACCCGCGATCCCCAAGCCAGGGAACGACGAAAAATGTCTCCATGGACCATGAAGTGACATGATTTTGAGACATATAAATGAGAATCAAAAATTCTTTAATTCTAAGGGTGAGGAATCTTTAGGTGAAGCCTCACTTGAGATTAAGGAAAATGATTTTAGTGAGACAAACAAGCATGAGGAATCTGATGAACAATTTGATAGACCGATTTTTGAAGATTGTGATTTGGTTCAGGCTAACTTGGAGGATTTGAATCCTCATTTACTAGAAGATTCAAACAGTAGCCCCATTCTTCAACCACACCCCGAAGAGTTGAATGATCATACTTTTGAAATCATTATGCCCAAGTCAATTCCGATTCAGCCACGATTTCTGGACTTAGGTAAATCATATGGGGTGAATGATATGCTAGAGGTCCCAGAGCCTGAGCACTTGATGTTGGAGGATAGGAATTTGGAAGTGAGGATCTGGGAAGTTAACTTCAAGGAAAGCAGGATTTTGGATCTAAGGGTTCCTATTAACCTGAAACTACCTACTTTCTACAAGGACCCTTATGATGTCTTTGATGTGCAACCCAAGCATAACATAATTGATTATATTCTTGAGCTAAATTCCACATGGACAAATAGGCATAGTGATTTAGACTTACCCATTGTCCGACACTTTAGTCTTGGGTTGCACACCACCAAACCACAGGCCCGACCCCGCAAATACAACAATCTTAGGTTCTGGGTGATATTCATTCAGAACCTTAGAACCACTCGACCCTGAGGCATGGATCTGCACCATAATCTGATCCACGTCTATGGACATCTTATGCTAACGAGTTTAAGGATCAATCTTTTAATTCTGATTCTGACCCGTACCTCTGAATTCTTAACCTCTTCTTTGTTTGTATTTTATGCCTAGCTGAAGGCATTAAACTTAGCATGTGTGTATATTCTCCTCTCTGCGGAGTTGACCGAATTGTCACGAAACTCAAGTGATATTCTGTTATTCCGCCCGTTTCACGTCTTTAATTCTACAATGAGGGCATTGCATCATTTAGGCATGGGGGGTGGATACTTAATCCTGAAATTATTTCGTTAGTGCTGTAGAATTTCTTTTCTTTAAAAAAAAATTGAATGAAAATTCAAAAAGACAAAAAAAAGAAATAAATAAAATTAGAAGAGAACTTAGGCATTAAACGTTATTCACTTTAAGAAATGATATGATAGGACCTAAATACTTACTCTTCAGGTCTTCGAACTTAATCAGCCTAGGTGTCCACTTAAATATGATTTAGTCTCGAGTCCTCGCCAAGTAATTTTATTTTAATTTGGTAAATAAATTGGAGTGATAAGTACACGACTTATCAGCCTGCCCTCTGATTTAAGGGGACCTTAAACCTAAGCATCTACACACTATTTGCACTGACTCAGTTTTCGACAATTTTTACGGAAATTAGGTAGCTAATAAACTTTCTAAGATAGTATGGCTAGCAAGTTATCGTGGATAACCCATTGGCCGGTTGTCCAGAACCCAGCTACATGACCACACTCATTCTATTGCTTTTAGGTAAATCTTATATCAGGGAAGCCACCTACTTAGAAAAAGAAAAAAGACTCAAAAATAAAAAGAAGAAAATATAGAAAAAGGAGAAAATTAAAAATAAAAAAATAAACCGCTTCACCGCACGAGTATGGCTGGCAAATTACTGTGGGTAATAGCCCATTGACCGGTTGTCTAGAGCTCAACTCACAAAAACGCACAAATAATTCCCAAAACACTTAAGAAAGAAGCGGGAAAGTAGAATAAACCAGGGAGATATATAATGGGTTCATCCTTGTGTTGATCCCATAAAAAATAAAAAAAAAGGAGAAAGCTACCGATCGGAAAGATAAACCTTCAAGCAGAAATTCATAAGGTCACCTAGGGTTGTAGAAACCTTAAGTCCATTTTAACGGCCACTCAATAAGTCTATCACATTCACAAAGATGCTTAAAACTTAAATCTTTTCAAGTCTTGGGTGGTTGGGTAGCCGTAGAAAACTGTCCCGAAACTCTAAACTCAAATCCAAAAAAAATTAGAGAAAAAATAGAAAAAAAATATATCTTCCCTTTTCAAAATAAGGCGAGAATTTAGGCGATCTACATTCTAACAGATATCCGGGTACTGTTGAGTTTTCGTAGTTTAGGACCTTAGTTGAAGTTTTCTATTGTTGATAAACGACTTAGGCCCAAGCGATCGAGTCCTAATTATGTTTTTATACATAGCATACAGTTTAATTTTGCTAGGGATTAGCAAAAGATAGGCATGGGGTTATGATGTAGACACATCCATTTAAGGTAAAATGCCTATTTATGCATGTCTCTAGGCTTAGATATGCATTTTATACTATAAATATTACATAGCATGCATCATTCTGCATTTAAAGTAGTTTGCGTATATCTTAGGTTAATTGCGTCCTTTTATGACCAGGAGAGGAGATTTAATTCAGAGCCTCAAATTGACGATCCAACCATACGGATCTTATCAGGACGACGATCGAAGTCTAACTCCTCCGAAATCACTTTGATCGAAGTTCCATAGCACCATATGTAGTTCAAGGAAGATCACGGTTGAGGGACTAGATGCAATCCGGAGTTTCAAACGATAAATCCGACCACATAAGATGGATTCGGGTCAACGATCGCAGCCCAATGACGTGAAAATCGACTCAATCTGACCTCTGTAGCAGCCCCTACAAGGGAAAGATGGTGGACGGCCCAGGTCGCGCCACATGACGCAACCCAGGCCGTCCATGCACACGCACGCTCCACCGCACGCGATAGCAGCGCGGGCGTGTGCGAAAGCGCACAAGGCAATAGGCGCAACAGCAAGCGCATAGCGCATGTAGGCGAGCAACAAGGGCACGTGGAGAGTGCGCCAGTGCAGCAGTTGGGCGTGTGGGCTGGCTTCAGCAACGTTTGCGACGGGCCTTCAACGACGTTTGCAACAAACCTTCAACGACGTTTATGACCATTACTAAATGTCTTGTATACCAAATTGATCCTTTCCTCTACTATAAAATAACCCCTACCCCTCCCATTTTTCATCTCTTCCATTCTCCTCACCACCTCCAAGGCACTAAAGAGAGCTTGCCCCAAATCCGGGATGCTCCTTTAGAGTAGAATCAAATATTTTCCCACCTCTCATCCTCATTTGTGGAACATCACGCTACCATCCTCTCACCTCTCCTTCGGGAAGAAGATCCTCGCCGCGACATCCTGCCCCTTCCTCCGCCACCGTTCTCCCTCGTCCCACTCCTCACCCCTTCATCCGGGCACCGTCAGAGTGAGCTGTCCTCCAAGCGACCATCGAGGGAGACTCCTCATCTTCATATATCTTTCCTGCTTTCTAGTATAGTTTTTCCTCTTTCATAGTTATATTAAACATTTATTCATCAATATATTGATATTTTCTCTCTCATATTCTGCAAGTATATTAGTTAGATAATGTTTTCATCGATCTAATCTCTTGATAAAAACACAAAAAATTATAAAAGATAAAAACGACAAAAACAAATGAAAAACGAAACGCAGATTTTTCAAATCAAACGTTCGCCTCCCCATGTTCGACCAGGGACTCATTTCGAGTTTCGATTATAAATATTATCTGATTGACGGATTTTCCCGCGAATCGAACTACGACGATGGATTTTCTAAACTCAAACCTTTTCACGATGAATTTCCGTCTCATCAACAAGCATTGCAAGTAAAGGAATCAGGAAACTCCATATCCAGAAACTAATGACGAATAACAGAGATGCTAAGATGTCCCAATCTACGGACCATGGTGCCACTGTAAGGTAGAAGTGGCAAGCAGCTATGGAGGAATGCTCTGGGGGGAGGTCAAGATAGTAGAGGTCATTCTACTCAAGTCCACCAATCTGCTTCATCGTCTGGAGGCCCTGCAAGAAGAAATGATCGTGAAACACTGCTCTACAATTTAATGCCTTGGTAGTCCTCCACTGTGACTGACTAGAGGGCAACATCGCCACCACCATTTTTACTCCTCTCCCTCTCTGCGACTGCCACCATAGCTGGCCCTTCTGAAGGAGTAGGAGGTTCACCTCCCTCTGTTCTTCCTCAAACCAGCAGAGGCGTTCTAGCATAGACAACCCCTTTGGGGTTCTATCCAACCCCTAACAAGGTTGTCATGATCCAAACGTCCTCTTTTTTAGATTAGTGAGGAAGCTTTCAAATCAACATATGATCTGAGTTTGCACTGAATCACCTTGTGTCTATCGTGTTTCCCACATGTCGAACGATAGGAAGACCAAGGAGTCCTCTAGCGACTCGACAAGGAAAATCTCTACCCCAAGCGTCTCATCTTTTATGCTTGGTCACAATGGCAGCGGCGGCGTGCTCCAACGAAGGCAGGGTAGTGGCGACTCCAAAGGTGATCGAACCCCTCAGGGGATCAATCTGTCGCACACAGTTCAACCCTCAAGGTGATGGCGGCGACAACAGTGCGTGGAGACTGCTTCCATGGATGGCGGTGGCACCTGTGCAAGGAGGCACGCGAACAAGGACCACTCAAGAGGCAGTGGCGGTAGGCAGGAGCACCGTCCTGCTTGGTAGAGGCCCCCTATGGCCGCCGATCAGTGCTCAAAGAGAGAGGGACTTAGGGTTAGGGTTTTGGTGGAGTGGATGGAGTTTAATTTCTGGTAGGACACTAGAACCCCGATCTAGGACTGTTGCTCTGATACCATGTTAGGTTGCAAATGACATAAGTCTTATTAAAATAACCTTAAGACCCTTTATATAGAGAAGCACCCAAGGGAAAGATTACAAGAATATCCCCATAATAATGTCAAACAAATACAGGACAGGTAACTCAACAGGAATAATAGTCCACCAAGGAAATCTACCCCTAATTAGTAGCCTATATGCACCTATATAATTTGAGAATATTGAATATTTCTACATCAGGCATTCCTAGATTTCTTTGTTATTCCTTGGAGATAACATACACACTACTATAGTAGGATAAATACTATTCATTTACAAGTTCATAAATGTTGACATACGAGTTCTGTTTATTGATTTTGTTTGTTGCTATTTTCTTATTGTCTGATGGTCCATGAGTATTTTTCCCAAATCATCTATATAATGAGGACTAGGGCCTTTTATGAATTAAATTGCTTCATTTTCTGACTTAGTATCACATCAGTGGTCCCATGTCCCTGTTTAATGTCGTCCTTTATTCTCATACCTCTTTTCCTTCTTTCCATAAAAAAACCTAACCCTAAGAGTTGAAGGCCAATCACCACCACTGCCAACCTTGTCACTGGCCAACGAACCCTTTGACGACCGACCAAGGTTGCGAGCCATCACCAGCCAATTCGAATGGAGTCAAGCTTCCCTCCGTCATTCCTAGGCCTTCGTTGGCCTCAAAAGATCGACTCTCACTGCTGTCAAGCCTTTCTTGGCCTTTAGAAATAGCCTTCCATCGTCAACGGGCCTTCATTGGCATTTTGCAGTTGCTACTCCTCGCCACCAAGCCCTTCTCAACCTATAGCAGCCATCTCTCTCCACTACCAAGCCCTCCTTAACCTCCGACGGGCCTTCTTTTATTGCTGCTTGACCCTGTTAGGGCTCTAGTGGTGTCTTTTAGCGACCAAATGGCCTTGCTAGACCTCATAAAGACTGCCTCAACCCTCTAAGGGGTAATTTTGAGATCTTCATCACTTAATCATGCATAAATCCTATGATCATAATGTGCTAAATTCTCTCTTCCACCCTGTTTCATTCATTTGGGCCCTAATTAGAGTGAAGATGGCTTTAGAAGATGCCTTGCAGGTGACATCAAAGCAAGTGACAAAGATGGGGCCTACAAGAGCCTATTCTTCAATTCAATGGTGAAGTTGGATGAGATTAACTACACTTAATGGTCATAAATCTTCCTAACAACGACGAAAGGTCACAACAAGGAGACATGTTGCTCCAACCAAGGCCAGCAGAGAAGAGTGGCAAGAATGCCACATGGAAGAAGGGCAACACTATGGTTCAAGCATGAATTATTAACTCCATCCCTAGGATTGGAGATGAGATTATGTATTACAAGACCGTCAAGGAGATATGGGGCAGTCTAAAAGGCACCAATTCACGCGACAAGAACTCGAGCATTTTAGATTTACAACAAGATGACACATCATTAGAAGGGTTGATCTTTATCTTAGTATCAATCGACTCTTAAGGCTTTGTTCAAGAAGTACAGTGCTTGTCATGGAGTTCACACAAACGATACTCAAAAAGACATATCGCAAGGAAGCTGTTGTTTTACAATTTCTTGGAGGTTTAAGGCCTAAGTACTCTGTAGCATGCTCTTAGATGCTTACTATGGCTAAGCTCCCTACTCTTAAGGAGGCATGTAGCAAGATGAGTAATATGGTTGTTCTATTAGCTACAGATATGCCTAAAGCCAAGGTCATGGACCCTCTTCACGAGGACATGGGAGGGGTTGTGTTGCTCAAGGCAGAGGGCACCCTGTACCTATTTGCAAGAAGCTAGGTCATAATACTTGATAGACTAAGCATAGTCAACCACCATCTATCAATAACGCGATTACTACAGCAGAGCCATTTAGATATACCATCACTATTTCCTGCTCGTATTATGATGAGCTTCTGCAACATCTCACATAGCTTACACCTACGACTTTCTTTGCACCCTCTACTACCTTTGACACGGTTGACCTAACTACCTCATCAAGTATACCATCTGCTCTCTCTACATGGACTAATGATATACATGACTCAAACTAGCTCGTAGACTCTGGAGCGTTTCTCCATTTATGCAAAGATCGACGTTGTTTCATCATTTCCATTCAGTGACTCTTAGTTGTACAATTTAGGTAGTTGATGAGAGACATTCTTCCATCACTAGTCAAGAGGAGGTAGCTATTACACCCACTATGCAGCTAACATACATTCTATTTATTCCAAACTTTCTTATTAGCTTACATACCATCAACAAAATTACCAAAGAATAAAATTGTCAAGCCATCTTCAACCTTTTATCTTGTATATTACAGGGTATCCTAATAAAGAAGACGACTAGTGGAGGTTGAATGGGAGTATATCATCTACTTCAACCTCCTTATGTTGCTACTAGTTTCGTTGCTCCCACTACCACTACATCTGCCTTTCAATGACATTTGCATATGGATCATCTTCCACTTGAAAAGCTATGTCAAGTGATTCCTTAAATTTCTCGTGCTGTGAATATCAACTGCGATGCTTGTTACCTAGAGAAGCATCATTGGAGTTCTTATCCTCCTAGTCAAAGTCTAGGGTCACAATTGTTGTTTAAGTTTACATCATATAGATGTTAAAGGCCTTAGTTGTACTCCACATAGGCTGGGACACCGAATTATCTTGTTTTAGTTGATGATTTCCAAGTCATCTTGGTTATTTCTTTCAAAACAAAGCTTCGATGTTGGTCATGTTATTAGAAATTTTATTTTTGAAATAAAGATGTAGTCTGATGCTACTAACAAAATTGTCCACTTTGGTAATAGTTTAGACTTCTACACCCAGTTTTTACATGATTTTTATAAATCACAAGGTATTATACATCTACATGTCATTACACTTCGCAGCAAAATGATTTGCTAATAGTGAACATCGTCATATTTTAAATGCTACTAATTCATAATAGTGTGCCTTTCATTAAATGGGGCAATGACATCTTGATAACCTCTTATCTTATTAGCCATAAGTTGTCATCTATTCTCCATGAGCAAATCCCTTTACAATTATTGTACCCTGATGGAGAGTTATTTCTTGTTCATCCTTAGGTACTTAGTTGTGACCTTTGTCCATCTGTCGAGTCCTGGTCAAGATATGTTGGCCCTTAGGATGGTAAAGTATGTTTTCTTAGGATATTCCAGTACTAAAAAGGATATGGGTGTTATGATATCATACATCAATTTCACTATGTTAGTGCTAATGTAAGCTTCTTTGAGTACGTCCCATACTTCTTTATGGCAAGGTCATGAGTGCAAATGGTATCTAATGCCCCACCCATGCCTATTCCTCCTACTCCTTTGGAGGATATTCATCCTACTCCAAGGAGATTGGAAATCAAATAGGAAATAGTGAGGGGCTTCATAAAGATGACTAACAACAATATTATTGTTGGATGTGGCATCTAAAGTGGTGGTGTAGAAGATGCAGGCAACAATGATGGGCCATGGTTTTAAAAATCGCACCTCTAGGCAAGGTGAAAGAAAATGACCACTAGGCTATAGCCTTAGGGTTATCGTATAAGGCATGCACCTCAGTTTGTCAAAGCAAAGCCGAGGCGGTAAGGCAATGACATGAAGGCAAGGTTATAGCCTCAGTCGAAAGGCTTCATTTAAGAGTATGTAAGTTACATATGACCTAATAAAGTAAATAAAATCCTTTTCTAAAATCCTAGGCCCATCACCTAACCCCAAACAATCACCCTTACCTCTCAAAGCCCTGAAAAACTCATTGCCCTTAACTATTGCAAGTTCTTCTCCATCTCCGATCTCCATCACCATTGATGGTGACTGCTATTACATCTCCAATCACCAGTTGCTAGTCACCTCTCCTGCATGTTTCTCCTTGCCAACTTATCCCCTTTCCATTGCCCATCACCACCCTCTTCCCCTTTCAAGTCTCAAACTCGCCTGTTATTATTATTGGTAAGAGTCTTAACCTCTCTTGAGTTACACATTACACTCTTTTTTGTTATTTGTACCTTAATTTAAATGTTTAGTTATGCTAGGATATGTTTAAATGTTTTGTGTGGTAAGTCGACATGTTATATAATCACTATTTTGGTTTATTTTAAGAGTTTATGTGGTCATTGATTATTTAAATCTTTGGTACATGTTTTTCTATTACTGTTTTGGTTTTTTGGTACTGTTGTGTGATTAGTGTTTTGGTGTTTTGAAGAATTTAAATGTTGTGTGGTACTTATGTGTATTTAAATCTTATTATATTAGTTTGCATGTGTATATTATATGTGTGGTAATGACATCCAGTAATGAACATTTAAATGTTATCTTAAGAAGTTTCATCTTGTTTCTACCAAGTGGAAGCTGGCATCCTTCTCTCCTTCCCGATTGCTTCTTTTCAAGCTGAAGGAGGATCTCATGTGACTGAGGTTCGTTGAAATGGATGTTGGAGAGGGCTTAATCGGATGGAGTTCCCACTCTTCATACAAAGAAGCCCTCAAGGAGCGTGCCCCCATTAGACCAGCCATCCTGTTCACCATTGCTGCAATTGCAGAGTCGAGAGGTGGTGGAGAGTGTGTGCATTGTTCCTAAGGGTGAGGTGGTGCAATGGAGTTGGTATATCGGAAGATGATATCTTGTGTTTTTGTTGGAGAGCTTCTTGATGGTCCAGATTTGCCTCTAAAGGTGGTTGTGAGGCAAGGAGGATGTTTGTGGATGGTCATTTTTTAGAAAAGAAAGGTCGAGCCCTTTCCCCAACTTTCCTTTGTTGCGGTGGTCGCTAATAGTGATCAGAAAGTCTTCGGAGGCGATGGCCAAAGATCTGTAGAGTTGATAGAGAGGAGCATGAGCCATATTTGGAAGTCAAAAAGTCGCCGGAGTGATTCAAATTTTAATCTCCTTTGGTTGGTCCTTCCAATTGGGACATTGTAATTGTAAGGAATTGCAACCAACATCAACCTGGAGCAACTCGCGAGGCAGCAGCGTTGGGTCCCACTTCAATGTGTTGGAGCATCTCTGTTACAAGTAGTGACTCTGTTCCCAATGTTGATCTGGCTAATGACATGGCAGAGGATGGGCATAAAAATGGAAAGAAGATGATTTCAATCCATATGGCAGCAAAAAAGGTGGAGAGATTCAAGCTGAGGAGCTAGTAGTATTTCCAAAATGAATTTCCTACGTTGATGAGGGGTTATCCTTGGATTTTGAACCTAGTATTTTGGTGAGTACCAATTGTGGAGTGGGGTGTACATAAGATCCCTTGTATTTATTTCCTACAATGAATCTAAAACCTTTTATCTAAGCGGAAGTTTAGGGCTTTCATGGTTCTGAAGCAACCATAGATATGAGGTTGGACTTAGATCACGATCCCAACGTTGTTGCTTCCTCCTATATCATCTTTCAATGAAAAGCGACTCCAAAGCAAATTTCCTTCCCTCTTATGCAGGTGGACACAAGATTTCCTTCCGATGCATCGCTTCTCATCTTGTCAATGGGATCTTTGGTGGTGGAGGCAAAAGTTGGCAAGACAACAACTATTGATCTTGATGCACCAAAAAAAACATGTTGTAGGGAAGATTCAAGTTATGCATCTGCGACGAGTCAAGATTCAAGACATGGCTTGCGACCGTAGAGACCAATATTTCAAAGACAGGTTGGTTTATCATTCGAAGAGGCAACAATTGCGAGTATAGGAGAGGGAGACTAAAGATGCATCAATCAAAGGATTAATGTTGATGTTTGCATAGCTTCTTCCTAGGTGTGGGGTTTGGTTGTTTGAGTGAGACGTTTAGCTTGAGTTTTTTGTGAAGAGTATCCTTGTGGGTATGCTCTATGTAGTGTGACCGTGAAGTCGATTGTTCTTTCTTTCGGGGAGCAGGTGGGACCTAGTTTTGTGGTTTTTCAGACCATACCGTTGCACAAGTCCTATGCCTTTTATAATTATCTTCAACTTAATTTTAATGAATCTAGATGACTACAAATGGCCATAGTCTTTTTATTTTCTCAAAAAAAAAAAAGTGTGATAGAGAAAAATAGCACAAAAGTGTATTCTTACATTATTTTCTCATTATTAATGAAGTCAAGGATACTAACCAAATCAAATCTCACCGAATCCACATGGATGTGGATTCGATTTGTAAGAAAATCCTATTTCAAATTGAATGCAAATATATTCGAATATTAAATCTTATGTTTGTATTCGATTCACTGGGAAGTCGAATATATATATAATACATCAATGTTCAATCTCAATTATTTCTTCATTTGACAGTATTTATCTTATAAGTTTAGTTTATATTTTGATCATTTTAATTTTTTTTTACGTAATTTACCTCAATTTGGGAGGGGAGATAAATTTGGAAACTTGAGACTTGTTAAGGGTTTCCCATTCACATGAAGCTTTAAAAAAAATGATCCATATTTTCTTATCATAACACAAGAGAGAGAAGCGGTAGCATGATCCAAGCAAGTCCATGTAAGAGGGTTCACATGACTCGAGTTTTTAAAGGGAAGATAACAAAGACTCCTCTCATCCTATCAAAATATATATATATAGAGATATGTATGGATATATACATGCACCTATATATGTGCTGTTTCGTTATATCTTGAGGATATATTTATCATATTTTTATTTCATTGAATTCTTATTATATTTTTTCCTGAAATCTCCCTGTATAAAGAGATGTAGGACCGATTTAATAAGTTTATTTTCTTCAATTTGATATCAGAACACCAAGTTGGGGACTCTATCAAAGAAAAACCCTAACCCTACCTCAAACCCCTCCATCGCCACCACAGACGGCAGCGCCACCGCTTGACGTCGCCGCCACTACAGCAACTGCTCCATCGCTGGGCAATGTCACCCTAGCGCAGTAGCAACAGCGTCGCCTCTCGGTGTCGCGTTGCTCAGACCACTAAAGAGGGTGTTGCGACGTCGCTCAAGACTCCGCGCACTGCTGCAGTAGGGCAACAAGCAATAGGGGGTGATTCAGGCCGCCAGCAGCCGCCTTCTCTCTATCGCGTCATTTCCAACGGTAAGGAGAGGGCAGTAGGTCATGGATCCCTCTGCGACAGTTTCTAGGAAGGTTCTTATTGTCTTGGTGATAAAGTTCTACATCAAGAACCTTTCTATCTTTGATATGATTTTCTCCAGATTTGTGGTTTGATTTTGGGGTGTGTATTCCCCTTATTAAATGATTCTTAGGGTGTGCATTCCCCTATGAAGTGTCGAAGATATTATGTTGATTACGGGATATGTATTCCCCGAATACTGGTGTTTGATACAGAAATTCAGATCTGTAGTTTGTCTTTTTCTGTGTATTTGGAGTTAGCATGGCTTCATTAGCAGAATATACGGTGTCTTCAGGACCAGGTACAGAAAGTGGGGTGTATAAGAGCCCCTTTTTCGCTCCGATTGCGAAACTGGATGAGACCAATATCTCCATTAGTCTCAAACCTTCATTGTTACTGTAGGTCATGAGAAGAAACATGTGCCTGTGGAAGCACCATCGGAAAAAAAAAATTAGGAAAGTATGCAACCTGGAATAGTAATGATACTATGGTGAGAGCTTGGATCATAAACAGTGGTATTCCCCACATTAGAGATGATATTATGTATTACACATCGGCTAAGGAGATGTGGAATGGCTTGAAGATTACTTATTCACATTAGTTGAATTCAACTCAAGTATTCCAGATACACTATGATCTATGCAATCTCAGGCAGGAGGCAATGAGTCTGTCACAATATTACTCTACTATAAAGAGATTGTTGGAAAACTATAATGCTTGCAAGCCGATATGTACATCCACGGCCCACCACATGCAAGGATCACAGGAAGGAGTTCGTAGCACATATGTTCCTTGTAGGGTTGTGCAACTTGCTCTCAGATCCTTACTCTCTGAGTTTCCTCTGATTGAGGAAACTTACAAGAAGCTGAGCATGTTGCAAGTTCAGTCTACTCATGATATAGTTGCCACCAATAATCTTCTGCCCATGCAACTATTAGCACCCGTTGTGGTTGAGGTGGCTTCTTCCGTGATAAAGGCAGAGGACGTGGAGATGGTACATATGGCAAGCTGACATGCACCTATTGTGGGAGGATTGGCCATATTGAAGCCAAGTACTGAAACAAAGCTTGGAAGGCCTACTAGAGCCGACCAAGGTACTGTAGCACCTACTCCTATGACTCCTACTAAGCCCCTCACTCTTGCAAATGCTAACTATGATGCAGTGATACAGCATCTAGCACAGTTGACTCATGATCAACCACAGTCTTCTGACACAGCAGCTTCAGGTATGAACTGGTTGATAGATTCAGGTGCTTCAGATCACTTGTTGGGAATCCCTGGTGCTTTAGAGGTATACAAGAGGTTCCACCAGGACGCTCTGTTTAGCTCGCGGATGGTAGGCATGCCCCCATTCTGGAAAATAAAGGGTGTCTATTTCTCCCACTCTACACCTGTCAGATGTGTATTATGTTTCTGCTATGACTATACAATTACTCTCTATTAGCACTATTACAAAGCAATTTGTCGAGTCATTTTTTATGTTAGGTGTATTTTTCATATCACGACGGAGAGAACGATTAGTGGTGAACATGAGGGGGGTGTGTAACGGCTAGTGCAGAGTCCAGTTGAAGCAACTTGTCAGATGAGTCCTACTGAGAGTGTCTTGCAGTGGCACAGGCGACTAGGCCATCCGTCTCTAGACAAGCTACATTGGCTCTTCCCACATCTATCAGCAACTACGAAAATTCAGTGTGATGCCTACCAATTGGGGAAGCACCACAGATCCAATTTTCCTATTTCCACACATCCTAGTAGTTCTGCTTGTTTTGATTTGATCCATTGTAATGTTTAGGGGCCTCGTAGTGTGGCAGATAGATAGGGCCATTGTTATTTAATTCTAGTGGATGACTTCTCACCTTTCATGGCTATTTTTGATGCATAATAAATTAGATGTTAATAATGTTATCAGCATTTTGTGGCTTTTGTGAAGAACCAGTTTGGTATATGCATTAAAATTATTAGAACTGACAATGCCTTAGAATTTTGCACCAAGCAGTTGGCGAGATTTTACAACTCTCTAGGCATTGTACATCAGACTTCCTACCTCCACACTTCACAGCAGAATGGGGTTGCAAAACGAAAACATCGACGCATTCTGGATACCACCCGAGCGTTACTTATCCAAAATAGTGTACCACATACCTACTGGGGTGATGTGGTACTTGTAGCCTATTACAATATTAACAAGCTTCCTTCATATGTTATCCATGAGCAGGTGCCATGGACAATGTTGTACCCTAATGCTGAATTATTTCCCGTGCCTCCGAAGACATTTAGTTGTGTAGCTTTTGTCCACTTGCTTGGACCTGGTCGGGATAAGCTGGCCCCTAGAGCAGCCAAGTGTGTGTTTCTTGGCTATTCTCACACTCAAAAGATATAAGTGTTTTGATCCCATTTCTAGAAAACACTATATCACTGAGGACGTCACATTTCATGTGTCTATTCCTTTTATCTCCACATCATCAATTATGGGATGTGGAGACTGTTGTGCTTATGCCTGTGCCTCCAGTATTTATGAATGACTTTGCTAATAGTAGCAAAGAGAGTACCCCCTCAGAGCAGCCTATGAGCACATTCAGACTTGTTCCACCAGATGAAAAGACATTCAAAGGCACTACATATCAGATACCTATCAGTTACAAAGAGAAGCGTATACACACAGCACCCCCTTCCAATGTCACTGAACCACCATCGTCCTCCCTCGTTCAGGTATATGTTGAGCCATCTAACAGCGCTTCTCCTATTGATGTTTCCTCAGGTCAGGTGTCCATGGATATTAATGATGATGTGCCTATTGCCATTCGGAATGCTCTTTGTTCCTATGCTCAGTACTGTGTTGCAAGGCATACAGTCTCCACTGATACTCTGAGTACTGAGTTTCATGCATTTACGACTGCAATTTCTAGCTCGACACTTCCTACTTCATATCAACAGGCTCTACTTGATCCTCACTAGAAGTCGGCTATGGAGGAGGAGGTGCCTGCTCTCTATGACAAGGGCACCTGGGGCCTGGGAGCTCACTCTGTTACCTTCTGGTGCACATCTTGTGGGAGCTAGATGGATCTTTGCCTTGAAATACAACCAAGATGGATCTATTTCTCGGTATAAGGCTCTCCTTATGGCCAAAGAATTCATCCAAACCTATGGGATGGATTTCTTTAACACTTTCTCACCGGTTGCTCGTCTCTCCACGGTCTGTGTACTCGTTTCTATGGCAGCACATTACGAATGGGCATTACATCAACTGGATGTTAAGAATGCATTCTTATATGGAGATTTTCAGGATGAGATATACATGCAGCAGCCTTCAGGTTTTAAGATTCAGGGGGAGCACGTTCACCAGCTTAGAAAGGCTATTTATGGCCTTAAGCAAAGTCCCTAAGCCTGGTTTCAATGCCTATCAGAGGCCTTAGATGTGGTTGGGTTGCAGAGGTCATTTTCTGACCATTCCCTGTTTGTGAGGAAGACTAGTAGTGGTAGTATGGCATTACTTGTTTGTGTGGATGACCTGATACTTACGGGTGATGATGCAGCTAGTATTTCTCAGGTGAATGAGTACTTAGCTCACCAGTTTGTCATGAAAGACCTTAGGAGGCTCAGGTACTTTCTTGTCATTAAGATTGCTACGAGCAAGAAGGGTATTGTTATGTCCTAGAGAAAGTATGCTCTAGACATTATTCAGGAGGCAGGCATGCTTGGGTCCAAGGGTGATAATACCCCTATGGATCCAAAAGCACACTTATTTGATGGCACAGCAAAATTGATGGATAACAAGGCCTATAAACAGCTAGTAGGAAATCTGTTATATTTGACATCATGAGGCCAGATATTAGTCTTACAGTAGGTAAGCTAAGTCAATTCTTAGATAAACCTACTACTGATCATTGGTAGGCAATGATGCAAGTATTAAGATATATTAAGGTGTATCCAGGTTGCGATCTTTTGTTTCAGAGGAGCGCTCCTATGAGTGTTGTGGCCTATTCTGACGCTGACTATGCTGGTGATATTGGGGACAGAAAATCTACTACAGACTTCTATACATTTGTAGAAGGAAACCTTGTGACTTGGAGAAGTAAGAAACAAAGTGTGGTGTCACGTTCAAGCGTTGAATCAGAGTACCGCATCATGTCACACACAGCAGCGAAGATGATCTGGATACGGTCATTATTACGTGACTAGCATGTTATAGTTGATGAACCTATGAAAATGTATTGTGATAACAAGGTTGCAACCTATATAGCGAACAATCCCATGTTCCATGAGAGAACTAAGCAAGTGGAGGTGAATTGTCATTTCATCATAAGCCTTATCTAGCAGGGGTTACTACGTACTACTTGCCTTGCTTCTTCAAATCAAACAACAGATATGCTTACTAAACCGTTATCTCGCCCTATGCTTGAGAAGTGCAGAGACAAGCTGAGCATAATAGATATATATGCTCCAACTTGAGGAAGAGTACTATGTTATATCTTGAGGGTCTATTTGTCATGTTTTATTTCATTGAACTCTTGTTATATGTTTTCCTCACCTCTATATATATATATGTATAAATATCGAATTAAATCTTTTCAAATCAAATCCAACCACAAAAAATAGATTCGATTAGTTAAGCTAAATATTAGATTTATATTTGATCTATTTCATTCTAATCAAATAATTATCAAATTGAATTTATATAATTTGATTCAATGAACACCCCTATTAATAGTATAAATTTGTCTTTTTCTTATTTTCTATCAAAAACTTGAGGCTTACGCCTTACCTTGATGAAGGTAAATCGTCTCAATACTTACTTTTTTTAGAACCTTAGCTAGGACCTTAAGACAGCGACATGATCTTTAAAGGTGATGGCATTTCAAGTATGAAGGGGCAATTTGGGAAGGAAGACCATTAGTGGTGATAGAAAGAGGAGGAATGAAGAACGGGTAGGCATAGAGAGGAGAAGAGGAGGTGAATAAGGAATTATAGGGAAAAGGGGTGTGTGTGTGTGTGTGTGTAAGTTGGAGAAAATAAGCTTTCTTATTCACCAAGAAATCCCTATACCTTTTCATATAGAAAGTGTTGGGTAAATTATATCATAAGTTTATCAGGGAAAAGCAAATAACAAAATAGTCCAAATAGGAAAGAAAGGATAAATAAAGTGTTTAAAGTGTTTATCAATACTCTCCCTCAAGCTGGAGTATATATATCAATGATACTCAGCTTGGAATAGCATACGTCAAATGTGAATCTAGGAAAAAACTTCGTGAATATATCCGAAATCCGATCTTCAAAAGCAACAATAGTATTGTAGATAATCCCACGCTATATCAGGTCTCTGGTGTAATGGCAATCAACCTCAATGTGCTTCGTATGCTCATAAACCATTGGATTGTTTGCAATGTAAGTAGCAGCGCAATTATCACACCTCATCTCCATAAGTCCCTCCACCTGGACATATAGATCTCGCAACACTGATTTGACCCAGACCATCTCTGTGGCTATTTGTGCCATAGCATGATACTCTGATTCTACACTTAACCTGGATACTACCTGCTGCTTCTTGCTCTTCCAGGTCACGATATTGCCTGCTACATAAGTACATAAATCAGTTGTCAACTTCCTGTCTACAATGCAACCTACATGGTCAGCATCAAAATAGCCAACACTCATAGATGTACTCTTGTAAAATAGGATACCTCTTCCATGTGCTTTCTTCACATATCTAAGCACCTACATAGCAGCATCCCAATGCCACTTGGTTGGTTTATTCATGAACTGGCTGAGTTTCCCAACTATAAAGAACAGATCAGGACATGTAATAGCGAGATATAAAAATTTACCAACCAATTGACTATAGGATCTGCTATCTACAGGCGAAGAATCGGGATCATAAAGATGTCCTTTGGGATCCATAGGTATATTAGTAGGCATGGACCCCAGCATCCCTATCTTCTACAATACATCAAGTGTATACTTGCGCTGACTGAAGACAATACCTTCTTTACTGCATGCCACCTCAATACCAACAAAATATCTGAATTCACCTAAATCCTTCATCACAAAGGCTTCAGCCAGCTTCTTTACCTCAAACATTCTAGCAATACCATTCCCAGTAAGGATGAGATCATCAACATAGACTAGGAGTGCCATAACTCCCCCGGGGCTCTTCCTGGCAAAGAGCGAATGGTCACCAGAAGACCTCACAAGCCCCATGGTCTCAACGTCCTCTGACAGTCTCTAGAACCAAGCCCTTGGGCTCTGCTTCAAACCATAAATAGACTTCTTCAGTCTACATACACACTCCCCCTCAATCTCAAACCCCGAAGGATGTTGCATGTAAACCTCCTCTTAAAGACCATACAGAAATGCATTATGTACATCCAGTTGATAAAGAAGCCAATCATAGTGAGCAGCATCAGACAGCAAAATGCGAACAATAAGAAGCCGTGCTACAGGTGAGAAAGTATTAAAGAAATATACCCCATATATCTGAGTAAATCCCTTTGCTACCATTCTCGCCATGTAGCGAGATATAATGCCATCTGAGTTGTACTTGAGAGCAAAAACCCAAAGACACCCCACTATCTTAGCCTGACTAGGCAGAGTAGTTAATTCCCACGTTCCTCTGAAGCGTAAAGCAATCATCTCTTCCTCTATGACCTGATGCCATTTTGGATCCAACATGACTTGCTGATGGGACATAGGAAGTTGTGTAGCAAAAAGTGCAGCTGTGAACATAGCAAATGATCTACCAACATTGGCAGTCGGCACTACTGCAGTTTGGTAGTGGGCACAGCTATGGGGTTCCTTCCGAACAACAATCGGAATGTCAAGGTCATCCTCAAGAACACTAAGAGATGTAGCCTATTGCTCAATAGGGGAAGTAAACTCAACAAAAGAACCTGCACAATCACCACTATGTCAACTCATGTCAGTATCAACACATACCTGACCAAGGGAGGAGACAAGTGGCTGAAGTGGTAGGGGGTGTGTTTTTGACGCTATATGTGTTGTCTGTATGTAACAGGTAACCTGTATACATGAGTAACTTCTACATCCTACTTAGTAAGAGACTCTGTAGTAGTGATATCCTCACTGTGAGTAATGGGTATCTGCTCCAAAGGAATTGATGGTACAGGCATAGGAGCTCAACCTCCGTCAAACATCAATTGATGGCCATCTGTAGAAAAGTATGGAACAGGCTCATGAAAAGTGGCATCTACAGTCACATAATACTTCTTGCCTCGTGGGTCATAACATCTGTATCCTTTCTAGGTGTTGTTATACCTCAGAAAGACACGCTTCACTGCCCTTGGAGCTAATTCATCTCTACCAGTTCCTAACACATGAACAAAGGCAATACAGCCAAAAACACGAGGTAGCACAATAAACAATTCCTTCTCTGGATGGACCTTCCAAGGAACTTATTCTTGAATAACTGAGTTAAGCAACCTATTAATCAAATAACAAGCAATCAATACTGCATCTCCCCAGTAAACCTGTAGCACATTATGCTGAATAAGTAATGTTCTAGCCACATCCAATACATAGCGATGTTTCCTCTCAACTATGCCATTCTGCTGTGATGTATGGGGGCATGTTGTATGGTAAATAATCCCAACCTATAAAAGGATTCTAACTTTGCCGTACAGAACTTCAAGGCATTATCAAATCATATAATTTTTACAGTGACATATTTGCAAAAAAAATGTTTCAATCACAGACTCAATATCTAATTTATTCTTTAATGAAAATAACCATGGCATCCTAGAAAAATCATCCATAATAAGCAAATGGAATCTATAACCGAGTCTATCAGATACTGTACTAAGATCCCATACATCCATACGCAATAAATCAAAGACCGCAATAAAACCCTACGAAGAGCTGGATGGAAAACTAGCCATGTGATGCTTTCCTAGCTAACATGCATCACACAAAATCTTGGTAGTAGGCAATATATGAGGGATGACACGTCGTAGCCTATCAAGTGAAGGGTGCCCGAGATGACGATGCCACTGAAGAGTTGTACCAATAGTAAAAGCAACCTCGCCCTATCTGGATCAGGCAATACATACACCCTCCTCATGTCCACCACCAATCGTCCTCCCCATGAGTTTGTCTTGAAAAATATAGCCCAACTCATCAAAAATAGCGCAACAGTGCAAGCCTTTCATGATTCTGCTAACAAAAGACTAATCGGAAAATCATGAACATAAAGAATATTAGGCAGAGTCAGTGAAGGACTTAAAACCACATATCCTCTGCCATGTACTCTGCACTGTCTACTGTCTGCTACCTGAACAAATCTACCTAAAGAAACAATCTAAACCTATCTAAAGCCAATGTAACCACCACTGAGATGCTGAGGGGCTCTTGACTTACTGACCAGAAGGCATTGTCAAAAAGACCACTACTGGAGATATAAGCAGGAGATATACCTGAGGAGGCCAATACAGCAATATCCATAACAGTAGTAGTCTCCTGGGTCATTGGGAGAGACACTGGACAATAGCATCATAGTCAGCACGTGACACCGTGTTGCTCGCCTCCTCAGAAGATATAGCTTGGTTGGCCATAAGAGGTCTACCATGCTTCAACCAACAAGAAGCCTCTGAGTAACCAACCTTGCCACAGTGCGAGCAAATGGTGCGAGATATGCCTGTCATCCCCAACCACCACATCCTCTCCCCTTGGTAGATGAAGCACCACATCCACTATGTGCAGCAGCTACTAAGACAACAATCTGCCCAACATCTAAAAGTGGTGGTTTAACAACCACCCTACTCACCTGACTATATGCTTCCTCAAGTGATGAAAGCTCAGCAAAAGTCAGAATCTGGAACCTTGCAGTTTCAAAATCTAGTCCAAGTCCATCCAAGAACTGAAGGGCAGCATACTCCTTCCTGTGTGCCCTCTAAGCGGCATAGGTGCAAACGGGACAGCAGGCATTATAATTCTCTAGTAGCCCCTTCAAAGTAGCATAATATTGGGATAGTGACTGGCCATCTTGTTTCAAACCACCAATGACATGATGGATCTCAAATACCTTGCTAGAATTCTCCCCATGAGAATACGTGTCACATAGAGAATCCCACATCTCTTTGGTCGTCTTGTAATACATAATCTCATCTCCGATCTGAGGCTCCACAAAATTCATGATCCAAGCACAGACCATTGCATTGTCCTTCCACGTGGCATATTTCCCTATCTTCTTTTGCGGTTCTAACTCTGTCAAAATGTGTTCCTTATCGTGTCCCTTTACAGTCATGACGAACATCTGAGAGCATCTGGCGTAGTTGATCTCATTCAGCTTAGCGATAGGAAAAAAGAAGGGAGTTTTGTAACTCCCGATATCCGTGGCGGTAGCTGATGACACCTCCGGAGAACTTGAAGACGTCATCATGCCTTGGGACTGCCACAAGATGCCACAAACCTGATCTAAATGTAATCAAGATCTGAAAAAATCCAAGAACAGTGAGAACGTGACCCCTTGATCAAGAGATCTCATAAATTATCCTAAGAATCACAAGCACCCCTTAGAACATGATTTAACGCATGTTAGGGTTCAGGGAAGACCCCAACAACGCCTTCTAAGAAGTGCTACTCCCCCTTTCCAACGAAAATCAACCTGCCACCGACTACAACCACCTGCAACTACCACATATGGCAGTCCAACTGCCCCTGCTGTCACAACATCAGTGGTAGAGAGAAGGGCCCCACCCCCCTCCCTACTGGCGCACGGTGAAGGCTGGAACGCTGCCCTTCGATGGTCGGCCCCACTTGAAGGTCATGCCCCCTCCTACTAACAACGGGCGGTGCGGTCTCACTGGAGGCCGACTACCCTGCTAGGCGACGAGGCCTCTGTGGAGTAGTGGGCCAACTAGAAGAGGGTCGATAGGCCGATGGCCCTACACCTTAGGCGCCGACGCCAAAAACGAAGGGAAGCAGTGGGGACATTAGGGTTAGAGTTAGGGTTAGGGTGGACGGGTTTCAAAGGCTAGTGCGGGTGGGATACCAGAGCGCTGATCTAGGATCGCCACTCAGATACCAAGTCGGGGAAAATGAGTTTTCCTATTCACCAAGAAAGCCCTACACCTCTTCACATAGTGAGAGATGTTAGGTAAATTACATCATAAGTCCAACAGAAAAAAGCAAATAACAAAATAATCCAAACAGAAAGAAAATGATACATAGAGTGCTATATCAACAATATATATATGAGGGCTGGGAGTGTACAAGTGACCTGCACGTAAGTTACGTGCAGGTGCAACAATATCTCCCATCACGAGTAATGTTTTGAATTAAAAGTTTGGAAATCGAGATCACTCCATATGAACATATTATGCACCAAACTTGAAGCTAATCTGACACTCCTAGCACATACATCAAAGGAGGCTCATTTTCGACAGCTTAGTATCACAAAATTCGATTATGTTGGATGTATGTGTTAGGAGTATCGAATTGACTTCAAATTTGATGCATAACATGTTCATATGTAATGATCTCAATCCCTAAATTTTCAATCCAAAACATTACTCATGATGAGAGATATTACCGCACCTATGCGTAACTTATGTGCAGGTCACCTGCACGCTCCCTTTTCCTTATATATATATATGGATGGGATTGGTACTTAGGGTTTCCTTCTAAACTTCATAGGCTCATTTTCGACAGCTTAGTATCACAAAATTCGATTATGTTGGATGTATGTGTTAGGAGTATCGAATTTGCTTCAAATTTGATGCATAACATGTTCATATGTAATGATCTCAATCCCTAAATTTTCAATTCAAAACATTACTCATGATGAGAGATATTACCGCACCTATGCGTAACTTATGTGCAGGTCACCTGCACGCTCCCTTTTCCTTATATATATATATGGATGGGATTGGTACTTAGGGTTTCCTTCTAAACTTCATTGGCCCTTTATATAAAGGGGATTATAAGAATAGAAGAGAAATCCTAATTCTGTTAGACAAAGAAACCCAATGAAAAAAGAAATAAAACGAAGGAAACGCCCTCCTGTAAGTTTAACACCCTACCAGGGTCTGAAGGAGGAGAAGGCTTTCGAGGTAGTACCTTCAATGCTATATTTTTCCAGAAAGAAGACTTGAAGTTCAACTTTGTACCCAAGACCCTTTTTAAGATTAAGGTGCCATCAAGGAGAGAGATATACCTAAATTGGATGTTTGGACACATTATGGGCACCAAGTAACTGATAATTCCTTTCGGATTAATGAATGCCCCTATAGCAGACAAGGATCTCACAAATCAAGTGTTTCATCTTCATCTAGGCAGGTATATTGTAATATTCAGAGATAATGTATTGATTGGGCAACATCATCTCCAGAAGAATGGGGCTCGATTCAAGAGGAAGCAATTTATTTGTTATATTGATCATACTATACTCAGGAGGAAATATGAATTCTTCCACGGCACCCATGTGGGATAGATGACACTCCCAACTCTTCAAGCAGATTTACCTCTTTATTGTTCTCAAAATTTGTGCAAGTAAAATATTCAATGTCTGCACCTTGGATCGTGGAGGCACATGCCCATCACTCACACAACTTCCAGATCTACTGTGGTAACCAGTGTGGCAATTTGTGGTAGGGAGGGACAAGAATCCTGGATACCACATTACTTCTGAATCTACGTGGTCTTCAGAACTGATGACAATTTCAGGTAGTATGTCTAGGGACGGAGATAAGCACCATGGAAAACCCAAATCCCAAATATGGAGGAAAAAGATAATATCAATGGTATTGAACTTGCTGAATTTGCTACATTTGTGATGGTTGCTAAAAAGAAGGGTCTCTAGCAAAGATTGTATGCGGAAAGGAGTACAGAATCCTCCTCATGGTTGGTGACATGGGATGCAGCAAAAGTGCCATGAATATCATAGTCTTTAGGTGCACATCATGATAAAGGACCACACCAGATAACTATGCATCACTTGTGCACCTAATCAATAATTCCATTGGAGGAGGTAAATATTCTTTGGGTTGCAGTAGGACCTCATAATGGAGAATAGACATCATAAACACTGTTCAAGATTAAAGAAATAGGAAATATTATTTTTGGATCTCTAAAAACAAATGATGAGAGTTAGTCCCTTTACATAGAGAGGGTCACTCCTATTTCAAATCCTAAACAATACTTTTATAATAAGAAACAAATCTCTAACATAAAATCCTTAACTTTCCTAATTTAATGACTAATATCTCTAATACTCACCGACAAGTTGGAGCATGTAATATCCAACTTGTTACAAAATGAACTCCCCTGTAATGTCAACTTCTAAAGAAGCTGGCAATAGATCAAAAGAGCAAGTGGCGGCTGTGGCAGGAGTAGCAACCACATTAGGAGGTAGGTCGTGGCAACTGTAGTAGAAGTAACCGCAGTAGTAGATAGGTAGTGGGAGACGATCCTAAGCAGGAAATAGTAGTAATAGAAGTAGCAGCAAGACGACAATAACAGAAGTAGCAGCAAGACGACAATAACAGAAGTAGCGATCATCAACAATAGTAGTAGGCCTATAGCAGGAGTAGCAGTAGTAGTGGTCAGAGTGGGAGATGAGAATCCTCACTCAGTCCCCCCATCGGTCCCCACAATCCTTGTGATGGGCAGCAGTAGAATCGGATGCTCCAGAAGTAGTAATCCAATTAGAAGTAGTGGCAGTAGTCTCAAACACAAGAGTTGTGGCAATAGCAACAGTAGAGAAGGGTTCACTGAATAAATGTCGCAGACAATCTATCTCCTCTGTGGTAAATGATAGGGGAGATCGCTCTATCGCAGTCTCAGTAGCAAGAGACTCAACAATAGAAGTCAGATTTCCCCATGTGGGTTTGTCGAGCTTTTCCCAACAACGATCTGAAGAGTAATTAGTACGCTAACAGTAAACACAAGGAGAGTAGACATGACCTCGTCCACGACTGCTAAAAGTACCACACCTACCAGAGACCGCAAAGACTGCCGTCTCCATAGTACTGGGTGGTACAATAGCAAAAGAAATGCTCAACCCAATATCAAAGGAAATCTTCTAGAGCCTCACATAGATAACCTCCAAATCTAGAATGTTCTCCATGGAAAGATTCTGATCATGGGTCAACGCATATCTAGTGCTTAAACCATCCAAAATCCTGTAAAGTTGCCAAGTGTGTCTCTGTCTAGTTTGAATATCACAACAAGAGGGCCAAAAGACATTAAGCTCCCTAAATGGTCCCTCCATCAAAGTAAAATAATCAAGTAGAATATGATCTCCCTCATAAGTGAATCATATGCGACGATAAATATCAGACAAGCAAGCATGATTAAATATCTGTGAGTATTTCGCCAACTCTCTTTAGCATTCTTCTCGTATAAGAGATTCGCCGCAATCTGAGGCTCCACACCATTCATTGTCCGATTCATCATGAGATAGTTTTTTTAAAAAAAGTGGAAGGATGGTTATTTGTATGATAACCACCCAAATTCATTAATCAAAAGCCATACGCACAAAGGTACAAAATCATATTACACAGCCGATTCCCAATACGTCACCAGGAAAGAAATGGAGCACACAATTTTCAACATAAGGAGTCTCGCCCTTAAACACAAATCCATTCCTTCCCAATCACACGCCCCAAAGGACCACTAGCACCCTCACCTTCTCTTTCCTCGATTTGAACAAGTCCCCCCCCCCAAGGGAATTACCCCTCCTGGAAGAAAACCAAAAACCGTCCAAGGTGTCGGAGGCCATCCAATTAATCCCCATCCTCTGCCACAACTGCGCAACAAAGGGGCATCCAAAGAAGAGGAGTTGGACATCCTCATCTGCCTCTTTGCAGAAGGGGCAAGCAAGATCTCCTATAGTTGTCCACCTCGCCCTCCAGGTCTTGGTCACAATCCTTCCACTCCTTAGGAGCCAAGCAAAGATTCTGACCTTCAACGAGCACTCTACCGACCAAATTAATCTGCAATCTCTCAAAAAATCAATGTCCAGGGACTACAATGAAACATGTAGCCTGCAGAAAGCCCTAGCCACAATAAACTCCCCCTCCTCCCAACAATAATCATCTCTCCCTCCTTCCAGCCCCCAACCTTTCAGCTCGCCCAACATCTGTTGGAACTTCATGCACCGCTGGTCCAACAACACCCCCTAAAAAGTGGGACACCATGCCCCATCCCAGTAGCCTTCCATTGTGGCCTCCTGGTCTGTGGCTCTCAAGAAGAGGTGAGGGTACCTATCACGGAAACTGCTGCTAGTCATCTATCCAGAACCTGAAGGTGTCCCCCTCCCCCACATAAGGCGAAAAAAAGGAGCACACCTTCGGGGCACCCCCGCCAAGCCCCTCAAGAAAGGTAAAGCCCCCAACGACAACGCCTCAAGAGGTACCCAGGAAAGGAAGGGAGGCTCTACTCCCGCCCCACCAAATCGGCTATCCACTTCGTGAGGAGGCTCACGTTGACTCCCTCCACATCTCTGACCCCAAGCCCACCCCTCCTGCAATGGCCTGCACACCTCCCAGGCCACAAGTCTCGTCCCCTTCCCCACCAACCCCACATTGGACCAGAAGAAGTTGCGCATGAAACCTGTAAGCTTCTTCACCACCTACCCCGGTAGCCTGAAAACGAAGAGAAAATAGGCCGGCATGGATAATAAAATCGCCTTAATAAGCGTCAACCTACCACCCCTTGAAAGTAGCTTGGAGGGCCATCCCGCCAACCTCCTCTCCACCCTCTCGAGCAGGGGCAGTTAATCTTGAACCTTGATTCAAATCGATCAAACAGTGGCAACCCAAAGTACGTCAACGGCAGCATCCCCATGCTAGTCCCGAGTGCAGTGCCAGTAGCCTCCCTCTCCCTATCTAGCATTTTAAGCGATATGAAACTTGACTTCCCGTAGTTGATCCGAAATCCTGAGGCCTCACCAAAGATCTCCATAAGTATGTGCATCCCTCTAGCCTCCAACATAGACCCCTCCATCAGAAATAGTGTATCATCCGCATACTGCAACACTAGGATCTCCCTGCCAACACCAACTATGAAGCCTCTGAGAAAGCCCCTCCAACAAGCCCCGTGAGTCACCCTCGCCAAGGCATCCGCCACCAAAACAAACATCGGGGCTACTGGGCCACCCTATCTAACCCCGACTAGGTTGCACCCAACCTCTTGCAAGGTTCCCATTCAGCAAAAACGAGAACGATGACATCGTAACACACCTCTTCATCCAATCTATCCAAACTCGAGGGAAGCCCCTCTTGGCCAGTAATGCCCACAGAAAGTCCAACTGGATGGAATCATAAGCTTTGCTACAATCAACCTTCCACAGAAACGCAATCTTCTCCCTTCTCCAAGCAATCAGAGCCTCCAAAGCTATAATGAAGCCATCCAAGAAGCCTTTCCTTAGAATAAAGGCAATCAACACAAGAGAGACCAAGTCTCCCAAAAGTAGACAGAGTCTATTAGCCAGGACCTTTGCAATAATGAGGTAAATAGCATTAGATAAGGTGATCAGCCAAAAGTCTTCAATGGCCTCTGCTCCCTCTTTCTTAGGTATAGGAGGAAGAAGCAAAATTTATTAAGCCTGTCAAATCCCATGTTCCCTTCTGCAAACTCCTCAAGCACCTGCAAAACCTCTTCCTTAACCACCGACCCAAACTCCTTGTAGAAGACTATTGGGAACCCATCCGGACCCGAGCAACCATCGGCATTGAGTTTCCAAATGACTCTCCTCACCTCGTCCTCTAAGAAGTCGGCCGTAAGGGCCATTGCGTCCTCCTTCGAGATGCTCTACACACCCTCCCCCTTCTACCTCCACAATCCTTTCCTACGCCTACCAGTGAACTCCTTAAAGAAGTTCGCCGCCGCCCTCCCCACCTCCTCACTACCAGAGCAAGGCACCCCACCCACCAGCAACCTCTCTATCCAATTCCTCCTCCTAGCCAATGCCGTCTAGTGGAAAAACCTGGTGTTAGAGCCCCCCTCCTTCAACCACTTCTATATAGATTTCGTTTTCCATTAGACCTCAGCTTTCTTATCCTCCTCCTGCACCACCCGCATCTGCCTCGCCCTGTGCTCTTTATCCTCTGCAGACAAGGGCCCTATATCCTCCTACCTATCAATTCTAGCAATGTCAGCTAACGCCTCAATCTTCCTCCTAAGCTTGGATTCTCTGAGCTCTTCCTGAACCCCCTCAGGTACTCTCGCAAACCAGCCAACTTCCCAGCCAATCGGGCTACAGCCGACCCCTCGACCTCCATGGATCTCTACCTCTCCTCCACCTAATCTCTGAAGCCTATCCCCATCAACCAAGATATGTCGAACTTGAAGTAGGTGGCAAAGAAAATAGCTTCATTCGATCTCCACATCAAAGGCATGTGATCGGAAAGGGTTGCTCTAACGCAAAGACCTCCGCCAACAAGGAAGCCTCTGCCATATCCACACTAGATAGAAACCTATCAATCCTCGACCTTTAACTGCTCGTGCTCTGCCAAGTGTACGCACAAGAGACCGGAACCAAGGCGATCAATCCGTGAAGTGCTGCAAACTCCACCAAAGCCGATGACCCCAGATCTTGCCTTCCTCGTCCATCAAGCCTATCATCCAGCTGCAACGTGGCATTAAAGTCCCCTCCGACCAGCCACAGCATCCCCTGAACACCAGCCGCCACCGCCATCAACTCCTCCCACATCACACCTCTCGCCTGTGCCTCGGATGGGTTGTACACTACCGTAATCACCATCCTGGTCCCATCCCCCCTCCTAGCAAGCCTGACGGAGATAATGTGATTACCAACAAAAGCATCCTCAAGGGAAAAGATGTCCTCGCGCCATCCCAAAATCTGTCCACCTGCACAGTCGACCGCATCTAGGGCCCGAAAGCCTTCCATCCAAGAGCCCCCCACCTCCTTCCAAACTCCGCTCTTACAACCGACCAACTTCGTCTCCTGCAAAAGCGTAACGTGTGCCTTCCACTGCCGCAAGTAGCCTCCCAAAGCTGCCATTCTGGAGGGGTCGTTGAGACCCCTGACATTCCACGTAAGGATCCCCATCATTAGGCAGATGTGGTGGACCACCTCCCTATTTAACGGAACCCAGCCGCCTCTGCCATCCGACGAATTGCACCATTATCCCCTTCCAACAACACAAACACCTGTCACTGAGATGTGTTTGACCTCCCCTCACGGCCATCCACCATCTCTCTGACCCGAGCACCGCCACGTCCCATCCTTCAGAACCTCCACCTCATGTTATATCGAATACCTCTGTCACAACCACCCCGCACC
Organism: Thalassia testudinum; assembly: GCA_037157565.1. Taxonomy (NCBI): domain Eukaryota; kingdom Viridiplantae; phylum Streptophyta; class Magnoliopsida; order Alismatales; family Hydrocharitaceae; genus Thalassia; species Thalassia testudinum. Next base: position 75,529,106 of record JAZHRO010000031.1, on the reverse strand, counting down.
ACACACAGGCACCACCTGGCCAAGCAAAGCATATCTCACGTGTCACCAATCCGATCAATCCCCATCTCCTCCACCTCCATCTCAAGGTGAGCGACCTTCACCTCCGCCTCCTCCGTCACGATCTGCATAGTCCCCCCCGCCTCCGCTGAAGCAAGCAAAGGGCCTCCATCAAGTCCACCTACCTCCACTCCCGCCTCCGAGGAGGCCCACTGGTGCACGGACCGGACGCCATGCAAAGGGTTTACATCTGCGTGAATCCCATTACCTCCCATCCAGGTCGCACGATCCACACCATACCCCAACTAGATCCTGATCCAACCTGACATGGGCCCTATAAATGTGTGACTCCTCACGAGACTCCTACCATGAAGGCACCTCCCCCAACCTTTCTGCTTCCCCACATACAATCTTCATTAAGGATGCCATCGAGATTTTGGTATTCGAAACGTACCCCGCCAAAAATGATGCCCCTTCCTCATTCAAGGGGTCTACGTCAACATAGTGATGCCTCACCTCCCGTTTAGGCCACCAAACCCTAGCGGCACACCGTGGCGCTGCCGCTCCACCCCATTCCAAGGATGCACCACTCTGCCCCCTTCCAAGGATGCACCGCGGCCCACCGACCACCTCAGTGTATGTGGACATCTTCAACTCTGGCAAAGCCATCGTGGGTGAGCAAGTCACGACCCACGAGAGGTCGCCATTGCAAAGGAGCACCTTCTCCAACAACAAAGTCCCCACCTTTGACTCCACCACGGTCATGAGCAGACCCTCGGAGAGGCACAGACCTCTACACTCCCTGAGGCACGAGAATGGAGCCACAGGCGAGCGAATGGAGCCGAAACCGCCCCAACAACCTCTGGCATCCTTAACCACCACGGAACTCTGCCTATCGACAGCTCTATCAGAGGCTTCTTCGACAGACGCTCCCTTAACGCTACTATCTCGGCTTCATCACTAGATAGTTGTATTGTTCATATTTATCAAAATCAAGAGCAGCAATCTTAGGAGGGTCCTTGGTATGTAGAGCTTTTTTTTAACCACCAATAAAAAATCTTGAACGCCTCGACCCAAAGGAGGTAGTTCCTGACACCGTCGGGTTTCATAGATGTGCCTTAGATTACCAGAAGGGTAGATGAAGCTATAAGCTTGACTTCAGATAAGGAAGATGACCCAAAGGTAGCCATGTTGAGACCAACGAAGCATGTTCCTTACTGTTCCATATCAACAAAGCCCAATGAGCATCAACAAAAGGATTTTAGCAACGATGGCGGTGAAGCAAGTCAAAGGAGCAGTTGTGGACGACGCAACAGAGAGAGAAGGTTGTGTGGCTAGCGGAGGCGATAATAGGATCGGACAACACTGTTGATGCCCAAAAGAGAGACCACAATGATGATGGTGACGTTGTAGCACCTCAGGCAAAGCTGTAAAGGTTGCAATAGCCCTTGGCAATGCCGTAGCACCTTAGGCAACACTCAAAAGGAGTGTAAGAAGAGCAGCAGCATGCCTTGGCTACGCTGGTGGTCAAAGAGGTATTGTTGGGCGGTGCCACGAAGAGTTTGGTGGCACTGACCAACCACCATAGTAGTAGATGGGGTCGGCCGACACCGGAGGTAAGGTTGTTGGAACCTTAGATGGACGGTGGCAGCATCGTGGAAGCTGTGGAAGTGGAGGCAGCACTAGCAAAGGCGAGCAACACAAAATCTAGATGCTCTTACGTGGGCAATTCTTAGGTTCTAGGACGTGGAGATGGTGAAGTAGTAGATGTTGGAGCTCAAAAGCAAAGGATGGAGCTCATGAAGGGGCTCAAGCTCCAAAGGATGAAGATGTTCATTGATTCACAAATGTTGGATGCTACAGTCTGATGGTGACATTGGGTTGGAGAAGAGACAAGAGAGAGAGAGTTGATTCCAACAAGTAGCAATTTTTTTGTGTGTTTTCTTGTGGTAAAAGAAATAAACAAGAAAGAGGCAAGTAGGTATGGAACACCGGTGTAGGACCACTGCTCTGATACCATATTAGAGATTAAAGGAATAGAAAATAGGGATTTTTTCATGAGTGCCACTAAAATCTTTTGAAATTACTTAAATGACATTCACTTCACTATATTGTTGGTTATGCCATTGAAAACATTATGCCATTTTCGTATTTACCACTCTGTTAGTCATAGTCGTTAAACTTAAAGATTTTGGACTAAAATTTAATAAAAAATTATTTTTTAGTTCTAAATTTTTTTTTTTAATTTTCACCCCGTTCCCCCTCTGGTCAAAGCCATCATCAACCACCCCCACCAATGGCTCTCTTATCCCTCATCCCCGTGCTCTTCCTCCTCCCCATCGCGACCCCCAGGGGCACCTCCTATAGGAGATCCCCCCACCTCTTCCTCTTTGGGGCTATAGGGTGGCAACCAGAGGTGATGGTGGGATCAGCATCGTTGACATCGTGGATGGCAAGGTCACCGGAGAGGGGGCAGAGGAGGTGGTCGAAGATTGAAGGGATGCGAAATGGGGGGGGAGTTGAAAATTAAAAATAAATAAATTTTGAGGATCGTTAAGTTTAACAACTATGACTAACGGAGCAGCAAATATGAAAACGACAACTTTTTCAATGGCATAATCGACAACATAGTGAAGTGAATGAGATTTAAGTAATTTCAAAAGATTTGAATGGCATTTACGAAAAAATTCCTAGAAAATCTTATTTCTCAATCTCTAAAAACAAATGATGGGAGTTGGTCACTTTATATAGAGAGAGCCACTCCTATTTCAAATCCTAACAAAAGTTCTATAATAAGAAACAAATCTCTAAAATAAGATCCTTAACTAACTTTCCTAATTTAATGACTGGTATCTCTAACAAACACATTGTCTGAATTGGATACAAATTGAGTATTTTTCTCCTAATAACATTCTTTTTTTGCCATTAAACTTTCCATAGTAAATTTCGATGATCCCATAAATACTTCATTTGTAGTATTAGCACTAACATAATTAACTATACTCTTTTCTTGAATTTCCAATGTGAATCTTCCTTATTACTTGGAGTTTCTTCAGCAGAATGAGGCTACTTCATGGGTGTATCTTTGATAGATTCAATAGGAGCTGGTATATGATCTTCAAAGTCTATAACTGGAATGAACTCTTATGGATTAGGTGCCTCGTTGAATTTCAACGAAGTATCATTATTCTTGCTTTCAACTTGACCTTCATATATTGACAGGAATGGCAAAGATGACTTAGAATCCAATGTTTCTTATTATGCCCTTTTTTTCTTGTAAGCTTTCAAGTCTTCTCATTTGATATATTCCATTCAAATTTGGCAGTCGTCATTTTATTTTTTGCTCTTTTATGCCATTGAAGTAGCAGCCAATGCTGCTCCTTTGTACTCTTGAAATAGCAATAAACTTGATCGTAGGAATGATTGGGTCGCAGCAAGGAACCCTTTAACCTTTTCTTCTTTGTATGGTAATTTCTTGAATGGCTGGTCAAGTGGTAAGCATGATCCTCTTTCTTCTGCTTGCAACAATCTCTAGAATAATTTTTTGAAACAACAATCTCTAGAATCATAAGAACAATCCTCCTTTTTTTCTATAATAATGCCTTGTCAAACTACACGAAAAATTTCTTTAAACCATAGCAGACCATCGAACTCTAGAAACAATTTGAGCCCATGCCCTGCTATCACTTGACAAAACCCAAAGTCTAAACACAAACTGCTATGGAAACTGAAGACTAAACCGAATGCTTCAGCTATTTTTTTAAATTAAGGACAAGTGCAGATCCAACATGTTGAGGCATCTAATCCATCACCAATTAGGTGTCAAATGACTTGATGAGTCCGAGTTTGACTTGAAAACCAAATTTATTTAACTGAAAACCTAAAGCTTAGCGATCTAAAATGAATAAATCCAAGTAGTTGAGTTGAGATCTTAGCTCCCATTTCCTTTTGTGTTCTCCTTGCTGAAGCCTCTAACTTTTTCTTTTCCCTTTCACAATAGGCCTCTCTCCTCAAACCCTTCCTCAAATCACTACACCAATCTTCTCCACCATCATCCCTTGCCATCCGCTATCACATAACCATTGCATATTCCTTCAGACATCTGCCACCACGCCTCCAGACAACCACCAACCCCTAAACTGCCGCACAGTCCTCTTCTGTCCAGCCGATAGCTATTCCATGAGAATTGCACATCTGCAGCAGCCCAGCAGTTCTAAAACAGTTGTATAACTCCTGATTGGGTAATTCCCTTCGGTTTGTTATCTCATTTATTTCTTGAAGCCATTGTACTAAATTCCTGTATGAAGATCAGAATCCTTGCCATACAATTTGGCAACTCATGCAAGAGATTTAACGCTATCTGTTTGGCCACAAACTGTGGAATGATCCGTAAGGCAGGCTAATTTGTTATGTGCGTTCTAGTTGTATGTTTGGTTTGTGGTTTTGTAGGAATAATTGGATTAGCCGCTATTGGTTTGCATCAATCTGATAGCATGTATTAGAAATCAATTCAGGATTTGTGAGAAATCAATTCACGATAGACAGGCACCCTGAAACCATGCCTCGACATGGCACCCTCGATACCTTCGTATCTGGTGCGAAGCCCTCCCACCCACTCAGGACAAAAACGAAGGACATGTCCAACAAAACCGTGCACATGATGTTCTGCAACATCCATTGATGTCTATTGCAACATCGCGCTTGCAGCTCACAAGGCACCAATCATCAATTGAACCTCCAGCACTCTGTAGATGGAATGTTATTGCTTAATCTGATGAAATCAAGAATCATATTGAAATTATTTATCATGACAAAACGCTAGCCCAAAAGTAAGGCCATCTTTCGCTGTTGTGTCTGATTTTATCCGAGATGGGTGTGTTCTCACTAGGTATGATGATGAACTCCTTGTGCAACTTGATGGCTTCATGGAGGATTTTCTTGTAATATCAACCGATAGTTTCAGCCCAGTGTTGAAAATGCTCTTGCATCTCTGTTTTTGTGGCTTCATGGCCAACCCCGTATAAGAAAATTGCAAGCGTCTCCATAGTTGTCATGTTACGTGCTTGTTTAAACCCACATCTATGCTCCAGCAATTCCTTCAAGCTGAAGAATTCATCTACAGAAATTCAAAACATGCCCTATGGACGTTCATGATGACCAGGACTTCCTTAATCCATAAATAATCAATCAATGGACTTATGTGCTTCGGTTGACGAGGGATGGGATTCACCACACGTTCTTCCTTTGTATCCTTGTCAACCTCATTGACATTAGCACCGCACAAATCTATCCCAGTTTAGAATATGTACAATATGTTTTTATTTATTCTTTATTTTGCTATTTTCTTATTTGGTTGGAGTACTTTGTAACTTTTCCTCCTACATCTTCTTACATAAAGAGGTTAGGGTTTCAAGGAATAAACAATTTTTCTCTTTTTTCTTCCAACATGATATCAGAGCAGCGGTCCTAGGCCGATGGTTAATACCTACTTAATTCTCATCTCTTTTTTTTCTTTCCACAAAATAAACACAAACAAAAAACCCTAAATCTAGGTTTTTAAGCAAGAAAACCTCTGAATCTTGTTGAATCTCAGCCCCAATGTCAACACCAGGTCAACCACCAACTGGTGACCAACTGGCAGGCCTTCAACAGCCAACCACCACCAAATTTCTTTGGTCTTGTTTTGACCGAATATCACCCCAATCTGAAGGTCGAACCAACCTTTCTTGTTCCACCTGAAGGTCAATTCGGCATCCATGGCCATCACCTAACCTCGCTTACTCTGGCCAAGCTCTTCACCAGCTGTTAATGAGCTTCTTTGGTCCAATTTTGATCGGTTATTACCCAATCTAAAGGTTTAAAGGTCGAATCAACCGTCCCCTAACGGTCGATTCGACCTACATGGCCATTACCGACCTCTCTTAGTCCACCTGAAGGTTGATTCAACCTGTATGGTCATCGCCTAACCTCCCTTAGTCCAGCAAAGCTCTGCTCCAGTTGTTATTAGCCAATAATGGCTTGATTAAGGGCCACCCGTGCCACTATTTGCCTTGTTTTGGCAGAACAAGGGCTTATTTTGCCACCATCTAATCCAGTGTGGCCAAATAAGGCTAGCAATCAAACAAGGAGTTCTCAGTCTTTGTGCTCGTTGTTCATTGATGTGTAGTATTTTCACTTGGTGATCTTTATCAAGTCCTATGATCTGAGGTTCACATTCCAAACGAACTAATATCTCGCCTGCTACTACTATTTTCCTCTCATGGCAATGCTAAAATCATCTTCTACTACTGGGGAATCCAAACCCTTGGCTTTGTCTACTGCTGTGGTGATCCAAGGCACCTCTATCAAGCTCAATGGTGTCCAGAATTTTCTTCTCCGATCCAAGGCATTTAAAATATTCGTAGATAGTCAAAAGAAGTTATACATCCTATCAAAACCTGCCCTTAACTCCAGAGCTTTTGACTATGAGACATGGGAACTGGATAATTATCATATTATGAATTGGTTGATGAATGGCAGAGCCTCAGATTGCTGCTAATCTTCTGTATAAGAAGACAGCCAAGGAGATTTCGGATAGTTTGACCAAGAAATTCTCCCAAAAATCGAATCATGCTCGTCTGGCACATATTTATTGCCACATTTGGTCTACTATTCAAGGGGAGCACTCTTTGGTAGACTATTATATTCAAATGGAGTCCCTCTACAAGGAGTTGAATGTTCTTTAGCCTTCCTATTGCAATACCTAGACTAGACAATGTCAAATGTGGAGGTTCTTGGATGGTTTGAGCTTCAGGTATCAATTTGCAAGAGATCAAATTCCTGACCTAACCTGGAGGAGATCCCTAATCTAGAGACTGTCTATGGGTGGAGAAAGATGGATTATACTACCTAGATATTCTCGCTATCTTTGTTGGCGTTGTTTCTATCTCTGTCAATCTAGAGCTTTGACGTCATTATCTTGGTCATCCCTCTACCGCCAAGCTCCGTCAGATGTTTCCAGAGTCTTCAACTCTGGCTTCCTTTGATTGTGCACGCCAACTGGGAAAACATCACATAGTGTCATTTCAATTTAGAGAAAATAATCGAAGTCCTTCACCTTTTTATTTGATCCATTACGATGTTTAGGGACGATGCCACGCCAGTAATGGGTCTAGTTTTCATTACTTTGTTGTCCTTGTTGATTTCAGTTGCTTGAGATGGGTATTTCTAATAAAGGATCGATCAAAGATTGTTGTTGTACTTCCAAAATTCTTTAATGAAGTTTAGAATTTTTATTCTATCATTATCAAAATTTTATACAGTGATAATGCACTTGAATTTACACAATCTAATATACAAATTTTCCGTGCTACTAATTGCACTATCCACCAAACATCTAGTGCCTACACTCCTCAACAAAATAGGGTTGTTGAGAGAAAACTCCACCACATTCTTGATGTTACTCGAACTCTCCTTATTGCTATGAAGGTGCCAAAACACTTCTGACAAAAGGTCATTCTCACTGCCACATACTTGATCAATAGAGCTCCTTCCTCGATCCTCAAGGGGAAGATACCTTTCCAAATTTTACAGCCAACTTTGAACTCTTCTCCTGAGCACTGCAAATTTTCATATGGACATGTTTTGTTCATGTGTTTGGGACTATTGATAAATTGTCTCCCAAGCTTGTCAAATGTGTTTTCCTTAGATACTCCCGTACTCAGAAGAGGCATCGCTGGTGTCTTTCTTTTCTAGTGAGGGTCAGTCTCTTGAGGGGAATGTTTCGCCTCTTATGACCTACGAACATCGACCTAAGAATTTTGTATATGTTCCTCTTCTCTCTATGCAAGTTGATATATCTAAAGACAGCCCATCTAATTTGCAATCCCCACCAGAATTTGGTCCGAATGCTCGACCTGCTCAACAAACAACCAACTTGCCCATTGCTATAAGGAAAGCAATAAGAAGTTGCACTCTGCATCTTATATCACGTTATGCTTCTATTGTTAAACTTAATCCTACCTTGAAATAATTTTCTATAGCTTTATCCAGTATAACTTCCCATAAATTGTAGGATCCTGGTTAGAAACATTCAATGGATAAAGAAATTAATGCTCTTATTACTTAAGGTACATGGAGGTTGACTACTCTTCCTGCGAGGACTAAAATTATGGATTGCAGATAGGTCTAAGCAGTGAAGTGTAAACCAGATGGAACAATTAAACAACTAAAAGCCAGCTTGTTGCAAAGGACTATACACAGACATATGGTGTTGATTATTTTGATATTGTTTCTCTTGTGGCTCATCTCAGCTCTATCCATATTTTGTTGCCCATTGTTATAAACAAGCAATGGCCTTTGTACCAGTTAGATATCAAAAATGTTTTAACTGAAGTGAAAAGAGAACCATATGTTTACCAACCCATTCCTATATCTCTTTATATGAAAAGAGACAAGGGAAAAATAACAAAATGAATCCAACATCAAAAAAGAATAACAAATGCCCCCATAAAAAAAACATAACTCAACACTCCCCCTCAAGCTGGAGCATATATATCTACCATACTCAACTTACTTCTACACTTCTCAAATTGGGAGCAAGGCAATGGCTTGGTAAATATATCAGCAGTCTGATCAATAAAGGCACGACATGTCGTACGAAGTAGACCCTACTGAATCAGGCTCCTAGTATAGTGGCAATCTACTTCCACATGTTTCGTCCTCTCATGAAACATGGGGTTATTAGCAATGTATGTTGCAGCCAGGTTATTGCAATACATCTCCATAAGCTCCTAAATCTCAACATGAAAATCTTGTAACAAAGATCTAATCTATATCATCTTGGCAGCAGTACGAGCCATAGCCCTATACTCAAACTCTACACTAGAGCGTGAGACAACACCTTGTTTCTTGCTCCTCCAAGTCACCAGATTTCCAGCCACAAATTTGCAAAAACCTGTAGTAGATCATCTGTCCCCCACATCTCCTGCATAATCCGCATCAGAGTAAGCCACTACAGACATAGAACCCTTTGTCTTCTAAAATAGAATGCCTCTGCCTAGACAGCTCTTGATATATCTCAACACTTGCATAACTGCCTGTCAATGAGCATCAGTGGGTCTGTCTAAGAATTGACTTAGCTTACCCACTGCAAGACTGATGTCTGGCCTAGTGATTGTTAGATACGATAACTTCCCAACAAGCTGCCGATAGATCTTTTTATCCTTTATCCTGATTGTATCATCAAATAGATGAACTTTAGGATCCATAGGAATGTTGGCTTCCTTGGATCCAAGCATGCCTGTCTCCTGAAGAATATCAGGTGCATACTTTCTTTAAGACATTACAATGCCCTGCTTGTTCGTAGCGATCTCAATACCAAGAAAGTATCTCAGCTTACCAAGATCTTTCATAACAAACTGGCAAGCTAAATACTCCTTTACTTGAGTAATACCATATGCATCATCACCTGTAAGAATGAGGTCATCAACATATACCAATAAAGCTACGGTACCAGTACTGATCTTCCTAACAAACAAGGAATGATCAGAAGATCTCTGCATCCCAAACATAGAAAGTGCTTCAGATAGACGTTGAAACCAGGTTCAAGGCTCTGCTTAAGGCCATAAATAGCCTTACGAAGTTTACATACACACTCCCCCTAAACCTCAAAACCAGGTGGCTACTGCATGTATATCTTCTCTTCCAAATCGTCATATAAAAAGGCATTTTTAACATCCAGCTGGTAAAGACATCCATAATTAGCCGCAACAGAAACAGGGATACAGACCATGGAGAGTCGTGCCACAAAGGAAAAGGTGTCAAAGAAATCTACCCCATAAGTTTGGGTGAATCTTTTGGCTATAAGGCAAGCCTTATACCTAGAAATAGACCCATCAGGGTTGTATTTCAGGGTAAAGACCCATCTAACCCCAACTAAGTGCCCACCAGACGGTAGGGCAGATAACTCTCAGGTCCCTCTATCAATAAGTGCAGACATCTCTTCCATAGCCGCCTTCCAATGTGGGTGTAGAAGAGCCTGCTGGTAGGAGGTAGGTATCTCTGTACTAGATATTGCAACTATAAAGGCCTGAAATTTGGTGCCAAGAGATCCTGCAGAGACAACACTACCAGCGACACGATATTGCGCACAAGACCTCGAAGCATTCCTAATAGCAATGGGAATATCATCATCTGTAGGCAGAGAGAGGGACCCTGAAGACACATGAGCAGAAGAATCATCAGTATCTCCAATACATACCTGAGGAGAGGACGATGGTGTCTCATTGGGTACTGAAGAAGATGAGGGGTGTGTTTTCTTTCTGTATGTAACTGGCAGCTAATATGTAGCACCCTTAAATGTCTTCTCATCAGGTGGTACAAGTCTGAAATCACCCATAGTATGTTCTATAGTGGATACACCACTATTATGAGAGAAGTCCTCCAAGGCTATAGGAGGTACAGGCATAGGAGCAACCACCTCTATCTCTCTCAACTGATGACCAGAGGTGGAAAAATAAGGAATAGACTCATGAAAAGTCACATCCGCACTCACATAGTGTTTCTGATGTATGGGATCAAAACACCTGTATCCCTTCTGCGTGCGTGAGTATCCCAGAAATACACACTTAATTGCCCTTGGTGCTAATTTGTCACGACTAGGCCCAAGGAGGTGTACAAATGTCACACACCCAAATGTTTTTGGTGGCACAAGAAATAAGTCTGCATCAGGATATAAGATATTCCATGGAATCTACTCATGTAAAACAAACGAAGGAAGCCTGTTGATCAGATAACAGGAAGTAAGAACCGCATCTCCCCAGTAACTATGCAGAATGCTATTCTGAATAAGTAGAGCTCTAACTGTATCCAGAATATGACGATGTTTTCTTTCAGCTATCCCATTATGCTGCGATGTATAAGGATATGAAGTCTGATGCATAATACCCAGTGACGCATACAAGTCAGCCAGTTTCTTTATGCAGAATTCTAATGCATTATCTATTCGAATTTTCTTAATACATACACCAAATTGATTTTTCACAAACACCACAAACTGTTGAATCAAAGAACCAACTTCTGATTTATTTTTCATCAAAAATGTCCATGATAAACGTGAAAAATCATCCCCAAATAGCAAATAATATCTATAATTCTCACGGTCTTCTACATGGCTAGGCCCCCAGACGTCACAATGCAGCAAATCAAAGCACGCGGAACTAGTAGACTGGATAGATGCTGGAAAACTGGTACGGTGATGCTTTCCCAGCTAACATGCATCACACCGAATCTTCATGGCAGGAGACAAGTGAGGGATGACACGGCGTAGCATGTCCAATGAAGGATGGCCTAGTCGTCTGTGCCACTGCAAGGCACTCCCTACAGTAGTGGTCTGACAGGCTGCAGCAACTGGATTTTGAAGTAGCCGATACACACCCCCTCCTCATGGCCACCAATAATCGTCCTCCCCGTCATGCGGTCCTAAAAGATGCATCCAACAGCGTCAAAAATAACACGACAATTCAGTTGCTTGGTAATAGAGCTAACAGATAATAGTTGCATTGTCATGTCCGGCACATAATATACATCAGCAAGATGCATGGAGGGTGTAAGAGGTACCCCTCCCTTACCACGAATGGGTGCATGTCTACCGGCTACCAGCTGTACTGAGTGTTCCTGTGGTAGTTTTTGTAATTCCCCAAAACACTGAGAATTTCCTGTCAAATGATCAGATGCACCAGAATCAATCAACCATTACCCTTTCGTACCTGATGCAGATGCATGAGCTGCCGTGCTGGAGGATTGTGGCTGCTCATGAGTCAATTGTGTTAGTCGCTGCACAACTGCATCGTAATCTAGCTCTACAAGAGATACTGCCCCAGTACTCACACCTGAAGATACTATAACAGAAGCCTGGTTAGCAATGGTAGGACGACCAAGTTTATTCCAACACTTAGCCTCAACATGGCCAAAACTTCCACAGTACGAACATGTAGGCTTACCCCGACCACCATCAATCCTACCCCTGCCTTTGCCACGAAAGAAGCCTCCACAACCACCACGAGTGCTAACAGTAGCATGAGCTGAAGACATATTAGCGACAACAGCATCATGAGTAGGCTGTACTTGCATCCTACTCAACCTCCTGTAAATCTCCTCAATAGGAGGAAGCTTAGAGAAAGTCAGAATTTGTGAACGAGCCACAGAATAGTGATCACTCAACCATGCAAGGAACATGTGGGTTGCAAACTCCTTCCTGTGATCCTTGCACGTAGAAGTACACATCGGTCTACATGCATTATATTTCTCCAATAATCCCTTCATAATAGAGTTGTACTGAGACAGACTCATCTCTTCTTACTTAAGATGGCATAAGTCATAGAGGATCTAAAATACTTGAGTTGAATTCAACTCATGTGAATACGCCATCTTCAAGTCATCCCACATTTCTTTGGCAGTGCTGTAGTACATAACTTCATCACCAATTCTTAGAATGACGCTATTCAAAATCTAGCCTCTCACCATAGCATCATCCTAGTTCCAAGTCGCATATTTTCCGATTTTCTACTCCGGTGGTACTTCCATAAGCACATGCTTCTTCTCATGACCTTCCACAGTAACAAGAAAGGTCTAAGACAAGCGGGGGTAATTGGTCTCATCTAATTTCGTAATTGGAGCAAAGAAGGAGCTCTTAGACACCCCACTTTCTGTATTATGTCCTGAAGACACCTCAGAACCATCTGATGTAGACATTGTAACTCCAAGCACACAAGATTAAGCTCAAACAACTGAAATCTTGGATAAACAGCACCAACAAACTTGGGGAATACACACCCCACAACTCACAAACCAAAGAACAGTACTTCACTAGGAAATACACACCTCAAAAATCATCAATTACAAGGAATACACACCCCAAATTAGGTCAAAAGATCAAAAAGTTCATACCATCCTATTGTAAGTTTTTTTTGCTTCAAATCCTCATCTCCTCAAAGAGAGATCAAGAGCAACCGGCACAAGTGGTCCTGCAGCTGCAACAGGGTGACAACAGCACCGTTACGAGGTGCTGCGGTGCAAGGAGGGTCGCTACAGCAAGGAGATCTGCTAGTGGCGGAAGTAGAGGGGGTGCTGCAGTGCAAGGGGCAGGTTGCGCCTCGAACAAGCTGCTGGCAGCGGCAACAGCGGGGGGTGCTACAGGTTGCGCCTCAATCAGGCTTCTGGCGGCGGCAGCAGCGTCATGGAGGCAGAAACGGGGGGTGCTACAGTGCGAGGGGTAGGTTGCGCCTCAATCAGGTTGTTGGCGATGGCAGCAGCGTCGTGACCGAGTGCTGTAGCGCGAGGAGAAGCGCTACAGCAAGGAGGGCTGCTGGCGGCGCAAGGAGCCAGTTGCGCCCCAATCAGACTACTATGCCGCAGCCTGGCGCGAAAGGTCGGCTGCAACAGCGGCGGCAGTCCATGTTGGTGCTGCTGCGGCGATGGTCCGACACCGGCGTGGCCGCTGGTGGTGGCGGTGGTCGCTCCGGCGAGAAGGCTTAGATAGGGTTAGGGTTTTGTTTTTGGTAGAGACCTCAACCTTGGCTCTAATACCAAGTTGAAGTGAAAAGAGAACCATATCTTTACCAAGCCATCCCTATGTCCTTTTATATAGAGAGAGACAAGGGAAAAATAACAAAATGAGTCCGACATCAAAAAAGAATAATAAATGCCCCCATACAAAAAGCATAACTCAACAGTTTTCTTGTATGGTGATTTACACTAAGAGGTATACATGACCCAACCACCAAGATACGTGGTTAAGAGAGAGAAGGTCTGCAAACTCAAGAAAGCTATATATGGCCTAAAGCAGAGGCCTAAAGGATAGTTTGAAAGATAAAGTTGTGAAGTTTAGAAGCTTGATTTTACCAGATCTACAACAGATCATTCTATATTTATTAGACGTAGGGATTCTGATAGAGTTATTCTAGCCATTTATGTTGATGATGCAATTTTTACTGGTGGTGATGACAGTACAAGAATCTAAGAGACCAAGTAGTTCTTGCAGAAAACCTTTATGACTAAAGACTTAGGCATTCTCATATATTTTTTTAGCATTAAGGTAGCCAAAAATTTCAGTGGTATGATTCTTTCACAAAGGAAATATGCTATGAAAATTCTTGGGGAGGCTAGTCTACTAGGAGCCAAGCCTTCTTTTATTCCAGTAGAGGCTTAGGAGCGAATAAAGGAAGAAGATGGTCCCTTCTTTAAGGACAAAGAAGGATACCAGAGCATTGTTGGCAAACTCCTATATTTGATAGTCACCAAACTAGATATTAACTATGCAATGAGCAAAGCAAGCCAATTTATAGAGAATCCACGTTATAGTCACTAGCATGCATTTTGCTTGATTCTTAAGTATCTAGAAGGCTTTACAAAGAAAGGCTTGTATATAAAAAATAATGGACACCTGGATTTATGTGCTTATTCAGATGTAGACTATGTAAGGTCCATTAATGATAAAAAGTCAACCACTAGCTACATTACTTTTCTTGGATGGAACCTAGTCATGTGGAGAAGCAAGAAATAGACTGTTATGACCTACTTCAATGCAAAAGCAAAGTATAGAGCCATGGCTCATACAGCATGTAAGATCATGTGGATTGTTAACCTTTTGGCTGATCTGGGATTGGAAGTAAAAATGCCTATTCCTGTGTTTTGTGATAATCGGTCTACCATCTTATCACTTCCAATCCAATATTTCACGAACACACCAAGCATATTAAAGTAGATTGCTACTTTATTCAAAATATGGTTGCTGAAGGAAAGATTTGCACTCCTACCACTTCTCAGCAATAGGTGACGGATATTTTCACAAATGCTTTCCCACGCAAACATCATGGCATGCCTACCTATATAACAAGCTGGACATGGTTGATATATATGTTGCAGCTTGAGAAGTGTTAAAATACGTTCTTGTTTATTCCTTATTTTGCTATTTTCTTATTTGCTTGGAGTACTTTGTAATTTTTATTCCTACTTCTCCTTATGTAAAAAGGTTAGGATTTCAAGGAATAAACAATTTTTCTCTCTTTCCTTCCAACATACTGCATCATAAAGCTATTCGACGCATTGGAAGCGGATCTATCATGTACAACTGACAGAAGAAAACATCTCACATTACTTAACATCCATAGATAGCAATGTCATATTACTAATTACTACATTCATAACTATTACAACACTCATCCATATCACAACATTCATAACTACTACATCAAACAACCAATACATCCATAGAGACAACAGACGCAACTGAAAATAATAATCAACAAACACAAAGACAACATCCATGCTACAAATAGAGATAACCAATAATAGCCATGATATGTATTACACCATCACCCATCTCCCCCCGACCAACTACACCGTTCCAAAGCATTTGTAATCACATATCCCCCACTTTAAGGACCATGTGGAGAATATTAAAGAAATCTCCCCTATCTCCATCTTTGAATGCCTAAAAGATATCCTTAAAATTCATCTCCTTGAACTTCAACAAGAATCTAGCTAGCTCCAGCCCCCGTAAAAACCAGGTAAGAGTCCTCAAGGTTTCCATGCACTCATTTATGTCCCCTCTCTCGTGCAATCGTGTTGCACTTCTCTCTTGGAATGTCAATTGTCTCTTCATTAGCACCTTGATCTACAGCGCTGCAGGGTTTATGAGAGGCAAACCTTGACTGCGGTGATGCTTGCTTGACTGTGTGGAGGACAACTGCGAACTATTGTTTGAGGATGCAGGAGACATGCAGATCCCTACTTCATTCATGGAAGGGTAATGAGAAATTATGCCATCATCATTAAATGAGGCCATGTCCTTATGAACATATTCTTCATCGCATGCTGGAATCGCAAGGATCCTGCACCTCCAACATTCACATATTATGACAATTCTCATTATCTATTCAGTTATGCCCTTGGTTGGGATGATGGCTCCTCTTAGGTAAATATGTCTAGATCCACACCATGATTTTCCACTACCACAAGCCTCATCCGACTTGAATTAACAGCCGCTCATCTGGAAATGTCTCCACCAGCCATTGCTTCCATGCTCTTAAAATGAGGAAATGTCTTCCCTGAAATTTCTAGTATTGCACATCCAGCTACAAGAAAATTTCCTAAAGTTAGCACATTTAACATCAAAGGATTGTCTGATAGTGCATGCTAGAAATTTGTTGAGAGAACCTCAACCCACGCTTCTTCGATTTAGATCAATGAGGAAATGATTCACCAAATCCCAACCCCAACTGCTCTTGTTTCTAAGATAGAAGAACCTTTGGAAATCCCTCTTCAAATTCTTCCATCCATTGAGAATTTGATCCTTTGTATAGGAGACGAATGTGGTATTTTTGAATTCTTCAACGGTCAATTTCCAAGATGTCTTGGTGAAGGAGCCATTGATCCACTCACCAGTGTTATATATGTTCTAGAATGCCAATCAAACATGTGTCTTTCGCTAATGTCCAATTAAGGAGACAAGGGGTAGCATTAGACACAGTCGATGGCTCAACACCCTTCCCGCAATTTTGGCTATTGGAGTTCATCATACATAGTGATAATTATTGAAAAAATGAAGACCAAACAAACCAAATCAAGCTATAATTTATCACAAATCAGTACCAAAAAAAAATGTGTTACTGAACATATTGTAACCTATGTATGCACATTTACCTTTGTCTTGGATGACGATAACCACTTCCACCATACTTTCGGCCACCTAACTTGATCATCGTAATGACAAACATTACCTTTAAGCATTGTGTGCATAATGACAATACCGAATCAAATCCATTGGATCTTTCCCTATCCATCCAATCTGGATCATTTTGACGACTAACATGACTTGAGGCATCAGAACCTCCACGACGGTCACCTATAGGGTAATAATAACCTAATACCTAAAGTTTGAATGTGAGATTAAATTAATCAAGGTGCAACATTAGTGATTTCAAAACTGGATTCCAAACTAGAATTCCCTCCATAAATTTCCAACCACTCAATCCAAAGTAGGGAACGCCTAGGTCCAAATTGATCTAAGTCTATGCTCCATATAGGTTCTACAGCTAAGAATCAACACCACATGTCAGTTCTATGCATGTTCCAATCCTTCAATATTTGATCTTCTCTATTGAAACCAGATATGTAAGCTATGTTCAACACCACATGTCAGTTCTATGCATGTTCCAATCCTTCAATATTTGATCTTCTCTATTGAAACCAGATATGTAAGCTATGTTCACATCAATATTTGAACTGTGTTAAGCATTTTTGCGTCCAAAATGATCATTATTCTTGCAACTTGCTTAGGTTGAGTTACTGAGCATAAATGCTGGGAGCCATGTGATGTAACTTGGTTTTAATTTACTATTTTGAATGTGAAAGTTCATATATTTCTATTCTCATTCTTGATTTTTCCAGAATGTATTGCAAGCAATGAAATTTTATCTATACCCCTTTCAAACTGTGGCTTTTTACTAACAATTAAGAGATATGGGAATCTATATCCCCTGCCCATTTTTATCTCAAAATACAGATATGAGAATTCATAGTAGTCATAGTCACAGGATTATGTCACATGGCTTCAACATACATAATGTTGCCCAACTTAAATCACATAAGACACTCCCTATGATTTCAAATGAATGTATATGTCGCAACTCCATTTATGGGAAAAAAAAAAAGAATATATATTATTCCCCCATTCCCTACCATGTGCAATTACCAGCTTTCGGTCACTTGTATTTTTCTTTCCTGCAACTCCATTATCTAATCTTGTTGGAAAAGAAATCTTAATCTCCCTGTTCTCTATCATGTGCAATTACCAGCCACTACATTTATACTCTACTATTGCAACCAAGATTATGTAATGGCAAAGCAAGGGATTAAATAAGGAAGAAAAACATACTATTGATTTTACTAACAATATGATCTGGGAAAGATGGGATATAACTGAACGTCCATGATAGAGTGAAAGGTAGATCTTCTCTTTAAATAAGTCACCAATAGCATCTCCAGTAGAGGTCCTTCTGACCATTGAGCCAAAATCCAAGGGCCACTATCAAGTGATATTTTCAGCCCCAAAAATCCTTATTTTAAGACTCCAAAAAAAAGCCCAAGCGAAGCCAGTATTGTGCCACTCCTTATCAGACACCACAATTCCAAATCGAATGCATTCGAGTCTGGCTGCCCCCACTCTCCCTTATATCTAATAAAAGTGTTATCCGTTTAAAGCAGAAAGAAACAGAGTCAGCCCTCCCCCCCCCCCTCAAAAACATATCAATCCTCAATTACGGTCAAGTAAAAAAAGCATGCCTTCTCCGTAATAATACACAACTTCCAACTCCAACTTTTCTTTCAACTCCTTAAGTTACATTTCTGATACAGCAGGAAAAAAATAAAAAATGTTATCAAATATTGAATAAGATTAATTATTTTTCCACAAGTTAGCCTTCACGGAATTTTACCCAAATTGTAAAGCATCCCTTCTAATTCACCTACTTCTAATATCAATATCAAATTCAAGAACATAGGTTGCTTTAAGATCCAAAGCATTATGTATCATCGGTTTTATTGAATGATAGTCTAACTTAAATTTGAGGTAATCATTACACATTATCTCATGGTTTTGAATGCTAGGCAAAATCCAATCAAATCCACAAGGAAAATGCAAACAGTACCCTCCTCTAAACAAGATAATCTTTTATTTTGTACATGCTGCTATTAAGGTTTAAGAAGATCTTGAAGTTAAGCATAATCAAGAGAATGGAGAAATTGGAGCTCACATTAGCCAGACACAATTCTGTGAAGAGAATAACTGTTATATCATTATATGTGTATGGCATCCAAGCATTGGATGCTACGAGGGTTTTTTTTTTTTTTTTTTTTGTGTATGCGTGTGTCTGCTGAAAAGGAGGATGCTATGAATATTATCCGATTAAAAACCAGTAGGAACTCATCCAGACATCTACACCCATCCCGATCAAAGCTTTTGTTCCCTTTTAAGAGCAATCATAATTTGAAGCTACCATCAAAGTGAGGCAGTGACATGAAGTTTGAACGAACCAACGAGAAAAATCTCCCCTTCAAAACAACGTCCCTTCCTTCTTGAATGATAAAATAAACAAGCGAAGAGAAAACACTGAAACGCGAAAACTAGATGTCACGCAGAAATAGCAACAAATGGGTCGGAACGAAATGGCCAGAAAACACCAAACACATCTGTAGACCACGATTTCGGTCATCAGGACCTCCGTTACTCTTAAAAAAATGTGTGTGTGTGTGTGTGTGTGTGTGTGTGTAAGATAATATTACCAGGAAATCTCAGATAAATGTCATCACCAAGGAGTCGGCAATATTCGATGGCGCGTGTTTTTTTTCTGTTTTTTTTTTTTTTTTTCGCTTTAGAAAAGGAAAGGTGTTGACATGTTGACCTTATATATGAGCGAGGGTGGCGCCGCGCGAGGCGGTGGTGCACGGAGGAGGCGGAAAAGATGGTGCGGACGGGCGGTCGGCGGTGGAATCGGGAGGGGGAGGGGTGGGACCGATGGGGTGCTGGTGGTGGGTTTCGCGTTTGGGAATACAGCTTGCAAGAAAAGGGAGTGCAGGTGTAAGCGAGACGTGAAGAGAGAGTATTAGTGTCCCAACTTTTTTTTTTTTTTTTTTTTCATAAGGATAGCTAATCCGAGAAGAGGGGATAATATGTGTTTATATTTACCTGAAGGAGATTAGCAATGACGGTTATCTTGTGACGTGAAATGTACGTATTTATTTGTGAATGAGAGTTAGTATAAGAGATAAGTTGGGAATAGATTAGTTTGTCTTTTGATTAGTAGGTAAGTTGGTTGGTAGTTATATTTTTTATTATATTTATTTTATATGGAGGAGAAATGATAATATAGTTTATAAGTATATAAGGAATACAATTGAATTTAATATAATATATTAATGTGCCTAAGTAAGATTAAGCATTACAATATTTACAAATATAGTTCAATAATAAAATTAGGATGGTATTGAATTCATTTGTTGAATTATTATCAATTCATTATTAAATATGTTAATAATAATTAATGGATTTTAAGTAATAATTAATTGTTGATGAAGGAAATATTATGTGTAAGTGTATGATAACTTTAATAATAATTATGTGTGTTAAAGGATATTATCATAGTATACATGATAAAATTAAAAAATACCATACAAATGAAATATAAAGAATAAGAGGAAAGTAAAAATTAGACAAGTAATAAATGAGGATATAGATATAACAATTAACATACTGCTTAATAGTTGGGTTGCGCATTGCTAAAATTGTTAAGTGAGACTGCATGGAAAAATGAAGGCCATTATGTAATGATGAACAGTTTTAAAAAGGTAATATCAGTAAATAAAAATTGTCTAACTTGTGACATTTCGATATATAGTATTCTATGCAAACGCAACGTATATTGAGTTATGTAATAGGCTCAGGTTGCTCCATTAATTTAAAAGTCAACGCTTGTCATTAGGTAAAGTCCATTAACAATGGATGGTATAAATCAGTTATCCCTAGAAAATTGGTTTAAGATTGTTGTGTTACAACCGTCCATGCAAACACAATTTACCATTGAATATAGTGTTGCATAGGACTACTACAACACAACTATCTTAACTATGCGAACAAATTTTCGTAGGGTTGCCTTGTTTACTTACTGGGCAGCCAAACTAGGACCATCCAAGTGTATAATATCGTTTCCCTCAACCATTTGAAGCTTTCATTATTACCTATATGAATTAAACTCTCTTTGTAATGCATCATGTACATGTAATTGATAATAAAAAAAATGACATCAAAATTCAATTATCTTCATGTATGAATGAAGAACTTTAAAAATGATAGTAATAAAGGAAATTCATAAGAAGCAAATATAGAAATATCTAAGTAGTTAATATAACCATTCATAAGTAGCGAAATACATTGATAACTACCAACATCAAATACGACATACTTATGAAATAGGCATATAGTACAACATAGTACCAACAACAATCAACATAGAGAAGAACTACCAACAGACATAGTATTGAAAACCACATAGAGAAGAACATTGATCTATCAAGTCCTCGAAAATTTCCATAAAAGGGAATTGACGATCATGCAACCTTTTATACTTCACTCCAATCTACAAGATGAAAAGAAATTAAAAGCTTTATAGGATATTGATTAAATGACAAATTTTGAGTAGTTGATATCGTACATAATCCCATTGGATAGGATCAGCTGTAACAATGACATTGTGTGAGTCGTCCCAATGCCAACTAGGATCTCCAAACAAATTGATCATCAACCTGTAGATATTTTTAAGAAACTTACACTGATTTTGAATTACATGCATTGGAATGGCCTCCTCAAAATGAAATTCCATGTGTTCTTTAGTAATGAACCAAGCAGTACTCTTGAATGAACCATGAATGAACTCCCCATTAAATTTCAGGTTCCTCAAGGTCCTCAGAAGGCATTCGTCTTTTTTCTCAATCAATGCGCTTGGTGCCATTCTAAATTTGAAAGAGTTGTCAGAACTGTTAAAAAATGATTTTAATGGCATGGTAAAAGAAGTTATTGCAACCTAATGACATTATTCATTTCAATATAAAATATCTCATGTAATGTTCATATTATCCTACATAAATCAACCCTTACATACATGTACACATTTAATCCATAGAATGTTTAGGTATCCAATTATTAGGTGTACAAGAAGGCACATCTTATTGCAAATTATACGGATTCTTCGTGAAACAATCATTCAAAACATCGTACTTCCTGCTTAGTGCAAAAATATATTCTTAGGAAGCGTTATATTGCTGTTCCAATTCCATCCTTTTCCTCTTCTCCTGTATGAGCTCGCAGCATATATCGTAATACATGCATACCAGGAAATTTAACTCCACCTCTCGTGATTTCAGAGTTGGCTTGAACTGGAGCGAAGACTTACGAAAACTGAATCCCTAAAATAAAGTTATTTGTTACATGCTATAAAAAAATGAAATATTGGAAGAGAAGGTTTCTCTTACGCTCTTTCCATAAGGGTATTTGTAGCAGAAACTATCTAAGATTACATCTCCTTTTTTTCCATCTTCCTCTAAGACAAACTCGTAGGGAAGTCTACAGAGGCAATGCCTTGCATGTGTCGAAATCCCTCGAGATATAGATATGCCTGTATGGTAACAAATTTAATGCAAGAACTACTATCCTAACATAATTTGGCAATGATGAAATAATAATTTCGTAATACGAACCCTACAAGTCTGTATATAACGTTGTCCTGATATGGTAGTCCATAGATATAGGAAAAAAATAATGATAAGTAATGCATTCATAGCCTGCAATGCTAATAGTCTATGGTATAAGTAAAAAGCTACATATGACATTGGAACTAAGTTAAATGGATGTTTTCGATGCAAGCTAGTAAATCATGGCATTCAGTCTCCAATTCATCAGCTTTTGCCTTCATTTGCGTCAACTCGAACTTAACTTGCTCTAACTCCGCTTGCGCACTATCCACCATCATGTTGTAGGGACAATAGTATGCTGCCTCCAGCTTATCATACAAGAGGCTCAGGAAGTTGCGCTCAGCCTTCATTGACGAGAAATTTGCAAAATATGATCTTGCAACTTGTTTCAGGTTGCATCCCTGCCTGCAATGGATTAAATGCCATACGTTAATCCCATGGATGATGATGGACGTAATCGTGTAGACAATGACCTCTTTTCCTTTATGGCACACGTAAAATAGATGGTCTAAAGCTTTCTTATTTGTTGGGTTATGTTTCTAAAAAATAAGCTCGCATGGTCATAGCAGAGCCATTCATGGCTGTGATACCAGTCTCCCCCTTCATAAGGAGTGGTTTCCATCCCTGAAATATCAATAATATGTTGCAAAGGCCAAGGGGGTATAGAATAAATTATGAAGATGTAAAGATATAATAAGAAATACCCATCAAATTCATGCTCCCATGTCATTTGGGCTTCATAACATTCCCATATATTAGATATATAATTTATATATGATGAGTACATAGTAATGAAGACGATGCAATTCTACGACATTCTTCAGAGCCCATCAAATATGTGCATTTCTCATTTGGAATTCCTCCCATATGATATCAGCAATTGACTCTTGTATTTGTTCCCCTCGTCATATATCTGCTTGACTTAACATCACCGAAGGCTCGGGAGTTGTGTCACTAAGGTTATCTGTCCAGAGGATTGGTCGACTGCCAAGTATATGATCTTGGTATTACGTCACTTCCATGTTCTTGTTATAAAATTCATCGCATCCTGCATCTCTTAATAGGAAGTTGTGAATGACACAATATGCAACGATGATGTCTCGATGGACTTCATCTGAATAGAATGAAGGATACTTCAAACATAGAAATCTCTTCTTTAAGACATCAAAACACCTCTCAATGCAATTCATAATCTTCGCATGACAATGGTTGAACAACTCTTTCTTATTTCGATATTTGTTTTGTGAACCCCTTGAGTTGTATTCGATATTGTGGTAACATTTTTATATGGTGCGAGAAATTGATCAGTATTTGCATATCCACAATCCACTAGATACACTTGACCTAGTAGTACGGGAATATTGTCTTCTTGAATAGCCCATCGAAGTATCGTCATGTCAGTAGTAGATCCTTCCGAACCACTAGCAATGTACTGTATCGATAGATCCAATGATGCAATGCACATATCATTCAAAGAACACCAACCATGCCGATTTCAATGCCTACCAGCATCTATTAAGTTCACACATAACTCAACATGTGTTCCATTAATTGCCCCAATGAGATCCTGCAATGATAGTGTTGGCAAGGATAAACATGTGATATATCGTGAACAAACAATCGCACCATGCCAAATTATGAACTATAGGGGGTTACCTTGAAAAATAGGTAAAGCTCCCTATTCGTCCTTATCTTAGCCAGAACTGGTGCGAAGTGATCAGGAAAGAAAATGAACTCAAATTGGAGCTTCTTGATAGCTCGGGAAACTCCTTTGTAGTAATTACTTATTGTTCTTAACGATCTTTCGAATTGGGCTTGCATATTTCGATTTGTAGCTCCCTGACTCACCCCATATAAGAAAATTGAGAGTGCCTCATTTGGATGCATCTCCTTTGTGGGTTTTAAGTACTTCCTATCAAGTAACATGTCTCATAACTTGATGAATTGAAGACTCTCCATTCGAAATATATCAATTGGTCGGTCATGGTCCCCTTCTAGAATATTATTCACCCACTGCAATCCCTTTAAATCACCTGTGTGTTTACATACACGCGGAACAGGTGTAATATGTTCCAATTCATCAACAACATAATGCATTGTTTCTTCGAACATGGCACCCATTAGTACATCTCCAACCTCATCATTATCCAATGAACAACCAGAGTCCTCCATCTATTAATAAGTTACGAAAAACATAATAAGATTGAATAAGTCGTCCATTACGATGTAGCTATTCATACAAGTACATGATAGATACAGTAATAAGAAATCATAAAACAATTCAACATAGAGAATGGAAATATCATCATACATCCAACAATGACAAAGATACAACACACCTCCGATAGAGGACAACTTAGGTGAACTAGAACTCCATAGAAGAAGACCAACCATTGACTACCTCCATTACACTCAAAGCACATACCAAGCAGACTACCACATAGTCACATATCCCCATTCATGATCATCCAGACTAACTCCAACATATCCTTTGGAGTACCACGCAGGAAAACCCTCATAATATCTCTAAACGATGCATCCTTCAACCGAGCAATCATCCTGGACCTCTCACGAACCCCGAGGTTCGGTAGCATTGGCACCAATCCATAGGCACATTCATCAATCTCACTTTTTTCAACTTCACGAAGTCGTTTGTTCTTCCTAAATTACAAGTACTCATCCATCATTGTCGCAACCTTCTCAACTCCTTCAACATTTGAGGTCACACTAAGACGTCGCTTCCCACTGCTTCCAAATGTGCATCTAGTAGCCTTTGCCTTCCCTATCGCTAACAACAAGTGTTCCATAACATGTACTCCCTCTTCAACAACTTGTTCCATGGTTGGTTCGGATGGTGCTCATTGGGAGGAAGCATAGTTCTTCATGTTGGTAGCCTACTGTTGTCACTCTGAATCGGATTTTAAAATCGTTGCGTTGCATTATAGATTGAATTAGCATGAAAAATAAATAGAATTTATACTCAAATGGAAGTCCGAGGTCGAACATAGGGAGCAATTAGCAAAATAATTCTCAAGATTGCAATTTAAGTACAATAGAAGCAATTTATAATAGAACTTCAAACAATAATGATATATAAATGAAAGCAAATGTCAGTGCAAAAAGAATAGGGTAAAATTGTGATTTACATCACTAATTACCTCTCACAACAATATTAAATATCTCAACAGTAACAATCAATTTAAATCCACGTAGGATGAGTGCATAGTGCACTTCCTTCAGAGATCAAACAATAGAACTCTCAGTGCCAAGAGAGCACCTTTCCTCTTCCTTCCCTTTCTCTCTTCTTCTGCCTCCTTAAGATCCAAAGAAGGCACAACACAGGGCTCAGCAACGCCATTAGAGGCACAGGCCACTCTTGGAGATTACAAGTGTTGAGAGGAGAGAGGCAGAGCAAACCCCCCCCCCTCCCCTCTCTTTTTCTTCTCTCAGAATCAGGCGAACTAGAATAGACCTGGGTATTTGGGTAAACGGACCAAGGCCCAGACCCGCGAGGCGTGAGCGCGAGCGAGGGCGTGCGTGAGGCACGTAAGTGTGGGGACCTCACCCCCTGCGCATGCTGAGGCGATAAGCCTAGCACTTTTTCCCTCTATGCGCCTTTAGGGCTTTGATCTTCTATGATGTGGGACTAACCCACAAGGCTTCGCGTAGCAGGAAGTGGGCTTCCTTCGCCGAATTAGAGCAGCAGCAGCTGTAACGAGCGAGTGCCCCAGACGTCTTTTAAGACGTCTGGGAGGTGGCCCAGACGTCTGTAAAGACGTCTGGGATCACATCCAGACGTCTGACCAGACGTCCGGGATAGTTTACAGACGTCTGGCGAACAGTTATGCTCGCACGGGATATTCGTCTGCGCGCCTGTGCGCGCAGACCTGCGTTCTGCCCTCTTTCTCTGCGGCTGCAGGCGGCTGCGACCGCCTTCTCTCTCCTCTCCGCGCGGCGTTAAAAGGGGGGGCGCGCCTCCCCTCCCGTCTCCACCATCTTCCTCCATTCTTCTCCTGCCTGTGCGCGAGAGCGAGCGGACGCGAGGGCGCAGCGGCAGCGGCAGCCGCAGTAGGCGCGGAGGAGCTGCGGCGTGCGAGGGCGGGGTCTGCCGTGAGGGCAAGCTCGCCAGGAGCGGCTTGGCCGGCCGGCGGAGGGCGCAGGGGGCGTAGAGAGTCGCGGAGAGGGACCTGCTGCGGGCGGAGCAGCGTACGCGCGAGGTGCGACGCGGGCGGCGTCGCGAGCGGAGGCCGAGCAGGGCTCTGATTCTGGAAAAATTTCCAGAATCAGACGTCTGGATTGATATCCAGACGGCAAGGTCGACGTCTGTGAGATCACACAAACGTCTGAAAGGTGAGTTCCGCTTTCTTCTTCCTTTTTGTCGACTGACCGTACTGAGGGAGGGGGTTGGCTGTGCGCAGGTTCTCTGATTCGTCATCTTTGCGAATCAGACGTCTGGAAGTTGTACCAGACGGCGGGAGTGACCTCCAGACGTCCAAAGTGACCATCGGACGTCTGGGATCTAGGAAAGACGTCCCTGCAGACTTCTGGACATCCGGGGAACCAAGCCGAACAGGTAATTCTCTGATCCACCGTTTAAGACGTCTGGAAGGAGTTCCAGACGTCTGATTTTGCACAGTATTGTCTTTCTCGACCCGTTTAGGGCCCGTTTGGGCTCCGTTTTCCGCGATTCGAGTTGCGTTCGTTTCAGAATTTATTCCTCTACCCGCCTACAGTAGCTATACACTGTTTTGAGACTCTCCTTGTGTTTGATCCTTGTGATAGGACCTCGTTCGGTTGCAGTCTTGAGAGTCGCGGAGGCGCGCGGGATTCCCGATCACGCCCCCATTACTCCCGTTGTACCTGGTAGAGTGGCTTTAAGTATTAATAAAATCTGTTAAAGTATGGAACCATAACTAGAACCTAGGGCATTGCATGAATCCTAGGAATGAGAAATATATGGAATGATAGCTCCTAGGTGTTGCATGAATCCTAGGGCCGGAAAACTAGATTGTATGATAGATCCTAGGATATGGCATGAATCCTAGGATGGAAAAACTAGTGGAATGTATATTACTGCAGTCTTGGAAAAATGGAAAGGAATATATATAAAGCTGCCTGTAAATTTAATTAACAGCTGCCTGTTATGCATAAAGAATCATGTTTGAGATCATGGAATGTGAGAACGTGAATCTGGAAAGTGAAACATATGATGTTCTGAGATAAAGAGCTGGAACCCTACGGGGAATTAGGAGTGGAACTCCTGGAAAGAAAAGGAATTGAACTGAGACGTAGTTTGTACTGTCTCTTGGGTACGCAGTACCAAGGGAAGTACCTGTACCTGTTTTAGTGCAGAGTGGGGCCAGCCGCCCCAGGGACCCGGGGTTAGGCTTGGCCGCTCTGTACCGACTTGTTGGCCCTCGTGTACGTAGTACCGAGGAGAGCTAGTAGTGTTAGGAGAGTACTAGCTACCCCACGGGCCCCGGGGTTCTGCTAGCCTCCTTCACCGACTTGTTAGGCCCACTAGGGCAAACCAGGGTAGTCAGACGAGGGTGCGCGGACTGTGGAGGGGCAAGGCCCCGGTTTGGTTACTGTGGAGGGGTTGGACCCCTGTTACTGAGAGGGCTCTGCCCTGGTTCCGTGCTGTGCTTTGGGCGCACCCGTTAACGGAAACGACTGACCGCGTGCCAGTGCGGGCTAGCTACCTGTGCGTTTATCGCGCGTGCCGTAGTCACCGTTACGTCTGTCAGTGACCCTGGGGTGGTTGACTGAGGGTAGGATCACCACGGGGGACTCTCCCGGCCAGGAGAGCACCACGTGCTACTTCTACTTTTGGAAAAGACTGCAATCAAGATCATCCCACGAGGACATCCGAGATCAAGTAAAGGATCTGAGAAGTAAATGAAATAGTGAGAAAAAATTGAAAGATGTAAATAAAGGAAGTAATAGAACATAACAGCTACTGTACACTCTACTGTTGCCTTTAGTTAGTTTGCCACTCTACTCAGCGTTTTGCTGACGTGTTACACTCGTTACCTTTTTCAGGACCAGGTGTTGAGCAGCCAGGGTCGGCGGCTGCAGAGGACGCTGGGCCGAGTAGGGTCCAGTAGAGTTACCACAGCTTTGTACCCCCTTTTTGTTTCTGTTCTAGTGAGTAGTTTTGTTTCCGCTGTACCTTCTTTACCTGCAGTTTTTGTTATATGATAAATGTTGTTTTACTGTTGTGGTGGTGCCTACTGTAGTAGTTTCTTTCCTTACTGCTGTACTTTCTTACTGTTAGTTATATTCATGCTGAATGTGGTTTATTTTACTGTCTTTTGGTTACTTCCTCGTTGGACGACTGGGTCTTGGGATTAGTCGAGTCGGTCCGGTTCTCGTGTCTCGTAGGGACTCGGGAACCGGGTCGTTACAAGATGGTATCAGAGCAAGGTCGTCCCGAGAAGTGAATCAACTGACTGGAAAATAACCAATTCACATGTTTATGCTAGAGTAGCCACCACAACATATCTCTTGACATGAGCTCTTAGAAGTGTTGTTAGGTACCGTCTGTTTTGACGTTTCCATTTTGTTTCGTGTCTCCTTGCAGGAGATGCCTCGTCGTGGGACTGGCGAGACTGGCCGCGGGCGCGGCCGAGGGCGAGGTCGGCGAGGTGGACGTGCTGTCGTTGACGTCTCGGTGGACCAGCCACCACTCCCTGGCATCCAGGCCCAGGACCTCGCCAGACTGATACGGGATATTGTACGAGAGGAGCTCCACCCATCGCCCCGAGCACCTCCTCCTGGGGTTGCAGAGGGGGAGTCCTCTGTGGGACCACGCGACGGACGCGGCGCTGGACACGAGGGAGGGGATGGGCCCCTGCCGCCCCCACCTTCCTCCGACACTTCTGTACACGAGGCACCTTCGCCTGGAGGTGCGCCAGCACCTCCCCTACAGCACCACTTCGAGCTTTTCGGACAGTTCCGGAAGCTGAAGCCCCCCTCCTTCAAGGGGGATGAGGACCCGACCGAGGCAGAGGACTGGCTTGAGCAGCTGGAGAAGATCTTCGACACCCTTCGCCCCCCGGTGGAGTGCCGCGTGGCCTTTGCCACGTACCAGCTGGAGAGTGCGGCACACCGGTGGTGGAGGCGGTCCGGGGACAGGAGAGGGACGAGCCGACGTGGGACCAGTTCGTCACCCTCTTCTGCGAGCAGTACTTTCCCCAGACGTGGCAGGACCAGAGGAGGCGGGAGTTCCACACTCTCCGCCAAGGGACGATGACCGTGAGCGCGTACCGCACGCGTTTCTTGGAGCTGTCCCGCTTTGCAGCGACAGCGGTAGCCACTGAGGAGGAGCGCCTTTGGAGGTTCACCGAGGGGCTCCGGCCTGCGATCCGGGGGTATGTCAAACCCCTGAAGCTGCCGACGTTTTCGAGGGTGGTAGAGGCAGCTATGACTTACGAGGAGACCAACCCGTCCGCGCGAGAGACCGACGGCGGGCGGAAGAGGCCCTTTCAGCCAGACTTCTCACAGGGCCGGCGAGAACGGAGACACGTGGCGTCCGCAGGAGAGCCGTCACGTTGTGCAGGGCCATCAGTGGCCTTTGGGGGCCCTCGACAGGGGCCAGTCGCCAGCACCGGACCCCCGCCTAGCCGACAGCAGGGACTCACTGAGGGCGGGAGTCGGGTTCCCCTCTGCTACCAGTGTGGCCAGCCGGGCCACGTCAGGAGGGACTGCCCATCTAGGGCAGGAGGTCAGCAGATACTTCCCGCGCAGAGCACTGGAGGGCGCGCAGGAGGCCGTGGTTTCCAGGCGCGAGGAGGAGGACCGCAGTCGCGAGGAGGGTACCGGCCAGCACCTACCCGTCCGACGCAGAGTGTGGCTGCTTCGTCCGCACCTAGAGCTGAGGGGCGTATCAACGCCCTAACACACAGGGACGCCAGAGCTTCGGGATCCGTGGTAGCAGGTATGGTTTCAGTTTCTGGCAGACTCGTTTACACGCTTTTCGATTCCGGCGCTACGCACTCGTTTGTCGCAGACAGTTTCGCAGTTAGTTTGGACCAGGATTATACCTTGTTAGAGAACCCGTTCGTAATCAGAGGTCCGAGTGGTCAGCTGTTTGTAGCTGAGGAGGTGTACACGGGTTGCGAGGTCAGCATCGGGGGACACAGCCTGCCAGCTGACCTGATTATGATACAGATGGAGGACTTTGGAGTGATTCTGGGGATGGATTGGCTGTCCGCTTACCACGCCTTGGTAGACTGTTTTGAGAGGAAGATTGTCTTCTCCATTCCGGAGTTGCCTTCCTTCGAGTTTCACGGGCAGCCAGTGGATGGAGGTTTCAGGTGCATTTCGGCACTTCGGGCGGCGAGACTTTTGAGCCAGGGGTGTGAGGGCTTCTTAGCTTGTGTGGTGGCAGAGCACAGCCCCGTGGCAGACTTCCAGAGCATCCCGGTGGTCAAAGAGTACCCCGACGTGTTTCCAGACGAGTTACCAGGACTACCGCCCGAGCGTGAGATCGAGTTTGAGATCTCACTAGTACCAGGGACCAGCCCCATCTCCACCGCGCCATACAGGATGGCACCGCTTGAGCTGCGAGAGCTCAAGTCTCAGTTGCAGGACCTTTTGGAGAAGGGTTTCGTGAGGCCCAGTGCGTCTCCCTGGGGAGCCCCGGTACTGTTTGTGAAGAAGAAGGATGGGACCCTACGCCTTTGTGTGGACTACCGACAGCTGAATAGGGTCACCATCAAGAACAGATATCCGCTGCCGAGGATTGACGATTTGTTTGACCAGTTGCGGGGTGCCACGGTGTTTTCCAAGATCGACTTGAGGTCTGGATACCACCAGTTGAGGATCAGGGAGACCGACGTCTCCAAGACAGCTTTCCGCACCCGGTACGGACACTACGAGTTTTTGGTCATGCCGTTTGGGCTGACCAATGCCCCCGCTGCTTTCATGGACCTGATGAACCGGGTGTTCAGACCGTACTTGGACCAGTTTGTGGTGGTTTTCATAGATGATGTACTCATCTATTCTAGAGATCGGACGCAGCACGGACAGCACTTGCGGATGGTTTTGGACACTCTGAGACGACGCAGGCTGTACGCCAAATACAGCAAGTGCGAGTTTTGGTTGAGGGAGGTGACCTTTTTGGGTCATGTGATCTCTGGAGACGGCCTGGCGGTGGATCCCACCAAGGTCGAGGCAGTGCTCAGGTGGGAGAGACCGCGTTCAGTCACTGAGATTCGCAGTTTCCTGGGACTGGCAGGTTACTACAGACGGTTCATCAGAGGGTTTTCGCAGATTGCACGTCCTATGACACAGTTGACTCGGAAGGATGTGCCTTTCGCTTGGACAGACGCCTGTGAGGCGTGTTTTCTGGAGCTGAAGGAGAGGTTGACCTCGGCTCCCGTGCTCACCATCCCTGACAGTAGTGGCGGGTTCGTTGTGTACACGGACGCTTCCTTGCAGGGGTTAGGAGGTGTGCTCATGCAGAGGGGTCACGCGGTCGCTTACGCTTCGCGGCAACTGAAGCCCCATGAGCATACCTACCCTACCCACGACCTAGAGTTGGCAGCTGTTGTCTTCGCGCTGAAGACATGGAGGCACTACTTGTACGGTGAGACCTTCGAGATTTTTACAGATCACAAGAGCCTCAGATATCTTTTTGACCAGAAGGAGCTCAACATGAGACAGAGACGTTGGTTGGAGCTCCTGAAGGACTACGACTGCAGCATCTCCTACCACCCGGGAAAGGCCAATGTGGTGGCTGACGCCTTGAGCCGTAAGGCGCCCGCACGCTTGGCCAGTCTACAGTTACAGAGTTGGAGCCTTTTGGAGGAGGTGGGCAGTTGGCGACCTCTAGAGTTACGAGGGTACTGTGGGGCAGTGACGGTGACACGGCAGACCAGGCCAGAGTTGATAGATCGCATCATCACGGGACAGATGGCCGATCCGTACTTGCAGTCTTTGCGCGACAGAGTACTGTCAGGGGACCCAGGGGACTTCTCTTTCACAGACCAGGTGTTACGCTTGAGGGGACGGCTGTGCGTCCCCAGAGACGAGGAGCTGTTAAGAGAGCTCCTGACTGAGGCACACGGTTCCAGATTCACCATACATCCCGGAAACACGAAAATGTACCATGACTTGAGACGCGAGTTCTGGTGGAGAGGGATGAAGCGGGATGTGGGTGAGTTCGTGCAGCAGTGCTTAGTGTGCCAGCAGGTGAAAGCCGAGCATCAAAGGCCTGCAGGGCTGCTTCAGCCGCTTCCAGTGCCAGAGTGGAAGTGGGAGAGCATCACCATGGACTTGGTGGTGGGCTTACCTGTTACCCAGCGAGGACACGACGCAGTCTGGGTAATAGTGGATAGATTGACGAAGACGGCACGATTCTTGCCGATCCGAGTCACTTTGGGACCAGCACAGTTGGCAGAGAGGTATATCCGTGATGTGGTGCGACTACACGGAGTTCCGCGGGAGATCGTATCCGACCGGGATACCCGCTTTACGTCCCAGTTTTGGGCTGAGTTTCAGCAGGCTTTGGGGACGAGGTTGAGGTTTAGCACGGCTTACCACCCCCAGACGGACGGACAGTCGGAACGCACGATACAGACACTTGAGGATCTTTTGCGTGCCTGTGTACTAGACTGGAGGGGCTCTTGGGAGGAGCACCTGCCCCTGGCAGAGTTTGCATGCAACAACAGTTATCACTCGAGCATCGGCATGGCTCCCTACGAGGCTCTGTACGGACGGAAATGCACGGCACCCTTGAGTTGGGTTGAGGTGGGGACCAAGTGGGAGGTTGGCCCCAGGTTGATCCGGCAGAGTCAGGAGGTAGTTGAGCAGATCCATAGACGACTCCGCACTGTCAGGAGCAGACAGAAGAGCTACGCAGATCGCAGACGCAGAGAGGTGCAGTTCGAGGTTGGGGACCACGTTTTTCTTCGTGTTTCGCCCATGAAGGGCTTACAGCAGTTTGGGGTGAGAGGGAAGCTCGCGCCGAGGTTCGTGGGGCCCTTTGAGGTCCTGGAGCGGGTTGGACCCGTTGCTTACAGACTTGCCCTTCCCCCGCAGCTTTCTGGTGTGCACGACGTGTTCCACGTGTCCAACCTCAGGAAGTACGTAGCCGATCCCAGCCACGTACTGAGTCACGAGAGCGTCGAGGTGAGCGACGACCTGACCTACCCCGAGCGGCCAGTGCAGATCCTAGACCGAGCCGTTCGCAGGTTGAGACGAAAGCAAGTACCCCTGGTAAAGGTTTTGTGGAGGAGCCAGCGGTACGAGGAGGCTACCTGGGAGCCTGAGGCGGCAATGCGGGAGCGGTACCCAGAGCTTTTCGCGGGTACGTCTTTTCGGACCGGCTTCGGTCCTCTTTGAGTTTGTTATGGTTATTTGGACATCTTTTTCCCGCACCCTAGTTGGCGCAAGTTTCGGGGACGAAACTTCCTTTGAGTTTGTTATATTGTAACGAGCGCGTGCCCCAGACGTCTTTTAAGACGTCTGGGAGGTGGCCCAGACGTCTGTAAAGACGTCTGGGATCACATCCAGACGTCTGACCAGACGTCCGGGATAGTTTACAGACGTCTGGCGAACAGTTATGCTCGCACGGGATATTCGTCTGCGCGCCTGTGCGCGCAGACCTGCGTTCTGCCCTCTTTCTCTGCGGCTGCAGGCGGCTGCGACCGCCTTCTCTCTCCTCTCCGCGCGGCGTTAAAAGGGGGGGCGCGCCTCCCCTCCCGTCTCCACCATCTTCCTCCATTCTTCTCCTGCCTGTGCGCGAGAGCGAGCGGACGCGAGGGCGCAGCGGCAGCGGCAGCCGCAGTAGGCGCGGAGGAGCTGCGGCGTGCGAGGGCGGGGCTCTGCCGTGAGGGCGAGCTCGCCAGGAGCGGCTTGGCCGGCCGGCGGAGGGCGCAGGGGGCGTAGAGAGTCGCGGAGAGGGACCTGCTGCGGGCGGAGCAGCGTACGCGCGAGGTGCGACGCGGGCGGCGTCGCGAGCGGAGGCCGAGCAGGGCTCTGATTCTGGAAAAATTTCCAGAATCAGACGTCTGGATTGATATCCAGACGGCAAGGTCGACGTCTGTGAGATCACACAGACGTCTGAAAGGTGAGTTTCCGCTTTCTTCTTCCTTTTTGTCGACTGACCGTACTGAGGGAGGGGGTTGGCTGTGCGCAGGTTCTCTGATTCGTCATCTTTGCGAATCAGACGTCTGGAAGTTGTACCAGACGGCGGGAGTGACCTCCAGACGTCCAAAGTGACCATCGGACGTCTGGGATCTAGGAAAGACGTCCCTGCAGACTTCTGGACGTCCGGGGAACCAAGCCGAACAGGTAATTCTCTGATCCACCGTTTAAGACGTCTGGAAGGAGTTCCAGACGTCTGATTTTGCACAGTATTGTCTTTCTCGACCCGTTTAGGGCCCGTTTGGGCTCCGTTTTCCGCGATTCGAGTTGCGTTCGTTTCAGAATTTATTCCTCTACCCGCCTACAGTAGCTATACACTGTTTTGAGACTCTCCTTGTGTTTGATCCTTGTGATAGGACCTCGTTCGGTTGCAGTCTTGAGAGTCGCGGAGGCGCGCGGGATTCTCGATCACGCCCCCATTACTCCCGTTGTACCTGGTAGAGTGGCTTTAAGTATTAATAAAATCTGTTAAAGTATGGAACCATAACTAGAACCTAGGGCATTGCATGAATCCTAGGAATGAGAAATATATGGAATGATAGCTCCTAGGTGTTGCATGAATCCTAGGGCCGGAAAACTAGATTGTATGATAGATCCTAGGATATGGCATGAATCCTAGGATGGAAAAACTAGTGGAATGTATATTACTGCAGTCTTGGAAAAATGGAAAGGAATATATATAAAGCTGCCTGTAAATTTAATTAACAGCTGCCTGTTATGCATAAAGAATCATGTTTGAGATCATGGAATGTGAGAACGTGAATCTGGAAAGTGAAACATATGATGTTCTGAGATAAAGAGCTGGAACCCTACGGGGAATTAGGAGTGGAACTCCTGGAAAGAAAAGGAATTGAACTGAGACGTAGTTTGTACTGTCTCTTGGGTACGCAGTACCAAGGGAAGTACCTGTACCTGTTTTAGTGCAGAGTGGGGCCAGCCGCCCCAGGGACCCGGGGTTAGGCTTGGCCGCTCTGTACCGACTTGTTGGCCCTCGTGTACGTAGTACCGAGGAGAGCTAGTAGTGTTAGGAGAGTACTAGCTACCCCACGGGCCCCGGGGTTCTGCTAGCCTCCTTCACCGACTTGTTAGGCCCACTAGGGCAAACCAGGGTAGTCAGACGAGGGTGCGCGGACTGTGGAGGGGCAAGGCCCCGGTTTGGTTACTGTGGAGGGGTTGGACCCCTGTTACTGAGAGGGCTCTGCCCTGGTTCCGTGCTGTGCTTTGGGCGCACCCGTTAACGGAAACGACTGACCGCGTGCCAGTGCGGGCTAGCTACCTGTGCGTTTATCGCGCGTGCCGTAGTCACCGTTACGTCTGTCAGTGACCCTGGGGTGGTTGACTGAGGGTAGGATCACCACGGGGGACTCTCCCGGCCAGGAGAGCACCACGTGCTACTTCTACTTTTGGAAAAGACTGCAATCAAGATCATCCCACGAGGACATCCGAGATCAAGTAAAGGATCTGAGAAGTAAATGAAATAGTGAGAAAAAATTGAAAGATGTAAATAAAGGAAGTAATAGAACATAACAGCTACTGTACACTCTACTGTTGCCTTTAGTTAGTTTGCCACTCTACTCAGCGTTTTGCTGACGTGTTACACTCGTTACCTTTTTCAGGACCAGGTGTTGAGCAGCCAGGGTCGGCGGCTGCAGAGGATGCTGGGCCGAGTAGGGTCCAGTAGAGTTACCACAGCTTTGTACCCCCTTTTTGTTTCTGTTCTAGTGAGTAGTTTTGTTTCCGCTGTACCTTCTTTACCTGCAGTTTTTGTTATATGATAAATGTTGTTTTACTGTTGTGGTGGTGCCTACTGTAGTAGTTTCTTTCCTTACTGCTGTACTTTCTTACTGTTAGTTATATTCATGCTGAATGTGGTTTATTTTACTGTCTTTTGGTTACTTCCTCGTTGGACGACTGGGTCTTGGGATTAGTCGAGTCGGTCCGGTTCTCGTGTCTCGTAGGGACTCGGGAACCGGGTCGTTACAGCAGCATATGTTGATGCCAATTAAAGCCTGGAGACCTGCCTGGAGCTTGTCTACGTGACCTGGGCGTAGCACCTGGGATGTGCGGGGCTTTGAACACGATGAACAGGGCAGCGAAGATGGCAACGGTGGCAGTGACCGACGAGAAACCTGAAATCACGAGAACGACCTTGCGGCCACGTCAAACAGGCTCAGAAGGATCGTCGTGGAGTGGCGAGTGCGGTGGTAGGTGTAGCGTGTGGTGCAAGTGAGGTTGGAGACCTGACGACCTCAAGAAGGTGGTGCATAGGTGGTGGTGTTCGGTGGCAATGAAGAGAGGCCAATAGCCTCAATAACCAGAGGGCTTTTGCTCTCTGGGACACGGCGGAGCTTTTGGAGTCAGTGGCGAAGCGAATGGAGGTGTGGAGCGGTGAAGGCGCTTCGCCGAAGATGTGGTCGGAGTGGAAGAAGGTGAAGGTGGTCAGGGTGATACGACAATTGTGCATGAGTTGTGAGTGCGAGAAAAAGAAGTAGAGGGAGAAAGGGATAGGGGTACTTAGTGACAAGGTACAAAGACAAAGGTAGCAGGTTGTGGTAGACCAGCGTCGGAGAAGGAGGAGAAGACGACGAGATGGCGACGATGAAGTAGGCGGAGATACGCCCTCCCTTTGGCCGGGGAGGGTCACAACGAAGAGAGGAGTACGATAAGCCAACCACTTTAGTCGTTGGATGGCCAAAGGAGGAGGATCAGAGAAGGTCACCGGAGCAGTGGTCTTGAAGGCTAGAGGAAGGGGAATATAGGGGGCTTTTGACTCTCCAAAACTTGCTGAGAGGATGTGCAAGGCCACGGAGGTCCTTTTATAGGGCTCTAGATGGAGTTCTAAGCTTGGAAACAAGCTTAAAAACTCCGAGCTCCTCACCGGCATGGGATACCCATTCAATCAAATCATTCGCATAAGAATTCTAGAGAGATTTGGGATCCTTGGATGGCTCATTTGGAAGGCAATTACTTGACAAGTTTCCCTTTCAATTTTGAGTGGGATTCGTCAAGAAATCATAAAGATCTTCCCAACTTAAGGTCTCCAGAGTTTGTAGGATTAGGATTTCATGGCGGTAGGGACCTATTTGTGAAAACGATGATAAAGATAGGGATCAAAATGCAAAGGATTCAAAAGTTAGGAGAATATGTGTGAGATAAAAGAGTCAAATAAGACCAAATTGCAAACTAGGTTAAGATGATCTCAGATTGGGTCCAAATTTTGGTACAAACCTAATTTGAACCTAAGGAATTCAATGGTAAAGTTGGATTTTAGTTTTGACCTAGGTTGATTGGGTAATTTGGGTCCAAATTTTGGTACAAACCTAATTTGAACCTAAGGAATTCAATGGTAAAGTTGGATTTTAGTTTTGACCTAGGTTGATTGGGTAATTTGCACAATTACCCAAATTAGGGTAAAAGTCTGTCAAAGACTCTACTTTGGGTCAAATTGGGTTCTGATGGTCAAATAAAGAATACCAAACCCTAGAGAATATTTTTCTATGAATTTTAGAGGGTTTAGGTAAATTTATCCTGACCATAACCTTAGTTAATTAAGCGGATCTGTTTTTAGGATTTCAGATGTCATTTTATTCTCAAAACACGCGAAAATCCTTTTCTGTCTGTACTAATCTACTTGTTAGACTCTTAAGATCATTTGACCTTTAATTAACCCCTGAGAAAACCCATGATTATACTACAATTGAGATATACTATTAAAACTTCAGTTTTACCCCTATTTTATTATATTTCCCTCAAAATGGACTTGCAGTGAATTACGTCTCTCTGGCGGTTATGTAGGAGCATTTAATGACTTAATCAGATCAAATTGAGCTAGTTATGACTCATGATGGTGTTCCCATCACTTGCGAGGATATTAATGCATTTTCGTTCATAGAGAAATCCATTTGAGACAAATTCACTTCACCTTCGCCTTCATAATCAACAAAATCCTCTCCATCCACTTGCCTAAGACTGGATGTATCATTCACTCCCCTAGCAGTATCTCTACCAGCAATAATATCCAATTCCTTATAGTAAGGGAATGACCGTCCACAGAGCTTCTTAAGATGCTCTGGAAGTTGCAATTATATAACATGTTTCACATAGAACATCATTTCTGATTGACAAACATGACAATTGAATTATAAACTTTACCAACCTCATCCCAAGCATTGTCATCATAAGGGATGGGACATTTCCTTTGGTCATCCCAACCCCACCCACTCTTGTTGGTGAGTGCAACAAAAGTCATTCTACAACTGGTCTTTGTTGTATGTGAGACCGTTATCGGAGTTGAACTCCTAAACAATGTCAATCCATCCTGTTTTAGTGAATGACCCATTAACGAAGTTTTTCTCGTAGCGGTCACTGAGAAATCTTATCAGCAACTTATCTTTTTCACTTGTCCAATTGTTTGTACATGGAAGTCCCTTCTTACTACCTTGTCGGGCACCCATCCCCCAACTTGAACCCTCTCCATTCATCCTATATACATAACATAATTATTTATTCGATGTTGCCATGGAAAATATGTATTATTTATGTGATTGAAACGTTTGTAAATCCTGTAAGCAATGGTTTAGTCTATACCTTTCTTGCCAGAATTATTTGTCGACATCATCCATGTCATCATCTTTCATCTCCAACTCAATAATCATTTTAGCAATTGCTACAATGATTTCAATAACTAAATTTTCTACATGTCCAACTCACCGTCTCCTTCTCTGCGGATATACACAATGGCTGACACGAGTACTTGCGTCAACCATTTCTCGTCTCAAAATTTCAGGACCGAAATCCATTGATACCACCTAGGAAATGAATTTCTACCTTAGTTGGCAATTATCTCGTCACTCATCTTTCGGCAAAGATTGTCGTTTTAGATAAATGAGTTTTAATATAATCGATTTCCACATGGTTGTCATATACTATTCACGCATTCAACATGTGTGGGTTATACAGGTACAATTATTACTATAAGAACTTGTTTTCATTGGTAAGAAGAATTGAAGTTAGTTACAAGTTAGACAATATAACCACTGAATGTAATGAAATATTAGTTACTTATGAACTACTTTCGTAGTTCATTAGTTCAAAACAATCGTTTACTATGTTTCGTTATTGTAGTACAAAATTTTCGTGAAACAAGCAAATTATGAAATAACACATAACAAGCAGATTATGAAACAGAGGAATGTCATATCCATACTTCGTTCTACAAGCGTGTACAAAATGATCAAGTCGAATTCCATGAAATGGACTCCACCCATCCCTGCATAACGTAGCATAAAAAGGTATGAAATAGAATAAATCAAAAGAAGTATAGAAACGAGAAACAAAATATAAGTTGTTCAATGGAAACGAAACTTTAATGGAAATCCGATAAAGACATGTAATTGCTACCATGCATATTTAACTAATTTCTTTAATGCCTATTTATATTTAAATTCACATTCATATTTATAGTATTCACATCAAAATAATGCTACATAGTTATGTATTGCGTGAATGGGTGTAAGAAAAGAACAGAAATACACTATCATCATTTTAAAGTAGACAGTAATCTGAAATGGCATATGGATAGGCAGCTATACAAAAAATTCAAATAAATGGACAGGCAGCTCATATTGTTTAAATTAAAAGTTTCTTTTCCAAGATGTTACAACATAAACAAATCAAATAAGATATTAATTTGTTTGAAATTGGAACATAAACAATTATCAGTTGACATCCAAATCAGATAAATGAACCATCGTAATATAGGAAAATCAGATAAACAAACCATCGTTTCAAAATGGAACATAAAGATGTTGGAACATAAAGAAATTAGAGTAGAATAGTTTTGATATGTGCGTGACTGTAGTGTAGCTTAGGAGTAGAGTTATCATAGACTCCACATTTTCACCTCCTCTGATCACTTCAGATCAGAGGAGACGATTTCGCCCATTCACCGATCATTGATTCTCCCTCCTCATGTTTTCACTTCGCATTCTAATTTCCCATGTTTTTGTTTCACAATCCACCCATCCATTAGAGTTAAACCCTTATCTCATTGCTCTCAAGCTTTGAGATGAGGATTTGCGCTCAAATCCATCTAGAGGTCTCCCATCCATTTTAGATTTTTCACACAGACCCCTGATTTGGTTTTAAATTGAATCAGTTTGCTCGATCGATTTTTAATTTGGTTTTCAATGCAAGATCGCAATATTTTGATCAAATTGAGTTTTAAAGAATTTTTTATCAAGTGAATTGATAAGTTTCTGTTTAATTCAGTCTATGGTTGTGATTCTAAGATGATTCTAATGATAAGTTTTTCCCTTAAATGAGCCATATCTGAATTTGGTTTGAATTGGGATGTTTTGATCTTCAATGTGTAGAAAGCTAAGGAAAATCAACCTTGTTGATTTGAGGTTCTCTCCCTTGTATTTCTGTGTGGATTGAATTCTTTTGATTTTGATTGTTCACCTAAGGAATTGTCAATATTCCTTAAGGTTTAGACAACTGGGATTCAAGAAGAATTTAATGGACTGATCTAAGACCCTCTTTCATGCTGTCTATAGCATTAGGAAGGTGTTAGATTAGTAGTTTTGTCTCTGATTTGAAAAGAAAATGTTGACAAGGATTTACCAATGTAGAGTTTAACATCCTAAAGTGATTTCAATGTGATTTTTAAGCCTGATTAGATTTCGAGGTGATTTCTGTTATGAGTTTTGAATCCTAAATCCATCATATTGAAGTGCTGCATTAGCAGCTACATTCCAAGGGTTTCTCAACCCTGAACTCCATGCAAATTATTCCCTGATTTGAACATTTTACATCTCTGATCAGACTTTCTCAAGTCTGATCTGGGATATTGATGAGGGCCTTATTATGAACCCTAACTAGCACAATTTGATCTAAATAAGTGTGCAAAAGCTCCTACAAAACCTAAGGAAAAGCCTAACTCAGAGAATTCTAAATTTAAGAATAAAATAATTCATAAGGGGTAAAACTGCAATTTTACTAATGCAGTACACAAACGGGGTGTCTAAGGGTTTGAATACAGGTTAAATGGGATTAATAAGAAAGAAAGTGGGATGACCTGATCCGAAAAGGGTTATAGCAACTTCTAGGAATTAAATGACATTCTATAACCCTAAAAACAAACCCGCTTTAATTCACGAAGTTCCTGGCAAGATAAAAGTCAAATAAACCCTCTAAAAATCATGAAAAAACATCATCTAGGGTTTAGAACCTTTAATTTGGCCAGTAGAACCTGTCTTGACTTAAATTGAGAACCATACCC
Source organism: Thalassia testudinum (assembly GCA_037157565.1). Lineage (NCBI taxonomy): Eukaryota > Viridiplantae > Streptophyta > Magnoliopsida > Alismatales > Hydrocharitaceae > Thalassia > Thalassia testudinum. Next base: position 75,487,390 of record JAZHRO010000031.1, on the reverse strand, counting down.
AAATTTTGACCTAATTTGAATTTTTGTGCAAATTGATCGGTCAAATGTGGTCAAACCTAAAATCAAACTTCACCATTAGATTCCTTAGGTCCAAATTAGGTTTATACCAAAATTTGGACCTAAGGGAAGGTCATCTTGACCTACTTTACAAATTGGTCCTCTTGAATTACTTTTCGACCCTTATCTTTTTGAACCCTTGCATTTTGTCCCCCATATTGTCTTTCGTTCTTTATAGAACGGCCCCTCTGTCACCCCACGCAAGCGCTCATACCTTCAACAACCTTGCATGGAGGATGGCGCCGCGCAGGGTATGGGGGCCGCTCTCAGGAACGAAAGGGGGGTTCCCTGCGTCGTCCTCTCTCGTAGGGACCCCCTGCCATGGCCTGCCATTGCCCACTCCTCTCGTGCGAATGTGCGAGAGGAATGGGTCTCCATTGTCGGCCAACTCCGGCATGCTCTCCACGATCTCTCCTTGAGAATCTCCTCCCGCCTACTGCAATAAAAGGAACGGCAAGGCTCTCCGATCAGGGTAAGCCTAATTTGGCCGAGGAATTACCCCCAACTTCGTCTCCTCCTCCTACGGTCAAAACGCCCACAGGCTCCAGTGGCCCTTCCTCCTCCTTTCATCGCTCTGCTGCCATACCTGCAGCAGAGTTCACTTCGCCTTGTCCTGCCACGCCAGGCCGCACCAGCTGGCACCTTCCAGACCCCTCTCCTCGTCGCCATTACCCCCCTCTGGGCACCTTCGTCTCCAGCGTCGGCAGACACGCGCCGAGCACCTCCGTCCCCCCTTTCGTCAGTTAAAGTAGGTAAAACTCTTCCCCTTACTCTCTCTGTTATTTCCCCCTTCTTAATTTGCTATTTCAACCCACCGACCACCACTGTCCATCACCACCTTCTCCATCTCCGGCCGCCCTCCAGCGAGGCGTTTTTGCCACTCCACGCCTCCATCTGCCTCACCAGCTACCCCTTAAGCATCGTGACACCTCACTAACACCAAATCCACCCTCCATTCACCACGCCGCACCTCTAGAACACCCCCCGAACGCACCCACTCTCACGCACGCAGTGTGCCCTAGGTGCACGGCCACAGGCACTCTCACGTCTCGCCGACCACTGCTGCACACTCGCCACACCTAGGCGAACCTCCCTGAGCCTTTTAATGTGGCCGCGAGGCCGTTTCAGTGATTTTAGGTCCCAGGTGCTCACCGCCATTGTCGAGCGAGTGAAGCTTGCTTGGGAGCTTCACCCAGGTCTCCTCGTCCCAGGCAGCAGGTCCCAGGTCGCGCGGAATCTGCTTGCGCACGCACTCAGGACTTCAATTGGGGTAGCAGGCCTCTGCTGCTGCCCCAATTGGATGACTCTTCCTCCCGCAGACGCCCGAGATCGGAGGTGGGACTTTAGTCCCACCTCGGAAGTGTGTGGGCGCACGCCCACACATAAATTGAAAAAGTCGCAGAGGCTTTTCGCCTCGAATCACTAGGGTGAGGTCCCTCACCTATCCATCGGGTCTCGTCCGCGACACTGCCCACGCGAATCTGACCCGCGACCCGATTACCCCTACTCCTGAGCACTCCTCGCGAACCACACCCACGTTGGTGCACCTGGTGTTGGTGCTACAGCACCACGATCATTTGTTTTGATGATAACAAAACACGTGTTATTTAACATTTGCAATTTGAGTCCTAGATTTCAGGTCAATTGCAAATGTGGACGTGTTTAGACGGAGTTCGAGCTCGCATCCAGGACGGATTGGAGGAGCTTGACGGAAAACACAGGAGGTTCGCGTGGAGCGAAAGATTGGAGATGGAAGACAAGAAGAATAGGATAAATTCTTTTTTATCCTTTCATGTATCTCTTGTATTTATTTTCTTGCTCTTTATTTTCCTTAGACATTATGTTAAAGAGCCTCAAAGTACCTGAAACGTGGCGGCAACCGGGTTTGAGGGTTTTGTTATAACGTTGTAGTAAAGCCGGTTATTACCAACATTTCAAATATAAATTTTTTTACTCGGAAAATGAAAGAGTTCCCGAGGTCGAACTCAGGGAGCAAGTCGTATTCTAGAGATATACATGTTTCTTTTACAAAAAGAAAGAGAGGGGGAAAGAATTTGTTGTTTTCTCTTTGTTCTGCAGAGGGGGATGCTCTTCTTTCTCTCTTTCTGTTCTGCAGAGGTGATATTCTTCTTCTGCAATGGTGATGCTCTTCTTCTTCTTCCTGTTGTTCCTGCGTTGGTGATGTTCTTCTTTCTTCAGAGCTCCTTGTTCTTCTTCTTCTTTGGTTTTCTGCCTTGACCTCTCTTCTTCTTCTTCTGCAATCGTGGTGACCCTTTCTCTTTTCCCCTTTTTTTTTCTTTATGGCTGCAGAGCTTCTGCCTTCAGCTACTAAGTCTTCCTTTCTTCTTCTTCTGCTTTGGCCGTTGCTCTTCTTTTCTTTCTTTCTTCAGCTTGCCTTCTTTCCTGCTCTGGCTGCTGACCTTCCGTCGTCTGACCCGGTGCTTCGACGACTTAACTGTGCATTTGCTACAGTGCAGCTCCTTCTTCTTCGCCTGCACTTCTTCTTCCGCGGGTCTTCTTCTTCTTCTTTGGCCTGCACACTTCAGAGTTTTTCGTCAAGAGGCAAAACCTACTCTACCCTCCCCCCCCCGCGTCTCTCTTTCTCTCTGAAACCACTCTTGGGAAAGCTCTCCCAGAGCTACCGGGTAATCGGGTTCGGGTCAGGCCCGGGTCCAGGCCCATCGGCGTGCGTGGTGGGCGAGGAGTGCAGGTCAGTCTAAGTCGGGTCGGGTCAGGTCCGCGAGGCGTGAGCGCGGACGAGACCGGGTAACCGGGCGGGTGTAAGGGGACCTCACCTCGTGTACTGAGGCAATGAGGCTAGTGCACGAAATCAATTTAAACAGTGGAACGTGCGTGAGGCTTACCGATGTGGGACTAAACGCAGACCGTTCCTCGCGTGCGCCTGCTGGGAGATCGCGGCCTGGCTTCTGCAGCTGCGGCTTCTATTTGCATAAGTTGCTGGCTGGCTGCCTTCGCAAGACGCCCCGCACTCCGCAGCAGCTGGAGACCTGGAGTCCTCAAGCCTGGAGCGCGGGAGAAGCTGCTTCAATGTGCGTCAATGGCGGTCGAACCTCAAAGCCTGTCGGACACGAATATGGCCTTGCGGCCTAATCAAACCACTGGGGAACCTTCGCCGTGGCACGGCGAAGGTGAGGAGCTGCGCGGCAGGCCGCAAGGAGGTGTCTGGCGGCAGCCCTGGGTCGGACTGCAACCGGAGGAATGGGTTTGTTCGGGGGAGTGTTACGGAGGTGTGGAGTGGCAGTGGAGGGGTGGGGGGTGCTCAGTGTGATGAAGCGGAGGTTCGGTGAGGGTCGGCGAGCCGTGTGGGTTGCTGAGGTGATGGGAGCGGCTCGCCGGAGGGTGGTCGGAGGCGAAGGGGGTGAAGGTGGTCAGGGTCGGTAGAGGGCTTAATTGAATAAATTGAAAGCGGGGAAAGAAAGAGGAGGAGAAGGGGAGTAGCTCTAGCTTACTTGCAGGGACGAAGGGGGAGGAACAGGGCGACAGTCGTATCGACTGTCGCCGGAGAAGACGATGCCCAGTGGGGGGGAGGACGGCGGTGACGACGGGGCAGAGGCAGCTCGCGCCGGTATTGCGCGACGCGGGAAGAGCAGGGGAAGAAGTCTCTGCTGCTGGTATTGCGGCAGAGCGAAGAGGAGGAGGAGGAAGAACCGCCGGAGCTGGTGGGCGTCTGCCGGAGGAAGAAGAGAAGAAAGTTGGGGATTTTCTCCGTCAGATCCAGGCTGCCCTGGTCGGTGGAGCAGCGGGGGGTATTTATAGGGATGAAACAGGGAGGAAGGCGGAGGGAGACGACGTGTCTCCCTCGCCGGAGAATGGTCGGAAACACGAACCCATACCGTCCGTGCGTTCGCACGGCCGGTATGGTGGGCTACAATGACCAGGGGGGTGCCCCTGCGACGGCTGACGACGCAGGGCACCCCCGGTTTACTTGCCAGGTCCCCCACCTCACCCTGCGCGGCGCCATGCTCCGCGCAAGGTCGCCGGAGCATGGTGCTGGCAGGTTTTGCAGGAGGGACCTGATTGCAAAGAACGAAGGAGAGTTAGGGGCCAAAATGCGAGGGTTCAAAAGTTGAGGGCCAAAGAGTAAATATATGAGGACCAAAGTGTAAAGTCGGTCAAGGAGGTTTCTTCTTAGGCTCAAGTTTTTATACATGACTAATTAGGACCTAAGGAATCTGATGGTGAATTTCATTTTCATATTAAACCTTGTTTGACCGGTCAATTTGCGTAAAAACCCAAATTAAGTTATTAATTGGGCATGGTTCTCAATGTAGGTCAAAATGGGTTCTAAAGGCCAAATTGAAGGTTCTAAACCCTAGAGATTATTTTTATATGAATTTTAGAGGGTTTATTCTATTTTTACTTTGCCTCGAACCTTGTGAATTGAAGTGGGTTGTTTTAGGGTTACAGATTATCATTTGGTTTCTTGGAAGTGCTGTAGCCCTTGCTAGATCATCTCATCCCACTTTTATTCTTATTAAGCTGTTTTGACCTGTGTTTGGGCCCTGAATTACCCTGTATGCAGATTATACTGGTAAAATTGCACTTTTACCCCTTATGACTGGTTTTCTTCTCAAACTCAGAATTCTCTGAGTTAAGCCTTTCCTTGAGATATGTAGGAGCTTTTATCCTTTGTATTGGGTCAAAATGAGCTAGTTATGGCTCATGATGAGGTTCTCATCATACCCCCATGCCTAGCTTTTGCTAGTCCCTTAGCAAAAACTTAAGGTTTCAACCCTTGTTCTAGACCATGAAGTTTTTAATGGTTTTAGATAAGTGCCTTTTTTATTTGAGCATAGATTAGGTTAGAATGCTGACCATAGGCCTAAAAGGTACTCTAGTACCAATCAAGATCCAAATCTGTCTAGCCTTAGCCTCAGTCTTTTAGCAAAGGTTTTTAAGGCCCACAAGAACTAACCTAAGGTTTATTGGACTTCGTGGTTAAAGCACCCGTGCTTGAAATGATTTTAGCCCTGGCTCAGTTCGCAGTGCGTTTTGTAAGAGAGAGATAGAAAGTTTTTCTGTTTGGAGAGTTTTCTCTCTCTTTTTCTTTTTAGTTCTAGCCTAGGATTGGCTTTTCAACACGGTCTGTATCAGATTCCTTGCTCCCATCATCAATCCTCAAGGGTTCCTGGCGATCGATGCTTCGAGCTAGCACCGCCCATGGCAACCCCCGGAACCCTGGCTATTGAGATTTCGAGATAATCCCATCCATGGTATTCCGTGGCCGAATCCAGACCCTGGCAATTGACACTTCGAGATAATGCCATCCATGGAATCTGAACCAGCAGAGTGCTTACATGCCCCCAGTAGGATATGTAAATATCCTAAGAGACAAGCACCGAGGAGATGATATTTTGTTACGCATCTTCGAGGGGATTTCCCGCCTCTCTGCGCTGGGAACTCGTCCAAATCAACTTGTGTTGATCGGCCGCTCCTATTCTAGGTATTCTTTTCAGATTTTTGTGACGCTTCTGCGTGATTCTGATTTTTACGCTTACTGAACCAGGCTGTGTGTGAGATTAGGGTGCTTAGGTTACTGAGTCCCGTAAACCAAAAATTAGTTAACGAGGCCGAATACTCCCTAAGCCTTAGACCTAATACTTCAGCTTTTCATTTTCCTCAACCTCTTGAGGAGTGTCCAGATCTTAATGGGTACTAAGAGTCTATTCAAGAATGCCTAAGGTTTGCATTCTTTACTAATCTTATTGTGCACTTTTCAGTTATTTTCTTGAATGAGGTCTAGAACTTAGGTTAATTCCTTAGTTCCTTACTAATGACTATCACCTTTTCTCATAATTTTGTGCTCCTTTTTCATTTTGTTTCTTTTCTCCTTCTCCTTCACAAAATTTTCCTTCTCCTCTTTTCCTCTTATTCTTTTTCGAAAAATTTTTTAATTTTTTATGGTGTTTTTGGCATATGTGAATTTTTTGTTTGAAACCTTTTCTTACAAGTTTTGCACTTTCATACCCCCCCCATGCCTAAGATTTGCAATGTCCTCATTGTAACCTAGGGGTTTGTATTTAATTTAGTTCACACATTAGGACAGATGTTTTGATGAGTGAATGGGTCGGGGTGACTGTTGCGGACGATTTCTAATCCCAGATGCAAGCACCTGAGGTGGAGTCGGCTGTCCTAAAGTGTGAGCTTTAAGTGCAAAAAGGTGTCAGAACAAGTTTCAGGTTTTCAAAGAGAATGACGGGCTGCCTCCCGTTAAGCGCTAAATTTGATGCCTTCAGCCAAGCGGGAAATGCGATGGAGAGGGGATGGTCAAATCAGCGGAGTTTTGTAAGACAAGCACCTTGATTAAGAGCCTGGTTGGTCCAACCAGGTGCTTGTTCAGATCAACAGGCTGATGATGCAGCCCAAACCCAATCAATCTGGTGGGTTGATAGGTGTGGATAAAAAGGTGTGGAGCCCACCATAAATTATGAAGCTCAGATGGATGTGGAAGTGTAAACGCAGGGTTTGGCTGAGCCGAATCAGCCTGGTCAGAGTAGGGACCCGTAGGATAATCAGTGGTTGATGCAGGAACCCTACAGGGGTGATCAGAGAATGATAGAGCATGGTATGTAGTCTGATCAATGTTCGAAACCCGATGTGGAAATGCAATCGGTTCGGTGAGAGGTGAATCTGTATAGAAATTGAGTCCGGTTGCGGGTCGGGGTTTGGGAGAGGTTTTGATTCGTTCTGTGTGTGCGGACGAGGTGGCCATTGTGTACGAGGGCTCTTCTAGAAACAGATGATAGGTGGTTTTCTGTAGAGAGTCCTCTGGGTAACTATCAAATGCCGGAAGAGTGTCTGTAGGATGAAAGAAATCGGATTCGAGAAAAAATTTGGATTCTGGGTTACAATCACTCTTGGCATTTTCTGTTTTTGGTTCCTGAGGATCGAAAAGGAATGATTCTGTGTTATCAGTGATCTCGGGAATCAGGACCTCAGAGTCATGTGAACTGAGGTCATGGATAGGCCTGGCGTGTTCAGGAAGGGGAATCTCTCCGCAATTATAGTCAGATTTGAAATTGTCGGAGAGTTGGCGAAAATAAGATTCATGATCATGAATTCCACCACAACAAAAATCATCAGATGTGGAATCAGCAGCCTGACTGGGTTCTAGCCTATATGTCAATTCTGGGCTCAAAAAGATGTTCTGTTCAAGCTCTAAGCTGGTAGGATAGACCCCATTAAAACCTTGCTCATCCAACTCCTCAGTTTCTGTATCATAAATTGGCATGTTTTCTGAAAAATCGATCAGATTTCCTGAGGATGTTGGAGAGGGATATTCATTAAATAGAGGCCCGGAATCATATTCTGTAAAAATTTGATCTTTCTCATAAAGGGCCTCATAATCTTCCCAATAAGTTTCAGATCTAGGTTCTAGGCTTAGGATGTGGGTAGAATTATTAGAACCTAATTCCGAATAACCTTCGAGGGTCACCTTATCAAAACAAGGGGTGGAATTTATACCCTCCAGAGGTTCAATTCTAATCTTGTTATTGCAGGAGTCTTGGAGTTCTAAGCTTGGTGATTCATGGCCTAGGGTTGGCTCAGCATTGTGTTCTCCTGCAATATCCCAACCTAATTCAACATTGTCTTCTATCTGGGTTGGGATTTTACAACCACTTTATGCCTCAATCCCGAGATCTGGGAAACTGAATTGTTCCTTAATACTGTTCCAAGATGGTTCATCCTCTGTTTCTGGTATATACGGGTATTTCTGGTTGATAATTTGTTCTACTGATTTCATCATTTCTACCCGTTTTATAAGGGCATCTTGGTGTTGTTCCCAAAGTACAGGATTTGTCAAGCATTGAAGGTATTCAGATTGGTGTAATTTTTCCATCTCAATGTATCCTGTCATGAGCATATCTCGGGTTGATCCTTTTGAAATTCCAGTCAATAGAATTTGGGCACAGTTTATGATGAAGGATGTGGTTGTTGGGACATCAACCTGAATATCTCCTATTGGTGTTGAGGTTTTTTCTTCTTTTTCATAGAATTTTATGGCATCCTCGATCATTTTATCTTTCATAGATCTCCGATATTCAGGTTTCTTGAATGGTAGTCTTAGGTGGTTTGGCTGCATATTTGGATTAGGTGGTGGAATCAAGATGTGGAATCAAAGGCTTCGATGTAGACTCATGTTGTGCCAAGATGGAAGAAGGGAGTATCAGAGGAAAGATTAATGTGGTGGTGCTGCATAAACAAGGGAACTGAGGCCTAACCTCAGGGCAAGTGAATTCCTAAAGGAGGATTCAAGGACCTCCTTCCAAGCATATACAGTTGGGAGAGGTAAGTTTAGAAGGTGCTGGACCCAATCAAGACACCCAAAAATGTGTTGGGTGACTATAGAGGTGCGGGGCAGATGGACCCCTTGATCAGAAAGATCGTCCACCTGAGAATTACCTGGGCAGCCAGAGAGGGAGAGTCCCGCGAAGACCCCTACACGGTAGAGCGTCCCCACGGGTTACAGGGTTTCCCCCACCCGACCTCTCTTGTCACTGCGGTTCCAGGTAGACCAGAATGGGGATCTTGACCTCTTAAGTCTACCAATTTTAAGATCAGGGTGCTTAAGGTTTCACTTGAACTTTAGTCTTTTTAAGTGCAAAGAGTGACCTAATTTAAGGTTGGTTAACCCAAAGGGGTCAACTTTACCTCTTGTTTTCTTTGAGAGCTTTTTGGGTCCTTTCTTTTAGGGTTCAAGTGTTTAGAGAGAGCCAATTGTTTAGGATTTTTCTTGTTAATTATTTTCAATCAATGGTTTGGGCACACCTCTTTTGGATTTCCTCAATTCTTGATTAAGGGGTGTGTCTCAACTGAAATCCTATTGTTTAACCTTATGTTGGCTCTACTTGGTCCATTTAACTCTTTGTTGGGAAATTAGGGCTCAAGCAAGAATGTGTTAGCCCTTAAATACCCTTAATAGTGTGTAGGAGTGATGAGTTGAAAACATGCAACTTTTTATGGTTACTAAGTATGGAAGACAGGTTAGCCCTATATTGCTTGTTCTTTTCTTTTCTTCCTCTTTAGAGTGTAGGGGTTAATAGTGAGAGAAAAGATTTACCTGTCTTCGGAGTGGTTGTGTGGTTGCTTGTCTTCTTGAGTTCCTGTAGCTGCACAAAAGAGAGGAGATTATCAGAACTTAAAAGAAACAGGAATGTTTACCTCTGGAATAGCCGTTGCTCCCCGGCAGCGGCGCCAAAAATGAAACGTGGCGGCAACCGGGTTTGAGGGTTTTGTTATAACGTTGTAGTAAAGCCGGTTATTACCAACATTTCAAATATAAATTTTTTTACTCGGAAAATGAAAGAGTTCCCGAGGTCGAACTCAGGGAGCAAGTCGTATTCTAGAGATATACATGTTTCTTTTACAAAAAGAAAGAGAGGGGGAAAGAATTTGTTGTTTTCTCTTTGTTCTGCAGAGGGGGATGCTCTTCTTTCTCTCTTTCTGTTCTGCAGAGGTGATATTCTTCTTCTGCAATGGTGATGCTCTTCTTCTTCTTCCTGTTGTTCCTGCGTTGGTGATGTTCTTCTTTCTTCAGAGCTCCTTGTTCTTCTTCTTCTTTGGTTTTCTGCCTTGACCTCTCTTCTTCTTCTTCTGCAATCGTGGTGACCCTTTCTCTTTTCCCCTTTTTTTTTCTTTATGGCTGCAGAGCTTCTGCCTTCAGCTACTAAGTCTTCCTTTCTTCTTCTTCTGCTTTGGCCGTTGCTCTTCTTTTCTTTCTTTCTTCAGCTTGCCTTCTTTCCTGCTCTGGCTGCTGACCTTCCGTCATCTGACCCGGTGCTTCGACGACTTAACTGTGCATTTGCTACAGTGCAGCTCCTTCTTCGCCTGCACTTCTTCTTCCGCGGGTCTTCTTCTTCTTCTTTGGCCTGCACACTTCAGAGTTTTTCGTCAAGAGGCAAAACCTACTCTACCCTCCCCCCCCCGCGTCTCTCTTTCTCTCTGAAACCACTCTTGGGAAAGCTCTCCCAGAGCTACCGGGTAATCGGGTTCGGGTCAGGCCCGGGTCCAGGCCCACCGGCGTGCGTGGTGGGCGAGGAGTGCAGGTCAGTCTAAGTCGGGTCGGGTCAGGTCCGCGAGGCGTGAGCGCGGACGAGACCGGGTAACCGGGCGGGTGTAAGGGGACCTCACCCCGTGTACTGAGGCAATGAGGCTAGTGCACGAAATCAATTTAAACAGTGGAACGTGCGTGAGGCTTACCGATGTGGGACTAAACGCAGACCGTTCCTCGCGTGCGCCTGCTGGGAGATCGCGGCCTGGCTTCTGCAGCTGCGGCTTCTATTTGCATAAGTTGCTGGCTGGCTGCCTTCGCAAGACGCCCCGCACTCCGCAGCAGCTGGAGACCTGGAGTCCTCAAGCCTGGAGCGCGGGAGAAGCTGCTTCAATGTGCGTCAATGGCGGTCGAACCTCAAAGCCTGTCGGACACGAATATGGCCTTGCGGCCTAATCAAACCACTGGGGAACCTTCGCCGTGGCACGGCGAAGGTGAGGAGCTGCGCGGCAGGCCGCAAGGAGGTGTCTGGCGGCAGCCCTGGGTCGGACTGCAACCGGAGGAATGGGTTTGTTCGGGGGAGTGTTACGGAGGTGTGGAGTGGCAGTGGAGGGGTGGGGGGTGCTCAGTGTGATGAAGCGGAGGTTCGGTGAGGGTCGGCGAGCCGTGTGGGTTGCTGAGGTGATGGGAGCGGCTCGCCGGAGGGTGGTCGGAGGCGAAGGGGGTGAAGGTGGTCAGGGTCGGTAGAGGGCTTAATTGAATAAATTGAAAGCGGGGAAAGAAAGAGGAGGAGAAGGGGAGTAGCTCTAGCTTACTTGCAGGGACGAAGGGGGAGGAACAGGGCGACAGTCGTATCGACTGTCGCCGGAGAAGACGATGCCCAGTGGGGGGGAGGACGGCGGTGACGACGGGGCAGAGGCAGCTCGCGCCGGTATTGCGCGACGCGGGAAGAGCAGGGGAAGAAGTCTCTGCTGCTGGTATTGCGGCAGAGCGAAGAGGAGGAGGAGGAAGAACCGCCGGAGCTGGTGGGCGTCTGCCGGAGGAAGAAGAGAAGAAAGTTGGGGATTTTCTCCGTCAGATCCAGGCTGCCCTGGTCGGTGGAGCAGCGGGGGGTATTTATAGGGATGAAACAGGGAGGAAGGCGGAGGGAGACGACGTGTCTCCCTCGCCGGAGAATGGTCGGAAACACGAACCCATACCGTCCGTGCGTTCGCACGGCCGGTATGGTGGGCTACAATGACCAGGGGGGTGCCCCTGCGACGGCTGACGACGCAGGGCACCCCCGGTTTACTTGCCAGGTCCCCCACCTCACCCTGCGCGGCGCCATGCTCCGCGCAAGGTCGCCGGAGCATGGTGCTGGCAGGTTTTGCAGGAGGGACCTGATTGCAAAGAACGAAGGAGAGTTAGGGGCCAAAATGCGAGGGTTCAAAAGTTGAGGGCCAAAGAGTAAATATATGAGGACCAAAGTGTAAAGTCGGTCAAGGAGGTTTCTTCTTAGGCTCAAGTTTTTATACATGACTAATTAGGACCTAAGGAATCTGATGGTGAATTTCATTTTCATATTAAACCTTGTTTGACCGGTCAATTTGCGTAAAAACCCAAATTAAGTTATTAATTGGGCATGGTTCTCAATGTAGGTCAAAATGGGTTCTAAAGGCCAAATTGAAGGTTCTAAACCCTAGAGATTATTTTTATATGAATTTTAGAGGGTTTATTCTATTTTTACTTTGCCTCGAACCTTGTGAATTGAAGTGGGTTGTTTTAGGGTTACAGATTATCATTTGGTTTCTTGGAAGTGCTGTAGCCCTTGCTAGATCATCTCATCCCACTTTTATTCTTATTAAGCTGTTTTGACCTGTGTTTGGGCCCTGAATTACCCTGTATGCAGATTATACTGGTAAAATTGCACTTTTACCCCTTATGACTGGTTTTCTTCTCAAACTCAGAATTCTCTGAGTTAAGCCTTTCCTTGAGATATGTAGGAGCTTTTATCCTTTGTATTGGGTCAAAATGAGCTAGTTATGGCTCATGATGAGGTTCTCATCAGTACCCTAACAGTAGTCCTAGGAACACCGGCACAACCCTAGGATACTTAGGTTTTCTGTAGAATACTTAGAAAACCAATATAGGGTTCAAACAGCACTTCCAGACGTCTAATTCCCAAATCAGACGTCTGATAAAGAAGTTTAAGACGTCTGACTGTTGTTTCAGACGTCTGATAACTGTTAGGCTGGACATAGTTAGTTCTTTCTGATGAAATCAGACGTCCAGACCTTAGACCAGACGTCTTAGGAGACGTCTGATGACTTTGCCAGACGTCCAGTTAGTGGACCGTTGGCTAGCTTAGAAAACACTCAAGATTATGACCGTTAGAGCCTTATCAGACGTCCATAGGACTTTCCAGACGTCTGATAAATGACCGTTTTGCCTCGGCTGACCCAAAATCTCTTCTCAGAGATTTTCTAGCCGTTGCAACGTTTGGAAATCAATTCCCACAGTAAAAGTAGGTTTCCAGACGTCCAGACATAGTACCAGACGTCCTGTATGTCGTCTGATGGACTTGCACAAAAACCCTGTTTAGATCTGATTCAAGTCAGGGAGAAACCCGCATAGAATCAGACGTCTGACCTTGAAATCAGACGTCTTAAAGTGGCCTTCCAGACGTCTGATGCCAGAGTTAGACGTCTGATAACCCTGTCAAATGCAATCATTGTCCTGATTTCGGCCTGATTCTCTTGGGCTTTGCACCCAACGGCTATGGAAGCTTTTCCAAGCCTTCCAAAGCCTTCCTAAGGCCTCTATAAATAGAGGGGAACCTTTGTAACAAAAAATACAAGAAGAGAAACATAAGAGAGACATATACACACTAAGACACACACCTTGCAATACACTTTCAAACCTTTTGTGTCCAAAGAAAAGACTCTCTTGCTCTCCAAGCTCAAGCTCCATCATCTTGAGAGCATTCAACCGTTGCGCACCCGCTCTCCCGCCGTAGATAACGAGAGCGACGTAGCGCCATCACGTGGCACACGCACCGCGTCATCGTCGACGCACTCCTTGCAAAGGGGAGTTTCCTATTTCCTATAGAAGCTAGGTTTAATTTTGTTGGCTCTATAGGACTGTTGTTTTATTTTATCTTTGTATTTTGGTTGGGTATTCGCTTTGCGAATTCCCGTCTCCTTCGTGGGACAAAATCCTTCTCGTGGAGAGAAGGGGTTGAGGAACGCTACCCTCGTACTTGTAGCGTGGTTGTATTGAGGTTGAATCACCCTCGTTCAAAGTGATTCGGTTAGTGGATTTGATCAACTAGGTTGATCGGAAAATCCTAACTCGAGAGGGTTAGGTGGTGGTTTTCACCCGGTTTGGGTTTCCACCTAAAAATACCCGTGTACATTTTGTGATTGATTTTTGTGAGATTGCTTCATATTTTCATTTCCGCATATTTTTACGTCACCCCTCCTAGAAGGGAACCTTCAATTGGTATCAGAGCAGGTCTCGCATTTTCGGCGTTACAAACCGGTGAGGATCTAAACATGGAGGGAAGCTGTTCCACAAGTAGGATTTCCGAGGGGCAGTCCACAACCCGTCCGCCCTACTTTGACGGGAACAACTACAGCTACTGGAAGCTGAGGATGAAGACGTGGCTCCAAGCCACTGAATTCGAGGTATGGGGATGTTGCGAAACCCCATACGAGATCCCGAAGCAACCCCAAGGAGGCTATTAGATGGTGCAGATTCTAGAGCTCTCACTCAACGCAAAGGCAATGAATGCCCTGTATTGCGCGTTGAGTCCGGAAGAGTTCGAGAAAATCCAAGAGTGCACCACCGCCCACGAGATATGGAGGAGGTTGGAAGGCACTCATGACGATTCCAGCTCGGAGGAAGAAGAAGAAGAAAAGGAAGAAACCGCTTGCTTTGGTTTCATGGCCAGAGGAAGCAATAGCGACAGCGAAAGCGGAAGCGACAGCGACAATGAGGTAAGTTATGATCTTCAAGAAGCTTTTAATGAACTTTTTGAGATTAGTAAATCACTTAGGGTAGAAAATAAAGGCATTAAAAAGAACCTTAGTTTTCTTAGAAATGAAAATGATAGGTTAGAAATAAAACTTAAGGATCTAGAAGCTACTCCTAAAAATGATAACCTATTATTAGAAAATCAAAACCTCATCAATGAAAATAATAAATTGATTGAGGAAAATAATAGTCTAAAGTTAGAAATTTCTGATTTAAAGACTAAGATGGATATTATAGAAAAAGAAATCGCATGTCTTAGGGAAAACTCTAACAAATTTATCAACAAAGTAGATAAGTTTTATAGCCCTAAGGTTGAGAAAGGATCTCCATCAAGGAGACCTTCTAACAAATCCGGATCCAAGCTCACTTGGATACCGAAGAAAGAATTAGAATCTTGTTTTGTAGGATTCAGGGATGACTACAACATAAAGGACTGGACCTACAAGCTCAAGGCTGGTCAACTCAAGTTGGGAGAACTAAGGAGTAGACCAAGGAGGAGAACAAGAAGACCGACGAGACGGCGAACAAACGACGGACCCGCCGCACGTCGACCACCGGATTGGAGACCGGCGCCGATGCCCGAGCCTCCAAGCTACGGATGGGAGCCCCATCCGATGTGGCATCCACCACCACCATTCGGGCCATTTTATTGGCCATGGTAGGTGAGGTAAAACCCTTTACCCTATCTTATTATCATAAGCATTTAGATAGGGGGAGTTAAAAAATGATGAGCTAATTGTCAATTTTTAAGGGGGAGATATAAGGTAGCTAAATTTCCTTTAAAAAGGGGGAGAAAAATAATAGCTATCGCATTGTTACAAAAAGGGGGAGAATATTACCTTTGTTAAAATAAACTCATAGAAGAGCATGTTTTAAGGGGGAGTTATAGGAAATATAAAATCAATTAAACCTTTTTGATAATGTCAAAAAGGGGGAGGATTTTTATGCATTATTTACGGTTTTGTCATCATCAAAAAGGGGGAGATTGTTGGTGCTAGAGCACCACGATCATTTGTTTTGATGATAACAAAACACGTGTTATTTAACATTTGCAATTTGAGTCCTAGATTTCAGGTCAATTGCAAATGTGGACGTGTTTAGACGGAGTTCGAGCTCGCATCCAGGACGGATTGGAGGAGCTTGACGGAAAACACAGGAGGTTCGCGTGGAGCGAAAGATTGGAGATGGAAGACAAGAAGAATAGGATAGATTCTTTTTTATCCTTTCATGTATCTCTTGTATTTATTTTCTTGCTCTTTATTTTCCTTAGACATTATGTTAAAGAGCCTCAAAGTACCCTAACAGTAGTCCTAGGAACACCGGCACAACCCTAGGATACTTAGGTTTTCTGTAGAATACTTAGAAAACCAATATAGGGTTCAAACAGCACTTCCAGACGTCTAATTCCCAAATCAGACGTCTGATAAAGAAGTTTAAGACGTCTGACTGTTGTTTTAGACGTCTGATAACTGTTAGGCTGGACATAGTTAGTTCTTTCTGATGAAATCAGACGTCCAGACCTTAGACCAGACGTCTTAGGAGACGTCTGATGACTTTGCCAGACGTCCAGTTAGTGGACCGTTGGCTGGCTTAGAAAACACTCAAGATTATGACCGTTAGAGCCTTATCAGACGTCCATAGGACTTTCCAGACGTCTGATAAATGACCGTTTTTCCTCGGCTGACCCAAAATCTCTTCTCAGAGATTTTCTAGCCGTTGCAACGTTTGGAAATCAATTCCCACAGTAAAAGTAGGTTTCCAGACGTCCAGACATAGTACCAGACGTCCTGTATGTCGTCTGATGGACTTGCACAAAAACCCTGTTTAGATCTGATTCAAGTCAGGGAGAAACCCGCATAGAATCAGACGTCTGACCTTGAAATCAGACGTCTTAAAGTGGCCTTCCAGACGTCTGATGCCAGAGTTAGACGTCTGATAACCCTGTCAAATGCAATCATTGTCCTGATTTCGGCCTGATTCTCTTGGGCTTTGCACCCAACGGCTATGGAAGCTTTTCCAAGCCTTCCAAAGCCTTCCTAAGGCCTCTATAAATAGAGGGGAACCTTTGTAACAAAAAATACAAGAAGAGAAACATAAGAGAGACATATACACACTAAGACACACACCTTGCAATACACTTTCAAACCTTTTGTGTCCAAAGAAAAGACTCTCTTGCTCTCCAAGCTCAAGCTCCATCATCTTGAGAGCATTCAACTGTTGCGCACCCGCTCTCCCGCCGTAGATAACGAGAGCGACGTAGCGCCATCGCGTGGCACACGCACCGCGTCATCGTCGACGCACTCCTTGCAAAGGGGAGTTTCCTATTTCCTATAGAAGCTAGGTTTAATTTTGTTGGCTCTATAGGACTGTTGTTTTATTTTATCTTTGTATTTTGGTTGGGTATTCGCTTTGCGAATTCCCGTCTCCTTCGTGGGACAAAATCCTTCTCGTGGAGAGAAGGGGTTGAGGAACGCTACCCTCGTACTTGTAGCGTGGTTGTATTGAGGTTGAATCACCCTCGTTCAAAGTGATTCGGTTAGTGGATTTGATCAACTAGGTTGATCGGAAAATCCTAACTCGAGAGGGTTAGGTGGTGGTTTTCACCCGGTTTGGGTTTCCACCTAAAAATACCCGTGTACATTTTGTGATTGATTTTTGTGAGATTGCTTCATATTTTCATTTCCGCATATTTTTACGTCACCCCTCCTAGAAGGGAACCTTCACCTGGACCCGGGCACGCGACCCGACCCGATTACCCGGCTCTGGGAGAGCATACCAAAGAGAGATTCAGAGAGAGAGAGAGAGACGCGGGAAAGGGTAGGGGTAGGTTTTGCGTTGCGTGTGTGCAGGGAACAGGTGAGGAAGAAGAAGAAGAGGAAGAGCGGGCGGCGAGAACTTAGCCGCAGAGCTCCCGCAGCAGAGAAAAAGAAGGTGAAGGAGAAGCCGCAACAAAGAGAAGAGGAAGAAGCTGAAGAAGAAAAGAAGACAACAGACTGAAGAGAAGAAGGAGGCACTGTAGCAACAGCGCCGATAAGGTGTCCGACGCGAAGAATCATACGTCCGAATCAGGAAAGAAAAGAGATAAGAAAAAGAAAAGATGAAGGAAGAAGAAGGAAGGAGCTGTTGAAGAAAGAAGAAGACACAGAAGAAAGAAGAAAGAAGAAGAGGCAGCCGCAACAACGAAAAGAAGAAGAAAGAAGAAGCAGCAGCAGAGAAAAGGAAGAGAAAAGAACTGCCGCAGCAGAGGAAAAGAAGAAAGAAGAAGGGACAGAAGCCGACTAAAGAAGAGAAGGCAGACTGAAGAAGAGAAGAGAGAAGAAGAAGATGCCAAGAAAAAGAGAACTCTTGCCCTCTCTCTCTTATTCCTTTTGTAACAAAATTATGAACCTTTATGTTGCTAGAATGACGTGTGCTCCCTGAGTTTGACCTCGGGAAACTTTTAATTCCTAGTAATAAATTATAAACTGGTGACTGTTTCTTGTAATATACTATAACGACTTAATCATTATAGCACTGCCAAAAGCAAGAAACGCGAGAAACCAGCGCCAGTTTTTGGCGCCGTTGCTGGGGAGCAACGGCCATTCTAGAAGCTATTTATTCACAATTTTTTGATTTACTACTGACTTAAGCTCTTTTCTTTTATTGTGCAAGCACAGGAAATCAAGAAGGAGCAAGCAGCCGCACAACAACCGCGCCAAGAGACAGGTAATTTTCTATCCTCTCGTTTGAACCCTCAAAATTCTAAAAGAGGAAGAAAAAGAAAAAAAGCAATTTAGGAATAACATGTCTTTCATACATAGTAAAACACAAAAGTTGCCTGTTTTCAAATTTCAGCACATTCTATCTGTACATCCACTAAAGGGATTAGGGCTAAAACCTTCTTGCTTGAGCCCTAATTACCTAATCTTGAGGCAACTAACTGAACCAATTAAAGCTAACTTAAGACTCAATGCTAGGATTTTAGAGACACACTTTCTTATCAGGAATTGAGAATTCCTAAAAGAAGTGTGCCTAAGCCATTGCTTGAAAACATCTATCAAGAGAAATCCTAAGCAATTCGGCTCTTAAAACACTTGAACATTAAAAGACAAAACCTAATAAGCTCTCAAAGGAACTAATAGGTGAAGTTGATCCCTTGGGTCAACCAACCTTTAAATTAGGACATTCTTTGCACTCAAAAGGTTAAAGTTCAAGTGAAACCCTAAAGCACCTTGATCCTAATTAAAAGTGGTAGACTTGAGAGGTCAAGGTCCCCATTCTGGTCTACCTGGAATCTCAGTGACAAGAGAGGTCGGGTGGGGGAAACCCTGTAACCCGTGGGGGCGCTCTACCGTGTAGGGGTCTTCGCGGGACTCACCCTCTCTGGCTGCCCAGGTAATGCTCAGGTGGACGACCTTCTAATTAAGTGGTACCATCCGCCTCGAACCTCTGTAGTCACCCAACATTTTGGGTGTCTTGATTGGGTCCAGCACCTGCTAAACTCATATAATCCATCGGTGCATGTTTGGTAGGAGGTCCTTGAAACCTCCTCTAGAAATTCACTCTCCCCGAGGTTGAGCCTCGGTACCCTTGTTTGTGCAATCAACTCTTCACATAGACCTCTCCTCTGATTCTGAACCCAACTCGCCTTCTTCTTCCACAATGGCTCAGCCAGTTGAGGAAGAGAATAATCTTGAGCACCATCTCAAGCGACTCAATGACCTCTTCCAAAAATTCATGAACCCACTACAGCGTCCCATGATGCGAGATCACTATAATCCTGCTGCGGTGGCAATTGAGCCTCGAGTTAGAATCTCGACTGGAGGACCTGATTCTGAACTGAAGCCTAACATGATTCATGCCATACCTAAATTCCATGGGCTTAATTCTGAAGATCCCTTCCATCACATCAAACAGCTAAAGCATTTAGCCCAGACTTTTGGGTCAGATGCGCATAATCGAGATATCTTACTCATGAAGATGTTCTCTTTCTCCCTTATGGACAAGGCAGCCCATCGATATCAGACCTAGACCCGTTCGATCAACACTTGGGAGGAACTTCAGTCCGAGTTCTTGAAAAAGTTCTTCCCCGTTGGTCGGACCAATGCCTTGCGCCATCAGATTGCTCACTTTACGCAACAGACGGGAGAACCTCTTCATGAGGCGTTTTCAGGATCTCATGAGAAAGTACCCCCATCACGGAGTTCCTAAATGGGAACAAGTCCAGTCTTTTTACCAGGGACTCCGTGAGGATATTAGACTGTTCGTCAACGCAACTTGCGGAGGGAATATCATGGGTCAACATGAGGACACCGTGTGGGAGATTCTCGAGAATATGTGCGAGAACTCCATCAATAATGACTCCATGGGACTATTCGACAGGACGAATACCCGTGCATCGACGAACCTTAGGGGAGCACATGAGACGCAGGGCCTGTCCGCATCAGTCAACCTGGAATTAATGGCCAGTCGATTGGACAAGGTCTCTATTATTGAGAAGAAGGTGGATGAGCTGACTCAGCATTTGCAGCGAGCCACCTTTGCGCAGAATTCTTTTGCACAGCCTCCTCCCACACGAGAGACTGTGCAACACATTTTCCACCGACCTTCTCCTAGGGTGGACTCGTATCCACCTCCATCTGACTCTCGGATCGGAAAAACCTCCGATCCTTTCTATTCTAGCTGGGGGAATTCTACTTCCCCATTCTCTGACTTTTTTGAGGCTCCTCAAACCTGCGAGGACCTCAACGCCATCCAGAATGACCCATTTTCCAATACCTACAACCTGGATGGCGAAACCATCCCAACTTCCAGTGGGAGGGGAATTCCCAGAATCTGAGACCACCCTTTCAGCCCCGTCCACAAGCACCTCATCTTTACCAGCCGCCTCAGCCTCAGCCCAACCCCACTTATCCATCCGGGCCAAACCAAGACCAGATGTCCCTCATCCTTCAGACTTTGGCTGACATTCAGAGAATGAATGCGGTTATTCTAAAGCAACACAAGGACGAAATCACAGAGGTTCGAAACCAACTAGCCCAGTTGGCAAATTCTCACCAGCTAGGCACGCTTCCTTCTCAGCCTCTACCTAACCCTAATAGCGTGCCAACCTAGCGGCACATTATGAACCCAAACCTGGGCCAAGCACACATGGTTTATCAGGCCCCTTCTATTCCTTCACCTGACGGGATGGAAGCTTCAACTTCTTATGCGGGTTATCAACAGCAGCAGCCCATTCTACCAACCCCCAACTAGAACCAGGCAGGACTTAACTCTGTAACAACCCGTAGTGGTAAGGCGACACAAGATCCACCTTATCCAGACCACTCCAAGCTTGGTAGTGACCCGAATTCTAGGACAGTTATCCAGGATGTTCTTATCCCCGTCCCAGATCAAAAACCTAGACCTATCCTAGAAGAACCAACCAAGGTTCCATTTCCCGAGGCCTTGACCAAGGGAAAGAAGACAACCAAATCCGTAGCTCCTAAGGAGGACCTGGTCAAGCTCTTTAAGTAGGTCCAAATAAACATCCCCTTGATGGATGCGATCCGCCATGTACCGGCTTACGCACGATTTTTGAAAAACGTGTGTACACCTCAGCGTAATCCTGAGCAGACTCCCACCCAAGGCAAAAGACCCAAGCACTTCCCTGATTTCATGCAAGATCGGTGAAACCCAGTTCGACAGAGCATTGTTAGACTTAGGTGCTTCCATAAACTTGATACCCACATCCTTACTCAACCATCTAGAAGAATCTGAGCTAAAACCGACTGAGGTGACACTGCAATTAGCAGATCGGTCTATCAAGTCACCAAAAGGGACTCTTGAGGATGTTATTGTAAGGGTGCGGGATTTTTACTTCCCTGTGGACTTCATAGTCTTAGTTATGAATGCACCTGAGAACCCAAGAGACACACTAATCAATCTAGGGAGACCTTTTCTGGCCACTGTAAGGGCCAACATAAGTTGTGAGGAGGGCCAAATAGAACTGAAATTTGTGAATCAGACTCTCAAAATTGATATCTTTAAGGCCCAACAAGGGATCAATTGTGGTGTCATTGAACAAATCTGTGATGTTATAGCTCTGGTTGATGAACCACAACTTGAGGGCAACATGATCATTCCTCATCAACCACAAGAGGATCTTGCACCGCAATTAGAGGAGGCAGGCATTGAGATAGACAAACCCATAACTCCTACCCTTGTACCTCACACTCACTCTGAACCACCCGCTGTTGCTGATAACCCCATTCTTGAACTAAAACCCCTTCCCGACCATTTAAAATATGTCTTCTTGGGTTCTAATCAGACATTTCCTGTAATTATAAACTCCAGACTCACACCTGATCAGGAATCCCGTCTGATTGCTGTTCTCTAGCAACATCGCAGAGCCATTGGTTGGACTCTCGATGACTTGACTGGAATAAGTCCCTCTTATTGCACACACCGTATCTATTCTGAAGAGGGCGCACGACCTTCCCGGGAAATGGAGAGATGCTTGAATCCGAATCTGCAGGAGGTCGTGAAAAAGGAGATCATTAAGTAGTTAGATGCTGGGATCATCTACCCGATCTCCGACAGTCGTTGGGTGAGCCCAATCCACGTTGTGCCTAAGAAGGCAGGGCTCACCACCATTACGATTGAAACTGGAGAAGTCATACCTACCCGTATAACTAATTCGTGGAGAGTCTGCATAGATTACCGAAGACTTGATTCCTCCAGGAAGAAGGATCATTTCCCACTACCATTCATTGATCAGATTCTCGAGAAATTAGCGGGAAATAGATTCTTCTGCTTCCTTGACGGGTACTCCAGTTATAACCAAGTGGCTATTCATCCTGAGGACCAAGAGAAAACCACATTCACATGCCCCTTCGGGACATACGCGTTCGAAGGATGCCTTTCGGTCTCTGCAATGCACCTGTGACTTTTCAGCGGTGCATGCTTGCCATATTCTCTGATATGGTAGGTGATTTTCTGGAAGTCTTCATGGATGACTTTTTAGTTTTCGGGACATCATTTGATGATTGCCTCCAGCACTTGGCTCATATACTCAGGCGTTGTATCGATGTAAATCTGGTTCTTTCCTAGGAAAAGAGCCACTTTATGGTGCCTGAGGGGATCGTCTTAGGACATTTAATTTATGAGAAAGGCATTCAAGTGGATCGAGCCAAGGTTGATCAGATTTCTCGACTTCCTATGCCTAGCTCGATCAGGGACATCCGTTCTTTTCTGGGGCACGTCGATTTTTACCGTAGTTTCATTCCTGATTTCTCGAAAATCGCGCGCCCCTTGACTACTCTTCTCTCCAAGGATGCACCCTTTGAAATTTCCAAGGAATGCACTCAGGCTTTGAGAACCTTCGTGACCGAGTTACCCAAGCTCCGATCCTACAGTCCCCTGATTGGTCTCAACCCTTTGAGATCATGTGCGATGCATCTGACTTCGCTGTAGGAGCGGTTTTGGGGCAGAAGATTGACGGGAAACCTGTGGTCATTTACTACGCTAGTAAGACACTTGACGAGGCTCAGTGTAACTACACGGTTACGGAGAAAGAGCTGCTAGCCATAGTATTTGCCTTCGAAAAATTTCGATCCTATCTCCTGGGTTCCCACGTCATCATCTACTCGGATCACACTGCTGTGAGGCATCTCCTTGCTAAGAAGGATGCGAAGCCTCGATTAATCTGATGGATCTTGCTGTTGCAAGAATTCGACCTTGAGATTCGCGACAAGGCGGGAAGACAGAACGCGGTAGCTAACCACTTGTCTCGCCTTCCTTCTGAGATCATCGACCCTTCTGGACCCATCACGGAGCATTTTCCTGATGAGCACCTATTGACTATTGGTACTAGACTTCCATGGTTTGCTGATATAGTAAACTACCTGGCATCTCGTCAGATCCCATCTGATTGGCCAAAGGCCAAGAAAGACAAGCTACGCTCTGATGCCAGGTACTACATCTGGGAAGACCCGTACCTTTTCTGCATAAGTGCTGACCAAATCATCCGGAGATGTGTCCTGGAGGGCGAAGTCAATGGCATTCTCTTATTCTGCCATGATCAGGCATGCGGTGGCCATTTCTCTGGGCACAAAATCACATAAAAAATCCTCCAGTGTGGCTTTAAATGGCCCATTATCTTCAAGGATGCATACAGTCACTGCAAGGCATGCAATCGTTGCCAAACTCTGGGCAACATGAGCCACCGTGACATGATGCCTTTGCAGCCGATTCTTGTTTGCGAGATCTTCGATATTTGGGAGATTGATTTTATGGGTCCCTTTCCTATTTCGGACGGCTTCGAGTACATTTTACTCGCAGTAGACTACATGTCCAAATGGATCGAAGCCATTCCGACCCGAATCTATGATCACAAGATCGTCATCAGATTCATTCATCAGAATATCTTCTCACGGTTCGGAATTCCCCGTGCTATCATCTCTAACGAAGGGACCCATTTCACCAATGCTTAGTTTAGGTCACTAATGACCAAATACGGGGTATCACACCGAATCTCTACTCCTTACCACCCCCAAACCAATGGTCTAGCTGAGCTATTAAATTGGGAGATCAAGAAAATCCTGCAGGTTACTGTTCGACATGACAAGAAGGATTGTTCGTCTCGGCTTCTGGAAGCTTTGTGGGCTTATAGGACCGCCCACAAGACCCAACTAGGCATGTCTCCTTTCAGACTGGTATACGGGAAGGCATGTCACCTTCCCGTCGAATTGGAACACAAAGCCTATTGGGCAGTATGGAGCTGCAACTTAGATCTTTCTAAGGTTGGAACCCACAGAAAGCTTCAGATAAGCGAGATCGATGAATTACGCCTTGATGCGTATGAGAACTCATGAATCTACAAAGAATGGGTTAAAGCCTTCCATGACAAGCACATATCTAAAAAGATCTTCCACCCTAGTCAAAAGGTCTTACTCTTCGATGCCCGACTCAAACTCTTCCCTGGGAAATTGCGATCCAAGTGGGTCGGACCGTATCTTGTCCGACAGATTTTTGGAAATGGAGCCGTCGAAATCAGTCCTCTCAGCCACGATTCCAAATCCTTCGTCGTGAACGGTTAAAGACTCAAACCGTTCATTGATGTAACCTCTACAGATTTGGCTGAGTCATCATTTATCCTCCATTCTCCCTGAGCTCATTGTGCCCAGCTGATGGTGCAAAACTCAGCGCTTAACGGGAGGCAGCCCGTCATTCTGGAAAACCCGAAACTTTTTCAGACACCTTTTTGCACTTTAGGCTCATCCTTTAGGACAGCCGACTCCACCTCGGGTGCTCGCATCTGAGATTAGAAATCGTCCGCAACAGTCACCCCGACCCATCCACTCACCAAAATACCTGTCCTAATGCATGAACCAAGCTAAATAAAAACCCTCCTAATTTACAATGAGGACATTGCAAATCTTAGGCATGGGGCGGTATGAAAGTGCAAAATGAATAAAAACTCATAAGAAAAGGTTTCAACATAAAAATTGTTAAAAAAAAAGAAAGGAGGGAAGAATTCCTGTGGAGGAGGAGAAAAAGAGCTGAATGATAAAAGGAGCACAAAATGAAAAAGAAAAGGGATAGTCATTAGTAATAAATTAAGGAATTAACCTAAGTTCTAGACCACATTCAGGAAAAGAAAAAGGAAAGTGCACAACAAGATTAGTAAGAATGCAAACTTTAGGCATTCTTGGATAGACTCTTAGTACCCATTAAGATATAAATATTCCTCAAAAGGTTGAGGAAATTGAAAAGCTGAAGTATTAGGTCCAAGGCTTAGGGAGTATTCGGCCTCGTTAACTGACTTTTGGTTTACGAGACTCAGTAACCTAAGCACCCAAATTCACACACACAGTCTAGTTCAGTAGGCATAAGTATAAAAATCATGCAGAAGCATTTTAAATGTTCTGAAAAGTCACCTAGATTAGGAGCAGTCGATCAACACAAGTTGATTTGGACGAGTTCCCGGCGCGGAGAGGTGAGAAATTCCCCTCGAAGATGCGTAACAACATATCATCTCCTCGGTGCTTATCTCTTAGGATATTTACATATCCTACTGGGGGCATGTAAGCACTCTGCTGGTTCAGATTCCATGGATGGCATTATCACGAAATGTCAATCGCCAGGGTGTGAATTCGGCCACAAAACACCATGGACGGGGTTATCTCGAAATCTCGAAAGCCATGGTTCTGGGGGTTATCATGGGCGGTGCTATTTCGAAGCATCGACTACTAGGAACCCTTGAGGATTGATGATGTGGACAAGAAATCCGATACAGATCGTGTTGAGAAGCCAATCCTAACCAAGAATTAAAAAGAAAAGAGAGAGAAAACTCTCCAAACATATAAATCTTCTATCTCTCTCTTACAAAACGCACTGCAAACTGAACCAAGGCTAAAATTACATCAAGCACAGGTGCTTTAACCACGAAGTCCAATAAACCTTAGGTTAGTTCCTGTAGGCCTTAAAAACCTTTGCTAAAGACTGAGGCTAAAGCTAGACAGATCTGGATCTTGGTTGGTACTAGAGTACCTTTTAGGCCTATGATTGGCATTCTGACCTAATCAAGGATACATGAGAAAAAGCACTTATCTAAACTTGATAAGAAATTCATAGTCTAGAACAAGGCTTAAAACCTTAAAATTTTGCTAAAGGACTAGCAAAAGCTAGGCATGGGGGTATGATGAGAGCCTCATCATGAATCCTAACTAGCACAATTTGATCTAAATAAGTGTGCAAAAGCTCCTACAAAACCTAAGGAAAAGCCTAACTCAGAGAATTCTAAATTTAAGAATAAAATAATTCATAAGGGGTAAAACTGTAATTTTACCAATGCAGTACACAAACGAGGTGTCTAAGGGTCTAAATACAGGTTAAATGGGCTTAATAAGAAAGAAAGTGGGATGACCTGATCCGAAAAGGGTTATAGCAACTTCTAGGAATTAAATGACATTCTGTAACCCTAAAAACAAATCCGCTTTAATTCATGAAGTTCCTGGCAATATAAAAGTCAAATAAATCCTCTAAAAATCATGGAAAAGCATCCTCTAGGGTTTAGAACCTTTAATTTGGCCAGTAGAACCTGTCTTGACCTAAATTGAGAACCATACCCAATTTTTTACCTAATTTGGGTTTTTCTGCAAATTGATCGATCAAATGTGGTCAAACTTAAAATCAAACTTCACCATTAGATTCCTTAGGTCCAAATTAGGTTTATACCAAAATTTGGACCTAAGGGAATGCCATCTTGACCTACTTTATAAATTGGTCATCTTGAATTACTTTTCGACCCTTATCTTTTTGAACCCTTGCATTTTGCCCCCATATTCTTTTTCGTTCTTTACAGAACGGCCCCTCTGCCACCCCACGCAGGCGCCCATACCTCCGGCGACCTTGCGCGGAGGATGGCACCGCACAGGGTATGAGGGCCGCTCTCAGGAACAAAAGGGGGGTTCCCTACATCGTCCTCTCTCGCAGGGACCCCCTGCCATGGCCTGCCATTTCCCACTCCTCTCGTGCGAATGTGCGAGAGGAATGGGTCTCCATCGTCGGCCAACTCCGGCATGCTCTCCACGATCTCTCCTCGAGAATCTCCTCCCGCCTACTGCAATAAAAGGAACGGCAGGGCTCTCCGATCAGGGTAAGCCTAATTTGGCCGAGGAATTCCCCCCAACTTCGTCTCCTCCTCCTACGGTCAAAATGCCCACAGGCTCCAGTGGCCCTTCCTCCTCCTTTCGTCGCTCTGCTGCCATACCTGCAGCAGAGTTCACTTCGCCTCGTCCTCCCACGCCAGGCCGCACCAGCTGGCACCTTCCAGACCCCTCTCCTCGTCGCCGTTACCCCCCTCTGGGCACCTTCGTCTCCGGCGTCGGCAGACATGCGCCGAGCGCCTCCGTCCCCCCTTTCATTAGTTAAAGTAGGTAAAACTCTTCCCCTTACTCTCTCTATTATTTCCCCCTTCTTAATTTGCTATTTCAACCCACCGACCACTGTCCATCACCACCTTCTCCACCTCCGACCGCCCTTCGGCGAGGTGTTTTCGCCACTCCACGCCTCCATCCGCCTCGCCAGCTACCCCTTAAGCATCGCGACACCTCGCTGACACCAAATCCACCCTCCATTCACCACGTCGCACCTCCAGAATACCCCCCGAACACACCTACTCTCATGCGCGTCGAGCTCTGATTCTGGAAATTTTTCCAGAATCAGACGTCTGGGCTTCCAACCAGACGACGGTGAAGATGTCTGGAGGACTGTCCAGACGTCTGGCAAGTAAGTTATTTTCGTCCTTCGTCCTTTTCTGCGACCCGTTGTACTGAGAACGATGAGTGGTACGTGCAGGCTCCGAGATTCGCATCCAACGCGAATCAGACGTCTAGCCGCAGTACCAGACGACTGGAAGGACTTCCAGACATCCGGGGCGACCATCGGACGTCTGGGAACTAGGCCAGACGCCCCCACAGGCTTCTGGACGTCTGAGAGACTACGCAGAACAAAGGTACCATCTGACCCACTTTTTAAGACGTTTGGAAGAGGTTCTAGACGTCTGATTTTGGTCTGTTTCGTCGTTTTCGACCCGTTTAGGGCCCGTTCGGAGTCTGTTTTCCGTGTTTCAAGTTGCATTCTTTTTGGAATAAAATCCTCTACCCGTCTGCAGTAATTATGGACTGTTTTGAGAAACTCTTTGTGTTTGATCCTTGTGTTAGGACCCCGTTCCATTGCAGTCTCGGGGGTTGCAGAGGCGCGCGGGATTTCCGACCACTCCCCCAGTACTCTCGTTGTAGCTGGTAGAGTGGCTTTAAAGTTATTAACATAATTTGTTACAATTATGGAACGATTAATAGAACCTAGGGCATTGCATGAATCATAGGAATGAGAAACCAGATTGAATGATAGATCCTAGGGTATTGCATGAATCCTAGGGTTGGAAAACTAGATTGAATGATAGATCCTAGGGTACGACATGAATCCTAGGACTGGAAACTAGTGATATGATTATAAATATTGCAGTCTTGGAAAACATGGAAAAGAAATAATAGCTGCCTGTAAATTGGTTTAACGGCTGCCTGTTATGAATAAATGAACATGATTGAGAATATGGGTTGTATGAACATGAAACTGAAAGGGGTGAAACCGGAATGTGCTGAGTTAAAAGAGCTGGAACCCTATGGGGAATTAGGAGTAAAACTCCTGGAAAGTGAATGGAATAGAATTGGGGAAGTGAGCTGGCCCTTGAGTATGGAGTACCAAGGAGAGCGACTGTCCCGCTGTTTAGTGCAGAGCGGAGCTAGCCGCCCCAGGGACCCGGGGTTAGGTCTAGCCACTTTGTACCGACTTGCTGGCCCTCGTGTACGCAGTACCGAGGAGAGCTACTAGTGTAGGGAGAGCACTAACTACCCCACGGGCCCCGGGGTTCTGCTAGCCTCCTACATCGACTTGTTAGGCCCACTGGGCAACCGGGGTAGTCAGGCGAGGGTGCGCGGACTGTGGAGGGGCAAGGCCCCTGTTTGGTTACTGTGGAGGGGTTGGACCCCTGTTACTGAGAGGGCTCTACCCTATACTGGCTCCGTGCTGTGCTTTGGGCGCACCCGTTAACGGAAACAACTGACCGCGTGCCAGTGTGGGTTAGCTACCCATGCGTTTACCACGCGTGCCGTAGTCACCGTTACGTCTATCAGTGACCTTGGGGTGGTTGACTGAGAGTAGGATCACCACGAGGGACTCTCCCGGCCAGGAGAGCACCACGTGTTACTTCTACTGTTCGGAAAAGACTGCAATCAAGATCGTTCCCATGAGGAACATTCGAGATTAAGTGAAGGATCTGAGAAATAGATAGATGGTGAAACATTAGAAAGACGTAAATAAAGGAAAAAAGAAAATAAAACAACTACTGTACACTTTACTGCTCCTTTAGTTTAGCTGCCACTCTACTCAGCGTTTCGCTGACGTGTTACACTCGTTACTTTTCAGGACCAGGTGTTGAGCAGCCAGGGTCAGCAGCTGCAGAGGATGCTGGGCCGAGTAGGGTCCAGTAGAGTTACCACTGTTCTTTTGTGCCCTTTTTGTTCCACTGTAGTGAGTAGTTCTTGTTACTCTCTGTACTTTTCTTTATTTGTAGTTCATGTTATGTTAAATGTTGTTCTACTGTTGTGGTGGTACATGCTGTAGTAGTTCTTTTTCTTACTACTGTATTTTGTTACTGCTAGTTATATTTCATGTTGAATGTGGTTTATTTTACTGCTCTTTTGGTTACTTCCTCGTTAGACGACTAGGTCTTGGGATTAGTCGAGTCGGTCCGGTTCTCATGTCTCGTAGGGACTCGGGAATCGGGTCGTTACAGCATGCGACCCGACCCGATTACCCGGCTCTGGGAGAGCATACCAAAGAGAGATTCAGAGAGAGAGAGACGCGGGAAAGGGTAGGGGTAGGTTTTGCGTTGCGTGTGTGCAAGGAACAGGTGAGGAAGAAGAAGAAGAGGAAGAGCGGGCGGCGAGGACTTAGCCACAGAGCTCCTGCAGCAGAGAAAAAGAAGGTGAAGGAGAAGTCACAGCAAAGAGAAGAAGAGGAAGAAGCTAAAGAAGAAAAGAAGACAACAGACTGAAGAGAAGGAGGCACTGTAGCAACAGCGCTGATAAGGTGTCCGACGCGAAGAATCAGACGTCCGAATCAGGAAAGAAAAGAGATAAGAAAAAGAAAAGACGAATGAAGAAGGAAGGAGCTGCTAAAGAAAGAAGAAAACGCAGAAGAAAGAAGAAAGAAGAAGAGGCAACCGCAACAACAAAAAGAAGAAAGAAGAAGTAGCAGCAGAGAAAAGGAAGAGAAAAGAACAGCCGCAACAGATGAAAAGAAGAAAGAAGGCACAGAAGCCGACTAAAGAAGAGAAGGCAAACTGAAGAAGAGAAGAGAGAAGAAGAAGAAGCCAAGAAAAAGAGAACTCTTACCCTCTCTCTCTCTCTCTTATTCTTTTTGTAACAAAATTGTGAACCTTTATGTTGTTAGAATGACGTGTGCTCCCTAAGTTCGACCTTGGGAAACTTTTAATTCCGAGTAATAAATTATAAACTGATGACTGTTTCTTGTAATATACTATAACGACTTAATCATTATAACATCGCCAAAAGCAAGAAACGCGAGAAACCAGCGCCAGATATGTATGTATAGAATTAGGGACTAATATGCTAGATTGGAAATCCAGACCCTGCAGTAGCTCTTGGATGTTTTCTTAAGACGTTTGGAGCTGTTGCAGTAGTTCAACTAGCTGCTGTTTAGTGGCTACTACTGTTGTTAGCAGCATTGTTGCTGTTGTGCTTGATTGCTGTTGCTAATCTGCTGGTTTCCAGCAGCAGCATTGTTGCTGTTTGAGACTGTTGTTGCAGCTGTTGCTTCTGCTTATGGTCTGAAGACTCTTGGGACAGTAGGCTTAGGTTTATTATTTAAAATAGCTGACATGTTGTTAATGTTGTGTTTTATGTATAAAAGTTTTCATGTACTTTTATTTGATTTAAATTCAATTTAGAATGGATTGTTGCATGCTCAAATTTTTCTTTGTTAGCTAACTTTGTAGCATAACTGTCCAATTTGGAAAACTAATCACATGTGAAGTGGAAATTGTGTTTATCTACCCATACATCTTTCATATGTTGTGTTGAATGATGTTGAATGCTTAACCCTTATGTTCGGCACATAGAGCTGACTTTTAGGCCTTAGGATTCACTTGTTAAAACCCTTTAGGCCTAAGTTGTGCCAACTTTGTAATTAAATAAAATGATATACAAAATAATAAAAAATAAAAACCCATCTTAGTGAAGATTAGGTAAATTTTTACATATATGTCAAGTTTCAAGGTATTCTGAACCCTTGACTTAATATAATATACCAGCCGACGGTTCAGTATACCTTAAAACTCAATAAAAACCTCCAAACTAATAAATGACAAAAACACAATCTATTCTTCTCATATCTTTCTTTATTTCTCATCCCTTATCTCTACAAAATATATAAAACCCATAAAAAGTGAAAAAACTCTAAAAATACCTAAAATCACCTTGTATACTATGTTTATATATGTAAATGTAAGCTTTATACTAAGTTATAAATGTATATATTGTACAATGGAGATATAATCTATATATATAACTTATGTATGTGTTATATAATGTAACTTTAGTATTTAAGATAACTTATTATGTATATAACTTATCTGTACAATTATTTATTAATTATTCTAACTTATATATACTATACTCTAAGTAAATTAGTAAAGCCCTATAAATAAACAAATTTATGAATGATATTATGCAAACGTATTTATATGTATATTATGTACATAATAAATTTTATACCATAATTTACTTATATATATATAATAAATAAATAATTTATTAAGTTACTAGCTAAGCTATTAGATTAAATTAAAATAAATTAGTAATTTAAGTTATAACTGAATTAACTTATACTGTATATTTATATAATAATATTTTAAGTAAATTAAACTAATTTAACTATATTGATAATGTATTACATGATTTTTACCTAATTTATACGAATAACACCCTGATATCACCTATTTAAATGTAAATAAACCAAAATAAATAATGTAAAATATAATAAAAATTTGTAATAAATACTTTAATATATATATTAACTCTGTACAGGGTCAATTAGATGACTGAATAACTAATTTATACGTTAATTCAGAAATAAATCTTGAAATCAGGATGTATTATTTATGAACTTTAGCTAATTTATTTATATAGTAAATATAATTATTTTTGTAAATAAATCATATAATTATATAGACCTATATAAGGGCTTTCCAACTATATATTTTAATTTAAAATTGTATTGAAATTGGGCCCTCAAAGCGACGGCCAAATATTGCAAATCAGACTTCTACGCTGGAAGCACAAGTGCCTGAAGGGGTACTGGATAGCGCCACATCTATTACTGACAAGCGCCTGAAGGTGCTTATATTGATTTTCTTCCTCTCCCACTTCAGTTGTTAGGCACTGGGTGCCATTATAACCCTATCGCCCCTCCTCTGATATGAGTATGGCATATGGCATTGATGTGTGAACGGTGTACGGTGTGTGACTGGGAGCCATGCACTGTGTGAGAGCTTGATTAAATCTATTACTGAGCATAAAACACGATTAAGAGGCCTAATTAATGAATTAGGATGGCTCTTAGTAGAGATCTGGTCCCACCCGAGAGGGTGTTATGTATCTCTCGAAAAGGCCACCCGCCAACTAATATACATAATTTTTAAACTAAGGAAGGCCTAATAAGAGGATTAATGAAGAAGAGAGAGTAGCTAAGTTAAGAAGAGAAGAAAGTAAAAGAAACTAAGTGTTAGAAGAAGAGAGAACAGATAAGAAGCGAGAAAGAGTTAAATCTGAAAGAAGAAAAACATGATAAAGAAAAAGAGAAAGAAGAGTTAAGTGTATATGTATATATACATATCTAAGTATACTGTAAATAATAAGTATCTGTATATTAAATATACATAGTATATGTAATGTTTGAGCTATATTTGTATATAAATAACATAATAGCTTTAATGACAGAATTATCTGTCACTGTAGATAGAATAGGTGTCACTATAGATCCCAATTTTTACCTTAGATTTTGTACATAGTTTTTTTAAGGTTTAGCAACAATTATATCTGTCGCTGTACATATTATATATGTTACTGTATATGTTAATGTACTAAGTTAAGTTAGTATAATATATATTATTACTTATTATCGTATATATATGTAAGTATTGGTATTATAAGTTATAAATAGATAATATATAGTATATATGTATAGTGTTTGATGCTTGTTTGTATATTTGTGTTTGCATGTTTGCAAGCATTTCAATACATAAATTAGTTAATTCTTTTATTCATTAATTCATTCATTTATTATTATACATAAAATTGATCTTTTTGGAATTAAAGAATAATGTTGGACTTAGAGAGTGATGTATATCAATAATTGTCTCCCAGTAAACAAGTAAAAAATATGTAATTAAATAAAATTGACATGATAACGGTTTTTATTTGTGACATATACTACAACAACGACGATTTTTATACAAACTGTGGTCGATCGCACCACCGGCTGGCCACCTTCGGCCGTCTCCATCGACGCCACGACCTCCATCGGATTGGCTTCGTCATTGTCGGCCTCCCTTGCATGTCAACAGCCCACCGACGCTCCTTCTCGTGCACAAGCAAGAGAGAGCAAATGCTCTATTTTGAGTGGTATTAAAATTTACCAAACATGCCATTGTGAACCACTATTTAGTTATTTTTTCTGATTAATATATTGTGGTGAAATTGTGACCTGACACTTGTTCTTTCTTGTATTTGTTCATCTATTGTTCTTCATCTCATTTTGCATGGAAATTGGATTCAGCGGTTTAGTATGCATACAATTCAAAATTACATGACATGCCACTACACATGCATCATCTACATATTTTTGGGATCTTGATTTCTACATGGAATTTACATAAATAGCCCTTAACTTCTCATGAAATTGAAAGTTACATTTAGAGCAGCATATTCATTGAATTGATTTTGCGAATGTTTCTACGAACATGATGGCTATATACCCGTGAATTTATTATAATCGTTCCTCCTTGTCGATACAATCTAACTCTTCGTGGTTAGTTTTATCAAAATATTTTTGTTCAGGATTTTCCACCACGATTTATACACTGTGACGATATAATTTTCTGACATATCATTTTTCTACAAGTGAAATCCCCCGTTCACTAGCAAGTTGATTTCAACAAAAGTTAATATTTTTTGTTTATAAAAATCCCCAAAACATATATTTTATTTATGCTTATTAAGTTTAGTTAGAGTCCAAACTTAATCCAAAAATTTGCTATATACAAAAATTAAAAATATTTTACATTTAGGCCCTGATATTGTTGCAAACTAATTCCTATAGTTTCTTTCCAAATTTATTTTGCATAGTATCGTTATCAAATTTGCGTAAAATTTGGTAGAAATCTTAATTTTGTCATAGCATCATTTCAGTAATTTTTTCATGTTTGAAAAATTAGTTATTTGCAAACTTCATCTAGGTCTAGTTTATACACTTTAGTCCTTGATTTGACTCATCTCTATCTTTTTCCTTATTAAAAATACCAAAACAAATCAGAAAAACCTAAAATACCAAAAATACGGTAAGTATGTTCAATTAGGAATCAATTAGACCATGTGCCTCCTTGATACGACTCGATTTTTCTTTCCTTACTTGAGTTCTTTTGTGAGTTCAATTTATAAATTTAAAATGGTAGCAGATTTCCACACTACGCTGACACGTTATCACATTGCAGATTTTGACGATCAATGGGTGATTGCCAAACCCCATCCTTAGGTGATTCCCCAAAAAGATATCATGAATGCCCCCAATTGGTTATAATCGAGAGAGTTAGGCTGTACTCTACCTATATGACTCATCAGCCACCCTGTCCCAAGGTACTAATTCCAACCTTTCGTCAACTAACTCATGCTAATCCCATGTTTAGTCTTGGTATCCCTCTTCTTAGGGAGAAATTTGATCATTTGATCTCACACGTACATTGGATGATTCCCTGTGGAGACATCATCTAGTGCCGTTATTGGATTTCCCTTCTAGTTACTCTCTCTTGAGCCCCTATGTGATTATCCTACAAATCCCACATGATTTGAGTTCACAACCAACCACTTCCTATAGTATCAGACGTCTGGTATCCTTATTAGACATCTAGTATCACCTTATTAGACATCTGACATCAAAATTAGACGTCTCCTGGTGGTGTGCCAAAATAGGTCATCCTAACCCTTACATATCAAATGTCTATCCACTAAATCAGATGTATGAGATGTCACTTCAAACATCTAGGACCTCTGGTTAGACATACTATATTCATCAAGTACGTCAACCTACCACTCATTTTGGTCGACGCCTAAAATCGCTCTCCAGGGGTTCCAACACTCACGTTATTAGACGTCTAGAATTGACCCCGAACATCTAATAGTCTACCACCCCAACTCTAGGGGTGTGCACGCTACAGGGTTCATATGATCTCGTATCAAATGTCCCATGCTCTTATATCAGACGTCTAGTTATAACATCAAATGTCTAATTAAGAAATCAAGTGCTGCCTGGAACACGTTAGTGCACTCTATACTCTATGACTCTCAACTCCAATCAATATCCACCCACTGTGAGTATATAAGAAGGAAATATAACATGATCCAATTTTTCCTGCACCTTGCTACCTACCTAGGCTTCACAGCAAACACCTAAAATCCACAATCTAACCTCACTTGAAGTGAGGATAGGAACATGCATGCGGATCTCCAAGCAGGCATTCACAATCGTTTGATCTCAACAAAATCTCTCGATTTGTTGGTCATATTCACTTTCAAATTTTGATCATGAGATTTTATTCATCTTATTTTCAACTGCTCCTACCTTTTCTCTATCTTTAATATCCATGGCCAACCATATATATATCTATACATATATATTTTTTGACCGCATTGTAAGAGTGTCCTCACAAGGCTTTATTCTCTTCATTCATGTCCTTCACGGCATCCTAAAATGCTAAACAAGTAGACAACATTAAATTATTTAAAAGATATAACATAAATGACATGCAATTAACTAAAAATGCATAAATCAATGATAAAATTATCGAATGCACTATGATAGAGTATATGATCCTATTTACGAATTAACATAACCTAGGCATCAAATATGCATAAAATGATGAATATATTAAGGATTGTTCCAGTTACCAACATAAGGGCATGATCTTTGGTGTGATCAAATGTTCATCATCGCCTATCAATCTATCTTTTTCAGTGGTGACAATAATTTATAACAACTTGGCTCTAAATCCGAGTTTAATTGAGAAAAGATGGCCTTGACAACTTGTTGAACATGGACTCAAAGGACTCATTACAATCACCTAAAATACTTAAGTCTAAGTTATCAAGTAGTAATTCTCAAGTGATAATCTTGACCAAAGTGCTTATGCCCCATTACTACTCGATGACTTAAATTTAAGCATTTTGGATGGTTGCATCAGGTTCATCGCATCCTTGATCAATGACAGTTTTTCTTAGTTAGATTCAGGTTTAGGTATAGATTGTTACATTATCATACACAAATTAACCCTAAAAAAGGCATTCCCCATGGGAAGTATATTACAGGTCCACTAAGTTCCCATGGAAGGTGACTAGATCATCGATAGATGTTCTTGCAACCTTTGGCAATCACTCTCTTGTATCCTCAAACAATTGCTTTCTTGCTCTTTCCACACCTAATCCTTGTCTAAATCATTATTCATGCTGAAATACATTTGATTGCTGGCCTCTTAAACCAATCAAACCTAGAAGATCTACTAGGTCTAGTTTATTTGGGAGGTTAACCTCTGTTTACTTTACCATTTAACCTCCCTTTACTTAACATCGATTTTACCTTTTTAACACTAATTTGACTAACACCAGTTGTCATTGGTGTTAGCTAAACCCGTGTTAAAGTTTCACGTAACCTTCTCTCTTTAACATCGGTCACCCTTCTCTCTTTAACATAACTACCAAGTAAACGTCACAAGGGTTAACACCATAACATAACATTGACTCAAGTAAATACAAATTGGTAGTAATGTCACTCTGCAAGTAAACACAATTGAATATTAACGTCAATATTATATTTCTTAAGACTACTTTTCTAATCTTCAAGTAAACTATCCCCTATGGACTAAATGTAATAAAAATATTTATACTTAACCAGCTAGAACTTTCCAAATGATCCTTTTGCTTGTGCACGAGTCTCAATCATGTGCACACCTACATCGAGAGAAAAATGCATCGTTGCAAGGAACACAAGGTATCTAATAACTTCGGGTTTGTTCTTTCATTTGTTAGAGCATGATTTACATTATTTTGTGGGGGTCCTTCAACACCATTTCTCATAGGAGGAGAGAGCCTTCACCTCCATTAGCTGCGGTTCTTGCACCATCTCAAATTATTGCCCTCCTCATCTCATCTATTATTGCCTCTTCTTACTCTTCTCAACTCTCCTACAGACGAGGGGCACATCAAACACTATGGTTAAGATTGGTCAAATGTTGTCCAATCTAATGTTGATCTACCCTTCTATGGCGAGTGTCGCCCCCTTTTTGCCCCTCCTTAGAATGGTTACCTCCCTTGTGGCTTTGATTTGGCTCACATAGGCTTGTTCCACTATTATATATTTGTCGTTGCGTTGAGAGTCGTCATCAAAGTATTGAGACTTGGCATGGGGATAGGGTTCTAGTGGTTCTTGTAAATTAAGAGTGGTGACATATCTGAGCTCCACAGCTACAACCGTGGTCTTCAGCAAAAGCCTTCAATTAAGGCCATGCAATTTCGGGCTTAAACATGGTAGCAAGCCTCTAGCTTTGATCGTCGGCTTTCTCTTGATTTACAGATTGTATATCTCTTCTCTCAGTGGTATATACCGCCATTTTTGCATGGAGTACGTAGATATTGAACAGTGGTTGTTAGTTAGTTGGACTGGGTTTTTTGTTTGGGCCCTTGTAGGCCTAATTCCAATTGGCCCTTTTAACGTTGTTGTGTCCTTTTCGATCCCTAGTGTTGAGCGGTTGTTGGACTATAATTATTTCTTTCCCATGAAATGTAATGATATTTCAAAGGAATTTTCACGGTTATATCCTAACAATTACATCTATATCTCTACATACTTCATTATTATATTCATATCTATAGAAATTTGTATCCCATGATAATTTTCCCATTAAAATTTTTTTATGACCGTTAAACCTAACCACGTAAAATTTGAAAAGTACATTACAACTTTTCTCAACGTTTTAAAATTACATCATTTCTTTTTCATTTTTTTCTCTTCCTTCTTCTTCCTCCTCTTCTCCAAGAGGTCACAAGAGCAGTGGCAATGTCGAGATTCTCGTAAGAGGTTGCTCTCCTCCTTCCTCATCCCCGACTATCGCCCTCATCCTCCCTTCTCCTTAACCACTACCCCTCCTCGATCCTCCCTCCTCCTTAGCGATTGCAGCCCACCTCCTCCCCGGTCATTGCCCCTCTTCCTTTTTTTCTGAGCCACCATCGCCCCACTTCCTCCCTAACCATCACCCTCTCCTTCCTCCCTGCTTCTAGGAAAAAAAAAAAATCTTTTAGGAGATTTAGATGTGTACTTAGTAAAATTTTGGAGGATATGGATGTAAGGAACTTATTTTTTTGTTGACCATGGTGGGAAGCACAGATTAACCTTGGTTCCTGTCATTTATTGTTATATGCAATGGCAGCGGCATATCGTATAACAATGTAAGGTTGTAGGTATATGTATGGGTAATGACGAAATATTTAAGGGTATGGATGTAATTAAATACACTTTTAGAGGCATAGGTGCAAGAATCTCTATCTCAAAAAGAGAAAAAAAAAAGAAAAAAAAAAATCCCAAGCACTACTCTCCTTTTACTGTAACACGGCCACTTCAGATGCCTTTGCAGTACTGCAATAGTTCATCGATCCGTTCGTCACAAGATGATCCCATAACTTAGAAAATTGTGTTCCTTATGTTTAATTGTTGGATTTGGATCGGAGCATCCAGATCGAGCTGGATCCGCAGGCCCAGATGGATCCTTTACTCAAGCAAGCCCGTGTATGATCTCGTACTTTCGAAAAGGAAAAGGAGGCATTTGCGTCAGCGTAAGGTTGAACATAAACATGCAGAATAATCAACACAGCCTTCCTACCGAAGGGCTCTCTGGTCACGCTCGCTTCTTGACCATATGACATGTACGTTGATCTGCGGGAACCAAAGCATCTGCTGCATCTTTGTGCAGTCTCCGTGCACGATGCAGCCCCAATTCACAGGGCAGTAGTACTGCATGGAAAGGGACCAAATACAAAAATTAATGCCATTTGCTTGTCTATTTTAATATGCAAGCTATTTGTAAAGGAAAGGGAGCGCCCGTTTCAGGGATCCCGATGCCGTCACCTTCAAGTTCTGCCCTTTAACTTTGAAAGCATGTGATGTAGATGTACTCGGATTCCCATATATATCTCGATCCAAAAAGATGTTGGCGAAGCATGCAAAGGACACAAGGGAGCAGCTGGACGGTATGGTGGACATGGGAGCATGATTTTGTTGAAACATGCTAAATGGATTCTCTTCGTTTTTGGTGCTTCCAAATCGGGGGAAATTAATGCTTCTTATCATCACCATCGTTCGCTGATTCTCGTGTAATATCGGATTATAAAAATTCCTTTACGCAGTCAATAATACCACCGCCGAGAACGAACGGGAACACACACACACATATATCAAGTAGATAAATGGTAAATGAGATGAGCTAAACGCCAGGCCGATAATTAGGCGTCCTTATTTCTTCGTCACCAAAGATTTAAATTGTTGGGTTGATCATGCATGTGTACACCCCTCCACTGGGGATACGATGGCTCTTATCTTCCTCGTTGAGATATCTTTTATGAAATAGTTAAAAAAATAGGATGTAGAAAAATTTATAGGTATTATTTTCATATTTTATATTGTATTAAAAATGTGAATCTATTTGATAATTGATATTTAATATAAAAATGTAAGATTTGTTATGTAGTGATTATCATTATATTTAAAAAAATTATCACATCGTTTTAACCTAAAATGTACATATGATAAATAACTTTATATCGGTGATAAATTATTTTACGTGATTTTATACTAATGCAAAAGAATTTTACACCGGTAATAAATTATTTTAAGAAGTCTTTGTATCGGTGCAATCTCATTTTCCATTAGTGCAAAATTATTTCAAAGTTAGTTTCACCTGTCCAAAATAATTTTGCACCGATCCAAAGTGAATTTTACTTATTAGTTTATGATTTAGAGTTAAAAATTTAGGATTTAAAGTTTAGAATTTAGGATTTATCTAACTTAAATAATAAACTCTAAACAATAAGGTGGAAAAATTATTTTTTAAGTGTAAAATCATTTATTATATGTGAAGAAATATTTGAAATTTAATTTTGCACTAATGCAAAATTAAATTTCAAGTGTTTCTTCACCTAGGTGTAAAATTAAATTTCAAATATTCTTTTACCTATGACAAAGGATTTTATACTCAGTGTAATCTTATTTTATAATTGTGTAAAATATTTTAAATTGTAAAGTGATTTTATATATGTATAAAATAAGATTGAATTTGTGTAAAGTGATTTTACACATGTGTAAAGTGATTTTAGTAATTTACACATATATCAAAGTAATTTATTCTTGATTTTAATAATAGTAAATTTATCATATATCAACATTTTTTTTACATTAAAAAAGAGACATATATTAAATTCACATATATATATATATATATATATATATATATATATATATATATATACTTTTCCCAACTCATATCCTATAAAATAATATAAAAAAAATTTACGCTTTCCTTCGGAAAGTGCACAGTTGCTGCAGAGAATTAGAGACAACCGGTTGGTAAATTAACTTCTGCATCGTGGGCAATCAATCGTTTTTCGAGCAAGATGTGCAACCCTTCCCAAAGTTTGTTTAATTATAATATTATTTATAATTAGTTAGACAAAAAAAAGTAACAAATGTTACCAGTGTTTTACAAGGTACATGTCTCATTTAATCAAATATATGGATATATTTTAATTTTTAATAAATTACATAAGTTGAAAATTAAAATATAATAATTAAAAGTAAAAATATATCGATATATTTTAACTTTTTATCTATGAAAATAAATTTTAATTTAAAAAATAAAAAATAATCTACACCTATAAATTTAAAATTTAACATTCAAAACTATGATTTAGAGTTTACTATTTATGGAAAGTAATTTTATTTGTAAAAAGTAATTTTTTACTTATTTTTTATCTTTTGATTTAGGATTTAATTAATGTTTAGGAACTTAAACTTAAATTATAAATGGTAAATTTAAAGATAAAAAAATATATTTTAAGTAAAAAATTATTTTTTTATGTAAAAAATAACTTTACATAAATAAAAATTATTTGAAGATTAAAATATACTATTCTATTTTATTAATCGAGAGACGTAGGTTACAAAATATATTATAATACATATTTTCATACTTATATCCTTGTAATTAATATAATTGTTGGCAAAGGCAATTATCAGATTAAGAAGAGACAGTGATCATAAACTCCTCGTTTCCTCCTACTTTTTCATACACTCTAAGTTCCCTTTTGTTTCATAGGATTGGACTTCGTGACCCATGTTTCATAATCTTGGGAGTGTGTCATTCTAAGATTAAGTTCACTAACCTGAGATTGTCTAATCTAAGGAGAGGGATGGAATTGTATAATTTTTAAATTTCATCTCTCTCATGATTGAATCTTCTCCACATCATTCAACTAACGAATATTCTAACTAATCAAATAAAAAATTAATTCCTTCGATCCCTTACTTTGATCTAAAAATACAAATAAATACAAAAGAACTACAATCCTAAAATTACCTCGCAGTTACACCTATATAATTTACAATATTTCAAAATCAATTCCTGTAAATAAATAATACCTAAGATTGTTGAAACCAATGGGGAGATGCAATCCCGGGTGTGAATGAGGAGGGAGAGGAGGAGACGGAACGGTGCACATTTATGGGAAGTGAGTACCTAATTTACTGTGGAGGAGAGGGAAGGAGGACAAGCTGCAGGGAAAGAGAATATTGAATTTTTGAAATTCATATGATAGAGGAAGAAGATAAACTGATATAGCACTCTAATGTTACTTTTTATTGTCGTATAGCATTGCATTCTTCCTATGCACCAGTTTTGCAGCATATATCGTGCTATTGATATTACAAAATTAGTGTCATAACATGCTCCTACAGCATCCGAGTAATTTATCACTATTGTAGAAACCTCCTTAATCCTCAACGTCGACATTGATGTTGACGTTGATACACGTAGGGAAGAGGGTGATGGGGGAATGAGGTATATATTCTCGTACATTTGTAGCTAAAGGAAGATTCAAAACCCCTTGTCCCGCAAGACCAACCTCCGGATAATATAGAATCAGAGTGTAAATTTGGATTTCCTCTACCGTAATTGGTGGTTATCACTAATTAAGTATTGAAGTAAGTTCCATCAAATTTAGAAGTTACTTTACCACCTACCAAACAAAGTGCAGCCAATCAAAACAACTATAAAATTATTCTAAGTGCAAAGTAAGCAAATAAACTGTGCCCAGAACCATTCAAACATATTACTTAAGAAAGGCACGGAGTTGTATGTACATGACAACAAAAGATGCCGGCATTTACTTATTTTTTCAACAATATGCGTGTATATATAGTAATAACAATAAGATCTGGACAGATGTCCGTCCCTTTGCAGTCTGATGTGAGCGCTTGGACTCACATGCTTGGCGGTCTAAAAGCACGTAGTGGGGGACACCTCTCTGTCTTCTTCGCTTTTCCACAAGGGGCCAAAAGTGCTCCATCTCTGGTCCGTGGATTCCCGTGCAATGGCTTTTACAAGTGTTGTCTCCTCCCTCTTCCGATCGCATCTCCACATGCTCGCGTCCACCCTCTTGTTCCCTCCCACGTTGGAACACTTTCTAAAATTGCCAGTTACGTTTGTTTTATGGTATTAATTAATAATGTAGGTTTATTTCGTTACAGGCTTCGACAGCAGAGCAATTTACCAAGCATACTTGTTTAGAGAAATAAAATAAGGTCTTCTGTGAGTTGAGAAAATTTTTAAAAAGATTACATTAGAATAGGCTCACACATGTTGACATAATGTCCTTAGAGATAGAAAATTAAAGCAAGTTCACTTTTTTTTTTTTAATTTATTTTTCTAGGAGGTAAATGCGATAGTCAAAGGATCTGATTCCATGACATATTGGATGTCAATGGAGGGTTTTAGCATTATGCAAATCCCTCGGTGGCAGTGACTCATTTTCTCGGTTCTGGGTGAGGGTGGTTGTCAAATCAAAAGATAAATATAAGATTATATTTGTCTAAAAAATAAGAAATAGTTATAATTTGGGTGATTTTATTTTATATCTTAAAAAAAAAAAGCATATATATATTTACTGAAGGATGGGATGAGCAGGTGAAATGAATCCATTCTTCTGCGATCGATCTCATCAAATGGTACCTACGTAGGTACCATATATTTATTTGGACGTATGTGTGATTAGAAGATTAATACTCTTAAGGGCGTGGGTTGGGAAATAAAAAGTGACGTGGAGGATGCGAATGTGATTATCATTTGATATAATTTTTTATGTAAAAAGATATTTATATTTGGTGAGATTTATTAACATTAAAATTAATAATAATTATTTTTTATGGATAAAAATCATTTAACTTATTTTTTAAATTATTTTATATCGATATAAAATTAAATTTTAAGTATTTTTTTATCTGTAATAAGTAATTTTATACTTAAAAGGTGATTTTTTACTTTAGATTTTAGGGTTATCTTAAATCTTAAATCCTAAACTGTGAGGTGAAAAATTACATTTTAAGTGAAAAATCATTTCTCACATGTGAAATTACTTTTCATAAATCTAAATCTTAAATCTTAAATCCTAAATTTATAGGTTAAAATCACTTTGCATCGTTAGATCACCTTTATAATAATTTTGCATTGGTGAAAAGATATCTTACGGTAATTTATTACTGATGCAAAATAATTTTGTATCGGTGTAAATCACCAAAAATAATTTATCACCATTGTAAAATGATTTGTCACTAATATAAAGTTATTTATCACTTATATATTTTAATTCAAAATGATATGGTAATTTTTTTAAATATACTGAAATTTATCACGTAATAAAATTTATATTTATTTATTTATTTATATAAAATATTAATTATCAAATATAACCTATATTCACACCAATTTACATCATTTTTACATCTATTTTTATACTTTTTTACATTTTTAAAAACTTATAAATATCCATATTTACATGCATGGTTCTGTTACTCATATGTTTGGACTAAGGGTGCAAAAATTGATGAATCACCCGTGACTGTACTGCATACCTATATGTGGACGTACAATCGGATAGGTCCATTATGCAGCCAATTATCCAATTAGTGGGTCGACTGAATAATTCAAGTGGAGATTTCCGAGTTCCATGTATTTATCCCCAAATTTTCATTTCTTATTCTTTTATCGGATATTTGCTATATAACATATATAATAACATATGTAAGTATATTTAAAAGTTTAAATATTAAAACATACTTATCCAATTAATCTCTGTTCAATCGCTCACATATTATATATTTTTTAGTCGATGACTTGATTGATTTAACAGT
Source organism: Thalassia testudinum (assembly GCA_037157565.1). Lineage (NCBI taxonomy): Eukaryota > Viridiplantae > Streptophyta > Magnoliopsida > Alismatales > Hydrocharitaceae > Thalassia > Thalassia testudinum. Next base: position 75,442,983 of record JAZHRO010000031.1, on the reverse strand, counting down.
GACTATCGATTTCGATTTGTAATATATATATATATACCTCTTATCATACATAATTCTATATCTAGATTTATTTAACTATTTTTTAATGATTTACATACAATCATTCTGACACAAATATCTGAAATCATCGCAAAGCATCTGCATTACTCAATTTTCTAACTTCATTATATATTTTTTGTATTCATAAATTATTGTACGTATCTATGTTTGATTCCTAAAAGGAGATAACGACTTAAAAATTTCTTAGGCACATTGTACATGCATCCCGGCAAAGTCAAGGGTCAAGTTCATAAAAAAGAATAGATAAGTATGATCTCTTTGTACCAAGATTAGCTTGTTTGTACCCATAAAACAAAGTAACCTAAGAAAAATTAACCTATAGGTGCACACTTCAATTTCAACGTAACTTGAAGGTAAAAATCATTCTTATTCTATTAATGTGATCTCCCCTGTCCCTGTGACATTATTATTATCATCAAAATCTAATTAAGTAAATTAGAAGAGAATTAATTATTCCACACACACTAATCTTTCAAGTAATACAAAAATAAAAATTTCAACCTGAGCCTGTCATGTGAAAGTTAGAAGTCTTTAAAAATAATCTTTTTTTTTTTCCTTTATTACAAGAAGATAAAAATAGTAAGCATGGAATTTAATTTAATGTTCTCTTAAATATTAGTGAGGTACCGATCCCTTGGTAAATGAAACAACATTATCATCTGCTAAATCGAAATCAACGGGTAAGTTTAAAGAGTTTTTCGATGGTAAATTCCATGCTTCAATAAGTTAAAACTTGTAAAATCAATCAGTATAAGAGGACATGTAACTTTGCTGCAAAATTTATGTCCCTTTTAAAGTCGGATTCCTGAAAAGTTTTAAGAATCCGAGGTATTGTAGTTCCTCCTTCCTCGGAAGGGAATCGATGTTGACATGAGCATTCTGCATGTAGGAATTGACGTATCAATATTCCAGTCTTGTGAAATGGGTTCTTTTTCTACGTACGTGGCATTTCCACTTTGACCCAATTTGTGTCTTTTACTGCTCTTTTTCAAAAAATAAAAAAGAAAAGGCCTTCCCTGAGCACTGGCTGAAGACTCCAGGCCTGCCTTACTGCCAAAAAGAATAAAAAAACGAAGGAAAGATGAAAGATCAACTATCCCCTTATGGGATAGCCTCCAGATTTATTTGCACCTTGTCCTTTTGAAGGACATCGTTTCACCCCCTCATGATTCTTTGTTAATCAAATTATCCCCTCTTTCACTATTTTAAGATGATAATCCTTAAAGGTTAACAAAAATACCTCCAATCAGACACCCCTCTCCTGTGCCTTCACTATCTCACTTTGAGTTATAAGATGATTCAGCATTAATTTAATTTTATACACTTCCATAACTGGATTTCAAGTAAGGTGATGAGAGGAATGTATGGAGAAGAAAAAATTGAAAATATTCTTATTAATATTTAGTGGTTGTTATCTTAAAATAATAGGAGAAGGAATGGTTTAATTTCAGATGGAAACTTTGAGGGAAGATGATACCTTGTGAAAGACAAGGGATAAACTAAGTTGAGAGCTATACCATATACAAGGAAGTTAATTGCTTTTACCCTTAAAAAACATTTAGAGTCTATAAGTGGTCCAAATAATATCCCTACTAAAGGAAACTACTACAAGTTCAATCACCAACATAAAATTAAAAGTATTCTTTTCTTCGTCAAACCCCTTTATGATATAGCAATAGGGACCCACCATCTTTTACGAGTCCAAACCCATTCACCTCATCCTAACCCTTCATTGATGTGGAATGGGCAATAAATCGGGGTGTGCATTTATCATATTTCTTTTTTGTTAACACACCTCGCTTCCCTCCCCTTCAATCTTTTTTAAACTAAAATGACCACTCACTTCTCTGTTAAATTACTCCCTCTCCCCATGGTTTCTCACCCAGACCTTCTTTGAGTTAAAATGGGTTGATTTTGCAAATAATTAATGGTTATCCCATTTTTTCCTTTTCAAATTGTAACCCAATTAATTGTTTACTGTACTTTTTAGCATGAAGTATTACGTGCAATGCAGATGAAAAGGTTGATAGGAAATGTTTTATTTACAATTTAATTATTCACCATACCTATCAATATTATAAGGTATCTTTACTTCATGTAAGATAGACATCGAGCATTGTTCATTCAGAAAATATGCTGTCTAATTTCAATCGATTGGACAATTTTCTCCCAGTGAAGTACAAGCTACATTCATTAGTTTATATGATTGCGTATGTATTGGGGAAGCGAACAACTTTTTAGTTTTCCCTTGAGTAAACTGTACATCTTTTTCGAATGATCCAGAGAACAATCTTATATTTGCATTAACATCCAGGAGATAATTGATAATTATCAAATAATTGTACCTAATGGAGATTCAAAATGCCATTAAGATTTTTCTTGTCTAATTATCGGATTTATGAGGGTATGGATGGAATTGAAAATATTTACAAAGGTGTGGATGTAAATTGTTTAACAAAAAGATAAACTTTATGTTACGACTTGATTTTCGAATATCTACGAGACACGAGAATCGAACCGACTTGATCGATCCTAAGATCCAGTCGTCCAACGAGAAAGTAACTAAAAAGTAGTAAAATAAATCACATTCACCATGCAAGTAACTAACAGTAACAAAAGTACAGCAGTAAAGAAAAGAACTGCTACAGTACACACCACCACAACGGTAGAGAATTAAAAATAGATACAGAAATATGAAGTTTACAATAAAAGAGTACAAAGGTGTAACTAAATATTCACTACTACAGAAAACGGGTACAACAAAAGTACAACTATTGGGCTCTACTAGGCCCAGCACCCTCTGCAGCCGTGGGCTCTGGCTGCTCAACACCTGGTCCTGAAAAATGTAGTAAGTATGACACGTCAGCGAAACGCTAAGTAGAGTGGCAACCAGCTAGCTAAGAAAAACAGTAAAGGTGGACAAGTAGCTATTGTTTTTAATTTCTTTCTTATTTAACCAATTGTTCTTTCTTTCACCACTTGGTTTATTTATCAGATCTTTTTCTTGATCTCGACTGTTCCTCGTGGGAACGATCTTGATTGTAGTCTTTTCCGAAAAGTAGAAGTAGCACATGGTGCTCTCATGGCCGGAAGAGTCTCCCGTGGTGGTCTACCCTCAGTCAACCACCCCAAGGTCATTGACAGGCGTAACGGTGGCTACGGCATGCGCGATAAACACATGGGTAGCTACCTCGCATTGGCATGAGGTCAGTCGTTTCCGTTAACGGGTGCGCCCAAAGCACAGCACGAAACCAGTATAGGGCAGAGCCCTCTCAGTAACAGGGGTCTAGCCCCTCCACAGTAACCAAACAGGGGTCTCGCCCCTTTACAGTTCATGCACCCTCGCCTGACTACCCTGGTTTGCCCAATGGGCTTAACAAGTCGGTGTAGGACGGCTAGCTGAACCCCGGGCCCTGTAGGGTGGCTAGCTCTCTCCCTACACTAGTAGCTCTTCTCAGTACTGTGTACGCAAGGGCCACAGAGTCGGTACAAAGTGGCCAGTCCTAACCTCGGGTCCTAACCATAAGGCGGCTAGCTCCGCTCTGCACTAAACAGGGGGATAATCGCTCTCCGTGGTACTCCGTACTTAAGGGCTAGCTCACTTCCCCATTCACTTTCCTAGTTCCATTCTATTTATTTCCAGGAAATCTACTCCTAATTCCCCGTAGGGTTCGTGCTCATATTTCTCAGGCCAAGCCATACTAGGTTTCATCATTTTAGTTTTATTCGCATATAGCACGTGTTTTCAACATTTAATCTTTCTTTTCCAATTTATATACAAGAATTTAGTTTTCAAACAATAGGAATTACATGTAGCAGTTACTAGCAACAATACTCTACATTTCGCAGGCAGCTGTTATCCAATTACAGGTAATTATCATTATTCTATCTACTTATCTAAGACTGCAATTCAGGCATTCAAGACATTCGTTTCAGTGTTTCTGTTCCTAGGATTCATGCCACAACATAGGATTTATCATTCAGTCTAGTTTTCAGGTTCTAGGATTCATGCCATACCCTAGGATCTATCATTTATTTTAGAGATGCATTAATGTTTGTAATTAACTAAGGGAAGTCACTCTACCCGCAAAATCGGGAGTAATGGGGGCGTGATCGGCAGGTACACGTGCCTCCGCAACCCCCAAAGATGCAGCAGAACGAGGTCCTAACACAAGGATCAATCACAAGGAATCACTCAGAACAGGATAAAAGTATTTCAAACAAGTAGAGGAACTAATTCTGAGAAGAATAGAATCTTAAACGCGGAAATCAGACCTCGAACGGATCCTAAACGGGTTAAAAACGACAACTCTGACTCAAATTAGACGTCTGGAATATCTTCCAGACGTCTTAAAAAGGGGTCCAGGTCATATCTCACTCTACGCTACTCCTCAGATGTCCAGAGGTCCTGCTGAATCGTCTGGACCCAGTTCCAGACGTCCGACCACCTCTTCGGACGTCTGGAGACGCTTTCCGCCGTTTGGTGACTCGCCCAGACGTCTGAACCGCGTGGGAGGGCATGTCCTGCGCCTTCCCGAAGCGAATCCTGCACGCGTATGCAAAAGAAATCCCTTAGCAAGGCACGCGACAGAGCTTTAGCGGAACGACCTACATGGCCGTATCCGCAAAAAGAAAGATATAAGCACATTACGTACCTATCAATCGGATGGATATCCCTCCAGACATCGTCCGCATCGTCTGGATGTAGGTCCAGGCGTCTGATTCTGGGAAAAATTCCCAGAATCAGAACCTCCTTCGCCTTCCTCCCGCAGCGCGTGGCCTCGCCGCGCTCGTCCACCCACTTCCCGAGCTGCAGTAGCACCGGGGGAACCTCCCCATCACAACGCTCCTCCGCGCGCACGTCAGCCAACCTCAAACTGCTCCGGCGAGCTGTCTCTCTCTCTTGTGCGCTTTCTCTCCTCTTCCCTCTTGCTGCACCTCTCCTCTCCACCACTGCACCCGGCAGCAGTTGCTGCCCTCGCTTTCGCTCTCACTCTTGCGCTGGGGAAGGAGGAGACGGGTGGATGTGGGTGGTGTGAGGGAGACGAGGATAGGAGTATTTGTAGGCAGGGGGGGTTCTACAAGTCGGTGAGGGGAGAGAAAAAGAAGAGGGCAACGGGTTTCAATCTGTGCGCGGCACGTACGCAGACTCGCGATCGTACGCACACAAAAATTAATTTTCAGACATCTGGGAAGGCATCCAGACGTCTGACCAGACGTCTGGACCAACTCCCAGATGTCTTAAAGTGTTTTGATGCCTCGGGTTTTAACAACATAACAAACTCAAAGGAAGTTTCGTTCTCGAAACTTGCGCTAACCAGGGTGCGGAAAAAGAACAATAAACGCATAACAAACTCAAAGAGGACCGAAGCTGGTCCAAAAAGACGTACCCTCAAAGAGCTCCGGGTACAGCTCCCGCATCGCCGTCTCAGGCTCCCAGGTAGCCTCCTCGTACCACTGCCTCCTCCACAAGACCTTCACCAGGGGTACTTGCTTTCATCTCAGACTCTAGACGGCTCTGTCGAGAATCTATACTGGCCGCTCGGGGTAGGTCAGGTTGTCACCCACCTCGACGCTCTCGTGGCTCAGAACGTGACTGGGATCGGCGACGTATGTCCTGAGGTTGGACATGTGGAACACGTCGTGCACACCAGAAAGTTGGGGAGGAAGGGCAAGCCTGTAAGCAACAAGTCCAACCTACTCCAGGACCTCAAAGGGTCCCACGAACCTCGGCAAGAGCTTCCCTCTCACCCCAAACCGCTGCAGGTCCTTCATGGGTGAAACGCAAAGGAAGACGTGGTCCCCAACCTCAAACTGCACCTCTCTGCGTTTCTGATCTGCATAGCTCTTCTGTCTGCTCCTGACAGTGTGGAGTCTCCTGTGAATATGCTCGATCACCTCTTGACTCTACCGGATCAGCCTGGGGCCAACCTCCCACTTGGTCCCCACCTCAACCCAACTCAAGGGTGCCGTACACCTCTGTCCGTACAGAGCCTCGTAGGGTGCCATGCCGATGCTCGAGTGATAACTGTTATTATATGCAAACTTCGCCAGGGGCAAGTGCTCCTCCCAAGAGCCCCTCCAGTCCAGTACACAAGCACGCAAAAGGTCCTCAAGTGTCTGTATCGTGCGCTCAGACTGTCCATCCGTCTGGGGGTGGTATGCCATACTAAACCTCAATTGTGTCCCCAAGGCCTGCTGAAACTCAGCCCAAAATTGGGACGTAAAACGGGTATCCCGATCGGATACGATCTCCTGCAGAACTCCGTGTAGACGTATCATGTTGCGGATATACCTTTCTGCCAACTGTGCTGGTCCTAAGGTGATGCGGATTAGCAAGAAATGTGTCATCTTCGTCAACCTATCCACGATCACCTAGACTGCGTCGTGTCCTCGCTGGGTAACAGGTAAGCCCACCACCAAGTCCATGGCGATGCTCTCCTACTTCCACTCTGGCACTGGAAGTGGTTGCAACGGCCCTGCAGGCCTTTGATGCTCGGCCTTCACCTGCTGGCACACTAAGCACTGCTGTACGAATTCACCTACATCCCACTTCATTCCCCTCCACCAAAAGTCGCGTCTCAAATAATGGTACATCCTTGTGTTTCTGGGATGTATGATGAATCTGAAACCGTGTGCCTCGGTCAGGAGCTCTCTCAACAGCTCCTCGTCCTTGGGAATGCACAAACGTTTCCTCATGCGCAGCACCTCGTCTGTAAAGGAGAAGCCCCCAGGGTCTCCTGATAGTACTCTGTCACGCAACGACTGCAAGTACGGGTCGACCATCTATCCAGTGATGATGCGGTCTATCAGCTCTGGCCTCGTCTGTCGTGTCATAGTCACTGCCCCACAATACCCTAGTAACTCTAGGGGCCGCCAGCTGCCCATCTCCTTCATGAGGCTCCAACTCTGTGCCTGCAAACTGGCTAAGTGGGCGGGTGCCTTCCTGCTCAAGATGTCAACCACCACGTTGGCCTTTCCCGGGTGGTAGGAAATACTACAGTCATAGTCCTTCAGGAGCTCCAACCAACGTCGCTGTCTCATGTTGAGCTCCTTTTGATCAAACAAGTATCTGAGGCTCTTATGATCTGTGAAAATCTCAAAGGTCTCATCGTACAAATAGTGCCTCCAAGTCTTCAGCATGAAGACGACAGCTGCCAGCTCCAGGTCATGGGTAGGGTAGCTATACTCATGGGACTTCAGTTGCCGCGAAGCGTAAGCGATAACGTGACCCTTCTGCATGAGCACACCCCCTAACCCCTGCAAAGAGGTGTCCGTGTACACAACGAACCCACCACCACTGTCTGGAATGGTGAGTACGGGAGCCGAAGTCAGCCTCTCCTTCAGCTCCTGGAAACACGCCTCACAAGCGTCTGTCCAAGTAAAGGGCACTTCCTTCCGGGTCAGCTGTGTCATAGGACGTGCAGTCTGAGAGAAACCCCTGATAAACCACCTGTAGTAGCCTGGCAGTCCCAAGAAACTGCGGATTTTAGTAACAGTATGCGGTCTCTCCCACCTGAGCACTGCCTCAACTTTGGCTGGGTCCACAGCCAAGCCATCCCTGGAGATCACATGACCCAAGAAGGTCACCTCCCTTAACCAGAACTCGCACTTGTTGTATTTGGCGTATAGCCTATGTCGTCTCAGTGTGTCCAAAACTATCCGCAAATGTTGTCCGTGCTGCGTCTGATCTTGAGAATAGATGAGCACATCATCAATAAATACCACCACGAGCTGGTCCAAGTACGGTCTGAACACCCAGTTCATCAAGTCCATGAAGGCAGCGGGGGCATTGGTTAGCCCAAATGGCATGACCAAAAACTCGTAGTGTCCGTACCGGGTGCAGAAAGCTGTCTTAGAGATGTCCACCTCCTTGATCCTCAACTGGTGGTATCCAGACCTCAAGTCTATCTTGGAGAATACCGTGACACCTCGCAGCTGGTCAAACATGTCATCAATCCTCGGCAGCGGATACCTTCTCTTGATGGTAACCCTATTTAGCTGTCTGTAGTCCACACAAAGGCGTGGGGTACCATCCTTCTTCTTTACGAACAATACCGGGGCTTCCCAGGAATTGCACTGGGCCTCACAAAGCCCTTCTCCAGAAGGTCCTGCAACTGAGACTTGAGCTCTCGCAGCTCAAGTGGAGCCATCTTGTACGGTTCTGTAGAGATGGGGCTGGTCCCCGGTACCAGTGAGATCTCAAACTCGATCTCACGCTCAGGCGGTAGTCCTGGCAACTCATCTGGGAACACGTCGGGGTACTCTCTGACCACTAGGATACTTTGAAAGTCTGCCACAGGGTTGGGCTCGGCCACCACACAAGCTAGGAAGCCCTCACACCCTTGGCCCAAAAGTCTCACCGCCTGAAGTGCAGAAATGCACCTGAAGCCTCTGTTCACTGACTGCCCGTGGAACTCGAAAGAAGGCAACTCCGGTTTGGAGAAGACGATCTTCCTCTCAAAGCAGTCCACCAAGGCGTGGTAAGCGGACAGCTAGTCCATTTCTAGAATCACGTCAAAGTCCTCCATCTGTATTATAATCAGGTCAGCGGGAAGGCTGTGTCCCCTAACACTGACCTCACAACCTGTGCACACCTCCTCAGCTACAAACAGCTGACCACCCGGACCTCTGATCACGAACGGCTCCTCTAACAACACACAGTCCTTCCCCAGACTAACCGCAAAACTGGCAGTGACAAACGAATGCGTAGCGTCGGAATCAAAAAGCGTGTAAACAAGTCTGCCGGAAACTGAGACCATACCTACCACCACTGATCCTGAAGCTCTGGCATCCTTGTGTGTCAGGGCGTTGATACGCCCCTCAGCCTTAGGTGCGGACGAAGCAGCCACACTCTTCGTCGGACGGGTAGCAGTTGGCTGGTACCCTCCCCGCGACTGCTGTCCTCCTCCTCGTGCCTGGAAATCGCGACCTCCTTCTCGCCCTCCAGTGCTCGGCGCGGGAAGCATCTGCTGACCTCCAACCCTAGACGGGCAGTCCCTCCTGATGTGGCCCGATTGGCCACACTAGTAGCAAAGGGGAACTCGACTCCCGCCCTCAGTGGGTCCCTGCTGACGGTTGGGTGGGGGTCTGGTGCTGGCAGCTGGCCCCTGTTGGGGACCCCCAAAGGCCACTGACGGCCCCGCAAAGCGTGACGGCTCTCCTGTGGGTGCCACGTGACTCCTCTCTCGTCGGCCCTGTGAGAATTTTGGCCGGTAGGGCTGCTTCCGCCCGCTGTCAGTGTCACGTGCGGACGGGTTGGTTTTTTCATACGTCATATCTGCCTCCACCACCCTTGAGAATGTAGGTAGCTTCAGGGGTTTGACATACCCCCGAATAGTAGGTCGGAGCCCCTCTGTGAACCTCCAAAGGCGCTCCTCCTCGGTAGCTACGGCTGTCGTTGCGAAACGAGACAGCTCCAGGAAACACGTGCGGTACGCGCTCACGGTCATCGTCCCCTGGCGGAGAGTGTGGAACTCCCGCCTCCTCTGGTCCTGCCACGTCTGAGGGAAATACTGCTCGCAGAAGAGGATGACAAACTGGTCCCAAGTCAGCTCGTCCCTCTCTTGACCTCTGACCGCCCCCCACCATTGGTGTGCCATGCTATCCATCTGGTATGTGACAAAGGCCACGCGGCACTGTACCAGGGGGCAAAGGGTGTCAAATACCTTCTCAATCTGCTCGAGCCAGTCATTCTCCTCGGTCGGGTCCTCATCCCCCTTTAAGGAGGGGGGCTTCAGCTTCTGGAATTGTTCGAAAAGCTCGTAGTGGCGCTGAAGGGGAGACACTGGTACACCTCCCGGTAAAGAGGCCTCGTGCTTAGAAGTGCCAGAGGAAGGCGGGGGTGGTGGAGGCCCACCCCTCCCCCGCGTCGAGCGCCGTGTCCGTCTCACTGTCTCACAGAGGACTCCCCCTCCGCAGCCCCAGGGAGAGGCGCTCGTGGCGGCAGGTGGAGCTCCTCTCACACAATATCCCGTATCAACTGGGCGAGGTCCTGGGCCTGAATGCCCAGGAGCAGTGGCTGGTCCACTGAGGCGTCGGGCTCAACGCACCCGCCCCTTCGACCTTGTTCTCGACCGCATCTGCGGCCCGCCTCGCTACCTCATCGTCGAGGCTTCTCCAGCATGGAGACGTGAATACGAAACAGAAAAGACGTCAATACTAATCGATATTCAATGAAAGAACCTTAAAACAGATGTCAAAAGGTACGTTGTGGTGGCTACTTTAGTTACAAGCACGTGAATTGGTTATTTTGCAGCCAGTTGGTTCACTTCTCGGGACGACCTTGCTCTGATAACATCTTGTTACGACTCAATTCCTGAATCCCTACGAGACATGAGAATCAGACCGACTCGACTGATTTCAAGACCCAGTCGTCCAACGAGAAAGTAACCAAAAAGTAGTAAAATAAACCACATTCACCATGCAAGTAACTAACAGTAACAAAAGTACAGCAGTAAAGAAAAGATCTACTACAGTATACACCATCACAACAGTAGAGAATTAAAAATAGGTACAGAAATATGAAGTTTACAATAAAAGAGTACAAAGGTGTAATTGAATACTCACTACTACAGAAAACAGGTACAACAAAAGTACAACTACTGGGCTCTACTAGGCCCAGCACCTTCTGCAGCCGTGGGCTCTAGTTGCTCAACACTTGGTCCTGAAAAATTTAGTAAGTATGTGTAACGACCCGATTCCCGAGTCCCTACGAGACACGAGAACCGGACCGACTCGACTAATCCCAAGACCTAGTCGTCCAACGAGGAAGTAACCAAAAGATAGTAAAATAAACCACATTCAGCATGAATATAACTAACAGTAAGAAAGTACAGCAGTAAGGAAAGAAACTACTACAGTAGGTACCACCATAACAGTAAAACAGCATTTATCATATAACAAGAACTGCAGGTAAAGAAGGTACAGCGGAAACAAAAACTACTCACTAGAACAGAAACAAAAGGGGTACAAAAAGGCTGTGGTAACTCTACTGGACCCTACTCGGCCCAGCATCCTCTGCAGCCGCCGACCCTGGCTGCTCAACACCTGGTCCTGAAAAAGGTAACGAGTGTAACTCGTCAGCAAAACGCTGAGTAGAGTGGCAAACTAACTAAAGGCAACAGTAGAGTGTACAGTAGCTGTTATGTTCTATTACTTCCTTTATTCACATCTTTCAATTTTTCTCACTATTTCATTTATTTCTCAGATCCTTTACTTGATCTCGAATGTCCTCGTGGGAACGATCTTGATTGCAGTCTTTTCCAAAAGTAGAAGTAGCACGTGGTGCTCTCCTGGCCGGGAGAGTCCCCCGTGGTGATCCTACCCTCAGTCAACCACCCCAAGGTCACTGACAGACGTAACGGTGACTACGGCACGCGCGATAAACGCACAGGTAGCTAGCCCGCACTGGCACGCGGTCAGTCGTTTCCGTTAACGGGTGCGCCCAAAGCACAGCACGGAACCAGGGCAGAGCCCTCTCAGTAACATGGGTCCAACCCCTCCACAGTAACCAAACCGGGGCCTTGCCCCTCCACAGTCCGCGCACCCTCGCCTGACTACCCTGGTTTGCCCTAATGGGCCTAACAAGTCGGTGAAGGAGGCTAGCAGAACCCCGGGGCCCGTGGGGTAGCTAGTACTCTCCTAACACTACTAGCTCTCCTCGGTACTACGTACACGAGGGCCAACAAGTCGGTACAGAGCGGCCAATCCTAACCCCGGGTCCCTGGGGCGGCTGGCCCCACTCTGCACTAAACAGGTATAGGTACTTCCCTTGGTACTGCGTACCCAAGAGACAGTACAAACTACATCTCAGTTCCATTCCTTTTTCTTTCCAGGAGTTCCACTCCTAATTCCCCGTAGGGTTCCAGCTCTTTATCTCAGAACATCATATGTTTCACTTTCCAGATTCACGTTCTCAAAATCCATGATCTCAAACATGTTTCTTTATTCATAACAGGCAGCTGTTAATTAAATTTACAAGCAGCTTTATATATTCCTTTCCATTTTCCCAAGACTGCAGTAATATACATTCCACTAGTTTTTCCACCCTAGGATTCATGCCATATCCTAGGATCTATCATACAATCTAGTTTTCCGGCCCTAGGATTCATGCAACACCTAGGAGCTATCATTCCATATATTTCTCATTCCTAGGATTCATGCAATGCCCTAGGTTCTAGTTACGGTTCCATACTTTAACAGATTTTATTAATACTTAAAGCCACTCTACCAGGTACAACGGGAGTAATGGGGGCGTGATCGGGAATCCCGCGTGCCTCCGCGACTCTCAAGACTGCAACCGAACGAGGTCCTATCACAAGGATCAAACACAAGGAGTGTCTCAGAACAGTGTATAGCTACTGTAGACGGGTAGAGGAATTAATTCTGAAACGAATGCAACTCGAATCGCGGAAAACGGAGCCCAAACGGGCCCTAAACGGGTCGAGAAAGACGATACTGTGCAAAATCAGACGTCTGGAACTCCTTCCAGACGTCTTAAACGGTGGATCAGAGAATTACCTGTTCAGCTTGGTTCCCCGGACGTCCAGAAGTCTGCGGGGACGTCTGTCCTATACCCCAGACGTCCGATGGTCCACACGGACGTCTGTAGATCACTCCCGCCGTCTGGTACAACTTCCAGACGTCTGATTCGCAAAGGATGGCGAATCAGCGAACCTGCGCACGGCCAACCCCCCTCCCTCAGTACGGTCAGTCGAGAAGAAGGAAGAAGAAAGCGAAAACTTACCTTTCAGACGTCTGTATGATCTTACAGACGTCTACCTTGCCGTCTGGCTATCAACCCAGACGTCTGATTCTGGAAATTTTTCCAGAATCAGAACCCTGCTCGGCCTCCGCTTGCGACGCCGCCCGCGTCGCACCTCGCGCGTCTGCTGCTCAGCCCGCAGCAGGTCCCACTCCGCGTCGCTCCGCGCCCCCTGCGCCCTCCGCCGGTCGGCCAAGCTGCTCCGGCGAGCTCGCCCTCACGGCAGAGCCCCGCCCTCGCACGCCGCACCTCCTCCGCGCTCACTGCGGCTGCCGTTGCCGCCCTCGCGCTCGCTCGCCCTCGCGCTCAGGAAGGAGAAGAAGGAGGAGACGGTGGAGACGGGAGGGGAGGCGCGCCCTTTTAAGGCCGCACGAGGAGGAGAGAGAAGGTGGTCGCAGCGCGCCTGCAGCCGCAGAGAGAGAGAGAGAGAGGAATCGCAGGTCTGCACGCACAGGCGCGCAGACGAATCTCCCGTGCGAACATAACTGTTTTCCAGACGTCTGTAAACGATCCCGGACGTCTGGTCAGACGTCTGGATGTGATCCAAGACGTCTGGTCCGACGTCTGGGCCACCTCCCAGACGTCTTAAAAGGCGTCTGGGGCACGCGTTCGTTACAATATAACAAACTCAAAGGAAGTTTCGTCCCCGAAACTTGCGCCAACTAGGGTGCGGGAAAAAGATGTCCAAATAACCATAACAAACTCAAAGAGGACCGAAGCCGGTCCGAAAAGACGTACCCGCGAAAAGCTCCGGGTACCGCTCCCGCATTGCCGCCTCAGGCTCCCAGGTAGCCTCCTCGTACCGCTGGCTCCTCCACAAAACCTTTACCAGGGGTACTTGCTTTCGTCTCAACCTGCGGACGGCTCGGTCTAGGATCTGCACTGGCCGCTCGGGGTAGGTCAGGTCGTCGCTCACCTCGACGCTCTCGTGACTCAGTACGTGGCTGGGATCGGCTACGTATTTCCTGAGGTTGGACACGTGGAACACGTCGTGCACACCAGAAAGCTGCGGGGGAAGGGCAAGTCTGTAAGCAACGGGTCCAACTCGCTCCAGGACCTCAAAGGGCCCCACGAACCTCGGCGCGAGCTTCCCTCTCACCCCAAACCGCTGTAAGCCCTTCATGGGCGAAACACGAAGGAAGACGTGGTCCCCAACCTCGAACTGCACCTCTCTGCGTCTGCGATCTGCGTAGCTCTTCTGTCTGCTCCTGACAGTGCGGAGTCGTCTGTGGATCTGCTCAACTACCTCCTGACTCTGCCGGATCAACCTGGGGCCAACCTCCCACTTGGTCCCCACCTCAACCCAACTCAAGGGTGCCGTGCATTTCCGTCCGTACAGAGCCTCGTAGGGAGCCATGCCGATGCTCGAGTGATAACTGTTGTTGTATGCAAACTCCACCAGGGGCAGGTGCTCCTCCCAAGAGCCCCTCCAATCTAGTACACAGGCACACAAAAGGTCCTCAAGTGTCTGTATCGTGCGTTCCGACTGTCCGTCCGTCTGGGGGTGGTAAGCCGTGCTAAACCTCAACCTCGTCCCCAAAGCCTGCTGAAACTCAGCCCAAAACTGGGACGTAAAGCGGGTATCCCGGTCGGATACGATCTCCCGCGGAACTCCGTGTAGTCGCACCACATCACGGATATACCTCTCTGCCAACTGTGCTGGTCCCAAAGTGACTCGGATCGGCAAGAATCGTGCCGTCTTCGTCAATCTATCCACTATTACCCAGACTGCGTCGTGTCCTCGCTGGGTAACAGGTAAGCCCACCACCAAGTCCATGGTGATGCTCTCCCACTTCCATTCTGGTATTGGAAGCGGCTGAAGCGGCCCTGCAGGCCTCTGATGCTCGGCTTTCACCTGCTGGCACACTAAGCACTGCTGCACGAACTCACCCACATCCCGCTTCATCCCTCTCCACCAAAACTCGCGTCTCAAGTCATGGTACATTTTCGTGTTTCCGGGATGTATGGTGAATCTGGAACCGTGTGCCTCAGTCAGGAGCTCTCTCAACAGCTCCTCGTCTCTGGGGACGCACAACCGTCCCCTCAAGCGTAACACCTGGTCTGTGAAAGAGAAGTCCCCTGGGTCCCCTGATAGTACTCTGTCGCGCAAAGACTGCAAGTACGGATCGACCATCTGTCCCGTGATGATGCGGTCTATCAACTCTGGCCTGGTCTGCTGTGTCACCGTCACTGCCCCACAGTACCCTCGTAACTCTAGAGGTCGCCAACTGCCCACCTCCTCCAAAAGGCTCCAACTCTGTAACTGTAAACTGGCCAAGCGTGCGGGCGCCTTACGGCTCAAGGCGTCAGCCACCACATTGGCCTTTCCCGGGTCGTAGGAGATGCTGCAGTCGTAGTCCTTCAGGAGCTCCAACCAACGTCTCTGTCTCATGTTGAGCTCCTTCTGGTCAAAAAGATATCTGAGGCTCTTGTGATCTGTAAAAATCTCGAAGGTCTCACCGTACAAGTAGTGCCTCCATGTCTTCAGCGCGAAGACAACAGCTGCCAACTCTAGATCGTGGGTAGGGTAGGTATGCTCATGGGGCTTCAGTTGCCGTGAAGCGTAAGCGACCACGTGACCCCTCTGCATGAGCACACCTCCTAACCCCTGCAAGGAAGCGTCCGTGTACACAACGAACCCGCCACTACTGTCAGGGATGGTGAGCACGGGAGCCGAGGTCAACCTCTCCTTCAGCTCCAGAAAACACGCCTCACAGGCGTCTGTCCAAGCGAAAGGCACGTCCTTCCGGGTCAACTGTGTCATAGGACGCGCAATCTGTGAAAATCCTCTGATGAACCGTCTGTAGTAACCTGCCAGTCCCAGGAAACTGCGAATCTCAGTGACTGAACGCGGTCTCTCCCACCTGAGCACTGCCTCGACCTTGGCGGGGTCCACCGCCAGGCCGTCTCCAGAGATCACATGACCCAAAAAGGTCACCTCCCTCAACCAGAACTCGCACTTGCTGTATTTGGCGTACAGCCTGCGTCGTCTCAGAGTGTCCAGAACCATCCGCAAGTGCTGTCCGTGCTGCGTCCGATCTCTAGAATAGATGAGTACATCATCTATGAAAACCACCACAAACTGGTCCAAGTACGGTCTAAACACCCGGTTCATCAGGTCCATGAAAGCAGCGGGGGCATTGGTCAGCCCAAACGGCATGACCAAAAACTCGTAGTGTCCGTACCGGGTGCGGAAAGCTGTCTTGGAGACGTCGGTCTCCCTGATCCTCAACTGGTGGTATCCAGACCTCAAGTCGATCTTGGAAAACACCGTGGCACCCCGCAACTGGTCAAACAAATCGTCGATCCTCGGCAGCGGATATCTGTTCTTGATGGTGACCCTATTCAGCTGTCGGTAGTCCACACAAAGGCGTAGGGTCCCATCCTTCTTCTTCACAAACAGTACCGGGGCTCCCCATGGAGACGCACTGGGCCTCACGAAACCTTTCTCCAAAAGGTCCTGCAACTGGGACTTGAGCTCTCGCAGCTCAAGCGGTGCCATTCTGTATGGCGCGGTGGAGATGGGGCTGGTCCCTGGTACTAGTGAGATCTCAAACTCGATCTCACGCTCGGGCGGTAGTCCTGGTAACTCGTCTGGAAACACGTCGGGGTACTCTCTGACCACCGGGATGCTCTGGAAGTCTGCCACGGGGCTGTGCTCTGCCACCACACAAGCTAGGAAGCCCTCACACCCCTGGCTCAAAAGTCTCGCCGCCCGAAGTGCCGAAATGCACCTGAAACCTCCGTCCACTGGCTGCCCGTGAAACTCGAAAGAAGGCAACTCCGGAATGGAGAAGACAATCTTCCTCTCAAAACAGTCTACCAAGGCGTGGTAAGCGGACAGCCAATCCATCCCCAGAATCACTCCAAAGTCCTCCATCTGTATCATAATCAGGTCAGCTGGCAGGCTATGTCCCCCGATGCTGACCCCGCAACCCGTGTACACCTCCTCAGCTACAAACAGCTGACCACTCGGACCTCTGATTACGAACGGATTCTCCAACAGTGTATAATCCTGGTCCAAACTAATTGCGAAACTGGCTGCGACAAACGAGTGCGTAGCGCCGGAATCGAAAAGCGTGTAAACGAGTCTGCCAGAAACTGAAACCATACCTGCTACCACGGATCCCGATGCTCTGGCGTCCCTGTGTGTTAGGGCGTTGATACGCCCCTCAGCTCTAGGTGCGGACGAAGCAGCCACACTCTGCGTCGGACGGGTAGGTGCTGGCCGATACCCTCCTCGCGACTGCTGTCCTCCTCCTCGTGCCTGGGAACCGCGGCCTCCTGCACGCCCTCCAGTGCTCTGCACGGGAAGTATCTGCTGACCTCCTGCCCTAGATGGGCAGTCCCTCCTGACGTGGCCCGGCTGGCCACACTGGTAGCAGAGGGGAACCCGACTCCCGCCCTCAGTGAGTCCCTGCTGTCGGCTAGGCGGGGGTCCGGTGCTGGCGACTGGCCCCTGTCGAGGGCCCCCAAAGGCCACTGATGGCCCTGCACAGCGTGACAGCTCTCCTGCGGATGTCACGTGTCTCCGTTCTCGCCGGCCCTGTGAGAAGTCTGGCTGAAAGGGCCTCTTCCGCCCGCCGTCGGTCTCTCGCGCGGACGGGTTGGTCTCCTCGTAAGTCATAGCTGCCTCTACCACCCTCGAAAACGTCGGCAGCTTCAGGGGTTTGACATACCCCCGGATCGCAGGCCGGAGCCCCTCGGTGAACCTCCAAAGGCGCTCCTCCTTAGTGGCTACCGCTGTCGCTGCAAAGCGGGACAGCTCCAAGAAACGCGTGCGGTACGCGCTCACGGTCATCGTCCCTTGGCGGAGAGTGTGGAACTCCCGCCTCCTCTGGTCCTGCCACGTCTGGGGAAAGTACTGCTCGCAGAAGAGGGTGACGAACTGGTCCCACGTCGGCTCGTCCCTCTCCTGTCCCCGGACCGCCCTCCACCACCGGTGTGCCGCACTCTCCAGCTGGTACGTGGCAAAGGCCACGCGGCACTCCACCGGGGGGCGAAGGGTGTCGAAGATCTTCTCCAGCTGCTCAAGCCAGTCCTCTGCCTCGGTCGGGTCCTCATCCCCCTTGAAGGAGGGGGGCTTCAGCTTCCGGAACTGTCCGAAAAGCTCGAAGTGGCGTTGTAGGGGAGGTGCTGGTGCACCTCCAGGCGAAGGTGCCTCGTGTACAGAAGTGTCGGAGGAAGGTGGGGGCGGCAGGGGCCCATCCCCTCCCTCGTGTCCAGCGCCGCGTCTGTCGCGTGGTCCCACAGAGGACTCCCCCTCTGCAACCCCAGGAGGAGGTGCTCGGGGCGGTGGGTGGAGCTCCTCTCGTACAATATCCCGTATCAGTCTGGCGAGGTCCTGGGCTTGGGCGCCAGGGAGTGGTGGCTGGTCCACCGAGACGTCAACGACAGCACGTCCACCTCGCCGACCTCGCCCTCGGCCGCGCCCGCGGCCAGTCTCGCCAGTCCCGCGACGAGGCATCTCCTGCAAGGAGACGCGAAACGAAACGGAAACGTCAAAACAGAAGGTACCTAACAAAACTTCTAAGAGCTCATGTCAAGAGATATGTTGTGGTGGCTACTTTAGCTATAAACATGTGAATTGGTTATTTTCCAGTCAGTTGATTCACTTCTCGGGACGACCTTGCTCTGATACCATCTTGTAACGACCCGGTTCCCGAGTCCCTACGAGACACGAGAACCGGACCGACTCGACTAATCCCAAGACCTAGTCGTCCAACGAGGAAGTAACCAAAAGACAGTAAAATAAACCACATTCAGCATGAATATAACTAACAGTAAGAAAGTACAGCAGTAAGGAAAGAAACTACTACAGTAGGTACCACCACAACAGTAAAACAACATTTATCATATAACAAGAACTGCAGGTAAAGAAGGTACAGCGGAAACAAAAACTACTCACTAGAACAGAAACAAAAGGGGTACAAAAAGGCTGTGGTAACTCTACTGGACCCTACTCGGCCCAGCGTCCTCTGCAGCCGCCGACCCTGGCTGCTCAACACCTGGTCCTGAAAAAGGTAACGAGTGTAACTCGTCAGCAAAACGCTGAGTAGAGTGGCAAACTAACTAAAGGCAACAGTAGAGTGTACAGTAGCTGTTATGTTCTATTACTTCCTTTATTCACATCTTTCAATTTTTCTCACTATTTCATTTATTTCTCAGATCCTTTACTTGATCTCGAATGTCCTCGTGGGAACGATCTTGATTGCAGTCTTTTCCAAAAGTAGAAGTAGCACGTGGTGCTCTCCTGGCCGGGAGAGTCCCCCGTGGTGATCCTACCCTCAGTCAACCACCCCAAGGTCACTGACATACGTAACGGTGACTACGGCACGCGCGATAAACGCACAGGTAGCTAGCCCGCACTGGCACGCGGTCAGTCGTTTCTGTTAACGGGTGCGCCCAAAGCACAGCACGGAACCAGGGCAGAGCCCTCTCAGTAACAGGGGTCCAACCCCTCCACAGTAACCAAACCGGGGCCTTGCCCCTCCACAGTCCGCGCACCCTCGCCTGACTACCCTGGTTTGCCCTAATGGGCCTAACAAGTCGGTGAAGGAGGCTAGCAGAACCCCGGGGCCCGTGGGGTAGCTAGTACTCTCCTAACACTAGTAGCTCTCCTCGGTACTACGTACACGAGGGCCAACAAGTCGGTACAGAGCGGCCAATCCTAACCCCGGGTCCCTGGGGCGGCTGGCCCCACTCTGCACTAAACAGGTACAGGTACTTCCCTTGGTACTGCGTACCCAAGAGACAGTACAAACTACATCTCAGTTCCATTCCTTTTTCTTTCCTGGAGTTCCACTCCTAATTCCCCGTAGGGTTCCAGCTCTTTATCTCAGAACATCATATGTTTCACTTTCCAGATTCACGTTCTCAAAATCCATGATCTCAAACATGTTTCTTTATTCATAACAGGCAGCTGTTAATTAAATTTACAAGCAGCTTTATATATTCCTTTCCATTTTCCCAAGACTGCAGTAATATACATTCCACTAGTTTTTCCACCCTAGGATTCATGCCATATCCTAGGATCTATCATACAATCTAGTTTTCCGGCCCTAGGATTCATGCAACACCTAGGAGCTATCATTCCATATATTTCTCATTCCTAGGATTCATGCAATGCCCTAGGTTCTAGTTACGGTTCCATACTTTAACAGATTTTATTAATACTTAAAGCCACTCTACCAGGTACAACGGGAGTAATGGGGGCGTGATCGGGAATCCCGCGTGCCTCCGCGACTCTCAAGACTGCAACCGAACGAGGTCCTATCACAAGGATCAAACACAAGGAGTGTCTCAGAACAGTGTATAGCTACTGTAGACGGGTAGAGGAATTAATTCTGAAACGAACGCAACTCGAATCACGGAAAACGGAGCCCAAACGGGCCCTAAACGGGTCGAGAAAGACGATACTGTGCAAAATTAGACGTCTGGAACTCCTTCCAGACGTCTTAAACGGTGGATCAGAGAATTACCTGTTCAGCTTGGTTCCCCGGACGTCCAGAAGTCTGCGGGGACGTCTGTCCTATACCCCAGACGTCCGATGGTCCACACGGACGTCTGTAGATCACTCCCGCCGTCTGGTACAACTTCCAGACGTCTGATTCGCAAAGGATGGCGAATCAGCGAACCTGCGCACGGCCAACCCCCCTCCCTCAGTACGGTCAGTCGAGAAGAAGGAAGAAGAAAGCGGAAACTTACCTTTCAGACGTCTGTATGATCTTACAGACGTCTACCTTGCCGTCTGGCTATCAACCCAGACGTCTGATTCTGGAAATTTTTCCAGAATCAGAACCCTGCTCGGCCTCCGCTCGCGACGCCGCCCGCGTCGCACCTCGCACGTCTGCTGCTTAGCCCGCAGCAGGTCCCACTCTGCGTCGCTCCGCGCCCCCTGCGCCCTCCGCCGACCGGCCAAGCCGCTCCAGCGAGCTCGCCCTCACGGCAGAGCCCCGCCCTCGCACGCCGCACCTCCTCCGCGCTCACTGCGGCTGCCGCTGCCGCCCTCGCGCTCGCTCGCCCTCGCGCTCAGGAAGGAGAAGAAGGAGGAGACGGTGGAGACGGGAGGGGAGGCGCGCCCTTTTAAGGTCGCGCGAGGAGGAGAGAGAAGGTGGTCGCAGCGCGCCTGCAGCCGCAGAGAGAGAGAGAGGAATCGCAGGTCTGCACGCACAGGCGCGCAGACGAATCTCCCGTGCGAACATAACTATTTTCCAGATGTCTGTAAACGATCCCGGACGTCTGGTCAGACGTCTGGATGTGATCCAAGACGTCTGGTCCGACGTCTGGGCCACCTCCCAGACGTCTTAAAAGGCGTCTGGGGCACGCGTTCGTTACAGTATGACACGTCAGCGAAACGTTGAGTAGAGTGGCAACCAGCTAGCTAAGAAAAACAGTAAAGGTGGACAGGTAGCTGTTGTTTTTAAATTTTTTTCTTATTTAACCAATTATTCTTTCTTTCACCACTTGGTTTATTTATCAGGTCTTTTTCTTGATCTCGACTGTTCCTCATGGGAACGATCTTGATTGTAGTCTTTTCCGAAAACTAGAAGTAGCATGTGGTGCTCTCCTGGCTGGGAGAGTCCCCCGTGGTGGTCCTACCCTCAGTCAACCACCCCAAGGTCGCTGACAGGCGTAACGGTGACTACGGCACGCGCGATAAACGCACGGGTAGCTACCCCGCATTGGCACACGGTCAGTCATTTCCGTTAAGGGGTGCGCCCAAAGCACAACACGGGACCGATATAGGGCAGAGCCCTCTCATTAATAGGGGTCTAGCCCCTCCACAGTAACCAAACAGGGGTCTCGCCCCTTCACAGTCTGTGCACCCTCGCCTGACTACCCTAGTTTGCCCAGTGGGCCTAATAAGTCGGTGTTAGACGGCTAGCTGAACCTCGGGTCCTGTGGGGTGGCTAGCTCTCTCCCTACACTAGTAGCTCTCCCCGGTACTGTATACGCGAGGGCCACAGAGTTGGTACAAAGTGACCAGTCTTAACCCCGGGTCCCAACCCTAGGGCGGCTAGCTCCGCTCTGCACTAAACAGTGGGACAATCGCTCTCCTTGGTACTCCGTACTCAAGGGCCAACTCACTTCCCTATTCACTTTTCCAGTTCCATTCTATTTATTTCCAGGAGCTCTACTCCTAATTCCCAGTAGGATTCGTGCTCATATTTATCAGGCCAAGCCATACTAGGTTTCATCATTTCAGTTTTATTTGCATATAGCACGTGTTTCCAACATTTAATCTTTCTTTTCCAATTTATATACAAGCAGCTCGAATTTAGTTTCCAAACAACAGGAATTACATGTAGCAGTTATTAGCAATAGTATTCTACATTTCACAGGTAGCTGTTATCCAATTACAGGCAATTATCATTATTCTATCTACTTATCTAAGACTGCAATTCAGGCATTCAAGACATTTGTTTCAGTGTTTCTGTTCCTAGGATTCATGCCACACCCTAGGATTTATCATTCAATCTAGTTTTCAGGTCCTAGGATTCATGCCATACCCTAGGATCTATCATTTATTTCAGAGATGCATTAATGTTTGTAATTAACTAAGGGAAGCCACTCTACCCGCAAAACTAGGAGTAATGGGGGCGTGATCGGCAGGTCCACGTGCCTCTGCAACCCCGAAAGCCGCAACAGAATGAGATCCTAACACAAGTATCAATCACAAAGAACCACTCAGAATAGGATAAAAGTATTTCAAATAAGTAGAGGAACTAATTCTAAGAAGAACAGAATCTTAAACGCGGAAATCGGACCTCGAACAGACCCTAAACAGGTCAAAAATGACAACTCTGACTCAAATCAGACGTCTTAAAAAGGGGTCAAGGTCATACCTCACTCTGCGCTGTTCCTCAGACGTCCAGAGGTCCTGCTGAACCGTCTGGACCCAGTTCCAGAAGTCCGACCACCTATCCGTACGTCTGGAGATGCTTTCCGCCGTTTGGTGACTCGCCTAGACGTCTGAACCGCATGGGAGGGCGTGTCCCGCGCCTTCCTGAAGCAAATCCTGCACGCGTATGTAAAAAAAGTCCCTCAGCAGGCACGCGACAGAGCTTTAGCGGAACGGCCTGTATGGCTGTATCCGCAGAAAGAAACATATAGGCACATTACATACCTATCAGTCGGTTGGATCTCCCTCCAGACGTCGTCTGCATTGTCTGGATGTAGGTCCAGACGTCTGATTCTGGGAAAAATTCCCAGAATCAGAACCTCCTTCGCCTTCCTCCCACTACGTGTGGCCTCGCCGTGCTCGTCCACCCACTTCCTGAGCTGCAGTAGCATTGGGGGAACCTCCCCAGCACAACGCTCCTCCGCGTGCACGCCGGCCGGCCTCAAACTGCTCCGGTGAGCTCTCTCTCTCTCTCGCACGCTTTCTCTCCTCTTCCCTCTCGCTGCACCTCTCCTCTTCGCCACTGCACTCGGCAGCAGCTACTGCCCTCGCTCTCGCGTTGGGGAAGGAGGAGACGAATGGATGTGGGTGGCGTAAGGGAGAGGAAGATAGGAGTATTTGTAGGCATCGGGCGGGGGGGGGTTGGGCGGTTCTGTAGGTCGGCGAGGGGAGAGAAAAAGAAGAGGGCGGCGGGTTTCTGTCTGCGCGCGGCACGCGTGCAGACTCGCGATCGTACGCATGCAAAAATTAATTTCTGGACATCTGACCAGACGTCTGGACCAACTCCCAGACGTCTTAAAGTATTTTGATACCTCGGGTCTTAACACTTTATAGCTTTCTGAACTTCATCTAATTTTTCATTGGACGTCGGTACAAAAATGTTAAACATAACATAAAGAGCTGTAAATGTGATCTTTATTTGATGTATTTTTTTAATGTAAAAAATACTAATATGTGATGGGATTTGTTATTATTGAAATTAACAACGAATCTATTTTGTACGAGTGTAAATCATTGAAATCACATTCGAAATTACTTTACATCGATGTAAAATCATTTTGCATCTATTTTACATAGATGCAAAATCACAAGATCATCTTTGAAATGACTTTTCATTAGTGTAAAATCACATTGCACAGATAGAAAATCATCAGATTACCTTTAGAAAAATTTTACACCAATGTAAAATAAGATTACATCGATGTAAAATCATCCCAGAATCGCTTATTACTGGTGCAAAATGTAAAATCATTCAGAATAATTTATTATCGATATAAAATAATTAATCACCTGTATAAATATAATTTATCACTTATACATTTTAATTCAAAGTAATGTGATTATTTTTTTTAAATGTGATAAGATCCGGTATGTGATAAATATTACATTTTTTTTATTTTTTTATATTAAATACCAATTATCAACCAAGAACCACATCCGATCCACCTTAACACTTCACCCACTTCTTTTCTCTACATTTTAACCTTCCCATTTATAGCAAAAGAAAAGAAACTTTACTCGATTTCCTTTTCGATCCTGAAATCTCTCATCTTTTCCCATGTACGTCTACTGTTGTTATTTGACTTTGGACCTACGAAATGGTGTGCTACTTTAATTCCATCAAAATAATGCAAAAAAATCATTTGGAGAAGGAATATCAAGTTATTGCTAGAAATCTCAATTTAAAAAATTGGTTCCGAGAAGAAACGTCGAGTTACATTATTCAAGCAAAAACAGCGCACTTTTCAAAAGCTGAAATTGTTACAGAAAAGCAAAGTATGATCTTCCAAAGAAGCTCGATATCTATCTTTACTTCCTTTGTAAGGGAAGATGTCTACAAAAACAAAAAGGTTCTTTAAATAATTGAACGAGAATCTACAAAAGCAAGGCGGCCATAATGCATGTGACTCGCAAAGTTTCTATTTTTGATGGTCTGTTAGCAACATCAAAGTGTTCATTGTTGTTTAGTGTATCAAAGGAAAATGAAGTTTTGTGATTATGCATCACCATCTCTTCGCATAGTCGTTCACTGAGGACATGTCACCAATGCACCCTTAAATGTGCTTATTTTCTTGAATAGAATTGGTAATTAAGTGAAAATATGATTTTGTATATATCAGAAGTATTGGGCACTTGTGTACATATTGTTTGTGCCGAGTAGGCTAGCATCATAGCACCACACTATACACTTGAAATCATAGTTTTTATTGAGCTAAAATTTGAACGCTACTCCGTCCACAAGAAGGTCGACAGCTTCACCATTAAAATATTCAAGGAAATAAATTGTAGTTAGCTAAATATGACTACCTGAATGTGTAATGCACGTAACTCTAAGGAAGTTCGTGGAGAATTAAGCAACTTTGTAGTTTTTATAATTGTAACCTCGCTATCAACATCAAAGATAATCAAGGGATGCCTACAAACCAATCGATAACTTGATCACATAGTAATTATTGCCTCCCAAATATGGCTCAATGAGACAAGACTCAATTTAAGATCTCAACATTGCAAAGCACATGGTTTACTAGTGATGACCATCGAACGTTAATGGTTGTACTTAAGATAGTGGCATGTCATAAGAAGGGAAACCTAAGAAAGAGAGCTTAATTAGTTGACAAGTGGTGATGAAACAAGCTCCAACCATAAGAATTTTACATCTTGATGAGAAATTTAACCTTAGACATCGGTAGAAAGACTTCGAACTTACACCCACTGCAAATTTGGTTTTTGAATTATTTTGGAATTGAGTACAATTCAATGGACTCGTCGATACCCATAAAAAAAAAGATAAGGTCAAGATACTTGCAAAAGAATGAAAATTTACCATCCAATCATCCAAAATGAGTTACAAATGATGTTATTAAATTATTTCTCTACAAGCTTTCTAATGGAACTTATTTTGTAGAGATCAGAGGTCCATAGCTTAAGTTACATGAGAAGATGCAAAATGAAGGTAAGAGATGTAATCAAATCAAATTTATTTCTTATTTGACCCAAAAATCCACATTTTTTTCATCTTTGTATTTTTTTGGAGCTATAAATAGGCCTCTAAATTTTTGTATTAAGTCAAAACTCTCCTTCCATGGCTTGAAAATTGAGCAGTAAGAGGAAGAGGAAAGGGAGGGAGAGATAGAGAGGAAAGAGGAAAATGGTGCCCTTATCGAGGGATTCTCATGCAAAGGGAGTGTGGCGTTGATAGCATGTTTACAGTAGGCACCATAAAGGGGTGGCATGGGTGATGACATGATAACATGGTGAGGTGGGAATCATGACATATGGTGCACGGGTGGAGACATAATTGGTAGCATGTGGGCTAAATTTGGTACAAATGGAAATAGGTAAGGATTCATTCGAGGTAGTGGCATAGTTTAGTATTGTATTGGAAGGGAAAAAGGAAGAGACAAGCATTTCCATACTAGTTCAATGCATCAGGTTCAATGACGTGCCTTTGTGCGTGTGTGTTAAGAGGTGTCGTTATAGTTGCACTTGATACGTCGGTTTTAAAAGAAGTAAACGGAGGTGAGTCCGAGTGTCGATCTCAGGGAGGCGTGGAAATCGGATTTTGTTTACCACTTGTTGTCACGAAAAAGGCGGAGTTTTGCTTGCGAAAGAGACGATTTTGAAAAGTGAGAGATAGAGAGAGTTTAGGGTTAGAAAGCTCTTGGTTTTGATCATGCACTTTAAATAGAAATTAAAATGGCAACTAAATGGAAAATAATTTCATTAAACATGCATTCATAGTTCATGGTTTACAATATTAAATACATGCTTCAACAAAAGTAAATGAAAGCTTAAAAGAGAGAGAGAGAGAGGTAGAGAGAGAGTGGAGAGCGACGAGGCAGCCACGGCGGTGGAGGAGGCTCCGTCGGTGGCTCGTCGTCTCCGGCGATTACAAGAGTGCCTAAGACTAGCTAGGAGAGGAGTGGAGTAGTTGCAAGTGGGAGAGGATGCCTTGAATGGTGGTAGAAGGGGGTTTAAATAGAGTTAAGGGCTTCCTAAAAGAAGAATGTGCTTTAGCGACATCCAGAACGTCGCTAAAACCGCTTCCAGCGGCGGGGGCGGGGCGGCGTGGCGCGTTCTAGGCCGTTGATCTCCAGATCAACGGTCAGGATTTCTTGGGCCCATTGTGGGAGCTCCGGATGTCGGATTTGGCCGATCTTGAGTCCGTTAGACTCCGTTCGTCGTCCTGAATCCATCCGTGCGGTCCGATTGCTTATCTGAGGCCTGCTTTGACAAATGCTTTACACAAATGGCCATTAATACAGTTTATAAGCAATCTTGATACTTGATGCATGCAATGCTCCTATTCTACTTTATGTTGTGCCTTTTATTCTAAAGATGGGCCATATTCAACCTAATTACTACCCCCTTGCGTGGTGTTATCATACCCCCATGCTTACTCCTTGCTAGTCCCTAGCAAGGTTTATTCTAGCCTTTATTTCTTTGGCGAATTCAAGAAGTAATTGCTTAGGCACTTCGTTACTTGTCAATAAGAGGAACTATACGAAGATCTTAATCTACAAAGACTAAGCAGCGCCCGGGTGTCTGCCAAAATACGAATCGCCCGAATCCTTGCTTTGTATATATAACTATACTTATGTATACGTATATATCTATATATGTCGTTTTAGAATTTTTAGAATTCAGTGTGGGTTGGTAACTTTTTACGGCTACCCAACCCACCCAAAACTCGGTCAAAACCCTAAGTGCTAAGCATCTTGGTGTGAATGTTGTGATAGACTTACTTAACGGTAATTGAGACAGACTTCGAGTTTCTACGCCTCTAGGTGACCGGAAAAGAAAATAAATTTTTGCCTGAAGGTGTATTTGTTCGATTGGTAGCTTTCTCCCTACGTTCATTTTACTTGGGGTCAACACAAGGATTTTCCAGTGTATATCTCCCTGGCTTGTACTACTTCCCCGCTTCTTCCTTAAGTGTTTTTGGTCTTCTTTTTTTGTGCAATTATTGAGCTGGGCTCTGGACAACCGACCAATGGGCTGTTACCCACGATCACTTGCCAGCCATACTTGTGCGGTGAAGTGTGGTTTATTTATTATTTTTTTTTTTTAATTATTATTATTTTTTACATAGGTGGCTTCCCTAATCTCAAATGTACCTAGAGGCAGTGAAAAAGAAATGGCCTGTGGCTGGGTTCTGGACAACCTGCCAATGGGCTGTTACCCACGACAACTTGCCAGGCATACCACCCTAGAGAGTTCATTAGCTACCCAATTTCTGTCAAAATCTCCGAGAAGTGAGTCTGTGCAGAAATGTGTGCAGATGCTTAGACTCAAAGTTTTCCTGAGTTAGAGGATGAGTTGATAAGTCGTATACTTATCACCTTATTTAGTAGGTGGATTAGAATAGCTTAAAGTTGCCAGGACTCGCCGCTAAATCTATATTTTAACGGACACCAGGGCTGATTAAGCCCGAAGGCCTGAAAAGTCTAAGTGTTTAAGTTCTTTTTGTATTATTTCCCACTATTGACAAGTTTCTAATACCTAAGTTTTTCTTCCTAAATTCAATTTTTTTTTTTTAATTCATTCAGACTGATTAATTAAGCTCAGGATTATGCAATTTACCATCCCCCCCATGCTTAAGTTGGACAATGTCCTCATTGGCAGATTCATGGATGCAGAAGGGTTTAAAAAGATAGTACCTGAGTGACGTAGACTACCAGATCAGTCTGAATCCGCTGGGTTGCCTCCCAGGAAGCGCTGAGTTTAACGCCTCCAGCTGGGCGGTGCACAAATAGGAATGACTTGGGTCAAGAAGGTATGTTCAAAATTAACCAGACCCAAAATCAGAAGTCCACAGATGCGGATAAGGTTGTGGTGGAGTCCCGTTCCTAAGGGGCGGGAATTCTGTAACAGATATATCATGCATGCCCATGTCAGATCCTCTCTTAGTTTGTGGGCATGCAAACAAGTTGCTGTGGACGAACGCACCCCAAATATGATATGCCAAACACTAAAGATGTAGGTCTTATATTCAGCTTGTGTCCCCATAAAATTGTATTCCATCGAAAGTGTATCAGTTCTAGTGCATTCGGGTTGCGGGATCTTTATTCTGGTAGGGCAAGTAACAAAGTCCAGAGTTTCATACTGAGCCCTACAACCAAGCATGAGTCTTCTCTTCAAAGACGAATCCATCTCTTCCGCAACTATGGTTTCATTGCTCATTCCCTCCAAGCCCTTGATCTCAAGAATATTTTCTTCAACCTCCTTTGTATCAGATTCACTGTTTGGGGTTGCATTAGAGGTAGGGTCAATTTCATTCTCTAGATCATATTCTTTCTCTCGGCCCTCCTCCAAATTTGTGATGGGGATTCTAACCGATTCATAATCAATTTCTTTGAAATTGTAACTCCATTCTCCATCTCCGATGTTGGCTGCTACTCCCACCGGATTACTTGTCTTGAGCTGATTAGATTCAGATTCCAAGGTCTGTCCCCTCACCTTCTCAGTTTCCTCCTGATGTTTGTTCTCAATGCTCCCCAAATTGTGCTCCAAGGAATCCTTACTTTCCTTATCCACTGAGCTATCCAACTCCTGAGGGGTATCAATGGTGGACTGAACCAAATCAGGATGACTAGGTGTAGTCCAATTGATCATGGTAGGTCCTTGCTTTATGAATTCCATGAATGGCGTTGTATGCAACAGCTTTCTTTGGCCTTCTTCCCCCAATTGTTGGAACAACTCCAACATGGCATGTTGCCCTTTAACCAATTCTTGATTCTGTCTGTGTAGTTCTAACTGGAGGTTATCAAGAATTGACATGGTGTCATTTGGTGTCCTTTGGATTTCCTCCTTGAAATCCAGGTTAAGAGAGTATGGTTGAGGTTGTGGATCAGAATCCATATTGGTGTTTAGGTTCTTGGGTGGGTCCTCTATTCTGTCATATTCAGGGTCCAGTTCTTCAAGAGGAACCATTCTCTGTTTGGTCCTACTCCAGAATAGTTGAGGTTCTAAGTCCTCCTCCCAGTCAGATTCTTCATCAGGGGACCAAATCAGAGGTTGATGATCCTGGGCTTGCCTAGATTTCTGATCATTTTCTGACTTCCATTTGTCTAGAACTCCTTCTAATCCAAAGGTCAAGTAGGCAAGGTTGTTGAATTCAGATGACCTTTCTTGGTTATTATCTTGAGATGGGTAGGGTTCTTGGTGTTCTCCTAAAGTGTAGGTCCTATCACAGTAGAGCGGGTCGGACCTAAATGAGGAGGCATCGTGAGGACAATCGAGGTATGGAGCCCCATGATTTGAATCGTACCCTTGGGTGGCTATGTTGGGTGTATTCCAATAAGAGGTTGGTGTGGTTTGGTCATAGTTGGGCCAAGAGGGATATTCCAGGTTGCATCCCCAACTTGGTGGTTGGTTAGCCCAAGTCGGCTGTGGGTATGGTCTACTTGGGTTAGCATACAAATCCTGTTGGGGGTAATTTGGGTAAGATGGATAGGCATTGAAATCCATGGAAGAAATGGAGGGATGCGGGAAGAACAGATGAGAGAGAGTTGTGCACTCAATCAAACAAACAAGCCTAATCCTTATGGTGTATTCCTTAGGAGACCTAGAAATCTCACAAAGGTTGATTAAGTCCGTAAACACTGGACTCCCCTTCCCAAGGCTAATCTGGCCAGGTTGATTACGAGGGGATTGCAGGGAAGGTTCTTCCTTTGGCTTGCGCCTCCGGTTCCATAGACCCCACAACCGCGGTCGTTTGACACTGCCCCGCAGCCTAGCCACCAGATTCTACCAAGGGAATGCAAGCCAAGTGCCTAGCGAACAAAACCTCACCTTTTGAGACTTAACTCAGTCCTGCCTAGGGCACGTCTACTCAGTTTTAACGGGCTAGGATAGTGCTTGTGCTTAGGGTGATGTGATGAGGCGTTGATTGGGGTGGTGCCTCTTAATGTTCTACTTTCAAAGTGTGTGCTTCTAGCAAAACATGATTTTCAAGCAATGATTTGTTAAGATATAGTGTCTTTTAGTGTTTCATCCTTACTTAAGTACTTTTTAGGGTTGACGTGTCTTAATATTTTCAAACAAGTTTCAGTGGGCACGTCAAGTTCTGCACACAACTTAGTGAAAGTAGATTTCCTTTTATTTTGTAGAGGCTCTAAAACCCTAGTGTACTCATCCTGATAATCATGCAGCTTCTATTAGATGAGTCAGTTTTAGGGTTGAGTGGTGCGGCCTAGGTCAACTCACGGTGGCTTCGCAAACACCACTCAAGAGAAAGAGAAAAGAACACTCCAAGAATTTATCCAGCATATTAGAGTGTACATTTTTTTGTTGGGTGATGTGTTAAGAATGTGGGTCAAGCAATCATTCACCACGCCAATTTTTTTAGTTTTTATGATTTTTTTTAGCTTTTTCACGCAAGCAAACAATGAGAGAGAGAGTACTCACTATCGGTCCTCGAGGCGCCTACTTCCTTGCTACCATAGTGGAATGCGTCGCTTCGCCGTCCATGCGCCGAATTCCTGAAACTGTCAAGTAAAAAGGAAAATAGGGCATTAGACGATATAAGAATGAAGGTGGAATGGAGGTGATAAAACAAATCCGTTGCCTCCCCGGCAACGGCGCCAAAAACTGACGTGCCTTCGTGCGTGTGTGTTAAGAGGTGTCGTTATAGTTGCACTTGATACGTCGGTTTTAAAAGAAGTAAACGGAGGTGAGTCCGAGTGTCGATCTCAGGGAGGCGTGGAAATCGGATTTTGTTTACCACTTGTTGTCACGAAAAAGGCGGAGTTTTGCTTGCGAAAGAGACGGTTTTGAAAAGTGAGAGATAGAGAGAGTTTAGGGTTAGAAAGCTCTTGGTTTTGATCATGCACTTTAAATAGAAATTAAAATGGCAACTAAATGGAAAATAATTTCATTAAACATGCATTCATAGTTCATGGTTTACAATATTAAATACATGCTTCAACAAAAGTAAATGAAAGCTTAAAAGAGAGAGAGAGAGAGGTAGAGAGAGAGTGGAGAGCGACGAGGCAGCCACGGTGGTGGAGGAGGCTCCGTCGGCGGCTCGTCGTCTCCGGCGATTACAAGAGTGCCTAAGACTAGCTAGGAGAGGAGTGGAGTAGTTGCAAGTGGGAGAGGATGCCTTGAATGGTGGTAGAAGGGGGTTTAAATAGAGTTAAGGGCTTCCTAAAAGAAGAATGTGCTTTAGCGACATCCAGAACGTCGCTAAAACCGCTTCCAGATACGTCGGTGAAGGCCTTTTGCCGCCGGTCAGCCGCCCGCCCCTCTCTCTCTTCAGGCGCGATCCGTGGATGTCGAACGAGAGCCGTCCGATTGATGATCGGACGGCTGAGATCCTCCCGCGCCTGCGCTAGGATCGCGCTTCGGGCGCGCGTGCGCGCGCGCGTTTCCGCCCGATGGGGCGCTGTCGTCGCGCCGCGTGGCGAAATCCTAGCCGCTCGCTTCTGATCGCGCGGCTCAATTTTGCCGCGCCCTTCGCCCGCAAGTGATTTCCGCTCCGCGCGATTCGAACGCGCGTCGCCGCGACGCGGGCGTGCGCGCTAACCGTTGCGCCACGCCCGCGCTTTGTCGCGGCGACCGCGGGCGAGCGCGCGGATCTCGGCCGTTCGATCGAAGATCAACTGCCGAGATGCGTCCTTGGCTGGCTTGGGGGCGTGCGAGCGGCGGGGGCGGGGCGGCGTGGCGCGTTCTAGGCCGTTGATCTCCAGATCAACGGTCAGGATTTCTTGGGCCCATTGTGGGAGCTCCGGATGTCGGATTTGGCCGATCTTGAGTCCGTTAGACTCCGTTCGTCGTCCTGAATCCATCCATGCGGTCCGATTGCTCATCTGAGGCCTGCTTTGACAAATGCTTTACACAAATGGCCATTAATACAGTTTATAAGCAATCTTGGTACTTGATGCATGCAATGCTCCTATTCTACTTTATGTTATGCCTTTTATTCTAAAGATGGGCCATATTCAACCTAATTACTACCCCCTTGCGTGGTGTTATCATTCAACACACAAGGTTTGGTCAATAGGTGAATTTGATTGGTTCAAGCAAATCCAAGGGCATTTTTTAGCCTTTCTAGCCAATTTAGGGGTTTGTAGATTATATTTTCATTGTTTTTGGGCTCATGATCTTATTTTCACTAATTTTACACATTGGAAAATTTTGTAGCTTGTTTAAGTCACTAAATTCAATTTTTAGCTTTATTTGCCTTATTTGTCATTATCTTTCGTGTAGAAACACATTATTTGACATCATGCATTATTTAACCTTAAAATCTCTTGACTACTTAATTAACTTTTTGCAACATTTGTCAAACGAACATAATAAAGCGTTGTTGATAAGTTTTTATCCTCGACGATAGCACCAAAAATATAAACGCATCGACCGCTGATTCATACTACGAAGGGATTTTAAATATCTTTGTTGTAGTATATATCACAAACACAAACCATTGTCGCGTTAATGTTATTTATATATTTAATTTTTACTGATTTATTCTAGGTTGTTTATTGGGAGGCAATTATTAATATACATCACTTTATAAGTCTAAAAATATTTTTTTATTCCAAAAAAATGTTGCTTTTATTTACAAAAATGAATGAATCAATGAATTTGGTTAGTTATGTACAAAAGAATACATTACAATGCTTGGAA
Source organism: Thalassia testudinum (assembly GCA_037157565.1). Taxonomy (NCBI): domain Eukaryota; kingdom Viridiplantae; phylum Streptophyta; class Magnoliopsida; order Alismatales; family Hydrocharitaceae; genus Thalassia; species Thalassia testudinum. Next base: position 75,409,621 of record JAZHRO010000031.1, on the reverse strand, counting down.
ATAAATGTACACATACAAGCATAAAAAAATCATCTACAACTACTCTATGTTAATTATTTATGGCTAATATAGTTAATACTTAAGTATAGGTACAAAAATCGTTAATAATATTTACTATGCTAACTCACCATAACATATTAGCATCTATAGTAACACATATATTATATACAGTAACATATATAAGTGTCGCTAAAACCATAGTAAAATGTTTACATTTCATAAGGCGAAAACTATCATCTACACTAACATACATATATATACAGTGACAGATGTATTTGTCACTAAAGCCCTTAATGTTATATATATACATATAAGAGCTCAAACACATACTAATCTATATACACTATCAGTATACATTATTTATTTACATTATATACTATTTATACTTATACTTATTATCTATTATATATACGTATATACACAGCTAACACATACACAACACACACAACAAAACACACTAAGGCGTTACATAGCTCACGCACTCAACTCACAGGCAGAACACATAGGGGGCTCTTTAACACTTAGGCAAATTTCAGCTCTTCTCCTCTTCTCTCTTTCTCAGTTGGTTCAGACCGGTTCGGTTTAAGTTTTTAACTGGTTGAAAAATTGGTTTTCAGTAGGCGGGCGACCTTTTCGAGGAATACACAGCACCCATTATTAGGTGGGATCATACCTTTATAAAGGCCACCCTAGTTTTCATTAGGTGCATTTTTATCCAATTTATGGCTTGTTATTGGGCCCACACAGGCTCATGCATAGTGCGCGGCCCCCGACCCACTGCACTGCACCATATGCTCAAATCATGCTTGAGAGATAGAGAAGTAAGGGTATATGTTCTTTGGTGCCTGGCACCTGTCGACTGAAATGGCCATAAGACAATGTCATAACCCGTTCCTTGCTCCCTACAGAACCCGAGAATGGCTCGCCTCGACGAACCCCAAGATCCAGTTGCCTAACGAGAAATAACCAAATGTATTCTCATTCCACAACCACACGAGTAATGTAACTAAGAAGCTAATGTATAATTGACAATAAAAGAAAGGGAACAGCAAACCACAATAATATTACAGGCCATCAGCGGAAAGTACAAGTACAGAATATTGCAATCACAACCGAAACTGGTAGGAATATAACTGAAAATAACTATGAGCTACAGGTACTCACTACCACAAAACTCTCTGTAAGAGAAACAGAAGAAAAACTATAGCTGGACTCAACTGGGCCTAGCACCCTCAGCAGCCTGTGGCTCTGGCTGCTCGAATCCCTGACCTGAACAAGGTTATAAATCTATGGTCAGCTAACGCTGAGTAGAGTAGTGGTTAAATCACTTACATACAATATAATTTAAATAGGCAGCTAGCTAAACATGCATTTAACACTTTACTTATTATCATTCGTTTCTATTTATCATTTTTCTGATCTGAGTACTCTAATCAGGTTCCATGACATTTCTCAATTTTCTTGTTCCCTAAGGGAATGATCTTGCTTGTAGTTTTCCCGCTATGCAGGATGTACACGTGGCACTCTCCTGGTTGGGAGAGTCCCTCGTCATAGTCCTACACCCTACTACCCCGAGGTCACGGTCGTGATGTAGCGGTGACTACGACACGCATGATAAGTGCACAGGTAGCTACCCCGCACTGCCACGTGGTCAGTCATTTCCGCTAACGAGTATGCCCAAACGTACAGCATGGAACAGCACAGGGCCTAGACCTCTTAGAACTGGGGTCTCACCCCTCAGAAACAGGGGTCTCTCCCGTCACAGTCCGCATACCTTCGTCCAACTATCCTAGTTTGCCCAGCGGGCCTAACAAGAGTCGATGTAGGGTAGCCCGTCCTAAACCCCGGTCCCATGGGTGGCTAGCTCCTCCCTACACTAAATAGCTTACCTCGGTGCCATGTGCGTGAGGGCCAAACAGGAGTTGTCGTAGAGTGGCCATTCCTAACCTCGGGTCTCAACCCAAGGGGCGGCTAGCTCCCCTCTACTCTAAAGGGATAGTTGCTCTCCTCGGTATCATGTACATGAGGGCCAGCTCACTTTCCTTAACCAAGTCCAAACAACCACCTGTAGGTGACATGTTCCAAACCATCAGGTTTTTTGTACTACAGTATTCCTGGTTTCTTTCTAAATTCTCCGTAGGGTTCGTATATGGAATTTCTTATTTCCAAATTTGGTTCGTTATACGTAGAATAGGAAACTCAAATTCCACCATCTATTATTTAGTACAAGCATGCATTTCCATTTATGACGTAGTTCATTGCATGTAGTACAAGTAGCTCATGGTTTATTTCTTTTTAGGAAGCATTGCGGTAATTTGATCATTCATTAACTATATATTCATTTCTTCCAGCCCTAGTGTTCATTTCACAATCCTAGGGTGTTTGTGACGCTGAATCGGTATTTATAAGAATGCCATGTTGTAATATAGCCGAAAAAGTGTTCAAAACAATTATAATTTTATTACTCAAATTTTGAAGTCCAAAGTCGAACACAAGGAGCAAATTGGGGTTTAGAAATTAAGATCACAATTAAAATAATATGCAATAATGTCAATGTTACAATGCAAAAAATATAAGAGTAGATGTGTAGCACAAAATATTCAAGAACTCAATTATGAATGAAAAAAAAGAGAATTTCTTCTCTCTCTCGCTGATTTTCTTCTCCTTCTGATTTTGCCTTGGCAAGCTCTTCCTTCCTTTGTCTTCTCCTTTCTTCTTCTGATTTTTCCTTGGCTTCTCTCTTCCTCAGCTTAGCCTTTCTGTTGGCTTCCTTTGCCTTCTTCTCTTCCTTTGGCTTTTCTCTTCTTCTTTCTCTCTCTGCCGGCTGCCTTCTTCTTTGGCTTTTGCCTTGCTGCCTTCAGCTTCTTTCTTTGCTTTCCTTGCCTTTCTCTCTTTGGCTTTGGCTTCTTCCTTCTGCTACATCCCTTCTCCTTCTTCTTCCTTAGCTTCTTTTCGGCCTTGTCTTCTCCTTCCTCTTCCTTTGGCTTCGCTTCTCTTCCTTTGCAGAGCAAAACCTATCCCTTACTTGCGTGAACTCTCTTCTCTCTTGGGTTTCGCTCTCCCAGAGCCACGCTTCTCGGGTAATCGGGTCGGGTACGCGCCTGGGATCAGGCCCACCGGCGTACGGTGGTGGGCGAGGTGTGCTAGTCTGGTCGGGTCTTCCAGGTCCGCGGGGCGTGGTCGAGGACAAGGCGGTCGGGTCGGGTGAGAGGGACCTCACCCTGTGAGTTGGAGGCGATAAGCCTCTAACAGAAAAACAATTTATGTGGGCGCGACGCTCCTTCCAGTTCCGAGGTGGGACTATCTTCCCACCCTCCTCGCGTGTGCCTACAGCAGAGTGGCTATCTTCGATTGCAGCAGCTGCCATTGCCCTTGACACCAATTGGCAGCCTAGAGTTGTTCGCGAAGACTTTCCGCGTAGCCTAGGACACGAGCCTGGGGCTGTCATGGCCTGGAGCTCGCTGCAAGCAAGCTTCAAGCTCTGCGTTAATGGCGGAGGGCTCCTGGACCTGAAATCACCACAACGGCCTCATGGCCATGTTAAAACGCTCAGGGAGCTTCGCCAAGGCACAGCGAGTGTGTAGGGGTGGTCGGCATGTCGTGGGAACGCCTGAGTGAGCGTACCTAGGGCACACTGTGGTCGTGTGTGTGGGTGTGTTCGGGGGTGTGTTTGGGTGATCAATAAAGTGAATGGAGTGTGGGGTTGTGATCAGGGCGTCAAGGCGGAGCTTATGGACTGGTCGGCAATGAGGGGGTGGTTTGTGGTGGTGGAGCGATCTCACCAGAGCTAGTGGCCGGAGGTGAAGGGGACGATGGTGGTGGAGTGCGGCAATAGTTGAATGAGGGAAATAAAGAGGGGGAAAGATTGTAGAGGGTGAGAAGAACTTATCTAGGCGGTGAAGAGACGAAAGGGAGGTGGAGATGGCGTCTGGCTCGTATTGTCGACGCCGGAGACGAAGGTGCTCAGAGAGGATGGTCGGCGAGGATGAAGGGGAGGCAGGGGCGTCGGTGGGTGTTGTGCGACGCGGATGAACGTGAGGGAGAGAAACCTGGCACCGGTATTGTGGCTAGGCGACGAGGGAGAGTAGGAGAGGTCGTCGGAGCTTGATGAGCAAGTCGGCCGGAGGAGGAGAGACAAAATTGAGGGGGTTCTTTGGCTGATTTCAAGCTTAGGAGATGCGGGGTGAACTGTGGCTCCTTAAATAGAGCCCTGGAGGTCGACTTTGTGCTTGGAAGCTAAGCTTCCAAGCAAGGTAAGGTCACCGGCGATGGTAACTCGAGAGAGACCTAAATCTCTCATGCGTTCACATGAGAGACTGGGTACCAAGTAGGGCCTCAAATTGGGTTCACATTGGAGGGGATTTCTTAGAGAATCTCCCTTTCAATTTTGAAGGGGATTCTCTGAGAAATCAGCGAGAAGTTGCCTTATAAAGCTCATTGGAGAAGGATTCCTCCGCTATAGTGGAAGAGGGACATAATTGCAAAGAACGATGAAGAAGCTAGGGGGTCAAATGTAAGGATTTTTGAAAGATAGGGGTAGAAATGTAATTGGGTCGGACGTATTTACAAAGTGGGTCAAGATGAGTTCCCCTTAGGTCCAAATTTTGCTAAAAGTCTAATTTTTACCTAAGGAATCCAATGGTGAAGTTGGATTTTTGGTTTGACCACGTTTGAGTGGGCAATTTACGTAAAAACCCAATTTAAGGTAAATATTTGTCTAAGACCCCATTCTAGGTCAAAATGGATTTCAATGGCCAATTTGAAAGTTATTAACCCTAGAGAATATTTATATGAATTTTAGAGGGTTTATTTGAATTTTATCTTGACCATAACCTTGGTTAATCAAGTGGGTCTGTTTTAAGGTTATAAGAAGTCATTTAATTCCCAGAACTCATACGAACCCTTTTCTGCCTGATTCAACTCACTTTTTATCTTGTTAAGACCTTTTGACCTGTGTTTAGCCCTTGAGAAAATCCGTTGTTGTACTGCAATGGTAAAATTACAGTTTTACCCCTTGTTTCTTGCTTTTCTCTCAGAAAGATTATTCAGTGAATTAGGACTTCTAGTTGGTTATGTAGGAGCTTTTGTTCTCTTTTATGGGTCAAAGTGAGCTAGTTGGGGCTCATGATGGTGTTCCCATCATACCCCCATGCTAGCTTTTGCTAATCCCTTAACAAAATTTTATGGTTTTAACTTTGATTCTAGACCATGAATTCTTTTGATGTGAAAAAAAAACTATGATGTGTGCTTTTTTTTTGTATATTAGGTTGGAATGCCAATAGTAGGCCTAGAGGTATTCAAGTACCAACCAAGATCCAGACCTGACCAGTTCTAGCCTCAGTCTGCCACGAAGGTTTTTAAGGCCCACAGGAACTATCCTAAGGTTCGTTGGACTCCGCGGTTAACGCACCCGTGCTTGTAACATATTTTAGCCTTGGTTCAGTTTGCAGTGTGTTTTTGTAAGAGAGAGACAGATCGATTTTCTTTGTTTGGAGAGTTTTCTCTCTCTTTTCTTTTTATTTCTAGCTTCGGATTGTCTTCTCAACATGGTCTGTATCGGATTCCTAGTCCCCATCATCAATCTTCAAAGGGCTCTAGCAATCGATGTTTCATGATAGCACCGCCCATGGCAACCCCCAGAACCCTGGCTTTCAAGATTTTGAGATAATCCCACCTATGACGTTCTGTAGCTAAATCCAAACCCTGGCAATCGACATTTTGCAATAATACTGCCCATGGCATCTGAACCTGTGCAGAGTGCTTACATGCCCCCGGTAGGATATGTAAATATTTTAGGAGACAAGCACTGAGGAGATGATATGTTATTGCGCATCTTCGAGGGGAATTTCTTGCCTCTCCGTGCTGGGAACTCGTCCAAATCAACTTGTGTTGATTGGCTGCTCCTAATCTAGGCGACTTTTTTAGAACAGTTGAAACGCATTTGCGTGATTTTAATACTTATGCGCACTGAACCAGATTGTGTGTGGATTAGGGTGCTGAAATGCTGTGGGACAACCGGGTTTTATTGTTATAACGTTGTAGTATAGCCAGTTATTACCAACATTTCAAATATATAAATTTTTTACTCGGAAAATAAAAGAGTTCCCGAGGTCGAACTCAGGGAGCAAGTTGTATTCTATAGATATACATGTTTCTTTTACAAAAATAAAGAAAGAGAGAGGGAAAGAATTTGTTGTTCTCTTTGTTTTCTCCTCGTGATGTTCTTCTTTCTTTCTTTCTTCAGATCTCCTTCTTCTTCTTCCTTGGTTTCTGTCTTGGCCTCTCTTCTTCTTTTTCTGCAGTCTCTTCTGTGAAGGTTTCTTCTTCCTTGGCTCTGCTGTACTTCTTCTCTGCAGCCTTTCCTCTTCTTCTGCCTTGCTCAGCCTCTTCTTTAGAGTTTCTTCTTGTTTCTCCTCCCTGCGGCTAAGTGTCAGCTTCTTCTTTTCTTTTTCAGCCAGGGACGTCACCCCTCCTTTCTTCTTTTCCCTTCAGGCCGTCGTCTGATTTCCAAATCAGACGACTTAAACTACCTGTTGCTATAGTCAGCTTCCTTCTTCTTCCGCGGGTCTTCTTCTTCGCCTGTGCCTGCACACTTCAGAGTTTTTCGTCAGAGGCAAAACCTACTCTACCCTCCCCCCCCCGCGTCTCTCTCTCTCTCTGAAACCACTCTTGGGAAAGCTCTCCCAGAGCTGCCGGGTAATCGGGTTCGGGTCAGGCCCGGGTCCAGGCCCACCGGCGTGCGTGGTGGGCGAGGAGTGCAGGTCAGTCTTAAGTCGGGTCGGGTCAGGTCCGCGGGGCGTGAGCGCGGACGAGACCGGGTAACCGGGCGGGTGAAGGGGACCTCACCCCGTGTGCTGAGGCAGTAAGCCTCCAGCACTTTTGCATCTTATATCGCTGCGACTCTTCAGGCTTTTCCGAGGTGGGACTAAATGTCCCACCTCAATTGCGCGCCCGCAGCGGGGAAATCAGCGGGAGATTGCGGCGTCACGCGAAGCCTTCTGCCTTAGCTGCGAGCCTGGTATTTTGCCAAAATGCCTCGCAAGGCCTGGGAGTTGAATCTGGGCGTGGCGCTGAGCGTGGCGCGCCTGTAGCTGCAGGCGGAAGCAGTTCCTCCTGCGCGGCAATGGCGGCGGAGGTCGGGTGGCCTGTTCACAAGAAAACGGCCTCTCGGCCTAATCAGAAAGTGCCAGGAGCTTCGCCAGGGTGCGGCGAAGCTCGTGTGGGTGGTGGCGAGGCGCGGGGCGGCGTGCAAGGGCTGCCCTAGGTCGGACTGTGGGTCGGAGGATGGGTTTGTTGGGGGAAGCGTTACGGAGGTGTGGAGTGGCAGTGAAGGGGTGGGGGGTGCTCAGTGTGATGAGGCGGAGGTGCGGTGAGGGTTGGTGAGCCGTGTGGGTTGCTGAGGTGATGGGAGCGGCTCGCCGGAGGGTGGCCGGAGACGAAGGGGGTGACGATGGTCAGGGTCGGTCGAGGGCTTAATTGAATAAATTGAAAGCGGGGAAAGAAAGAGGAGAAGAAGGGGAGTAGCTCTAGCTTACTTGCAGGGACGAAGGGGGAGGAACAGGGCGACAGTCGTATCGACTGTCGCCGGAGAAGACGATGCTCAGGGAAAGGGGCGGCGGCGAGCAGAGAGCTGGAGAGTCGCCAGCTGGGTGCGGCGTGGCGCGGGAAGAGCAGGGGAGGAAGTCTCTGCTGCTGGTATTGCGGCAGAGCGGAGAGGTGGAGGGGGAGGAACTGTCGGAGCTGGTGAGCGTCTGCCGGAGAGAGAAGAGAGGAAAGTTGGGGATTTTCTCCGTCAGATCCAAGCTGCCCCGGTCGGTGGTGCAACGGGGGGTATTTATAGGGATCAAACAGGGAGGAAGGCGGAGGGAGACGACGTGTCTCCCTCGCCGGAGGATGGCCGGAAACAAGAACCCATACCGTCCGTGCGTTCGTACGGCCGGTATGGTGGGTTACAACGACCAGGGGGGTGTCCCTGCGACGGCTGACGACGCAGGGCACCCCCGGTTTACTTGCTAGGTCCCCCACCTCACCCTGCGCGGCGCCATGCTCCGCGCAAGGTCGCCGGAGCATGGTGCTGGCAGGTTTTGCAGGGGGGACCTGATCGCAAAGAACGAAGGAGAGTTAGGGGCCAAAATGCGAGGGTTCAAAAGTTGAGGGCCAAAGAGTAAATATATGAGGACCAAAGTGTAAAGTCGGTCAAGGAGGTTTCTTCTTAGGCTCAAGTTTTTATACATGACTAATTAGGACCTAAGGAATCTGATGGTGAATTTCATTTCTATATTAAACCTTGTTTGACCGGTCAATTTACGCAAAAACCCAAATTAAGTTATTAATTGGGCATGGTTCTCAATGTAGGTCAAAATGGGTTCTGAAGGCCAAATTGAAGGTTCTAAACCCTAGAGATTATTTTTCTATGAATTTTAGAGGGTTTATTCTATTTTTACTTTGCCTCGAACCTTGTGAATTGAAGTGGGTTGTTTTAGGGTTACAGATTATCATTTAGTTTCTTGGAATTGCTGTAGCCCTTGCTAGATCATTTCATCCCACTCTTATTCTTATTAAGATGCTTTGACCTATGTTTGGGCCCTGAATTACCCTGTATGCAGATTATACTGGTAAAATTGCATTTTTACCCCTTATGACTTGTTTTCTTCTCAAACTCAGGATTCTCTGAGTTAAGCCTTTCCTTGAGATATGTAGGAGCTTTTATCCTTTGTATTAGGTCAAAATGAGCTAGTTATGGCTCATGATGAGGTTCTCATCATACCCCCATGCCTAGCTTTTGCTAGTCCCTTAGCAAAAACTTAAGGTTTCAACCCTTGTTCTAGACCATGAAGTTTTTAATAGTTTTAGATAAGTGCCTTTTTTATTTGAGCATAGATTAGGTTAGAATGCTGACCATAGGCCTAAAAGGTACTCTAGTACCAATCAAGATCCAAATCTGTCTAGCCTTAGCCTCAGTCTTTTAGCAAAGGTTTTTAAGGCCCACAAGAACTAACCTAAGGTTTATTGGACTTCGTGGTTAAAGCACCCGTGCTTGAAATGATTTTAGCCCTGGCTCAGTTCGCAGTGCGTTTTGTAAGAGAGAGATAGAAAGTTTTTCTGTTTGGAGAGTTTTCTCTCTCTTTTTCTTTTTAGTTCTAGCCTAGGATTGGCTTTTCAACACGGTCTGTATCAGATTCCTTGCTCCCATCATCAATCCTCAAGGGTTCCTGGCGATCGATGCTTCGAGATAGCACCGCCCATGGCAACCCCCGGAACCCTGGCTATTGAGATTTCGAGATAATCCCATCCATGGTATTCCGTGGCCGAATCCAGACCCTGGCAATTGACACTTCGAGATAATGCCATCCATGGAATCTGAACCAGCAGAGTGCTTACATGCCCCCAGTAGGATATGTAAATATCCTAAGAGACAAGCACCGAGGAGATGATATTTTGTTACGCATCTTCGAGGGGATTTCCCGCCTTTCCGCGCTGGGAACTCGTCCAAATCAACTTGTGTTGATCGGCCGCTCCTATTCTAGGTGTTCTTTTCAGATTTTTGCGACGCTTCTGCGTGATTCTGATTTTTACGCTTACTGAACCAGGCTGTGTGAGATTAGGGTGCTTAGGTTACTGAGTCCCGTAAACCAAAAATTAGTTAACGAGGCCGAATACTCCCTAAGCCTTAGACCTAATACTTCAGCTTTTCATTTTCCTCAACCTCTCGAGGAGTGTCCAGATCTTAATGGGTACTAAGAGTCTATTCAAGAATGCCTAAGGTTTGCATTCTTTACTAATCTCATTGTGCACTTTTCTTGAATGAGGTCTAGAACTTAGGTTAATTCCTTAGTTCCTTACTAATGACTATCACTTTTTCTCATAATTTTGTGCTCCTTTTTCATTTTGTTTCTTTTCTCCTTCACAAAATTTCCTTCTCCTCTTTTCCTCTTATTCTTTTTCGAAAATTTTTTTTAATTTTTATGGTGTTTTTGGCATATGTGAATTTTTTGTTTGAAACCTTTTCTTACAAGTTTTGCACTTTCATAGCCCCCCATGCCTAAGATTTGCAATGTCCTCATTGTAACCTAGGGGGTCTTAGTTCATTCCTTAAGACAGAAATTTGGATGAGTGGATGGGTCGGGTTGAATTTTTTTTGCGGACGATTTCAAATCCCAGATGCAAACATCTGAGTTGGGGTCGGCTGTCTACAAGGGTGAACTTCGAGTGCTGAAAGGTGTCAGAACAAGTTTCAGGTTTACAAAGAGAATGACGGGCTGCCTCCCGTTAAGCGCTGAGTTTTACGCCATCGGCTGGGCGCAATAAGCTCAAGGGGAAAGGAGGATATAAGATGCCTCAGCCAAATCAGTAGAAGTTACATCAATGAACGGCTTGAGTCTCTGACCGTTCACGATGAAAGGTTCAGAATCGTGGCTGAGTGGACTGATTTCGATTGCTCCATTTCCAAAAACCTGTCGGACCAAATATGGTCCGACCCACTTAGATCTCAGTTTTCCTGGGAAGAGTTTGAGTCGGGCATCAAAGAGTAGGACCTTTTGACCAGGATGAAAGATCTTTCTCGAGATGTGTTTGTCGTGGAAGGCTTTAACCCGCTCCTTGTAGATTTGCGAGTTCTCGTACGCGTCTATGCGTAATTCATCGATCTCGCTGATTTGGAGTTTTCTGTGGGTCCCAGCCTTGGAAAGATCTAGATTACAGTTCCGTACTGCCCAATAGGCTTTATGCTCCAGTTCTACGGGAAGGTGGCATGCCTTTCCGTACACCAGTCTAAAGGGGGACATGCCCAATTGGGTCTTGTGGGCGGTCCTATAGGCCCACAATGCTTCCGGAAGTCGGGACGACCAGTCCTTCCTGTCAGGTCGAACAGTGACTTGCAGGATTTTCTTGATCTCCCGATTAGACAGCTCAGCTAGACCATTAGTTTGGGGGTGGTAAGGAGTAGAGATTCGGTGAGACACCCCGTATTTGGTCATCAGTGACCTAAACTGAGCATTTGTGAAATGGGTCCCCCCATCAGAGATTATTGCACGAGGAATCCCGAACCTTGAGAAAATGTGTTGATGAATGAATTTGAGAACGATTTTGTGATCACAGGTTCGGGTCGGTATGGCTTCGATCCATTTGGACACGTAGTCCACAGCCAACAGAATGTATTCGAAACCATCCGAAACAGGAAAGGGGCCCATAAAATCAATCCCCCAAACATCAAAGATTTCGCATACTAGAATCGGTTGCATAGGCATCATGTCGCGATGGCTCATGTTGCCCAAAGTCTGGCAACGACTGCATGCCTTGCAATGACTGTATGCGTCTTTGAACAGTGTGGGCCAGTAAAAGCCGCACTGGAGGACTTTTGATGCGGTTTTATGCCCGGCAAAATGGCCACCGCATGCCTGGTCATGGCAGAAAGAGAGGATATTGTTGACTTCCCCTTCCGGGACACATCTCCGGATGATCTGATCGGCACCTATGCGGAAGAGGTACGGGTCTTCCCAAATGTAATACTTGGCATCGGAGCGTAATTTGTCTTTCTTGGCCTTCGGCCAATCAGACGGGATCTGATGAGATGCCAAGTAATTTACAATATTAGCAAACCATGGAAGGCTAGTACCAATAGTCAGTAGGTGCTCATCGGGAAAATGCTCAATGATGGGTCCGGAAGGGTCAATTATTTCAGAAGGAAGACGGGACAAGTGATCAGCTACCACGTTTTGCTTTCCCGCTTTGTCGCGAATCTCAAGGTCAAATTCTTGCAACAGCAAGATCCATCGGATTAATCGAGGTTTCGCGTCCTTCTTCGCAAGGAGATGCCTCACAGCTGTGTGATCCGAGTATATGATGACATGGGAACCCAGAAGGTACGATCTGAACTTTTCTAGGGCAAATACTACAGCTAGCAGCTCTTTCTCAGTAACCGTATAGTTACGCTGAGCCTCATCGAGTGTTTTGCTGGCGTAGTAAATGACCACAGGTTTCTTGTCATTTTTCTGCCCCAAAACCGCTCCTACAGCGAAGTCGGATGCATCACACATGATCTCAAAGGGTTGAGACCAATCAGGGGACTGTAGGATCGGGGCTTGGGTGACTCGGTCACGCAGGATTTCAAATGCTTGAGTGCATTCCTTGGAGATTTCGAAGGGAACATCCTTGGAGAGAAGAGTGGTCAGGGGGCGTGCGATTTTTGAAAAATCAGGGATAAATCGTCGATAAAAACCGACATGCCCTAAAAAGGATCGGATGTCCCTGATTGAGCTAGGCATAGGAAGGTGAGAGATCAGATTAACCTTAGCTCGATCCACTTGGATACCTTTCTCCGAAATTGAGTGTCCCAGGACAATTCCCTCAGGCACCATGAAATGGCTCTTTTCCCAGGAAAGAACCAAATTCACATCGATGCACCGCCTGAGTATCTGGACCAAGTGTTGGAGGCAATCGTCGAATGATGCTCCGAAAACTGAAAAGTCATCCATGAAGACTTCCATATAATCACCTACCATATCTGAGAATATGGCAAGCATGCATCGCTGAAAAGTAGCGGGTGCATTGCAAAGACCGAAAGGCATCCTTCGGAAAGCGTATGTTCCGAAGGGGCAGGTGAACGTGGTCTTTTCTTGGTCCTCAGGATGGATTGCCACCTGGTTATAACCGGAGTACTCGTCAAGAAAGCAGAAGAACCTATTTCCCGCTAGTTTTTCGAGAATTTGATCAATGAAGGGTAGTGGGAAATGATCCTTCTTCGTGGAGGAATTGAGTCGACGGTAATCTATACAGACTCTCCACGAGTTGGCTAATCGGGTAGGAATAATTTCTCCGGTCTCAGTCGTTATAGTGGTGAGTCCTGCCTTCTTGGGCACGACCTGAATTGGGCTCACCCAACGACTATCGGAGATCGGGTAGATGATCCCGGCATCTAACCACTTGATGATCTCCTTTTTCACGACCTCCTGCAGATTGGGGTTTAAGCGTCTCTGCATTTCACGAGAAGGTCGTGTGCCCTCTTCTGAATAGATATGATGAGTACAATAAGAGGGACTTATTCCAGTCAAATCATCGAGAGTCCATCCGATGGCTCTGCGATGTTGCTGGAGGACAACAATCAGACGGGATTCCTGTTCAGGACTGAGGTTGGAATTGATAATTACAGGAAGGGTCTGATTAGAACCCAAAAAGACGTATTTTAAGTGAGCAGGAAGGGGTTTCAGTTCGAGGATGGGGTTTTCAGCAGCAGCGGGTGGTTCAGTATAGATGTGAGGTTCAAAGGTGGGAGTTACTGGGTTGTTCACATCTGGATTTGACTCCTCTGTTTGCGGGTCAAGATCCTTCTGTGGTTGATGAGGCATACTCGAGTCATTCTGGAGGTGTGATTCATCAACCAAAGTCTTGATGTCACAAATTTGCTCGATGACGCCGCAATTAATTCCTTGTTGGGCCTTAAATATATCAATTTTCAGTGTTTGATCTCCAAACTTAAGCTCTATTTGGCCCTCCTCACAGCTGATGTTGGCTCTAGCAGTAGCCAAGAAAGGTCTCCCTAGAATGATTGGTGTATCCCTAGGGTTCTCAGGTGCATCCATATCTAAGACTATAAAGTCCACTGGAAAATAGAAATCCCGCACTCTCACGATAACATCCTCGAGAATCCCTTTTGGTGACTTTATAGATCGATCTGCTAATTGTAATGTCACCTCGGTCGGTTTTAGCTCATATTCTTCTAGATGGTCGAGTAAGGATGTGGGTATCAGGTTTATGGATGCACCCAAGTCTAACAAAGCTCTATCAAATTGGGTACCACCTATCTTACAGGAAATCAGGGGAGTTCCAGGATCTTTTGCCTTGGGTGGGAGTCTACTGAGGATTACAGAGCTGGCTTGTTCTGACAGAACAATTGGGCTCCCTCCCTTGGTTCGCGGCTTACGCTGGGGTGTACATATATTCTTTAGAAATCGTGCGTAAGCTGGTACGTGGCGGATTGCATCCATCAAGGGGATGTTTATGTGGACCTGCTCAAAGAGCTTGACCAGGTCCTCCTCAGGGGCCACGGGTTTTGTGGTCTTCTTTCCCTTGGCCAGGGCCTCGGGAAACGGGATCTTGGTTGGTTCTTCTAGGATAGGTCCAGGTTGTGGATCTGGAACAGCGGTACCTTGGATAACTATCCTAGGGTCATGGTTATCAGGCTTGGAGTGGTTTGGATAATGCGGGTCTTGAGTTGTTTTACCACTACGTGTTGTTACAGAATTTAATCCGGCCTGATTTTGGTTTGGGTTTGGTAGGAGGGGTGGCTGCTGCTGAAATCCCGCATAAGAAGTTGAGGCTTCCATCTCGTCTGGAGATGGAGCAGTAGGGGCCTGATAAATCCATTGAGCGTGGCCTAAATTTGGATTCATAACGCGCTTCTGGGTTGGCACGTTATTTGGGTTAGGAAGAGGTTGGGAAGGGAGTGTGCCTGGCTGGCGAGAATTTGCCAACTGGGCCAGTTGAGTTTTAACTTCAGTAAGCTCGTCCTTGTGCTGTTTTTGAATAGCCGCGTTCGTTTTTTGAATGTCAGCCAGAGTCTGAAGGATTAAGGACATTTGATCTTGATTTGGCCCTGATGGATAAGTAGGGTTGGGCCGAGGCTGAGGCGGCTGGTAGTGACGAGAGGGCTGTGGGCGGGACTGAAAAGGTGGTCTTTGAGTTTGGGAATTTCCTGCCCACTGAAAATTGGGATGGTTTCGCCATCCAGGGTTGTAAGTGTTGGAGAATGGGTCGTTCTGGATGGCGTTGAGGTCCTCGCAGGTCTGAGGAACCTCCTGAGAGTCAGGGAAAGGGGGAATGGAGTTCCCTCGGCTGGTGTAGAAAGGATCTGATGATCTTCCAGTCCAAGAATCAGATGGGGGTGGATATGGATCCATCCCAGGGGAAGATCGATGGAGGATGTTTTGCACAGTCTCCTGTGTGGAAGGAGGTTGTGCAAAGGAGTTACGCGCGGAGGTGGCTCGCTGCAAGTGCTGAGTCAGCTCATCCACCTTCTTTTCAATGATTGAGACCTTGTCCAATCGACTGGCCATTAATTCCAGGTCGACTGATGCGGACAGGCCCTGCGTCTCATGTGCTCCCTTAAGATTCGTCGCTGCGCGGGTATTCGTCCTGTCGAATAATCCCATGGAGTCATTGTTGATGGAGTTCTCGCACATGTTTTCGAGAATCTCCCAAACGGTGTCTTCATGTTGACCCATGATGTTTCCTCCGCAAGTTGCATTGACGAAAAGGCGGATGTCCTCACGGAGTCCCTGGTAAAAAGATTGGACTTGTTCCCATTTAGGAACTCCGTGATGGGGGCACTTTCTCATGAGATCCTGAAAACGATCCCATGCCTCATGGAGAGGTTCTCCTGATTGTTGAGTGAAGTGTGTAATCTGATGGCGCAAGGCGTTGGTCCGACCCACGGGAAAAAACTTTTTCAAAAATTCGGATTGAAGTTCTTCCCAAGTGTTGATCGGCCGGGTCTGAGTTTTATACCAATGGGCGGCCTTGTCCATAAGAGAAAAGGAGAACATCTTCATGAGAAGAATATCCCGATTTTGCGCATCTGATCCAAAAGTGTGGGCCAGATGCTTTAGCTGTTTGATGTGCTGGAAGGGATCTTCAGAATTAAGCCCATGGAATTTAGGTATAGCATGAATCATGTTGGGCTTTAATTCGGAATCAGGTCCTCCAGTCGGGATTCTGACTCGAGGCTCAATGGCCACCGCAGCAGGATTGTAGTGGTCCCGCATCATAGGACGCTGTGGTGGGTGCACGAAGTTTTGGAAGAGGTCATTGAGTCGCTGGAGCTGGTGTTCCAGATTATTTTCTTCCTCAACTGGCTGAGACATGATGGGGGAAGAAGAAGAACTTGGTTCTGAATCAGAAGAGAGAATAATGTGAGGGTGTTGCTGCACAAACACGGGCGTCGAGGCTTGGCCTTGACGAGAGCGAATTTCTAATGGAGGTCTTAAGGGTGGTCTTAGGGACCTCCTTCCGTACATGCACTGTTTGGAAGAGGTAAGTTTAGAAGGTGCTGGACCCAATCAAGACACCCAAAAATGTGTTGGGTGACTATAGAGGTGCGGGGCAGATGGACCCCTTGATCAGAAAGATCATCCACCTGAGAATTACCTGGGCAGCCAGAGAGGGAGAGTCCCGCGAAGACCCCTACAAGGTAGAGCGTCCCCACGGGTTACAGGGTTTCCCCCACCCGACCTCTCTTGTCACTGCGGTTCCAGGTAGACCAGAATGGGGATCTTGACCTCTTAAGTCTACCAATTTTAAGATCAGGGTGCTTAAGGTTTCACTTGAACTTTAGTCTTTTTAAGTGCAAAGAGTGACCTAATTTAAGGTTGGTTGACCCAAAGGGGTCAACTTTACCTCTTGTTTTCTTTGAGAGCTTTCAGGTCTTGTCTTTTAGGGTTCAAGTGTTTAAAGAGAGAGCCAATTGTTTAGGATTTTTCTTGTTAATTATTTTCAATCAATGGCTTGGGCACACCTCTTTTGGATTTCCTCAATTCTTGATTAAGGGGTGTGTCTCTACTGAAATCCTAATGTTTAACCTTATGTTGGCTCTACTTGGTCCATTTAACTCTTTGTTGGGCAATTAGGGCTCAAGCAAGAATGTGTTAGCCCTTAAGTACCCTTAATAGTGTGCAGGAGTGATGAGTTGAAAACATGCAACTCTTTATGGTTACTAAGTATGGAAGACAGGTTAGCCCTATATTGCTTGTTCTTTTCTTTTCTTCCTCTTTAGAGTTTAGGGGTTAATAGTGAGAGGAAAAATTTACCTGTCTTCGGAGTGGTTGTCGTGTGGTTGCTTGTCTTCTTGAGTTCCTGTAGCTGCAGAAAAGAGAGGAGATTATCAGAAATTAAAAGAAACAGGAATGTTTACCTCTAGAATAGCCGTTGCTCCCCGGCAGCGGCACCAAAATGAAATGCTGTGGGACAACCGGGTTTTATTGTTATAACGTTGTAGTATAGCCAGTTATTACCAACATTTCAAATATATAAATTTTTTACTCGGAAAATAAAAGAGTTCCCGAGGTCGAACTCAGGGAGCAAGTTGTATTCTAGAGATATACATGTTTCTTTTACAAAAATAAAGAAAGAGAGAGGGAAAGAATTTGTTGTTCTCTTTGTTTTCTCCTCATGATGTTCTTCTTTCTTTCTTTCTTCAGATCTCCTTCTTCTTCTTCCTTGGTTTCTGTCTTGGCCTCTCTTCTTCTTTTTCTGCAGTCTCTTCTGTGAAGGTTTCTTCTTCCTTGGCTCTGCTGTACTTCTTCTCTGCAGCCTTTCCTCTTCTTCTGCCTTGCTCAGCCTCTTCTTTAGAGTTTCTTCTTGTTTCTCCTCCCTGCGGCTAAGTGTCAGCTTCTTCTTTTCTTTTTCAGCCAGGGACGTCACCCCTCCTTTCTTCTTTTCCCTTCAGGCCGTCGTCTGATTTCCAAATCAGACGACTTAAACTACCTGTTGCTACAGTCAGCTTCCTTCTTCTTCCGCGGGTCTTCTTCTTCGCCTGTGCCTGCACACTTCAGAGTTTTTCGTCAGAGGCAAAACCTACTCTACCCTCCCCCCCCCGCGTCTCTCTCTCTCTCTGAAACCACTCTTGGGAAAGCTCTCCCAGAGCTGCCGGGTAATCGGGTTCGGGTCAGGCCCGGGTCCAGGCCCACCGGCGTGCGTGGTGGGCGAGGAGTGCAGGTCAGTCTTAAGTCGGGTCGGGTCAGGTCCGCGGGGCGTGAGTACGGACGAGACCGGGTAACCGGGCGGGTGAAGGGGACCTCACCCCGTGTGCTGAGGCAGTAAGCCTCCAGCACTTTTGCATCTTATATCGCTGCGACTCTTCAGGCTTTTCCGAGGTGGGACTAAATGTCCCACCTCAATTGCGCGCCCGCAGCGGGGAAATCAGCGGGAGATTGCGGCGTCACGCGAAGCCTTCTGCCTTAGCTGCGAGCCTGGTATTTTGCCAAAATGCCTCGCAAGGCCTGGGAGTTGAATCTGGGCGTGGCGCTGAGCGTGGCGCGCCTGTAGCTGCAGGCGGAAGCAGTTCCTCCTGCGCGGCAATGGCGGCGGAGGTCGGGTGGCTTGTTCACAAGAAAACGGCCTCTCGGCCTAATCAGAAAGTGCCAGGAGCTTCGCCAGGGTGCGGCGAAGCTCGTGTGGGTGGTGGCGAGGCGCGGGGCGGCGTGCAAGGGCTGCCCTAGGTCGGACTGTGGGTCGGAGGATGGGTTTGTTGGGGGAAGCGTTACGGAGGTGTGGAGTGGCAGTGAAGGGGTGGGGGGTGCTCAGTGTGATGAGGCGGAGGTGCGGTGAGGGTTGGTGAGCCGTGTGGGTTGCTGAGGTGATGGGAGCGGCTCGCCGGAGGGTGGCCGGAGACGAAGGGGGTGACGATGGTCAGGGTCGGTCGAGGGCTTAATTGAATAAATTGAAAGCGGGGAAAGAAAGAGGAGAAGAAGGGGAGTAGCTCTAGCTTACTTGCAGGGACGAAGGGGGAGGAACAGGGCGACAGTCGTATCGATTGTCGCCGGAGAAGACGATGCTCAGGGAAAGGGGCGGCGGCGAGCAGAGAGCTGGAGAGTCGCCAGCTGGGTGCGGCGTGGCGCGGGAAGAGCAGGGGAGGAAGTCTCTGCTGCTGGTATTGCGGCAGAGCGGAGAGGTGGAGGGGGAGGAACCGTCGGAGCTGGTGAGCGTCTGCCGGAGAGAGAAGAGAGGAAAGTTGGGGATTTTCTCCGTCAGATCCAAGCTGCCCCGGTCGGTGGAGCAACGGGGGGTATTTATAGGGATCAAACAGGGAGGAAGGCGGAGGGAGACGACGTGTCTCCCTCGCCGGAGGATGGCCGGAAACAAGAACCCATACCGTCCGTGCGTTCGCACGGCCGGTATGGTGGGTTACAACGACCAGGGGGGTGTCCCTGCGACGGCTGACGACGCAGGGCACCCCCGGTTTACTTGCCAGGTCCCCCACCTCACCCTGCGCGGCGCCATGCTCCGCGCAAGGTCGCCGGAGCATGGTGCTGGCAGGCTTTGCAGGGGGGACCTGATCGCAAAGAACGAAGGAGAGTTAGGGGCCAAAATGCGAGGGTTCAAAAGTTGAGGGCCAAAGAGTAAATATATGAGGACCAAAGTGTAAAGTCGGTCAAGGAGGTTTCTTCTTAGGCTCAAGTTTTTATACATGACTAATTAGGACCTAAGGAATCTGATGGTGAATTTCATTTCTATATTAAACCTTGTTTGACCGGTCAATTTACGCAAAAACCCAAATTAAGTTATTAATTGGGCATGGTTCTCAATGTAGGTCAAAATGGGTTCTGAAGGCCAAATTGAAGGTTCTAAACCCTAGAGATTATTTTTCTATGAATTTTAGAGGGTTTATTCTATTTTTACTTTGCCTCGAACCTTGTGAATTGAAGTGGGTTGTTTTAGGGTTACAGATTATCATTTAGTTTCTTGGAATTGCTGTAGCCCTTGCTAGATCATTTCATCCCACTCTTATTCTTATTAAGCTGCTTTGACCTATGTTTGGGCCCTGAATTACCCTGTATGCAGATTATACTGGTAAAATTTCATTTTTACCCCTTATGACTTGTTTTCTTCTCAAACTCAGGATTCTCTGAGTTAAGCCTTTCCTTGAGATATGTAGGAGCTTTTATCCTTTGTATTAGGTCAAAATGAGCTAGTTATGGCTCATGATGAGGTTCTCATCAGGTGCTTAGGTTACTGAGTCCCGCAAACTAGAGGTCAGTTAACGAGGTCGAATACTCCCTAAGCCTTAGACGTAATACTTAAGCTTCGCATTTTCCCCAACCTCTTGAGGACCATTCAGATCTTAGCGGATACTTGAATTTTTAAGCCTAGGAGTCTAGCCCAAGAGGCCTAAGATCATCGTTCCTACTAATTTCTTCTGTGTTTCCTTACCACCTTTTTCTTTCATTTTCTTTTTCTTGATATGGTCTAGAACTTAGTTAATCCCTTAATTTCTTACTAATGACTATCCCTTCTTTTGCTTTTCATTTTATGCTCCTTTTTTGACATTTTTCACTTTTCCCCTTTTTCTCCTCAAGATTTGTATGGCCTCAAAATTTTCTCTCCCCTCATAATTTTTTTGTTCTTTTTCAAGATTTTTTTTTCATTTTTTTGGTATTTTTGGGATATGTAATTTTTTTGTTGAAACATTTTCTTGTGAGATGATTTTCACGACGTTTTGCACTTTCATACCCCCCTATTCCTATGATTTGCAATGTTCCCATTGTAAATTAGGTGGGTTCGTGTTCAGCTTAGATCATTCATTAGAACAGGTTCTGGGTGGGTGAACGGGTCAAGGTGACTATTGCTTACGATTTGAAAACTCGGGTACAGGTACCTGAGGTGGAGTCGACTGTTCTAATGGATGAACCCTAGAGTGCAATATGAATTCAGTATAGGATTATCAAGAAAGTTTTTGAGTTTCTCAAAAATGATGGGTTACCTCCTGTTAAGTATTGAGTTTTACGCCATCGGCTAGGTGCAATGAGCTCAGGGAGAATGGAGGGTAATGGATGTCTTAGCCAAATTTGTATCGGTAAGGTCAATGAACAGTTTGAGTCTCTAACCATTCACGACGAAGGTTCTGAATCGTGGTTGAGTGGACTGATCGCGATGGCTCCATTTCCGAAGATTCATCGAATGAGGTAGGGTCCGATCCATTTTGATCTTAGTTTTCCTGGGAACAGTTTGAGCTTGGCATCAAAGAGTAGAACTTTTTGACCATGATGAAAGATCTTTCTGGATATGTGCTTGTCGTGAAAAGTCTTAACCCGCTCTTTGTAAAATCATGAGTTCTCATACGCGTCGTGGTGTAATTCATCTATCTCGCTCATTTGAAGCTTTCTGTGGGTTCCTGCCTTAGAAAGATCTAGGTTGCAGGTCTGTACTGCCCAATAGGCTTTGTGCTACAATTCGACGGGGAGGTGACATGCCTTCTCGTACACCAATCTGAAGGGAGACATACCTAATTGGGTTTTGCGGGCGGTCTTATAAGCCCACAAAGCTTTCGGAAGTCGCGATAACCAGTTTTTCCTTTCAGGTCGAACAGTAACCTAGAGGATTTTTTTGATCTCCCAATTTTATAGCTCAGCTAGACCATTAGTTTGGGGGTGGTAAGGAGTAGAGATTCAGTGTGACACCCCATATTTGGTCATAAGTGACCTGAACTGAGCATTCGTGAAATGGGTCCCTCCATCAGAGATTATCGCACGTGGAATCCCGAACAACGAAAAGATGTTCTGATGAATGAATTTGATAACCACCTTATGATCATTGGTTCGGGTCGGAATGGCTTCGATCCATTTGGACACATAGTCAACAGTGAGTAGAACGTATTCGAAGCCGTCTGAAACTGGAAAGGGTCCCATAAAATCGATCCCCCATACGTCGAAGATTTCGCATACAAGAATCGGCTGTAAGGGCATCTTATCACGGTGGCTCATGTTGCCTAAGGTCTGGCAACGAGTGCATGCCCTACAGTGATTGTATGAGTCTTTGAAAATCATGGGCCAATAGAAGCCGCACTGGAGGACTTTCGCTGCGGTTTTATGACCTGAGAAATGTCCACTGCATGACTAGTCATGGCAGAAAGACAATGTCCTGAATTTCCATTCCCGTGACACATCGCCGAATAATTTGACCAGCATCAATGTGGAAAAGATACAGGTCTTCCCATAATTAATACTTGGCATCGGAAAATAATTTATCCCTCTTGGCTTTCGGCCAATTGGATGGGATCTGATGCCTGGTAGTTTAATGGATTAGCAAACCATGGAAGCCCTGTACTGATAGTCAGGGGGTGCTCATCAGGAAAATGTTCCGTGATGGGTCCGAAAGGGTCAATGATCTCAGAAGGAAGGCGGGACAGGTGATCAGCTACCACATTTTGTTTTCCCGCTTTGTCACAAATCTTGAGGTCAAATTCTTGCAACAGCAAGATTCAGTGGATTAATCGAGGTTTTACGTCCTTCTTCGCAAGGAGATGCCTCACAATTGTGTGATTAGAGTAAATGATAACACGGGAACCCAAGAGATATGATCTGAATTTTTCCAGGCCAAATACTTTGGCTAGCAGCTTTTTCTTAGTAACTGTGTAGTTACGCTGAGCCTCGTCAAGTGTCTTGCTAGCGTAGTAGATGACCATGGGTTTCTCGTCAATTTTCTACCCAAGTACCGCTCCTACAGCGAAGTCAGATGCATCTCACATGATCTCAAAGGGTTGAGACTAATTAGGGGATTGTAGGATCAGAACTTAGGTAACTTGATCATGGAGGATTTCAAATGCTTGAGTGCATTCCTTGGAGATTTTGAAAGGAACATCCTTAGATAGTAGAGTGGTCAGGGGGCATGCGATCTTTGAGAAGTCAGGAATGAACTGACTGTAAAAACCGTCGTGCCCCAGAAAAGATCGGATGTCCTTGATCGAGTTAGGCATAGGGAGTTTGGAAATCAAATTCACCTTGGCTCAATCGACCTGGATGCCTTTTTCTGATATGAGATGTCCCAGGACAATTCCTTCAGGCACCATGAAGTGGCTCTTTTCCCAGAAAAGAATCAGATTCACGTTAATGCACCGCCTGAGGATCTGGACCAAGTGCAGGAGGCAATCGTCAAATGATTTTCCAAATACTGAAAAGTCATCCATGAAGACTTTCAGATAATCACTTACCATATCTGAGAATATGGCAAGCATGCACCGCTGAAAAGTAGCGGGTGCATTGCAGAGACCGAACGACATCCTTCGGAATGAGTACGTCCCGAAGGGGCAGGTGAAAGTGGTATTTTCTTGGTCCTCAGGATGGATTGCAACCTGATTATAACTGGAGTATCCGTCCAAAAAGTAGAAGAACCTTTTTCTCGCTAGTTTCTTGAGGATCTGATCAATAAACAGTAGTGGAGAATTATCCTTCTTCGTAGAGGTATTGAGTATTCTATAATCAATGTAGACTCTCTGATGAGTGGCTACTCATCATAGCTAAAAAGCTAAAGTTAAGCTATAAGCTGGGTTAAACAATATCAAATTAACAAATAAAAAGGGTTAAGTGTGGAAATCAAAGAAAAAGACCTAAAACCTTAATTCTGTGTTAAAATTGCATAATTAGGACATAAAATAAGATATTCTTAAGATAAAGGTCAAATGGTGATCCAAGTGTTAAGTGAACACACAAACAAGTTTAAAAGTCTAAATCAAAAGTACAATTAATTTTTCAAATGTTCAATTGAGCACATATAGAAACTTGAAGGCATTTGGACATCATTAAGGCCTTGAAACGTAGAGTTTACATTTAGGTCCTTTATGCATCACATTTTCTTCTTTAGAAAACTTTTTCGGACCTATTTGTAACCCGTAGGGACCTCTTTGAAAGCCCTTAGGGTCCGTTCGGTTATTATTTCTCACCAGTTATGGACCTACCCATAATTTTTCTACCCCTTTGTAAGGGTCCTTTCCCTGCAATTTGCCCGAAAGATCCTGCCACTTGCTGCCCCGACGCGTGCACTGTAGCGCACGAAGAACACGGAGAATCTCAACCGTCTAATCTCCCTTGATTATGATCTGTGGCCCGATCTGAATTGAAGCTTCGCGCGAAGCGGCGCATGTGCTCACCCAACTCCCCAGATCCCATCCTACGGTCAGATTTCAATTTGGCAGCCCGGGTGCTCCTCTCCTCTCATCCTTGCCACCGGTTCCCTCGACGATTAACTTCACCCACACGGTGATATGAGCCACTGAGATTGCTACTTAAGCACCTCAGTGGTCGCGTGCGCAAAGGATCGCTCTTTCCTACCTTCTTAGCAATCGTTCTTCCACTCCAGCTACCCCTCCCCACCAAATCACTGATTTCACAGCCACCGACTGTGAAATCCTCGACTTCTCTTTGACCCTCCTCGTCGCTAAGGACCTCATAGCATCTGAGGACGACCCTGAAGCTTCACTAGAAGGCTTTTCCCTCCGCTGGAGCTCTCCTCCCTCCCTTTTTCCTCCTTAGCCACCGGCTAAGGACCCATAGGTCCCATTCTTCTTGTTAGAATAGTTTTATTGCTTTGTAGTTAGCTGTAGCAGTAGTTAAGTAGATTAGCAGTAGAATTATAGTAAATTTTAGTGATTAATTTGTTGTTTTGTTAGTTTAGCAGTAGGAGTAGAATTAGAGTAAATTTCCCTCCCCTCACCTCCTCTGATCATTCCAGATAAGAGGGGACGGTTTCACATAGTCACTGATCATGAATTTCTCCTTCATGTTTTCCATATCGCTTCTGATTCCCACGATTTATTTCTTGCAATTCACCCACTCATTAGACCTAATTTTAGATTTGATTGTTTTCTAATCTTAGATCTGAAATTAGTGTCAAAGATCATATTAGGGGCTTCTCACTCATTCCATTTTGCTCACATAACCCCCTGATTTGAGCTTAAAAAAGAATTGGTTTGCTGGATTGATATTGAATTTGGATTGTAATGAATTTTAAGCATTTGAGTCTTGAATGTTTGATCTAGCAGACTGAGAATTTTGATTTTGATTCATTGATTGGCAAGGAATCTAAGGTGATTTTGAAGTCAAAAATTCACCTCAGAAGAGCCATAATCTGATCTGGATTTTCGTGAGGTTTTAAATGTCTTGAATGCATGGTTGAAACAATGAAAATCACTTAGTTGATTTGAGACTCTACTTTGCATCTTTTAGTTGATTTTGAGGAATGAATCTGTTTTACTAACCTAAGGAATTCTCCATATTCCTTAAGGTTCTAGAGTTCTGGGATTGGAGTGTATGATTTAATTTGACTGATTTAATTCTTTCTACATGCTGTTTATAGCATTAGAAGGATTTAGATCAGCTTCTCTTTTAACTCTGATTTGTTTAGATGCTACTGACAAGGGTTCTTGGTCTTGATTTGTG
This sequence comes from Thalassia testudinum, assembly GCA_037157565.1. Lineage (NCBI taxonomy): Eukaryota > Viridiplantae > Streptophyta > Magnoliopsida > Alismatales > Hydrocharitaceae > Thalassia > Thalassia testudinum. The sequence continues at coordinate 75,384,701 of JAZHRO010000031.1, read as the reverse complement.
TTCCCGAGTGATTTTTATATGAATTGAAACCCTTGTCAGATTGTGTTGAGGGAATTTCTGATTTGTGTTTTATGTGTACAAATCCCAGATTTATAGCAATTTGATGCAATTGCAGCTACATTGCCCCTCAAACCCAGCTATGTAATTCTTGAAACAATCACTTAAAATTCCTGATCAGGTTGTCTATAGTCTGATCTAGAATTTGATTGGTTGATTCAAGCTATTAGGTAGCTAGTTCTGAGTTCTCCCTGCTGCAGATCTGGTTCTATGGAGTATGTCTTAACTGCAGCAGCAGTTAAGACGTCTAAAGTAGAGTCCAGTCTGTTGCAATGATTGGAGTTTAGGAGTTTCAGTAGTTGCTTGCTGTTGAATCACCTTCTGCCTTGCTGCTATTGTTGCAGCAGAGTCTGGTCTGAGATCATGTGGACAGTAGCTTAGGTTTAGTTCTGTTAAAATAGTTGGCTGATGTACAATGTTATGTTAACTTGTATACAAGCTTTCCTGTATTGTAATTGACTTTTAATATCTTTTGAATGCTTGTAATGAATTTTTTTAATCCTTTGTCAGCTAACTATTAAGTCCAACTGTCCACTAAGTGAAATTAATTGAAATCTATCTTGAATTGCATGCTTAATTGCATATATCCTTTCCATATCTCATACTAAACATCTTCAAGGAAGTTCATTGCCTTTTAGATTTCTAGGTTCCATCCTAAGCCTTTAGGACACATTAGACAACCCTTTAAAGGCTTAGGATGAGTGAAGTTTGAAATTAAATAAAAACTATATAAAAAATCTAAAAAAATAAAATAAACCTATCTGATTGAAGATCAGGTATTTCCCTAAATGCATACCATGTTTCATGGTATTCTAAACCCTCGACTTGGTATAATTTTCCAGTCGATGGTTCTGTATGCCATGGAATTTAATAAAAAAAACTACATGTAAAAACACCAAAAACATCTTATTCTCGTCCATTTCTTTCCATCTCTTCTCCTACCTCCATAACATATATAAAACCCATAAAAAGCTGAAAAAAACTCAAAAACACCTGAAAATTCTTTGTATACTATGTATATAGGTGTATATATAAGTTATATTTTAAAGCTTATTCATCTATAATGTAAATTATACATATTTATAAGATAAATAACTCATGTATATATTTAAGTATATAATTTAAGTATTTAAGTTAGATTATACTATATATATCTTAATTATACAACTAATTATTAATTAAACTAATGTATATGTACAATAAGCTATATAAAGTAATAAGCACTATAAATAACCTTATTAAGTTATAATACTATATATATATATTTATATGTATATAATAAACATACTAAACCTTGTACCTTAATATAATTATACATATAGAATAAAGAATAAATTTATTAAGTTAATAGTTAAGTTATTAGATTAAAATAAAATAAATTAGTAGATTAAGTTAAAACTAAGTTAATTTATACTGCATATGTATACTACTATATTTTAAGTAAGTTAACCTAATTTAAGTATATTTATAATGTATACACTATTTAAATTTAATTTACAAATAAAACAATCCAAAAAGTTGCTATTTAAATGTAAATAAAATAGAAATTAAACCTGTAAAGTACAATAAAAATATTTATAAAATATTTAGACATGTATACTAACTCTGTATAAGGTCAATTAGACCATATAATATCTAATTTATATGTAATTAATGAACAAAACTTAAAAATAAGTATGTATAAACTGTATACTTTAGCTAATTTATTTATGCAGTAAATATAAGTAAAATTCCAAATTAACCGTACAATTGTATAGTACTATATGAATACTTTATTTTCACATAATTTATTTTTAATATCTAATAAATTATGACCCTTGAATTGAGGGCAAAAATCGTGAATTCTACACGGCCGCACTGGATTTCCAGTGCTGTGTAAGCGCCCAATTAGTTCCACATCGTGGGCGGGCAAGCGTGCAGAGAGCTTTAAGTTGTTTTTGTCGTATGGGATGTTCAGTCGTCTCGGGCGCCGAGCGCCTGAACATCCGAACATCCCATATGATACTGAGCATGTATGAGCATTTGTGTGCAGTGCCGGGGGCCTGTGAGTGTGTGGGCTTGATTAAGCGTAAATGTCTGAGCATGAAAATGTAATTAAGTGACCTAATTAAGAAATTAAGCGTGCTTAGTAGAGGTCTGGTCCCACCCAGTCTCTGGGTGCTGTGTATCACTCGAAAAGCGTGCCTGCAAATTAAACAAATTTTTGATTAAGAGCCCTAATGACACTGTCAAAACACCTAAGTGTTACTGAGAACATAAGAGTGAAAGAGAGAAGAAAAGTATGTAACAGAGACCCGTATAAATAGTATTTATAAATAAATATGTATAAGATAAATAAAGTATATATATAGATACGTAGTATAGCTATTTACATTTCTATATAACTTCATACTTTTACTAACAAAATAAAATGTCACTATAGGTGAAATAACAGTTGCTATAGACCCTGGTTTCCTTCTTACAGTTTGTATATAGTTTTTCTGGGGTCCAGCGATGTTCATATCTGTCGCTGTAGCTATTATATGTGTTACTGTATATATCAGTATATTAAGTTAAGTTAGTATGCTATGTAATATTAGTTAGTAGTGTATATTTATGTAAGTTTTAGTAATATAACTTATAAATAGATAGTATAGAATATACCTATATATTATTTGATGCTTGTTTGTAAGTAGAATTTTGCAAGCATTTTCATTGATTCTTTTTGTATATAATGGAACCCTTAATTCATTTTTTTATAGATTCATTCATTGATTCATTATTGATTGTATATAAAATTAATCTTTTTTGGAATTAAGGAATAATTTTGGACATAGAGAGTGATGTATATCAATAACTGCCTCCTAGTGAACGACCTGGAATAAACCAGTAAAAATTAGGTAATTAAATAAAATGGTCGTGATAACGGTTTGTATTTCCTACATTTACTACAACAACATCAATTCACAATCATCACTGACCATTAGTGTATAGTGAGAATTACTCTCCACATACTATCACATCATTACTCTCCACGAATTCTCCACACGGGTCGGTATTATTTCTACGATTTCAGTCGTGCTCACGGTGAGTCCTGCCTTCTTCGGCACAACCTGGATTGGACTCACCCACTGACTGTAGGAGATCGGGTAGATGATCCCTGCATCTAACCACTTGATGATCTCCTTTTTCACGACCTCCTGCATATTAGGATTTAGACATCTTTGCATTTCACGGGAAGGTCGTGTGCCCTCTTCAGTGTAGATACAGTGTGTGTAGTAGGAGGTGCTGATACCAGTCAAATCATCGAGAGTCCGTCCAATGGCTCTTCGATGTTGCTGGAAAATAGTAATCAGACGGGATTCCTGATCAGGTGTGAGTTTAGAGTTGATGATCATAGGAAACATCTGATTGGAACCCGAAAAGACGTAGTTAAGATGGTCGGGAAGAGGCTTGAGTTCCAAAACAAGGTTATCAGCAGCAAAGGGTGGTTTAGGGTGTGTGTTAGGAACAAGGCAAGGAGTTACAGGTGTGTCTAGGTCAAGTTCGGACTCCTCTGATTGCGGGTTTTGATCCTCTTGTGGTTGATCAGTAGTAGTCAGGTTTTCCTCAATATATGGATCATCAACCACAGCCTTGATATCACATATCTGTTCTATAACACCACAATTAATCCCTTGTTGGGCATTAAAGATGTTGATCTTTAATGTTTGGTTCTCGAATTTCTGTTCAATTTGGCCCTCTTCACAATTTATGTTGGCCCTAGCAGTGGCTAGAAAGGGTCTCCCTAGTATAATTTGTGTATCCCTTGGGTTTTCTGGGGCATCCATATCCAAGACTACAAAATCCACCGGGAAATAGAAATCCCGAACTTTAACAATGACATCCTCAAGAACTCCTTTAGGTGACTTAATAGATCGATTAGCCAACTGTAATGTCACCTCTATCGGTTTGGGCTCAGATTCCTTAAGGTGGTCAAGTAGGGATGTATGTATTAAGTTTATGGAGGCTCCTAGATCTAATAAAGTTCTGTCAAATTGGGTATCACCAATGGTACAGGAAATCAGGGGAGTACCTGGTTATTTTGCTTTAGGTGGGAGTTTGCTTAAAATTACAGAGCTGGCTTGCTCTGACAGTATAATTAGACTCTCACTTTTGGTTCGCAGCTTACGCTTAGGTGTACACACGTCTTTCAGAAATCGTGCGTAAGCCGGTACGTGGTGGATCGCATCCATCAAGGAGATGTTTATAAGGACCTGTTCAAAGAGCTTGACTAGGTCCTCCTCAGGTGCCATGGGTTTGTTTGTCCTCTTTCCCTTGGTCAACGCCTCGGGAAATGTAACCTTGGATGGTTCCTCTAGAATAGGTCAAGGTTCTTGATTTGGGACAGGGGTATCCTGGATAACTATCCTAGGGCTTGGGTTAGCACTACCAGGCTGACAGTGGCTTAGGTAAGGTGGGTCTTGTGTTGCTTTGCCACTACGGGTTGTAATAGAATTCAGTCCTGCCTGGTTTTGGTTTGGAGTCGGTAAAATCGGTGGCTGCTGTTGAAATCCCGCATATTACGTTGAAGCTTCCATTCCATCGGGTGATGGAACAGAAGGGGCTTGATAAATCATGTGGGCTTGGCCCGGATTTGGGTTCATAACGTGCCTTTGGTTTGGCATGTTATTTCGATTTGGTAGAGGTTGCAAAGGGAGTGTGCCAGGTTGGAGGGAATTCGCCATCTGGGCGAGTTGATTTCGAGCCTCTGTGATCTCTTCTTTATGCTATTTTTGCATAGCCGTATTCGTCTTCTGAATATCAGCCAGAGTCTGAAGGATGAGAGTCATCTGATCTGTTTGAGTTGGCCCAGATTGATAGGTGGGGTTGGGCCGAGGCTGAGGCGGCTGATATGGACGAGGAGCTTGTGGACAGGGTTAATATGGTGATCTCTGATTCTGATTATTTCCCGCCCACAGGAAATTGGGATGATTCCGCCATCTAGGGTTATAGGTCTTGGAGAACGGGTCATTCTAGATGGCATTGAGGTCCTCGCAGGTCTGAGGAACCTCAGAAAAGTCAGAGTACGAGGGTTCAAAGTTCCCCCAACTAGAGTAGGCAGGATCGGAGTTTCCTCTAGTCCTAGAGTCAGACGGGGGTGGATACGGGTCCATCCCCTGAGAAGATCGATGATAGATGTTATGCACAGCTTCCCTCCTAGAGGGTGGTTGTGCAAATGGGTTTTGCGCAGAGGTGGCTCGCTGCAGATGTCAAGTCAGCTCATCCACCTTCTTCTCAATTATAGAGACCTTGTCCAACCGACTGGCCATCAATTCCAAGTCAACTGATGCGGATAGGCCCTGTGTTTCATGTGCTCCCCTTGGATTCATCGATGCATGGGCATTCATCCGGTCGAATAAGCCCATGGAGTCATTATTGATGGAGTTCTCTCACATATTCTCGAGAATCTCCCACACATTGTCTTCGTGTTGACCCATGATATTTCCTCCATAGGTTGCACTGACAAATAAGCGGATATCTTCACAGAGTCCATGGTAAAAAGACTGCACTTGTTCCCATTTAGGAACTCCATGATGGGGGCACTTTCGCATGAGATCCAGGAAACGGTCCCATGCTTCATGAAGTGGTTCTCCAGATTACTGGGTGAAGTGTGTGATCTGGTGTAGTAGGTCATTCGTCTGACCAACTGGGAAGAACTTTTTCAGAAACTCGGATTTTAGTTCAACCCATGTATTGATTGGACGTGTTTGAGTTTGATACCAGTGAGCTGCTTTGTCCATGAGAGAGAAGGAGAACATCTTCATGAGAAGAATATTTCAATTTTGGACATCTGACCTGAAGGTCTGGGCCAGATGCTTAAGTTGTTTGATGTGCTTGAAGGGATCCTCAGAATTAAGCCCATGAAACTTTGGAATAGCATGAATCATGTTGGACTTGAGTTCAGAATCAGGACCTCCAACTGGGATTTGGACTCGTGGTTTGATCGCCACCGTAGCAGGATTGTAATGATCTCGCATCATAGGACGCTGCGGTGGGTTCACAAAAGCTTGAAACAAAGCATTAAGGTGCTGGAGTTGGTTATCAAGGTTATTCTCTTCTTCTACTGGTTGTGCCATGATATTGAAGAAGGAGAATTGGGTTTAGACGAATCGGAGATGTCTATGTGGTGGGGTTGCTGCACAAACATGGAAGTCGAGGCTTGGTCTCGACGGGAGTGAATCACTAAAGGAGGCCTCAAGGATGGTCTTAAGGACCTCCTACCGAATATGCACCGATGGTCTGGATGAGAGTCGAATGTGATGGACCCAATTAAGACACCCAAAAATTTGGATGACTATAGAGGTTTGAGGCGGATGATACCCTTTAGTCAGAAAGCCGTCCACTTGAGAAATACCTGGGTAGCCAGAGAGGGAGAGTCTTGCGAAGACCCCTACATGGTAGAGCGCCCCCATGAGTTATAGGATTTCCCCCACCCGACCTCTCTTGTCACTGATGTTCTAGGTAGACCAGAATGGGGACTTTGACCTCTTAAGTCTACCAGTTTTATTAAAGAGCAATGGTGCTTAAGATTTCACTTGAACTTTAGATATATTGAGTGCAAAAAGTGACCTAATTTCAAGGTTGGTTAACCCAACAAGGTGGGTCAACTTCACCTATTTGTCCTTTGAGAAGTTTTAGGTCCTTTCTTTTAGGATTCAAGTGAGATTAAGAGCTTGAATTTTAGGGTCTTCTTGAATAAGTCTATTCAACCAAGGCTTAGGCACACTTTTTTTTTGGAAAGTTAATTCTTGCTTATGATGGTGTGTCTCTAAAAGCCTAGATTGAAATCTTTAATTTGGCTCTAACCTTGGTCCAATTTAGTTTGTCTAATGTGGTATCTAGGGCTCAATCAAGAATGTGGTAGCCCTAGTTACCTTAAATGGGTGCACAAATCAGTATTATTGTTGAAATCAAATTAGGCAACTTGGTGAATTAGCTAGAAATGGAAAGCAAGTAGCCCTAATTGATTTTATCTTTTTCTTCCTTTTCAGAATGAGGGGCTTAAGAGAAAGAGATTAATCAGAAATTACCTACCCCGGGCGTGTTTGATGTGCGGCTGTCTTTCGTTGAATCTTCTCCCCTGAAACAACCACAACAAAGAGATATATAGCAAGTTAGTACCAAATCAGCAATTTGTAATCAAGAATTCTAAATCGCTCGTTGCTCCCTGGCAACGGCGTCAAAATGTTTGTGACGCTGAATCGGTATTTATAAGAATGTTGCGTTGTAATATAGCCAAAAATTATAATTTTATTACTCGAATTTTGAAGTCCGAAGTCGAACACAGGGAGCAAATTGAGGTTTAGAAATCAAGATCACAATTAAAAGAATATGCAATAATGTCAATGTCACAATACAAAAATATAGGAGAAGATGTGTAGCACAAAATATTCAAGAACTCAATTATGAAAAAAAAAAGAGAATTTCTTCTCTCTCTCTGATTTTCTTCTCCTTCTGCTTTCGCCTTGGCGAGCACTTCCTTCCTTTGTCTTCTCCTTTCTTCTTCTGATTTTGCCTTGGCTTCTCTCTTCCTCAACTTAGCCTTTCTATTGGTTTCCTCTGCCTTCTTCTCTTCCTTTGGCTGTTCTCTTCTTTCTCTCTCTACCAGCTGCCTTCTTCTTTGGCTTTTGCCTTGCTGCCTTCAGCTTCTTCTTTCCATGCTTTCCTTGCCTTCCTCTCTTTGGCTTTGGCTTCTTCCTTCTGCTGTAGCCTTTCTCCTTCTTCTTCCTTAGCTTCTCTTTGGCATTGTCTTCTCCTTCCTCTTCATTTGGCTTTGCTTCTCTTCCCCTGCAGAGCAAAACCTATCCCCTACCCGTGCGAACTCTCTTCTCTCTTCTCTCTTGGGTTTCACTCTCATAGAGCCACGCTTCTCGGGTAATCAGGTTGGGTACACGCTCGGGACTAGGCCCACTGGCATGCGGTGGTGAGAGAGGTGTGCTAGTCGGGTCGGGTTTACCAGGTCCGTGGGGCATGGTCGCGAATGAGGCGGTTGGGTCAGGTGAGAGGGACCTCACCCCGTGAGTTGGAGGCGATAAGCCTCTGACAGAAATACAATTTATGTGGGTACGGTGCTCCTTCCAGTTCCGAGGTGGGACTATCTTCCCACCCTCCTTGCATGCGCCTGCAGCAGAGTGACTATCTTCGATTGCAACAGCTGCCACTGCCCTTGACACCAATTGGCAGCCTAGAGTTGTTCGCGAAGACTTTCCACGTAGCCTGGGACACGAGCCTGGGGCTGTCACGGCTTGGAGCTCGCTGCAAGCAAGCTTCAAGCTCTGCGGCAATGGTGGAGGGCTTCTGGACCTGAAATCACCACAACAGCCTCATGACCACGTTAAAACGCTCAGGGAGCTTCGTTAAGGCACAGCGAATGTGCAGGGGTGGTCGGCGTGTCGTGGGACGCCTGAGTGAGCGTACCTAGGGCACACTGTGGCCGTGTGTGTGAGTGTGTTCGGGGGTGTGTTTGGGTGATCAATAGAGTGAATGGAGTGAGGGGTTGTGATCAGGGCATCGAGGCGGAGCTTATGGACTAGTCGGCGAGGAGGGGGGTGGTCTGTGGTGGTGGAGCGATCTCACCGAGTTGGTGGTTGGAGGTGAAGGGGATGATGGTGATGGAGTGCAGCAGTAGTCGAATGAGGGAAATAAAGAGGGGGAAAGATTGTAGAGGGTGAGAAGAACTTATCTAGGCGGTGAAGAGACGAAAGGGAGGTGGAGATGGCATCTAGCTCGTATTGTCGACGTCGGAGACGAAGGTGCTCAGAGAGGACGATCGACGAGGACGAAGGGGAGGTAGGGGCATCGGTGGGTGCTGCGCGATGCGGATGAACGTGAGGGAGAGGAACCTGCCACCGGTATTGTGGCTAGGCGACGAGGGAGGGTAGGAGAGGTCGTTGGAGCTTGATGAGTGAGTCAGTCGGAGGAGGAGAGAAGAAATTGAGGGAGTTCTTTGGCTGATTTCAAGCTTAGGAGATGTGGAGCGAATTGGGGCTCCTTAAATAGAGCCCTGGAGGTCAGCTTTGTGCTTGGAAGCCAAGCTTCCAAGCAAGGTAAGGTCACCGAAGATGGTAACTCGAGAGCGACCCAAATCTCGCATGCATTCGCATGAGAGATTGGGTACCAAGTAGGGCCTCAAATTGGGTTCACATTGGAGGGGATTTCTCAGAGAATCTCCTTTTCAATTTTGAAGGGGATTCTCTGAGAAATCAAGGAGAAGTCACCTTCTAGAGATCGCTAGAGTAGGATTCCTCTGCTATAATGGAAAAGGGACCTAATTGTAAAGAACGATGAAGAAGCTAGGGGGTCAAATGCAAGAGTTTTTGAAAGATAGGGGTAGAAATGTAATTGGGTTAGACCTATTTGCAAAGTGGATCAAGATGAGTTCCCCTTTGGTCCAAATTTTGGTAAAAACCTAATTTTGACCTAAGGAATCCAATGGTGAAGTTGAATTTTGGGTTTGATCACGTTTGATTGGGTAATTTACGTAAAAACCTAATTTAGGGCAAATATTTGTTTGAGACCCCATTCTAGGTCAAAATGGGTTCCAATGGCCAATTTGAAAGTTATAAACCATAAAGAATATTTTTATATGAATTTTAGAGGGTTTAGGTGAATTTTATCCTGACCATAACCTTGGTTAATCAAGTGGATCTGTTTTAGGGGTACAAGAAGTCATTAATTCCCAGAACTCACACGAACCCTTTTCTGCCTGATTCAACCCACTTTTTATCTTGTTAAGATCTTTTGACCTGTGTTTAGCCCTTGATAAAATCTGTTGTTGTACTGCAATGGTAAAATTACAGTTTTACCCATTGTTTCTTACTTTTCTCTCAGAAGGATTATTCAGTGAATTAGGACCTCTAGTTGGTTATGTAGGAGCTTTTGTTCTCTTTTGTGGGTCAAAATGAGCTAGTTAGGGCTCATGATGGTGTTCCCATCATAGGGTTAGATCGAATATATTCTAAAGTAGCATGCATTTATCTCTTTTCAATCCTAGGGTTCATCTCACGACCTAGGCTCAAATAATTCTATGCACATAATTTAGCTATTAATTCCGAGATTAAGGTGAAAACCACTCTACCAGTTAACCGGGTGGAATGGGGGCTTGTACGATAGCTTCTGACGTCTCCGTAGGTCCCATATATTCTATGGGCTGGAGACCTACAATATGGAATGACAGGTCAAAAAGGCTCAAAACTGCATAGACACTATATCATTATGTAGGGAAACTCGAATGGAAATCAATGATGTTTCGTTTGCGAAAATCTGACTCCGTTTAGGCCCTTAATGGGCCCAAAAACACTACTCTAACCAAAATCAGACGTTTGGGAAGAGTCCCAGACGTCGTAAACGTACTCAGGGGCTCACCTTGCTCGGGGTGCCTTCTTTCAAATGTTTAGAAGTTTGTGCAGACATCTATGGGTGTCTTCATATGTCTGGAGACACTTCCGGACATCTGAAACTGCCTCGGTTCTTGCATCAGCGCGCTTTCCAACTCTGACATACGCGCATGCACGGTCAGAACTTTGGCAGGAAAAATAATCAAGAAAAAAGCGCTATCAGACGTCTGATAGTGCCTTCGGACGTCCGACTTGACATCTGGAGGTCACTCTGGACATTTGATTCTGCAGAGAAATGATTCCGCAGAACCATTTGAGAGCTTTTTCTTGCTGCAGAAGCTACAGCATCGCTTCACTCCCTTGCGAGTTCTCCGCTCTCTGGCCGCCGAACTCCTCTGCTCTCCGCTCTCCCTCTCCTTCTCCTCTCGCTCGACTGTTGGTGTGGGGACGAATGGAGGAGTAGGGGGTATATATGGGGAGAGGAGGTACGGAGGAGGGGATGGTGGAGAGTAAGGGAGGTGAGGGTGCCACAGGGGGATGGTGCGACGTGCAGGGTAAGGGGGAGGAGAGGGTGTACCTGGTAGGGAGATGGTGGTGGGGAAATTTGCGGGGGTGCCCCTACAATTTTCCTCTTCCCCTCGCAAACCCCAAAATAAAAACCTATGGGGTTTAAAACTGCATAAAAGCCCCTATGAATTTCGAAAACATTGAACGACCCTAGGAAAGGGTCATTTCAACATAACAAACTTAAATGAGGTTTCATCCCTGAATCTTGAGCTGACTAGGGTGCAGAAATCAAGTAAATGTGCATAACAAACTTAAAGAGGATTAAAGTAGGTCAAAAGTGATGTACCCTCAAAAAGCTTTAGCTATTGTGCTCACATCGCCGCCTCAGGCTCCCAAGTAGCCTCCTCATTGAAGCCGTCTGGAAGTGGAAAATTTAATATTGAGGGTGATAATCTGGAGGCTCAGGAACCCAAGGTTGAAATACCCACCCATATCCCATTCCCTGAAGCCTTAGAAAAATTGAAATAAAAAAAGAACCCGTCTAGCAATGAGGAGTTGCTTGAGTTGTTTAAATAGGTCTAGATAAACATCCTAATCCTTGATGTTATCAAACACATCCCTGTCTACGCCAAATTCCTCAAAGACCTTTATACTCAAAAGCGTTAGGCTAGGAAAAAGTCACCTAGGAAAGTGGTTCTTTCTGAGCATGTGAGTTCTATAATTCTAAAGAATCTACCTCCTAAGAAGAAAGATCCTGGAGCCCTGTTGATTTCTTGTGTCATTGGTGACATGACTTTTGAGAAGGCTCTACTCGACTTAGGGGCATCCATAAATTTGATATCCATTGTGCTCTTTGAGAAATTTGGACTCAGTGATTTGAAACCCATTGATGTTACATTGCAACTAGCCGATTGATCCATTAAAACTCCTCTGGGGGTAGCGGAGGATGTGATAGTTAAGGTCAAGGACTTCTATTTCCCTGTTGATTTTCTCGTCCTTGACATGGAAGTACCAAAGAAACTACACAACACACCCATCATCTTAGAAAGACCCTTCCTAGCCACTGCCAAGGCTAATATTAACTGTGAAACTGGAAGAATGGAGATTGCCTTTGGAGATCAAAAGATGCAACTCAATATTTTTAAGGCATCCCGAACTCTCGATGATGAGGAGTGCGATTTGATCGAGGAACTCAAAAAAGTAGGTAAAGTGATTGAAGAGTCTATGTCGATCCATTTGGTTAAAGAACCCATAATCGAAGAGGACCCACAAGAGGTTCATACAACATTTAACACACAACCTCCTTGGACTTTTCAAGTGGAGAGACTACCTAATTCACCTTTTGCACCCCTCCCGCCCTCTACCCTTGTCCCACCCCAGCTTGAACTGAAACCATTGCCGGATACCTTGAAGTATGTGTTCCTAGGACCAAATCAAACTTTCCCTGTGATTATTAATGCCAAACTAAGTAGGGAATAAGAATATAAACTCATTCAAGTCCTAGAAGATCATAAAATGGTAATTGGTTGGACCATAGCTGACCTCCGAGGAATCAACCCCTCCTACTGTACTCACCACATTTATCTTGAAGAGGGAATAAAACCTTCTCGCCAGTTACAAAGAAGATTAGGCCCGAATATGAGAGAGGTTGTGAAAAAAGAGATCATTAAGTGGCTTGATGCAGGAATTATCTACTCCATATCCGATAGCCCTTGGGTTAGCTCTATTCAGATTGTTCCCAAGAAGGCTAGTTTGAACGTGATCGTTAATGAGCATGGGGAGTCTATACCTACTAGGATAGCTTCCTCGTGGAGAGTTTTTATTGATTATTGAAAGCTAAATTCAGCCACTAAAAAGGATAATTTTCCCTTACTATTCATTGACCAAATTTTGGAGAAGTTAGTTGGTCAGAAATACTTCTATTTTCTAGATGGCTATTCAGGATACAATCAAGTGGCCATAAGTCCCGAAGATCAGGAGAAGACCACATTCACGTGCCCCTATGGCACTTTTGCTTTCCGTAGAATGTCATTTGGTCTCTGTAATGCACCAGTGACCTTTCAACGGTGCATGATGGCAATATTTTCTAAAACGATCGGAGACTTTATGGAGGTTTTTATGGATGATTTCTTTGTCTTTGGGGACTCTTTTGATTCTTGTTTAGCCCACCTCCAAAGGGTATTGAAGAAATGCATTGAGGTAAATCTAGTTCTGAGCTGGGAGAAGAGGCACTTTATGGTCCAAGAAGGAATCATATTAGGACACGTGGTCGCTAATAAGGGAATGGAGGTGGATAGAGATAAGGTTGAATTGATCACCAAATTCCCACCACCCACATTTGTCAAGCAAATAAGATCTTTTCTAGGACATGTGGGTATTTATAGGAGGTTCATCAAAGACTTCTCAAAGATTGCTAGTCCTCTAAGTAACCTTTTGGCCAAAGACCAAGCCTTCCACTTCAATATCTTTGTCTTAAGGCCTTTGACTCATTGAAGAAATCTATTACTCAAGCACCAATCTTACAACCACCTAACTGGGACTTACCTTTTGAGATCATGTGCGATGCCTCTGATTACACTGTTGGTGCTGTCTTGGGTCAAAGAATAGAAAGAAACCTATTGTGATCTACTATGCTAGCAGGACTCTTGATGATACTCAAAAGAATTACACCACTACTGAAAAGGAGTTGCTAGCGATTGTCTTTGCTTTAGAAAAGTTTAGAGCTTACCTTCTAGGATCCCATGTGATTATCTATTCCGACCACTCCACTCTGAGACACCTGTTAGCTAAGACAGATGCCAAACCAAGGCTAATTAGGTGGATCCTCCTGTTTCAAGAATTTGACTTAGAAATTAGAGATAAAGCAAGAGCGCAGAACGTAGTGGCTGATCATTTATCTCGAATCCTAGTTGAGAATCCAAATCTAACCATACCTATTGCTGATTGCTTCCCAGATGGGAGTATCTTAGCTATTTCAGAGGTCTAAACCCCTTGGTATGTTGATATTGTGAATTACTTGGCTATTAGACGAATACCTGTGGATTGGTCCAAGCAGAGAAAAGATAAATTTTATTCTGAGGTCAAGTACTAGTTATGGGAGGATCCTGAATTGTTTAGACTTTGCGCTGATCAAATTATCCGTAGATGTGTCCTTGAGAATGAAATCTACAGTATTTTGACATTTTGCCATAATTCTGCTTGTGGAGGACACTTCTCAGGGAAGAAAACGGCCGCCAAAGTGTTATAGAGTGAATTTTATTGGCCTAGCATTCACAAAGATGCCCACACATTCTCTAAGTCATGTCCCCAATGCCAATCTATAGGAAACATGACTAGGAGGGACATGATACCCTTGAACCCCATATGAGTGGTCGAGATCTTTGATGTTTGGGGTATTGACTTTATGGGACCCTTTACACCATCCTTTGGATAGCAGTATGTCCTCGTAGTCGTAGATTATGTGTCTAAATGGATTGAGGCAGTCCCAACTAAAACGAATGATCACATGATCGTTATGGAGTTTATTAAGAAGAACATATTTAGCTGATTCGGGATGCCAAGGGCTATAATTAGTGATGGAGGGACCCATTTCACACATAATCAGTTTAGGAACCTTCTTGCTAAATACGGGTTACAGACAAGATTTCTACACCCTACCATCCACTGACAAATGGCCAGGCTGAGGTTTCAAATAGGGAGATAAAGAATATATTGCAGAAGACGATTAGGCCCGATAGGAAGGATTGGGCTACTAAGCTCGATGATGCACTTTGGGCTTATCGTATAGCCTATAAAACCCCCACTGGAATGTTACTGTATCATTTAGTGTTTGGTAGGGCTTGTCACCTCCCTGTAGAAATAGAACACAGGGCTTATTGGGCAATTAAGGAATGCAACTATCATATGGATAAAGCAGGAAAGCATAGGAAGTTGTAGTTGACTAAGCTCGAGGAGATTTGTAATTATGCTTATGAGAATGCCCGAATTTACAAGGAGAAAACCAAAGCTTTCCATGACTTGCATATATCTAGAAAAAACTTTGAACCTAATCAGAGGGTTTGGTTGTTTGATGCCAAGTTACGTTTATTCCCAGGAAAGCTCAGGTCGGGATGGAACGACCCTTATACTATTACACATATCTTTTCACATGGAGCCGTTGAGATCACAGACCCAAAGACAGGTCAAACTTTCACTGTGAATGGTCAGAGACTGAAACCTTACATTGAGAACATTGAACCTGGACCTGTCCCAGAGAAGGCAGCACTTTTAGATTGCTGAAAGGTGAACGCCCGGTTGAAGGCATTAAACTTAGCGCTTGTTGGGAGGTAACCCAACCCAATTTTGCTTATACATAATAGATTAATTTCTTTTCAGGTTGGAGCTAGTGTTTTAACGAGAATAATTCAGAGCTATTTAGGTGATATCTTCCCCTTCTCATGCTTATTTTCTATTCATTAGCATACAATGAGGACACTGCATGAAATAGGCAGGGGGTAGGTAAAATTTTTGCTGTCACCTATATCTAGTTTCCATCAGTCGTACATATATGCATTTCCATTAGAAAAAAAAACCACTTATATATAGCATTTATTAAAAAAAAAATCAAAAATATTTTTATCAAGGAGGTTTTATTGAGAATTTTCTTCTTGAATTATTTCTTAGTTTAGAATCCAGTACATTCATTTCACTTACATGTAGACTTTGTAATGGATTCATTATGAAAATCGATAGACATCTCTAGTTTGTCGAGAAGAAGCATCGCTTCTTCTTCTCTTGAACTCTTGGACAACAATCAAGGAGTCAGGTGAACTATCTTCTAGTAGCTCCACCAAAATATATGTGAGGTGAGAGCAGAGAGTTTACTGGTGCTCTAAGGCTAGTATAAGAAATCTTTAATAATTGAATAATGACACTTGGAGTTGGGCATAGTTTTTGCTCTCAGTTCTTGCGTACTAAATCTATGAAAAATAAAATACGAGAGCTACCAAATAAGGCAGAAACACAGAGAGCAGGTTCTGATAAAACTAGAACTGAGGTGGATGGTCATGACCATCCTCTACAGAAACCTCGGCTGAAGGAGGGTACTGATGTCAAGGTTAGAAATACGCTGTCCTATCCGTTCCCTACCCGGTGCCGAGATTAGGCACCTCCACCAAATAAGCTACTCGAGATCCTCTTGGCCATCCTAAAATTCCCCAAGAATGCCTCACGTATAAAAGTATGTATGTTGTGTTATGTTGTGCAGTAGTATGTTGTGTTGTGGCATTGTGCCAATAGATTTGCATACAGAAGAGTTGTTTGCTCGAAAAAGAAAAAGAAAAAAAAAGAAAGAAGAAAGAAAGAGAAAAAAAGTTGTGTGAAACTGTTGCGTAATATGAGTCAAGTTAAATATTTTGAAATGTTTTGCGGCAAAAACACCTATCACCCTCAAGAACCACCAAATACAGCCTTAACATACTTTTTCTGTATTTCTAACCGCCTGAAAATGGGCTGAGGGCTTCTGACTTAGTCATAGGGTTATCAGAACCTAATTAAAGTGTTATGCCATGTGAGACCATCAAATATATTTGCAAATTTTGTGAGATGTGAGCTCAGGAAGAAAAAGAAAAAAAAGAGAGAAGAGTATAAAAGATTAAAGAGAGCACAGTTTTTTTAGTCCCTCTCTAAGTTGATTTATTCAATAATCTGGAAATTTAAATTCTGAAATACTAATCTTTAAGAAGCACCAAAAGAGATTGAGCTACCAAATAAAAATCCAGTTAACTCAGACATCTCCTACCCAAGCCAAACACCGGGGCCAAAATCAGAAAATGCATTTAGTCTTGCATTTGCTCGAGGACTAGCGAAAGATAGACATAGGGGTGTGATAACTCCATATTTATATACATAATTTATGCCTAGCTATTGTTATTTTAAGAGTAAAATAGTTTACATTGTATTAGATTAGATTATATTAGTCACATTATAACATTTTGTAAATATTGTATTTTTAGAGGTATAATTATAATTTTTGCTGCTATTTATATTTAGTTCCTTGATTTTTTTTTGTGTGCAGGTACCAAGTTTGAAATTGATTGAAACTTTACAGAAAAAAAATAATTATTTTGATAAAGTTGAACCAATTTCTTACATCAAAGAAAAACCCATTCTAAGTCCTATAAAAAATCTCACTAAATAATTTCCTAAATAAATCCCCACCCAACCATTTTTTATGTATGTTAATCCCATACTCCACCCACATAAAACCTCCTCCACCAAATCCCTCCACCAAAGGTAACCTTTCCGAATCCTACATTATTTTATCGTGTATTTTTATCCCTCCCCCTCAAAATTTCCCGGAAACCAACTCCCGCACCCGATCTCATCTCTTCCACCGTACTCGCTCACCGCCTTTCCCAGCCCAACGAATTCCCTCACCGACTTTTTATCCCAAAATAAAAAAAAAAACATCAAAAAAATCCCACGTAATCTTTCCAATAGCGAAAATCCCCTCCACCGAACTTAATTATTTAAGCCCCATCACCTTTCCACGAGGGGAATCTCTCTCACAAAAAAAGTTCCTCCTTATTCCAGCGGATGCCCAACTTCAGATCACCCCCTCTCGGACCCCCTTCGTTCTTCCTCTCCCATCTTTCTTTCTCTCTCCAACCCTCATCACCGCAAGATCACCCCCCATCATCCAATCTCTCCAACTCACGTAGACCGACACCCCTTGCGCATTCTCCCTCTCTCAATTCCCTCTCTCCCATCCGTACCTCTACCTCTCCATTCTCTCCATCTCAATTTCCTCTATCTCCCTGTGCTCCTGCCACGACCACAACCTCTATATTGACCCTCATCCGCATTCAACGCTCTTCATCGCCCTCGTCCGCACGTTCTCAACATAAGGTCGCGACCCCTAGCAACCCCATACTATTGACGAGCGTTGCACCACCCTCAACCACAACGTCTCTTCTCCGAACTCTCGCCTCCGTGCACATTTTCCACCGACGACCATCGACGGCACTCTCCACCCCCGTCACGACATCGTCGGATTTCTATCTGAGATTATTTTTTTCTTCTTCTTGTTATTCTATATTATTCTGACTTTTTAGTAGTAGTAAAGTTTTTATTTGTATTTACGTGTTCACTTTGTATTTGTCTCCGCGTTTGTTTAATTTATTTTCTTTTATTATAAAAAAATAAAAAATATAAATAATAATAAAAAAATTCATTTACTTGATCAGATTGGAAATCATCTAAATATCCCTACCTTCCTGTGAGACGACCCGTACTCCCGACATTATTCTCGTATTTTTCAGAGACGGTTTCATAAATTTAAAATGACGTGTTTTCGCACCTATGACGACGGATTTATCATTATCACGATTTCACGATCACCACCCTAGATAGTTCATTAGCTACCCAATTTTCAAAGAAACCGCTGAAAAGTGAGTCAATGCAAAACGTGTGTAGATGCTTATGCTTAAAGTCTCTCCAAATCAGAGGGCGGGTTGATCAGTCATATACTTATCACCCAAATTTATTGTCTAGTTAAAATAGAATTACTTGGCGAGGACTCGAGACTAAGTCCACATTCGAGTGGACACTCGGGTTAATTAAGCTGGAAGACTTGAAGAGTCTAAGTATTCAGGTCT
The DNA here is from genome assembly GCA_037157565.1 of Thalassia testudinum. Lineage (NCBI taxonomy): Eukaryota > Viridiplantae > Streptophyta > Magnoliopsida > Alismatales > Hydrocharitaceae > Thalassia > Thalassia testudinum. The sequence goes on along the minus strand of JAZHRO010000031.1, from coordinate 75,366,142 downwards.
CAAAGTATCAATTCATAAAGTTTGCAACTCCTAATGCCTAAGTTTTCATCTCCTAATTCTATTTTTTTAAATAAGAAACTAAAAGAAATTCTACGGAGGAGTTAACAAAATGATTTCAGGAATTGATTATCCACCCCCCATGCCTAAATGATGCAATGTCTTCATTGTAAAAACAAAGACATGAAAAGGGTGGAGTAAACAAAATATCACCTGAACATCGTGAGAAATCCGGTCAGCTCCACAAAGAACGTGAAATATAAACACATGCTAAATTTAATGCCTTCAGCTAGGCATAATATACATACAAGGAAGAAATTGAGAATTCACAAGTGCGGGTCAGAATCAAAATCAAAAGGTTGATCCTGAAATCCGTCAGCAGAAGATGTCCACAGACGTGGACCATATTACGATGGAGACCCATGCCCCAGGGTTGAGTGGTTCTCAGGTTCTAGATGAGAATCATCCAGAATCGAAGTTGTTAAGCTTGCGGGGTCGGGCCTACGGTTTTGTGGTGTGCAGCCAAAGACCAAAGTGTCGGACAATAGGTAAAGATGGTTCAATAGGTTCAAATGTCCTCTTAACATTTAGCTCAAAAAAATAATCAGTTATTTCAAGTTTGGTTTCAGGTCAATAGGTACCCTTAGATCCAAAATCAAAGTTCCCTCAGACTTAGACTCCCAAATTTTCATTTCAACAATTCTATCCTCTAACATCAAGAGCTCAGGCTCTGGGACCTCTAGCATATCATTCACCCCATATGATTCACCCAAGTCTAGAAATCAAGGCTGAATCAAGATTGACTTAGGCACAATGATCTCAGAAGTCAGCTCTTCGAGGTGCGGATGAGGAATGGGGTCACTGATTGAATCATCAAGATTCGGATCCTCCAAGTTAACCCCAACAGAATCAAATTCCTCAATTATCGGGCTGTCACATGGTTCATCAGATTCCTCATGCCCATTTGTCTCACTAAAATTATTTTCCTTATGCTCAAGTGAGACTTCATCTAAAGATTCTTCACCCTCAGAGTCAAAGAATTGATGATCCTCATTTATATATGTCTCAAAATCATAAATCATTTCATGATCCAAGAAGACATAATTTTCTTTGTTTCTTGACTTGGGGATCTCAAGTGAATCAATCTGTTCATCCTCAAATGGTTGCTCTAGACCAATCTGGTCATCTTCAGTCTTAGAATATGTATCCCTCCTCGACAGGCGCCTGAGCGGGTTCAGACATTGGCTCTCCTGAAGAGGGTTCATCTTGAGAATCATCACAAGATTTGATTAGTGCAACCACAAATTTCATCCCCAACCTCGACAACTTCCCAAGAAGAAACTCACCTAGGTCCCTATCCCTAACGCTTTGGAGCAAATCCAATAAAGAGCTATTTAGCTCATCAATCATTTTTATCATAGGCTCCAATGCTTCAGTGCATGGTGTTGGCTGAGCTTCTAAAGATTGGATGGTGTTCCTCAAGTTAGCCAACACCCTTTCCTAGATCTGGTTTACCTGAATCGACTGGTTCGGTTCAGGTTTGGATGGGTTTGGGTTAAATCTAGGGGAGTCAAGATATCGAGGTTCTCGGGTCTCTCCCTGATAGTAGGTCGTTTCAGGTTGTTCAAAGAATGGAAGTGACCTATGTTCAGTGGAATACTGGGGAGGGTAAGTGTTATAATCAACATATTCTTCATGGTTGTAGATCTGATTAGGTTGATCATCAAAGGGTGGAGATCTATAATCTTTGTGGTTCTGGGAAGGATAGTAATCATAGTCTTATTTTCTAGGGTTAGGCCCTGGACATTGAGGTCCGGATTCATATCCTCAATCAAAGTTATCCTAGCTAGTGGATGGGTAATTACAGGTCAAGTAGGGATAATAATTATCTTGGGGGTAAGTGGTGGTAGGAGGATAGGATTGGAAATGTGTGTACGATGTGGAAGGGTACATGGTGAAGTGAGGAGGGAAATCAGAAGAGAAAGAAGGAGCCCTGCAATACAAAAATACAAGCCTGTCTTTAGGTTGGGAAGCCTAAAGGTCTACAGACTCACAGAATCCATCCTAAGATTATGGACGATTTACTCTACTTATGTCCAGGCAATCTAACCAGTTAGGAGGGATTGGGGAGAAGGTTCTTCTTTTGGCTTGCGCCTCCAGTTCTTAGTGTACCTCCCAGCAGCGGTTGTTTGATGCTACTCCCTTAGCTAGACATCAGATTGACTAGTATAAGCAGGTTAATAATGAATAATCTCAATTTGGATCTTGATGAGGGAACCAATCCTTAGGGCCAATGTCTAATCAATTTTTGTTAGGCTTGGGACAATGGTGCTTCAGGAATGTGATGGGCCATTAATGGGTTGTGCCCTTAATGATTTGTTTGATAATGTGTGAATGTGCACAACCAAGAAGTTTTCAAGCAAGATTATTAATGATGAGGTGAGTTTTAGGATTCGAATCTTGCTTAGTAGCTTTTAGGATTCAAATATTAGGTGTATTCAACAAAGTTTTATGAGACAAACCAAGTTTTGAAAGCACATGTTCAAGTATTTTCCTTTATAAATTGAGAAAATATGGAGTGCCTGGCTTGACCGAAATATTGACTCCTATGGGGTAGCTACAAATGAGTTTCTTTTAAATTAGGTGGTGCGGCCCACACAATTCAATCAATCGGCTCAAATGCACCACCGATTAAGGCACACAAAAAGGTGATTAACCTAATATGATTTCTACTCTTTCATGTGTTGAATTAGTGTACCGGGTCCATAGGTTGGAATCCCGGTTGAGTAGATGAAAATCAAGTTAGGTTATGTGCCTCCGATGTGGGTGTATAAAGTGTGTAAATTGATTCGTCTCACAGAAAGTATCTTTTTGTTTTTATAAAATGTGGGAGTGAAATGGATGAAGGTGGCAAACAAGACACATAAAGTCTATCCTAGGGTTTATGCAAACACCTAAGTAGATTAAGTCTTGGTTAGGGGTGTCACGAAATGAAACTAGTGGGGGTGGGGATGTGGGGGACACTTATAAAGTACTTTATCAGCACTTTACTCCGGTCTACCGCACTTGGATCTCCATGCTAGGGTACCTGCAAGACAATAGATCAGAGATAAGCGAGGTTAGTGCTATGTAAATGTAAAGAAGCGTAAAAAATAATAAAGTAAATTCCATTGCCTCCCCTGCAACGGCACCAAAATGATGCATGTGTTTCGCATGTTTGAAATCGGGGTTAAGAGTAACCCGTTGTTGTAGTTGCAAAACTCGTTTATCAAATAAAATTTTACCGAAACTCCAAGGGAGTCCCAGGTCGAACACAGGGAGGTGACGTTTACTTAATTCGAAAACCGCGCTTTGTTTTGTTTGTTTTTGGTGTTTTAGTTTTAGTTTTTTTTTTTGTGTTTTTGAAATAAGAAGACAAGTAGAATAAATTCACAAGAGAGATGGAACAAATATGATATATATCGATCCAATGTCAATTACAATGATCTATGAAAGCATAAAAGAGAAAGAGGTGAGAAGGAATCTCCCGAGTCGGCTGTTCGGCGAGACGACGGCGCCTGGCGGAAGCTTGGACGAAAGAGGTGAGGAACGGGATGACGGAGGTGAGATGCAGGAGGATGTCGGGTAGAGGAAAGCTTCGACGTGGCTCAAGAATGGAGGTGAGGAGGCGGAGATGATTTGCTACCGGAATGGAGGTGAGAGGATGGCTCTGAGCTGACCTATGAATGGTGATGGGAAGATGGAGGAATATATGGTGGGGCAAAGGGATGCTACACTAATAGGAGCCTTGGGAGTTTGAGAGTAAGCTCTAATGGAGCGTTGGTAAGCTTACCAGAGCTTAGGAGTTGGTAGGAGTAGAGTAGGTAGAGATGCCTTGGAAAGGAGGGGGTGTAGGTCCTTATATAGTTGATGGGAGGAGCCTAGAATAGGCATAAGACCAATAGTGACCTCCAGGGCATTGCTGTAGGTCTAGCTCAAGTGTTGCTGTAGCCAGCTCGCACCCACTCACGCACGTAGTTGGCCTTGCGCCTACGAGCAATTAGTGACGGTTGTAAGCATCATTAAATGTCGGCTACGCTGTCGTTGAAGGTTGGTGCCAACCAAGCACACGCCCGTGCATGCGTGGGATTGTGCGTGGAGATGTGTGTTGACGCCACGTGATCACCTCTGCTGGATTAGCGGCCGTCTGTGCGTCCACGTGTCTGCATCTTGGCTGCTTGTGCATGATCGGGCGGTGGAAATCAAGTGCGCCTTACTGCTGGCTGGATTGGAGGCTCGACGCGATTCGAATGTGCGCCATGCATTTAAGAACACCCCTCGCGACCAACACGCTGCGGGCACCTTTGTGTCTCGAGGATGAATTGAGTGTTGCGGACGAGGAGGAACCTCAGCCGTTGGATCTTGATCCAACGACTAGGATTCGAAGGTGCGGAAGGTGAGGGGCGTGGCCGGTTGCTACTGGCCGATTTTGGGTGGCTTGGATGGCGCCACGTGGCACCATCTGGGCCGTCCATCTTCTGCTTCTTGTAGAGGGTGCTATAGAGCTCTGATTGGGGTGATTTTCACGTTGACGGACTGCGATCGTCGCTTCAGACTCATCCGTATCGTCGGATTCTTCATCCGAAGCTCATAAAGATGTCGCACTACCTCCTGGCCATGTAAAATGGAAGAATTAATGTACATAATATACAACTATACTAAATGCCATGCAATGGATGTTATGCAGTATTTATAGCATGATATGCAATGCTAATCCTAGGAACTATCATAAATAAACATTTTTATCATGAATTCATTTGTGTTTATTAGTGACAAATACCTATCCACTTAGGCCTCTAATCAGGAATGGCTCCTCTAATTGTACACTGCCTGATCCCAAGCTGATGGCAAAACTCGTAGGGACAAATGAGTGTGTAGCACCAAAATCGAAAAGCATGTAAATGAGCCTATTGGAAACTATAACCGTACCTACCACTATGGATCCTGAAGCTCTAGCATCTCCGTGAGTTAGGGCGTTAACACGTACCTCAGCCCTTAGTGCAGAAGAAGCAGCCATGCTCTGGGCCGGGTGCGAAGCAGCTGGCCGGTACCCTCATCGTGACTGCTGTCCTCCTCCTCGGGCCTGGTAACCATGGCTACCAGATTAGCCTCCAATGCTCGGTGCTAGGAGCGTCGGCTGTTCTCTGGCCCTGGATGGATAGTCCCCCCGCATGTGGCTCGGCCGGCCACACTGGTAGTAGAGAGAAATGCGACCTCTTTCCTCTGTCTATTGTCCTTTCTGGTATCCAGGTGAGGGTCTACTACAGTCGGCTGGTCCCTGTCTGGGGCCCCCAAAGGTCCTTGGTGGACCCACAGAACGAGATGACTCCCTCGCAGGTGTCAGGTGCCTCCTCACCCGGTGGCCTAGTGAGTGCTTCTACAGGTAGGGACTCTTCCATCCTCCCCCGTCGACGTCTTGCACGGACGGGTTGGTCTCCTCGTAAGTCATGGCCACCTCGACCACACAGGAGAAGGTAGGCAGCTTCAGGGGTTTCACATACCCCCGGATAGTATGCTGGAGGCCCTCAGTGAACCTCCACAGGCGCTACTCCTTGGTAGATGCAGCTGTCGGGGTGAAGCGTGACAGCTCCAGGAAACGCGTACAATATGTGTTAACTGTCATCGCCCCCTAGCGGAGAGTGTGGAACTCCTGCCTCCTCTGATCCTGCCAGGTCTGTGGGAAATACTGCTTGTAGAAGTGTGCCACAAACTGGTCATACGTCGGCTCTCCCTGCTCCTGTCCTCTGACCGCTCTCCACTACCTGTGGTCTGCACTCTCCAGCTGGTACATGGCGAAGGCCACGCGACACTCTGTAGGAGGATGGAGTGTGTCGAAGAACTTCTCCATCTACTCCAGCCAGTCCTCTGCCTTAGATGGGCTCTTCTCCCCTATGAAGGAGGGGGGCTTTAGCTTCCTGAATTGGCCAAAGATCTTATGGTGGTGCCGCAACGGGGGAACGGGTGCTCCTCCAGGTAAGGAGGACCCATGCCCCAAAGTGTCCGAAGGAGGTGGGGGTGGTGGAGGATCACCCTCCCCACTCCAGGTCGTCTAGCATCGTGGTGGCTTGCCTGCCTCACGGAGGACTCCCCCTCCGTATCCCTAGGGAGAGGTGGTTGAGGAGGAGGCTGCTGGAGCTCCTCTCGTATGAGATCTCGGATCAGCTGGGCGAGGTTCGAGGCCTGAACGCCCGAAAGGAGAGGTGGAGTTGCCCCATCCTCGATCATCTCTAGCCTTCCCCTGCGACCATGCCCATGGCCACGACCACATTTGCAGCCTGCCTCAAGAGCTCTCTGGTGAGGCATCTCCTACACGGAGATCGAAAGAAAAGGACCGAACTGTCAAGGTCACTTGACTATAGAGGGAAATAAGACTCGGAAGCGACAATCAAGATAATATGTTGTGATGGCTATCCTAGTTGCATGTACAAGCATGGTTATTTCCAAACCATTTGGTTTATTTCTCGGGATGACCTTGCTCTGATACCATCTTGTCATGACCTGTTCTCGGCTCCCTACAGAACCCGAGAATAGTTCGCCTCGACGAACCAAAAGATCCAGTCGTCCAAAGAGAAATAACCAAATGCATACTCATTCCACAACCACACGAGTAATGTAACTAAGCAGAAAATGTATAACTAACAGTAAAAGAAAGGGAACAGCAAACCACAATAATATTACAAGCCATCAGCAGAAAGTACACATACAGAACATAGCCATCACAATCGAAACTAGTAGGAATATAACTAAAAATAACTATGAGCTATAGGTACTCACTACCGCAAAACTCTCTGTAAGAGAAACAGAAGAAAAACTATAGCTGGGCTTGATTGGGCCTAGCACCCTCAGTAGTCAGTGGCTCTGGCTGCTCGAATCCTTGACCTGAACAAGGTTATACAATCTGTGGTTAGCTAACACTGAGTAGAGTGGTGGTTAAATCACTTACATACAATATAATTTAAATAGGCAACTAGCTAAACATGCATTTAACAGTTTACTTATTATCATCCATTTCCATTTATCATTTTTCTGATACTAGTACTCTTAATCAGGTTCCATGACATTTCTCAATCTTCTTGTTCCCTAAGGGAATGATCTTTCTTGCAGTTTTCTCGCGATGTAGGATGTACACGCAGCACTCTCCTGGTTGGGAGAGTCCCCCGTGGTAGTCCTACACTCAGTCTACTACCCCGAGGTCACGGTCGCGACGTAGCAGTGACTACGATACATGTAATAAGCGCATGGGTAGCTACCCTGCACTGGCACGCGGTCAGTCATTTTTGCTAACGCGTACGCCCAAACGTACAGCACGGAACAACACAGGGCCTTCTCTTCTCAGAGCAGGGGTCTCGCCCCTCACAGTCCACGTACCCTCGTCCGACTATCTTGGTTTACCCAGCGGGCCTAACAAGAGTCGATGTAGGGTTGCCAGTCCTAACCTCGGGCCTCATCGGGCTGCTAGCTTCCCTCTACACTAAGTAGCTCACCTCGGTACCACGTACGTGTGGGCTAAACAGGAGTCGTCATAGAGTGGCCATTCCTAACCCCGGGTCTCAACCCATGGGGCGGCTAGCTCCCCTTTACTCTAAAGGGATAGTTGCTCTCCTCGGTACCATGTACACGAGGGCCAGCTCACTTCCTTTAACCAAGTCCGAACAGCCGCCTGTAGGTGACATGTTCCAAACATCAGGTTTTTCGTACTACAATATTCTTGGTTTCTTTCTAAATTCCCCATAGGGTTCGTACATGGACTTTATTATTTCCAAATCTAGTTCGTTATACGTAGAATAGGAAACTCAAATTCCATCATCTATTATTCAGTACAAGCATGCATTTCCATCTATGACGTATTTCATTACAGGTAATACAGGCAGCTCATGGTTTATTTCTTTTCAGAAGGCATCATAGTAACATGATCATTCATTAACTATACATTCATTTCTTCCAGCCCTAGTGTTCATTTCACAATCCTAGGGTTCGATCGAATATATTCTAAAGTAGCATGCATTTATCTCTTTTCAGTCCTAGGGTTCATCTCACGACCTAGGCTTAAGTAATTCTATGCACGTAATTTAGCTATTAATTCCGAGATTAAGGTGAAAACCACTCTACTAGTTAATCGGGTGGAATGAGGGCTTGTACGGTAGCTCCCGACGTCTCCGCAGGTCCCGTATATTCTACGGACTGGAGACCTACAATATGGAATGACAGGTCAAAAAGGATCAAAACTGCATAGACACTATATCATTACATAGGGAAACTCGAATGGAAACCAATGATGTTTCGTTTACAGAAATCCGACTCCATTTGGGCCCTGAACGGGCCCAAAAACATTACTCTAACGGAAATTAGACATTTGGGAAGAGTCCCAGACGTCTTAAACGTACTTAGGGGCTCACCTTTCTCGGGGGGCCTTCTTTCGGACGTTTGGAACTTCGTGCAGATGTCTAAGGGTGTCTTCAGACGTCTAGAGACGCTTCCAGATGTCCGAAACTGCCTTAGTCCTCTCACCAACGCACTTTCCAACCTCTGACATACGCGTGCACACGGTCAGAACTTTGGTAGGAAAAATAATCAAGAAAAAAGCGCTATCAGGCGTCTGATATTACTTTCGGACATTCGACTCGATGTCTGGAGGTCACTTCGGACGTTCGACTTGTGCAGAACCGTCTGCAAGCCTTTTCTAGCCGCAGAAGCTGCAACAACTGCAGCACCGCCTCACTCCCTTGCAAGTCCTCCATTCTCAGGCCACCGAACTCCTCTGCTGTTCGCTCTCCCTCTCCTCCTCTTGCTCGACTGTTGGTGTAGGGACGAATGGACGAGGAGGGGGTATATATGGGGAGAGGAGGTATGGAGGAGGGGATGGTGGAGAGTAACGGAGGTGAGGGTGCCGCAGGGGGATGGTGAGGCATGTGGGGTAAGGGGGAGGAGAGGGTGTGTGTGGTAGGGAGATAATGGTGGGGAAATTGTGGGGATGCCCCCGTAATTTTCCTCTCCCCCTCACAAACCCCAAAACAAAAACCTAAGGTGTTTAAATCTGCACAAAAACCCCTATGATCTCTGGAAATGGCAAATGACCCTAGGAAAGGGTCATTTCAGAAAAAAACATTATAAGGCACTTCGTCTGCTTCTAAACCACCGATGTGGTGCTATCGAAAGTCTCTTGAGATGCTGTGCTGAATTGCTTACTTTGGCCCTCGATTTGAGGGCTATAATTTATTATAAATTAAAAATAAATTATGGGATTTCAAATCCCTTATATAGGGCTACATAATTATGTAGTTACTTTACATAAATAAGTTAGTTTATCATATAATTAAATTAGCTAAAGTTTACAGTTTATGCACATTAAATTAAGGTTTAATTTTCTAATTACAGTATAAATTAGTTAATTAATTGTATAATTGAATTAATACAGTACTAATATACATAATAAATTATTTATTACAGATTTTTGTGGTTTTTTATAAGCTTTATTTTAATTTATTTAGATTTAAATACATGTTTTAGTTAGCTATAATTATAAATAAACTATAAATACTGAAATACAATACAAATATGATATAAATAAGTTGAAAATACTTATTATAATCTAGTATAAGTATACACTATAAGTTATCTCAGTATTAGCTTAATTTACTAATTTATTTTATTTTAACTTAGTAAATTACCTAGTTAACTTAATAAATAAATTATTTACTGTATATATATAATTAAATTATATTACTGGTGTTATGATATTTATAATATATATATAAATATGTATGTACAATATGGGGTATAGATATGTACATATAACTATGTTTATATAATTACTTAGTTATTTTACAATTAAGTTATATAAATTACTATAAAATACTGCAATAAATTAATATATACATTAAGTTATCCTAAATACTTATTTTACTATATAGAATGCACATATAAGTTATTTATAGAGATTTGATGCATATTATACAATATTTACTTATAGCTTAAATTTAATTACTATATACAAGTATATACATAGTATACATGGTATTTTTAGGGTTTTTCTAATTTTTATGAGTTTAGTCAAGATAAGGGAAGAGAGAGAAAGGAAGAGATGAGAGAAAAAAAGATGTTTTTGGTGTTTTTGAAGTTGATGTCTTTTATTAAGTTCCAAGGTATACTGAACCGTCGACTGGTATGTTCTACTAAGTTGGAGGTTTTGAATGTCTTGAAACTTGGCGCACACCTAAAAATATACCTAATCTTGGCTAAGACAGGTTTATTTTATTTTTTTATAATTTTTTAAATATTTTTATTTATTTATGAAATAAACCAATTTTAGGCCTAAAAGAGTGTTTTAATAATAAACCCAAGGCACTAGAAACTGTTTGAGTGGTTGGGAAAGTAATTAAAACTTCTCAAAACACTCAACACACTATAATACACATGCATGGGTAGGTAAACTTGATTTTTGATGTAAATTTCATTTAATTTCAAATTTGGACAAATTATACAAATGAAAGAGCTGACAAAAGAAATTTAAAATAAGATTACAAGCAATTCTAATTGAATTTTAATCAAATAAAGGTATATGAATGCTTGTGCAATATGTTCTTACAATGCATATAAAGTCAGCCTTGATAAACACTCAAAACTATCAGTTCCATTCAATCCAAACCTGACTCCATAGCTTAGACAGTGGTTGCAAGTCAATAGCAACAACTGCTACTGTTGTCAAATCTAACTACTGCTGCTGTTACATATACATTAGCAAATCAGCGGCTCAAATACTTCTCAAGTTTAACAGATTCTTACCAATATCAGCAGCTAAGAGTTGTTGCATCAGACGTCTTAAAATGGACATGCCACTGTTGCTATCTCAGATTACTGAAATCAGCCCAGATAGACCTAAGAAGGTCTGATCTGAGGCACATTAAATCAACAAAAACACATCTGGTAGATCACATTTGCCCAAAAATCCTTTTAAAAAACATAAATGAAGATCTGAAAATCCATTTATGCTCAACAATGTATAGAACTTTGATTTGATCTTCACTTCACACTATAGACAGTATGAACATGAAAATCAAATCAAGACTTCAAATCTTTGTAAAAACAGTTCCAAATCCTCATTAAGATCCATCAGATTTCAGTTAGATTTTCATTATCAGACTGAAATTAAATTTGCATTGAAAAATAAAGGTCACCCAGATAGGGCTTTTAATATAAAAAGTCATTGTGAGTGGATCACTTTGAGCTCATAAACACTATAAATCAATGTTTATGATCTTGAGTGATCCTAGAAAAATCTTGATAAGATCGATGGAATTTGTAATATATGGCTATCTACGTATAAATACTTAATCAAAATGTTAGTAATACAAAAAGATTTGCACAAAATACAATCATAGAAAATTGGCACAATATGTATAGTGGTTTCCCTCCCTTGGGTACTCCACTACCTAAGCCTCCCAGCTTAGGATTTTTAACCCGATTCTCTCAACCCCGAGAGAATTAATTTACTAAATTGAGGTAATTAACCGGTTACCTCAACCCAAGTACAATAACGGGTTTGTTACAACCCAACGAGCAACAAGCTCAAAATACAAATAAGAACTGGTGTCAGAAAGAGAACTCTTACAACAAGAATTTCTATGCCTCCCAACAATAATGAAAATGAATACTAATATGAGAGCCTAAGATGGAAGTGAATCGCTTCGTAGATGCGTGAGAGAAACACGCCGTTGAGCTTGCAAGAATGTAGAGAAAGTGAATGGCAAACTTCTTCTTTCTCTCTTGAAATTATGCTGGAAATTTGAATTATAGCTCTAGAATTTTTCTTCTCTATTTCTTATGTCTCTTTTTTGTGTAAACAAAGAGTCCTAGGGTCATTTTATAGAGTTTAGGACCTAGGATACTCGTCTACTAGACGTTGCGATTTAATTCCTAACATTCACATAGCCTAAATAAATTTCCTAGCCATTCAGTTTTGGGCCAATGGCTACCTGGTACCGGTACTAAAGTACTTGTACCGGTACTAACAGCTCACTGCCACCAGTACATGAGTCCTGGTACCGGTACTTATCATGGGTACCGGTACTTGTGACTCCCAGGTTTCGAATTCCTTGGGGACAGTAACTTACCTGTATTAGTACTCATCATGGATACCGATACTTGTAAGGTTCAGGCCAGAATTAAGCCTTCAACTTGTGGCCAGCATGTACCGGTACTCATGGTTAGTACCGGTACTTGTTGTTCACAGTTTGAGATGAATACTCAAACCTATGCCTTGCAAATATCAATACTGATGAACAGTACCGATACTTGCTTACAAGTACCTATTTTAAGCATTTTAATCCATTATGTACTTTGAAAACGAATACCATATAAACCCTAATTTATCTCTAATTGATTTTTATGATCTAAGTTAAATTTCCTTGTTAAGAGGCATACATTCTATAAATAAAAAGTCTAAACTAAAAAGCTAAAGGTCGAAGCTGATCTTCTTCACTTTGACTCATCCTTGTCATCTTGCCTCCTCCTTGTCATCATCTTCTCTTTCTCATCATCATGCCTCCATCACTTCCTATTTTCCTTGATCTTCACCTAAATCTGAAAAGCACTCAATTGCAAACATTAATCCATAATAATTTTGTTAACACCAAAACAAGATGTGGAACAAGGTTCCAACAATTAGGTCCTTGCTTATGCCTTGAATCACTTCATATGATTCTCATTGGCCTAAACTACCTAACAATCACCAAAAAATTCAGTATTTGACGTCTAATAAAGCACAGTGGATATGATCTCTGAAAACTTGGTCAAACAAGTTTAAACTACCTGCAATGCTTCAGATCAAACTCATAAAAGCCAATTTAATCGATTAAATCCAAATAGATTGCAATTAGCTCAAAACTCATTCAATCACCTATCAAAAACCATCTCAATAAAATCAGTTAGTTCTGTTTGATTCAAATCGAGGGGAGGGCATCAGTGGAAATGTGGGCTGAATGGAATGGCCTCAATTTGATTTTGAGCGATTCAGTAGATCTGAAAGCTAATGAGCTCCAGATCTATTGAGTGCTCTTGTGAGTGGGTGATTGGTGACAAAATGTACTATGGGTTGAAGAGGGAGAAGAATGGACATGTGGATGGCAGTGGATTCGTCTTCTCTGATCTGAATTGATCAGAGGAGGTGAGGAATTATCCTAATCTACTTCTAAGCTAAACTACAACATCCATCAATCAGTTGACTAACTAATTCTATGAACTAATGCAGTAATTTTACTCTATTGAATCTAAATTACACTAACAACTATTCTAATTTACTCTAAAAGCAGGGAAATCCTAATCTAAAGGAGGAATGGGATGCATGGGCAGTAGCTAGTCACTACAGTGACGAAGGGAGATGAGGAAGACTCTAGCGAGGAATGAAATCCCTGGATCCATAGCAGGTTGCTGTGGCGACGAAATTGAGGAGGGAGAGCTACAACCCCGTCACAGGTGTAGCTGATGGAGGAAGGAGAACTAGACGGTGGATGAAAGGAACCACTCAAGGGGGAGGGAGCGATTAGCTCACGCGAGGTGCTATGCAGGTGCTTAAGTAGGCTTAAGGAGTGAATCAAAGCACCACGGGGTAAGATCAAGTGCCTAGGGTATGGGTTGTGCAGATGGGATAGCAGGTCTAAGGGTGAAATTGTAGAGAAGCACTTATGGGCGAAGGGGTATGAGTTTTGCAATGAGGCCCATAAGTGGTGAAGAAGTTTTGAAGAGCCAACCCTAGAATTTGCAAAGAGGTCCATGTCGGCTATCAAATCAGTCCCTGGAGATTTTTAAATGAATGATATGTATATGAGCAAAGGACCTAAATGTAAAACTACTAATGCAAGGTCTTAATGATGTCCAAATGTAACTAAGTTTTTATTTAAGCATAATTGAACATTAAGGAAGTTAATTATACTTTTGATTTGAACTTTTGAACTCAAATGTTTGTTTTAATTTGGCATTGGATCATCATTTTATAATAATGAATAGAATATCTCATTTAATGACCTAATTTTGCATTTTTAACACAAAGTTGATGTTTTAGGTCTTTTTCACTATTTCCCATGCTTATTGCTTTCCATGTGTTAATTCATTAGTGTTTAACCTAGTTTCTAGCTTAACTTGGGCATTTTAGCTATGATAAGTCACACCTCATCACTACTTGAAAACTTGGTTAATAGGTGTGATTAGGGTTGAAATCCATTAAGTTTGGCTACACTGCGTGGTTGAGAAATATGGTCATACATCCTGACATGCCCAATGATGAAAGCATATTTATAGTTTTAATGGCATGAAGGTATAATAGAAAGAGACAACATCACAAGCATGAAAGTTAATTACTAGAAACAAAAATATAACATTTTCAAGCTTTATTAAACACCATCGTCGCTAGTAACATGTCACTTCTATCACATGTCAGAGTTTTGCTCTTGTATATGGTCCATACAATTGGGATTAATTGATATTAAGATGGGTGTAATGGGTTGTTAATGGCTAGTTATGCATGTATGGCTGCAATTACCTACCCTCCTCCCCTCCTAAATAAGAGTCTTTTCAAGTCATTTGTGTTAAGACCCACGACATCAAACGTTTTTTAAGACATCTAGGAGTTGGTCCAGACATTTGGTCAGACGTCTGGATGCCTTCCCAGACGTCTGGAAATAAATTCTTGCGGTGTACGATTGAGAGTCTGTGCGTGTGCAGACTGCACCCGCCGACCTGCAGGCGTGTTTCTCTTCTTTTCTCTCTCCTCGACACCTTGAAATACCCTCTCCCCCTTCCCTCTCCCTCACCCACCACTCCATCATCTCCTCCTTCTTCTTCCAGTGTTAGCGTGAGAGTGTGAGAGTGAGGGCGGCAGCTGCTGCCGGGTGCGCGCGGGGAGGAGGAGGTGCAGCGAGAGGGAGAAGAGGTAGAACGCGTAAGGAAGAGAGAGCGAGCTCGTCGGAGCAGCCCAGGGTCAGCCGACGGGCACGCAGCGGGAGCATGGTGCTTGGGAAAGCTACCCTGGTGTTGCTACAGCTCAGGCAGCAGGCGGGCGAGCGCGGTGCGGCGCGGCCGTGCGCAGCAAGCGGAAGGTGAGGAGGTCTTGGTTTTGGGAAATTTCCCAGAATCAGACGTCTGGACCTACGTCCAGACGACGTAGGAGACGTCTGGAGGGAGATCCAGACGTCTGAAAGGTACGATTTTTCTCCTCTTCTTCCTTTCGCGAATATGGCCATGTAGGCCGTTCTGCCAAAAGTTCTGCCTCATGTTCGTGTTGAGATCGTTTGCGTCCGCGTGCAGGTTTCGTTTTGGGAAGGCGCAAGGACACGCCCTCCCACACCGATCAGACATCTGGGCACAACACCAGATGGCGGAGAGAGTCTCCAGACGTCCGGAGTGATAGTTGGACGTTTGGAACTAGGTCCATACAGTTCAGCGGGATCCTGGACGTCTGAAGAGCAGCGCGAAAGTAAGGTATGACCTGGACCATCTTTAAGATGTCTGGAAGGTGTTCCAGACGTCTGATTTGGGTCAGAGTTGTCGTTTTTGACCCGTTTAGGGTCCGTTCGAGGTCCGATTTCCGCGTTTAAAATTTCATTCTTTTCAGAATTAGTTCCTCTACTTGTTTAAAGTACTTGTATCCTGTTCTGAGTGATTTCTTGTGATTGATCCTTATGTTAGGACCTCATCCCATTGCGGCTCTGGGGGTTGCAGAGGCACGCGGACCTACCGATCACGCCCCCATTACTCCCGATTTTGCGGGTAGAGTGACTCCCCTCGGTTACTTACTAACATTAATGCATCTTTGAAATAAATAATAGATTCTAGGGTATGGCATGAATCCTAGGGTCTGAAAACTAGATTGAATGATAGATCCTAGGGAATGGCATGAATCTTAGGACTGGAAAACTAGATTGAATGATAGATCCTAGGGTGTGGCATGAATCTTAAGAACAGAAACACGGGAACGAATGTCGTGAATACATGAATTGCAGTCTTCGAAAAGTAGTTAAATTAATGATAATTGCCTGTAATTGGATAACAGCTGCCTGTGAATTATAGAGTACTGTTGCTAGTAATTGCCACATGTGTTTCCTGTTGTTGAAAACTAAGATTGAGCTGCTTGTATATAAATTGATATTAAATGTTGGAAACACGGGCTATACGAGAATAAAACTGAAATGATGAAATCTAAAATGGCTTGGCTAGAGAAAGATGAGCATGAACCCTACGGGGAATTAGGAGTAGAGCTCCTGAAAGATAAATAGAATGGAATTGGGGAAGTGAGCTGGCCCTTGAGTACGGAGTACCAAGTAGAGCGATTGCCCCCTATTTAGTGCAGAGCGGAGCTAGCTGCCCCAGGGACCCGGGGTTAGGTCTGGCCACTTTGTACCGACTTTTGGCCCTCGTGTACACAGTACCGGGGAGAGCTACTAGTGTAGGGAGAGCGCTAGCCACCCTACGGGCCCCGAGGTTCTGTTAGCCGTCCTACACAGACTTGTTAGGCCCACTGGGCAAACCAGGGTAGTCAGGCGAGGGTGCGTAGACTGTGGAGGGGCAAGACCCCTGTTTGGTTACTGTGGAGGGGCTAGACCCCTGTTACTGAGAGGGTCTGCCCTATACTGGTTTCGTGCTGTGCTTTGAGCACACCCGTTAATGGAAACGACTGATCGTGTGCCAGTGCGGGGTAGCTACCCCTGCGTTTATCGCGCGTGCCGTAATCACCGTTACATCTGTCAGTGACCTTGGGGTGGTTGACTGAGGGTAGGACCACCACGGGGGACTCTCCCGGCTAGGAGAGCACCACGTGCTACTTCTACTTTTCGGAAAGGACTGCAATCAAGATCGTTCCCACGAGGAACATTCGAGATCAAGAGAAAGATCTGAGAAATAATTCAAGAATGAGCAAATAGAGAAATAAAGAAAGAAATTAAAATAGCAACTACTTGTCCACCTTTACTGTTTCTTAGCTAGCTGGATGCCACTCTACTCAGCGTTTCACTGACGTGTCACCTTTGTCATCTTTTCAGGACCAGGTGTTAAGCAACCAGAGCCTGTGGCTGCGGAGGGTGCTGAGCCTAGTAGAGCCCAGTAGTTCTACTTGTGTTGTACTTGCTGTACCGTTTTTCTGCTGTAGTGAGTATATTCTTTTACACTTGTACTCTTTTATTGTAAGCATCATATTTCTGTACCTATTTTAATTCTCTATTGTTGTGGTGGTATGTACTGTAGTATTTCTTTTCTTTACTGCTGTACTTTTGTTACTGTTGTTACTTGCATGGTGAATGTGGTTTATTTTACTGCTTTTTGGTTACTTTTTCATTGGACGACTGGATCTTGGGATCAATTGAGTCGATTCGATTCTCGTGTCCTGTAGGGATTCGGGAACCGGGTCGTAACAATTTGTCACTCAAAGAGATAGGAAACAGAATAGAGAGAGAGAAAGATTTCCTTCTCACCATCAAGAAGGGAATTAAGGTAAAGGGCTAACGGGTAAAAGAAAGACTGCTTGACTTGGAGGAATAATTTGGAATGGGAGGGATGCCACACTTCAAAAATCCAAGTCCCTAAATGAGGGTCGGAGTTTCATGGAATGACAATGAAAGAGGTATTGGTTTATTTAATTCATGTTGTACCTAATTAAGTCGAGCTCTCAAAGAGTTTCATTCATCAAGAAAAATTGAAAGAAAATATCAGGAGAATGGCACAATAGACATTTTAAAGCAGTAAGTAAACATAAATCGATTTTAAACCAAAGAATGCATCCAACAGGCATATAACAAACAGAAAATCCATCGTAAACTCAGAACATAAAAGTTACCTGTCAACAGTATCAGCAAAACTTGCGCAGCGACGAATCCCGAGTGTCAACGACCAATGATGGCAACGACCTGAAAGTAGGTCACAAGGTAGGGATGAGCCAATTGGCATAGTAGGGAGCAAACAACTACTGTTTTGGAACAAAGACATATGGTAGTGTACAATTTCACTAACCAACTAGATCCCTAGCCCACACTCAACACCCTAGGTTTCGACTCCCAAATCAGGTTGTATCTGACCAACCATCGCGGTCCAAACCCTTTAAGCAAGTTGCCTTTTTATCCCATTATTTAGTAATATGAAAATTTTTCTCTCACTTTCCTCAGTGATTAGATTTTGGGAATCATCCCTCTCTACTAGAGGAGATTGAGATGCATCCTTTTCTTGGATTTCCAACCTGATAGTCTCTCCCTGGCAAGGGGACATCTAGTAAGTCTGTTGATCCTCAAAAAGGCATGCCCGCTCTCGACATATCGAGAGCGTTGCTGACCTCAGCCAGAAGAGTTGAGCCTCTTGGGAGCTACCCAGGCCTATACCTTGCGACCACAAAGGGCTAACTAGTCACAAATCAAATCAGATAATCATCGTAGGATTGGCCAAAATTGTCGAGCCACGCAGATGCTCCTACCAGGAGTGGCTCCCCATAGGAGCGTAGTCTTTGGGTGTGCCCTCTTAATCCACCGTTGGACGAGATATCAACCAATCCATCATGGTATCCAGGAGAATCCCATACATACGGGCGCCAAGTGAGCCTCTAGCTACTAGTACCAAGTTCCCTAGTGTCTCCCTTTGCTCATGAGGGGCACCTACAAGCCTAGAGCCATGAGTACCTCCGCATTGAGTTAGATTTTGGTGCATTCAAGTACCAAACACTAATGACAGCCCAGGGTCTGTCACCAAACTCGAGAACTCTCCAAGTTTCACAGCAAGTTCCTTGGTAGCCTCCAGCTACCACAACACCTCGGGTCCCCTACCTGAGTAAATAACCCATGTTCACCAAGTCCAAGGGTGTTGCCTTATGAGCTCACCTATTGGACCTACTATCATTTAATTTCATCAGGTTCCTTATCTGAAATGAAGCCTTAGAGACCTAGTGGATCACTTGGGGTCTTACCCAAGACCTTAGAATCCAAGCATTTCCTCTTATTAGACTCTAGTCGAGTCACAGACATCATCACGTGAAGTTCAAGTTATTACTTAGCCAATTCAGATTGCTTTTAATGCACTTAGGGAGCTTCAAGCTCAAATTAAAGGCACACGCACACACCTTACCCATCCAGGCTTTATAGCAATTTCACCATTAACCTCACCCATTTGGCTCATCCACTAAACCCTCAATTAGATTTCATCATTCCTAGTGTCAGAAATCCATATTTCATGCCAATTTACAACTCCAACAGATTATCTAACGTTAGGGACTTGTTATCTAATGTTAGGAAACCCTCCAGTAGCCACCTATTGTTAGGTAAACTTGACCTAACGTTAGGCCAGGCTGTAGGTCGAATTCAAAACTACAAAACTTCCCTTTTGTGCTTGAAACATGGGTTTACGCCACCAGGCCACCTCCAAACTTGATCACTAATACACAGGTACACCAAGTACATCTTGAACCCAAGAGACCCCTGATCCCAATATTTTGGATTCAATTCTTTACTTAGCTAGATTCAATCAACTTTTAATCTTCTTTTTAGAGCTCAGGAATTCCTTGCCTTCTGACTCAAAAAGGGTGGAACAATTGCACCCATATCAATACAAAGCTTCTCATTTAATTATTTTAACTATGATTTGTTTACACAGAAAATCCCCACATCTTTGTGGCTGAACATGACTCATTGAGGCTACATTTCAGGTCCTAAAACTCTAATTCCAGACTTCGAACAGGGTTTAATACCTTCATTCCATGGTATAAGGCATGGATTAGCTAATTTAATCGAGATTCCAGTCCTCATGAGGAATTCCTATATGAAACAGGATCACATGCGTCTTATTGAATGTCCAACACTAGTGTCAGATGTCCAATAAGACAACTTAAGTTGTCTGACAAAATCCCTAGACATCCACAGGCTATCTTAAGGGAATACTAGTTGCTATCAACAAAATTGGATTCCCAAACTGCAGTTCAAAACCCCGTCTGGGTTTGGAAATGCGATCGTTCTCATACCAACATACGCCCATACAAATCTAACTCAAACACACCATCTTTTAGGATACGAATCAAATCTATAACCACCTAAAACCACCTAGGTTTCATAGGTGTCATTAAAAAATCAAATCCCAACAGACATCCCCAAATGTAACTCTCTCATTGATTTAGCCCAAATTTGGAGGGTAACCCACATACCCCTACATGAAACTACAACTTGGGCAAGTTCATACTCCCACGCTCAACCACCACACTACAACACAATCAAAATGTGAACCTACACAGTATGGAGTATCAAAAGAACACATATAATAAGAAAAAATTAGGGAAAACCTTATCCATTCATTGAAACCCCGATAATTAAGATAAACCCAAATTAACACATAAGGAGACCTAGCTTCCAAGCAACCCAAAATCACATGCACCTGGACTGATTCCCATCCCTAAAATCTTGCCTTAATTGGTCTCAATCATAGAAAATCAAAGAAGGTAGACAAAGGGGAAGAACCCTACCTGAACTAAGCTAGCCAGTACTAGTACTAGCTCTTAGCATTCGTATTGGGCAACCTGATGAGGTGTGGCTCATCATAGCTAAAATGCATAAGTTAAGCTAGAAACTAGGTTAAGCACTATACAATTAACACATAAAATGGGTTAAGTGTGGGAATTAACAGAAATGACCTAAAACATCCAATTTGTGTGAAAAACGTGAAATTAGGTCATAAAATGAGATATTCTATTCATTAATACAAATTGATGATCCATTTGCAAATTAAACACATTTTTGGGTTTAAAAGATCAGATTGAAAGTAAATCAACTTCCTCAATGTTCAATTGGGCTTCAATAAAAACTTTATAGCATTTGGACATCACTAGGACCTCGCATTTAGGATATTACATCTAGCTCCACAGGTCATAACACATTTCATTCACTTAAAACCTCCAAGGACCATTTTGTAAGCCATCGGAGACTTCTTTGCAACACCTCAGGGACTGTGCCGCATTCTTCTTTGCCATTAATGGTTCTTGTTGCAAAATTCCTACCCCTTTTCCCTTAAGGGCTTGTGCGCAAAATTCCCAACACACCTGATGGTGTCAGTCCACTATAGCAGCTCAAGAACATCTCCAATCCCATCCGTTGCTTCCATGATCTCTTGATCCAAGGGGCCAATCCTAATCAAACCTTTGTGCAACTTCTCACGTGTTTTCACCATTCCCTCCGGATTTGATCCAACGGCTGATGTCTGGATTGAAACTTCCTACGCATCATCTCTCTATCTCCAACACCCAAAACCTAGGAGCCTAATCTCACCCTCGCAGTGATGTGATCCATTGGCGCAGCTACTTAAGGACCTCCTTGGCGTCGCGGGCAAAGGATCGACTCTCTCCTACATCCCTTGAGCCGGTCATTCGACCACTCCAGCTCCTCTCTTCATATTGTCTTTGTTTCATTGCCATTGGCGGTGAAGCCCCACCTTCCAATGATCACCTCTCACCATTAAGGACTCTGTAGCACAGGAGGGCAACCTTGAACTCCATTAGAGAGTTTTCCATCTGCTGGAGCACCTCCTCCCTCTCTTCTTCCTCTCCATCCACCGGGTGGAGATCCAAAGGTCCCATTCTTCTATTAGATTAGGATTTTAATCACTTTCTAGTTTAGTGTAGTATCTATTAGTGTAGTTTAGATTAGCTTAGGAGTAGATTAGATGATGGAATTCACTATTTTTTTAGATTAGTTAGGAGTAGATAGATTAGATCCGTTTCAACCTCTCTGATCAATTCAAATCAGAGAGGAGTTTTTTGCATTCTCACATCGATTCACTGATCTCAACCCATATATCATAATCTATATTCTCTGATATTCTCGCATTTTAATCATTGTTCACCCCTTCATTAAAGCCTAATTCAGATATGGAAATTTTAGTTTCTAGATTTGAATTAGCACCTAAAATCCACATGGGGGGTCTCCCACTCATTCCATAAACTCACAAAGACCCCCCAATTTGGTTTGATTATCTCGAATTGCTTGATTTCTTTTAGATTTGCTTTCAATGCCCAATCTCATGATTTGGAGTTCATTTGATTTTCATTGAATTCAATCGAGCTATTTGAGCTTTTTAATCACTAATTTATGTGCAATGCAATGAATCCAAGATTCTGGATTTGATTTTTAATTTGTGGATGAGCATGCACTTAATTTAAGCTTTGTTTTAGGTAGTTTGATCGAGGATAATCAGTGATATTGATTTTAGATTAAATAAGGACCCAACAAATTCTGAGATGATCACTAGATCACCTTGATTACCAATCAACGGTGTTCAAGATGATCAGATGATAATGAATTCAAGTAAATGCCCAAATCAGGGCAACATTGTATTCTCATTCAAGAGATTCTTCTTAATCTGAAAGTCAAGGTTTAACTGAGATATTTGAATTATCTATGTTGGATTTTGAGTCTAATGAGATGATGATTGCACATCAATCATACAACATAATCTACCTGAAGTAAGTTAGATTCCAGCATAACTTGGGAATAATGCATACATAAGCATTATAATTTGCATAATAGTTAGTTTAGTGGCCTTAGAGGTAATATTACCATTTTATGGTCTAAAAGAGAGACGAAATTGATTGCAGATGATTCGAGGCTACAATCGATAAATCAGACCATATAGATCTAATCAGGATGACGATAGGAGTCCAACACTTTCGGAATCATCTTAATTAGACAACCATAGCATTACGTGCAACCCATAGAAGAACAGAGGCCAAGGAGCAAGATGATAGAGATCCAAGCCTCAGATATAAAATTCGACTGCATGGTTGGATCTGGATTAATGATCGCAGTCCAATGACGCAAAAATCATCTCGATTAGAGGCCTATAGCAAGGTCTACAAAGCAAGGAAGATAGATGGCCACGATGGCACCACGTAGCGCCATCACAGCTACCCCTCGCCATGCCCCAATCACTAAAGCAATCTTCCCATGCCCTGTGGGCCGTTGGATCGTCACCCAATGGCCACAAACGTGCCATGTTGACCTCTCCTTAACCGCGCCTCATCAAAGGAAGATCAAGCTCAGCTGTTGGATCTGCATCCAATGGTTGAGAGCATTTGAGCATAAAACCAAAAATGTGACTCAAACCAGCCGCAGTGCATTGGTTATAACCTTCGCACCAGAATGCGAGGTGTGTGTTTGAGCCACGCAAAGGGTGAAATTGGAAGAGGCGGTGGTGCTTGAAGGAATTGAACTGTCGCAAGACGATTGGAGGGCGTGGAGGTGAACGCGTGGTGCAATGAGGACCACTAGATGCACACGCGTGATCCATGCACCCAAATGAAGGTGGTGCGGTGTGCGAGTTAGGCCGTCCGATTGTGAGATTTGAATTGAAGGTGGTGAGATTGAAGGCGTGCGATTTGAATTGAGCATGCGCGAGGCAGGCGCGAGGCAAGCGGCAAGGAGCACGTAATGGCGATCTGAGGGTTGCGGGCATGCCACGTGGCGCCACCGGAATACATTCACACATATAAGGCACGTTAGAGGTTGGATTGAGGTGCGATCAGAGCAGTTGATCTCCTGATCGACGGATTTGATCAAACTTGAGTTGTTGCACAAGTTGGAGGGCTAAAATGCCCACTCTACCCTTTATTAAACCTATAAAAAGTGCTCTAGGGCCCCCTAGTTGAAGGCAACTCCCACTAGATACAACACCAGCCTCTCTCCATCTCTGCAGTTTTTCTCTGGCATTCGTCCCAATGCTTTGAATCTGAAGTGCTGCCGCACTTCACACAAGAATCCCACAAGTGGCGACGTCGTCATTTGATATGTATATCTTTCTCTCTCTATTTCTCTATCTATAGCGATTTCTAGTTTAAAAATTATTTCCAAATAACAATAAAATTCTAATTTTCTGGATATCCGATGTTTATATATACACATATAAATATATAAATATTTGTTTAGAATGACTTTCTGAAAAGCTTTCGCATAAAAATCATGTTTTGCCTCACTGTGAATGACTTGGTACTCATCGTTATTTGTTTCATCACGATTGGCACTACAACAATAGAATTAATTTTTAACATGTCTTGCCATTGAACAGAAGAGGATTCACTATTAATCCAATTTCTCTTTTATTGTCTATAATAAAGAGAATGGATTGGATTGAGATGTTTTTAAACTTCATAACTCAAAGATGGATTTTCAAACCTTGATGAAAAAGAGTTACACTGATTTGAGGGATTTTTAATTAAATTTAAGGATGAAAACATTTTTGATTGCATCTGGAGATTTTAGGTCTGATTTTTCACATGCTAAGTCTCTCTTGTTTAGCACAGCAGCACTGACTGCTAGTAACTGTTGCAGCAGCGAGCAGTTGCTGAAATGACCCTTCCCAAGGGTTATTTGGATTTTCTGGAATTTTTAGGGGTTTTCTCATAATTTTTCTGTGCACCAGAGGACCCTGTGCGTGGTTTTTGATTTCTAGAGGGGTTTAACGCAATTTTAAACCCCCTGGGACTTGCTTTGGGGGTTCTGTGGGAAAGACGAGATTTTAAGGGGCCAAAATCGCAATTGACCCTGGCCCCACACCATACCCACCTTACCCCCACACCATGCCCACCTTACCCCACTCCCCCATAAAACACCCCCTCCTCCACTCCCTCCATCCCCCAACGGCACCCATTTTTCCCTTCCACCCTGTAGTCGGCATGAGTGAGGGTAAAAGAGAGTGAGGGTGGGGAGCAGGAGCGATAGGAGGAGCTCGTCAGGGAGGGCTTCGTGAGGTCATGAGCTACTACGGCTCCAGGCCTGAGAGGAGCCTCGCGAAGAGGTTCCGCCCGGGGATATTTTCGAAGTATCAGACGTCTGAGACATTCGCCAGACGTCTAAAGGGGTCACCGGACGTCCGGGTGGAGCTTCGGACGTCTGATAGCATGCAGAGTGTCGAGGTATTTCTCTGCCCGAACTCTGTGTCTTGCTTGCATACTACAGTAGTATTGAGGTGTCGTGCTTTGACTGCGTGCATGTGCGTAGGTGCCAGAGATGTTGGGAAGGCACGTTGGTGCTGCATTTGAGGCATTTTAGGACGTTTGGTAGTAGTGTCAGACATCTGACTGCCCTGCTAGACGACCAGGCGTAGTGCCAGACATTTGGTAAACACCTCAGACGACTGTGAGGGGTAGCAGACGATGGGAACAGATGCAGGAACACAAGGTGAGATCCTAAGCTCGTTTATGACGATTGGGGCTCATCCCAGACGTCTAATCTTGGTCAGGGTGCACGTGTTTAGGCTGGTTCAGGGCCCAAACGAAGTCGATTTTGCGCAAGCAAAGTACCGTTGGTTTTCTTTCAGAATTTCCTACGTGTTAGGGTCGTTTCCATACTATTTTGAGCTGGTTTGACAAAATGGAATGTTGGTCAATGATGTCGATGTTTGGTTTGACCAACTATTTGGAATAGGTTCCCAGTCTGTAGTGCACATGGGACCTATGGAGACCTTGGGATCCACCGTTCGTGTCGCCATACCACCTGTACACTTTTGTAGAGTAGTCCTCTCTACTTCTGTGGTCTATATTATTAAAGTGCATGCTAAATTAGAAATATCTGTTTGAAACCTAGGACATGAGATGAACCCTAGGACTGAGAATGTGAATGTTTATACTCGATGCATGAACCTCGCTTGTTACAAATTGAGAGTGCATGTGGCTAAATTCCCTATTGAGAGTAATTGAATACTTAAATTGATGTGGTGATTGCTTGTTCAGTTGAATCACGAGCTGCCTGTTATATGAATAAGAACCAGAATGTGATACCTATACATTCCATGTAATGAAATGAGGCAAGTAGTATGCATGAAGCCTACGGGGAACTAGGAAAGGAATCAAAAGTACAGTAATATGGATATTTGATGTATGATGGGACACATTGCCTACAGGCATGTTGGTTGGTTGTTCAAACTTGGGTATGGAAAGTGAGTTTGCCCTCGTGTACGTTGTTTCGAGGAGAGCTACTGTCGCTTTCATGTAGGGAAAGAGCTGGCCGCCCCTTGGGTTGGGACCCAGGGTTAGGATTGTCCTCCCTACACTGATTCCTGTTAGACCCACTGAGTAAACTGGGATAGTTGGGTGAGGGTACGCAGACTATTGAGGGGTGTGGCCCATGTTCTGTTCTATACTGTACGTTTGGACGTAGCTGTTAGCGGAAAGGACTGACCGCGTGCTAGTGCAAGGTAGTTACCTGTGTGTTTATCGCACGTGCTTTAGTCACCACTACATCGTGACCATGACGCTTGGGTGGTAGACCGGGTGTAGGGGGCAAGCCCACATTGACGATTAGGGTGGTAGACCGAATGTTGGGTGGTAGACATGGAAACAAGCCCACATTGGCTTGTGCTTGACGCATGAAACGCCCACTAATTTCATGGGTTTTCTAAGGCAATCAGATGTGATTTGGGATCCCAAATTGCCTTTAGATGATTCCTCGCAATGTGAACACCAATCCCACCAAATTTGGTGGGATTTGGTGTTGATTTGAGTAGGATTAGGTAAGGTCAAAGGCAACCTGGAGGTCGGTTGACCTCCAATGGCAATAGGGCCCTTTTTGCAAAGAAGATGACAAAAGATAGGGGTCTTTTTGTAATTAATTCAAAAGTTAAGGGCCTGGATGTCAGGAACAGAGTTTTAGGGGACTAGAATGCAAACTAGGTCAAGATGGACTCTGATTAGGCTCAAATTTTGGTACCCTAATTTGGAATCCCAACAATAGGCCTAGAGGTACGCAAGTATTAATCAAGATCCAGACCTGCCCAGCTTCTGCCTAAGTCTGCCGCGAAGGTTTTTAAGGCCTGCAAAAACTACCCAGAGGTTCGTTGAACCTAACGGTTAAAGCACTTGTGCGTAGAATGTAGCATGTCTAGGTTGAGTTTGCCAGTGCATTTTTGTAAGAGAGAGATAGAGAAGGATTTTCATTTGGAGAGCTTTCTCCCTTTTCTTTTTATTTTTCCCTAAATTCAGCTTCGAATTGGCCCTAAACACGATTTGTATCGAATTCCTTGTCCCCACCATCAATCCTCGAAGGGTCCCTGGCTTTCGATGCTTCTAGATAGCACCTCCCATGGCAACCCCCAGAATCCTAGCTTTCGACACTTCGGGATAGTGCCATCCATGGCATTTTGTAGCTAAATTCAAGCCCTGGCAATCGACATTTCGGGATAATTTCGCCCATGGCACCTGAACTAGCACAAGGTGCTTACATGCCCCTGGTAGGATATCTAGGTATCCTAGGAGACAAGTACCGAGGAGACCATATGTTATTACGCATTTTCGAGGGTAATTTGCCACCTCTCCGCACCGGGAACTTGTCCAATCAACTTGTGTTGTCAAGTCGCTCCTAAGCTAGATCTTCGAGATGGCTTTTTAGAACAAAACACTTTTGGCATGTTTTTCTTTATTAAGCACACTGAACCAGACTTAGTGTGTGATTTTTGGGTGCTTAGGTTACCATGTCCCGCAAACCAAATGGCAGGAAATGGGGCTGAATAATCTCTAAGCCTTAGACCTACTGCATCAGCTTCACACTTTCCTCAACCTCTTGAGGACTAATCCGAATCTAGCGGATACGTGAATGTTTAAGCCTAAAACAAACCCAAAAGGCCTAAGATCAGTACTCATACTTATCTCCTTGTCTCTATCATTTTAGGACTAAATTTTTCTTTTGATTAAGTCTAGAACTCAAGTACATTCTATAATCAGTTGTTATGACTATCACTCTTATTTTTTATTTTGCTCTTTTTTTTTGACATTTGAATTTCCTCCTCTTTTCCTTCTTAAGAAAGATTTTCAATCACTTTTCAAAATTTCCTCTCCTTTCACCAATTTTTAATTTTTTAATTTTTTGTCATTGTTGAATATGTATTTTTTTGTGAGAACCCTTCAGAGAATTGAATTTCCATATGTTTGCACTTTAACACCCTCTCATGCCTAAGTTTTGCAATGTCCTCATTGTAAACCAGAAGGGTGCAAATTCGGTTTGGTTTAAAGTTTAGAACAAGATCAAAGGGTGGGTGAACTGGTCAAGATGACTGTTGCGAATGATTTCAAGCTTTGACACAAGTACCAAAGATCGATCGGCTATTCTAAAGTTGAACTCAGAAGTGCAGTAGGGGTATAGCTCAAAAGATTGATCAGAAGGATCTCGTGTTTTTGGAATGATGGGTTGCCTCCCGTTAAGCGCTAAATTCAATAACTTCAGTCGAGCAGAAAGTTGTCAAGGAGAAAGGGTGATTAAATTAGATGAATTTTGTAGAATAAGCACCTTGATAAGTAGCCTAGTTGGTCCAGCTAAGTGTTTGTTCAAATCAATAGGCTAATGATGTAGACCAAACTCAATCAGTTTGGTGGGTTAATGAATGTGATACTACAAAAAAAATGGTCTTTAGTGGCGAATTAGATAGTGACATATAATGCATTTTCTACTAATTCTTTTGATTTAGTGGCAATTTTTTTGTATTTGCCACTATAACATTTTGTCAAGCGACAATTAGTATTAGTGGCAAATATATTTGTCGCTATTAACTTTGATTTAGTAACAATTGTTATTTATGCCACTATAATATTTTTTTCAAATAACAATTAGCATTAGTGACAAATATATTTGCTAATATATTTGTCACTAATAGCGGGCGGATGCGCCTCATAACTACCTCTTAAGGCTGATGGCGTAACAAGCCCATGGGCCCCATACAAGTACGAGCCTTCGCCCCAAAGAACCCTACTATATATCAAATGTTCCCTCGCTTGTATAAATAGCCAGGGTAACATTTGGGGGTATCATCTACCACAGAGTTTCTACTCAAGTGTTACTCTTTCAGCAAGCTGATGCTAGCTCGAGAGTAAGGGACATATGATGAGGGGCAAAAAATGCCCTCAAATCCGAAATCCCGCAATAGGCCCAAAAAGAAGGATCTGACTCAGAGAAGCTTGGATATAGACAGGTTTGGAGATCCAGTCCGCCTACAACCAAGAGAACCTTCTACGCAGATGGATCTAGATGTCCAACCGGCCTGCATACAAATAGGCGGGGCACTGCCGAACCCAGGAGGCCCTATCCGTTGGAGGTTCGGTGAGAGTACAGCTGACATGCACCTTTAATAAATGCTAACAGTGGCAGTTGCCATTAATAACCTGGCAATGTATCTGCCCAGAAAATCTTGCTAGAAGCCCGATCTGCTCAGGAAATTCTGTTAGGAGCCCGAACCCGATCCGCTCAGAAGATGTCACCAGGAGCTTTATCCTTGCACTATTAATAGGTGGGAAGGCACTGAAGTCCTCCCCTAAGTAATCCAAGAGAAATCAAGAGATTGTATATTTTGTAATCTTGCAAAATTCTAGTGCATAGTTGAGAGTCCCGTCCTCCCCCTTAGACGTACACCCTTTGTGGTATAACTGGGTAATCAACTCCTGTGCCATTTGTGAGATTGCCTTGATCCCTTGATTGGACCACCGACTCTAAAGAGTTCGATCACTTCTTGAGTGGAACACTCTGTATTCTCAGAGTGCCGATCACTTGGTAATTAGAATTCATTGATTACAAGGCTATGAGATTTATGGGTCTATGTAATGACATTAGATTTAATTATTTTGACCTATTACAAGAACTATTCATTGATCGATCAAATTTAAAATTAGTCGATCAAATAACGTAAAAAATATTTTTCAAAAATTATTTGAAAATACTAATCGATCATAAAATATTCAGATTAATTAAAAATATCATTGATCAATCAATATTATGACTAGTCAATGAAATATGAGTAAAGGTTAGAAGTTTAGTTCCTACACATATTGGTCAATCAAATTAAATTTTGATCGTCAAAAGAGGAATATTGGTCGATCAAAATTTATTTTAGTCGATCAATAAAAATGAAAAATTAAATATGAGAATTTTCGTAAAATGGTTAGTCAAAATACTTTTTGGTTGATCAAAATGAATCACTTTTAAACCTTTAGAAAACTTTGCATTTTTGTTGTTTAAAATACCATTTTAGTCAATCAATCAACATTTTGATTGATCAATCTATTATTTTGGTTAATCAATTTACATGAAAATGAAAGTTGCTTAATTAAGCACATGCAGATTGGTTGATTAAAGGAGTATTTAGCCGATCATTGATTTGCTTCTATGCTATCCAACAAACTAAAATCAATGTGTTTTCAAAGCGTATTAAGATTAATTTTAGTTTTAAGAGTTTCCTTTTACACTCTAACAAAAAAACTCACAAAATGCATAAGTCATCAATGAACACTTTGGAAGATTTCTTCGTCTTCTTTACTTCTTCAAGTCTTCTTTCTTGATTTGGTCAATCCAATCTTCTCACAATGTTTTATCCATTTCTTTGCATATATAAGCTTTTAGTCTAATGAAAAATTAGCTAAATAATTTGCATATATATATATATATATATGCTGATTTTGTTATCATGAAAACCAAATGTATCAACAATTAGCTTCACCTCCCTTCTCACTTAAGGATGTGATTGGCCCTTTACCTATCAAGCCTACCTTAGAGCTACTTCACTTGGAAGCAAGTTGTAATAGGACAAAGTCCCTCCACTCATCCAACAAGGATGTTGACAAATGAAGGTGAACAAGTTCGATTAAAAGGCTGGAAAGTTAAATACCATGAGCACTAAACAAGGAGGAATTGAAGAAAGAACGAGACTACTTCTCTTTGCTACATGTAGACTATTCTTGTTTATTATAAATTTTCATGTTTATTTTAGATACTTCCCACATTTTTATGCATTTAGCATATTTAAATTGCAAGTACTTTATTTTATTTTATTGATGTAGTTTTAATTTTGTATTTATGCAGGGAATAACCTCAAGAATGCAAGGTTAAACTCACAGGGGCATCATTGCAAGAAAAATATGGATTTTCCTTGCAAGCATACCCTTGTGAGGAGAGAAGCATGCATAATAGCTCCCACGTGCATGCACACGATAGGCACACAACAGTACCTCTCCATGACACTAGCAACCATGCATGGACAAGGTGTCACGTGTAGAGCGAGGTTAGTCACTATGTAGGTCGATCCAACACTGGAGTGGGTGCGTAGGGCAACACGTGCATAGAGCAAGTGAGTCGAGTGTTGTGGGTTCATGGATCCGATAGATGCTGGGGTGGCTTGCGCACCATGGTAGAGGGTTGCTCGTGGAAACAGCATTGTGCATGCGAAAATCATGCATCATGCATGTGATTTTGAAGGGTGGCATGCACCTATGTGAGAGTTTTGCTGATGGGTTGCATGTATGAGAGTGTGTACAGATACTTTGGGTCAAGATTGCCTATTTTGTCTTGCATTTCACGATTTCTTGACATTTTTGCATATAAAATCCTATTCTAAATAGGATTCCTGATTTTGATCCACTTTTATTTATGTCTGAATTTGGCGTTCTTAAGATCCCCGTGTCCTCTACAAATAATCTTTGAGGTTATCAGGGTAAGAAAAGTCTAGTAGTACTCATAGCCACATAGTCTCTGGGTCTTTGATCTCTTCAATCTACATGCATGCTTATACTGTAAGATTGGACCTGAAACACCCTCTTTATTTAGAAGATTGAATTAGCATTAGGTTGTTTTCATGTCTCGTAGTCATAGATGGAGGCTCCAACACGTACATAGGTATTTGGATCTTTATTGAGGTGTCTCGATCTTGCTTACTTTTCTTTCATTTTAGTTTTTGCAAATTTATTTTGTTTCCATCTATTTAATGATGCATGGAAGGCTTGCTGGAATTGGCGTATCTTGTAGAACTTTTGTATAGCATAATTTTATATCATTTCCGTGGTTTCCCACAGGTTGATTGAATCTAACACTAGTTGGTTAGTCAACTCTAAATTTGTTACGTGTCACATTTGACATCTATGTGTGCCTATTAACAAATCCTATTAAAGACTAAAGCCCTACGAGGATTGAAACATGGAATTCATGAAATCATTCACTAACTATGGATGCGTGAGATGTTTTGCCATTGTTTTGACTATTTATTATGTTTATTTTGTGATAAAATTAGGTTTAGACTCATGAGGTTTAGTTTTGCAAGTTCTATTCTAGCACCATATAAAAATATATGAAAATTCAACTCTTTCATGTGTAAAATATTTGCATAAAATTTTGAAATTTTGTCTAATAAAAATAGGTTAAGTAAGATTTCTTATGATTTATTAGTTTCACATGAATATCATTTGGAGTAAAAAAAAATAAAATTTATAGGAGTGACCTATAACCATATTCATGCACTAACTTGATAAGTTATCTTTCCTAAATTATTGTGAATTTTGTGCTTGCTTTTTTTTAGAGAAGTGTATTTAATTTGTTTGATCCTTTATTTGTCCATGTTTGCCTAGTAAAATTGCTGAAGTTATATATGAAGATTTAATTATATTTTAAGGCATGTTTTGTTTAATGTTGAGTTTTGTTTGTACTATACATTATTCATTATTTTCATCAACGTGGTTGCACATGGATCTCCAAGTAAATAAAATTTATTTCTAAATAATACATTAAATTATAAAAGAATTTTTAACACAATTGACCTACTCAACCCTTACTTACCTTATCTACTATATTAAGTTAGGTATATTTTAATTTGAGCTTGATAACGTCTAGTGATATCATTGGTCCAAAACCCAATTCTGATTGGGGTCCTTCTCTCATTAATCTTACTATCCTAAGCGGTCAGGTCATGTGTGCCCAAAGCTCGATTCTTGATAGGTAAACATCCTTTCCTAGCAATCCAAACACAAATCCTAAGGGACTCTGTTCTCGAAAATGAAGGATGACCGAGTGTGAGACGTAACTGTAACTAATGACAGTTAATGTAACCGTACCTTCCCTAGTATGGTTTATTTCAACACAGCATTATCATGTAACCTTAGTATTAATTCCATCAAAGTATGGAAAGGAATGGATGGCAATTACCATGAACACCAAACATGATGATAAGGCAAATGAAAAACATAAAAGAAGGGCAACTTGCACAATAGGAGAGAGAAGATGGCCATCAATTATGGGACTGCGGGCATGGTCCCCTTCTTGGGAGGTGCTGACCGCATTAACATAACGGACTTCCATTAATGGCAATGAACGCTCGGTGCATCGCACATCCCTTGAGGCACGTGGTACAAGAATTTAACTCACACTGCGATAGCTGCTACTTGGGTATGGGAGACATTAATAGATAAAAAGCGATCCATGCTTAGAAGAAGGAATGGCTGCATTTAACACACACGCACACATATCTGACGAGCTTTAAAAGTTTAACGACATATTTTAATGCAGCCTCAGGAGAATAAATACTACAAGTATTCTCCCTAATGACTGCTTGTTAATTGATACCTCATGGGACCGTGTTACATTTCTTTTCTTTTCTTTTCTTTTTAAGTAATTATTGGTAATGTATTAATTTAAAAAGTGGCCAACCCATTAGTATACAAGAAAAGGGGCTGAGAATATGACTGGATTACAGGAGGCATGAGGTGGGGCAAATGATCTGCATACAATTATGTATGATGAGTGCGATCAGGATGCCTGAGGTTTTGGTAGGCTTATCGTGTCACCTAGCATTCCTCTCCTTCTAGATTCGCCAAGTCGTGACATTGATGGCCTTCCAAAGAAATGCGCATTTCGGAGGGGCTGGAGATAGGAAGG
The DNA here is from genome assembly GCA_037157565.1 of Thalassia testudinum. NCBI lineage: Eukaryota > Viridiplantae > Streptophyta > Magnoliopsida > Alismatales > Hydrocharitaceae > Thalassia > Thalassia testudinum. The sequence continues at coordinate 75,332,435 of JAZHRO010000031.1, read as the reverse complement.
GGTTGATAGGGAGTAGACTAGCAAGCCTAAGAGAGGAGTAAACCTGGGTCCAAACAGTTTTGGATAGCAAATCTCATTTGGTTGCCTGGGAAGACATCTGCAAGTCCCTTCTGGAGGGGCCCTTAACCTTTGTTGCCTTGAAGAACTACAGCTGGGAGCTTTTGCCAATCTCGCTCACCACCTCACCACTGCAGGAGATTCTATATGGAGCAACTGGATGTGCCACAGATATAGGGATCGGGTCTATGCTACCTCCTCAGTGGGGCACTCCCTATGGCGGAAATGTCTCTTGTCATGTCACGACACCTTGCTCTCTCACTTCCACACTCCTACGGGATGGAGGTGGTCAACTCTACCTAACGGGTCACCTTCTACGAAAAAGGTCAAAGAAACCATCCAGTCAAAGGGCACCACTCTCAATGTATGGATGCAAATCTAGAATAACAAAGCCGTTAGTGGTGTTGTTATGGGTGGCTTGCGGCCAAGGGGAGACTACTCACCTTAGTTAAGCTTTTATGATGGGGATTGCCTATTGATTCCACTTTCAAGTTCCCTAACACCATTGAAGAAACTGGTACACATCTTCTAAAGGATGATTCAAAGAATGTAACTAATTGTGTATCGATGTACAACTCTCATAACTATAGGTTGATCATGTAGTTGTTATTATTATAAATATCCTAACATCCGGTGGATTATATCTTTCAAAACATCTGATCGGATCAACGTTGACGTCATTCTACATGGAAGTGTAGTACATGGGACTTCTTTTGAGCTTGCATCTAATTAACAATTTTTCCTTTCACCACGAAGGCACTTGTGTGAAGATTCCACCACCAACCATGTGAAGCCCAAGAAGAATAGTCCTCGAAATGTCATTGCTTGACTGGTAATGGTTGGGGGGGTGGGGGAGGGTGTTGTCCTTGTGATGCTAGGGTTTTTTACAGGATGAGGTTTGTTAACTCGCCTTGATCATGTTTTGTAATCGTCATGTCGTAGTATAGTGATCAAAGTAAATTAAGCATTTAAATTTTTAATACTCGAATTAGAAAATAAATCCGAGGTCGTCTCTAGGAGTAATAAATCACATAATTAATCACCATCAAAAGATAGTAGATGCTCAATGAATAAAGTGTATCTTTAGATAGGTAGATATAAAAAATGTAGGGTAAAAGTGGTGGTTTAAACCACCAAAGTTACCATTTATATTTAGCACAAATATCAGCTATCAAAGATTTAACTTTCAGAACTAAGCAACTTTACCCTCAAACGACAAGTATTAGGCACAGACGCCTTAAATGTATCAAGCATAGCATGAAGGCAAAGCTTTGGAAGGGGCAAGGCACAGATTCAAGTTGCAAAACCTGCCTTCTCCCTCCTTCACAATCTCTTCCAGATCCAGTCAGACCCGTGTAATCGGATCCTCAGCTCAAATCCATAGGCGTATTCACGGGCGAGGGCGTGTAAGTGTGCGCGTGATTGAGTGCGTGCGTATGGGTGTGTGGAATGGACCTCACCCCATGTGTTTGAGGCGATAATCCTTGGGCGCTTTTTCCTGATAAGCGTTGCTGCTCCTTCGGTTGCGCCTGATGTGGGACTATGTCCCTTTTGCTTCGTTCATCTTTGACAGGAGAGATGTTCGACCTCGATTTGTGTGCACCGGCCGTCAGGTCGGCCTGTTGCACCTTGGGATCAATTACTGCTGGTGTTGTGCTCTCAATTGGCGAGCTTCTTCTCTGATTAGGGCACTGGATGGCTTGGCGAAGTTGTCAGAGATGACTAGGGAACCGCAGCCAGAGGCGAAGACGAAGGGCAACTCTGGCAAGTACCTGTGAATAATAGAATGAACCTCTCGGTCCCAAATCAGTCCAGGAGCTTTAGGGAAGAACCCTGAAGCTCTTCCTTAGGTCTACATGTTGTGTGTAGGGGTTTACTGGGGTGGCGAAGAAGCTTGTCGAAGCTCTTGAAGATGGTGTTGGTGATGGTTCAAACGGGGTTGAAAGTTGAAATTGAAGAGATGAGAAGATAGAGGAGATGAAGGGGAAGGCAAGCCCTAACTTTATTGGAGGGATGGAGAGCTTTTTATGTAAACTTTCAAAGATTGTAATCTTTATTTTATTTGAGTCTAAAGATGTTGTAAAGAGCCCCCAAACATAACTTATAACTAGCTAACTTAGGCTCTCTACACTTAAGATAAATTAGAAACAAAAATCTAACACTAAGACTCAAATTAGGCATCCATAACAACTGTCAGATGTCTAATTTTCAACTTTAAGATGTCTGATAAGTGTTTCGGACGTCTAATTACCTATAGCTTTGCCTTTAGTTTCTGACTTCATAGACATCAATCGAAGCAACCTTCCATCAGACGTCCATAGCCTCATCCAGACGTCTAATACTTTGCCTGGACGTCCTTAAAACAACCGTTAGACTCAAGCACCCATCTTCCTTCTGAATATATCGGGCAAAATACATTTCTAGACGTTTGGACATGTCTCCAGACGTCCACGTTTGGATTGTTACTCATTTATTTCTGTGCGAATCTCATTAGGAACCAAAGATCTTTTGTTAGATTTCCAAGACAAGTCCTTTTTAGGTTTCTAGACGTCTAGGAAATCCTATAGACGTCCATACTGACGTCTGTTCCTTGAAGTCTAGAACCCTGTTTGGATCTGGTCAAAATAAGAACGAATCCAAGCATAATTAGATGTCCAATACTTTTATCAGACGTCTTATGTGAAAATATCAGACGTCCATGTTTCGATCCAATGAAACCAGTAAAACCTGACTAATAGTATTAGACGACCATAGTTTTAATTAGACGTCTTATAAGACGTCTGATCCTAAATCAGACATCTAATATTGCTGTCAGACTCATTATTATCCTGATTTGTGGTGGATTTCGTCCCAATCTCTTAAGATATGCCTCCAACGGCTAGGAGACCTCTCTCAAGCATTCTTGAAGGTTCCAAACTTTCCTATAAATAGACTACAATCCCTCTTAGGCAAAACACACCTCTTGAGATTCAATTCCCTTAGAAAATCACTAGCTCACTACTCTTAGCTTCCTCTTGCCCTTGTGTTGTGCCACCACTCTGATTAAAGGGCAAACCCACACTCCCGGAGCACTTCGTTCTGTAAATTCTCAGGGAGTTCTCTTTATGATTAATAGATAAGGAAGTAATCAAATTATTGGGGTGCTATATAGGTACTATTTAATTCTTACTTTTGTACTTTGGGTATCTGGCCTGTCGGGTTCCCATCTCTTCATTGTAAAGGAAGAAACCTCCGTTTAAAGATCGGAGGTGGGATTTGTAATTGAGGTACATTACCATCGTTTAAGTAGTGTGGTTAGTGGATTGATCACTTTGTGATCGAAAATCCTAAGTCAAGGGACTGGCTTAGGTGGTGGTTTTCACCCGTCTTGGGTTTCCACCTAAAAGTCTGGTGCCTCTTTTTGTGATTGAATTTTTTGTCTTACAATATTTTATAAATTCACTATTCACCTCCCCTCTATTGCAATTTCATTTGGTATCAGAGCAAGTTTTCTGCTTTTAAAAGTAACATATGCAGAAAGATCACATGGAGGGTAGAGTCATTTCCACTAGTAGATTTGAGGGGCAATCCACCACCCGACCACCACTCTTCGAAGGGACAAACTACACTTATTCGAAGCTGAGAATGAAGATGTGGCTTCAAGCCAACGATTTCACCGTTTGAGAGAAATGCGAATCCGCATACGTCATTCTCGAGAAACCAGAAACGGGATACACAGTGGAACAGATTCATTACCTTGGACTAAATGCTAAGGCAATGAACTCACTCTACTGCGCACCTAGCTCGGAGGAATTCAACTGCATTAGCTAGTGCACAACTGCCCACGAGATATGGAGAACCTTAGAGGTAACTCACGAAGGTAGGTCTAGAGTTAAATCCTCTAAGATTAACATGTTATCGCAGGAATTAGAAGCCTTTTCTATGAAGGAAAATGAGAGACTTGGGGACATGTACACCCGATTCACGTTAATCATGAATAACCTCAAGTCACTAGCAAAGACATTTATAAAGGGGGAGCTTCAGGGGAAGCTCCTTCGCTCCCTTGGACCCGAGTGGAAGCAAAAAGCAACGGCAATATAAGAAGCCAACCAAGTAGAGGATCTAGACATAGAAAATCTACTTAGGAATCTGATGGGAACACCATCATAAGCCCGAACTATCTCATTTTGACCCATGAAGGAGAACAAAAGCTCCTACATAACCAATTGGAGGTCCTAATTCACTGAATAACCTTTCTGAGAGAAAAGTAAGAAACATGGGGTAAAACTGCAATTTACCATTGCAGTGCAACAATGGGTTTTCTCAAGGGCTAAACACAGGTCAAATAGTCTTAACAAGATAATAAGTGGGTTGAATCAGACAGAAAAGAGTTCGTGTGAGTTTTGGGAATTAAATGACATCTTGTAACCCTAAAATAGACCCACTTGATTACACAGGGTTCTGGTCAGGATAAAATTCACCTAAACCCTCTAAGAATCATAGAAAAATATTCTCTATGGTTTAGAACCTTCAATTTGGCCATTAGAACCTATTTTGACCCACAACGGGGTCTCAGACAAATATTTGCACCTAAATTAGGTTTTTACATAAATTATCCCATCAAACGTTGTCAAACAAAATCCAACTTCACCATTGGATTCCTTAGGTCCAAATTAGGTTTGTACCAAAATTTGGACTTAAGGAAAACTCATCTTGACCCACTTTGCAAATAGGTCTGATCTAATTACATTTCTACCCCTATCTTTCAAAAACCCTTACATTTGACCCCCTAGCTTCTTCATCATTCTTTTCAATTAGGTCCCTCCACCATTATAGCAGAGGGAATCCTACTCCGACGAGCTTGAAAGGGCGATTTCTCCCTGATCTCTCAGAGAATTCCCTTCAAAATTGAAAGGGAGATTCTCTGAGAAATCTCCATTGTGAACCCAATTAGAAGCCCTATTTAGTACCAAATCTCTCATGCGAACACATGAGAGATTTGGGTCGCTTTCGATTTTCCATTATCGGCGAACTTCCCTTGCTTGGAAGCTTGGCTTCCAAGCATAAACCTGACCTCCAGGGCCTATTTAAGAGACCCCAATTCACCCCGCATCTCCTAAGCTTGAAATCAGTCGGAGAAACCCCTCAGTTTCGTCTCTCCTCCGGCCGACTTTCTCATCAAGCTCCAGCAACCTCTCCCACTCTCCCTCGTTGCCTAGCCACAATACCAGTGGCACTTCCTCTTCCTCTCGCTTGTCTGTGTCACGCAGCACCCACCGATGCTCCTGCCTCCCCTTCGTCCTTGCTGACCACCCTCACTGAGCACTTTCGTCTCCGGCATCAGCGATACGAGCCAGACACCATTCTTGCCTCCCCCTTTGTCTTTTCATTCCCAGATAAGTCTCTCACTTTCTACTCCCTCTCCCTCTCTTTATTACCCTCAAAAGACCACTGCTGCACTCCACCACCACCATCCCCTTCACCTTCGGCGAACCCTCCAGCGAGGCACCCTTGTCACTCCGCACCTCCACCTGCCTCGCCAACCACCCTACGACCTTCACAACACCCCACTGATCATCTCCCACTACTCCAATCACTCCGCCATTCACCCAAAAGCGCCCCCGAACACACCCACACACACGGCCGCAGTGTGCCCTAGGCACGCTCCCACAGGCATTCCCATGCCATGTCGACCACCTCTACACGTTCGCAGCACCTTGGCGAAGCTCCCTGCACTTTTTAATGTGGCCGCGAGGCCGTTTGTGTGATTTCAGGTCCAGGGGCTCGCGACCATTGACGCACAGCCTGAATCTTCCTTGCAAGCTTCTCCAAGCCGTGTCTGCTCTAGGACACAGTCCCAGGTTGCGCGGAGAACCTTTGCGAACGTCTCCAGGCATCCTATTGGTGTCGAAGGCCAAAGCTGCAGCTGCAATCGAACGAAGCCACTCTGTTGCAGGCGCACGTGAAAAGGGGTGGGAAGATAGTTCCACCTTGGAAAGATTTGGCATGTCGCACCTGCATAAATTGATTTTCTACATTGGGCTTATCGCCTCCAACTCACGGGGTGAGGTCTCTCTCACCCGACCCGACGCCTCATCTGTGACCACGCCCCATGGACTTGGTGACCCGACCCGACCAGCACACCTCGCCCACCACCGCACGCTGGTGGGCCTGGTCTCGGGCCCATACCCGAGAAGCTATGGCTCTAGGAGAGCGAACCTAAGAGAGAAAAGAGAGAAGAGAGCTCACGTGGGAAGGGGGTAGGTTTTGCTCTGCAGACCGAAGAGAAGGAGAAGGCAAGGAAAAAGGATAAGGGCTGAAGCCAAGGAAGAAGCTGAAGGCAGTCAGCAAAGAAAGAAAGAGAAAAAGGCAAAGAAAGAAAAGAGAAGGAAGAAGCTGAAGCCAAAATCAGAAGAAGAAGGAAGGAGTCGCCAGAGAACAAAGAAGAAGGAAGATAAAGAAGAAAAAGGCAGAGACAAAGAAAGAAGAATAGGAGAAAAAGCAGAAGAAAGAAAAGAGATCAAGCACTGTAGCATCATCATTTTAAGGCGTCTGATTCACAAATCAAACATCCAATTTTGAACTTCATTCATATATATACATTGATTTCTTTAATATTTTGTGCTTACATTTATTCCTATCTTTTCGCACTATAACATTGATCTTATTGCATATTATATTCTTTCAAATTCTCAAGTTGTGATCTTAATTTCTAAACCCTAATTTGCTCCCTGTGTTCGACTTCGGACTTTAAAATTCGAGTAATAAATTGTATTTGTTTTGAATGTTTTTTTGACTGTACTACAATGCGACCTTTTTAAAACCCGATCAAGTCTCTTAACATTTTGGCTCCGTTGTCGGGGAGCAACGGGCGATTTAGAAATCTAGATTACAATTGCTGATTTGGTACTAACTTGATATATCTATTTTGTTGTGGTTGTTTCAGGGAAGAAGATTCAACAAAAGACAGCCGCACATCAAACACGCCCGAGGCAGGTACTTTCTGACTAATCTCCTCTTAAAGCCCCCCACTCTGAAAAGGCAAAAAAAGATAAAATCAATTAGGGCCACTTGCTTTACATTCCTAGTTAATTCACCAAGTTGCCTGATGAACACACATAAATTCAAGATAAATTGCTTTTTTTTTATAGTTCCTAGGCTTAGCATTGCATATCATATTATAAATATTGCATAACATCCATTGCATGGCATTTAGGATAGTTGTATATTTTATATATTAATTCCTCCATTTTATATGGCCAGGGGGCAATGTGATATCAATACAAGTTTCAAATGGAAAATCCGACTATACGGATGGATTCGGAGTGACGATCGCAGTTCGACATCGCGGGAATCATCTTGATTTGAGCATCGTAGCACCCTCTACAAGAAGAAGAAGATGGACGGCCTAGGCGCCATCCAGGCTGCCCAACACCGGTCAGCAGCATCGCCCAACTCCTTCATCCGCGCCCTTCAATCCTGGCCGTTGGATCAAGATCCAACGGCTAGGAGGCAGACGCACCAAGCCACTCCACGCGACACAAGGGAAGGATTGCCGCAATGGTGGGAGAGTTGGCTTGCAAAGGAGGGGCGCAGGTTTGAATCCCCGCAGCCCCTCCAATTCGAAATTGGGCGAGCGCATGGAGCGGTAGTGGCAGCGCCAGCGCAAGGTAGCGCGCGCAGGCCAGCGCATAGCAAGCGGGCACGCCAGCTCATAGCACACGCGCACATAGCCAGGCGTGTGCGGTCAGCGTGCGTGATGAGCGGGGCAGGCGACGCGGGTGCAAGGGCAGTTGGCACTAGCTGGGCTGACCTACAGCGACGCTTACAGCCGTCGCTATTTCATTGCAAGCCAGCAGAGCTAGCTATGGGCGTGGGTGGAGGTGAGTTGTCTACAGCAACGTTTCCAGTGACGGTTTGGAGGTCTCTAAAGGTCCTGTAATCCATTTTTAGCCTCTTCTCCTCCACTATAAAAGGATCTACACTCCCTCCCTTCCAAGCCATCTCTACCTACTCTACTCCCACCTACTCCCAAGCTCTAGCAAGCCTACCAACGCTCCATTAGAGCTTGTTCTCAAGCTCCCAAGGTGCCTATTAGTGTAGCGAACCTCTGCCCCACCAAATACTCCTCCAATGTCCCATCTCCCTTCATAGGTCACCTTGGAGCTGTCCTCCCACCTCCATTCCGGTAGCAGATGGTGAGGTGTTTTGCCTGTCTTGTTATTTATATTCGTTGTAGTATATGACAAAACAGTTACCAGTTTAATACAAATTTTTTTTTTACTTGGAATACAAGTTTTCCCATGGTTGAACTTAGGGAGCAACTATAACTCTAGAAACATAAATTCACAATATAAGGTTTTACAAAAAATTAAGAGATAGAGAGAGAGAGAGGGAGCAAAAGTCTTTTTGTTGGCTTCTTCTTCTTCTCTCTTCCTCTTCTCTCTTTTCTTCTTCTTTTGGTCTGCTTCTTCTTTCTTTCTTCTTAGCCTGCCTTCTTCTTCTTTTCTTCCTTGCGGCTGTGTCTTCTTTCTTCTTTTTCCTGCTTTCTTCTGCTCCGGCTGCTGCCCTTCCGACATCTGACGCGGCGCTCAGACGACTTAACTATGCATTTGCTACAGTGCAGCCCCTCTTCTTCTTCAGCTCCTCTCCTTCCTCTCTTCTTCAGCTGCTCAGTGCGGCCGCTCCTCCTCTCTTCTTTCCTCGCCTGCTTCTTCTTATTTTTCCTTCTTCCCTACGCGCACACACAAGGATCAGTGCAAAACCTACCCCTACCCCTTCCCTGCGTCTCTCTCTCTCTGAATCTCTCTTAGGAATGCTATCCCAGAGCCGGGTAATCGGGTTCAGGTAGTGCGCCCGGGACCAGGCCCACCGGCGTGCGGTGGCGGGCGAGGAGTGCTTGGTCGGGTAGTCGAATTCAGCCCAGATCCGTGGGGCGTGAGCACAGGCGAGGGCGGGCGTGCGCATGGCGCGCTGCGTGCCGGTGAGGGACCTGACCCCTGTGTATCGAAGGCAAACAGCCTGATACACCTTTTCAATTTAAGTGTGGGCGTGAGGCCACATACTTACGAGGTGGGACTAAAGTCGCACCTCCAGACTATGCGCCCGCAGTCGAGGAAGTCGCTGCAAATTGGGGAAACTGTGAGGCTTGCGACCTGAATTGCAAGCCTGGGCGCACTTGCGGAAGCAGTCCGCGTTGCATGGAGCACGTGCCTGGGCTGGAGACATCCTGGAGCTGCTTGCGAAGGAGCTCCAGCAGCTCTTCAATGGCGGTGAGGAGGTGCTGACCAGAAAACACAAGGACAGCCTCGTGGCGTCATTAGATAACGTAGGAAGCTTCGCCGGAGTGTGGCGAAGGCAGTGCGGGTGTCGGCGAGGCACGAGAGCGCCTGTGGAGGTGTGCCTAGGTCAGACTGTGTGCACGGAAATGGGTTTGTTCGGGGGGTGGTCGGGCAGTGAATGGCGGTGTATGGAGTGGGGGAAATGGTTGAGTGGAGTGAGGGGGAGCTTCTGAGCTTGTCGGCAAGGGGTGAGGTGGTCCGTGGAGGAGGAGTGACCTCGCCGGAGATGGTGATTGGAGATGGAACAAATGGAGGTGGAAGTGGCGGTCGGTGGATAAAAAGGGTAAATCAGGAAGGGGAAAATGTAAGGGAGAGAGAGAGGAAGATTCCTACCTACCTAATCAACGAAGGGGGGCGAGGGTGGCGTTCAGCTCGTTCCTGTTGGAGCTGAGGATGAAGATGCCCAGGAGGAGGTTATCGGCGACGAGGAGGCAGTCTGAGGGCGCCAGCTGGTACGGCCTGGCGCTAGATGACGGGGAAGAGTGGACTCTGCTGCAGGTAGGGCAGCAGAGCGACGAGGAGGAGAAGGAGGTCGCTGGAAGCTCGGGCGTTCTGATCGGAGAGGGAAGGGACAAAATGTAGGGTGTTTCTCCACCAGAAGAAGCTTGAAGGAGACGGTAGACCCTGTCGCTCCTTATAAAGGCCTTGGCGAGGAGAGGGGACCGAGGAGGCGACGTGCCTACCTCGCCGAAGATGGCTGGCAAGGGACACCCGTGCCTTTCGTGCATTCGCACAAGAGGCATGGCCGGTTGCAGAGGCCAGGGGAGGGTCCCTGCGACAGAGGACGACGCAGGGAACCCCTCGTCTGTTCCTGAGGACAGCCACCCTGCCCTGCGCAGCGCCATCCTCCGCGCAAGGTCGCCGGAGGTATGGCGCTGCGCAGAAATGGCAGGGGGGACCGTTCTACAAAGAACGAAGATAAGTTAGGGTGCTGAACGTAAGGGTTTCAAAAGATAAGGGTCAAAAAGTAAATTAAGAGGACTAATTTGTAAAGTTAGTCAAGATGGTCTTTTCTTAAGCCCAAATTTTTATACCAGACTAATTTGAACCTAAGGATTTTAATGGTAAAATTTGATTTGAGGTTGGACCATGCTTGACCGGTCAATTTACGTAAAAACCCAAATTAAGTTATAAATTGGGCATGGTTCTCATTTTAGGTCAAAATAGGTTGCAAGGGCCAAATTGAGGTTCTAAACCCTAGGGAATATTTTTCTATGAGTTTTAGAGGGTTTAGTTGATTTTTATCCTACCTCGAACCTCGTGAATTAAAGTGGATTTATTTTAGGGTTACAGAATGTCATTTAATTCCTAAAAGTTGCTATAACCTTTTTCAGACCAGATCATCCCGCTTCCCTTCTTATTAAGCTCGTTTGACCTGTGTTTTGACCCTTAATTACCCTGTTTGCACACTGCCTTGGTGAAATTGCAGTTTTACCCCTTATGATTTGTTTTATTCCTTAACTCAGAATTCTCTGAGTTAAGCTTCTCTTTAGGTTTTGTAGGAGCTTTTTCACACTCATTTGGATTAAATTGTGCTAGTTAGGGTTCATGATGATGTTCTCATCATACCCATGCCTAGCTTTTGCTAGTTCCTTAGCAAAATTTTAAGGTTTCAACCCTTGTTCTAGACCATGAAGTTCTTTTTGAGTTTAGATAAGTGCTTTTTCTTTTGAAACCTTGATTAGGTCAGAATGCCAACCATAGGCCTAAAAGGTACTCTAGTACCAACCAAGATCCAGATCTGTCTAGCCTCAGCTTCAGTCCTTAGCAAAGGTTTTTAAGGCCTACAAGAACTAACCTAAGGCTTATTAGACTTTGTGGTTAAAGCACCCGTGCCTGAGATAATTTTAGCCCTGACTCAGTTCACAGTGCATTTTGTAAGAAAGAGAGGTAGAATATTTATATGTTTGGAGAGTTTTCCCTCTTTTTCTTTTTAATTTTAGCTTAGGATTGGCTTCTCAACACGGTCTCTATCAGATTCCTTGTCCCCATCATCAATCCTCAAGGGTTCCTGGTAGTCGATGCTTCGAGATAGCATTGCCCATGGTAACCCCCAGAACCCTGGCTGTTGAGATTTCGAGATAATCCCATCCATGGTGTTCCGTGGTCGAATTCAGACCCTGGCAATTGACATTTCGTGATAATGCCATCCAAGGAATCTGAACCAGCAGAGTGCTTGCATGTCCTAGTAGGATATGTAAATATCCTAAGAGACAAGCACCGAGGAGATGACATTTTGTTACGCATCTTCGAGGGAAATTTTCCACCTCTCCACACTGGGAACTCGTCCAAATCAACTTGTGTTGATCGGCCGCTCCTACTATAGGTGTCATTTTTAGGATTTTTGCAATGCTTCTACGTGATTTTGATTTTTATGCTTACTGAACCAGGCTGTGTGAAGTTAGGGTGCTTAAGTTACTGAGTCTCGTAAATCAAAAGTTAGTTAACGAGGCCAAATACTCCCTAAGCCTTGGACCTAATACTTAAGCTTTTCATTTTCCTCAACCTCTTGAGGAATGTCTAGATTTTAATGGGTACTAGGAGTCTATCCAAGAATGCCTAAGGTTTGCGTTCTTACTAATCACACTGTGCACTTTCCATTTCTTTTTCCTGAATGAGGTCTAGAACTTAAGTTAACTCCTTAATGTCTTACTAATGACTATATCTTTTCTTTCATTTTGTGCTCCTTTTTATCTTTTTATTCTTTTTCTCCTCCTTTGTAGAGTCCACAAAATTTCTTTCCTTCTCTCATTTTATTTTATTACTTTTTTTTCAATTTTTTTTTAATTTTTATGGTGTTTTAGCATATGTGAATTTTTTTGTTTAAAACCTTTTCTTACGAGTTTTGCACTTCCATAATCCCCCATGCCTAAGATTTGCAATGTCCTCATTGTAACTTAGGAGGATTTTTATTAAACTTAGTTCATACATTAGGACAGATGTTATGATGAGTGAATGGGTCGGGGTGACTGTTGCGGACGATTTTTAATCTCAGATGCAAGCACCTGAGGTGGAGTCAGCTGTCCTTTAAGTGCAAAAAGGTGTCAGAAAAGGTTTCGGATTTTTTTTCAAAAAGAATGACGGGCTGCCTCTCGTTGAGCGCTGAGTTTTACGCCATCGGTTGGGCGCAATATGCTCAGGGAAAATGAAGGATAAATGATGATTCAGCCAAATCAGTAGAGGTTACATCAATGAATGGTTTGAGTTTCTGATCGTTCATGATGAAAGGTTCGGAATCATGGCTGAGTGGACTGATTTCGATGGCTCCATTTCTAAAAACCTGTCGGACAAGGTATGGTCCGACCCACTTGGATCGCAGTTTCCCAGGGAAGAGTTTGAGTCGGCATCAAAGAGTATGACCTTCTGACCAGGATGAAAGATCTTTCTAAATATGTGCTTGTCATGGAAGGCTTTAACCCGCTCTTTGTAGATTCACGAGTTCTCGTACGCATCAATGCGTAACTCATCGATCTCGCTGATCTGAAGCTTTCCGTGGGTTCCAGCCTTAGAAAGATCTAAATTACAACTCCGTACTACCCAATAGGCTTTGTGCTCCAGATCGATGGGAAGGTGACATGCCTTCCTGTACACCAGTCTAAAAGGAGACATGCCTAATTGGGTTTTGTGGGCGGTCTTATAAGCCCACAAAGCTTCGGAAGTCAGGATGACCAGTCCTTCCTGTCAAGTCGAATAGTGACCTGCAGGATTTTCTTGATCTCCCGATTTGATAGCTCAGCTAGACCATTAGTCTGGGGGTGATAAGGAGTGGAGATTCGGTGTGACACCCCATATTTGGTCATCAGTGACCTGAACTGAGCATTCGTGAAATGGGTCCCCCCGTCAGAGATGATTGCACGAGGAATCCCGAACTGTGAGAAGATATTGTGATGAATGAATTTGAGAACGATTTTATGATCACAGGTTCGGGTCAGTATGCCTTCGATCCATTTGGACATGTAGTCCACAGCCAGCAGGATGTATTCGAAGCCATCAGAAATAGGAAAGGGGCCCATAAAATCAATCCCCCAAATATCGAAGATTTTGCATACGAGAATCGATTGCAAGGGCATCATGTCGCGATGGCTCATGTTGCCCAAAGTTTGGCAACGACTGCATGCCTTGCAGTGATTGTATGCATCCTTGAACAGAGTGGGCCAATAAAAGCCATACTGGAGGATTTTTGATGCGGTTTTGTACCCAGAGAAGTGGCCACCGCATGCTTGGTCATGGTAGGAGAGAATATCATTGATTTCACCTTCCGGAACACATCGCCGGATGATTTGATCATCACCTATGCGGAAGAGGTATGGATCTTCCCAAATGTAGTACTTGGCATCAGAGCACAATTTGTCTTTCTTGGCCTTCGGCCAATCAGACGGGATCTGATGAGATGCCAAGTAGTTTACTATATTAGCAAACCATGGAAGTCTAGTACCAATAGTCTGTAGGCGCTCATCAGGGAAATGCTCCGTGATGGGTCCAGAAGGGTTGATGATCTCAGAAGGAAGGCAAGACAAATGGTCAGCTACCATGTTTTGTCTTCCCACCTTGTCGCGAATCTCGATGTCGAATTCTTGCAACAGCAAGATCCATCGGATTAGTCGGGGCTTTGCATCCTTCTTGGCAAGGAGATGCCTCACAACCGTGTGATCCGAGTAGACGATGACGTGGGAACCCAGGAGATAAGATCGAAAATTTTCAAGGGAAAATACTACGGCTAGTAGCTCTTTCTCTGTAACTGTATAGTTACGCTGAGCCTCGTCAAGTGTCTTGCTAGCGTAGTAGATGACCACGGGCTTCCCGTCAACTTTCTGCCCCAGAACTGCTCCTACAACGAAATCAGATGCATCGCATATGATCTCAAAGGGTTGAGACCAATCAGGGGATTGTAGGATCGGGGCCTGGGTGACTCGGTCATGGAGGTTCTCAAAGGCTTGAGTGCATTTCTTAGAGATCTCAAAGGGTACATCCTTAGAAAGAAGAGTAGTCAGGGGGCGCGCGATTTTCGAAAAATCAGGAATGAAACGACGGTAAAAATCAACGTGCCCGAAAAAAGAACGGATGTCCCTGATCGAGCTAAGCATAGGAAGTCAAGAAATTAGATCAACCTTGGCTCGATCCACTTGGATGCCTTTCTCAGAAATTAGATGTCCTAGGACGATCCCCTCAGGCACCATAAAATGGCTCTTTTCCCAGGAAAGAACCAAATTAACATCGATACAACGCCTGAGTATATGAACCAAGTGCTGGAGGCAATCATCAAATGATGTCCCAAAAACTGAGAAGTCATCCATGAAGACTTCCAGATAATCACCTACCATATCTGAGAATATGGCAAGCATGCACCGCTGAAAAGTCACGGGTGCATTGCAGAGACCGAAAGGCATCCTTTGGAATGCGTAAGTTCCGAAGGGGCAGGTGAACGTGGTCTTCTCTTGGTCCTCAGGATGAATAGCCACTTAGTTATTACCGGAGTACCCGTCAAGAAAGCAGAAGAATCGATTTCCCACTAATTTTTCGAGAATCTGATCAATGAAAGGTAGTGGGAAATGATCCTTCTTCGTGGAGGAATTTAGTCGTCGGTAATCTATGCAGACTCACCACGAGTTGACTATTCGGGTAGGTATGATTTCTCCGATTTCAGTCGTAATGGTGGTGAGCCTTGCCTTTTTAGGTACGACCTGAATTGGGCTCACCCAACGAATATCGGAGATCGGGTAGATGATCTCTGCATCTAACCACTTAATGATCTCCTTTTTCAGGACCTCCTGCAGATTGGGATTCAAATGTCTCTGCATCTCACGGGAAGGTCGTGCGCCCTCTTCTGAATAAATATGGTGTGTGCAAAAAGAGGGACTTATTCCAATCAAGTCATTGAGAGTCCAACCAATGGCTCTGCGATGTTTCTGGAGAACAGCAATCAGACGGGATTCCTGATCAGGAGTAAGCTTGGAATTTATAATCACAGGAAAAGTCTGATTAGAACCCAAAAAGATGTATTTCAAATGGTTGGGAAGGGGTCTTAGTTCAAGGATGGGGTTATCAGCAGCAGCGGGTGGTTTAGGGTAAGTGTGAGGTTCAAGGATAGGAGTTATGGGTTTGTCTAAATCAGGGTCTGACTCCTCTAATTGCAGTTCAAGATCTTTCTGTGGTTGATGAGGCATAACCAGTTTATTCTCAAAATGCATTTCATCAACCAAAGCCCTAATATCACAGATTTGTTCGATGACACCGTAATTAATTCCTTGTTGGGCCTTAAAGATATCAATTTTGAGGGTTTGATTCCCAAATTTCAGCTCTATTTAGCCCTCCTCACAACTGATGTTGGCTCTAGCAGTAGCCAGGAAAGGTCTCCCTAGAATGATCGGTGTATCCTTAGGATTTTCAGGTGGGTCCATGAAAACGTCGGTTTTGTATTTGTTATAACGTTGTAGTAAGGCCGGTTATTGCCAACATTTCAAATATAAATTTTTTACTCGGAAAATGAAAGAGTTCCCGAGGTCGAACTCAGGGAGCAAGTCGTATTCTAGAGATATACATGTTTCTTTTACAAAATAAAGAGAGAGGGAAAGGATTTGTTGTGATGTTCTTCTTTCTTTCTCTTTCTTCAGATCTCCTTCTTCTTCTTCCTTGGTTTCTGCTACGGTGATAATCTTCTTCTGCAATGGTGATGCTCTTCTTCTTCTTCCTGCTGTTCCTGCGTTGGTGATGTTTTTCTTTCTTCAGAGCTCCTTGTTCTTCTTCTTCTTTGGTTTTCTGCCTTGATCTCTCTTCTTCTTCTTCTGCAATCGTGGTGACCCTTTCTCTTTCCCTTTTTTTTTTTATGGCTGCAGAGCTTCTGCCTTCAGCTACTAAGTCTTCCTTCCTTCTTCTTCTGCTTCGGCCGTTGCTCTTCCTTCTTCTTCAGCCTGCCTTCTTTCCTGCTCTGGCTGCTGACTTTCCGTCGTCTGACCCGGTGCTTCGACGACTTAACTGAGCATTTGCTACAGTGCAGCTCCTTCTTCTTCGCCTGCACTTCTTCTTCTTTGGCCTGCACACTTCAGAGTTTTTTTTGTCAAGAGGCAAAACCTACTCTACCCCCCCTCCCCCGCGTCTCTCTTTCTCTCTCAAATCACTCTTCGGAAGCTCTCCCAGAGCTACCGGGTAATCGGGTTCGGGTCAGGCCCGGGTCCAGGCCCACCGGCGTGCGTGGTGGGCGAGGAGTGCAGGTCAGTCGGGTCGGGTCAGGTCCGCGGAGCGTGAGCGCGGACGAGACCGGGTAACCGGGCGGGTGAAGGGGACCTCACCCCGTGGTCAGGAGGCAGACAGCATAAGGCACTTTTTGCCTTTATGCGTCCGCGCGCCTCCGAGAAGTTCCGAGGTGGGACTAAATGTCCCACCCCAATTGAGCGCCCGTCGCGGAGGGAGCAGTGGGCGATCGTGTCTTCACGCGCGGCTTTCGCCCCATCTGCGAGCCTGGGACGTTTCGCGGAGACTCCCTGCGCAACCTGGGAGTCGAACCTGGGCGAAGGCGTGCCTGCACCTGCAGGTGAAGGAGCTCTGCCTGCTCAGTAATGGCGACGGCGGGCGAGTCACCTGGTCACAGAAGAACGGCCTCTCGGCCAAATCAGACAGGCGGGGGACCTTCGCCGTGGCACGGCGAAGGTGGTCAGGGGGTCTGTAGGGGGCGTGATGGGGCCAACAGGTCGTCCTAGGTCAAACTGTGAGCGAAGAAGTGGGTGTGTTCGGTGGATCTGCAGAGGGTGTTTGGTGGGAAGTGGAGGGGCGGAAGAGGATCAGGGTGAGGAGGCGGAGGTTCTGCGGTGGTCGGCGAGCCGTGTGGGTCGCTGAGGTGATGGGAGCGGCTCGCCGGAGGGTGGTCGGAGGCGGAGAGGATGAGGGTGAACAGGAGCGGTCGAGGGTTTAATTGACTAAATTGAAAGCGGGGAAAGAAAGAGGAGAAGAAGGGGAGTAGTTCTAACTTAACTGCAGGGACGAAGGGGGAGGGACAGGGCGACAGTCGTATCGACTGTCGCCGGAGAAGACGATGCTCAGGGAGAGGGGCGGCGGCGAGCAGAGAGCCGGAGAGGCGCCAGCTGGGTGCGGCGTGGCGCGGGAAGAGCAGGGGAGGAAGTCTCTGCTGCTGGTATTGCGGCAGAGCGAAGAGGTGGAGGGGGAGGAAGCCGTCGGAGCTGGTGAGCGTCTGCCGGAGGAAGAAGAGAAGAAAGCTGGGGGTTTTCTCCGTCAGATCCAGGCTGCCCTGGTCGGTGGAGCAGCGGGGGGTATTTATAGGGATGAAACAGGGAGGAAGGCGGAGGGAGACGACGTGTCTCCCTCGCCGGAGAATGGTCGGAACACGAACCCATACCGTCCGTGCGTTCGCACGGCCGGTATGGTGGGCTATAATGACCAGGGGGGTGCCCCTGCGACGGCTGACGACGCAGGGCACCCCCGGTATACTTGCCAGGTCCCCCACCTCACCCTGCGCGGCGCCATGCTCCGCGCAAGGTCGCCGGAGCATGGTGCTGGCAGGGTTTTGCAGGAGGGACCTGATTGCAAAGAACGAAGGAGAGTTAGGGGCCAAAATGCGAGGGTTCAAAAGTTGAGGGCCAAAGAGTAAATATATGAGGACCAAAGTGTAAAGTCGGTCAAGGAGGTTTCTTCTTAGGCTCAAGTTTTTATACATGACGAATTAGGACCTAAGGAACCTGATGGTGAATTTCATTTTCATATTAAACCTTGTTTGACCGGTCAATTTGCGTAAAGACCCAAATTAAGTTATTAATTGGGCATGGTTCTCAATGTAGGTCAAAATGGGTTCTGAAGGCCAAATTGAAGGTTCTAAACCCTAGAGATTATTTTTCTATGAATTTTAGAGGGTTTATTCTATTTTTACTTTGCCTCGAACCTTGTGAATTGAAGTGGGTTGTTTTAGGGTTACAGATTATCATTTGGTTTCTCGGAAGTGCTGTAGCCCTTACTAGATCATCTCATCCCACTTTTATTCTTATTAAGCTGTTTTGACCTGTGTTTGGGCCCTGAATTACCCTGTATGCAGATTATACTGGTAAAATTGCACTTTTACCCCTTATGACTGGTTTTCTTCTCAAACTCAGAATTCTCTGAGTTAAGCCTTTCCTTGAGATATGTAGGAGCTTTTATCCTTTGTATTGGGTCAAAATGAGCTAGTTATGGCTCATGATGAGGTTCTCATCATACCCCCATGCCTAGCTTTTGCTAGTCCCTTAGCAAAAACTTAAGGTTTCAACCCTTGTTCTAGACCATGAAGTTTTTAATGGTTTTAGATAAGTGCCTTTTTTTTTATTTGAGCATAGATTAGGTTAGAATGCTGACCATAGGCCTAAAAGGTACTCTAGTACCAATCAAGATCCAAATCTGTCTAGCCTTAGCCTCAGTCTTTTAGCAAAGGTTTTTAAGGCCCGCAAGAACTAACCTAAGGTTTATTGGACTTCGTGGTTAAAGCACCCGTGCTTGAAATGATTTTAGCCCTGGCTCAGTTCGCAGTGCGTTTTGTAAGAGAGAGATAGAAAGTTTTTCTGTTTGGAGAGTTTTCTCTCTCTTTTTCTTTTTAGTTCTAGCCTAGGATTGGCTTTTCAACACGGTCTGTATCAGATTCCTTGCTCCCATCATCAATCCTCAAGGGTTCCTGGCGATCGATGCTTCGAGATAGCACCGCCCATGGCAACCCCCGGAACCCTGGCTATTGAGATTTCGAGATAATCCCATCCATGGTATTCCGTGGCTGAATCCAGACCCTGGCAATTGACACTTCGAGATAATGCCATCCATGGAATCTGAACCAGCAGAGTGCTTACATGCCCCCCGTAGGATATGTAAATATCCTAAGAGACAAGCACCGAGGAGATGATATTTTGTTACGCATCTTCGAGGGGATTTCCCGCCTCTCCGCGCTGGGAACTCGTCCAAATCAACTTGTGTTGATCGGCCGTTCCTATTCTAGGTGTTTTTTTTTTCAGATTTTTGCGACGCTTCTGCGTGATTCTGATTTTTACGCTTACTGAACCAGGCTGTGTGTGAGATTAGGGTGCTTAGGTTACTGAGTCCCGTAAACCAAAAATTAGTTAACGAGGCCGAATACTTCCTAAGCCTTAGACCTAATACTTCAGCTTTTCATTTTCCTCAACCTCTTGAGGAGTGTCCAGATCTTAATGGGTACTAAGAGTCTACTCAAGAATGCCTAAGGTTTGCATTCTTACTAATCTCATTGTGCACTTTTCAGTTATTTTCTTGAATGAGGTCTAGAACTTAGGTTAATTCCTTAGTTCCTTATTAATGACTATCACTTTTTCTCATAATTTTGTGCTCCTTTTTCATTTTGTTTCTTTTCTCCTTCACAAAATTTTCCTTCTCCTCTTTCTCCTCTTATTCTTTTTCGAAGAATTTTTTTTTTTTTTTTTTTAATTTTTATGGTATTTTTTTGGCATATGTGAATTTTTTGTTTGAAACCTTTTCTTACACGTTTTTGCACTTTCCTACCCCCCCATGCCTAAGATTTGCAATATCCTCATTGTAACCTAGGGGGTCTTAGTTCATTCCTTAAGACAGAAATTTGGATGAGTGAATGGGTCGGGTTGAATTTTTGCGGACGATTTCAAATCCCAGATGCAAACATCTGAGTTGGGGTCGGCTGTCTACAAGGGTGAACTTCGAGTGCTGAAAGGTGTCAGAACAAGTTTCAGGTTTTCAAAGAGAATGACGGGCTGCCTCCCGTTAAGCGCTGAGTTTTACGCCATCGGCTGGGCGCAATAAGCTCAAGGGGAAAGGAGGATATAAGATGCCTCAGCCAAATCAGTAGAAGTTACATCAATGAACGGCTTGAGTCTTTGACCATTCACGATGAAAGGTTCAGAATCGTGGCTGAGTGGACTGATTTCGATTGCTCCATTTCCAAAAACCTGTCGGACCAAATATGGTCCGACCCACTTAGATCTCAGTTTTCCTGGGAAGAGTTTGAGTCGGGCATCAAAGAGTAGGACCTTTTGACCAGGATGAAAGATCTTTCTCGAGATGTGTTTGTCGTGGAAGGCTTTAACCCGCTCCTTGTAGATTTGCGAGTTCTCGTACGCGTCTATGCGCAATTCATCGATCTCGCTGATTTGGAGTTTTCTGTGGGTCCCAGCCTTAGAAAGATCTAGATTACAGTTCCGTACTGCCCAATAGGCTTTATGCTCCAGTTCGACGGGAAGGTGGCATGCCTTTCCGTACACCAGTCTAAAGGGAGACATGCCTAATTGGGTCTTGTGGGCGGTCCTATAGGCCCACAATGCTTCCGGAAGTCGGGACGACCAGTCCTTCCTGTCAGGTCGAACAGTGACTTGCAGGATTTTCTTGATCTCCCGATTAGACAGCTCAGCTAGACCATTAGTTTGGGGTGGTAAGGAGTAGAGATTCGGTGAGACACCCCATATTTGGTCATCAGTGACCTAAACTGAGCATTTGTGAAATGGGTTCCCCCATCAGAGATTATTGCTCGAGGAATCCCGAACCTTGAGAAAATGTGTTGATGAATGAATTTGAGAACGATTTTGTGATCACAGGTTCGGGTCGGTATGGCTTCGATCCATTTGGACACGTAGTCCACAGCCAACAGAATGTATTCGAAACCATCCGAAACAGGAAAGGGGCCCATAAAATCAATCCCCCAAACATCAAAGATTTCGCATACTAGAATCGGTTGCATAGGCATCATGTCGCGATGGCTCATGTTGCCCAAAGTCTGGCAACGACTGCATGCCTTGCAATGACTGTATGCGTCTTTGAACAGTGTGGGCCAGTAAAAGCCGCACTGGAGGACTTTTGATGCGGTTTTATGCCCGGCAAAATGGCCACCGCATGCCTGGTCATGGCAGAAAGAGAGGATATTGTTGACTTCCCCTTCCGGGACACATCTCCGGATGATCTGATCGGCACCTATGCGGAAGAGGTACGGGTCTTCCCAAATGTAATACTTGGCATCGGAGCGTAATTTGTCTTTCTTGGCCTTCGGCCAATCGGACGGGGTCTGATGAGATGCCAAGTAATTTACAATATTAGCAAACCATGGAAGGCTAGTACCAATAGTCAGCAGGTGCTCATCGGGAAAATGCTCAGTGATGGGTCCGGAAGGGTCTATCATTTCAGAAGGAAGACGGGACAAGTGATCAGCTACCACGTTTTGTTTTCCCGCTTTATCGCGAATCTCGAGGTCAAATTCTTGCAACAGCAAGATCCATCGGATCAATCGAGGTTTCGCGTCCTTCTTTGCAAGGAGATGCCTCACAGCCGTGTGATCCGAGTATATGATGACATGGGAACCCAGAAGGTACGATCTGAACTTCTCTAGGGCAAATACTACAGCTAGCAGCTCTTTCTCAGTAACTGTATAGTTACGCTGAGCCTCATCGAGTGTTTTGCTGGCGTAGTAAATGACCACAGGTTTCTTGTCATTTTTCTGCCCCAAAACCGCTCCTACAGCGAAGTCGGATGCATCACACATGATCTCAAAGGGTTGAGACCAATCAGGGGACTGTAGGATCGGGGCTTGGGTGACTCGGTCACGCAGGATTTCAAATGCTTGAGTGCATTCCTTGGAGATTTCGAAGGGAACATCCTTGGAGAGAAGAGTGGTCAGGGGGCGTGCGATTTTTGAAAAATCAGGGATAAATCGTCGATAAAAACCGACATGCCCTAAAAAGGATCGGATGTCCCTGATCGAGCTAGGCATAGGAAGGTGAGAAATCAGATTAACCTTAGCTCGATCCACTTGGATACCTTTCTCCGAAATTGAGTGTCCCAGGACAATTCCCTCAGGCACCATGAAATGGCTCTTTTCCCAGGAGAGAACCAAATTCACGTCGATGCACCGCCTGAGTATCTGGACCAAGTGTTGGAGGCAATCGTCGAATGATGCTCCGAAAACTGAAAAGTCATCCATGAAGACTTCCAGATAATCACCTACCATATCTGAGAATATGGCAAGCATGCATCGCTGAAAAGTAGCGGGTGCATTGCAAAGACCGAAAGGCATCCTTCGGAAAGCGTATGTTCCGAAGGGGCAGGTGAATGTGGTCTTTTCTTGGTCCTCAGGATGGATTGCCACCTGGTTATAACCGGAGTACCCGTCAAGAAAGCAGAAGAACCTATTTCCCGCTAGTTTTTCGAGAATTTGATCAATGAAGGGTAGTGGGAAATGATCCTTCTTCGTGGAGGAATTGGGTCGACGGTAATCTATACAGACTCTCCACGAGTTGGCTAATCGGGTAGGAATGATTTCTCCGGTCTCAGTCGTTATAGTGGTGAGTCCTGCCTTCTTAGGCACGACCTGAATTGGGCTCACCCAACGACTATCGGAGATCGGGTAGATGATCCCGGCATCTAACCACTTGATGATCTCCTTTTTCACGACCTCCTGCAGATTGGGGTTTAAGCGTCTCTGCATTTCACGAGAAGGTCGTGTGCCCTCTTCTGAATAGATATGATGAGTACAATAAGAGGGACTTATTCCAGTCAAATCATCGAGGGTCCATCCGATGGCTCTGCGATGTTGCTGGAGGACAACAATCAGACGGGATTCCTGTTCAGGACTGAGGTTGGAATTGATGATCACAGGAAGGGTCTGATTAGAACCCAAAAAGATGTATTTCAAATGAGCAGGAAGGGGTTTCAGTTCGAGGATGGGGTTTTCAGCAGCAGCGGGTGGTTCAGTATAGATGTGAGGTTCAAGGGTGGGAGTTACTGGGTTGTTCACATCTGGATTTGACTCCTCTGTTTGCGGGTCAAGATCCTTCTGTGGTTGATGAGGAATACTCAAGTCATTCTGGAGGTGTGATTCATCAACCAAAGTCTTGATGTCACAAATTTGCTCGATGACGCCGCAATTAATTCCTTGTTGGGCCTTAAATATATCAATTTTCAGTGTTTGATCTCCAAACTTAAGCTCTATTTGGCCCTCCTCACAGCTGATGTTGGCTCTAGCAGTAGCCAAGAAAGGTCTTCCTAGAATGATTGGTGTATCCCTAGGGTTCTCAGGTGCATCCATGTCTAAGACTATAAAGTCCACTGGAAAATAGAAATCCCGCACTCTCACGATAACATCCTCGAGAATCCCTTTTGGTGACTTTATAGATCGATCTGCTAATTGTAATGTCACCTCGGTTGGTTTCAGCTCAGATTCTTCCAGATGGTCAAGTAAGGATGTGGGTATCAGATTTATAGATGCACCTAAGTCTAACAATGCTCTATCAAATTGGGTACCACCTATCTTACAGGAGATCAGGGGAGTTCCAGGATCTTTTGCCTTGGGTGGGAGTCTACTAAGGATTACAGAGCTGGCTTGCTCTGACAGAACAATTGGGCTCCCTCCCTTGGTTCGCGGCTTACGCTGGGGTGTACATATATTCTTTAGAAATCGTGCGTAAGCTGGTACGTGGTGGATTGCATCCATCAAGGGGATGTTTATGTGGACCTGCTCAAAGAGCTTGACCAGGTCCTCCTCAGGGGCCACGGGTTTGGTGGTCTTCTTTCCCTTGGTCAGGGCCTCGGGAAACGGGATCTTGGTTGGTTCCTCTAGGATAGGTCCAGGTTGTGGGTCTGGAACAGCGGTACCTTGGCTAACTATTCTAGGGTCATGGTTATCAGGCTGGGAGTGGTTTGGATAATGCGGGTCCTGAGTTGTCTTACCACTACGTGTTGTTACAGAATTTAATCCGGCCTGATTTTGGTTTGGGTTCGGTAGGAGGGGTGGCTGCTGCTGAAATCCCGCACGCGAAGTTGAGGCATCCATCTCGTCTGGAGATGGAGCAGTGGGGGCCTGATAAATCCATTGAGCGTGGCCTAAATTTGGATTCATAACGCGCTTCTGGGTTGGCACGTGATTTGGGTTAGGAAGGGGTTGGGAAGGGAGTGTGCCTGGCTGGCGAGAATTTGCCAACTGGGCCAGCTGAGTTTTAACTTCAGTAAGCTCGTCCTTGTGCTGTTTTTGAATGGCCGCATTCGATTTTTGAATGTCAGCCAGAGTCTGAAGGATTAAGGACATTTGATCTTGATTTGGCCCTGATGGATAAGTAGGGTTGGGCCGAGGCTGAGGCGGCTGGTAGTGATGAGAGGGCTGTGGGCGGGACTGAAAAGGTGGTCTTTGGGTTTGGGGATTTCCCGCCCACTGAAAATTGGGATGGTTTCGCCATCCAGGGTTGTAAGTGTTGGAGAATGGGTCGTTCTGGATGGCGTTGAGGTCCTCGCAGGTCTGAGGAACCTCCTGAGAATCAGGGAAAGGAGGAATGGAGTTCCCCCGGCTGGTGAAGAAAGGATCGGATGATCTTCCAGTCCAAGAATCAGATGGGGATGGATATGGATCCATCCCAGGGGAGGATCGGTGGAGGATGTTTTGCACAGTCTCCTGTGTGGAAGGAGGTTGTGCAAAGGAGTTACGCGCAGAAGTGGCTCGCTGCAAGTGCTGAGTCAGCTCATCCACCTTCTTTTCAATGATTGAGACCTTGTCCAATCGACTGGCCATTAATTCCAGGTCGACTGATGCGGACAGGTCCTGCGTCTCATGTGCTCCCTTAAGATTCGTCGCTGCGCGGGTATTCGTCCTGTCGAATAATCCCATGGAGTCATTGTTGATGGAGTTCTCGCACATGTTTTCGAGAATCTCCCACACGGTGTCTTCATGTTGACCCATGATGTTTCCTCCGCAGGTTGCATTGACGAAAAGGCGGATGTCCTCACGGAGTCCCTGGTAAAAAGATTGGACTTGTTCCCATTTAGGAACTCCGTGATGGGGGCACTTCCTCATGAGATCCTGAAAACGATCCCATGCCTCATGAAGAGGTTCTCCTGATTGTTGAGTGAAGTGTGTAATCTGATGGCGCAAGGCGTTGGTCCGACCAACGGGAAAGAACTTTTTCAAGAACTCGGATTGAAGTTCTTCCCAAGTGTTGATCGGCCGGGTTTGAGTTTGATACCAATGGGCGGCCTTGTCCATAAGAGAAAAGGAGAACATCTTCATGAGAAGAATATCCCGATTTTGCGCATCTGATCCAAAAGTGTGGGCCAGATGCTTTAGCTGTTTGATGTGCTGGAAGGGATCTTCAGAATTAAGCCCATGGAATTTAGGTATAGCATGAATCATGTTGGGCTTTAGTTCGGAATCAGGTCCTCCAATCGGGATTCTGACTCGAGGCTCAATGGCCACCGCAGCAGGATTGTAGTGGTCCCGCATCATAGGACGCTGTGGTGGGTGCACGAAGTTTTGGAAGAGGTCATTGAGTCGCTGGAGCTGGTGTTCCAGATTATTTTCTTCCTCAACTGGCTGAGCCATGATGGGGGAAGAAGAAGAACTTGGTTCTGAATCAGAAGAGAGAATAATGTGAGGGTGTTGCTGCACAAATACGGGCGTCGAGGCTTGGCCTTGACGAGAGCGAATTTCTAATGGAGGTCTTAAGGGTGGTCTTAGAGACCTCCTTCCGTACATGCACAGTTGGGAGAGGTAAGTTTAGAAGGTGCTGGACCCAATCAAGACACCCAAAAATGTGTTGGGTGACTATAGAGGTGCGGGGCAGATGGACCCCTTGATCAGAAAGATCGTCCACCTGAGAATTACCTGGGCAGCCAGAGAGGGAGAGTCCCGCGAAGACCCCTACACGGTAGAGCGTCCCCACGGGTTACAGGGTTTCCCCCACCCGACCTCTCTTGTCACTGCGGTTCCAGGTAGACCAGAATGGGGATCTTGACCTCTTAAGTCTACCAATTTTAAGATCAGGGTGCTTAAGGTTTCACTTGAACTTTAGTCTTTTTAAGTGCAAAGAGTGACCTAATTTAAGGTTGGTTAACCCAAAGGGGTCAACTTTACCTTTTGTTTTCTTTGAGAGCTTTTTGGGTCCTTTCTTTTAGGGTTCAAGTGTTTAGAGAGAGCCAATTGTTTAGGATTTTTTTTTGTTAATTATTTTCAATCAATGGCTTGGGCACACCTCTTTTGGATTTCCTCAATTCTTGATTAAGGGGTGTGTCTCTACTGAAATCCTAATGTTTGACCTTATGTTGGCTCTACTTGGTCCATTTAACTCTTTGTTGGGCAATTAGGGCTCAAGCAAGAATGTGTTAGCCCTTAAATACCCTTAATAGTGTGCAGGAGTGATGAGTTGAAAACATGCAACTTTTTATGGTTACTAAGTATGGAAGACAGGTTAGCCCTATATTGCTTGTTCTTTTCTTTTCTTCCTCTTTAGAGTGTAGGGGTTAATAGTGAGAGAAAAGATTTACCTGTCTTCGGAGTGGTTGTGTGGTTGCTTGTCTTCTTGAGTTCCTGTAGCTGCACAAAAGAGAGGAGATTATCAGAACTTAAAAGAAACAGGAATGTTTACCTCTAGAATAGCCGTTGCTCCCCGGCAACGGCGCCAAAAATGGAAACGTCGGTTTTGTATTTGTTATAACGTTGTAGTAAGGCCGGTTATTGCCAACATTTCAAATATAAATTTTTTACTCGGAAAATGAAAGAGTTCCCGAGGTCGAACTCAGGGAGCAAGTCGTATTCTAGAGATATACATGTTTCTTTTACAAAATAAAGAGAGAGGGAAAGGATTTGTTGTGATGTTCTTCTTTCTTTCTCTTTCTTCAGATCTCCTTCTTCTTCTTCCTTGGTTTCTGCTACGGTGATAATCTTCTTCTGCAATGGTGATGCTCTTCTTCTTCTTCCTGCTGTTCCTGCGTTGGTGATGTTTTTCTTTCTTCAGAGCTCCTTGTTCTTCTTCTTCTTTGGTTTTCTGCCTTGATCTCTCTTCTTCTTCTTCTGCAATCGTGGTGACCCTTTCTCTTTCCCTTTTTTTTTTTATGGCTGCAGAGCTTCTGCCTTCAGCTACTAAGTCTTCCTTCCTTCTTCTTCTGCTTCGGCCGTTGCTCTTCCTTCTTCTTCAGCCTGCCTTCTTTCCTGCTCTGGCTGCTGACTTTCCGTCGTCTGACCCGGTGCTTCGACGACTTAACTGAGCATTTGCTACAGTGCAGCTCCTTCTTCTTCGCCTGCACTTCTTCTTCTTTGGCCTGCACACTTCAGAGTTTTTTTTGTCAAGAGGCAAAACCTACTCTACCCCCCCTCCCCCGTGTCTCTCTTTCTCTCTCAAATCACTCTTCGGAAGCTCTCCCAGAGCTACCGGGTAATCGGGTTCGGGTCAGGCCCGGGTCCAGGCCCACCAGCGTGCGTGGTGGGCGAGGAGTGCAGGTCAGTCGGGTCGGGTCAGGTCCGCGGAGCGTGAGCGCGGACGAGACCGGGTAACCGGGCGGGTGAAGGGGACCTCACCCCGTGGTCAGGAGGCAGACAGCATAAGGCACTTTTTGCCTTTATGCGTCCGCGCGCCTCCGAGAAGTTCCGAGGTGGGACTAAATGTCCCACCCCAATTGAGCGCCCGTCGCGGAGGGAGCAGTGGGCGATCGTGTCTTCACGCGCGGCTTTCGCCCCGTCTGCGAGCCTGGGACGTTTCGCGGAGACTCCCTGCGCAACCTGGGAGTCGAACCTGGGCGAAGGCGTGCCTGCACCTGCAGGTGAAGGAGCTCTGCCTGCTCAGTAATGGCGACGGCGGGCGAGTCACCTGGTCACAGAAGAACGGCCTCTCGGCCAAATCAGACAGGCGGGGGACCTTCGCCGTGGCACGGCGAAGGTGGTCAAGGGGTCTGCAGGGGGCGTGATGGGGCCAACAGGTCGTCCTAGGTCAAACTGTGAGCGAAGAAGTGGGTGTGTTCGGTGGATCTGCAGAGGGTGTTTGGTGGGAAGTGGAGGGGCGGAAGAGGATCAGGGTGAGGAGGCGGAGGTTCTGCGGTGGTCGGCGAGCCGTGTGGGTCGCTGAGGTGATGGGAGCGGCTCGCCGGAGGGTGGTCGGAGGCGGAGAGGATGAGGGTGAACAGGAGCGGTCGAGGGTTTAATTGACTAAATTGAAAGCGGGGAAAGAAAGAGGAGAAGAAGGGGAGTAGTTCTAACTTAACTGCAGGGACGAAGGGGGAGGGACAGGGCGACAGTCGTATCGACTGTCGCCGGAGAAGACGATGCTCAGGGAGAGGGGCGGCGGCGAGCAGAGAGCCGGAGAGGCGCCAGCTGGGTGCGGCGTGGCGCGGGAAGAGCAGGGGAGGAAGTCTCTGCTGCTGGTATTGCGGCAGAGCGAAGAGGTGGAGGGGGAGGAAGCCGCCGGAGCTGGTGAGCGTCTGCCGGAGGAAGAAGAGAAGAAAGCTGGGGGTTTTCTCCGTCAGATCCAGGCTGCCCTGGTCGGTGGAGCAGCGGGGGGTATTTATAGGGATGAAACAGGGAGGAAGGCGGAGGGAGACGACGTGTCTCCCTCGCCGGAGAATGGTCGGAACACGAACCCATACCGTCCGTGCGTTCGCACGGCCGGTATGGTGGGCTATAATGACCAGGGGGGTGCCCCTGCGACGGCTGACGACGCAGGGCACCCCCGGTATACTTGCCAGGTCCCCCACCTCACCCTGCGCGGCGCCATGCTCCGCGCAAGGTCGCCGGAGCATGGTGCTGGCAGGGTTTTGCAGGAGGGACCTGATTGCAAAGAACGAAGGAGAGTTAGGGGCCAAAATGCGAGGGTTCAAAAGTTGAGGGCCAAAGAGTAAATATATGAGGACCAAAGTGTAAAGTCGGTCAAGGAGGTTTCTTCTTAGGCTCAAGTTTTTATACATGACGAATTAGGACCTAAGGAACCTGATGGTGAATTTCATTTTCATATTAAACCTTGTTTGACCGGTCAATTTGCGTAAAGACCCAAATTAAGTTATTAATTGGGCATGGTTCTCAATGTAGGTCAAAATGGGTTCTGAAGGCCAAATTGAAGGTTCTAAACCCTAGAGATTATTTTTCTATGAATTTTAGAGGGTTTATTCTATTTTTACTTTGCCTCGAACCTTGTGAATTGAAGTGGGTTATTTTAGGGTTACAGATTATCATTTGGTTTCTCGGAAGTGCTGTAGCCCTTACTAGATCATCTCATCCCACTTTTATTCTTATTAAGCTGTTTTGACCTGTGTTTGGGCCCTGAATTACCCTGTATGCAGATTATACTGGTAAAATTGCACTTTTACCCCTTATGACTGGTTTTCTTCTCAAACTCAGAATTCTCTGAGTTAAGCCTTTCCTTGAGATATGTAGGAGCTTTTATCCTTTGTATTGGGTCAAAATGAGCTAGTTATGGCTCATGATGAGGTTCTCATCAGTCCATGTCTATGACTATAAAGTCTACAGGGAAATAGAAATCCCGTACTCTTACAATAACATCCTCAAGAATCCCTTTAGGTGACTTTATAGATCGATCTACCAATTGTAGTATTACCTCAGTTGGTTTTAGCTCAGATTCTTCTAGGTGTTTAAGTAAGGATGTGGGTATCAGATTTATGGAAGCACCCAAGTCTAGCAATGCTCTGTCAAACTGGGTTTCACCTATCTTGCAGGAAATCAGGGGAGTACCTGGATCTTTTGCCTTGGGTGGGAGTTTGCTCAGGATTACAGAGCTGGCTTGCTCTGATAGTACAATTGGACTCCCACTCTTGGTTCGCGGCTTACGCTGAGGTGTACACACATTCTTCAAGAATCGTGCGTAAGCTGGTACGTGACGAATTGCATTCATCAAAGGGATGTTTATTTGGACCTACTCAAAGAGCTTGACCAAGTCCTCCTCAGGTGCCACGGGTTTTGTTGTCTTCTTTCCCTTGGTCAAGGCCTCGGGAAATGGAAACTTGGTTGGTTCTTCCAGGATAGGTCCAGGTCTTTGATCTGGGACAGGGATAGGAACGTCTTGGATTACTGTCCTAGGGTTTGGATCACTACCAGGCTTGGAGTGGTCTGGATAGGGTGGATCTTGGGTCTCCTTACCACTACGGGTGGTTACAGAATTTAGTCTTGCCTGGTTTTGGTTAGGGTTTAATAGGATGGGTTGCTGCTGATAACTCGCATAAGAAGTGGAAGCCTCCATCCCGTCAGGTGAAGGAACAGAGGGGGCTGAATAAATCATGTGTGCTTGGCCCGGGTTTGGGTTCATAACGCGCCGTTGGGTCGGCACGTTATTAGGGTTAGGAAGAGGTTGGGAAGGAAGTGTGCTTGGTTGGCGAGAATTTGCCAACTGGGCCAGTTGGTTTCGAACCTCTGTGAGTTCGTCCTTGTGTTGCTTTTGAATAGCCGCATTTGTTCTTTGAATCTCAGCCAGAGTCTGAAGGATGAGGGACATTTGGTCTTGGTTTGGCCCTGATGGTTAACTTGGGTTGGGCCGAGGCTGAGGCGGCTGGTAAGAACGAGATGGTTATGGACGGGGCTGAAAGGGTGGTCTTTGAGTTTGGGAATTTCCCACCCACTGGAAGTTGGGATGGTTTTGCCATCCAGGATTGTAGGTATTGGAAAATGGATAATTCTGGATGGCATTGAGGTCCTCGCAGGTCTGAGGAACCTCCAAAGAGTCAGAGAATGGGGGAGTGGAATTCCCGTGGCTAGTATAGAAAGGATCGGAGGATCCTCCGATCCGAGAATCAGATGGGGGTGGATACGGATCCATCCCAGGAGAAGGTCGATGGAGAATGTTTTTCACAGTCTCTCGTGTGGAAGGAGGTTGTGCAATGGAATTATGCGCAGAGGTGGCTCGCTACAAGTGCTGAGTTAGCTCATCCACCTTCTTCTCAATGATAGAGACCTTGTCCAATCGACTGGCCATCAATTCCAGGTCGACTGATGCAGACAGGCCCTGCGTCTCGTGTGCTCCCCTAGGGTTCGTTGATGCACAGGTATTCGTCCTGTCGAATAATCCCATGGAGTCATTATTGATGGAGTTCTCGCACATATTTTCGAGAATCTCCCACACGGTGTCCTCATGCTAACCCATGATATTCCCTCCGCAAGTTGCATTGACGAAAAGCCTAATATCTTCACGGAGTCCCTGGTAAAACGACTGGACTTGTTCCCATTTAGGAACTCCGTGATGGGGGCACTTTCTCATGAGATCCTGAAAGCGATCCCATGCCCCATGGAGAGGTTCTCCCGTTTGCTGCATGAAGTGGGTAATCTGATGGCGCAAGGCATTGGTCTGACCAACGGGAAAGAACTTCTTCAAGAATTCAGACTGAAGTTCCTCCCAATTGTTGATCGACCGGGTCTGCGTTTGGTACCAATGAGCAGCCTTGTCCATAAGGGAGAAGGAAAACATCTTCATGAGGAAAATATCCCGATTTTGTGCATCTGACCCAAAAGTTTGGGCCAGATGCTTTAGCTGTTTTATGTGTTGGAAGGGGTCTTCAGAATTAAGCCCATGAAATTTAGGTATGGCATGAATCATATTGGGCTTTAGTTCGGAATCAGGTCCTCTAGTCGGGATTCTGACTCGAGGCTCAATAGCCACCGCAGCAGGATTATAATGGTCCCGCATCATAGGATGCTGCGGTGGTTGCATGAAGTTTTGGAAGAGGTCCTTGAGTCGTTGGAGCTGGTGCTCCAGATTGTTCTCTTCCTCAACTGGCTGAGCCATTGTGGAAGAAGAAGGTGAGTTGGGTTCGGAGTTGGAAGAGAGGTCTATGTGAAGTGCTGTTCGCTCAAACAAGGGCACTGAGGCTCAGCCTCGAGGGGAGTGAATTTCTAAAGGAGGTTTCAAGGACCTCTTACCAAACATACACTGATGGAGAGGATGAGTTTAGCAGGTGCTGGACCCAATCAAGATACCCAGAATGTTGGGTGACTATAGAGGTTCGGGGCAGATGGACCCCTTAATCAAAAGATCGTCCACCTGAGAATTACCTGGGCAGCCAGAGAGGGTGAGTCCGCGAAGACCCCTACATAGTAGAGCATCCCCACGGATTACAAGGTTTCCCCCACCCGACCTCTCTTGTCACTGAGATTCCAGGTAGACTAGAATGGGGATCTTGACCTCTTAAGTCTACCACTTTTAGTTAGGATCAAGGTGCTTAGGTTTTCACTTGAACTTTAGCCTTTTGAGTGCAAAGAGTGACCTAAGTTGAAGTTTGGTTGACCCAAGGGGTCAACTTCACCTGCTAGTTCCTTTGAGAGCTTATTAGGTCTTTGTCTTTTAGGGTTCAAGTGTTTTTAGGAGCCAAATTTCTTAGGGTTTCTCTGAATAGGTACTTTCAAATAATGGCTTGGGCACACTTCTTTTGGGAATTCTCAATTCTTGCTTAAGAAGTGTGTCTCTAAACCCTAATTTTGAATCTTATGTTGGCTCTACTTGGTCCAGTTAGCTTCCTTTTGATTAGGTAATTAGGGCTCAGGCAAGAAGGTGTTAGCCCTAAATACCCTTAATGGATGTGCAGAAATAGTGTATTGAAATTGAAAACAGGCCTCTTCGATGATTTACTAAATATGGAAGATAGGTTATACCTATATTGCTTATTCTTTCTTTTTCTTCCTCTTTAGAATTTAGGGGTTAAAATGGGAGGATAGAAAATTACCTGTCCCAGGTGTGGTTGTTGTGCGGCTGCTTGTTGTCTTCTTGATTTCCTGTGCCTGCACACAAAAGAGAAGAGATTAATAGAAACTCTAAAAATAGTGAATTAATGGCTTCTAGAATAGCCGTTGCTCCCCGGCAACGGCTCCAAAAACTGGTGAGGTGTTTTGCCTGTCCTGTTATTTATATTCGTTGTAGTATATGACAAAATAGTTACCAGTTTAATACAAATTTTTGTTTTTACTCGGAATACAAGTTTTCTCGAGGTCGAACTCAGGGAGAAATTATAACTCTAGAAACATAAATTCGCAATATAAGGTTTTACAAAAATTAAGAGATAGAGAGAGAGGGAGCAAAAGTCTTTTTGTTGGCTTCTTCTTCTTCTCTCTTCCTCTTCTCTCTTTTCTTCTTCTTCTGC
This sequence comes from Thalassia testudinum, assembly GCA_037157565.1. Lineage (NCBI taxonomy): Eukaryota > Viridiplantae > Streptophyta > Magnoliopsida > Alismatales > Hydrocharitaceae > Thalassia > Thalassia testudinum. The sequence goes on along the minus strand of JAZHRO010000031.1, from coordinate 75,299,220 downwards.
TCTGCTTCTTCTTTCTTTCTTCTCAGCCTGCCTTCTTCTTCTTTTCTTCCTTGCGGCTGTGTCTTCTTTCTTCTTTTTCCTGCTTTCTTCTGCTCTGGCTGCTGCCCTTCCGACGTCTGACGCGGCGCTCAGACGACTTAACTATGCATTTGCTACAGTGCGGCCCCTCTTCTTCTTCAGCTCCTCTCCTTCCTCTCTTCTTCAGCTGCTCAGTGTGGCCGCTCCTCCTCTCTTCTTTCTTCGCCTACTTCTTCTTCTTTTTCCTTCTTCCCTACGCACACACACAAGGATCAGTGCAAAACCTACCCCTACCCCTTCCCTGCGTCTCTCTTTCTCTCTGAATCTCTCTTAGGAATGCTCTCCCAGAGCCGGGTAATCGGGTTCGGGTAGCGAGCTCGGGACTAGGCCCACCGGCGTGCGGTGGTGGGAGAGGAGTGCTTGGTCGGGTAGTCGGATCCGGCCCAGACCCACGGCGCGTGAGCGCGGGAGAGTGCGTGGCACGCTACGTGCGGGTGAGGGACTTGACCCCTGTGTATTGAAGGCAAACAGCCTGATACACTTTTTCAATTTAAGTGTGGGCGCGAGGCCACACACTTACGAGGTGGGACTAAAGTCTCACCTCCAGACTGCGCGCTCACAGTCGAGGAAGTCATTGCCAATTGGGGCAGCTGTGAGGCTTGCGACCTGAATTGGGCGCACTCCCAGAAGCAGTCCGCGCTGCTTGGAGCGCGTGCCTGGGCTGGAAATGTCCTGGAGCTACTTGCGAAGGAGCTCCAGCAGCTCTTCAATGGCGGTGTGGAGGCGCTGACCTGAAAACACAAGGACAGCCTCGCAGGCGCATCAGATAACGTAGGAAGCTTCGTCGGAGTGTGGGGGTCGGCGAGGCGCGAGAACGCCTGTGGAGGTGTGGCTAGGTCAGACTGTGTGCGCGGAAATGGGTCTGTTCGGGGGGTGGTCGGGCGGTGAATGGAGGTGTATGGAGTGGGGGAAACGTTTGAGTGGAGTGAGGGGGAGCTTTTGGGCTTGTCGGCGAGGGGTGAGGTGGTCCGTGGAGGTGGAGTGACCTCGCCGGAGATGGTGATCGGAGATGGAGTAGATGGAGGTGGAAGTGGCGGTCGGTGGATAAAAAGGGTAAATCAGGAAGGGGAAAATGTAAGGGAGAGAGAGAGGAAGATTCCTACCTACATAATCGACGAAGAGGGGCGAGGGCGGCGTCCGGCTCGTGCCTGTCGGAGCTGAGGACGAAGATGCCCAGGAGGAGGTTATCGGCGACGAGGAGGCGGTCTGAGGGCGCTGGCTGGTACGGCCTGGCGCGAGACGACGGGGAAGAGTGGACTCTGCTACAGGTAGGGTAGCAGAGCGACGAGGAGGAGGTCGCCGGAAGCTCGGGCGTTCTGACCGGAGAGGGAAGGGACGAAATGTAAGGTGTTTCTCCACCAGAAGAAGCTTGAAGGAGACGGCAGACCCTGCCACTCCTTATAAAGGCCTTGGCGAGGAGAGGGGACCGAGGAGGCGACATGCCTACCTCACTGGAGATGGCTGGCAAGGGACACCTATGCCTTTCGTGCATTCGCCCGAGAGGCATGGCCGGTTGCAGAGGCTAGGGGAGGGTCCCTGCTATAGAGAACGACGCAGGGAACCCCTCGTCTGTTCCTGAGGACGGCTGCCCTGCCCTGCGCGGCGCCATCCTCTGCGCAAGGTCGCCGCAGGTTTGGCGCTGCGCAGAAATGGCAGGGGGGATCGTTCTGCAAAGAACGATGAGAAGTTAGGGAGCTGAACGTAAGGGTTTCAAAAGATAAGGGTCAAAAAAGTAAATTAAGAGGACAAATTTGTAAAGTCGGTCAAGATGGCCTTTTCTTAAGTCCAAATTTTTATACCAGACTAATTTGAACCTAAGGATTTTAATGGTAAAATTTGATTTGAGGTTGGACCATGCTTGACCAGTCAATTTACGTAAAAACCCAAATTAAGTTATAAGTTGGGCATGGTTCTCATTTTAGGTCAAAATAGGTTGCAAGGGCCAAATTGAGGGTTCTAAACCCTAGGGAATATTTTTCTATGAATTTTAGAGGGTTTAGTTGATTTTCATCCTGCCTCGAACCTCGTGAATTAAAGTGGATTTGTTTTAGGGTTACAGAATGTCATTTAATTCCTAAAAGTTGCTATAACCTTTTTCAGACCAGATCATCCCACTTCCCTTCTTATTAAGCTCGTTTGACCTGTGTTTTGACCCTTAATTACCCTGTTTGCACACTGCCTTGGTGAAATTGCAGTTTTACCCCTTATGATTTGTTTTATTCCTTAACTCAGAATTCTCTGAGTTAAGTTTCCCTTTAGGTTTTGTAGGAGCTTTTTCACAGTCATTTGGATTAAATTGTGCTAGTTAGGGTTCATGATGAGGTTCTCATCAGCAGATCACCTCCGTCTTCTCACCTCAATTCTGGAGCCACGCCGAAGCTTTCCTCAACATGACGTCCTCCAGCATCTCACCTCCGTCGTCCCGCTCCTCACCTCCTTTGTCTGAGCTTCCGCCAGGCACCGTCGTCTTGCCGAACAATCGATTCGGGAGATTTCCACTCACCTCCCTCTCTTTATATGCTTTCATAGTTTCTTGTAATTGACATTAGAAGTAATATATATTAGATTTGTTCTAGATCTCTATCTTGTGATACGTTTGCTTGATTTCTTTTATTTCAAAAATACAAAAAATATCAAAACCCTAAAAAATCAAAAAGAAATGAAACGAAGCGCGGTTTTCACGTAAAGTAAACGTCGCCTCCCTGTGTTCGACCCGGGATTCCCTTGGAGTTTCGGTATAAATTTTAGCTGATCGACGTGTTTTGCAACTACGACGACAGGTTACTTGTAACCTCGATTTCTAACACATGAAATACGCTCGACCATTTTGGCACCGTTGCATGGGAGGCAACGAAATTTACTTTATTGTTTATTGCGCTTCTTTGCATTTACATAGCACTAACCCTACTTGTCTTTGATCTACTGTCTTGCAGGTACCCTAGCGTGGAGATCGAAGTGCGGTAGATCGGAGTAAAGTGCAAGTAGACTACTCTGTAAGTGTCCCCCACTTTCCCCCCCACTAGTTCATTTTGCCACAATCATAACCAAGACTTAATCTATTTAGGTGTTTGCATAAACCCTAGGATAGACTTTGTTTGTCTTGTTTTCCACCTTCACCCATCTCACCCACATCTTATATAAAAAAAAAATAAAAAGATATTTTTGTGGGACAAATCAATTTACACACTCTATACACCCACATTTGAGGCACATAATTAGACTTGATTTTCATCTACTCAACCGGGCTTCCGACCTGTGGACCCTGTACACGAATTCAACACATAAAAGAGTAGAAATCATATTAGGTTAACCATCCTTTTGTGTGCTTTAATCGGTGGTGCATTTGAGCAAATTGAGTGAATTGTTTGGGTCGCACCACCTAATCTAAAAGAGGTTCATTTTCTAGCTGCCCCATAGGATTCAATAATTAGGTCAAGCCAGGCACTCCATATTTTTCTTGATTTCTAAAGGAAAATACTTGAACACATGCTTTCAACAACAAACTTGGTTTGCCTCACAAAACTTGGTTGAAAACACCTAATATTTGAATCCTAAAATCTATTAAGTAAGATTTGAATCCTAAAACTCACCTCATCATTAATAATCTTACTTGAAAACCTCTTGGTTGTGCACATTCACACGTTCTCAAACAAATCATTAAGGGCACAACTCATTAAGGGCCCATCACATTCCAGAGCACTAATTTCCCAAGCCTAACTAAAATCAATTAGACGTTGGCCCTAAGGATTCATTCACTCATCGGGATTCAGATTGAGATTATTCACGATTAACCTGCTTATGCTAGTTAATCTGATGTCTAGCTTAGGGAGTAGCATCAAACGACCACGGCTGGGGGTACACTAGGAACCGGAGGCGCAAGCCAAAGGAAGAACCTTCTCCCCAGTCCCTTTTTCTAACTGGTTGGATTGCCTAGACATAAGTAGAGTAAATCGTCCATAATCTTAGGACGGATTTTGAGAGTCAGTAGACCTTAGGCTACCCCATCTAAGGACAGGCATGTATTCTTGTGCTGCAGGGTTCCCTTTTTTTTTTCCCTGTTCTTTCGACTTCCTTCTAGTGTATGCTTGGGAGGATGTCATTGAACCCTAGATTGGAAGGATCTTTAGACCATTCAAGGAGGCAGAGGTTGAGCTATAGCCAAGCAGATCCCATGGCTGATCAACAATTACCTCCCTCGCCTCCGAACCAGCAGGAGCTGATTCAGAGGCAGTTGGAAGAATTGCAGCAGATGCAGCAATGGTTCCAACGAATGCATGGTCAGGGTGCTCGGCCCTTGAAGGATTTTCACGATCCTTCAAACTATGGGGAACGTCCTGGCGTCATGATTCCCGCCGGAGACATTGAAATCAAGCCCCAAGTCTTAAGTTTGATTAAGCATTTTCATGGGCTTGGCTCGGAGGACCCATTCCAGCACTTAGAAGATCTAACCACGTTGGTTCAGACCACCAGAGCATGGAATGTGAACGAAGAGCAAATGATCATGAGGCTTTTCGCCCACTCTCTTAGGGATAAGGCCGCACATTGGTATCGGACTATAGGAAGGCTAATTGAAACTTAGCCTGCTCTTAAGTCAGCTTTCTTGAAGAAATTCTTCCCTATCGGAAGGACCAATGCTTTGCGACAGGCAATTACCACTTTCGCCCAGCGGCTGGGGGAACCGTTTCATGGTGCTTGGGAGCGATTCTAGGAACTTTTGAGGAAGTGTCCACACCACGAGGTGCCGAAATGGCAACTCGTGCAAATTTTCTATCATGGGTTGGTTGAGCAACTCCGTAATCATGTGAACACATCCTGTGGAGGCAATTTTCTCAACAGGGATGCAGATAGCGCATACGACTTGTTTTAGGAAATGAGCGAGAACTCAATTAATCATGCCTCCATGGATGAATTCAATCGGTCCCAACAACCTAGGTCAAGTGCTAATGAGATCCAAGACTCTCATTCATTTGACATGGAATTAATTTGTAATAAACTGGATAAAATGGACTTGGTTGCTAAGAAAATGGAAGAATGGATGTCTGGGAATTCAGGAAACACTTCTTTACCCACTCAATCCCAGAATTCGGGATTCCATTCCTCACGAGCTCCCACGGGGTGGGAATTCGTGGATCAACTCGATTTGGCTCAACCTGTGAGCCAGGATTTCTTGGAACCACATGGGTTCCAAACTGGGGCCTTTGATCCCAGTTTCTCTGATCCTTTCTTCTCTTCATCCTCGTTTTATGAGGATGCATATGCAATGCAGGAGAATGTTAGGTACAACCCGCATTCCAACACTTTCAACTCGGGATGGAGGAACCACCCTAACTTCTCTTGGAAAAATCAGGGGCAACAGACCCAATCTCGACCCAGCAACTATGCATCTCAAAAACCCATGGGTCAGGGTCAAGTATACACCCAGTTGCCCCCGAGACCGGTTAATCAACCATCTTGGAATGCCCAACAATCCGTGGGGCAGCTGATTTGAACCAGCAGATGGTGGAAATGCATGGGTCCATGCTTCAACTTATGCAACAAATGAAGACATCCTTGGATAACTTGAAATCCAGGTTAATTGCAAACACCCGACAACCTGGATCCCTACCATCTCAACCTGTACCAAACCCGTGTAATGTGCAAAATGAGGGCAATAGAGCCTAATGGTATGGGAGTCAAAGGGACCCACACGTGCAAGCTCAGGTGGTTGAGCAGGGTCCCTCTTCTTCCTCTTCTGGTTACATGACCAACCAAGGCCCTCCAATCTTCACTAATCCAATTCAAGACCTAAACCCTTATGCTGCTGCAAACTCTGTCACCTTGAGAAGTGGGAAGCAGACTCAGAACCCAGAATTACCTTCTAGAAGTCAAGATCCTGGGGAGCTTGAGAAAGAGAAGGAGGAGGCTGAAGAAGACAATAAGGCCCAGGGACCGGAAATTGAAAATTCCACCCATATTCCGTTCCCTGAGGCCCAATAGAAAACCACGAAGAAGAAAACCCTAGACAGCAACGAGGAGCTTTTGAATTTATTCAAGAGCGTAGAGATCAATATTCTGCTCCTCGATGCTATTAAGCACATCCCGGCTTATGCTAAATTCTTGAAAGAACTGTCTACCCAAAAGTGTAAGCCGAGAGAACCCACTCCAAGGAAGGTGATTCTCTCTGAGCAGGCAAGTTCTGTAATCCTGCATCACCTTCCTCAAAAGAAGAAAGATCCAGGTGCCCCCTTGATCTCATGCATTATTGGGGAATACACTTTTGATAGGGCACTGGACCTAGGTGCATCCATCAACCTAATCCCAACTTCTATTTATGAGAAGTTTTGGTTAGGTGAACTCAGGCCAACCTCAGTACACTACAATTAGCTGACCGATCGGTCACCACACCGAGAGGCGTTATTGAGGATGTAATTGTCAAGGTCAAGGATTTCCATTTTCCTGTAGATTTCCTCGTCCTCGACATGGATGTACCTAATGATTTGAGGAACACGCCCATCATTCTGGGGCGTCCGTTCCTAGCTACCGCCAAGGCCAACATAAACTGTGCAAGCGGTATTATGGAGATCGCCTTTGTGGATAAGAAATTAACTCTGGATATTTTTAAGGCGATAAGAGGATTTGAGGATTGTGGATTCATTGAGGAACTCGAGGATCAGGATCTTGAGACGTGTATGACAATCAATGCACTCGAGGACTCCATTAGCTTTAGCGAACCCAACCCACAACCCTCCTCCGTGGTAGACCTGCCACATCCTAAAGAGGTTGTTGATTTTGTTCATTCCCAACCTCTTCCACTGGATCGTCCTGATGAATCTTCATCAGCATCCTCCCTTCCTTCGATTCTAAACCCACCCCAGTTGGAATTAAAACCATTGCCCAAAAATTTGAAATATGAGTTCTTAGGACCTAAAAACACGCTCCCTGTGATTATTAGTGCTGATTTGACTAAGGAGCAAGAACTGAGGTTAATTAAGGTCTTTAAGAACAACAAGGAGGCAATTGGTTGGACCATCCATGGCCTTAGGGGGATCGAGCCATCTTATTGTAATCATCGTATTTTCATGGAAGATTGATCGCGCCCTTCTCGCGAAATGCAAAAGAGACTAAACCCGAATATGTGAGAAGTGGTCAAGAAGGAGATAATTTAGTGGCTCGATGCTAGGATTATTTACCCAATCTCAGATAGTCCATGGGTTAGCCCCGTTTAGATTGTACCCAAGAAGGTGGGAATAACCGTTACGACTAATGAGAAAGGGGAAACCTTCACCACTTGTTCAGCTTCTGCTTGGAGAGTTTGTATTGACTATAGGAAGCTGAACACTGCCACTAAAAAGGATCACTTCGCCTTGCCATTCATCGATCAAATCCTTGAAAGGTTAGCTATGCAAAAATATTTTGCTTCCTGGATGGTTATTTGGGATATAACCAAGTCCCTATCCATCCTGAAGACCAGGAAAAGAAAACTTTCACATGTCCCTACGGAACCTTTGCATTCCTTAGAATGCCGTTTGGGCTTTACAATGCGCTTGCGACTTTTCAAAGGTGCATGATGGCCATCTTTTCTGACATGGTGGGAGATTGTCTTGAGGTGTTCATGGATGATTTCTCCATTTTCGGATATTCTTTTGAGTCTTACCTGGCTAACCTGAAATTGATCCTTCAGAGATTCATCAAAACACGGCTGGTCCTTAGCTAGGAAAAGAGCCTCTTTATGACTCAGGAGGGCATCGTCCTAGGTCACGTGGTTTCTAATCGGGGAATTGAAGTTGATTGAGCTAAGGTGGATGCTATCTCTAGACTTCCTCCACCCACATCCGTAAAACAGATTCGCTCTTTTCTTGGGCATGTGGGTTTTTATAAAAGATTCATTAAGGACTTCTCGAAGGTTGCTCGGCCCTTGAGTAACCTTTTGGCCCAAGATGTACTGTTCGAGTTTGATGAATCATGTCGTAAGGCATTTGATTTATTAAAAATGGCCGTCACCTGTGCCTTGATATTGTAACCACCAGTCTGGACAACCCCATTTGAGATTATGGCTGACGCATCTGATTATGCCGTTGGGGCTGTCTTGGGTCAAAAGATTGAGAAAAAGCCCTATGTGATTTACTACGCTAGCAAAACTCTGGACGAGGCCCGGAGGAATTACACCGTTACTGAAAAAGAATTCCTAACTGTAGTTTTCGCTTTAGAAAAATTCAGGGCTTATCTATTAGGTTCTCGTGTCATCATCTATACCAACCACTCGACCTTAAAACATCTCTTGGCCAAAAAGGATGCCAAACCCCGGCTTGTTCGCTGGATTCTGCTGCTTCAAGAGTTCGATCTTGAAATCAGGGATAAAGTTGGGACACAAAATGTAGTGGCGGATCACCTTTCGAGAATCCTAATTGATTCCCCTCATCTGGATGTTCCGATCTGATACTTTTCCGGATGAAACTATCCTCACAATCTCGGGAATCCGAACGCCCTGGTTTGCGGATATTGTCAATTATTTGGCTATTGGTCAAATCCCCCAAGATTGGACCAAACAACAACGGGATAGACTTGTATCTGAGGCCAAATATTATTTTTGGGATGATCCCGAGTTGTACCGCATTGGCGCTGATCAGATTATTTGCCGATGCGTCCTGGAAGTCGAGTTCCATAGCATACTTGAGTTTTGTCACACATTCGCTTGTGGTGGACACTTTTCCGGGAAAAAGACGACTGCAAAAATTTTGCAATCTGGATTCTATTGGCCGTCATTATTTAAGGATGCCAAGGAATTCTCTAGGTCATGCACCCGATGCCAGACACTCGGGAACATAGCTAAGAGAGATATGATGCCCCTGAACCCAATTCTTTCCGTCGAAATTTTTGACATTTGGGGCATCGACTTTATGGGACCCTTCCCTCCTTCATATGGACACCAGTATATTCTGGTCGCTGTTGATTATGTGTCCAAGTGGATTGAGGCAATTCCCACCCGGACCAATGACCACAAGGTGGTCATCGATTTTGTGAAGAGAAATATCTTCAGTCGGTTTGGGGTTCCTAGGGCAATTATCAGTGATGGTGGCACACATTTCACTCATGCCCAGTTTTGGAATTTACTGGGGAAATACAGGGTGAGCCATCGGATTTCCACACCTTACCACCCTCAGATGAACGGACAGGCCGAGATCTCCAATCGGGAGATCAAGAACATTTTGTAGAAAACCGTTAGGCCTGATAGGAAGGACTGGACCCAAAAGCTAGATGATGATCTTTGGGCTTACCATACGACGTACAAAACGCCTATCAGTATGTCTCCGTTCTGTCTAGTGTTTGGGATGGCGTGTCACTTACCCGTAGAACTTGAACACCGAGCATTTTGGGCCATCAAGAAATGTAATGTGGACCTTGAGTTGGCCGGGAAAACTAGGAAACTCCAACTATCTGAGTTGGAGGAGCTTCGAAATGATGCTTATGAAAACGCCAGAATCTATAAGGCAAGGACCAAAGCTCTCCATGACCAAATGATTTCACGTAAGAGCTTTGAGCTGAACCAGAAGGTTTGGCTTTTCGATTCTCGATTGAAGCTTTTCCCTAGTAAACTCAGGTCTAAGTGGGGTGGCCCATTCGTTATTGAGCGGATTTTCCCTAATAGGGCTGTCGAAATCTCTAACCCAAAGACGGGTAATATTTTCAAGGTCAATGGACAGCATCTCAAACCCTTTATTGACCATGTGCTCCTTGAACCCGTCTCGGATAAGGTTGCTCTTACCATGCCATAACCACCACAGGCTGATCATCGCCCAGCTGAAGGCACTAAACTCAGCACATGTAAAGACTGTTCCAAGCTGACTTAAGTCTCATGGAAGCCAGGTGTTATTCTTCCACTTCTACTCTCTTGCATGCTTTCATTTTTTTTCACAATGAGGACATTGCATTAGCTAAGCATGGGGGGGTGGACATATTTTATAACCATTTTGTCAGCTGTAACAGTGATTTCCTGTTATTCGATTCTTATTTAAAAAAATTAAAAAAGAAAAAAAAAATAAAAATAATGAAATGAAAATTTGAAAAAAAAATTAGAATTAGGAGATGAGAACTTAGGCATTAGGAGTTGTAAACTTTAGGAATTGATTCTTTGAGACCTGAATACTTAGACTCTTCAGGTCTTTGGACTTAATTAGCCCAGGTGTCCACTAAAATGTGAATTTAGTTTTGAGTCCTCGCCAATTAAATTTTATTTTAATTTGGTAAATAATTTGGGATGATAAGTATGCGACTTATCAACCCATCTTCTGATTTGGGGGGACTTTAAGCCTAAGCATCTACACACATTATTTTGCACCGACTCACTTTCCAACGGTTTTTATGGAAATTGGGTAGCTAATGAACCGACTTGGATGGTATGGCTGGCAAGTTGTCGGTGGTAACAGCACATCGATCGGTTGTCCAGAGCCTAGCCACAAGACAATTTTCATTGTACTGACTTTAGGTAAATCTTAGATCATGAAAGCCACCTACTTAAAAAAAAAGAAACAATAAAAAAAAGAGAAAAAAAAGGAGAAAAAAAAACCACATTTTACCGCACGAGTATGGCTGGCAAGTTGTCGGTGGTAACAGCTCATCGGTCAGTTGTCCAGAACCCAGCTCACAAAAAAATTGCATAATAATTCCTAAAACACTTAGGGAAGAAGCGGGGAAGTAGAATAAACAGGGGAGATATACATTGGATTCACCCTTGTGTTGACCCCATAAATAAAAGAAGTAGGGAGAAAGCTACCGATTGTAAAGATAAACCTTTAGGTAAGGTCACCTAGGGTTGTAGAAACCCGAAGTTCGTCTTAATAGCCATTTTTTGAGTCTCACTTTTTCACAAAGATGCTTAGTTCTTAGAGTCCTTTTCGAGTCTTGGGCAGGTCGGGTAGCCGTAAAAAGTTATCCCGTAACTCTCAAACTCCAAAAGTGCAAAAAAATTAGAAAAGAAAAAAAAATTATCTTCTTAAATAAGGCAAGGACTCAGACGGTCTGCATTTTGACAGGCACCCAGGCACTGTTGAGTCTTTGTAATTAGGTCTTGGGGATGAGATTTTCTCAAGCAATCAATGAATTTTTCCTAATTACTAGAACTCTGATTCTACTTTTATACATAGCATTTAGGTTAATTTTGATAGGGACTAGCAAAAAGTAAGCATGGGGGTATGATGAACACACATAAATTCAAGAAAAATTGCTAATTTTTGATAGTTTCTAGGCTTAGCATTGCATATCATATTATAAATATTGCATAACATCCATTGCATGGCATTTAGGATAATTGTATATTTTATATATTAATTCCTCCATTTTATATGGCCAGGGGGCAATGCGACATCCATACAGGTTTCGAATGGAAAATCTGACCGTACGGATGGATCCAGAGCTAGGATCGCAGTTCAGCGTCATGGGAATCATCTTAATCTAAGCACCGTAGCACCCTCTACAACAAGAAGAAGATGGGCGGCCCTGATTGCGCCATCCATGCCGCCCATCACCGACCAGCAGCATCACCCAACTCCTGCATCTGCGCCCTTCAATCCTAGCGGTTGGATCAAGATCCAACGATTGGGAGGTGGACGCACCAAGCCACTCCACGTGACACAGGGGAAGGATCGCCACAATGGTGGGAGTGCTGGTTTGCAAAGGAGGGGTGCGGGTTCGAATCCCCGCAACCCCTCCAATTCGTAATTAGGCGGGCGCATGGAGCGGCAGCACAGTGCAAGGTAGTGCTCGCGCGAATGCGTAGGCCAGCGCATAGCAAGCAGGCACGCCAGCGCATAGCATACGCGCAGACAGCAGGGCGTGCACGGTCAGGGCGCGTAATGAGTGGGGCAGGCGGTGCGGGCGCAAGGGCGGTTGGCGCCAACTTTCAGCGACAACTGGGCTGACCTACAGCGACAGTTACAGTCGTCGCTATTTCATTGCAAGCCAGTAGAGCCAGCTATGGGTGTGGGTGGAGGTGAGTTGTCTACAGCAATGTTTCCAGCGACGGTCTAGAGGTCGCTAAAGGCCCTTTAATCCATTTTTAGCCTCTTCTCCTCCACTATAAAAGGACCTACACCCCCTCCCTTCCATGCCATCTCTACCTACTCTACTCCCACCTACTCCCAAGCTCTAGCAAGCCTACCAATGCTCCATTGGAGCTTGTTCTCAAGCTCCCAAGGTGCCTATTAGTGTAGCGAACCTCTGCCTCACCAAATACTCCTCCAACGTCCCATCTCCCTTCATAGGTCACCTTGGAGCTGTCCTCCCACCTCCATTCCGATAGCAGATCACCTTCGTCTTCTCACCTCAATTCTGGAGCCACGCCGAAGCTTTCCTCAACACGACGTCCTCCAGCATCTCACCTCCGTCATCCCGCTCCTCACCTCCTTCGTTCGAGCTTCAGCCAGGCACCGTCGTCTCTTCGAATAGCCGATTCGGGAGATTTTCTCTCACCTCCCTCTCTTTATATGCTTTCATAGTTTCTTGTAATTGACATTTGAAGTAATATATATCAGATTTGTTCTAGATCTCTATCCTGTGATACGTTTACTTGATTTCTTTTATTTCAAAAATACAAAAAAATATCAAAACCATAAAATGCCAAAAAGAAATGAAACGAAGCGTGGTTTTCACGTAAAGTAAACGTCGCCTCCCTGTGTTCGACTCGGGACTCCCTCGGAGTTTCGGTATAAATTTTATCTGATCGACGTGTTTTGCAACTATGACGACAGGTTACTTGTTAACTCGATTTCTAACACGTGAAACACGCCCGACCATTGCCTGATTTGATTTCAACAACAATACTGATTTGTGCACCCATTTAAGGTAACGAGGGCCACCACTTTTTAATTGAGCCTTAGATACCATATTTTGACAAACTAAATTGGACCAAGATTAGAGCCAAATTAAGGATTCTAATTTAGGATTTTAGAGACACACCTTCATAAGCAAGAATCAACTCTCCAAAAAGAGGTGTGCCTAAGCCTTGGTTGAAGAGATCTATTCAAGAAAACCCTAAAATTCAGGCTCAAAATCTCACTTGAATCTTAAAGAAAGGACCTAAAACTTCTCAAAGGACGAGTAGGTCAAGTTAACCCCCTTGTTGGGTCAACCAACCTTGAAATTAGGTCACCTTTTGCACTCAATACATCTAAAGTTCAAGTGGAATCTTAAGCACCCTTTCTCTCTCTTAACTAAAACTGGTAGACTTAAGAGGTCAAGTCCCCATTCTGGTCTACCTGGAACATCAGTGACAAGAGAGGTCAGTTGAGGGAAATCCTGTAACTCGTGGGGGCGCTCTACTGTGTAGGGGTCTTCGCGGGACTCTCCCTATCTGGCTGCCCAGGTATTTCTCAGGTGGATGGCTTTTTGACTAAGGGGTATCATCCACCCCGAACCCCTATAATCATCCAAAATTTTTGGGTGTCTTGATTGGGTCCATCACATTCTACTCTCATGCAGACCATCGGTGCATGTTCGGTAGGAGATCCTTAAGACCATCCTTGAGGCCTCCTTTAGTAATTCACTCCCTCCGAGGCCAGGCCTCGACATCCGTGTTTTTGCAGCAACCCCACCACATAGACATCTCCTCTGATTCATCTGAACCAAAATTCTCCTTCTTCCATCATCATGGCACAACTAGTAGAAGAAGAGAATAACCTTGAGAACCAACTCCAGCGCCTAAATGATTTATTTCAAGCCTTTGTAAACCCACCGCAGCGTCCTATGATGCGAGATCACTATAATCCAGTTGCGGTGGCAATCGATCCTCGAGTCCAAATCACGACTGGAGGTCCTGATTTTGAACTCAAGCCCAATATAATTCATGCTATTCCTAAGTTTCATGCGCTTAATTCCAAGGATCCCTTCCAACACATCAAGCAACTCAAACATTTGGCCTAGACCTTCGGGTCAGATGTTCAAAATCAGGATATTCTTCTCATGAAGATGTTCTCCTTCTCTCTCATGGACAAAGCAGCTCACTGGTATCAGACTCAAACGCGTCCAATCAACACATGGGTTGAACTACAATCCGAGTTTCTGAAAATGTTCTTCCCAGTTGGTCGGACGAATGACTTACGACACTAGATCACACACTTCACCTAGCAATCCGGAGAACCCCTTCATGAAGCATGAGACCATTTCCTGGATCTCATGCGAAAGTGCCCCCATCACATAGTTCCTAAATGGGAACAAGTCCAGTCTTTTTACCAGGGACTCCGTGAAGATATCAGCTTATTCGTCAATGCAACCTGCGGAGGAAATATCATGGGTCAACACGAAGACACTGTGTGGGAGATTCTCGAGAATATGTGCGAGAACTCCATCAATAATGACTTCATGGGCTTATTTGACCGGACGAATGCCCACGCATCGACGAATCCAAGGGGAGCACATGAGATGCAGAGCCTATCCGCATCCGGCGACTTGGAATTGATGGCCAGTTGGTTGGACAAGGTCTCTATCATTGAGAAGAAGGTGGACGAGCTGACTCGACATCTGCAGCGAGCTACCTCTGCGTAAAACCCATTTGCACAGCCGCTTTCTGGGAGGGAAGCTGTGCATAACATCTATCACCGATCTTCTCAGGGGATGGACTCGTATCCACCCCCGTCTGACTCTAGGATCGAAGGAAACTCCGATCCAACCTACTCTAGTTGGGGGAACTCTGAACCCTCATACTCTGACTTCCCTGAGATTCCTCAGACCTGCGAGGACCTAAACGCCATCCAGAATGACCCATTCTCTAATACCTATAACCCTGGATGGCGGAATCATCCCAATTTCCTGTGGGCAGGAAATAATCAGAATCAAAGACCACCATATCAACCCCGTCCACAAGCTCCTCGTCCATATCAGCTGCCTTAGCCTCGACCCAACCCCATCCATCAATCTGGGCCTACTCAAATAGATCAAATGATTCTTATCCTTCAGACTCTGGCTGACATTCAGAAGACGAATGCGTCTATGCAAAAACAACACAAGGACGAGATCACAGAAGTTCGCAATCAACTCGCCAAGATGGCGAATTCCCGCTAACCTGGCACACTTCCTTCGCAACTTATGCCGAAATCGAAGAACATGCTAAACTAGAGGCACGTTATGAACCTAAATCCGGACCAAGCCCACATTATTTATCAGGCCCCTTCTGTTCCATCACCCGACGGGATGGAAGTTTCGACATCATATGCAGGATATCTGCAGTAGCCACCTATTTTACCAACTCCAAACCAAAACCAGGCAAAACTGAATTCCATTACAACCCATAGTGGCAAAGCAACACAAGACCCATCTTACCCAAGCCACTTTCAGCCTAGTAGTACTAACCCAAGCCGTAGGATAGTTATCTAATATACCCCTATCCCTGAATAAGAACCTAGACCTATTATAAAGGAACCATCCAAGGTTTCATTTCCCGAGGCCTTGACCAAGGGAAGAGGACAAATAAGCCCATGGCTCCTGAGGAGGATCTAGTCAAGCTCTTTGAACAGGTCCATATAAACATCCCGTTGATGGATGCGATCCGCTACGTACCAGCTTACGTATGATTTCTGAAAGATGTGTGTACACCCAAGCATAAGCCGCGAACCAAAAGTGGGAGTCCAATTGTACTGTCAGAGTAAGCCAACTTTGTAATTTTGAGCAAACTCTCACCTAAGGCAAAAGACCCAGGTACTCCCTTGATTTCCTATACCATTGGTGATACCCAATTTGATAGAGCTTTATTAGATCTAGGAGCCTCCATAAACCCAATACCCACATACCTACTTGACCATCATGAGGAATCTGAGCTTAAACCGATAGAGGTGACATTACAGTTGGCTGATCAATCTATTAAGTCACCTAAAGGAGTTCTTGAGGATGTCATTGTTAGGGTTCAGGATTTCTATTTCCCGATGGACTTTGTAGTCTTGGATATGGATGCTCCAGAAAACCCGAGGGATACACCAATTATATTAGGGAGATCCTTTCTGGCCACTGCTAGGGCCAACATAAATTGTGAGGAGGGCCAAATTGAACTGAAATTCGGGAACCAAACATTAAAAATCGACATCTTTAAGGCCCAACAAGGGATTAATTGCGGTGTTATAGAACAAATATGTGACATCAAGGCTGTGGTTGATCCGTATATTGAGGACAACCTGACAACCTCTAATCAACCACAAGAGGATCAAAACCCACAATAAGAGGAGTCCGAACTTGACCTAGGTACACTCGTAACTCCTTCCCTTGCTACTGACACACACCCCGAACCACCCGTTGCTGCTGTTAACCCTATCCTGGAACTCAAGCATCTTCCCGACCATCTTAAGTACGTCTTTTTGGGTTCTAATCAGATGTTTCCTGTGATTATCAACTCTAGACTCACACTTGATCAGGAATCTCGTCTGATTACTGTTCTCCAGCAACATCGAAGAGCCATTTGATGGACTCTCGTTGATTTGACTGGTATCAGCCCCTCTTACTGCACACACCATATCTACACCAAAGAGGGCACATGACCTTCCGGTGAAATGCAGAGACGCCTGAATCTTAATCTGCAGAAGGTCATGAAAAAGGAGATCATCAAGTGGTTAGATGCAGGGATCATCTACCTGATCTCCGACAATCGGTGGGTGAGTCCAATCTAAGTTGTGCCTAAGAAGGCAAGACTCACTGTGATCATGACTGAAACCGGAGAAATCATACCGACCCATGTGGTGAATTCATGGAGAGTCTGCATTGATTACAGAATACTCAATACCTCCACAAAGAATGATCATTTCCCACTACCGTTTATTGAGCATATCCTCGAGAAACTAGCGGGAAATTGGTTCTTCTGCTTTTTGGATAGGTACTTCAGTTATAACCAGGTGGCAATCCATCCTGAGGACCAAGAAAAGATCACTTTCACCTACCCCTTTGGGCCGTACACATTCCGAAGGATACCGTTCAGTCTCTGCAATGCACCCTCTACTTTTCAGCAGTGCATGCTTGCCATATTCTCAGATATGGTAGGTGATTATCTGGAAGTCTTCATGGATGACTTTTCAGTATTCGAAGAATCATTTGACGATTGCCTCCTGCACTTAGTACAGATCCTCAAGCGGTGCATTGACATGAATCTGGTTCTTTCCTGGGAAAAGAGCCATTTCATGGTGCCTGAAGGAATTGTCCTGGCACATCTCATACCAGAAAAAGGCATCCAGGTCGATCGAGCCAAGGTGAACCTGATTTCCAAATTCCCTATGCCAAGCTTGATCAAGGACATTCAATCTTTTCTGGGGCATGTCGATTTTTAACGTTGATTCATTCCTGATTTCTCAAAGATCGCGTGCCCCCTGACCACTCTACTATCTAAGGATGTACCTTTCAAAATCTCCAAGGAATGCACTCAAGCATTTGAAATCCTCCATGATCGAGTTACCCAAGCTCCGATCCTACAGTTCCCTGATTGGTCTCAACTCTTTGAGATCATGTGCGATGCATCTGATTTCGCTGTAAGAGCGGTACCTGGGCAGAAAATTGATGGGAAACCCGTGGTCATTTACTACGCTAGCAAGACACTTGACAAGGCTCAGCGTAACTACACGACAACTGAGAAAGAGCTGTTAGCCGTAGTATTTGCCTTGGAAAAGTTCAGATCATATCTTCTGGGTTCTCGTGTTATCATTTATTTGGATCAGGCAGCTGTGAGGCATCTCTTTGCGAAGAAGGACGCAAAACCTCGATTAATCCACTGGATCTTGCTATTGCAAGAGTTTGACCTTGAGATTCATGACAAAGCGGGAAAATAAAATGTGGCAGCTGATCACTTGTCCTGCCTTCCTTCTGAGATTATCGACCCTTCTCGACCCATCACGGAACATTTTCCTGATGAGCACCTCTTGACTATCAGTATAGGACTTCCATGGTTTGCTGATATAGTAAACTACCTGGCATCACATCAGATCTCGTCCGATTGGCCTAAGGCCAAGAAGGACAAATTGCTTTCCGATGCCAAGTATTACTTCTGAGAAGACCTGTATCTTTTTCGCATCGATGCTGATCAAATCATTCGATGATGTGTCGCAGGAGCGGAAATTCAAGACATATTATCCGTTTGCCATGACCAGGCAAGCAGTGGACACTTCTCAGGTCATAAAATCGCAGCAAAAGTCCTCCAGTGCGGCTTCTATTGGCCCACAATTTTCAAAGACGCATACAATCACTGTAGAGCATGCACTCGGTGCCAGACCTTAGGCAACATGAGCCACCGTGCTATGATGCCAATACAACCAATTCTTGTATGCAAAATCTTCGACATGTAGGGGATTGATTTTATGGGGCCCTTTTCTGTTTTGGATGGCTTCGAGTACATTCTACTCGCTGTTGACTACGTGTCCAAATAGATCGAAGCCATTCCAACCCGAACCAACGATCACAAGGTGGTTATCAAATTCATTCATCAGAACATCTTTTCGCAGTTTGGGATTCCACGTGCTATAATCTTTGATGGAGGGACCCATTTCACTAACGCTCAGTTCAAGTCACTAGTGACCAAATACTGGGTGTCGTACCGAATCTCTACTCCTTACCACCCCCAAACTAATGGTCTAGCTGAGCTATCAAATCGGGAGATCAAGAAAATCCTCCAGGTTACTGTTGGACCTGATAGGAAATATTGGTTATCCTGACTTCCGGAAGCTCTGTGGGCTTATAGGTCTGCCCACAAAATCCAATTAGGTATGTCTCCCTTCAGATTGGTGTACGGGAAGGTAAGTCACCTCCCCGTCGAATTGGAGCACAAAGCCTATTGGGCAGTACGGAACTGCAACTTAGATCTTTCTAAGGCAGGAACCTACAGAAAGCTTCAAATGAGCGAGATCAATGAATTACGCTACCACGCATATGAGAACTCGCGAATTTATAAAGAGCGGGTTAAGGCCTCTCACGACAAGCACACATCTAGAAAGATCTCCCATTCTGGTCAAAAAGTTCTCCTCTTTGATGCCAAGCTCAAACTGTTCCCAAGGAAACTAAGATCAAAAGGGATTGGACCTTACCTCATCCGACGAATCTTTGGAAATGGAGCCATCGAGATCAGTCCACTCAGCCACGATTCAGAACCTTTCGTCGTGAACGGTTAGAGACTCAAACCGTTCATTGACCTGACCGATACAAATTTGGCTGAAATATCCTTTACCCTCCATTCTCCCTAAGCTCATTGCACCTAACCGATGGCATAAAACTTAGCGATTAACGGGAGGCAACCCGTCATTTTTGAAAAATCTGAAACCTTTCTTGACATTCCTACGCTGAATTCATATTACACTTTAGGGTTCATCCGTTAGAACAGTCGACCCCACCTCAGGTACCCATACTCGAGTTTTGAAATCGTTCGCAACGGTCACCTCAACCCGTCCACCCACCCAAAACCTATGCTAATGAATGATCTAAGCTGAACTTGAACCCACCTAATTTACAATGGAAACATTGCAAATTGTAGGCATGGGGGGGTACAAAAGTGCAAAACGCTGTGAAAAATCATCTCGCAAGAAAAGGTTTCAACAAAAAAATCACATATCCGAAAAATACCAAAAAAATGAAAAAAATTCTTGAAAAAGAATAAAAAATTTTGATGGGAGAAAAAGTTTTGAGGCCATACAAATCATGAGGAGAAAAATGGGAAAAGTGAAAAATGTCAGAAAATGAGCACAAAATGAAAAGAAAAAGAAAAGATAGTCATTAGTAAGAAATTAGTGGATTAACTGAGTTCTAGACCATATAAAGAAAAAAAAAATGAAAGGAAAAAAGTGCTAAGGAAACATAGAAGAGATTAGTAGGAATGCGGATCTTAATCCTCTTGGACTAGACTCTTAAGCTAAAAAATTCAAGTATCCGCTAAGATTTGGATAGTCCTCAACAGGTTGGGAAAAATGTGAAGCTTAAGTATTAGGTCTAAGGCTTAGGGAGTATTCGGTCTCGTTAACTGACCTCTAGTTTGAGGGACTCGGTAACCTAAGCACCCCAATCTACACACAGTCTGGTTCAGTGCGCATAAGTATAAAAATCACGCAAATGCATCTAATTGTTCTGAAAAAGTTTCCTAGATTAGGAGTGGCCGATCAACACAAGTTGATTTGGATGAGTTCCCGACGTAGAGAGGCGAGAAATTCCCTTCGAAGATGCGCAATAACATATCATCCCCTCAGTGCTCGTCTCCTAGGATATTTACATATCCTACTGGGGGCATGTAAGCACCCTATGTTGGTTCAGATACCATGGGAGGTATTATCACGAAATGTCAATTGCCAGGGTCTAAATTTAGCTACAGAACGCCATGGGCGGGATTATCTCGAAATCTCGATAACTAGGGTTCTGGGGGTTTCCATGGGTGGTGCTATCACGAAGCATCAAATGCTAGGGACCCTTCGAGGATTGATGATGAGGACTAGGAATCCGATACAGACCGTGTTAAGAAGCCAATCCAAAGCTACAAATAAAAAGAAAAGGGAGAGAAAACTCTCTAAACAAAGAAAATCCTCTGTCTCTCTCTTACAAAAATGTACTGTAAATTGAACCGAGGCTAAAATATGTTATAAGCACGGGTGCTTTAACTGCGGAGTCAAACGAATCTTAGGATAGTTCCTGTGGACCTTAAAAACCCTCGTAGTGGACTGAGGCTAGAGCTGGTCAGGTCCGGATCTTAGTTGGTACTTGAGTACCTCTAGGCCTATTATCGGCATTCTAACCTATTCAAAAGAAGAAAGCACTCATCATAGTTTTTGAACATGAAGGAACTCATGGTTTGGATTTGAAGTTAAAACCTTAAAATTTTGTTAAGGGACTAGCAAAAGCTAGGCATAGGGGTATGATGGGAACATCATCATAAGCCCTAAATGGCTCATTTTGACCCATGAAGGAGAACAAAAGCTCCTACATAACCAACTGGAGGTCCTAATTCACTAAATAACCTTTCTGAGAGAAAAGTAAGAAATAAGGGGTAAAACTATAATTCTACAATTGCAATATAACAACAGGTTTTCTCAAGGGCTAAACACAAGTCAAATAGTCTTAACAAGATAATAAGTATGTTGAATCAAACAGAAAAGGGTTCGTGTGAGTTCTGGGAATTAAATGACTTCTTGTAACCCTAAAATGGTCAGGATGAAACAAGGTTCTGGTCAGGATGAAATTCACCTAAACCCTCTAAAAATCATAGAAAAATATTCTCTAGGGTTTATAACCTTCAATTTGACCATTGGAACCTATTTTGACCTAGAATGGGGTCTCAAACAAATATTTACCCTAAATTGACTAGTCAAACATAGTCAAACCAAAAATCCAACTTCACCATTGGATTCCTCAGGTCCAAATTAGGTTTGTACCAAAATTTGGACCTAAGGGAAACTCATCTCGACCCACTTTACAAATAGGTCCGACCCAATTACATTTCTACCCATATCTTTCAAAAACCCTTACATTTGACCCCCTAGCTTCTTCATCATTCTTTGCAATTAGGTCCCTCAACCATTATAGAAGAGGGAATCCCACTTCAGCGAGCTTGAAAGGGCGATTTTTCCCTGCTCTCTCAGATAATCCCCTTCAAAATTGAAAGGGAGATTCTTTGAGAAATCTCCTCCAATGTGAACCCAATTAGAAGCCCTATTTGGTACACAATCTCTCATGCGAACGTATGAGAGATTTGGGTCTCTTTCGATTTTCCATTACCAGCGAACTTCCTTTGCTTGGAAGCTTGGCTTCCAAGCACAAACCCGACCTCCAGGGCCTATTTAAAAGACCCCAATTCACCCAGCATCTCCTAAGCTTGAAATCAGCCGGAGAACCACCTCAATTTCGTCTCTCCTCCTCTGGTTGACTTGCTCATCAAGCTCCGGTGACCTCTCCCACTCTCCCTTGTCGCCTAGCCACAATACCAGTGGCAGGTTCCTCTTCCTCTCGCTCTTCCATGTCGCGCAGCACCCACTGACGCTCCTGCCTCCCCTTCGTCCTCACGGACAACCCTCATTGAGCACTTTCATCTCTGGTGTCAGCGATACGAGCCAGACGCCATTCCTGGCTCCCCCTTCGTCTCTTCACTCCCAGATAAGTCTCTCTCACTTTCTACTCCCTCTCCCTCTCTTTATTACCCTTAAACGACCACAGCCGCACTCCACCACCATCATCCCCTTCACCTCTAGCGAGCCCTCCAACGAGGCGCCCCTGTTGCTCCACACCTCCACCCGCCTCGCCAACCACCCTACGACCCTCGCAACACCCCACTGATCATCTCCCACTACTCCAATCACTCTACCACTCACCCAAAAGCGACCCCGAGCACACCCACACACATGGCCGCAGTGTGTCGTAGGCACGCTCCCACAGGCATTCCCATGCCACGCCGAACACCTCTGCACATTCGCCGCACCTTGGCGAAGCTCCCTATGCTTTTTAACGTGGCCATGAGGCCATTTGTGTGATTTCAGGTCCAGGGGCTCGCCGCCATTGACGCACAGCCTGAAGCTTCCTTGCAAGCTTCTCCAGGCACGTGCTCGCTCCGGAACACAGTCCCAGGTCGCGCGGAGAACCTTTGCGAACGTATCCAGGCATCCAATTGGTGTCGAAGGCTAAAGCTGCAGTTGCAATCAAACGAAGCCACTCTACTGTAGGTGCACGTGAAAGGGGGTGGGAAGATAGTCCCAGCTCGGAAAGATTTGGTGCACCGCACCTGCATAAATTGATTTTATGCATTGGGCTTATCGCCTCCAACTCACGGGGTGAGGTCCCTCTCACCTGACTCGACTCCTCATCCGCGACCACGCCCGCGGACCTGGTGACCCGACCCTACCAGCACACCTCACCCACCACCGCATGCTGGTGGGCCTGGTTCCAGGCGCATACCTGACCCAATTACCCGAGAAGTGTGGCTCTGGGAGAGCGAACCTAAGAGAGAAAAGAGAGAAGAGAGCTCATGCGGGTAAGGGGTAGGTTTTGTTCTGCAGACCGAAGAGAAGGAGAAGGCAAGGAAAAAGGCTAAGGGCTGAAGCCAAGGAAGAAGAAGCTGAAGGCAGCCAGCAAAGAAGGAAAGAGAAGAAGGCAGAGAAAGAAAAGAGAAGAAAGAAGAAGCTGAAGCCAAAATCAGAAGAAGAAGGAAGGAGCTGCCAGAGAACAAAGAAGAAGGAAGATAAAGACAAAAAAGGCAGAGACAAAGAAAGAAGAACAGGAGAAGAAGCAGAAGAAAGAAAAGAGATCAAGCACTGTAGCATCATCATTTTAAGGCGTCTGATTCACAAATCAGATGTCCAATTTTGAGCTTCATTCATATATACATTGATTTCTTTAATTTTTTGTGCTTAGTTTTATTCCTATCTTTTTGCACTCTAACATTGATCTTATTGTATATTATATTCTTTCAAATTCTTAAGTTGTGATCTTGATTTCTAAACCCTAATTTGCTCCCTGTGTTCGACCTCGGACTTTAAAATTCGAGTAATAAATTGTATTTGTTTTGAACGCTTTTTCCACTGTACTATAACGTGACCTTTTTAAAACTCGATCAAGTGCTCTTAACAGAATCCTATGACTTATGAATAAAAAATGGAGCAAAAGAAGAAATCTATCTCATTGGAGGCAAAGAAGAAGACTTTAGCCTTCAAAGCTACGTCGGATGATGAGGTAAGTACCGATGATGAAGAATTCATTTTATTAGCTAAAATATTTAAAAAGTTTATCAGAAATAGAAAAGAGATCAAGGAAAAGAAAAGAGAGGAAGAACCTCTAATTTGCTATAATTGCAAGAAGAGAGGTTACAAAAGGAAAGATTGTCCCTCACTCAAAAGGGATGATGAGAAGAAATACAAGAAGTCTTCCAACCACAAGAAGATCACCAAGCCTAAGGGATTCAAGAAGAAGGCATTCCAAGCAACTTGGGATGACTCCACCTCCGAAGAAGAAGAGGAGGAAACAAATTAAGAAATGGCATGCTTGGGACTAATGACAACGAAAGATGCTTCTGAATCTAAATCTGAGGAACCTGAGGTAAACTCCTATTCTCTAGATGAATTATAAAATGCTTTTGATTCACTATATCTAGATCTTAAGAAAACAAAGACCAAAAGCAAAGCTCTAAAAGAAGAAAACTTAGAGAATAAGAAATTAATCAATAATCTTGAAGAGAAGAATCTAATTCTTACTAAAGAAACCACTGCCTTAAATATGCAAATAAGAAACCTAATGATTGAAAAAGAGTTATTAACAAATGATTTGTATACGAAAATGAGTGAACAAAAATTTCTAGATAGAGAAAAATTACTCGACAAAATTCATGTGCTTGAAAAATCAAACTCCTTTAAAAAGGATGAGAATAGCTTACTTAGAGTGGAGATTAGGGGACTAGAAGATAAACTAGACATAATGAAAATAGAGATAAATCACCTTAAAGAAAAATCAAATCAACTTCTTGAGGACTTAGCCAAATTTACTAAGGGGAAAGATAACTTGGACAAGCTCATTGGCCATCAAAAACCTTCCCTGAGTAAATTTGGACTAGGCTTTTATGAACCTAGTCAAAGTGAGCTGAAAAAGGATCTTCCTTTAAAGGAGACCACTAACAAATATGGATCCACATTGCAATGAATATCGAAAAGGCAACTTTCACTTTGTTTTGTAGGGATGAAAGGACATTATAATGTCAAAAAATTGGATATACAAAATGAAGGATGGACGACTCAAATTAGAAAGACCTATAGAATCACTAAGTTACCAACGAAGATCTTTTGTAGGAGGAAAAAGGTCTACAGGAAAGAAGATAAGGAGACCACCACCATCAAGGAGGCTGATGGGTAATGGACTCCGGGTGTTCCAAATATATGACGGGAGACAAGCACCTATTTTTGGACCTCCAACTTACGAATGGAGGAACGGTAACATTTGGCAACAACCACAAGAGCCATATTATTGGCCTTGGTAAAATAGGTAACCCTCTCTCTCCTATCTCAAACGTTTCTCTAGTTAAAGGACTAAAACATAATCTTTTAAGTGTCAGTCAAATTTGTGATAAGGGGTTTAAGGTA
Source organism: Thalassia testudinum (assembly GCA_037157565.1). NCBI lineage: Eukaryota > Viridiplantae > Streptophyta > Magnoliopsida > Alismatales > Hydrocharitaceae > Thalassia > Thalassia testudinum. Next base: position 75,274,117 of record JAZHRO010000031.1, on the reverse strand, counting down.
GTATTTACTTCAGAAATGTTTGAAATTATGCATGCATTAAAAAATGAAACCCTTCTTAAGGGAACTAGATTTAAAGACATTTATATCGTAGAATTTGATAAAGATAGCACTTATGAATGTCTTATAGCAAATAATGAGTTAAGTATATGGCATAGAAGACTAGGACACGTTCATATGAAGCTAGTTCAGAAACTAGCCAAACATGAACTAGTCTGAGTTCTTTCTAAAGGAAAATTTTTAAATGAGCTTATCTGTGATTCATGTAAATTAGGTAAAATTATGAAATATAGTTTTAAAAATAAAGTTATATCCACATCAAGACCATTAGAACTACTTCACCTAGATCTGTTTGGACCAACAAAATATGAGAGCCTTAGTGGAAGCAAATATTACCTTGTGATTATAGACGATTTTTCAAGGTTTTCATAGGTCTCCTTCTTGAGATCCAAAGAAGGAGTATTTTCTATCTTTTCTATTTTTTGTAGGAAGGTTCAAACTGAAAAAGGCTACTAAATCACTCGTATTCGTAGTGATCACGGGAGCGAGTTTAAAAATTTCTTGTTTGATGATTTTTGTCAAGAGCATGGTATTGCTCATGAGTTTTCTTTTCCCCAAACACCTCAACAAAATGGGGTGGTTGAGAGAAAGAACTGTACTCTTCAAGAGTGTGCTCGAACATTGCTCATAGACTCGGAGTTACCGAAGTACTTTTGGGCTGAGGCGGTTAACACGACTTGTTACGTGTTAAATCGCACCTTAATTCGATCCGGGTTGCGAAAAACTTATTTTGAACTATACTATGGGAAAATACCCAAAATCAGTTATTTTAAAGTTTTTGGATGTCGATGCTTTGTTTTGAATACCCACTCTAATTTAGATAAATTTGATGCCAAAGGTGAAGAAGCCATCTTTATTGGTTATTATTCACGTAATAAGGCATATTAGGTCTTTAACAAGACCACATTAATAGTGGAGGAAACCCTTCATGTTTCCTTCAATGAATCTCCTCACTCTTCCTCGATTGACCGAGTCAATATGGAAGATGAAGATGATTCTTCTATTGATGTGTCTAACATTCCAAACTCCAATATCCATAATCTTCCAAAAGATTGGATACATCAAAGGTATCATCTCGAAAGTTAAGTCGTTGGAAGTGTTTCCGATGGCGTTAAAACCCGATCTCGTTTTAGTTGCTCTTTTGGTCTCTTCGCCTTTGTATCTCAAGTTGAACCCAAGAGTGTCGAGGAAGCATGCTCCGAAGAACCTTGGATGATGGCCATGCAGGAGGAACTCAACCAATTCCAAAGGAATGAAGTTTGGGATCGAGTACCTAAGCCTAAAGGGCAAACGGTAATAGGTATCAAATGGCTATTTTGGAACAAGTTGAATGAATCTGGTATAGTCATTCGGAACAAGGCTCGATTGGTAACACTAGGGTACAACCAAGAAGAAGGAATTGATTTTGATGACACCTACACTTCCATAGCTCGACTCAAATCAATTCGCATGCTTCTTGCATATGCCGCCTTCCTTGACTTTAAACTCTTTCAAATGGACGTTAAGCGTGCATTTCTTAACGGATTCATTGAGGAAGTTTTTGTAAAATAACCTTCTAGTTTTGAGTCTCATGATAAGCCTCATTTTTTCTATAAATTAAACATGGCACTATATGGTATAAAGCAAGCTCCTAGAGCTTGGTATGAGAGGCTCAAAGACTATGTGTTAAATGTAAAATTTTCTATAGGAGAAGCTGATTCCACATTATTCATTAAAAGAAAAGGAAAAGATATTTTATTAGTTCAAATATATGTAGATGATATTATCTTTAGTGCTACTAATGAATCTGTGTAGAAAATTTTCAGAAATTATGCAGGAAGAATTAAAAATGAGCTTGATGGGTAAACTCAAGTTTTTCTTGGGCTTACGAATCACTCAACTCGAATTCGGAAACTTTGTGTGTCAATCAAAATACACAAAGGAGATGCTGAAAAGATTTGAAATGACGAAAAGTATAGGAAAGAACACTCCTATGAGTGTCACAACTTTTCTAGACTTGGACGAATCATGTACGCCCATAGATCAAAAGTTCTATCGTAGCATGATTGGATCTTTACTATATTTAACTTCCAGTAGACCTGACAATTTATTTAGTACCTACTTATGCGCTAGGTTTCAATCAAACCCTAAACAATTACACTTAAATGCCGTAAAATGAATATTTAGATATCTGGCTCACACATCTGATTATGGCTTATTCTACCCTAGGAGTCCACAATTCAACTTAGTCACATATAGCGATGCAGACTACGCAAGTAGTCGCACCGATAAGAAGAGTACTAGTGGGACGTGCTAATTCTTGGACGAATCACTGGTCTCTTTGTTCTCAAAGAAACAATCTAGTGTAGCCCTATCAGCCATGGAGGCTGAATAGATAGTCACCGCTCTAGCATGTTCCCAAGTACTATGGATGAAGAATACTTTGAAGGATTTTAACTTGATATTTAATCAAATAAAAATATTATGTGATAATACTAGTGTTATCAATGATAAGACGGTTTTCGCTTTCGAATAATGTATTAAGATGATTTGTCGTTGTAGGATCAAAGTGGTGGAAAACCACTTAACAAAATAATTAAAATAAAAATTAAACCACTCGCAGAAGAGCAGGTCGTGTCCACAGGAAGGCAATGGTGCAATAAAATCATGAATATTTTTTCTCGTATTCGTTCAATCAAGTGAGAAATCCATAGTCAAATTTGACATGAAATGCCACGAAAAGAAGATGCACAATAACTCAAAAATGTAAGGGTAGATGTGCAATTTTTCCTCACTGAAATATTTAATAAATATGTGATGAATCTGTGTAATTTCCAATTGACATGCATTAGAGAAAATTTGTGCACATCTTAATCCAAAACCAATGTCAAAAGATGTGAATCACAAAAGTCACGCAATTATAAGAAAGCTTGAGTATGAAGTCACAATTTCCCTCAATATTTCAAATATTAAAACAAAAATGAAAGTTTGGCAATGGCATTCAAATGTAATTATTAATTAGAGTAAAAACAGAGGATTCTACCTCTCTCCTCCTCGCGCACGGGAGAGAGGGTTATTCGAGGAACTCTTCTGGGAATAGGTTGGCCGAAGCGAGGTCTTCGCAACGGTGGCGGCGGAAGGTTGCGAGATGGCCAGAGTTGGTCGGACGGAACTCTGCAAAGGATGGTTTTTGGCGCTCTTGCTGCAAGCTACGCTTTCTGCAGGCACGAGGAGGCGACGCGCGGGCGCTGCAGGCGCGTGGAGGCGACGCGCGCTTAAGGGTGGGCGCTCTGCAGGCCACACAGGCGCACGTGGGGTCTGGTGGCCGCACAGCTGCAGGTGCTGCAGAGGGCGTTGTAGGTGATGGCACGGGCGCATGCAGGCGCTGAGGTAAAGGCGCTGGAGGTGAAGGCAAAGTAGCTGCTGTGCGCGGGTACAGGCTGGCGTGGGCGATGGCGCTGAGGAAGTCTGAAGCGGGGGCACTGGGGGGTAGCAGGTGCTGCTGGAGGGCTCTCTGCAGGCCGCAAGGGCACGCGGGCATGGTCTGATGGAGCAGGGAGCTGCTGGGATGAAGGCACGTAGTGGTGGTCAGATGGAGCAGGGAGCTACTGGGATGAAGGTACGCGGGGGTAGTCTGATGGAGCGGGGGGCTGCTGGCGCGTAGGCGAGGGCTTGCAGGTGTTGGCGTGAGCGCTTGCTGAGGTGAGGGCACGTGGTGGGCAGGCGCTCTTGGCAGGGTTGAGGTGCTGGCAGGAGGAGTTGCAGCTCTTTGTGCTGCAGTGGGTGTCGCGAGGTTTTTGGGTTCTTTTTGGTGGAGTGGAGGAAAATAGAGAATGGGGAAGAAGATGGAGGTGGATGCTGGTGATAGTTGATGATGGTGGTAACAAGTGTGCATCAATAGATGCACTCACAATAGGCGAGCTTCAAGGGGCTCTTGCACGGTGGTGGTCAAGTCCATCCTTTTGGCATGGCGGTCTGTCACCCCACCGACCCATAGTATGACGGAGCTTGGCCATGGAGACCCACGATGGTGGAATGTTGCACGGTGGTGGAATGGGTGGTGGCGTCCTCCTCAACGGCAGCTCTTCCTTCTTTTGTACCCACGGCCACATAGATTTGAAATTCAAAAACTGTAGAATGAATGTGATGCGCAGGAGGAGGAGGTGGAGACGGAGGAGTTACTTGTGCAAAGGAGAAGAAGAATAAAAAAATAAAATAATTAGGATTATTTATACATAACTCCTTAACTTCTATGTTAATTAAAATAGTGCACCTAATTATTTAACTAATTAAATGTATGCAACCCTAGGTTAATTCTAGATGCATGAATTATGTACTTTAGCTAAAAATATGAATTAATTTATTTACATCTAATGTATGCTATCTAAATGTTAAAATTAACTTAATGTCTAGACATTTAGATACTTAAATAGCCTACAAAATAGGTTAATCAAATGCCCCCATGCCTAGTTTTTGCTAGTCCCTAGCAAATCCAAGCAAAACCTAGCACTCCAAGTAAACTAGTTAACCTAATCGGTCTTTCTATAGAAACATATTAAGTTCAGACTTTAGACCTAAGGTTCCCAAGTAGTTGCTAAGTTACAGACTAGGTCGCCTAAAGACGAGTTGCAAGCACAAGTTTCCCTGATTTCTGACTCTACCCTAAGGTTTATTAATCCCTAAGATTAAAGCATCCGTGCATGTGCATTGTTCTGAGTTATTTGAGGTTGGTATGATTGCCAACCTAGAAAGGAAAAAGGATTTTTTTAAAATAATATATATATATTTTTGTTTGATTCCTCTAAGTCTAACCTCGGATCAGCTATCAACATGGTTTGCGTCGGATTCATTTCCCCACCACCGTACCTCGAAGGGTGCCTGTCATTCGATAGTTCGAGATAGCACCGCCCATAGCAACCCCAAGAACTCCTGGCAATCGACACTTCGAGATAGTATCGCTCATGGATTTCTTAATCAAATTCAGGCTTGTGGCAATCGGCACTTCGAGATAGGGCCGCCCATGGTACCTAAACTGCACAATGTGCTTACATGCCCCCAGTAGGATGGATATCTTAATTGACAAGCGTCGAGGAGGTAATATGTTATCATTGCATCCTCAAGGTGATTATATACTCCACCTCTCCTACGGCAGCAACTCTTCCAATCAAATTATGTTTTCAAGCCTCTCCTAAGTCAAAACTCAGAGAACCAAATTTCTTTTAAGAAAGGAATTAAGATGATCACTTACTTACACAAGACCAAGTGTGTGAAATTTGGATGCTTGGGTTACAAGGACCTGTAAACCAAAAGGTAGAACAAGATTCCAGGTACTACCCCACCTTTTAACTCAATCCCTAGCTTTCCTTCCCCAACCTCTTGAGGAATGGTCCGCAACATAACTCCTACTTAAGTTTTTAAGTCTACAAAGGACCCTAAAGGTCTAAAGCTAGTAGCTCACTTAGCTTCTAAAGTTCGACCCTAGAATCAACTTAGTCTAACTTAGAGTTCTGCCAGTTAAGCTCATAATTACAATTTTTTTTTTAATGCAAATGTATGCAATGCAGAATGCTTTAACTAAATGCATGAATATACCATGTATAAATGCTATGTATATCCCCAAGTACACCCCCCCATGCCTAAAATCTACAATGTCACCATTGCATAGAAGGATATTACCTGGGTCAGAGATGGGCTGCCGTTCTTTTGTTAGCAGCCGAGTAGCCAAAGAACCCGCAAATCAAGTTCAAGGATTGCAGAAATAGGCCCTAAAAATGAGCAAAGTAATGCTGACTGATGAGAACCTCATCATGAACCCTAACTAGCACAATCTAACTTAGATATGCGAGAAAAAGCTCCTACATAACTCATAGAAAGGCTTGACACAGAAAATTCTGAGTTTGTAAAGAAAACAGGTCATAAGGGGTAAAAATGCAATTTCACCAACACAATCAATAAACAGGGTAACTCAGGATCCAAACATAGGTCAAACTAACCTAATAAGAATGAAAGTGGGATGATTTGATCCGACAAGAGCTACAGCAATTCCAAGGAATTAAATGACATTCTGTAACCCTAAAACAAACCCGCTTCAATTCACAAGGTTCGAGGCAGAGTAAAAATCGACTAAACCCTCTAAAATTCGTATAAAAATAATCTCTAGGGTTTAGAACCTTCTAAAGTTTCGCCCTACCAGGAGGGATGACATAATAATTGCGGAAATAAATAATAAACAATCTCACAAAATGCAATCACACAAAGTACACAAAGAATTTTTAGGTGGAAACCCAAACCGGGTGAAAACCACCACCTAACCCTCTCGAGTTAAGAATTTCCGATCAACCAAGTTGATCAAAATCCACTAAACCGAATCACTTTAAACGAGGGTGATTCAACCTTAATACAACCACGCTAAAAGTGCGAGGGTAGCGTTCCTCAACCCCTTCTCTCCACGAGAAGAATTTTGTCCCACGAAGGAGACGGGAATTCGCAAAGCGAATACCTAACCAAAATAGCAAAGATAAAGTAGAACAAATAAACTAATAGAGCCAACAAAGTAATTTTTAACCTAAGCTTCTATAGGAATTAGGAAACTCCCCTTTGCAAGGAGTGCGTCGAGTTGATGACGCGGTGCGTGTGCCACGCGACGGCGCAACGTCGCTCTCGTGAACAACGACGGGAGAGCGGGTGCGCAAAGCTTGATGCTCTCTATAGAATGGAGCTTGAGCTTGGAGAGCAAGAGCTAGCTAGGACATAAGAGAGTGTGAAAGTGTGTAGCCAAGTGTGTCTTGTGTATCTAGGTGTATCTTGGTGTCTCTAGGTGTATGTTTGCGTTACAAAGGTTCCCCTCTATTTATAGAGGCCTTAGGAAGGATTTGGAAGGCTTAGGAAATGTTCTATAGCCGTTGGGTGCAAAGCCCAAGAGAATCAGCCCGAAAGGCCTAAGGACGTCTGATAAGGCTCTAACGGTCACATTCTTGACTGTTCGCTAAGCCAGCCAACGATCCACTAATTGGACGTCTGGCAAAGTCATCAGACGTCTCCTAAGACGTTTGGTCTAAGGTCTGGACGTCTGATTTCATCAGACAGAACTACCTATGTCCAGCCTAATAGTTATCAGACATCTGAATCAACAGTCAGACGTCTGATTTGGGAATTAAACGTCTGAAAACTCTGTTTGAACCCTATATTGGTTTTCTAAGTGTTCTACAGAAAACCTAAGTATCTTAGGGTTGTGCGGGTGTTCCTAGGACTACTGTTAGGGTAGTTTGAGGCTCTTTAACATGAATCTAAATAACAAAAATAAAGAGCAACAAAAGAAACGAAAAAATACAAGGAGTACAAGAGAAGGAAATCTATCCTATTCTTCATCTCCTTCCTTCTTCAATCTATCGCTCCTCGCGAATCTCCTCTGTTTTCCATCGAGCTCCTCCAATCCGTCCTGGATGCGAGCTCGAACTCCGTCTAATCACGTATCCATTTGCGATTGACCTAAAATCTAGGACTCAAAGTGCAAATGTTAAATGACACGTGCTTTGTTATCATCAAAACAAATGATCGTGGTGCTCTAGCACCAACAATCTCCCCCTTTTTGATGATGACAAAATCATAAATACTAATGCAAGAAATCCTCCCCCTTTTTGACATTATCAAAAAGGTTTGATGGATTTTAAATTTTCTATAACTCCCCCTTAAAACATGCTCTTCTATGAATTTATTTTAACAAAGGTAATGTCCTCCCCCTTTTTGTAACAACGAGATAGCTATTATTTTTCTCCCCCTTTCTAAAGGAAATTTAGCTACCTTATATCTCCCCCTTAAAAATTGACAATTAGCTTATAATTTTTTACTCCCCCTATCTAAATGCTTATGATAAAAAAGATAGGGTAAATGATTTTTACCTCACCTACCATGGCCAATAAAATGGCCCAAATGGAGGTGGTGGATGCCACATCGGATGGGGCTCCCATCCGTAGCTTGGAGGCCCGGGCATTGGCGCCGGTCTCCAGTCTGGTGGTCGAGGTGCGGCGGGTCCGTCATTTGTTCACCATCTCGTCGGTCTTCTTGTTCTCCTCCTTGGTCTACTCCTTGGTTCTCCCAACTTGAGTTGACTAGCTTTGAGTTTGTAGGTCCAATCCTTTGTGTTGTAGTTATCCCTGAACCCTATAAAATAAGATTCTAATTCTTTTTTCGGTATCCAAGTGGGCTTGGATCCGGATCTGTCAGCGGGTCTCCTTGACGGAGATCCTTTCTCAACCTTAGGGCTATATAGGTTATCTACCTTATTTATCAATTTATTTGATTTCTCCCTAAGACATGCAAGTTCATTTTCTATAATATTCATCTTAGTCTTTAAATCAGAAATTTCTATTTTTAGACTAACATTTTCCTCAATCAATTTATTATTTTCATTGATGAGGTTATGATTTTCTAATAATAGGTTATCATTTTTAAGACTAGCTTCTAAATCCTTGAGTTTTATTTCTAATCTTTCATTTTCACTTTTAAGAAAACTAAGGTTCTTTTTAATGTTTTTATTTTCTATCTTAAGTGCTTTACTAACATCAAATAGTTCATTAAAAGCTTCTTGTAAATCGAGATTTACCTCGTTGTCGGAGTCGTCGCTGTCATTGTCACTTTCTCCGATTGCCATGAAACCAAGGCACGCGGTTTCCTTCTCCTCGAGATCTTCTTCCGAGCTCCTCTCCTCATGAGTGTCTTCTAACTTCCTCCATATCTCATGGGCGGTAGTGTACTCTTGGATTTGCTCAAACTCTTTCGGACTCAACGCGCAATACAAGGCATTCATTGCCTTTACGTTGAGGTTGAGATTCCGAACCTGATCTTCTGAGTAACCTCTTGCGGGTTTCTTGGGAATCACAAATGCGGATTCGCATTTTTCCCACACCCGGAAGTCGTAGGCCTGCAACCACATAGTCATACGATTTTTCCAATAAACGAAAGCTATACCTGCAAAGTATGGTGGTCGTGTGGTATCGTGTCCTTCGGTGCACACGAATGCTTTTCCCTCCATATCTAGATCCTCGCCGGTTTGTAACGTCGATAACGCGAGACTTACTCTGATACCAACTAAAGTTTCGCCTTACCAGGAGGGATGACGTAATAATTGCGGAAATAAATAATAAACAATCTCACAAAATGCAATCACACAAAGTACACAAAGTATTTTAGGTGGAAACCCAAACCGGGTGAAAACCACCACCTAACCCTCTCGAGTTAGGATTTTCCGATCAACCAAGTTGATCAAAATCCACTAAACCGAATCACTTTAAACGAGGGTGATTCAACCTCAATACAACCACGCTACAAGTGCGAGGGTAGCGTTCCTCAACCCCTTCTCTCCACGAGAAGGATTTTGTCCCACGAAGGAGACGGGAATTCGCAAAGCGAACACCTAACCAAAATAGCAAAGATAAAGTAGAACAAATAAACCTATAGAGCCAACAAAGTAATTTTTAACCTAAGCTTCTATACGAATTAGGAAACTCCCCTTTGCAAGGAGTGCGTCGAGTTGATGACGCGGTGCGTGTGCCATGCGACGGCGCAACGTCGCTCTCGTGAACAACGGCGGGAGAGCGGGTGCGCAAAGCTTGATGCTCTCTAGAGAATGGAGCTTGAGCTTGGAGAGCAAGAGCTAGCTAGGACACAAGAGAGTGTGAAAGTGTGTAGCCAAGTGTGTCTTGTGTATCTAGGTGTATCTTGGTGTCTCTAGGTGTATGTTTGTGTTGCAAAGGTTCCCCTCTATTTATAGAGGCCTTAGGAAGGCTTTGGAAGGCTTAGGAAAGGTTCTATAGCCGTTGGGTGCAAAGCCCAAGAGAATCAGCCCGAAATCAGGAACAATCATTGCACTGACAGGCTTATCAGACATCTAATTCTGGCATCAGACGTCTAGAAGTTCACTTTAAGACGTCTGATTCCAAGGTCAGACATCTGATTTTGGGCGGGTTCCTTCTTGACCTGAATCAGATCTAAACAGGGTTCTTGTGCAAGTTCATCAGACGACATATAGGACGTCTGGTACTATGTCTGGATGTTTGGAAACCTACTTTTTCTGTGGGAATGGATTTCCAAACGTTGCAACGGCTAGAAAATCTCTGAGAAGAGATTTTGGGTCAGCCGAGGCAAAACGGTCATTTATCAGACGTCTGGAAAGGCCTAAGGACATCTTATAAGGCTCTAACGGTCACATTCTTGACTGTTCGCTAAGCCAGCCAACGGTCTACTAATTGGACGTCTGGCAAAGTCATCAGACGTCTCCTAAGACGTCTGGTCTAAGGTCTAGACGTCTGATTTCATTAGACAGAACTACCTATGTCCAGCTTAATAGTTATCAGACGTCTGAATCAACAGTCAGACGTCTTAAAATATTTTATCAGGCGTCTGATTTGGGAATTAGACGTCTGGAAACTCTGTTTGAACCCTATATTGGTTTTCTAAATGTTCTACAGAAAACCTAAGTATCCTAAGGTTGTGCGGGTGTTCCTAGGACTACTGTTAGGGTAGTTTGAGGCTCCTTAACATGAATCTAAGTAACAAAAATAAAGAGCAACAGAAGAAATGAAAAAATACAAGGAGTACAAGAGAAGGAAATATATCCTATTCTTCATCTCCTTCCTTCTTCAATCTATCGCTCCTCGCGAATCTCCTCTGTTTTCCATCGAGCTCCTCCAATCCGTCCTGGATGCGAGCTCGAACTTCGTCTAATCACGTATCCATTTGCGATTGACCTGAAATCTAGGACTCAAAGGGCAAATGTTAAATGACACGTGTTTTGTTATCATCAAAACAAATGATCATGGTGCTCTAGCACCAACACCTTCAATTTGGCCTTGGGAACCCATTTTGACCTACATTGAGAACCATGCCCAATTAATGATTTAATTTGGATTTTTACGTAAATTATCTGATCAAACAAGGTCTGATCTAGAAATAAAATTCACCATTAGAATCCTTAGGTCCCATTTAGTCATGCATAAAAGCTTGAACCTAAGATGAAACCTTCTTGACCGACTTTGCATTTTGGTCCTCATCTATTACTTTTTGACCCTCAACTTTCGAAACCCTTGCATTTTGGCCCCTAGGTTCTTCGTCGTTCTTTGCATACAGGTCCCTCCTGCAAATCTCTAAGCAGCGCCATGCTCCGGCGACTTTGCGCGGAGCATGGCGCCGCGCAAGGTGAGGGAGGGTACCTGCTAGTTGAACCGGGTGTTCCCTGCGACGTCTGTTGTCGCAGGGACACCTCCATGACCTCTGCCCTCGCCCACACCTTCCGTGCGAACGCACGGAAGGTATGGGTCGCAGTTCCGACCACTCTCCGGCGAGAGAGGCACGTCGCCTCCCTGCGCCCACCCCTCCGCCTATGCCTTTATAAGGACCAGCGTCACCAGCCGACTCTGGTAGCTCGATCCTGACGGAGAAAAACCCCCACCTTTCCTCTCTTCCCACTCTGGTAGAAACCCACCAGCTCCGGCGGCTCCTCCTCCTCCGTCTCGTCGCTCTGCTGCAATACCAGCAGCAGAGCCACCTTCGCCTGCTCTTCCCGCGTCGTGCCGTACCCAGCGCGCGCCCTCCCGCTCTCTTCCTCGCCGCCGCCCTCCCCCTCTGGGTATTTCTTCTCCGGTGACAGTCGATAAGACTGCCGCCCTACTCCGGCCCCTTCGTCCCCGTAATTAGGTCAGAACTATTCCCCATCTCCCCCTCTTTCTTTTCCTCACTGTCTTTCATTCGATTAAACCCTCGACCGCTCCTGTCCACCGTCACCTTCCTCGACTCCGGCCACCCTTCGACGAGACGCTCCCATCGCTCCGCAGCCCCACATGCCTCGTCGACCCTCACGTAACCTCCGCCTCATCACGCTGAACAACTTCCTCCCACCCACTGTCGCTCTACACTCTCTCATCGCTCCCCCGAACACACCCACACCTCCGGTCACAGGACGACCTAGGCACGCACGCCTAGGCCACCCCACGACCTGCTGCACCTCGTACCACCTTCGCCGTGCCACGGCGAAGGTCCCCCACTAGTCTGATTAGGCCGAGAGGCCGTGCTTTTGTCTGACAGGGTCATAGCCCCAGCCGCCATTAACGACAACTGAAGCAGCTTCGAGGCGAGCTCCAGGCCCTGCAACTTCAGGATCCCAGGTGCTGCAAGTTGGGGTGAAGTCTGCGGAGACTTCTGCCTCAGCATTTGGCACCGATAGTGGCTGCAGCTGAGCGGAGAGCAAGGCGAAATCGTCCTGCGGGCGCGCGCGAGAAGAGTGCAGAAGATAGTCCCACATCGTGAGTTTACCAAACCCCGCAGTAGTATAAGTTGATTTTGTGTTTTCTACTGGTCGCCTCCGAAAGCACTGGGGTGAGGTCCCTCACCTTACTCACGCTCGCCTCGTCCGCGGTTTCACCTCGCGGATCTGACGGGATCTGACTCGACCGTATCTGAGCACACCTCGCGCATCACCCACGCACCGGTGCGCCTGGTCACGGGCACGAAACCCGACCCGATTACCCGCGGCTCTTGGAGAGCATCCTATGAGTGGTTTACAGAGAGAGAGAGACGTGCGGGTAGAGGGATAGGATAGGTTTTGCTCTTTGTGCAGGGACAGGGTGAGAGGGAAGAAGAACACACTTGGCCGAAGGAAGAAGAAAGAAGGAGAAGGCGAAGGAACAAAGCAGAAGAAGACCGCAGAAGAAGAAGAAGGAGAAGCACAAAGGAAGCACTGTAGCAGACACCACTTAAGCCGTAGATTGAGAAATCAGATGACGAATGAAGCTCTACAGACAAAGCAAAGAAGAAGAAAAAGAAAAGAAAAGGTGCCGCAGCTGAAAGAAAAGAGAAGGAAGAAAGAAGAAGAAGAAAAGAGAAGATAAAGAAAGAAGAAGAAAAACTGAAGAAGATCAAGAACTGTGAAGAAAGAAAAGAGAAGAGAAAGAAGAGAAAAAGAAGACAGGCAAAGAGAGAAAGAAGAGAAGAAGAAATATCCAAGAAACAAAATCTACTTCTCCCTCCCTCTCTCTCTCTCTTTCTCTCTCTTATTTTTGTAATAAAGAAGCATTGTACTTCTAGAATTCTAGTAGCTCCCTGAGTTCAACTTCGGAAGAAAAACATTTCTGAGTAAAATTGTAATAGTGGCAGTGACGACAAATCGTAGCTATTTTATCTGTACCACAACGACATTACTATAATAAGAACAAACAAAAGGCTAAGCTTCGGTGTCATCATCAGACACTACTGACCTAGAAAATAAGTAACCTAGTGAAGTCGGTTCGTTTCAACCGGGTTTTGGTTTTGTTATAACGTTGTAGTAAAGCCGGTTATTACCAACACTTCAAATATAAATTTTTTACTCGGAAAATAAAAGAGTTCCCGAGGTCGAACTCAGGGAGCAAGTTGTATTCTAGAGATATACATGTTTCTTTTACAAAAAGAAAGAGAGAGGGAAAGAATTTGTTGTTTTCTCTTTGTTCTGCAGAGGGGATGCTCTTCTTTCTCTCTTTCTTTAGATCTCCTTCTTTCTCTCTGTTCTGCAGAGGTGATGTTCTTCTTCTGCAATGGTGATGCTCTTCTTCTTCTTCCTGCTGTTCCTGCTTTGGTGATTTTCTTCTTTCTTCAGAGCTCCTTGTTCTTCTTCTTCGTTCTGCAGAGGTGATGCTCCTCTTCAGATCTCTATCTTCTTCTTCCTTGGTTTCTGCCTTGACCTCTCTTCTTCTTTTTTCTTCTTTATGGCTGCAGAGCTTCTGCCTTCAGCTACTAAGTCTTCCTTTCTTCTTCTGCTTTGGCCGTTGCTCTTCCTTCTTCTTCAGCCTGCCTTCTTTCCTGCTCTGGCTGCTGTCCTTCCGTCGTCTGACCCGGTGCTTAGACGACTTAACTATGCATTTGCTACAGTGCAGCTCCTTCTTCTTCCGCGGGTCTTCTTCTTCGCCTGTGCCTGCACACTTCAGAGTTTTTCGTCAAGAGGCAAAACCTACTCTACCCTCCCCCCCCCCCGCGTCTCTCTTTCTCTCTGAAACCACTCTTGGGAAAGCTCTCCCAGAGCTACCGGGTAATCGGGTTCGGGTCACGCCCGGGTCCAGGCCCACCGGCGTGCGTGGTGGGCGAGGAGTGCAGGTCAGTCTAAGTCGGGTCGGGTCAGGTCCGCATGGCGTGAGCGCGGACGAGACCGGGTAACCGGGCGGGTGTAAGGGGACCTCACCCCGTGTACTGAGGCAATAGGGCTAGTGCACGAAATCAATTTAAACAGTGGAACGGGTGTGAGGCTTACCGATGTGGGACTAAACGCAGACCGTTCCTCGCGTGCGCCTGCTGGGAGACCGCGGCCTGGCTTCTGCAGCTGCGGCTTCTATTGGCATAGGTTGCTGGCTGGCTGCCTTCGCAAGACTCCCCGTATTCCGCAGCAGCTGGAGACCTGGAGTCCTCAAGCCTGGAGCGCGGGAGAAGCTGCTTCAATGTGCGTCAATGGCGGTCGAACCTCAAAACCTGTCGGACACGAATATGGCCTCTCGGCCTGATCAAACCACTGGGGAACCTTCGCCGTGGCACGGCGAAGGTGAGGAGCTGCGCGGCAGGCCGCAAGGAGGTGTCTGGCGGCAGCCCTGGGTCGGACTGCAACCGGAGGAATGGGTTTGTTCGGGGGAGTGTTACGGAGGTGTGGAGTGGCAGTGGAGGGGTGGGGGGTGCTCAGTGTGATGAGGCGGAGGTTCGGTGAGGGTCGGCGAGCCGTGTGGGTTGCTGAGGTGATGGGAGCGGCTCGCCGGAGGGTGGTCGGAGGCGAAGGGGGTGAAGGTGGTCAGGGTCGGTAGAGGGCTTAATTGAATAAATTGAAAGCGGGGAAAGAAAGAGGAGGAGAAGGGGAGTAGCTCTAGCTTACTTGCAGGGACGAAGGGGGAGGAACAGGGCGACAGTCGTATCGACTGTCGCCGGAGAAGACGATGCTCAGGGAAAGGGGCGGCGGCGAGCAGAGAGCCGGAGAGGCGCCAGCTGGGTGCGGCGTGGCGCAGGAAGAGCGGGGGAGGAAGTCTCTGCTGCTGGTATTGCGGCAGAGCGAAGAGGTGGAGGTGGAGGAAACCGCCGGAGCTGGTGAGCGTCTGCCGGAGAGAGAAGAGAAGAAAGTTGGGGATTTTCTCCGTCAGATCCAGGCCCCGAAGAACGGTGGAGCGACGGGGGGTATTTATAGGGATCAAACAGGGAGGAAGGCGGAGGGAGACGACGTGTCTCCCTCGCCGGAGGATGGCCGGAAGCAAGAACCCATACCGTCCGTGCGTTCGCACGGCCGGTATGGTGGGTTATAACGACCAGGGGGGTGTCCCTGCGACGGCTGACGACGCAGGGCACCCCCGGTTTACTTGCCAGGTCCCCCACCTCACCCTGCGCGGCGCCATGCTCCGCGCAAGGTCGCCGGAGCATGGTGCTGGCAGGTTTTGCAGGAGGGACCTGATTGCAAAGAACGAAGGAGAGTTAGGGGCCAAAATGCGAGGGTTCAAAAGTTGAGGGCCAAAGAGTAAATATATGAGGACCAAAGTGTAAAGTCGGTCAAGGAGGTTTCTTCCTAGGCTCAAGTTTTTATACATGACTAATTAGGACCTAAGGAATCTGATGGTGAATTTCATTTTCATATTAAACCTTGTTTGACCGATCAATTTGCGCAAAAACCCAAATTAAGTTATTAATTGGGCATGGTTCTCAATGTAGGTCAAAATGGGTTCTAAAGGCTAAATTGAAGTTCTAAACCCTAGAGATTATTTTTCTATGAATTTTAGAGGGTTTATTCTATTTTTACTTT
This sequence comes from Thalassia testudinum, assembly GCA_037157565.1. Taxonomy (NCBI): domain Eukaryota; kingdom Viridiplantae; phylum Streptophyta; class Magnoliopsida; order Alismatales; family Hydrocharitaceae; genus Thalassia; species Thalassia testudinum. The sequence goes on along the minus strand of JAZHRO010000031.1, from coordinate 75,258,291 downwards.
GCCTCGAACCTTGTGAATTGAAGTGGGTTGTTTTAGGGTTACAGATTATCATTTGGTTTCTTGGAAGTGCTGTAGCCCTTGCTAGATCATCTCATCCCACTTTTATTCTTATTAAGCTGCTTTGACCTATGTTTGGGCCCTGAATTACCCTGTATGCAGATTGTACTGGTAAAATTGTACTTTTACCCCTTATGACTTGTTTTCTTCTCAAACTCAGAATTCTCTGAGTTAAGCCTTTCCTTGAGATATGTAGGAGCTTTTATCCTTTGTGTTAGGTCAAAATGAGCTAGTTATGGCTCATGAGGTTCTCATCATACCCCCATGCCTAGCTTTTGCTAGTCCCTTAGCAAAAACTTAAGGTTTCAACCCTTGTTCTAGACCATGAAGTTTTTAATAGTTTTAGATAAGTGCCTTTTTTATTTGAGCTTAGATTAGGTTAGAATGCTGACCATAGGCCTAAAAGGTACTCTAGTACCAATCAAGATCCAAATCTGTCTAGCCTTAGCCTCAGTCTTTTAGCAAAGGTTTTTAAGGCTCACAAGAACTAACCTAAGGTTTATTGGACTTCGTGGTTAAAGCACCCGTGCTTGAAATGATTTTAGCCCTGGCTCAGTTCGCAGTGCGTTTTGTACGAGAGAGATAGGAAGTTTTTCTGTTTGGAGAGTTTTCTCTCTCTTTTTCTTTTTAGTTCTAGCCTAGGATTGGCTTTTCAACACGGTCTGTATCAGATTCCTTGCTCCCATCATCAATCCTCAAGGGTTCCTGGCGATTGATGCTTCGAGATAGCACCGCCCATGGCAACCCCCGGAACCCTGGCTATTGAGATTTCGAGATAATCCCATCCATGGCATTCCGTGGCCGAATCCAGACCCTGGCAATTGACACTTCGAGATAATGCCATCCATGGAATCTGAACCAGCAGAGTGCTTACATGCCCCCAGTAGGATATGTAAATATCCTAAGAGACAAGCACCGAGGAGATGATATTTTGTTACGCATCTTCGAGGGGATTTCCCCGCCTCTCTGCGCTGGGAACTCGTCCAAATCAACTTGTGTTGATCGGCCGCTCCTATTCTAGGTATTCTTTTTAGATTTTTGCGACGCTTCTGCGTGATTCTGATTTTTACGCTTACTGAACCAGGCTGTGTGTGAGATTAGGGTGCTTAGGTTACTGAGTCCCGTAAACCAAAAATTAGTTAACGAGGCCGAATACTCCCTAAGCCTTAGACCTAATACTTCAGCTTTTCATTTTCCTCAACCTCTTGAGGAGTGTCCAGATCTTAATGGGTACTAAGAGTCTATTCAAGAATGCCTAAGGTTTGCATTCTTTACTAATCTTATTGTGCACTTTTCTTGAATGAGGTCTAGAACTTAGGTTAATTCCTTAGTTCCTTACTAATGACTATCACTTTTTCTCATAATTTTGTGCTCCTTTTTCATTTTGTTTCTTTTCTCCTTCGCAAAATTTCCTTCTCCTCTTTTCCTCTTGTTCTTTTTCGAAAATTTTTTAATTTTTATGGTGTTTTTGGCATATGTGAATTTTTTTGTTTGAAACCTTTTCTTACGAGTTTTTGTACTTTCATACCCCCCCATGCCTAAGATTTGCAATGTCCTCATTGTAACCTAGGGGGTCTTAGTTCATTCCTTAAGACAGAAATTTGGGTGAGTGGATGGGTCGGGTTGAATTTTTGCGGACGATTTCAAATCTCAGATGCGAACATCTGAGTTGGGGTCGGCTGTCTATAAGGGTGAACTTCGAGTGCTGAAAGGTGTCAGAACAAGTTTCAGGTTTTCAAAGAGAATGACGGGCTGCCTCCCGTTAAGCGCTGAGTTTTACGCCATCGGCTGGGCGCAATAAGCTCAAGGGGAAAGGAGGATATAAGATGCCTCAGCCAAATCAGTAGAAGTTACATCAATGAACGGCTTGAGTCTCTGACCGTTCACGATGAAAGGTTCAGAATCGTGGCTGAGTGGACTGATTTCGATTGCTCCATTTCCAAAAACCTGTCGGACCAAATATGGTCCGACCCACTTAGATCTCAGTTTTCCTGGGAAGAGTTCGAGTCGGGCATCAAAGAGTAGGACCTTTTGACCAGGATGAAAGATCTTTCTTGAGATGTGTTTGTCGTGGAAGGCTTTAACCCGCTCCTTGTAGATTTGCGAGTTCTCGTACGCGTCTATGCGTAATTCATCGATCTCGCTGATTTGGAGTTTTCTGTGGGTCCCAGCCTTAGAAAGATCCAGATTACAGTTCCGTACTGCCCAATAGGCTTTATGCTCCAGTTCGACGGGAAGGTGGCATGCCTTGCCGTACACCAATCTAAAGGGAGACATGCCCAATTGGGTCTTGTGGGCGGTCCTATAGGCCCACAATGCTTCCGGAAGTCGGGACGACCAGTCCTTCCTGTCAGGTCGAACAGTGACTTGCAGGATTTTCTTGATCTCCCGATTAGACAGCTCAGCTAGACCATTAGTTTGGGGGTGGTAAGGAGTAGAGATTCGGTGAGACACCCCGTATTTGGTCATCAGTGACCTAAACTGAGCATTTGTGAAATGGGTCCCCCCATCAGAGATTATTGTACGAGGAATCCCGAACCTTGAGAAAATGTGTTGATGAATGAATTTGAGGATGATTTTGTGATCACAGGTTCGGGTCGGTATGGCTTCGATCCATTTGGACACGTAGTCCACAGCCAACAGAATGTATTCGAAACCATCCGAAACAGGAAAGGGGCCCATAAAATCAATCCCCCAAACATCAAAGATTTCGCATACTAGGATCGGTTGCATAGGCATCATGTCGCGATGGCTCATGCTGCCCAAAGTCTGGCAACGACTGCATGCCTTGCAATGACTGTATGCGTCTTTGAACAGTGTGGGCCAGTAAAAGCCGCACTGGAGGACTTTTGATGCGGTTTTATGCCCGGCAAAATGGCCACCGCATGCCTGGTCATGGCAGAAAGAGAGGATATTGTTGACTTCCCCTTCCGGGACACATCTCCGGATGATCTGATCGGCACCTATGCAGAAGAGGTACGGGTCTTCCCAAATATAATACTTGGCATCGGAGCGTAATTTGTCTTTCTTGGCCTTCGGCCAATCGGACGGGGTCTGATGAGATGCCAAGTAATTTACAATATTAGCGAACCATGGAAGGCTAGTACCAATAGTCAGCAGGTGCTCATCGGGAAAATGCTCAGTGATGGGTCCGGAAGGGTCAATTATTTCAGAAGGAAGACGGGACAAGTGATCAGCTACCACGTTTTGTTTTCCCGCTTTATCGCGAATCTCAAGGTCAAATTCTTGCAAGAGCAAGATCCATCGGATCAATCGAGGTTTCGCGTCCTTCTTTGCAAGGAGATGCCTCACAGCCGTGTGATCCGAGTATATGATGACATGGGAACCCAGAAGGTACGATCTGAACTTCTCTAGGGCAAATACTACAGCTAGCAGCTCTTTCTCAGTAACCGTATAGTTACGCTGAGCCTCATCGAGTGTTTTGCTGGCGTAGTAAATGACCACAGGTTTCTTGTCATTTTTCTGCCCCAAAACCGCTCCTACAGCGAAGTCGGATGCATCACACATGATCTCAAAGGGTTGAGACCAATCAGGGGACTGTAGGATCGGGGCTTGGGTGACTCGGTCACGCAGGATTTCAAATGCTTGAGTGCATTCCTTGGAGATTTCGAAGGGAACATCCTTGGAGAGAAGAGTGGTCAGGGGGCGTGCGATTTTTGAAAAATCAGGGATAAATCGTCGATAAAAACCGACATGCCCTAAAAAGGATCGGATGTCCCTGATCGAGCTAGGCATAGGAAGGTGAGAAATCAGATTAACCTTAGCTCGATCCACTTGGATACCTTTCTCCGAAATTGAGTGTCCCAGGACAATTCCCTCAGGCACCATGAAATGGCTCTTTTCCCAGGAAAGAACCAAATTCACATCGATGCACCTCCTGAGTATCTGGACCAAGTGTTGGAGGCAATCGTCGAATGATGCTCCGAAAACTGAAAAGTCATCCATGAAGACTTCCAGATAATCACCTACCATATCTGAGAATATGGCAAGCATGCATCGCTGAAAAGTAGCGGGTGCATTGCAAAGACCGAAAGGCATCCTTCGGAAAGCGTATGTTCCGAAGGGGCAGGTGAACGTGGTCTTTTCTTGGTCCTCAGGATGGATTGCCACCTGGTTATAACCGGAGTACCCGTCAAGAAAGCAGAAGAACCTATTTCCCGCTAGTTTTTCGAGAATTTGATCAATGAAGGGTAGTGGGAAATGATCCTTCTTCGTGGAGGAATTGAGTCGACGGTAATCTATACAGACTCTCCACGAGTTGGCTAATCGGGTAGGAATGATTTCTCCGGTCTCAGTCGTTATAGTGGTGAGTCCTGCCTTCTTGGGCACGACCTGAATTGGGCTCACCCAACGACTATCGGAGATCGGGTAGATGATTCCGGCATCTAACCACTTGATGATCTCCTTTTTCACGACCTCCTGCAGATTGGGGTTTAAGCGTCTCTGCATTTCACGAGAAGGTCGTGTGCCCTCTTCTGAATAGATATGATGAGTACAATAAGAGGGACTTATTCCAGTCAAATCATCGAGAGTCCATCCGATGGCTCTGCGATGTTGCTGGAGGACAACAATCAGACGGGATTCCTGTTCAGGACTGAGGTTGGAATTGATGATCACAGGAAGGGTCTGATTAGAACCCAAAAAGATGTATTTTAAATGAGCAGGAAGGGGTTTCAGTTCGAGGATGGGGTTTTCAGCAGCAGCGGGTGGTTCAGTATGGATGTGAGATTCAAGGGTGGGAGTTACTGGGTTGTTCACATCTGGATTTGACTCCTCTGTTTGCGGGTCAAGATCCTTCTGTGGTTGATGAGGCATACTCAAGTCCTTCTGGAGGTGTGATTCATCAACCAAAGTCTTGATGTCACAAATTTGCTCGATGACGCCGCAATTAATTCCTTGTTGGGCCTTAAATATATCAATTTTCAGTGTTTGATCTCCAAACTTAAGCTCTATTTGGCCCTCCTCACAGCTGATGTTGGCTCTAGCAGTAGCCAAGAAAGGTCTCCCTAGAATGATTGGTGTATCCCTAGGGTTCTCAGGTGCATCCATGTCTAAGACTATAAAGTCCACTGGAAAATAGAAATCCCGCACTCTCACGATAACATCCTCGAGAATCCCTTTTGGTGACTTTATAGATCGATCTGCTAATTGTAATGTCACCTCGGTTGGTTTCAGCTCAGATTCTTCTAGATGGTCAAGTAAGGATGTGGGTATCAGATTTATAGATGCACCTAAGTCTAACAATGCTCTATCAAATTGGGTACCACCTATCTTACAGGAGATCAGGGGAGTTCCAGGATCTTTTGCCTTGGGTGGGAGTCTACTAAGGATTACAGAGCTGGCTTGCTCTGACAGAACAATTGGGCTCCCTCCCTTGGTTCGCGGCTTACGCTGGGGTGTACATATGTTCTTTAGAAATCGTGCGTAAGCTGGTACGTGGCGGATTGCATCCATCAAGGGGATGTTTATGTGGACCTGCTCAAAGAGCTTGACCAGGTCCTCCTCAGGGGCCACGGGTTTTGTGGTCTTCTTTCCCTTGGTCAGGGCCTCGGGAAACGGGATCTTGGTTGGTTCTTCTAGGATAGGTCCAGGTTGTGGGTCTGGAACAGCGGTACCTTGGATAACTATCCTAGGGTCATGGTTATCAGGCTGGGAGTGGTTTGGGTAATGCGGGTCTTGAGTTGTCTTACCACTACGTGTTGTTACAGAATTTAATCCGGCCTGATTTTGGTTTGGGTTTGGTAGGAGGGGTGGCTGCTGCTGAAATCCCGCACGAGAAGTTGAGGCTTCCATCTCGTCTGGAGATGGAGCAGTAGGGGCCTGATAAATCCATTGAGCGTGGCCTAAATTTGGATTCATAACGCGCTTCTGGGTTGGCACGTTATTTGGTTTAGGAAGAGGTTGGGAAGGGAGTGTGCCTGGCTGGCGAGAATTTGCCAACTGGGCCAGCTAAGTTTTAACTTCAGTAAGCTCGTCCTTGTGCTGTTTTTGAATAGCCGCATTCGTTTTTTGAATGTCAGCCAGAGTCTGAAGGATTAAGGACATTTGATCTTGATTTGGCCCTGATGGATAAGTAGGGTTGGGCCGAGGCTGAGGCGGCTGGTAGTGATGAGAGGGCTGTGGGCGGGACTGAAAAGGTGGTCTTTGGGTTTGGGAATTTCCCGCCCACTGAAAATTGGGATGGTTTCGCCATCCAGGGTTGTAAGTGTTGGAGAATGGGTCGTTCTGGATGGCGTTGAGGTCCTCGCAGGTCTGAGGAACCTCCTGAGAGTCAGGGAAAGGAGGAATGGAGTTTCCCCGGCTGGTGTAGAAAGGATCGGATGATCTTCCAGTCCAAGAATCAGATGGGGATGGATATGGATCCATCCCAGGGGAGGATCGGTGGAGGATGTTTTGCACAGTCTCCTGTGTGGAAGGAGGTTGTGCAAAGGAGTTACGCGCAGAGGTGGCTCGCTGCAAGTGCTGAGTCAGCTCATCCACCTTCTTTTCAATGATTGATACCTTGTCCAATCGACTGGCCATTAATTCCAGGTCGACTGATGCGGACAGGCCCTACGTCTCATGTGCCCCCTTAAGATTCGTCGCTGCGCGGGTATTCGTCCTGTCGAATAATCCCATGGAGTCATTGTTGATGGAGTTCTCGCACATATTTTCGAGAATCTCCCATACGGTGTCTTCATGTTGACCCATGATGTTTCCTCCGCAAGTTGCATTGACGAAAAGGCGGATGTCCTCACGGAGTCCCTGGTAAAAAGATTGGACTTGTTCCCATTTAGGAACTCCGTGATGGGGGCACTTTCTCATGAGATCCTGAAAACGATCCCATGCCTCATGGAGAGGTTCTCCTGATTGTTGAGTGAAGTGTGTAATCTGATGGCGCAAGGCGTTGGTCCGACCAACGGGAAAAAACTTTTTCAAAAATTCGGATTGAAGTTCTTCCCAAGTGTTGATCGGCCGGGTCTGAGTTTGATACCAATGGGCGGCCTTGTCCATAAGAGAAAAGGAGAACATCTTCATGAGAAGAATATCCCGATTTTGCGCATCTGATCCAAAAGTGTGGGCCAGATGCTTAAGCTGTTTGATGTGCTGGAAGGGATCTTCAGAATTAAGCCCATGGAATTTAGGTATAGCATGAATCATGTTGGGCTTTAGTTCGGAATCAGGTCCTCCAGTCGGGATTCTGACTCGAGGCTCAATGGCCACCGCAGCAGGATTGTAGTGGTCCCGCATCATAGGACGCTGTGGTGGGTGCACGAAGTTTTGGAAGAGGTCATTGAGTCGCTGGAGCTGGTGTTCCAGATTATTTTCTTCCTCAACTGGCTGAGCCATAATGGGGGAAGAAGAAGAACTTGGTTCTGAATCAGAAGAGAGAATAATGTGAGGGTGTTGCTGCACAAACACGGGCGTCGAGGCTTGGCCTTGACGAGAGTGAATTTCTAATGGAGGTCTTAAGGGTGGTCCTAGGGACCTCCTTCCGTACATGCACAGTTGGAAGAGGTAAGTTTAGAAGGTGCTGGACCCAATCAAGACACCCAAAAATATGTTGGGTGACTATAGAGGTGCGGGGCAGATGGACCCCTTGATCAGAAAGATCGTCCACCTGAGAATTACCTGGGCAGCCAGAGAGGGAGAGTCCCGCGAAGACCCCTACACGGTAGAGCGTCCCCACGGGTTACAGGGTTTCCCCCACCCGACCTCTCTTGTCACTGCGGTTCCAGGTAGACCAGAATGGGGATCTTGACCTCTTAAGTCTACCAATTTTAAGATCAGGGTGCTTAAGGTTTCACTTGAACTTTAGTCTTTTTAAGTGCAAAGAGTGACCTAATTTAAGGTTGGTTAACCCAAAGGGGTCAACTTTACCTCTTGTTTTCTTTGAGAGCTTTTTGGGTCCTTTCTTTTAGGGTTCAAGTGTTTAGAGAGAGCCAATTGTTTAGGATTTTTCTTGTTAATTATTTTCAATCAATGGCTTGGGCACACCTCTTTTGGATTTCCTCAATTCTTGATTAAGGGGTGTGTCTCTACTGAAATCCTAATGTTTGACCTTATGTTGGCTCTACTTGGTCCATTTAACTCTTTGTTGGGCAATTAGGGCTCAAGCAAGAATGTGTTAGCCCTTAAATACCCTTAATAGTGTGTAGGAGTGATGAGTTGAAAACATGCAACTCTTTATGGTTACTAAGTATGGAAGACAGGTTAGCCCTATATTGCTTGTTCTTTTCTTTTCTTCCTCTTTAGAGTTTAGGGGTTAATAGTGAGAGGAAAAATTTACCTGTCTTCGGAGTGGTTGTCGTGTGGTTGCTTGTCTTCTTGAGTTCCTGTAGCTGCACAAAAGAGGAGATTATCAGAAATTAAAAGAAACAGGAATGTTTACCTCTAGAATAGCCGTTGCTCCCCGGCAACGGCGCCAAAATGAAGTCGGTTCGTTTCAACCGGGTTTTGGTTTTGTTATAACGTTGTAGCAAAGCCGGTTATTACCAACACTTCAAATATAAATTTTTTACTCGGAAAATAAAAGAGTTCCCGAGGTCGAACTCAGGGAGCAAGTTGTATTCTAGAGATATACATGTTTCTTTTACAAAAAGAAAGAGAGAGGGAAAGAATTTGTTGTTTTCTCTTTGTTCTGCAGAGGGGATGCTCTTCTTTCTCTCTTTCTTTAGATCTCCTTCTTTCTCTCTGTTCTGCAGAGGTGATGTTCTTCTTCTGCAATGGTGATGCTCTTCTTCTTCTTCCTGCTGTTCCTGCTTTGGTGATTTTCTTCTTTCTTCAGAGCTCCTTGTTCTTCTTCTTCGTTCTGCAGAGGTGATGCTCCTCTTCAGATCTCTATCTTCTTCTTCCTTGGTTTCTGCCTTGACCTCTCTTCTTCTTTTTTCTTCTTTATGGCTGCAGAGCTTCTGCCTTCAGCTACTAAGTCTTCCTTTCTTCTTCTGCTTTGGCCGTTGCTCTTCCTTCTTCTTCAGCCTGCCTTCTTTCCTGCTCTGGCTGCTGTCCTTCCGTCGTCTGACCCGGTGCTTAGACGACTTAACTATGCATTTGCTACAGTGCAGCTCCTTCTTCTTCCGCGGGTCTTCTTCTTCGCCTGTGCCTGCACACTTCAGAGTTTTTCGTCAAGAGGCAAAACCTACTCTACCCTCCCCCCCCCCCCCCCGCGTCTCTCTTTCTCTCTGAAACCACTCTTGGGAAAGCTCTCCCAGAGCTACCGGGTAATCGGGTTCGGGTCACGCCCGGGTCCAGGCCCACCGGCGTGCGTGGTGGGCGAGGAGTGCAGGTCAGTCTAAGTCGGGTCGGGTCAGGTCCGCATGGCGTGAGCGCGGACGAGACCGGGTAACCGGGCGGGTGTAAGGGGACCTCACCCCGTGTACTGAGGCAATAGGGCTAGTGCACGAAATCAATTTAAACAGTGGAACGGGTGTGAGGCTTACCGATGTGGGACTAAACGCAGACCGTTCCTCGCGTGCGCCTGCTGGGAGACCGCGGCCTGGCTTCTGCAGCTGCGGCTTCTATTGGCATAGGTTGCTGGCTGGCTGCCTTCGCAAGACTCCCCGTATTCCGCAGCAGCTGGAGACCTGGAGTCCTCAAGCCTGGAGCGCGGGAGAAGCTGCTTCAATGTGCGTCAATGGCGGTCGAACCTCAAAACCTGTCGGACACGAATATGGCCTCTCGGCCTGATCAAACCACTGGGGAACCTTCGCCGTGGCACGGCGAAGGTGAGGAGCTGCGCGGCAGGCCGCAAGGAGGTGTCTGGCGGCAGCCCTGGGTCGGACTGCAACCGGAGGAATGGGTTTGTTCGGGGGAGTGTTACGGAGGTGTGGAGTGGCAGTGGAGGGGTGGGGGGTGCTCAGTGTGATGAGGCGGAGGTTCGGTGAGGGTCGGCGAGCCGTGTGGGTTGCTGAGGTGATGGGAGCGGCTCGCCGGAGGGTGGTCGGAGGCGAAGGGGGTGAAGGTGGTCAGGGTCGGTAGAGGGCTTAATTGAATAAATTGAAAGCGAGGAAAGAAAGAGGAGGAGAAGGGGAGTAGCTCTAGCTTACTTGCAGGGACGAAGGGGGAGGAACAGGGCGACAGTCGTATCGACTGTCGCCGGAGAAGACGATGCTCAGGGAAAGGGGCGGCGGCGAGCAGAGAGCCGGAGAGGCGCCAGCTGGGTGCGGCGTGGCGCAGGAAGAGCGGGGGAGGAAGTCTCTGCTGCTGGTATTGCGGCAGAGCGAAGAGGTGGAGGTGGAGGAAACCGCCGGAGCTGGTGAGCGTCTGCCGGAGAGAGAAGAGAAGAAAGTTGGGGATTTTCTCCGTCAGATCCAGGCCCCGAAGAACGGTGGAGCGACGGGGGGTATTTATAGGGATCAAACAGGGAGGAAGGCGGAGGGAGACGACGTGTCTCCCTCGCCGGAGGATGGCCGGAAGCAAGAACCCATACCGTCCGTGCGTTCGCACGGCCGGTATGGTGGGTTATAACGACCAGGGGGGTGTCCCTGCGACGGCTGACAACGCAGGGCACCCCCGGTTTACTTGCCAGGTCCCCCACCTCACCCTGCGCGGCGCCATGCTCCGCGCAAGGTCGCCGGAGCATGGTGCTGGCAGGTTTTGCAGGAGGGACCTGATTGCAAAGAACGAAGGAGAGTTAGGGGCCAAAATGCGAGGGTTCAAAAGTTGAGGGCCAAAGAGTAAATATATGAGGACCAAAGTGTAAAGTCGGTCAAGGAGGTTTCTTCTTAGGCTCAAGTTTTTATACATGACTAATTAGGACCTAAGGAATCTGATGGTGAATTTCATTTTCATATTAAACCTTGTTTGACCGATCAATTTGCGCAAAAACCCAAATTAAGTTATTAATTGGGCATGGTTCTCAATGTAGGTCAAAATGGATTCTAAAGGCTAAATTGAAGGTTCTAAACCCTAGAGATTATTTTTCTATGAATTTTAGAGGGTTTATTCTATTTTTACTTTGCCTCGAACCTTGTGAATTGAAGTGGGTTGTTTTAGGGTTACAGATTATCATTTGGTTTCTTGGAAGTGCTGTAGCCCTTGCTAGATCATCTCATCCCACATTTATTCTTATTAAGCTGCTTTGACCTATGTTTGGGCCCTGAATTACCCTGTATGCAGATTGTACTGGTAAAATTGCACTTTTACCCCTTATGACTTGTTTTCTTCTCAAACTCAGAATTCTCTGAGTTAAGCCTTTCCTTGAGATATGTAGGAGCTTTTATCCTTTGTGTTAGGTCAAAATGAGCTAGTTATGGCTCATGATGAGGTTCTCATCACCTAGGATGTTGGCGAGCTGATGATGAATCCCAATAGCAAATGCTTGCCCAACTAAGATGGGAATGAAATCTTCCCAGGTCACCAGAAGAGGTTCTAAAGGATAAACTGACATAATAGCCTCCAAAGGGGTAGGAAGAGGATGACAAGGATCCTCCAAAAGGAATGGGGAAGGAATGGTGCAAAGATAAACCCCCAGGGCAATGGATTGACTAAAGAAATCATCAATCCATACCCGATACTCCATTACAGGAAATATTGGTTTGTTAAGCCCCCCGGTCAGAACAAAAGCAAGCATTTCTCTGAGGCAAGGATCGTCTAAGGTGTCCAAGTTTTGAGGCTGCAGGATGGCCATAAGATCTAGGTTGGATTTAATCAGCTCGGTGTCCATCCCTAACAATCTTTTCAAATCCTCAATTGCACCCTAGCATTCCTTGCACTATCACATGTATCTTCCTGCACTTCATCAAGAGTCACAATTTCGCCTTCAGACATAAGCGAATCAGAGGGTGACTTCGAATCAAATGAAGGCAGGTTGGAAGCAACAGATCTGGGGATTATCCTATCAATGTCATCCCCAGGTTCTTGCTCTTTACTCAAATCTTCCCCGAAGTCTATATGTGAATCCACATAAATCTTAGAAGTTGCTTCCAAATTTTTCATCATTTCATTATGAGGAGAAATATCATCGATGGGTGTGCTAAGGAAACCTAATTTGGTCAAATTTGTGACATCCTCAAGGGCTAACTCTTCAAATAAGACATAATCGCCCTTAGTGTCACACCAAATCTTAAATGTAGGTTCCTCATATAATTTATCCTTCTCCTCATCATATGATTCATCATATACCCAAGGTCTAGAATCATCTAAATCTCAGCAGATCCCTTAGGGTACTCTATCTGAGGTAAATGGTTTACACTGGCAACATTGAACTCCTCAGATACGTCAATTTCTTCAGGGTTAGGTTCCCTAAGGGTGAGCTTGAGTTCCATCTCATGATCAGAAGGGAGGGCAGGATTAACAACTTGACTTCGTCCCACTTCATCAAATGTCACGAAACTACTATCATTTGGGTCGAGGTCTTCCAATGGTACCATCATTCCCTTCTTTTGACTCCAATATAATTCAGATGGATACTCAACCTTATTATCATCTTCCTCGGGTTGCCACTTTTCTTCATCCAATGCATAGCTACTTTCATATGTATCTTCCTCCCACTTAAGGTGTGGATCTCTCAAGGAAGTGTCATCTAACGGGGAGGTTTCAAAATCGATCCTCGAAAATTAGCTATTCTCCCTTACATAATCCCCAAAATTTCCCTTCAACTTAAAGTGTGGCTCTCCCACGGGAGATGCATCTATTGTAGAGGGGTGAATGTCATCCTCAATGGGGTAGATTGGGTGGCTAATTTCATCTCTTTCTTATTGGCATGCTCTCGAAGATTCTCCTAACAATTCAATCATTTCGTCTTGCATTTTCTGTATTTCCATCTTCAAGGAGGAGAGGTTATTTCTATCAGGAGAGAAGTCAGGCTCAGGCTTATAGTACCCAGGAGTGTCTGTCCAACTATTATAATTATTCAGGGAGGGTGGGTTGGGTATTTCTATGGTGTGTGGGATATTGGGTAAAGAAAATCCCGCTCCTAGGTTCTGCTCACTGATTTAGGGCTTAACCAGGCCAATACTCCTATAATAGGAGTAAAACGGATCCCAATGATTGTCATTATGTCCATCAAAGAATGGACCATCTTGGCATATGGGATCGAAGAGTGCAGAGTGGGGGTGAGGGTGTGGGCAAGATGTGAAAAGATAAAAATCAATGTGGTCCATTCTAATTCACACCTCAATCAGAATTCCCCAAGCAAAACACAATTCAAAAATGACTTTTTAGGTCTTTCCCAATTTAGGCTTTTGATTTTAAGTCAGATTGTAGGTGACAATACAATTTGCTCAATCAATTTACGCGCTTATTATCGACCTACAGATCGCCTAAAAGACCTAGTTGGAGCTTATGTGTTCTTCCTTAAAGCTCAAATGGTAGAGCAAATCCAAAGACGGAAGATCGAGAGATGCAAGTAGGCCTAAGCCTTCCATTGAAGCTGTGCTTTCGCGGTGCTTCTCAACTACCTCCAAAAATCCGTGACAGGGTATCCCCTTCTTTGGAGTTACAAAACCTTCGATCTCAAGTTTTAAACACTTCAAAATCCAACGGTAGGAGGGCTCTTGTCCTAGTATTTCGAAACCTAAGGAGGGTATAAACACATGCCGTGGTGCAAGAGATATAAGTGTGCATACATCGTAAATATTTTTGAATTTTGAAGCGCACGCCAAGTTTGAAAATCAAATCCTTGGTTTTTAACAAGTCCCTCCTTTAATTAGTCCTTTTTCCAGAAAACATGAGACCACTTGTTAGATCTATTCAATACAGATTAGGTGATCCTGAAATTAATCCAAATGCATTTGCATGACAGGTAGAAATGCAAAGTTAGAAGTGCATACCTGATTTCAACATTCTTCATGCAATATGCAAGATAAGAATTAGATCTAGATGCTTCTCATTCAGTCCTAAATGATTCGACCAAATGGCAAGCAGCTTCTAGTAGGTAGCTCGTGTTTTTGTTTTAGCTTTTTTTTAGCTACTTATGCACAAGCAAATTAAAGGTAAACAATCCACAAAATAAATTAAAAACCTAAACCTAAAGAAAAGGGAACAAGCTCTCAAAAATTACCCAACACGGGCCTAAAATAAAATCGGGGAACAAACCCCTCAACTGTACCCCAAAACAAGAGTTTCAAACCAAATGTGCAATGACAAATTAAGTCTAAAGTCTTAATCCTACTCTAATCAAATCAGCGAAAAATGTGCAGACATGATCGTCGCGTCCTCGTCCTTCCCCTCCGAGCGATCTAGATTCTTGCAAGGTAGCTTGAACAATTTCTCCTCTAGCGACGTCAAGGGTCGCCTCTCACAATGGCTGGTGTGATTGCGAGTGGTAGAATGTGTGTCGCAGATCATTGCACTAGCATCAGAAAAAAAATCCAGAGTTAAATATAATTCAAAATATAAATCAATGTGAACGAATGAATGAATGCGATTTAATTAAGCCTGTTGCCTCCCCGGCAACGGCGCCATTTGATAAGACGGTTTTTGCTTTCAAATAATGTATTAAGATGATTTGTCGTTGTAGGATCAAAGTGGTGGAAAATCGCTTAACAAAATCATTAAAATAAAAATTAAACCATTCGCAGAAGAACGGGTCGTGTCCACAGGGAGGTAATGTTACAATAAAATCATGAATATTTTTTCTCGTATTCGTTCAATCAAGTGCGAAATCATAGTAAAATCTGACATGAAATGCGACGAAAAGAAGATGCACAATAACTCAAAAATGTAAGGGTAGATGTGTAATTTTTCCTCACCGAAATATTCAATAAATATGTGATGAATCTATGTAATTTTCAATTGACATGCATTAGAGAAAATTTGTGCACATCTTAATCCAAAACCTATGTCAAAAGATGTGAATCGCAAAAGCCACCAATTATAAGAATGCTTGAGTATGAAGTCGCAATTTCACTCAATATTTCAAATATTAAAACAAAATTGAAAGTTTGGCAATGGCATTCAAATGTGATTAATTAATTAGAGTAAAAACAGAGGATTCTACCTCTCTCCTCCTCGCGCACAGGAGAGAGGTTCATTCGAGGAACTCTTCTGGGAATAGGTTGGCCAAAGCGAGGGCTTCGCAACGGTGGCGACAAAAGGTTGCGAGATGACCGGAGTGGGCCGGATGGAACTCTAGCAAAGGATGGTTTCCGGCGCTCTTGCTACGGGCTGCGTTTGCTGCAAGCGCAAGGAGGCGACGCATGGGCGCTGCGGGCACGTGGAGGCAACGTGCGCTGAAGGGCGGGCGCTCTGCAGGAGGCACAGGCACGCGCGAGGTCAGGTGGCTGCACGGCTGCAAGTGCTGCAGAGGGCGCTGTAGGTGATGGCGCGGGCACGTGCAGGTGCCAAGGCGAGGGCGTTGCAGGCGCTGGCGCCGGCGCTGGAGGTGAAGGAGCACTCTAGCTATTGTGTGCGCGTGCAGGCTGGTGCAGGCGGTGGTGCTGAAGAAGTCTGAAGTAGGGATGCTAGGGGGTTGTAGGTCCTGCTGGAGCGCTCTCTGCAGGCCGCAAGGGCGTGCGGGCGTGGTCTGATGGAGCAGGGAGCTGCTGGGATGAAGGCGCGTGGGAGTGGTCTGATGGAGCAGGGAGCTACTGGGATGAAGGCGCACTAGGGTGGTCTGATGGAGCGGGGGGCTGCTGGCGCGCGAGCGAGAGCGTGCAGGTGCTGGCGTGAGCGCTAGCTGAGGTGTGGGTGCGCGGTGGGCAGGCGTGCTTGGCAAGGTTGAGGTGCTGGCAGGAGGAGTTGTAGCTCTTTGTGCTGCAGTGGGTGTGGTGAGGTTTTTGGGTTCTTTTTGGTGGAGTGGAGGAAAACAAAGAATGAGGAAGATGGAGGTGGATGTTGGTGATAGTTGATGACGGTGGTAACAAGTGTGCATCAGTAGATGCACTCACAGTAGACGAGCTTCAAGGAGCTCGTGCACGGTGGTGGTCAAGTCCATCCTCCTGGCGCGGTGGTCTATCACCCCGCCAACCCATAGTATGACGGAGCTTGGTCGTGGAGGCCCACGGTGGTGGAATGGGTGGTGGCCTCCTCGTCAACGGCAGCTCTTCCTTCTCCTTTTGTACCCACGGCCACACAGATTTGAAATTCAAAACATCGTAGAATGAATGTGATGCACAGGAGGAGGATGCAGAGATGGAGGAGTTACCTGTGCAAAGGAGAAGAACAAAAGAATAAAATAATTAGGATTATTTATACATAACTCCTTAACTTCTATGTTAATTAAAATAGTGCACCTAATTAATTAACTAATTAAATGTATGCAACCCTAGGTTAATTCTAAATGCATGAATTATGTACTTAAGCTAAAAATATGAATTAATTTATTTACATCCTAATATGTGCTATCTAAATGTTAAAATTAACTTAATGTCTAGACATTTAGATACTTAAATAGCCCACAAATATAGGTTAATCAATCAACCTCTCGAAAAATCTCGTACATCGCTCCCGTACAAAACATATTGATGTTCGACATCAATTTTTAAGTGATAATATACTTAAGGGAGGAATCGAGGTTGAATTTATTTGTACTGAATTGCAATTGGCTGATATTTTCACTAAACCTTTGAATTATGATCGTTTTATTTATATGCATTGGAAACTAGGCATATGTAAGCTAAGTGATATTTGAAGAATTTAGTGACTTAATGGAATTTCTTTTGTTATGAACATAGGAGCCTTGACTTTACCAAGTTAAGAGTCTTCAATCGTAGTTCAAACATCAAAATGCACATTTTGTGCAATATCAAACATCTAATTAACACCACAGACGTCTTATACTTAAAAATTCGACGTCTGAAGATATGGAACAGACGTCGATGTTATATCTCAAAAGAGCTGATAAAAGAGCTATTTCAGACGTCCGTCATCATTCACAGACGTCTGGACCGTCATTCAGATGTGTTGACAGACGTTTATTTTTGCATCCGAATATGTATTATGATGTCTGGATTTAGACGTCTGATTATTTATTAAGACGTCGTGTAAGTCGTCTGATAAAGAAATCAGATGACAACCTGTAACTTTAGAGTGAAATCCAGGAAGGACTGTCTGCAGAAATCTGACGTCTAATTTGAGCTTTAGACATTAGATCGGTCGTCTGATACAGAGATCGGACGACAACCTAGAGACTAAACAATTTTCTAGGGAGGTATGTCTGCAGAAATCAGACGTCTAATTTTAAAATTAGTCGTTCGATAAGTCGTCTAGTGATTAAAATAGACGACGCCATCAAGAGGGTAAAAATCTTAAAGGGCCAATTCCGAAGTCTGACAACATCTCCAGACATCTGATCTGGCACAAATCTACCGCTTCGCGTCTGTTCTCTGAATGGCTTGCAATGGAAATTTCCCTAACTTTAGGGGGAGACTTGCTCAACCCCTTGGGATATAAAATCCCACTCGTAAGGTCCCACTTCCTCATTCTCAAATCCTTAAGGCCTCTCTCTCCCACCTAACGAACGACGGCTGCAGTTGGTGCTGCTCCTCCCATCGCCAGACGATCGCTCCGCCTCCTCGACGATTGGCGGTGCTGCTGCTCCCCTGCGCGCGGGCCCCCACTCTTCCTCCATGCATCTAGAGACTCCTCCATGGGTAAAACTTCTCAAACCCTTAGGGCATCTCCACAGTTTTACCCAAGTCTCTTCAAAGCACTCATCTTGTCTTTTCTTTTTTGATGATCAACTCGATTTCCTCTTCTATCGTGCCTATTTTTGCCCTAGGAGCTAAAACCGTAGAACAAAACCTATTTTTTCTATGTAGCATAAATGTTCACCTTTCTGGTTGATTATGAAAAGGGTATTACCTCAAGTGATTCAAGCAGACATCTTAGTGGCTTAAATTCAAAGGTATATTGCCACAACATCATGGCAGGTTGTATTGCCTCAAGGCATGCTGCCACACAATTTTTTTTTGGTAGTAATGTTATTTGCATGTATGGCATTATTGGTTGAATGATTGGTGTGGCATGTTGTTTTCATGTATGTCTTTGCAGGTGTTCCATCCTAAAAACACCAAACCTCCCCTTTCAAAACCCAACCACCCAAACCACCCAAAATGCCTCCCCGTCAGAAGGAAGCCGAGGGCTCTTCCACCTCCTCCTCCACCTATTTGGCTGACCAACTGTGTGGCAACATCGCTAGACAGCGATTTCGACGCTTCGCAAATGCCAAAGTCAAGTGCCCTCGCTTTATTATATGGAATGACTTTGCCCATCTAAACCTTCGGGAATATTTTGAAACCCTCCATCACTTCCATTATTTTGACCAACAGTTCCATTCTGGCGTTGGAACTATTGGTGTGTTTCCCGATCTTGTCCGACTTTTCCACGCCAACATCGTTGAAGACTCTAGCAACGATGAACTTGAATTACATACCCGCCTATTTGGGCGTGAAATCCATATCACCTCTGATTCTATTTCTGCTCTTCTTGCCATCCCTAATGAGGGAAATGACTTCAATGACATTCTAAGGCAATATGACTTAGAAGTCATAAATCAAGAATTAGTCTTACCTGAAAAATATGTTGAAAATCTTGGCATCTTACCATGCAAAAACCTCAAACCTCTTCCCCAATTACTATCTCGCATTTTTTAGTAGGACCTTCTAAACAAATCGAGAGGTTTTGATTATATCTTGCGCCAACATAAGGCACTCCTTTTTGCCACCGTACGTCACATTCCCTTCAACTATTGCCGCCTCATTATTCGTGCTATGAATGAGGACCATGGGGCATCTCTACCTTTTGGGTCCATTTTAACCAAAATTTTTGCAAGCCATCGGATCTCCATAAATGACCAGGTAGTTGACAAAAAGATTGAGCCCTATAACCGGGCCACAGCTGCCAAGATGCACATTCTTATGGAGCATCTTGAGCCAGCTGAAGAGCCCACTGAAGAAGAGCCCCTTCCACCCTTTTCGGATTTCCATGAAGAACGTCCACTTCAAATAGAAGCTCCTCGCTCAAGCTTTGACGAGGCATGGGATCCCGCCACGGATTCCCTCTCCTTCAGCATCTCTCTCTCTCTTGTTGTGACGAACTGGTGAGATGTACACCCATATGGGAAGTGTGCGCCGCGACATCGACTAACTTCGTTCTGACATTCACAATCTGTAGATGGGACAAGGACCTGCTCGCCACCGTCGCCGCCATGATCAAGAAGACTAGTTTAGTTCTTTTGTTTGTCTTTCTTTCTATCTTCCAAGTTGGCTTGTATTAAGGGGCCTTGACCCCATACTTAAATATTTCTTTGGGAACAATAGCTAGTCTGTGCTTAGGGCACATACATTCCTTTCCTAGTTAATTTACTTTAATGCTTTGCCATTTTTATTAAGCATGCAGTTTTATTAATGTTCTCCACTTTATAAATGTCATTTCATAACACTTGTAGTTTAAGTATCAACCCCTTTCAGAACCCTTCATGATGATATTCAAAAAGAAGGAGAATGTAGGGAAGAACTTAGGGAATAACATAAAAAGTTACGAAAAATCATCTCAAAATAGGTATAAACTACTAAGTACAACTTTCAAGGGGAGAAAATAAGAACCTACAGATATATTTTGAAAATCATCAAAAAGGGGGAGATTGTTAGTTCAACCACTCATATATAATATTTTGATGATTTTACAAAATGAAGAAAAGAGAAAAAACATAAGCGTAGCATATTTTTCTCTGTAATAACACAATTGCAGGTTTCATGGAGTTTTCCAAATCAGAGGATTAAAAGCGTGAAGACTAGGTAGCATGAGTACTGTC
The DNA here is from genome assembly GCA_037157565.1 of Thalassia testudinum. NCBI lineage: Eukaryota > Viridiplantae > Streptophyta > Magnoliopsida > Alismatales > Hydrocharitaceae > Thalassia > Thalassia testudinum. The sequence goes on along the minus strand of JAZHRO010000031.1, from coordinate 75,238,538 downwards.
ATAGGTCATAAGCTTTTTATGTAAACTTTCAAATGTTGTAATCTTTATTTTACTTGAGTCTAAAGATGTTGTAAAGAGCCCCCAAACATAACTTATAAATGGCTAACTTTGGCTCTCTACACTAAGACTCAAATCAGACATCCATAACAACTGTTAGATGTTTGATTTTCAACTTTAAGATGTCTGACAAGTGTTTCAAACGTCTAAATACCTATAGCTTTGCCTTTAGTTTCTGACTTCATCAACATCAGTCGAAGCAACCTTCCATCAGACGTCCATAGCCTCATCCAGACGTCTAATACTTTACCTGGACACCCTTAAAACAACCGTTAGACTCAAGCACCCATCTTCCTTCTGAATATATCGGGCAAAATACATTTTCAGACGTCTAGACATATCTACAAACGTCTACCTTTGGACCGTTACTCATTTATTTCTGAACGAATCTCATTAGGAACCAAAGATCTGTCAGATTTCCAAGATAAGTCCTTTTTATGTTTCTAGACGTCTAGAGAATCCTACAAATGTCCATACTGACGTCTGTTCCTTGAAATCTAGAACCCTGTTTGGATCTGGTCAAAACAGGAACGAATCCATGCATAATTAGACGTCCAATACTTTTATTAGACGTCTTATGTGCAAATATCAGACGTTCCTGTTTCGATCCAATGAAACCAGTAAAGTCTGACTAATAGTATCAGACGAGCATAGTTTTAATCAGACGTCTTATATGACATCTGATCCAAAAATCAGACGTCTGATATTGCTGTCAGACTCATCATTACCCTGATTTGTGGAAGATTTCGTCCCAAGATCTTGGGATTTGTCTCCAATGGCTAGGAGACTTCTCTCAAGCATTCTTGAAGGTTCCAAACTTGCCTATAAATAGACTACAATCCCTCTTAGGCAAAACACACCTTTTGAGATTCAATTTCCTTAGAAAATCACTTGCTCACTACTCTTAACTTCCTCTTGCACTTGTGTTGTGCCAACACTTTGATTAAAGGGCAAACCCACACTCCCGGTGCACTTCATTCTGTAAATTCTCAGGGAGTTCTCTTTATTCTTAATAGATAAGGAAGTAATCAAATTATTAGGGTGATCTATAGGTGCTGTTTAATTCTTACTTTTGTACTTTGGGTATCCGGCCTGTCGGGTCCCCGTCTCTTCATTGTGAAGGGAGAAACCTCCGTTTAGGGATCGGAGGTGGGATTTGTAATTGAGGTATACTACTCTCGTTTAAGTAGTGTGGTTAGTGGATTAATCACTTTGTGATCGAAAATCCTAAATCAAGGGATTGAATTAAGTGGTGATTTTCACCCGTCTTGGGTTTCTATCTAAAAATCTGGTGCCTCTTTTTGTGATTGAATTTTTTGTCTTACAATATTTTATAAATTCACTATTCACCTCCCTTCTAGTACAATTTCATTAACTAAGCAGAAAATAAAAACTGACAGTAGAGAAAAAGAACGGCAATTATGATAATATTATGGGCCATCGAGAGGTACAAGTACAGAACACAACCATCACAACAAAAACTAATACACATATGATGTAATTATAGTTGGAATAACATGAACTACATGAACTCACTACAACACTAGCAGAAGGAAAACTACAATTGGGCTCGACTGAGCCCAGCGCCCTCAGCAGCCCATGGCTCTGACTACTCGAATCCCTAACCTGTACAAGGTTATAACATCTGGAGTCAGCTAACGCTGAGTAGAGTGGTGGCTAAAACATGCAATGTAATTTAGACAAGCAGCTTAAAATATTATCTTCCGATTCCAATTATCTTATTACGTGTTGCTAATCTGAGTACTCTAATCAGGTTCCATGACATTACTCAATCTTCCTGTTCCCTAAGGGAACGATCTTGCTGGTAGCTTTCCCACGATGCAAGATGTACACGTGGCACTCTTCTGGCTGGGAGAGTCCCCCGTGGTAGTCCTACACCTGGTCTTCCACCCCGAGGTCATGGTCGCGATGTAGCGATGACTACGGCACACGTGATAAGCGTACGGGTAGCTACCTCGCACTGGCAGGCAGTCAGTCATTTCGGCTATCGGGTATGCCCAAATGTGCAGCATGGAACAGCAATAGGGCCTTGCCTTCTCATAACAGGGGTCTCGCCCCTCACAGTCAGCATACCCTGGTCCGACTATCCCAATTTGCCCAGTAGGCCTAACAAGAGTTGGAGTATGGTGGCTAGTCTTAACCCTGGGCCCCCTGGGGCAGCTAGCTCCCCCATACATTAAGTAGCTCTCCTCGATACCACGTATGCGAGGGTCAATAGGAGTCGATGTGGAGTGGCCAAACCTACCCAGGTTTCTACCCAAGGGCGACAAGCTCCCCTCTACTCTAAAAGGGATAGTTGCTCTCTTCGATACTACGTACACGAAGGCCAGCTCACCTCCCTAAACCAAGTTCCAACAGCCGCCCGTGGCGATGTGTTCTAAAACCATCCGGTTCTCCATATTACAGTATTCTTGTCTCGTTCTACATTCCTTGTAGGGTTCATACATGAACTTTTCTTATTTCATATCCGATTTGTTACATACCGAACAGGCAGCTCAATTTCCGTATTTATCATAGTACGAGTTTGTTTTCTATTCAGAACGTGGTTCCTTTCAGGTAGTACAGGTAGCTCATGATTTATTCAATCATTCATCTCCCTACACATGTATTTCTTCTAGCCCTAGTGTTCATGTCACAACCTAGGGTTCAATCGAATAGATGTATTCTAAAGCATGCATTTACTTCTTCCTAGGGTTCATCTCAAATCCTAGGTTCAACTAATTTTATGCATTTACATTATTAATTTCGAAATTATGGTAAGAACCACTCTACTAGGGTAATCGGGTGAAGGAGGGCTCGTACAGTAGCTCCCGACATCTTCGCAAGTCCCATATACTCGACGGACTGGAGACCTATGACATGGGTTGGCAAGTCAAAAGTGTTCAAAATGACACAGACAAAGTACCATTACATAGAGAAACTCACATGGAAACCAAAGATGCTTTGTTTGCGGAAAACCGACACCATTTGGGCCCTGAACGGGCCCAAAAGCACCAATCCTGACTGAAATAAGACGTCTGGGGAAGATCCCAGACGTCTTAAACGAACTCATCGGCATACCTTCCCTAGGGCACCTTCCTCGGACGTCTGGGACTCAATGCAGACATCTGAGGGTGCCTTCAGACATCTGGAGATTCTCCTGTACGTCTGAAACCGCCTCGGTCCTCGCATCGACGTGCCTCCCAACCTCTAACACATGCACGTGCACGGTAAAAAATTTGGCAAAAAGATAATTGAAGAAAAATGCTCTATCAGATGTCTGATGTTACCTTCGGACGTCCTACCAGACGTCTGGAGGTCACTCCAAACGTCTGATTCTGTGGAAAAATGATTCCGCAAAACCGTTTCTGAATCCTTTCTCGTCGCGGAAGTCTGCAGCAGCAGCAGCATCGCCTCGGCTCCTTCACTCTCAGGCCCTCGCTCTCCCTCAGGTCCACCTTCTCTCCTCGCTCTCCCTCTCCCGATTCCTCTCAACTGTCAATGTGGGAATAGAAGGAGGAGGAGGGGGGTATATATGGAGGGTGGAGGTGATGGGGATGGCATGGAGGAGGGCATGGTGGTTGTCGTAGGGGGGAAGAGGTGAGGAGTGCGGGGTGAGAGGGAGGGAATGGGGTGCGTACGATGAGGAGAGGTGGTGAGGAAATTGTGGGGACATCCCTGCAATTTCCCTCTCCCCCTCACAAACCCTTAAAATAAAAGATAAGGGGTTTAAAGCTGCAGGAAAACCCCTACGGATTTCGAAAATGCCAAACGACTCCAGAAAAGGGTCATTTCACTATTCTTGCCAGCACTCTTTATCTTTTGGCTCCAGTAGCAACCAAAATTTCTATCGTAGTTTCTCAACCATCAAGTTGCCTTTCTCCTCTTATAGGTGTCCATCTTCTAGAGCTCTCGATTAATATCTTTTGCTTGCAATCTATGAGATAGTGCCTCCTTAGAGAACCAAGTAGTGCCAAGTCATCCGGGCTTCATCGTGTTCCTTCGATGTACTCCCCCTTGAGCTTGCTTAGTTGGACTATCGCCCTACCACATTCATCCCAATTTCAATGCTTCAACAAATCCTCTTCTTGGCATGTCCCACGAGGTAGTGGAAGGCTAGCATTGGGTGGCTTAAATCTTTGGTTAGTATGCATTCACTCCAAGTCGTGTTCTTTTGAACTTAGTTGGTCGAAGATCCTCTTTATGTTCTTCAACTTGTCTTGAGAGGATGTTTCCAAGCTTTGTGCAATTCACACAAGAGATGTCCACAGCCAATCACCCTTGGTAAGGATAATGCCAGATCCTTGATCAGGCTTGAAGGTTCAAGATAGAATTGCCAGTCACAATGTTCTCTAACCATACCTTTTACTTTGATAACTATTAGTGATTTTAGGGCCATACTAGAAATCAAGCATAACATGATCGAGCTCTATGTTAGTCCCAGATGCCAATTTCCCTATCTCGCATGAATTGTCATCTTCATCTTTGGTGTCACAAATTGTCATCCAAAGAGTGGTGTAATATTAGGTTGGAAACAAATTGGATTATGTCCACTTCCTTGGTTTCCTTAATTTTTGTTTTCTTTTATTTTTTTTATTTTTCATGTTTTATGTTCCGCTTTTAGGGGAGGCTCTTTTAAAAAAAAATGCATATTAACTATATTGTCACAATGCATGTATGTTGAAAAAGATTATTGAAATAAAATGAATAAAAATAATATCAAAGCATCATAAGATAATGTTTGGATTTCTATGAAAATTTATTTCACCAATAGAGGGGGGGAAATCACTAAAGAAGTGCTCCTATGGGTGTAATATTTCAATATTTCTTCTCAAAGATAAATAAATAATACGAGGGCTCTTTTACATATAGACCATTACATACCTCTTTTTTTTCCACTACACTATGTGGACTAAAAGAACATATAATTGGATCTCCAATTATCCAATTACGCAACAACATTCATCTTTCTCACCACTCCCCCTCAAGCTGGAGGCAAAAACACTCAACTTAGTGATGTAACACCATCATTGTCCATATATAACTTAATTTAGCTAAATTTTAAGATTAAATTTATTTAATTAATCATTAAAATAGTATAATTAAATTTTTGTTGAATCAAGAGAAAGTAAATCAAAATAGTCTAATTACGTTATTTTAATAGACAAATATAAGTGCATATTAATTAAAGGGTGAACTTAAAATTAATTTAAGGTCAAATAAACGTAAAATTAAAATAAGTATGCTTACATTGATTTAATTAAAGATTTTATGAAATAAAAGGTAATTTACAATTAATAAAATCATGTTTTCAACCTTAGTTTGATAGAAAAGGTTTTAATAGAAATAAATGAAATCTAAATCATCTAAAAATTATTTAAAATAGTCTATAAGATTTAAAATATTTAATTTTACAAAATAAACATTTTTTTACCAACAAGAGAGACATAGGTGAATATTCAATATATTTTATGTTAAAGGGTAAATTGACCAATACATCTTATTAAAATCCAAAATTAAAGTGAACATTAGATTTCTTTGGTTAGGTTACCCTAAAAAGTGATCCATGAATTCTAAAATCCTCTCATTTTGGTCCAAAAACCTCTCATTACGGTCCTTGGTTGACGTCATGCTAACTTCAACCATCTTCCACCTTCAGCCAGCGGCTGCATAGCCATGACAACGCTCTGGTGCGAGATTTGGGGATGATTTCCCATTAATCTGTTTGATGGATCTCCACCAATTTTGGTCGGTTGATTCTTCATTCGAACGTGCAATCAACGACATGATTTACAGCTCTTAATGCCTTCTTTAGAACTTGGAAATCGCTGTCAAAGATCGCGTGTTTCCTTGCTGTCAAACAAGCCCTTTTGCGGCTTCTTGAGTTGTTTGCGAGGGCAAGAAAGCTTTAAAAGGTTGGTCGTTCCTCTCCAATCCGTCTCGTCCAGAAATCAAGTGCCAATACCCTCTCTTTCTTCTTCTTCAAGCGCACGCTATTTTCGGACTCGGAGCTTCTTCGACCTCATTCCTCGTTGTTGCTTACCGACAACCAAGCAGTAGGTCACCTTCCCCACTCCTTTTCGAAGCTTTGGCCCTTGAATCTCTTTCTTCGCTCCGATCTCCCTTGCCAGAGTTTTCAACTCCACGTTCGGCCAGGCAATGTTGGACGTGCTTCAACCCCTATCGCGTCTCTCAGGTATCTCTCTGTCTCCCTCTCTTCCTAGAGATCATCTTAGTCTCCTTAGTTGTGGGTTTCAACCCAACCCCCTCCGGTCATTGTCTTCCTCGCCTCTAGCGGAGGCTCCGGCGACCGCCAATCACTCGCCCTTGCCCCCTTGCTCATAGCTAACCATCACAAGATCTCCGCCTCATCGCTACGAGCAAAACCCCTCATCTTATTGAGGGGTTCCACGCCTCATAAGCCCCATCGAACCCTTGCCGTCGCGACTGTCTTCTTGGCATCCGGTGGTGCACCTCTGGCACCCCCACGATGAATCACCACCGCCATCACATTCGGTAGGGTCCGACAAAGCCCCTCGCCCCTTTGGTTGACGGTGAGGACCTCTCCCCCATCTGACCGGACTACGTCTCCGCCGCCATCTTCAACAACTTCGGCAACACTCCAACAGCCACCTCCGAACTCGCAAACATTGCGTGAAGCTTCGTGACACCCGACGGAGCATTTTGTGACCTTCCCCAAAGGCTTCTACATAGTAAGCACCAGCACCAACCACCGCTGAAACCACCACCCTTGACGTCGCTGTTCATCATCCACGACCGCCCTCAAGCTCTCAAACTCCACGAGAAGCTTTGTGGCACCTTGCAGAGTGACTTGCAACCCTCGGCCAGTAGCTCGCATGCCTTGAATCACTCGGTCGAACTCCATCAAGTCCTCCTACAACTCACCCCGATGGAGAAGAAGGCCTCAAGGTCTGCTACTGGTAGGAACTAACTCTCAAGAGAAAGAAACGTCTAGGGACCAAATGGCAAGAAAAAGACTTCTTAGGGACTGATTTGTAATTCAATTTGAATGTTAAATTTTGTTGCAGAATAGCTTGCGGTATTGTTGCACTATTGTATTTAAACATTATCTCTATGAATTATTCAATGCTTAATCTCATTTATATTTGACTATCATTAACTGAGTGTTGAATATTTAAAATACAAGTTTCTTAATTGATTTATTGAGTTGAGTGAATAATGTTTACATTATTTTGAACTATATTAGGTGATTAAAAAAAATTCAAATCCATTCAATTTTGTTTTTGAGTCAAATTTTTGCAAAAATCCTGATAGCGATGAGTTGCACTTTTGATTTGGATTTGAGTTTTAATGATTATTTCTCTTTGATAATCATCATCTTCCTCATCTCCGACAGAGCCGAGGAGACGTAATTCTTGATGCTTAGATTATGAAATTAGGTCTAAAAGCTTACGTAGAATGTGTAGATTCTAGATTAACTTTCAAATAGGTTTGAGAACCTTTAGGTTGATCTGATGACCAAATCTACTTTGGATCTCAGGTGGAAGTGCCTGAGAGCACCTTTGGACTGATCAAAACTCGACTTTGATGCGTGATTTAGATTCCTGAGGTTGAATTAAGTTGATCTATGTAGTTATTTGATATGAAAAGCATTATATTAGAAAGTCAACTCTCAAGCTTTAAAGGTCAGCTTTGAGGTGTTCTTGAGGATCTAGACCTGGAAACTGAGATTACACGGTCAATTTGAGCTCATGTGTTGATTACAAACTTATTGGAACTAATTAGGGTAAGTTTTAATGAGATTTTAGTGTAGATTCCATCTCCTGCTTAGTTTAGGTTCAAATTGGAACCTATAGGTGTTCAATACTGTTTTGGCGAGATTCTAAGCCAAATTCAACCTAAATCGATTCCATTCGACCCTTTAAATTGATTTAGATCAATTCCAGAGGCTTATACCTATCTGTTAACGTAACATTCCAAAATCCAGACTCCGAGTTATTTCAAAGTGGTTCGGGTCAATTTGGAGTCAGAAACCCGGTTGTGGTTCGGTGCTCATGTCAACACCCCCTTAAATTGCTAAAAAAATACATATTTCGAGTCAACCCTTGGTCAGAAATTATCAAGAGGGTACCATGTATGATACCATTGGATTCCTCTCATTGCAAGCTTTCTAGGGACGCTTGTTTTGCATGATTTCGACGTGTATAGCTCAAGTTATGACCAAAACAAGTTAAAAATGACCTAAATGTAAGATGGATCCAACCTTAGGAGTATTTTAGGTATTTCACTCTGCTAGTCCTAATCCCAACAACCCTTGGGCCTATAAAAGGACGCCCTTGGGTCCTTGGGTCATCCTTAATCTCTAAGCCTCTCAAATTAAGAGAGGAAGAGAGAAGAAAATCTTGAATTTTCCTTTCAAAATTAAAAATTTTTCTTCTCAGGGACCTGGTTGTAATTCTGAAAATCATGGGCTTCCCACTGCAAATTTCACAGGGTCTGCGGCTACAGCAAGCGAAGGCAGCTCAATCGGGCGGCGTGGCGTGGATGTGTGCCACATGTCTCAGCGAGGGGAGCGGTGGGCGCACGACTTCAGGCGAAGTACCCATGTGCAAGGGAGTTCGATGTCGCCATTCACCGACACGTGGCGATCGTACGGTGTTGGTTGATCGGCGCGAGCAGGATCCGCATGAGGCGCGTAGACAAATTGTGGTGCAACACGTGGCGAACGCGCGGTTCGCATGGACTGGTTGACCTATTTGCTCAAACTGACTGGTTCAGGACCCCCTCGCGCTGTTTCGACTGGTTCGAGGCCTTCCTAACCCTGGATTTTAACAAATAAGGTACTGTTGGAATCGCATCGACGCGTATTATGCATTGGTATAGTTTATTTTTGTTTTTGGAAACGTTCTCTTTAATGAAAAGTCAGAAACGTGATGAGTTGTTTTCGATCCTATTTTTGGTCCGTGTGAACCAGATCCTACCTCGATGCCTGTGCAGATCCCAAGGTAGGTGTGACGACTGCCCCCAGGCCCTATTCGCACAATTTAGAGTCACCATGACCCTCCGGTGACATTAAGTAGAGTAGTCCTTCTCTTTCCTATATGGTTTGTCTATATGATGATTTTCTTTGTATATTGCACAATTTAGTGTGTGTTCTTACCTCTTACTGAGATTGGAACGCGTCTTCGTATTTCTTACTATTTTGGGGTGCTTGAATCTTAAATATGGATGTTGTAAATCAAGTTGGTAACTTGGGTTGTGAATAGTTAATTTGACTTAATTAACTATCAATGATTCTTATGATTTAATGGATTATACAGTAGTTATGCTTACTGGATATGGCCTTATCATAGCATGTGTAAAACGATTTTGATATTTTTCTCTAATTTACGGGCACTTTAATGAGAAATAACTAGATTTTAGGAGAAAGATTAAGAGTTAATGATCTTATGTGCCTTGTTATCGCATGTATGAAATAAGATCCAATTTTCGTAAAACCAGTTCTGTGATATTCTTTATTAAACGGATCATATGGGATCACAGTCATGAACTCAAAAATACCGGTAGATGAATGCGTGGAATATAATAAGGATTTTGTTAAAAATCGAAGTTAGTGATATGAAATTACTAAGTATTTTTGGAACCTATGTGAAATCAATTCCATCGAAATTGTAATTGATAAATAGTATGGAGTCATCATAATATGGAAATAATCTGTAAACTGATAATATTAGTGGTGATATGAATACTTATGCATCTTAGACTTAAGGGTGTGGAATTCTTAAATATGACTGGATTTAACAAGAACAAAATTTAGAGTTATCTAAAAATGATCAAATAATCAGTACAACAATTTGTCGGGAATTAAAGGAATCAGATAATTGATTTCAACCCGCTACTAGCCGGATTTGGTTGTAGCTTTAGTCTACTAAACCGGTTTTGAGTTAGTTTAGGGAGTTGCTTGCCCTTTTACGACTCTTTGGTTAGGCTTAGCAGCCAATTGGGATAACGGATTGTAGGGCTCGAGGGTTAGAGCGGTTTCTTTCTCAGTCGGTCAGTGAGTCATTGGTTGTCTGTGGTTCAGCGTACATACTACGTGTACGTGTTCATGCTATTCGGCGTAGTTGCCACCCCTTTGCAATGACCTCAAGGTGATGGAGAGTAGTGACTCGATGGGTATAAGAGGTCTTTCTGGCCAGAAGGGTGGCTTATATCGGTCTTGCGTTAAAGGAAGTTACATGAAATCGTCTTATGCTCTAAGATGTCGATTAATAAATTGAGGACTATAATAAATTGGGCTTCCAATATAAGAAACGGAATCGGATAACGAGATGTCTAATAAATTAATTAATTAAAGCTATAGTACCCATTTCTCTTGTGCTTGGTTACTGTTGCACTCTGCTATTATTGTTTCTACTTTATTCAATTTTTACTGTCGTGTTTTTGAGTTCCATATTCAGGTATACTTGGCAGTTCGCAAGGAGATTTCCATTGTACGTCTCCTTGGACTTACATACTATGGTAATTCTTCCGGTTAGTATTCAATTTATGTTTCCTTAAATTTTACAATATGAATTATTTGTTGGCTATGTTTATATTTTATGATTATGTGTTGGATGACTGCGATCTTCTGGGTAAGTTGTGCTAATGGTTAGCACATAGCAACCTGGGTTTCGTCGCTCAGTGGGACTTAGGTCGTCACAGTCAGGGTGTTTAAACTTGATGTGAGAATCCTATGTCTTGAGCATGAGAGCTGAGAAGCTCTGAAGCTTCTCTAAGCTTCCCTGATCTTCCATTCCCACTTCTTTGAGTGCGGAATGATCTGTTGTATCTATCTAGACTGTCAATGGAGAGTTTAACCAAGTTAATAGGTCAAGTGGGAACAACAAAGTGCACATGGCGTCAGGCCATGTTTAGGCTCTGATTTGAAGGATCACTTGTGATCCTTTGATTCAATTAGGACATGCAATCAAAAGTAGATCCATAAGGCTTTCAATCGAGCATTTACCCGCTTGATTTGGAGATCTGAGCCACGAGAAATCAAACATTGAATCTGGAGTTGTAGCACTGATGAGCGCTGAAGGAGAAGGGGCTTATATGGTCCCACATCGTCGAAGCAGGAAGTGCTCACTGCATATAAAATGAATCGCGTCGCATACCCCACTAGTCATCAGCGCTGGGTGCACAATTGGGCATATGTGTGGGGGTATGCGTGTGCATATGTAGGTTGGGAGCCCATGAGACCATTGTGGGTCGATATTGACCCAAATCTATGAGAAAATAAACCTAATAAAAACTATGGGCCTAGCTCTATTAGTGGTCGATCTGGTCCATTGGGCTGTTGATTCCGTGAAAAGGCAGAGCCCACCAATTAAATAATTTTTTTGTAGTTGAGCTCCTGTTAACCCTAAGTGTTGAGGCCAGGGCTCGTGAAATTGGTTGAGTGTTGGCTTTTGTGTGAATGTTGAAGCTTAAAGAGGCAATGTGCTTAGTTCTAAATCAGTATATGCTTAAGTCTTTAATAGCTTTAAGCTTAATTGTAGTTGTTTCAAAACAACTCTTTTTGTTGTAATTTCTTTTACTTTTAAATGTAATATCATTTATTTTTGTATACTCTTGTATATGGAATGAATGCCATGTTATAATATTCAATTTCATGCAATTATTCATGTTGATAATGTACTACAGTAATTAATAAGTAATTAAGCTATTAATTAAGTACTTAGTTTAATTAAAGTACTATTAAAACTCTATAGTACGATAATATAAGCTATATTAGTTAGGTAATAGCAGTATAATAAGTAAATAAGTTATGTAGAGTAGTAATTAACTTAAGTAATTAAGCATAAAGGTAAACTTAGAATAAATGGTGAATCTTATGATTAATAAAACCTCTTAATGAATGATATGGACTCAATCAGTTAAAGTAATTTTCTAAATATTAGGTTATCTTGTATCCTATACTATAATTAACAATGATAAATTAATTAAACAAGATAGCTTAAGTATCATTTTTAGCACAATTAATTAAGGCTAATAATTTTATTTAACTGTGTTGAGAATTTGCATATTTTCAAGAGGGTGAATTTTTGATTTAGAGGTACATCTGCTTCAAACCTGCCATAGTCATCCAATTGAATTCTTTGGTCGACGGATCTCCACCAATTTTGGTTGGTTGATTCTTCATTCAAACGTGCAATCAATGACACGATTTCCAACTCTTAATGCCTTCTCTAGAGCTTTGGAAATCGTTGTCGAAGATCACATGTTTATTTGCTATCAAACAAGCTCTTTTTGTGGTTTCTTGCCTTGTTTACGAGGGCAAGCAAGATTTAAAAGGTCGGTCATTCCACTTAGGTCTGTCTCGTCAAGAAATCCAACGCCTATACCCTCTCTTTCTTCTTCTTCGAGCGCATGCCATTGATGGACCTAGAGCTTCCTCAACCTCATTCCTCGTTGCTACTTGCCGACAACCAAGCAGTAGGTCACCTTCCCCACTCCTCACTGAAGCTTCACGTGAAGCTTTGGCTCTTGAGTCTGCCTCTTCGCTCTGATCTCCCTCGCCGGAGTTTTCACCTTCTCCACGTTCGGCCGACTAACGCCGGACGTAATCCGACCTCCATTACGTCTCTTAGGTATCTCACTCTCTCCCTCCCTTCCTATAGATCATCGTAGGCTCCTTAGTTGTAGGTTTCGACCCTAACCCCCTCCCCCTCCATCATTGTCTTCCTTACCTCCAGTGAAAGCTCTGACGACAGCTAATCACTCACCCTTGCCCCCTTGCTCGTCGCTAACCATCTCAGGACATTTGCCTCATCACCATTAGCAAAACCCCTCATCTTATTGACGGGTTCCACGCCTCACAAGCCCCACTGGACCCTCACCGTTGCGGCCGTCTTCTTGGCTTCTGGTGGTCCACCTTCAGCATCCCCATGACGAATCGTCACTGCCATCACATTCAGTAGGGTCCGGCAATGCCCCTTGACCCCTTGGTTGAGGGTGAGGACCTCTCCTGCATCCAACTGGACTACATCCTTGCTGTCGTCTTTAATAGCTTCGATAGCACTCCAACAGGAACCTCCGAGCTTGCAAACATTGCATGAAGCTTCATGACACCCCACGGAGCATTTTGAGACCTTCTCCAGAGGTTTCTACGTAGTGAGTACCAGTGCCAACCACGTTGGAACCACCACCCTCGATGTTGCCGTTCATCGTCCACAACCACCCTCGAGCTCTCAAACTCCGAGAGAAGCCTTGTGGCACCTCGTAGAGTGACTTGCAACCCTCAGCTAGGAGCTCCCATGCCCTGAATCACTCGGCCAAACTCCATCAACCCCTCCTGCAATTCTCCTCGACAGAGAAGGAGGCCTCAAGGTCTACTGCTGGCAGGGACTAACTCACGAGAGAAGAAACATCTAGGGACCTGATTGCAGATCCATAGGGACCAAATTACAAGAAAAAGACTATTCTTAGGGATTGGTTTGTGATTCAATTTGAATGTTAAATTTTGTTACAGAAGAGCTTGTGGTTTTGTTGCACCATCGTGTTTAAATATTATCTTTATGAATTATTCGATGCTAAATCTTATTAATATTAGACTATCATTAATTGAGTATTGAATAATTAAAATAAAAGTTTCTCAATTGATTTATTGAGTTGACTGAATAATGTTTATATTATTTTGAAGTAGATTAAGTGATTAAAAAAAATTCAAATCCATTTAATTTAGTTTCCAAGGCAAATTTTTGCGAAAATCTTGATAATGATAGATCGTGCTTTTGATTTATTTCCAGCGAACGAACTCGGAATGTAGATTTCAATTTCACGAATTACAAATTGTAAAAGTGTTTTCACGCATTCGAATATATTACAATGCACGATTTTTAACAAATCTCGATTCATGCTTAACACTTGTATAACACAATTCCTTACTCTCACAAATAAAACACAACTCTTAATTGGTGCAACTGGGTCATAGCTCTCCATTATGAATGATGACAACTGCATCACCGTTCTTACTTGTAAGCAGGTGTGCTAATGACGATACATCAACAAGGCTGGAATTTGGTGTATGAACTGCTAAAGTTGGTTTTGCTTGGTCTCTCTCCTCAACTGGTGCTAATGCATTCCCCATTAGAGATCTTAAAAGTAGGTTTCTCCCTCGGAGACCTCGAGACTGGGCCTCTCCCACATGAGAACTTGAAGTGGACCTCTCCATTGGAGACCTCGAGACTACCCTCTCCCATATGGGAACTCGAAGTGGGCCTCTCATTTGGAGCCCTTGAGACTTGCTTCTCTAATACGGAAATCTCTTAGTAGATTTTTCTCATATATGCACCAAAAATGAGCTTTTCACATATAGGGACCTCGAAGAATGAGTCTCCCTCATATGAGGCTACAATAAGTTCTCACCCATACTCCCCCTTTCGCCCATAGCATGGAAGAATAAACAGCATAGAGAAGAAGAAAACTAAATAAGCTTCTCCTCCTCTTCTCTTCCACTTCATCTTTTTTTTTCTTTTCTCTCCTTTTTTTATTTTTATTTTTTTTCTTTCATCATTCTTTTTATCTATCCCCCTCTTTTATATTTCCTTTTTTTTTTTTCTTCCTTTCTCTCTCTCTCTCTCTCTCTTTGTTTTCTTTATAAAGCCGAGAAGTAAAAGAAACATAAAGAAAACCATACAGCTAAATAAGGCAAAAAACCCATCAACTCCTCTTCTTAGGGTTTGAAGGATCCCAAAGAAAAGACATCAATGTTGTTGAGGGTGAAGGGCGACATAGAGTTTGAGGACGATATGGGCGTCGATCTCGATGAAGACGATGGAGTTGGACACCTTGAGTGAGGTTGTCGATGCTAGAGTTGATCTTGACGATGGCATCAATGGGCTTTATACCAAACCTAATCATGCTCATCCTACGCAATAGAATATCTTTCTTCTTTAGCCTCCACGAATGGAGCATTGCCTCGATGCAATATAGGGTGTCGAAGCTAGAGTCAAGAAGGATGCAGTGGTCGTTAACATGGAAGCCATCTCGCCATAGATTGGCCTCACGAGGAGGGCCTCCAAAGGTGTCACAAAGCTTCTTGTCAGAGTTGAAGTTGTTGTTGAATATGGTAGCCTTCTGTTGCTTGTGTGATGGCTTTGTCAAGGATCGAGGTGTCACCGCTGCTATTGCCCAAATTTGAATACTGTTGATCTAGTGTCAGATTGATCTGGAAGGATGCTTGTACATTTTCGAATGTGCTAGAAATCATGTTTTCATTATAAATTGAATGCATTAGGGTTTTCTTTCAAGCTTTTTGATGGATCTTTCTCATTATTTAGAAATATGTATGTTTATGGTTTTTGTCTTTTAGAGAATGGCCTTTGTCATTTTAATCTTGATTAAAAGTTTTCTCAATCTCTATTTTATGTTGAAAGCAATGTAGGTGTGAAAAGAAATGCTTTGGTATCAAAGATTAGGTTATATATCTAAGGAAAGGATGATAAGGTTATAGGAACAAAATTTTGCTTCATTTGGATTTTACTGACCTATGGCTATGTGTGGATTACAATAAAGGTAAGCAATCCAAATACATAACAAAGAAGCGAGCTACAAGGAGCACTCAACTCGTAGAATTGATACACGGATATTTGTGGCCTTTTTGATACTTCATCATGGGGTGGTGAGAGATACTTTATCACCTTTATAGATGTTTTCTCACGTTAAGATTATATTTGTCTGTTGCATGAAAGAACTTAAGTGGTGGATGTCCTTAAGATATTTATTAATGAGGTTGAGAAGCAACAA
This sequence comes from Thalassia testudinum, assembly GCA_037157565.1. Lineage (NCBI taxonomy): Eukaryota > Viridiplantae > Streptophyta > Magnoliopsida > Alismatales > Hydrocharitaceae > Thalassia > Thalassia testudinum. Next base: position 75,222,707 of record JAZHRO010000031.1, on the reverse strand, counting down.
GATAGAGAAGTAAAAGTTGTGAGATCATATCAAGGTAATGAGTGTTTTGGTAAATATAATGAGAGTAGCCAAATGTTCTAATCCATTTATGAAATGCCTCAAAAGTCATGCCATTTGTGCGTAATATAGGATGCCAAGAATACCACAACAAAATGGTGTTCCTGAAAGTTGGAACCATACATTAATAGATATAGTTAGGAGCATGATGAGTAATAATTCCTTGCCTTCTTTCATTGTGGACATACACATTGAAGACAACTATGCATTTACTCAATACGGTTTCTAATAAGGCAGTTCAAATGACAACTTTTGAACTATGGATAGTTAGGAAACTTAGCTTGAGACATTTGCATGTTTAGGGATGCTTGATAGAAGTTAGAGCATATAATCTACATAAAAAGAAATTAGATCCAAGGACAGTCAGTGGATTCTTCATTAGCTATCCTAAAAGGTGGAAAGGATATAGGTTCTATGGTCCAAATGATAGTACGCAAAAAGTTAAGGGTGACAGTTCTTGATCCATTCAGAATGGCAACATTAGTGAGAGCCCAAAACCACGAAATGTGAAAAATTAAGGAAGTTAGGGATGAATTGTTGGTACCACTTATGCTCGAAACTTCTAGGAATGCAATTCCAGGAGTGGATACACGTTCACATAATGATATAAAACATTAAAGTAATGAGCTCCCATCACATGAAAATGCCATAATTAACGAACTAGTCGTGAATGTGATGAGTATGTAACAACAAGTCATGAGGCACTCTGAAAGGCAAAGAAGGCTTCCCATCTCAAATTATTATGTGATTTATGCACTAGAGCATGAATGTGACTTGAGCATTCATAAGGATCAATCTCAATTTGTTAGCCATGGAATGTGATGATTTTGTAATTAGTTAAATACCATGAAAGAAGAATTAGAGGCAATGGTTAATAAGAATGTTTGGGACCTTGTAGAGTTACCTGAAGGATCAAAGAGAGTCAGGTGTAAATGGGATTTTAAGACCAAGCGTAACTATAAGGCTAACATTGAAAGATATAGAGCCAGACTTTTTGCAGAGGGCTTTACTTAAAAGAGTGGCTTTGGCTCGAAGGAAACCTTTGCTCTAGTTTTTACGAAGGATTCCTTAAGAATTGTCTTGGCCCTGGTGGCTCATTATTATTTGGAACTCAAGTGCATGGATATAAAGACCATTTTTTTAGTGGTGATTTTGAGAACGATGTTTATATAGATCAATTTGAAGGCTTTGTGGTTATAAGAAAGGAAATTTCGTTGTGTAAATTAAAGAATTTAATATATGGATTGCAACAAGCTTCTTGATAATGGTATATCAAGTTTAACGATATCATTACGTCTTATGATTTTGCACAAAACATTGTTGACCGGTATCTACATGAAGGTTCGTAGGAGCAAGCATATTATATTAGTCCTATATGGTAATGACATCTTGTTGGCTGAAAATGACATGGGCATCTTGCATGATGTAAATAAGTTTCTCTCCAAGGACTTTGAAATGAAAGATGTGGGCAAGGTATCCTATGTGATAGGAATAGAGATATTTCAAGATAGATCACAAGAAATTCTAGGATTGTCTAAGAAGGCACATATTGTGAAGGTTTTGGAGAGATTCAAAATGGATAAATGCTCTACAAGGATAGTTCCAATTCAAAAAAGGGATAAATTTAGTTTGAATCAATATCCAAAGACTGATTTGGAATGGAAAGAAATGATATGAATTCCTTATGCATCAATGGTTGAGAGTCTCATGTATGATCAAACATGCACTTGACCTGACATTAGTTTTGCCATTAGCATGCCAGGTTGATATCAAAGTAATTTTGGTATGGCCCACTAGAAAGCTACAAAGAAGGCTCTAAGTTATTTATAAGGCACTGAGGATCACATGCTCGTGCACAGAAGGTCTAACTACCTTGAGCTAATCGGGTATTCAGATTTAGATTTTATGGGATGCATCGACATGCAGAAGTTAGCCTTTGTATACATATTCTTTATGGTTGGAGCAACATCATGGAAAAGTACGAACTAATGTCCCTGCTACTTCCATCATGGAGGCTAAATTTGTAATGTGCTTTGAGACGGCAATTTAAGATAATGGTAAGAGAATTTTATCTTCGAGCTTGAAATTTTCAATAGTATAGCCAAAGTCATTGAGAATTTATTATGACAACTCTACAACTGTTTTCTTCTCACAGAACAAGTATTCTAAGGGTGCAAAGCACATAAAGTACTTGATAGTAATGAAAGAAGTTCTAGATAAAGGATATCAATTGAGCACATTAACATCGATTTGATGATAGTAGATTCATTAATAAAAGGCTTAACGTGCAAGGCATTTTTTGAGCATGTCATTAGGATAGGTGTCTTAGATAAATTCTTGTTATGAAGATTTGATTAGTACTTTATAATGTGGTGCTCATTACGTTATAGCATTTTAAATTTTATTTGTAGTTATTTGTTTTTGAATTATAGTATTTCATGATATATATATATATATCATTATGTGCTGTATGCATGTATATTTGCGTGGATAACATATTTTATCTACGTGAGAGTAATATTCTCCTCGATTAAAGTTTGATTGAGTTAAGTTAATATCACGTACACGTCACAGTGTTCAATCCTATGTTGATGATAATCTTCTCTCGAGTTTGGTAGCAAGTTCTGTTCAATTTATTTTGCACGTCTAACAATGTTTGGATTTGTTACGGTCCCAGTCTTGGTAGTCGAGTTGCTTGTTGGCTCAACATTTCCCTTCGAATAGATTAGTTTGGCCTTGCTTTAAGGATGAGCAATCCAACCCAAGGAAAGCAAGAGCCAACCTCTTCTCCTTTAAACCAAACATGTTGATCAAGAGTTCAACATCACTGTGCCAGACAAAGAAGCCTGGCTCCTAACTGGAGATAGATGGCTCAACCTTGTAGCAACAATGAAGCATATCTAAGTTGGAAGGTCTCGGGTCTGTCTAGGTGATCCATCTTGCTTTGATCTTTTCACTTTAATGTTGACGGACGAAGCAAGGAAAACCACAAACAAAACTTGTGGATTATTCTTGCAGAGTAGATAGATCCAATAGTTGGTATAATTGTTTTTTTTCCAATGGAATGAATTAGATGTATTTTCAAAGCAAAAAAAGAAAACTGCAACATCCCAAAATAACTTCGGACAGTGGTAATTACACCCAAAATGTTACCCATGAAATCTGAGCCATTAATAGGTGAGAATAATACAAAAACAAGGGTTGGATCATGACTTAGATTTCATGGGTAGGATTTTGAGTTAGATCCAAAGTGCCTTAAATATTTTCCCTCCAAGATAAGCGAAGAGATATGAAGGTGTCCTTACTCCTTACCCTTAAAAAGAAACCTTATACATGTAAAAATATTATGATACATCTAAAGGGGAAAAAAAAAGAAAAGAAAAAAAAAAAAAAAAAAGTAAAAAGGGAATGCCAAATGCCAACAACACACCCTCAACCCCAACCCCTCACTACTCTCTTCTTCCGTTTATTTCAAACAGGGGAGAAAAAGGCCAAAAGTTTCAGGCAAGCGGGCGGGGAAAAAGGTTGAAAAAAAGGGAAAACTAAAAACAATTAGAAAATACCCGACGTAAATTAGATACCGAACTCGCGCGTAACTTATTTGTGAACTTATTTGTCAACGCCTAGCCAGAGAGATGAGCAGCGAGAACCCGTTGATCTCCTTAAGCTCGTTCTCCTCCGCGCTCTGCCAATCTGCCACCGACCATCCGCTCCCCGTAGACGCCATCGAGGAGTTCGACGAGGCCGACCGCGTCTTCATCAGCCTCCTCTGCCTCGCGGCGCTGCCTCCGGTGATCCTTTCGGCAGCGCCCACTTGACCCAGAAGCCCGTAGAACCCCCAGAGCCCGGAGGCAGTGGGCCTGGTCCAGAGGAGGGACCTGGTCTCGGCCGCCTCGAAGCGGAGGAGGACGACGGCGTGGTTGGTCTCCGAAGGTGGGGGGCGGTCGGAGGAGGTCGTGGCGGCGACGTTAGAGGTAGGGAAGAGGTAGTGGTGGACGTCCCATGATATGCGTACGGCTGCAGCGCCACCGTCAAATTCTATGCGCTCATTGCCTCTGAACTTCCATCGGAGGCGCTTCACCTGCGAAATGACAAATATATGGGCCCGATCGTTGAGCAAGTGTGTTCTCGTTCAAAATATCACTCTTTAAATCTTAACCGTTTTTTGTTTTTTTTGTTTTTAATGTTTTGGCTATCATCGAATTAGACATCACCATCCCACTAGACGTCAGGGACCATCTGATTGCCGGAAGGAAGAGTGCAGGAATTGTGGGATGCAAGGAATCACTGAGGAACCAGAAATTTTTTTAGTTCGAAGAATTAAATATCGTACCAAGCTCGTCCACATCGAGCACACTCAGCATATGTATCATAAATTTTGATTCAATTTTGAAAAAAATAATTTTAATCTGATAAAAAAAAAGGTCAATAATTTGTGAATTCTATATTATAGATACTGGACAAATAAGTGATTTTCCAGAATTTTGAATAATCTATCCATTTCTACGTATGCAAAAGATCCAATACATTTTCATTTTGATTTTCAAAAAAATAATAATACTAATCGTATATGTTAATTGGATTTCAATTCAAAAATCTTCCAATCTTAATATTATCAAGAATTAAAATCAATAATAAAACAAGAATCTACGATTTTATTCTATATTCAACGAAAATAGTAGATTTTTCATTATATGATTAAACATTGGACAAAAAAAAGCAAAATTACCTTAATTTCGAATTAAAAAGCTAATTTTAGAATAAATAAATGCTATTATTAATATAGCTAAATGAAAGCGTCAATTTAGATTTTCCAATAGCGTCCTATGGAAAATACAGTTGAAAAGAAAAAGTTTAAGCAAAGAAGTCAGAAAGTGACGACGATATCATCTTCAATGATCTCTTATTTTATATTACTTAAAAGAGGGAGGAAACTTTCGGTGGAATTTTCACCCTAGATGGTTCGTTTCTCTAGGTTGTAATAAAGTTGCGCGCCAAAAAGTCTTGGGAAGGGGAGCATCAATAGGGAAACGAAGAATTAAACTTTCCGTGTGTCTTTCTTAATCCATTTTACACTTACGGCCCTCCCTCGAAAAGAAATTTCACTTCCCAGTATTTAATCGTAAGGCCTTAGTTGCAAAATTCACCACTATAATATTCTAGAAAACTTTTATTTGCATCCCGGAGGTTTTCAAGCAAGTAACTCCATTTCGTTCGCTTAGCTTGGTCTCAAAAAACCGCTTGCAACTACACCGAACTTTCCGAGTCCCCTTTTCCTACTTTATTTTCTCCTTGTAAGCTGTTGGGACCCCCAACGACAAAAACCACCTTCCACGTAAACCTTTTTCCGCGATATTAACAACGCAGTACACAAATCCATCCCAAGTTTACCCACACCGACATCCCGCTTCTCAACTAAAAGAAAAGTAAGCAAAAAAAATTGTCCGGTACGAATCCTTACTCCAAATAACGACTTGCAGGCACCTCTTCAAAAAGACCACTGAGACGCTGGTTTTTGAGGACATCCGTACGTACTTCCACTTACATCCACTGATATGTTAATTAGATGCTTGATTTAATTAGAGGTTCGATAGTCGAGCTAAGTGAGTTAAATTATGTTTGTTTCTTTGACGCTACGATCCATATGTTTCATCACTCTTTTATCTATTTTGCTACTTATTTCGCAAATATATATTCTGCTTGTCAAATATCACCTTAGATTTATTTATGTCAGACGATCCTATTTGATGAAAGTAGAAAGGAATTTTGAGCACTCCTTACCCACAATCTTTCTGATAACGTAGAAATGAAACCTCGAATCTAAATTTTTCCTATTAAAGTTAGGAGTTCCGACCTTTCCCCTGACAGGCTTAATTACCTGGATTTGGTAGAGAATAAATCCGCGAGTCCAAGGGGGTTTATATTTAAAATTCCACCGAACGTACATATACAACGCGCTTTCAAAGACAGCGACGAAGGAACGGAAGAATAAAGGATAAACTACCGTTTCTTCCCTAATAATTGTAGGCAAATATCACAGCAGTACTGGTAGTAACAGCTAATTAATTGATTAATTAACGACCTGAAGGACCCTCCTGCCATCAATGGCGACGCACAAGCGGACGTCCTTCTCGGCCCTCCCGCCAATCTCGAGGGCGACCTTCCTCTCCTTCCCGCCGGCCAACGCCCTCGTCACGTATTTGCAAGGCCACGTCCCGCCGCCGCCCTCCGCCACCACCACGTGCTCCCTCCTCGACAACGGCCCCGCCGGGGTCCCGATCGCCGACCTGGGCACCCTCCTCCTCGCCCTCCGGAGGCCCTCCTCGTCGCCGACCACCAGGACGGCCTCGCCGTCGACGGACACGGCGAGGAAGAAGGCGCCGGTGGGATCGGGGCCGCCCCCGCAGAAGGTGGCGCGGGAGAGGTCCCAGGAGAAGTCGACGAGTGTGGGGGGGTTGCGCTGTTGGTGGTCGGCGGCCCTGAGGCGGAAGCGGCGGGAGCCGCGGCGGCGCCAGAGGAGAGAGGGGTGCAGGCGGAAGCGGGAGTGGGTGGGGGCGGGGAGGGAGGAGGAGGAGGAAGAGGCGGCGGAGAAGGAAGGGGAGGAGGGGGAGGAAGAGGAGGAGGGGATGGGGAGGAGGGCGGAGAGGGAGAGACCGAGGAGGGAGCGGGACCACGTGAGGGAGGCCGAGCCGAGAGGGGTGTGGTAGAAAGTGGTGGAGAAGGACGGTGGAGGGGGAGGTGGGGGAGGGGAGGGGCGGCTGCAGCCGAAGAAGCAGGAGGTGGGCATACTCTGTTTACCTTTGCTCTTAGGTGGGGGGATGAGATGGGAAATGTTGCTGCTGCTGTTGTTGTTGGTTCTGTGAGGTAAGGGGTTCTCTGTTTTCCTTTGGGTGTAATGGAAGTGGAGGAGGAGGAAGGAAGTGGTGGTGGGGGAGTTTGTTGGGAGGAGGTGAGTTGGACAAGGGAGAGTGGGCTTTCCTTCTTGTGAAGTGTAACAGAGAGAGAGAGAGAGAGATTAGCGTTAGTATAATTGGGGATGATTGGCGTTGTGACAATTGGGGACGGGGGTAGAATCCAAGGTTAGGAGAGGGAGAGGGAGAGGGAGAGGGAGAGGGAAGGCAACCCTTTTGGGGGTCCTTTCGGAATTACCTGCGTGGGTACCATGTTATTTCACGTTACCTGGTAAATAAAAAGCTTGGTTTCTGGCTTATAAGCTCTTGCATCCTCCGGTTACAAACCAGAATATTTTTCCGTGACTTATGTTTGCTTAAAAGCTTCTTAACAAACAAATCAAAGCCGTGACGAGGAATGCTGTAGCCAAAGCTAACAATTTAATCATGTTACGAAGCATATGCTTGGCGGGAGCAATTTGTTAGAAATTTCATGGCCTAGTTGAGTCGAGTTATTGAACATGCTTGGCAGGACCTCTTGAGAGCATTTTTTAATTTGTACGAGCTCGACGAACCTCACGCTCAAGTCTTTTTGAGGCATCAACGTCTCTAGTCAGCACGGCTAGCTTGCATGAATCCTAGTTAGGAATTGATTTCAGAAGTAAAAATCCCAAGTTCTATGGTAAATGAAGACCCAAGTGAAGGTGTATTAGAGGATGGTGAATAGTATAATCAAATAAATATAACAAAATCGAAATAGAATGTACAAATAAAATCACTAGACAAAATGAGACATAGGATTTTTAGGTAGAAAATCCCTACAAGTAAAAATGTAGCCACTTAAGTCATCTCGACTTAGGATTTTCCTCATTCACCTAAAAATCAAATCCACTAAACTATACCACGTTAACTCAAGGGTGGTGTAACCTCAAGTACAGCCTGTACTGGACCCAACCGATGTAATTTTGTCTTCTTGCGACAGGAATCCACAGACCAGAAGCATAAAGTATACGTAAACACTAGCTTCTATAGCTGAATAGTATGTAAAATAAAATCAATTATAGTGGCAAAATAAAATTTAATTCCATAAAAAACATTCACAACAATTACACAAAAGATTTTTAAGAGGAAATCTCAAAGGTAAAAGTCACTACTTAAGTCACTTCGATTTAAAATTTCTCGATCGACCTAGTCGATTAAATTCACTATATGAACTACTTAAATGAGAGTGGCATAACCTCAATACAATCACACTACTTTGATTGAAGGTAGTTTACTTCAAAATCCTTCTTCTTCATGAAAAGTATTTTGTCTCGCGAGGAGATGAGAATTCGTACACAAATGTCCAACAAAAAATGAAAATACAAAAGATCCTGTAGAGCTACAAAATACAATTTAAACAAACTCCTATAACTAAAAAGTACTTCCCTAAGATGGAAGTAGATGAGCATAATCGCATAGTGTTTTGGTGCTCTAGTAGGTGTAGTATGAGAGAGTAATGGTAGAGTTTCTCCTTTTTGATCTTTTGTAAAAATGTGTATAATAGTGAAAAATATTATCTCTATGATGCGTTTAGCAAAGGAGGGGTTCCATCTATTTATTGATGTGGTAGGAACCCTTAAAAAGGCTTGGGAGAGGCCTTATAGCCACTAGGGTTAAGTCCAAGAAAAATCAAGCCAAAATCCAATGAGATCTGGATAATTATTTGGTCTGACAACAGCATTGGTGATCTGATAAGTTTGTTAGACGTCTAATAAGGATATATTGGATGTCTGATAAAATTTTTGGACCTTTAATGAAATGACCCTTTCCAAGGACTATTCGAAAATTTTCGGAAAATTAGGGGCATGAGCGAAAATTTTGACTCCTTGAGTTGGGTGTGTGGGCCTTACAGGAAGAAGAGAGGTTTAGCGAGGGAGGTTCCACAACTTTCCCTCTCTCTCCTTCCACACCACACACACACTCACGCACACACACACCTCTCCTTCCTCCCCAAAACCTTAACTCCACCCCTCTTCTATTTAAAACCTCCCACACCCATCTCCACTTTCATGCCACCATCTCCACCTTCACCCTCACCCTTGCTGTCGGTGAGCACCAACAGCCTTCCCATCTCCGCTTGCAGCCGCACGTGGAGGAGAGAAGCTCATGAGAGGAGGAGGAGGAGGAGAGAGGGAGAGAGTGTGAGCGAGGAAGAGGGAGAGAGTGTGAGCGAGGAAGAGGGAGGGCGTGGAAGGGAGGAGAGAGAGTTAGGGGAGCTCGAGCGTGCGTAGCTCGCGCGCGGGGGAGCTGCGGTTGCAACCACGAGGAGCTTGAAGGTGCGAGGACCTCCGAGGAGTCCGGAGGTGCGAGGAGAGGAGCCACAGCGGGAGTTGCAGCCGAGGGAGCTTAAGAGGACACTCACGAGGAGCTCATGGAGAAGAGCTTCTCGACCTCCTGCAATTGTTAGAGCTGCTGCTGCTGTGTTGCGAGCAGAGGTCGACGAAAAGACGAACATCGCAAGGAGTTTCTACGTACTGGATTTTCCCAATATCAGACGTCTAAAGCATCTACCAGATGTCTAGAGCAGCAACAGTACGTTCGGAGCTGCAACCGGACGTCTGAAATCACACGGAGTAACGAGGTATGAGTTTTGTATGCTCATGCACATGCATACGTGAAATACATAAATATTTGTTGTCGCAGTTTTTTAACTGCGTTTACATGCGTAGGTACAGGCCTTGGAAAGGTGCATAAGCACGTTCTTTGAAGTGCTTTAGGACATCTGCACGTCTCTACGCGTCCGATAGCCATATCAGATGTCCAAACGCACTCACAGACGTTTAGAACGACCCCAGGACGACAGTGAGGGGTTCCAGACATCCGTTAGCAATGTAGGAACACAAGGTGAGTTACTGACGTTGCCAGACATCTGATTTCAATCTGTATGCACGTTTTTTGCCTGTTCGGGGTCCAAACGGAGTCAGATTTACGCAAAGTACTGTTTTTTCCCGTTCGAGTTTTTCTACTTGTTAGTGATACTTGTACATTGTTTTGAACTCATTTGATGTGATTTATTCATTGGTATAAGTTTCTAGCCTGTAGTATGTTCGGGACCCACGGAAACGACCGGATCCGCAATTCAGGCCCCCATTCCTCCCATGTATCCCGATAGAGTGGTTTACCTTAATACTAAGATTTAAATAAGTAAAATGCATGCTTAGAATAATTTGATTGAACTCTAGGATGTAAAATGAACTCTAGGGCAGAAAAGAATGGACATTACTTGAGCTACACTGTTTACATTGAAATGCATGTTAAAACCCTAATTGCTAGCAAGTGTATAGATACATGATGTGATACTTCTTCAGTTGTAAAAACACGAGCTACCTGTTGTATAAATGAGAATCAGAGGGTGAACAGCGAGAAAGGCATGTTGAAAAATGAAATGAAATGAATATGAGCAAGAACCATACAGGGAATTAGGAGAAGAACTCCTGTATACGGAAAGAATCTCATAGCTAGACGGGAAGTGAGTTAGCCCTTGTGTACACGGTATCAAGGAGAGCAACTGTCCCTTTAGTGTAGAGGGGAGCTAGCCGCCCATTTGATTGAGACCTAAGGTTAGGCCTAGTTATTCTACATCGACTCCTGTTTGGCCCTCGTGTATGTGGCATTGAGGTGAGATACTTAGTGTAGGGAGAGAACTAGCCATCCTACGGGGCCCGGGGTTAAGACTAGCTACCCTACACCGACTCTTGTAAGGCCCACTAGGCAAACCAAGATAGTCGAACGAGGGTACGCGAACTGTGAAGGGGAGAGAACCTTGTTCTATTCTGAGAGGCGAGACCCATATTCTGAGAGGGCAAGGCCCTATGCTGTTCCTTGTTGTACTTTTGGGCGTACCTGCTAGCGAAAACGACTGACCACATGCTAGTGCGGGGTAGCTACCCATGCGCTTATTGTGCTTGCCGTAGTCACCGTTACGTCGCAACCGTAACCTCAGGGTGGTAGACCGAGTGTAGGACTACCACGGCGGACTCTCTCAACTAGGAGAGCACCATGTGTACATCCTACATTATGGGGAAAACTGCAATCAAGATCGTTCCCTTGAGGAACAAGCAAGATCAAGAAATGTATGGATCCTTAGTAGAATAAACAAATCAGAAACATTAGTTGAGATAAATAGAAATGAATGGTTAATTAGTTGCTTGTTCTTATGTAAATTGTATGTAAATGGTTTAACCACCACTTTACTCAATGTTAGCTGACCACAGATTTTATAACCTTGTTCAGGTCAAGGAGTTGAGCAGCCAGCGCCACCGGCTACAAAGAGAGCTGGGCCCAGTCGAGCCCAACCTTAGCTATTGTTCCCTTTTTGTTTTCGAGCTTTCTGTTGTTGTAATGAGTACTCTAGCATGTAATACTATTTCTATTACGTTTCTGTTTCTACTTTCCGCTGTTGTGTTGAGATGGCATGTAATATTGTGAGATTTTTCGTTCTGTTTCCTTTACTGTCTCTTAGTGTTTCTGCTTAGTTACATTGCATGTATTGTTGTGGAATATTTTCTGCTTTTGATTATTTCTCGTTGGACGAGTAGGTCTTAGGATTAGTCGAGGCGAGTCAGTCTCAAGTCCTGTAGGGAGCCAGAACTGGGTCGTAACATTTAATCTTGAATGGTGGATTTCCATGAATTAATCAGATCTAAACGGGGATCTTGTGTCAATGAGTCAGACGTCTAATGTTTACATATAAGACGTCTGGAACTATTATTGGACGTTTAATACAGGGATGTGTGGTTCTTGGAAATAATTATATCCAAACAGGGATCTTGCATCTAAACATCAGACGTCTATTGGCCATCTGGAGATCGTGCTAGATGTCTGGAACTAAAGGTAACCTTCGAAAATCAATTTTCCGAGAAGCTAATGATCATAGTAAGTCTGACAAATCAAGATTTGGGTCGATTTAGCCTAACGTCTACTTATTGGATGTCTGAGGATGTGTCTAGACATTTGAGAATATTAATAAAATATTTTCAATGGGTCATGAGAAGATCATGTTCTGACATCAAGTAAATAGGGTCCAACGATCCTTTTATTGGACATTTGATAGGATCTTCAAACGCCTGAAAGTAAGTATGGACTTCTTCAAATAAGTATGGTCGTCTAAAGCCTAAGTATTTAATTTGTCAAGGCTTTACATATGGTTATTAGACGTATGATCAAGATATTAGATGACTTAACAGTGATTATCAGACGTCTAATACTGATGTTGGACATTTGACAAGGCGGTCTGATTACTTTTTTGGTTTTCTAAGTCAATTTTAGTATTTGCCTAAGTGTCCTATAGATAGCTGCGTGTGTCTAAGACCTAGGTTGTTATATTTTGGGCTATGTAACATAAATCTAAAGAGCTGAAAAGAGCAAATAACAATCATATAAAAAGGAAATAATCTATCTTATTCTTCTCTTTATCTTTAAGCTTTAACATTAAGTAAAACTCCAAGTCCATGCCCTTTAATACTTTTGTTTTCCATCAAGCTCCTCCATTCCAACATAAACTTGAGCTTGAACTCCTTCACACTTATTTCCATTTGCATTTTAACCTGAAATCTTAATCTCAAATGCAAATGTCAAATAACAAATATCTTGTTACCATTAAAATCGATGATTGTGGTGCATTTGCACTAACATAGGCATCTACCATAACCATCTACTTTTGACTAAAGGAGGGGTGCATGACTGTAGAGGTGGTAAAGGAAAGAGAAGTAAACTTGTAGCCAATCCTAGGGTGTCGATCCCAACATGACCAAGCTTGTCCAATTAGGATACAAATTATGTTGTTCATTCTTTTCCAATGTAATTAGTGGTATCCTAGATATAAAGATCCTCAAGGGCATACTCAATAGAGTGTGTCCACAGTTATGTGCATACATTCCACTTTATAAGACTTGGGCAAAATCCCAATTTGTGTCCCTTTTCATATTGAATGGAGGACCCAATTCTCCCAAGACATAGCTTGTTTCTTTATAGGTGGACCTAGCTAAAACTTCTCATCTCAATCTTCCCTTCTTTTTTCTTTGCTTTAGCCTCATTACATCGGTGAAGAGTCAGGAAACCTACGAGGACCCACTAAATGAAGTCGAACTAGAAAGTTAGATTGCAAAAGATCCTTCAAATTCACCCAATCCCCTATTATCTAACCTCCTCCCTTAATAAAATTGGACTTACCATGAAGCATCGACAAGTTCTCAATCATAGGAATTTGTACGGATTGCTCCTCTGCAACAGCTCCTTCATCGCACCTCCACGCCCATTTTGAGTTGGTGAGGAGTATGTTGTATAGGTGCATGAAGAGTAGAGTTTCCACATTACGGTCCCTAAAAAAAAATTGCCGGTACACCCTTAAGAACTAGTACATATAATGATTACTTCAGTTGTTCTCTAAAATAAAAGATATCTAATTAAAATTAACTTTTATTTACAATGATACTAGTTCCTTAATCACATGCAATCCACATATGATACCATCAACAAGCACTATTAATGATCAGTGAGATTAATATGCTATTATTCTTGATTTTCTATTTGATATTGCGGAAAGGATCCAACCATTTGTTTGAGTTGGATTGCCATCTCCTTAATTTATCTAGAATAATTATCATCAAACATTCATGCAATTCATACTTAATGTTATACAATTTTCATAATTTTTACATAAATGTTATCATAAAATTTTGACATTACCTAATTGCATTTCCTCTACAAAAGCAGCATTAGAATTAAGTTCTATCAAGATAATATATTATTTTCAACTAAAAATATTGAGAAGTAGTTGCATATGTCCCTAGATTATATCATGATTGTTACGAACGCGGCCTCAAGATATTTTTTTAAGACGTCTGGAACCCTTTCCAGACGTCTGGTATTTAATTTTTGCGGCATACGAGGTTGTGTCTGCGCGCATGCACGCGCAGACCAGCACTCGCCGCTCTCTTCCCTCTCTCCTCCTGCAGGGCGCGGCGTCTCTCTCTCTCTCTCCCCGCGCGGCCTTAAAAGGCCCCTCGCCCTCTTCCTCACCCTCATCTCCTCCATGTTCCTCTCCTTCTTCTCCCAGCCGGTGCGAGAGCGCAAACGGCGGCAGCAGCTGCCATGGCAAGTGTGCGGGAGGAGGTGTTGCGCGAGGGAGGAGACGCTCGACCGTGAGGGCTCGAGCTTGCCAGGGCAGCTAGAGCCGGCCAGCGGGGGAGCAGCGGGCGTGGAGTGTCGCGGACGGGGCGCGACGCGGCCTTGCGTTGCCGGCGGAGAACGAGTCAAGCTCTGATTCTGGAAGTTTTTCCAGAATCAGACGTCTGGGCTTCCAACCAGGCGACGGTGAAGACGTCTGGAGGACTGTCCAAACGTCTTCACGGTAAGATATTTCTATCTTCTTCCTTTTCCACGTGTACGGCCATGCGGCAGCCCGCCGCGCCTTCGTCTGCGACTCGTCGTACTGAGAACAGGTGTGGGTGCGTGCAGGTTCTGCTCGGGAGGGCGCGAGGCTCGCCATCCCACGTGAATCGGATGTCTGGCCGCAGTGCCAGACGATGGGAAGGACTTCTAAACGTCTGGGGTGACCATCGGACGTCTGGGAACTAAGTCAGACGCCCCCGAAGGCTTCTGGACATCTGAGGGACTACACAGAACGAAGGTACGCTCTGACCCACATTTTAAGACGTCTGGAAGAGGTTCTAGACGTCTGATTTTGGGCAGTTTCGTCATTTTCGACCCGTTTAGGGCTTGTTCGGAGTCCGTTTTCTGCGTTTCGAGTTGCGTTCTTTCCAGAATAAAATCCTCTACTTGTTTACAGTAATTATATACCGTTCTGAGAAACTCCTTGTGTTTGATCCTTGTGTTAGGACCCCGTTCCATTGCAGTCTTGAAGGTTGCGGAGGCGCGCGGGATTTCCAACCACGCCCCCAGTACTCCCATTGTAGCTGGTAGAGTGGCTTTTAACTTACTTAATTCAAAATTGTTACAATTGTGGAATAATTAATAGAGTCTAGGACACTGCATGAACCCTAGGACTAAAAACTAGATTGAATGATAGATCCTAGGGTATTGCATGAAACCTAGGACTGGAAACTAGATTGAATGATAGATCCTAGGGTACGGCATGAATCCTAGGACTGAAAAACTAGTGATATGTATATAAAGATTGCAGTCTTGGAAAGGTGGAAAGGAAATAATAGCTGCCTGTAAATTGATTTAACTGCTGCTTTAAAAAGGAATAAATATGATTGAGAACATGGGTTGTATGAACGTAAAACTGGAACGGTGAAACCTAAATGTGCTGAGTCAAAAGAGCTGGAACCCTATGGGGAATTAGGAGTAGAACTCCTGGGAAGAGACTGGATGGAACTGTAAAAGAAAGACGTGGAAGTGTGTTGTCTCTGGAGTACGTGGTACTAACGAGAGCACACATTACCTCTTAATGTAGAGGGGAGCTTGCCTCCCTTAGGTCGAGATCGGGGTGGGTTTGGCCACTGTACACCGACTTGCTGGCCCTCGCGTACGTAGTACCAAGGAGAGCTACTAGTGTAGGGAGAGCACTAGCTACCCCACGGGCCCCGGGGTTCTGCTAGCCTCCTACACCGACTTGTTAGGCCCACTGGGAAATCCAGGGTAGTCAGGCGAGGGTGCGTGGACTGTGGAGGGGTTGGACCCCTGTTACTAAGAGGGCTCTGCCCTATACTGGTTCTGTGCTGTGCTTTGAGCGCACCCGTTAACAGAAACGACTGACCGTGTGCCAGTGCGGGGTAGCTACCGTGCACTTATCGCGCGTGCCGTAGTCACCGTTACGTCTGTCAGTGACCCTTGGGTGGTTGACTGAGGGTAGGATCACCACGGGGACTCTCCCGACCAGGAGAGCACCACGTGTTACTTCTACCTTTCCGAAAAGACTGCAATCAAGATCGTTCCCACGAGGAACATTCGAGATCAAGTGAAGGATCTGAGAAATAGATAAATTGTGAAATAATAGAAAGACGTAAATAAAGGAAGAAAGAAAATATAACAGCTACTGTAAACTCTACTGCTTCTTTAGTTTTAGCTGCCACTCTACTCAGCGTTTCGCTGACGTGTTACACTCGTTACTTTTCAGGACCAGGTGTTGAGCAGCCAAGGTCAGCAGCTGCAGAGGACGCTGGGCCGAGTAGGGTCCAGTAGAGTTACCGCAGTTCTTGGTACCCCTTTTGTTCCACTGTAGTAAGTAGTTCTTGTTACTCTCTGTACTTCTTTACTTGTAGCTTCATGTTATGTTATAATTGTTGTTCTACTGTTGTGGTGGTATATACTGTAGTAGTTCCTTTTCTTACTGTTGTATTTTGTTACTACTAGTTATATTCATGCTGAATGTGGTTTATTTTACTGCTCTTTTGGTTACTTCCTCATTGGACGACTAGGTCTTGGGATTAGTCGAGTCGGTCCGGTTCTCGTGTCTCGTAGAGACTCGGGAATCGGGTCGTTACAATGATTGCACAAGAGTTCTATTCTATTGCTCTTCTTGACCTTACTATTCTTTTCACCTCTCTAACTTTCATGCAATGTTGTCCCCTTCAACCTAGCATTATGGGGATCAAAGCACCTGGATAAACCTATCCAACACCTTTAAAGAAGACATTTCACCACCTTTCGGTGTCTCATCATCTTTTTTACCTTACCGGCCACTTTTTTGGTTTAAATCTAGAATTTCATTGATGGGGAGGAATAAGTTTCGTACAAATCCTAGTAAAGAGGAGAGATAACCACACCAAACAAATATAGATAAAACTCTAAATCCAACACAATGTTGCATTTATCTGATTGCTCTTAGCACAACGATGTGAAGAAGAAGAGAATATGAAGAGATCCACCAAGGTGGACACATCGAATCAAGGTGGAAAGCATGCTAGGTGATGTCACCCAAAAAGGGCAAGTGACATTTGAAGAGCTTACACCATGCACGTCTTTGACCAAACATAGTAACAACCAAGACTAACAACAACACAACCACAACACACTATTAGCATCCTAACAACATAAAACAAAGTAACAACGAGAAAACACCAACAACAACAAGGTTGAAACAAAATGGTGTAAAAGGTGGAAAGAAGAGATTCTATAGCCAAAAGGGATGGAGGGTTAGCTCCCTCCAGCCCATTACGTAGGCAACCTAAGGGGTGGAGTCAAAACCACAAAACAACCACAACCACATAAAGTTGAAGTCGTCCGTAACGAGGACACCACCAAGGCCGTCATCTACTGTCCTAGTGCCGAGATCATAGGTTAGACACATTACAAGATGGCAAGTGAAATGACCCTTTCCCAGGGTCATTTGCCATTTCCGGAATCGTTAGGGGTTTTCCTGTAGTTTTAAATCCCTTAGCTTTTGTTTTGAGGGTCCGTGAGGGGGAGACGAAAGTTGCAGGGGCATCCTGCAATTTCTCCCACACCTCTCCCCTACCCCACGTACACCACCCCCTCCCTCACCGCATGCTGCACCATCTCTTGCGACGCCCTCACTCTCCACCATCCCCTCCTCCATTCCGTCCCCCTTACCTCCACTCTCCATATATACCCCCCTCCTCCTCCTGTTCCCACATCGGCAGTGAAAAGGAAGCGGGAGAGGGAGAGTGAGGAGAGCAGGAGGACCTGAGGGGAGAGAGAAGGCCTGAGAGCGAAGGAGCCGAGGCGGTGCTGTTGCTGTTGCAAACTTTCGCGGTGAGAAAGGATTCAGAAACGGTTCTGCGGAATCATTTTTCTGCAAAATCAGATGTCTGGCAGGGAGTCCAAAGGTAACCTCAGACGTCTGATAGAGTATTTTTTTCAATTATCTTTCTGCCAAATTTCTGACTCTACACGCGCGTGTGTTAGAGGTTGGGAGGCGCGTTGGTGCAAGGACCAAGGCAATTTCAGACGTCCGGGAGAATTTCCAGATGTCTGAAGGCACCCTCAAACGTCTACACTGAGTCCCATACATCCAAGGAAGGCGTTGTTCGTATGACAAGATCGTGGTTTAAAAAGACATTTGTTACAGTATAGTTTGAAATCGTCGTATAAACAATTTACAATTTTATTACTCGAAATTCAAAATTTTCGAGGTCGAACTCAGGGAGCAAATTGGTATTTTAGAAACTTAAGAGCACAACTTTCAATTTAATAAAGAAAAGCAATGACCAATTCAATCACAATTAAGAAGTAATTTCAAATGTAGAAATAATGCCAAAAAATTGGGCGTCTGATGAAAGATCAAACGTCTTAAAAGGTTTTGCTACAGTGCTTGATGATGAGTCCATTTTAATGGACTAATATTATGCTTAAGTAACTTTAATCGTACCTTTTAGGTTTGTTAATAACTACATTAAGTTATAGAATGTTTGCATTCATCATGATTTAAGTTTACATCTATTTTATAGTATTCTATAACTTAATATGTAATGATGTTACGTTTTTATGTTGCAGGAATGATATTTAGAAAAAACAAGGGGGGGAATAAATTTCCCCAACAAATAGCCGGTGCTATCCCTCCCTCATCCTCCGGCCAGCCGCAACTCCTCCCGCACATTTATTTAATCTCCCGCCGCCCTCCCTCAACAAACGAGGCCATATTTAGAAAGGATTTTGAAAATCTCTGGAAGGGCGGAGGAGAGGAGTTAAGAGGAGGCGGAGAAAGGAGAGGAGGGGCTTCATCATCTACGAAGGGTGCAACCACCGCGTGCACTGTGCACCAAGTCATCCACTACTCCCTCTAGCCGCGCCTGAAGGCGAAACCGCACCCACGCAAGCAACTCTCTGCATGCCCTTGCACGCCTGCAGGCACCGCACCTTCTCCACCGCAACGCTTCCCCCCTCTGCAGCGCCATCACCTTCACGCCAGCCACAACCTCCATCACAAGCGCCCATCCACCCGCCTGCACCCAGCACAACCAAACACCCACACCAAGCAGCCTGTAGGCACTCGCCTCGCCTCACCAGTGTCTCTAGCCAGCGCCCCATCCTGCATCTACCCACCCGCATAGCGCCCCCCTCCCGCAAGCACCTTCTCCACCGCAAGTGAAACCGAACCCGCGCCTCCAACGCCCGCCTCACTCAGTGCCTGGTGCTCCTCTCTGCAGACCGCCTGGCACGCCCTCGCAGGCAATGCAGAACCTCCACGTGCCCCTGCAACCTCCCTCCAGCGGCTTAGCTTGCCCACCCTCACCGCAATGCAGGCGCCTTGCCCCACCCGCGCCCCTGCTAGGCCGCGCAAAACCACCGCCTGCCACCTTCTTCTCCTTCTTGCAGCCACCACAGGCTGCCATCAGCCGCGCCGTCACCACCATCGGGTGCGGCCTGAGCAAGGCGATCTTCAGCGACAGCCTTGACATCCATTTCTCCTCCTCCTGTGCGCACAAGCTGCGGCAACAAATCCTCTGTTTTCAAATTGATTAAAAATTACATTTAATGCCATTGACACCAGAAATTAATTTTCATTTATGATTATTTTATTGTGGAAAAATTGCGAATGCACACTCATGCTTTCTGATAATTGCACGTTATTGATATTCACCTATTTCAAGATTGGTTTTGGGATTAACATGTGCACCAATTTTCTCTAGTATATGTCAATTGAAAATTACATAAAATCATCATATATTTATTGAAGATTTCAGTGAGGGAAAATTAGACATATACCCTTATATTTTTGAGTTATTGTGAATCTTTTTTCCATCGCATTTTATGTTGGATTTGACTAGGGATTTCACACTTGACCGAAAGAATATGAAATAATCGAGAGTTTATTGCATAATTGCCTCCCTGTAGACATGACCCACTCTTCTGTGAATGGTTATTTTTATTGTTGATTAGTCAATTTTTCCACCACTTAAATACTACAATGCGTTATTTCATTTGCGAAACTCAATCAAAAGCGGAAAATCGACCTGTCACTTGATTTGTTATTTTTTGGCTTTATCTTTCTCTCTTCTTTCTTCTTCTACTATGCGACTACAGTGCCTCTTCTGCCTTCTGTGTCTTCTTCTTCTTCTTTCCTTGCCTTTTCCTTCTACTTGGTCACTCCTGCTTCTCTCTTTCAACAACTGCCTTCTCTTTCTTCTTCTTTGCCTTAAGCTTTAGCTGCATTTTCAGCTTCTTCTTCCTTGGCCTCTACAGTCTTTTTCCTCTTTGCCTTCCTCTTTCTTCTTCTTCTACGGCTGCTTCTTCTATTCTTTCTTCTTTTCTTCAGCCATGCCTTCTCCTTCCTTCTTCTTCAGCTGCTCCTCTTCTTCTTCCCTGTGCACACACACAGGAGCAAAACCAAGCCCCTACCCTCCCCGCATCTCTCTCTCTCTCTCTATTTCTCTCTTACGCTCGCTCTCCCAGAGCCTTCTCGGGTAAATGGGTTGGGTTAGCGCGCCTAGGACCAGGCCCACTGGTGTGGGTGGTGGGCGAGGAGTGCGCGGGTAGTTGGGTCAAGAACCAGGCCTGTGGAGGTGTGGGTCGCAGACGAGGCATATGAGATGAGTGGGACCTCACCCCGTGTCAGGAGGCGCTAAGCCCTTGGCACCTTTTCCACTTATAGCGCTTTACCTACTTCAAAACTTCTGAGGTGGGACTAAATGTCCCACCTTCTTCTCGCGTGCGCCCGCAACAGGTGACGCACTTGATTACAGCAGATGTGGGGACTTGGCTTCCAATTGCTGGGCTGGAGTTGTTCACAAAGGAAGCCCACGTGTCTGGGACCTGAAAACCTGAAGCCTGGAGCCTTGGATGAAGCTTTCAAGCTTCTTCGAGTTAGCACCAATGGCAGCCAAGACCTGAACCTGTCCACAAGCAAAATGGCCTCAAGGCCTCGTCAAATCACACAGAAAGCTTCGTCGTGACACGGCAAAGGTGGCCTGGTGGTTGGCTTGGCGCAGGACAGCCTTGGCATGCATGCCTAGGTCATTCTGTGGCTATGTTTATGGGTGTGTTCGGTGGAGGTGTGGAGCATGTGTGGCGGGCAGTGAGTGGGTGGAAAGTGGACAGTGGACAGAAGCAGAGCTTGTGAGGTGGTTGGTGAGGCGTGTGGGCGTGCAGAGTGATGGATGCATCTCGCCGGAGGTCAGCCGGAGATGGGGAAGATGAGGGTAGACAGTGGCAGTCGAGGGGTGGTTTGTTAAATAAAAGGAGGGAAAATAAAAGGTAGGGAGAGAGGAACTTAACTGAGGGACTTGGAGCGAAGGGGGGGCAGAGGAGACGAATGGCACGTATGTGCCGTTGTCGGAGAAGACGGCCCTGAGTTGGAGATAATGATGATGAGGAGGTCAAGCAGGCGTGCGCTGGTGTGGCGCAACGCGGAGGAACGAGGCGAAGATGACTCTGCCACTGGTACGGTGGCAGAGTGATGAGAGGAGGGAGGAAAGGTCACCGAACCCTGCGGGCAGATGGCCGGAGATGAGGAGAGATGAATTTTAGGGGATATTTCTGGCCAAAACAAGCTTACTCCATGTGGAGGGATCTGGAACTTCTTATATGGGCACTGGTAGAGGGAGATTCGCAAGGAGGGGCCAAAAGTCTTCGTCGGAGGCATTGCCGGAGTGAAACCTATACCTCTTGAGCATTCGCACGAGAGGTATGGAGCGATTCAAGGTATGAGGAGCTCCTCATGCGGTAGGGGGCTTCGCAGAGAGCTCCCCTTTCAAATCTGGGACCAGCTCCTTGTGGAAACGAGGAGAGAACCACCTTGAAACCTCACCGGAGGTATGGATCCTTGCTGAAATGGCAGAGGGCCTGAATGAAGAAAGTGATGAAAAGTTGAGGGGATTTTTGCTAGGGTTTCCAAAAGTTAAGGGTCAGAATGTAATTGGGTGGACCATTTTGCAAAATAGGTCAAGATGACCTTCCCTTCGGTCCAAATTTTGGTAAAAACCTAATTTGGACCTAAGGAATCCAATGGTGAAGTTGGATTTTAGGTTTGAACATGTTTGAATGGATATTTTGCAAAAAAATCCAAATTAGGTCAAATATTAGGTATGGACCCCAATCTAAGTCAAAATAGGTTCCAAAGGCCAAATTGAAGGTTCTAAACCATAGGAGATATTTTTTCATGAATTTTAGAGGGTTTATTTAATTTTTATCCAACCTAGAATCTTGTGAATTTAGGTGGGTTTGTTTTAAGATTACAGAATGTCATTTAATTCTTAAATTTCACAATAACCCTTTTCTGACTGACCCATCCCACTTTTTCTCTTATTAAGTCCAATTGAACTATGTCTAGACCCTGAGAAATCCCATTGATGCACTGCAATGGTAAACTTGCAGTTTTACCCAATTCTTCAGGTATTCTTTTCAGATCAGTAATCCCCTAAATTAGACCTTCCTATAGGTTATGCAGGAGCTTTTGTTCATTTTATTAGATCAAAATAAGCTAGTTAGGGCTCATGATGAGGTTCTCATCATACCCCCATGCCTAGCTTTTGCTAGTCCCTTAGCAAAAATTTAAGGTTTTAACCTCTGTTCTAGACCATAAATTTTTTCACTAGTTATGATAAGTGTTTTTTCTCCTGTGATTAGGTCAGAATGTCGTCAATAGGCCTAGAGGTACTCTAGTACCAACTAAGATCCAAACCTGTCCAGCTTTAGCCTCGATCCTCCACAAAGGTTTTTAAGGCCCGCAGGAACTATCCTAAGGTTCATTGGACTTCGTGGTTAAAGCACCCATGCTTGAGACATATTTTAGCCTTGGTTCAGTTTGCAGTGCGTTTTTGTTGGAGAGAGACGAAGGATTTATTTGTTTGGAGAGTTTTCTCTCTCTTTTCTTTTTAATTCTTACTTCAGATTGGCTTTTCAACACGATTTGTATCGGATTCCTTGTCCCCATCATCAATCCTCAAAGGTCCCTGGCAATTGATGCTTCGTGATGGCACTGCTCATGGTAATCCCCAGAACCCTGGTTTTTGAGATCTCGAGATAATCCTGCCCATGGCGTTCCGTGGCCGAATCCAGACCTTGGCGATTGACATTTTGTGATAATGCCACCCATGGTATCTAAACCAACAGAGTGATTACATGCCCCCGGTAGGTTATGTAAATATCCTAAGAGATAAGCACCGAGGAGACGATATGTTACGCATCTTCGAGGGGAATTTCCCACCTCTCCGCGTTGGAAACTCGTCCAAATTAACTTGTGTTGATCAACCGCTCCTAATCTAGGCAACATTTTCAGAACATTAAAATGCTTTTTGCGTGATTTTGATTGTTATGCGCACTGAACCAAACTGTGTGTGGATTGGGGTGCTTAGGTTACTGAACCCCGCAAACCAAAGGTCAGTTAACGAGGCCGAATACTCCCTAAGCCTTAGACCTAATACTTAAGCTTTACATTTTCCTCAACCTCTTGAGGATTATCCAGATCTTAGTGGGTACTAAGAGTCTAGCCAAAAAGGCCTAAGGTTAGCGTTCCTACTAATCTCTTTGTGTCTCTTTAGCACTTTTTCTTTACTTTTCTTGATGTGGTCTAGAACTTCGGTTAATCCCGTAATCTCTTACTAATAACTATCTCTTCATTTTGTGCTCCTTTTTTGTCATTGTGCTCTTTTTTTCTCATCCTATTTTGTATAGCCTAAAAATTTTTCCTCCTCTTCTCAGTTTTTTTTTCTTAGATATGTGATTTTCTTGTTGAAACCTTTTCTTGATATGAGTTTTCATGCATTTTTGCACTTTTCATACCCCCCATGCCTAAGATTTGCAATGTCCCCATTGTAAATTAGGTGGGTTCGAATTTAGCTTCGTTCATTCATTAGGACAGGTGTTTGGTGAGCGAACGGGTCGAAGTGACTGTTGCGGATGATTTTTAGACTTGAGTATGGGTACCTGAGGTGGAGTCGGCTATCCAAATGGGTGAACCCTAACGTGCAATATGAATTCAGCATACAAATGTCCGGAAAGGTTTCGGATTTTTCAAAGAATGACAGGTTACCTCTCGTTAAGCGCTAAATTTTACGCCATCGGCTGGGCGTAATGAGCTCAGGGAGAATGGAGGATAAAGGATGACTCAGCCAAATCTGTATTAGTCATGTCAATGAACGGTTTGAATCTCTGACCGTTCACGACAAAGGGTTCGGAATCTTGGCTGAGCTGACTGATCTCAACGGCTCCATTTCCAAAGATTTGTCGGACTAAGTATGGTCTGATCCACTTAGATCGCAGCTTTCCTGGGAATAGTTTGAGTCGGGCATCAAAGAGTAGGACCTTTTGACCAGGATGAAAGATCTTTCTTGATATGTGCTTGTCATGAAAGGCTTTAACCTGCTCTTTATAGATTCACGAATTTTCATACGCATCAAGGCGTAATTCATCAATCTCGCTTATCTGAAACTTTCTGTGGGTTCCAGCCTTAGAAAGATCTAAGTTGCAGTTTCGTATTACCCAATAGGCTCTATGTTCCAATTCAACGGGGAGGTGACATGCCTTCCCATACACTAGTCTGAAAGGAGACATGCCTAATTGGGTCTTGTGGGCGGTCCTATAAGCCGACAAAGCTTCCGAAAGCTAGGATGACCAATCCTTCCTATTAGGTCGAACAGTAAGTTGGAGGATTTTCTTGGTCTCCCAGTTTGATAGCTCAGCTAGACCATTAGTTTTAGGGTGGTAAGGAGTAGAGATTAAGTGCGACACCCCGTATTTGGCCATCAGTGACTTGAACTGAGCGTTTGTGAAATGGGTTCCTCCATCAGAAATGATTGCTTCTGGAATCCCGAACCGTGAGAAGATGTTTTGGTGAATGAACTTGATAACGACTTTGTGATCATTGGTTCGAGTCGGAATGGCTTCGATCCATTTGGACACATAGTCAACAGTGAGTAAAATGTATTCGAAGCCGTCCGAGATAGGGAAGGGTCCCATAAAATCAATCCCTCAAATGTCGAAAATCTCGCATACCAGAATCAGCTGTAAAGGCATCATGTCACAATGGCTCATGTTGCCAAGGTCTGGCAATGGTTACATGCCTTACAGTGATTGTATGCATCCTTGAAAATTGTAAGCTAGTAAAAGCCACACTAGAGGACTTTTGATGCGGTTTTGTGTCCAGAGAAATGGCCACCGCATGCCTGATCATGGCAAAAAGAGAGTATGTCTTTGATTTCTGCTTCCGTGACACACCGTTGGATAATTTGATCAGCACTAATGTGGAATAAATACAGGTCTTCCCAAATGTAATACTTGGCATCAGAACGCAATTTGTCCTTCTTGGCTTTCGACCAATCAGACGGGATCTGATGTGATGCCAAGTAGTTTACTATGTCAACAAACCATGGAAGCCCTGTATCAATAGTCAAGAGGTGCTCATCAGGAAAATGCTCAGTGATGGGTCCGAAAGGGTCAATGATCTCAGAAGGAAGGAGGGACAAGTTGTCAGCTACCACGTTTTGTCTTCCCACTTTGTCGCGAATCTCGAGGTCAAATTCTTGCAACAGCAAGATCCATCGGATTAATCGAGGTTTTGCATCCTTCTTTGCAAGGAGATGCCTCACAACTGTGTGATCCGAGTAGATGATAACATGGGAACCCAGGAGGTAAGATCTGAATTTTTCTAGGGCAAATACTACGACTAGTAGCTCTTTCTCAGTAACAGTGTAGTAATGCTGAACCTCGTCAAGTGTTTTGCTAGCGTAGTAAATGACCAGGGGTTTCTTGTCAATTTTGTGCCCTAAAACCGCTCCTACAGCAAAGTCAGATGCATCGCACATGATCTCAAAGGGTTGAGACCAATCAGGGGACTGTAGGATCGGGACTTGGGTAACTCAGTCACGAAGGATCTCAAATTCTTGAGTGCATTCCTTAGAGATATTGAAAGGTACATCCTTGTAAAGAAGAGTGGTCAGGGGGAGTGCAATTTTCAAATAATCAGGGATAAATCGACGGTAAAAACCAACGTGCCCTAGAAAAGATCGGATGTCCTTGATCGAGCTAGGCATAGGGAGTTTAGAAATCAAGTTAATCTTGGCTCGATCAACTTGGATGCCTCTCTCCGAAATCAAATGTCCTAGGACGATCCCCTCAGGCACCATGAAGTGGCTCTTTTCCCAGGAAAGAACTAGATTCACATTAATACATCGCCTGAGTATTTGAACCAAGTGCTGGAGGCAATCGTCAAATGATGCCCCAAATACTGAAAAGTCATCCATGAAGACTTCCAAATAATCACCTACCATATCATAGAACATGGCAAGCATGCACCGCTGAAAAGTTGTGGGTGCATTGCAGAGATCGAAAGGCATCCTTCGGAACGCGTACGTCTTGAAGGGGCAGGTGAATGTGGTCTTCTCTTGGTCCTTTGGATGGATTGCCACTTGGTTATAACCGGAGTACCCATCAAGAAAGCAGAAGAATCTATTTCCCGCTAGTTTCTCGAGGATCTGATCAATAAATGGTAGTGGGAAATGATCATTCTTCGTGGAAGAATTGAGTCTTCTGTAATCTATGCAGATTCTCCACAAGTTGGTTATACGATTCGGTATGACCTCTCCGATTTCAGTCGTGACGGTGGTGAGCCCTACCTTATTAGGCACAACCTGGATTGGACTCACCCATTGACTGTCAGAGATCAGGTAGATGATCTCTGCATCTAACCATTTGATGATCTCCTTTTTCATGACCTCCTGCAGATTAGGGTTCAAACGTCTCTGCATCTCACGCGAAGGTCGTGCGCCCTCTTCGGAATAGATGTGGTGTGTGCAATAAGAGGGGCTTATACCAATTAAATCATCGAGAGTCCATCTAATGGCTCTACGATGTTGCTGGAGAATAGTAATCAGACGAGATTCCTGATTAGGTGTGAGTCTGGAGTTTATAATCACAGGAAACGTCTGATTGGAACCCAAAAAGACGTATTTCAAATGATCGGGAAGGGGCTTGAGTTCCAAGATGGGATTATCAGCAGCAGCAGGTGGTTCAAAGTGTGTGTGAGGGACAAGGGTAGGAGTTATGGGTGTATCTAGATCAGGTTCGGACTCCTCTAATTGCGGGTTTTGATCTTCTTGTGGTTGATTGGGGATAATCAGGTTGTCCTCAATATGCGGTTCACCAACCACGGCTTTGATATTATATATTTGTTCTACAACACCACAATTAATCCCTTGTTGGGCCTTAGAGATGTCAATCTTTAAAGTTTGGTTCCCAAATTTCAATTCTATTTGGCCCTCCTTACAACTTATGTTGGCCCTAGCAGTGGCCAGAAAAGGTTTCCCTAGTATAATCGGTGTATCCCTTGGGTTCTCAGGTGCATCCATATCTAGAACTATAAAATCCACTGGGAAATAAAAATCCCGTACCCTAACAATGACATCCTCGAGTATTCCTTTAGGTGACTTGATGGATCGATCGGCTAACTGCAGTGTCACCTCTGTTGGTTTAAGCTCGGACTCTTCAAGATGGTTAAGGAGGGATGTAGGTATTTGGTTTATGGAGGCACCTAAGTTTAGCAAGCTCTATCAAATTGGGTTTCACCAATTTTACATGTAATCAGGGGAGTGCCCGGGTCTTTTACCTTGGGTGGGAGTTTACTCAAGATTACAGAGCTGGCTTGCTCTGACAGTATGATCGAACTCCCACTTTTGGTTCGCAGCTTACGCTTGGGTGTACACACGTCTTTCAAAAATCGTGCGTAAGCTGGTACGTGGCGGATTGCATCCATCAACGGAATGTTTATCTGGACTTGTTCAAAGAGCTTGATCAGGTCCTCCTCAGGAACCACAGGGTTGGTTATCCTTTTTCCTTGGTCAAGGCCTCGAGAAATGGAACCTTGGTTGGTTCCTCTGGAGTAGGTCCAGGTTTTTGATCTGGGATAGGGACATCCTAGATAACTATACTAGGGCTTGGGTCACTACCAGGCTTGAAGTGGTTTGGATAAGGTCGGTCTTGGGTTGCTTTACCACTACGGGTTGTTACGGAGTTTAATCCTTCCTGGTTCTTATTTGGGGTTGGTAGAATGGGTGGCTGCTGTTGAAATCCTGCGTAAGATGTCGAAGCTTCCATCCCGTCAAGTGATGGAACAGAAGGGGCCTGATAAATCATATGTGCGTGGCCTGGATTTGGGTTCATAACGCGCCTCTGGGTCAGCACGTTATTTGGGCTCGGAAGAGGTTGTGAAGGAAGTGTGCTTGGTTGGCGGGAATTCGCCATCTGGGCGAGTTGGTTGCGGACCTCTGTGATCTCCTCTTTGTGTTGTTTTTGTATTGCCGCATTCATTCTTTGAATGTCAGCCAGTGTTTGAAGGATAAGAGACATTTGATCTTGATTTGGCCCAGATTGATAGGTGGGGTTGGGCCGAGGCTGAGGCGGCTGATATGGATGAGGAGCTTGTGGACGAGGTTGATAAGGTAGTCTTTGAGTCTGAGAATTTCCCACCCACTGGAAATTAGGATGATTTCGCCATCCAGGGTTGTAGGTTTGGAAAATGTGTCATTCTGGAGGGCGTTGAGGTCCTCGCAGGTCTGAGGAACCTCAGGAAAGTCAGAGTATGGGGGTTCAGAGTTCCTCCGACTGGAATAGAGCGGATCGGAGGTCACTCCGATCTTGGAGTCAAATGGGGGTGGATACGGGTCCATCCCCTGAGAGGATCGGTGAAAGATGTTTTGCACAGTTTCCCTCAGGAGAGGTGGCTGTGCGAAAGAGTTCCGTGCAGAGGTGGCTCGCTGCAAATGCTAAGTCAGCTCATCCACCTTCTTCTCTATGATAGAGACCTTATCCAACCGACTGGCCATTAGCTCCAAGTAGACGGATGCGGACAGGCCCTGCATCTTATGTGCTCCCCTAAGATTCGTCGATGCGCAGGCATTCGTCCGGTCGAATAAGCCCATGGAGTCATTGTTGATGGAGTTCTCGCACATGTTCTCGAGAATCTCCCACACCGTGTCCTCATGCTGACCCATGATGTTTCCTCCGCAAGTTGCATTAACGAACAATCGAATGTCCTCACGGAGTCCCTAGTAAAAAGACTAGACTTATTCCCATTTAGGAACTCTGTGATGAGGGCACTTTCGCATGAGATCCAAAAATCGGTCCCATGCCTCATGAAGAGGTTCTCCCGTCTGTTGGGTGAAATGAGTGATCTGGTGGCGCAAGGCATTTGTCCGACGACCGGAAAAGAACTTCAAAAACTCGAACAGAAGTTCATCCCATGTATTGATCGGACAAGTCTGAGTTTGATACCAATGAGCAGCCTTGTCCATGAGGGAGAAAGAAAACATCTTCATGAGCAAAATATCCCGATTTTGTGCATCTGACCCGAAGGTCTGGGCCAAATGCTTGAGTTGTTTAATATGCTGGAATGGATCCACGGAGTTAAGCCCATAGAATTTTGGTATGGCATGAATCATATTAGGCTTGAGTTCGAAATCAAGACCTCTAGCCGGGATTCAGACTCGAGGTGTCAATTGCCACCGCAGCAAGATTATAGTGATCTCTCATCATAGGACGCTGCGGTGGGTTTATGAAGTTTTGGAAGAGATCATTTAGGTGCTGAAGCTGGTGCTCAAGATTGTTTTCTTCTTCAACAGGTTGTGCCATGATGGAAGAAGGAGAACTTGGTTCTGAATTAGAGGAAAGATCTATGGGGTGGAGTTGCTGCATAAACAAGGGTACCGAGGCTTGGCCTTGGGGAGAGTGGATTTCTAAAGGAGGTTTTAAGGACCTCCAACCAAACATGCACCGAAGGATTTGATGAGATTAGAATGTGCTGGACCCAATCGAGACACCCAAAATATGTTGGGTGACTATAGAGGTTCGGGGCGGATGATACCCCTTAGTCAGAAAGGTCGTCCATCCTAGAAATACCTGGGCAGCCAGGGAGGGAGAGTCTCGCGAAGACCCCTATATGGTAGAGCGTCCCTACAGGTTACAGGGTTTCCCCCACCCGACCTCTCTTGTCATTGAGATTCCAGGTAGACCAAAATGGGGACCTTGAGCTCTTAAGTCTACCTCTTTTAGTTAAGATCAAGGTGCTTAGGATTCCTCTTGAACTTTAAGCCTTTTGAGTGCAAAGTGACCTAATTTTAAGGTTGGTTGACCCTAGGGATCAATGATGAGAACCTCATCATGAACCCTAACTAGCACATTTTGACCTAAATAAGTGTACAAAAGCTCTTACAAAACCTAAGGGAAAGCCTGAATCAGGGAATTACGAATTTGAATACAAAATAATTCACAAGGGGTAAAATTATAATTTTACCATTGCAGTGCATCAACGGAAATTCTAAGGGTCTATACATAGGTCAAGTAAACCTAATAAGAGAAAAAGTTGGGTGATTTGGTCTAAAAAGGGTTATGGTGACATCCAGGAATTAAATGACATTTTACAACCCTAAAACAAATCCACTTTAATTTACGGAGTTTTAGGCAAGATAAAAATCACCTAAACCCTCTAAAATTCATGGAAAAATATCCCCTAGGATTTAGAACCTTCAATTTGACCTTTGGAACATGATTTGACCTAGATTGAGTTCCATACCCAATTTTTGACCTAATTTAGATTTTTGTGCAATATGTCCAGTCAAACGAGGTCAAACCTAAAATAAAACTTCACCATTGGATTTCTTAAGTCTAAATTAGGTTTGTACCAAAATTTGGACCTAAGGGAAGGTCATTTTGACCTACTTTACAAATTGGTCCTCAATAATTACTTTCTGACCCTTAACTTTTTGAAGCCTTGTGGAAACCCCCTTAGCTTCTCGTCACTTTCTTCATTCAGGTCCCTCTGCCATTGCAGTAGGGACCCATACCGCCGGCGACGCTGCGAGGCGATTTTCTCCTTGCTTGCCTGGGGAGCTGCTCCCATATTTGAAAGGGGAGCTCTCTGCGAACCCCCCTACTGCATGAGCAGCTCCCCATACCCTGAATCGCCCCATACCTCTTGTGCGAACACTCGAGAGGTATGGGTATCCCCTCCGACCATGCCTTCAGCATCGACTACTGGCTGCCTCCGTGCGAAGAACCTCCTGCCCGTGCCTATTTAAGTAAGACCAGATCATTCCGCACCTCCCAAGCTTGATTTGCCCGCAGACGCTCCCCAGAATTCATCTCCCCTCTCTCCGACCAAGTAGCTTGACGATTTTTCCTCCTCCCTCTCGTCGCTCAGCTGCCATACCACCGGCAGGGTTCACTTCGCCTCGTTCTTCCGCGTTGCGCTGCACCAGCGCATGCCTTCCTACCCCCCTCCTCGCCGCTGTTATCTCCCCCTCAGGGCCGTCTTCTCCAACAACGGCACAAATGTGCCATTCGTCTCCTCCGCCTCCCCTTCGCTCCAAGTTTCCCAGATAAGCTCTGCTTCTCCTACTTTCAATTTCCCCTCTGTCAATTTAATCTATCGACTCCCCGACTCCACTATCCACCATCGCCATCTCCACCTCTGGCCAGACCTCTAGCGAGGCATCCCCACCGCTCCACACCTCCATCCGCCTCGCCAACCAATCCCTGAGCAACGCCACCACCCACTGATCACCCTACGACCCTCCACTTATCACGCCAACCCCTGTCGCCTTCTGATGAGAACCTCATCATGAGCCATAACTAGCTCATTTTGACCTAATACAAAGGATAAAAGCTCCTACATATCTCAAGGAAAGGCTTAACTCAGAGAATTGTGAGTTTGAGAAGAAAACAAGTCATAAGGGGTAAAAATGCAATTTTACCATTATAATCTGCATACAGGGTAATTCAGGGCCCAAACACAGGTCAAAGCAACTTAATAAGAATAAAAGTGGGATGAAATGATCTAGCAAGGGCTACAGCAATTCCAAGAAACTAAATGATAATCTGTAACCCTAAAACAACCCACTTCAATTCACGAGGTTCGAGGCAAAGTAAAAATAGAATAAACCCTCTAAAATTCATAGAAAAATAATCTCTAGGGTTTAGAGCCTTCAATTTGGCCTTCAGAACCCATTTTGACCTACATTGAGAACCATGCCCAATTAATAACTTAATTTAGGTTTTCGCATAAATTGACCGGTCAAACAAGGTTTAATATAGAAATAAAATTCACCATCAGATTCCTTAGGTCCTAATCAGTCATGTATAAAAACTTGAGCCTAAGAAGAGACCTCCTTGACCAACTTTACACTTTGGTCCTCATATATTTACTTTTTGGCCCTCAACTTTTGAACCCTCGCATTTTGGCCCCTAACTCTCCTTCGTTCTTTGCAATCAGGTCCCCCCTGCAAAACCTGCCAGCACCATGCTCCGGCGACCTTGCGCGGAGCATGGCGCCGCGCAGGGTGAGGGGGGGACCTGGCAAGTAAACCGGGGGTGCCCTGCGTCGTCAGCCGTCGCAGGGACACCCCCTGGTCGTTGTAACCCACCATATCAGCCGTGCGAACGCACGGACGGTATGGGTTCTTGTTTCCGGCCATCCTCCGGCGAGGGAGACACGTCGTCTCCCTCCGCCTTCCTCCCTGTTTGATCCCTATAAATACCCCCCGTTGCTCCACCGACCGGGGCAGCTCGGGTCTGACGGAGAAAACCCCCAACTTTCCTCTCTTCTCTCTCCGGCAGACGCTCACCAGCTCCGGCGGTTCCTCCCCCTTCTCCTCTTCGCTCTGCCGCAATACCAGCAGCAGAGACTTCCTCCCCTGCTCTTCCCGCGCCACGCCGCACCCAGCTGGCGCCTCTCCGGCTCTCTGCTCGCCGCCGCCCCTTTCCCTGAGCATCGTCTTCTCCGGCGACAGTCGATACGACTGTCGCCCTGTTCCTCCCCCTTCGTCCCTGCAAGTAAGCTAGAACTACTCCCCTTCTTCTCCTCTTTCTTTCCCCGCCTTCAATTTATTCAATTAAGCCCTCGACCGACCCTGACCATCGTCACCCCCTTCGTCTCCGGCCACCCTCCGGCGAGATGCTCCCATCGCTCCACAGCCTCACACACCTCGCCGACCCTCACCGAACCTCCGCCTCATCACACTGAGCACCCCCCACCCCTTCACTGCCACTCCACACCTCCGCAACGCCACCCCCAACAAACCCATCCTTCGACCCACAGTCCGACCTAGGGCAGCCCTTGCACGCCGCCCCACGCCTCGCCACCACCCACACGAGCTTCGCCGCACCCTGGCGAAGCTCCCGGCACTTTCTGATTAGGACGAGAGGCCGTTTTTCTGTGAACAGGCCACCCGACCTCCGCCGCCATTGCCGTGCAGAAGGAGCTGCTTCCGCCTGCAGCTACAGGCGCGCCACGCTCAGCGCCACGCCCAGATTCAACTCCCAGGCCTTGCGAGGCGTTTCGACAAAACACCAGGCTCGCAGCTAAGGCAGAAGGCTTCGCGTGACGCCGCGATCTCCCGCTGCTTTCCCCGCTGCGGGCGCGCAATTGAGGTGGGACATTTAGTCCCACCTCGGAAAAGTCTGAAGAGGCGCAGCGATATAAGACGCAAAAGTGCTGGAGGCTTACTGCCTCAGCACACGGGGTGAGGTCCCCTTCACCCGCCCGGTTACCCGGTCTCGTTCGCGCTCACGCCCCGCGAACCTGACCCGACCCGACCCGACTTAGACTGACCTGCACTCCTCGCCCACCACGCACGCCGGTGGGCCTAGACCCGGGCACGACCCGTACCCGATTACCCGGCAGCTCTGGGAGAGCTTTCCCAAGAGTGGTTTCAGAGAGAGAGAGACGCGGGGGAGAGGGTAGAGTAGGTTTTGTCCTCTGACGTAAGCTCTGAAGTGTGCAGGAACAGGCCAAGAAGAAGGAAGCTGAGGAAGACACTGTAGCAACAGGCAGTTTAAGTCGTCTGATTTGGAAATCAGACGACGGCCTGAAGAGAAAAGAAGAAAGAAGGAGGGGCGACGTCCCTGACTGGAAAAAGAAAAGAAGGAAGAAGGAGATCTGAAGAAAGAAAGAAGAGCATCACCTCTGCAAAAGAAAGAAGAAGAAGATCACCTCTGCAGAACTAAGAAGAAAGAAGGAGATCTGAAGAATAAAGAAGGAAGAAGGAGATCTGAAGAAAGAAAGAAGATCACCTCTGCAGAACAAAGAAGAAAGAAGGAGATCTGAAGAAAGAAAGAAGAGCATCACCTCTGCAGAACCAAGAAGAAGAAGATCTGAGACGAGGAGAAACAAAGAGAAAAAAAAAAAGACACCAAATTCTTTCTCTCTCTTTGTTTATTTTTGTAAAAGAAACATGTATATCTCTAGAATACAACTTGCTCCCTGAGTTCGACCTCGGGAACTCTTTTCCGAGTAAAAAATTTTTATATTTGAAATGATGGCAACAACTGGCTATATTACAACGACATAACAACAATCAAACCCGGTTATCTCTCGAAGCCATCCTTATCAATTGGCGCCGTTGCCGGGGAGCAACGGCTATTCTAGAGGTAAACATCCCTGTTTCTTTTTAATTTCTGATAATCTCCTCTCTTTTGTGCAGAAAACTACAGCAAATCAAGAAGACAAGCAACCGCACAACAACCACTCCGAGGACAGGTAAATTTTTCCTCTCGCTATTAACCCCTAAAACTCAAAAGAAAGAAAAGAACAAGCAATATAGGGCTAACCTGTCTTCCATATTTAGTAACCATAAAAGTTGCATGTTTTCAACTCATTATTCCTGCACACTATTAAGGGTATTTAAGGGCTAACACATTCTTGCTTGAGCCCTAATTACCCAACAAAGAATTAACTAGACCAAGTAGAGCTAACCTAGGATCCAACACTAGGGATTTAGAGACACACCCCTTAAGCAAGAATTGAGAAAACCAAATGAAGTGTGCCCAAGCCCTTGTCTGAAAATACCTATTCAAAGAAAACCTAAAACAATTGGCTCTCTAAACACTTGAACCCTAAAAGAAAGGACCCAAAAAGCTCTCAAAGGAACAAGAGGTAAAGTTGACTCCTTGGGTCAACCAACCTTAAAATTAGGTCACTTTCTCACTCAAAATACCTAAGAGTTCAAGTGTAACTTTAAGCACCCTGATCTTAAGCTAAAATTGGTAGACTTAAGAGGTCAAGATCCCCATTCTGGTCTACCTGGACCCGCAGTGACAAGAGAGGTCGGGTGGGGGAAACCCTGTAACCCGTGGGGACGCTCTACCGTGTAGGGGTCTTCGCGGGACTCTCCCTCTCTGGCTGCCCAGGTAATTCTCAGGTGGACGATCTTTCTGATCAAGGGGTCCATCTGCTCCGCACCTCTATAGTCACCCAACACATTTTTGGGTGCTTTGATTGAGTCCAGCACCTTCTAAACTTACCTCTTCCAACTGTGCATGTACGGAAGGAGGTCTCTAAGACCACCCTTAAGACCTCCTTTAGAAATTCGCTCTCGTCAAGGCCAAGCCTCGACGCCCGTGTTTGTGCAGAAACACCCTCACATTATTCTCTCTTCTGATTCAGAACCAAGTTCTTCTTCTTCCCCTATCATGGCTCAGCCAGTTGAGGAAGAAAATAATCTGGAACACCAACTCCAGCGACTCAATGACCTCTTCCAAAACTTCGTGCACCCACCACAGCGTCCTATGATGCGGGACCACTACAATCCTGCTGCGGTGGCCATTGAGCCTCGAGTCAGAATCCCGACTGGAGGGCCTGATTCCGAACTAAAGCCCAACATGATTCATGCTATACCTAAATTCCATGGGCTTAATTCTGAAGATCCCTTCCAGCACATCAAACAGCTAAAGCATCTGGCCCACACTTTTGGATCAGATGCGCAAAATCGGGATATTCTTCTCATGAAGATGTTCTCCTTTTCTCTTATGGACAAGGCCGCCCATTGGTATCAAACTCAGACCCGGCCGATCAACACTTGGGAAGAACTTCAATCCGAGTTTTTGAAAAAGTTCTTTCCCGTTGGTCGGACCAACGCCTTGCGCCATCAGATTACACACTTCACTCAACAATCAGGAGAACCTCTCCATGAGGCATGGGATCGTTTTCAGGATCTCATGAGAAAGTGCCCCCATCACGGAGTTCCTAAATGGGAACAAGTCCAATCTTTTTACCAGGGACTCCGTGAGGACATCCGCCTTTTCGTCAATGCAACTTGCGGAGGAAACATCATGGGTCAACATGAAGACACCGTATGGGAGATTCTCGAAAACATGTGCGAGAACTCCATCAACAATGATTCCATGGGATTATTCGACAGGACGAATACCCGCGCAGCGACGAATCTTAAGGGAGCACATGAGACGCGGGGCCTGTCCGCATCAGTCGACCTGGAATTAATGGCCAGTCGATTGGACAAGGTCTCAATCATTGAAAAGAAGGTGGATGAGCTGACTCAGCACTTGCAGCGAGCCACCTCCGCGCGTAACTCCGTTGCACAACCTCCTTCCACACAGGAGACTGTGCAAAACATCCTCCACCGATCTTCCCCTGGGATGGATCCATATCCATCCCCATCTGATTCTTGGACTGGAAGATCATCCGATCCTTTCTACACCAGCCGGGGGAACTCCATTCCTCCTTTCCCTGATTCTCAGGAGGTTCCTCAGACCTGCGAGGACCTCAACGCCATCCAGAACGACCCATTCTCCGACACTTACAACCCTGGATGGCGAAACCATCCCAATTTTCAGTGGGTGGGAAATTCCCAAACCCAAAGACCACCTTTTCAGTCCCGCCCACAGCCCTCTCGTCACTACCAGCCGCCTCAGCCTCGGCCCAACCCTACTTATCCATCAGGGCCAAATCAAGATCAAATGTCCTTAATCCTTCAGACTCTGGCTGACATTCAAAAAACGAATGCGGCTATTCAGAAACAGCACAAGGACGAGCTTACAGAAGTTAAAACTCAACTGGCTCAGTTGGCAAATTCTTGCCAACCAGGCACACTCCCCTCCCAACCTCTTCCTAACCCAAATAACATGCCAACCCAGAAGCGCGTTATGAATCCAAATTTAGGCCACGCCCAATGGATTTATCAGGCTCCTACTGCTCCATCTCCAGACGAGATGGAAGCCTCAACTTCTTATGCGGGATTTCAGCAGCAGCCACCCCTCCTACCAAACCCAAACCAAAATCAGGCCGGATTAAATTCTGTAACAACACGTAGTGGTAAAACAACTCAAGACCCGCATTATCCAAACCACTCCCAGCCTGATAACCATGACCCTAGGATAGTTATCCAAGGTACCACTGTTCCAGATCCACAGCCTGGACCTATCTTAGAAGAACCAACCAAGATCCTGTTTCCCGAGGCCCTGACCAAGGGAAAGAAGACCACCAAACCCGTGGCCCCTGAGGAGGACCTGGTCAAGCTCTTTGAGCAGGTTCACATAAACATCCCCTTGATGGATGCAATCCGCCACGTACCAGCTTACGCACGATTTTTAAAGAATATATGTACACCCCAGCGTAAGCCGCGAACCAAGGGAGGGAGCCCAATTGTTCTGTCAGAACAAGCCAGCTCTGTAATCCTCAGTAGACTCCCACCCAAGGCAAAAGATCCTGGAACTCCCCTGATTTCCTGTAAGATAGGTGGTACCCAATTTGATAGAGCATTGTTAGACTTGGGTGCATCCATAAACCTGATACCCACATCCTTACTTGACCATCTAGAAGAATCTGAGCTGAAACCAACCGAGGTGACATTACAATTAGCAGATCGATCTATAAAGTCACCAAAAGGGATTCTCGAGGATGTTATCGTGAGAGTGCGGGATTTCTATTTTCCAGTGGACTTTATAGTCTTAGATATGGATGCACCTGAGAACCCTAGGGATACACCAATCATTCTAGGGAGACCTTTCTTGGCTACTGCTAGAGCCAACATCAGCTGTGAGGAGGGCCAAATAGAGCTTAAGTTTGGAGATCAAACATTGAAAATTGATATATTTAAGGCCCAACAAGGAATTAATTGCGGCGTCATCGAACAAATTTGTGACATCAAGACTTTGGTTGATGAATCACACCTCCAGAATGACTCGATTATGCCTCATCAACCACAGAAGGATCTTGACCCGCAAACAGAGGAGTCGAATCCAGATATGAACAACCCAGTAACTTCCACCCTTGAACCTCACATCTATACTGAACCACCCGCTGCTGCTGAAAACCCCATCCTCGAACTGAAACCCCTTCCTACTCACTTGAAATACGTATTTTTGGGTTCTAATCAGACCTTTCCTGTGATTATCAATTCCAACCTCAGTCCTGAACAAGAATCCCGTCTGATTATTGTCCTCCAGCAACATCGCAGAGCCATCGGATGGACTCTCGATGATCTGACTGGAATAAGTCCCTCTTATTGTACTCATCATATCTATTCAGAAGAGGGCACACGACCTTCTCGTGAAATGCAGAGACGCTTAAACCCCAATCTGCAGGAGGTCGTGAAAAAGGAGATCATCAAATGGTTAGATGCCGGAATCATCTACCCGATCTCCGATAGTCGTTGGGTGAGCCCAATTCAGGTCGTGCCCAAGAAGGCAGGACTCACCACTATAACGACTGAGATCGGAGAAATCATTCCTACCCGATTAGCCAACTCGTGGAGAGTCTGTATAGATTACCGTCGACTCAATTCCTCCACGAAGAAGGATCATTTCCCACTACCCTTCATTGATCAAATTCTCGAAAAACTAGCGGGAAATAGGTTCTTCTGCTTTCTTGACGGGTACTCCGGTTATAACCAGGTGGCAATCCATCCTGAGGACCAAGAAAAGACCACGTTCACCTGCCCCTTCGGAACATACGCTTTCCGAAGGATGCCTTTCGATCTTTGCAATGCACCCGCTACTTTTCAGCGATGCATGCTTGCCATATTCTCAGATATGGTAGGTGATTATCTGGAAGTCTTCATGGATGACTTTTCAGTTTTCGGAGCATCATTCGACGATTGCCTCCAACATTTGGTCCAGATACTCAGGCGGTGCATCGATGTGAATTTGGTTCTTTCCTGGGAAAAGAGCCATTTCATGGTGCCTGAGGGAATTGTCCTGGGACACTCAATTTCGGAGAAAGGTATCCAAGTGGATCGAGCTAAGGTTAATCTGATTTCTCACCTTCCTATGCCTAGCTCGATCAGGGACATCCGATCCTTTTTAGGGCATGTCGGTTTTTATCGACGATTTATCCCTGATTTTTCAAAAATCGCACGCCCCCTGACCACACTTCTCTCCAAGGATGTTCCCTTCGAAATTTCCAAGGAATGCACTCAAGCATTTGAAATCCTGCGTGACCGAGTCACCTAAGCCCCGATCCTACAGTCCCCTGATTGGTCTCAACCCTTTGAGATCATGTGTGATGCATCCGACTTCGCTGTAGGAGCGGTTTTGGGACAGAAAATTGACAAGAAACCTGTGGTCATTTACTACGCCAGCAAAACACTCGATGAGGCTCAGCGTAACTATACGGTTACTGAGAAAGAGCTGCTAGCTGTAGTATTTGCCCTAGAAAAGTTCAGATCATACCTTCCGGGTTCCCGTGTCATCATATACTCGGATCACACAGCTGTGAGGCATCTCCTTGCAAAGAAGGACGCGAAACCTCGATTAATCCGATGGATCTTGCTGTTGCAAGAATTTGACCTTGAGATTCGCGACAAAGCGGGAAAGCAAAACGTGGTAGCTGATCACTTGTCTCGTCTTCCTTCTGAAATAATTGACCCTTCCGGACCCATCACTGAGCATTTTCCCGATGAGCACCTGCTGACTATTGGTACTAGCCTTCCATGGTTTGATAATATAGTAAATTACTTGGCATCTCATCAGACCCCGTCCGATTGGCCGAAGGCCAAGAAAGACAAATTACGCTCCGATGCCATGTATTACATTTGGGAAGACCCGTACCTCTTCCGCATAGGTGCCGATCAGATCATCCGGAGATGTGTCCCGGAAGGGGAATTCAACAGTATCCTCTCTTTCTGCCATGACCAGGCATGCGGTGGCCATTTTGCCGGGCATAAAACCGCATCAAAAGTCCTCCAGTGCGGCTTCTACTGGCCCACACTGTTCAAAGACGCATACAATCACTGCAAGGCATGCAGTCGTTGCCAGACTTTGGGCAACATGAGCCATCGCGACATGATGCCTATGCAACCGATTCTAGTATGCGAAATCTTTGATGTTTGGGGGATTGATTTTATGGGCCCCTTTCCTGTTTCGGATGGTTTCGAATACATTCTGTTGGCTGTGGACTACGTGTCCAAATGGATCGAAGCCATACCAACCCGAACCTGTGATCACAAAATCGTTCTCAAATTCATTCATCAACACATTTTCTCAAGGTTCGGGATTCCTCGTGCAATAATCTCTGATGGGGGGACCCATTTCACAAATGCTCAGTTTAGGTCACTGATGACCAAATACGGGGTGTCTCACCGAATCTCTACTCCTTACCACCCCTAAACTAATGGTCTAGCTGAGCTGTCCAATCGGGAGATCAAGAAAATCCTGCAAGTCACTGTTCGACCTGACAGGAAGGACTGGTCGTCCCGACTTCCGGAAGCACTGTGGGCCTATAGGACCACCCACAAAACCCAATTAGGCATGTCTCCCTTTAGGCTGGTGTACGGAAAGGCATGCCACCTTCCCGTCGAACTGGAGCATAAAGCCTATTGGGCAGTACGGAACTGTAATCTAGATCTTTCCAAGGCTGGGACCCACAGAAAACTCCAAATCAGCGAGATCGATGAATTACGCATAGACGCGTACGAGAACTCGCAAATCTACAAGGAGCGGGTTAAAGCCTTCCACGACAAACACATCTCGAGAAAGATCTTTCATCCTGGTCAAAAGGTCCTACTCTTTGATACCCGACTCAAACTCTTCCCAGGAAAACTGAGATCTAAGTGGGTCGGACCATATTTGGTCCGACAGGTTTTTGGAAATGGAGCAATCGAAATCAGTCCACTCAGCCACGATTCTGAACCTTTCATCGTGAACGGTCAGAGACTCAAGCCGTTCATTGATGTATCTTCTACTGATTTGGCTGAGACATCTTATATCCTCCTTTCCCCTTGAGCTTATTACGCCCAGCCGATGGCGTAAAACTCAGCGCTTAACGGGAGGCAGCCCGTCATTCTCTTTGAAAACCTGAAACTTGTTCTGACACCTTTTAGCACTCGAAGTTCACCCTTGTAGACAGCCGACCCCAACTCAGATGCTTGCATCTGGGATTTGAAATCGTCCGCAAAAATTCAACCCAACCCATCCACTCATCCAAATTTCTGTCTTAAGGAATGAACTAAGACCCCCTAGGTTACAATGAGGACATTGCAAATCTTAGGCATGGGGGGGTATGAAAATGCAAAACTTGTAAGAAAAGGTTTCAAACAAAAAAATTCACATATGCCAAAAACACCATAAAAATTAAAAAAATTTTCGAAAAAGAATAAAAGGAGAAGGAAATTTTGTGAAGGAGAAGGAGAAGAGAAACAAAATGAAAAAGGAGCACAAAATTATAAGAAAAGGTGAT
Source organism: Thalassia testudinum (assembly GCA_037157565.1). NCBI lineage: Eukaryota > Viridiplantae > Streptophyta > Magnoliopsida > Alismatales > Hydrocharitaceae > Thalassia > Thalassia testudinum. The sequence goes on along the minus strand of JAZHRO010000031.1, from coordinate 75,181,394 downwards.
AGTCATTAGTAAGGAACTAAGGAATTAACCTAAGTTCTAGACCTCATTCAAGAGAATAACTGAAAAGTGCATAATGAGATTAGTAAGAACGCAAACCTTAGGCATTCTTGAATAGACTCTTAGTACCCATTAAGATTTGGACACTCCTCAAGAGGTTGAGGAAAATGAAAAGCTGAAGTATTAGGTCTAAGGCTTAGGGAGTATTTGGCCTCGTTAACTAATTTTTGGTTTACGGGACTCAGTAACCTAAGCACCCTAACCTCACACACAGCCTGGTTCAGTAAGCGTAAAAATCAGAATCACGCAGAAGCGTCGCAAAATTCTGAAAAGAACACCTAGAATAGGAGCGGCCGATCAACACAAGTTGATTTGGACGAGTTCCCAGCGCGGAGAGGCGGGAAATCCCCTCGAAGATGCGTAGCAAAATATCATCTCCTCAGTGCTTGTCTCCTAGGATATTTACATATCCTACTGGGGGCATGTAAGCACTCTGCTGGTTCAGATTCCATGGATGGCATTATCTCGAAGTGTCAATTGCCAGGGTCTGGATTCGGCCACGGAACACCATGGATCGGATTATCTCGAAATCTCAATAGCCAGGGTTCCGGGGGTTGCCATGGGCGGTGCTATCTCGAACCATCGATCGCCAGGAACCCTTGAGGATTGATGATGGGAGCAAGGAATCTGATACAGACCGTGTTGAAAAGCCAATCCTAGACTAGAACTAAAAAGAAAAAGAGAGAGAAAACTCTCCAAACAGAAAAACTTTCTATCTCTCTCTTACAAAATGCACTGCGAACTGAGCCAGGGCTAAAATCATTTCAAGCACGGGTGCTTTAACCACGAAGTCCAATAAACCTTAGGTTAGTTCTTGTGGACCTTAAAAACCTTTGCTAAAAGACTGAGGCTAAGGCTAGACAGATTTGGATCTTAATTGGTACTAGAGTACCTTTTAGGCCTATGGTCAGCATTCTAACCTAATCTATGCTCAAATAAAAAAGGGCACTTATCTAAAACTATTAAAAACTTCATGGTCTAGAACAAGGGTTGAAACCTTAAGTTTTTGCTAAGGGACTAGCAAAAGATAGGCATGGGAGTATGATGAGAACCTCATCATGAGCCATAACTAGCTCATTTTGACCTAATACAAAGGATAAAAGCACCTACATATCTCAAGGAAAGGCTTAACTCAGAGAATTCTGAGTTTGAGAAGAAAACAAGTCATAAGGGGTAAAAATGCAATTTTACCAGTATAATCTGCATACAGGGTAATTCAGGGCCCAAACACAGGTCAAAGCAACTTAATAAGAATAAAAGTGGGATGAAATGATCTAGCAAGGGCTACAGCAATTCCAAGAAACTAAATGATAATCTGTAACCCTAAAACAACCCACTTCAATTCACGAGGTTCGAGGTAAAGTAAAAATAGAATAAACCCTCTAAAATTCATAGAAAAATAATCTCTAGGGTTTAGAGCCTTCAATTTGGCCTTCAGAACCCATTTTGACCTACATTGAGAACCATGCCCAATTAATAACTTAATTTAGGTTTTCGCATAAATTAACCGGTCAAACAAGGTTTAATATAGAAATAAAATTCACCATCAGATTCCTTAGGTCCTAATCAGTCATGTATAAAAACTTGAGCCTAAGAAGAGACCTCCTTGACCAACTTTACACTTTGGTCCTCATATATTTACTTTTTGGCCCTCAACTTTTGAACCCTCGCATTTTGGCTCCAAACTCTCCTTCGTTCTTTGCAATCAGGTCCCCCCTGCAAAACCTGCCAGCACCATGCTCCGGCGACCTTGCGCGGAGCATGGCGCCGCGCAGGGTAAGGGGGGGACCTGGCAAGTAAACCGGGGGTGCCCTGCGTCGTCAACCGTCGCAGGGACACCCCCTGGTCGTTGTAACCCACCATACCGGCCGTGCGAACGCACGGACGGTATGGGTTCTTGTTTCCGGCCATCCTCCGGCGAGGGAGACACGTCGTCTCCCTCCGCCTTCCTCCCTGTTTGATCCCTATAAATACCCCCCGTTGCTCCACCGACCGGGGCAGCTCGGGTCTGACGGAGAAAACCCCCAACTTTCCTCTCTTCTCTCTCCGGCAGACGCTCACCAGCTCCGGCGGTTCCTCCCCCTTCTCCTCTTCGCTCTGCCGCAATACCAGCAACAGAGACTTCCTCCCCTGCTCTTCCCGCGCCACGCCGCACCCAGCTGGCACCTCTCCGGCTCTCTGCTCGCCGCCACCCCTTTCCCTGAGCATCGTCTTCTCCGGCGACAGTCGATACGACTGTCGCCCTGTTCCTCCCCCTTCGTCCCTGCAAGTAAGCTAGAACTACTCCCCTTCTTCTCCTCTTTCTTTCCCCGCCTTCAATTTATTCAATTAAGCCCTCGACCGACCCTGACCATCGTCACCCCCTTCGTCTCCGGCCACCCTCCGGCGAGATGCTCCCATCGCTCCACAGCCTCACACACCTCGCCGACCCTCACCGAACCTCCGCCTCATCACACTGAGCACCCCCCACCCCTTCACTGCCACTCCACACCTCCGCAACGCCACCCCCAACAAACCCATCCTTCGACCCACAGTCCGACCTAGGGCAGCCCTTGCACGCCGCCCCACGCCTCGCCACCACCCACACGAGCTTCGCCGCACCCTGGCGAAGCTCCCGGCACTTTCTGATTAGGACGAGAGGCCGTTTTTCTGTGAACAGGCCACCCGACCTCCGCCGCCATTGCCGTGCAGAAGGAGCTGCTTCCGCCTGCAGCTACAGGCGCGCCACGCTCAGCGCCACGCCCAGATTCAACTCCCAGGCCTTGCGAGGCGTTTCGACAAAACACCAGGCTCGCAGCTAAGGCAGAAGGCTTCGCGTGACGCCGCGATCTCCCGCTGCTTTCCCCGCTGCGGGCGCGCAATTGAGGTGGGACATTTAGTCCCACCTCGGAAAAGTCTGAAGAGGCGCAGCGATATAAGACGCAAAAGTGCTGGAGGCTTACTGCCTCAGCACACGGGGTGAGGTCCCCTTCACCCGCCCGGTTACCCGGTCTCGTCCGCGCTCACGCCCCGCGGACCTGACCCGACCCGACCCGACTTAGACTGACCTGCACTCCTCGCCCACCACGCACGCCGGTGGGCTTGGACCCCGGCACGACCCGTACCCGATTACCCGGCAGCTCTGGGAGAGCTTTCCCAAGAGTGGTTTCAGAGAGAGAGAGACGCGGGGGAGAGGGTAGAGTAGGTTTTGTCCTCTGACGTAAGCTCTGAAGTGTGCAGGAACAGGCCAAGAAGAAGGAAGCTGAGGAAGACACTGTAGCAACAGGCAGTTTAAGTCGTCTGATTTGGAAATCAGACGACGGCCTGAAGAGAAAAGAAGAAAGAAGGAGGGGCGACGTCCCTGACTGGAAAAAGAAAAGAAGGAAGAAGGAGATCTGAAGAAAGAAAGAAGAGCATCACCTCTGCAAAACAAAGAAGAAGAAGATCACCTCTGCAGAACAAAGAAGGAAGAAGGAGATCTGAAGAAAGAAAGAAGATCACCTCTGCAGAACTAAGAAGAAAGAAGGAGATCTGAAGAACAGAGAAGGAAGAAGGAGATCTGAAGAAAGAAAGAAGATCACCTCTGCAGAACAAAGAAGAAAGAAGGATATCTGAAGAAAGAAAGAAGAGCATCACCTCTGTAGAACCAAGAAGAAGAAGATCTGAGACGAGGAGAAACAAAGAGAAAAAAAAAAAAGACACCAAATTCTTTCTCTCTCTTTGTTTATTTTTGTAAAAGAAACATGTATATCTCTAGAATACAACTTGCTCCCTGAGTTCGACCTCGGGAACTCTTTTCCGAGTAAAAAATTTTTATATTTGAAATGATGGCAACAACTGGCTATATTACAATGACATAACAACAATCAAACCCGGTTATCTCTCGAAGCCATCCTTATCACCTTCCCTCGACCTAACCCATCTTCACGGCCATAGGGCGACGTAGGCACGCATGCCTAGGCCTCCCCATGGCCAGCCACCCACCTAGGCATCTTCCCCGTGCTCTGGCGAAGCTCGCCAAGCATTTTGACAACGTTGCAAGGTCGTATTGCTGATTTCAGGTCTCGAGTTTCTGCCGCCATTGACACCGAGCTTGGAGCGAGCTCACAAGCAGCTCCAAGCCCTTCCTGCTCAAGAGGACACACCCAGGTTGCGCGGAAGACCTCCATGCGCAACTCCAATTCTTCGATTGGCAGTGAAGGCCTCGGCTGGAGTGGCAATTGCTCGTGCTTGCTGCTGCTGGCGCATGAGAAAGGGTGGGACGTTTAGTCTCAGCTCGGAAAGTTCTGAGGTGCAGCACCTGCATAAGTTGAATTCTTGCCAGTAGCTGTTCGCCTCCAATTCACTGGGGTGAGGTCCCTCGCCTCACCTATCACGCCTCGTCTGTGACATAACCTGTGGACTTATCACTCGAATCTGATTAACCCCTCCGTGCACTCCTCACGCACCACACCCACGCCGATCCGCCTGGACCCGAGCACATGATCGACCGGATAACCCAGCTCTGGGAGAGCATACTAAAGAGAAATACAGAGAGAGAGAGACGCGCGGAAAGGGTAGGGGAATAGGTTTTGTTGTGTGGTGCCTGTGCAGGAAGAGGATGCTAAGGGAGGAAGAAGCGCAACAAGAGGAGCGGCTGAGGACTTAGCCGCACAGAGGAGTAGAAGCTGAAGAAGAAGGAGGAGGGAGTGCAGTAGAGAGAAGAAGAAGATATGTGGCTGAAGAAAAGAAAGAAGAAGGAGAAGCCAAGGAGGAGCTACAACATAAGAAGAAGAGAAAGAGAAGCCGCAGAGAAGAAGTGAAGAAGAAGAAGCCAAGAGGAAGAAGAACTAGCAGAAGAAGCACTGTAGCAAGTGAAAGTTTAAGTCGTCTAACCCTGGAGTCAGACGTCTAGAGAGAGAAAGAAAGAAGAAGAAAGAGGGAAGAAAAGAAGAACAAGTTTTCCTTTCTTTTATTATTTTTTGTAAAATAGTATATATCTATATTGTAAATTGTGATTTTGTACACTTCTAAAATCAAGTGTTTCTCCCTAAGTTCGACCTCGAAAATTTTCTATTTTCGAGTAATAAAAACAAATATACATACTGGTTGCAAAACGCATCCATCAATCAACTTCACCTCTTTGTTCCTTTGAGAGCTTTTAGGTCGTTACTTTTAGGGTTCAAGTAGATTAAGAGCCTGATTTGTTTAGGGTTTCTCTTGAATAGGTCTTTTCAAACAAGGCTTAAGCATACCTCTTTTTAGAATTTTTGCTTCTTTTCTTAGAAAAAATGTGTCTCTAAAACTCTAACTTATAATCCTTAAGTTGGCTCTATTTGGTCCAATTTAGTTGCCTCACAAATTCGTATTTAGGGCTCAATCAAGAAGGTCTTAGCCCTAGTTACCTTAAGTGGATGTTCAATCAAAAATGTGTTGAAATTAAAAATCAGGCAACTTTTGTGAATTACTGTAACGAATGTGTGCCCCAGACGACTTTTAAGACGTCTGGGAGGTGGCCCAGACGTCGAACCAGACGTCTGATAAGACGTCTGGGATCGTTTCTAGACGTCTGGAAATCCGTTATTTTCGACACACGCGAGTCGCCTGCGCGCCTGAGCGCGCAGACCGCATATTCCCTCTTTTTCTCTCTGCTGCTGCAGGCGGCCTGCCACCTCCTCTCTCCTCCTCGCGCGGCCTTAAAAGGGCCATGCCTCCCCTCCCGCCTCCACCGTCTCCTCCTTCTTCTCCTTCCTGTGCGCGAGAGCGAGCGGACGCGAGGGCGGCAGCGGCAGCCGCAGTGAGCGCGGAGGTGCGGCGTGCGAGGGCGGAGCTCTGCCGTGAGGGCGAGCTCGCCAGAGCGGCTTGGCCGGTCGGCGGAGGGCGCAAGGGGCGCGGAGCGACGCGGAGAGGGACCTGCTGCGGTCTGAGCAGCAGGAGCGCGAGGTGCGACACAGGCGGCGTCGCGAGCGGAGGCCGAGCAAGGTCCTGATTCTGGAAAAATTTCCAGAATCAGACGTCTGGGTTGATAGCCAGACGGCAAGGTAGACGTCTGAAAGGTGAGTTTACCGCCTTCCCCTTCCTTCCTGTCGACTGACCGTACTGAGGGAGGGAGTTGGCTGTGCGCAGGTTCGCTGATTCGCCATCCATTCGAATCAAACGTCTGGAAGTTTTACCAGACGGCTGGAGTGACCTACAGACGTCCGGAGTGACCATCGGACGTCTGGGAGATAGGCAGACGTCCCCGCAGACTTCTGGACGTCTGGGAAACCACGCTGAACAGGTAATTCTCTGATCCACTTTTTAAGACGTCTGGAATGAGTTCCAGACGTCTGATTTTGCACAGTATCGTCTTTTTCGACCCGTTTAGGGCCCGTTCGGGCTCCGTTTTCCGCGATTCGAGTTGCGTTCTTTTCAGAATTAATTCCTCTACCCGTCTACAGTAGCTATACACTGTTTTGAGACACTCCTTGTGTTTGATCCTTGTGATAGGACCTCGTTCGGTTGCAGTCTTGAGAGTCGCGGAGGCACGCGGGATTCCCGATCACGCCCCCATTACTCCCGTTGTACCTGGTAGAGTGGCTTTAAGTATTAATAAAATCTGTTAAAGTATGAAACCATAACTAGAACCTAGGACATTGCATCAATCCTAGGAATCAGAAATATATGGAATGATAGTTCCTAGGTGTTGCATGAATCCTAGGGCCGGAAAACTAGATTGTATGATAGACCCTTGGATATGGCATGAATCCTAGGATGGAAAAACTAGTGGAATGTATAATACTGCAGTCTTGGAAAAATGGAAAGGAATATATGAAGCTGCCTGTAAATTGAATTCACAGCTGCCTGTTATGAATAAAGAAACATGATTGGGATCATGGTTTGTAAGAACGTGAAACTAAAAAGTAAGACATAAGATGTTCTGGAACCCTACGGGGAAGTAGGAGTAGAACTCCTGGGAAGCGAATGGAATAGAATTGGGGAAGTGAGCTGGCCCTTGAGTACGGAGTACCAAGGAGAGCGACTGTCCCCCTGTTTAGTGCAGAGCTAAGCTAGCCGCCCCAGGGACCCGGGGGTTAGGACTGGCCACTCTGTACCGACTTGTTGGCCCTCGTGTACGTAGTACCGAGGAGAGCTAGTAGTGTTAGGAGAGTACTAGCTACCCCACGGGCCCCGGGGTTCTGCTAGCCTCCTTCACTGACTTGTTAGGCCCACCAGGGTAAACCAGGGTAGTCAGGCGAGGGTGCGCGGACTGTGGAGGGGCAAGGCCCCGGTTTGGTTATTGTGGAGGGGTTGGACCCCTGTTACTGAGAGGGCTCTGCCCTGGTTCCGTGCTGTGCTTTGGGCGCACCCGTTAACGGAAACGACTGACCGCGTGCCAGTGCAGGCTAGCTACCTGTGCGTTTATCGCGCGTGCCGTAGTCACCGTTACGTCTGTCAGTGACCTTGGGGTGGTTGACTGAGGGTAGGATCACCACGGGGGACTCTCCCGACCAGGAGAGCACCACGTGCTACTTCTACTTTTGGAAAAGACTGCAATCAAGATCGTTCCCACGAGGACATTCGAGATCAAGTAAAGGATCTGAGAAACAAATGAAATAGTGAGAAAAATTGAAAGATGTGAATAAAGGAAGTAATAGAACATAACAGCTACTGTACACTCTACTGTTGCCTTTAGTTAGTTTGCCACTCTACTCAGCGTTTTGCTGACGTGTTACACTCGTTACCTTTTTCAGGACCAGGTGTTGAGCAGCCAGGGTCGGCGGCTGCAGAGGATGCTGGGCCGAGTAGGGTCCAGTAGAGTTACCACAGCCTTTTGTACCTCTTTTGTTTCTGTTCTAGTGAGTAGTTTTTGTTTCCGCTGTACCTTCTTTACCTGCAGTTCTTGTTATATGATAAATGTTGTTTTACTGTTGTGGTGGTACTGGTGGCGACCTTCCTCTATAGTTTTATTATTCCGTCGTAGTATAGTATAGAGAGGTGATTACCAGTTTAATACAATTTGTTACTCGGAAATAAAGAGTTCCCGAGGTCGAACTCAGGGAGCAAACTGTATTCTAGAGATACAAATTCTTATTACAAAAATATTACAAAAATAAAGAGAGATAGGGAGAGATAAAAATTTGGTTTCTTCTTTCTTCCTCTTTGTTTTCTCTTCTCTTTGGCTTTTGGTTTTTCTTCTTTGTTTATCTCCTGGTGTTCTTCTTCTTCTGCCTTCTGTTCTTCTTATTTCTTCTCTTCTTCAGAGCTCCTCATCTTCTTTTCTCTCAGTTCTGCCTTTCTTCAGCTTCTCCTTTCTTCTTTCTGCCTCAACTGTAAAGCTTTTCTTCTTGCGATCCCTTGCTCAGTGGCACGGCGTCTTCGTTCTCCTTCTTTCTCTGCAGTCCTTTTACTGCAGGGCGTCGTCTGATTTTCCAATCAGACGACTTAAATCGCCGCTGCTACAGTGCTCCACCTTCTTTCAGTCTTCGTCGGCCTTCTTCTTCTTCTCTTCTTCCATGGTTCTTCTTCTTTGTTTACCTGTGCTTGCACACTTAAAAGTTTACGTCAGTGGGCAAAACCTACTCTACCCCCCCCCCCCCCCCCCCGGCGTCACTCTCTCTCAGAATCCTCTCATGGGATAGCTCTCCCAGAGCTGCCAGGTAGCCGGGTACGGGTCGCGCCCGGGTCCAGGCCCACCGGCGTGCGTGGTGGGCGCGGAGTGCAGGTCAATCTAAGTCGGGTCGGGCCAGGTCCGCGGGGCGTGAGCGCGGACGAGGCCGGGTAATCGGGTGGGTGAAGGGGACCTCACCCCGTGTGCTGAGGCGATAAGGCTTATTCACAAAAACAATTTAAATGGTGAAAGAGTTGTGAGGCTTACCGATGTGGGACTAAACTGAGGCCTCTCCTCGCGTGCGCCTGCTGGAAGACCGCGGCCTTGCTTCTGCAGCTGCAGCTTCGATTTTCGTCGGTTGCTGGCTGGCTGCCTTCGCAGGAGTCTCCGTAATCCGCAGCAGCTGGAGACCTGGAGCCCTCAAGCCTGGAGCGCGGGAGAAGCTGCTTCAATGTGGCGTTAATAGCGGTCGAGCCTCAGAACCTGTCGGACACGAATATGGCCTCTCGGCCTGATCAAACTACTGGGGAACCTTCGCCGTGGCACAGCGAAGGTGTTGAGCTGTGCGGCAAGCCGCAAGGCGGTGTCTGGCGGCAGCCCTAGGTCGGACTGCAACCGGAGAAATGGGTTTGTTTGGGGGAGCGTTACGGAGGTGTGGAGTGGCAGTGGAGGGGTGGGGGGTGCTCAGTGTGATGAGGCGGAGGTTCGGTGAGGGTCGGCGAGGCGTGTGAGGCTGTGGAGCGATGGGGGCATCTCGCCGGAGGGTGGCCGGAGACGAAGGGGGTGACGATGGTCAGGGTCGGTCAAGGGCTTAATTGAACAAATTGAAACCGGGGAAAGAAAGAGGAGAGGAAGGGAAGTAGTTCTAACTTACTTGCAGGGACGAAGGGGGAGCAGCAGGGCGACAGTCGTATCGAATGTCACCGGAGAAGAAGATGCCCAGGGGAAGGGGCGGCGGCGAGGAGAGGGCTGGAGAGGCGCCAGCTGGGTACGGCGTGGCGCGGGAAGAGCGAGGGGGGGCAACCCTGCAGCTGGTAGTGCGGCAGAGCGACGAGGAGGAAGAGGAGAGGCCGCCGGAGCTGGAAGGCTTCCTGTCGGAGTGGGAAGAGAGGAAGTGGGGGTCTTTCTCCGTCAGGACCGAGCTCCCCAGAACGGTGGAGCGACGGGGGCATTTATAGGGACCGAATCAGAGAGGAAGGCGAAGGGAGACGACGTGTCTCCCTCGCCGGAGGACGCCGGAGATGGAAACCCATACCGTCCGTGCGTTCGCACGGCCGGTATGGTGGGTTACAGCGACCAGGGGGGTGTCCCTGCGACGGCTGACGACGCAGGGCACCCCTGGTTTACTTGCCAGACCCTCCCCCTCACCCTGCGCGGCGCCATGCTCCGCGCAAGGTCGCCGGAGCATGGTGCTGGCAGGTTTTGCAGGGAGGACCTGAACGCAAAGAACGAAGGAGAGTTAGGGGCCAAAATGCGAGGGTTCAAAAGTTGAGGGCCAAAAAGTAAATGTATGAGGACCAAAGTGTAAGGTTGGTCAAGAAGGTTTCTTCTTAGGCTCAAGTTTTTATACATGACTAATTAGGACCTAAGGAATCTGATGGTGAATTTTATTTCTAGATTAAACCTTGTTTGACTGGTCAAATTACGCAAAAACCCAAATTAAGTTATTAATTGGGTATGGTTCTCAATGTAGGTCAAGATGGGTTCCTAAGGTCAAATTGAAGGTTCTAAACCCTAGAGATTATTTTTCTATGAATTTTAGAGGGTTTATTCCATTTTTTCTTTGCCTTGAACCTCGTGAATTGAAGTGGATTTGTTTTAGGGTTACAGATTATTATTTAGTTCCTTGGAATTGCTGTAGCCCTTGCCAGATCATCTCATCCCACTTTTATTCTTATTAGGTTGCTTTGACCTATGTTTGGACCCTGAATTACCCTGTATGCAGATTATACTGGTAAAATTGCATTTTTACCCCTTATGACTTGTTTTCTCCTTAAACTCAGAATTCTCTGAGTTAAGCCTTTCCTTGAGTTATGTAGGAGCTTTTATCCTTTGTATTGGGTCAAAATGAGCTAGTTATGGCTCATGATGAGGTTCTCATCAGGTACCTACTGTAGTAGTTTCTTTCCTTACTGCTGTACTTTCTTACTGTTAGTTATATTCATGCTGAATGTGGTTTATTTTACTGTCTTTTGGTTACTTCCTCGTTGGACGACTAGGTCTTGGGATTAGTCGAGTCGGTCCGGTTCTCGTGTCTCGTAGGGACTCGGGAACCGGGTCGTTACAAGATGGTATCAGAGCAAGGTCGTCCCGAGAAGTGAATCAACTGACTGGAAAATAACCAATTCACATGTTTATAGCTAGAGTGGCCACCACAACATGTCTCTTGACATGAGCTCCTAGAAGTTTTGTTAGGTACCGTCTGTTTTGACGTTTCCGTTTTGTTTCGCGTCTCCTTGCAGGAGATGCCTCGTCGCAGGACTGGCGAGACTGGCCGCGGGCGCGGCCGAGGGCGAGGTCGACGAGGTGGACGTGCTGTCGTTGACGTCTCGGTGGACCAGCCACCACTCCCTGGCATCCAGGCCCAGGACCTCGCCAGACTGATACGGGATATTGTACGAGAGGAGCTCCACCCACCGCCCCGAGCACCTCCTCCTGGGGTTGCAGAGGGGGAGTCCTCTGTGGGACCACGCGACGGACGCGGCGCTGGACACGAGGGAGGGGATGGGCCCCTGCCGCCCCCACCTTCCTCCGACACTTCTGTACACGAGGCACCTTCGCCTGGAGGTGCACCAGCACCTCCCCTACAGCGCCACTTCGAGATTTTCGGACAGTTCCGGAAGCTGAAGCCCCCCTCCTTCAAGGGGGATGAGGACCCGACCGAGGCAGAGGATTGGCTTGAGCAGCTGGAGAAGATCTTCGACACCCTTCGCCCCCCGGTGGAGTGCCGTGTGGCCTTTGCCACGTACCAGCTGGAGAGTGCGGCACACCGGTGGTGGAGGGCGGTCCAGGGACAGGAGAGGGACGAGCCGACGTGGGACCAGTTCGTCACCCTCTTTTGCGAGCAGTACTTTCCCCAGATGTGGCAGGACCAGAGGAGGCGGGAGTTCCACACTCTCCGCCAAGGGACGATGACCGTGAGCGCGTACCGCACGCGTTTCTTAGAGCTGTCCCGCTTTGCAGCGACAGTGGTAGCCACTGAGGAGGAGCGCCTTTCGAGGTTCACCGAGGGGCTCCGGCCTGCGATCCGGGGGTATGTCAAACCCCTGAAGCTGCCGACGTTTTTGAGGGTGGTAGAGGCAGCTATGACTTACGAGGAGACCAACCCGTCCGCGCGAGAGACCGACGGCGGGCGGAAGAGGCCCTTTCAGCCAGACTTCTCACAGGGCTGGCGAGAACGGAGACACGTGACGTCTGCAGGAGAGCCGTCACGTTGTGCAGGGCCATCAGTGGCCTTTGGGGGCCCTCGACAGGATCCAGTCGCCAGCACCGGACCCCCGCCTAGCCGACAGCAGGGACTCACTGAGGGCGGGAGTCGGGTTCCCCTCTGCTACCAGTGTGGCCAGCCGGGCCACGTCAGGAGGGACTGCCCATCTAGGGCAGGAGGTCAGCAGATACTTCCCGTGCAGAGCACTGGAGGGCGTGCAGGAGGCCGCGGTTCCCAGGCACGAGGAGGAGGACAGCAGTCGCGAGGAGGGTACCGGCCAGCACCTACCCGTCCGACGCAGAGTGTGGCTGCTTCGTCCGCACCTAGAGCTGAGGGGCGTATCAACGCCCTAACACACAGGGACGCCAGAGTTTCGGGATCCGTGGTAGCAGGTATGGTTTCAGTTTCTGGCAGACTCGTTTACACGCTTTTCGATTCCGGCGCTACGCACTCGTTTGTCGCAGCCAGTTTCGCAGTTAGTTTGGACCAGGATTATACACTGTTAGAGAATCCGTTCGTAATCAGAGGTCCGAGTGGTCAGTTGTTTGTAGCTGAGGAGGTGTACACGGGTTGCGAGGTCAGCATCAGGGGACATAGCCTGCCAGCTGACCTGGTTATGATACAGATGGAGGAATTTGGAGTGATTCTGGGGATGGATTGGCTGTCCGCTTACCACGCCTTGGTAGACTGTTTTGAGAGGAAGATTGTCTTCTCCATTCCGGAGTTGCCTTCTTTCGAGTTTCACGGGCAGCCAGTGGACGGAGGTTTCAGGTGCATTTCGGCACTTCGGGTGGCGAGACTTTTGAGCCAGGGGTGTGAGGGCTTCCTAGCTTGTGTGGTGGCAGAGCACAGCCTCGTGGCAGACTTCCAGAGCATCCCGGTGGTCAGAGAGTACCCCGACGTGTTTCCAGACGAGTTACCAGGACTATCGCCTGAGCATGAGATCGAGTTTGAGATCTCACTAGTACCAGGGACCAGCCCCATCTCCACCGCGCCATACAGAATGGCACCGCTTGAGCTGCGAGAGCTCAAGTCCCAGTTGCAGGACCTTTTGGAGAAAGGTTTCGTGAGGCCCAGTGCGTCTCCCTGGGGAGCCTCGGTACTGTTTGTGAAGAAGAAGGATGGGACCCTACGCCTTTGTGTGGACTACCGACAGCTGAATAGGGTCACCATCAAGAACAGATATCCGCTGCCGAGGATTGACGATTTGTTTGACCAGTTGTGGGGTGCCACGGTGTTTTCCAAGATCGACTTGAGGTCTGGATACCACCAGTTGAGGATCAGGGAGACCGATGTCTCCAAGACAGCTTTCCGCACCCGCTACGGACACTACGAGTTTTTGGTCATGCCGTTTGGGCTGACCAATGCCCCCGTTGCTTTCATGGACCTGATGAACATGGTGTTTAGACCATACTTGGATCAGTTCGTGGTGGTCTTCATAGATGATGTGCTCATCTATTCTAGAGATCGAACACAGCACGGACAGCACTTGCGGAAGGTTCTGGACACTCTGAGACGACGCAGGCTGTACGCCAAATACAGCAAGTGCGAGTTCTGGTTGAGGGAGGTGACCTTTTTGGGTCATGTGATCTCTGGAGACGGCCTGGCGGTGGACCCCGCCAAGGTCGAGGCAGTGCTCAGGTGGGAGAGTCCGCATACAGTCACTGAGATTCACAGTTTCCTGGGACTGGCAGGTTACTACAGACGGTTCATCAGAGGATTTTCACAGATTGCGCGTCCTATGACACAGTTGACCCGGAAGGATGTGCCTTTCACTTGGACAGACACCTGTGAGGCGTGTTTTCTGGAGTTGAAGGAGAGGTTGACCTCGGCTCCCGTGCTCACCATCCCTGACAGTAGTGGCGGGTTCGTTGTGTACACGGACGCTTCCTTGCAGGGGTTAGGAGGTGTGCTCATGCAGAGGGGTCACGTGGTCGCTTACGCTTCGCGGCAACTGAAGCCCCATGAGCATACCTACCCTACCCACGATCTAGAGTTGGCAGTTGTTGTCTTCGCGCTGAAGACATGGAGGCACTACTTGTACGGTGAGACCTTCGAGATTTTTACAGATCACAAGAGCCTCAGATATCTTTCTGACCAGAAGGAGCTCAACATGAGACAGAGACGTTGTTTGGAGCTCCTAAAAGACTACGATTGCAGCATCTCCTACCACCCGGGAAAGGCCAATGTGGTGGCCGACGCCTTGAGCCGTAAGGCGCCCGCACGCTTGGCCAGTCTACAGCTACAGAGTTGGAGCCTTTTGGAGGAGGTGGGCAGTTGGCGACCTCTAGAGTTACGAGGGTACTGTGGGGTAGTGACGGTGACACGGCAGACCAGGCCAGAGTTGATAGACCGCATCATCACGGGACAGATGGCCGATCCGTACTTGCAGTCTTTGCGCGACAGAGTACTATCAGGGGACCAAGGGGACTTCTCTTTCACAGACCAGGTGCTACACTTGAGGGGACGGTTGTGCGTTCCCAGAGACGAGGAGCTGTTGAGAGAGCTCCTGACTGAGGCACACGGTTCCAGATTCACCATGCATCCCGGAAACACGAAAATGTACCATGACTTGAGACGCGAGTTTTGGTGGAGAGGGATGAAGCGGGATGTGGGTGAGTTCGTGCAGTAGTGCTTAGTGTGCCAACAGGTGAAAGCCGAGCATCAGAGGCCTGCAGGGCCGCTTCAGCCGCTTCCAGTACCAGAATGGAAGTGGGAGAGCATCACCATGGACTTGGTGGTGGGCTTACCTGTTACCCAGCGAGGACACGACGCAGTCTGGGTAATAATGGATAGATTGACGAAGACGGCACGATTCTTGCCGATCCGAGTCACTTTGGGACCAGCACAGTTGGTAGAGAGGTATATCCGTGATGTGGTGCGACTACACGGAGTTCCGCGGGAGATCGTATCCGACCGGGATACCCGCTTTACGTCCCAGTTTTGGGCTGAGTTTCAGCAGGCTTTAGGGACGAGGTTGAGGTTTAGCACGGCTTACCACCCCCAGATGGACGGACAGTCGGAACGCACGATACAGACACTTGAGGACCTTTTGCGTGCCTGTGTACTGGACTGGAGGGGCTCTTGGGAGGAGCACTTGCCCCTGGCAGAGTTTGCATACAACAACAGTTATCACTCGAGCATCGGCATGGCTCCCTACGAGGCTCTGTACGGACGGAAATGCACGGCACCCTTGAGTTGGGTTGAGGTGGGGACCAAGTGGGAGGTTGGCCCCAGGTTGATCCGGCAGAGTCAGGAGGTAGTTGAGCAGATCCACGGATGACTCTGCACTGTCAGGAGCAGACAGAAGAGCTACGCGGATCGCAGGCGTAGAGAGGTGCAGTTCGAGGTTGGGAACCACGTCTTCCTTCGTGTTTCGCCCATGAAGGGCTTACAGCGGTTTGGGGTGAGAGGGAAGCTCGCGCCGAGGTTCGTGGGGCCCTTTGAGGTCCTGGAGCGGGTTGGACCCGTTGCTTACAGACTTGCCCTTCCCCCGCAGCTTTCTGGTGTGCACGACGTGTTCCACGTGTCCAACCTCAGGAAGTACGTAGCCGATTCCAGTCACGTACTGAGTCACGAGAGCGTCGAGGTGAGTGACGACCTGACCTACACCGAGCGGCCAGTGCAGATCCTAGACCGAGCCGTCCGCAGGTTGAGACGAAAGCAAGTACCCCTGGTAAAGGTTTTGTGGAGGAGCCAGCGGTACGAGGAGGCTACCTGGGAGCCTGAGGCGGCAATGCGGGAGCGGTACCCGGAGCTTTTTGCGGGTACGTCTTTTCGGACCGGCTTCGGTCCTCTTTGAGTTTGTTAT
Source organism: Thalassia testudinum (assembly GCA_037157565.1). Classification (NCBI taxonomy): domain Eukaryota; kingdom Viridiplantae; phylum Streptophyta; class Magnoliopsida; order Alismatales; family Hydrocharitaceae; genus Thalassia; species Thalassia testudinum. The sequence continues at coordinate 75,165,551 of JAZHRO010000031.1, read as the reverse complement.
GGTTTATTGGACATCTTTTTCCCGCACCCTAGTTGGCGCAAGTTTCGGGGACGAAACTTCCTTTGAGTTTGTTATATTGTAACGAATGTGTGCCCAGACGTCTTTTAAGACGTCTGGGAGGTGGCCCAGACGTCGGACCAGACGTCTGGGATCACAACCAGACGTCTGATAAGACGTCTGGGATCGTTTCTAGACGTCTGGAAATCCGTTATTTTGGACACACGCGAGTCGCCTGCGCGCCTGAGCGCGCAGACCGCATATTCCCTCTTTTTCTCTCTGCGGCTGCAGGCGGCCTGCCACCTCCTCTCTCCTCCTCGCGCGGCCTTAAAAGGGCCACGCCTCCCCTCCCGCCTCCACCGTCTCCTCCTTCTTCTCCTTCCTGTGCGCGAGAGCGAGCGAACGCGAGGGCGGCAGCGGCGGCCGCAGTGAGCGCGGAGGTGCGGCGTGCGAGGGCGGAGCTCTGCCGTGAGGGCGAGCTCGCCGGAGCGGCTTGGCCGGCTGGCAGAGGGCGCAGGGGGCGCGGAGCGACGCGGAGAGGGACCTGCTGCGGTCTGAGCAGCAGGAGCGCGAGGTGCGACGCGGGCGGCGTCGCGAGCGGAGGCCGAGCAGGGCCCTGATTCTGGAAAAATTTTCAGAATCAGACGTCTGGGTTGATAGCCAGACGGCAAGGTAGACGTCTGTAAGATCATACAGACGTCTGAAAGGTGAGTTTACCGCCTTCCCCTTCCTTCCTGTCGACTGACCGTACTGAGGGAGGGAGTTGGCTGTGCGCAGGTTCGCTGATTCGCCATCCATTGCGAATCAGACATCTGGAAGTTTTACCAGACGGCTGGAGTGACCTACAGACGTTCGGAGTGACTATCGGACGTCTGGGAGATAGGCAGACGTCCCCGCAGACTTCTGGACGTCTGGGAAACCACGCTGAACAAGTAATTCTCTGATCCACTTTTTAAGACGTTTGGAATGAGTTCCAGACGTCTGATTTTGCACAGTATCGTCTTTTTCGACCCGTTTAGGGCCCGTTCGGGCTCCGTTTTCCGCGATTCGAGTTGCGTTCTTTTCAGAATTAATTCCTCTACCCATCTACAGTAGCTATACACTGTTTTGAGACACTCCTTGTGTTTGATCCTTGTGATAGGACCTCGTTCGGTTGCAGTCTTGAGAGTCGCGGAGGCACGCGGGATTCCCGATCACGCCCCCATTACTCCCGTTGTACCTGGTAGAGTGGCTTTAAGTATTAATAAAATCTGTTAAAGTATGAAACCATAACTAGAACCTAGGACATTGCATCAATCCTAGGAATCAGAAATATATGGAATGATAGTTCCTAGGTGTTGCATGAATCCTAGGGCCGGAAAACTAGATTGTATGATAGACCCTAGGATATGGCATGAATCCTAGGATGGAAAAACTAGTGGAATGTATAATACTGCAGTCTTGGAAAAATGGAAAGGAATATATGAAGCTGCCTGTAAATTGAATTCACAGCTGCCTGTTATGAATAAAGAAACATGATTGGGATCATGGTTTGTAAGAACGTGAAACTGGAAAGTAAGACATAAGATGTTCTGGAACCCTACGGGGAAGTAGGAGTAGAACTCCTGGAAAGCGAATGGAATAGAATTGGGGAAGTGAGCTGGCCCTTGAGTACGGAGTACCAAGGAGAGCGACTGTCCCCCTGTTTAGTGCAGAGCTAAGCTAGCCGCCCCAGGGACCCGGGGGTTAGGACTGGCCACTCTGTACCGACTTGTTGGCCCTCGTGTACGTAGTACCGAGGAGAGCTAGTAGTGTTAGGAGAGTACTAGCTACCCCACGGGCCCCGGGGTTCTGCTAGCCTCCTTCACCGACTTGTTAGGCCCACCAGGGCAAACCAGGGTAGTCAAGCGAGGGTGCGCGGACTGTGGAGGGGCAAGGCCCCTGTTTGGTTACTGTGGAGGGGTTGGACCCCTGTTACTGAGAGGGCTCTGCCCTGGTTCCGTGCTGTGCTTTGGGCGCACCCGTTAACGGAAACGACTGACCGCGTGCCAGTGCGGGCTAGCTACCTGTGCGTTTATCGCGCGTGCCGTAGTCACCGTTACGTCTGTCAGTAACTTTGGGGTGGTTGACTGAGGGTAGGATCACCACGGGGGACTCTCCCGACCAGGAGAGCACCACGTGCTGCTTCTACTTTTGGAAAAGACTGCAATCAAGATCGTTCCCACGAGGACATTCGAGATCAAGTAAAGGATCTGAGAAACAAATGAAATAGTGAGAAAAATTGAAAGATGTGAATAAAGGAAGTAATAGAACATAACAGCTACTGTACACTCTACTGTTGCCTTTAGTTAGTTTGCCACTCTACTCAGCGTTTTGCTGACGTGTTACACTCGTTACCTTTTTCAGGACCAGGTGTTGAGCAGCCAGGGTCGGCGGCTGCAGAGGACGCTGGGCCGAGTAGGGTCCAGTAGAGTTACCACAGCCTTTTGTACCTCTTTTGTTTCTATTCTAGTGAGTAGTTTTTGTTTCCGCTGTACCTTCTTTACCTGCAGTTCTTGTTATATGATAAATGTTGTTTTACTATTGTGGTGGTACCTACTGTAACAGTTTATTTCCTTACTGCTGTACTTTCTTACTGTTAGTTATATTCATGCTGAATGTGGTTTATTTTACTGTCTTTTGGTTACTTCCTCGTTGGACGACTAGGTCTTGGGATTAGACGAGTCGGTCCGGTTCTCGTGTCTCGTAGGGACTCGGGAACCAGGTCGTTACAATTACTAAATATAGAAACAGGTAGCCCTAGATTGATTTTTCTCTTTGTTTTTCCGTTTTAGATTTTGAGGGGATTAAGAGAGAGGGCTAATGAAAGTTTACCTGTTCCTGGTGTGATTTTAGTGCGGCTGCTTTTCTCTTCTTGGCTTTCCTGCAACAAACACAACAAAAGAGAGAGATTAAGTCAGTAATGAATCAGAAGTTGTGATTAAAGCTTCTAAAATGGCTGTTACTCCCCGGCAATGGCGCCAAAATATGTTTGTATGACGAGATCGTGGTTTAAAAAGACATTTGTTGCAGTATAGTTTGAAATAGTCGTATAAACAATTTACAATTTTATTACTCGAAATTCAAAATTTCCGAGGTCAAATTCAAGGAGCAAATTGATATTTTAGAAACTTAAGGGCACAACTTTCAATTTAATAAAGAAAAGCAATGACCAATTCAATCACAATTAAGAAAAAATTTCAAATGTAGAAATAATGCCTAAAAATCAGACGTCTTAAAAGGTTTTGCTACAGTGCTTGATTTGTGATTTTTTGGCCTTCTCTTTCTCTCTTCTTTCTTCTTCTCCTCTGCGGCTACAATGCCTCTTCTGCCTTCTTTGGCTTCTTCTTCTTCTTTCCTTGCCTTTTCCTTCTGCTTGGTCACTCCTGCTTCTCTCTTTCAGCCCCTGCCTTCTCTTTCTTCTTCTTTGCCTTAAGCTTTGGCTGCGTCTTCAGCTTCTTCTTCCTTGGCCTCTGTAGTCTTCTTCCTCTTTGCCTTCCTCTTTCTTCTTCTTTTTTTCAGCCGCACCTTCTCCTTCCTTCTTCTTTAGCTTCTCCTCTTCTTCTTCCCTGCGCACACACACAGGAGCAAAACCTAGCCCCTACCCTCCCCACGTCTCTCTCTCTCTATTTCTCTCTTACGCTCGCTCTCCCAGAGCCTTCTCAGGTAAACGGGTCGGGTTAGCGCACCCGAGACCAGGCCCACCGGCGTGGGTGGTGGGCAAGGAGTGCGCGGGTAGTCGGGTCGAGAACTAGGTCCGCGGAGGTGTGGGTCGCGGATGAGGCGTATGGGATGAGTGGGACCTCACTCCGTGTCAGGAGGCGCTAAGCCCTTGGCACTTTTTCCACTTATAGCGCTTCGCCCGCTTCAAAACATCTGAGGTGGGACTAAATGTCCTACCTTCTTCTCGCGCATGCCCACAGCAGGTGACGCACTCGATTGCAGTAGATGTGGGGACTTGGCTTCCAATTGCTAGGCTGGAGTTGTTAACGAAGGAAGCTCGCGTGTCTGGGACTTAAAAACCTGAAGCCTGGAGGCTTGGATGAGGCTTTCAAGCTTCTTCGAGTTAGCACCAATGGTGGCCAAGACCTGAACCTGTCCACAAGCAAAACGGCCTCATGGCCTCATCAAATCACACAGAAAGCTTCGTCGTGACACGGCGAAGGTGGCTCGGTCGTTGGCTTGGCGCGGGACGGCCTGGGCATGCGTGCCTAGGTCATTCTGTGGCAGTGTTTACGGGTGTGTTCGGTGGAGGTGTGGAGCGTGTGTGGCGGGCAGTTAGTGGGTGGAAAGTGGACAGTGGACGGAGGTGGAGCTTGTGAGGTGTTTGGCGAGGCGTATGGGTGCGCGGAGTGATGGATGCGTCTCACCGGAGGTCAGCCGAAGATGGGGAAGATGAGGGTGGACAGTGGAAGTCAAGGGGTGGTTTGTTAAATAAAAGGTAGGGAGAGAGGAACTTAACTGAGGGACTTGGAGCGAAGGGGGGCAGAGGAGATGAATGACACGTATGTGCCATTGTCGGAGAAGACAACCCTGACTTGGAGATAACGGTGACGAGGAGGAGGTCAGGCAAGCGTGCACTGGTGCGGCGCAAGGCAGAGGAACGTGGTGGAGATGACTCTGCCACTGGTACGGTGGCAAAGTGACGAGAGGAGGGGGAAGAAGTCACCGGAGCCTGCGGGCAGATGACCGGAGACGAGGAGAGATGAACTTCAAGGGATATCTCTGGCCAAAATAAGCTTACTCCATGCAGAGGGATTTGGATCTTCTCATATAGGCACTAGCAGAGGGAGAGTCGCAAGAAGGCGGCCAAAAGTCTTCGTCGGAGGCATGGCCGGAGTGAAACCCATACCTCTCGAGTGTTCGCATGAGAGGTATGAGACGATTCAGGGCATGGGGAGCTACTTATGCGGTAGGGGGCATCACAGAGAGCACCCCTTTCAAATCTGGGAGTAGCTCTCTAGGGAAACGAGAGAATTGCCTCGAAACCTTGCCGGAGGTATGGGTCCCAACTACAATGGCAGAGGGACCTGAATGAATAAAGTAACGAAAAGTTGAGGGGGTTTTTGCAAGGGTTTCCAAAAGTTAAAGGCTAGAATGTAATTAAGTGGACCATTTTGCAAAGTAGGTCAAGATGACCTTCCCTTAAGTTAAAATTTTGGTACAAACCTAATTTGGACCTAAGGAATCCAATGGTGAAGTTGAATTTTAGGTTTGATCACGTTTGACTGGATATTTTGCATAAAAACCCAAATTAGGTCAAATATTGGTCATGGACCCCAATCTAGGTTAAAACAAGTTCCAATGGCCAAATTGAAGGTTCTAAGCCCTAGGGGATATTTTTTCATGAATTTTAGAGGTTTATTGATTTTTATCCTGCCTGAAACCTTATGAATTTAAGTGAATTTGTTTTAGGTTTACAAAATGTCATTTAATTTTTAAATTTCACAATAACCCTTTTCTGACTAACCGATCCCACTTTTTCTCTTATTAAGTCCAATTGACCTATGTCTAGACCCTGAGAAATCCCGTTGATGCACTGCAATGGTAAAATTATAGTTTTACCATATTCTTCAGGTATTCTTTTGAGATCAATAATCCCTTGAATTAAACCTTCCTTTAGGTTATCTAGGAGCTTTTGTTCAGTTTATTAGATAAAAATAAGCTAGTTAGGGCTCATGATGAGATTCTCATCAGGCGCCTCGAGCAAGGTATGCCTGTGAGTTCGTTTAAGATGTCTAGGACCTTTCCCAGACATCTGACTTCAGTCAGGATTAGTGTTTTTGGGCCTGTTCAGGGCCTAAACGGTGTCGATTTTCCGTAAACGAAATGTCATTAGTTTCGATCAAGTTTCTCTATGTAATGATACATTGTCCTTGCCTTTTTGAGCTTGTTTGACCTATCAATTCATGTCATAGGTCTCCAGTTTGTCGAGTATACGGGACCTGTGGAGACATTGGGAGCTACTGTATGAGCCCCTATTCTACCCTGGTAGAGTGGTTCTTACCCTAATCTCGAAATTTATAAAGTGCGTGCATAAAATTAGTTGAACCTAGGATATGAGATGAACCCTAGGAAGAAGTAAACGCACACTTTGGAATACATTTATTCGATTGAATCCTAGGTTGTGATATGAACACTAAGGCTAGAGGAAATGCATGTGTAGAGATATGAATGATTGAATAAATCATGAGCTGCCTATACTACCTGAAATGAATCACGTTGTAAATAGAAAAACAAACTCGTACTGCGGTAAATATGGAAATTGAGCTACCTGTTCTGTATGTAACAAATCAGATATGAAATAAAAAAATTTCATGTATGAACTCTATGGGGAATGTAGAACGAGACAAGAATACTGTTGTACAAAGAACAAGATGGTTCTGGAACACGTCGCCATGGGCGGCTGTTCGGACTTGGTTTAGGGAGGTGAGCTGACCTTCGTGTACATAGTACTGAAGAGAGCAACTATCCCTTTTAGAGTAAGGGGAGCTTGCCGCCCCTTGGGTGGAGACCCAAGGTGGGTTTAGCCACTCTACGTCGACTCCTGTTGGCCCTCACGTACGTGATATCGAGGAGAGCTACTTAGTGTAGGGGGAGTTAGCTGTCCCAGGGGGCCCGGGGTTAGCACTGGTCACCCTACACTCACTCTGGGCAAACCTGGATAATCAGACGAGGATACGTGGACTATGAGGGGTGAGACCCCTGTTTCTGAGGCCTCTGTTTTGAGAGGACAAGGCCTTGTGTTGTTCCATGCTGTAAGTTTGAGTGTACCCGCTAGAGGAAACGATTGACCGTGTGCCAGTGCGAGGTAGCTACCCATGTGCTTATCACGTGTGCCATAGTCACCGCTACGACGCGATCGTATCCTCGGGGTAGTAGACCGGGTGTAGGACTACCACGGGAGACTCTCCCGACCATGAGAGTGCCATGTGTACATCTTGCATCGTGGGAAAACTACAAGCAAGATCGTTCCCTTAGGGAACAGGAAGATTGAGTGAAACGGTCGGCGATAACTATGACTAGGTTTTGCTATAGCGTTGTAGTATAGCTAGTTATTACCATCATTTCAAATATATATATATTTTTTTACTCAGAAAATAAAAGAGTTCCCGAGGTCGAACAAAGGGAGCAAGTCGTATTCTAGAGATATACATGTTCTATTACGAAAATAAAGAGAGAGAGAGAGAGAGATGAAAGTTTGGCTTCTCCTTTCTCCCTCTTTGTCTTCTCTTCTCTTCCGCTCGTGCTCTTCTTCTTCTTCTGTTCTTCAGATCTTCCCCTCGTGCTCTTCTTCTTCTGTCTTCTGTTCTTCCTTGTTTTCTTTCTTTCTTTTTCTTCAGATCTTCTTCTTCTTCTTTTCTTGCTTCTTGCTTCTCTTCTTCTTCTGCTTTCTGTTTCTTCACTTAGCTGCTCCTTCTCTCTTCTTTTCTTCTTTGTCTTCACCTGTCTTCAGGATGTCGTTTGATTTTCCAATCAGACGACTTAACCCGCGGATGCTACAGTGTCGCTTCAATTCTTACCCTTCCGCAGTCCTTCTTCTTCTTCACCTGTACCTGCACGCTCAAGAGTTCAGCATCAGAGGGCAAAACCTACTCTACCCCCCCCTCCCCGCGTCTCGCTCTCTCTGAATTCACTCTTAGGACAGCTCTCCCAGAGCAACCGGGTAATCGGGTACGTGGGTCGCGCCCGGGTCCAGGCCCACCGGCGTGCGGTGGTGGGCGAGGAGTGCCAGTCAAGTCGGGTCGGGTCGGCCAGATCCGCGTGATGAGCTCACGGACGGGCCGGGTGAAGCGGTGTGAGAGGGACCTCACCCCGTGTGCTGAGGCGAACAGCTTAAGGCACTTTTTGCCTTTAAGCGCCCATTCGCCTCAGCGGGTTTCCGAGGTGGGACTAAATGTCCCACCCCCAATTTGGGCCCCTGCGCAGAGGAAGCAGCAGCAGCCGAACTTCGTGCGAGGGCTTCGCCTCAACTGCAGCCTGACACTTCGCGAAGCTACCCCGCGCAGCCTGGGAGTCTGATCTGGGCATGGTGTGCCTGGAGCAGCAGGTCGAAGGAGCTTCGTCACTCGTCAATGGCGGCGGCAAGCACAGACCCTGTGTACAACAACACGGCCTCTCGGCCTAATCAGATATGCGGAGGACCTTCGCCGTGGCACGGCGAAGGTGGTCGGAGGGTCTGCAGGGGGCGTGGTGGAGCAAAAGGGTCGCCCTAGGTCAAACTGCGGGCGGTGAAGTGGGTGTGTTCGGTGGATCTGCAGAGGGCGTTTGGTGGGAAGTGGAGGGGCGGAAGAGGATCAGGGTGACGAGGCGGAGGTTATGCACAGGTCGGCGAGCCGTGTGGGGTGCTGGAGCGATGGGAGCGGTTCGCCGGAGTTTGGCCGGAGGTGGAGAAGGTGAGGGTGATCGGTGGGAAATCGGTAGCTACAGTAAGGGCTTTCAGTATGGAAAAGAAAGAGGGGAGGAAGAGGAGAAGTTTTACCTACTAAGCTGGACGAGGAGGGGTTGGCGCAGGCGACAGTCGTATCGACTGTCGCCGGAGAAGAAATTTCCCAGAGGAAGGGGCGGTGGCGAGGAGAGGGCCGGAGAGGCGCCAGCTGGGTGCGGCGTGACGCGGAAAGATCGAGGGAAGGTAACCCTGCTGCTGGTAGTGCGGCAGGGCGACGAGGAGGAGGAGGAGAGACCGCCGGAGCAAGGGGGCGTTTGTTGGAGTGGGAAGGGAGGAATTGAGGGGGTGTCTCCGTCAGATCCGAGCTGGGAAGAACGGCAGAGCGACGGGGGTATTTATAGGGGCATAACCCGAGAGGAGGGCGGAGGGAGACGACGTGTCTCCCTCGCCAGAGGACGTCGGAAGTGGAGACCCATACCGTCCGTGCGTTCGCACGGCCGGTATGGGTGGGTGCAGCGCTCAGGGGGGTGTCCCTGCGGTGGCTGACGACGCAGGGTACCCCCCATTGACTTGCCAGGGCCCCTCCCTCACCCTGCGCGGCGCCATGCTCCGCGCAAGGTCGCCGGAGCATGGCGCTGCTCAGGTTTTGCAGGAGGGACCTGAACGCAAAGAACGAAGGAGAGTTAGGGGCCAGAATGTGAGGGTTCAAAAGTTGAGGGCCAAAAAGTAAATATATGAGGATCAAAATGTAAAGTTGGTCAAGAAGGTTTCTTTTTAGGCCCAAGTTTTTATACATGACTAATTAGGACCTAAGGATTCTGTTGGTGAATTTCATTTCTAGATTAACCCTTGTTTGACTGAACAATTTATGCAAAAACCCAAATTAAGTTGTTAATTGGGCATGGTTCTCAATGTAGGTCAAAATGGTTCCTAAGGCCGAATTGAAAGTCCTAAACCCTAGAGATTATTTTTCTATGAATTTTAGAGGGTTTATTTGATTTTTACCTTACCTCGAACCACGTGAATTGAAGTGGGTTTATTTTTAGGGTTACAGGGTGTCATTTAATTCCTTGGAGTTGCTGTAGCCCTTATTGAGTCATCTCATCCCATTTTTCTTCTTATTAGGTTATTTTTACCTATGTTTGGATCCTGAGTTACCCTATTTTCAGATCGGATTGGTGAAATTGCATTTTTACCCCTTAGTTTCTATTTTCTTTGCAAACTCAGAATCTCCTAAGCCAAGCCTTTCTAGAGTTATGTAGGAGCTTTTTCTTGCATATCAGGGTTAAATGGTGCTAGTTTAGGGTTTGTGACGAGGTTCTCATCATTGAGCAATGTCATGGAACTTGATTAGAGTACCTAGATCCGCAACACGTAATATGATAATTGGAACCGGAAGATAATATTTTAAGCTGCTTGTCTAAATTACATTACATGTTTTAGCCACCACTCTACTCTGCATTAGCTGACTCCAGATGTTATACCTTGTACAGGTCAGGGATTCGGGCAGCCAGAGCCACTGATTGCTGAGGGCGCTGGGCCCAGTTGAGCTCAGTTGTAGTTTTCTTCTACAAGTTATTGTAGTGAGTTCCTGTATTTCATGTTATTTCAGTTATTTTACGATCATACTGTACTAGTTCTGTTGTGATGGCCTGTAATATTATAGTGATTGTTGTTCCCTTACTTTACTATCAGTTTTATATTTTGCTGCTTAGTTACATTATTTGTGTGGTTGTGGGATGAATGTATGTTCGATTATTTCTCCCTAAACGACTGGATCTTGGGGTTCATCGACACGACCTGTTCTCGAGTTCTGTAAGGAATCGGGAACAGACTATGACAGCAAGGCCATACAACCTCACAGCCAATTGTTGATTAGAAATGATTAGCCAAGAGTAGACGAGCTACATAATGGAGAGAGAACATAGGTGGGGGTGACCGATGGTGCAGCAAGGCAAAGGGTAGGATTGTCGGAGAGTTCATGAAATAGAGATAAGAGAGGGGAGAAGAGCATAAATCTCCCAAAGAATATCACTAACGTCTAACCTTATATTAATTGAATGAGATTATTGTAAAAAGTGATAATTTTATATGGACATCCATGTAAATATAAAATTTACGGTGATATTTATGTAATATTAATATTTTTTCGTAATAAGAATGTGAAAATTCTTATTTCTTTTATAATCATTTATCTTCGGGATAATATCATGATGACCTAAACAAAAAATATTCTTATACTTAAAAAGTAGTCGTTCAAACGTAACTGTCATGAATTAATATTTTCTAAGGAGGTGCTCGGATTCCTTCAGGCATACAAATCGGCAGGATAGAAAGCATCCAATTGATTACCTGATCGGAAATCTATGGTAAAAATGCTATATAATGGAACAATATCATCTACGCGATTTTGTTTTCAAGAAGGTAAATACGTGAATCGTGAGATTTAATCATGTGATCTACTAAAATGGGAAGTTTTACCATTGCGCAACGCCCTTGATGGCTCATCCGTGTGATTCTACCAAGAATACGTGTTGGAATGGAATTGCACATGAGAAAGCGTATTACACTCAAGGGCTCCTATCCTGAAACGAGAGGATCTTTGCCCTTAAGTTGTGGGTATTTGGTATCTATGGAATTTGGATGATGGTGAGAGTGGTGACTGGTGTGACCGGAGATCCAGCATACGAACCAGTGTGATTAGGTTGCAATCAAATCCCCAGCCAGCAATGACCCCCAAGCCGTACTGGGGTCCATCAGGACTCTTTTGGGTCACCACTGAATTGTTCTGGTTGCAAGAGGATCCATCGGTGGATTGGGGGGCCATTTTGTCCTGTGTGGAATGTTGCTTGGAAGATTGTGATCTGCCACGTTGGTGGTTATCATGACATGGCGTGAGGTAGTGGACAAAGTGAGGGAGAGCCCGAGGGAAGTGAAGAAGGACCGAAAAATTAATCGAAGAACGGTCGGACTTTCTTAATCGCAAAAATAGCACCTCCAACCTCCTCAGTTAGCTACATTCGCAAGCCATCGATCAAAAGCAATAACTCATATCGCAAAACTTTAGCCACAAAAATTCCCCACTATTTGCATAGACGGAGAAAAGATTCCATCGTTTGGGGCCAATTAAACAGTATAAACTTCGTTTGAAAACAATGATCGCTATTGTTACGATCCAATTTTTGAATCCTTATAGGATATGAAAATCGGATCGATTCGACTGATCTTAAGATCCAGTCGTCCAACGAGAAAGTAATCGAAAAGTAGTAAAATAAACCACATTCACCATTCAAGTAACTAACAGTAACAAAAGTACAGCAGCAAAGAAAAGAACTACTACAGTACATACCACCATAACAGTAGAGAATTAAAAACAAGTACAGAAATATGAAGTTTACAATAAAAAAGTACAAGGTGTAACAGAATACTCACTACTACAGAAAATGGATATAACAAAAGTACAACTACTGGACTCTACTAGGCCCAGCACGCTCCACAGCCGTAGACTTTGGCTGCTCAACACCTGGTCCTGAAAAAGATGACAAATATGACACGTCAGCGAAGCACTGAGTAGAGTAGCAACCAGCTATCTAAGAAAAACAGTAAAGGTAGACAAGTAGCTGTTAGTTTTAATTTCTTTATTTATTTCTCTATTTCTCTTTCTTGATTTATTTCTAAGGTCTTTCTCTTGATCTCAAATGTTCCTCATGGAAACGATATTGAGTGTAGTATTTTCTGAAAAGTAGAAATAGAACGTGGTGCTCTCCTGGCCGGAAGAGTCCCCGTGGTGGTCCTACCCTCAGTCAACCACCCCAAGGTTGCTGACAGATGTAACGGTGACTACGGCACGCGCGATAAACGCACGAGTAGCTACCCTACACTGGCACACGGTCAGTCATTTCCGTTAACGGGTGTGCCCAAAGCACAGCACGAAACCAGTATACGGCAAAGCCCTCTCAGTAACAGGGGCCCAGCCCTTCCACAGTAACCAAACAGGGGTCTTGCCCCTCCACAGCCCGCGCACCCTCGCCCGACTACCCTAACAAGTCGGTGTAGAACGGCTAGCTGAACCTCGGACCCCGTGGGGTGACTAACTCCCTCCCTACACTAGTAGCTCTCCCCGGTACGGTGTACGTGAGGGCCAAAAGTCGGTATAAAATGGCCAGACCTAACCCCGTGTCCCTGGGGCGACTAGCTCCGCTCTGCACTAAACAGGGGGACAGTTGCTCTCCTTGGTACTCCGTACTCAAGGGCCAGCTCACTTCCCCATCCACTTTCCCAGTTCCGTTCTATTTATTTTTCAGGAGCTCTACTCCTAATTCCCCGTAGGGTTCATGCTCATATTTCTTAAGCCAAGCCATACTAGGTTTCATCATTTCAGTTTTATTCGCATATAGCCCGTGTTTCTAACATTTAATATCAATTTATATACAAGCAGCTCGAATTTAGTTTCCAAACAACAGGAATTACGTGTAGCAGTTATTAGCAACAGTACTCTACATTTCACAGGCAGCTATTATCCAATTACAGGCAATTATCATTATTTTATATACTTATCCAAGACTGCAATTCAAGCATTCAAGACATTCGTTTCAGTATTTCTGTTCCTAGGATTCATGCAACACCCTAAAATCTATCATTCAATCTAGTTTTCAGGTCCTAGAATTCAAGCCATACCCTAGGATCTATCATTCAATCTAGTTTTCAGGTCCTAGAATTCATGCCATACCCTAGGATCTATCATTTATTTCAGAGATGCATTAATGTTTGTAATTAACTAAGGGGAGCCACTATACCCGCAAAATCGAGAGTAATGGGAGCGTGATCGGCAGGTCCACGTGCCTCCGCAACCCCCAAAGCCGCAACAGAACGAGGTCCTACATAAGGATCAATCACAAGGAACCACTCAGAACAGGATACAAGTATTTCAAACAGGTTGAGGAACTAATTCTGAGGAGAACGAAATTTTAAACGCGGAAATCGGACCTCGAACGGACCCTAAACGGGTCAAAAATGACAACTCTGACTCAAATCAGACGTCTGAAATACCTTCCAGACGTCTTAAAAAATGGTCTAGGTCATACCTTACTCTGCGCTACTCCTCAGACATCCAGGGATCCTGCTAAATCGTCTGGACCTAGTTCCAGACATCCGATCACCTCTCCGGACATCTGGAGATGCTCTCCGCCATCTAGTGCCTTGCCCAGATGTCTAAACTGCGTGGGAGGGCGTGTCCCCATGCCTTCCCGAAACGAATCCTACGCCCGCGACGAAAACTTCCTCAAGACGACACATCTCAAAACCTCAGCTAAACAACCTGCATGGTCGTATCCGCAAAAGGAGGTAGAAGAGGAAATACTTACCTTACAGTCGTCTGGAGCTCCCTCCAGACGTCGCCTACGTCATCTGGATGTAGGTCCAGACGTCTGATTCTGGGAAAAATTCCCAAAATCAGAACCTCCTTCGTCTTCTTCCCGTTGCGTGTGGCCGCGCCGCGCTCGTCCGCCCGCTGCCTAAGCCACAGCAGCACCGGGGGAACCTCCCCAGCACCACGCTCCTCCGCGTGCCCGTCGGCCGGCCTTGAGTTGCTCCGGCGAGCTCTCTCCCTCACGGCACGCATGTTCTCTCATCTTCCTTCTCGCTGCACCCCTCCTCTCCGCCACTTCACCCAGCAGCAACGGCGGCTCGCTCTCACTCTCGCTCTCGCGCTCGCACTGGAGGAAGGAGGAGACGGGTTGATGTGGTGAATGAGGGAGAGGGGAGGGAAGTATTTGTAGGCGTGGGGAAGGCGTCTGCAGGTCGGCGAGGGGAGAGAGAAAAAGCAGAGGGCAGCAGATTTCAGCCTGCGCGCGGCACACATGCAGATTCGCGATCGTACGCATGTAAAAATTTATTTCCAGATGTCTAACCAGACATCTGGACTAACTCCCAGACATCTTAAAGTATTTTTTGTTGCCTCGGATCTGAACAACTACTATATGAAAAGTGATGTATCCAGGGATTGTGCATTCAGCAAGATTAATGTAAATGCAAGCTTCTAATATTGATTCAATACGTCAATTGTTAATTATTTAATTTAAAATAATTTCATATGATCACTTTTCAAAGAATCACTTTATAGTTAGGAATTTGCTCTAAATCAGAAGATTTCAGAGTTGGAGTACTGTCTTTACACCTTTTAATCCATAAATAATTTTCTAATTGACAGTCTGAAAATTGAGTGTAGTTAACTTATTTTCTAAAATTAAAATGAAACTTCCAGTTAAAGAAGAAATGAGTGGCGAGAATAATGCAAAGTACTTATTTATTTGGGTTGTTATATATACAGTGCCCCCAGCAGTTTAATCCTTAAATTTGTTTTATCATGTTTGTTTTGGCCACTTGGTTTGCTAATGATATTCTAGCTGTACAAGTTTTCAGAGACACGATAACTATATTTAAGCAAAGTTACCCTTAGTTTCTCGACTGGAAGTCGTGGAAAAAAAAATCTTGCAACCATAAAAAATGCTTGACTACGAAACTCGTGGCCGAGTTAAATACTAAGTTAAAATGAGACGCAGCAAAAAATTCTTTGATGTTTGCTTCATAAAGATAATTATATATTTAGAGAAAATTACTTTGAAATAGATTTTATTCTCATTAATCAAATGTAGATAAAGGAAAATAAACTAATATAATTTTTTGATTCTTTGTCAACAATGAAAAACTGCACCATATACATGTCCTTGTATCATTTGAAAAGTAGAAAAAACACCTACCCGAACCAATGGTATCATTCAAATTTTGCACGAAAAAATCGATGAGACCGATGTGGTTGTTTGGGGACATTTTACTCGTTTATATATATATATATATATATATTAAAGGCCACGCTGCACTACTATATCAACTATTGTAGCATATATATCTACGATTATAAAATTTTATTTAAATATCATACTAGTGTTGTGGAATGGCGTAATGGTAAAGCAGTTAATAGCTTCCGAGAAGGTGTAATTTGGAGTCTTGCATTGACATTTTGTCTAATGAGGTCTATTTCATTTTAATTTAAGAATTTGACAACATTATATTATTATCAGTTTTTCTCTTGTTAGCTTGGATGGAGGACTTTCAAAACCACTTCCTGATCTTTCGGGAAAGAATCCTTCTTGGAGAGAATCCCTGAGGCATTCGTTCCATGTTGCATTAATTTGATCTTAATGGGTTTTTTAGCTAAGTTTTAAGGATATATAAGAAAAAAAAAAAAAATGAAAGATTGTATACAGTACATTTGTAAATGTCTTTTAGATTACTAATTGTGAAAATATTACAATTTTGTCCACCATGGAACAACAACAATGTAAACGTAGTGTATGAAGTAAATGACTATATATGATATAGATCTTTTTTTAAAAATTCAATGGGGATGGATAGGATCTTCACATGTTAACCCATCAAAATATGCAACCGTTAAACGTATTTTCTTCAAAATAAAATATGATTTGTGAAGATACGACCTATATATATATATATATATATAAAATACAAGTTCTTTCTTTTATTCACGGGAGTATCATAACTAGGAAACTTGTATGGATGTTTAAGGGTAGCATGCTAGGCAATTCTCCATGAGATGAGGTTTAAAACGGTTAGATAACCCATTATGTTTTTAGAAGATTGTTTTATAGAGTGTTTATATTACATGTCTTATAACCTACGGGACAGTAGAAATTGGTTAATATGTATAAAGTTTAAAATATTGTACATAAAATAAATAACTTATAAGCTTATACTTTACAACAAATACTTTGAGAATGAAGACTTCGAGTTTTTAAGCACATGAATCACATAATTCCTATAATTTAAATCATTATCGAGTACATACAAATGTCTTCTTCGATTTGACTTGCATTTTCTGTACAAAGTTCTGTACATGCCCATATGTACCAGTAGGAATCGGAAAATGGAAGTGGAAACGAACCTTGACTTTTTATCATTCATACTTAGCATATATATTAGTAGAGATGGGGATAGAATGGAATAACGAAGAAAGAGATTCAAATTGGACGGTGGGGTTGAGAAAAGACAGGAACGAGGAAGACGGTTGCGTAAGGGGCAAGAAAGACGCTGTATATACAGGGATATCCATGGAGAGAGCTAATAACATAATTGTTCTTAAATATAGTTGGGGATACAAAAGATTCTATACATGATGTGAGGTGATTAATTAGGTAAAATAAAGTTTAAAATTGTATTTGGTAGGATGGTGTTACGTCGGGATAGAATTGAAATATAATAAGTATAAAATGGTATTAAGTTGATGGAATTATTAATGATTGGTATGTTGATTTTATGAGAAAGAGAAGAAGGAGTTAATGTATTTTGATGGAATAATTGTTAAATATTTTTTAATTTAAAAAATTAAAAGATTATTTTCTCTCTCTCTCTCTCCATTTTTCCTCTCTCACCCGGTTGGTAAACCCCTCCCACCCCACTTCAAATCCCACGTCTTCAATACCTAATCTCTGCCGATAGTCAATATTCCACCTGTAAGACCAGAGTCCAACACAACCTAAGTGGTTCCCTCATCGATTGTTTTTCTTCCATGCGTGTAGTGTTTCCTTCACTCCGTTAACCTTGCCGATTTTCTCTCAACCTTGGGGAGCCTCCCCCACTTGGTTTCCTCTCTTAATTCCTATCTCCATCAGGATCTCTGCGCTAACCCAAACGTAGTCAATTCAATTGCATCCCCTTCTTAATATGGTTGGGGGTTGGCTTCCTCAAAGTGAAATTACCCCATATGTAAAATGGCTTTCAATTAACATTAGAAGGCTTTCATCAGGGAAGAAGTTAATGTTAGAGAATGCGTTGCTGATTTGTATTATAACTTAACTTTCAACATTCTTGTTACTCAATATTTTTTTGTAACACAAAACTTATATTAAATGAAAGCGATGTATTAAAGAGTAACTACAATATATTACAATATCATGTATTGAACGTCACAACTATTCACCATTAAGAGAAGTCAGAATACAACATATTACAATAATACGTTACATGTGTGTCTCCATATTTATTGTTTGTCAGGAACAAATCATACATGCATTACAACAAAAATATATTTAATTTAATGAAATTTTATGTAGTTGTAATTTGATCATATGTGATATATATATTAGATATAATATATTATATATTATAAAGTATCTACAACACATTACATATAATATTAAAAAAGTTTCACAAATTAGTTGTTGTTACAACATTTTATTTGATTTTTTGTAAGAATCAATTTATTTGTTACAACTTATTCATAAAACTGTTATAACTGTACACACTTATCATTACCAACATCGTTTTATTTTGTTACAATAATTTTACAGATGATACATAGATTCTTTTCTAATTTCAGGCATCGAACAGTTGGATTTACTTATTTGGTCTTAATTTTTTATTGGATATTCATGATTTTGAATATTTTATTTTTGTATTACAATCAATCTACACATCTATTTTTAGAATATGTAGATATGATTAGTTATTATTACATCTTACATTTTAGGTAACTTAATAATTATAAATGGATGTAAATTACATTTATGTTAAGTATCTTCAATCTCGAAGCTTTTGCAATACCACTTTGATTATACGAATGGTATTTACCATGTTTATGCGATCTTAATCTAATAGACTATATTAAGTACTCATCACCTATTTGTAAGTACTATGCTCTCTGAACTTTCTTGTGATACAAGAAATTGGAGACGGTTCAATTCCATGTGTAAAAGGTTGTGGCAAAAATAAAAATATATACACTTGTAATACAAAATATGTGTTAAAAAGTTGTGATACATTAGTTAATCGATATTAGATATTTTGATTTAATATGAGAGTATAACCCAATTGTGTTGCAATACATTAAATTGAAAAGACAATTGAAAATATAGAGATTACGTTAAGACTCATCATATATATAATATCTTTTTATATTTTATTAATATTAAATAAATATTTTTCATATTTGATAAAGTAATTTCATTCAATTTATCAAATCCACTAACATGCTATACGAACGATTCCATCAATCATAAACATCCATACAACGATCACTTTTTCATATTCAAATGATTATTTTGAGTACAATGCCTACCATATATATATATATATATATATATATATATATATATTATGAAAGGAGATTTACATATAGGTTATGAAATTTTTTCTACTAAAATCATTGTGTAAGGACTTCATCTAAACAACCACTATTATGTCATCACTTAATCGTATCTTGTTGGTAAGAGACCTACTCATTTATTTCTGCCTTATATTTTTATCATAAAAATGCATGATGATACGCCATCTATTCTATCGTGAAAAGCATTGTCTCGTGACTCAGTTGGCGAAGGCTATCTTCTTAGCATAGATGAACGGGACCTTAAAACAAAATGTAAGCCTAAAGATCAAAGCTCCAAATTCTCTGGAAAAGTTTCCTTCGAGGAGATAAAATATGGATCTTAAATAGATGACATTCATGATAGAGAAAATTGGTTTGAATTGGTAAAAATGTTTAGGGCATGTTTGATAAGTCGGATGGATTCTCAGGATTGAGTTTTATGCAAGAAATTTTGTGTTACATGTAACTGTTTGGTTAAGAGTGTGACGAAAGTAGCGGTAAGTTTAGAGAGTAACCTTTTAGGATGAAGTCCAACCATCGTACCCTTAAAATAATTAATTCAGGATAACTACATTTTTGAAAGTTATGAGATACCCTCTGACTACACCATATTACTCACATTTTTTACGGGAATGTTGATGTGATATCGGTAAACATGCTAGAATTCAAGTGGTGTGTTTGTAACACCTCCGGACATAGTCACATCGTAGTAAGAAGGCTACGTAAGATTTGAAGTTACCACGTTTCAAAATATGGACGGAGAATTCAGGTTGGTGTGACATCTCATTCCATCGTCGCTTGCAATTTAGTAAGATTCGGGTAAAAGGGTGGGGATTGGTACCATGCTTGGTAAGAACCATCTGCTATCTATTAGCAAACTTGAACGTGTACCTTCTACCTAACTGGTGTTGCTGCATGAAGATACAAATTATCGAGAAAAGATAACCCAATCTGTAGGTATGCCTTAAAAAAACAGGTAGGTGCACACCACTTTGACATGTACAAAAAGAGTAATGCAGAAGCCACAACAAAAACAATCAATCCACTAGGTATCAAGAATCATTATAGAATGCATCGCAACTGGAGCACAAGCTTGAGTTGTACAAGCACGTCACTAATTGCATGATCGACATTCACTTGGGATCACAAAAATTACATCATCAAAATATGGTGTTTAACATTACAAAATAACAGAAGAAACATCTCTGGCCATCACAATAATGTATGCATTATTACAGAATAAGACTTCCTAAACCTTGTCCAAATAAGCTCCTTTAGCTATCTATAGGGTGCCACACGACCTCCCAACACCTTTCCCAATTTGCTAAACTTTGGAGAAGTTGTTCTCTTGTAAGTTGACCTGAAACTGGGATTAAAGTAAGAATGCATCGAGTGGCTCAATAGGCCTTCAATCTACTGCATAGCGAGAGAAATGCGATGGTGTTTACCAATTAGGCTTTACAGACACAAGTTCACTTTCTTCCACCTTTCCCTTTGCCTTGACTCATCTTAACCTGGGTTGTATGTTATTAGGAATCTTCATATATCATGCTCATGGGTATAGTGTATTATGTCATATATATTCTTTTCATAACCATGTATGATCACTTTTAAATCATGACAAGGCCCCTTATCTACATAGTCATTCTGAGGAAGGCTCATTGTTTTTCACTTGATCACTAAATTATGTGGGGTTCCTTAACCACCAGTATTGTTTTTGTTCTAGATTTAAGTCAAAATCCCTTTGGAGTTGTTCAGGGGAGACTAGGATGCTTGATGTGGCGTGTGGATTATTACATCAAATCTAGTTTTCCAGATGCACCTTCAAATACAGGGCAACAAAACTTAACCCAAGGTTGATTTTGAACAGACTTTGGAATGGAGGGGCAAATGAAGGGACTGGTTCTAGGCATGTAGCTCTAGGCATCTCTCGTTCATCCCTCCCCTCTGCTAAGTTAACAATCCAAGTGTACGCATCATTCAAAGAAGGATGAGCTACTATATTGTGGCACTGTGCGTGCTATCTAATGCTATTTTTTTTTATGCTATTGCAAAGAGCAGCAAATTAAGTTGACTTAGCAGAGGAAGCTGAAGTGGTAGCGGTTGAACAAGGGTTAAAAAATGGCTGAAGACCATGATTGCTATATGATTAATTAATTAGTGATACTGTGAATGTCATCTAAATGGTTAGTAGGTAGCAAGAGATTAACTAGAAGAAGAGGAATTTAATCTGCTGGTGTAAGGATTATCTTCTGAAAACAACTAATGTTACTCTTTTCTATGTTCCTAGAAGTGATGTTGCCTTAGCTCATGGATTGGCATGCTATTGTAACAAGGGGGACTAGAAAGGAGGGGGTGTAATTTCATTCCCCTGACCTGATCACCCACCTTTTCGATCTGGAGTAATACTGTCTTTGAGCTTGACTAAGCAAAAAAAAGAAGGTAATTGTACCTTTAACGAAAAAAAAGAAAATGTAGTGCTCAATATCACGAGAGCTTTTATTATATTCTAAGATTTTAAGGATCAATGAGAGTGGAGGGAGAGGGAGAGAGAGAGGGAGAAATTTATTATTGGATCGAAGGGGATCACATATGTGTCCCCCAAGATCTATCACACCCCAAAAACCTGGGCCCTCAACGAGGGTCGGAGTTAAGGGGAATGGCAATAGAAGATGTACTGGTTTATTTAATTGAGGTTACACATAGTGAAGTCGAGTTATTAAGAAATACATTTGATAAGAAAATGAAAGAAAATATCGGAAGAATGGTACACAAGTGATAATGTCCAGAAGTAATTAAATATGTGCTAAACAGGAATTTACTACAAAAACAAAGCGTAAAAAATTACCTTCCTGAAATCTCGATAAAAACCCGTGTAGCGTCGAACCTCGAATATTATGACACATGACGGCAAACACCAAAAATTAGGTCATAAGGTAAGGATGAGGCAATCAGTTCAATAGGGAACAAACAACTACTATATTACAACAAAAACATGATAGTGTACAGTTCACTAACCAATTAGATCCGTAGCCCACACTCAACACCTCAAGTTTAGACTCCCAACCTGGTTAAACCTTCCCAACCACCAAGGTCCAATCCCATTAATCATGTTGCCCAAATTCTTTGATGTTAATATTTATTCTCTCACTCGCCTTCGTGATCAGATTCTGGGAATCATCCCTTTCTACCAAAAGAGATTGAGATGCCTCCTGTCCTTTGGATGCCAACTTGATAGTATCGCCTTGGCGAGGGGAAAGGCTAGCAAGTTTGTTGATCCTCTAGAAAGGTGTGCCCATTCTCGACGTATTGAGAATGTTGCTGAGTTGAGCAGAAGAGTCGGGCCTTTTGGGAGCTACCCAGGCTTACACCTTGCAACCATGAAGCACAAGCTTGGTTCGTGTCCAACAAAGACTGGACATGGATAAAACTAGATCATCATCGCAGGATTGGCCAAAATTGTCAAGCCACACCAATGCCGTAAAGACCCGTTCTGTTTTGAGGCTTTTAAGACGTCTGAACTGTCAGTCAGACGTCTGGCCACACGTCTGGACACCTTCCCAGACGTCTGGAAATTGAAAAATCTATACGCGAGGTTGGTTCTGCACACGGGCTGCGTGCAGACTACTTTCCTTCTCTCTCTTCTTTTCTCCTTACCCCTCACCGAACCCTAACTCTTGCCTATATAAGTGCCCCCTTCCTCTCCTCTCTACTCCATCACCACCAACTTCCTTCCTCCTTCACTATCGTGAGAGAGGCATGCGTGATAGAGGGAGCAAGAGTGAGGAGCAGCGTGAAGAGAGGAGGAGGTTGAGCTCACGAGCTTCGTGGGAGCTCGCCGGAGGTACGCACGGCCACCGCAGCGCATGCGGGAGGAGAAAGTCAGGGAGCCGTCCCCGACTTCCTGTAGCGATCGGAGATGCAGCTGAGCGGGAGGAGTCGTGGCGGAGCGCGGCGAGAGGAGTGGGAGCTCATCCTGATACTGGAGTTTTTCTAGTATCAGACGTCCGGAGTACCTTCCAGACGACAGGCTAGACGTCTGGTGACGACACCGAACGTCTGAAAGTGAGTTTTCGCGCAGGTACGTCCTTCTCACGGTTATGGCCATATGCAAGCCGCACCGCAGAGACGATTTATTGGGCTGAAAAGAGTTGTCTGCTCTATCGTGCGTAAGAGCAACTTTGGGAAGGCACGCGGCATGTCCTCCCATGGCATTTAGACGTCTAGACAGCTTACCAGACGACTGGAGGATAGGTCAGACATCTGAAGCTGGGTCCAGACAGTCACGTAGAAGTTCTGGACGTCTGAGGTCGACGCAGGGACTTGAGGTGAGACTTTGGTGACTTTTAAGACGTCTGGATTTAGTTCCAGACGTCTAATTTGGTTCTGCAGATCTGTTTTTAACCCGTTTAGGGTCCGATTGGGGTCTGTTTTACGCAAACGAAATATCTGTGGTTTCCTTGTGAGTTCCTCTACATGTTAGAAACCTTTATATACCGTTCTGAATGTTCCATTGTGATATGTTCCTTGGTATAGGACTTCGACCTGTTACGTGTCTAGGGCTTGCAAAGGCACGTGAGTCTGCAGTTCGAATCCCCAGTAATCCCGGATTGTCTGGTAGAGTGGTTTCCCCCTGTTCTGTTTATAAAACATGAATGCAGTCATGATAGTTAGATAACTAGAAACCTAGGATGTGGCATGGGTCCTAGGACGAAAAATAGTTGCACTGTTTGTATGCGTGATTGAGATTGCAATCATAAATGAATGAGCTGAATTGTAAACAATTGTCTGTTAATAAGTACGAGCTGCTTGTTAGAATATGAAATGCCTGAGATAATTAAACAGTTACCTGTGATATCGCTTGTGCATGTATTAAATTATGGAAATACGAGCTACATGTATAGAATGCAAATAGAATTGTGAATGATGAAACCTGGTATGGAATAATATGGTGAATATGAGCATGAACCCTACGGGGAGTTATGAGTAGAGCTCCTCTGGATGAATGAAAATGCCTGGAAATGTGAATGGATAGTGTGCTGGCCCTTGAGTACGTGGTACCAAGGAGAGCGACTGTCCCCTTTTTAGTGTACAGCGGAGCTAGCCGCCCTTGGGTTAGGACCCAGGATTAGGATTGGCCACTCTACACCTTCTGTTGGCCCTTGCGTACACAGTACTGGGGAAAGCTACTAATATAAGGAGGGAGCTAGCCACCCCACGGGACCCGAGGTTCAGCAAGCCACCCTACGCCGACTTATTAGGCCCACTGGACAAACCGGGGTAGTCAGATGATGGTGCGCGGACTATGGTGGGGCGAGACCCCTGTTTCTGAGGGGACTAGGTCCTATACTGTTCCATGCTGTACTTTGGACGTACTCGCTAGCAGAAACGACTGATCGCGTGCCAGTGCGGGATAGCTATCCGTGCGCTTATCGCGCGTGTCGTAATCACCGCTACGTCTATCTGTGACCCCGAGGTGGTTGACTAGGTGTAGGATTACCACGGGGGACTCCCGACCAGGAGAGTACCACGTGTGCCTTCCACTCTTCGGAAAAGACTGCAATCAAGATCGTTCCCATGAGGAACATGCGAGATCAAGGAAGAAATTTGAAAGTAAACCAATGGGTAAAAAGGAACTACTTGTAAAATAAAATAATTGGAAAAGATAAATTTACCTGTAAGCTATTACTACTTTAGATAGTTTGGTTACCACTCTACTCAGCGTTCGCTGACTCCGTTTACTCATAACCCTTTACAGGTCCAGGAGTTGAGTAGCCCGAGTCACCGGCTGTAGAGGGTGCTGGGCCTAGTCGAGCCCAGCAGTAATTTCTTACTGTTGTAGTACTTCCTTTCTGTTAGTAAGTTTCAGACTTAGTTTACTGTTCCTATTACTGTACTTTTGTTCTACTTTCCTATTGTGGTGGTGGTATGTACTGTTTAGCAGCTTTTACTTCCTTTACTGCTTGTACGGTTTTGCTGTTAGTTACCTTGCATAGTGAATGTGATTTATTTTCCTACTTTTTGGTTATTTCTTGTTGGACGACTGGGTCTTGAGATTAGTCGAGTCGAGTCGGTCTCGGGTCCTGTAGGGATTCGGGAACTAGGTCGTAACAAATGCTCTTGCAAGGAGCGTAGTCTACGGGTGTGTCCTCTCAATCTTCCGTTAAACAAGATCTCAACCAATCCATCACAATACCCCAGTGCTTTCGTACATATGGGTGCCCAGTGAACCTTTAGTTACGAGTACCACATGCCCCAGCATCTCTCGCTTCGTATGCAGGCATCGGCAGAGCCTAAAGCCACGAGTACCTCCACATCGAGTCAAATTCGGGTACATCCAAGAACCAAACACCAATGATAGCTCAAGGCCTATCACCGAACCCGGGAATCCTCCAAGTTTCGAGGCAGGTTCCTTGGTAGCCACCAGCTACCACAATAACTAGGGTCCTCTACCCAAGCACTGAACCCATGGTTCACCAAGTCTAAGGATACAACCTTACGAGCTCACCTAATCGACCTACTATTATTTAATTTCATTGGGTTCCTGGTCCAGAACGAAGCCTTAAAGACCTAGTGGATCGCCTGAGGTCTCATCCAAGACCTTAGGATGCAAGCAGTCCATTTATTCGACTCTGACCAAGTCCATGTAGGTTCAACATTTTGGATTCAATCCTTTACTTATTCAGATTCAATCAACTTTTTTATTCTCTTTTTAGAGTTCAAGCAGGATGGAACAAGTACACCAGTACCGGTCCCAGCCCTAGGAACTGGTGCTGGGCACCTATTGCCCCCACCAAGCCATAGCGTGCCAGTATCGGCACTAAGTTTTAGTACCAATACTGGGCACCCACTACTGTGGCTACTAAACTTATCCAATACCGATGCTGGTCTCCAATACTAGCATGAGATGCCTTCAATACCAGACTTAAAGCCCATTTTAGCCCGTGCTAAGCCAACTAGTATCGCTAATGGTCACCAGTATCGGTACTAGATGCCTCCAACACCCAGTTCTGATCGTTAATTTCCCCTTCCCTAGAAATAATTTTGCAATCCTTACAACACAATCAATCTCTTCCTGAGAATATAATTAAGCAAAAACACATTGAGTCGTCAGAGGAAATATGGTCACTTACAAAACAAATATTATAACCCATAGCAAGTTACTCTAACCAAGCATCAGTTCTCAAAATTGTAGTCCCAACTACCTGGTGACTCGGTTATAAATCGTAGCCCTTTTCGATTAAGTACCTCTTCGGAAAGTCGATTTTACATTAATCGCAAGGTTGAAACCTGTCTAAAATACGGTAAAGTTTCCCCTATTTATTCGATGTTTTCCCAAAAATCTATACCTGCAACCTGTACCGTGCATGTATACCACAATTTC
Organism: Thalassia testudinum; assembly: GCA_037157565.1. Lineage (NCBI taxonomy): Eukaryota > Viridiplantae > Streptophyta > Magnoliopsida > Alismatales > Hydrocharitaceae > Thalassia > Thalassia testudinum. The sequence continues at coordinate 75,139,604 of JAZHRO010000031.1, read as the reverse complement.
AATAGGTGGGTACACCCCACCACCACACCATGGAATAACAAGCGACAGAAAATCGACGGGCACACCCCGCATCTAGAACCAGTAAAAACACAAAAAAAAAGAAAATGGCAAGAAAAACAAAGTCAAATATCATCACACATCACGATGGCCTCTCTACAATTGCTTATCCAATTGTTGGATGGAAAAGAGGCTTAGCACCAAATGCTAGCAAAGGCTCAGCTTTATCCCAATAAAATTACCTTATAATATCAATAATTCTAAGTAAACACATCGAGTGATGTCAATTGATTGGTGTCATTTTTAAAATGACGTATGAGATAACTAACATAAACCCACATATGAGGATTCAAATGGATCCTTGCAACAATCTCTTTCAGCAAGAAATCACAACCCAGTTGCTACATGAGTGTGCATCACTTTTAACCGTAACAAGTCTGGTTAGCTACATAAATTCTTTATGTACCTTCATATGTAACCTTGGTTATATGTGTGTGTATGTGTGTATCCAAAGAAGTAGATATCCTGATACAGTTTTGGTTTTCTCCTTTCTACCCCTCTTACAAGACTTAACACTCATCATACATTCAACCTATCAACTAGCGTTTATATAAGCAAAAACCGTAGTATGAGTGTTTCATATTTTATCTGCTATCAATGTCACACAAACATTTTTGAATAAAAAGGGGATCGGAGAGCTCTCCAATGTTTTGCGGGAAACCACAAAGCTTATTGTTAACCAGCTTCTACCGTATTTTAAAAATCACGTTGTAGTAGAGATAATAGAAGTGTAATTAACATTTAAATTTATAAACTAGAAAAACATTGTATTTCGAGGTCATTCACTAGGAGTAACAGAAATGCGCGAATACCACTATTCAGTGTCATTTACAAATTAGGAACTAAATGCGATGCGATTAGTTTAGCTCTTCAATGCAAGCATTCTTGTTCGAATATGTAGAGAGCAAATTTTCGACAACAAGAGATTGGTTCACATGAATTTATTTCCAAATGTGCAACAATCAAGACATATCAAAAAATCGCAGAAGTACTTCCAAATAGTCCCTAGAAACTCAACATTTACTAGTTGTTCTGCTATCTGGTCCTTGGTGCCTTGCAAGTAGGTCCCTGCACTTTGCGAATGGGTCCCTGAGAGCTTGTTTCCTTTGCGAATCCACCCCTATCCTTCTTCGTCTTCCTGCCCTTCTCCTTCAGCCGATAGAGCTCGCCGAAGGAGCGGCGGCGTGTCGTCGGAAACGAGCTCCGACCATGGAACGTTGTTGACGTGCTGCGAAGTAGCATCGCCGGAGAGACATCAATCTAATGGCAATGTTGGGTTTACGTTTTGAGGCAGGGAGAATGCAGTGATGACAGTGGCAAGTCGCAAGGCCGGTGGTGGTCGATGTCGCTCCTCGGTAAACGAAACTTCCCATCGAGGGTCGCAAATTGTTTTTCGTGCCACCACGGAGCTTCTCGTGAAGCTTCAAGCCGTAGGGAGGCCAGAGGTGGCGCTGCGTGCTCAACAAAGAGGATAGCGGCGGCGTTCATCTGGTGGGCGGTTGGAAACATCAAAACCCCAAATTAGTTGGGGGTTTTTGCTCCCATGGTCATGGGGGTTCTTTTGAGGTGGTTGGCGGAGGGTGAGGCAGTGCGAGGAGTTCGACCGTGCATCGCCGGAGGGTGGCCGGAACTTGGTTGGCCATGTAGAAGACAATGAGGGAAGGAGTGGAATCGGGGTTGAATCCTATGTCTAAGTAACCTAATCTTACCTAGAAGAATAGGGGAGGAGAATAAACTACCTGAGATTGGACGAGGAGGACGAAAAGGTGGTCGACGTGACTGCTAGTCTTAGAGAAGAAGAGGACGACCGAGGAGTTTGGAGCAAGGAGTAGGGTAGGAGAGCCGCCTTCTATGGTAGGAAGAACAGCGATGACAAGGGGGAAGAACCGTGCTCTCGTTTGATGGTGATTAGCGGTGAAAAAGTGAAGTCGAGGAGCTCCAAGGTCGTCATCGTCGACGACGTTAGGGAAGAAGGGCGTAGGGACGTGTCGTAACTAGACGAAGAGAAGCAGCCCGAGATAGGGGAGCTTTATCGCTCCTTGGCGCATGAAGAGAGGGCTGGCAAGTGTGGGAACAACTTCGCCAAAGTTTGCAGCTGGATGACGCGGTGGTGGAAGGTGGAGGCATTGCTGGCAGAGTCATATTTGTAGGGAAATCAAAAGTTAAGGGGGTATTTGTAAAGAAATTGAGAATTAAGGGTTAAATTGCAAACTTGGCCAAGATGAAGTCCAAATTAGCCTAAATTTCTATGGTGACCTAATTTGGACATAATAAATTTAATGGTGACTTCAACTTTGGGTTTTGAAGATGTTTGCATGGTTAATTTATGATTTGATCTAAAATATACCAAATACCCGCCTACATTTCTGTTTTAGGTCGAAACGAGTTTCAATTGTCCTATAAAGTATGTCAAACCTTATAAAATATTTTTAAATAATTTTTAGGATATTTATATTACATTTATTTCCATTGAAACTATTTTAATTGAACTGAGGTCCAAATTAACATTCGATTTGAAATGTAAATCCTGAATTATTCAGTATCAACCCACTTTTAGAAAATTTAAGCTTAATTAACCTTTGATTAACCATAATTTTACCCCATAGCCATCTGCATATTATTTGTGAAAATTGCATAATCAACCCTTATTTTTATCAATTTCTCTTTCTTCGGTCCTGATTGAGTTATATCCTTTTAATGTGTTAATTAGGAGAATTTAATCTTAAAACTTAACCAAATTAAGTTAGATATAGAAAATGATGACAATGCCATCACTTATGGAACATCCCATTGTTCCCAATTCCACCCCACGAGGATATCTGACAACCAACAAGCCTTTGTATTATATCTTTTCTTGACTAAATCATTACAAGTCGGAACCCTTACTTCAGCCACCTTACAAGCTAGATCCCATTACAAGAGTAATCATGAGAAAAGCTAAAGACCTTACGAATTTATAAAGGGTGGTCAACATGCAAGACCATGAAGAAGTGGATCTAGAGTTAACCGAAAAGGACACTATGGACAAGGAGCTGCAGAATAGATGCATGTATTTTAAAATTATCTTCCAAATAACAATAAAATAGAAGGTGTAGAACTAATTATGCCCAGTTATAACTCTTGCCCATTACAGATTAACTAATAGATAAATAATAACTTATTAAGCACGTTCTTATCCCCCACAGAAAACCAGATGTTTAACATAGCACATGAAATTAAAAATTAAAATTTCAAGGACTAATAAAATATCCCATAAACCCCTCACTTAGCTCATTCAAATCTCATGAAATTTCAACTACAAGTCACCACACATGCAAGGAACACTTTGGACCAAATCCAATCCGTATAGACCGTTGTTTAGTGCACAAATCTACTCTGTAAACACCTAAACCCACCTAGGTTTCACAGATTCCATCCTTAAACTTAAATCCCAAGTGGCATCCCTAATTACACACTCACAAGGATTTAGTCCAAATCTGAAAGAAAACCCAATTATTTCCACAGGTAACCACAAACTAAGCAAATCCATGCTTCCAAGACACAATCTAATCAGAGAAAATCAAGAGGGAATCCAAGGAGTGGATGTCCCTATCTGTCCAAGTGTGCCTTCCTTTACCTACGGCTGCAACCACCAAAATGATATTTACTGACCAAACCCTTTATTCACACAAGCCAAAACTAATTCTAATCCCTAAAATAAAAAGGGATTCAGTGAATAAGAAAGGGGTTATAGTCCCTACCTCAAATTGGGTGCTCCTCTTTCCTTCTTCTCTTCGCGTCGCAACCACCGGCGACAATAGCAGCAAGAACACGCAGCAGCAGTAGCAACCCAAATAGTCGAGAGGAGGGAGGGGAATCCTTCTTCCTCTCCTTTTCTTCCTTTTCTCCAGCAGCTCCAATGACAGCAGAAGAAGTAGCAGCGGTAGCAATGGAAGGGTACCAGCAGTAGCGGACAAGGAGAGGAGAGGGGTGGCGTCCCAACCTCACCCCCTCCCTCTTGCACGAACCAACAGCAGCGGCAGCAAAAGCAGGAGCAACAGTCGCGACCCCAACAGCGGCAGCAGCAGCAGGGGCAAAAAAGGAGAGAGAGGGGTGGTGTCTCGCCCTCACCCCCTCCCCCTCGCTAACAAGCAGCAGCAGCGGCTGCGGTTGCTGTAGTGGCAGCAACAATGAGGAGGAGGTGGAGGAAGAAGGGAAGGGTCGGCGGTCACTGGCCTTTCTTTCCCCCCTCTCCCAGCGTTAACAGCCAAGGAAGGTAGCTGAGTTAGCTTCCCACTCAAGCTAATAAAATAAAATAATAATAGAAATGCTAATAATAAGTGGGATAAATTTGGTTTTTTTTAAGGGAAAATTTTCTATCAAGGGAAGGAAAAAGATTCAAGGACGTTACCTTATGGGTAAGGAATAAAGATATCCAATATTCTTTAGAGAGAGGGAAAGTAACTTCCCCTTAGGAGAAGGGAATTCTAAAATAACCATACAAAAAAAATAAAAAAGGAAAAAAACATAAAAGAAGTATCCTAACATCAATTTCGATGCAAGAAAGAACTCGTGCCACGCAGTAGATATGATGAAGTGCTGCTAACATCGCTGTTGAATCACGCTAACAGATGAGGAACGATAGGAAGAAGCCAACCAAGCACCCAGTCGTGATGAACCTAGGTTTGACGTGACCTCAAACATCCAAAACAACGTTGATCGAGGTGAAAGTGGATCGAAGACGGAGAATCGACATCTAAAGAGGGTCCTCGCACTAAATAAGATCACGGGAAAACCTCTGCCACCGAAAGTTGCTCCCGCAGCTGCGACCGCCTCCCATTAGACGTCGTCGCTACCGCATGTTTCTGTAACCCATAGTCACCACATCGACCAGACCCATAGCTCCGACAACCATGCACCGAGCGTTGAGTCACCGTCGTAGGCGCCATGTTGACGAAGAAGCAGAGGCAAAGAAGGTAGAGCCATGAAAAAACCTACTCGAGAGGAAGGAGGGGAGGTGAGGCAAAGCAGAAAGGTGAATGCTATGCAGAGGGAGGGGGGCTCCACCAACAGTGGCTAGGGATCTAGGGTTTAAGTAGAAGGAGACTGGGTGAAAGGGCAGAAGGGGGCTCACGTTGAGTGGGGATAAAATTTGTTTAAAGGAAATTACATCGGGATAATCCCAAATGAAAACAAAGGTTTACTGAATATCGAAATGACTATAAAAAAAAAAAAATTCAATACCCTTACAGCATCTATCCTTGATCCATAAATTATAATATAAAGTATGAGATGCTACAGGTACACATGAGGATAATGATGTGCTCTCAAGTTTAAGTGTTAGTACGATGTACATGCAAATCCCCACTAAAATCATTAGTAACTTAATTGGTTAGCTTTACCACGACTGAAGTCTCTGATCCAAAAACTTCTACACAAATAATTGTATGTATAAGTATAATCAAAATAGCTCAACTACTTGCATTTGGTCAAATGTCCACAACTGTAAGATGGAAAATTAAAATATTGAAGGCTAATTTGATAACGAAGATAGGTTTTGGGGATACTTTTGTAGTTATGTGCTACTGCATTAATCTGCATTTCTGTTACGTATGTGGAGAAATTAACATGTTGATAACATGTGACAATCTGGTACGTAGTATGATTAAATTTAGTGGATTATCTTGTGATGGCGGTCCTCGGACCTGTTCTATGTAAAATTTAGAAAAAAAATATATGATAATGTTGGTGATCGTACTCTTAACAATGTCAATGCATTTCCAATGAAAAAAAGTTCTTACTTTTTTCTGGAAGGTAAACATACTGGATACGATCCCATAACTTCTTAGATGCCGGTGTAGTACTCTAGTATTAAATCAACTCGTTGGTAAAATTAAAAAGATAAAAAATCAGCTCCTTGATGATGATGAAAATGTTCTTTCCATGGGATGCAATGGAGTCGGGAGGTAGTTTTTTAAGTCTTGCATATTTATGAGTAGTGTTTTTTTTGTGAAAATTAAGGCAACACCTTCTTCTTTTCTCTCTTATATTGGATTAGTAGGTATTCAATATTTATCATTATTGGAATTTGAGATGCTATATTTTTCCTCTAACTTTTATGAACGTCGATAATAAGTTTAGTGATGACCATCGTTGTTTCATTAATCTTCCCTTAAAGTTTAACATAATTTCTACTAAGTATCTACAAGTACACTCCCATGGAAAAGAGATCCAAATGATCTAAATTTTGATATAAAACTGCAAACAAAGCATCAACTCTAGAATTTACCAAGGATATCTCTAAAATCAATTAATAATATTGGGAATTTTCTTTTGAAGGAGGTCATTCCATTTTTACATGGACCATGTGTTTCATTATTATGCCCCACATCAAAATTGCTCCTAGATCTATACCTTGTTGCCGGTCACTAAGGAAGCTTTATCTCCCATCCATGCCTTTTAGTTTCTTGTTAGGCATCATTTGTTTAGTGAGATTGCCCCCACAATCCCTCATTTAGAAGCACCTAAACCTGAAATTCCACAGTATCGGAATTGTGTAGTTAATCCAAGGATTGTACAATTCCACCGTCTCGATCTTGGACATAGTTTGTTCCACCATTTAGCGTCGAACAGCCCAATACCCACTATTTTGACTTCTCCCACCACCCGATTAAACCTTTCTCACTCCTCTGATTCCGCTTACCAAATGCTCTCCCTTCTCCGGTAGGGTTGTGAAGAACCTTGTATTTTTCTCTCCCTGAAATAAAATTCAAGGATTTGTTCCTCCTACCAAAAGCAAATCTCTCTCTTTTCAAGCGTGATTAATTGCAACGATTCTTTGTTTTCCGGTAAGAAGCATCTCAGATATGTCTTTGGATTAGATTCACATAAATAACTTTTTAAATCAGGTTACGACTTGCCTTCTTTGCAGGCAATACATTGTCAATACACCTTACAAGTCTCTCTCATTTTTTCCGTTGGAAGGCAAAAACCTATGCAACGGCATAGCTAAGGAGCATGCTCTTTGAGGTGGTGTTTGGTCGGGAACAATAAGAAGGGATAAAAAAAAAGACGTAAAAGAGTGGGAGTAATTGAAGCTTTTTATTTAATCTGGATATTTGGTTGAGTGAATAGTTATATAAAGAAATTAGTAAGATTCATTTAACATGAGATATTTGTTAGGTGAAATAAATTTGTGTAATGTGGATAAAAGAGTTAATTGAAAAGTATAAAATATAATTACATGACGTGTTAAAATATAAAATAAAGTAAAATTTATAGATATCGAATTTAACACCCTAATTCCAACGCTAACTTATTTTGACGGTAAATTAGGGATTCAAAAGTAAGATCGGTAAGATCCTCGTTATTTCTCTCTATCTACTACAAAACCCTTTGTTATAGTGTGGGGCTCCGATTGATTAGTAGGAGCCCTCCCTCCCCTCCAAATGTCCTTCCTTCCCTTGGGATCCTTTCTCCTTCACCATGGGTGACATATACAGCTGATCGTCGTGTGTAGTGCTTATGTGAGATTGAGGTGTCGACGAGGTGCGGTGATGATTCGTGGTGGCTCGTTTGAAGCGTCTGATGATGGTTGCTTCCCTGTTCCTAGATCCATGTTGGAGCTATGGTGGTGAGTCCATCCGTGCAGCATCTTCAACGACGGCAAATGGTGATCACCGACGTACGTAAGGTGGGTGGTTGCGGGGAGCCAGTCGACGTCGATGTTATTGTGTTGGTCGGGTTGCTGCATGTTGTTGGTTGTCTCTGTTTTATGTAGGTCGTGTATTACTACGATCGGTTGTGGCTACTTGTGTGTTGTTGGATTGGATCATTTCTTTTCTTTTTATTTTTTTAGTTGTTTTTTATCGGGGACCACATGTGATCCCGAGCTTTCTACGGTCGAGTTTTTGACACTATCATGAATCGATTTCGACTTTTTTGTCGAACTATTCGATTCACTCATTGGTGTATTCTTTAAGATTCGTCTCGCAGACATCTTGTCGTACTTACGAGTATGGGGTTATCCTCCCTCGAGAGGTTGATCCACATTTTCCTTTTCTTTTCTTTTTTTTTCTTATCTTCTTTCCGAGTTTTTGTCTTCCTCCATTTTTACTAGAAATAACTTCCCCCTCATTCAAGACATTAAACTTCTCTATTTTTTTCTTCTCACATGAGATGCATTCTTTTGTATCGTATTCTTCCTTAGATGAAAAGATTTAAAAAGAAAAAAACTTATTCTTAAATAAAGTTAGTCAAACAAAAGATCATCCACCGATTCTTTTGCCAATTCCACCAACCGAACGCAGCCCGAAAGAAATGAGAACGAAACCTTAGGGCCACCAAAATGTCTCAACCACACGATGAACAATTCTTCCTGAACAAATTGGAAAAGAAGAAATTGGAGGAACGAGTCAAAGAAGGGTTGAGGTCCTCTACCAGTGACGCGACATTAGGAGAGGTATGGGCAACAGCAAGGAAAGTGGCATGCATTGAAGGCAACCTAACGAAGGAGGTCTGTGAGCAGGCAATGCATCTTTCACGAGGATGAGATATGATTGTTTGGGAAATTTACGACGCATGTGGGTGATGCAATCACCAGAAATTTCAAAGATATCATCAATGCGCTTGCATCGGTTATGGGCACTTTTGTTTCCTTTTCTTAAGTGCAAACTGATGGAATCCTCGCTGTACCATCATTGCATCGGGGGCCATTGAATCAGAGAGTGAGGGGGAGATGTGGTGGGGGAGAATGGTAAAATTGATTGGGATGGAGACTATGCCTAGACTGTGCCGTTAGGTATAGTTTGTCTTGAATGATTGCTTCTAAGGTATTAATTTTGCAAATAATGGGGAATGTGAGATAAATATGAGATTATGAAATTTTTGTATTTGAAAAAAAATATAGGTCAAATTACAAGGTGTGTAACGTGATAAGTGTCGGTATTCTTTCATATAATCTTAGCATAAGTTAATCTAACACTTCTCTCTTGAATCGGATAATTCCGTGATTAAAGATTCTACCTCAAAATCATTATAACTCAAGATTAAAAGGTTTAAATGTAGCATAAATAACTTAATCCATACAAATAAATAGTGCCTTGGTTAGAACCTTCAAAGGAGGGTCACCTAGGGAAAGACAATGGGGTTGGGTTCCCAAACTATGGAATAACCAATAAGTAAAACGAGCCCACCAATGCATGATCTGATGGTGGAGATGGGACTCTTGTCATTAACCAAAGTGGCATGGATGACGAAGGATGTTAGGTCTATGGAGAGGGATTGGTGTGTGGATGACGGTGGTGTTGATGGTGTTGGTGACGGAGGGGAGGGTGCGTGGTCTTGATGGAAGGGGTAGACTTATGTTGTGTGTGTTGGGTTTTGGAGGGGGTTGGGATATGTTGTTATGTGGCGCGGGGGGATTGTAGAAGTTTTAGGTATTGTTTATTTTGAGGGATTAATTTTGTAGGTGATGAGATTGTGAAGTTTTTGCATTTGAGGGAAATATAGGTTAAATCATGGGGTCTTTGGGGAGATAGGTATAGATGTTCTCTCACACAATCTCGAGATAAGTTCATCACATCCTCTCCCTAGAATTGGATAATTTCATGATTGAGAGCTCTATCTTGGGATTGTTGTAACTTGACATTGAAAGATCCAAACACAGCATAAATGACACAAGCCTTGGAAACAAACAATGCCTTAGTGAATTGGGGTGGGGGATGGGAATTGTGTGTGTGATTTGGGATGGGAGGTGGGTGTTGCATTGAAGGGATGATGGGTATAGGTTACATGAGTTTTGGGATGGGTTTAATATGGAGGGCCTAGGTGGCTTGGGGAGGGGATGGGAATGTGTTGTGTGGGAAATTGGGAGGTGAGGGATTAGGCAAATGGAAGGGGATTTAGGAAAGTGAGATCGTGGAATTAGGTAGGGATATTAGAGAGGTGGTGGTGGATCTTAGTTAGGAAATTAAGAAAGGTGGTGGCTTGGATTTTATGATGTGGGTTGAATTAGGTTGTGATTTGGCTAGGTGATGGATCATGGGAGGAGGCTATATATGTGTCAGGTCCTCAATTATTCTTGTAAAGAAGATCAATATGAATTAATAATTATAAGATAATAAGACTCAATGACACATTATTTACCTATAATACATGCACTACTAAACGAAGGCACTTATATATAACATGCGTTAACTTAATGCATTTATGCAATTACTACTGTGGAATTAACATAAATTAAGCATAACTTGTATAGATATTCATGTGTTCATCACTGGCTCCTAGGGGCAAAGGAGGATTCAAGAGACCAAAATTTGACTCTCACATTCCTCAAAACTAGACTCCAAGAGTTGAGGCCCAACTAAGAAGATGAAGAGATGCAAAATAATGACCCTCGATGCATCGCTTGAATATACAACCATTTACACCTCCATAACCCCCTCCCATGTTTAAGGAGTGAGAGATGGGACAAAAGAACGTACCTACCTACCGGCAAGACCAAGCAGTAGTTATTACAGACAAGGAGAGATATCCGAACAAAAAGAAAAGCTTTTTATGTATCTTACTCTTGTAGACCACACAACAAACTATGAAAGTGAGGGCAACTGATGAGGAAGGAAAAGTTCAGCACATCAGACAAAGGCCCACAAAACCTTTAGCCTAAAGGTAGGCCCAAAGCTGAAGATTAAGCAAGAAGCCCCCCGAGCACCCTTTGCTTGCTTCTACCATACGAGGTGGGAGGCCCCTGAGTGATCCCTGCCTAGATCTGCTAACAGGATAGGAAAGTCTCTTGGGCACTCATCCCACTCAAATCACTCGAATCACCTTACTAGCTTGCTCACTAATCTTCCAAACACTAAGGTGGCAAGGTCTGCTAAGATAGCAAAGTGGAGCGGTGGTTCAAGAGTTGAGGTGGATCCCACTCCTCATCTTTTTCTATTATGTCTATTTTGTTGTGGTTTGGTCCCCAAATATGTGGTACGATCTACCTTGCACCACCACTACGAAGGTTGTAACTTCAGCGAAAGGGCAAACCTAAAAGGGCTAATGATCGGGCAGGTTGTCCCCCCCCCTCCCCCCAACCTTTCCACACATCACACATTCCCCCTTGAGGAGACAACACAAGAGGGCTCCCCCAAGGAACACGCTCCTCACACGCTATAAAAGGGAACCTTGTATTCAAAAGGGTCCATCTTAGTCAATTCATCTTGTATTCAAAGAACTCCTGTAACGAATGCATGCCCTAGACGTCTTTTAAGACGTCTGGGAGGAGGCCCAGACGTCGGTCAAGACGTCTGGGATCACATCCAGACGTCTTGCCAGACGTCTGGGATGGTTTACAGACGTCTGAAAAAGACGTTATCGTCGACACCCGCGAGTCGCCTGCGCGCCTGAGCGCGCAGACCGCATATTCTCTCTTTTTCTTCTGCGGCTGCAGACGCCTGCGGCGCCTTCTCTCTCTCCTCTCCGCGCGGCGTTAAAAGGGGCGCGCCTCCCCTCCCGTCTCCACTGTCTCCTCCTTCTTCTCCTTCCAGTGCGCGAGAGCGAGCGGACTCGAGGGCGGCAGCGGCGGCCGCAGTGAGCACGGAGGTGCGGCGTGCGAGGGCGGAGCTCTGCCGTGAGGGCGAGCTCGCCGGAGCGGCTTGGCCGGCTGGCAGAGGGCGCAGGGGGCGCGGAGCGACGTGGAGAGGGACCTGCTGCGGACTGAGCAGCAGACGCGCGAGGTTCGACGCGGGCGGCGTCGATAGACAGACGCCGAGCAGGGCCCTGATTCTGGAAAAATTTCCAGAATCAGACGTCCGGGTTGATAGACAGACGGCAAGGTCGACGTCTGTAAGATCATACAGACGTCTGAAAGGTGAGTTTTCCGCCTTCTTCTTCCTTCTTGTCGACTGACCGTACTGAGGAGGGGGGGTTGGCTGTGCGCAGGTTCGCTGATTCACCATCTTTTGCGAATCAGACGTCTGGAAGTTGTACCAGACGGCTGGAGTGACCTCCAGACGTCCGGAGTGACCATCGGACGTCTGGGATCTAGGACAGACGTCCCCGCAGACTTCTGGACATCTGGGAAACCACGCTGAACAGGTAATTCTCTGATCCACCGTTTAAGATGTCTGGAGGGAGTTCCAGACGTCTGATTCTGCACAGTATCGTCTTTTCCGACCCGTTTAGGGCCCGTTCGGGCTCCGTTTGCCGCGATTCGAGTTGCGTTCCTTTCAGAATTAATTCCTCTACCTGTCTACAGTAGCTATACACTGTTTTGAGACACCCCTTGTGTTTGATCCTTGTGATAGGACCTCGTTCAGTTGCAGTCTTGAGAGTCGCGGAGGCACGCGGGATTCCCGATCACGCCCCCATTACTCCCGTTGTACCTGGTAGAGTGGCTTAAGTTATTTTTAAAATCTGTTAAAGTATGGAACCATAACTAGAGTCTAGGACATTGCATGAATCCTAGGAATGAGAAATGTATGGAATGATAGCTCCTAGGTGATGCATGAATCCTAGGGCTGGAAAACTAGTTGTATGCTAGATCCTAGGATGTGGCATGAATCTTAGGATGGAAAAACTAGTGGAATGTATAATACTGCAGTCTTGGAAAAATGGAAAGAAATATAAAGCTGCCTGTAATTTGAATTAACAGCTGCCTGTTATGAATAAAGAAACATGTTTGAGATCATGGATTTTGAGAACGTGAATCTGGAAAGTGAAACATATGATGTTCTGAGATAAAGAGCTGGAACCCTACGGGGAATTAGGAGTAGAACTCCTGGAAAGAAAAAGGAATGGAACTGAGATGTAGTTTGTACTGTCTCTTGGGTACGCAGTACCAAGGGAAGTACCTGTACCTGTTTAGTGCAGAGTGGGGCCAGCCGCCCCAGGGACCCGGGGTTAGGATTGGCCGCTCTGTACCGACTTGTTGGCCCTCGTGTACGTAGTACCGAGGAGAGCTAGTAGTGTTAGGAGAGTACTAGCTACCCCACGGGCCCCGGGGTTCTGCTAGCCTCCTTCACCGACTTGTTAGGCCCACTAGGGCAAACCAGGGTAGTCAGGCGAGGGTGCGCGGACTGTGGAGGGGCAAGGCCCCGGTTTGGTTACTGTGGAGGGGTTGGACCCCTGTTACTGAGAGGGCTATGCCCTGGTTCCGTGCTGTGCTTTGGGCGCACCCGTTAACGGAAACGACTGACCTCGTGCCAGTGCGGGCTAGCTACCTGTGCGTTTATCGCGCGTGCCGTAGTCACCGTTACGTCTGTCAGTGACCTTGGGGTGGTTGACTGAGGGTAGGATCACCACGGGGGACTCTCCCGACCAGGAGAGCACCACGTGCTACTTCTACTTTTGGAAAAGACTGCAATCAAGATCGTTCCCACGAGCACATTCGAGATCAAGTAAAGGACCTGAGAAATAAATGAAATAGTGAGAAAAAATGAAAGATGTGAATAAAGGAAGTAATAGAACATAACAGCTACTGTACACTCTACTGTTGCCTTTAGTTAGTTTGCCACTCTACTCAGCGTTTTGCTGACATGTTACACTCGTTACCTTTTTCAGGACCAGGTGTTGAGCAGCCAGGGTCGGCGGCTGCAGAGGACGCTGGGCCGAGTAGGGTCTAGTAGAGTCACCACAGCCTTTTGTACCTCTTTTGTTTCTGTTCTAGTGAGTAGTTTTTGTTTCCGCTGTACCTTCTTTACCTGCAGTTCTTGTTATATGATAAATGTTGTTTTACTGTTGTGGTGGTACCTACTGTAGTAGTTTCTTTCCTTACTGCTGTACTTTCTTACTGTTAGTTATATTCATGCTGAATGTGGTTTATTTTACTGTCTTTTGGTTACTTCCTCATTGGACGACTAGGTCTTGGGATTAGTCGAGTCAATCCGGTTCTTGTCTCTCGTAGGGACTCGGGAACCGGGTCGTTACAACTCCCGCAAATGTTGAGACAAATTACAAGGGTTAGAACCCCCTCCCCAAATGCACACCCTTCGTGCTGGAACTGGGTAAGCGATTCCCGAGTGCTGTTGTGGTTTGATTTTTCCCACTCTCTAGCTTATTGTCTTGATCAAGTCCTCAGACCTTGAATAGTTGCTAATAGATAACTTGTGTTTAAGCATTTTGGATGGTCTCTTTGGGTCTATAGGGCCAATATTGATCTTCACCTAAGTCATTACAATGGTACTTGATGTGTAATTTCTCAACACTATTAATTAAGGTTAAAAAATTCTTAATTAATCACATAAGAAATGACTTAGGTTAACTTAAATCGTAGTCATTTAGGTAGTATAGGGTCAAGTTAACATAACATTTAGATTTAAGTTCTTTTTAACTGGTTAAGTCCAGGTCGTTCACTAGGAAGCATAATTGTAATTCTAATTCACCATTTTTATTAATTAATAATTATAATATATGTTAAGCACATGAATATTTATACAAAAGAATAGACAATTAAAGTAGGCAATCATTCCATTAAACAAATGTACATGAAAAATTTACAATAAATACCAAAAGTTTATGAATGTTTATTACAATTTTCACAAAATTATAAAGCATAAAAAAAATGTTTACTGGAATAGCATAAGAAATGCCTTTAAGCAATTAAAACTAAGTACTAAAACATTCTTCTCTCAGCCTTTGAGTGGTCTTCTACACCATCAGACGTCTGTTCAAAAGGTTAAATGACTTAAAAATAACAATTAGACCTTTATTCTTTCTTTTCAAATTAACCCTTCTCTTTATTCTCTTTAAGCTTTCTTTCTTTAAGATTGTTCCTTCTCTCTTCACTACACTGCACACTCTTATTCCCTTAGCTTCATCTCTACCCTTCTGTCTCTTCTCTTATTCTTCTTTATTTAGTCAGTTTAACACTTTAGCCCTTTTCCTTTTTTTCACTATGTACGAATCCACACTTAACCAATTTCCCTTAACCCATTTTTATCCAAAAATTTATTAGTGGGTTGCCCAGGCTTTTCGAGGATACATAACACCCACAAGGGAGCAGGACCAGACCCTACTCAACTTGGGCCTAGTTCTTGTTAGGTGTATGTTTATCGATTTAACCATCCATGCACAGTCTCAGGCCCATTCAGGCTCACACAAGCTCGCTCGCCCACTCAGGCACACACACACACAGGCACACGCCTGTGCACACACATAGACGTGCACGCACGCACTCAGATCGATTCAAATGCTCAGAGGAATAGGTGCGCCCAGTGCTTTACGACTGAAGCGCTGGGTTCACGATTTTGTATTATACTAAGATGTGCGTCCAAGAGTTCTCAAGGTGGGACTAAACTCTAGCATTTTCCTTTGCTGCAATGCTGCGTCCATACTACTCTTCAAGTGAAGATTCTAATTGATTGGCTGGACCAAATCGAGCATATAATAGCTCGATCAAAAACTGTAAAGATCCTCTACACAATTTAATCACCAAATTGGTGATTAAATTGTGTAGAGGTGATTAAATGACGATTAAAGCACAGATTTGGAGACACATGGTTGTTTCACCACGTTAGAATGTGCCTTCAAAGGGTTAAGTTTCAGGTTAAATGACCTGAAGGAAACACCTCTTAAATGAGGTATGAAATGCTTCAGGGGATCATTCCGCATAGGTTAGAGAAGAAAATGAGGAACTACACGACTATGGAGAGCTTCAGAAGCTTCATGGCTTTTGAACCTAGACTCAGAACTTAGAATTAGGGTTAAATCGAATTAGAAGATATATAAAGTCATCAAAAATCGATCTAAACTAACTTAGTGAACCAAAAAGGGCTGATCTAAGTAATATTTAGCTTCAAATTTCAACAAAAGCACAAGGAACAGTGTTGGGTTCCTTTTAGAACCCAAACTATTCAGAAGATCAAATCCTCCTCAAATCGCAATAATATCTAATCAAATCAATTTAAAATGATTTGCATTTGATTCAAGAACTCAAATTATCCACTCAATCATAGATTCAAGCCTTTAATCCTCAAATTAGACCTAGGTCTGACCAATTCAGGTTAAGAGTTGACTTCCCAAATTAAGGCTTCTCTTATCAAATCAATGACCTAATCCAACCAAATTCATCCTCAGGAAGTTGTTTAGCACTCCAAATTAGGGTTTTGATAGCTTCAGCTATACTCTCATGCCTCACCGCCTGGGTTCAAAAGTAGGTTTGGTCAGCAGGTAGTACAGAGGTTATCGAACTTATCTAAAGCTTTAAATAGATTTTTTGGATTCTGCACAAGCTTATTGATCTATTTCCTAACTTAAAACCTCAAGAAATTAGTCTCTCCAACTCCGGCGGAGTTGGAGAAGATGATGATCAATCTAGAGATGTAAACACCTGGGCACGAATGTAATGTGTGATTCTTGATCCTAAGATCGCAAGGAAGTGATCGAGAGCTCTTGAGCGAGTTCTAAAGGCTGAAGTTTAAGTTTGGTTCGCCGGAGCTCACTAGAGCTCCGATGAACTCTGTTAAGGTTCACTAAAGATAAATTCTCAACAAATTTAATCAGAAATGATCTTAAATAATTCTTAAGGTCACAAAGAACCTCAGGAGCATCTCAATTAAACCAATTTATAGTCAAACTTAAAGATTAATCATGAATTCAGTAAGAATAGTTTTTGAGTTCGCCTAAACTCAATAATGACCCTCTCACTCAATTGAGTGAGGGAAAAGACTCAGCTGAGTCTAGCAATGGTTTATGTGTGCATAATTTGAGTGAAAGAACTCTTAGGGCCACCATTGACAGCGAGCATAGGAGGTTGAAATGAAATTAGGTGTTTACTATATATTAAATAATAAGGTGAATTAGATATAAGATCGGGACCCTGAAGTGGTGTAAAGATGATGAAAGGCCCCTAGTGCATGTGTTCTATGCCAGACAACTTCCGCCATGGACAGCAGAGGTCTCCGGTGGAGGTAAAATGGCTTAGGCGTTAAGGTGATATAAACATGTAATCAATGAAGTATAAATGATCGTGGAAAGATGTGGAATGTAATGTTACGAACGCGATTTCAAGACGTCTTTTTAAGACGTCTAGGAAGTGGCCCAGACGTCTGACCAGACGTCTGGAACCCCTTCCAGACGTCTGGGATTTAATTTCTGCGGCACGCAGGATTGCGTCTGCGCGCTTGCACGCGCAGACCTGCGAACACCCTCTTTTTCCCTCTCTCCTCCTGCAGGCGCAGGTTGCGCTCCCTTTCTCTCTCTCTCCCCGCGCAGCCTTAAAAGGCCCTCGCCCTCTCCCTCACTCTCATCTCCTCCGCTTCCTTCTTCTTCTTCTTCCAGCCGGTGTGAGAGCGCAAGCGCGAGCGAGCAGCAGCAGTGGCAGCCGCGGTGAGTTGCGGGAGGAGGTGTTGCGCGAGGGACGAGAAGCTCGATCGTGAGGGCTCGAGCTTGCCGGGGCAGCTAGAGCCGGCCGGCGGGGGAGCAGCAGGCGTGGAGTGACGCGGGAGGGCTGTTGCAGCTCGAGCAGCAGGCGGACGAGGAGTGGCGCGGCCGTGCGTCGCGGGCGGAGAGCGAGTCGAGCTCTGATTCTGGAAATTTTTCCAGAATCAGACGTCTGGGCTTCCAACCAGACGACGGTGAAGATGTCTGGAGGACTGTCCAGACGTCTGGCAAGTGAGTTATTTTCGTCCTTCTTCCTTTTCTGCGACCGTTCGTACTGAGAACGAGGAGTGAGTACATGCAGGTTCTGATATTCGCCATCCAACGTGAATCAGACGTTTGGTCGCAATGCCAGATGACGGGAAGGACTTCCACACGTCCGAGGTGACCATCGGACGTCTGGGAACTAGGCCAGATGCCCCTGCAAGCTTCTGGACGTCTGAGAGACTACGCAGAACAAAGGTACCATCTGACCCACATTTTAAGACGTCTGGAAGAGGTTCCAGACGTCTAATTTTGAACTGTTTCGTCGTTTTCGACCCGTTTAGGGCCCGTTCGGAGTCCGTTTTCCACATTTCGAGTTGCGCTCTTTTCGGAATAAAATCCTCTACCCGTCTACAGTAATTATATACTGTTCTGAGAAACTCCTTGTGTTTGATCCTTGTGATAGGACCCCGTTCCATTGCAGTCCCGGGGGTTGCGGAGGCGCGCAGGATTTCCGACCACGCCCTCAGTACTCCCGTTGTAGCTGGTAGAGTGGCTTTAAAAATTATTAACATAATTTGTTACAATTATGGAACAATTAATAGAACCTAGGGCATTGCATGAATCCTAGAAATGAGAAACCAGATTGAATGATAGATCCTAAGGTATTGCATGAATCCTAGGGTTGGAAAACTAGATTAAATGATAGATCCTAGGGTACGGCGTGAATCGTAGGACTGGAAAACTAGTGATATGAATATAGATATTGCAGTCTTGGAAAATGTGGAAAGGAAATAATAGCTGCCTGTAAATTGATTTAACAGCTGCCTGTTATGAATAAATGAACATGATTGAGAATATGGGTTGTATGAACGTGAAACTGGAAAGGTGAAACCTGAATGTGCTGAGTTAAAAGAGCTGGAACCCTACGGGGAATTAGGAGTAGAACTCCTGGAAAGAGAATGAAATGGAACTAAGAAGGAAAGATGTGGAAGTGTGTTGTCTCTTGGGTACGTAGTGCCAGGGGAAGCACCTATTACCTGTTTAGTACAGAGCGGAGCCAGCCGCCCAAGGGACCCGGGGTTAGGTCTGGCCACTTTGTACCGACTTTTTGGCCCTCGTGTACACAGTACCGAGGAGAGCTACTAGTGTAGAGCGAGTACTAGCTACCCCACGAGCCCCGGGGTTCTGCTAGCTCACCTACACCGACTTATTAGGCCCACTGGGCAAACCAGGGTAGTCAGGCGAGGGTGCACGGACTGTGGAGGGGCAAGACCTCTGTTTGGTTACTCTGGAGGGGTTGGACCCCTGTTACTGAGAGGGCTCTGCCCTATACTGGTTCCGTGTTGTGCTTTGGGCGCACCCGTTAACGGAAAAGACTGACCGCATGCCAGTGTGGGGTAGCTACCCGTGCGTTTACCGCGCGTGCCGTAGTCACTGTTACGTCTGTCAGTGACCTTGGGGTGGTTGACTGAGAGTAGGATCACCACGGGGGACCCTCCCTGCCAGGAGAGCACCACGTGTTACTTCTAATCTTCGGAAAAGACTGCAATCAAGATCGTTCCCACGAGGAACATTCGAGATCAAGTGAAGGATCTGAGAAATAGATAAATTGTGAAACAATAGAAAGACGTAAATAAAGGAAGAAGGAAAATAAAACAGCTACTGTACACTTTACTGCTCCTTTAGTTTAGCTGCCACTCTACTCAGCATTTCGCTGACGTGTTAAACTCGTTACTTTTCAGGACCAGGTGTTGAGCAGCCAGGGTCAGCGGCTGCAGAGGACGCTGGGCCGAGTAGGGTCCAGTAGAGTTACCACTGTTCTTTTGTGCCCTTTTTGTTCCCCTGTAGTGAGTAGTTCTTGTTACTCTCTGTACTTTTCCTTACTTGTAGTTCATGTTATGTTATAAATGTCGTTCTACTGTTGTGGTGGTACATGCTGTAGTAGTTCCTTTTCTTACTACTGTATTTTCGTTACTGCTAGTTATATTCATGCTGAATGTGGTTTATTTTACTGCTCTTTTGGTTACTTCCTCGTTGGATGACTAGGTCTTGGGATTAGTTGAGTCGGTTCGGTTCTCGTGCCTCGTAGGGACTTAGGAATCGGGTCGTTACATGATGGTATCAGAGCAAGGTCGTCCCGAGAAGTGAATCAACTGACTGGAAAATAACCAATTCACATGTCTATAACTAGAGTAGACACCACAACATATCTTTTGACTTGAGTTCTTAGACATCTTTCGTTAGATATCGTTCCGTATTGACGTGTTTCCGTTTTCTTTCGCGTCTCCTTGCAGGAGATGCCTCGTCGCGGGACTGGTGAGGCGGGCCGCGAGCGCGGCCGAGGACGAGGTCGGCGAGGTGGGCGTGCCGTTGCCGACGCCTCAGTGAGCCAGCTGCTACTCCCAGGCGTCCAGGCCCAGGACCTCGCCCAGCTGATACGGGATATTGTGCGAGAGGAGCTCCACCCACCGCCCTGAGTGCCTCACCCTGGGGCTGCGGAGGGGGAGCCCTCTGTGGGACCACCCGACGGACGCGACGCTGGACACGGGGGAGGGGATGGGCCGCTGCCGCCCCCACCTTCCTCTGACACATCTGTGCACGAGGCACCTTTGCCTGGAGGTGCACCAGCATCCCCACTGCAGCGCCACTCCGAGCTCTTTGGACAATTCCGGAAGCTAAAGCCCCCCTCCTTCAAAGGGGATGAGGACACGACCGAGGCAGAGGACTAGCTCGAGCAGCTGGAGAAGATTTTCGACACCCTTTGCCCCCTGGTGGAGTGCCGCGTGGCCTTTGCCACGTACCAGCTGGAGAGTGCGGCACACAGGTGGTGGAGGGCGGTCCGGGGACAGGAGAGGGACGAGCCGACCTGGGACCGGTTCGTCGCCCTCTTCTGCGAGCAGTACTTTCCCCAGACGTGGCAGGACCAGAGGAGGCGGGAGTTCCACACTCTCCGCCAAGGGACGATGACCGTGAGCGCGTACCGCACGCGTTTCCTGGAGCTATCCTGCTTTACAGCGACAGCAGTAGCCATTGAGGAGGAGCGCCTTTGGAGGTTCACCGAGGGGCTCCGGCCTGCGATTCGGGGGTATGTCAAACCCCTGAAGCTGCCTACATTTTCGAGGGTGGTGGAGGCATCCATGACTTACGAGGAGACCAACCCGTCCGCGCGAGACACTGACGGCGGGAGGAAGAGGCCCTTTCAGCCAAACTTTTCACAGGGCCGGTGGGAGAGGAGACACGTGGCGTCCGCAGGAGAGCCGTCACGTTTTGCAGGGCCATCCGTGGCCTTTGGGGGCCCTCGACAGAGGCCAGTCCCCAGCACCGGACCCCCGCCCAGCCGACAGCAGGGACCCACTGAGGGCGGGAGTCGAGTTCCCCTCTGTTACCAGTGTGGCCAGCCGGGCCACATCAGGAGGGACTGCCCGTCTAGGGCAGGAGGTCAGCAGATACTTCCAGCGCAGAGCACTGGAGGGCACGCAGGAGGCCGCGGTTCCCAGGCGCGAGGAGGAGGACAGCAGTCACGAGGAGGGTACCGGCCAGCACCTGCCCGTCCGGCGTAGAGTGTGGCTGCTTCGTCCGCACCTAGAGCTGAGGGGCGTATCAACGCCCTGACACACAGGGATGCCAGAGCTTCGGGATCAGTGGTGGCAGTTATGGTTTCAGTTTCCGGTAGACTCGTTTACACACTTTTCGATTCCGGCGCTACGCACTCGTTTGTCGCAACCAATTTCACAGTTAGTTTGGGCCAGGACTATATGCTGTTAGAGAATCCATTAGTAATCAGAGGTCCGAGTGGTCAGCTGTTTGTTGCTGAGGAGGTGTACACAGATTGCGAGGTCAGCGTCGGGGGACATAGCCTGCCAGATGACCTGATTATGATACAGATGGAGGACTTTGGCGTAATTCTGGGGATGGACTGGCTGTCCACTTACCACGCCTTGGTAGACTGTTTTGAGAGGAAGATTGTCTTCTCCATCCCAGAGTTGCCTTCTTTCGAGTTTCACGGACAGCCAGTGGATGGAGGCTTCAGGTGCATTTCGGCACTTCGGGCGGTGAGACTTTTGAGCCAGGGATGTGAGGGCTTCCTAGCTTGTGTGGTGGCAGAGCCCAGCCCTGTGGCAGACTTCCAGAGCATCCCGGTGGTCAGAGAGTACCCTGACGTGTTCCCAAACGAGTTACCAGGACTGCCGCTCGAGCGTGAAATCGAGTTTGAGATCTCACTAGTACCAGGGACCAGCCCCATCTCCACCGCCCCATACAGGATGGCACCGCTTGAGCTACGAGAGCTCAAGTCTCAGTTGCAGGACCTTTTGGAGAAGGGTTTCGTGAGGCCCAGTGCGTCTCCCTGGGGAGCCCCGGTACTGTTTGTGAAAAAGAAGGATGGTACCCTACGCCTTTGTGTGGACTACCGACAGCTGAATAGGGTCACCATCAAGAACAGATATCCTCTGCCGAGGATCAATGACTTGTTTGACCAGTTGCAGGGTGCCACGGTGTTCTCCAAGATCGACTTGAGGTCTGGATACCACCAGTTGAGGATCAGGGAGGCAAACGTCTCCAAGACAGCTTTCCTCACCCGGTACGGACACTACGAGTTTTTGGTCATGCCGTTTGGGCTGACCAATGCCCCCGCTGCTTTCATGGACCTGATGAACCAGGTGTTTAGACCGTACTTAGACCAGTTCGTGGTGGTATTCATTGATGGCGTACTCATCTATTCTCGAGATCGGATGCAGCACAGACAGCACTTGCGGATGGTTCTGGACACCCTGAGACGACGTAGGCTGTACGCCAAATACAGCAAGTGCGAGTTCTGGTTGAGGGAGGTGACCTTCCTAGGTCATGTGATCTATGGAGACGGCTTGGCGGTGGACACAGCCAAGGTCGAGGCAGTGCTCAGGTGGGAGAGACCGCGTTCAGTCACTGAGATTCGCAGTTTCCTGGGACTGGCAGGCTACTACAAACGATTCATCAGAGGGTTTTCACAGATCGCGCGTCCTATGACACAGTTGACCCGGAAGGACGTGCCCTTCACTTGGACAGACGCCTGTGAGGAGTGTTTTCAGGAGCTGAAGGGGAGGTTGAGCTTGGCTCCCGTGCTCACCATCCCTGACAGTAGTGGTGAGTTCGTTGTGTACATGGACGCCTCCTTGCAGGGGTTAGGAGGTGTGCTCATGCAGAGGGGTCACGTAGTCGCTTACGCTTCGCGGCAACTGAAGCTCCATGAGCATACCTACCCTACACATGACCTGGAGTTGGCAGCTGTCGTCTTCGCGCTGAAGACTTGGAGGCACTACTTGTACGGTGAGACCTTCGAGATTTTCACAGATCACAAGAGCCTCAGATACCTTTTTGATCAGAAGGAGCTCAACATGAGACAGAGACGTTGGTTGGAGCTCCTGAAGGACTACGACTGTAGCATTTCCTATCACCCGGGCAAGGCCAATGTGGTGGCTGACGCCTTGAGCCGGAAGGCGCCCGCACACTTGGCCAGCTTACAGTTACAGAGTTGGAACCTTTTGGAGGAGGTGGGCAGTTGGCGACCCCTAGAGTTACGGGGGCACTGTGGGGCAGTGACTATGACACGACAGACTAGGTCAGAGCTAATAGACTGCATCATCACAGGACAGATGGCCGATCCATACTTGCAGTCCTTGCGCGACAGAGTACTGTCAGGAGACCCAGGGGACTTCTCTTTCACAGACCAGGTGCGGCGTCTAAGGGGACGGTTGTGCGTTCCCAGGGACGAGGAGCTGTTGAGAGAGCTCCTGACTGAGGCACACGGTTCCAGGTTCACCATACCTCCCGGAAACACGAAGATGTACTACGACTTGAGATGCGAGTTTTGGTGGAGGGGGATGAAGCGGGATGCAGGTGAATTCGTGCAGCAATGCTTAGTGTGTCAGCAGGTGAAAGCCGAGCATCAGAGGCCTGCAGGGCCGCTACAGCCGCTTCCAGTGCCAGAGTGGAAGTGGGAGAGCATCACCATGGACTTGGTGGTGGGTTTACCTGTTACCCAGCGAGGACACGACGCAGTCTGGGTAATTGTGGATAGACTGACGAAGACGGCACGATTCTTGCCGATCCGAGTCACTTTGGGACCAGCACAGTTGGCAGAGAGGTATATCCGCAACGTGGTACGACTACACGGAGTTTCGCGGGAGATTGTGATGAGAACCTCATCATGAGCCATAACTAGCTCATTTTGACCTAATATAAAGGATAAAAGCTCCTACATATCTCAAGGAAAGGCTTAACTCAGAGAATTCTGAGTTTGAGAAGAAAACAAGTTATAAGGGGTAAAAGTGCAATTTTACCAGTATAATCTGCATACAGGGTAATTCAGGGCCCAAACATAGGTCAAAGCAGCTTAATAAGAATAAAAGTGGGATGACATGATCTAGCAAGGGCTACAGCACTTCCAAGAAACCAAATGATAATCTGTAACCCTAAAATAACCCACTTCAATTCACAAGGTTCGAGGCAAAGTAAAATTAGAATAAACCCTCTAAAATTCATAGAAAAATAATCTCTAGGGTTTAGAACCTTCAATTTGGCCTTTAGAACCCATTTTGACCTACATTGAGAACCATGCCCAATTAATAACTTAATTTGGGTTTTTGCGCAAATTGACCGGTCAAACAAGGTTTAATATGGAAATGAAATTCACCATCAGATTCCTTAGGTCCTAATTAGTCATGTATAAAAACTTGAGCCTAAGAAGAAACCTCCTTGACCGACTTTACACTTTGGTCCTCATATATTTACTCTTTGGCCCTCAACTTTTGAACCCTCGCATTTTGGCCCCTAACTCTCCTTCGTTCTTTGCAACCAGGTCCCTCCTGCAAAACCTGCCAGCACCATGCTCCGGCGACCTTGCGCGGAGCATGGCGCCGCGCAGGGTGAGGTGGGGGACCTGGCAAGTAAACCGGGGGTGCCCTGCGTCGTCAGCCGTCGCAGGGACACCCCCTGGTCATCGTAACCCACCATACCGGCCGTGCGAACGCACGGACGGTATGGGTTCTTGTTTCCGACCATCCTCCGGCGAGGGAGACACGTCGTCTCCCTCCGCCTTCCTCCCTGTTTGCTCCCTATAAATACCCCCCGCTGCTCCACCGACCAGGGCAGCTCGGATCTGACGGAGAAAACCCTCAACTTTCCTCTCTTCTCACTCCGGCAGACGCCCACCAGCTCCGGCGGTTCTTCCTCCTCCTCCTCTTCGCTCTGCCGCAATACCAGCAGCAGAGACTTCTTCCCCTGCTCTTCCCGCGTCGCGCAATACCGGCGCGCGCTGTTTCTGCCCCGTCGTCACCGCCGTCCTCCCCCCCACTGGGCATCGTCTTCTCCGGCGACAGTCGATACGACTGTCGCCCTGTTCCTCCCCCTTCGTCCCTGCAAGTAAGTTAGAACTACTTCCCTTCTCCTCCTCTTTCTTTCCCCGCTTTCAATTTAGTCAATTAAGCCCTCGACCGACCCTGACCACCTTCACCCCCTTCGTCTCCGACCACCCTCCGGCGAGCCGCTCCCATCACCTCAGCGACCCACACGGCTCGCCAACCACCGCAGGACCTCCGCCTCCTCACCCTGATCAATCTCCGCCCTACCACTTCCCCCACATCACCCTCTGCAACTCCACCGAACAGACCCATCCTCTGACCCACAGTCCGACCTAGGGCAGCCCTCGCACGCCGCCCCGCGCCTCGCCACCACCCACACGAGCTTCGCCGCACCCTGGCGAAGCTCCTGGCACTCTCTGATTAGGCCGAGAGGCCGTTTTCTTGTGGACAGGCCACCCGACCTCCGCCGCCATTGACGCGCAGGAGGACCTGCTTCCGCCTGCAGCTACAGGCGTGCCACGCTCAGCGCCAAGCCCAGATTCACTCCCAGGCCTTGCGAGGAGTTTTTGCAAAACACCAGGTTCGCAGCCGAGGAAGAAAACTCCGCGTGACGCTGCCATCTCCTGCTGAATTCCCCGCTGCGGGCGCGCAATTGAGGTGGGCCGTTTAGTCCCACCTCGGAAACGCCTGAAGAGCCGCAGCGACATAAGATGCAAAAGTGCAGTAGCCTTACTGCCTCAGTACACGGGGTGAGGTCCCCTTCACCCGCCCGGTTACCCGGTCTCGTCCGCGCTCACGCCCCGCGGACCTGACCCGAACCGACCCGACCCGACTCGACTGACCTGCACTCCTCGCCCACCACGCACGCCGGTGGGCCTGGACCCGGGCCTGATCCGAACCCGGTTACCCGGTAGCTCTGGGAGAGCTTTCCCAAGAGTGGTTTCAGAGAGAAAGAGAGACGCGGGGGGGGGAGGGTAGAGTAGGTTTTGCTTCTGACGAGAAACTCTGAAGTGTGCAGGCGAAGAAGAAGACCCGCGGAAGAAGAAGTGCAGGCGAAGAAGAAGGAGCTGCACTGTAGCAAATGCATAGTTAAGTCGTCGAAGCACCGGGTCAGACGACGGAAGGTCAGCAGCCAGAGCAGGAAAGAAGGCAGGCTGAAGAAAGAAAGAAAAGAAGAGCAACGGCCAAAGCAGAAGAAGAAGAAAGGAAGACTTAGTAGCTGAAGGTAGAAGCTCTGCAGCCATAAGGAAGAAGAAGAAGGAGATCTGAAGAAAGAAAGGAAGAAGAAACATTCACAGAAGAGACTGCAGAACAAAGAAGAAGAAGGAGATCTGAAGAAAAGAAAGAAAGAAGAACATCACAACAAATTCTTTCCCTCTCTCTTTATTTTGTAAAAGAAACATGTATATCTCTAGAATACGACTTGCTCCCTGAGTTCGACCTCGGGAACTCTTTCATTTTCCGAGTAAAAAATTTTATATTTGAAGTGTTGGTAATAACCGGCTTTACTACAACGTTATAACAAACTAAAACCCGGTTGAAACTAACCGACTTCAGATTGTATCCAACCGGGATACCCGCTTTACGTCCCAGTTTTGGGCTGAGTTTCAACAGGCCTTGGGGACGCGGTTGAGGTTTAGTATAGTTTACCACCCCCAGACGGACGAGCAGTCTGAGCGCACGATACAGACACTTGAGGACCTTTTGCGTGCCTGTGTACTGGACTGGAGGGGCTCTTGGGAGGAGCACCTGCCACTGGCGGAGTTTGCATACAACAACAACTATCACTCGAGCATCGGCATGGCCCCCTAAGAGGCTCTGTACGGACGGAGGTGTACGGCACCCTTGAGTTGGGTTGAGGTGGGGACCAAGTGGGAGGTTGGCCCCAGGTTGATCCGGCAGAGTCAGGAGGTAGTCGAGTAGATCCACAGGTGACTCCGCACTGTCAGGAGCAGACAGAAGAGCTACGCGGATCGAAGATGCAGAGAGGTCCAGTTTGAGGTTGGGGATCACGTCTTCCTTTGTGTTTCGCCCATGAAGGGCCTGCAGCGATTTAGGGTGAGAGGGAAGCTCACGCCTAGGTTCGTGGGGCCCTTTGAGGTCCTAGAGTGGGTTGGACCCGTTGCTTACAGACTTGCCCTCCCTCCTCAGCTTTCTGGTGTACACAACATGTTCCACGTGTCCAACCTCAGGAAGTACGTAGCCGATCCCAGTCACGTACTGAGTCACGAGAGCGTCGAGGTGGGCGACGACCTGACCTACCCCGAGCGACCAGTGCAGATTCTTGATCGAGCCGTCTGCAGTTTGAGACGAAAGCAAGTACCCCTGGTGAAGGTTTTGTGGAGGAGCCAGCGGTACAAGGAGGCTACCTGGGAGCCTGAGGAGGCAATGCGGGAGCGGTACCCGGAGCTCTTCGCGGGTACGTCTTTCGGACCGGCTTCGGTCCTCTTTGAGTTTGTTATGTTTTTATATGACGTTTTTCCTGCACCCTAGTTAGCGCAAGTTTCGGGGACGAAACTTCCTTTGAGTTTGTTATATTGTTACGAACGCGATTTCAAGACGTCTTTTTAAGACGTCTAGGAGGTGGCCCAGACGTCTGGAACCCCTTCCAGACGTCTGGGATTTAATTTCTACGGCATGCAGGATTGCGTCTGCGCCCCTGCGTGCGTAAACCTGCGAACGCCCTCTTTTTCCCTCTCTCCTCTTGCAGGCGCAGGCTGCGCTCCCTCTCTCTCTCCCCGCGCGGCCTTAAAAGGCCCTCGCCCTCGCCCTCTCCCTCACTCTCATCTCCTCCGCTTCCTTCTTCTTCTTCTTCCAGCCGGTGCGAGAGCGCGAGTGCGAGCGAGCGGCAGCAGCGGTAGCCGCGGTGAGTTGAGGGAGGAGGTGTTGCGTGAGGGAGGAGAAGCTCGATCGTGATGGCTCGAGCTTGCCGGGGCAGCTAAAGCCGGTCGGCGGGGGAACAACGGGCGTGGAGTGACGCGGGAGGGCTGCAGCAGCTCGAGCAGCAGGCGGACGAGGCGCGGCGCGGCCGTGCGTCACGGGCGAAGAGCGAGTCGAGCTCTGATTTTGGAAATTTTTCCAGAATCAGACGTCTGGGCTTCCAACCAAACGACGGTGAAGACGTCTGGAGGACTATCCAGACGTCTGGCAAGTGAGTTATTTTCGTCCTTCTTCCTTTTCTGCGACCGTTCGTACTGAGAACGAGGAGTGGGTACGTGCAGGTTCTGAGATTCGCCATCCAACGAGAATCAGACGTCTGGCCGCAGTGCCAGACGACGGGAAGGACTTCCAGACGTCCAAGGTGACCATCGGACGTTTGGGAACTAGGCCAGACGCCCCCGCAGGCTTCTGGACATCTGAGAGACTGCGCAGAACAAAGGTACCATCTGATCCACATTTTAAGACGTCTGGAAGAGGTTCCAGACGTCTAATTTTGGACTGTTTCGTCGTTTTCGACCCGTTTAGGACCCGTTCGGAGTCCGTTTTCCACATTTCAAGTTGCGTTCTTTTCGGAATAAAATCCTCTACCCATCTACAGTAATTATATAGTGTTTTGAGAAACTCCTTGTGTTTGATCCATGTGATAGGACCCCGTTCCATTGCAGTCCCGGGGGTTGCGGAGGCGCGCGGGATTTCTGACCACGCCCCCAGTACTCCCGTTTTAGCTGTTAGAGTGGCTTTAAAAATTATTAACATAATTTGTTACAATTATGGAACAATTAATAGAACCTAGGGCATTGCATGAATCCTAGGAATGAGAAACCAGATTGAATGATAGATCCTAGGGTATTGCATGAATCCTAGGGCTGGAAAACTAGATTGAATGATAAATCCTAGGGTACGGCATGAATCCTAGGACTGGAAAACTAGTGATATGAATATAGATATTGCAGTCTTGGAAAATGTGCAAAGGAAATAATAACTGCCTGTAAATTGATTTAATAGCTGCCTGTTATGAATAAATGAACATGATTGAGAATATGGGTTGTATGAATGTGAAACTGGAAAGGTGAAACCTGAATGTACTGAGTTAAAAGAGCTGGAACCCTACGGGGAATTAGGAGTAGAACTCCTAGAAAGGGAATGAAATGGAACTGAGAAGGAAAGATGTGGAAGTGTGTTGTCTCTTGGGTACGTAGTGCGAGGGGAAGCACCTATTACCTGTTTAGTGCAGAGCAGAGCCAGCCGCCCAAGGGACCCGGGGTTAGGTCAGGCCACTTTGTACCGACTTTTTGGCCCTCGTGTACACAGTACCGAGGAGAGCTACTAGTGTAGAGCGAGTACTAGCTACCCCACGGGCCCCGGGGTTCTGCTAGCTCACCTACACCGACTTGTTAGGCCCACTGGGCAAACCAGGGTAGTCAGGCGAGGGTGCACGGACTGTGGAGGGGCAAGACCTCTGTTTGGTTACTGTGAGGGGTTGGACCCCTGTTACTGAGAGGGCTCTACCCTATACTGGTTCCATGCTGTGCTCTAGGCGCACCCGTTAATGGAAATGACGTGCCTTCGTGCGTGCGTGTTAAGAGGTGTCGTTATAGTTGCACTTGATACGTCGGTTTTAAAAGAAGTAAACGGAGGTGAGTCCGAGTGTCGATCTCAGGGAGGCGTGGAAATCGGATTTTGTTTACCACTTGTTGTCACGAAAAAGGCGGAGTTTTGCTTGCGAAAGAAACGTTTTGAAAAGCGAGAGATAGAGAGAGTTTAGGGTTAGAAAGCTCTTTGGTTTTGATCATGCACTTTAAACAGAAATTAAAAAGGCAACTAAATGAAAAATAATTTCATTAAACATGCATTCATAGTTCATGGTTTACAATATTAAATACATGCTTCAACAAAAGTAAATGAAAGCTTTAAAAGAGAGAGAGAGAGGTAGAGAGAGAGTGGAGAGCGACGAGGCAGCCACGGCGGTGGAGGAGGCTCCGTCGGCGGCTCGTCGTCTCCGGCGATTACAAGAGTGCCTAAGACTAGCTAGGAGAGGAGTGGAGTAGTTGCAAGTGGGAGAGCATGCCTTGAATGGTGGTAGAAGGGGGTTTAAATAGAGTTAAGGGCTTCCTAAAAGAAGAATGTGCTTTAGCGACATCCAGAACGTCGCTAAAACCGCTTCCATATACGTCGGTGAAGGTCTGCTGCCGCCGGTCAGCCGCCCGCCCCTTTCTCTCTTCAGGCGCGATCCGTGGACGTCGAACGAGAGCCGTCCGATTGATGATCGGACGGCTGAGATCCTCCCGCGCCTGCGCTAGGATCGCGCTTCGGGCGTGCGTGCGCGCGCGCGTTTCCGCCCGACGTGCGCGCGCGCGTGGGAGGTGGGGCGCTGTCGTCGCGCCGCGTGGCGCGATCCTAGCCGCTCGCTTCTGATCGCGCGGCTCAATTTTGCCGCGCCCTTCGCCCGCAGACGATTTTTGCTCCGCGCGAATCGAACGCGCGTCGCCGCAACGCGGGCGTGCGCGCTAACCGTTGCGCCACGCCCGCGCTTTGTCGCGGCGACCGCGGGCGAGCGCGCGGATCTCGGCCGTTCGATCGAAGATCAACGGCCGAGATGCATCCTTGGCTGGCTTGGGGGCGTGCGGGCGGCGGGGGCGGGGCGACGTGGCGCGTTCTAGGCCGTTGATCTCCAGATCAACGGTCAGGATTTCTTGGGCCCATTGTGGGAGCTCCGAATGTCGGATTTGGCCGATTTTGAGTCCGTTAGACTCCGTTCGTCGTCCTGAATCCATCCGTGCGGTCCGATTGCTCATTTGAGGCCTGCTTTGACAAATGCTTTACACAAATGGCCATTAATACAGTTTATAAGCAATCTTGGTACTTGATGCATGCAATGCTCCTATTCTACTTTATGTTGTGCCTTTTATTCTAAAGATGGGCCATATTCAACCTAATTACTACCCCCTTGCGTGGTGTTATCATACCCCCATGCTTACTCCTTGCTAGTCCCTAGCAAGGTTTATTCTAGCCTTTATTCTTTGGCGAATTCAAGAAGTAATTGCTTAGGCACTTCGTTACTTGTTAATAAGAGGAACTATACGAAGATCTTAATCTACAAAGACTAAGCAGCGCCCGGGTGTCTGCCAAAATACGAATCGCCCGAATCCTTGCTTTGTATATATAACTATACTAATGTATACGTATATATCTATATATGTCTTTTTAGAATTTTTAGAATTCAGTGTGGGTTGGTAACTTTTTACGGCTACCCAACCCACCCAAAACTCGGTCAAAACCCTAAGTGCTAAGCATCTTGGTGTGAATGTTGTGATAGACTTACTTAACGGTAATTGAGACAGACTTCGAGTTTCTACGCCTCTAGGTGACCGGAAAATGAAATAAATTTTTGCCTGAAGGTGTATTTGTTCGATTGGTAGCTTTCTCCCTGCGTTCATTTTACTTGGGGTCAACACAAGGATTTTCCAGTGTATATCTCCCCGGCTTGTACTACTTCCCCGCTTCTTCCTTAGGTGTTTTTGGTCTTCTTTTTTTGTGCAATTATTGAGCTGGGCTCTGGACAACCGACCAATGGGCTGTTACCCACGATCACTTGCCAGCCATACTTGTGCGGTGAAGTGTGGTTTATTTTCTTTTCTTCTTTTTTTTTTTTTTTTTTTTAATTATTATTTTTTTTTTTTACGTAGGTGGCTTCCCTAATCTCAAATGTACCTAGAGGCAGTGAAAAAGAAATGGCCTGTGGCTGGGTTCTGGACAACCTGCCAATGGGCTGTTACCCACGACAACTTGCCAGCCATACCACCCTAGAGAGTTCATTAGCTACCCAATTTCTGTCAAAATCTCCGAGAAGTGAGTATGTGCAGAAATGTGTGCAGATGCTTAGACTCAAAGTTTTCCTGAGTTAGAGGATGAGTTGATAAGTCGTATACTTATCACCTTATTTATTAGGTGGATTAGAATAGCTTAAAGTTGCAAGGATTCGCCGCTAAATCCATATTTTAATGGACACTAGGGCTGATTAAGCCTGAAGGCCTGAAAAGTCTAAGCGTTTAAGTTCTTTTTGTATTATTTCCCACTATTGGCAAGTTTCTAATGCCTAAGTTTTTCTTCCTAAATTCAAATTTTTTTTTTTTTTAATCACTTAATTTATTCATTCAGACTGATTAATTAAGCTCAGGATTATGCAGTTTACCATCCCCCCCATGCTTAAGTTGGACAATGTCCTCATTGGCAGATGCATGGATGCAAAAGGGTTCAAAAAGATAGTACCTGAGTGACGTAAACTACCAGATCAGTCTGAATCCGCTGGGTTGCCTCCCAGGAAGCGTTGAGTTTAACGCCTCCAGCTGGGCGGTGCACAAACAGGAATGGCTTGGGTCAAGAAGATATGTTCAAAATTTACCAGACCCAAAATCAGAAGTCCACAGATGCGAATAAGGTTGTGGTGGAGTCCCGTTCCAAAGGGGCGGGAATTCTGTAACAGATATATCATGCATGCCTGTGTCAGATCCTCTCTTAGTTTGTGGTCATGCCAACAGGTTGCTGTGGACGAACGCACCCCAAATATGACATGCCAGACACTAAAGATGTAGGTCTGATATTCAGCTTGTGTCCCCATAAAATTGTAATCCATCGAAAGTGTATCAATTCCAGTGGGGATCTTTATTCTGGTAGGGCAGGTAATAAGGTCCAGAGTTTCAGAATGAGCCTTACAATCAAGCATGAAGCTTCTCTCCAAAGACGAATCCATCTCTTCCGCAACTATGGTTTCATCGCTCATTCCTTCCAAGCCCTTGATCTCAAGAATATTTTCTGCCACCTTCTTTGTATCAGATTCATTGTTTGAGGTTATATTAGAGGTAGGGTCAATTTCATCCTCTAGATCATATTCTTTCTCTCGGCCTTCCTCCAACTTTGTGATGGGGATTCCAACTGATTCATAATCAATTTCTTTAAAATTGTAACTCCATTCTCCATCTATGATGGTGGCTGTTGCTCCCACCGGATTACTTGTCTTGAGCCGATTAGATTCAGATTCCAAGGTCTCTCCCCTCACCTTCTCAGTTTCCTCCTGATGTTTGTTCTCAATGCTCCCCAAATTGTGCTCCAAGGAATCCTTACTTTCCTTATCCACTGAGCTATCCAACTCCTGAGGGGTATCAATGGTGGACTGAACCAAATCAGGATGACTAGGTGTAGTCCAATTGATCATGGTAGGTCCTTGCTTTATGAATTCCATGAATGGCGTTGTATGCAACAGCTTTCTTTGGCCTTCTTCCCCCAATTGTTGGAACAACTCCAACATGGCATGTTGCCCTTTAACCAATTCTTGATTCTGTCTGTGTAGTTCTAACTGGAGGTTATCAAGAATTGACATGGTGTCATTTGGTGTCCTCTGGATTTCCTCCTTGAAATCCAGGTTAAGAGAGTATGGTTGAGGTTGTGGATCAGAATCCATATTGGTGTTTAGGTTCTTGGGTGGGTCCTCTATTCTGTCATGTTCAGGGTCCAGTTCTTCAAGAGGAACCATTCTCTGTTTGGTCCTACTCCAGAATAGTTGAGGTTCTAAGTCCTCCTCCCAGTCAGATTCTTCATCAGGGGACCAAATCAGAGGTTGATGATCCTGGGCTTGCCTAGATTTCTGATCATTTTCTGATTTCCATTTGTCTAGAACTCCTTCTAATCCAAAGGTCAAGTAGGCAAGGTTGTTGAATTCAGATGACCTTTCTTGGTTATTATCTTGAGATGGGTAGGGTTCTTGGTGTTCTCCTAAAGTGTAGGTCCTATCACAGTAGAGAGGGTCGGACCTAAATGAGGAGGCATCGTGAGGACAATCGAGATATGGAGCCCCACAATTTGAATCGTACCCTTGGGTGGCTATGTTAGGTGTATTCCAATAAGAGGTTGGTGCGGTTTGGTCATAGTTGGGCCAAGAGGGATATTCCAGGTTGCATCCCCAACTTGGTGATTGGTTAGCCCAAGTAGGCTGTGGGTATGGTCCACTTGGGTTAGCATACAAATCCTGTTGGGGGTAGTTTGGGTAAGATGGATAGGCATTGAAATCCATGGTTTGGAAGAAATGGAGGGATGCGGAAAGAACAGATGCGAGAGAGTTGTGTCCTCAACCAAGCAAACAAGCCTAGTCCTTATGGTGTACTCCTTAGGAGACCTGGAAATCTCACAAAGGTTGATTAAGTTCGTAAGCACTGGACTCCCCTTCACCAGGCTAATCTGGCCAGGTTGATTACGAGGGGATTGCAGGGAAGGTTCTTCCTTTGGCTTGCGCCTCTGGTTCCATAGACCCTACAACCGCGGTCGTTTGACACTGCCCCGCAGCCTAGCCACCAGATTCTACCAAGGGAATGAAAGCCAAGTGCCTAGCGAACAAAACCTCACCTTTTGAGACTTAACTCAGTCCTGCCTAGGGCACGTCTACTCAGTTTTAACGGGCTAGGATAGTGCTTGTGCTTAGGGTGATGTGATGAGGCGTTGATTGGGGTGGTGCCTCTTAATGTTCTACTTTCAAAGTGTGTGCTTCTAGCAAAACATGATTTTCAAGCAAGGATTTGTTAAGATATAGTGTCTTTTTAGTGTTCATCCTTACTTAAGTACTTTTTAGGGTTGACGTGTCTTAATTTTTCAAACAAGTTTCAGTGGGCACGTCAAGTTCTGCACACAACTTAGTGAAAGTAGATTTCCTTTTTGTAGAGGCTCTAAAACCCCTAGTGTACTCATCCTGATAATCATGCAGCTTCTATTAGATGAGTCGGTTTTAGGGTTGAGTGGTGCGGCCCAGGTCAACTCACGGTGGCTTCGCAAACACCACTCAAGAGAAAGAGAAAAGAGCACTCCAAGAATTTATCCAGCATATTAGAGTGTACATTTTTTGTAGGGTGATGTGTTAAGAATGTGGGTCAAGCAATCATTCACCACGCCAATTTTTTAGTTTTTATGATTTTTTTAGATTTTTCACGCAAGCAAACAATGAGAGAGAGAGAGTACTCACTATCGGTCCTCGAGGCGTCTACTTCCTTGCTACCATAGTGGAATGCATCGCTTCGCCGTCCATGCGCCGAATTCCTGCATCCGTCAAGTAAAAAGGAAAATAGGGCATTAGACGATATGAGAATAAAGGTGGAATGGAGGTGATAAAACAAATCCGTTGCCTCCCCGGCAACGGCGCCAAAAACTGACGTGCCTTCGTGCGTGCGTGTTAAGAGGTGTCGTTATAGTTGCACTTGATGCGTCGGTTTTAAAAGAAGTAAACGGAGGTGAGTCCGAGTGTCGATCTCAGGGAGGCGTGGAAATCGGATTTTGTTTACCACTTGTTGTCACGAAAAAGGCGGAGTTTTGCTTGCGAAAGAAACGGTTTTGAAAAGCGAGAGATAGAGAGAGTTTAGGGTTAGAAAGCTCTTTGGTTTTGATCATGCACTTTAAACAGAAATTAAAAAGGCAACTAAATGAAAAATAATTTCATTAAACATGCATTCATAGTTCATGGTTTACAATATTAAATACATGCTTCAACAAAAGTAAATGAAAGCTTTAAAAGAGAGAGAGAGAGGTAGAGAGAGAGTGGAGAGCGACGAGGCAGCCACGGCGGTGGAGGAGGCTCCGTCGGCGGCTCGTCGTCTCCGGCGATTACAAGAGTGCCTAAGACTAGCTAGGAGAGGAGTGGAGTAGTTGCAAGTGGGAGAGCATGCCTTGAATGGTGGTAGAAGGGGGTTTAAATAGAGTTAAGGGCTTCCTAAAAGAAGAATGTGCTTTAGCGACATCCAGAACGTCGCTAAAACCGCTTCCATATACGTCGGTGAAGGTCTGCTGCCGCCGGTCAGCCGCCCGCCCCTTTCTCTCTTCAGGCGCGATCCGTGGACGTCGAACGAGAGCCGTCCGATTGATGATCGGACGGCTGAGATCCTCCCGCGCCTGCGCTAGGATCGCGCTTCGGGCGTGCGTGCGCGCGCGCGTTTCCGCCCGACGTGCGCGCGCGCGTGGGAGGTGGGGCGCTGTCGTCGCGCCGCGTGGCGCGATCCTAGCCGCTTGCTTCTGATCGCGCGGCTCAATTTTGCCGCGCCCTTCGCCCGCAGACGATTTTTGCTCCGCGCGAATCGAACGCGCGTCGCCGCAACGCGGGCGTGCGCGCTAACCGTTGCGCCACGCCCGCGCTTTGTCGCGGCGACCGCGGGCGAGCGCGCGGATCTCGGCCGTTCGATCGAAGATCAACGGCCGAGATGCGTCCTTGGCTGGCTTGGGGGCGTGCGGGCGGCGGGGGTGGGGCGACGTGGCGCGTTCTAGGCCGTTGATCTCCAGATCAACGGTCAGGATTTCTTGGGCCCATTGTGGGAGCTCCGGATGTCGGATTTGGCCGATTTTGAGTCCGTTAGACTCCGTTCGTCGTCCTGAATCCATCCGTGCGGTCCGATTGCTCATCTGAGGCCTGCTTTGACAAATGCTTTACACAAATGGCCATTAATACAGTTTATAAGCAATCTTGGTACTTGATGCATGCAATGCTCCTATTCTACTTTATGTTGTGCCTTTTATTCTAAAGATGGGCCATATTCAACCTAATTACTACCCCCTTGCGTGGTGTTATCAGGAAACGACTGACCGCGTGCCAGTGCGGGGTAGCTACCCGTGCGTTTACCGCGCGTGCCGTAGTCACTGTTACGTCTGTCAGTGACCTTGGGGTGGTTGACTGAGAGTATGATCACCACGGGGGACCCTCCCGACTAGGAGAGCACCACGTGTTACTTCTAATCTTTGGAAAAGACTGCAATCAAGATCGTTCCCACGAGGAACATTCGAGATCAAGTGAGGGATCTGAGAAATAGATAAATTGTGAAACAATAGAAAGACGTAAATAAAGGAAGAAAGAAAATAAAACAGTTACTGTACACTTTACTGCTTCTTTAGTTTAGCTGCCACTCTACTCAGCGCTTCGCTGACGTGTTACACTCGTTACTTTTCAGGACCAGGTGTTGAGCAGCCAGGGTCAGCGGCTGCAGAGGCCGCTGGGCCGAGTAGGGTCCAGTAGAGTTACCACTGTTCTTTTGTGCCCTTTTTGTTCCACTGTAGTGAGTAGTTCTTGTTACTCTCCGTACTTTTCCTTACTTGTAGTTCATGTTATGTTATAAATGTTGTTCTACTGTTGTGGTGGTACATGCTGTAGTAGTTCCTTTTCTTACTGCTGTATTTTTGTTACTGCTAGTTATATTCATGCTGAATGTGGTTTATTTTACTGCTCTTTTGGTTAGTTCCTCGTTGGACGACTAGGTCTTGGGATTAGTCGAGTCGGTCCGGTTCTCGTGTCTCGTAGGGACTCGGGAATCGGGTCGTTACATGTGATCAGTGGATTAAAAAGATAAAAAGATGCTCCAGACAAGATCAAGGAACTCCCTAGAGTTGAAGAAGACAGCTGAATTCAAATCATTAAACTACGCTAACTAGCTAACTAACTAAGCTAAACTACTCTACACTAATCTAGAATCCTAATTCTACTATTACCCGGACGAAGGAGGTGGAGAACTCCGTCGAAGGGTCGTTTTCGGAGGAAGAAATCAAAAGGTCGGGGAAGAGCTCCAGCGGAGAAGAGAACGTCAAGTAGAGGGAAGAAGATGGCGGTGCAACCCTGTCGCTAGGTGCAGTGGAGATTGGGAGGTGGTCAGGGCTTCGAAGAAGTACAAAGGAAGGGGGTTAGGAGTCACCGGAGGTTGTTGACCAATATCCTTTTGAACGATCAGTGGGGGATGTAGGAAAGAGATCGCTCCCCAAGATCGAAGGTCTAGGTGGGTATTTATAGGTGGCGGAGAAGGGTAGGGGGTCTACATTTGAATGCAATCGCATCTAGGTATAGGAGTTTAAAAGCCTTCATCTCCGACAACAGTAAACTCATCGTGTCGGAGTTTGTTGGGCTAGGGAAGAACGGCACCGTTGGATGAAATGGTAACGGTGAGCGGAAGGCTGGCGGCAAGGATGGAGGTGTACAATCGTGAGATCGAAGGTGATCAAATGGTGTGAGCACCGGTCCTCCTCAGCTGTCCAAGCCTGAGGAGGAAGAAGAAGAAGAAGACGTAGGTGACTTGTACACAAGAACCTAAATGAAATAAAAACTACGAACCTATTTATAGAAAAAGGACTCAATTGACATAAAAACTAAGGACCTAAACGTAAATAGTTGATTTTTAGGCTTATTTTAATTTATTTCTTTTTCAGCTTTTTATATATAATTATAAATTAGGTGAATATTATATTTATGCCTTAAATTTTCATTTTTACCCTTTTTGGCTATATTTAAATAAGTGACTAATTTACTTAAGTCAATTAAGTACTTAGGTCATAAAATTAACTAAGTTAGTTTAAATATTTAGGTAGCTAAGTATTAAATATTTGAGTCCAAATTATTAATTAAATTATTATTAAGATCAAATGATATTTAATTAAGTATTTTTTTTAACTTATTTTGAAGGTCCTTCTTATTTAATCCCTATAGTATAATTAACCCTGCGAGTGTGAGCGGTGGGGTCGTGATCTTCAGCGACAGTTGTAGGGGTCTTTGGTGACGCTTGCAACTGTCACTATAGCCCTCGACACAAATTTCTTCCTCTTCCCTCCACTATAAAAGGATCCCTACACCTCCATTCTTCACCATCTCTAGCTACTCTACTCCCACCTACTCCTAAGCTCTAGTAGCCTACCAAAGCTCCATTAGAGCTTATTCCCAAGCTCCAAAGGCCTCTTATTAGTGTAATGCTCCTATACATCCCCACGAAATATTTGTCCTCCATCCCACCACCTTCATAAGAAGCCCTGGAGTCGTCCTCCCACCTCCATTCTGGTAGAAGATCATCTCCAGCTCCTCATTCCCATTCCGAAGCCTTGGTGAAACATTCCTCTACCCTACATCCTCTTGCATCTCACCTCCGTCGTCTAGCACCTCACCCTCTTCATCCAAGCTGCCGCCAAGAGCCGTCGTCTTGCCAAACAATCGATTTGGGAGATTTCTTCTCACCTCTATCTCTTTTATGTTTTAGCATATTATAATAGACATTTTAATGCTATTGTGAAATATCATATTTGTTCTCCACTTTATGAAGTTCTCGCTTGTCTTTTTATTTCAAAAATGTAAAAAAATTTCACAAAACCCTAAAACACCAAAAAGAAACAAAACGAAGCACAGATTTCAACAAAAGTAAACATTGCCTCCCTGTGTTTGACCCGGGACTCCCTTAAAGTTTCGGTTATAAATTGTATTTGACAACGCATTTTGCGAGCTACGACGACAGGTTCTTGAAACCTTGATTTTTCTTTGCCAAAACCCGTTGATCACCTACTACTAGGAAAGATATCTTCAAAAGCATGTTGTCTCTCATGGTTGAAAAGGTAGAGGTTGCTAAGTAAAGATCACCATGATCGTGGAAGTAAAACTCTAATGGAGACGATAGTTTGGGTTGCAACAAGTTATGATCTTTAACACTTTTTGCCCACCATCTAACTATTTCAATATTGTCCTAATTTATTAGTTGGCTGAAAGCAATCCATCATTGATGGAAAGTGACTGTAGATGGTGATGGTCCACTTCAATTTCTTGGAAGCATTTTGTATGCCTCTTCATTGGATAATATTATCCATTGGACTAAAGAGAGAAATAAAAGATGACTTAGACACCACTACCTAGTGAAGAGCAACATAACAAGAAATAAGTATTAGATTTGACTCGTTAAGCTATCCCCATTTTGTTTAGACATCAGTGACCAATATAAGGAGGATAAATGAGTAGGAGTTGAAACTTAAGAAGAGAGAGTATTTGTGTTCAATAAAGTTGAAAATTTTGAAAACATGAACAATAACCAAGACTTCTACGCTATATCCCAATGTCATCGTGATTCCTCAATGACTTTAGGTAGAGTAGTCCTAATTTCCTATCTCAATGGTGATGCTTTCTATACAGTGCTTTATTAGTGATTTACATTATGTGTCCTTATGCATGTATATCAATTTTCTCCTGCTCATTTCAAGAGTCCTTTAATTACTTGTTGGGTATTCAATAGCATAAACTATGATACGGAAATGATGAACCTTAATGGTTTATTGGTAATAGATGGTGAGCTAGATGAAAAGAAGTAGTAAGTTAATCTATAGCCAAATAGCATGATTATGTGATAAGCTAATGAATTTTGGTTATGATATATAACTCTTTAGCAATGGATTGCGAATCTAGAAATAGCCTAATGTTAATATATATAAGTCAAACATGACACAATAAGTTATTGTGATTATATGATATAATACAATGTTGAATATGTGATATCATCAATATAATAAGAATGATGAAGCAATATATATGTTGATAAACATATGGATATGATAATTGGATAGTCTCTTAACAAACACCTTATACATGCGATGTCCAGTGATCTATGAAACCATTGAGGCCTTGCTTTAGGGAGCAGATGTCAAAAATACGTGGTTTATTAAATATGCAAATTAAGTTGTTGAGGCTCATGTCTCTGCAATCAACTCTTAAAATGTATAGTACTTAGATAGTGGAGTTTCTAGGGTCATCTGAGGAGGCCAAATTGTTAGTTAACAAAATGATTATCTCTCTCACCTCTCAAATCAACACTTGTATTTTTAGATTTTTTATTTTATTATTTTTAGGGTTTTCAAAATAATGGGCACTTGAGAAGCGAAGATGAGTACGCTAAAACTACACCTAAGGTGACAAGAAGAAATCCTCTCTTCTAAGCTCACCATAGGCAAGTGCGCCTAGGGTAATTAGAAGAGAGTTGTGGTGCACTAAAAATAACAAGAAAGCACTA
The DNA here is from genome assembly GCA_037157565.1 of Thalassia testudinum. NCBI lineage: Eukaryota > Viridiplantae > Streptophyta > Magnoliopsida > Alismatales > Hydrocharitaceae > Thalassia > Thalassia testudinum. Next base: position 75,098,896 of record JAZHRO010000031.1, on the reverse strand, counting down.
AAGACTATGAGCAAGAAATTGAAGGCAACAATTGAAACTTTTGTATTACTAGAAATATAGAAGACATGTAGCTAAATGCTTGTTACAACAAGATGCTAAAATATTAGCTAATACAAGGGATAGATAAAGATGAAGAAGAAGAAAAGTGTCCTCCAAGTGAATCTTAGAATGATCTTCGCTCCAAGCTCGGTAGCTCCTGGGCTTGAAGAAGATGCTTCCTTGCTTCTTCTTTCAATTGGTTCTCCTCCAAAGCTCCTCTTAGGGTGCACGTCCACCACCCTCAAGACTCCTCCTTGCCTAGTCGTCCCCCTTAGAAGAATGCTTCCTCCTTGGTGTGGCACAAGGAAGAAGAGAGGAAGAAGGCACCAAAGGGGGCAGGTAGGTTGCCCCCTTGATCTTCTTCTCTTCTTCTCCTTCCTTGGCGTGAATATGGTGGGTATAGGTAGTGATGTAGAAAACCAAGGATGGTCATACGGTGGTGGTTAGATAGGGTAGATATAGGGTAGGAATTGGTGGTTGGCGTGGGGTGTATGTGTAGGGCTAGGATGGGCTTTCATGGGTGGTTATAGGGTCTTAGGGTGGATGTAGTTTGGCGCCAAGTAGGGGGATGTGTAGGTGGTAGTTATGGCCATGGAGGGGCACCTAAAGGTGGTGCCAACCACGGAGAGATGCCTTGGTTTTGGTGCCACCATGGGGGTTTCTAGAAGGGGGGTTAGGTGGATGGTGAAGATGGGTTTAAAGGAAGATGTATGGCAGAGATGAGGGGGGTTTTGGAGGGAAAGTTGGCGTGGAAGTTGGTGGTAGTTATGGGTAGTTTTGGCACCAAAAAGAAGGTGCCTTTTGGTGGTGGTGATGGGGTGAAAAGGTGTGGGTAAGTTGGTGCCAAAAGGAAATGGGAATAGGAGAGCTTAGGTGTACTATTTTGTGGAGCTAGGTAGGTGGGAATTAGGGTTAGGTTTGATGGCTATGGAGGTGGAGCTCAAGTTGGCTAAGCTAGCTAAGCTAGCCTAGCTAGTAGGGAGTAGGGTAATGATAACACTGCATATGGGGGTGATAATTCTATTAAAGAGGGCCCATCTTAAGAATAAAAGACACAACATAAGTAGAATGGGAGCATTGCATGCATCATATGCCAAGATTGCTTATAAAATAGTATTAATGGCCATTTGTATAAGCACTTGTCAAAGCAGGCCTCAGATGAGCAATTAGACCGCACTGATGGATTCAGAACGACGAACGGAATCCAGCGGACTCAAAATCGGCCAAATCCGACATCCGGAGCTCCCACAAAGAGCCCAAGAAGTTCTGACCGTTGATCATCTGACAGTTGATCTGATGATCAACGGCCCTCGATGCGCCACATGGAGCTCGCTCACCGCGCTCCGCTTCCACCTTCAACCAGAGATCAAATCTCAGCGGTTGATCTCTGATCGAACGGCCGAGAACCGCGCGCACGCCCGCGATCGCCGCAATAAAGCAACGGGCGTGGCGCAGCAGTTAACGCGCACGCCCGCGCCTATGCGACGCGATGCGGGAAATCAAAGACAGCGAGGCGCGCGGACAAAATTGGGCCGCCCGATCAGCAGCGGGTGGCCGAGATAGCGCCACTCGGCGTGCCCTCAGGCAGCGATTAGCCACGTGCGCGCGCACACCAGAAGGCAACGCTTGCGCGCACGCGTGCTCAAGGCGCGATCCAAGCACGCCCGGGCAAAGATCTCAGCCATCCGATCTTCGATCGGATAGCTCTCATGCCGCGCTCACGGATCGAGCGCGAGGAAGAACAGTGCGGGAGTGCGACCGGTGGGCTGGGGACTTCACCGACACTTTTGGAAGGGTTTTAGCGACGTCCCGGATGTCGCTAAAACCCTTTCTTCTTTTAGAAAGCCCTTCTCCCTATTTAAACCCTTTTCAACCACTCATTCAAGGCATTGACTTCCCTTGCAACTACTCTACCTCTCTCTTAGCTAGCTTTAGGCCCTCTTGTAATCGTCGGAGACGACGAGCAACCGACAGAGCCTTCTCCATCACTGTGGCTGCCTCGCCACCCTCCCTCTCTCTCTCTTTCTTCCTCTCTTTTAAGCTTTACTTTACTTATGTTTAAGCATGTATCTAATGTTGTAATTTGTGAACTAAAGCTGCATGATTAATGAAGTTATTTTCCATTCAGTTGTCTACTTTATTTCCTACCCAAGTTGCATGTTAAAGAAAGAAACGACTCTAACCCTAATCTCTCTCTCTATCTCTCTCTCTCTCTCTCTTGCTTTTCACTCGCACCGTTGCACAAGCAAAACTCCACAATTTTCGTGATAATAAGTGACAAGAAAAATCTGATTTTCACGCCTCCCTGAGACTGACACTAGGACTCACATCTGTTTCTTTACTTTAAAATCGACGTTGCAAGTACGAGCTATAACGACACTTCTTAACACATACGCACGAGCGCACGCCAGGTAAGAGGTAGGAGAGCTAGGGTTTTAGCTTGAGGAGCTGAGGAGGAGCTGCAATAAGCTACACTAAAGCTGGCTGAAGTGGAAAAGGGCTGCATCTGAGCTCATTAGCTAGCTTAGCTAGCTAGTTCATTGTTAGCTGCTAAGTCAAGCTAAGATGAATTGGCTTCTACTAAGTCAAGCTAGGGTGAGTTGGAGTTGGTCTTCTCGAAGACTACCCATCTAACTGAGGTAGCTAACTTAGGTCAAGTAGCTCAGCTCAACTAAGTTGAGCTAATCTGACTCTTCGAGAGCTGGAGTTGAGCTGACCTGAGTTGGTTGAGAAATTCTTTAGCTGACTAGGCTTAGCTAGTTGATGGCAGTGGCTAATCTTCGTCAGGTAGAACTTCTAGTGAACTGTCTTGAGCTGGGAGGAGTTGGAATGGAGCTAAGATCAACTAACTTAAGCTAGTTTGCGCTACCATCCAGCGAAGGTGAGCTGAGTGGAGTTGAGGTGAACTAGCTTGAGCTACTATTAAGCTGAGATGAGTTAAATAGAGCTAAGGATAGGTTGATCCAATTAGAATGAGCCGAGATCCAACTGTGATGAGCTAGATCTAGCTAATTTAAGCTTCTCCTCTATCTTCTGCCTTCCTGAGTGGCAAGGTTTATGGGATCTGACTCTTTGCTTATCCCTGAAACTCAAATAAATATATCAAAAAGACAATAAAATGCAATGCATGCCTATCCTAAGTGAATGCCTAAGTGCAACCTAAAAACCTGTTTGCGGAGTTAAAAACCTAAGAGCTAGATCTGTGTTAGGGCAAAAGAATGATGATAAACTGTTGTTTATCAGCTAGCCTCTTTACAACTCTTGTGTTAGGCTTTGTTACGACCCGATCCCGGCTCCTCATAGAACCCAAGAACAGCACGCCTCAACTAAATTCCAAGATCCAGTCGTCCAACGAGAAATAACCAAATTCACAAAACATTCTACAACCACACATGCAATGTAACTAAGTAGAAATAGATAATAGACAGTAATGGAAAATAGCACAGAAATCCCAAAGGTACTACATGCCACAAGCAGAAAAGTACGATTACAGACATAGCCATCACAACTAGAGATATAACAGAAATATGCACTACATGCTAAAGATACTCACTACTACAAAAAGGGGCCTCTGAAATAGAAAATAGCGAAGGTACAACTACAGCTGGGCTTAACTGGGTCCAACACCCTCTGCTACCGGTGGCTTTGGCTGCTTAACTCCCTAACCTGAACATGGTTACATATATCGGTGGTTAGCTAACATTGAGTAGAGTGGTGTATATGTCATTTACATGCAATTAAACATAAAGGAAAAAGCAGATAACTAATCATACAATTTCCAATTATATATTATTATCTATTTTTGTTTAAATCATCTATGTGTTTCTTATTCAATTTCTAGTCAAGATCCACAACATTTCTTAATCCACTTGTTCCCTAAGAAACAATCTTGATGCAGTTTTCCCGTGATACAGGATGTACACGTGGTACTCTCCTGGCCGGGAGAGCACCCCGTGGTAGTCCTACACTCGATCCACCACCTCAGGGTCATGGCCGCGACGTAATGGTGACTACGGCACGCGCGATAAGCGCATGGGTAGTTACCCCGCACTGGCACATGGTCAGTCATTTCCGCTAACGAGTACGCCCAAACGTACAACATAGAACAAAATAGGGGCCACACCTCTCAACAACCTGTGTACCCTCGCCCGGCTATCCCGGTTTGCCCAGTGGGCCACGCAGGAGTCAGTATAGGGTGGTCAATCCTAACCTTGGGTCCCAACCTAAGGGGTGACTAGCTCCTCCCTACACTAAAGCGATAGTATCTCTCCGCAGTACTGCATATACGAGGGCCAACTCACTTTCCATACCTATGTCCATACAACTAACCAACCCATAGGCAATATGTTCCATCACACATCAGATTTCCATATCACAGTATTTTTTATTTCCTTCCCTAGTTCCCCGTAGGGTTTGTGCATTAGCATTCGTCTTATTTCATGATACGGCATATATATCCGTTCACATTCCGATTCTTAATCGTATAACAGGTAGCTTGTGATTAAATAAATTAAGCAATCACCACATCAATTTAATATTTAGTCGCTAGCAGTAAGGACTTTAACATACATTTCAGAGTATAGTAAATGTGGTTCAAGTAATGTACATTCATCCTTCTCAGCCCTAGGGTTCATTTCATATCCTAGGATTCAATCAGATATTTCTAATATAACCTGCACTTTAATCATTCAAATCACAAAATTAGAGAGGACCACTCTACCAAGGTATACGGGTGGTATGGAGGCTCGAACGATGGATCCCAACGTCTCCACGGGTCCCATGTACACAATGGATTGGTGTAACGACCCGATTCCCGAGTCCCTACGAGACATGAGAACCGGACCGACTCGACTAATCCCAAGACCTAGTCGTCCAACGAGGAAGTAACCAAAAGAGCAGTAAAATAAACCACATTCAGCATGAATATAACTAGTAGTAACAAAATACAGCAGTAAGAAAAGGAACTACAACAGTATATACCACCACAATAGTAGAACAACAATTATAACATAATATGAAGCTACAAGTAAAGAAGTACAGAGAGTAACAAGAACTACTCACTACAGTGGAACAAAAGGGGTACAAAAAGAACTGCGGTAACTCTACTAGACCCTACTCGGTCCAGCGTTCTCTACAGCCGCTGACCCTGGCTGCTCAACACCTGGTCCTGAAAAGTAACGACTGTAACACGTCAGCGAAACGCTGAGTAGAGTGGCAGCTAAAGCTAAAGAAGCAGTAGAGTGTACAGTAGCTGTTATATTTTCTTTCTTCCTTTATTTACGTCTTTCTATTATTTCACAATTTATCTATTTCTCATATCCTTCACTTGATCTCGAATGTTCCTCGTGGGAACGATCTTGATTGCAGTCTTTTCCGAAAAGTAGAAATAACACGTGGTGCTCTCCTTGCCGGGAGAGTCCCCGTGGTGATCCTACCCTCAGTCAACCACCCCAGGGTCGCTGACAGACGTAACGGTGACTACGGCACGCGCGATAAGCGCATGGGTAGCTACCCCGCACTGGCACACGGTCAGTCGTTTCCGTTAACGGGTGCACCCAAAGCACAGCACAGAATCAGTATAGGGCAGAGCCCTCTCGGTAATAGGGGTCCAACCCCTCCACAGTCCGCGCACCCTCGCCTGACTACCCTGATTTTCCCAGTATTCCTAACAAGTCGGCGTAGGAGTCTAGCAGAACCTCGGGGCTCGTGGGGTAGCTAGTGCTCTCCCTACACTAGTAGCTCTCCTCGGTACTGCGTACGCGAGGGCCAGCGAGTCGGTGTACAGTGGCCAAACCCACCCCGGTCTCAACCTGAGGGTGGCAAGCTCCCCACTACACTAAGAGGTAATGTGTGCTCTCTTTGGTACCACGTACCCAAGAGACAACACACTTTCACGTTTCACTTTCTCAGTTCCATCCATTCTCTTTCCAGGAGTTCTACTCCTAATTCCCCGTAGGGTTCTAGCTCTTTTATCTCAGCACATTTAGGTTTCACCGTTCCAGTTTTACGTTCATACAACCCATATTCTCAATCATATTTATTCCTTCATAACAGGCAGCGGTTAAATCAATTTACAGGCAGGTATTATTTCCTTTCCACCTTTCCAAGACTGCAATATTTATATACATATCACTAGTTTTCCAATCCTAGGATTCATGTCGTAACCTAGGATCTATCATTCAATCTAGTTTCCAGTCATAAGTTTCATGCAATACCCTAGGATCTATCATTCAATCTAGTTTCTCAGTCTTAGGGTTCATGCAGTGCCCTAGACTCTATTAATTATTCCACAATTGTAACAATTTTGATTAAGTAAATTAAAAGCCACTCTACCAGCTACAACGGGAGTACTGGGGGTGTGGTCGGAAATCCCGCGTGCCTCCGCAATCCCCAAGACTGCAATGGAACAAGGTCCTAACACAAGGATCAAACACAAGGAGTTTCTCAGAATGGTATATAATTACTGTAACCGGGTAGAGGATTTTATTCCAGAAAGAACGCAACTCGAAATGCGGAAAACGGACTCCGAACGGGCCTTAAACGGGTCGAAAACAACGAAACTGCCCAAAATCAGACGTCTGGAACCTCTTCCAGACGTCTTAAAATGTGCGTCAGAGCGTACCTTCATTCTGTGTAGTCCCTCAGACGTCTAAAAGCGTGCAGGGGCGTCTGGCTTAGTTCCCAGACGTCCGATGGTCACCCCGGACATCTGGAAGTCCTTCCCGTCGTCTGGCACTGCAGCCAGACGTCCGACTCACGTGGGATGGCGAGCCCTTGCGCCCTCCCGAGAAGATCCTGCACGTACCCACACTTGTTCTCAGTATGACGAGTCGCAGACGAAGGCACGGCGGACGGCTGCATGGCCGTACACGCGAAAAAGGAAGAAGATAGAAATATCTTACCGTCCAGACGTCTGGACAGTCCTCCAGACGTCTGATTCTCGAAAAACTTCCAGAATCAGAGCTCGACTCGTTCTCCGCCCGCGACGCACGGCCGCGCCGCACCCCGTCCGCCTGCTGCTCGAGCTGTAGCAGCCCCTCAGCGACACTCCACGCCCGCTGCTCCCCCGCCGGCCAGCTCTAGCTGCCCCGGCAAGCACGAGCCCTCACGGTAGAGCGTCTCCTCCCTCGTGCAACACCTCCTCCCGCACACTTGCCGCTGCCGCTGCTGCCGCCGCTCACTCGCTCGCTCGCGCTCTCGCACCGGCTGGGAGAAGAAGAAGAGGGACACGAAGGAGATGAGGGTGAGGGAGAGGGCGAGGGGCCTTTTAAGGCCGCGCGGGGAGAGAGAGAGAGAGGTGCCACGCCCTGCAGGAGGAGAGAGGGAAAAAGAGGGAAGAGAGCGGCGGGCGCAGGTCTGCGCGCGCATGCGCGCAGACGCAACCCCGTACGCCGCAAAAATTAAATACCAGACGTCTGGAAAGGGTTCCAGATGTCTGGTCAGACGTCTGAACCACTTCCCAGACGTCTTAAAAATCGTCTTGAGGCCGCGTTCGTAACAATTGGAGACCTATATTGTGAACCAACATGTTAAACGAGCTCAAAATAGCGTAGACACTATACTAACACGTAGAGAATTTCGAAAGAAAATCAACGATACTTTGTTTGTGAAAAATCAACTTTGTTTGGGCCTTAAACCGCCCCAAAAACATGCACCCTGACCAAAACCAGACGTATAGGGCAAGTCCCAGACATCTTAAACGAACACAGTAGCTCACCTTGCTCTCCCACATCTGTATCTGTCATCTACTACCTCGCACAGCCATCTGAGGGGGTCTCCAGATGTCTGACACTACTCCCAGTCGTCTGGGAGGACAGTCGGACATCTGACATGGCCTCCAGACGTCCTAAAGCACCTCAAATGTCGTGTCACGTGCCTTTCCAACACTCTCATACCTACGCATGCACACGCAGTGAAAATGCGACACCTCAATACAACCATACATGCATGCAGGCTCGTGCAAGGTACGTACCTTAGCACTCTACGTGCTATTGGACGTTCGGAGCTCTCTCTGGACGTCCGACAACCCCTTCAGACATCTGACAAGGGTTGCAGCCGTCTAATGATGTGGAAATATCCGTGTGTAGAGCTTCCCAGCGAGCTCTTCTTCGCCCGTGGAGCTGCAGTAGCTACCACAGCGGCTTCAGGAGTCTTCGAGGTCCTCCCTCATGGGCTCCTCCTCTCCCAACTCCCCCTGCTCATACGCATCACCCCTCCCTCCCCCACGCTCTCTCTTCCTCTCCTCCGCTCTCCTACTCCCCTTCCCTCCGTGCTCCTCCTATTCCTCTCCTCTCCTCCCCCATGCACGATGGCAAGGGGATGGGGGGGGAAGGAATGGCTGCCGGCTGCAAAGGGTGGAGTGAAGGTGGAGGTGTGGTGGCGATGGGGATGTGGGAAGAGGGTTGTTGTGGGATGGAGTGGGGGGTGGATGAGTGGGGGGTTTTTAAAGAGAAGGGTTAGGGTTTAAGGGTGTGTGTGTGTGTGCATGGGTTGAGGGGATGTGAGGGGCATTTTGTAAGGTTGACCCCTCAAAAGCCTTCTATTCCCACATAACCCACAAAGTAAATCCCAAAGGGTTTAAAATTGCATTAACACCCCTAAAATTTCGATAAATTCCCGAACGACCCTTGGGAAGGGTTATTTAGGCTTCTAGCTAACCAAGTAGCTTAATAGATTGGGCTCATGTTATATATGATTTGATATGTTAATTTGTATCATTTCTTTCCATATTTTATAGTGGAGATAAATATTCATATGGTAGTGTGGAGTAGCGCAGTGCACATGTAGGAGAATTGAGTTCTCTATATCTATCTTACTACTCAAAATATATGACATTGATATCTCCTTGTTCCTACATATCCATCGGAGGGTCCTAAGGGCACATTATCTTGTTTTAAAAAGAAAAGAAGAATACAAGGTTATTTTTACAAAATTAACAGTATTCCATAAATACAGAATAACCACGGGATATTTCAGGGGTTTATTAAAGTTCAAATAGTCATTAATGTCTAATAAGTGTGTTCATGCAAAACAAGGCGAGTTTTCACGCATTTCAAGAATTAATGAACATTTGAAACCCTAAAAATAGACCCACTTAATTAACTGAGGTTCTGGTCAGGATAAAATTCATCTAAACCTTCTAAAAATCATATAAAAATATTCTCTAAGGTTTGACATCCTTGATTTAACCATCTAAACCTAATTTGACTTAAAACAGAGTCTTAGACAAATAGTTGCCCTAATTTAGGTTTTTACATAAATTACCCAGTCAAACTTGGTCAAAACCAAAATATGACTTCACAATTAGATTCCTTGGGTTTAATTTAGGTTTGTACCAAAATTTGAGCCCAATTTAAGATCATCTTAACCTAGTTTGCATATAAATCTTATTCTGACTCTTTTTTACAAAAAGCCCCTCAACTTTTGAAATTCTTACAAAAAAGCCCCAACTTTTTCATGTTATTTGCAAATTGGTCCCTGTCGCCATGAGAGGTCAACTAACCTTTAGGTAGGCTTTGACCAAGTCAAATCCCACTCGAATCTCAATCAAATCCCACCAAATTTGGTGGGATTAATGTTCACACCTAGGAAAACCTATTGGGATCGGTTCTAACTCCTAAATCCTTTTGATTTGTATGTGCGAACCCACAAAATCAGTGGGGTTCTTCTTGAATCCTAAGCAAGCTAATGAAGCTTATTTCCTATTCTAGAGCTCTCCTAAGCCCTATAAAAGAACCTAGGTCGCCTGCCTCACCTCCTTAGCAAATCTTGGCCTCAAAAATCCTCCCCTTCTCCTTATCCGGCCACCTTCGAATTTTGCTCTAATGACCGCCTCCATTCTCCCTCTTCCGGCCGTCCAACCATCAAATTGGACGGCCCAACTTCTTCCTCTCTTCCTCGCGCACCTCTCCGGCCAAAGAGAAGGCGCCTCTCTGCCTCATTCGTCATCGTCGACTCGTCGTCTCCTCCTTCACCGGCTCTGGTCAAGCCACGACCGGAGCTCTCCAAACTTCTCCCTCTCCTCTAAGACCCTATACCTACTCCTTTACTCCTCTACATCGTTTCCCCCTCACTCGCACTCCAAATCAACTACGCTACCACTCGCTACACCTCCATCTTCTTCCGCTCCAGCAACGCTCTAGCGAAGCCTTCCCGTTGCTCCACCGCACGAAACTCATCGCCGCCACCTCCATTAGCTCCGCCGTGACTCACCTTACAAAAGCCCTCAACCAATTCCTTTTCACGATCACTCAAGCACCCTACCGAACACCACCACCTTCATGCTTACAGCACGCCACCGCCACCATTGCCCTTGCCGTGCCACAGCCAAAGCTCCTGAGCATTTCTGACGCGGCCATCAAGCCATTTTTCTCTTTGTAGGTGTTTGTGGTTTACGGCATTAACGGGGCTTCTTCGAGCAACCCTTGAGCCTAGTTCATGCTGAGTTCCTCCTCGATTACACACCCAGGCTACGTGGACGACTTCTAGGAAGCGCTCTGAGCTTCCAATTGAAGCATCAGGGGTTCCCTTCGACCTCAATTAGAGACGCCTTCAGCAGCTCTTTACGCGAGACAAACTTGGGACATTTAGTCCCACCTCGAAAAATTAGGAGCACGTGAAGACAAATAAAGTGCAATTGTGACCCTACCCAGTTGCCCAAGAACACCGGGGGTCGAGTCCCCACTCACGAACATACGCACGCCTCACCTGCAGTTCACGCACGTGGGTTTGGCCAAATGCGGATACGATTACCCGCCTTTAGATCCGATTAGGCGAGAAAGAAAAAAAAGAAGAATAGAGAGAGGGGGGGTTTTGCCCTTGCTCCTGCCCTCTCTATACTTAATCTCTGAGAGGCCTTCGTGCCTCTACTGTGCTGTGCTGTGCCTCTCACTGAGGCTTGAAGAGAAGAAGAAAAGAGGCCTTTGCCTCTGTTGATTAAGGCGTATGAGCACCTCTTCTGTCATCTGAAATTCTGAGGAAGTTAATTTACTGTGGTTGAAATTAAACGTTTATATATTAAAGTGTGCTTGTAAAACTTAAAAGAGTAATTTAGTAATTCAAATTATCATTTTATTCTAATCTTTTTGCACTTTTAGGCTTGAGTTTTCTGATATATCATTTCTGATTAGTCTTCTTATTATAATTACTCATATTTTTGCTTAAAATTGTGATTGGTGAGAATTAAATTGTAATTGACTGCTCCTTGTATTCGACCTCGGATACTTTTTTAAATTCAAGTTATAAATTATATTTGTTCGTACGCTATTTCGGCTATATTGTAATGAAGTGATTCTAAAATCCCGATTTAACCCGTTAACAATAGTACTCTGGACAATATCCAATTCTCGCTCTTGATATGTTTGGTTGCATCACCATTTCACTAATCAAGTCCTCTTGTTGACATTTCACATTTAGTCTCTATACGTAAGGCTTTGTCTATATATGGCTATAGGAGGAGAAAGCAATAGTGGTCTAACTTCTGCATTGTCAACTTGTCTTTGAGAAATTATCTTTTTCATAGTTTTCCTTATCTTCCTAGCACTTTATTCCTTCACAAGTTGTTTATTTCTTATTTGATTGTGGCTGTGGACTATTGCTTCATGGATCACTTTATTTTAGTTCCTATGCTATTATGAATTCCTCTGTTATTATGAATGGTGTGTGATGAGGTTTATTGTGGTTTTGATATCTTTTGTGGTTACGTGTTGGACAAGATAAGATCTTGGTAGATTGTGAATATTGGTACTAGTCTTTCACTGGGGCAAAGGCTTGGATCATTACATTCATCAAATAATTTGTCTTGTGAATACTATCCCACCCATGCTCGAAGTAAAGTAAGTCAAATGAAATTTTGATTGTAATCTAAATAAGCAAATTAAGGATTCAAGGAACATAGAGGATATTTTAATAACATTTTGAAATTAATCGAATCTTAAAATCCAAGCTAAAAATGTGCTCTTCATAACTAGATACACAACCTAGATCATTAAGTTAACGATTAATTGATTAAGTGCATGTCCCTAATAAGCTCATTCTTTTGACTCAAACCACCTAGGAAAAGATTTAGTTGACTATACTAAAATTTGAAGATAACCAAGGATTTCAATTATTAATTTTATTTACACATTCTAAAAATGATGGATGGCCAAGCGACTACAATTAATATAATTTGCATTGCTCGTAAATGGCATGCAACTCAAGAAATGGAAAAAGCATGGGAACCTCATGAGCGCCTACTTCAAAAGAGATCATAGACTAGATTCACCTTGAGCCAAGATAAAAGAACCAGGTAACCCATCAAAGGTATTAAACTATTAATTTAAAGGGACGAAAAATCCTAAATATCATATACAGCTCAGCTTCAATAACTTGAACAATCGAGGACTAAATGATTAGTTTAATAAGAGCAATAAATGTAACAGAATGGTCACATGAAACGATAACCTCCTGAGCAGTTGGAGAAGAATATGATCTTTCACTTTGTGCCTGATGAAAAATTAGCCGGGGACTCATAAACACCAATGATACCATGAGGCCCAAACCAAAGTACATAACCCATCTCCTCCAAGGACAGGCAAACTATCCAGGTAATTAACAAGGATCATTTACATTCAGCATGGGATGATACTCTGACGTGAAAAGTAATATCCACTAGCTTGGTGAATCTTGCGGAGAAGACCCTCTAATATTTTATATAACTATATTAAATCTATAAACAATGCAATTTCGAAATCAATTGATTGACTATCACTTAGACCAAGATCGATTCTCGATTAGAACAGGAAAAAGAATCTTGAAGTTCTATTATCTACAGTAACTAGATTTTCAGGAGTGGATAACTATATCAAGAGCTTCGTGATTGGATTGGATGATGCAGATAGAAACCATAAATGCCTCAAATGGCCAATGGGAAGATAATTTTTAAATATAATTAAGAAGATTGTGGGGGAAGGTCATTGAAGATCGAACATGGGACAGAACAAACAACAAGAGTGGTAAGACAAACGAAGCAAGGCCAAATATAGAATAAAATAACTCAATTAGTGTCACAAAATATAGAATAACTAACATGTAAGAATATAAGATTTGAGGGTTAATCTTTAGAGATCGGTGTAAAGCCAAAAAGTGTAAGTTATACGTTAGATTAGAGGGCTTATGAATCAACCGAAAAGAAAGTGGAATCCTTTTTATTGGATAATTAGTTCTTTATTGATTGCTTGCTTATTCTTGTTGTACTCGATCTACTCAAGTATGTGTCAACTTGTCCAATAGTTAAGAGGATTACATGCAAAGAAATAACGGTTGTTAATATAATGCGGGAACTTTTATCACCAATGGCGTTTTAAAAAATAGAAAGTCATAATGTTTAGTATCCCAATGTGCATGGGTTGACATGTTCGAGGGATCTGGCTTCAACATCCTTCGTAAAGTTATGGGAAAAAAAAAAGATCGTCGTTTATGCTCCGGTAATTCCCATCATCAGTTTACTCAAAATTTAGGCACACCTGCGGCGTAGGTTATAAACTTTTGTTCGCTTGATTTTTTATTTTTAATTTAAATTAATTATTTTAATATAAATTTATCTAACATTAATTTCAATTGATATTAATTAAATTTATATTCAGATTATACATCACTCATATATATATATATATATATCAAGTAAATGTTAGAAAAATTAACATCATAATTTAATATAAATTTAAATAAATATAAATTATTATTAATTAAATTATATAAGTAAATATAATTACTGATTAATATTATTTTTATATCTTTTAACACCACTTCTCGTCAGATCGGCGGATTCAATAATTCTCCTCTCTGTTCTAGTACAAACTAATTGCGATTCCAGGTATCACTGATGAGCACCCTACGGCTCATCGCTTCATTTGATCTGCGACTGTTAGCAAACGTGTTTACGGGGATCGATTGACGGTCTAAAAGAAAACAAAAAAAAAAAAAAAAATTGAGAGCACCGAATCCGATGACACCATATCAAGATGTGTAGGGACAATTCCGAGGCTTTCGGGCACCGTTGCACAGTACTTGATATAAGGTGCATGTTTCTACCCGTGAGGGGATGGGGGCATCGTGATATGGACATGCCATCCAGGAATATCTCACCTTGTGCTAACCATAAGAGACATGATGAGCCCTCGCTGACACGTACACATGGAGGGTTTGCCCTCCAGCGACAACACAATCTTACACGATTCCTGCAGCCCGCCCCGACCCTCTCTCCTGCAGATATACACATGTACGCGCGCGCGCGCTCACAAACACACACACACACATATACATAGCTTAACCTGCTTGTCACGGAGCTTTTCGCCTGCTATGCTATCTGGACGCAGCTTCGGATGGCGTGGGTGGGATAGGCGGCTTCTTACCCTATCCACGAATCCCCATTCGAGGCAGGAGTGACAAACGGCAGTGCAGTAGACAAACAGAGCAGTAGACAAGCCATCGTGACCTCCCAGACGCTGCTTATTAAATGTGTATCACCGCCATTTGGCCTGCATGTATGGCCACCAGCCCATGCAAATCTTCCAACTTGGTGATGTTGACCCACCAATACCATCATCCTCCTTTAAGATAGGGTCATTTAATGAAAACGGAAACCCTAAATTTAAATAAATAAATAAATAAAAGTTGTATGGTGCTTCACCCGCAAAGTTTGTTGACGTTGGCTTTCAATGGAATCTCTGGAGTTGTAGGCGGCCAAAATCGATAAATAGGGGTAGTTGTTCCCTTGTGATGGTTATGCAAGCAGTTGAATTCTCTTCTCAACTTATCTCCACCTCAGTCTTTCTGTTCTCATCAGGTTGGTGCGGAGGTGGTGTGTCCTCATTTCTGATTTTTATCCGAGACTTTGGAAAGGTTTAACCTCTCGAATAAGTAACGCACTTGCTTTTAATATTAATCAAGTATTATTAATATTTTTTATTTTTTACCTTTAATATTAAAAAAATACCCACTAAACTCTTTCGCTCTTATTTTGATATTAAATATATAAATAACTATTAATATCACATCAATACAACATTAATTATTTTATTTCATCACTTAATCTCTCACTTATTCTATCACTAAACAAACATCACTCTCTACTTATCTTATCTTTACACGGGTCGTTAGATAAGAGGAATAAATTTGTAGAATAAATAGAAAAATAGAAAATGAGTGGAAAAATGGTAAAATAAGTGAGTTAATATATTTAGATGTTTTGATGAGTTAAAATTATTCTATAGATGGTGGAATAATTTTACTCTAGGTTAAGTTTCACTTCACCTGACGTAAGTGGAGATTGGATTAATTAAGAGGTGAATTAAATACTTAACTCGACACGAATCCACTTAACTCGATGTTTTATCTGACGTCCAAATGAACCCTCTCAGGAGCTATAAGCTTAGCTGCAAGATCTAGAGCTCAATCGTGAGCTCGTGGAGCTAAAGCTATCGAATCAGCAACCTTAGACTCCTCTGTAGCAACCATGTCACTAGCTATGAGATGATATGAAATTTGATCATGGATGCAGCAAACCATATTACATTTGAGCTTCATGAAAAATACAAGCTACAAACAAAGCATCCAAGTTCAATATCGTTAGTTGGAGGAGACAAAGAAGAGCAAACCTTGGATATTAGCACCATGAAAAATAAATTGCTTGCATTCCCATCCTATGATGGTTTGTTAGGTCCCTTGAGTTGATGATTTAAAGTAGATCAATATTTCAAGTTTTATAAAGTTCCTAAGTTATAGAAGCGGCTTCTAGTCTCTTTTCATCGAAATGATGATGTTCTTCAATATTATTGTTGATTTGCAAATAATAGGGTGTTCAATCTTAGTTTTCTTTTGTGGGGGTATCAAAAAGGATTACTCCTGATGTCCTTGAAGGTCCATATGGATCTTTAGGAAAATTGAAGCTAGATGAGGCTTTGTTATTATACCTTAACAAGTTTGAACATCTATTAAACAAAATTATAGGGGCTTCAAAGTAACATTTGCTTGGTACCTTTCTCAATGGTCCTTGGGAATCTATGATGTTTGAGCTTTTCGCCTTCTACCTTTGATGGAGCAATGGAATTAGCATGCACTCAAGAAGCCAAGTTACAAACCAAAACATCTACACTCAGATACTCTAACTCACAGAAAAGGTTTCTTCCTGCTCTTGCGAATGATGATCTTGCTACTAAGGCCTAAAATTCTATTAAAAAGATTTTTTATTCTTAATATGAAGATAAGATTAAAAAGGGCTTGTATGTTAGGTGTGACAAGAAATGGTCAAAGGATCATAAGTGTATGACACTTTAGTCTATTTTAATCACACTTGAGAATGATAATATTGATCATTCTTATTGAGAGAAAGAACCCTCTATTATAGCAGCCATTGACACACTTTCTGAGATTTTAGTGCAGGTGATTAGAGGAAAATTCACTGATTCTACAATGCTTGTGAAGGGGGAAGTTGTAGGTATATATGTAATAATTTTGATTAATTCAAGGAGTTTTCATAATTTCACTGACCCTGTTCTTGTGTGTGAGATCGAGTTGAAAATAAATAACTCCTCTTCAAGTGGTGATTTCTATCAGTTCAAGGTGCTTTGGTGAGGGTGGATGCTTGCACATTATATTCAAGCTATAGAATTTCACATTCAAACTCAATTTTTATGTGCTAGAATAAGGGGGTTGTGATGTGGTTCTAGGTATTGAATGGTTGAAAACTTTAGGTGTCGTTGGATGGAATTTCGATGGGTGGGGAATGTTTAATGTTTTCTTCAAGATCTACATATTCCTGTTTCTGAAAGTTATGGTTGATTCTTCATTGGGTAAGGAATGGAAGATAGTTAAACAATCATGTATGATCCACTTGCAACTTGATTCAATCATCCAACAGCAAATCAACATTTAGTTATTGCTCTATAAGCTTTTTTAAATGAATATTCAAATGTCCTTCAGGAGAAGTTGATCCTATCACCTAAAAGGAATTTTGATCATCAAGGTCCTTTAAAAGATGAGACTTAGCAGTTTCTAGACACCCCAGCAGGCATTCTTCATTCCAAGAGGATGTCATTGTAAAAAACATTCGAGAGGCACTTGACAATGGTATATTAGATCCAACTCTAGCTCATTTGCTTCACTTATTCTCCTGATAAAGAAACATGTCGGTGCATGTGAAATGATTATAAGGCCTTTGAATGAGAAAATAATTGAGGATAAGTACCCAATTCCCATTATTGATGATTTACTTGATGATTTACAATATTTTTCAAAGCTTAGGTTAAGGTCTAGATTTCATTAAATCAAAGTCAATGATTCAAATATTCAAATCTTGGCCTTTTGAGCAATCAA
Organism: Thalassia testudinum; assembly: GCA_037157565.1. Classification (NCBI taxonomy): domain Eukaryota; kingdom Viridiplantae; phylum Streptophyta; class Magnoliopsida; order Alismatales; family Hydrocharitaceae; genus Thalassia; species Thalassia testudinum. Next base: position 75,081,502 of record JAZHRO010000031.1, on the reverse strand, counting down.
ATGCTCTAAATGTATTTTTATTGTCATTATCATCTCCTATTTGAGTCATATTGTCAACCAAGATGAAGTTTTTATGGATCCCTTGAAGATTAAGGTAATAACTCAATGACTAAAGGGACATTCATACTTTCCTTATCCTTGCAAGCTATTATAGGAAATTTATTAAAGGTTTTTGTATCATAGTAGATCCTTTGAATAATTTGCTGAAAAGGGACGACTTTACGAGGGATGATAATGTCCACCAATCTTTTATACAACTAGAAGAGGCCTCAGTCCAACACTATCCTTGCCTTGGTAGATTTTAATAAAAAGTTTGTCATTGAATGTAATTCTAGTGGCTTGGCAAGGTTGCAGTTTTATGTAGGAAGGCTATCCTATTATTTATTTGAGCAAGCCATTTTCTTTTAAATAGCTTACCATCTCTAAGTATGAGAAAGAATTGACTGCACTTGTCATTTCCATTTCTAAATGGAGACTTGATAAACGTCAGTTTATTATCATTTTTATGCATTAAAATAAATCTAGCTCTTAGGATTTTACTCCGCAAATGGGTTTTTGGGCTGCATTTAGGCATCAATTAGGTTAGGCATGCATTGCACTTTTTATTGTCTTTTTAATGTGTTTTTGTGAGTGTTAGGGATATACAGATTGTCAGAACTCCAAAACCCTAGCACTCAGGAAGGCAACTGGTGAAGAAGTTCAGACTAACTAGAACTCAGCTTGATCCAGCTCACCATAGTTGGATTCCAACTCACTTGAACTAGGGTTAGCTCATCTTAGCTCCATTCAACTCACCTCAGCTGAATAGCAGCTCAAGAGAGCTCATCTTAGCTTACTCTAGCTCAGGTCAGCTCAAATCCAATTCAACTTAACTGAGTCTAACTCATCTCAGCTCCCATTAGTCCACAGGGAGCTCTAGCAAGCTCAGCTGTGTTGACTGGAGTTCACCCCAGCTCAGGTCCAGCTACATCCAGCTCCACTCAACTCTGGCCAGTTGAAGATGACTTCATTCCAGCTTAGGAAGCTCAAGTCCAACTCCCGGGGACTCAGCTTAGCTCAACTCAGTTGAGCTAAGCTACCTTAGCTGCCTCACCCAGCTTGATCCTCCCCAGGAGCATTAGACCTAGCTCACCTCAGCTCCTTTCAGTAGAAGCCAGCTTGCTTTAGCTTGGATTAGTAGCTAGCAAAGAACTAGTAAGCCAAGCCAGCTAAGGTAGCTCCTTGCAGCTCTCTTCAACAGCCACCAGCTCTAGTGCAGCTCAAGATGACTACCTCCAGCTCTTCTCCCTGAAAACCCTAGCTCCAAATGCCTCCAACTCTACTCCTTACTAGCTAAGCTAGCTAAGCTGCTTAACTTAGCTAGTCCACCTCCATGGCACCAAAACCTACTACCCTACTACCTAAGCTCTAGCAAAAGGACCACCTACTTCTACTTTATTTTGGTGCCAACTATCTCTTCCATCACCACCCTACATCCACCATCAAAACCCATCTCCACCCTCCATTTTTTCCCTCCAAAATTGCCTTCTAGAAGGTATTTTTGGAGGGAAAACCAAGGCACCTCTTCATTTCCCTCCCATTTTTCCCTCCAAAAATATCCAAGCACCCCTTCATTTCCCTCCAAAAAAACACCATAACCACCCCCCTTCCCATCCTATAAATACCCTACCCTACCACCACATAATTCCCATCCTCCATTAGTGTATTATTCTACCTATACCCACCTACACCTACGGCCAAAAAGGAATAGAGAAGAAGATTAAGGGGGCACATCACCAGCCCCTTTGGTGCCTTCTTCTCCCCACTTTCTTCAACTTGTGCCACGCCAAGGAGGAGGAGCTTTCCACTTCAAGGAGGACGACCAGGCAAAGGAGAAGAACCTAGGGTGGACGTCCACCCTTGGAGGAAGAGAATTAAAGGTGGTAGCTACCACCTTGGAGGACATCATCTTAGAGGAGCATAGCAAGGAAGGAGTTGGAGGACTCTTTTCAAGCTCGGGAGCTACCAAGCTTGGAGCAAGAAGTCCTCTTCTTCACCATCTATCTAGAGGATTTGTGTTTTATTTTATTTATTGCAATTCTCTAGTAGTAGAAGCATTCATCTAGTAGGTTTTTCTGTAAAACACTTTCTCATTAATCTAGTTGCCTTCTTTGAAATTTCTTTTAGTTGCATTTTGATTGCTGTGATTCTAGCACTCTTCACTTCATCTCCCTAATTACTCTAAGCCTCCACGTGCCTAGAGTGAGCTTAGGAAGAGGAATTACTTGTCACTTAAGTGTTAGCTTAGTAATCATAGTTGTTATTTACTTTTTCGCCAACAACTCGTGTTTTCTCTCATTATTTCAAAACCCTAAAAAAATGATATAGTTGAAAAGACCAAAAAGAAAGGTGATTTATATTTCCAAGCAAGAGACCTGAATTTTGTAAACATATTGCCTCCTTGGACAACCCTAGATACTCCACTATCTAGGTCTTACAAATTTAAAAGCGAAAGCAGATTTACGCGTTACAACGACACTAAATTGCCTAATTAACAAACTATGCATTTTTGTGATCAAGACCTTACTTGTTAGGTAGGCCTTTTATCATTGGCACTAATTGGGAAAGCTTCGCAAGTATTCTTTAGAACTGAGTGTTGAGTCACTAGTTTTTGGCAAAGATCATTACACTAGACTTTGAAGCTCACTACAAACTAGAATGAACAAATGCAACTGCTGATGCTCTATCTAGATTAAATGGATAGTCTCTCTTTGATTTTTTTTTAAGCCACGTTAGTTCGATATACTCACCATTTTATATAAAACAGAACCAAGTTTTTTGTAGTTGATGTGAATGTGGGACCAATGCCATCTAGATCTTATTTTAAATTAGAAGAAAGGAGACCTGCTTCTATGCAAGAGTTGCATACTTTTAAAGAGGAACTAAACTTTCTCTTGCTTGTACTACAACAGCATCATTATTCAATTGAAGCAGGTCACTCGAGTGTTCATCGCAATTTACACTGCCTCAAAAGAAATTTCTAATGAACGTGTATGAATAAAGATGTAAAGGTCTATATTCATTCATGTGACATTAACCAGCAATGTAAATGTGAACACAAGATGGTCTTTAGCAGCCTTTATCAATACCAAAGCAAGTTTAATCAAATATCTTAGTGGACTTTGTAGAGGGCCTTTCTCCTTTTAATGATAAGATGATTGCGCTTGTAACGTGGGATCACTTGACCAAGTATGCACATTTCTTACCATGAAAGCATCTTGAACTACAAATATGGCTTCTTTATTCATGAAGTTGTTAAGTTACATGATCTTCCTTAATCAGATGTTTTTAACTATGATTCTGTTTTCCATAATCATTTTTTGGAAGAAATGTTTCAAGTGCTAGGAACTAAGTTTCAGCTCTCTTCCATGTATCATTCCCAATCTAATGGATAGTTAAAGGTCATTAATAGATGTCTTCAAATGTACATGAGATCTTTTTGTCACCAATAGTGGGGTATTTGGATTCAATTGCTACCATTAGTTGGGTATTGGTATAATATCACATTCCATGTTTCTATTGGCACCATAGCATATAAAATCCTTTATGGTAGACTATCTCCGATCCCCAAAACATATGCATTGGGACTCAAACGCAATCAACAAATTGAGTCTCTTTTGCAATTAAGAAAGTAGTTACTTCAAGAGTTGAAGCATTATCTATTAAAGGTATGGTAGCACGTGAAAATGCAAGTGAACAAAGGTCGTATTGATTGTCAATATCAAGTTGGGGATTGGGTCCACCTAAAGCTACAACCTTATTGCCAACACTCACTAAGAGGTAGTTTGATTACAAGCTTCAAGCAAGAAATTAAGCCCTATCAAATTTGTTACGACCCAGTTCCCAAATCCCTACAGGATCCGAAATTGGCTCGACTCGACTAATCTCAAGACCCAGTCGTTCAACAAGAAATAACCGAAAAGCAGGAAAATAAACCACATTCACTACACAAGGTAACTAACAGTAAAAGCGTACAAGCAGTAAAGGAAGTACAAGCTGCTAAATAGTACATACCACCACAACAACAGGAAAGTAGAACAAAAGTACAGAAACAGGAACAGTAAATAAAGTCTGAAACTCACTAACAGAAAGGAAGTACAATAACAGTAAGAAACTACTGCTAGGCTCGACTGGGTTTAACACCCTCTGCAGCCAATAACTCTGGTTGCTCAATTCCTAGACCTATAAAGGGTTATGAGAAAATGGAGTCAGCGAACGCTGAGTAGAATGGTATCCAAACTATCTAAAGCAGTAAAAGCTAACAGGTAAATTTATCTTTTCCAATTATTTTATTTTACAAGTAATTCCTTTTTACACATTGGTTTACTTTCATATTTCTTTCTTGATCTCGCATGTTCCTTGTGGGAATGATCTTGATTGCAGTCTTTTCCGAAGAGTAGATGGCACACGTGGTGCTCTCCTGGCCGGGAGAGTTCCCCGTGATAATCCTACACCTAGTCAACCACCCCGAGGTCACAGACAAACGTAGCGGTGACTACGGCACGCGCAATAAGTGCACGGGTAGCTACCTCGCACTGGCACGTGGATAGTCGTTTCCACTAGCAGGTACGCCCAAAGTACAGCACAGAACAGTATAGGGCCTAGCCTTCTCAGAAACAGGGGTCTCGCCCCTCAGAACCAAACAAGGGTCTCGCCCCTCCACAGTCCGCGCACCCTCATCTTACTACCCCGGTTTGCCTAGTGGGCTTAACAAGTCAGTGTAGGGTGGCTAGCTGAACCCCGAGCCCCGTGGGGTGGCTAGCTCCCTCCCTACACTAATAGCTCTCCCCGGTACCGTGACACGAGGGCTAACAGAAGTCGGTGTAGAGTGGCCAATCCTAACCCCGGGTCTCAACCCAAGGACGGTTAGCTCCACTCTACACTAAGAAGGGGATAGTCGCTCTCCTTAGTACCACGCACTCAAGGGCCAGTACACTTCCCACTCACATTTCCAAACCTTTCCATTCATCCACAGGAGCTCTATTCCTAACTCCCTGTAGAGTTCATGCTCATATCCACCATATTATTCCATACCAGGTTTCATCATTCACAATCTACTCTCATATTATACATATGCAGCTCGTATTTCCACAATTTAACATATGCAACAAGTGATATCACAGGTAACTGTTTAGTTATCTTAGGCATTTCATATTCTAACAGGCAACTCGTATTTATTAACAGGCAGTTATTTACAATTCAGCTCATTCATTTATGACTACAATCTCAATCATGAATACAGACAATGCATCTATTTCTTGTCCTAGGATTCATGCCACATCCTAGGTTTCTAGTTATCTAACTATCATGATTGCATTCATATTTTATAAATAAAACAGGAGAAAACCACTCTACCAGACAATCCGGGAGTACTGGGGGCTCGAATTGCAGACTCACGTGCCTCTGCAAACCCCAGACACGCAACAGGTCGAAGTCTTATACTAAGGAACATATCACAACAGAATGTTCAAAATAGTATATACAGGTTTCTAACATGTAGAGGAACTCACAAGGAAACCACAGATATTTCGTTTGCGTAAAATGGACCCCGATCGGACCCTAAAAAAGTCAAAAATAAGTCTGCAGACCCAAATCAGACGTCTGAAACCAAGTCTAAACGTCTTAAAAGTCACCAGAGTCTCACCTCAAGTTCTTGTGTCAACCTCAGACGTCCAGGACTCATACTTGACCATCTGGACTCAACACCAGACGTCCGACCTATCTTTCAGTTGTCTGGGAATGCCTCCAGTCATCTGGTAAACTATCCAGACGTCCGAAAAGCGTGGGAGGGTGTGCCACGTGCCTTCCCAAAGCTGCTCCTACGCACGACAGAGAAGCACAACCCTTTTTAGCAAGAAAAATCACCTTTGCGGTGCGGCCTGCATGGCCGTAACTGATAGGAAGATGTACCTGCGCGAAAACCCGCCTTCAGATGTCCAGTGTCATCACCAGATAGTGGGGCGACTGACCGAACCGTGGCTAGTCTTTTGTTTGTTTTAGTGTCTATTACAGTAATGTCGTTGTGGTACAGATAAAATAGCTACGGTTTGTCGTCATTGCCACCATTACAATTTTACTCAGAAATATTTTTCCCGAGGTCGAACTCAGGGAGCTACTAGAATTCTAGAAGTACAATGCTTTTATTACAAAAATAAGAGAGAGAGAGAGAGGTAGATTTTGTTTCTTGGCTTTTTCTTCTTCTCTTCTCTCTCTTTGCTTGTCTTCTTCTTCTCTTCTTTATCTTCTTTATCTTCTTTTCTTTTTCTTTTTTCTTCTTTCTTCCTTCTTTCTACTTTCAGCTGCGGCACCTTTTCTTTTCTTTTTCTTCTTCTTTGCTTTGTCTGCAGGGCTTCATCCGTCGTTTGATTTCTCAATCAGACGGCTTAAGTGATGTCTGCTACAATGCTTCCTTTGTGCTTCTTCTTCTTCCTTCTTCTCTCAGTCTTCTTCTTCTTTCTTTCTTCTCGCAGTCTTCTTCTTTCTTTCTTCCTGCGGTCTTCTTCGTCTTTCATCTTTGGTCTTCTCCTTCTTCCTTCTTTCTTCTCGCACCCTGTCCCTGCACAAAGAGCAAAACCTACCCTAAGCCTCTACCCGCACGTCTCTCTCTCTCTGTAAAGCACTCACAGGACGCTCTCCCAGAGCCGCGGGTAATCGGGTCGGGTTTCAAGCCCGTGACCAGGCGCACCGGTGTGTGGGTGATGTGTGAGGTGTGCTCAAATAGGGTCGAGTCGGATCCGCCGGATCCGCGTGATGAGCTCGCGGACCGGGTGGGTGAGTGGGTGCGGGACCTCACCCCAGTGCTTTCGGAGGCGACCAGTAGAAAGCACAAAATCAATTTATACTACTGCGGGGTTTAGTAAACTTACGATGTGGGACTATCTTCAGCGCTCTTCTCTCGCGCGCCCGCAGCAGACCGCAGCTTCGCTTCCTCAACTGCAGGCTCTATTCGCGTCGATTGCTGGGTTAGCTGCCTTCGCACTACCCTCCCAACCTCGCAGCACCTGGAGCCCTAGAGTTCTAGAGCCTGGAGCGTGCGTGGAGCTGCTTCAATGCAGTGTCAATGGCGGCCGGGCGTGGAAACTGCCAGACACGAAAAGGGCCTCTCGGCCTAATCAGATTAGCGGGGGACCTTCGCCGTGGCACGGCGAAGGTGGTCGAGGTGCAGCAGGTCGTGGGGCGGCCAAGGCATGCGTGCCTAGGTCGCCCTGTGACCGGAGGTGTGGGTGTGTTTGGGGGAGCGATGAGTGGGTGTAGAGCGGCAGTGGGTGGGCGGAGGTTGTTCAGCGTGATGAGGCGGAGGTTATGCGAGGGTCGGCGAGGCGTGTGGGGCGGCGGAGCAATGGGAGCGTCTCGCCGGAAGGTGGCCGGAGACGAAGAAGGTGACGGTGGACAGGAGCGGTCGAGGGTTTAATCGAATGAAAGACAGTGAGGAAAAGAAAGAGGGGGAGATGGGGAATAGTTCTGACCTAGTTACAGGGACAAAGGGGCCGGAGCAGGGCGGCAGTCGTATCGACTATCGCCGGAGAAGAAGATACCTAGAGAGAGGGCGGCGGTGAGGAAGGGAGAGGGAGGTCGCGCGCTGGGTACGGCGCGACGCGGGAAGAGCGGGCGAAGGTGGCTCTACTGCTGGTATTGTAGCAGAGCGACGAGACGGAGGAGGAGCCGCCGGAGCTGGTGGGTTTCTGCCGGAGTGGGAAGAGAGGAAAAATGGGGGTTTTTCTCCGTCAGGATCGAGCTGCTCCCGTTGGCTGGTGACGGCGGTCCTTATAAAGGCGAAGGCGGAGGGGTGGGCGCAGGGAGGCGACGTGCCTCCCTCGCCGGAGAATAGTCGGAGTTGCAACCCATACCTTCTACATGTTCGCACGGAAGGTGTGGGCGATGGCAAAGGTCATGGCGGTGTCCCTACGACAGCAGACGTCGCAGGGAACACTCGGTTCAACTGGTAGAGGGCCTCCCTCACCCCGCGCGGCGCCATGCTCCGCGCAAAGTCGCCGGAGCATGGCGCTGCTCAGAGATTTGCAGGGGGGCCTAAGTGCAAAGAATGACGAAGAACTTAAGGGTCAAAATGCAAGGGTTTCGAAAGTTGAGGGTCAAAACGTAATAGATGAGGACCAAAATGCAAAGTCGATCAAGAAGGTTTCTTCTTAGGCTCAAGTTTCTATGCATGACTAAATGGGACCTAAGGATTCTAATGGTGAATTTTATTTCTAGATCAGACCTTGTTTGACAGGATAATTTACGTAAAAACCCAAATTAAATCATTAATTGGGCATGGTTCTCAATGTAGGTCAAAATGGGTTCCCAAGGCCAAATTGAAGGTTCTAAACCCTAGATATTATTTTTCTATGAATTTTAGAGGGTTTAGTCGATTTTTACTTTGCCTCAAACCTCGTGAATTGAAGTGGGATTATTTTAGGGTTATAGAATGTCATTTAATTCCTTGGAATTGCTGTAGCCCTTGTTGGATCAAATAATCCCACTTTCCTTCTTATTAGGTTAGTTTGACCTATGTTTGGACCCTGAGTTACCCTGTTTACTGATTGTGTTGGTGAAATTACATTTTTACCCCTTATGACCTGTTTTCTTCACAAACTCAGAATTCTCTGAGTCAAGCCTTTCTATGAGTTATGTAGGAGCTTGTTTTCTCGCATATCTAGGTTAGATTGTGCTAGTTAGGATTCATGATGAGGTTCTCATCATACCCCCATGCCTAGCTTTTGCTAGTCCCTTAGCAAAAACTTAAGGTTTTAACCTTTATTTTAGACCATGATGTTTTTAATAGCTTCAGATAAGTGCTTTTTCATTTGAACTTAGATTAGGTTAGAATGCTGACCATAGGCCTAAAAGGTACTCTAGTACCAATCAAGATCCAGATCTGTCTAGCCTCAGTCTCAGTATTTAGCAAAGGTTTTTAAGGCCCACAAGAACTAACCTAAGGTCTATTGGACTTTGTGGTTAAAGCACCCGTGCTTGAAATGATTTTAGCCCTGGCTCAGTTCGCAATGCGTTTTGTAAGAGAGAGAGATAGAAAATTTTTCTGTTTGGAGAATTTTCTCTCTCTTTTTCTTTTTAATTCTAGCTTAGGATTGGCTTTTCAACACGGTCTGTATCAGATTCCTTGCTCCCATCATCGATCCTCAAGGGTTCCGGGCAATCGATGCTTCGAGATAGCACCGTCCATGGCAACCCCCAGAACCCTGGCTATTGAGATTTCGAGATAATCCCATCTATGGTGTTCCGTGGCCGAATCCAGACCCTGGCAATTGACACTTCTAGATAATGCCATCCATGGAATTTGAACCAGCAGAGTGCTTACACGCCCCCAGTAGGATATGTAAATATCCTAAGAGATAAGCACCGAGGAGATGATATTTTGTTACGCATCTTTGAGGGGATTTCCTGCCTCTACGCACTGGGAGCTCGTCCAAATCAACTTATGTTGATCGGCTGCTCCTACTCTAGGTGTACTTTTCAGAATTTTTCGACGCTTCTACGTGATTTTGATTTTTACGCTTACTGAACCAGGCTGTGTGTGAGGTTAGGGTGCTTAGATTACTGAGTCTCGTAAACCAAAAGTTAATTAATGGGGCCAAATACTCCCTAAGCCTTAGACCTAATACTTAAGCTTTTCATTTTCCTCAACCGCTTGAGGAATGTCTAGATCTTAATGGGTACTAAGAGTCTATCGAAGAATGCCTAATGTTTGCGTTCTTACTAATCTCACCATGCACTTTTCATTTCTTTTCTTGAATAAGGTCTAGAACTTAGGTCAATCCCTTAGTTTCTTACTAATGACTATCACTCTTTTCTTTCATTTTTGTGCTCCTTTTTCATTTTGTTTCCTTCTCCCACAAAATTTCCCTTTTTTTTTTTTGTTTAAAACCTTTTTTTTACAAGTTTTGCACTTTTATACCCCCCCCATGCCTAAGGTTTGCAATGTCCTCATTGTGACTTAAGGGGTTTTTTTTCTTTATTTAGTTCATTCCTTAAGACAGATGTTTTGATGAGTGAATGGGTCGTGATGGTTGTTGCGGAAGATTTCTAATCTCAGATGCAAGCATCTGAGGTGGAGTCGGCTGTCTATAAGGGCAAATCTTAAGTGCACAAAGGTGTGAAAAAGGTTTTAGATTTTCAGGAAAATGACGGGCTGCCTCCCGTTAAGCGCTAAGTTTTACGCCATCTGCTGGGCGCAATAAGCTCAAGGGGAATGGAGGATATAAGATGATTTAGCCAAATCAGTAGAAGTCACATCAATGAACGGCTTGAGTCTTTGACCGTTCACGATGAAAGGTTCGGAATCGTGGCTGAGCGGACTGATTTCGATGGCTCCATTTCCAAAAACCTGTCGGACTAAATATGGTCTGACCCATTTGGATCGCAACTTTCCCGGGAAAAGCTTGAGTCAGGCATCAAAGAGTAGGACCTTCTGACCAGGATGAAAGATCTTTCTCGAGATATGCTTGTCATGGAAGTCTTTAACCCGCTCCTTGTAGATTCGCAAGTTCTCATATGCATCTAGGCGTAATTCATCGATCTCGCTGATTTGAAGTTTTCTGTGGGTTCCAGCCTTCGAAAGATCTAGATTACAGCTCCGTACTACCCAATAGGCTTTATGCTCTAGTTCTACGGGAAGGTGACACGCCTTTCCGTACACCAGTCTAAAGGAAGACATGCCTAATTGGGTTTTGTGGGCGGTCCTATAGGCCCACAATGCTTCCGGAAGTCGGGACGACGAGTCCTTCCTGTCAGGCCAAACAGTGACCTGCAAGATTTTCTTGATCTCCCGATTTGACAACTCAGCTAGACCATTAGTTTGGGGGTGGTAAGGAGTAAAGATTCGGTGAGACACCCTGTATTTGGCCATCAGTGACCTAAACTGAGCGTTTGTGAAATTGGTCCCCCCATCAAAGATTATAGCACGAGGAATTCCGAACCTTGAGAAAATGTTTTGATGAATGAATTTGAGAATGATTTTGTGATCACAGGTTCAGGTCGGTATGGCTTCAATCCATTTGGACACGTAGTCCACAGCAAGCAGAATGTATTCGAAACCATCCGAAGCAAGAAAGGGGCCCATAAAATCAATCCCCCAAACATCAAAGATTTCACATACGAGAATCGGCTGCAAAGGCATCATGTCGCGACGGCTCATGTTGCCCAAAGTCTGGCAACGATTGCATGCCTTGCAGTGACTGTATGCGTCTTTGAACAGCGTGGGCCAGTAAAAGCCACACTGGAGGACTTTTGATGCGGTTTTATGCCCAGAGAAATGGCCACCGCATGCCTGGTCATGGCAGAAAGAGAGGATATTGTTGATTTCCTCTTCCGGGACACATCTCCGGATGACTTGATCAGCACCTATGCGGAAAAGGTACGAGTCTTCCCAGATGTAATACTTGGCATCGGAATGCAATTTGTCTTTCTTGGCTTTCGGCCAATCAGACGGGATTTGATGAGATGCCAAGTAGTTTACTATATCAGCAAACCATGGAAGTCTAGTACCGATAGTCAGTAGGTGCTCATCAGGAAAATGTTCCGTGATGGGTCCGGAAGGGTTGATAATCTTAGAAGGAAGACGGGACAGATAGTCGGCTACCACATTCTACCTTCCCGTCTTGTCACGAATCTCAAGATCGAACTCTTGCAACAGCAAGATCCAACGAATTAGTCGGGGCTTCGCGTCCTTCTTAGCAAGGAGATGCCTTACAGCCGTGTGATCTGAGTAGATGATGACATGGGAACCCAGGAGATACGATCGGAATTTTTCAAGGGCAAATACTACGGCTAGCAGCTCTTTCTCCATAACCGTATAGTTACGCTGAGCCTCATCAAGTGTCTTGCTAGCGTAGTAGATGACCACGGGTTTCCCGTCAGCTTTCTGCCCCAGGACCGCTCCTACAGCGAAATCAGACGCATCGCACATGATCTCAAAGGGTTGAGACCAGTCAGGGGATTGTAGGATAGGTGCCTGGGTGACTCGGTCACGAAGGTTTTCAAAGGCTAGTGTGCATTCCTTGGAGATTTCAAAGGGTACATCCTTACAGAGAAGAGAAGTCAAGGGGCGCGTGATTTTTGAGAAATCTGGAATGAAACGACGGTAAAATCCGACGTGCCCCAGAAAAGAACGGATGTCCCTGATCGAGCTAGGCATAGGAAGGCGAGAGATCAGATCAACCTTAGCTCGATCCACTTGGATGCCTTTTTCCAAAATTAAGTGTCCCAGGACAATTCCCTCAGGCACCATGAAATGGCTCTTCTCCCAGGAAAGAACTAAATTCACATCGATGCATCGCCTGAGTATCTGGACCAAGTGTTGGAGGCAATCGTCAAATGATGCTCCAAAAACTGAAAAGTCATCCATGAAGACTTCCAGATAGTCACCTACCATATCTGAGAATATGGCAAGCATGCACCGCTGAAAAGTAGCGGGTGCATTGCAAAGACCGAAAGACATCCTTCGGAAAGCATATGTTTCGAAGGGGCAGGTGAACGTAGTCTTTTCTTGGTCCTCAGGATGGATTGCCACCTGGTTGTAACCGGAGTACCCGTCAAGAAAGCAGAAGAACCTATTTCCCGCTAGTCTCTCAAGAATTTGATCAATGAAAGGTAGTGGGAAATGATCCTTCTTCGTGGAGGAATTGAGTCGACGGTAATCTATACAGACTCTCCACGCGTTGGCTAATCGGGTAGGAATGACTTCTCCAGTCTCAGTCGTTATAGTGGTGAGTCATGCCTTCTTAGGCACAACCTGAATTGGGCTCACCCAACGACTATCAGAGATCGGGTAGATAATCCCGGCATCTAACCACTTGATGATCTCCTTTTTCACGACCTCCTGCAGATTGGGGTTCAAGCGTCTCTGCATTTCACGAGAAGGTCGTGCGCCCTCTTCTGAAAAGATATGATGAGTACAATAAGAGGGACTTATTCCAGTCAAATCATCGAGAGTCCACCCGATGGCTCTGCGATGTTGCTGGAGGACAGCAATCAGACGGGATTCCTGTTCCAGATTGAGGTTGGAATTGATAATCACAGGAAGGGTCTGATTAGAACCCAAAAAGATGTATTTCAAGTGAGCAGGAAGGGGCTTTAGCTCGAGGATGGGGTTATCAGCAGCGGCGGGTGGTTCAGAATAGACGTGAGGTTCAAGGGTAAGAGTTACTGGGTTGTTCAAATCTAGATTCGATTCCTCTGTTTGCGGGACAAGATCTTTCTGCAGTTGATGAGGTATAATCAGGTCATTCTGGAAGTGTGTTTCATCTACCAAAGCCCTAATATCACAAATATGTTCAATGACACCGCAATTGATTCCTTGTTGGGCCTTAAATATATCAATTTTCAGGGTTTGATTCCCAAATTTGAGCTCTATTTGGCCCTCTTCACAGCTAATGTTGGCTCTAGAAGTAGCCAAGAAAGGTCTCCCTAAAATGATTGCTGTATCCCTAGGGTTCTCAGGTGCGTCCATGTCTAAGACTATAAAGTCTACAAGAAAGTAGAAATCTCGCACCCTCACAATAACATCCTCGAGAATCTCTTTTGGTGACTTTATAAATCGATCTGCTAATTGTAATGTCACCTCAGTAGGTTTTAGCTCAGATTCTTCTAGATGGTCAAGTAAGGATGTGGGTATCAGATTTATGAAAGCACCCAAGTCTAGCAAGGCTCTATCAAATTGGGTATCACCTATCTTGCAGGAAATTAGGGGAGTACCAGGATCTTTAGCCTTGGGTGGGAGTCTGCTTAGGATTACAGAGCTGGCTTGCTCTGACAGAACAATTGGACTCCCACTCTTGGTTCGCGGCTTACGCTGGGGTGTACACACATTCTTTAAAAATCGTGCATAAGCCGGTACGTGGCAGATTGCATCCATCAAGGGGATGTTTATGTGGACCTGCTCAAAGAGCTTGACCAGGTCCTCCTCAGGTGCCACGGGCTTGGTAGTCCTCTTTCCCTTGGTCAAGGCCTCGGGAAACAGAACCTTGGTTGGTTCTTCTAGGATAGGTCAAGGTTTTGGATCTGGGACAGGGATAAGAACGTCCTGGATTACCGTCCTAGGCTTGGGATCACTACCAGGCTTGGAGTGGTTTGGATGAGGTGGATCTTGGGTTTCCTTACCACTATGGGTTGTTACGGAATTAAGTCCTGCCTGGTTTTGGCTGGGATTGGGTAAAATGGGTTGCTGCTGGTAACCTGCAAAAGAAGTGGAGGCCTCCATCCCGTCGGGTGAAGGAACAGAGGGGGCCTGATAAATCATATAGGCTTGGCCTGGGTTTGGGTTCATAACGCGTCGCTGGGTTGGCACGTTATTCGGGTTAGGAAGAGGTTGGGAAGGAAGAGTGCCTGGCTGGCGAGAATTTGCCACCTGGGCCAGTTGATTCCGTACCTCTGTAAGCTCGTCCTTGTGTTGTTTTTGGATAGCCGCATTTGTTCTCTGAATGTCAGCCAAAGTCTGAAGGATAAGGAACATTTGATCTTGATTTGGCCCTGATGGATAAGTAGGGTTGGGCCGAGGCTGAGGCGGCTGGTACGGACGAGGGGGTTGTGGGCGGGGCTGAAAGGGTGGTCTTTGGGTTTGGGAATTTCCCGCCCACTGAAAGTTGGGATGGTTTCGCCATCCAGGGTTATAGGTGTTGGAGAATGGGTCGTTCTGGATGGCGTTGAGGTCCTCGCAGGTCTGAGAAACCTCCAGAGAGTCAGAGAAAGGGGGAATGGAATTCCCCGGGCTGGCATAGAAAGGATCGGATGGCCCTCCGGTACGAGAATCAGATGATGGATATGGATCCATCCCAGGAGAAGATCGATGGAGAATGTTTTGCATAGTCTCCCGTGTGGAAGGAGGCTGTGCAAAGGAGCTATGCGTAGAGGTGACTCACTGCAGGTGTTGAGTCAGCTCATCCACCTTCTTTTCAATGATTGAGACCTTGTCCAATCGACTGGCCATTAATTCCAGATTGACTGATGCGGACAGGCCCTGCGTCTCATGTGCTCCCCTAAGATTCGTCAATGCTCGGGTATTTGTCCTGTCGAATAATCCCATGGAGTCATTGTTGATGGAGTTCTTGCACATGTTTTCGAGAATCTCCCACAGGGTGTCCTCATGTTGACCCATGATATTCCCTCCGCAAGTTGCATTGACGAAAAGACGGATGTCCTCACGGAGTCCCTGGTAAAAAGATTGGACATGTTCCCATTTAGGAACTCCGTGATGGGGGCACTTTCTCATGAGATCCTGAAAGCAATCCCATGCCTCATGGAGAGGTTCCCCTATTTGCTGAGTGAAGTGAGTAATCTGATGGCGCAAGGCATTAGTCCGACCAACGGGAAAGAACTTTTTCAAAAATTCGGACTGAAGTTCTTCCCAAGTGTTGATCGGCCGAGTATGAGTTTGATACCAATGAGCGGCCTTGTCCATAAGAGAGAAGGAGAACATCTTCATGAGAAGAATATCCCGATTTTGCGCATCTGACCCAAAAGTTTAGGCCAGATGCTTTAGCTGTTTGATGTGCTGGAAGGGATCTTCGGAATTAAGCCCATGGAATTTAGGTATAGCATGAATCATATTGGGCTTCAATTCGAAATCAGGTCCTCCAGTCGGGATTCTGACTCGAGGCTCAATGGCCACCGCAGCAGGATTATAATGGTCCCGCATCATAGGACGCTGTGGTGGGTGCACAAAGTTTCGGAAGAGGTCATTGAGTCGCTGGAGCTGATGCTCCAGATTGTTTTCTTCCTCAACTGGCTAAGCCATGATGGGGGAAGAAGAAGAGCTTGGTTCAGAATCAGATGAGAGAATGATGGGGTAGGGTTGCTGTGCAAACACGGGCGTCGAGGCTTGACCTTGACGAGAGTGAATTCCTAAAGGAGATCTTAAGGGTGGTCTTAAGGATCTCCTACTGTTCATGCACTGTTGGAATAGATGAGTTTAGAAGGTGCTGGACCCAATCAAGACACCTAAAAATGTGTCGGGTGACTACAGAGGTGCAGGGAAGATGGACCCCTTGATCAGAAAGATCGTCCACCTGAGAATTACCTGGGCAGCCAGAGAGGGTGAGTCCCGTGAAGACCCCTACACGGTAGAGCATCCCCACGGGTTACAGGGTTTCCCCCACTCGACCTCTCTTGTCACTGCGGTTCCAGGTAGAACAGAATGGGGATCTTGACCTCTTAAGTCTACCTCTTTTACTTTAAGATCAAGGTGCTTAAGGTTTCAGTTGAACTCTTAGGTATTTTTGTGAACCAGGTGGCCTAATTTGAAGGTTGGTTGACCCTAAGGGTCAACTTCACCTAGGGATTCCTTTGAGAATTTAGGCCTTGTTACTTTTTTAGGGTTCAAGTGTTTAGAGAGCCAATTGTTTAGGGTTTTTTTTTTAATAGGTATTTTCAACCAATGGCTTAGGCACACCTCTTTTTAGGAAGATCTTTTCTTTGTTAATAGAAGGTGTCTCTAAAAACCCTAGATTTTTAATCCTTGGATTGGCTCTAGTTGGTCCATTTAAGTTGCCTCAAAATTTTGGTATCTAGGGCTCAATCAAGAAGGTTTTAGCCCTGATTACCTTAGTTGAATGGACAGTTAAGCATGAGTTGAAATGAAAATTAGGCAACTCCGATGAATTACTATGTATGATGCAGGTAGCCCTAAGTTTATTTTTCTTTTTGTTCCTTTTCAGATTTTAAGGGAGTTAAGAAAAGGGCTAATGAGGATTACCTGGTTGTTGGAGTGTTTGTTGTGCGGCTGCTCTTCTCATTCTTTTACCTGCACACAAGAGAGAGAAAAAGATTAGCAATCTCTTAAAAGAAATTCAAAGCTTCTAGAATAGCCGTAGCTCCCCGGCAACAGCGCCAAAATAGTGGGGCGACTGACCGACCCGTGGCTAGTCTTTTGTTTGTTTTAGTGTCTATTACAGTAATGTCGTTGTGGTACAGATAAAATAGCTACGGTTTGTCGTCATTGCCACCATTACAATTTTACTCAGAAATATTTTTCCCGAGGTCGAACTCAGGGAGCTACTAGAATTCTAGAAGTACAATGCTTTTATTACAAAAATAAGAGAGAGAGGGAGAGGTAGATTTTGTTTCTTGGCTATTTCTTCTTCTCTTCTCTCTCTTTGCTTGTCTTCTTCTCTTCTTTATCTTCTTTATCTTCTTTTCTTTTCTTTTTTTTCTTCTTTCTTCCTTCTTTCTGCTTTCAGCTGCGGCACCTTTTCTTTTCTTTTTCTTCTTCTTTGCTTTGTCTGCAGGGCTTCATCCGTCATCTGATTTCTCAATCAGACGGCTTAAGTGGTGTCTGCTACAGTGCTTCCTTTATGCTTCTTCTTCTTCCTTCTTCTCTCAGTCTTCTTCTTTCTTTCTTCTCGTAGTCTTCTTCTTCTTTCTTCCTTCCTGCGGTCTTCTTCTTCGTCTTTCTTCTTTGGTCTTCTCCTTCTTCCTTCTTCTTTCTTCTCGCACCCTGTCCCTGCACAAAGAGCAAAACCTACCCTATCCCTCTACCCGCACATCTCTCTCTCTCTGTAAAGCACTCACAGGACGCTCTCCCAGAGCCGCGGGTAATCGGGTCGGGTTTCGTGCCCGTGACCAGGCGCACCGATTTGTGGGTGATGCGCAAGGTGTGCTCAGATAGGGTCGAGTCGGATCCGCCGGATCCACGTGATGAGCTCGCGGACCGGGCGGGTGAGTGGGTGCGGGACCTCACCCCAGTGCTTTCGGAGGCGACCGATAGAAAGCACAAAATCAATTTATACTACTGCGGGGTTTAGTAAACTTACGATGTGGGACTATCTTCAGCGCTCTTCTCGCTCGCGCCCGCAGCAGACCGCAGCTTCGCTTCCTCAACTGCAGGCTCTATTCGCGTCGATTGTTGGGTTAGCTGCCTTCGCACTACCCTCCCGACCTCGCAGCACCTGGAGCCTTGGAGTTCTGGAGCCTGGAGCGTGCGTGGAGCTGCTTCAATGTAGCGTCAATGACGGCCGAGCGTTGAAACTGCCAGACACGAAAAGGGCCGGGCCTCTCGGCCTAATCAGATCAGCAAGGGACCTTCGCCGTGGACCTTCGCCGTGGCACGGCGAAGGTGGTGCGAGGTGCAGCAAGTCGTGGGGTAGCCTAGGAGTGCGTGCCTAGGTCGCCCTGTGACCGGAGGTGTGGGTGTGTTCGGGGGAGCGAAGAGTGGGTGTAGAGCAGCAGTGGGTGGGCGGAGGTTGTTCAGCGTGATGAGGCGGAGGTTATGCGAGGGTCGACGAGGCGTGTGGGGCGGCGAAGCAATGGGAGCGTCTCGCCGGAAGGTGGTCGGAGACGAAGAAGGTGACGGTGGACAGGAGCGGTCGAGGGTTTAATCGAATGAAAGACAATGAGGAAAAGAAAGAGGGGGAGATGGGGAATAGTTCTGACCTAGTTACAGGGACGAAGGGGCCGGAGCAGGGCAGCAGTCGTATCGACTGTTGCCAGAGAAGAAGATACCCAGAGAGAGAGGGCGGTGGCGAGGAAGGGAGCGGGAGGGCACGCGCTGGGTATGGCACGACGTGGGAAGAGCGGGCGAAGGTGGCTCTGCTGCTGGTATTGCAGTAGAGCGACGAGATGGAGGAGGAGGAGCCGCCGGAGCTGGTGGGTTTCTACTGGAGTGGGAAGAGAGGAAAAATGGGGGTTTTTCTCCGTCAGGACCGAGCTGCTCCCGTTGGCTGGCGACGGCGGTCCTTATAAAGGCGAAGGCGGAGGGGTGGGCGCAGGGAGGCGACGTGCCTCCCTCGCCGGAGAATGGTCGGAGTTGCAACCCATACCTTCTGCGTGTTCGCACGGAAGGTGTGGGCGATGGCAAAGGTCATGGCGGTGTCCCTGCGATAGCAGACGTCGCAGGGAACACTCGGTTCAACTGGTAGAGGGCCTCCCTCACCCCGCGCGGTGCCATGCTCCGCGCAAAGTCGCCGGAGCATGGCGCTGCTCAGAGATTTGCAGGGGGACCTAAGTGCAAAGAATGAGGAAGAAGTTAAGGGTCAAAATGCAAGGGTTTCGAAAGTTGAGGGTCAAAAAGTAATAGATGAGGACCAAAATGCAAAGTCGATCAAGAAGGTTTCTTCTTAGGCTCAAGTTTTTATGCATGGCTAAATGGGACATAAGGATTATAATGGTGAATTTTATTTCTAGATCAGACCTTGTTTGACAAGCCAATTTACGTAAAAACCTAAATTAAATCATTAATTGGGCATGGTTCTCAATGTAGGTCAAAATGGGTTTCCAAGGTCAAATTGAAGGTTCTAAACCCTAGAGATTATTTTTCTATGAATTTTAAAGGGTTTAGTCGATTTTTACTTTGCCTCGAATCTCATGAATTGAAGTGGGTTTGTTTTAGGGTTACAGAATGTCATTTAATTCCTTGGAGTTGCTGTAGCCCTTGTTGGATCAAATCATCCTACTTTCCTTCTTATTAGGTTAGTTTGACCTATGTTTGGACCCTGAGTTACCCTGTTTACTGATTGTGTTGGTGAAAGTGCATTTTTACCCCTTATGACATATTTTCTTCACAATCTCAGAATTCTCTGAGTCAAGCCTTTCTATGAGTTATGTAGGAGCCTTTTTTCTCGCATATCTAGGTTAGATTATCCTAGTTATGGTTCATGATGAGGTTCTCATCACCAGACGTCCAGCTCGTCGTATGGAGGGCACTCCGGACGTCCGATACTAGAAAAAATCTAATATCAAAATGAGCTCCCACTCCTCTCGCCGCACTCTACCGCGGCTCCTCCCTCTTGACTGTAGCTCCAGGCGCTGCAGGAGGTCGGGGACAATGCCCCGACGCTCTCCTCCTCCCTCACGCGTCGCGGTGGCCGTGCACACTCTGGCGAGCCTCCACGAGCTCGCGAGCTCGACCTCCTCCTTCTCTTCACGCCACTCCTCCTCCTCGCTCTTGCTCCCTCTCTCTCGCTCGTCTCTCTCACAGTAGTGGAGAGGAAGGAAGGTGGTGGTGGTGGAGTGGAGAGGAGAGGAAGGGGGAGAGGGCTCTTATAGGCAAGGGTTAGGGTTCGGTGAGGGGGGAGGAAAACAAGAAGAGAGAGAAGGAAAAGTAGTCTGCGTGCTGGCTGCGCGCAGGACCAACTTTGTGTACAGAATTTTCAATTTTCAGACGTTTGGGAAGAGGCTCAGACGTCTGGCCAGACGTCTAACTGACAGTCCAGACTTCTTAAAAGACTCAAAACAAAACGGGTCTTTACAAAATTTAACTCGAATTTCAGCTTAAGTGGGATCTATGACATAGAAATAGCACCTTTCATCATAGTTTAAAATTTATAATACCTTTCATGTGTCTTATCTTAGAAAGAAGGTTCATCATGGTCTAGTTGCTTCTCTTGATCTTCTTTGTACTCCTCACATAGCTCATTAACACTCAACTCTTTTGGGTTGTCGTATGATCAAGCAAGATAACTAGGCTATGACATAATGGTTAATTCATCCTCAAATACTATTTGATTCCTCTACAATTAGGAACTCACCAAAATCACTATCGGTTTCGTCATGTCAATAAGGAAGCATTTATGATTTGGGATTTATAGCATTACACCTCCCTTAGGTGTTCCAAATACCCATGAATCCTTTACACTGAAATATTTATGCAACCTTGAGGATTTAATCCAAATCACTCTCCTTCCTACAATAGGTTACATAATTCATGTTCTTTTTATATCATTAGGACTAGAATGAAAACTAGCTCCTTTCTAAAATGGTTGTCTTCTTCTCTTTCATGAATGGATCTGATCAAGACTCATACGACCATGCATGGAATTTTGTACATCTGAGCATATGCAGAGTGAGACTGTGTCTTCCGATCCACTATGTACACTTACAATAGCAAATCTATGTGATCTCTTTAAGAGATCATTTATCTCTTGTACTCTCATAAACACACTAACTTTCTAGTCTCAATACCGAGGTGGGTGCATTGACCATTGATCCACCAAATATGTACATTCAAACACAGAGACACATATCTGTCTCAAGTCAAAGGAGACACCTTCTACATGAAAATGATACGAGAAGGTCTCCTACATCTCCATTTCATTAAGTCAACCCCTTAACTCAACCTACATAATAGCTTCGAATCTCCATTCCTATGCAAAGGATGTGCATCAAGGGCATCAATCAAACATTGCCATCTCTCCTCAAGCTGGAGACAATTGTTGGCTATCATGATGGTTATTGATAACTTATCGAAATCCTCTAGTCAAACCGTGTAGATCTTTAACATCTTTCATCAATACATCCAACATGGCTAAAGTAATTCTCCTAATTATACTGAGGGACCGAACTAATCACATTAGTATGTCTAAGTGATCTGACATTCAGATCTGAATCATCGATCAAGTGATTTCACTCAGGTTGGCTTGCCAAGGGCACATAACTCCAACACCTAGAAGTCATGTTGAGGTAATATGACGCCTTCTTTAAAGGATGAAATAGAAGAGATGTCCGCTATTCAGTCAAGGAACTTAGGAACTAGGTGATACACTTACAAATGTTGAGATAATAGGGTGTAGATAGGCATGTACCACCAAGTACCTACAAGACAAGCTGCTCAACAAAGTCAAAGCTCACCTTATATGCTAAAGGTTGTAGTCAAACCCATGGGATGAAATATTTAGACATTTCTAGGAGCTTAACTCATATTTGTTGCAATCAACTTATGTTAGCATCTTTAGTAATCGGATATCAAAGACCTTCTATTATGGTGATATATATGTCAAAGCAACTATATATGGAACAACCAAGAGAAAGAGAAAGTCAAGAATAGTAAGACGATTGTGCAAAGTTATTTATGGACTAGGGAGAAGTTCATGAGATTGGTTTGACAAATTTAATAGCACCGTTGAGAGTTTTGGTTTTTCGTAGATTTCATTTAATCACTCAATATTGATTATGCACAAAACCCTAGTTTATTCTAATTGCCCATAATAATGATATTGTACTTACTACCACCGATAAACTCAAAATCAATGAAA
Source organism: Thalassia testudinum (assembly GCA_037157565.1). NCBI lineage: Eukaryota > Viridiplantae > Streptophyta > Magnoliopsida > Alismatales > Hydrocharitaceae > Thalassia > Thalassia testudinum. Next base: position 75,059,486 of record JAZHRO010000031.1, on the reverse strand, counting down.
ATCGAGCAATTTCAACATTCCAAATTGCTAACCAAGGACCTAGGAAGGTTTAGCTTCTTAGCATAGTAATTGTCTATTAGAATGAAAGGATGATTTGGTCTTAGAGAAAATACGTACTAGGCATGCATGCTCATGAACACTAGTACACATGTATATGAGCCAACATATATTATGATGGATCTATATAAGAACTAAGGTATAGAAAACTTCAACTTTTCTAATACAAGAAGACATAAAGCATAAGTGGAAAATATTTTGTATTTTACACTTATAACACCTAATAAACCTTTCTTGTAGGGACATGTCAAGCAATCCATAAACAAACCTAAGACTGCCCGTTTGGGTATAACTAGAATCTCAAGAACATGAAGCCCTTTCCTGGTATAAGAATACTTTTTAGAAACAAGACATTTAAGCATTCATAATTTCCCTATGCAAGTGCACATGGAGATTGAAGGTTTCCTACTTGATCCTGTTGGGTTTCATCACTTTTACGTGACATTGGCATTAATATGGAGCTTTCTATTTCCATATACTGTGATAAGGTATCAACTTTGCTAGTAATCCAAAATTCCATTAATGGACACAATACATTGAAGTCAATTACCATATTTTTTATGATACCATCATGCAAGAATAAATTACCACGCAACACTCCTCTCTCAGATAAGCAACTCACCAATATATTTGCATAAGAATTCCCAAGATGCCATCTCTACTATTCCATCCATATGAGCATGTTAAACATATATACTCCTATTAGACGAGTATCATTAATGTTCCATTGATTTACCATAACTAAATGGATCTTGCAATATTTCTAACCATTAATTAACTTGCACTTGATTGTAGAAATACAACTTTAGTTGTTCTTGAGCTAATTTGTCATAATAACTTTTAAAGTATATAAATATTTAATACTTTAAAAATCAAATTGAACTGGTCAATTGAATAGTTCAAATTGGAAATTGATGCTTAATCGGTCAACCCAATCGATTTGGGCAAAAAAAACCAAGATCGCCCTAAATGGATCAAAATCAAGTTCAACTAATTTAATCAGTTAGCTGGTGTGACTAATCTTCACATGACTTTTTTTTTAAAAAAGAAACCCAAATCCCAAATGCATCCCACCCGCAATAAATAAAACCTAAATACCTCTCCATAGACAAACCTCATCTCCTATGCCACCCCCACACCCAACGAAACACCCCCACACCCAACGAAACACCCCCACCCCCCCACCCCCCTGCAAATCCTAACTCTCGATCAACTGTCAATCCTACCTTGTCAACACTCTTCATCGTTGGAACTCCTCACGCTGAAGCTTCTTGATGGTGGCCCAAGACCAACTCCCCCATTCAACACTGTTCCTTCAAGTGCACCTTCGATGCTCCGCAACAATATATTACGCATGCCCAAGGCACATGATGTCACACAAAATAATTTGATTTTTTTTTATTATCCTTTTATGTGATTCCTTGAAAAAGATGTAACTTGTAATTTATAATTTGCATTTGAGTTTCAACGAGAAATGATACATTATGTTAGGGATCAATTTTGTTATATTGTCAAATATGAGCATGTCTATTTTTCCTTTAAATAGCTAATCACTTTTTTTTGTATAAGGTAGTTAACCTCTTAATCCAAAGGTAGTCATTTTCGAATAATCTATGATTTTCAAATCTATATCCCCTTCATAGTTAAACTCTTAATTTTGGTTATATCTTTTGTTTTTAGTTTAATACTCACTAAATGCATGTTACTTGTAATGTAGTCAAGAGTTGCAAAATAATAATTCCTGCTACATATCTTTATATATTTTTATTAAGCATTTGCTCAACCTGATTGAACCAATACAAATCAAATCAAATGTGTCATGATTCAATTTTTTTTCTAATTTTTTCAAGTAATGATTTATTATACCTCTTGGTCTATTTACGCTTTATTTCTTTATAAGGGTATTTTTGTACTCTTTCTTTTCTTTCTTGGAATTGTGTAAGTGTCCCACTTCTCTCTTAATTTAAAGAGAGGTAGGATTTGAGAATAAGTGGTTGATTTCGCTTCTTCCCAACTTTGTATTAAAGCAGTAATCCTAAACTATTGCTCTAGTACCATCACCAAAACAAGCCTCCAACCCTTTCCACCTCAACCCTACTTTACCGGCGATAGATCACCACCGGCACAACCCTCTTCGGCCAACCGGCAAAACCTCACTGTCGGCTCCTCTCCAGCCAGCGCCAGTAAGGAGGAGGCCCCTCCATCGTCATCGCCCCTATTCTGACAAGGGCTCTGCCACAATTTGATCGGGCACTGCCGCCCCTGCTAATATGGACCAAGGCTTCACTGCCGTTCCTATTCTGAGCGACGCCCCTCGACTGATCTGACTATCTGCCCCTAGTCTGACTGGGTGACGTCTTCGTCCCTAGTCTAAGCAGCGGCATCATCACCTGTGATGGTGGTCTGAAGGGTGTTGATCTCCACATTGGTTTGCCCATCAGTAACAGTGGAGAACACCTCAAACTTTGAGGTCAGGAAGGTTGTATTTCTTGCAATGATCTTGGTCATCACGCTGGACTGAATATAGTTCTCTCTCCATTACATTAGTTTGATCTATCCTAATTTAGTGCTTTAGAAGTTTGCTCCGTAGTGTATCCATAGTCTTTACGATATCGATATGGCTCTTTTTGATATTGGTCCAAGCACCTCCACCACACAGAGGTCAACAGATGATATAGTGACCATTACCTGGAGTGAGTATGAGAATCTACTCTGAGGTTGTAGCCATCATGATGGGGTCCAAGGAGCCACCGAGTTGGATTCTATTACACACAACAGGAATCGAGGTAGTACGGAGTGGCTTGTTAATTTAGGGGCTTCACGACATCTCAATGGAGATCGGGATAGTTTTACACATCTCAAATCTATACCCGCAAATAGGACAGTGCAAGTTGCAAATGGCAGGCACTCTAAGATAGAAGGTCAGTGCGAGGTACCAGTGACTCCTACCTTGAGGTTACCTGATGTTTCTTATGTGTCAGGCTTTCCAATGAGTTTACTCTCAGTGAGTACAATTACCAAGGCACTTAATTGTTGTGCTATTTTTAATGATGTGGGATGCATCATTCAAGATAAATTGACATGGAAGACGATCGGTAGTGGAAATGTAGAGGGTGGAGTTTATCATCCAATTCATACTCCACTTCCCTCTACATGTCAAGGAGATATGTCATTTGCTGATGTAAATGCATTTCAGTGGCATCTCCAACTCAGGCATCTTCCCCTAAATAGTCTCCGATAGGCATTCCACATATATCACCTGCGGCTCGGATATGCTGTGATGCGTGCCAAATGGGAAAGCATCATCGTACCTCCTACCCGATGAGTACCCGTCCTGGGTTGACAGCATTGTTTGAGCTATTGCACATGGATGTGTGAGGGCCGAGTAGGATACTAGATAGGCAAGGTCATCGTTATTATTTAGTAGTTGTTGATGATTTTTCACGCTTATCATGGGTATTCTTGTTGAAGAACAAATCAGATGTTGACTCTGTCATCAAGCACTTCATGGTAAAGATTAAGACTCAATATTCAGCTATTGTTAAGGTAGTCAGATCTGATAATGCACTAGAGCTATGTATTACCAGACTATCTACATTTTATAGGTCACATGGGATAGTGTACCAAACTACCTGTGCCCATATCTCTCAGTAGAATGGGGTAGTTGAGAGGAAACATTGACACCTTTTGGATGTGACCCACACTTTCCTGATTCATCATAGTGTTCCTCCATTGTATTAGGGTGATGCAGTTCTTATGGCGTGTTATTTAATCAACAGAATGCCTAGTTCAGTGCTTCATGAGCAGATTCCTTGGTACATATTATATCCTGAGCGAGAGCTATTTCATGTGCCACCACATGTGTTTGGCTATACTGTTTTTGTTCACCTACTCTCTCCAGGTCGAGAAAAGCTTGCACCTCAGGCAATTAAGTGTGTGTTTTTAAGATACGGACTCAGAAAGGATATATATGCTTGGACCCCATTACTAGTAAGTACTATATGAGTGCTAATATTATCTTTCATAAGTTCATCCCATACTTTTCTACAGGTGCTCAAAGTTTATCTCCTGAGGTTACAAAGGCCCCCATACCTATACCTCCTGTTCCCTTGGAGGAGATACCTATTTCTACTCCTCCGACTACTACAACGGGACCAATGAGGTTTTCTGAGCCTACTATTGCCTATAGACACCCTCATAGTACTTTCCAAATGCCAGCTACACAAGCATCACCCTCTCCAGTCCAGGTGTAGCTTGAGTATTGATGATACAGGATCTACTAGTGATGCCACATGTCTAGATGTGGATGTTCCTGCCCCAGAGTCAGTATAGGAGGATCACGCAGAAGAACTGGATCTTCCTATTGCCATTAGGAAGGTACCCCGCACCTGTGAGTTTAGATATCGTATTGCAGGGAGTTTGGCTATTGATGGCCTTGGGTCTACTTTGAGATCTTCTGTTGTGCTCTTTCTGTCATATCTATTCTTGCCACCTAGCAGCAAACCATGCTTGATCCAAAATGGCACTAGGCCATGGAGGATGAGATGGCTGCACTTACTTCACGTGGTACTTGGGAGCTTACACCTTTACCAAAGGATGCTATAGTAGTTGGTTGTAGATGGGTGTTTGCAGTCAAGTGCAATCCAAACGGATCAATTGCACGCTATAAGGCCCTATTGTTGCCAAAGGGTTCACCCAAACATATGGGGTGGACTTCTTTAAAACTTTCTCACTGATAGCTCAGCTGTCTACAGTGAGGATTTTGATTTTAGTGGTAGTTTAGCGAGATTGACATCTTCACCAACTTGATGTGAAGAATGCATTTCTCTACGGGGATTTACAGGAGGAGGTTTATATGCAGCAGCCTCCCAGTTATGAGGTTCAATGGGAGTGTGTGCAGATTGCATAAGGCCATTTATGGCCTCAAGCAAAATCCTCGGGCTTGATTTCAGAAGTTATCACAGGTAGTTGAGTTTGTTGGATTTCAAAGGTCATCTACAGACCACTCTCTATTTGTTAGGAATGTAATCCCTACTTGGAGGGGGTGAGATATGCGTGACGTAAAAAATGCAGTATAAAAAAATAACAATCTCACAAAATAGGCAATCACATAAGACAAGTAATTTTAGGTGGAAATCCAAACCGGGTGAAAACCACCACCTAACCCTCCTGAGTTAAGATTTTCTGATCGAAAAAGTCGATCAAGTCCACTAAACCCACTCACTTGAATGAGGGTGACTGAACCTCAATTACAACAACACTATTTAGACCAAGGGTAGTGTACCTCAAAACCCCTTCTCTTCATAAGAAGGATTTTATCTCACGAAGTAGACAGGAATTCGCAATACGAATACCCAACACAAATAACAAGATATATTACAAAACAACTTATAGAGCCAACAAAGATGAACCTAGATACTATAGGTAAAGATGCTTCCCTTTGCTTGGTAGTGTGTCGGCGTGACGATGCGGGTGCATGAACCACGCTTTGGCACAACGACGCTCTCGTAAACGTGGAGGAAGAGCAGGTGCACAACTCAGATGAAACTCTCTGGATGTAGAACTAGGCTTGGAGAGCTAGAGCTTTCTTCTCATGATCAAAAGACATAAATTGATATGAAAGTGTGTTGCTTGGTGTGTCTTGGTGTATCTTTCAAGCCAAGGGGTCTTCCTCTATTTATAGAGGGCCTAGGAAGGCTTTGAAAGGCCTTAGAAGGTTTTCATAGCCATTGGGGTTGAACCCAAGGCAAAATAGGCCGTAATCAGAATCAATCATGATTCTGAAGGGTCATCAGATGTCTGGTCCTGTCATCAAACATCTGGAAAACCTGTTGAAGATGTCTGGGAACTAAGTCAAACGTCTGATTCTAGGCAGGTTTCTTTTCTGACTTAAATCAGACCTAAACATGGTTCTAGTGTATAGCCATCAGAAGACATACAGAATGTCTGGCACTAGGTCTGGATGTCTGGAAACCTATTTGTTCAGCAGAAATGGATTCCCAAGAAAGGTAACGGCTAGAAAATATCTCAAAGGAGATTTTGGGCCAGTCGAGGCAAAACGGTCACATATCAGATGCCTGGGATCCTCTACAAACGTCTGATATAAGGCTAACGGTCATTTTCCTCAACGTTAACATAGGCAGCCAACGTTCCACTAATTGGATGTCTTGCACAACTATCAGACATCTTCTAAGACGTCTGAACTAAGGTCTGGACGTATGATTTTATCAAACAAAAGCTACAAAGTCCAGCCTAAGTTATTGGACGTCTGAGTCAACAGTCAGACGTCCTAAAAGTCACTATAAGATGTCTAATTTCCATATTAGACGTCTGATTAGGATGTTAGAATCCTATTTTGGTTTTCTAAGTTCTCTATAGAAAACCTAAGTATCCTAGGATAGTGCAGGTGTTCCTAGAAGTACTTTAAGGGTTCTTTGAAGCTTTTTAACATAAGATCTAAGAAAGAATAAAGAGCAAAACAAAATGTAGAGTACAATAGAAAGAAAATCTATCATATTCTTCATCTCATTCCTTCTTCAAGCTTTCGCTCCTTGCGAAGTTCCTCCTCCTCTGTCAAGCTCCTCCAATCCGTCATAGATGCAAGCTCGAACTCCTTCTAAACACCTGTCTCCATTTGCAATTTGACCTGAAAACTAAGACTCAAAAGCAAATGTTAAAAGACATATGCTTTGTTATCATCAAAATAAACGATCGTGGTGCTCTAACACCAACAAGGAAGACATGTAGTGGTGTTACTGTTCTTTTGGTCTATGTGGATGGCTTGATTGTCACAAGAGATGATTTTGAGGGGATAGCTGAGATCAAGAGATGCCTGGCTGAGCAATTTGTGATAAAGGATCTGGGTCCATTGAGATACTTTCTTGGGATAAAGGTGACCCGCAGCAAAAGTGACATTGTTTTTCCCAGAGGAAGTATGCTCTAGATCTATTGCAGGAGATTGGCATGCTAGGAGCTAAGCTAGCAAATATACCCATGGATCCTAAGACACATCTTTATGACACTAAGGCTGAGGTGGTTGATAACAAGTCATATAGACAACTTGTGGGGAAGCTTTTATACCTCACTATCACTAGACCAAACATATCTTTTGCAGTTGGTAGACTAAGTCAGTTTATGGCTATGCCCACTAGACAGAACTAGGATGCAACAATGAAAGTCCTTAGATATCTCAAGAAGGCCCTTAGGTAGGGTCTTCTATTTACAAGAGGGACACCCATAATAGTGGTGGGCTATTCAGATGCAGATTATACAGGGTACCACCTTGACCGAAAATCCACTATAGGTTTTTACACTTATGTAGCTAGCAATCTTGTAACCTTGAAAAGCAAGAAGCAAGCGGAAATCTCTTAGTCTAATGCAAAGTCAAAGTATAAGGCAATGGCCTAAACTGTAGTTGAGATGATGTGGATTCGGTCTCTCCTGATTGACCTACATATTGAGATAGATGGGGTCATGGAGATGAGATGCGATAATCGAGCAACTACCTAAATAGCCAATAATCCCATATTTCATGAGCACATGAAACATGTGAAAGTTAACTATCACTACACTAGATATATTATCCAGAGAGAGCTACTCTACACAACTCATCTCGTATCTTCTTATGACTAGACAACAAATATATTTACCAAACCTCTTATTAGATTTAGTTTTGATGTATATTGTTCAAAGTTAAACATAATTAACATCTATGTTCCACCTTGAGGGGTGAGTATTATACCTCTTGGTCTATCTACACTTTATTTTTATGTAAGGATATTTTTGTACACTTTCTTTTCTTTCTTGGAGTTGTGTTGTAAGTGTCCCACCTCTCTCTTAATATAAAACGAGCTAAGATTTGAGAATAAGTGATTGATTTCGTTTCCTTCCAATTGATTTTATGTTGACGTCAATCACCACTCAACCAATCTAAGCCACCGATTGGACCACTAAAAATGAAAACCATCACTTAGTTGGTTCAATGGTCATGATTTTTAAAATATTGTAGATTTTTGTATATGTAATTTTTGTTGGGTATAAATAAATATATTTAAAAAAAAATGTAACGAGACTCCAAACACTTTACCTTAGATAAGTGACAACATCAAGAATATATTTCTTCATCTTAAACAAAAACAATAAAAAGATCCCATCATATTTTTGCCCATTTTTGGGTTAAGCATTCTCAGTTACACATTATAACATTCGATGCACCGTGGATGCGTTTCTCAGGCGTTCTTTATACAATGATGTGGATGCATATGACTAAGTTGCCGCTTAACTTTGGAATTATGCAACTGATCTACCACTCGCATGCCAAATTTAGCTCTATTATTTCTAATATAGACAGAGAACTGGGGTTTTTAATGTAAGAACACATAAAGGAGCCAACAATGGATTCATCTGCTCATCGATGCAAAAATATATCCATCACCCATGTCATCCTTTAAATCGAGATCTACGTTTTAATATTACATTCTTTCTAATTCCCAACTTATTTTTCATTCTCCGATCCAATATCTCCCCAAAGAATTAAGTCTGAGATGCTTAAATTAATTGCAGACTTACGAAAGTGTCCATAAGTTTTGTGTTACGTGCTTTAAAAAAATCACCTAAATGTCCTAATAAAATGATACGACGGTTTAAACAGCTTTACCGAGAAATTGCGTGCCAATAAACGGTAGATATTTTGTTCTTACCCTATATTGATTGCATAAATCCTGCAGTAGATGGACTCTTAAAGGGTGAAGGTAGAATAATAAAAGTAATAAAATATGTGGCTACGAGAGGCGGGAGGTAATAAAAAGCTCTTCTGAGTTTATAAAATGGAATTCGATCGAATTGGAAAAGGTAGACGCCCTTCTCCGGGTAACTGGTCTTGATTGACTCATTTGTCGTTTATCATCATATATAGATTGGATTCGAAAGTTTAAAAAATCCTGAACAACTATTCCTGAGTAGGCCTAAAAATTGAGCGTAATGAACCGAGCCACGCCGACCCTGGCTTGAGCTCAAGCTCAACAAGCCCAAATGTGTGCATGCAGGTGTAGCCCCATCCCTGGACAGCTAGTCTTGATCGACTCCATTTTAGTTTATTTGTATATATAGATTGGAATTGAAAGGTTAAAAACCCTCTTGAACAACTATTCCTAATTAGGCCTGGATATCAAGCTTGATGAGACGAACCAAGATTGACTTAAGCTTGAGTTTGGCAAGTTAATTTGCTATAATTATATAGACCTTGTAAATTTCTGATAGCGGACACAGTTCAATTGTGATTATGACATTACATGTCGACAGATTGATATTTGAATCAACGGCTATGCAACTTTCATTTAGAGGAAACACTTGAACAAAAAAAATAACCACCCAACCTCATAGAACTGCCGAGCAAATTTGAAAATAATCCTATATATAATAATGGACGCGCCAATAACAACTTAGCTAGAGAAAGGTTCACGCAAGCCTTGCAACACTACGTATTGTACATCAGTGGAAAAATAATTATCCGATCAAAAAAATTGTGATGGTAAATCATTTTGCCTCAAATCAATGAAGTCGGGCAAAAGTTTTCGGTGCATCCAACAATGGCCCAAATGTCCCGAATTACTGCCCCTGGAACTAATATAATCACTGATGCATGCACATCCATTTACCTTGGTTATCCTGCCTGTCAACGGATTAATCGTTCGTAAAATATTTTACTGAATCAGTTCGTGATATTCCCAACGACAGGATAAACTAATAAAAATATACAATCCCTTTCCTATTGTAAAATTATGCCTTTTCTTCCTATTGAGGAACACTAGACAAACAGCTTGAAAACAATAAAAATTTCAAGGAGCCAGTTTTATTTCATTCCTGTAGAGCTACGCATTTAATGTGCATAAAACTGCTATAATACACACATGCATACAGACAAGTTCCAAATTTGACTTCGAAATCATCACTATACCATTATCACTAAGTTCATTTCTTTTCCAGCTTGAAAATATAAATAGAACAAAACCACATCCACAGTAGCAATCACCTAAAACACATTTCGATATGCCTATGCAACATAACCAGGATTAGTCCGGATTATTTGCTGGTAACAAATGGATTCTTCCTTTCTTACTCTATAAACTGAAAGAATTATGAGTTATCAAACCAAAACCAGCAATTACTTTTCATCATTCATAAACAGTTAAAAAAGAATAGGGCAAATACAAACCATTCCAGTACCTTCAACCGCAAAAGAAAATGTCCTTGCCATAGAATTTTGGACTAACAGAATTCTGCCAAAGCCTTTGACAATCCATGTATCAGGCCCTGGGAAGAAAAGCAAGTTCGAACATAAACCATCAACGTCAGGCCTTCTTTCAGGAGAAAAAAGTAAACACGGAACAAGATAGAAAGGTGGTTATATGGACTACCTTTGCATGTAAAAACGGAGTCCACAGCTGGAAAAAAAGGTGCTACCCAGACTAAAAGTACTTAGCTCCGCTTTTCCAGCATCCATTCAACAAAATTATCCAGAATTAAGGGCCATGCGAGAGCCGAGTCATAGTTGTCCAGCGAGGGAAAATTTATCTGCGTAAAAAGATTACTGATCTTGTTCATTTTCTCAGAGATATATAGCTCAGAGATGAAGCCATACCAAAACTGTACCTCATTACAGAATCTTAGAAAGCCCATCCACTGGTCCATGTTGATTACTTTATACTCATGTTGGCACTGACATTATAATTATTATAACAACATTTTTATACACAAGTCAGCATGTATTAGAATATAAAGTAACAGAAAAATTTTGGTAAAGACTCGAGTGATGAGTCGATGGATTAGACTAAACCTAAATTAGCTACCTTGAGATAATGAATGAGATTGTCAATCTGGGATCGAAATTGAGAAGCCAGAATAAGCTCCAACAATTCGCAAGCACTCTCAATGTCTATGCTTTTCTGCTTGTCCTCTGGAAAGAAAAATGCAAGTCTTAGACAAACAATGCCAGAGGGTACTCATCGGATTTCTAGATTTATTTGTTAGGCAACCTGGCCACATGCATACCTGTCAAGCAATATCTGAATGCATATGCATAGAAATCCAAGAAATTGTTTGGCCTCCTGACCTATGTATTAAAGAGGGAAAAAATTTCAAGAAAAGACCACATAAATAATTTGGATTCTAAATTGATATCCAATCAGAGAAAGCATAATCTGTAGCAAGAGGACATGACTCGCAAGATTATTTAATAAGATTGCATCTTAAGAATACTAAAGACACCAACCTCTTTCTCCAACTCTGGCAAAGCCTTCTTTATTTTGCTAATTGAATCAGCACGCAAAGCTTTCATCCCTCTTCGCCACTCTTCCTACATCATGAGAACAATATATTCCACTGAAAAAACTAATAACCACAAAAAAAAAGGAAAGCAGGATATGTAACAATTTATCAGAAGAAAAGCAATATGGCAAGAGAAGTAACGTACCAGGATAAAGTATCCTTGCCTTTCAGCCTTCATTTTCCTAGTAAGTGGATGCAATCAATATTTGAAACAACTCCAACAGTCAAACACAGATCGCTTCAGAATATTACATGTGCTTTCAATTCAGAGGAATTTCAACAACTTACCAAGCCAACATGAGCATCCTAACATCAGTATGATCAACTTCAATGTCTGAACAAAGAGTTTCAATTCCTTCAGGGCTGGATAAAAAATGCAGATGTCATTAATAGAATGCAAAATATATTAAAAAAAAGTGCTTTTGTTGTCTTTAAAAAGAAAAAAGAAAAAGGATAGTTACGGGAGGTCAGTAGCCATCTGCTTCATTCAATCATCAAAGCAAAAGTTAACCAGTAATCATACAAGCCCTGCACTTCCCTCAACATTTTCCACCCATGGATGCACATTCCTAAAAATAGTCATATTTCGTTGCAACCAAATAGACCACAAGGCACAAGGTTGCAGCCATTGTGACTAAACCCAAAGAATACATCAGCATCCTTTCCCTAAAACCCACCCAGAAGACATCAAGAGACTGACACCACAAGCTGAGCAACTGCAACCGTGCCCAAACATCTTGAGAGAAGTTGCACCCCAGAATAGATGACTACAATCATCTTCCCCCTGACTGCAAAAAGGGCAAAGTGCATCAGCATCTTGGGCCCTGCAAGTTTTAGTGGCCAACCTTCCTCTACAAAACAACTAAAGGAGACCTTAATATTGGCAGGAACTTTCAGTTTCCAAAAAGCATGACAATTGGCGGCTAGCACATTATCTGCTTGAGGCAGAGCACCACCCCTCAGTCTACAATATATCCTCTGCACGGATATGGCTCCCATACACCATTTCAACAAAGCAGGTCTTCCCACCATAGGACATAAATCCCAAAGGAATGAAAGCAATAAGTGTAGATCCTGAACCCTCGCATCAGAGAGATTTGACACAAAAGAGGGAGACCAAGATCTAGTAGCTGCATCCCAACTATTAGCAACACTAAAATTTATCTGCAGAGAGCACATAGAACCTGGGCACCAATCCTGAAAAAGATCCATCACCCGCCCAATTTTCCTCCCAGAAATTGAAAAGTGCAACCATCACCCAGCTCCAGAGGAAAAGAGGCAGACATCCTACTTATGAACTAGACCAACCCCTCTAAAATGCAGAAGCACCAGGAGGCACAACCATCCGTCGTTCCCAATCAAGTGACTGGCCATATGAATCAAACAATAAGTGATGCCAAAAGCAATCCCCATCCTGCACCAGCTTAATTACCCATTTTCCAAGGAGGGCATCATTAAGATCTGAGAACTTAAGAACTCCCAATCCTCAACCTTTTTTGGCCTACAAACCTAATCTCAACACCTTCCTGATTCTATCAATCATCTTCAACACAGTCCTAAGAGCCCCAAAAACAGATAAATAGAATTCCCGAGACAGCTGAAAGTATGGACTTCAATAGAACCAGCCTTTCACCTCTTGGAAGTAAATACCCACACCACCCAGCAAGCCTTTTACCCAGTTTATCTATCAACAGCTGCTAATTACCTCTAGATATCCACTTAATTTTTAGAGGTAAGCCAAGATAAATGAAAGGCAGATTTCTAGGGGCTCTGCAAACTGAGAAAACATCTTTGTTTTCTGATCTTCCATGTTAAAAGGTACAAAAGCTGACTTCAAATGGTTCACTCACAGGCCAGAAATCTCTCCAAAGATATTCGCCAAGGTCACTAAATTCTCCGCCTCTGTACTTCCTCCTTCAATAAAGAACAAGGTATCATCGGCATACCGTAGAATCAGAGTTAACAATAATTCTGCGCCATTGAGCTTGAACCCAACAATCAAACCACCACCGCAGGCCTTGAATGCTGTGCCAGCCAAAGTATCAACTGCAATAATAAAAAGGACTGCTAAGAGGCACCCCTGCCTAACACTTCTCTAAGGTTGTGTCCAACCACCTGCAGACTTTCCATTAGTCAAGATGGAGAATAAAGTCATGGTAACACAACGCTTCATCCAAGCAATCCATGTATCCAGAAAATTTCTCCGTCTCAAGATCTGCCATAGGTAAGACCAACACAAAGAGTCATAAGGTTTGGAATCTACCTTCCAAAGGAAACTCTTCCAAACCCTCCTACGCCAGGCAATGACCATCTCATCCACCATGGTGAAAGATTCATGCAAAGACCTACCCCGTAGCAAGCATAGACTGCAGGGGACCAATTAAAGACAGCACCACCCCTCGAAGCCTATTTACCAACACTCTAGCAGCAATAAGATAGATTGAGTTTGATAGAGCAATGGGGCGAAAATGGTCAAGCATATCTACACCAGGTTTCTTTAGAAGGAGGAAGAAGTAGAACTTATTGAACTTCTCAAACACAAAATTTCCTTCAAGGAAATCCATCATGACCATAAAATCAACTTTCACCAATTCCCAGAATTCCTTGTAGAATAACATCAGGAAACTGTCTAGACCTGAACAGCCCTTCACCTTCAGGCCACGAATGGCACTCCACACCTCTTCAGCGACCTCAACCAGGTGAGCATTTGCTTCCTCATGAACTTGTGGAAGATCCGAGGAAGCAAGTCCCCATCTCCCTAGTGAATTCCCAGAAATGAATTTTCACCACCTCAGCAATCTGATTGCTGGAGTTTAGGACATTCTCACCCACCTTCACTTATAGGATTAGACCTCCTCCTTACAGTATCAGCAAGATGGAAGAATCTAGTATTCGCATCCCATTCTTTAAGCCATAACTGTGTGTTTAAGGATAAACTTGCTTGTCAAATGTTGATGCAATGGCTTACAGTCTGTACACAGCATCATGGACAACAATATTTATTATATTCATTTTTTCCATGATGTTGCACTTTCTTTATTGATTGAGGTGCAGCATGCACATGTAATTTTCCATGTTTTCTCAATTTCTATTTAAAAGAAAGATGAAAGCATGTTTTCTCAATAGACTTTCTTTTTTGGAAAGGTAATCATCTCACTCTAACACAATATCAGATCAGTCCTAAATCAGTGCATGTACTATATTTGTCTTCCTCTTCTTTTGTTTTTTTTTTTTCTTTTTTGAGACAGGAATCGACACCAGAACCAACAGCAACAGATCTGACTAGGTCATGGATTCACATGTACCTAGCCACTTGGACATTCTTTTTTTTTGGTTGGAAAAGCCTAGGCACTTAGCTGGTAGAAGTAGTTCCTTATCTATTCTTGACACTTTCCACCAACTACATCTATTCAATTTACTAATGGCTCCTACTCTCAAATTACTTTAGTCAGATATGCAGTTGTCACCCTTAACATAACCTAATGTTTATTCTGATCCTGACTTTCCTAAAGGTTTACTTCTTTTCAGTCAGCTGGGTAAGAATCTTAGATGTCGAGTATTCATGAAAATACAATTATTTTCAGACATCTAGAGGAAGCACATAATTGGTAGGATTATAACAAATACAGATTAACTATCTATATTTCTGTAACTTTTGCTGGTGCATATTTCATTTCCATCTATGTCTTTGGCATTCCTATTTGGCTCAGCCATCTGCCACAAAGTTGTGCTGTTTCCTAACTATCCTCCACCAACTACATTCAAGCATAAAACCTGTCAGCTAAGAAAGCATCATTATCCATCTTTTTGCCATCAATCTAACAAGAGGAGCCAGTCATTGTTTCAGCTTGTTCATGATGTATGGGGTGCTTGTCATATCCCTACTACCACTGTTTTGTTATTGTTGTTAATGATTACAATAGAATGTTTCAGTTCTACTCAATAAAAGATCATGCTAAGGTGGTGGTAGTGTAGTCAACTGGTTTTTCAATGAAGCGCAGACTTTTATTCCTTGTCTACTAAATATGGCACAGTAATAATGCTTTTGCATTCTTGCAGCATGATGATCAATCTTTCCTTGCATCTAATGGGAGTGTACATTAGACATCTATGCCTATACCTCTCAGCACAATAAGCTAGCTGAGAGGAAATTATGTCACTATCTTAATATTCCTCATGGTCATCTTACAGTGATGCTATGTATGCTTCAACTTTGCTAAGTCAATTTCCCCATCACTTCTTAAGGGAGGGATTCCTTTCCAACAACTCTAATAGAACTCTGACTTGTTTTCTCATTCTCTTTGGATTTTTTGTTGTACGCTTTGCCCAACAGTTTAATGTTCCAGCAAAATATCTCCTTTAAGGAAAAAATATATTTTCTTGTGATATTCTTGAATACGGAAAGGTTATAGATGCTTTGACCCTTGTGAGTTAGCATTATTATGTCGGTGGTAATGTCACACATTTTTAGCAGAACACTGGGTTAATAGCTTTACAAGTGGAGGAATGGTATCTCAACTGTCCAATGGCCTTCAATTCTACAAGATATGCTTTTTTGAAGAAGATAGTGTCAACCAATTTTCAAGCAACTGGCTCATACTTTTCTAAGCGTACTCTTGTTGGGTTGCCACTACTAATATTAGAGGTAACCTATAATAGGAAACCTATGGAGATTCTCTTGTCTATGTTTCTGACTGGCACATAAAGAGATGGCCCACCCACCAGAAAACCACCGCCTGAATCTACCGTACATGCTTCATCATCCAATGGAGTGCACTATAACCTATGTTTAACTTTGTTGATGGCTTCAGTCCAGCGTTACAGGATTTTTTCATTTCTTTATTCCCTATTATAATTCCATGGAATTTCCATGAGGCTTTGTAGGATACTGTTGAGCCTAGGGATTTTTTTGTCTAATTTTACTATTTTTAGGGTATCTTTGTAATTGTTTCAAAGAGAGGCTAGGGTTTCTATTTTGAATAGAGACTTTCATTTTCCTCAACATGATATCACAGCAGTTGTCTAGGCCGGTGTTGTGGTATCCCACCAAATATCCTACGATGAGATGATTAAATCCTCAAGATTATGGGGATTCAAACAATGATCTCGAAGATCGGAAGAAGCAACAGCGGCGATAGCGCACCCTGTACCTTCACCACCGCTATCACTGCCCCCGATGGAGGCCTTATCGCCGCCACCAAGGCCGCAATGGCCTGCGCCACCGCTCGCACTGCTTCTGTTGGAGACATCGCCGCCACCAAGGGTGCTGCAATGGTCTGCACGACAGCCGCGATGGCCTGTGCTGCTTCTGCTGGAGGCATCGCTGTCGCCAGGAAGGCTGTGATGGCCTGCACCAAGGTCGCAATGGCTTGTGCTGCCTCTGCTGGAGACATCACTGCCGCCAAGGGTGCTGCAATGGCCTACACCACGGCCGCGATGGCCTGCGCTGCTGCTGCTAGAGGCATCGCCGCCACCAGGAAGGGTGCTGCGATGGCTTGCACCAAGGTTGTGATGGCTCACACTGGCCCTGCTGCTGACCCTAGGGCCATCGAAGTCGTCAGGAGGTGACCGATGGGCATCTGGCCATGTGCTGCAGGCCACCGGCCCCTTCCTCACCACTACTAGACCTGCTATGGGTCTGCCAGTAACCCAATCAGGGCATGTACTATATTGGTTCGTCGTCCCTGATGCCCTCTTGTACATGATCAAGTGTGTGTCACACGTATGGATCATGGTGATGAGCCTTCTCTCACAATTGGCTGTTGCAATGAGTCTTCTCCCGCACAACAAAGAGGTGACTTGCTAACCAACAAGTTCTATCTCAAGGATGAATGGGTTCGCATTTGCAACCCAAGACAATGCAGGAAAGAAGAATAAAATCATAGAACGGTGGATAATTGATTCAAGTACTTCTGTCCACCTCACAGGAGATGTGCAACGCCTTGTAGATCCCAAGGCTCTGTGTGGGATCAAGGAGGTTAGGGTGGCTAATGGAGCCACGTCACTTATTACTGCAGTGGGGTAGGTACGTGCTTCTCGGAAGATGCTAATAGGAGTTCATTGTGCCCCTAAGTTCTTGATGAGTCTGCTATCAGTGAGTTGCATCTGTAAGGGCTTAGGGTGCCGTGTTGTCTTTGATGAGGGCCATTGTTATTTTCAGGACAGGTAGACAGGAGATATTATAGGTAGGGGTACTCTATTACCTTGACACACCTACATTATTTGCAAGTACTGCATCCATAGCATCTGATCCATGGCTATGGCACAGGAGACTTGGGCATCCCTTGCTCAAGAAGATGCGCTAGATGTATCCCAGCTTGCCAAACTCTCTGACGTTACAGTACAAGGATTGTCAGCTTGGGAAGTACCACGGGAGTACATATTCACAGAGGGACACCAGGGTGAGTGCTGCCCCCTTTGGCTTGGTACGTTGTGATGTATGGGGACCATCCAGAGTGCCTACTCCAAGAGGACACCGATACTATGTGATTATTGTAGATAATCATAATCGCCGAACTTGGGTTTTCTTAATGAAGATGCATAGAGATTCCACAAATTATTCAGTAGCTCTTGATAGAGGTTCAGACTCAATACGATGGTACAGTTAGAGTCTTCCACAAGGATAATGCCTTGGAGTTTATGCAGCGAGATGTGCGGGATCTTTTTTCTTCCCGAGGCATTATTCACCAGACATCTTGTGCGCACACATCTCAACAGAATGGTGTGATTGAGCGCAAGCTTCACCATCTCCTGGACATTACTAGGACTCTGATGATCCACATGAAGGTTCCTGAGCAATTCTAGGGAGATGTTATCCTTACAGCAGCCTATCTAATTAACCGAGTGCCTTTGTCAGTCCTCCAAGAACAGATTCCTTACCAAGTGATTTATCCAACGTGTGACAGGTTGTTTGTTTACCTCTGCGGGTGTTTTGATGTACTTGTTTTGTCCATTCGTGTGGCAACCAAGATAAGTTCTCTCCAAGGGTGGCTAAATGTGTCTTTCTTGGGTATTCCAAGACGCAGAATGGATACCAGTGTTACAACCCGAGCTGCAGGAGATAAGTTACTGCAAACATTATCTTTTTTGAGGAGATTCCTTACTTCTCAGATAAGGGAATGTCTATACAGGCTGCTCTGGAGGAGACTTAGGTATATCACCGAAGACCACACACTTTGCCTGATTCAGAATTAGCAATTGAGAGTAGTTTAAACACAAAAGAGCAGGTATCCTTGAGAAGATCCAGTAGGGATGGTACTCTCCATCCTCTTTCTTAGTGCACAGGTGTTGCTCATCTTGAAGATGGCATTCTTCAGTTTGCTTCAACTATCACTACCGCTACTATTCCTAAGGATTTTGTCCAGGCTTCACATGATCTTAGGTGGCAAGTTGCAATGGATGAAGAGATATAGGCCTTACAGTCACGAAAAACTTGGGAGTTAGTACCTTGTCCTAAGGGTGCTACCTTGGTGGACTACAGATGGGTCTACACTATTAAGTATAGACTTGATGGGACAGTAGGCAGGTATAAGGCCAAGCTTGTTGCCAAAGGCTTTACACAGACATATGAAGTGGATAATTTTGAGACATTTTCTCCAATAGCACGTATCACCTCTGTCAGGATTATTATATCTATTGCAGTGGTCAAGAGATGGCCCTTGCATCAACTTGACATCAAGAATGCATTTTTGTATGATGACTTATCTGAGGAAATAGATATGAGACAGCCACGAGGTTACAGCACCCAGAGGGAGCATGTCTGTCATCTGAAGAAGGCAATATATGGGTTGAAACAGAGTCATCATGCCTGGTTTGAGAGGCTCAGTATAAAGATTGGGAAGATTGGGTTTCAGCAATCAGCTTCTCATTATTTAGTCTTCATTAGGAAGATAGAGTACGGAGGACATACACATGTTCTTTTGGCTATGTATGTGAATGATATGATCCTTACAGGTGATGATAAGAATGGCATTGCCCAGACCAAGTCCTTACAGGATACATTCGTTACCAAGGAATTAGACGAGTTGAGATATTTTTTGGGTATTGAGATTGTACGACAAGAGTCAGGTTTATCCTTGTCACAGAGGCAATATACACTTCAGATCCTTCAGGAAGTCGGGTTGCTTGGGGCTAAGCCCTCTGGTATACCTGTGGAGTCATCGCCTGCACGTCATTCTGATGAGGAGGATCCCTTATATGATGATGTTACTCAGTATCGTAGTACAGTGGGTCGCTTACTCTATCTTACCATTACGAGGCCCAATATCAGTTTTGCAGTAAGGCCAGTCAGCATATGCAAGCTTCACATTATAGCCACTGACATGAGGTTTGCCTTATCTTGAGGTACCTCAAAGGGACAACAAGTAGAAAGTTATATTACAGAGATAGTGGCAACCTAGACATACTTGCTTACTTCGATGCAAACTATGCTGGATCTGTGGAGGATCGTCACTCTACTTTAGGTTTTGCAATCTATATTGGGAGAAATATTATTTCCTAGAGGAGCAAGAAGTAGAGTGTTGTGACCCGTTCGAGTGTTGAGGCGAAGTATAGAGCCATGGCCCAGGCTGCTTGTGAAATTATGTGGATTGTATCCTTATTGCAGGATCTTAATATCTAGACTACTCTACCTATTCTACTACTTTGTGACAATAAATCTGCCACCTATATTGCCTCGAATCTAATCTTCCATGAGAGGACCAAGCATATTAATGTTGCTTGCCATTTTGTTCATGATGTTGTACTTAGTGGCAAGATTAGTACCCCATATATCACCTCCGAGTTTCAACTGGTTGATATATTTACCAAGGCTCTAAAGAAGAAGCGTCTTGACTTCATGTGCGACAAGTTGAGTCTTGTAGATATCTACATCCCAACTTGAGGGGGAGTGTTAAGCTCAGGGACTTTTTTGTCTAGTTTTGCTATCTTTAGGATATCTTTGTAATTTTCCCAAACCTTTATAATATTAAAGAAATGCTCAAGTTTCTATCTTGAATAGAGGCTTTCATTTTCCTCAATAGATACTATATGGAAAAAGGCAACAAATGAGATAGATGTTCTTTTGTCTTCGCAGCCTTCTAGTGTTAAAATGGTTGATTATAGATGGATTTTTTTTTTTTGAAAAGAATGATTATAGACAGACTTATACCATAAAGAATATTCTAGATGGTAAACGGATGGAGTGAAGGGATGCCTTTTGCCAAAAGTTTTTAGCCAAACCTTTGGCATGGGTTGGTTCAAAATATTATCTTCCATGCCACATCTTAGTTCTACGATGATCGGCAATTCTGTTACAACTAATAAAGATTGTCCTTTATACCGATTAGATATTAAAAATGTCCCTATATGGTGATCCACATAGAAAGGTTGGTTGAGAAGAATAAAATTTGCAAATTTAACTCATTAAAGAAGATTGCTTGCAAGCTGAAACAAAGCCAACGAGCATAGCTTAATAGATAAGTGTAGAAGTTACGAAGATTGAGTCTTATCAATCAACCTCAAATTACTTTATTCTTATCTAGGGCAAAGACGGTAGAGTATTTATTCTTGTATGACATGATTCTTACCAGTGATGATTAGTGCAAAGATTAAGGAAACCAAATTATTTCATTTGAATCAAAAAAGATGCATTCACCTTCAAAAGAAACCTTAATCCTTTTTTTATACAAAAGAAAATTGGAAAAATTACATAAGTAACCCATAATGATAAAAGAAATAACAAACACCCCCTTATAACTCAATACTCTCCCTCAAGTTGAGGTGCATATATCAATGAGGCCCAACTTGTTGCTTAGAAAATCATGGTGCTTATTCAAAGGTTTGGTGAGAATGTAAGCAATTTGTAACTCGGAAGAAATATAAGGGGTACTCATCTTGCCTTCTAACACTGCATTCCGTATAAAATGGCAATCAACTTCAATATATTCATTCCTCTCATGGAAGACTGGATTGGAGGCAATATAGGCAGCAGACTTATTATCAAAATAGAGTGGAACAGGTGTATCAACCTCCACCCCTAAATCTCGTAGGAAACCAACCATCCACATAATCTCACACGAAGCTTGAGCCATGGACCTGTATTCTGCCCCAACACTAGAGCCAACAACCACACTCTGCTTCTTGTGCCTCCATGAAACTAGATTTCTACCCAGGTAGATAGCAAAACCTGACATAGATCGTCTGTCCTCAATTGACCCTGTATAATATACATCTGAATATGCCACAAGATCAAGAGAGCCACTCGTATTGTAGTACAAACCTTGCCCTGGGATCCTCTTCAGGTATCTCAAGATGAGACAAGCATCACCCCAATGACTGTATCTGAGATTCTGCATAAATTTACTGGCTCGACTAACTGCAAACTAATGTCCAGTCGTGTAATAGTCAAATATAACAAATGGCCAACAATACTGCGGTACCTGGTAACATCCTCAAACAAAGGATCTGTCTCACCAGAGCTGTGACTAGAAGGTGCCTCTACTAGTATCCCAGATGATTTGGACCCAAGAAGTCCAGCCTCCTCTAGGAACTGTAAAGTGTACTACCTCTATGATAAGTATAAGCATGCCTCTTGACAAACAGCCTCTATCCCAAGGAAGTAGCAAAGGCCACCTAAATCTTTGGTGACAAAAGTAGACTAGAGAGACTTTTGTCTCTGCTATCCAATCAACATCATCACTAGTCAAGATCATATCATCAACATAAATTGCCAAAATAACTACTCTCCATGTCTCACCATACTATGTCCGTCTAACAAATATAGAATGATCAGTGGTAAACCGTTGGAACCCCACCTTCTTGATCTCCAAATTGAGCCTCTCAAACCAAGCTCGTGGGTTTTAGTTCAGGCCATAAATGGCCTTCCGTAGATAATAAACAAGCTTACCCTAACTGTCATAACCTGATGGCTATCTCATATATACCTCCTCAGCAAGATCTCCATATAAGAAGGCATTCTTTATACAAGTTGATATAAAGGCCACTGCTTAACTATAGCAACAGACAAGATGATCCTGATAGAAGTAATACGAGCAACTGATGAAAAGGTCTCAAGGTAATCCACCCCATGTGTTTGAGTGAATCCCTTAGCAACAAGTCTGGCCTTATATCTCTCCACTGTCCCATCAGATCTGTACTTAATTGTGTACATCTACCTGCACCCAACAATTGTGACACCCTGAGGACATGAAACAAGATCCCATGTTTTCCTGGTCTGTAGAGCATGCATCTCCTCATCCATAGCTGCTTTCCACCTTGGATCATGAAAAGCCTGAAAGAAATCTCTGGGAACAACTATAGTGGTGATGGCAAATGCAAATTGTCTGTCTCCCTCTTGGAGATGGGAGACTGTAATATAACGAGAAATAAAATGAAGCGTACATATGGCACTAGATCTCTTCTCCATTTGAATCACCCCTATCTGAGGGGATAACAAGCTGAGCCAGCTCATCATCAGAGGAATCACCAACCTAAGATCTCCTGTGATACACCTGTGTCTCCCATATAACAGCCTCTATAGATGACCCTTCTTTTGGGAAGTAGGGAATCTTCTCAAAAAATGTCACATCAACAGTAACAACATACCTCTTGCGAGCTGGATCATAACACCTGTAGCCTTTCTGGGTCCTAAAGTAACCAAGAAAGACACTTCGTGGCACGGAAGGCAAACTTATCTTGAATACCATAGTTTTGAACAAAACATATGCACCCAAAAACTCACAGAGACAAGGGAAGCATCCCGTTGCACTCAGGATGTATAACCTAGTACAAGATCTGACCGTGGAGCACAGAAGATGGCAACCGATTAATCAAGTATGCTACTGAAAGTATGACATGACCCAAAAATTGCCTAGGAACCTTCATATGAGACATCAATGTCTTGGCAATATCAAGCAAATGTCGCAACTTGCACTCAGCAACCCAATTCTGTTGGAAAGTATGAGCACAAGATGTTTGGTAAATGATCCCCCTAGAACGGAAGGCCTCCTGTAAATCACCGTCCATAAATTCTAATGTATTATCACTGCGAAAGACTCGAACAGTAGTGTCATACTATGTTTACACCTCAGACAGAAACTGCTGAACAATGATAGGAATCTCACTGCGACCTTCATCAGAAACACTCAGGTAAGTCTACTGTTATCATCAACCATAACTACAAAATATCTGTGTCCACCAGTAGAGGCAACTCTAGACGATCCCCATACATCACAATGTACCAGGGGAAAAGGCATTGAACTAACACCAGCACCTCTCCTAGGGTAGCTACTTTTGTGATGCTTCCTCAACTGACAATCTTCACAATCCAGAGTCAAAAAATTAGATAATTCTGGATACATTTAACGCATCTTCTTCATGGAGGGATGCCCAAGTCTACGATACAATCGCAAGGGATCACAAGAGATTGACAAAGTCCCAGCAAACAATGTAGGCATGTCCAAATAGTACAGACCACCCCTTTCTATGCCACTGCCAACTATCTCCCCTGTGGTTCAGTCTTGGAAGTAATGGTGTTTCTCATCAAAAATAACACAGCATCCAAAATCTCTGCAAATTCTACTCACAGAAAGAAGATTTATGGGAAACTCAATAGCATATTATACATTCTCTATCTTCATCATGGACGTAGCATCTACACATCCAACTACTATAATTGGAGAGGTTGCTCCATTTGCCACCCACACATCACGAATTCCCCGTGGAGTCACAGGGTCCTCCAGATCTCTTTCTCCGGTGAGATGCACATAGGCTCTAGAGTCGGTCACTCATGCACTCCTGTACTCTTTTCCTTGATCTCAACTTTTTGGGCTGCACACGCAAACCCAGTAGAAACTGAAGTTGATCTTCTCGGATCAACTTTCTCCAACATGGGAAAACATGAGCAAGAGAAGACTCGTCGCAATTGAAACTAGGCATGAGAGGAGACTCATCACGCAAAGTAGGACATGAACAACACGAACTAGGTAGCCACCAGCAGCAGCAACCCCGGCTACCGACGACCATAGCCCACAACAGCGATGCTACCAGTGGCAAGCAGCCTAGCAACAACACTACTAGCACCGACAAATCGTCTGGTAGTGGTACGATTGCCGCTACTGCCCTCGTGGCTGGCACAACCGCCGCTAGTGGTGGTGGTGGCGACATAGAAGTCGTACTCCATCAAATCGCCTCCACGTTGGTGATCCAATCATGTTATGGTGGTTTTTCTTTCACTGGGATATCGGAGCACCAACCTAAGATCGCTGCTCTGATATCATATTAAATAAAAAAAAATGCATTAACCTTCAAAAGAAACCATAACCCTCTTTTTACACAAAAAAGAACTGGACAAATTACATAAGTGCCCCCTAAGGATAAAAGAAATAACAAACACCCCCTACAACTCAACAATTTCTATCACCTTGGTCCTTAATTTTGATAATAACAAAACAATTAATATTTAACAATTGCATTTGAGGTCTCAAATTTCAGGTTAATACAATTAATTAAAGGACTTGGAAGAAGCTCAAGCTCAAGATCCATGGAGGATTGAGGAGCTTGATGGGGATAGAAAGCATCGTGGAGCACTAAAGGAAGAAGCTTTGGACTTTGCTTGGAGCTAAGAGCTTGAAGTTGAACAGAAATGAAAATGGACTAGAACTTCATTTGTACTTGATATATTTCATTGTTATTTCAAATAATGTTTTTTTGAAAAGAAAAAAAATAAACACCTTAGTTGACCATTAGGACACCTAGGAAACACAAGATAACCTTTAAGATCCTCAAAACAACACAAGTCAACTTTAACGCACCGACCAAATTTGCTATGCACTAACTAGCCATGTTATAACCAGTCAACTGGCAACCCAACCTACCGACCTGCTCATATAGAGAGCACCAACCGGCTATCGACCAGTAGAGTAGATGTTGGCCTTCTAACATTCAAAAAGCTAGGAACTTATGCCCGTTAATTTCCCTATTGATTTGGCTTAGATTCCCAATACCCTTCACTAGTGAGAACCACTAGCCGAACTACCCATGAGTAAGGCGTCTATTGATACTATAGCAGGCATCAACCTGTCGCCAAGAAATCCTAAGTCTAAGGAATCAAAACTTCAAAACCTTTAATAGCCAACCAATCATCAATCAACCTGCTACTATAGTCTTAGCCAACCAATCATCTGATCATAAAAGCCTAGGGTCAACCCATCTAATCTCTTTTAGGCACCAACTTATTTTTTCTCTTAGTTGATTGGCTATGTTTAAGCGAGTTGACCAGGCACCAACTAATTTCTATTGTATATTATATTTGCTTTTTTTTCTGATTTCTGAATGTTGCCTTTCACCTAATTAAGTTCACCAACGGCTATTATAAGTCCCTAGGCCTATTCAAAGTGTTCCAAACACCTCTACAAATAACCAAGCACACTCCTAAGTCTACACACACAATATAAAAGAGAGAATCAAGTGTGCAACCCTTTTGACTGCTACAACTTCCTATTACACACACTTAAGAGTGAGATTAAGATAAGGAAATTGAGAAGCTGCTCACTAAGCAACCAAGTTCAAATCTAAGAACACCGAATAGCTATGTTTCCACACCCTTTCGCTTCCACTTCAAGGAAGTCATCTTCACCTATAAGAGCTAGGTTCTATAGGTCTTTCATTTTGTATTTTATTTGGGTATTCGCATTGCAAATTTTCGTCTCCATTGGAGACAATACGATTTGTGGAGACAACTAGTTGAAGTACATTACCCTTGTTTAAGTAGTGTGGTTTGTATTAAGGTTGTATCACCCTCAGTTTAAGGTGATACATTAGTGGATTTGATCGACTCGGTAGATCGAGAAATCCTAAGTCGAGAGACTTAGGTGGTAGTTTTTACCCTGGTTGGGTTTCCACCTAAATATCTGTCTCTTTGTAGTGAATGCTTGTGTGATTGATTTTATATATTCATTTCCTCATCGTTTATATTATTTTGCACTATTACCCCCCTCCCCACTCTAGTGCAAACCTACAATTTCTATATGAAAATCTATGTGACTAGGCTTAGGCAAGCCATGATATAGCATTTTCTTAGGACAAAGATAGCCTAAAATTCAAAAGGTCTAGTTATCTCAACACAAGTGCATGCTGAAGATTCTTAAGGAGAGAGATCTTCATGCCAAACCATCCTATATATCCATTTTTTAGAGTTATTTTGTAAATGGGTATATGGATCCTTGAATGTGGGTCCGCATAAACATTCTCTATAAATATGCAAATGCCCGTCATTTTTTTCTTCAATTAGTGAAAAGAAAACTTTAGCAGCTTACCCTTGGTGATGGGATGAGGTTCCATTTCTAGATGCATCACTAGTCCCCCTTTGGGATCATTGCTGAGGTGTACCACAAATTAGCTGCTCTAGATACTAATTCGTCTATGGTTGTCACTCAATGCTACCGAGATGATCTTTGGCTCCCCAATGTTCCTCAGTCATTGTTTGACGCCAGAGTGGAGCTCTCTTACCTTGTAGGCACTCCATGACATGGCCCTCAAGATAAGGAATTGGGTTTGGAAACATGGAAGATTTGCTATTAGCAAGGCTTACAAGCTTTTTATGGATGCACATGCACCTACTAACCATGTTCTTGCTAAGGATTGCTAGCGGTCAAAGAAATAAATTGTCATTTTTCAATTGGTTGCTTAAGAACAATTGATCAATTGCCAATTTAGGAGCAGATGAAAACCAGAATTGGACATGTCATGTATGCTCTGCTCTTCGAGAGTGGAGGATGTGGACCACCTATTCTTTTCCTACCCTTTTGTGCAACATTACTAGTGTGGAGCTTGGGCTTGACCATTGGACTTTTTATCGCACATGGCTTTTTGAGATAACACTCAAGGCCAAGTTAACAAATAGGATATTGATTTGATTAGGAGATCTATACCACCAACTCCACTATACGGGCAAAGCAAAATAGTTGTTTTAGACAAAGGAGATATGGCTAGAGAATGAAAAGCAAGATCAATGTCAAGTCACATCTTGGAGTGAAGAATAGCTCCAATAATGACTTTTCTTCTTCCCGAGGGAAGACTAAGGGCAATCATCTTCATTTGGTATATTTGGTTAAATCGCAATGAGGTCATTTTTACAAGGGAAAGAGCTATTTTTAAATGGGGTCTTGTACCATTCCTCTTCCTTATGTGATTACTAGTGTAATTAGCTCTTTTTATTAATGAAGTCAAAGGGTTAACAATCCTCATTAACCCTCCTTTCTCCTTTCAAAAAAACTTTAGTCGTTAGTGGGTGAGTTAGGCTTGCACTCCCATAACTTTTCCCTTCACATAGATCTATGTAGTTTGTGTTTGATTGCTTGACAACATAGTGTCAAAGTGGGTGTAATCGTGCCTTTGTGATCATGATAGAAACCCTCATAAGATGTGCATGTTAAGGGCTCCCAAATGAATTTTATGCATTGTAGGGCCTCTAATCTTCATTGAGACCCCTTACTCATGCTGCAAGGAAGACCTAGCATCGAGGAGTGCCTTTGATGACTCACTACCGACCTAGCAACCTCACCTTCAACAGCTCCAACAACTCCTGTGGTAGAGGCAACCTAACAAGGGTGATTCTTGTCCTGCTTTAGGTTTACACAAGTCCTGGATGATGGAAAAGGTTGGCAGTGGCCACCTTCATCCTCTAGTTGCACCCCAGTGCCCATCCAAAGAGGTTGCAACATCACTCAGTAGGTTTCCAACATCGACAAAGCTCCAACAACCTCCAATAGGTATCTAACAAGGAGGTAGATATCAGATTGAAACTTTGTTCACACCCCTCAACATTTGGAGTGAATTTTTTGTAGTTCTCATCATCTTTTTAGTTCTGCCCAGTTCATGTTCATGGTTGTGCCCTAGGTTATGGGGCTTCTTTGGCTTGTTTTTGACTCGTTATCACTTGTTCTTGGTTTGTTATTGCACCCTCTTTTTTGTAGATGTTAAATTCTGAAAGAAAAATTAACACAGCACATGAAAGCCACAAGAATGCCAACATCCTAATTACCGCCAAGTGAACGAAAAAGAACTACCCACTTTGACCGACACCTACTAAGATGGCAATGGCAGGATGTTGAGATATTGGTTGCTTTGATGGACAAAACAGAAGCCTGCATCTATAGGCAAGTCTTCAGAAAAGTGGTACTTGGAAGGCAATCAAGTCAAGGCATGGATTGTCAACTCCGTACTGATAGCAACTCAATCACCCGTCTTGAGGAAGAAGATCACCGGGGACATGTGGGTAGTTCTAGAAATCATGCATGGCCAAAAGAAGAGGGAGGTGTGGATTTTCATCTTAAGCAGGAAATTTTCATTTTGAGACAGGGTACCATGATTGTCACCGCCTACCATGGTGCATAAAAATCCAAGTGAGATTGGATTATTATGCTTAAGGTACATGGAAAAGTGCCAATGATCAGAAGCTCTTTTGGCAGAGAAAATGGAGTAACAATATCTTCACCTTCTTAGATGGATTAAATCTAGAGTCTAAAGTTGTGAGGAGTCAGATCCTAACTCTTAACAAAATTCCTAGTGCTAAAGAGGTGTATTTTCTGGTTGAAGCTGATGATGAGCAAAAGACAAGTGATGAACCCCAAGACTGCTAGTGGTAGTGATAAAGTGAAGGGCGTAGAAGCCTTTGTTAGCAGAGGAACTAAGTAGGAGATGGGGGCAGCAAGATACAGCAAAGGCAAATAGAAAATGCACCCACTACCTCAAGAATGGACATCCTGTTGAGTATTGCTAGGATCTCTACCTTGAGAAGAGGCCAATGTCTGGGAAGAATGGGTAGAAAAATACGACTCAAGTTTAGAACAGTTAGAGAGGGAAATTTGTGCATCTATAGCATCTAAAGTGTAAGATTCTGAGAAGTTCCTAAGACAAGAAAGTGGTTAAAGGCTGGCGTTAAATGATCAAACAGCAGACCAAATTCAAGAGTTGCGAGGATGCTTTCCAAAGCTAGTTCCATTAAAGGACCTTCTTCAGGCAATAACCTTGATCAAGAAATGATCATTTTAATAATCTTGCATCTGAGTGTATCGTAAATGGTAGTGCTATAGATCACATAATAACCAATGAAAAGTTGTTTCATCATTATGAACTTGGTTCCAAAAAGGACCAAGTGGCTCTTGAAGATGGGACTAGTATGATTTTGGCTAGAAAGGGAGTATTACTATTCTTGACAATTTTTCTCTTACTAGTGCCGTACACCTACTTGATTTTCCATTAAATCTATTACCAGTTGATAAGATTACAAATGAGTCATACTGCAAATCGATATTCTATGAATATTGAATTGTTGTGCAGGATTTGGAGAAAGGATGGAAGATTGGGATTGGTTTCTTCTAGCTAGAATCGCACCAACCCTTGTGTCAATCTTGCCTACTCATCGGAATAATTATGGTGGACTGAATTAGATTACTTTGTGGCACAATAGACTTGGTCATTTAAGCTTTCTAGTTTATTTCTTTGAATAAACACACACTCCTTTAAGTGTGAGACATGTCAATTAACTAAGCAATGTCATATTACTTTTTCTCAGTCAAGAAATAAAAGTACTACTAGTTTTTAATTGGTTCATTCTGATGTAATGGGAACTGGATGTGCTACTAGTGTTTAGTCAGTTCATTCTCATGTAATGGGAACTGGATGTGCATGCTACATGCTCCTTTTGCAATGATGGGATGGAGGACAATGAGCACCTCTTTTTCATCTGCTGAGTTGTTTCCTCCCCATCTGAAGTTTTTTATTTTCTCTTAGGTGGGGATCCATGCCTACCAATCCAAGGAGAGAGCTTCTGCTCTAGCCCTTTTATGGGTGCTTTGGTTCTTGAGAAACAGGGTGGTTTTTAAGTCTTCAAGAGCCTATGTGGAAAGTATGTTGTTTCAGGCTATCGGTTTTGTTGAGTGGGGTCATGTTTCCACATGACCATGATGTAACCATGTTTCCTAATGAATAGATTTGGAGGCTACTACCCTCAAGTAGCCTTCCTTTACCTTCTCCAAAAAAATATATATGAAAAGATTGCAGATGTCCTATCCAATGAGTTGCCTAAAGTACAGTTTAAGGGGAAAAAAGATACATACAAGTTGTATGTTCATTGTATGCATTCTCACATTATGAAAGTAGATAATGAACTTAGTCTATGTGTATTTGTAACATGTTGGTACTATGTCCAATCCCAAATTGCTCAGCATGTTACATACATTGATGTGCCTATATAATGAAGTCTAGCACCATCATTCATGATACAGCAACAATAACCAAGCCTTCTCCCACACTAAGTGGGGTCGGCTAAATGGATTCTTTGCCTCTACTCTGATCTGTTTTGAGCATTTCTAGGCTTAAATTGAAGTAATTGAAGTCATACTCAAAAGTTTTCTTCCAACACTTCTTTAGTCTTCCTTGCCCCCTCCTAACAAGTTCAACCCCCAACTCCCTGCATCTCCTGACTGGGGCATTTAGTGGTCTTCTCTGCAAATGTCTAAACTACCTTAGATGTGTCACTCTCATTCTTTTGAAATACAGTCCTTCCTTGTATGACCACACATCCATCTTAGCATCTTCATTTCTGCTATAGACATCTTTTGCACATGCCTATAGTTAACAACCTAACATTCAGAACCACACAGCATGGCAAGTCTTGCAACCGTTCGACAGTACTTTCCTTCAACTTTAAAGGAACCCTCTTAGAGCACCAAATGCTTCCCTCCATTTCAACCACCATACATTAATTCTATATAACATCTCCATCAATTTCACCATCATCCATTATATATGGGAGAAATAATATTGACTAAGTGACTTTCAGTTTCAGGTTTCACTCTTCTGTGTGATACAACAGCAAATGCCACGGCAATAGTTAGGCCAACCATGTTATAAGGACTAACCATCAATTCTCAATATAAACATATGAAGATCTCTTTGGTGAAGATGCAAAGAAAGATGATAAGAGTTTTTTTCAAAAAGATGATAGAGTTTTTTTTAAAGGGAAAAGGAGTATCCACTTCATTAAAGCCTCCAGAAAAGATTACAAAGCATTCGACACAAATAAAACATCCCTTGCAACATTTTTTGGCCGAGGTCGTTCTCCTTTGAAAAGTGCAGTGTTGCTCAATAGCCATATGGACCAAAGACCAGCAAAGGCCTTCATCCACGACAAGATATCAGTTTGAACTCCATTTCTGAAGGCCCCCCAAAAACCATCCCAAGAGTCTACCAGAAGCCCCAGAATAGACAGCCGCTCCAACACCCGCATGGAGAAACCACATAGGAGAAAGAGGCGGGTGTCATCCTCATCATGGAGATCACATAGACAGCAAATTACATCAGCACCAGGAGCCCAAATCTGCCTCCTAGCCCTTGTAACCAATCTCCTACAGCGAAGCAACCAGAGAAAAAACTTAACCTTAAGAGGAAAACCTTCATCTTCTACAAGGTAGCACAGTCAGCAAAGAGGGATAAATCTCCAGGAGCAAGATCACCATGGAGAAGCTTATATGCCTCCTTCACCGGGAAAGGGTCTCTATCCCAAATAAGCAAGTTCAAAGCAACATCATTAGTGCAGAACTCATGCAACACACCATGTAGGAATTGGAGATCCTGCAGTCACGCTTCAGAGAGGCCATCGCCCAGCTAGGAATTGATAATGCCAAATCCAAGGAGCCAGCCTAAGCAACATGAACCAAATGGCCCTTATGCACCACCAAAGCAAAAAACCTCGGCACAAGTGTAGCAAACTCTACATACCCAGTCCTCCTCCAAGAATCTAAAAGTTTTGCCATCACCAAGGTCAGGGCTGAAGAATTGTGCAAGAATACGCATAATCGAAAAGAGACCACACAAAAAAGCAGAAGCTCCAAGGGTAACAAAGGGTTCAAACAAGGAGTGAAGATGAGAACTGTAGCCCTTAACTAGAAGTCCATGCCAGACGGTGTCACTGTTGAAGGAGAGCTTAACAACCCATTTTGCAAGAAAGGTTGTACTAAAGGTGTCCAGATGCAGCACTCCAAGTCTCCAAGGCCCCTCTGCTTAAGCATCCTACAAATCTCGTCCCAAGCCACTAGGGGTAGCAACCTGTCCACATGCTCTGACCCCTTCCAGAAGAGTCGCTTTCTTATCAATCATCTCAACCACCTTCTTTGGGGGCTTGAACACTGAAAGATAGAAGACTGGAATGGTGGATAAGACAGGCTTAAACAACACGATTCGCCCCGTTTAGACAGTAGTATGCCCCTCCAACCCGTCAACCGTTTCTTGAACTTCTCAACCAACAGCAACCAGTCATGAATGCAAAGCTTCTTCCCCTTCAAAGGAAGGCCAAGATAAGTCAGGGGCAAAAGCTGCCAAATCAGTGGCAAGAGCTCGCAATCTCCTCCAGCTTCTTCCTCATTCATCCCAAATGGAACAAAAGCATATTTATGTATGTTAACCTCCAACACAGAGATATCACCAAAAAACCAGACCAGCATCGCCAAGTGCCCTACCTCCTAGGCCCCACCTTCAGTGAAAAACATTGTGTCATCCGCATACTAAAGGATAGGGGTAATTAGAGATCCATCAGCACAAGAGAATCCCGAGATAAGGCCACCCTCGCATGCCTTGAAAGCCATCCTTGCAAGTGTGTCAGTTGCAATGATAAACAGTAAAGGTGCCAAGGGGCATCCCTGCCTAACCCCACTCTATGGTTGTATCCACTCACCTGCAAGTCTACCATTAACTAGGATGAAGAAAGAAGTGGTGGTAACACAACGATTCATCCATGAAATCCATTAATCAAGGAAACCATGTCATCATAGCACCTACCACAAGTAAGACCAGCTAACAGAGTCATAAGCCTTAGAGAAGTCGACTTTCCATAGGACTCCTCTCCTTTTCTACTACAACCATAAAGCAGCCATCCCTTTGCAATAATAAACTACCCCTAGAGGGATCCACCCAGGCTAATTAGGAAAGGCAAATGTTCTTGTAGACAATTAGCAAGGACCTTAGTGACAATAAGATAAGATGCATTCGACAATGCAATTGGACAGTAATCATCAATACTCTCCAAAGTAGGCTTCTTCGGTAAGAAGAAAAAGTAGGACTTGTTAATCCTCTCAAAACCCCTATTGTGCACCATAAACTTTGGAAGCACGGACATGAAGTCCGCCCTCCCAAGTTCCAGAACTCCCTAAAGAAGAGAACCAGGAAGTTGTCCAGGTACAAGGAGCCCTCCACCTTCAAGCCCCTTATTGCAACAAGAAATTCCTAAGGTTCTAAATGCCAATTTCGACACCATTTCGATAAATTTCTAAGTGCACATTTCGGAGGCAAGTCAAGGGCATGCCGTGGAAACACTCATATGTCGACGGCAGATTTCGACGATTTCGATATTCAAAAATAATTTCGAAGGCATGCTAAGACATGTCAACAAAAATAGCATCTTTTCATCTTTTTCCTCTCCTCACCTCATCTCCTTTCCCACTATAACCCACCAACAAACCCTCCACCTTGAACCTTCTCCTATTTCCTCTATGTAACCCAACAAAGACCCGCCACCTCTCCACCCTATTCTCTGCGAAGTGTGAACCATAGTGCCATCACCATCGAAGTAATCGAACCCACTACTCCGACCACCGCAGCAGCAAGCAACAGCTATACGAACATGTAGGAGCAGAGTAGCAACCAGCAAGCAGTAGAATGCCCCAAAACAGTCGTGTCGACTGGCATATCATCAAATAATCAACATTGTCGAAATTGTCAACATACCACCGACACCCCTATATTTCAATGCATCTTCCATGTTAATATGGTCACCCAAAACCCCCCCATTTTGTCAACATGCTGAGGGCATCTTGGTCACTGCTATTAGAATGATTATGATTGTATTGAATTCATACAATTGTGTTAGAAAACCTTGATAAACACTTCAACATTAATTCTATCAAAAAAATGTTTAAATAATGAATCTTATGATCTAACAATCTAACTCTATAGAGAGGACATGAGTGAGAGAGCGTAGAGGGGTCGAGGGAGGCAACGCCGAGGTGAAGGTTAAGAGTAGGAGACAAAGGAGGGAGAAGGGCTCCCAAGTGCGATGCTTCAAGTGCTTGGGATTAGGTCACGTTGCAGTTGATTGTTGAGAGCCAGTTCGGTGTCTGAGGTGTGGAGGATTGAGACATCGAAGGGCGGTATGTGGTGTTGATCAGAGTAGGGTGATGAACTAGGGGTCGATGATGGACCTACCTCCTCCGCCATCGGATGTCCCTCTTGTAGAGGTGGAGGTTCTGACTGTCGCAGGTGCGGGCCATTGAAAAGGAGTTGGCAGGAGCTTTGGTGGGGCAGGCAGTGGAGGGAATTTTAGAGTGGGTGAGTTTGAGGATGTTTGCTGCCTCCTTGCATGGGAAGGTGGCATTGCTCTCAGCCTCAAGGTGCTTGTTCATTGGGCTGGGGCATGAGGTGGCGCACAAGATGGCATTCGACATGAACACGATTGGTGGAACCACTATGCACCAGAGATGGATGACGAAGCATGATGGCGCCCTGTCGGAGCAGCCACCAATGAAGATTGGAGATGTCCCTCAAGGTCATGGGGATCCCTGTATGGCTGCGGACTAAGGAGACAGTGGAGGCGGTGGTTTTGTCCACCCATCTCAGGAGGTGCACTTTGTTGGGGGTGATGGAGGGGGATATGTCGACATTGCAAGTGGTGGTGGAGCTCATCCCGAGGGTAGAGGTTCCCCCGAAGGTGGTGTTGCAACTAGGACAGTCCATGTTGGTCGTAAAGGTGAGCATGGGGGAGGGAGGGGTGAGATCTTTCAAGGAGGTTCTCACTTGGGCTCGGCGAGGGCCTCAGGTGTGTACTTCTTTGACAACAGCAGAGAGCAGCAATGGTGGCGACGACAGAGACCATGCCAATGAGGGACGGAAGGTTGTGCACCGCGTTTCGAAGGAGAAAACTCGACGTGAGATTGAGAGCACGGATTCTGCGAGGTCAATTGGTATGCCTGAGATCTACGCGGTTGATGACGAGGCGACACGCATCTTCAATGCTTGAGGCAACACACATTTTCAATGCTGGAGGCGAGGTGGTGACCGATGCGATTTTAGGAAGTGGAGATGGGGGTTCTTATGTCGATCGGCCTTTTTTAGGGGAGTTGTCTTTTTGGGGTGCTGACGTGGTTAAGAAGTGGGACCCCTCTCGTTTGGAAAGAGCAACAGCGACATCGGATCCTCGTCTTTCATTGGATCTGGGTCCAATTTTGGACCTGGTTATCACTAAAGAGGGTTTCTTCGGGCATCGTCCTGATAAGCCCATTGTGCCTCGTCCTTCAGCAATGGTTGAGGCAACGCATGCAAACTCTTCGGTTGTAGAGAAGCCGCACACGATGGAGATGGGCGGTAGGGATCGAACCTTGGGGTGGGGCGATTCCATCGCATGAGGATGAAGTAGCTCCTCGACTCAGTCAAAGGCGAAGCCTCAACTGCGGCAACGGTGGACCCTAAAGCACCAGCGTCCATGGTGGAGGATGGGGCAACAGGGGTAGCGGTGCAAGGCCTCTCGAGGGAGGCGATGGTGGGGGATGGTGGGGGTGGGAATGCAGTGGAGGAGGGGGCATAGTTTGGGGGAGGGTGCAACGATGGAGGGGGAGGTTGTAGGTCCTGTGGTGGTTGGCAAGGGGGTAGGAGTGATGGGTGGAGCTAAGCAGGAGAGCGGTGAGGAGATGGGTTGGAGTGGGGTTTTGGCCACGCGATGATCGAACACGTGGCAGAGGCAGGGGGCTTTGGGTGTGCTGGTGGGGGAGTTTGTGCACATGCCCAATAATGAAGGTCCTCACATGGAACATTAAAGGCCTGAACAATCCATCAAGGCGAGTGGAGTTAAGGTCTTATTCGCAGAAGTGGAGCCCAGATATTGTGCTACTCTAGGAAACGAAGTTACAACATTGTGATAAGAGAGTTTGGAGGGAGGTTGGAGGTGAAGCTCTTGAGGAGTTTCAGGGGGAGTCATTGTTGGTTGGAAAGGAGGCACCTTCTCTTCGATGGATTCGATGCAAGGACATGTGTGGTGTCAATCCAGCTCAGGAGGTGCAGTGATTGCTTCTGTACTGTGGTATCAACAGTATACGGACAGACGGATGACTCCAATAGACATGCCTTGTGGGAGGATCTTAGCAAGATCGCCGTGAGGCTTTAAGGTTGCCCCTGGTTCATTGGTGGGGATTTTAATGTCACTTTGGCAGCTGATGATAGGCCAGGAGGGAGAGGTGGACGGGATTGTGGTTCCGAGGATTTTTCCAAGTTTGTTGCTATGCATGGTTTGGCGGACCTACCCCCGTCCTCTTATGCATTCACGTAAAGGAGCTCTGGAGGATTGATGTCCAGGCTAGGTAGATTTTTCTTCTCGATAGAGCTTGTGGAGCTGTTCCCGCTGGCAGGGGTTCGACCTATGGAGGGCCTTTCTCAGATCACATGCCACTGATGTAGGTGTCCAATGAAGCTACTCGGTGTGGTACGTATTTCAAATTTGATAAAGCTTGGTTGTTGAAGGAGGGGTTTAGAGGGAAGTTCGAGGAGAAGTAGAGGTCCCTACAACCAGAGGGCTCGGCGACGATGAGGTTGGAGTCAAAACTCCAGGATCTCAGGATGTTCCTTAAGGAATTCAAGAGAAAGGTGGAGGAGCAGAATAGGAAGAGGGAGGAGGCACTGGGGGAGGTTAGGAGGTTGGACAAAGTAGAAGATCTGGGCCTTCTGACAGCGAAGGAGAGAGTGGCTAGGGCCAAGCATATGAAGACCATTCAGGTAGAAGATCGGAAGGCTGAGGTAAAGTGGAGGACTAGGTTCAGACAGAAGTCGATCAAAGAGGGGGATTCCAACACCAAATTTTTCCTATGGTGGCATCTGGTAGACATCGGAGGAACTAGATTGATAGGCTTTTGATGGGTTACACAGAGTATGTTGGCAAGGTGGCGGTGGGTAAGGTGGCTGCAGATTTCTTCAAGGAGTTCACAGGGAAGAGGCAGGCCGACAATTAGAGGTGGCGGGGGTTAGATATACCATCCTTTCGAGATGAACAGGCTGAGGGGTTGGTTGCACCGTTAACAAAGAGTGAGGTACGGAAGGCAGTTTGGCGATTGAATGCAGATGGTTGCTCAGGTCCGAATGGTTTCCCAATACATTTTTATAAGAAATTTTGAACGATACTCCAAAGGGATGTCATGGAGGTGATAACAGAAATTAGAGAGGGGAGCCATAACTTTAATAGACTTAACAAGTTCTTTATGTTGAAATGAAGAATGAAGAACTTGTTAAGTCTATTAAGACCTCGGTTCCCCTCCCTGAATTCCGTTATCACCTCGATGACATCTAAAGGATAACCACCCTTTTCCCTTTCAAAAAACAAGTTCTTTATGTTCCTACTGCTTGAGGGGGAGGAGGCTATTGATGATTTTAGACCTATTGCCTTTTCCAATGCGATTTATCTGATAGTGGCAATGGAAAACAAGCTAAGGAGGGTGATTGATGGGGTGGTTTCCTAGATGCAGACAGCTATTGTACCAGGGAGGAACATCCTTTATGGTTATGTGGCAGCCACGGAGATATTGGCCCGCTGGAGGAGGGAGAGGAGGACAGCTTTCCTTTAGAAGGTCGATTTCAGGAAAGCCTATGACTCAGCTCATTGGTCTTTCTAGTGGGCATCTATGATCAAGAGAGGAATCCCACCAGTATGGATACAGTGGATAAAGCAATGTGTCATGACGACCTCTTTCTCGATTCTCATTAATTGGAACTTGACAGGCAAATGGATACAACCGAGGAGGGGAGCCCAGCAAGGGTGTCCTTTGGCATCTATGCTCTTTGTTCTGGTCGCGAATGTGCTGGCAAGGTCATCAGTTAGAGCATGTGAGAGTGGACTAATCAGGGGGTTCTCAATGGATGATGAGACCATTGTTCCGGTGCTTCAGTATGCAAACGACACCCTATTTTTTATAGAGGGGGCTAAGACAGAGGTGAGGAGGATCCATGTATTGCTAGAACTATTTGGAGAGGCATCAAGCCTGCAAATTAACTACCTCAAATCAACTTTCATCCCTTTCGGCTTATTGAAGGAGGCCAGTGCGTGCAATGTTGTGTTGGGGACAGAGCGAGGAACCTTGCCTATCTCCTACTTGGGCTTGCCTTTGACAAATAGGAGGATTTCTGTGCAGGATTGGGCCCCTTTGGTGGAGAGGATTGAGGGACGTTTGGCAAAATGGGCATCCAAGTTGTTGTATAGGGGGGCAAGACTGGTAATTTTCAAAGCAGTGCTGACTTCAATACCCTCATATTTTGCAGCCGTGTTGAAGATGCTGCAACAGATTGAAAAGAAGATTCTAAATCCCATGAGGAGCTTCTTCTGGACCAACTATAGAGCAAATGGGAGCAAGGCGAAGCTTATGGCATGGAA
Organism: Thalassia testudinum; assembly: GCA_037157565.1. Classification (NCBI taxonomy): domain Eukaryota; kingdom Viridiplantae; phylum Streptophyta; class Magnoliopsida; order Alismatales; family Hydrocharitaceae; genus Thalassia; species Thalassia testudinum. Next base: position 75,020,665 of record JAZHRO010000031.1, on the reverse strand, counting down.
GAAGGTTTGCAAACCTTTAAAGGAGGGAGGCTTAGGAGTTAGGGAGGTGGGAAGAATGAATGATAGCCTTTTGACCAAGTGGTTTGTGAGACTGCTTGGTAGTGAGGAGTGTTTGGTGGAAAGGGTCCTGCAATCTTGCTATGGGGGCTCTCTTAAGTGGGATTTGATGGCATTGCCTCCACAGGGTGCATCGCACTTCATTAGGGGGTTGTCTATGGTGGCACCCAGGGTTTAGAGTCTCTTTACCCCGATCCTTGGATCGGGAAGTGGATTATGTTTTTGTTGTGATGATTGGACGGGACGGGGGAGACTATGTGATCGCTTTCCCAGGCTCTCAGCACTAGCAACTGACAAAGAAGCTATGGTGGCCGATGTGTGGGATGGATGATGACGCCCCATTTTCTCTGGAAATCTTTCTGACTAGAGTTTTGTGGAGGTGCAGGAACTTCTACAGGACCTAGAGAGCTTCCAACCTAATGTGGGGGTGGATGCTTATGGTTGGGTGGAAGGAGATTTTTCTATTCGTAATGCATATAGAAGGTTGGGAAATCCTCCTTTGCTGGAGGATATTGACCTTATCAAAGATTGCAGACAGATTTGGGAGGCTGCATGTCCTTTCAAGGTGAAGATTTTTATCTGGCTACTTAGGAAAGGTAGGATCATAACGAAGATGTGGAGGGCAAGGTGGGCCCATGGAGTTGATACAACGTGCCCACTTTGTCTTGGAGTAGAGGAGGATGTAGAGCACTTATTTTTCACATGTCCTGTGGTGGCGCAAGTCTAGAGTCGTTTAGGTGATAGGTGGTGGACACATGACTCTTTTAAGACTTTTTGGAGGCCTTTCAGATGTGGCAGCAGAAATGGGGGGCACAATTCTTTCCAGACGAAGAAGGAGAGGGTGCAGCCTCTTGCTATCTTATGGGACATATGGCTAAGAAGGAATGCAGTGGCCTTTAGAGGGCAACATCCGTATGTTCAAAATTTTGTGGAGTCTATTTTGTCATTTATTTCATTATGGAGCTATTATTTGTAATATGGCTTAGTGCCTTTTATGAATGAAAAATCTGGGTGGTTCTTAAATGGATAACCACCCTTTCACTTCTCCAAAAAAAAAAATAAAAACACTCTAACTCTATAAAATATGTAAATCAAATAATCATAGTGTGGAGAATAAAATGCCACGTGGCAGGTCGAGTCCACCCTATGGGGCACCGACCCTAAGGGGAAGTTTCGCTTTTGCTTAGAGTCCAAGTTGTGGCCTTTTAGTATGGTATTTTGTCTTTTCGGAAAGTAGTTAAGAGGATTTGGTCTTGTCTATTTTTAGGAGATATGATTAAGCTTGTTTCTTGTTTTAGAGATTAAGATTAGTTCTCTTTATAAAAAATACTCTTATGTAATTGGTTTCCTCTTGAGTTAATGTAATATTTGTTTCCAACATATCAACTCCCTCTTTCTCCCTTTCTCTCCCTCTCTTCTTCACCACCAGTTGCCATCTCTCACTTTCTCCAGTTCACATGTGTAACCCCTATTGGGAGCCACCTACTTCTCAGTTCTCACATGGAAGAGCCTCCATGCTTTGGATCACACCAATCTTAACATAATATCAAAGCCTACGATCTAGGCTCTTCCCAAGACTTTTTCTACATGCATAGGAAGGAGAAGAGAAGAAAAGTCACATTGTGCGTGACTTTTTCCTGGTGGACAGTAGCCACATGTGTGGCCTTTCCTCTTGTCAGATCACACACAAGAAGCCCCATCTTGTGCGTGATTCCTACGGGTATCAAAACCTCGTGTATCAAGGTATCTTCGTCGACTTGTGAGTTCTCTCGAAGAACTCCTTGAAGGACCTTGGCACCTTACGCAAGACCTAAGGAGACACGCAAAGGACTCTGACAGGTGGCTTCCCTTACGCATACAGCGCCTTACGTGGAGCGTACACGTAGAAGGTTCGCTTCTTGAGGACGATCAAAATCAGGGAACGAAAGGTTATAGTTCAAGGCACCACGATTAAGCTTCAAGGGGGCTCGAACTATATTCTATGGACTCGAGCATTTAAGATCTTCATAGAAGGACATGACAAGTTGTATATCCTTTTCAAGGAGGAGTCTGAGTCTAAGGATGTGACGAAGAAAAAGAAGTGGGAAGAAAACTACTTGGTGATGAATGGACTGATGAACTCAGTCGATTCATCCATCGCCTCCAACATGCTCTACAAGAAGTCTCATGAGATGTGGGATTCCTTGGAGAAGAGATACTCTAAGAAGTCCAGCAACGCCCGCATCACCAACATCTACACTAGTCTCTGGACGATTGGTCAAAGGGATCTTCCCTTTGGCAAACACTACTCGAAGATGGAGGCCCTCTTTGAAGAATTAAAGATCTACGAGCTCATCTGCTGCGACAAGTAGACCGTTGTACGAGAAAGGTGGCAAGCCCCAAGATTCCTATCGGGGTTGAATCCCCAATATCAACCAGCGCGTGATTGGATCCTTGCACTAGACGAGGAATTAGATCTTGAGATGATTTATAGTCGTCTCGAGAAGCTTGCAGAACCAAATGCACGTTCCAGTAGAGTAGTGGTGTTTGAAAACATTGTTATGGCTACCTTTGATGGAGGTACTGGACATGGAAGAGGACATGGTCGAAGCTCAAGTCGAGTCTATCCACCATGTCAACATTGTGGATGTACCAACCATCCACAAGACCATTGTTGGGACAAATTTGGAAGACCCACACGTGGGGCTTCTAGTACCACATGTGTGGAGTCTTTTACTCCTGCGAATCTTGAGAAGATCAAGACCATGTTCTTGAATGAGAAAGAGAATATGGCAACCATCGCGACAACTATTGAAGTTGCCCAACAGGCAACAACTTCAAAGGTCAAAAGAGGCTACATCGTTACTTCTACCAAAATGAAGGTTGAAGATGTGAAGCTTGAAGAAGAGTGGTCGGGCTCTAGCCTCATCACAAGTACACCAAGTCATCGTCCTCGTAACTTCAACTTGAGCCTAGTCCACAATGCCAAGCGCCTTAGGCAAATCAGGCAAGGCAAAGCCTAGCAAGGCACTAGGGCCTCACCTCACCTCACCTCAACCTAGCGCATAGGCATGCCTAAGCAAGTGCCTTAACAGCATTGCTTGCGACTGAGGCCCTCCATGAAATCTGGTGTAGGCCCCCTTGACATAGAAATCACCATTACCCCACTCCAAAGCATCTCTACCTCCCTTTGGGAAATAGGCATCAAGGACTACCATCAGCTAAGCAAGCTCTTGTAGCCTCTAGCCAAAGAGTTCAACATTATATCAACAAAATTTTGCTAGTATGCAAATTGATTCCCTATAATTTCAATATTGGCCCCTATGCAATTTGGTCGAAATTGCAAATACCGGAGGCATTTCCAGAGGCATGCCACCGATACAAGGTTCCATGATTTGAAGCTCCTTGGTCCAAACATTTTATCAAGAACATGAACTTCATGAACTTAAATCCTTGCCTTGTTAGGGATGCTTCTTCAACATCTACCAAGATCTTGACAATTGTTAAGGTGGTTAGTGATAGTAATGAAGTTCATCTCCCCGCTTCAAATTATGTGGGGGGGGGGTTGGGGTTTCTTGCACATAAAGGGTAATGAAAATTGGCATCTGCTATTGTTTCTTATTCTTTGGGATGTAGGAGATACACCTAGGTGGCACCTTTAGATTGAATGAGATGCTGCACATGATGCACCATCTCCCAATTGTTAAGGTGTCTAAGACTAGGATCAAGTTAAAACATGCAGACATTATGAGAAATTTGACCAACAAACAATTAATAAGAAGAATCTTGGTACCTCTGGTCATTTACCATGCATAAAAAGTTTTTGCTTGAACAAGAAATGTAATTCACAAGACTCAAGTACCTAGGCTTTTGCTAGGAGTGTCAGACAAGTCAAGTTGGGCCCAACCCAACCTAATTAGCTTAGACCCATTTATAAATGGGTCGAGTCCAAGTGGACCCATTTACTTAATAGGTCCATAGCATTGGACCTATGACCGACCTACTAAAACTCTTTAAACAAGTCTAAGTTTGTGGGTCCTTAAGCAGGTCTAAATAGGTAAGGAGGATATTGGGAAGGGTGGTGGTATGGGTTTGGCTATGGGGATTAGGGAAGGGGAACTATCAAACTAGGAAGATGTGTAGTCGTTTGTTAGGGTGTTACTTAGGGCTTATCACTAGATGTAGTTGGCAGGTTAAGGGTGGAAGGCTGGTGGGATGAACCAATTTGTGGGGTGGATCTTGAGGGCTTAGGTTTTTAAACTTAAAAATAGTTAAAACGGTCCAATAGGTCCATGCAACCTTACCCAAACCCGACCCATTTTCTAACTGGGTCAGACTCAATCCGACCCGCTTATTTTTAATCGGGTCCAGGTCCACCAATTGGGTCGAGTTTGGGTTGGTTAAACAGGCCTAGGTTAAGTTTGACAGCCTTAACTTTGGCCTCTTCATTTGTCTTCACTAAGTTAAGGCTTGAAGGGAGACAATTACTTGCGATGGAGGCTTTAGTTGAGTTGATGTCAGTCATTGAGATCCCACAAGTAGTGCTTTAAGTCGAAGGAGCTTGATGGATTCCAAGCCTTAACTCACTGGAGAAGGTGAATCACTACTAGCCATCATGGCAATATCAAGGAGGAACACTTATAAGCTAAAACAACAAGGATGGACTTTTTAATTGTCTGTTTGAATTTGAATGTACAGAATCAGCAGAAGCTTTTGGAGACCAAAACAAATGATAGCGAGTGTTGTGGTTAACAATTGAAACTCGCCTTTGGAAGAGTCATATCAATGCAAAGACATCTCAAGGACCTTTTAAGGCCTCTAATACCATTCTAGAGGTTGGAGATGTAATTATTACATAAATCGTCGTTGGTCTCACCATCGATCAACCCCACTTTGAACAAGTTGATCTTGGAGGATGGAAATACTTTTTCTAGTCCATATTTCAGAATGAAGGGCATCATTATCAGATCATTCTCGCGATTTGATGTCCAGGAGCCACTTCTAGATTCTAATATTGAGGTTGCAAAAGGTGTGGCTTCAATGGTCAAGGAGGAGCTTCAGGAGGGATTGGAGTCAAGACAATAACTCCACGAAATCCGAAACACTATGCAAGGCCACAAAAAGGTTACGAGGATTAAGCAAAATGTCACCTTTGGAGATCGAGGAGAGGTGAAGTTCGAAGGTTCCTCTAGGAAGGTTGTTGGTAGCTGTTGTGAATTGAGTGTTGCTATTGATCAGGATTCTATGGAGTTTTGTCTGCTATTGCACAAGGCATACAAATTGATGATGACCAACAAGGCATCACAAGGGCAACAGGCTTTTTCTTACTGAGAAAGGAGAGTGATATCAATGGCAGGAGGCCAATGTTTCACTTAACTACTTCCATGCCCACTTGGAATATCCAAGGCCTTAATGATAGGCTGAACACAAATCAGCTAGAGCTTTTGGTAGAATCCCACCTAAGACCATCGACTTATTTTTTAACTTACCCTAATTAGTTGGCAACAATTTCCATGTCACTATATAGGCAGATGATCGACCAAAGATTTACAAGTGATGAGACAAGAGTTGACGGCTTTGCTAATTTTATTGCCGGATTGGCACTTATCCTTTTTTTTTAACATGTCCATTGGGCTTATCAACATACTAATTTGAGCATATCATTTTACTTGAAGAAGCTCTACCATTCCAAATACGAGATTGATGTTGGAAAAACTTCTTTCTAGAATGTACCACCTTTGGATAGGCCTTTTACAAATCACACACAAGAAAAGAAGGAATTTTGGTATGCATCTTATGTTCAAAAAGTCTTAGGTCGTGGAAGAAGTTTTTCCATTACTCAAACGTGCTACCATCGAATAAGCCTTTGCCAAAATGTACGCCTTTGCATTAGAGGTATGATGAAGGAATTTACATATATATTTCAAGTTTGAGAAGCCTTGGCTAGTGGAACCAAGAATTGGAGATTTGGTGGAAGCCAAGTGGATAAAAGAGAAGCCAGATGGGTCAGCATATCTATTTGGCCATGCTTTACTCTTTTCTCAAGTCATATAAGAAACAACTTAGGGCCCATTTACGTCGTGAGATATCCCACATTTTTACGGGATATCCCGTGTTTATGAAGGGGAATAAGTAAACCCATGTTTTGCCTTAAACCTAGGTTTCCTCAAACCTGGGTATGAGTAAGGGATGAATTATCCCATACTAAAATCCCTTGTATCCTGGCTTATTCTCACCTTATCCCCTATTTACGTAACACCCCCACAAAATTATCCCAGGTTACACGTAAACACCAACATGGGATATCCTCTATTTGCAAGTTTTTATCTCGTGGAATACATCCCACAACATAAACTCACCCTTAAGGAGCATAGGCAAAGAAAAAAGAAAAAAGGAAAAAACAGAAAAAGAAGCCCGATGGGTTAGCATATCTATTTGGGCATGTGTTACTCTTATCTAAAGTCATATAAGAAACAACTTAAGGAGCATAAGCAAAGGAAAAAAGAAAAAATATAGGCACTTACCTCGATCTCAATGTTGGACCAAACAAAAGATGGTAAGGACTTTACTATTTTTTTAAAAGGGAAAGGGTAGTTATCCAAATGATAACCATCCCGGAGATATTATATTATATCAAAAAATATTGAGGCGCCCAGCCAATTACAATAGTGAACTCCACAACCTAACAAATAAACTCCACAAAATTTTCCACATACCGCTGCTGCCCTTTGAAAATCACATCATTCCTCCCCAACCAAATGCCCCACAGCACCACTAAAGGCCTCCATCTCCTTCTTCAAACAGAATTTACTATTGTGGAGCACCAAGAATGATATTGGATGCCTAAGGTAGTTCACTTGGAGGACACTAAAGCCAAGGTCTAAGGTAGGGATCAAGGCAACTATGGGTCAAAGAAGATTGTGACAATATGTGCATATGTGCAGAAGAACAGTATTGGTAGTCCTTTTCAAAAAAAGGACTGTATGGGTAGTTTGTTGCTTCAAGAAGAGGAGGGTGAGGGAGGACAAAGGCTTAGTGATTAGTTTGCGTAGCATTTTCAAAGTTTCACTAGGAGGAAAAATGGTCCATGAAGATGGCTTGGCAATGGTACTCAGATCATTCAAGATCAACAAAAGGCTTCCTCGATTGGCTCTTACTCTAGGATGAAGTTAGGCTATTTAGGATCTTAATGCAAATAGATCCCCAAATCACGATGGCTTCCCAATCCACTTCAAGGAATTCTGAAGTCTCATCAAGGCAGAGATCATGGCAATTATGAATGAGTTTGCAAAAGATAACAAGGCTGAATGGATATTTTTACTTTAGTTTGCCTCAAATGAAAGGGCAATTCATGCTAATGATTTTAGGCCCATCACTTTGTCTAATGCTATTTATTTGATTTTTGCTAAGTTGATGGGCCATGGCATAGACTTTTACATGAAGGCATTACTAGGATGTTATGGCCATTGCCTATGTTGAAACACAAGATGCATCATTCCAAAGGTTTTTAGAGGAAATGGTGTGATTGGCTTATATAGGGAGGTAGGATTGTTTTTTGTGTTGTTACTCATTTCAGGATGTAACTTTTCTTCCTAGAGGAATGCTTGTCCTCAGCAAGTTCTCTTGCTAACCATTTTCCTTAGCTTTACATAGATTAATTGCAGATTGTTGAGTTAAGCCTTTGGATGTCACTACAAGTAGCAAGACTTATGACCGTCAAAAAAGTTCAAGCTCATCAAGTCAACTTGGATTCAGCTTGTTAAGTATTGCAAGCCCAACTCGATAAGTCAACAAGCTAAGCCCAAGCCAAAAATTAGACCTAATCACCTTATCAGGATGAGCTTGAAAAAGTAGGACTCAACCTAATAAGGGCCCAAGCTCAATAATGGTATGTGTATATGTACATGCCTGTATGCAATATATAATATACATATGTTTACTTTTAGCATGGGAATTAAGCCACATGGCAGTAGAAGTCATTGGCCACATGGCAGGGTCCAGTCGGTGAGCCCACTGTGTGGGCACATGATATGTGTGTGTGTTAGGAATATTAGTTTAGGTTTAGTTATTTTTCAAATATATTTTGTGCCACTTGTGGCTAATTTGTTTGAGTTCTTATTTAGAGATTTGTTGTTTTAGGAAATAGATTTAGTGATTTGTTAAGATTAGTTCTTTATAAATAGAATCTAATTCTCTTCATTTATTTCTTGAGTTTGCAATAATATTTTCTAGTTTCTTAAACTCCCTCCTCTCTTCTTCTGCACCGCTAATCTTCTCTCTCTCTACCTCCTCTCTCAATGTGCACCATTATTAAAAAGGAAGAAGGGCTCCTCCACGCCACCCTTCTAAATCTTCACATGGTATCAGAACGGGTTCTCCAAACCTACTAGCATCCATGCGTGGGAAGGAGTGCAAAGGAGGTTGTGTGCTTCATGCATGAGATCTTGTGTGTGGAACACGTGGAGATTAATTCAAAGTCGATGCATCGTGCCCCAACTTGTCTAGAAGGGGGAGTGCTCTCATGTACAAGGATAGGCTCACTAACAGCATGATTTCTCACGTACCTCAAGAGATCCTAGCATCTTACACAGGCTCTATGAGGATGTAGAAGTAGAGATAACTCATTTTTTGGAGGCAACAATAGCCAAAGTTGAGGCTTAAGTCCCTACGGAAGCAAAGGTCCTTGTTTAAGGGGCAACCATCAAGTTGATGGGCACATCCAAGTATCCAACTACACCTTATGGGCAAGGGCCTTCAAGATTTTCATGGGTGGACAAGACAAGCTCCACATTTTCCTCAAGAAGGCTCTTGAGGTGCGAGAAGGAGCCAAAGCCAAGAAATAGAGAGAATTATCAAGTAGTGAATTGGCTTTATGAACACTATTGATCCATTTATTGTAGCCAACATGTTGTATAAGAATACAGCCAATGACATATGAGATGCACTCGAGAAGAGATTCTCCAAGAAGACAAATTGTGCCAAACTTGCTAGCATATATTAACGCATCTGGAGCTCAAGTCAAGGGGATCTCCCTCTTGACAAGTATTTCTTGAAGATGGAGTCTTTTTGAAAAGCTGAACATCTACGAACCAGCTTGTTGCGATAAGCAAACTAGTCACATGCACGTTGGCAGGCATGCAAGTTTCTCAGGGGTCTCCATCCCCGATATCAGGTTGTGCATGACTAAATACTTGTTGTTGAAGATCTCGACCTTTACATTATTTACAATCGTCTCAAGAAACTTGAGGACCCAGACTTTGGAGGTTCTATCCTCGTCGTGCCTGAGACAATAGGTCTAGCCACCACTAAGGGTGGCGTAGGACACGGAAGAGGTCGTGGGCATGGCAATAGTCGGGTTTACCAGCCTTGCCGACATTGCAGCCATACAAATCATCATCATGAGTGGTGCTAGGAGAGGCATGAGAGGCTTCCACGTGGAATGACATCGACGCCTTATTCTTATGAGGTCTCTCTCTCATCCACCAACTTAGAAAAGCTCCAAGCACCACTAAAGGAGGAGAAGGAGACCACAATGGCCATAGCAATGACTTTTCAAGTTGCCAAAGAGGCAACGACTTCAAAGGCTGCAAAAGTACTAGCTGTGGCTAATAAAGGATCATCTAAAGGAGACCCAGGAGTTTATATTGTCGCAGAGGACGATGAAGAATGGTGGGGCCTCTAGCCTCACCAAAGTCAAGCAAGTATTTGCCCTTCTCCGACCTCGACTTGAGGGGGCGTGTTCGCATAAGAATTGGCAGCAGTAGTCATTGGCCACATGGCAGTGCCACGTGGCAAAGTCCAATTAGTGAGCCCCCTATGTGGGCACGTGATATGTGTGTATGTGTGTTAGGAAATTTGATTTAGGTTTAATTGTTTTCTAAATATGTTTTATGCCACTTGTGGCTAATTTGTTTAAGTCCTTATTTAAAGATTTGGCTATTTTAGGAAATAGGTTTAGTGATTTTTTAGGATTGTGATTTGATTTGTTGAGCTTGGTTGTCTATAAATAGAGACAAATCCTCTTCATTTGTTTCTTGAGTTTACAATAATATTTTCTAGTTTCTTAAAACTCCATCCTCTCTTCTTCTTAACTGCTAATCTTTCTCTCTCTACCTCCTCTCTCCACACGTACCATTATTGAAGAGGAAGAAGAGCTCCTCCACGCCACCCTTCCACATCTTCACATTTACCGAAAGCAAGTTGTAGCACCGCTAATAAAGTCTTGCTTATATTAACCATTAAAATCCCACAAATGACTTCTAACACAAGTAGGCTTGTTAATTAGCTTGGCAGGTAAATGTGATTTTAAACTTGTTAGGAAATAAATCAAGTAGGTTATTTGATTAGGTAATTTACTATTTTTAGGGTATTTGGTGAGTTTCCATGTATGCCCCTTAGCCTCTCTATTTCTCTTTTTAATAATAACAAGAATTATTCTCCCACTAAAAATCTCTACATGGTAACAGAGTGAGTTTGATCTCGTAGGAAAGAAAAAAAAAGGGAAGAAGGAACCTTAGAGGGAAAACCCTCAAGGTGGGGGCCTCCGGCAGCGCTGCCAACCTCTGACAAGCCACCGGAGAGGCTCTCTCCTCTCCCAACCTCTCCTCTTCTCCTTTCCTCTCTTTTATACCTCTGTTACCGACCAACAAGACCTAGATGGACTCATCAAAGCCAGTAGCAGAAGGAGCGACGACAGCAACACCGCCACCAAGCCGCCACTACCTCCAGTAACTAGTAGGGTGCCACACCAGCCCTAGCGACAGCGACTCAAAGAAGAAGGCCCCTGCCAGCGGCATCCAACCCTTGCCAACCTCAACCGTCGCTCCGACACCAGTAGCTTAGGTGTCAACAGTGACAACTTCGACAACCACACAATTAAAGAGGAAGGCACACTGACGACCCACCATTAACGAGATCCTCTGCCACCCATTCGTCGCGTCGATTTCGCCTTCCGACTTGTCTCCATGCACTCCGACGACGAGTTAGAGTTCGCCCAAATGCATCCTCGATCGAGATGTGTGGGATTCCCACGGAGGATAAGGAAAAAGGCACGCAGGAGAAGTTGGTCTTTGCTCAGCGGCAGTGAATAAAAAAAAACCCTCTTTCAATTGGAGGAGTTTTCTTTAAAGAAAAAAAATTAAGGGTTATTTTGTGATTGAGCCCGCTTTTCTATTTTTTTTAAAGTCAAGTCTTTTAGTGTTGGGGTACTTGTTTGTAACCCCTCAAGGTTTGAATTATCTCAGCTAGGTAATTATATGTTGAGAGGAAAACACAAGAATTGAAGATGGGAGCCACCTCAAAATGTCAAAGTTCAGGCAGTACTCTCACGCATCTCAAGAGAAAGCAGGCATTGACTGGCTCTATGAGGGCATATAAGAAGGGACACCCAAGGTTGAAGACATGAAGAGAGGACTTCCACATCAACAAAAGTAGATCTTCACTACCTTAAAGGATCCAAGACTTCAACGTCTCCCACGTCTCGACTTATGGGGGAGTATTAGGAAATAAATCAAGTAAGTTATTTGATTAGGTAATTTACTATTTTTAGGTTATTTGGTAAGTTTCCATGTATGCCCTTTAGCCTCTCTATATAAAGAAGGCTAAGGCTTCTCTTTTCAATAATAACAAGAACTATTCTCTCAACAAAAATCTCTGCAAAACTAAATAAAATTACTAAACTAGGAGTATACTATGCTAGTTGGACCCTTTCTGCATCTTAAGCAAATTACACCTAGGTTGTAAAAAAAAAATCCAGCTAAATGGGCTAGCTCAAAGTTGAGCTAAAGCTTGTTTATGGCTTAAGAGACCAACTTGATTTCTTAATGAGCTGAAACAAAATCAAAATTCAAACTTGATAACAAGTAGACCAAAGCCAAACTAGGCTCGACTCATTAGGCCTAATGAAAAGCCCTGGCTAGACTCCATAGTCAATACTGCTTGGCTCCTTTATTTGATCAAAAAATGGTTTATGGTGATGTTGGGCCTAACTTTGGGGTTTTGTCCTTAAGTAGGTAATGATGCTAGGATTTGGGGCTATGACATTTTTTTAATTTGTAAAGCATATTGGATGACAAGGGCACACACATCTATCCAAGATGATACCCTACATCATGACTAGACTTATTTAAGCTTCTAAGTGTCCCCTAGAAATTTGTTTAAAACAAAAAAAGGAAATTTGTATTTTTAAGTGGATTGTTATTGCACACCAAACATGGACCTCTATGTAATTCAAATTGCAAGAATTTTTACATCTATTTTGAATGCAGTTTTGCAAGGGAGGTTTGGAGTAGGGGTGGCATCATTAGATTGACTATTTGAGTGGGGACAACTTATACATTTCCTTCCATAGTAGACTAGTGGATGTGGGGCCATTGTATTTATATCCAACATTCTAAGTGCCAAGTTCAACGATTTTTTTTAATAAAGCCAAGTTCAACGTTGTTTCAACAATTTTGGAAATGTCCATTTGCAGGCATGTCGATGGCATGCCAAGGAAATCCTAGAATTTCAACATGCAAGTTCAATGATTTTGATGCCTCAAAACTCAAAAGTAATCATGTTGGAGGTATATCAAGGAACTCCGACATTGTGACTAAATGATCATAATAGTATTAAATTCACACAGTTATACTAGGAAAACTTAATAAGTATTGAAACATGAAATCCTAAGAACTAGCAATCTATCTCTTTTGAACATACAGATCTAAAAATTATAGATCCAGTAATCCATAGATCAAGTAATTTAGCATTATTTTATCATAAAACCCATGAATCTATAAATATAATCCTTAAAATCCATATTAGATTTAATTCATGTAGAGATTGTAGCTAAAACTTTCTTCCAAGACAAGAAATAATTCTCATTTGGTTTTGGCTAAAATTCCTCCAAAATCTAGCAAATAATGAAAGAACTCTTGCAAGAGCTCTTCAAACTCCAACAAGCACACAGCAGCAATAATGGATTGAAAGGGTCTCCTATGCTACCCATGTCGACCTTAAAATACCAAGATGGTACAAAATTACACCTAAGACCACTCATTTCTCCTAAATTGTCGATACATTATCCAAATTCAACTAAATATCTACAACACTCCTCCATTTCAATTGTCAAAATGGTCCAACATCCAAAAATGGACATTTCACTGACAATGTGTCTATACGTCGCTGACACACAAAACATTGTATATATCTAATCATGCAAGGATGTAGGGATTAGCAGAATTATGATCCATCTAGTTGGATAAGAATGCTTTTCTATTTAAGGGGTTGAAGTTGTTTGCCAAGAATGCAGTTCATTATGTGTTCTCCTTGATCTTTACGTTGAGAATGAAACTTTTTTATGGTTACTTTTCTAATGAACTTGGGCAACTACCAGTCTTGAGCGGCCACAGTTCCACCTTCCAAAAAATATTCCATATAACCAACCCCACTTTATATGGGAAAAGGCTTGGTTTAGTTCAGTTTTTCCATGTTACATTAATTATTTCTCTCTTTTCCAACTATCCAAGTTTGACAGTATTTCTCACAATAGCTAAATGTAATATATATATTTGAAAAGGTAAATGTAATAGCTATAAAGACTATCATTTGGGATCCTATTAGTGGTGATTGCATGTCCCAAACCATTCTAAGCATCCTTGGTTCTTCATTTTCAGTGCATTAGATCATGTGCGAACAAATTAGATGAAAGTGTCTATTTTTCCAAACCTTCATTATGTAATAAACCAACCATCAAAATAAAAGCTTTCACCAAGAACTAAAGCCGTGAATTGTAGAATTAATAGATTGTAAGCAAGCAAGGAGAGGAAGGTCTAACTGTCCAACATACAAGAACATGAAGTATTCAAATGATATATCGCCATGTAAGACAGTTCGCATGCATGAAAAATACTACACTAACAAAAACATGCATAGTTAGAAATTTTGAATAAAGATACAAAAAATTTGATTAAATGCTTACTCTATCAGGCCAGAAGATCTATCAGCATATGTGTTGAATAGAAAATCGATACGGTCCATTTCCTTAGAACCCGTTTTGCCGGATGCTGCATGAGAAAAAGAAAAAGAATTAAGAAGAAATCATTTCCAACTTCTGAATGCCCATTCTCAACCTAATGCACAATTCAGAGAGTCAACCACCCTCAAAATGATGACCTCTATCTATTAAGCAGGGTAACCCTATACTGTTAAATATAATACACAATACAAATGAAAATACCATCATTTATAAGAATATACTCAAATATCTCGAACATTTGTTCTCTTTGATTTACATGCCTCATTTGGAAAGCAACAGCGGGGAATTTTCTCTTCCTTCTTTCCTTTCTTTACAAAGCTTTCGAGCTTTCCTTCTTACTTTGGTTCACAGATCTAGTGGTGGCTCAGATGAGGCCGTGAATGCACCACCTTTCCTTGGAGTTGTAATCTTGAGAAGAGTTTAGATTGCCTCATGCATGAAGGCAAAATCTTCTTCGAGATCAGGGAGCATTCCTCTTGCACCTAATGTCGGTTTAATCTTTCTATTTTTTAATAAAAAAATTGTTAATTGTAATCTTTTATCTCTTGATTGATTCGTCTCTATTAGTTTTGCTGAGGAAAGCAATCTTTACTGCGGTTTTTAAACATAAACAATTCAACTCCAGGATAAGATTTGATCAAGTGCACCGCACTCCAAGGTGCAAGGAACAATTCGAAAAGACAGGCAAATCTCTTGATCAATCAATTCTCAGGAGTTTGCACAAAACCATCAACGAATGTTACGAATCATAACCTTGATGATCAACCATTAAAGGAAAAAAAAACAGAAAAAGTGAAAGCTTGCAACAAGCCTTGCCACCCGACTTGAATTAAACGGGAAAAGAATCGTCTATGAAACTGAAAGATACCTTATATTTAAAAAAATGAGTTTTTCCTATCAAGTTCATAAATACCAAATCAAAAGCACAACTTGACGTTACTAATCCATACAAACTGATGGATGCAGTAATTCGAGATCGCTCGTAAGGAACTTCGCGGACAGGAAGTTAACTTTGGATCCATTCATTCCGCCACAACGCATCGCAATCACGTATTCACATCCGCATCGGAGCACGGAATTGAAATCATCGACCGAGGGCAACGAAATCTCGAGAGGTCTTCGCACCTGCGCGGAGGAGATCGGCGGAGTCGGAGGCGGAGCCCTGGGCCGCCTTCTTGGCTGAGGAGCGGCGCATGTTGACGCTGTGGCTCCTGGGGATCGATCGAGGGAGCCTCCCGATCGGGGGATCGAACGAGGCGGCCCCTCGAGCTCCCGGTCGAGGCGACGCGCGTGCGGCCGGATCTCGAAGCGGCACTGGATGGGAAGAGGGTCGAGGCGCGAGAGAGGAGAGCGGGGAGAGGACGTAAGCAGAGCGTGTCACGATCGAGGAAAGGATGGCCTTGAGAAGGTGAGGAGGTGGCGAGTGGGGGAGGAGGGGTGGAAATAGTGGTCCTAGACGACGAGCAGGTTCAAAATTTTCCTAGGAAGATCCGCAGGTGTAAACTTATGATACCGTAAAAAAATGTCCCATCGAAAGAAAATCTACATGCTCATGATGCAAAATAAATCTAAATCTAATTAAATTTAAATTATTTAAATTCAATTCACATCCACATTTTAATTAAGTTGATTTATAGATAACATCATTAGATTCAGATTAATTTATAAATTTAATTAAAATTCATAAATTAAAATAAAACCAAGTTAGAATTTAAATAAGATCCATTAACATAATTATAATAATTTATCTAAATAGGTTGATTCAGAATTACTTATAAATAAATAGTTAGGTCACGATAAATAAATAGATTCACTTAAATCCGACCTATTTATAAATAAGTCATTTTAAGTAAGTTAGGTAAGATATAAATGATCCATTGGTCATTCATACTTAAATTGTATTCAGTAATATTTAGGGATTGTTTAAATGTTGTACACCCATAATAAAAAGATGTTGCATAGATAAAATGAACATTACTTGCAATATTAGAGGGAAATTAATGAGACCTTCTCATCTAGTAATGAGTATTAAATAACCAAACTATCTAATGTTCCACATGGGGACTTATCACATCTCCTCTTTTGATCTACTTAACAACACAATACATCTATCTTTCTCCCTCACAAATTGGCCTATCAAAAGGGCTCAAACTCACTAAGCTCAACTCAGGATTAGCTCAATAAGGACTCACAAGCCTAGCTCAATAAGCTATTGAGCCAAGTCTGAACAAAAATCTAGGTTCAATAAGTTATCAAGCTAAGCTCGAACCAAGTTGTGCTTGGACTCAATAACAAATACACATACACATACATACACATATACATATACATACAACTTTTCAAAAAATATTTAAGGATATATATATATACAACTTCCCCAAAATCCTAATATTCTCTCCCCCTTCTTCTCCCTCTCTTTCTCACCCTACCATTAAAAATATATTATATATGCCAAATAAATACATAAGGATATATGCGTAATTTTTCCAAAACCCTTTTCTCTTCTCTCCATCACACCAAACAATCCCTAATCTCTAACCTTTGCCCTCCATGACCACATCCTACTATGTTGCCCACAAGTTACAACCCTCGTCCTACCCTTTGCTAAGTCCGATTACGTGCTAATCGCTTTTCCATTCCTCCCCTATCAAATATGTGACACTTGATGCATATAATAGATTATGTCCATTTTGTTTGATGTATTTTTTCTATTTTCTATACTTTATTTCTTAAGTATAGTTTGTATATCAAGTTTCATATTTTGTTTATCAAATCTAATTGTGGGCCTCAAAAGTTTGAACTTGTTAGTCAATGGGCTTAGTAATGGACTCGAGCCCAAACGAGTTGAACCTGAACATGACCTTCCAAAACTTATAGAGCCTGAGCCTAGCTCGAGTTGATGTGGGATTATCAAGCCTAAGCCTGAATAGATCTGACCTCAATTCATTCAGGCCAATAGATAACCCTACTTGCAATGGAGCATCTCATATTCATGGCACCTTCTCATCCCTTGTGCTTCTCCAAATTTGTATTATTCATGACTTTTCTTGTGCCTCAAATTCATTAGAACCATAGATATCTCATTGCATGAGATGCCCATTGTTGGTAAGGGCGATGAAGGATGCAACCATCCTAGGGTTGCACATGGTTTGAATTCAAATCACAACATAACTTAACTCAACTCCATTAGGTTAGTTGGGGTTAGGCTAGGAGATTCAATGTGGGTTGATACGAATAGGATTATGATCCCCTTTTATCTTGAGAGACAGAAAACTTCTAATTCAAGAAAACATTCATACCATGATGGATTGTGAAGGGATTTATTTACCCATTCCATAATGAACTTACACTACTTTCTTTTATTAGTCCAAGTATAAATGAGACCAATATATCCTAAGTTAATAAAAGCATTCTCCTTAAGAAATTCTTAAAAGAATCTATGATGATATAAATGTTGTAAGCCGCCAAACTTTCCTTTAACAATATTAATGCTATTAAAGTCACTCACACAAAGATCACCCTTAATTTGACCAATTAGACCAACTAAAAAGGTCAAGCCTTTCCAGAAATTCTTCTTATAAGCTTTTCTAAGAGCTATATAAATGCATAACAAAAACCACAAGAGTCGATTTGATTATCCTCTTTCAAACAACATACTGCTAATTAATTCATATTTAATAGTTGAACACCAAATTATTGCCATACCACCAAAAAGACCATCGGAAGAAATAAAAAGACTATTGAAATTACTAAATATTCTAAAAACAAAGTTATTACGTACCTAGCTATCGAAATTAAGGAGTCTATTGAGATGATGAACTTACCAAGGGTTGTTTAATCCCCAACAATTTCAAGATAAGTGCATCATGGTCCTTGTATACCTTTAAGAACCTACAAGAAATAACAACTTCCACAACACCTCGTTAGGAACTCACACAACTAATAATACATCATTGATAATTGCCATCAACAATCACTTCTCATTAGCTCTACCTTTGTCCTCCATCCCACCCAACTATTCAACCTTGTATCAAGTTTCTTCCTCCTTCTATTTCATTCATAGATAAGACATTCTAAATATTCCCCTAGACTTCACCTCCATTTTGCCTCCGTAAGATTGGTCATAGCAACAAGCCAATTAATGTGGCCACCTTCCTAAGCTTCCTTTATACTAACTAAACCACTCCCTTGCCCTTTAGAAACACACATCGCTACTCTCACCCTGATACAGGCATTTTCAGCAGTAACTCTCTTCCCTCTCTTGGATGGAGAAGAAGCTAGCTCACAATAGGCCCCACACTTGCCCCTTAAAATTTCAATTAAGTTATCACAGGACTCCAAAGGGTTCTAGTCAAGTGCACCTCAATCCCTAAGGAATTCTTTTGATTAACCGGCTATCCATTACTTTTAATATAAGCCAACTCTAGTTTTTCTCCAATCTCGCCCCATATGGACTAAACTCTCATCATTAAACTCAATTAAGTGATCAAGTGGTTGAGCAAGTGGTTTCCCATTCAAAAAGACCAAGGTTCAAATCTTACCTTACTCAAAAAACACTCATCATCAGCTACACCCCTCACATTAGACTAGGCTACCAACAAATCTCTTAGTGAAGAAGAGATCCTCCTTGGGGAGTCATCCATCTATAAAGAGGAAGATGCAATGCAATAGTTGGCATGATGGCAGGGAGGTGGTGGGTTATAGGTCATCAATTTTTTTACAACTCTCTTGTAACCTTCATCCTACATCGTCTTCCTTCCCTTTGTAATCTCCCTCTCCAACAAAGAAAGACGTTGCTTTTGTATATCATGAAAATGAGAGGTTGCCTATGAAGAAATGGTAGTTGGGTAACCAAAACTAGTAAATAAAAATGATGCAATTAATCTTCTTGTCATCATATAAACTTCATCAACCCTACCATAAATTTTATGTCGGCATCATATAATGACTAGATTTTTGTCAAAAACCTCTTGACCACCTTCAGGCTCTACAAACCATGAATATCAATTGTAAGATTTAGCTTGTACTTACAAAACGTAAACTAGAGGTGTCAAACTAGACCTAGACCTAATAACTTGACTTGAACTTGACCTGATAGTTGTTAGACCTAGATTGAGTCAAGTCAAACCCAACCTACCTCTTTATCAAGTTAGGTCTCAAGTGTGATTCTTGGACCTAATGGACCCAATACAAAGGTGTTGTATGGACTTGCATGGATCCAATGGACCCATGTTGCATGCATTTTCGTCGAGTGTTAAGATGTGTGTTGTAGTACACTCAATAAAGATGCAACAGCGTTAATAATTTGTAAAGCTCAAAAACAGGAGATGAATCTGAGGTCGTTCATAGGGAGCAAAATAGCAATTTCAATCCCCTAATTACAATATCAAAAATAATATGCAATTAAAACCAATGAAATACTCAAAATAATATTTCAATAAAGATTAGAGAGTTATTGCAAAAAGATGGGGTTAAAATGGTGATTTGAATCACCAAATTAACCCTTAAGATTAAAATTCACAATTATTTCAAATAAAGGAATAGTATCCGCAATCTAAGATCACAGGAAATATCTCCACAATAGATCAAAATCAATCAAGTGCCAGATCAGACGACAACAGAAGGCCTCAGATGCCTTAACCAGCAAAACCTCACAAGGCACAAGGCCTTGCCTTAAGCCTCAAAGAAGAGCACAACAGCAGCACACTAATAGAGGCACAGATAGAGGCACAAAGGCCTCGCACAAAGCCCTCAGAGGTTAAGTGTTGAGAGAGAGGGAGAGCACAAATCCCAAGTAGAGCAAAACCCTCTCCCCTCTCTCTCTGACTCTTTTCCCTATCTTTCAACTCAAACCTAGGTGAATAGTACCGGGTAATCAATTGGTAATTGGATTCAGGGGTCTAGGCTCACCGGCATGGGGTAGTGAGCGAAGAGTGTGTGAGGGAGTGAGAGGGACCTCACCCGTGTCTGAGGCGATAAGCCTTGGACACGAAATCAACTTATATGATGTCGCTGCTTTCAAAATCCACGATGTGGGACTATCCCACTGCCTTCTCTTCGCGCAGCAGCTGCAGGTGATGGGTGCTCTAATTGGGGTTGAAGGGGACGTCCGCTGCTTCAATTGAAGACCTGAAGATGATCCTAGGAACATTCCGCCCCACCTGGAGGTAGCAGCGAGGATGAACTCAGCCAGAGAACTACAATGGAGGTTGGAGAAGAAGGTCACAGCGATGGAGCTCCGGTGATGTACCTAAAAAGGAGAATACGGCCTCGTGGCCCTATTAGAGTTACTCAAAAGGTTCGCCTGAGTGTGGCGAACATGATGGTGGTCATGCTGTGCTATGAGGAGGTGTGTGTGTGCGTGGTAAAGTCGGAGAAGGTGGTGGTGCTTGGTGGGGTGCAAGAGAGATCAAAGCCCCAAATTTCTTTAGGGCTTTTGACCAATGGGGCCAGGCGAAGCTCGCGGACGTAGTGGCAGGTTGGTTGGTGGTCGATAGCGATCGTAAGAGTTCGCCGAAGGTACGCCGACACTGGGAAGACAGAGGTGGTACGGGCGATGTCGTGCGTGAACCTAGAGTCTAAGGGGTTGTGGAGGATCAGGGAGGTGAGAGGAATCAATAGGTAGAGCTTACGGATGAGGGGAGGACAAGTATGGCACTGGCTATGATGGGCCAGCGCCAGAGAAGGTGAAGGCTCCAGTGAGGGAGACGGTGATGTCTGGAGGGGGAGGAAGCTCCTGGCTGGTATGGCGAGGAGCGGATGATGGAGGAAGGAAGTTTCCCTTTACCTATAATATGTGGTAGAGGGCGAAGAAACTGAAGTAGAGGGGTCGCTGGAGCAGGTCGGAGGTAGGAGAAGAAGAAAGGTTTTTGGCCTAGAAACTTGCTTAGGAGCACAACCTAAAGCTCCAGGAGCTTTTATAGAGATCCTAGCTGAGCTCTAATTTAGGAAAGAAGCTTGATTTTCTTGGGAATTAGGCCACAAGGAACCCACGAATTTCGTGGATTCGCTAGGGCACATCAGCGCAAATTGGAAGCCAAGATCTGGTTCAAATGATTCTTTGTAGTGTGAACATCAATCCCACCAATTTTGGTGGGATTTGGTGATGATTTGATGAAGTTTTGAGGCGGTCAAAGGTCGATGTTGAGCTCGATTGACCTCAAATGGCGATAGGGACCTATCCGCGAAGGAGATGAGAAATTAGGAGCCTTTCTGCAAAGATTTTCGAAAGCTAAGGACTTGACTGAGAGGAACATAGTTTTAATGGATTGAAATGCAAACTAGGTCAAGATGGACTTTGATTGGGCCTAAATTTTAGTACAAACATAATTTGGATCCAAGGAATCTAATAGTAAAGCTAGATTTGAGTTTTGACCACGTTTGACTAGGTAATTTGCACAAAAACCCAAATTAAGGCAGAATTTTGTTTACGACATTGTTCAAGGTCAAAATAGGTTCAGATGGTTAAACTAAGGGTACCAAACCTCTTACAATATTTTTTTATGAATTTTAGAAGGTTTAGATGAATTTTATCCCAACCAGAACCTCTTTAATTTAAGCAGGTATGAAATTAGGGTTTTGGGTTCTGATTTAATTCTCGAAATGTGTGAAATCCTATTTCTGTCTGTGTGGCCCCACTCTTAGGACTTTAATGCTCAATTGACCTTCAATTAACCCTTGGAAAATCCCATGGTTACTCTGCATTTATGATGTGATGCTAAAACTGCAGAATTAACCATGTTTTAATGTTTTTTTCTTAGAATGGATTTGCATGGAATTACGGCTCTTAGGTGATCATGTAGGAGCATTTATCTCTTGATTCTGATTAATTACAACTAGTTATGGCTAATGATGGTGTTACCATCAACCCAATAAAGGGAGCCCATATGGACCCTACATAGGACCCATTAAACCCATATAGGACCAATTAGAATTATATAAGACTTGCAAAATTGTTAGAACTACTAAACCCACATATAACCCAACCAACATTGTTGTTCCTTATAACCTCCCAACCAATTAAAAACTAGGTTAACAAGTATGATTTAATTAAGTCCTAGTTCATGTGTAGTAAGTGTTGAGAGGTAGCCCAATTCCATTTATCCTTTTTAATGTTACAAAGGCATATTTGGAACTTAGCATTCTGCATTGGTGCATAAATACGTGACAAAGATATATATGTACAAGGAATAAAAAATTCAAACAATAGAAAAAACCCCTGTTACCAATTTATTTAGCAATTGGCCATAAAATAACTACACACGTAAAAGAACATCTACATGCATCATTAAACCCAATGTACAACAATTTGGTTGACTTAAATGCACATGTAGGGGATGTTCTAACCTCCAAGTAACAAGAGAAAATGCTAAGAGAATAGAACTTGCATTGTTGGGGGTTGCCTCTATGTTATTTTAGGCATAACCATCTAAACAATAGAACTTTACTTATATCATGATTATGCATTAATCCTATCATTAAGAATGAATATGTACAGATCTAATTAACCACAATGAGTATGAATTTAGCCCTCAATTAATCATTTTTTGTGCTTATATTGCTAATCAATACTCATCTTCCTATAATCAAAGATTAATTAGGATTGATTATGAGTTGCGAAACCTAATTTATTAGTGGAATATCTTATCATGTTTTAAATTATCAAATTCGAATTTGAATGAGATTTTTCAACATTAGCAAGTTTTATTAATCAACCTAATTGTTGATGGGAATCATTTGCAACTGATAGATTAACAATGATACATGCTTGATGGGCCTTAGAAGGCCACCAAAAGATTTATATGGGTAGGAGGCACTACTTAACCATTACCATCCATAGCATAGGAAGGAAGATTGACAATCAACAAGCAAGCACAAAGAAAAATAGGGATTTGGTGACCCAGTTCCACCACAAGAGGTGTACATCTGAGGGGAAGATGGTACTCCCAACTATGCACTATAATTTCTGGAATTATAGGATTTTCTCTCCCTCTCCGGGGGGCGACCTCTCTTATTGGGGGCCTCTCTCTCTCTTTATAATATGGGGAGAACCCTTGCTTGATTGTCTCTAGTACCCCTACTGTCAAACTACTTGTCTGTTATTAGGGCATAGGTGGTCAGGTCCATTTTATCATATCTTCTACCTTTGTTGCACTGAATCTTTTAGCAGGCGGGCGGCTATCGCGCTAAATCGGTGTTTTAAGATTTTCGTGTTGTAGTATAGCCAAAATAGTGCTCAAACAAATAATTTTTATTACTCGAAAAGGTTTCGAGGTCAAACACAGGGAGTAATATGGAATTTAAAACTCAAGATCACAATTTAAATAAAGAATAAAGATTGTAATAATGTCAGGACCAATATGCCAAATAGAATGGAGTAAAATGGTGATTTAAATCACCAATTCCTCCTCACAATAACACTTAAATCAAGTCTCAAATATATGCAATTAAAGTATCAGATGTCTTAAGTAGCCCTGTGCTAGAGTGCTAAGGTCTTTCTTCTTCTCTGTTTCTTCTTGTGCGGGTCCTTCTCTTCTTCTTCTTCTTCTTTGTTTCTTCTTCCTCTTTCTTTCTTCCTCTACTGCTCAAGCCTTCTTCTTCTTCTTTCTCTGTTCAACTGCTTCGCATAGAGGGGGAAACTTCTTAAATTGGCTAAGTGTCAGCCAATTCTTTCTGCAGCAAAACCCTCCCCCTACCCCACACAATCTCTCCTTCTCTTTCCCTCTTAGGCTCCACCCTCCCAGGGCCTCTCAGTGGGTAACTGAGTAATCGGGTAAGCGCAAACCCGGGTCCATGGCTACGGGCGTGGTCGCAGTCGAGGAGTGAAGGGCTTAGGCGAGTTGGGCGCACCAGGTCCACGGGTTAGGTGTCGCGGATGAGGCGTAGGTGTGCGTGGGTGAGAGGGACCTCACCCCGTGTTTGGAGGCGATAAGCCTAAGAGACTTTTTCAATTTATGCGGGCGCAAGGGCTCGTCAGCTTCCGAGGTGGGACTAAAGTCCCACCTTTGTTCTTTGCACAAGACAGTGAAAGCTGCAGCTGGTGCTCCTTGTGATTGTGGTCAAAGACGCAGTCAAAGAGCCAAATTGACTCTTGGGTTGTGATCCTGGAACTGCTCCACAGTGCCTGGGACTTTGCCTGGGGTCTACAGATGCTGAAGCGAGCTTCCAGTTTCGCTCGAAGCTTCGGTAATGGCAATGGAAACCTGGGTACCTAAAAGCACGAATACGGGCTAAAAGCCCCAGTAAAACAGTTCATGAGCTTCGCTAGACCACGGAGAATTCATAGGGGATGGTCTCGTGGTTCGTGGAGGTGTGTGGTGGGTTGCGAAGGTCGGAGGAGGAATGCGACAGTGGGTGTGTTCGGTGGAGAGTTGGAGAGGCTAATAGCCTCGAATACCAGAGGGCTTTTGCTCTCTGGGACACGACGGAGGTGTAGGGATGAACGGCTGCTAGGTTGGTGGAGCGTAGTGGCCGTGCGAGCTCGTCGGAGGTACGCCGATGAGGTGGAAGATGGAGGATGGTGGGGCAAGTCGGCGGTCGAAATGGAGTGGTGAGTGTCTGAAAACAAAGAGTAGAAGATGAGGCATCCATCTGGGTAGCTAGCGGATGAAGTAGGGCAGAGGCGATGCTGGTTATGGTGTTGCCGGCACCAGAGAAGAGAATAGCTCTGGAGAGAGAGAGACGGCAGGGAAGAGGAAGAAAGGGGCGTCGGCAGGTACGGCTCGACGCGGAAGAGGATGAGGAAGATAGCTCCGTCGCCGGTATTACGAACGAAGGAAGAATGGAGGCAAGGGAGTCACCGGAGCTCAAGGAGCTTTTCAGCCAGGTCAGGAGAGAGGAATTAAGGGGAGATCCCGGTCGAAATTGAGCTTAGGAAATCCGTTGTGATCTGGGGAGTCTTTTATAGGTCATCAGAGAGCAGTTAGAGCTTGGGAAGCAAGCTTCCCAAGATTAGAAGGTCGTTGGAGTTGGAAACTCAATTTTCAAATGATTCGCATGGCACTTTGGGCAAGTCTTAGAGCTCAAGATGTGGCTCAAATGGAAGGCAACTTCGTCAATAATTTGAGTATCTATTTTGGGACTGATTGATTGAGAATCGAGCGAGAAATCCTCGCTCGATCTCAATGGTGAAGCTCAAAGTTGCATTTAACGGTGCCAGGGACCTATTTGCGAAGATGATGACAAAGTTAGGGGCCTATTTGAAAATATTTTGAAAATTAAGGGTAGAAATGTAATTTGATAGGACTAATTTGCAAACTAGGTCAAGACAAACTCATCTTGGGTCTAAGTTTTGGTACAAACCTAATCTGGACTTAAGGAATCCAATGGTGAAGTTGAATTTTGGTTTTGACTACGTTTGACTAGGTAATTTATGTAAAAACTAAATTAGGGCAAATGTCTGTCTATAACCCTGTTCTGGGTCAAAACGGGTTATGATGGTCAAATTGAAGGTTCTAAACCCTAGATAATATTTTTCTATGAATTTTAGAGGGTATAGATGAATTTTATCCTGATAAGAACCTCGGTTAATTAAGTAGGTCTGTTTTTAGGATTTTAAAAAATCATTTAATTCTCAGAACACGTGCAAACCTCTTTCTGATTGTTCTAACTCACTTGTTATCCTTTTAAGATCATTTGACCCTCATTCAACCCTTAAGAAAACCCGTGGTTGTACTGCATTCATGATAAGCTAGTAAAATTATAGTTTTAAGCCTAGTTTCTTATTTTTCCCTCAGAATGGTTATGCAGTGACTTGTGACTCTCTGGCAGTTCTGTAGGAGCATTTACTAATTTAATTGGGTCAAAATGAGCTAGTTATGGCTCATGATGGTGTTCCCATCATACCCCCATACCTAGCTTTTGCTAGTCCCTTAGCAAAATTTCAAGGTATTAACTTTGATTCTAGACCATAAAACTTTTGATGCTTAAAACTTTAATGTGTGCTTTCTTTTGTAGATTAGGTTAGAATGCCGATAGTAGGCTTAAAGGTACTCAAGTACCAAATAAGATCCGAACCTGACCAGCTCTAGCCTTAGTCCGCCGTGAAGGTTTCTATGGCCTACAGGAACTAACCTAAGGTTCATTGAACTCAGCGGTTAAAGTACCCATGCTTGTAACATGTTTTAGCCCAGGTTTAGTTTACAGTGCATTTTTGTAAGAGAGAGACATAAGAATTTTTTTATTTTTGGAGAGTTTCTCTCTCTTTTCCTTTTATTTTTAGCTTCGGATTGGCTTAACAACACGGTCTGTATCGGATTCCTAGCTCTCACCATCAATCCTCGCAGGGTCTCTAGCAATTGATGCTTCAAGATAGCACCGCCCATGGCAACCCTCAGAACCCTGGCTTTCGAGATAATCTCACCCATGGTGTTCTGTAGTTAAATCCATACCCTGACAATCGACATTTCGTGATAATGCCGCCCATGGCATTTGAACCAACACAAGGTACTTACATGCCTCGAGTAGGATATGTAGATATCCTAGGAGACAACCACTGAGGAGACGATATGTTATTGCTCATCTTCGAGGGAAATTTCCCGCCTCTCCGTGCTGGGAACTCATCCAGATCAACTTGTGTTGATCAGCCGCTCCTAATCTTGGTAACTTTTTTTCAGAACATATTTAACGCATTTTGCGTGATTTTGATACTTAAGCTCACTGAATTGGACTATGTGTAGATTGGGGTGCTTAAGTTACCGAGTCCTGCAAACCATAGGTCAGTTAACGAGGCTAAATAATCCATAAGCCTTAGACCTAATACTTAAGCTTCGCATTTTCCCCAACCTCTTGAGGACTATCCAGATCTTAGCGGGTACTTGAATTTTTAAGCCTAGGGTTGCAGCCCAAGAGGCCTAAAATCAGCATTCCTACTAATCACTTCTTTGTTTCACTAGCACTTTTTGCCTTTCATTTTCTTCCTTTTGATTTGATCTAAAACTAAGTCAATTTCTTAATCTTTTACTAATGACTATCTATTTTTCTTTCCTTTTTAAATTATGCTCCTTTTTGACATTTTTATCTTCTCCCTCAAAATCTGATATGCCATCAAAATTTCCTCTTTTCTCATATTTTTGTTCTTTTTCAAAAAAAAATTTTATTTTTTTGGTATTTTGGAGTATGTGATTTTTTTTTTGATAAAACCCTTTCTTGTGAAGTGATTTTCATGGCATTTTGCACTTTAATACCCCTCCATGCCTATGATTTGCAATGCCCTCATTATAAATTAGGTGGGTTTGAGTTCAGCTTAGATCATTCATTAGAGCAGGTGTTAGGTTGGTGAATGGGTCGGGGTGACTGTTGCGGACGATTTCAAGCTCGGGTATGAGTACTAGAGGTGGAGTCGGTTGTTCTAATGGATGAATCCTAAAGTGAAATATGAGTTCAACATAAGATGTGTCAGGAAGAATTTTGGATTTTTCAAAATGACGGGTTGCCTCCCGTTAAGCGCTAAGTTTAACGCCATCAGCCGAGCACAACGAGCTCAGGGAGAATGGAGGGTAAAAGATACCTCAGCCAAATTTGTATCGGTGAGTTCAATGAATGGTTTGAGTCTTTGACGGTTCACAACAAAAGGTTCTGAATCATGGCTGAGTTAACTAATTTCGACAGCTTCATTTCCAAAGATTCGTCGAATAAGGTATGGTCCAATCCATTTGAATCTAAGTTTTCCTGGGAACAATTTGAGTTTGGCATCAAAGAGTAGGACTTTCTGATCAAGGAAAAAGATCTTTCTGGATATGTGCTTGTCATGAAAGGCCTTAACCCATTCTTTGTAAATTCGCGAGTTCTCATACGCGTCATGGCGTAGTTCATCGATCTCGCTCATTTGAAGCTTTCTATGGGTTCCTACCTTAGAAAGATCGAGATTGCAGTTCTGTACTACCCAATAGGCTTTGTGCTCCAATTTGACGGGGAGGTGACATACCTTCCCGTACACTAATATGAAGGGAGACATGCCTAATTGGATTTTGTGGGCGGTCCTATAAGCCCACAAAGCTTCCAAAAGTCGGGATGACCAATCTTTCCTGTCAGGTCGAATAGTGACCTGGAGGATTTTCTTAATCTCCCAATTCGATAACTTAGCTAGATCGTTAGTTTTGGGGATGATAAGGAGTCGAGATCCTATGTGACACCCCGTACTTGGTCATCAGTGATTTGAACTAAGCAATCGTGAAATGGGTCCCTCCATCGGAGATTATGGCATGTGGAATCCTGAACCGAGAGAAATGTTTTGATGAATGAATTTGATAACCACCTTATGATCGTTGGTTCGGGTCGGAATGGCTTCGATCCATTTGGACACGTAGTCAACAGCAAGAAGAATGTATTCGAAGCTGTCCAAAATAGGGAAGGGTCCCATAAAATCAATCCCCCAGATATCAAAGATTTTGCATATGAGAATTAGCTATAAGGGAATCATATCACGGTAGCTCATGTTGCCTAAGGTCTGGCAATGAGTGCATGCCTTACTGTGATTGTATGCATCTTTGAAAATCGTAGGCCAATAGAAGCCGCACTGGAGGACTTTTGCTGAGGTTTTATGACCAGAGATGTGTCCACCACATGCCTGGGCATGGCAAGACAAAATGTCTTGAATTTTCGCTTCAAGAACACATTGCCAGATGATCTGATCAGCACCAGTGCGGAAGAGATACGGGTCTTCCCAAAAGTAGTACTTGGCATTGGAAAGTAATTTGTCCTTCTTGGCTTTTGGCCAATCGGGACGAGATCTGATGTGACGTCAGGTAGTTTACTAGATCAGCAAACCATGGAAGTCTCGCACTGATAGTCAGGAAGTGCTCACCAGGAAAATGCTCAGTAATGGGTTTGGAGGGGTCGATAATATCAGAAGGAAGGTGGGGTAAGTGATCAGCTACCACATTTTGTTTCTCCGCCTTGTCGCGAATCTCTAGGTCAAATTCTTGCAACAGCAAGATCCAACGTATTAGTTGAGGCTTCGCATCCTTCTTCGCAAGGAGATGCCTCACAGCAGTGTGATCAGAATAAATGATAACATGGGAACCCAAAAGATACGATCTAAATTTTTCTAGGGCAAATACTACAGCTAGCAGCTCTTTCTCAGTAACTGTATAGTTACGCTGAGCCTCGTCAAGTGTCTTGCTAGAGTAGTAAATGACCACGGGTTTCCCATCTATTTTCTGCCCAAGTACCGCCTCCACAGCGTAATCAAATGCATCGCACATGATCTCAAAGGGTTGAGACCAATTAAGGGACCGCAGGATAGGTGCTTGGGTAACTCGATCACGCAGGATCTCAAATGCCTGAGTACACTCGGTGATTTCAAAAGGGACATCCTTAGATAGAAGATTAGTCAAGGGGCACATGATTTTCGAGAAATCGGGAATGAATCGACGGTAAAAATCGACGTGCCCTAGGAAGGATAGAATGTCTTTAACTGAGCTAGGCATTGGGAGTTTGGAAATCAAATTCACCTTGGCTCGATCAACCTGGATGCTTTTTTTAGAGATAAGATGTCCCAGGACAATTCCCTCAGGTACCATGAAGTGGCTCTTTTCCCAGGAAAGAACCAAGTTCACGTTGATGCACCGCCTAAGGAACTGGACCAAGTGCAGGAGGCAATCGTCAAATGATTCACCAAATACCAAGAAGTCACCTATGAAGACTTCAAGGTATTCACCTCCCATATCTGAGAATATGGCAAGCATGCATCGCTGAAAAGTAGCGGGTGCATTGTAGAGACCGAACGGCATCCTTTGGAATGCATAAGTTTCGAAGGGGCAGGTGAAGGTGGTCTTTTCTTGGTCCTTTGGATGGATTGTGACCTGGTTGTAACCGGAGTACCTGTCCAGAAAGTAAAATAATCGATTTCCCGCTAGTTTCTCGAGAATCTAATCAGTGAACGGTAGTGGGAAATGATCCTTCTTCGTGGAGGAATTGAGTCTTCTATAATCAATGCAGACTCTCCACGAGTTTGCTATATGGGTCTGTATGGCTTCTCCGATTTCAGTCATGATGATGGTGAGCCCTGCCTTTTTAGGCACAACCTGGATTGGACTCACCCATCGACTGTTGGAG
This sequence comes from Thalassia testudinum, assembly GCA_037157565.1. Classification (NCBI taxonomy): domain Eukaryota; kingdom Viridiplantae; phylum Streptophyta; class Magnoliopsida; order Alismatales; family Hydrocharitaceae; genus Thalassia; species Thalassia testudinum. Next base: position 74,990,556 of record JAZHRO010000031.1, on the reverse strand, counting down.
ATTGGGTAGATGATCCTTGCATCTAACCACTTGATAATCTCCTTTTTCATGACATCCTGCAGATTGGGATTTAGGCGTCTTTGCATTTCACGGGATGGTGATGAGCCCTCTTCAGTGTAGATTTGGTGTGTGCAGTATGAGGGGCTGATACCAGTGAGATTGTCGAGAGTCCATCCAATGGCTCTTTGATGTTGCTGAAGAATAGAAATCAGGCATGTTTCCTGGTCAGGTGTGAGTTGGGAGTTGATAATCACAGAAACGTCTGATTGGAACCCAAAAAGGCATATTTGAGATGATCGGGAAGAAGCTTTAATTCCAAAACCAGGTTTTCAGCAGCAGCGGGTAATTCAAGATGGGTATTAGGAGCAAAGGAAGGAGCCATGGGTGTGTCTAAGTTGAGTTTGGGCTCCTCTAATTACAGGTTTTGATCCTCTTATGGTTGATCAGAAATAGTCGAGTTCTCTATGAAGTCGTCAACCACTACTTCAATATCACAAATTTGTTCTATAACTCCGTAATTAATTCCTTGCTAGGCCTTAAAGATGTCGATCTTTGGTGTCTTACTCCCAAATTTCAATTCGATTTGGCCCTCCTCACAATTGATATGGCCCTAATAGTGGCCAGAAAGGGTCTCCCTAATATGATCGGTGTATTATTCACATTCTCAGGAGCATCCATGTCTAAAACGATGAAATCCACTGGGAAATATAAATCATGCACCCTTACTATGACATCCTCGAGAATCCCTTTTGGTGACTTAATTGATCGATCTGCTAGTTGTAAAGTCATTTCAGTCGGTTTAAGCTCAGATTCATCGAAGTAGTCTAGTAGGGGTGTGGGTGTTAAATTTATGGAGGCTCCTAAGTTTAATAAAGCTTTGTCAAATCGTATATCACCGATTTCATCGGAGATCAAAGGGGCGCCTGGGTCTTTTGCCTTAGGTGGGAGTTTGCTCAAAATGACAGAGCTGGCTTGCTCTGAAAGTATAATCGGATTCCCATCTTTGGTTCGCGGCTTACACTTAGGTGTACATATGTCTTTCAAAAATCGTGCATAAGCTGGTACGTGGCGTATTGCATCCATTAAGGGGATGTTTATATGGACCTACTCAAAGAGCTTAACCAAGTCCTCCTCAGGTGCCACGATTTTGGTTTTTCTTTTTCCCTTGGTCAAGGCCTTAGGAAATAGAACCTTAGATAGTTCCTCTAGAATGGGTCCAGGTTCTTGATTTGGGATAGAGGTGTCCTGGATGACTATGCTTGGGTTAGGGCTTGTATTACCAGACTTGGTTTGGCTTGGATAAGGTGGGTCTTGTGTTGTTTTGCCAGTGCGGATAGTAACAGAATTTAATCCTGCCAGGTTTTGGTTTGGAGTGGGTAGAAGAGGTGCTTGCTACTAGTAACCCATATATGATGTCGAAGCCTCCATCCCGTCAGGTGATGGAGTAGAAGGAGCCTGATAAACAAAGTGTGCTTGGCCCGGATTTGGGTTCATAATGTGCCTCTAGTTTGGTACGTTATTCGGATTAGGCAGAGGTTGTGAAGGAAGTGCACTAGGCTGGAGAGGATTTGCCATCTGGGCAAGTTGATTGCGAACCTCTGTGATCTCATCTCTGTACTGTTTTTTCATAGCCACATTCGTCTTCTGAATGTCAGCCAGAGTCTAAATGATAAGAGTCATTTGATCTGTCTGAATCGGCCCAGATTGATAAGTTGGGTTAGGCTGAGGCTGAGCAGCTGATATAGATGAGGAGCTTGTGGTCGGGGTGGATATTGAGGTCTCTGATTTTGATTATTGCCTGACCACGTGAAGTTGGGATGATTACGCCATCCAGGGTCGTAGGTGTTTGAGAATGGGTCATTTTGAATGGCATTGAGGTCCTCGCAGGTTTGAGAAACCTCGGGAAAATCATAATATGAGGGTTCAGAGTTCCCGAGTAAGTGGATCCAGAGTTTCCTCCGTAGCTAGAATCAGATTGGGGTGGATTTGGGTCCATCCCCAGAGAAGGTCGGTGATAGATGCTGTGTACGGCCTCCCTGCTAGAGGGTGGTTGTGTGTATGGGTTTTATGCAGAGGTGGCTTGCTGCAAATGTTGAGTTAGCTCATCCACCTTCTTCTCAATAATAGAGACCTTGTCCAGATGACTGGCCATTAGTTCCAAGTCGACGGAAGAGGACAGACCCTGCGTTTCATGTGCTCCCTTTGGATTTGTCAATGCATGGGCATTTGTTCGGTTGAACATGCCTATGGATTCATTATTGATGGAGTTCTCGCACATATTCTCGAGAATCTCCCACACGGTGTCTTCGTGTTGACCCATGATGTTTCCTCTACAAGTTGCATTGACGAATAATCTAATATCCTCACAGAGTCCTTGGTAAAAAGACTGGACTTGTTCCCATTTAGGAACTCCGTGATGGGGGCACTTTCGCATGAGATCTAGGAAATGATCCCATGCTTCGTGAAGTGGTCTCCTGCTTGTTGTGTGAAATGTGTGATCTGGTGCTGTAAAGCATTTGTCCGACCAACAAGGAAGAACTTTCTTAGAAACTCGGATTGAAGTTCTGCCCAGGTGTTGATTGGACGCGTTTGAGTTTGGTACCAATGAGCAGCTTTATCCATGATAGAGGAGAACATTTTCATGACTAGAATATTCCAATTTTGAGCTTCTGACCCGAAGGTCTGGGCCAGATGCTTGACTTGTTTGATATGCTGGAAAGGATCTTCAGAATTACGCCCCTGGAATTTGGGAATGGCATGAATCATGTTGGGCTTGAGTTCAGTCTCAGGACCTCTAGCGGGGATTTGTACTCGGGGTTCGATTGCTACCGCAGCGGAATTGTAGTGATCTTGCATCATTGGACTCTACAGTGGGTTCACAAAGGCTTGGAATAGATCATTGAGGCACTGGAGTTGATTTTCAAGATTATTTTCTTCTGCGGGTTGTGTCATGGTGATGGATGAAGGAGAATCAGGTTCAGATGAATCAAAAGAGATATCAATTGGATTGGGTTATTGCACAAACAAGGAGGTCGAGGCTTGGCCTCGACGTGAATGGGTGACTAAAGGAGGCCTCAAGGATGGTCTTAGAGACCTCCTCCCGAACATGCACCGATGGAGTAGATGAGAGGTAGAATGTGATGGACCCAATCAAGACACCCAAAAAATTTTGATGACTATAGAGGTTTAGGGCGAATGATACCCCTTAGTCAGAAAGCTGTCCACCTGAGAATTACCTGGGCAGCTAGAGAAGGAGAGTCCCGCAAATACCCTACATGGTAGAGCGCCCCCACGGATTATAGGGTTTCCCCCACTCGACCTCTCTTGTCACTGATGTTCCAGGTAGACCAGAATGGGGACTTGACCTCTTAAGTCTACCAGTTTTAATTAAGAGCAAGGGTGCTTAGAATTTCACTTGAACTTTAAGATGTGTTGAGTGCAAAAAGTGACCTAATTTGAAGATTGGTTGACCCAACAAGGTGGGTCAACTTCACCTGTATTGTCCCTAAAAATTTAGGTTCCTCTTTTAGTGTTTAAATGACTTTAAGAGCTTAATTTTAAGGTTTTGCTTGAATAGATCAGTTCAATCAAGGTCTTGGCACACATTATTTGGGAAAATGATTTCTTAATTAAGCAAGTGTATCTCTAAAAATCCTAAACTGAAATCCTTAATTGGTTCTAATTTGATCCACTTTAATTTGTCCAAATGTGGTACCTAGGGCTCAAACAAGAATGTGATAGCCGTGGATACCTTAAGTTTTATGTGGGTGCACAAATCAAGATTTGTTGTTAAAATAAAATGTATCAACTCAAGCAACTTGATGAATTATCTATGGAAAGAATGCAAGTAGCCCTAATTGATTCCTTTTATCCTTTTCAGAATGACGGGTTTAAGAGAGAGTGGTTTAGAACTTACCTGCCCTTGGCGTGTTTATTGTGCGGCTGATCTACCTTCAATGTATCTTCTCTTCTGAAACAATCACAGCAAAAGAGATATAGCAAGTTAGGATCTGAATCAGGAATTGTAATCAAGAGTTCTAAATTGCCCGTTGCTCTCCAGCAACGATGCCAAAATGTTCTTCGCGCTAAATCGGTATTTAAGATTGTCGTGTTGTAGTATATCCAAAATAGCGCTTAAACAAATAAATTTTATTACTCGAAAAAGTTATGAGATCGAACACAGGGAGCAATGTGGAATTTAAATCTCAAAAATTGCAATTTAAAGACAATATAAGAAATTTGTAGTAAAACTCCAAACAATAATGATATAGAAGTGAAAACAGTGTCAATAGTGCAAAAAGAATGAGGTAAAATGGTGACTTGAATCACCAAATATCCCTCACAATAACAGTAAATTTCTCAACAGATCAATCAAATAAAGCCTACCAATACCAGATAGTTGAATGGTTAATCAGACAACTTAAATGTTTGATGCTATAGTGTATAGCCTTTTTTCTCTCTTCTCAGCCTCTTCTTCTTCTTTCTCTTCTTTCTCTGCTGCTGCCTCTTTTCTTCTTCTTCTGCACTTCTCTTTCTCTACTGCTCCTTCTTCACAAACACAGGGGAGAGGCTTCTTGAATTTGGCTAAGTGTCAGCCAACACTCTCTGCAACAAAACCCCCCTAACCCCTGCGCAATCTCTCCTTCCCTCTCTCTCTTAGGCTCTGCCCTCCCAAGGCCTTTCCTAGGATACCGAGTTATCGGGTGCACGCGCGCTCGAGTCCAGGGCTGCCTGCAGTGGGGTAGCAACAGAGGAGTGCTTGGCTAGGTGGGTTAATGGGTCAGGCCAGGTCCGCGGGGGAGGTATCACGGACGAGGCGTGTGTGGGTGAGAGGGACCTCACCCGGTGTTTGGAGGCAAATAGCCACAAGCACTTTTGCAATTTATGCGTGCACGGGGGCTCGTCTGCAACCGATGTGGGACTATTTGCTCCCGCTTCTTCGCATGCACCTGTTGCTGATGCCTTCATCTAATTCGCATGCAAGGAATGGTCAACAGCTCCAATTGACCAGGAGAGCATGTTCCTGGACCAAATCCGCTTTGTCTGGAGTCAATGACCTGGAGCTATCGGTTGGGAAGCAAGCTTCAAGCTTCGGTAGAAGCCTCGTCAATGGCGATATGATTTAGGACCTGAAAAAGGCGAATACGATCTTTTGACCTCATCAAACAAGCTCAAAAGGTCCGTCGGAGTATGGCGGACGTGGTGGAAGTGGTTTCGTGGTGGGGTGTGGTCTGTGTGTGTGGGGCGGAAGCGGCGAAGGTTGGAGGATAGTGGGTCATTTGATGGCAGTTTTGAGTGGGTGAGAAGATGAATGGGGAGAGGGGTTTTGAAGAGTGGATCACGGCGGAGTTTATGGAGGTGATAGTGGTGTGATTCATGCGGTGGAGCGGTGGTTGGGCGTTGCCGGAGCTTCGTCAGAGTGGAAGAAGACGAAGGGGGAGATGTGTAGTTGGTGGTTGCTTTTGGGGAATAGAAGTAGGGAAAAAGGAGGGAAGGACAGGGAACGTTGGAACCTAATCTAAGGACGAAAGGGGTAGGGTGGCGTCGGCTGTGGTTGGCCGGTGCTGTGGATGAAAGGCTCTCCGAGGAGGGGGATGGCGATGATGACGGCGGTAGAAGGGCTCCTGCTGGTATGGCCAAGAGCGGACGAGAGAGGGAAAGAGAATCCAGCCACTGGTTTTGTGGTTAGACGATGAGAGAGGACAGGAGGAGTCGTCGGAGCTTGTGGAGCTTCGTAGCTGGAAGAGGAAGGAGGAAAAGGGGATTCCACAGCCAGAATTCAAGCTTGCCAAGTTCGGCCTGGTCTGGGCTTTCTTTTATAGGTCATCAGAGGGTGGTTAGAGCTTGGGAAGCAAGCTTCCCAAGCTTGGAAAGCTCGCCGGAGTTGGAAGTTTCTTGATACCCAAATCTCTCATGCGTTTGCATGAGAGATTGGGTAGGTTTAAGGGCTTAGGATTAGGTTCGAAAGGAAGGGAATTTCTTGACGAACTTTCCTTTCAAATTTGAAAGGGATTCATCAAGAAATCAAGGAGTTCTTTCCTTTTTAAGGTCGCCAGAGCAAGTACGAATAGGTTTAATGGCGGTAGGGACCTATTTGTGAGAATGATGAAAAAGTTAAGGGCCTGTTTGAAAGGATTTTGAAAGTTAAGGGTAGAAATGAAATTAGACAGGACCAATTTGCAAACTAGGTCAAGACAAATTCATCTTGGGTCCAAATTTTGATAAAAACCTAATTTGGACCTAAAGAATCCAATGGTGAAGTTGGATTTTGGTTTTGACCATGTTTGTTTAGGTAATTTATGTAAAAACCCAAATTAAGGCAAATATCTATCTGTGGTTCTGTTTAGGGTCAAAACGGGCTCTGATGGTTAAATTGATGGTTAAGAATATTTTTATATGAATTTTAGAGGGTTTAGGTTAATTTTATCCTGATCAGAACCTCAGCTAATTAAGCGGATCTGTTTTTAGGGTTTCAAAAGTCATTTAATTCTCAGAACACGTGCAAACCCTTTGTTGTCTATCTTATCCCACTTGTTATCTTTTTAAGACCAATTGACCTTCATTCAACCCCTGAGAAAACCCGTAGTTGTACTACATTCATGATGAGCTGGTCAAATTATAATTTTAACCCTAGTTTCTTATTTTTCTTTCAGAATGATTATGCAATGACTTGTGACTCTCTGGTGGATATGTAGGAGCATTTACTGACTTAATTAGGTCAAAATGAGCTAGTTATGACTCATGATGGTGTTCCCATCGGGGACATAATGACAAATTGGGCACCTCATATAAATCTTTAATATAATGGCTTGAAGACAATTTTCCTTCAACATGAAGCATCCCCTCCCTCTCCTCTTCTCCACTGTCAGTCGCTCTAAAACAGGTTTTAAAATTGTCGCATTGTAGTATAGATCGAATCAGTGCGAAAACATATAATATTTATAATTCGAATGAAAATCCGAGGTCGAACAGAGGGAGCAAATAGGAATTCACACACCAATCTTAATAAATATGTAAATGAGCATAAAAGATAACTCAGAATTGATAATAAATATAAAGCATGAGTTTAACATATGGCAAAAAGAATCTCAAAAATAAAAACAATGGTGATTTTGATCACTAATTATTCAATTTAAGCATATATGCAAATAATGCAACAGTGTCATCAATCATCAAACTTAGGTACTTAGATAAAGCCTCAGATCAGACGACTTATCCAATAAGTGTTTCTTTCTCTTTTTCTCTCCTCTTCTCTACTTCTGCTTTTCCCTTTTCTTCTTCAACTATTCTCTTCTTCCTCTTCTCTATCTGTTGCTCCTTCTTCTCCTTTTCTCTTCAAGCGGTTGTGCCTTCTCTTTTCTTCTTCTCTTCTCTTCTTTCCTTCTCTGCTTTCCTTTCACGCACAAGCCTTCTTCCTTCTCCTCTTCTTTCTTCTTACGCATAAGGGAAGCAATCATACTTGGCTAAGTGTTGCACAGGGAAAAAACCCCCCTAACCCAAGCACTTTCTCTCCTTTCTCTCTCTAGATTTCACCCTCCCAGGGCCATGCACATTGGATTATCGGATAATAAGAGGATCCGCATACCTAGGTCCAGGGTCACCGGTGTGGTGTAGTGACCGAGGAGTGAGAGGCTTAGGCGGGTCGAGTGAGTGAGGGTGTAATGGGCCTCACCCCATGGTTGGAGGCGATAAACTCCAATCACAAAATCAATATATCAGGCTTCACTCGGTTGTCCACTTCCGAGGTGGGACTAAAGTCCCACCCTTCTTTGCACGACAGCAGCAGCTAAGTCTTTCGTCCAATTGGCGTGGCTGCTGCTCCTATAGTCTTCAACTGAGCTCTTGGATACATTCGTGGGACGAGTCTGCGTAGCCTGGAGCAAACACCTGGAGTCACTGCATCCTAGAGCGAGCTTGAAGCCTTTCTCGAAGCTTCGGTATTGGCAGCGATAAGCGAAGGATGGCGTTGACCTAAAAATAATAATACGACCTTACGACCAAATTAAACTAGCTTAGGACCTTCGTCAAATGACGTGGAGTATGTTGGCGGTGGTTTCATGGTGGATTGGGGTGTGTGGTGGCCGGTCGAAGTTGGGGAAGGAAGCCAGTGATGGGTTTGTTCGGTGGCGTGAGTGGGTGGATGAAAAAGCGAATGGAGAGAGGGGTTTTGAAGAGTGGAGCACGGCAGAGCTGATGGAGGTGATAGCAGTGCAAATCGTGCGATGGAGTGGCGGTTGGGCGTCGTCGGAGCTTCGCCGTAGCGGAAGAAGATGGAGGAGGAGACGTATGGTCAATGGTTGTTTTTAGAGATAGAAAGAGAGAAAAAGGAGGAAAGTAGGGGAAGTTAAAGAACCTTGTTTAGAGATGAAAGGGGGAGATATTCCCACGTCAGTGTGATGGCCAAACGTGGAGAAAACAAACCTTCGAAGGGAGAGACGGCGAGGAAGAAGGGGCCAGGGCACTTCTAATGTGATCGTCAAGAGGCGGAGGAAGTCGAGGAGGAAGAAGACGCTCCCAATTTGGTCGTTGGGAGGCCATAGGACAACGGGGGAGGAGCTCGCTAGAGCTAGGTCAGAGGAGGTCGGAGGTAAGGCTAGGAAGAGGGTTTTGTAGCCAAATCCTAGTTGAAGAATACGACCGTGCCTTGGGGATCCTTTTATAGGGTTCATGAAGGGGTTTTGAGCTTGGAAGCCAAGCTTCCAAGCTAGGAAATATCGTCGGAGTAGGAAGTTTTAAGATACCCAATCTCTTATGCATTTGCATGAAAGGTTGGGAAAGTTTTAGGGCTCATGGATGGATTCAATGGGAAGAGGACTTCTCAAGGAATCTCCTTTCCAATTTTGGAAGGAATTGATTGATTAGAGGAGTTCTCTTCAATCAAAGGTCACCAGAGTTGTAGGAATAGGATTCATGGTGGCAGGGACCTTTCTGTGAAGAAGATAAAGAAGTTGGGGGGTCATTTGTAAGGAATTCAAAAGTTAAGGGTCTGAATGAGATAGAAAGAGTTTGATTGGACCAAAATGCAAACTTGGTCAAGATGATCTTAGATTGGGTCCAAATTTTGGTATGAACCTAATTTGGACCCAAGGAATCTAATGGTAACGTTAGATTTAGGTTTGACCTTGTTTGACTGGGTAATTTATGCAAAAACCCAAATTAGGGCAAATGTCAATCTGAGATTGTTTTGGGCCAAGATGGGTTCTGATGGTCAAATTGAAGGTACCAAACCCTAGAGAATATTTTTCTATGAATTTTAGAGGATTTAGGTGAATTTTGTCCTGACCAGAACCTCAGTTACTTAAGCGGGTCTGTTTTTAGGTTTTCAAAAGTTATTTAATTCTCAAAACACATGAAAACCCTTTTCTATCTGTAGTAACCCACTTGTTGGACATTTAAGGCCATTTGACCCTTAATTACCCCTGGGAAAACCCGTGGTTGCTCTGCATTCAAGATATGATGGTAAACTTGTAGTTTTAACCGTATTTTCATGTCTTTCCCTCAGAATGATTATGCAATAAATTATAGTCCTTTGGCAGTTATGTAGGAGCATTTACTCTTTGATAATGGCTAAATTCACCTAGTTATGACTCATGATTGTGTTCCCATCATACTCCAATGCCTAGCTTTTGCTAATCCCTTAGCAAAATCTCATGGAATTAACTCAAATTCTAGACCATTTGCCTTCTTATACTCAAATTTCTGTTGTGTGCTTTCTTTTGTAGATTAGATCAGATGCCGATAGTAGGCCTAGAGGTACTCAATTACGAACCAAGATTCGGACCTGATTAGCTCTAGCCTCAGTTCGCCGTGAGGGTTTCTAAGGCCCACAGGAACTAACCTAAGGTTCATTGAACTCCACGGTTAAAGCACCCGTGCTTGTAACATGTTTTAGCCCAAGTTTAGTTTGCAGTACATTTTTGTAAGAGAGAGACATAAGATTTTTTTTATTTTTGGAGAGTTTTCTCTCTCTTTTCTTTTTTTTTTTTTAGCTTCGGATTGGCTTAACAACACGGTCTGTATTGGATTCCTAGCTCCCACCATCAATCCTCGGAGGGTCCCTTGCAATCGATGCTTTGAGATAGCACTGCCCATGGCAACCCCTAGAACCCTGGCTTTCGAAATTTCGGCATAATCCTGCCCGTGGTGTTCTGTAGCTAAATCTAGACCTTAGTAATCGACGTTTCGTGATAATGCCACTTATGGCATCTGAACCAGCACAAGGTACTTACATGCCCCCGGTAGGATATTTAGATATCCTAGGAGACAAGAACCGAGGAGACGGTATGTTATTGCACATCTTCGAGGGGAATTTCCAGCCTCTCCGCGCTTGGAACTCTTCCAAATCAACTTATGTTGATCAGCCGCTCCTAATCTAGGTAGCTTTTTCAGAACCGATTTAACACATTTGCATGATTTTGATTATTAAGCGCACTGAACCAGACTGTATGTGGATTGGGGTGCTTAGGTTACCGAGTCCCGCAAACCAGAGGTCAGTTAACGAAGCTGAATAATCCCTAAGCCTTAAGCCTAATACTTAAGCTTTACATTTTCCCCGACTTCTTGAGGACTATTCAGTTCTTAACGGATACTTGAACTTTTAAGCCTAAACATAAGTCCAAGAGGCCTAAGATCAGTGTTCATACTAATCTCTTTTTGTCTCTTAGCACTTTTTGTCTTTCATTTTCTTTCTTTTTGATTTGGTCTAGAACTAAGTAGATTCCTTAATCTTTTACTAATGACTATCTCTTTTTTTAAAAGTTGAACTACAACTTTCAGAACTTTGCAGGAAGCTCCAGATAGCTTCTTTATTAGATAAGGATCAGGTTCTGATGCTTAAATTTAAGTATTAGTGATCACATCTCTAGGTTGATCTCTGTCTTCTCCAAATCCAGCAGAGTTGGAGAGTTATCATCTTTGAGGATTAGAGCTTGAAAATGAGTCAATAAGCATAAGAAGACCCTTAAGAACCTATTCTAAACTTTACTTGAGTATGAGAACTTCTAATTTCTTCTATCAAAAACATCATATTTAAAGTTCAGGTGGTAGTGCTTGAGAGCACCTAACGAATGCTCCAAACTCAGTTTTTAGGTGCTGAATCAATCCTCTGAGTTAAATTAGATTTATTTAGACTTTTAATTTGATTTGAAAAGCTTTGGATTTAAAAGTTAACTCTCAACTTTATTTTGGTAAAACTTGAGTATAAATTGAGGTTTTAAAGGTTAGAGCTTTGATTTAATGATTCAATTAAGTTTCTGCTGTGATGTTGAATCGTTTAGAACTGCTTTAGACAAGATCTATTGAAGAATCTTAGAGATTCCGAGTTCTGCATAGTTTGGGTCTTTTTTGGAACCCAACAGTGTTCACTGAGTTCCTGACGAATTTTAGAACCAAAATCTATCCAGATCAAACCTTTATAATCTTCTGAATTAGCTTAGACCTCTTCCTGATGTTAAAATTTATCTGTTAAACTGATTTATTCTTGAATCAAAGCTCCAAGCTTCTTGATCGAAGCTCTCATGTTCTTGAGCTTTCCCAGGGATTCCTAGACCTCTTTTCTTCCTCAATTCCCTGCAGAATGATCTGTTGAACACTTCTTGACTCTTAGAATAGAGAGTTAATTGGTCTGTAGGTCAACTGATGTGTGATTTCATGTTTGAAGCATGCCAACAGTACCATGTTTAATCCCTAAATCTTTGGATCAATCGTCACCAAATTGGTGATAAAATTGGATAGATGAGTGTTATAGCTTTCAATCAAGTTATTATTTACTCCATTTGGTCCATTGAGTTAGCTGAAATCCCTATTCGATGTCTAACGTCAGTGAACCCTGCACTGAAGGAGGACCTCCTGAACTTTGTCCCACCTTGGAAGCTGAAAAGCGCATGCACATGTATAAATTATTTTTGGTGCCCCAGTGCTTCAGTCGTCAGCCTTGGGTGCACCAAAATACTTATGCATCTGATCCTACTAGTAGCTACTATTCTGACTTAGGATTTTTGAGCTTGCATTAGCGGGAAAAACACGTGAAAAGCTCGCGTAGATCCCTGCCATTGAACTAATAAGCAAGACCATATATTTGATTGAAAAGATCTAAAAAGCAACCATTCATTACTTCTTTCCATCATTTGAAAAAGTATTAACTAAAAAGAGGATTTTTAAAACTCGTGACATATATTCTGTTTGCAGATTGCATAAGGGTTTTTATCGATCACGTCTATTGCATGCGATCACACACACAACGCGATCACTAGAGTCACACAAGTCTTTTGCTTCTATCTCTACTCTTTGCACCTCTTAGGGCTTTGGTTGAAGATCAACAAGCTTATCTTACTACTAGAGCCCCGGGGAGCCAGTAATGAGAGATCTAGATCCTAGACTTAGACCTTTAAGCTTGTAGGATACGCACATATGTAGACATGTGTAGGACGCGTGTTTGTATTGACATATTATTTGTTTGTGTCTCTGTATATATTTTACACGTATTTTAGGTCTTATTTTCCTTTGAAAAGAAGAAAACCCGCTTTTTGCACTGTATTTGGGTTTTGCTTTACCGTTGTTTTTTCACAGTGGCGTACGCGTGCCTTTGCACATTTTTTACAATTTATGCACGGGAGGCGATCTGTGAAATTGCCTCTTGTCTCTCCTTTAATAGGTCTACCCAGGCCGGTTGCACTGAAGCAACCAAATTTCCCATCTACCTTCTCTACATTTTCTACGTTTGATTCTATGGATCAACCGCAAAACCCGAATCCTGAGATCCCTTCTTCTGGCTAGGGGGAGATGTCACCTTTTGATATCCATGAGGCGCTCTTGAGCTAAAATTTGCATATGCTCGAGCACAACCGTCAAATCAATCTATTGACGGCTGCTCTTCGGAACCTTCAGGCTCGTCCTCCACCTCGACCTAAGGCAGGTCCTAATCTTGATCTTCCCCCTCAACCTCGTCCTCAACCTAGGCCACTACTCCGAGACTATTACAATCCATCTAATGCCCAAGTAGAACTTAATGTTAGGATTCCCATTGGAGAAAATGACCCAAAATTAAAGCGAAACATCATAGGTCTAATCCCCCACTTCCATGGTTACGCATCCGAGGATCCATTTCAACATATTGGGGATCTTAAAAGCTTATCTCAAACTCTTGGCCCTCGAAATCAAAACTAGGAAATCCTATTTATGAAAATGTTCTCCTTTAGCTTAAAGGATAGAGTCACTTATTGGTACCGCACTATCGCATGACCTATCTCTACATGGACCGAACTCGAATCCACATTCCTTAAGAAATTCTTTCCTTTAGGTCGAACTAATGCTTCTAGGCGAGATATCACTTCTTTTACTCAAAATCGATAACCAATTCATGAAGCGTGTGAGCGCTTTCATAAATTGTAAAGGAAAAGCCCACATCACGACATCCCTCGTTGGCAACTCATGCATATCTTTTACTATGGATTGCAAGAGAGCATTCGTAATCTAGTCGATGCCTCTTGTGGAGGGAACTTTTTGATCACGATGAAGAATCCGCCTCGGAATTGTTCGAAGGGATGGTGGAAAACTCAATCAACACACATCAATGTCGCAATTCACGTGGGGAAATCACACACACATCAAAATCCACATCAAAAGGGCATTCACGAGATCGAGAATCAATCCAGTTCAAAGGATTTAGAGATTATACCTGAGAAACTAGACAAAGTCGATATCATAGCAAAGCATCTTGACGAGGTCCGCAACACAATGAAGACTCTTATGCCTCTGATCACTACGTAGAATCCCACGTGTTTCCCTGTTTCACAAATTCCCACGGGGAGGGAATTTGTGAATAATCAGGATTCTAGAGATCCTTCTTCCTTGGGTTCTCTCTCTACTCATTCAGGGTCCTTTGTCTCAACATTCCCACCTCTTTCCCCACTTCCTTCTTTTGGTGAAAACTTGTCATATCCTTATGATTTACATGCCCTTCAGGGATATACCACAAGATCAAACCCATATTCTAATACCTATAACCCTGGATGGAGAAACTACCCCAACTTCAATTGGTCTGATCATTCCCAAAGACCAAAATGTCCGGATCAGACCCGACAAAACCTACCTACATTGTCCTTTCAGCAACCAAACGCAAGGCCCATTCACGCGAGTACACAGAACTACTCAAGGCTAAATAGAGATACACAACTCGATCAGATTTTGTGAGCTGTGACTGAGATCCAGTGACAGAATGCTGAGGCTCTCGCTGAGGTCCAACGGTGATGATAACATCATCATTAGCCATATCTAGCTTTATTTAGTCATAATCAGTTGATAAATGCTCCTACATAACCACCAAAGGGCCCTAATTCACTACATATTCATTTTAAGAGATTAACATTAAAATAGGGGTAAAACTGTAGTTTTAATAGAATATCCTAATGTAGAGCAATCACAGGGTTTCTCAGCGATTAATTAAAGGTAAAATGTTCATAAATGTCTAATAAGTGGGTTCAATGAAGAATAAAATTGGTTTTCGTGCATTTCGAGAATTAATGGACATATGAAACCCTAAAAACAGACACTCTTAATTAACTAAGGTTCTAGTTAGGAAAAAATTCACCTAAACCTTATAAAATTCATAGAGAAATATTATCTAATGTTTGGTATCCTTGATTTGACCATTGAAACCCATTTTGACCTAAAACAGAGTCTCAGACAGATAGTTACCCTAATTTAGGTTCTTGCGTGAATTACCCAGTCAAATTTGGTCAAAACCTAAATTTGACTTCACCATAAGATTCCTTGGGTCTAGATTAGGTTTGTACCAAAAGTTGGACTTAATCAAAAATCATCTTGACCTAGTTTGCATTTATGTCCAGTCAGACTCTTTCTCTCTCACTTAAACCCCTAACTTTTGAAATCTTTGTAAATGGCCCCCTAGGTTTGTCATCTTCTTCTCACAAAGGTCCCTACTGCCATTGAGGTCAAACCCAACCTCCAAGCAACCTTTGACCAACCTAAATCCTATTCAAATGGCAATTAAATGCCACCAAAATTTGTGGGATTGATGTTCACACAAAGACGAATCATCTGAGATCATTTTGTCCCCATAGATTGCTCATGCGAATGCATGAGAATCATGGGTTCTATTCCTTCAAGCCCAAGCCATGGAAACCCCTCTTTCCTGATCTAGAGCTCTCCCTGAAGCTCTATAAAGAGCCAGCGTGCACAACCTTCTCAACTTAGCTTGGTTTGAACTGGTTCTCTACCTTCTTCTCCTCTCTTCAGCCAATCCCTCCGCAAGCTCCGGCGAGCTTCATCAACTCCCTTCTTCGCAGGCCGTCACAAACAATAGCCGGCTGGTTAATTTTCCTCAAGCTCCTCCTTTGCTTGCAATACCAACTAGGGTCGTCTTCCCCTCTCTTCCTCACTGTTCTCCCTCATCGGAGGTATTCTCTTCTCCGGCACCGGCCATACCATAACCAGCGCCATCCTACCCCTTTCGAGCAATTAGATTAGTTAGTTAGGTTCCTTTAGAGTCTTAGGTTAATTCTCTATCGAAAATTCAAAAATACCCCCTTGACCTAATCGCACACCACCTTTTCCTCCGCTTTGGCCGCATCTCCGGCAAGGTCCTCCACACGCTACGCACCTCCAAACGCCTCGCCAACATGTCCACAAGCTCCGCCTCATCCACCCGCACAAAAGCCCTAACCTATTCCACCCTATTGGTAGCCCAAATCACCCGTCGACCAACCCATCATCCGCACTCTATCCCAGACTCCGTCCGACCACTCCACACACTCCCACGCCACAAAAATCACTGCCATCGCACTCCATACCCTCTGGCGAACCTTATGAGTTATTTTAATGTGGCCGAGAGGCCGTGTTAATGATTTGCAGGTCTTTGGCCGGAGCTCTGCCACCGTCGCCATCGCCACCTTCGTTCTTCGCGCTCCAGGACGCGTGAGCCCCATGTGCTACGCCCAGGAGTCGCGGGTGACTTCCAGGCATCACTCCAGGTCTTCGATTATGAGCCACAACGTCAACTACTGCATTAATTCGATGCATTCTCACAGCTGCAGCCACATTGTGGGAATTGAGAGCACAGCAGTCGCTTAGTACATTTTTTTGCTTGGGCCTTGTTGCCTCAAACACTCAAGGGTGAGGTCCCTTCACCCTACATAGACCCGACTTGCCTATACACTCCTTACTCATCACCACCCCCGGTGAGCCTGGAACCAGTTACTGTGCATGACCCGAATACCCGATTAACCCTGATATTTGAGAGAGGAGGAAGGAAGGAAAGAAAGAGAGAGCGGGGGAGGGGTGGGTTTTGCTCCTGCAGGCTTTGTGCGACACTTAGTCGCTGAGAAGGAGAAGACCTTGAAGAGAAAAAGAGGAAGGGGCTGAAGGAGAAAAGAAGAAGAGGTTCGTGAAGAGAAGAAGAGGCTAAGGCAGAGAAGAACAGAAGAAAGCTCTCTTTAAGAAGCATTGTAGCAGGCGACATTTAAGTCATTTGACTTCAGAACCAGACGTCTAATCACTGTTCACTTATTTGATATTTTTAAGTAGTTGATATATATGTGCTTAGACTAATAATTGGTGATTTAAATCACCATTATTTTGTTCTAGGCATCTTTTTGTCATAGTTAACTCTTGAAATACTCATGTTATACATTGAATATCAATTTTGAGTAGTATTATTCATTGAAATATCATTCTTGGCTTATTTCTGTGCTCATTTATATTTTAATTAAAGATTAGAGCATGAATGCAATACTTGCTCCCGGTGTTCGACCTCGAACTTCTTTTAGATATTCGAGTTATAAATATTATTTATTGAGAGAGCTATTTAGGAGACTTTACTACAACGAGACAAACTTAAACTTTTATCTAAGATCCCTCCAACATCAATGTACAACAAAATTGGCTGACCTTAGGGGCCAAATCATACAATTAGCTGAATCTCATCAGTTAGGGGTCCTTCCATCCCAACTAGTTCCAAACCCTAGAAATATCCAAAACCCTAGATATAACCAAGGAGGTCAACATCTGACTTAGGGTCAAGCTCATTTTGTGAATCAAATTCCCCTGAATTAGAATCAAAACCCACCCTCTGCACCTTCTGAATATGAGAATCAAAATCAACAGCAATCATTTTCGAATTAATCTTTATTACCAAATCCATCATTCCAGAATCAAGCTTCTACATCTTCTTCTGCTTCTTCTTCGCATGAGGGTATTAACTCTGTTACAACCCGCTGTGGGACTTCCACTAGAGACCCGTAGATCCACGTTTACAATCCTAAGACCTTAGTACATCTAAAATAGCCCCTATTTCTATACCTGTGAGAGGTGATTCACGTGATCCCGCTATTTTCGCTGATTCCTGTGATTAGGGTAACCCCTTAGTAGAATAGTATATCCAAGTCCCATTCCCAGAAGCATTGAAGAAAGCTAGGAAATAAAAGAAATATGTTACAATAGATGAGGATTTGATTAAGGTTTTTAAACAGGTTCACGTTAACATCCCACTCCTAGATGCTATCAAAAACATTCTGACTTACGCAAGATTTCTAAAGGAATTATGTACTCCTAAGCGTAAGCTAAAAAAAGGAAGCACTATGGCACTCTCTGAGGATGTGAGCTCAATTATCTCCAGTACACTTCCTTTAAAAAAGAAAGATGTAGGATCTCCACTTGTTTCCTGTATAATTGGGGACCGGTGCTTTGATAGAGCCCTCCTTGATTTAGGAGCCTCTATTAACCTTATTCCATCTTCCTTGGTAGAACACTTTGAGATAGAAAACCTTAAGCCTACTAATGTGACTTTACAATTAGCGGATAGATCTATTAAGTCACCAAAGGGAATTTTGGAAGATATCATGTTAGAGTTCAAAACTTCTACTTTCCAGTGGATTTTATTGTACTTGATATGGAAGTTCTCGAACGCATTAGAGATGCCCCAATTATCTTAGGGAGACCTTTTTTGGCCACTGCAAAGGCCAATATAGATTGTGAAACAGGAAAGATAGAATTAAAGTTTGGGGAGAAGACACTTAAACTTGATATATTTAGAGCTTCTAGAGGATTGAATTGCAAGTGGATTGAGTAGATGAAATCTATTTCTGTTCTTTAGGATATCATCTACCCTCAAAACGAAAGCCCATTGTCAGAATCCCTACTTGACCCAGAGGTTGAAGTACTTGACTCATCTTTATCCCTCTTTGCAATAGAAAATCCCATCCCAGACTCTGTTGTTGATCCTACTCCAAAGATTGAACTCAAACCATTACATCATACACTTAAATATGTTTATCTCGAATCCAATCAAACTTAACTAGTGATCATTAATTCACATCTTCCTGAATCTCAACAATCGAAATTGATTGCGATTTTGCAAAATCATAAGAAGGTAATCGGGTGGACTTTACACGATCTCACAGGGATTAGCCCCAATTATTGTCCTCATCACATCTATATCGAAGATGGGGTTTGACCTTCTTGCAAATCACAGTGGCGACTAAATCTAAATCTTAAGGAGATTGTAAAGAAAGAGATAATTAAGTGGCTAGACACTAACATTATATATCCTATATCTGATAGCCTTTGGGTGAGTTCAATTCAAGTGGTGCCTAAAAAGGCAGGACTCACCATAATCAAAACTGATTTTGGAGAAACCATTCCCACACGAATTGCGAATTCGTGGCAGGTTTGCATTGACTATCGCAGACTCAACACTGTTACAAAGAAGGACAACTTTCCTCTACCATTCATCGATCAAATCCTTGAAAAACTTACTGGTAATAAGTTCTTCTGCTTTCTTGATGGTTACTCCAGATACAATCAGGTTGTGATTTACCCGGAAGATCAAGAGAAAATGACAATCACCTGCCCCTCCGTAACCTTTGCTTTCTGAGGGATGCCATTTGGGCTTTGCAATGCACCCGCAAATTTTCAAAGGTTCATGCTAGCCATCTTTTCCGAGATGATAGGTGAATATATGGAAGTATTCATGGATGATTTTTCAGTCTTCAGGGAGATGTTTGATATTTGTTTAGAAAATTTGTCGAAATGATGAAATGTTGTATCGAAGTGAATCTTGTCCTTAGCTGGGAGCATTTTATGGTTCCAAAGGCATTGTACTATGTCATCTCGTATTTGAGAGAGGTATCAAATTAGATTGAGCCAAGATCAATCAGATTTCAAATCTACCAATTCCCGACTCGATTAAGGGCAACCAATCTTTTCTCGAGCATGTTGGATTTTATAGAAGATTTATTCTTGACTTTTCGAAGATTGCTCGACCACTTACAAATCTCCTCATGAAAGACATGGTTTTTGAGTTGAGTGAGGAGTGCATTTCTGCATTTGAGACTTTGAGAGATAGAGTTACACAGGCTCCTATTCTGCAACCTCCTGACTGGAATCTACCCTTTGAAATCATGTGCGACGCATCTGATTACATAGTAGGAGCTATATTAGGATAGAAAATCGAGAAGAATACTGTAGTGATTTACTACACTAGCAAGACACTTAATGATGTACAAAGGAATTATACAGTTACTGAGAAGGAGTCGCTAGCAATAGTATTTCGATTGGAAAAGTTTAGATTTTACATCCTTGGGTCTCTAATCATTGTGCACTCTGATCACTCTACGATCAAACACCTTCTATCGAAGAAGCACATAAAACCTAGGTTTATCATATGGATCTTACTTTTGCAAGAATTTGACCTAGAAATTCGTGATAAGGCAGGACGATAGAATGTCGTTGTCGAGCACCTTTCCAACCTGCCTTCTGAGAGAATTGAGACGTCTCCTCCAATCACCGAACACTTCCCTGATGAACATCTTTTAACTATATCTATTAATCTTCCTTGGTATGCTGACATTGTTAACCATTTGGTTACACATCAATTCCCACCCAATTGGGACAGGAATAGCAAATCACGACTCAGATCAGAAGCCAAATACTATTTCTGGGAAGATATGTATCTATTCCAACTCTACAATGACCAGATCATTAGGTGATAGAGAGACTTTCGCTTTCAACAATTAATATCAAGATAATCAGTCATTATAACATAAAAGGTGGTGGAAAATCCCTCAATCAACACAAAATATTTCTAACCATGAGAATCGGGTTGTATCCACAGAGAGAAATAGGCCTAATAAAACTTGCTGAGGTTAAAATAAAATATTCAATGATGATTTCACAAATAAATCAAATCAAAAACCCCTTTAGATTAATGAAGGAAGGTGAGACAATGCTAATATGGTAATTTCATGAAAGAGGAGGGGGGGTTCTCACAAAAGCAGCGACATGTAATGATATTTAATAAGTCAAAATTCAACTTTGTCAATGGCACTCAAATGTAAAAAGAAATTCCATAAAAAACAGAGGATTCTCCCTCTCTCTTCCTAGCGTGTGGGATGGAGGACCATCGGTCTATTGGTGCTTGGTGGAGGTTGGTCATGATGAGAGCTTCGCGATAACGGTTGTGGATGGAGAACGGTGGCTGGAGCTCGTTGATCGGAGAGAGAGGCCTACAGTGGGGAGGCCTTTTGGCCGGCTAGACAGTCACCGTTTTGTGCGATTGAAGGATGGATTTAGCTTGTGAGGGTGAGGCGAGTCCGATGGAAGTGACGACGTGTCAAACGGAGGGCAGAGGGGCTAGCTGCGTGTAGGGATGACCGGCCGGTGATGGGTTCTTCTTCTTCTCTGTCGGCGGAGAAGGAGAAGAAGAAGATGAGGAGGAGAAGGCTGCTGCCCGGTTGAGGGTGAGTGAGGGCAAGGTCTGCTGGAGGGAGTTGTGGACATGGCGTGTGGCCGCGGGTGGCTGTGCATGGCCGTGGGTCGGCACGTGCAGCTGTTCGCTGAGGTGGTGCGTGCTGAAGGTGCGCCAACGTGCAGGGGTGAGATTTGGGCTCTTTGAAGGTTGAAGAAGATGGAGAAAATGAGGAAGAAGAAGTGGAAGGGAAAGGCGCTCTGTTGATGGTTGAAGGAATGATTGCTGGTGGTGCACGCTATCACCATGCACCACTGCAGGCAAGGGAGTTGGGTTCTCTTTAGGTCATGGTGCATGCGGATCTCCACAGTGCCCTTCTATTTCACGGTTCAGTCGCCCCCTTGCTGCCTAGTGCCTCTTCTTTTATGGAAGCTTCCTCTATCAGTTTCTTCCCAGAAATTTCAGCAAAAAGCTTGACGAAGATATCAAGGCGGTTGGGTGGTGATGCGTTGAAATCCTGAGGGGGTTGTGAGAAGCTTGGCGTGATAGCGGACCACTTTGGCTGGCGTGGGACTCAGTGGCGGTGCGTGCGTTGACGCGTGTGCTCTGCAGGGAAAGCAAATAATAAAATCGGGTTATTTATATAAAAACCCAAAACAATGCATGTAATGTATGCATGCCAACTAAAATATACTACATACTATCCTCCATTACATTTACATATGAATGCCATGTATGAACTATGCAAGCAATTTTATAAACTAATTTATTTCCATATTAAAGTATGCTATGTACATATAAATATCAATCCAATATCTAGGCATTTATGTATTCAGTTAGCCCACAAATGTGGTCTCATCATCAGGTGCTATGTATCTTTTTTTGAGATTGACTCTATCCTTTCCTTTTGTCATGACCAAGCTTGTGGCAGTCATTTTTCTGGTTGTAAGACTACTACAAAAGTTTTGCAGTGTGGGTTTTATTGGCTCACTCTTTTTGCGGATTCACAGACGTATTGTAAGGCATGTAGTCGTTGCCAAACTCTTGGTAACATGTCACGTAGAGACATGATGCCTCCAAACCTGATTATTGTCTGTGAAATCTTTAACATTTGTGGCATAAATTTTATGGGTCCTTTTCCGTCTCCTTCTGGCTTTGAGTACATTTTACTCATTGTTGATTATGTTTCTCATTGGATCGAAGCCGTACCAACACGCACAAATGATCATAGAGTTGTCATTCCTTTTATTCAAAGTCACATTATCTCTCATTTTGGGGTACCACGTGCTATCATTTCTGACGGTGGATCCCATTTAAAGCACAATTTAGGATTTACTTAGAAAATATGGGATCACAAATCATATTGCTACACCTTATCATCCTCAAACTAATGGGAAAATCGAGGTCTCTAACCGGGAGATCAAAAAGATCCTTCAAATGACAATCCGACCTGATAGGAAGGATTGGTCTTCCCGATTAGAAGAGGCTTTGTGGGCTTATAGGACTACACACAAGACACCCATAGGCATGTCATCATATAGACTTGTTTACGGGAAACCCTGCTATCTTCCCGTAGAAATTGAACACAAGGCCTATTGGGCAGTTAAAGCCTACAATCTTGATCTCATGAAGGCTAGTGATCATCGTAGGTTGCAACTTAGTGAACTTGAGGAACTCCGAAATGATTTATATGAAAGTTCTAAGTTGTATAAGGAAAAATTGAAAGGCTTCTATAATAAACACATTTCCTGCAAGTCTCTCACACCTGGTCAGAAGGTGTTGCTCTTTGATGCCCATTTGAAACTCTTCCCTGGTAAACTTAGATCCAAATGGATAGGTCCATTTGAAGTCATCAGAGCCTTTGACAATGGAGCTTTCGAAATCACTAAACCTAATAAGAATCAACCTTTCAAATTCAATGGTCAACGTCATCAACCTTATCTTGAAACAAATGTTTTGGGTCTTGTTGGAGATTGTTATATGCTCCATTAATTCTCCAGGGTTTACACTTAGCTGAAGACGTAAAACCTAGCAGTTTTTATATATGGTTATTTTCTGATTTCCACACTTTCATCTACCTATACACTTGAGTCTGTACTTTATCTGTCACTTGTTTCCTACTCTTCACTTAGTCCGACTGACCACTTTGACTTAGGTTAGACTTAAAATTATCCGCACAGAGATCCTTGATCTCCTCTATGCGATTCCTTTTGTCACCCTATACTAAGTGAATTATAGAGTTTTTTTTTTACCCTTCTTATAATGAGGACATTGTAAAATTTTAACTTGAGGGGTGTGAAGTAAAATCTTAATACTCTAAGTGTATTGGTAGATAAAAGATGAGAGAAATAGAAAAATGCATAAAAAATAAAATAAAATAATAATCTTAAAAAAATTGATAAAGCATAAAAATTTAAAAAAATTTAAAATAAAAATATAGGGGGATTACATTCATTTCAAAGAACAATTGAAGAAGAAAATATAAAAAAACATATTTAAATATTTAAATAGTAATGCAAGAGATTAATTTTTCTAAGGTCAGAAATAAAAGTATAAATATTTATATTGTAAACAGTGTATACTAGTAAGAGCATTTGAATCCCTACCTTGGACTTTATCTTGAGTACTTTTTCAAAACACGTATTTGTTTACAAATTTTGAATGTGATTTTTCTTGAGTTAGAGTCTGAAAACCTAATATGATCTATTTTTCCCACTCTTTATTCTGAAATAAAGTAACTAAGATGTTATTAAGTTTTATGCAAGACTTAAATTTTGGAACTAAATTGTAACTTTCTTGGTCAATAAAACTAGGTTAGATCCTTTTGATTTTTGAATATATGTTTTTACCACCAAGTTGAGTAAAGAGACTAGATACCTAGAGTTGATTAAGTAAAGAGTTAGTTGAATCCTTAGCCAAAAGGTCTAACGGGCTATAGCTAGCTTGCTCACTCGAGGACGTTCGGCTAGACTTAGCGAGTTGCATCTTGACAGATCCTGCAAATTGATACTAATGGTTTAAGGGACCTAAGAGTGAAAGGCTTTGCTTTCTGCACTCTAGTTTAAGAGCTAAAACACATTAGAATTGTCTTGTTGGCATCTGAGATCGCGAAAACACAGAGGTTAAGAGATCGATTCTAAATCCTCTTTAGTCCAAGGATTTCTGCGGGGCAGCTCTTGAAAGGGTGAAGGATGTGCCATTCACTTAGAAAAAAGAGTTTGAGTATTTACTTTAGTAAGAAAAATGAGGGAAAAAATAAATTAAAAAAGAAAAAAATATAAATTATATACACCTTATAGTTAAATATCTCATTAAAAATGGATGCTTATGCAGTCTTTATCCACCAAATAAAGCATCTCGTTACATATTGTTAAGACCTGAGACATCAGACCCTTTTTAAGACGTCTGGACGCCTTCCCAGACGTCTGGAAATAAATTTTTGCGGCGTACGATTTCGAGTCTGCGTGCGTGCACGCGCAGGCTGCGCCCGCCGACCTGCAGGCGTTTTTCTTTTCTTTTCTCTCTCCCTGACGCCTTCAAATACCCTCTCCCCCTTCCCTCTCCCTCCCCCACCACTCCACCATCTCCTCCATCTTCCAGTGTTAGCGTGAGAGTGAGAGAGCGAGGGCAGCAGCTGCTGCCGGGTGCGCACGGGGAGTAAGAGGTGCAGCGAGAGGGAAAGGAGGCAGAGCGCGTGAGGAAGAGAGAGTGAGCTCGCCAGAGTAGCCCAGGGTCGGCCGACGGGTGCGCAGCGGGAGCGTGGTGCTGGGGAGGTTACCTCGGTGCTGCTACAGCTCAGGTAGCAGGCAGGCAAGCGTGGCACGGCGCGGCCGTGTGCAGCAAGCGGAAGGCGAGGAGGTCCTGATTCTAGGAAATTTCCCATAATCAGACATCTGGACCTACGTCCAGACGGCGCGGGTGACGTTTGGAGTGAGATCCAGACGTCTGAAAGGTATGATATTCTCATCTTTCTCCTTTTTGCGGATGCGGCCATGCAGGCCGTTCCGCCGAAAGTTGTGAGACGTGTCATGTTGAGAGTGTTTGCGTATGCGTGGAGGTTTCATTTTGGGAAGGCACAAGGGCACTCCCTCCCACACAGATCAGATGTCTGGGCACAGCACCAGATGGCGGAGAGAGTCTCCAGACGTTTGGAGTGATAGTCGGACGTTTGGAACTAGGTCCAGACGGTTCAGCAGGATCCTGGAAGTTTAAAGAACAGCTCAGAGTGAGGTATGACCTGGACAACCTTTTAAGACGTCTGGAAGGTGTTCCAGACATCTTATTTGAGGCAGAGTTGTCGTTTTTGACCCGTTTAGGGTCCGTTTGAAGTCCGATTTCTGCGTTTGAGATTCCGTTCTTCTCATAAATTATTCCGCTACTTGTTTAAAATATTTTTATCCTGTTCTGACTGGTTCCTTGTGTTAGGACCTCATTCCGTTGCAGCTCTGGGGGTTGCAGAGGCACGCGGACCTGCCGATCACACCCCCATTTCTCCCGATTTTGTGGGTAGAGTGGCTTCCCTTAGTTAATTACAAACATTAATGCATATCTGAATTAAATGATAGATCCTAGGGTATTGCATCAATCCTAGGTCCTAAAAACTAGATTGAATGATAGATCTTAGAGTATGGAATGTATCTTAGGACCTGAAAACTAGATTGAATGATAGATCCTAGGGTGTGGCATGAATCATAGGAACAGAAAACACTGAAACAAATTTCTTGAATGCCTGAATTGCAGTCTTGGATAAGTAGATAAAATAATGATAATTGCCTGTAATTAGATAACATCTGCCTGTAAAATGTAGAGTACTGTTGCTAGTAACTGTTGCATGTAATTTCTGTTGGTTGAGATTAAATACGAACTGCTTGTGTATAAATTGGAAAGGAAAAGAAGTTGAATGTTGGAACACGTACTATATGCGAATAAACCTGAATTGATGAAACCTAGTATGGCTTGACCTGAGAAACATGAGCATGATCCCTACGGGGAATTAGGAGTAGAACTCCTGGAAATAAATGGGATGGAACTGGAAAAGTGAATGGGAAAGTTTGTTGTCTCTTGCGTACGTAGTACCAAGGAAAGCACATGTTACCTCTTAGTGCATAGGAGAGCCAGCCGCCCTAGGGACCCGGGGTTAGGTCTGGCCACTTTGTACCGACTCTTGGCCCTCGCGTACACCGTATCGAGGAGATCTACTAGTGTAGGGAGGGAGCTAGCCACCCCACGGGCCCTGAGGTTCAGCTAGCCGTCCTACACTGACTTGTTAGGCCCACTAGGCAAACCAGGGTAGTCAGGCGAGGGTGCGCCAACTGTGGAGGGGCAAGACCCTTGTTTGGTTACTGTGGAGGGGCAAGACCTTTATTTGGTTACTATGGAGGGGTTGGACCCCTGTTATTGAGAGGACTCTGCCCTATACTGGTTCCGTGCTGTACTTTGGGGCGTACCCGTTAACGGAAACTACTCACCGCGTGCCAGTGCGGGGTAGCTACCCGTGCATTTATCGCGCGTGCCGTAGTCACCATTACGTCTGTCAGTGACCTTGGGGTGGTTGACTGAGGGTAGGACCACCACGGGGGACTCTCCCAGCCAGGAGAGCACCACGTGCCACTTCTATTTTTCGAAAAAGACTGCAATCAAGATTGTTTCCACAAGGAACATTCGAGATCAAGTGAAAGATCTGAGAAATAATTCAAGAAAAGAGCAATTAGAGAAATAAAGAAAAGAATTAAAAATGACAGCTACTTGTCCACCTTTACTGTCTTCTTAGCTAGCTGGTTGCCACTCTACTCAGCGTTTCACTGACATGTCACATTTGTCACCTTTTTCAGGACCAAGTGTTGAGCAGCTAGAGCTTGCGGCTGCGAAGGGTGTTGGGCCTAGTAGAGCCCAGTAGTTGTACTTTTGTACCATTTTTCTGTAATAGTGAATATTTCTGTTTCACTTGTACTCTTTTATTGTAATCTTCATATTCTGTACCTGTTTGTAATTCTCTACTATTGTGGTGGTCTGTACTGTAGTAGTTCTTTTCTTTATTGCTGTACTTTTGTTACTGTTATTACTTGCATGGTGAATGTGGTTTATTTTACTGCCTTTCGGTTACTTTCTCGTTGGACGACTAGGTCTTGGGATCAGTCGAGTCGGTTCGATTCTCTTGTCTCGTAGGGATTCGAGAATCGGGTCGTAACAAGATGGTATCAGAGCAGGGTCGTCCCGGGAAGTGAACCAACTAGCTGGAAAATAGGCAATTCACGTGCTCGTAACTGGAGTAACCACCACAATGTACCTTTTGACATCAGTTCTGTGGTTCTTTCGTTTAATGTCGGATTTGAATTGGCGTCTTTTCCGTTATGTGTTTGCGTCTCCTTGCAGGCGATGCCTCGACGTGGAGCCAGAAGGGTGGACCGCTGGCGCGACCAAGGTCGAGGCCCGAGGGACAGATGTGTCGAGCTTGGAGTACATGCTACCCCTCCCCTCCTCCTGAGCATACCGTCTCCGAACCTTGTCCATCTGATCCGAGAGGTGGTTCGAGAAGAATTTCAGCTTCCACCCACTACGCCACCTCCTCATCTCTCTTCCGGGGGTACGACAGGGGAGTTTATCGTGGAACGAGATTACCGCTGTCACATTAGGCGGGTTAGGAGAGCTCAAGGGAGGCACGCGATGCCCGCAGGATAGCCGTCGTGCTTTGCGGGGCCGCCGGTAGCCTCTGGGGGGCCCCAATAGGGGCCAGTTGTCAGCACTGGACCCCCGCCCACTCGCCAGCAGGGACCTATCGAGAGAGGGAGTCGAGTCCCCCTCTACTACCGGTGTGGCTAGCTGGGCCATTTCAGAAGGGACTGCTCGTCTAGGGCTGGAGCATAGCAGACGCTCACCGCTTCGAGCACTGAGGGCCAGTCGGGTGGTCGTGGGTTCCAGGTGCATGAGGGAGGACAGCCGCCACGAGGAGAATACCGACCAGCTGTCACTAGCTCCTCCCCGGGCTTACCTGTTTTGTCCGCTCCCAGTACCGAGGAGTGTCGCGACGTCGTGACTCACGGAGACATCATAGCTTCAGTTTATACGGTGACAGGTATGGTTACAAGGTTTGGTCTTTTTGGAGTACGTAATTCCTGCTTCTATTACGATGTACCTTCTTGCTCCACGAGTTGTTGCTACTCTGGAGTACGATAGCACTCCATTAGGGGATTAGTGGTAATCAGAAGCCTAGGCGGCCAGCTGTTTGCAGCTGGGGAGGTAATACAGGTTGTGAGGTCAGTGTTGGGGGACACAGTCTTCCTGCTGACCTGATAGTGATACAGATGGGGGACTTTGGCGTGATTCTGGGAATGGACTGGCTATCTGCTTACCACACCTTGGTGGACTGTTTTGAGAGGAAGATTGTCTTCTCCATACTGGAGTTGCCTTCTTTTGAGTTCCACAGGAAGCCAGTGGACGGAGGCTTTTGGTGCATTTCTGCACTACAGGCGGCGAGACTTTTGAGCCAGGGGTGTGAGGGCTTCCTAGCTTGTGTGGTGGCAGAGCCTAGCTCTGTGGCAGACTTTCAGAGTATCCCAGTGGATAGAGAGTACCCCGACGTGTTCCCAGATGAGTTGCTAGGACTATCGTCGAGCGTAAGATCGAGTTTGGATCTCACTGGTACCGGGAACCAGCTCCATCTCTACAGCACCGTACAGAATGGCACCACTTGAGATGCGAGAGCTAAAGTCTCAGTTGCAGGACCTTCTGGAAAAGGGCTTTGTGTGGCCCAGTGCATCTCCGTGGGGAGCCTTGGTATTGTTCGTGAAGAAGAAGGATGGTACCCTATGCCTTTATGTGGACTACAGACAACTGAATAGGGTTACCATCAAGAACCGATATCCGTTGTCGAGGATTGATGACTTGTTTGACCAGCTGCGAGGTGCCACGATATTCTCCAAGATAGACTTGAGGTCTGGATACCACCAATTGAGAATCAAGGAGGCAGACTTCTCCACGACAGCTTTCCGCGCCCGGTACGGACACTATGAGTTTTGGTCATGCCGTTTGGGCTGACCAATGCCCCCGCTGCCTTCATGGATTTGATGAACCAGGTGTTTAGGCCGTGCTTGAACCAATTCGTAGTAGTATTTATTTATGATGTGCTCATCTATTCTCGAGATCAGACGCAGCATGGACAGCACTTGCGGATAGTTTTGGACACACTAAGACGACGTAGGCTGTACGCCAAATACAGTAAGTGCGAGTTCTGGTTGAGAGAGGTGACCTTCTTGGGTCATGTGATCTCCAGGGATGGCTTAGCTGTGGACCCAGCCAAGGTTGAGGCAGTGCTCAGGTGGGAGAGACTGCGTACAGTTATTGAGATCCGCAATGTCTTGGGACTGGCAGGCTACTACAGGCAGTTTATCAGGGGCTTCTCGCAGATTGCACGTCCTATGACATAGTTGACCCGGAAGGACGTGCCCTTTACTTGGATAGACGCTTGTGAGGCATGTTTTCAGGAGCTAAAGGAGAGGCTGACTTCAGCTCCCGTGCTCACCATCCCAGACAGTAGTGGCAGGTTCGTTGTGTACACGGGCGCCTCTTTGCAGGGGTTAAGGGGTGTGCTCATGCAGAGAGGGGCCACATTGTCTCTTACGCTTCGTGGCAACTGAAACCCCATGAGTAGAGCTACCCTACCCACGACCTGGAGCTGGTAGCTGTCGTCTTCGCACTGAAGACTTGGAGGCACTACTTGTACGGTGAGACTTTTGAGATTTTCACATATTATAAGAGCCTTAGATACTTGTTTGATCAGAAGGAGCTCAACATGAGACAGAGACGTTGGTTGGAGCTCCTGAAGGACTATGACTGTAGCATTTCCTACCACCCGGAAAAGGCCAACGAGGTGGCTGATGCCTTGAGCCGGAAGGCGCCCGCCCACTTGGCCAGTTTACAGGCACAGAGTTTGAGCCTCATGGTGGAGATGGGCATTTGGCGGCCCCTAGAGTTTCTGGGGCAAGGTGGGGCAGTGACTGTGACACGACAGACGAGGCCAGAGTTGATAGACCACATCATCACAGGGTAGATGGCCGACCCGTACTTACAGTCATTGCGTGACAGAGTGCTGTCAGGAGACCATAGAGACTTCTCTTTTACAGACCAGGTACTACGCATGAGGGGACGTTTGTGCATTTCCAGGGACGAGGAGCTGTTAAGAGAGCTCCTAACTGAGGCACACGGTTCCAGGTTCACAATACATCCCGGAAACACAAAGATGTACCATGATTTGAGACGCGATTTTTGGTGGAGGGGAATGAAGCGGGATGTAGGTGAATTCATATAGCAGTGTTTAGTGTGCCAGCAGGTGAAGGTCGAGCATCAGAGGCCTGCAGGGCCGTTGCAGCCACTTCTAGTGCCAGAGTGGAAGTGGGAGAGCATCACCATGGACTTGGTGGTGGGCTTGCCTGTTACCCAGCGAGGACACGACGTAGTCTGGGTAATCGTTGACAGATTGATGAAGACAGCACGTTTCTTGCCGATCCGAGTCACCTTGGGACAAACACAGTAGGCGAAGAGGTATATCTGCAATGTGGTACGTCTACACGGAGTTCTGTAGGAGATCGTATCCGGCTGGGATACCCGTTTTACGTCCTAGTTTTGGGCTGAGTTTCAGCAGGCCCTGGGGACGCAGTTAAGGTTCTGTACAGCATATCACCCCCAGACGGACGGACAGTCTGAGCGCACGATATAGACATTAGAGGACCTTTTGCGCACTTGTGTACTGGAGGGACTCTTGGGAGGAGCACTTGCCCCTTGCGGTGTTTGCATATAATAACAGTTATCACTCGTGCATTGGCACGGCACCCTTGAGTTGGGTTGAGGTGGGGACCAAGTGGGAGGTTGGCCCTAGGTTGATCCAGCAGAGTCAGGAGGTGATCGAGCAGATTCACAGGCGACTCCACACTGTTAGGAGCAGACAGAAGAGCTACGCATATCGGAAACGTAGAGAGGTACAGTTTGAAGCTAGGCACCACGTCTTCCTTCGCGTTTTGCCCATGAAGGGCCTGCAACGGTTTGGGGTGAGAGGGAAGCTCACGTTGAGGTTCGTGGGACCCTTTGAGGTCTTGGAGCGGGTTGGACCCGTTGCTTACAGGCTTTCCCTTCCTCCCCAACTTTCTGGCGTGCACGACGTGTTCCACGTGTCCAACCTTAGGAAGTACATCACCGATCGCAGTCATGTCCTGAGCCACGAGAGCGTCGAGGTGGGTGACGACCTGACCTACCCCGATCGGCCAGTGCAGATTCTCAACAGAGCCGTCCGTAGTTTGAGACGGAAGCAAGTACCCCTGGTGAAGGTATTGTGGAGGAGCCAACGGTACGAGGAGGCTACTTGGGAGCCTGAGGCGGTGATGCGGGAGCGGTACCCGGAGCTCTTTGAGGGTACGCCTTTTCGGACCGGCTTCGGTCCTCTTTGAGTTTGTTATGCGTATATCGTTCTTTCTCCGCACCCTAGTTAGCGTAAGTTTTGGGGACGAAACTTCCTTTGAGTTTGTTATGTTGTTAAGACCCGAGACATCAGACCCTTTTTAAGTCGTCTGGGAGTTGGTCCAGACGTCTGGTCAGACGTCTGGACGCCTTCCCAGACGTCTAGAAATAAATTTTTGCGGCATACGATTTCGAGTTTGCGCGCGTGTGCGCGCAGACTGCGCCCGCCGACCTGCAGGCATTTTTCTTTTCTTTTCTGTCTCCCCGACGACTTCAAATACCCTCTCCCTCACCCACCACTCCACCGTCTCCTCCTTCTTCTACCAGTGTTAGCGTGAGAGTGAGAGAGAGAGGGCAGTAGCTGCTGTCGGGTGTGCACGGGGAGGAGGAGGTGCAGCAAGAGGGAAAAGAGGCAGAGAGTGTGAGGAAGAGAGAGTGAGCTTGCCGGAGCAGGCCAGGGTCGGCCGACGGGTGCGCAGCGGGAGCGTGGTGCTGGAGAGGTTACCCCGGTGCTGCTGTAGCTCAGGCATCTGGCGGGCGAGCACGGTGCGGCCGTGCGCAGCAGGCGAAAGGCGAGGAGGTCCTGATTCTCGGAAATTTCCTAGAATCAGACGTCTGGACCTACGTCCAGACGGCGCGAGTGACGTCTAGAGTGAGATCTAGACGTCTGAAAGGTATGATATTCTCATCTTTCTCCTTTTTGCGGATGCGGCCATGCAGGCCGTTCCGCCGAAAGCTATGAGACGTGACGTGTTGAGAGTGTTTGCGTACGCGTGTAGGTTTCATTTCGGGAAGGCACAAGGGCACGTCCTCCCACACAGATTAGACATCTGGGCGCAGCACCAGACGGCGGAGAGAGTCTCCAGACGTCCGGAGTGATAGTCGGACGTCAGGAACTAGGTCCAGACGGTTTAGTGGGATCCTGGACGTTTGAAGAAGAGCTCAGAGTGAGGTATGACCCGGACCACCTTTTAAGACGTCTAGAAGGTGTTCCAGACGTCTGATTTGAGGCAGAGTTGTCGTTTTTGACCTGTTTAGGGTCCGTTCGAAGTTCGATTTCCGCGTTTGAGAGTTCGTTCTTCTCAGAAATTGTTTCTCTACTTGTTTAAAATATTTTTATCCTGTTCTGAGTGGTTCCTTGTGTTAGGACCTCGTTCCGTTGCGGCTCTGGGGGTTGCGGAGGCACGCGGACCTGCCGATCACGCCCCCGTTACTCCCGATTTTGCGGGTAGAGTGGCTTCCCTTAGTTAATTACAAACATTAATGCATATCTGAATTAAATGATAGATCCTAGTGTATTGCATGAATCCTAAGACCTGAAAACTAGATTGAATGATAGATCCTAGGATATGGCATGAATCCTAGGACCTGAAAACTAGATTGAATGATAGATCCTAGGGTGTGGCATGAATCCTAGGAACAGAAAACACTGAAACAAATGTCTTGAATGCCTGAATTGCAGTCTTGGATAAGAAGATAAAATAATGATAATTGCCTATAATTCGATAACAGCTGCCTGTAAAATGTAGAGTACTGTTGCTAGTAACTGTTGCATGTAATTTCTGTTGGTTGAGATTAAATACGAACTGCTTGTGTATAAATTGGAAAGGAAAAGAAGTTGAATGTTGGAACACGTACTATATGCGAATAAACCTGAATTGATGAAACCTAGTATGGCTTGACCTGAGAAACATGAGCATGAACCCTATGGCTGGAAATAAATGGGTTGGAAATGGAAAAGTGAATGGGAAAGTTTGTTGTCTCTTGGGTACGTAGTACCAAGGAAAGCACATGTTACCTCTTAGTGCATAGGAGAGCCAGCCGCCCTAGGGACCCGGGGTTAGGTCTGGCCACTTTGTACCGACTCTTGGCCCTCGCGTACACTGTACCGAGGAGAGCTACTAGCATAGGGAGGGAGCTCGCCACCCCACAGGCCCCGAGGTTCAGCTAGCCGTCCTACACCGACTTGTAAGGCCTACTAGGCAAACCAGGGTAGTCAGGCAAGGGTGCGCCGACTGTGGAGGGGCAAGACCCTTGTTTGGTTACTATGGAGGGGCTGGACCCTTGTTACTGTGAGGACTCTGCCCTATACTGGTTCCATGCTGTACTTTAGGGCGCACCCGTTAACGGAAACGACTGACCGCGTGCCAGTGCGGGGTAGCTACCTGTGTATTTATCGTGCGTGCCGTAGTCACTGTTACGTCTGTTAGTGACCTTGGGGTGGTTGACTGAGGGTAGGACCACCACGGGGGACTCTCCCAGCCAGGAGAGTACCACATGCCACTTCTAATTTTCAGAAAAGACTGTAATCAAGATCGTTCCCACGAGGAACATTCGAGATCAAGGGAAAGATCTGAGAAATAATTCAAGAAAAGAGCAATTAGAGAAATAAAGAAAAGAATTAAAAACGACAGGTACTTGTCCACCTTTACTGTCTTCTTAACTAACTGGTTGCCACTCTACTCAGCGTTTCGCTGACGTGTCACATTTGTCACCTTTTTCAGGACCAAGTGTTGAGCAGCCGGAGCCTACGGCTGCGGAGGTTGCTGGTCCTAGTAGAGCCCAGTAGTTGTACTTTTGTACTGTTTTTCTGTAGGAGTGAGTATTTCTGTTTCACTTGTACTCTTTTATTATAATCTTCATATTCTGTACCTATTTGTAATTCTCTACTGTTGTGGTGGTATGTACTGTAGTTGTTCTTTTCTTTACTGCTGTACTTTGTTACTATTAGTTACTTGCATGGTGAATGTGGTTTATTTTACTACCTTTCGGTTACTTTCTCGTTGGACGACTGGGTCTTGGGATCAGTCGAGTCGGTCCGATTCTCGTGTCTCGTAGGGATTCGAGAATCGGGTCGTAACACATATGGATGCTACCCCTTCCTCCATCAATAAAAACACCTCGCTACAAATGGGTGTTTTAACCTACAGAAAATGAATTGGAAAAATATAGAGATAAAATATTGGAATAAGTGACCTAGTGGTCCACCAGGGAGATATACAACTTGAGTGTTGACCTCGGGATAAAAGATTGGTGAGAAGAAAGTAACCAAATCTGAGTAAGGCCAAGCCAAAGGCTTGAATTAGAATAACCTCGACTAGAAATTAGTGTCTTAAGATCTGAATTTTTGTAACTTCGAATGCCTTTAGGACGAGTCTACTCACAAGCACTGGTGCTTTAAAATCATAGCTACAGAACCTTGTAGTGGGCCATGAAGCCTGAGAAATCAGGTTTTGGAGATTAGTGGTTGAGGCCTAAAGGAGATAGATTGACAAGACCTTAGGTCTAGAAGTCTATCCTTGATGCTGTAGACTGGTTGGTTTAAGGATTTTATTATTCTCTGAATTTCATTGATAAAGGGTATTTAGTTAATTTATAAAAACTTAGGTTAGTAAAAATTGGATTTTACAAACTTAAGGATTAACCTAAGTCTATTGAATTTTTAAGTTAGAATTCAACTTTCAGTCTTTGAGTCTTGTTATATTATTCATCTTGACTTCTTTGATTTTTATAAGTTTAGAGTGGACACGGAGAATAAATGGGTTTTCAATGTTCTGATTCGAAAGAAATTCCCGTCAAGTATCTGTTTTTACGAATACAAATTTTTGAAAGGTATTTAGGGTTTTAAGTCCATAGTAAGAGGATTCCCGCTAATGCTCTGCTTATTTATGGATATTTATTTAAAACAAAAAAAATATAAAAATATGAATATTGAAAATATTTTGACCTAAGCATTCCTCTACAACATAATTATTTAATCACCCTGGTGCTTAAATCATCATATTTCTTGGTTAATTTTGCTACGGACTAGCAAAACCTTGATATAGGGGTATGATAAGGGATTCATCATTGCTCCTAATTATCATTAATTAGCTATTTTCCCTAACTAATTAACTAAGAATACAACAAATACAGGATTAATTTTGATATAGGGGTTAAAATACCAAGGACCTCCAAAATAAGTTTAAAATGCAAAATTAAATAATAATTAATCTTAATAATAATTTAATTAATAATTAAGACTCACAATAATAATAATTGGCTATATAAAAAGTATTTTATTTAACTTAATTAATTTGACGACATAAGTACTTAATTAACCAATTTAATTATATCCTTTAAATAAATATAGCTAAAATGGGTAAAAACATAATTTCAAGGCATAAATATAATATTTACCTAATTTATGATTGTATATAAAAAGTTGAAAAGTAATTAAATTAAAATACGCCTAAAAAGTCACTGTTTACTTTTATGTCCCTAACTTCTATTTCACCTAAGTCCTCTTTATCTAGAAATAGGTCCTTTTATTCCAAATATGCCCCTGTGAACAGTCATCATCTTCTTCATCCGTGGATAGCTGAGGACAACCGGTCCTCACACCCTTCCATCATCACCCATCTGGTGTCAAAAAATCATCACAGGTACCTCCCACCTTCCGCTCACCTTCCTCTTCTCATCCAATGGGCCGGATTGTCCTTAAAACCTAATTGACCTAGGCGACTAAGCTCACTGGAATCGGAGTTGACACCGGATGTTCCCATGAACCTAAACGCTAATCCGTCCAAGTACATCCTCTTAAACCCTCACCGTCACCTATAAATAGACCTGTACACCGCTGATTCACGGTTAGCAGCCCCCTACCCTCTTCCCCAACCACGGTCGTTCCTAGGCTATTCATCCCTACCTTCGGCGACTTTGACCTTTCTTCTCCAGTCTTCTCCGAAGACCTAGACCTCTCATACTTCTCCACCGTCCTTCACTACGTCTAAGGGCAAGGCTACGACGTCATCCACCTCCTCTTCACGTCACATTTCTTCACCGCTGAAGCTCTGCTCTCTCCTTCTGATTTCATCCTCCGTTAAGAGACGAACCTTCTCTCATCCTCCTCGTCTAGGTAATCGTAGGCAACCGTAGCTATTAGCGTAGCTTAGATAAGATTAGTTAGATAGTTGTTTTAGCTTAGCTTTCATGCTGTTTTTCAAGTTGTCTTCCCTAACTCTGGCAAGCTCCTTGAGCTCGCTCGGAGCTAGATTTTGTCTTTGAACACACAGATCACATTCTTTACTTGTTCAAGATCACTTCTAGTCCATTAATTTCATGATTTACCGCATATCACACCTAAACCACTTCACCATCATCGGATCTCCTTCGCTGTCCATGGTAGAGGGATCCGAGCTCAATCCACATCCAATTGGGACTCTTCACCACTTCTTCACAACTTAAGGGTCCTAATCCTGCTTTTATTTAACCTATTATCACCTATACCTAAAACGTCCTTGAGTTCAGGCGAACTCAAGATGCATTCTTTCTGAATTTCTTGATAAATCCTTAAAGCAGATAATCAATTGGCTCAATTGTTGAGTTCATGAGGTTCCTTGTGACCCTAGGAGCATCTTGATGTCCTCCTTCTAGTGATTCATTGAGATTTTTGTCCCAATATGCTAAATTAGCATTCATCAGAGCTTCGGCAAGCTCCGGCGAATCAGAAGTTGAACAACATCTTTCACAACTTTGCAAGAAGCTCCAGATAGCTTCTTTATCAGATAAGGATCAGGTTTCAATGCTTAAACTTAAGTCTTAGTGATTACATCTCTAGGTTGATCCCTGTCTTCTCCAACTTCGGCAAAGTTGGAGAGATGTCATCTTTGTGGATTAGAGCTTGAAAATGGGTCAATAAGCATAAGAAGCCCTTAAAACCTATTCTAAACTTTACTTGAGTCTGAGAACTTTTGATTGCTTCTGTTGAACACATCATAGTTGAAGTTCAGGCAGTAGTGCTTGAGAGCACCTAGGGAATG
Source organism: Thalassia testudinum (assembly GCA_037157565.1). NCBI lineage: Eukaryota > Viridiplantae > Streptophyta > Magnoliopsida > Alismatales > Hydrocharitaceae > Thalassia > Thalassia testudinum. The sequence goes on along the minus strand of JAZHRO010000031.1, from coordinate 74,953,608 downwards.
CTCAAAACTGAATTTTTAGGTGCTAAATCAATTCCCTGAGCTGAATTAGATTTATTTAGACTTTTAATTTGATATGAAAAGCTTTGGATTTAAAAGTCAACTCTCAACTTTATTTTGGTCAAATCTGAGTATAAATTGAGGTTTTAAAGGTTAAAGCATTGATTTGATGATTTGATTAAGTTTATGCTGTGATGTTGAGTCGTTTAGAACTGATTTAGACAAGATCTATTGAAGAATCTTAGAGATTCCAAGTTCTGCATAATTTAGGTCATTTCTGGAACCCAACAATGTTCATTGAGTTCCTAACGAATTTTAGAACCAAATTCTGTCCAGGTCAGACATTTATAATCTTTTGAATTAGCTTAGACCTCTTCTTGATGTTAAAATTTATCTGTTAAACTAATTTATTCTTGAATCAAAGCTCTGAGGTTCATGATCGAAGCTCTCAAGCTCCTGAGCTTTCCCAGGCATTCCTAGATGTCTTTTCTTACTCAATTCCCTTTGGAATAATCTGTTGAACACTTCTTGACTCTCATAATAGAGAGTTAATTGGTCTGTAGGTCAATTGACGCGAGATTTCACATCTGAAGCATGGCAACAGTGCATGTTTAGCCCCTGAATCTTTGGATCAATCGTGATTCAATCACCAAATTGGTGATAAAATTAGAAAGCTGAGTCTTATAGCTTTCAATTGAGTTATTATTTACTCCATTTGGTCCATTAAGTCGGTTGGAATCCCTATTCGAAGTCTGACGCCGTCGAACGCTGCGCTGAAGGAGGAACTCTTGAACTTTGTCCCACCTCGGAAGCTAAAAAGTGCATGCACATGTATAAATTGTTTCTTGTGCCCCAACACTTCAGTCGTCAGTGATAGGCGCACCAAAATACTTATGCATTTGATCCTTGTGCACGTGCGTGCACGTGATTATGCGTGTGTGTATGCGCCTATGTGGGCATGGGTGCGAGTGTTTCGTGGGTCTGAATGGGCCCGATATTGTGCGAACTTAAAAGGCTGAAATCCACCATTAATTGAACTAGGACTGGGCCTTAAGTAGGGTTTGATATGATCTAGAAATGGGTTGTGTATCCTCGAAAAGAGCTTGGTCCACCCATTAACCAAATTTTTGGTTAAGTGTTAAAAAATGTGTTTAAGGGCTTAAAAATTGGTTATGTGTGGAATGGATGAGTGCACAATGAGAAGAGTGAAGAAAGAGAGAGAAAGGATTTAAGAGAAGAGTTAAAGAGAGGATTTAAGAGAAGGCTGACCTGAATTAGAATACATGTTTAGTGTTTGAGCTTTAATTGTAACTAAACCATGTTTTTCTATTGTTAATTTCTTTTATACCTTATTTTACAAACACTTGTAATAATTGTAATTTTCTTTTGCTAATTCAATGCTATAATCTTTCATGTACATATCTTTCATTAATGAAATAGTTGCAAGTTTTAAGTATTCAATTTCATGTGCAATTGTTCATGAGCTTAACATAATACTTAATTATAGATTTAATTGATCAATTTATTAGTTAATTATGTAATAAAATAAAATGGTGAATTAAATTAAGTTTATACCTTCCAGTGAATGACCTAGATTTAACCAGTTAAAACAAGAATAAAATCTAAAATGTTAGGTTAGCTTAACCCTGTATTACAATCAATGACAACAATTTAATGATTCAAGTTAACCTAAGTCTATTCTTTACATAATTAATTAAGGCTAATAAACTTAATTAACTGTGTTGAGAATTGAACGGTCATAACTACTTCACGGAGTTGATTAACCATCTTCCTAAAATAACTCAATGTTTTTTTTAAAATATTCTTAACCTCATTTCATCAAAAAGACATAACAAAAAAGATCATTCTCTCACTTGATAACAAGAATGCTCTTGCTCTATCAAAAGATAGGTCCTTCGTCATGCTCTCTATGCTTTCTAGTCTCCATTTCTCTCACGCTTGAGCTCGATATAATTTTTGCTACAAAGCTTTTAAACCTCAGTTTGACTCTTATATCTTTGGAGGTTCTAGTATATTAATTGTATCTTTTTTTATTCTCTATTATTGTTGTTGTTGGGTGCTCAAGTGTTGCGTTCCCATCTGTTGGAGAAACAAAATTCTCTAGGTTAGGGATCTAGAGGGGTTGTAAAGCGATTTAACTACTCATGTTGGATGTAGCTAGGTGATTAGTAAGTTTGATTGGTTTCATCCAATCGAAAAAATCCTAAGTTGAGTAGCTTAGGTAGTAGCTTTTACCTACAAGTGTTTCCATTATAAATGCATTTTCTTATCTGTTTGTGTCCTTATTACTATCATATTTTTATTGCACAATTGAATTATAGGTGCTACACTAATCACCCCCCTCTAGTATACCTGTGATCTTATAGGTTTCTACAGGTGATATCAGAGTGGGTTCCTCTAGAAGATGTAACAAATCTCTTGCAAATGGCCAAACCAACAAGAAACCTTGAGGGGCAATCTAATGCCTGCCTACCTCTCTTTGATGGATTCGATTATGGATATTGGAAGAAGAGAATGAAGATCTTTTTGGAGTTAATGGGAGGACTATGGCTGCCCATTGAGCTAAAATACATGAAACCAAAAAGGGTGGCAAGACATGAATACATGGATGATTAAAGGAAAAGAAACTTGAAGAATGTTAAGGCTATAACACCTTGTACTGTGCCCTGACCAAAGAAGAATTCAACAAGGTCTCCGCTTGTGAGTTTGCATATGAGATCTAGAACGCCCTCCAGATCACCTACAAGGGCACTTCCCAGGTAAAAGATGCATGCATTAGTTTACTTACTGGGGAATATGTGTTTCAGGATGAAGAAAGGCGAGGAAGTGTGAGACAAGTTCACTCAATTCACAGAAATCGTGAACCAGCTGAAAAATATTGGAACAAAATTCACCTGAGAACAACTCATGAGAAGATTCCTAAGGTCTCTAACAATAGACTAGACATCCAAGTCAACAACTATCCAAGAAGCCAAGGATCTATATGACCACGGAGATCAATGACCTCATTGGTATCCTTATGGCTCACAAGGTACAACTCAAGAATATGAGGAAGCATGAAGAAGAAAGCAAGACTGAGACAAAGAAGAAGAGTCTCTCATTCAAAGAGAGTGTTGAAGACTCATTCTAATGAAGAAGAATTAGAAGATGATCAAGAACTTACACTTCCAGCAAAACATCTTTGAAAATTCATGAAAAAAAAGGTAAGAAATCCTCTAAGTTTTCCTCTAACATCATTTGTTTTGAGGGAAAGAAGAAATGGCACGTGCGAAAAGACTATCCTACATTGAAGAGAAAAGACAACAAGGAAGATAGATTTAAGGAAATAGACCAAAGGAAGAAGAAGGCAACAAAGAAAGCCTCCAAGGCCTCCTGGGATGACACTCATACAAAGACAGAATCTGAACAAGAAAGTCCATATGAGGAAGTGGCACACCTATGCCTGATGGCCATTCCAAAAACAAGTGAAGATGAGGTAACATCAAATCTCTCACTCGAAGAACTTATAGATGCATATAAAGAACTTTATAAGGTTGCTAGGAGAGTAAAGAAAGAAAATAAGGAACTTAAGAACAAGTGTTTAGATTTACAACTAGAAAAAACTAATCTTTCACTTGACTTGGAAAGTTGTAAGACAGAATTGAAATCAACTAAAGTTGTGAACTCTAATTATCAAGAAAAAGTAGAAGACATAAAAGAACAATATATTGACTTTGAAGGGTCATTAAATAATTTGAAATATACAACTAGGGTGTACACTCAATTTTATGATGATTTGGAAGAAAAAGTTAAAGCAAATGAATAAAAGGACACATAAAAAATGGTACAAGCACCTAGGAATGCGTGGATATATCAAAACGTCAAAGTCATTGGGAGCTATAGACCCTCCACCTCTTATGAGGGATGTAGACATAGTGCTCAACAAGGTGCCAACAATCAAGGACCCACAATAGAAATGGGTACCTAAAAAAGATATTTTGAATTGCTTTGTAGGACAAAAGGAATAAGTGAATCATAAACTGTAAGTGTTTGCATCGCAAGACGAGAAGCTTTGAGTTGTTCGTAGAGTGGACAAAAACTCCAAAATTTTATAGATCTTACTTCAAGGCCAAAAACATGGTCTCCATTTCACGACCCTTAGAACTTTTGCACCTTTATCTGTTTAGGCTAACATGATTTAAAAGCCTATGTGGATCAAGATTTTGATAGGTCATAGTTGTTGGTGCAAGGACACCACGATCGTTTATTTTGATGATAACAAAATACTTGTTATTTAACATTTGCTTTTGAGTCCAAGATTTTAGGATAATTGCAAATTGATACAAGTGTAAAGGACCTCAGAGCTCGCGTCCATGGTGGATTGGAGGAGCTCGTTGGAGAAGGAGCATTGCGAGGAGCTAAAGCTTGAAGAAGGAAGAAGACAGAAGAATAGGATAGATGTTTTTTTGTCTTATAGTCTGTAATTTGTTTTCATTTGTTCTTTGCTCTTTATTTTCGTAGAGTACTTGCTAAAGAGCCTTAAAGTATCTATACTATAGTCCTAAGAACACTTGCACAACCCTAGGACAATTAGACAATTCTTAGAGAACTTAGAAAAACAAGATAGGTTTCAGACAGCCTAATCAGATGTCCAATCTTAAAATCAGACGTCTGATCTTAGACTTTAAGACGTCTGAATGTTGAATCAGATGTCGAAACTTTTGGGGCTGGTCATAGAGCCTTCTATCTACTAATTTTAGATGACCAACCCATAGTCTAGACATCTTAGAAGACGTCTAATGTCTTGACTAGACGTCCAATTAGTGGAGCATTTTCCTTCACAATATGATCTTTAGAAATAACCTTTAGGCTTCTATCAGACGTCCATAGAGGACCTCAGACGTCTAATAAATAGACGTTGAGCCTTGTTTGACGTCAAATCACTTTTGTTGAGAGTTATAGCCGTTAAGTACTCTTAGGAATCAATTCCTACAGAGTTATTAGGTTTCCAGACGTCCAGACCTAGTACCAAACGTCCTGTACATCGTTTGACTGATTTACACTAGAACCCTGTTTAGGTATGATGAAAGTCAGTAAGGGAATCCGTCTAGAATTAGACATCTGACTTAGTTCCTAGACGTCTTAAGAATGACTTCCAGACGTCTGATCTTTTTCCTAGACGTCTGATGACATTGTCAGAATCATTAATGATTCTGATTGTGGCTTGATTTGCCTTGGGATGATCCCCAACGACTACATTAGGCTTCTAAAGCCTTCCTAAGCCTTCTATAAATAGTAGAGGCCCCTTATCTTGTAAAAATACGACAAGTAGAAGAAGTACTTACTCTCACAAGCTTCAGTTCTACATCAAGAGAGCATCATCTTTGCTATGCACCTGCACTCACTCCGCGATTACGAGAGCGACATAGTGCCTACGCGTGGTTCACGCATCCGTGTCAAGCCGACGCACTTCCAACAAAGGGAAGTAATCTTTACCTATAGTAGTTAAGTTTAGGATTTATACTTTGTGGCTCTATAGGTTTTGTTTTGTAATATTTCTTTTTTATTATGTTGGGTATTTGCCTTGCAAATTCTTGTCTCCTTCATGAGACAAAAACCTTCTCGTGAAGAGGAGGGGTTTGAGGAACGCTACCCTCGTACTTGTAGCGTAGTTGTATTGAGGTTGAACTACCCTCGTTAAGGTAGTTCATTAGTCGATTTTGATCAACTCGGTCGATCGAAAAATCCTAACTGAAGAGGGTTAGGTGATGGTTTTCACCCGGTTTAGGTTTTCACCTAAAAATCACTTGTGCAATTGTGTGATTGTATCTTTTGTGAGATTGTTTTATTTTGCTTCCGCATTTTATATTATATCCCGCAAATCTCACCCCCTCCCGTAGGAACCTTCGGTAGTTAATGACTTCTCCAGGTTCACTTGGGTTGGCTTTTTAAAACATAAAGATAAATCATTTCATGCCTTCCTTAGTCTTGTCCGAAGACTGCAAAAGGAGAAAATTTCCATATTCTTAAAATTAAGTCTAATCATGGGGGAGAGTTCAAAAATGAGAAATTCTCAATCTTCTATACCAAGTGTGGTATAAACCATGTATTCTCCTTCCCTCGAGCATTGTCTCAAAACGGTGTGATAGAGAGAAAGAATCGCACTCTACAAGAATGCAGCTAAACCTTGCTCTTGGAGTCCAGGCTTTAGCAATATATCTAGGCTAAAGCTGTGAATATGACCTACTATGTTCTCAACCACACCCTATTAAGGCCTATTCTTAAAGGCCTAGTTTAAGGCGTGGGTTAGCTAAGTTGTAATCCGAGTTAACCTATGTTTCTGTTTACTTCCAAATAGAGGTTAACCCATGTTTGTGTTTAGTAAATGAGGGATAGAAATGAGGGTTAACCTGCAATGTGAAAGGAGGGTGTTTACTTGGATTTGGAGGTTAGAATGGAGGATAAGTTGGCAAAAGACTTTTTTGCCCTTAGGATGGTAGGTAAGTTGGTTAAGATTATTTTTTTAAAGTTTATATTAATTTACATTGGGAGAGGGGCAACTTTAGAAAAGGTCACAAGAGAGGGCACGAGTCACAAGAGTTGCCAATGGGTGTTAAAACACAGGTTATCTCAACCCCTCTTCTAACATGGGTTGAAATAACCCGTGATAAGAAAGCTAAGAGGGGTTAAGTTACCCTCCAAGGTAATCCATAAACTGTCAAAAAGACTCGTTATGAGCTCTATTATGAGAAGTCGCCTAGGGTATCATACTTTAAAGTGTTAAATTGTCATTTTTATCTTTTGAACACTAGTAATAATCTCGATAAGTTTGATGCAAAGGATGATGAAGGCATCTTTGTAGGATATTCCTCTCGTAGTAAAGTCTATCGAGTTTTCAACAAACGTACACTCATTATAGAAGAATCCCTACGTATCTTAATGGATGAGACAAGTCTAGATCAAACACCCTTTACACCTTTGGAACAGGATGATGGAGAATCCCCCTTCATTGATATTTCTAGAGTGGAAACACCGAAGAGATTACTTCGGTACTTGAAAGGCACACAAATGCTTTATTGCTAAAGCCTTCTACAACTATGGTTCTTCATGTATTTTTAGATGCAAATTAAGTGAGTTTTATTGATGACCACCGTTCAATTTTTTGTTGTGCAATATATTTTGGTTTGTTTTTGATATCCTAGTCATCTAAAAAGCAAGCAACCATATATAGCTCAATTAAACATGAATATCGAGCTATTGCTAACACTACTACTAAAGCCACTTGGATAGTTTCGTTGTACTTGGAGTTTGGTGTTAAACTTACTCAACCATTAGTTCTTTGGTGTGATTATATAGGTGTGACATTTATGACATCAAATCCCACATTTCATTCTAGGACAAAAGCATATGGAAATATATTTTCACTTTGTCCAGACTAAAGTGGCTAACAAAGAGTTGATTGTGCATCATCTTCTTGCCTTTAACCAACTTGTTGTTCTGATAATGGAACCTTTACATTCTTCTAAATTCTTGCCTTTAAGAGACAAACTTCAAGTCTTCAATAGACCTTCGTTTAGTTGGGGGGGGGGGGGGGGGGGGTCGTGGTTGCACCAATGTATTGGGTTGTGATGTAATTTTGTATAAATTGGTTGGGTGTTTATGTAACTAAATAGGGGAGTTAGTTATGAAAGAAGCTATAAATAGGTGAACCAATCTTCTTGATTAGGTAGCACTACCGTAACAAATTCTCCAATGTTCATAGAACATGATTTCTATGAAAGCCAACCATCTGACTCTTTTGCTTATAGAGAGATTGAATGGGTAGGAGGGAGGAGGTAGTTAGGGTAGGGATTGAGTGGAGTACCTTGATCAGTGCTCTTTACGGTAGTCATAACTTTTCATTTAAGAGTATGTAAGTAAGGGAGCAAATGTTTAGAGAAATTTTTTTGATGCTAACAAGGGTTATTTCTAGAAAGTTGTGAATTAGAGAGTATCTGAAGGTATATATAAAGGTGAATTGAGGCAAAAGTAACCAAAATCGTTGCCAAGTCTATGCATGAAGCTTAGCTAGTCGGAAAAGAACCATCTATATTGTTGTTACTGTATGTAATCCATCTCTCGGGAAGGAACAAGGAAGTGTCCCAATATGTTAAAACACTGCACATATCTCTCTTCAAAATGGATATTTATGATACGAGTAATAGAACATATAATCACTTTATCACGCATTCTTCGACGCACGGGACCACTATATAAACCTCACCTTTTCATTTTCTCATTTGGTTTGGCTAGTCCAAAGGAAACTCCCTAGAGACTTCTCCCGTGGCCGAAGTAGCGGATGCAAGCGCACTCTTCTTAGCATTCCTGCATGTGTGGTCAAGTGCAGCAGTAAGCGCATGGTTCTGTAAGGTAGGGTCCTCTTTCGATGCACTAGCCACGACACTCTATGATGATGCCCCTTCTTTCTTGTTTTCCCCAGAGCTCACCTCGAAGCACATGCCGCAACACTTGACCATGCATATTATCTTTCGATGCACTAGCCACATCACATTATGAAAATGCTACATAGCTCACAGCACATTAGGCCAGCAATCAATCTCTTCGTTTTTCCTCTTCATTCCACTAAGATGGATGGTGTATGTGCTGGCTATGATAAAAATGAACCAATATATTGCCAATGCAACTGTCTTGTAACTCTACGAATGGATAAGAAACTCGTTAGCGATGGTTGGACCTCACATCCACTAACTCGTGTTCATCTTGTGTGCCCTAATAGTGATATGGTAATTGTAAGGAATTTTTCTATGGTATTTTTTTAATTTTTCAACTCCGTTCTTATTCATCACAACACTAGCAGGCTAACAGCCAAAAAGTCTGTGACTTTGAAATCAGCATCTAGGCATAATCAGTCCTTCCGGGAACTTCTAACAGTACATGCCAATTACGTATGAGGGAGTTGTTGTACTTCCTTTTGCATGAAGATGACAAGCTTGGAACATAAAACAAGAAGGCGGAGACAAAGTTTGATGATCTGCAAACAACCATCATGCTCAAGGATGCTTTAATCGATGATCTTAAGGACGAGAAGAAGGAATTCCGTAGGAAGCTCACTGATTTAATTCAAACTTACCATGAGAGCAGCTCAACGATTCAGTGCTCCACTGTTGGAACTCATAGCGGATTTCTACTCTTATCTTACAACACATAACACTACAAAACCTTATGTGTTTAACTTATAATTGTCTGGTTTTTTGGACAGCATAAAAGCTTATCGTTGAATGTTAGCTTACCTAATAGCAACGTTGCTTTATATGTAGGTTATGCTTTGCTTCTTATTCTTCCCACTTGATTAAATCTTTCCTTCTTAATCCCTTTAATTTTGTGATTATGATCGTAAGTGGTGTATTTACATTCAATGCTCCCTTCTTTTTGTACGCCAATATAGTATGAAATGACCTCCAACTATTTTTATTTGAAGGTAATCTCCATTTCCTTAAATCAATCCTTGTCAATCATTTAAATTGTCTAATTATGTTTGTAAATCGGCCATTACCTTGTAACGATTGTCCACCATTCAAACGTCAAACCCGCACCAAATGGCTCGCATGTATTTATTATCGGCGAGAACCAATGTCTACACATGGCGACATCAATAATATGCTGATGGAAACACCATCATGAGCCATAACTAACTCAATTTGTTCAAATTAAGTCAATAAAAGCTCCTACATATCCATCAGAAGGTCTTAAGGGCACAAAACATTGATTTGAAAAGAAAATAAGAATACAGGGTTATTTCTGCAAATTTACCATTCTATCACAAAAATAGAATGACCGCGGGTCCTCTCAGGGGTGGAATAAGGGTCAAATGGTTATAAGAGTCTAATAAGTGGGTCATAACAGACAGAAAAGGGTTTTCATGCGTTACACGAATTAATGGACATTTGAAACCTTAAAAATAGACCTACTTAATCCATTGAGGTTTTGGTTAGGATAAAATTCACTTAAATCCTCTAAAAATCATAGAAAAATATTCTCTAGGGTTTTGCACCTTCAATTTGACCATTGGAACCCATCTTGACTTAAAACAGATTCTCAGATAGACATTTGCCTTAATTTAGGTAATTGTACAAATTACCCAGTCAAACTAGGTCAAAACCAAAATCCAACTTCACCATTGGATTCCTTAGGTCCAAATTAGTTTTGTGCCAAAATTTGTGCTCAATCTGACATTATTTCAACCTAGTTTGCAATTTGGTCCAAGTCTGATTTCCTTTATTCCACATGGGTCCTTAGCTTTTGAATTTATTACACAAAGGTCCCTATCTTTACCATTGTTTACTTCAAAAAGGTCCCTACCACCATGAATCCTAGGCTTACAACTCCGGCGACATTAAAATGGCATGTTCTCCTTGATTCCTTGATGAATCCCTCTCAGATTTGAAAGGGAAGTTCGTTAAGGAATTCCCTTCCTTTTGAGCCAAATCCCAAGCTCTAAAACCTTCCCAATCTCTCATGCGAATGCATGAGAGATTAAGATGTCTTGGAATTCCTATCTCCGGTGAGCTTTCTTAGTTTGGGAAGCTTGCTTCTCAAGCCCAAAGCAGCCTCCAGAGGCCTATAAAAGGTGCCCCAGATCAAACCGAAGATCCCACGCTCAATTTTGGTCGGAAACTCCCCATATTCCTCCTTCCTCTTCCAGCCGAAAGACTCCTCGAGCTCCGGCAATTCCTCCCATCCTCATTCCTTGTTCATTCGCAGTATCGGTGACGGATTTGCCTCCCTCACCTTCATCCGCGTCAAGCAATACTGGCTGACGTCCCTATCTCCTTCGTTCTCGCCGTGCAACCCCCACCGAAGTCACCTTCATCTTCGGCGCTGGCCATACCGCAACCGGTACCAACTCTAATCCCCTTCGTCTGCTACCTACGTCTATCGACTCCTCAACTTCTCTACGTCATGACAACACCTCCGACACTTCGCTTCTATTTTTGCACCGCCCTCCGCGACTTCATCTTCCACCTCGCTGGTGTACCACCGGCGAGCTCCAGCGGCCACCATAGACCACCTACGTTGCCGCTTCCACACCCTACACCTCCGCCTCGACCTCAGGAGCAAAAGCCCTAACTTAGGTCAATTGCTCCTCCAAACCCTCTACCGAACCCACGCACCTCTGTCTACCCTCCGCGAGGTCAACAGGCCTCACTAGCCACCTTCACGACACGCCGCACCCACCACCATACTCGCCACCCTACGGCAAAGCTCCTGAACCTATTTAACAAGGTCGAGAGGCCGTATTCTAATTTTCAGGTAGCAAGTCCTCCGCCGCCATTGTCGTAGCTTCAAGTGAAGCTTGAAGCCTTGCTCCAGCACCTGCAAGCCCTAAGTGAAGTCCCAGGAGCAGCGGAGAGTCTCCAAGATCACAACCAGGGGACCAATTTGGCCCTTTGACCAGGCCTTTGGCTGCAATCGAATGAAGCAACAGCTGCAGCTGCATGCAGAAGGAAGGCAGTGGATTAGTCCCACCTCGGAAGCTGAAGGGCGCTCGCAGCCGAATAAATTGTTTTTGTGCTTACGGCTTATCGCCTCAGCACGCACGAGGGGTGAGGTCCTCGCACGCCCCTCACATGTGCCTCGCCCATGACACTGCTCACACGGGTCTGGCGCTGATCCGATTACCCGCCTAACCTAAGCACTCCTCGCTCACCACCCATACCGGTGAGCCTAGTCCTGGTTGCGCTCTACTTGAATACCCGATAACCCGGACTGTGGCCCTAGGAGGGTGGATCCCAGAGAGAGAAGGAGAGAAAGCGCGCGGGGGCAGGGGGTTTTGCTCTATGGTTCGACGGTTGACACTTAGCCGTTTAAGGAATCCTTCCCCTTATGCGTGAAGAGAAAGAAGAAAGGGGAAGCCACAGGAGAAGAAGAAGAAGAGAGAAGGCACAGCCAGAAGAAGAAGGAGCTGAAGAAGAAGAAGGAAAGAAGAAGGCGTAGAAGAAGGAAAGAAAACCAGAGAAGCAGAAGAAGAAGCAGAAGGACACTGTAGCAGTGAGCGGGTTAAGCCATCTGATTGGCTGAGCAGACGTCTGAGATTCGAATCACTTATCCTACGTGGCATTTATTTGATTAGTATTGTCGAAATATTTGATATAATTGTGAGGGGTAATTGGTGATTCAAATTAACATTTTAACCCCTTCTTTTTGCATTATCTGACATTCACTTTCATTTATATATCATTCTTGATTGGAGTTTTATTATACATTGCTTATATTGCGATCGTGAGAATCATTTTTGCCAATTACTCTGTATGTTCGACCTCAGACTTTCATTCAAGTAATAAATATTATTTATTTTTCACGTTGATTCAACCTATACTACACGCATTAATTTTAAAATCCCAATTCGGAGGGAATAACATATGCGAACTAGGATACACCATATTTCTTGTCACGTCATCCACTAATTCTCGTTCTCCGATGGAGCAACCAATGGCAAGGTATTGTCCAATCAGCTACGACGTCCAACCACTCCTTCCACTGTCATTCATCCTACAGGCCTTTAGATCGTCGGTTACGACTCAAAGGTCCCCATTTTTCGCTCTTTGTTATCCAAGAGTTTCTCTCCAGTGGAAGGCACAAGACTTGGTCGGATAGTCATGGACAGCAAGAAGAGTAGATTCAAAAACTGATTTTTGATTCGCAAGCTGTCATCACATTTTCTCCCTTTAACTCCTCTAGATTTACACACTAAAATTAATTTATTTTCTTCATAAAGCAGGTCACCACGAACACCAAACGACATCGGTTTGGGAACATCAGAAAGCCCATCTGATCGCCTGGTGTAATGTTTCCAAATTTAAAGCGTACATAAGCATTTCCCATTCACGGTACGTTATTGTGTTGTGATTCCTTGTAGGTCGAAGAGAAGAAGGAGACTACATGGAGATGGAGAATCATCCCCGATTAGGCCAAGAAATTTGGAAATGTCGCCACTTGGCAGGCAAAGCACACCTCTCAGGTACGTATCATTTATGTTCACTTTTATATTCTTCACTAGAAAAGCCAACTTTTAATTCTTGCAATATTACAATCAATACGCAATAGCATAGTACACATCGGTAATACTTGTTGCAAATTTATATTGCAAGTGTTGTTGCTACTATATGTGATAAACCTCTCCACCGTGTGTTATTCTAAGCTGATTATCTTATTGTTACATTGGACTTCAATAATCTTAGGAGCCCAAGATTAAAGTTAGGAAATGTCCCAGCACCAACTACGATTACACAACCACATAAAAGAGCAAAGGATGTTGCAAAACCTGTGCAGCAAACAAGGTAGATGTGATTTTCCTCCTTTGCATTACTGCATTGATAGATCTTCATTTTCCAATTTAAAATTCGACCTTGTATGCTAATTCTTCAAGAGGAACTTAACAAGTTTGAGATGTTAGGACCTTTGATTCAAGATGTGCAATACTTGAATTTTTGGCTAAGTATTCCACATGCTTTGAACTCGTCAAGATAAAATTTCAGGAGTTTCCATTTGCCCATTTTTTTGACTACGAATATCCGATCAAGGATTTCAGGCTCTGTTCCCAACTTGTGTCCTCTTATAGCTATGACAAAGGGTCTTTCTTAGTGGGAGATGTATACATTCCTTTCACCATGGAAGATGTGGCCAAAATTACTAGACTCCCGCTCAATGGTGACGACCTAGATCTCAGATCTGACAATCATGCACACAAGCACCCTTTTCGTATCAAGTATTTTACGGGAGGACACCCTACAGTAGTGATGTGTAGAAATGCACTTCATGATCTTCAGAGCATTACACCTAACTATAGGTCAGATGTTCAAGTTAGGCTTTTGATCTTGTTGCTTTGCGGCCACTTTTTATTTGTTCCTGGTAACCATGCTATATATCCAAGGCTATTTGAATATGTTGCACATTTGGATTCACTTGGGAACTTCTCATGGGGCAAAGCTATCTTCTTAGAGAAGGATTAGCGAAAATGCAAGAGTTGGAGATGCCAGCTACATCAAAAAATCTTGGATACTTTAAGGGATGCTCATCAATTCTATCAGTACGTGACACAATACACAATTACATTACTAATGCTTGTATAATTATTCAAATAAAAATTGTATATTTCCTTTCTTTTTTGGGTAAGGTTTGGTTCATGGAGGTTAGTACACTCGTGGAGCATCATAATCATTTTGGTTTCCCTATTGTATCACGGTGGACATAAACCAAGGCTGTTTCCAAGTTTTTGGAGGATAAGGGCATTTCCATTGTTGGTTTCCCAAAGGGAATGCTAAGGAGCAATCCATTTGCTACCCATCAAAGTTCGGTCAGCACAATTGAAGATGGCATATCCCATAGCCACTTGTTGAACGTGTTTTTGCAAATCGCTACGCTTACATGTTTGGTTTTGGAAAACCTGTCGTAGTTTGAACCCCCATGCCTATCTTTTTCTAGTCCCTAGCAAAAATTATATGCTATTTATAAAAGAATTAGGTTAGATTATTTGGACTTGAGTTATTTTTCAATCATTAAGAAATTTTCTACTTAGGAACTGAACTTTCAAAGACACAGCAGTGCCCGGGTATCAGCCAAAATGCAGACCGCTTCAAGCCCTCGCCTTATTAAAAGAAAATTTTCTTTTTTCTCTTTCTAATTTTTTTTTTTATTTTCAAATTTTAGGGTTTAAGAGTGACTTTCTACGGCAATTCAACTCACCCAAAATTTGATGAGAACCCTTAGCTTTAAGCATCTTATTGTGATTGTGATAGACTCGTTGATCGGCAATTAGAACGGACTTTGGATTTCTACGCCTCTAGGTGACCTAACCAGAATTCTACCTAAAAGTGTATCTTTACAATCGGTAGCTTTCTCCCTACTTTTATTTTTTTTTATTTTTTTATTTTTTTTTTACGGAGTCAACACAAAGGTGAATCCAGTGTATATCTCCCCGGTTTATTCTACTTCTCCGCTTCTTCCTAAGTGTTTTGGGAATTTTTAGTGCATTTTCTGAGCTGGGTTCTGGACAACCGGTTGATGAGCTGTTACCACCGATAACTTGCCAGCCATACTCGTGCGGCGAAGTGTGGCTTATTTCTTTTTGTCCTTTTCTCCTTCTCTCTCTCTTTTTTTTTTTTTTAAGTAGGTGGCTTCCTTAGTCTAAGATTTACCTAAAGGCAGTAAACTAAGAAAGGTCCAGTGATTGGGCTCTGGACAACCTACCTATGGGCTGTTACCCATGATAACTTGTCAGCCATATCACCCTAGAAGGTTCATTAGCTACCCAATTTCCGTTAGAATCGCCGAACAACGAGTCAGTGCAAAGAAAGTGTGTAGATGCCTAAAACTCAAAATTCCCTCAAATCAGAGGGCGGGTTGATAAGTCGTGTACTTATCACCCAAACTTATTTATTCCAATTATAATAGAATTAAGATGGCGAGGACTCAAAAACAAATCCATATTTTAGTGGATACACAGGCTAATTAAGTCCAAAAACCTGAGGGGTCTTTGTGCTCAGATCCTAATGTAAAATTTCTTAGGATTGAAAAGTCCTAATGTCCAACTAATCCTTCCTTTTTTTAAAAAAATTTTTTTAAATAAGAAGAGAGACAATTTATATGGATTTCACAAAGCTGACCAAATAATTCAAGAATTAGTCCACCCCCCCATGCCTAGCTGATGCAATGTCCTCATTGAAAAAGAGGCATGAAAGAAAGGGTAGAATATGAAAGATGTCACCAGGATATGAAGCTCGTATCAGCCTTGTGTCATATGTACAACTGCTGAGTTTAATGCCGTCAACTAGGCGAAGTCCAGCCAAAGAAGTCACAGAATGGCTAGAGCAACAGAGTCTGAGACGGGTTCTGGAAGATTACGGTCAACGACAGGCTTCAAACGTTGACCGTTGACTTTAAAGGTGTTACTCGTCTTTGGGTCAGAAATCTGAACGGCACCATTAGGAAAAATCTGATCAATTATGAATGGGCCATTCCATTTAGATCTAAGTTTACAAGGAAAGAGCTTAAGTTTAGAATCAAATAACCAGACCTTCTGGTTTGGCTCAAAGCTCTTGCGGGAAATCAATTAATCATGTAGAGCTTTGGTCCGAGCCTTGTAGATCTTGGCATTCTCATAAGCATCATTTCTAAGCTCCTCCAACTCAGATAGTTGGAGTTTCCTGGTCTTTCCAGCTAGATTCAGATCTAAATTGCATTGTTTGATTGCCCAGAATGCCCTGTGTTCAATCTCTACGGGTAGATGGCACGCCTTTCCATACACCAAATGGAATGGAGACATGCCGATGGGCGTTTTATACGCCGTACGGTAGGCCCAAAGAGCGTCCTCAAGCTTTTGAGTCCAATCCTTACGATCAGGCCTAACCGTTTTTTGCAGAATGTTCTTGATCTCTCAATTGGAGATCTCGGCTTATCCATTTGTTTGGGGATGGTAAGGTGTGGAAATTCGATGATTAACCCCGTATTTGGCCAACAAATTCCGGAATTGGGCATTAGTAAAATGAGTGCCACCATCACTGATGATAGCCCTCGGAATCCCGAACCTACTGAAGATATTTTTCTTGACAAAATTGATGACCACCTTGTGGTCATTGGTTCGGGTGGGAATTGCCTCAATCCATTTGGACACATAATCAACAGCAACAAGAATGTACTGATGTCCAAATGAAGGGATAAAGGGTCCCATGAAATCGATGCCCCAAACATCGAAAATTTCTACAAGAAGAATAGGGTTTAGGGGCATCATGTCTCTCTTAGTTATGTTGGAGAGTGACTGACATCGAGAACATAACCTTGAGAAGTCCTGGGCATCCTTGAATAAAGACGACCAATAGAAGCCAGATTGCAAGATTTTTGCAGCCGTCTTTCTTCCGGAGAAATGTCCACCACACCCAGATGCATGGCAGAACTCGAGTATACTGTTGAATTCATTCTCCGGTATGCATCGGCGAATAATCTGATCAGAGCCAATGCGATACAGTTCAGGGTCCTCCCAAAAGTAGTATTTGGCCTCAGATTTGAGTCTATCTCGTTGTTGCTTGGTCCAATCCTGGGGGATTTGACCAACGGCCAAATAGTTAACAATATCACCAAACCATGGGGAGTAGACACCTAAAACTGTAAGAATGGTTTCATCCGGAAAAGTGTCAGCAATCAGAATGTCCGGACAAGAAGAATCACCTAGGTGTCTCGATAAATGATCCGCTACCACATTTTGCACCCCGGCTTTATCCTTGATTTCAAGATCAAATTCTTGAAGAAGAAGAATCCAACGAATAAGCCGGGGTTTAGCATCCTTTTTAGACAAGAGATGTCTCAAGGCCTAGTGGTCGGTATAAACAATAACATGAGATCCCAAGAGATAAGCCCTGAATTTTTCCAACGCAAATACTACAGCTAGTAATTCCTTTTGAGTAACAATGTAATTCCTCTAGGCTTCATCTAGAGTTTTACTAGCGTAGTAAATGACAGAGGGCTTTCGGTCAATTTTCTGACCCAGGACAGCCCCGACCGCGTAATCAGAAGCATCGGTCATGATCTCAAATGGGGCTGTCCATATTGGTGGTTGCAAAATTGGAGCACAGGTGACTGCCGTTTTCAGAAAATCAAATGCCTTTCGGCATGATTCGTCAAAAACAAACGGCGTTTCTTTGGTAAGAAGATTGCTCAAAGGACGAGCAACCTTCGAGAAATCCTTGATGAATCTTCGATAAAATCCCACATGGCCAAGAAATGATCTGATTTGTTTAACAGATGTGGGATGAGGAAGTTTAGCGATAGCATCAACCTTAGCTTTGTCTACTTCAATTCCCCGTTCAGAGATTACATGACCCAAAACGATGCCTTCTTGGGTCATGAAATGACTCTTTTCCCAGCTAAGGACCAATCGTGTCTTGATACATCGCTTAAGAATCATTTCCAAATTAGCCAAACAAGAGTCAAATGATTCTCCGAAAATAGAGAAATCATCCATGAAGACTTCCATAAACTCTCCCACCATGTCGGAAAATATGGCTAGCATACACCTTTGAAAAGTCGCAGGTGCATTGCATAACCCAAAAGGCATCCTACAAAAAGCAAAGGTTCCGTAGGGACAGGTGAAAGTAGTTTTTTCCTGATCCTCGGGATGGATAGGAACTTGGTTATATCCCGAATAGCCATCAAAAAAATAGAAGTACTTCTGCCCAGCTAATTTTTCCAAAATTTGATCAAGGAAGGGCAGGGGAAAATGATCTTTTTTAGTGGCTGTGTTCAGCTTCCTCTAATCAATACAAACTCTCCAAGAGGAAGCTGAATGAGTTGTGACAGATTCACCTCTCTCATTAGTCACAACAGTAATCCTGGCTTTCTTTGGAACAATCTGAACGGGACTTACCCAGGGACTGTCAGAGATTGGATAAATAATTCATGCATCGAGCCACTTGATGATTTCCTTTTTGACCACTTCTCGCATATTTGGATTCAATCTCCGCTGCATCTGGCAAGAAGGGCGGGATCCATCTTCCAAAAATATTCTATGATTACAGTAAGATGGCTCGATCCCCCTGAGGTCATGAATGGTCCAACCAATTGCCTCCTTATGTTCCTTTAGGACCTTAATCAATTTAATCTCTTGCTCCTTTGTCAATTTAGCACTAATAATCACAGGGAGCGTATTCTGCGGTCTTAAAAATTGATATTTCAAATTCTCAAGCAATGGTTTCAATTCAAGCTGGGGTGGGGTAATGATTGATGGTATGGTAGATGCTGAAGATTCAACAAGAGGAAGAGGTTTTGAGTGAACAAAATCAGTAACCTCTTTCGAAGATGTCAGGTCAGAGGGTTGGGGGTCAAATTCATCAACCAAAGAGGAACTTTCAATTGAAGAAACTGTCAAACAAGTTTCAATATTAACATTATCCTCATCAAGTTCCTCAATAAATCCACAATCCTCAAATTTGTTGATCGCCTTAAAAATATCCAATTTCATTTGTTGGTCCCCAAAGGCGATTTCCATGCTACCGCTTTCACAATTAATGTTGGCCTTTGCGGTAGCCAGGAACGGACGCCCTAGAATGATGGGCATGTTCCTCAGATTATCTGGTACATCCATGTCAAGGACAAGGAAATCTACAGGAAAATAGAAATCCTTGACCTTAACTATAACATCTTCAATAACGCCTCACGGGTTTATGACCGAACGGTCCGCTAACTGTAGCGTTACTAAAGTTGGCCGAAGTTCACCTAACCCAAACTTCTCGTAGAGAGAAGTAGAAATTAGGTTGATGGATGCACCGAGATCCAAAAGTGTTCTATCAAATGTGTAATCTCCGATAACGCAAGAAATCAAAGAAACACCAGGATCTCTCTTTTTCTGAGGGAGGTAGTGCAGGATAACAGAGCTAGCCTGCTCGGAGAGTACCACCTTCCTCGGAATAGATTCTCTCGACTTACGCTTTTGTGTACATAATTCCTTTAAAAATTTTGCATAAGCCGGTATGTGCTTCATAGCATCAAGGAGCAGAATATTGATCTCAACATTCTTAAATAAATTCAGAAGCTCCTCATTGCTATCAACAGACTTCTTCTTCTTTGCTTTGGCTAAGGCTTCAGGAAAAGGAACATGAGTCAGATCTTTGGAATCAGGTTCCTGAGCCTTGATTTCTCCTCTAGAATTCTCCTCTCTCTGCTCAGATTCTTCAGGATTCAAAAGATCAGAATAGTGTGGTTGTGGATCCTGAGTCTTCTTACCACTCCTCAAAGTGACAGAATTTGCAGAAGCGTAAGAATTTAGGTCTTGGGGAGGGTTAGGAAAGATTGGAGGGGCTTGATTGACCATGAATTTTTGATTAGCAGAAGAAGAAGACAAGGAACCCTGCTCAACCACCTGAGCATGTGCGTGCGGGTCCCTCTGATTTCCGTACCCTTGGGCTTGATTGCCCGAATTTATAATGTTTCGCGGGTTGGGTACGGGTTGGGATGGTAGAGATCCGGGTTGACGAGAGTTAGCAATGAGCCCAGATTGCAAGTTGTCCAGCGAGTTTTTCATTTGCTGCATAAGCTGGAGCATAGATCCTTGCATCTCTACCATTCGACGGTTCAAATTAGCCTACCCTGCGGGTTGACGGGCATTCCAAGCTGGCTGATTGACCTGATTCAGAGGCAACTGAGTATATACTTGACCCTGACCCATTGGTCGTTGCGGAGCATAGTTGCTGGGTCGGAATTGGGTCTGTTGCCCTGGATTTTTCCAAGAGAAGTTAGGGTGGTTTCTCCAACTTGGATTATAGGCATTCGAGTAGGGGTTGGATCTAACATTCTCTTGTACAGCACAGACATCCTCATAGGGTGAGGATGGAGAGAAAGAAAGGGAAGAATCAGAAAAACTGGGATCAAAGGCCCCAGTTGGGAACCCATGGGGTTCCGAGAAATGCTGACTCATAGATTGAGTCGCATCGAGTTGATTCACGAACTCCCGTCCAGAAGGAGCTCGTGAGGAATGAAATCCCGAATTTTGGGATTGAGTGGATTGAGAGTTGTTCATAGAATTGCCAGCCATCCACTCTTCCATTCTTTTAGCAACCAAGTCCACCTTATCAAGTTTATTACAAATCAATTCCATATCAAATGAATGAGAGTTATGGACTTCATTAACATTTGATCTGGGTTGCTGGGATCGGTTAAAAGTATCCATGGAGGCATGATTAATTGAATTCTCACTCATTTCCTCAAATAAATCATGTGCACTATCTGCATCTTTATTGAGGAAATTGCCTCCGCAAGAAGCATCCACATGGTTTCTGAGTTGCTCATTCAACCCATGATAGAAGATTTGCATGAGTTGCCATTTCGGCACCTCATGGTGTGGACACATCCGCAATAAGTCTTGGAATCGCTCCCAGGCCAAATGAAACTGCTCCCCCAGCCGCTGGGTAAAGGTAGTGATTGCCCGTCTCAAAGCATTGGTACGACCGACTGGGAAGAATTTCTTTAGAAAGGCCGATTTCAACTCATTCCAAGTTGTAATTGGTCTTCCTATTGTCCTATACCAATGCGCGGCTTTATCCCTAAGAGAGTGGGGGAAGAGCCTCATGATCATTTGCTCCTCGTTAACGTTTCGAGCCTTGGTGGTCTAGACCAAAGTGGTCAAATCCTCCAAGTGCTGAAACAGATCTTCGGAGCCAAGCCCATGATAATGTTTAATCAGGCTTAACACCTGGGGCTTGATTTCTACGTCACCGGCTGGAATCTGGACGCCGGGACGTTCCCCGTAATTCGAAGGATCATAAAAATCCTTTAAGGGCTGAGCGCCCTGCATTCTCTGGAACCATTCCTCCATTCTCTGCATTTGTTCCAGCTGCCTTCGAAATTCTTCTGTGGATTTTCAAGCAGAGGAGGCTGTTGTTCGGCCAAGGGATCAAATTGACCAAAATCTAACTTGCGTCTCCTAGAATGTTCTAACGGTCCTTCCAATTGGGGATTCAATGACCGTCTTCCCAGCATAAACTAGGAGAAGGTCGGAAGGACTGGGGATAGGGACCCTGCAGCACAACAAAATAAGGCTGTCCTTAAGTGGCGTAGCCTAAGGATCTACTGACTCCCAAAACCAGCCTTAAGACTATAAGTGATTTACTCTACTTACGTTTGTTTAATCCAACCAGTTAGAAGGAGGGACTGGGGAGAAGGTTCTTCCTTTGGCTTTCGCCTCCGGTTCCTAGTGTACCCCCCAGCAGCGGTCGTTTGACGCTACTCCACTAGCTAGACATTAGATTAATCAGTATAAGTAGGTTAATCAAAAATAATCTCAAACTAGGCCCTGAAGAGCGAATCAAACTTTAAGGCCAACGTCTACTCAATTTTATTAAGGCCTGGGATTGTGGTGCTTATGGAATGTGATGGGCCCTTACAATGGGTTGTGCCCTTAATGATTGATTGAAATTTGTGTAAGTGCGTGCACAACCAGGGTTTTCAAGCAAGATTATTGATAATGCATGAATTTTAATGTTCAAATCTTGCTTAAGTAGCTTTTAGGGTTTCAAATTAGGTGAATTGCAATCAAGTTTCTAGGCAAACCAAGTTGTAAAACACAGGTGAAGATTGTTTTCCTTTAAAATCAGAAAGAAAGTGGAGTGCCTGGAATATACCTAGATTGAAAACCCTAAGGAGGAGCTACTTGATGAGTTGGTTTTAAAATAAAGTGGTGCGGCCCAAACAACTCAAACAACTGGCCACAAATGCACCACTAAGTTAGGCACTCAAAGATGATTAACCTACAATGATTTCTACTCTGTTATGTGTTGCTTTGTGTGTACCGGTTCCACAGATCAGAACCCGGTTGAGTAGAAAACAAATCAAGTTGATCAAGTGCCTTGAATGTGGGTGTGTGTTGTGTGTTTGTTGAAAATTACCTCACAAGATTATCTTTTTGTTATTTTTTTTTTATGGATGAGGGTGGAATGAATGTGAGTGAAAATCCAAACAACCAAACTATTCCTAGGATTTATGCAAACACCTAGGTTAATTGGGATTTGGATTTAATGTGGCGAATGAAATCTATAGAGGGGGAAAGAATGGGGGAGCACTTACAGTTGTCTTCAACTACACTTTACTCCAGTCTACCGCTTGTTGATTCCTTGATGGAGGTCTTTGCAAAACAATAGACACAACAGAAAGCTAGTTAAAAAACAAATAAAGTGCAAGAAATGCGAAGAAAAGATCGGAAATCGTTGCCTCCCCGGCAACGGCGCCAAAATGTTGAACGTGTTTTTGCGAATCGCTACGCTTACGTATTTGGTTTTGGAAAACCTGTCCTTGTAGTTCGAAAGCGAAGAATTCGTGTTCAACAAATAAAAATTTATACCGAAAAGAATTCCGGGTCGAACATAGGAAGGCTACGTTGATCTATATTCGCAATTATATTTTTTTTAGGATTTTTGTTAAGCAAGGCGATATAATTACAATGGAGCTATCAAATTAAGAGAGACAGAGAGAGAGAAAGAGAACATGCATTCAATATTTCAATTATTTATAAAAGTTACACTAGAATGCGGAAAATCAATTACACTATAAAGCAGGAAAATTCTACACTAGAAAAGCTACAAATAAGAATGGGAGAGAGAAGTTATCCTTCTCGACGATTGCTTGGAGGACGAGCCGGACGGGACGACGCCTGGACGAAGGAGAACGAAGCAGGACGAAGCAGAAGAACGGGAATGGAGCAGCACACCGTCGTCGTCGCGGGATCCACTTCCGAAGGGGAATGAAAATTGGACTTTATCTCGCGAGAAGCATCCCGAGTGTGGGACAAGCTTCTTTTGAGCTTTGGACGGGTAGAGAGGAGAAAGAAGGGATGAGAATTTCGTATGGAGGGGGTCTCCTTTTATAGTTGCAAGGAGTGGGGGCAAAATGGACATTACAACTTCAAAACAATAAAAAAGGGTCTTTAGTGACGAATAAATCCGTCACTAAAGCCCCGACGTGGGCGTCACTTCCGCGCCCACGCGCGCCTCCTCGGCTGCCCGCTCATCAACGTCCACACACGTCCAGCGCTCCTCAGCCGTCCGATAGCAAGATCGGACGGCTTAAGTCGTGCCTTCTCCCGTTGCATCGCGCGCCCGCCCGCGCGTCTGATTACGCGTCGACGCTATCGGGCGCGCGCGGCCGTCCGATCTCCATCGGACTCTCCACCCGCGCCCAATTGCTCACGCCTGCCGCTCCTCGCCACGGCTCGAACTCGCGCCCCGCACTTGCGATAGCGCGCTCGACCACTGCGCTATGGGGCGCGGATGGTCGAGCGGGCGCTTTTAAATGCGAGCGCCCACAGCCGTTGGATTAAGATCCAACGGCGGAGAGCGATTGGGCGCGGGGCCTTCATATGATGAAGCGGCCGCTTGGGCGGCTGAGATGGCACCACGTGGCGCTATCTTGGCCGTCCATCTTCTTGAAGTTGTAAATGGTGCCACGGATGTTGGATTGACTCGATTTTTGTGTCGTTGGGCTGCGATCGTCGATCCGAATTCATCCGTGCGGTCGGATTTATCATCTGAAGTGCGGATTTACACCATCCTGGCCCTTGATCTTCTAGGGTTCCCGGGTCACTATCTGATGCTACGGATGCCTGATTAGGGCAATCTTGGAGTCGTTGAACTCCAATCGTCGCCCTGATCACATCCATACGGTATCCAACCCCCCGATAAAATGTTTGCCCTGTCCAAGCACATAAAAGGAGACAATTAACCTCCATTTTATTCAAACTACTCTAAATGCAAGATGAAGCATGTAATGCAATATTTATATCATGAAATGCAATCCTATGCTTAAGAACATGCATAAATAGACATTTTAAGTAGTGTAAATGTGTTTACATCACCACTCAAGGACTAATACTGATTAGGATTCTGAAAGGCTCCTCAAGGAAATCAATAAATTGATTGTCCTCATTTAGGAGAAGGACGATAGGATTAATATCCTTGTTGAGGAAATGAACAATCTCTTCCAAGAATTTAAGACTATGCAGCGATCTTATGTTGAATGCAAGAATAGGTTGCCCGTTTCTCCTTAGGTATATTACCCTATCTACAATGGTAAAATATATATTATTGTAGTGGCTTACTAATTACTATATGACAGCAACCCCCAAAGGATCTTACCATTGAGCAAACTTCAAATATATCACATTCCTACAATGATGACGACCTCCACCTCACCCAGTTGGTAAACTAGCATCTTGCCTTTGGTTTTCTTCTCTTGTTTTGGTATACTCAGATTCCTTTTCTTGTAGATTTCTAATTCAATCCCAACCAAACCCATTCTTACTCAAGCATCTGTTCAAGTGACTTCAGTAAAGCTTTTGAAAATGTGCTTCTGAATTAGGTAACTATAGATGATTTCAAATTATCTTGTGCTCTCAATTATTGACTTAGACGAATTACTATTTTATCTTATAATTATTTCATAGGAAACAGTTAACTTACTTACTGATTACAAGGAAAACTTATCACACGCTGGCTCTTCATCAGTTGGCAGCTCGAATGGAACTGTTACCATGAATTTAGAAGCGGTTATTTCTTTAACATTGTCTTCACAACTTCCCATCCAGTACAATCCAACACATAATATACTTAGATTATCACTACCCTTTGTAGCATTACTTAACACAAGGATTTCAAAGTAAATCTTCTATTATTTCCACAATCAGTTCTAGGGAGAGCAAAAATCACAATCGAAATAAGTCCACTCATGAGATAGTAAGAACTTATTTGCTACTACCAAATTGGGAACGAATCATATGTATGAATTCATAGCTCATAATTTTCTTTTCCAGCCCTCTTTTAAACTTTTGTCAAACCAAGATGATCCACCCAACGTTCAATTCAACCTCTCACTGGTATAGTTTGGTATCTCATCATTTGAGGAAATACGTACAGTTATTAATAATTCCATTCATCTCCATTTAGGAGACATGGATGAAATCAAACCAACAAGCTGCAAGCAATGATTGATTAACAAACCATTATGAGGATAGGGTACTTCCTTAATGTATCTTTACTATTCGCCTTGTATATTCGTATCCTCTCTTAATCTATATATGGTCGGATTTGCTATATTTGTAGCTCTGTGCTTGTGTGGAGGGAGAAAACAGTATGGAGGGTCACTCAAGAGGAATATCAAACATGACTCCAGGCCTCGTGGTGTGCCTAAGAAGTTGAAAGATGGCATTGTTAGCAAGCTCTTCAAGATGGTTGTGGGCTTTGATTGTTCACTGATTGACAATCTCGAAGAAGGGAATAAGTTTCTTAGACACCTGGTGATGAGAGCCTCATCATGAGCCCTAACTAGCTCATTTTGACCTGAGAAAGTAAACAAAAGCTCCTGCATAACCTAAAGAAAGACCTAAGTCAAGGGTTTACTGCTTTGAGAAGGAAACATGAACACAAGGGTAAAACTGTAATTTTACCATTGCATTGCATCAACAGGATTTCTCAAGGGTTAAACATAGGTTAATTGGACTTAATAAGAGGAAAAGTGGGATGGTTCAGTCAGAAAAGGGTTATTGTGATATCTAAGAATTACATGACATTCTATAACCCTAAAACAAATCCACTTAATGCAACAAGGTTTCGTTCTGGATAAAATTCAAATAAATCCTTTAAAATTCATGGAAAAATATTTCCTAGGGATTAGAACCTTCAATTTAACCTTTGGAACTTATTTTGACCTAGATTGGGGTCCTAGCTCATTATTTGACCTAATTTGGGTTTTTATGAAAAATGTCCAATCAAACGTGGTAAAACCTAAAATCCAACTTCACCATTGGATTCTTTATGTCCAAATTAATTTTGTACCAAAATTTGGGCCTAAGGGAAGGTTATCTTGACCTACTTTGCAAAATGATCCACTCAATTACATTCTGGCCCCTAACTTTTGAAAAATCCTTCCATAGAGCCCCCTATCTTCCTCACCACCAATGCATTCAGGTCCCTCCGCCATTACAGCGGAGGAATCCCACTCCGGCGAGAATTCGAGGCTGATATCTTCTCGAATCCTCAGAGATCTCCCAGATTTGGAAGGGAGATTCTCTGAGGATTTCTCCACCGTCTAAACAAAATCTCTAGATCAAATTTACGCCCAATCTCTCATGCGAACGCTCGAGATATTTGGGTGTCTTAAGAACCTTCCTTCTCCGGCGAGGATTTTGCACTGGAAGGCTTGCCCTCCAAGCACAAGAAGCTCGGCCAGCGGCTATAAAAGGACCCCCGGTCCTTTGCGCATCTCCCAAGCTTGATTTGGCTGCCGATACCCCCTCAATTTCTTCCCTCCTCATCTCTGGTCAAAACACCCGCAAGCTCCGGCAACCTCCCCTCCTTCCTCTCGTCGCTCTGCCACCATACCGGTGGCAGGGTTCGCTTTGTCTCGTTCCTCCGCACCAGCGCATGCTTCTCTAACCACCTCCTCGTCGCCGTCATCTCCACCTTAGGGCTGTCTTCCCTGACGACGGCACATACGCGCCGTTCGTCTCCTCTGCCTCCCCTTCTCTCCAATCACCACAGATAAGTTTCTCTTCTCCCACTCTTTATTTTCCCTCCTTTTATTTCATAAGTCACCCCTTGACTGCCATTGTCCCCCATCACCTTCCTCATCTCCAACTGACCTCCGATGAGACGCATCCATCACTCTGCACCTCCACATGTCTCGCCACCAACCTCTTCACCTCCACCATCGACCACTGATCACTTTCCGCCCATCCACTGATCACCACACATGCCCCACACTTCCACCAAACAAACCCACACGCACGGTCACAGTCCGACCTAGGCACGCATGCCTAGGTCGTTCTGAGCCACGCTGACCCCCGCCTCACCTTCGCCATGATATGGCGAAGCTTTCCCTGTTGTTTGACAGGGTTGGAAGGCCATTCTTGTGTTGTGCAGGTCCGAGCCACTATCCGCCATTATCGCACAAGCAAGCAAGCTTGCTTCAGAGCTCCAGGTTGCGCACTTCAGGCTTCAAGACTCTAGGCTGTGTGTGTTGAGTGTGCGAGTGAATCTAGCCTAAGAGCAGTCGTTGCGAGGCCTTCAACTGCTTCAATTGAGTGAAGATATCCTCCTGCGGGTGCCAACAGAAGCGAGTGGGACATTTAGTCCCACCTCGGAAAAGTAGGAGTGAGGTGAGTAACTTATATTGATTTTGTGTCTTGTGCCGGTTGCCTCAGGTAACACAGGGGTGAGGTCCCTCGCCCTCACTCATGCCTCGTCCGCGACCTGCCCACGGGGACCTGGCACCCGACCCGTTTACCTAAACCTAGCACTCCTCGCGCATCACACCCATGCTGGTGCTCCTGGACCCGGGTGCGCACCCGACCCGATTACCCAGCTTTGGGAGAGCATATTGAAGAGAGAAATAGAGAGAGACGCGGGAAGGGTAGGGGATAGGTTTTGCTGCGTGGTGTTGTGCAGGAAAGAAGAAGGAGCTAAGGAAGGAAGAGGCGCGACAGAGAAGAAGAAGGTAGCGACTGAAGGACTTAGCAAGGAAGAAGGTAGCCACAGCAAGGAAAGAAAAAGGAGAAGAAAAGGAGAAGAGCGGCTAAGTAGAAGAAGAAGAAAGTAGCTGGTGAAGAAGAGAAGTAGGGACTTAGCCGGAGAAGAAGAAAGAAAGCAAGGGCAGACGAAAGAGAGAAGTAGGAAGAGACCAAGCAAAAGAAAACAAGGAAAGAGAAAGAAGAAAAGAAGAAGAAGAAGCCAAAGAATAAGGTAGAAGAAGCACAGCCATAGAGCAAAGAGAAAGAGAAAGAAGAGAGAGAGAGAGAGAAAGAGAAAGAAGAGAGCAAGAGAAAGAGAAGACAAAAATCATCTATCAAGCACTGTAGCAAAACTCTTTAAGACGTCTGATTTTTCATCAGACGTCCAATTTTTTAGCATTGTTTTCCACATTGACATTACTCTTCAATTTTGATTGAATTAGTATTGCTTTTTATTCAATTGAGAGTTGTGTTCTTAAGTTTTGAAATACCCAATTGCTCCCTTTGTTTGACCTCGGATACTTTGATTTTCGAGTTATAACATCTTTTAAAACATGATTCCGCCTCATCGACATTTTGACGCCGTTGCCGGGGAGCAACGGGCATTTTAGAAGCTTTGGTCACAACTTCTAATTCAATACTGACTTAATTTCTCTCTTTTGTTGTGTTTGTCCCAGGGAAAGCTGAGAAAAGAAAAGCAGCTGCACAACAACCACACCAAGAAACAGGTAACTTTCATTAGCCCTCTCTCTTAATCCCCTCAAAGTCTGAAAAGAAAGATAAAGAAAAAAAATCAATCTAGGGCTACCTGCTTCCATATTTAGTAATTCACCAAAGTTGCCTGATTTTCATTTCAATACATTTTGAATTGCACGTCCAATTAAGGTAACTAGGGCTGAAACCTTCTTGATTGAGCCCTAGATACCAATTTTTGAGGTAACTAAATTGGACCAACTAGAGCCAACCTAAGGATTGCAAAGCTAGGGTTTTTAGAGACACATTTTCTCTTAAGCAAAGAAGCAAAAATTTCAAAAAGAGGTGTGCCTAAGCCTTGTTTGAAAAGATTTATACAAGAGAAACCCTAAGCAAATTAGGCTCTTAATCCATTTGAACCCTAAAAGAAAGGACCTAAAAGCTCTCAAAGAAACAAAGAGGTGAAGTTGATCCTTTGGGTCAACCAACTTTAAAATTAGGTCAGTTTTTGCACTCAAAAGGTCTAAAGTTCAAGTGGAACTCTAAGCACCTTGATCTTAATAAAAAAATGTAGACTTAAGAGGTCAAGGTCCACATTCTGGTCTACCTGGAATTTCAGTGATAAGAGAGGTCAGGTGGGGGAATCCCTGTAACTCGTGAGGATGCTCTACCATGAAGGGGTCTTTGCGGGACTCTCCCTCTCTGGCTGCCCAAGTACTTCTCAAGTGGACGACCTTTCTACCTAAGGGGTATCATCCGCCCCAAACCTCTATAGTCACCCAACAATTTTTGGGTGTCTCGATTGGGTCCAGTACCTTCTAATCTCATCACATCCTTTGGTGCATGTTTGGTAGGAGGTCCTTAAGACCATCCTTAAGACCTCCTTTAGAAATTCATTCTCGCCGAGGCCAAGCCTCGACACCCTTGTTTGTGCAGCAACCCCACCACATAGACCTTTCCTCTGATTCAGAACCAAGTTCTCCTTCTTCTTCCATCATGGCACAACCCATTGAAGAAGAGAACAACCTTGAGCACTAGCTTCAGCGCCTAAATGATCTCTTTCAAAACTTTGTAAACCCATCGCAACGTCCAATGATGCGAGATCACTATAATCCCGCTGCGGTAGCGATCAAGCCTCGAGTCCGAATCCCGGCTGGAGTTCCTGATTCTGAACTCAAGCCCAATATGATTCACGCCATACCAAAATTCCATGGGCTTAACTTTGAGGATCCATTCTAGCACATTAAACAGCTCAAGCATCTGGCCCAGACCTTCGGGTCAGATGCACAAAACTGGGATATTCTGCTCATGAAAATGTTTTCTTTCTCCCTCATGGACAAGGCTACTCATTGGTATCAAACTCAGACTCGTCTGATCAACACATGGGATGAACTTCAGTCCAAATTTTTGAAGAAGTTCTTTCCTGTTGGCCGAACAAATGCCTTACGCCACCAGATCAGTCATTTCACCCAACCAATAGGAGAACCTCTTCATGAAGCATGGGACCGATTCTTAGATCTCATGCGAAAGTGCCCCCATCACGGAGTTCCTAAATGGGAACAAGTCCAGTCTTTTTACTAGAGACTTCGTGAAGACATCCAATTATTCGTCAATGCAACCTGCGGAGGAAACATCATGGGTCAACATGATGACACAATGTGAGAGATTCTTGAAAATATGTGCCAGAATTCCATCAATAATGACTCCATGGGCTTATTCGACTGGACAAATGCCCGAGCAGCAATGAATCTTAGGGCAGCACATGAGACGCTGGACCTGTCAACATCCGTCGACTTGGAACTGATGGCCAGTCAGTTGGACAAAGTCTCTATCATAGAGAAGAAGGTGGACGAGCTGACTCGGCATCTGCAGCGAGCCACCTCTGCGCAGAACTCTTTTGCACGGCCACCTCTTACGAGGGAAACTGTGAAGAACATCTATCACTAATCTTCTCAGGGGATGGACCCGTATCCACCCCCGTCTGACTCTCGGACCTCTCAGACTGGAGGGACCTCCGATCCACTCTATTCTAGTTGGGGGAACTCTGAACCCTCATATTTTGACTTTCCTGAGGCTCCTCAGACCTGTGAGGATCCTAATGCCATTCAGAATGACCCATTCTCCAATACCTACAACCCTGGATGGAGAAATCATCCCAACTTCCAGTGGACGGGAAATTCTCAGACTCAAAGACCACCTTATCAACCCTGTCCACAAGCTCCTCGTCCATATCAGCCGCCTCAACCTCGGCCCAATCTCACCTATCAATCTAGTCCAAACCAGGATCAAATGACACTTATCCTTCAAGCACCGGCTAACATTCAAAAGATGAATGCAGTAATGCAAAAACAGCACAAGGACGAGATCACAGAGGTTCGCAATCAACTAGCCCAGATGGCAAATTCTCGCCAACTTGGCACCCTCCCTTTGCAACCTTTGCCAAACCTAAAAACGTGTCGATCCAGAAGCGCATTATGAACCCAAATTCAAGCCATGCACATATGATTTATCTGGCCCCTGCTATTCCATCACCAGACGGGATGGAAGCTTCGACATCTTATGCGAGATTTCAGCAGCAGCCACCCCTCTAAGCCAAACCCAGGAAGGATTAAACTCTGTAACAACTCGTAGTGGTAAAGCAACCCAAGATCCACATTATCCAAACCACTCCAAGCCTGGTAGTAACCCAAGCCATAGGATAGTTATCTAGGATACCCCTCTCCCAGATCAAGAACCTGGACTTATTCTAGAGGAACCAACTAGGGCTCCATTTCCTGAGGCCTTGACCAAAGGAAAAAGGATAACCAAACCCGTGGCTCCTGAGGAGGATCTGGTCAAGCTCTTTGAATAGGTCCAGATAAACATCCCCTTGATGGATGCAATTTGCCACATACCGGCTTACGCAAGATTCCTGAAAGACATGTGTACACCCAAGGGTAAGCTGCGAACCAAAAGTGGGAATCGGATCGTACTGTCAGAGCAAGCCAGCTTAGTAATCTTGAGTGAACTCCCACCCAAGGATAAAGACCCAGGAACTCCCCTGATTTCATGTAAAATTGGTGAAACCCAATTTGATAGAGCCCTACTAGACCTAGGTGCTTCCATAAACCTAATACCTACATCCCTCCTTGACCACCTTGAAGAGTCTAAGTTTAAACCGATTGAGGTGACATTGCAGTTAGCTGATCGATCCATCAAGTCACCTAAAGGAATACTTGAGGATGTCATTGTTAGGGTGCAAGATTTCTACTTCCCGGTGGATTTCATAGTTCTGGATATGGATGTACCTGAGAACCCAAGGGATACATCAATTATATTAGGGAGACCTTTTTTGGCCACTGCTAGGGCCAACATAAACTGTGAGGAAGGTCAAATAGAATTAAAATTTGGGAATCAAACTCTGAAGATTGACATCTTTAAGGCCCAACAAGGGATTAATTGCGGGGTTATAGAGCAAATATGTGATATCAAAGCCGTGGTTGATGAATCGCATGTTAAGGACAACTTGATTATCCCTGATCAACCACTAAAAGATCAAAACCCGCAAATAGAGGAGTATGAACCTGATCTAGACACACCCATAACTTCGACCCGTGTTCCTGATACAGACCCTGAACCGCCCGCTACTGCTGATAACCCTTTCATGGAACTCAAGACCCTTCCCGAACATATGAAGTACGTCTTTTTGGGTTCCAATCAGGCGTTCCCTGTGATTATCAACTCCCGACTCACACCTGACCAGGAATCCCATCTGATTACTGTTCTCCAGCAACATCGTAGAGCTATTGGATGGACTCTCGATGACTTGACTGGCATAAGCCCCTCGTATTGCACACATCGAATCTACACAGAAGAGGGCGCACGACCTTCACGAGAGATGCAGAGATGTTTAAACCCTAACCTGCAGGAGGTCGTGAAAAAGGAGATCATCAAATGGTTAGATGCAGGGATCATCTATCCGATCTCCGACAGTCGCTGGGTGAGTCCAATCCAGGTTGTGCCTAAGAAGGCCAGACTCACCATCATTACGACTAAAACCGGAGAGGTCATACCAACCCATATAGCTAACTCCTGGAGAGTCTGCATTGATTACAGAAGACTCAATTCCTCCACGAAGAAGGACCATTTCCCACTACCATTTATTGATCAGATCCTCGAGAAACTAGTGGGAAATAGGTTCTTCTGCTTTCTTGACGGGTACTCCAGTTACAACCAGGTGGCAATCCATCCAGAGGACCAAGAAAATACCACATTCACCTGCCCCTTCAAGACGTATGCATTTCGAAGGATGCCTTTCTGTCTCTGCAATGCACCCGCGACCTTTCAGCGGTGAATGCTTGCCATATTCTCAGATATGGTAGGTGATTATCTGGAAGTCTTCATGGATTGCTTTTTAATTTTCGGAGCATCATTTAACGATTGCCTCCAGCACTTGGTCCTAAACTCAGGCGGTGCATCGATGTGAATTTGGTTCTTTCCTGGGAAAAGAGCCATTTTTATGGTGCTTGAGGGAATCGTCCTAGGACATCTAATCTCGGAGAAAGGCATCCAAGTCGATCGAGCCAAGGTTAACTTGATTTCCAAACTCCCTATGCCTAGCTTGATTAAGGATATCCGATCTTTTCTGGGGCATGTCAGTCTTTATCGTCGATTTATCCCTGATTTTTCAAAAATCGTGCGCCCCCTAACTATTCTTCTTTCCAAGGATGTGCCTTTCGAAATCTCCAAGGAATGCACTCATGCATTTGAGATCCTTCGTGACCGAGTTACCCAAGCCCTGATCCTACAGTCCCCTAATTGGTCTCAACCCTTTGAGATCATGTGCAATGCATCTAACTTTGCTGTAGGAGCGATTTTGGGGTAGAAAATTGATGGGAAACCCGTGGTCATTTACTATGCTAGCAAAACGCTAAACGAGGCTTAGCGTAACTACATGGTTACTGAGAAAGAGCTGCTGGTTGTAGTATTTGCTTAGAAAAATTCAGATCATACCTCCTGGGTTCCCGTGTTATCATTTACTCGGATCACACGGCTGTGAGGCATCTCCTTGCCAAGAAGGACGTGAAACCTCGATTAATCCGATGGGTCTTGCTGTTGCAAGAATTTGACCTTGAGATTCGCAACAAAGCAGGAAAATAGAATGTGGTAGCTGATCACTTGTCCCGCCTTCCTTCTGAGATCATTGACCCTTCCGGACCCATCACAGATCACTTTCCTGATGAGCACCTCCTGACTATAGATACAGGGCTTCCATGGTTCTCAGACATAGTGAACTACTTAGCATCACATCAGATCCCATCCTATTGTCCGAAGGCCAAGAAGGACAAATTGCATTCCGATGCCAAGTATTACCTGTGGGAAGACTCGTATCTATTCCGCATCGGTGCTGATCAAATAATTCGACGATGTGTCGCGGAAGCAGAAATCAAAGACATACTCTCCTTTTGCCATGACCAGGCATGCGGTGGATATTTTTCCAGACACAAAACTGCATCAAAAGTCCTCCAGTGTGGCTTTTACTGGCCCACAATCTTCAAGGATGCATACGATCACTGTAAGGCATGTACCAGTTGCCAGACCTTGGGCAACATGAGCCATCGAGACATGATGCCTTTACAGTCGATCCTGGTATGCGAGATTTTTGACATTTGGGGGATTGATTTTATGGGACCCTTCCCTGTCTCGGATGGCTTCGAATACATCTTACTCGCCGTTGACTACATGTCCAAGTGATAGAAGCCACGCCGACCCGAACCAATGATCACAAGGTTGTTATCAGATTCATTCATCAAAACATCTTCTCAAGGTTCGGGATTCCACGAGCAACAATTTTCGACGGAGGGACCCATTTCACAAACGCTTAGTTCAGGTGACTGATGACCAAATATGAGGTGTTGCATTGAATCTCTACTCCTTACCACCCCTAAACTAATGGTCTAGTTGAGCTATCAAATCAGGAGATCAAGAAAATCCTCTAGGTTATGGTTCGACCTGACAGGAAGGATTGGTCATCTCGACTTCCGGAAGCATTGTGGACCTATAGGATCACCCACAAGACCCAATTAGGTATGTCTCCCTTCAGACTGGTGTATGGGAAGGCATGTCACCTCCCCGTCGAATTGGAGCATAAAGCCTATTGGGCAGTACGGAATTGCAACTTGGATCTTTCTAAGGCTGAAACCCATAGAAGGCTTCAAATGAGCGAGATCGATGAATTAAGCCACAACGCATATGAGAACTCGTGAATTTACAAGGAACGGGTTAAAGCCTTTCACGACAAACACATTTCTAGAAAGATCTTTCATCCTGGTCAAAAGGTTCTACTCTTTGATGCCCGACTCAAATTATTTCCAGGAAAGCTACGATCTAAGCGGATTGGACCTTACCTAGTCTGACGAATCTTTGAAAATGGAGCCGTTGAGATCAGTCCACTCAGCCACGATTTTGAACCCTTTGTCGTGAACAGTCAGAGACTCAAACCGTTCATTGGCATGACCAATACAGATTTGGCTGAGTCATCCTTTATCCTCCATTCTCCCTGAGCTCATTGCACCCAGCCGATGGCGTAAAACTCAGCGCTTAACGGGAGGCAACCCGTCATTCTTTGAAAAAACCTGAAACCTTTCCTAACATTTCCATGCTGAATTCATATTGCACTTTAAGGTTCATCCATTAGCATAGCCGACTCCACCTCAGGTACCCGTACCCGAGTCTAGAAATCGTTCGCAACAGTCACCTCGACCCGTTCGCTCACTTAAAACTTGTCCTAATGAATGAACTATGCTGAAATCAAACCCACCTAATTTACAATGAGGACATTGCAAATCGTAGGCATGGGGGGGTATGAAAGTGCAAAATGTCAGGAAAACCCATATCAAGAAAAGGTTTCAACAAAAAAAGTTACATATCATAAAAAACACAAAAAAAATTGAAAAACTTGGAAAAAGAAAAAAACTGAGGGGGGAGAGAAAAATTTTATGGGCTATACAAAATATGAGGAGGAAAAGAGCAAAATGCTAAAAAAGAGCACAAAATGAAAAAGAAAAAAAGAATAGTCATTAGTAAAAGATTAAGGGATTAACTGAAATTCTAGACCACATCAAAAAAAGAGAAAAATGAGAAAAAGTGCTAAGGAGATACAAAAGAGATTAGTAGGAACGTTGACTTTAGGCCTTTTGGGCTAGACTTTTAGGCTTAAAAATTCAAGTACCCGCTAAAATCTGGATACTCCTCAAGAAGTTGGGGAAAATGTGAAACTTAAGTATTAGGTCTAAGGCTTAGGGAGTATTCGGCCTCGTTAACTGACCTTCGGTTTACAGGATTCAGTAACCTAAGCACCCCAATCCACACACAGTCTGGTTCAGTGCACATAAATATCAAAATCACGCAAAAAGCATTTTAATGTTCTGAAAAAGTTGCCTAGATTAGGAGCGGCCGATCAACACAAGTTGATTTAGACGAGTTCCCAGCGCGGAGAGGCGAGAAATTCCCCTCGAAGATGCGTAACAACATATCGTCTCCTCGGTGCTTGTTTCTTAGGATATTTAAATATCCTACCGGGGGCATGTAAGCACTCTGCTGGTTCAAATACCATGGGCAGCATTATCACAAAATGTCGATTGCCAGGGTCTAGATTTGACCATGGAACGCCATGGGTAGGATTATCTCGAAATCTCAAAAGCCAAGGTTCTGGAGGTTGCCTTGGGCGGTGCAATCATGAAGCATCGATTGCTAGGGACCCTTGAGGATTGATGATGGGGACGAAGAATCTGATACAGACCGTGTTGAGAAGCCAATCCGAAGTTAGAAATAAAAAGAAAAAGAGAGAAAACTCTCCAAACAAATAAATCATCTATCTCTCTCTTACAAAAATGCACTGTAAACTAAACCTAGGCTAAAAATGTCTCAAGCATGGGTGCTTTAATTGCGAAGTCCAACGAACCCTAGGATAGTTTCTGCGGGCTTTAAAAACCTTTGCGAAGGACTGAGGCTACAGCGTGTCAGGTCCGGATTTTGGTTGGTACTTGAGTACCTCTAGGCCTATTGTCGGCATTCTGACCTAATCACAAAAGAAAAAGAAAAAACACTTATCATAACTAGTAGAAGAAACTCATGGTGTAGAACAGAGGTTAAAATCTTAAAACTTTGCTAAGGGATTAGCAAAAGCTAGGCATGGGGGTATGATGAGAGCCTCATCATGAGCCCTAACTAGCTCATTTTAACCTAAGAAAGTAAACAAAAGCTTCTGCACAACCTAAAGAAAGACCTAAGTCAAGGGTTTACTACTTTGAGAAGGAAACATGAACAAAAGGGTAAAACTATAATTTTACCATTGCAGTGCATCAACGGGATTTCTCAAGGGTTAAACATAGGTCAATTGGACTTAATAAGAGGAAAAGTGGGATGGTTCAGTCAGAAAAGGGTTATTATGAGATCTAAGAATTAAATGACATTCTGCAACCCTAAAATAAACTCACTTAATGCAACAAGGTTCTGATCTAGATAAAAATCAAATAAACCCTCTAAAATTCATGGAAAAATATCCCTTAGGATTTAGAACCTTCAATTTGGCCTTTGGAACCTATTTTGACTTAGATTGGGGTCCTAGCTCATTATTTGACATAATTTAGGTTTTTATGCAAAATGTCCAATCAAACGTGGCCAAACCTAAAATCCAACTTCACCATTGGATTCCTTAGGTCCAAATTAGGTTTGTACCAAAATTTGGGCCTAAGAAAAGGTTATCTTGACCTACTTTGCAAAATGATCCACTCAATTACATTCTGGCCCCTAACTTTTGAAAAATCCTTCCATAGAGCCCCCTATCTTCCTCACCACCATTGCATTCAGGTCCCTCTGCCATTACAGCGGAGGAATCCCACTCCGACGAGAATTCGAGGCTGATATCTTCTCGAATCCTCAGAGATCTCCCAGATTTGGAAGGGAGATTCTGAGGATTTCTCCACCACCTAAACGAAATCTCCAGATCAAATTTATGCCCAATATCTCGTGCGAACGCTCAAGAGATTTGGGTGTTTTAAGCACCTTCCTTCTCCTGCAAGGATTTTGTGCTGAAAGGCTTGCCCTCCAAGCACAAGAAGCTCGGCCAACAGCTATAAAAGAACCCTCGGTCCTTTGTGCATCTCTCAAGCTTGATTTGGCCGCCAATACCCCCTCAATTTCTTCCCTCCTCATCTTCGATCAAAACACCCGCAAGCTCCGGCGCCCGCAAGCTCGGGCGACCTCCCCTCCTTCCTCTCGTCGCTTTGCCACCATACCGGTGGCAGTGTTCGCTTCATCTCGTTCCTCCGCACCAGCGCACGCTTCTCTGACCACCTCCTCATTGCTGTCATCTCCACCTTAGGGCTGTCTTCCCCGACGACGGCACATACACGTCGTTCGTCTCCACTGCCTCCCCTTCGCTCCAATCACCATAGATAAGTTTCTCTTCTCCCACTTTTTATTTTCCCTCCTTTTATTTCATAAATCACACCTCGTCTGCCACTGTCCCCCATCATCTTCCTCATCTCCAACTGACCTTCGGCGAGATGCATCCATCACTCTTCACCTCCACACGTATCGCCACCAACCTCTTCACCTCCGCCATCTACCACTGATCATTTTCCGCCCATCCACTGACCACCACACATGCCCCACACTTCCAGTGAACAAACCCACACGCACGGTCATCGTCCGACCTAGGCACGTACGCCTAGGCCGTTCTGAGCCACGCCGACCCCCGCCTCACCTTTGTCGTGATACGGCGAAGCTTTCCCTATTGTTTGACAGGGCCGCAAGGCCGTTCTTGTGTCATGCAGGTCCGAGCCTCTGTCTGCCATATCGCACAAGCAAGCAAGCTTGCTTCAGAGCTCCAGGTCGCATCCTTCAGGCTTCAGGACTCCAAGCTGTGCGTGTTGAGTGTGCGAGTGAATCCAACCTGAGAGCAGTCGTTGCGAGGCCTTCAGCTGCTTCAATTGAGTGAAGATATCCTCCTGCGGGCGCCAGCAGAAGCGAGTGGGACATTTAGTCCCACCTCGGAAAAGTAGGAGTAAGGTGCGTAACTTATATTGATTTTGTGTTTTGTGTCGATTGCCTCAGGTAACACAGGGGTGAGGTCCCTCGCCCTCACTCACGCCTCGTCCGCAACCTACCCACGCGGACCTGGCACTCGACCCATTTACCTAAACCTAGCACTCCTCGCGCATCACACCCATGTCGGTGCGCCTGGACCCGGGTACGCACCCGACCCGATTACCCAGCTCTGGGAGAGTGTATCGAAGAGAGAAATAGAGAGAGAGACGCGGGAAGGGTAAGGGATAGGTTTTGCTGCGTGGTGTTGTGCAGGAAAGGAGTTAAGGAAGGAAGAGGCACAGCAGAGAAGAAGAAGAAGAAGGTAGCGGCTGAAGGACTTAGCAAGGAAGAAGGTAGCCACAACAAGGAAAGAAAAAGAAGAAGAAAAGGAGAAGAGTGACTAAGCAGAAGAAGAAGAAAGTAGCTAGTGAAGAAGAGAAGTAGGGACTTAGCCAGAGAAGAAGAAAGAAAGCAAGGGTAGACGAAAGAGAGAAGTATGAAGCGGCCAAGCAAAAGAAGATAAGGAAAGACAAAGAAGAAAAGAAGAAGAAGAAGCCAAAGAATAAGGCAGAAGAAGCACAGCTACAGAGCAAAGAGAAAGAGAACGAAGAGAGAGAGAAGACAAAAATCATCTATCAAGCACTGTAGCAAAACTCTTTAAGACGTTTGATTTTTTATTAGACGTCCAATTTTCGAGCATTGTTTTCCACATTGACATTACTCTTCAATTTTGGTTGAATTACTATTGTTTTTATTCAATTGAGGTTGTGTTCTTATGTTTTGAAATACCCAATTGCTCTCTGTGTTCGACCTCGGATACTTTGATTTTCGAGTTATAAATTCTTATTTGTTTTCGCGGCGATTTCATCTATATTACAACGTAACATCTTTTAAAACACGATTTCACCTCGTCAACACCTGATGCAATATGGAAAATGCTAAGATGATGTAATATGGTAGAGATCAGGTATCCATATTTTTTGGAGGGATATGTGTGAGATGCTCAAGGCTGGTGGGTTTGTTAGCAATTCCGTAAGGACACTAACTCTTGCTCGTTTCCAAATAAGGAAAAAAAATAGCCCTTTAACAATTAGGTTTATGATGTGATTTCAGATCATTGATGCATACCAGTTGTTACTTTTGGATGCAAGCTCTAGGAATGACAATCCCTTAAATGCACATATACTTCCATCCACTATCTCACTAGCAGTCACACAACGGAATGATAGGACCTATTACCACATTATAAACTCCCACAAAGCACGCCTCCAATCATGTGATATAGTTGGTGTCCCAATCCATTCCATGAAGCACCGGCACCCACTGGTATTTTACTACAACAATGGCATTGTATTGCACTTTAATAGCTTATGAAGTGGAAATCCATCATTGACTAACAATCAGTTCACTCGGCAAATGGTAAACACTTTTAACTTATGTTGTTCGCTCCATTAGTTTTTTTGCATTTTATGGTTTTAATGCTCAATAACATCTAATTTGTAGGCAAGGAAAATTCAATCATATCTTAACTTTGTTCGTAAATGCAATGAGAAAGGATGGGAGTTCCTTGAGGATGTTCATGCACCACATCAGAAGTTAGCAAGTAACAATTGTAGGGCGCATGTTATGAGGTGGACGGAGGTGCTCATCAACGGTATGGATCTCTCAACCACAGAGTCAGATGGGGACATTTACAAAAAGTGCAACAAGTATGTCTTGAGGCTCTTGTGCACAAAATATGCGGATTTCGATAGCATATTAGCTAGTTTTTGTTTGGCTTCCTTACAGAACATTACCCTTAAGTTTACGTTTGTGGTCACGGTTGGAGTTTTTTTTTTGGGACAATTGTGGTCACGGTTAGCTACTTTTTGTTCATGGTTGTGGTCACGGTTGAAATAAACAATGTAGAATTTTGTTATGTTATTTGTTTATATGCAGATGCCAAGGATGTTAGAAACTATGTTTTAAAGTAATGTTGGATCTTTCTGCTCATTCAAATTTGTCTACAGCTTGTTTTTTAACTTTTCATAACTACACGTTCACTTTCATGATATATATTTTCGGAGCATCTCTTTTATAGTGGTTGAGCATAATATAATGTTGAATGACACCCATTGTAGCCATTGTGTTGCAGAGGCTCTATTTCAATGCCGCATATCAGCCTAACCACAAGTGCATATTTTGTAAACAGATGTTTGATGGTCCATGTGATCTTTGTAATTTTATACTAAAGAAAGTTTCACTCTTTGCCTCTTGCTGTAACGAGAAAACCATGCATGATCTCATCTGTGATGTTGAGAGGTCACACAATCTTCTAAGTTACAACTATGTTAATGAAGTTAGGGACTAGAGCATTCCAAAAACGTGGCTTGTCTTGGTCAGCACGATAGTTACATACAACACTTAACTTCTGCTATTCACTGAGTGTTGAAGCGGTTGCATATCCTACTAGGTGTTCTTATAGCAAATTTTTGGGGTCGCTTGCATAATCATTATACGTTCATTATAATGGACGCCCACGGAATGAAATATTCACAGTATTGTTTTCGTAAATGTTTTTTTCAATGCAGCAGAACTTCAATATCTAAGTAGTTGTACTACAATGTACGAAGATGTTGACATGCACATATGCTCGCACACATACTTCCTGTTGGCAACTTTATATAGGACACTTGCAGACACTGTGCACCCCTCACCATACCTCGATGTTAGATTGGCTGCACGCACAAATACACGAATCTTAGACATAGGATCAACAAGTAGCCACTTCCTTGACCCCTATGTCCCATTCCTTTACGAACGCATATCGGTTCACCTTACATAGCACTGGACAATGCATATACCTAGTGCACACATAAATGCACAGATCTGAGATGTAGGATTGTCGAGTAGTGACTTCGTTGGCCCCTATGGCCCATTTCATTAGAAGCTCATATAAATGCACCTTACGGCGCACTTCACAATGCTCATATTAATGCTTGGACGTGAGGGTCACCGGAGCACAGTTAATCACACCCGTTGTTGCGTAAAGGGGATAGTTCATGGAGCTGTGCTACCCCATATCTCTTACCCATGTTCAACGCAAGCACGTGTAACTACCGGCTGTGGAGAGGTGACAGGAAGAGGGCCTAGCTAAGCACAGGCC
Source organism: Thalassia testudinum (assembly GCA_037157565.1). Classification (NCBI taxonomy): domain Eukaryota; kingdom Viridiplantae; phylum Streptophyta; class Magnoliopsida; order Alismatales; family Hydrocharitaceae; genus Thalassia; species Thalassia testudinum. The sequence goes on along the minus strand of JAZHRO010000031.1, from coordinate 74,911,666 downwards.
CGCCATGTTCTAGGAGAAACATTTAATGGAAGGACTTAATTTAGGTAACCGAGGAGTTAGATGCATTGCTTGCCAACCCATATAAATTCTTATAGCACATGTACAAGCACATTGCCTAACAAAGAGCCACCTTCGACATGGACAATTTATATTCATATGAATAAGATGGACCCACCATTTGTTGAAGCAATGGACCCAGCAACTAAATTCTCCACCAAAATGACACTCACCATAAGATCTTTGACATTGTCTTGCATGTACAAGCATTGGCAAAAGAAGTTACTACTCACACAACAAAGAGAAAGCTTCATAAAAGTCATTCAGTAAACTACCTCACCGAAGTTAAGTGGGAAATTAATTCATAGGAGGGTGTTCTTTCTCATTCATATGCATGTAATGACATTACACTAGAAGAGGATACTTGATGTTAATACCAAAAATGTCTAATGAACGATTGCTTCATTAAGCCAACGTCAACAAAAAGGTCTAATGAGTAGTTGGGCTGTTTCTTTCATTCAGACATGGCTATCTTAGTGGAGAACACCACAGCTGAAATTCCAGTACGCTTCTCTTGGGTATTCTGGAAATGTTCTCGAGCAACTTGGATCGTTACTTCCTTTCCTAATATTGTTATCCTCACTTTGGTCATTAAATGTAGACGATGTCCTACTGTTACTTTGCTACATGTTGAAGACATGTAATTAAAATCTATGTAGCAGGCAATGGCTGGTTTAGGAGGTAAAAGGTACCTTATACTTACATGGCTTTCTTTGCATCTAAGTAGCATTTCAAATGTTTGTAATTGTTGTGCCCTCCCCATTCTCCTCCCTTTACTTCCTTGGAATTCCATGATTGATTTTTTCCTTTTTTCTGGTGGACGTCCTATCCTCTTGCATCGCTTCAGATCACATATTGAATAGCTTCCTTTTTTCTCAGGGATGGATCCATTATTCACTTGCAGATTGTTTTACTACATACATGTAAGTTATGAATAGAATTTCTTCTTAGGCATACTGGTAGGAAATCGCTTAAGTCGTGGATCCACAAAAAGAAAGTAACTCCTTGTAGATTTTCTCTAGTAGCTTCACACATCCATTGTACTTCTCTGTCGACAGGCATGCTAAATAAGCAAACTTGTAAATTCGACTGCAGATATTTGTATATATATCAGCGGCATCATCAGTAGGCAAGGCAGACCTTGGATGGGTGGATGTGACAGGTGGCATTCTTAGCTCCTTACACCACCTTCGTAGAATGTATTGTTGTGGAATGTGATCGATACCATTCTCTATCAAAGCATGCATCATGTGACGACATGGTAGTCCATCTATCTCGAAGAACCTACATGTACAAGTTACCTCCAATGTGGCTTTATTCATACGGACTTCATATAGGAGGCATGAAGGCTAACAAAATTTAGATATTTCAATGAGAATCATTCCTACATTATCAATTTGTAAGGATGACCCAACTGTACAGTACATGACAAATTGAAGTTCCGATTGGAATTTCTTGAAGATCTGAACAGTGTACATATTCCTTACTTGCTTTTCCATTTTGAAGCGAGTTTGCAATAGGACCTCTCTATGAGCTGATTGGAAGTTAGCTTTCCTCATTTTCTCTTGTTTTGCTTGCATTGCTAGCTCATATTGCTGAACAAATTATCTCAAAGTTGTCTTTGAATTGAGTATCCATCAAAGAACGCATTCATGATTTCACTTGTTTATGTGGTTGTCATACCTACCTAGAATGTGTCATGAAAGTATGCAAACACCCACATCTTATTTTAAACATATGCTCCAACCATATATTCCTTTCAAGACCACACTTAGAAACCATTTCATGCCACCATTTTTCAAATTCCTCAATATTGTGCGACCCATGCACAATCCGCTTGAAACATATCCTTGATTGGTGGTCACTTCCGAACCTTGGAGGAAACGTGAACTCCATGTGCCATAAGCATAGCCAGTGTTTAGTTTGAGGGAAGACAATTGAGATCGCTTTCATAATTTCATGTGATTGATTAGTGATGATACCTTCTGGAGGCACACCATTCATACATGACAACCACGTCTTGAGCAACCACACAATTTTCGGTTGTTTCTTCGGAAATTAAGGCACATCCAAAGAGGACTGATTGGCCATGGTTGTTTACACCCACGAATGGGGCAAATCGCATTTCATACTTGTTTGTTAGGTAAGTTGTATCAAATGATATAACCACACCGAAGAACTTGTATGCTATTCTAGACGGTAAGTCTACCCAAAACAAGTTCCTAATGCATCCTTCATCGTCAATGTCCAACAAGTAGAAGAAGTTTCTATTTATTCTTTGCATATTACAAAAGTACTCTTGAATTGCACTTGCATTACCGTTTCATAGCCTTAGCTTCCTTAACTTCTTCAACTCATAACAAGCATCATCCTTTGTAAATTTCACATCATTGTATCCACCGTGAATGGCAACAAATGAGCACATTGTCTTCAATAATCCTATTCCTGACCTGCCGTTGACGCCAATTCTTAATTTATCAGACATCTTGACATATTTCTTCGTCCTCAAGAAACACGTAAGGCATTGATTAAGTAGTTCATGGTTGTGCTCTAGGTTGCTTTCAACAATGACATAGCTCACTCCACCATAAAACTTGGTTTTTACCACGTAAGGGCAGTTCACCTTGCTTGTTAGTCTTCTACTGTAGTAAGAATGTTTGGGTTCCTTTGGAGCTTGTCCTGATCTTGAACAAGCTAGGGTGGCACACCATAGTAATTTTTGATCCTTTACGTGGTAATTTGATGTCTTAATGTAGAACTCAAAACCTCTAGAATGGGCATGGAGTTGTAGTCGGCAGTAGAGATCTTCCCATGTTGAGAATTCCATACTTGTTTCAATAAGCAGTTCATTTTCCGATTGGATTTCTTCATCCTTAGAAGCAGTAACCTCCTCTACACTTTGGCATTCAGTTCTATTAGTTGAATGTTAGAAATGTGCAACCAATTATTCAAAATTTAGTATGAAAGGATTGGAACTACAGTTAGGAGGCATGAGATCCATATTATTATGATGTGAAGTGGAGGAAGTATATGAGCACCTATAAGAAGGCATGCGAAGGATTCATTTTCGTTGTTTACATTTTGCTGAGTTGTGTCTGTAATGGGCACTGTACATTGACCTTCAACATCTGGGAAATGTTGGCGGCACTTCTATCGTAAACAATTTATTAGAAGTTTGCATTAATGAACCCTGGAAATGTACCTTTCTCGTCATTCTGAGGGGGCTCATTTCCATCAAGTACTGCAAGGATTTCATTAATGTTCAGCTCCTCTGTAAAGTAAGAACTAATTGAGGAACATGGCAATGAGCATACTTGCACTTTCACCGAAGTAATATATGTAGTTGTACCTTCATCTTCATGTATGCCAATATTGAGGTCCAACGACATAACTTCGAAGAGTTAGGGTGCAAAGGAGGGAGAGGACCTTGGATGAGAGAAGTTGGCTCAATGTTCCTCAAAGCAGAGAGCTCAACACAGGGTTCCTTTTAGGAGAAGATCACACTCCTTACAGCGAGTACAATAGGTACATAGAAGGATGGGAACTGATGGCAACACCATCATTTCCATAACTAGCTTGAATTATTCAAAATCAAGAGAGAAATGCTCCTGAATGATCGCCTGAGGACAGTAATTCCACTCTGATATGTTCTGAGAAGATAATAAAATAAGGTTAATTCCCCTGTTTTAACATCACATCATGAATGAAGATTAACTATGGGGTCACTCTGGGGTTAATTGAAGGTCAATTGAGCATAAAGACCAAAAAATGGGTTTGAACTGATAGAAAGAGGGTTTCACGTATTTCGAGAACCAAAATAGTACATAAAACCCTAATTATCAGCCCCTCTTAAGTTGAATAGGTTTTAGTAAGGAAAAAAATTATCTAAACCTCTTAAAATTCATAGAAAAATATTCTAAGATATTTCGTACCTTTGGTTTGACCATCTGAGCCTATTTTGACCTAGAAAAGAGCTTCAGACGAGATTTTACCCTAATTTGGGTTTCTGTGCAAATTCTCTAGTCAAACATGGTCAAAACTCAAATCCAAGTTCACCACTAGATTCCTTGGATCCAAATTATGTTTATACCAAAACTTGAGCCCAATCAGAGTCCATCTTGATCTAGTTTGCATTTTAGCCCTTTAAAACTCTATTTCTTACATTTAGCCCCTCAGGTTTCAAGTTTATTGCATTTATCCCCCTAACTTTGTTGCCATCTTCGAAAAAATATCCCTATCGCCATTAGCGTGAACAGAATTCCTCCACCGACTTTCGAGTAAGGATTTCTCACTCGATTCTCATCCAAATCACTATAAATTTGGAGAAATTGTTCTTGAAATAATTCCCTACATATTTGAGCTGATTTTGAAATCATTCATAACTGATTTGGCTGCCAGTATACCCAAATTTGTCAAGCTCAAGAACCAACTTAGAGTTTTCTCGAAATGGCTCTTGGAGGAGCAGGCAAGGCTCTATTTAAACTCCTCTTGGTACCAACATTCTCTTTAGTACGGTTAAGCCTCAAAATAACTCTTCCTTCTCTCTTCGGCCACCTCCAACCGCGACTCCGGCGACCTTCCTCAATATCTTCTTTCTGGCCACCCAACGGCTAAATTGGGTGGCCCAACATCCTCACGTCCTTCCTCTGCATCTCGCTAGCCACAACGGGAGCATTCTCGACCCTTCTTCCTTGCCGCTCACCCCATCAGAGGTCCCTTCGTCCTCAGTGCCGACCAATCACAATCGACACCAAATCCTCCCCTTTTATCCGTTAGAGTAGGTCTACTCTCTCCCTCTCTCTCTCTAGCATCTCCCTATCCCTTTATCTTCCTGATTCGACCAATGTTCACCTCTCTCCCCCTCCGTCTTCCCCAGCGTCAACGTAGCTTCGGCGAAGCCGCGTGATTGCCGCAAAGCACCAATCACACGCCACCAAGTCCACAAGCTTTGCCCAGACTCCACCTACAAAAGCGCTCTCCTAATTTGGGGTTTCACGCACTCCACCACACCGTCGAACATTGCACTTATACGCCACCTTCCCCGACACTGACACACCACCATGCTCCCCCAAACACCATAAGAACACCGCTACCACCTTCGCTGTGCTTCGGCGATGCTGATGAATCTTTAATTTGGGCCTGAGCTTGTACTTCACGTTTCAGCTCTTCACCAGACTACGCAACTCCACCGCTCAATCACAGCCGTTGTCCACCGTACTCCATCGACCTCCAACCTCGCTACTATTCCTATCAGTTGTGACCCTATATGTTGAAGTCATCTACAATAGCAATTGTGAGAAGAGAGGCAGCAACAACCTCAATTCAAAGAAGGAAGCTCTGCAGCTATGCACGCGAAGGAGATGAGTGGGATATAGTCCCACATCATATGTGGGAGAGTTGCAAACATCGTATAAAGAGTTTTCATGCATAGGCCTTTTCGCCTCTTCATAGGGGGTGAGGTCCCCTCGTCCACGCGCTCTCTCACACCTCACCTGCAACTCACGCCCACAAGTCTAGACCCTATGCTTTGATTCAATTACCCAACACTGCTCCACCCGTTTAGCCAATTAAGAAAAGAAAAGGAAATTCTAAGGAGGGTGGGGGGCTGGTTTTGCACTATTCATGCCTCGAAATTCATGCCTAAATGCTCAACACTTAGCGAGATTTGGAGAGGCTTACTCAGTGTTGGCTTTGTGCTCTGTGCTTTAGCCTTGTGCTGAGCTTTGGTGTTTAAGTTGTCTGCTCTCCTTATCTGATGTCTGATCTGATGGTACTGTGGACATATTGAGCTTAGTTGTTGACGTGGAAAGTGGTTCAAGACCACTGTAGCGATATTTGAATTGGTTGAGAAATTGAGATATTTTGGATATGTGCTTAATGGTGAAATAATTTGGTGATTCAAATCACCATTTTTAGGATTTTCTATTCTTTTTATCCCATTGACCTTTTGAGATACAATTGCTTATTATTAAATATATTTACAAGTATATTATTCATTACATATCTTTGTAGCAATTAATTATTGTGCTCATCTATTTTATATTTCGATTAATGCATGAATTCCACATTTGCTCCTTGCAAATGACCTCAGACTCATTCTTATTTTCGAGCACTTACAAATTTTAAATGTTGCGATTTTTGTCACTACACTACGATGCGACATATTCCTAAACGACGACTTTCACCGTCAACAGGAACATGTTGAAAATGCTCACAGCACCTATGAGGAGTGCAATCCTTTTGCAACTTATGCAGATAAGGAGGTGATGAAGTCGTCATGGGTGAGGGCACACTCCGGCAACTCTGGCGAGTCCTTAAGAGGTAAGGGAGCACACGTTAAAAGCGATACAAAGTAACCACGGAACACCTCAAAGTCGATTCTCCAGGCATCCGAGACCAGGAAATTCAAAATACATCTTTCCTAAAGGGCACGTCAACTAACACATGCCTGCATGTGAGACTGGGAAGCTGGTCCACAGCCTCGAAAAGAGACTCGACCGCCTAGGGAACTGCTTGTGCGTCGATATGATCATGGAAATGCACGTCAAGTTTCCTTTTTCTTATCACACATTTTAGACAAATATAGACAAATAGACACGAGGAAAAACATCTTCCATCCAATGAAAGACATGTCACCAATAAGTCGATATTGAGGCCCCAAGGGATATCAACATCCTTGCCATATCTTTTTTCTTGATGTTGGTCGATATGTCACCGACATCAAAGGGTATCAATGACATATCGTTAAAATTGGAAACCCTAAACACAAAATTTCCAACATATCAATGATATATCACTAATGTGCCGCTAGCATGTCTTTCCTTTCAAAAAAATAAAACATTTCCTTGTATGTGTAAGTGATTCTTAATTTACAAAAATTCTAAAGAGTTGTTATCATGAGGCAATGTTATGGGCAGTAAGTCAATGGATAACATGCCATACATCTAAGATTACATGCCTTGAATCTAATTTGGCTGATGATGGTAATACAAAGTAGAAGTCTATACATCAAATCTCAAGATCCTTCTCCTTGATGTGATTTATGGAAATCATAATAAATAAAAATTACAAATATCCATGGTGATGCAACCTACTAAAATATTCTCTCGCTCTCCAAAAAAAAAAAAATGACGAAGGAAACATCCTAGAGAAATAACTATATTGATGACATCTTCGAAATTTAGAGACTATACCCTCATGTCTTGGTTATCTACCTTTGTATTGAGATCTTCAATATTAGAGATTCTTCTTTAATATGAAAAGATATGAAGAAGATAAAAATATAGATATCACACAAACTTTAAAATTATGTATTACTTTGTGTATTTTCTTTTGAATACTATAACTATCAATATGTCAATATTATATTTTAATTATAGTTTCATTTAAAGTACATAATTTTGACCTTCTAGATATTTTTTTATATATGTAGTAGTTATTAAAATATTCATTTTCATTTTTTATGACTTTGAACCTTTTCAAACAATTTTTCCAAAATTTCTCCAATGTCGACATATCCCTTTTTTTTGACTTGTCAACACAACATCAACATTGACATTTAAAACCTTCCCATCTCAAATGGAGATCTGCGCAGTTATATACATTAAAAATGATCAAAGTACATCTTTTGTTTTCCAAATCAGCATTCCTGGCATATGGTATCTTGATAAGCCTTGAAGCACCGGTATCAGAAGCACAGGAACATCATGTACAAATCACATTGTTCCCCCATGAAAAAAAATCCTCATGGTTGACAACAATCAACCATCAATTGCAGCTTTACAATTTGAAAATCGGGCATTGCAAAAAGTGTGATTCAGCTACTCCAATGCCGAATTTTGGCTTTCCAGTAAACACCTGAGGCTGTTAAGTCCCTCTGCCGATATGCACCTCCGCACTCTTGGCCTAACGACAGGGATCGGTGCTGGAGGATCTGATTGGAAGCACACCACAATGGCCGTCAGATTGTCATCCGCGCCCCTCCTCTTTGCCTCATCCACCAACTCTCTGCAACACATCTTCACGTCATTGTGTTGTTGGAGCCTCCTACGAACAAAATCAACCGCATTCTGGCTCGTGAATGTGTCCCAAATGCCATCACTGCCAATTATCAGGAACTCATCTTCTTTGGTTAGTGTTGTCATCTTTAATTCTGGCTCTGCCGTCAATGGCCCTCCTGGATGGCCAGGTTGCTTCATTCCTTTCAAGTGCCAATCACCCAGGGCCCGAGTGACTGCAAGTTGCCCATTTAAGTAACCGTCAATTATGTGACCTCCAAGGGATTCAATACGTCTTCTCTCAGCTATACAGCTAGTCCTGTGATCTTTGGACATGTCGAGGGCTACGCCAAATCGAGAGAGCACGGCACGGCAGTCACCCACGTTTGCCACCAACAGGGATCTGTTAAGAAGATAAAGATGGTCACTCTGCATAATGAATGTATAGAGTGAATTCATTCCATTATGGGGGTCTGATGTGATTTTCAAGAAGTTCATAATTTCAACGTTTGGACCGGTACCGTGAAATTATTGCACACAAACATAATTTCTCCATATTTGCCTTGTTTCCTTTGCATCCTTTTATCCAGGTCTCCTGACTGCTATCTTTGATAAACTACTCACTTTTTTGATATCTATTTTTGAAAAAGGAGAGAGGAGGGCTATTCTAGATTGCTGGTAATTCCAATTCATTGAAAAATCTCTTTCATATACAAAAGAAAAGCATCTTCCTTCTTGCCCTGGTTCAAGGTGGAACCACCAAAATTTCAAGAGCAGCATGATAAATTTTAGTGGTGGAGTCCTAAAGAGGGATGAAAAACATCAGCAAAGTAGAAAAGTTTTCAATAAAAGACATATGTTCATGTATCTCATTTATCTTATCAAGGCCACTTAATTCCTGAACACATTATTGGTTGACCCAAAAGAACTAGCATCAAGCAGAGCATTATTCATTTACTTGAAAGAGGAGTCTATAACAAGGAGACCAATTTAAGTATAAGCAAAAGCTTACCGTCCAAATATCATAGCAGTGATTGCTGTAGTGCCAGAAGACAAAGAAGAATGGATAGAGCATCTCTGTGCAAACTGAGCATCTATCTCCATATATGATCTTGCTATTACTGTTTCCAGCTCTAGAGGGAAGCCTGCATCCTCCACAATAATCTTAGGTAAATTGTCACGAACAAAATGTGCAGCATCCTTTCCATCATGCCCATCAAATACCTAGGTTGATCATTGCAAGGAATTTATTTCAGACATGGCAAATCAAAAGAGCTACTGACAGCTTGATTCATAGAAGGTACGCCAAGAAACATTTGGCATGCGAGAGCTGGCTTGTGCTCTGAACTAGGTAAGCATTAATGCAATGAACCCAGGTCAAACTAAGTGCTAATGGAGAACACATAGCTCATGAGTAATGTTGGTATAATTTGTCAATTCCCAATTTCATGGTGGTTTTATGTTCTTTATCAAAAGGTTTCTTAGTGACGTGATCACTTCTGTTTGGACATATTTCAATCTATCAAGGTCCTACTTCTGATACATATCTTCACCTCATCTTTTTCTTGTTGATTATTTCTATGTGATTTAGGCTTATCAGTGATCTTTTTCTCTTCAAACAACTTTAGGTTTCTCCAACTTATGGATACTTGTTTATCATGATCAGATGATCTTGACCAGATCTACTGTTTTCTCATCAATCAATGCAACACAAATTATCATGCACAGAATCTAGTGGTGCAACTGGATATGGATTTATCCATTTATGTTTCCATTCCATATCCATTCTTAAAAGAAAATAGGTTTGATTACATATACATTTAGAAATGGATATAGATATCATTGTGAATTCTGTATTTCTCAGTATGCATATCAATATCTGCTATCTGTTGGGAATATACATGTTCCTTATCTTTACACATAGCGATAATCCATATTACCTGATACTTTGTACCTTTTCGTAGCGATTTTAATATAGATTTATGCATGTGCATACACACGACCAAAACCACATTAATATACATATTTGATCCGCATTTCTCTATCCACATCTAAGGATTTTCATATCCATGGATATCCTTGTCAAATCCGTTTATAGGAAAGAACAGTAATAAGGATTATATGGCAATACTCACATAATGACTGACCATTTGCACCCCCATCTGAAACCATTTTAAATACCAACTTCATGCTTCCAACTGACTATTTAATTAATCACCGTTTCAAAAAAAAAAACTGACTATTTAATCATTCCCAAAGCTAATAAATCCATCTACAAGCATACACATATCTGCCTAATTCTCCCTGGATGGAAAGTCGAACTAATAATCAATCATGAATCTTCTTCTTCTCAAACAAGAAAGTCATGAATCTTTCTTTTTATTGTAAATTGTTACGGAATCTAGTTATTTATGTATTTTATTGGTGCTATATGGTGTTATGTATTTTTATTTTCTTCATGAGATTTTACGGTAATTTGCACCAACCTCTCTCTCTATGTAAAGAGAGGTAGGGTTAGAGAATAAATGAGTTGTTCATTTTTCCCAACTTGGTATTAGAGCAACAATTCTAGATCGACGGTCTGGTATCCCACCTCTCACAAACCTCCATACCGCTTCACCAAAAACCCTAATCCTCCTGGTACACACCCACGGGAGCCCCTGCCAACAAGCCACCCACCACCGCCAACCCTAGTAGGCCACCGCCGTGGTCGTAGCTGCTGCTGGCGCTCGCTGCCAGCTACTGTTGGCCCTAATGGGCCTCCTCCAAGTGCCATAGGATGCCGCCGCCCCTCTGTTGGCAGTGATTCGAGCTCCTCGAGGCACCATAGTGCCACCTCTCACGCTGCCTCGTCGATTGTAGGTTGCAATGCCGCCCGGAGGTCACAGTGCCACCCTGGACCACAGTCCTTGAGCCCCGACCTCAGAGCAGTGTCGCCCATGTTTGCAGGTCGCGATGGTGGCCCTCGGGGTCCTGTAGTGCCACTTCTAAACCACCGGTAGCGGCCCAGCAGATCGCCGGTGAACTAGCATGCCGGCAGTAGCGGTAGATCAACAGGTTGGTCCTCTTTTCAGTGGCGAGGGTAGGCAGCTCTTGGATGGCCATGCTAGGATGATTCCTCGCATTTTAGTGTGGCCTCCATTGGTTCCAGGGGTTCCTTTGAGGCCTTTGATCTAATCTCCAGGCGATGTATGCTTAGATCTCGTGATCAATGGGTTCATCTTCTATATTTTAGACCTTCTTCATGATCTGAAATCAGTAATTCAGATTTATTTTCTGGGTTTATCCTTCCTCTTAAGGCACAATGGCATTAGTAGGGTTGTCAAAAATGTCATTGGATACCACTACAGAGGTTGGGAAGTATAAAAATCCATTTTTTCAGCCTATTCATAGTGGTATTTCTACCACTCAAGAGTTGAGAGATGACACTGTGATCATTGCCCGAAGTGAGTATGAGAGACTATTCCAAGATCATAGTCATCACGATAGGCTCGAGGGACCAAGTGAATTGAGTTCCATTGCACATAGTAGGAATCAGAGTTACTCAGAATGGCTTGTGGATTCAAGAGCCTTACAGTACCTCAGTGGAGATCGAGATTACTTTGCCCATCTTCATTCACTACCAACTAGCAGGACTGCTCAAGTTGCAGATGGTTGACACTCCAAGGTGGTAGGTCAAGGTGAGGTACCGGTAACTTCTACATTGAGGTTGCCTGATGTTTTGTATGTTCTAGACTTTCCTATAAGTCTTCTCTCAGTCAGCTAAATTACTAAGGAACTTAATTGTCGTGCAATATTTGATGCTATGGGATGCACTATTCAAGACAAATTGACAAGGACGGTGATTGACAGTTGACATGTAGAGCATGGGGTTTATCGATTAGCTCAGACTCCAATTGCATCATCACGTCGAGGAGAGGTATCCTCTACACCTAGGAGTGCATTTCAGTGACATCTCCACCTTGAACACCTTCATTTGGATGGCCTTCATCGAGTCATTCCACATATATCTCCTGCGACCCGGATTTGCTGTGATGCTTGTCAGTTGGACAAGCATCGTTGTTCCTCTTACCCGGTGAGTACTCATCCTGGATCGACAACACTATTTGAGTTATTACACATGAATGTGTGGGGTTCGAGCAGAATACCAGACAGGCAAGGTCACCGTTACTACTTAGTAGTGGTTGATGATTTTTCACGTCTATCTTGGGTGTTTTTATTGAAGAATAAATCAAATGTTGAATCTATCATTGAAGATTTCATGTTGAAGGTTAAGAATCAATATTCAGCCACTATTAAAGTAGTAAGATCCAATAATGCACTTGAGCTATGTACCACTAAGTTGTCTGCTTTCTACAGGTCCCATGGGATAGTGCACTAGATCACATGTGCTCATACTTCTCAGCAGAATGGGGTGGCTGAGAGGAAGCATAGACACCTTCTAGATGTGGCTCGTACCTTGTTGATCCACCACAGTGTGCCTCCAACATATTGAAGATATGTAGTTCTTACAGCTTGCTATTTGATCAATAGGATGCCCAGTTCAGTACTTCATGAGCAGATACCTTGGCATATATTGCACGCTGAGCAGGAGCTTTTTCATGTACCACCACGTGTGTTTGGTTGTGCTGGATTTGTTCACCTTCGTTCCCTAGGACGAGACAAGTTGGCACCACAAGCAGTTAAGTGTGTGTTCTTGGGATATTCATGGACTTAGAAAGGATATAGATGCTTCAATCCTCTTAATGGTAGGCACTATGTGAGTACCGATGTTACGTTTCATAAGTCTTCCATATTTTTCTACTGCTACCTGAAGTTTATCCCCTAAGGTTACGGAGGCTACCATGCCTATACCTCCTGTTCCCTTAGAGGCGGTACCTATTTCTGCTCCCCCACCTATTATGACCAGTCCTGTGAACTTCTCTGAACCCATTGCTACATATCAGCGACCTTACAACACTTTTTAGATGCCACCTCTTAAAGAAGCTACACAGACTCCACTGTCTCCTTCTCAAGAGACCACATATAGGTTGCAGAATGATGATAAGGTACCCTCTGATGATAGATGCTCAGATGAGAATTTTTTGGCTTCACAGCCAGTATAGGAGGATCAAATAGCTCATCTTGACCTTCCTATTGCCATTAGGAGGGCACCTCGCACCTGTGAGTACAGATACCGTGTTGCAAGTAGTCTGGCTACTGATAGCCTTGGGTCAACTTTTGGGAGTTTTGTCGTGCTCTTTCTACTATATCAATCCCTGCCACCTACTAGCAAGATTTTGATTTCAATGGCAGTTTAACGAGATTGGCATCTTTACCAGCTTGATGTAAAAATGCATTTCTCTATGGATATTTACAAGAGGAGGTCTACATGTAGCAGCCCCCCGATTACGAGATCCAGGGGGAGTGTGTATGCAGGTTACCGAAGGTCATTTATAGCCTCAAGCAGAGCCCAAGAGCTTAGTTTCAGAAGCGCTCCCAAGTGGTAGAGTCTGTGGGGTTCATTAGACCATCTGCAAATCATCCTTTGTTAGGAAGATCGGGAAATGTATTGTTTCTCTTTTGATCTATATCGATGACTTAATTATCACTAGTGATGATACAACAGGTGTGGCTGAGATCAAACAGACTGACAGATCAGCTTGTGATGAAGGATTTAGGGCCATTGAGATATTTTCTTGGGATAAAAGTAGCCCATAGTAGACGTGGTATTATTCTATCTCAACGAAAATATGCCCTAGGTGTTCTAAAGGAGACAGATATACTAGGAGCCAAGCCCACGAATATTCCCATGGACCCTAAGGCACAACTGTATGACCATGATGCAAAGCCAATGGATAGTAGATAGTATCGCCAGCTGGTGGGGAAGCTGCTTTACTTGACGATTACTAAGTCAGATATTTGCTTTGTAGTAGAGAAGTTGAGCCAGTTTATGTAGAGGCCTACTAAACAGCACTGGGATGCAGCCATGATGGTGCTTAGGTACTTAAATAGAGCACCAGGATAGGGTCTTATCTTCACTAGGGGGCATCCATGACCATAATTGGATACTCCGACGTAGACTATGCAGGCAGCTATGATAACAGAAAATCTACCACAGGGTTCTGTACGTATGTTGCAAGGAATCTGGTTACCTGAAAGAGCAAAAAACAGACTGCAGTATCTAAATCCAATTCGGAGTCTGAGTATCATGCTATGGCTCAGACATCGACAGAGTTGATGTGGGTGAGATCCTTGCTGAGTGATCTATATGTACAGATTAATGGGCTTATAAAGCTACAATGTGATAACAGAGTTGTCACTTATATTGTTAATAATCCCATGTTCCATGATATACCAAACATGTGGAGGTAGATTACCATTACACCAGAGATTTAATTCAGAAGGGGTTTATTTTCACCTCCCAGGTTACTTCATAGACGCAGACTGCTGATATCTTTACCAAATCTCTAGCTAGATCTGTCTTTGATACATGTGTATTCAAGCTAAGCATGGTTGATATCTATGCTTCAACTTGAGAAGGAGTATTACGGAGTCTAGCTATTTATTTGTTCTATTGGTGTTATGTGGTGCTATGTATTTTTATTTTCTTCATAGGATTTTACGGTAATTTGCACCCACCTCTCTCTATATAAAGAGAGGTAGGGTTAGAGAATAAATAAGTTGTTCATTTTTCCCAACTTAAACCTCTTCCATCAACGGCAAGAATGCCTCCGTCTCAACCATGCAACTCAACCCTGCTAAGCTTTTCATTTTCTATCCCAATTTTCCTATAAACAGTCATCACATCACCATTATCTGTCTCCTCTTGAAGAAAAGATTACATGGAAGTTGCCTTCTAAATTTATACAACCATAAACACTTTTCCAATCAAATTTCTTTACCACGTCAAATCATATCTAGCATGACGTGGTTTAAAGATTCATTATACGGTAAGTGTGGCGTTTTCCATATCCATCAGTGTAGCAGGATCGGCTAAAATAGCAATTTATTGTTACAAACAATTGAGTAGAAGAAGATGATCCATTGCAATCTGATAATATCTTAGTGGAGCTTCCCTTTAATTTAATTATTACAGAAAGGATGCCACTAAATTATCTCAATGACATTGCAAAGAAAGGTGTTATTCTACAAGGCAAAAATATTACATCTAGAAGCATAGGCAAGACAGATAATAGAGTGACAATTAAAGCAACTCACCCCATAAAAGGAAACTAAACGGTCATCCATGCTTTGGTGACCAAACATCTTCCCCAGATCGACAATGCAAGAATGGGTGTCCTCCATTTGTATGCGGCCACCGATATCTGACCACTCTCCTGAGCGAAGCATTGGGAGTTGCCTCTGTTTGCTTTCCGTGGCCACTGCATTCTCGCAGATACTTTCCAGCTGCCCAAAAGCACAACAATTAGAGGGTTTGAAGAAAACATCGAGCATCGGAATTTTTCAAGTTGAAATCACGTACACTCATGACATCTGGGTGATAACCAGAAAGTTGTAAGCACTAGTCAGGACATAATATTTACCTTGCTTAAAAAGTATCACCTGTAAAGCCAGAACACAAATAGTATCTGGACCTGCCAAATTTGTCAACACCAAACCTTCTTTTCCATGTCAAAGACTAAACATTGTGCCCATTACATGATCATCGATTCACTGGCAGATCGATTAGCGCTAATTTAAAGCAGAAATGGCACAGGTAGTAATCCTTAAGTGGACTATAAAAAGAGCCATAGTTGTCTCACACCCTTCGCAACAGTTCTCTAAAGGTAAAGTAACTGATAGGGTCTAGACTAATCATCTTTTCTTTTTCGAAAGGGTTAGACCATTCGCTTTTACAATGCCATTGATCTATAGGGACATAAGACCGATAACCAATTAGGAAACCCTCAGCACAAATGTATTTGGAAGTAATCCTCCCACTGGAAGAAATCCGAGGCTCTTAACTTTACCAGTCAAAATATGGATGGTTACTGACCTCCAGTAGTTATCTATCCTCCCTTGCCAAAAAAAAAAAACACTTTACAGTCAGGAATGACCAACAAACATCAGTCTTCATAAATGGATATGACAAAAAACTATATTCAGAAAGAGACCACCCTATCAATTATCAAACCCAAATGCCCACCCATATCCGAAACTGGCATTCAGAGATCAGGACAAAAAATTGTGCCCAAATATATTCCATCAGTATGGAAACAAAGTTAGAACCCACTGAATAATAAATCAAATTACAGAGAAACTAATCAAATCAACGAACTTGGGAGAAACCAAATGCTAAACGCAATCTAAAAATTTACAATCGAAGATTACCACCACCACCACCACACATACACACACACACACACACACACACAAAAGGAACACATTCAGAGCAAATATTTCCAAGCAGACCACAGAAAAAACACATAGAAGAATGACCCACAATACGGCAAACCATCACAACCCAAAGACAACAAAAAATAAAAAACAATGTAAAATCAGAGAAAGCACAACTACCCACAAACATAAAATGACAGAATTTGAGGGAAAAAAAGATATTTTGGAGCGATGCTCTTACAGGAGAAACAACACGAAAAATATTAGGACTGGTCTCAGCAGGAACGGGCCTCTCCACCTTCTCTCCAGCCATCTCCAACTCGTCATTCACACACATGGGTTTTGACAGTGTTTTGCAAGCTCTGACTACGGATTCTTAGGAATCTGCCGGGTGGCTTAGGAGCTGCCTTGAAAAGGCATCGTAAAGGAACGAAGGGAAAGAAGAGAGAGAAGGAGAGAGAGTTGGTGAAAGAGAGAGGAGGCAAGAAGATTCTCGGGAATATCTGCGGAAATCTACTGACTGGCAATCGATGAGCAGATGGAGCAGAGCAAAAAACGCAGAGAGAGAGAGAGAGAGAGAGGAGTGGTGGGTGTCAAGGGTTGCTTTATTATTGTTTGCTTTTTGGTGTGCTGTGCGTTGGATGCAAAGCTATGGCCAGGAAATTTTTGGCGTGTTTTCTCCTTAGGATTTGGAAGGTGCGGTTTGCTTCCTGCAGAATACCCGTTTGTCTGTGGGGGGGGCAGTTGTTGGAGTTTTTCTCCATTTTCGGTAATGATGGTGGTTATGATATTCGCATTTCTTTATTTTTCATTTGAGAATTTTGCATGCGCAGGCTTCCTCTTTTTATAATTAATTGCACCGGTAGACTTTACATTCTACATATTCACGAATACAGCCCTGTACCACACGTCGTTGACTAATTTCATCCACGTATTGCTCACGTATCCTCCCTTGCATCATGAATTGAACTTTTTATTTCCTATTGTCATATCCATGACAATGACTCGCATAACCCCATGTAACAACCACTTCCACGAATGCCCTCCGTGTAACTTGCTCGGAAACGATGCCTTTTGGTGACCAAACTCTTATTAACATTGGTAGGAGGAGTAGGAGCTTTTCTCGTGGAAATCCTTCGATTCTTATTTCCTAACCCTTCAGTGAGCATCAGCATCCTCTTCCTTGCTAGATTAAACATAATCTTTGAATGACCTTTTCAGTGCAGCAACGGAAGATCTAAACATTGTTTGTATCTTTAATATTCACCGTAAGAAAGAGAGATCTTTTCTCACATTCATCATTTAAATCTCCATATAACTTTAATATCATCTTAATGTTTAATCAAAATAAATATCAAACGTCTCAAAAGATATGTTATCTGAGACAGATCTAATTTCATATTTATTTGATTAAACATCTAGATACACCATAATTATTTAAAAGTTTACAAAAACAAATATTAGAAAAAAAATCTTTTTTCTTGCAATGACAGGAGACTTTAGGTTATTAAATCAGGACCATAGCATCTCCACAGAGGAAATCATATGGAATGGCGATCTCAAGTAGGAGGAGACCAACGACAACACTTACCTAAAATGGCTCATATCAGCAAGATATCCATCGACTTTTGCACAAATTCCCCCAGAAGTTATATCCAAATGTGATTGTTTCTCATGGGAAAACGTTTCAAGGACACAGGTGTGTATACGCCCTTTCTAGAACTCTTGAGAGTACAATTTACGTAATGATCCCCAACTTTCTTCCAGCTGATCGTGCCATTTAAAGAGGAGACAAATAGAGAGTGGAAATGGAAATTAGTGCTAGGAAAGAGCAAAACTTACTTTCAGTTCACCTTATCCTCTGGAAAATATATTAAAAACGTACGTGGAAATCAAGAACAGGTGCGTGTATATCCAAAAGCCTGGTAAGAGGTAAATATCCTTGTGAGTTGTTACTGATTACTTGGCATACTAAACGTTTGAAAATTGGTAAATTTACTGTCTAATCTACCTTGAAACCCATTCTCCTCCCCTAAATTAAGGGTTCATGTGCATATATCCTACATTTTTGCAAGATATCTTGTATTTATAAAGGAAAACAAGTAAATCTGTATTTTACCATATGCTCGAATTTTCTCAAACCCAAATATGGGTGTGAGATGAGTTATCCGATGTTTTAATCCTTTACAACCCCCCGAACACTACGCACTCTTTCTGCATTTGCCCTCTCCTTCCCCCTTGTTCCTAGAAAAAGAAAGAAATCAACTAACATAATCACCAATCTAACGGTATAATTATCTTTTGACAATGTTGTTAGATTTTTAATCCAACACATGGACAAATATATGCATTAGGTATTCGTATAATCAATCAAATAATACAGGGCTGTCATATGATGCCCATCACTAAAGTGATTAAGTTAGGTTTTATTGAGGTTATGGGCATAAAATGCAAAAAGATGGTGTGGTTATATTTATATATGTACAGAGACTATTTAACATATTGCAATAACTTGATGGGAGGGATTCTAATTTGTAAATGGCAATTATTTACATTTTAATTGCTGCTAATTGAGGGTGTCATGGTCCCCAAGAAAATCACTACATGACTCTTAGAGAGCCCCCATCGTGACCTAAGAGATCAGGTAGAGAGAAAGAACGTGAGAAGAAAAGAAAGGCATCTCTTTTTTCAGGTGCTTCTTGATTAGGTTTCAAGAGGTAGTGTTACGACCTGGTTTCCAAATCATACAGAACATGAGACCGGACCGACTCGAATGATCCCAAGATCCAGTCATTCAACGAGAAAGTAACCAAAAAACAGGAGAGTAAACTACATTCACTATACTAAGCAACTAACAATAAAAAGGTACAGTAATAAAGAAGTAAAAACTACTACAGTACATATCACCACTACAATAGTAGAAAGTAACAAGGTATAGGAAAATAAAGTATGGAACGTAAAAGTACAGAACATAAAGGTACAATAATATACTCACTACTACAAAAGAGTACAATAAAAGAGCTACAACTACTGGGCTCTACTGGACCCAGCACCCTCTGCAGCCGTAGGCTTTAGCTACTCAACACCTGGACATGAAAAGGGTTATGAGTACACGAAGTCAGCGAACGCTAAGTAGAGTGGCAACCAACTAACTAAAGTAATAATTCTTTAACTAATTTTTCTCTTTCACTACTCTGTTTATTTATCAGGTCTCTTTCTTGATCTCGAATGTTCCTCGTGGGAACGATCTTGATTGCAGTCTTTTCTGAGGAGTAGAAGACACACGTGGTGCTCTCCTGGCCAGGAGAGTCCCCCGTGGTGATCCTACACCCAGTCAACCACCCCAAGGTCACGGACAAACGTAACGGTGACTACAGCATGCTCGAAAAGCGCATGAGTAGCTACCCCGCACTGGCACGCGGTCAGTCGTTTCCGTTAGCGGGTGCGCCCAAAGTACTGCACGAAACCAGTATAGGGCCTAGCCCTCTCAGTAACAGGGGTCTAGCCTCTAAGAACCAAATAGGGGTCTCGCCCCTCCATAGCCCGCGCACCCTCGCCTAACTACCCTGGTTTGCCCAATGGACCTAACAAGTCGGTATAGGGCGGCTAGCTAAACCCCGTGCCCCATGGGATGGCTAGCTCTCTCCCTACACTAGTAGCTCTCCCCGGTACCGTGTACGCGAGGGCCAAGAAGTCGGTACAGAGAGGCCAATCCTAACCTCGGGTCCCAACCCAAGGGCGGCTAGCTCCGCTCTGCAATAAACAGGGGGACAGTCGCTCTCCTTGGTACTCCGTACTCAAGGACCAGCTCACTTCCCCACTCACATTTCCAGACCCATTCTATTTATTTCCAAGAGCTCTACTCCTAATTCCTTATAGGGTTCATGCTCATATTCCTCATGTCAAGCCATACCAGGTTTCATCATTTCTATTTCCATTCTCAGGTTATACATATGCAGCTTGTATTGCTATCGTTCACATTTCCATATACAGATTATACACAGGTAGATCGTATTTCTATCATTCACATTTCCATTCTCAATTTATATACATGCAGCTCGTATTATGTCATTTAACGTATACAACAGGAAATTTACATGCAACAGTTAGCTAGCACAAGTACTTCATATTTCACAGGCAGCTGTTATTTATTTACAGATAATTGTTATCATTCTATCTACTCATTCAAGACTACAATTCAGTCATCTAATATAGACATTTCAAGTGTTTCTTATCCTAGGATTCATGCCATATCCTAAGTTCTAATCATTCATTCTACACATGCATTTAGGTTATAATTAAATTAGGAGGGGAGCCACTCTACCAGTAAACCCAGGAGTATTGGGGGCTTGAACGACAGGCTCACGTGCCTCAGCAAGTCTCGAACCCGCAATGGAACGAAGTCCTATGACAAGGAACAAACACAAGGGAATTATCAGAATAGTATGAAAAGCCTTCTAACAAGTAGAGGAACTCACAAGGAACACAACGGTATCTTAATTGCGTAAAACGGAACTCAAACGAACCCTAAACGGGTCAAAAATAGGATTTTTGTCTCAAATCAGACGTCCGGAACAACTTCCAGACATCTTAAAAGTGTCCAGTATCATACCTAAGTCTCTGCACCAATCCTCAGGAGTTCGAGAACTCTTCTGGACCATCTGGACCCAGCTCCAAACATCCGACCACCTCTCCGGACGTCTGGAAGTGCTTCACGTCATCTGATACGTCTCCCAGACGTTTGAAATGCATGGGAGGGCATGTCTTGCACCTTCCCGAAGCGAATCCTGCACGCATACACCAAATCCTCTCAAAAAGGGCATTCAAAGTGGTAGCAGCGGAGCGGCTTGCATGGCCGTATCCGCAAAGGGGACGTACCTTCGCAAAACTCTAACCTCAGACGTCTGGAACCACCTCCAGACGTCCGCATCGTCGTCTGGAGGTCACTCCAGACGACTAATTCTGGGAAAAACCCAGAACCAGAACCTGCTTCCGCTACTTTCACGCCGTGCCCCCTAGCCTACAGCTCCGGCTGCAGCAGTGTCGGGGAGGACCTCCCCGACGCACTCCTCGCGCACGCACCGCTCCGGCCATGCGCTCACCGGTGAGGTCCCACACGATCTCACGAGCTCACTCACCTCCTCTCCTCACGCCGCTCCTCCTTGACGTCACCCGCGAGCTCTCTCGCTCGTGCTATCTCTCTCGCTGGAGTGGAGAAGAAGAGGGGAAGGGGCCAGTGTGAGGAGAACGTGAGAGGGGAAGGGGGGGTTTTATAAGATCGGTGGGTTAGGGTTTCGCTGGAGGCGGGGAGAGAGAGAAGAAGGGGAGGAGAAACGAGAGTACTATCAGCATACAGCCCGCGTGCAGATACGAGCTCGTACTCAAAATTTTCGATTTCCAGACATCTGGGAAGGTGTCTAGACATCTTAAAAGGCTCAAACAGCACGGGTCTTAACAAGTAGGATTTCTTGGAAGCACCATACACAACCCCTTTTATCTTTACCTTCATGATGAATATAGGTATCTTTCTTTTCTACAAGTTGGTGATAGATATTAGAAGTCATATAAGCATGTTTCTGTAAACTTAATCATATATCTATTTACATGTTGATATATCTTGTATATTTCTACATAGATGTGTTGTCCTTGTCAAGATAATTCTTGTTTATCTTGCATAGAATCTGCATATATCCATGGATTTGAATAGATGATTCATCTTTCTCAGAAAACCTCGTAATCTATTTTGTAACTGATGCAAGTACCAATACTCATTATGAGTATCGGTACATACAAGATACAGTTTTTGAACCCTAAAAGAATACTGTAGATTGCTAGTACCGGTACTTTTCATGAGTATGGGTAAATGCAAGCTACAGATTACCTTCAAGTAGTCCTAAGTCCAAAAGTGGGACTTACATGTACCGGTACTCATCATGAGTACCGATACACATGAGTCCCAGATCAAGTTCTGGACTTGAAGTTATCAGAACTTATAGCTCACAAGTACCAGTACTGGTCATCAATACCGATACTAGTAGGCTACAGGTGGTGCATCTAGTACCCAACAAGTACCGGTACTCTTCATGAGTACCGGTACTCGTTGAGACCGGTCCTTTCCTGGAGTGATACCAATACTCAATGAGTATTGGTACTTAACACGAGTACCGGTACATAGTGAGTACTGGATGAATACTCTTTTGGACATGAGTTCTATATTATAGCTTATGAGTATCGGTACTTATTTAGATATAGAACTCATACCTGTGGCTTAAGGATACCAGTACTGGTTCACCAGTACCGGTACTCAGTATATGTGATACCGGGACCAGTATCGGTACCCAATTAGTATTAAATCCAGCTGAGACAAATTATGATACATGTCCATCCTAAGTCAAACGTAGGTTAATTTCAATTAAGCTCCCAAGGGTTTAAAGAACCCCAACAAATGTATCCTTCCTTTTATTCTTCATTTTCAAGTAAACATCATAATTTTTCATTCCCAGCCTATTCTCACCTTATCCCCTATTAATGTAAATACCCTCACAGAATTATTTCAGGTTACATGTAAATACTAACATGAGATATCCTCTATCTACAAGTTTTTATCTCACAAAATACATTCCGTAATGTAAATTAACCCTAAAAAAAACATGGCACAAATTGATCAAGAGCCGATGTACATGAGATGCAAATAAGGAAAGTAGAGGGTGGAGATTTAATACGTGTGATGGACAATGCAGAGAGATGCAGTCCCAAATTGCTCTAAACATATCATAAATTAGATATCAAAAAAGTTAAATAATTAGGTGGGCAGTTGCAAGCTTTTTGTTATTCTAGACTGACCGACAAGTTGATTAGACAGGCCAGGCGAGTGTGGCTCCAATCACCAAGCCTAGTTGGTGACCATAAAGCGTTAATTAAAGATATTTCTCAAATTATGAGTGTGTTTCTTTTTAAGATCCTTAGAAACCTTCAAAGCATGCAGGCCATAGCCCAATCTTTGAAATCATTGCTGAGAATATGGTCTTAAAATAACCATTAACGGGTGCAAAATTGTAGATTTTGGGTTACGTAATTCTTCCTCATATTAATCTGCCCCTTCACCATCATCAGTGTTACGTAAAGCTACACGTGGTGTCTTCCGACCTCATACCATGGACAGTATAAACAAGAAAAGTTGATTACTTTTGTGTGTGCTTGACGAGAAAACAATAGAGGTTGACAAGAGTGCTTAATTTCTGGGTTCCATCATGTGATGAAAGCTCGTTCTTTGGATAATTTAAGGAAGAATAAGGGGAAAAGGGGGGTTTTGGGTATATAAAAGCTTGGGCCTTTTATTTTTTATTTGTACCTTCTGACAGCCCTTTGGTAGCATACTGATGGATGGAAGCATATTCGCCCCCCACCACAAGGTACATGCAATCTTTTTAAGAAGCTGGGTATAAATAATTAAACTCGGCGTAAACATCAAATAGCAGATAATGGAAAGAAAATTAGAAAACATATGGGTTTTTTTCGACCACCAAATCCACACGTCCCTCTCCTCACAAGAAACAGGGCACACACATCCCCCTGCAGAGAGCCGCTGCCAGTGCCAGAGATGTGGGGAGGAGGAAAAGTAACAGCCAAGATGTATGTGCGTCGAAAGGGCCGTGTGATTCGACGCGGATCACCGAATGCTCGAAAAGAAAATTAGAAAACCTATGAAAAAAAATTAGAATGCATGCGGTGCAAAAAATAAAGAAATCCCTTGGAACACCTGTTCACAAGTGGAATGTTCTGAGAGCGTCATCGTCCTTCATACAAAAATCTCCAGCGGTTGGAGTCCGCTTCAAAAAAAATCTTAATCATGGACGTAGACCCTTCGTGTGAGTGCCAATATGAGAGAGGCATATACCGATCCATGCAATCATCCCATAAGTCGGCAATGACGAAATGACAGGCCAACGGCTCCCTTCCCATTTTGACTTGATGGCAGTTTGACGCCTTATGAGAGGAGAGATTTACTGAGGATATATAGAATTTCAATTTTTTTTAATTTTTTATTATCCTTATAACGAGCCATGAGTTCGAACTTGGTCCCAACAAATCTACGAAGCCACGCCAACTCTGTTGTGGTCTACGCCACGCGTTTGTTGCGATACGCGTGAATCGAATGCCAAATGTTTGGGATATCATATACAAAAAAAACTCAGATTACAAATAAGATTGGATGGCCGCCGATCATTGCGTTTGAAGTTCTTTCGAACTCTTGTTGTTTGTAACCAATGTCTTAAAAATCAGATTGGTCATTCAATCAACCAGGTGTTGATTTAATATTTTTGTAATTTAATCGAGACAGTAATCATATCAGTATTACATATAAAAATCAACTCACAAGATCTTTGATTTAATTTATATTAATTCAATTGAATTTAATCGAGTTGAATCGATCTTCAATAAAAAAATTAATAAAGATATGCAGAAGAAAAATTCATTTTCCATCTCTATTTACACTAAAATTGATGTACTTTTAGTAAGTACTAAATAAAAATAAATATGTAATCAAAATTAAGAATCTAACTTTGAAAAATACAATCCAAACAAAATATCTAAGTATTCATAATGTGTTTAACATGTAATTACAAGCACAAAAGTAACCCAACCAAATGCAAATGTGATCTACTATCTCTTAGTTGCCTAGGTAGAGTTTCCTTAATCAATTTTCATTGATTTCATGAAAAAAACATAAAATTAAGCACAATAGAAATAATTACAAGTAAATCTAAAGTATTTTAACCTATGTACAACATAGGTAAATATCCCAATTGCCAAATTTTCTGTGGTCTAATCCATTCAAGTTTCTAAATCTTCTTTTAAAATATTTTTCGATTCTTCTATCCACTTGGCAGATACCTTCATTCCATCAATACATATTTGTTCTCAATTTTCTTCCTTTTACCTTTCTCTTTACAAAGGTTAAATTCCAAACTGTGAGAAGTGTGCTATATTAATGTTTTATTGAACTTATAATATAAAATTTCAACTACACCTCAATGATAAATTAAACTCCATGAAAATAAGATTATTTAGCTGTGTATGAAGTAATCTATTTCTTCTTCTGGTGTGCATGAAAATAGGCATTGCCAACCTTCAAAATCATTGAGGAAATCATGAGAGAAATTACGATTAGAAAAATGAGGGACTTAGGAAAGGACTTATATATCTCTGGTAAATGAGAACTTTATTCGAGTACTCAAATTGGGTAATCGCATATAGCTCTATATTAGAACCTAAACTCAGCCCGAATTTTTAAATAAAACCTTTACCTAAACCCAGTCAGGTTCAAGTCACATTTTATCCATTCTTTTTTGGTCCAATTGAGTCGAGTTTACCGAAACTTGCATCGCTACTTGTCACACACATTCCTACATAAATGTAGCCAATAGAAGGGCATTCATCATTATCAACCATGCATAGCACTTTCACCAAAGGTTCCATAATCTTGACTAAGTTGAAAGAAAAATCCCAAAAGGGTGAATGTAAAATTACTACTTTTAGTTCTGTGGTAATTCTTATTTTGAAAATTTTATGGCCCAACCACTCTTTAGATGCAACCATAGTAATGAATCCTTCTGTTTACACAAACTCTATAGTGCCAAAAAATTGATTTTAAATCTTGTTGGTATAGGTCAGACAAGTTCTTTTTTACAATACTTCCTTTTGAGATTCAAAATGAATCGATGACTACATATAAACTTGGTCATTTTCTTACCTTCAGCAATGACGCTTTGAACAAAAGCTTGTTCATCGAATTTTTCCAACATGAGATCAATGCAATGAGTCACACATGATACCCACTCTATGTGACTATATTCATACTTCAATGATCTCCCAGTAGCTAAGTAGTTTTCTACATTATCGATCAGAAAAAAAGTAACATTATTCAGACCAATAAACTTTATAACTTCTTTGAGCAATCCAAGCAAGTACTCTTGGATCTTAGAATGATCTAATGTGTCAACTAATTTCAAAAAAATTGTGCCTTCAGAACAATAAGCCAAAAAATTAATTAAAGTTTTTTTGGCACCCATCTGCCCACCCATTAGCCATAAGAGTGCATCCATATTTTTCCCAATGTCTTATAAATGTCTAGATGTATTGGGACATGGTATTGACACTTTCTTAGAGAAATGGTTTACTTACTCTATATGGTGTTGGTGCTTTATAACCAAAACCAATAGAATCTAAAGCACCTAACATTGCCTAAAACTCAGTTACAACTGTTACCATATATTTTCTATTTCTATTTTTCGTTGTTGTATGGCTATTGGGTTTGGTTTGCTCCTCAAAGGCTTTTATGTACTTCCACCCTTTCGGTCGCTCTCTATATAAAGAGCCCTAGGGTTTCTAATTAAATTAAGTCATTGCATCTAATTTGGTATCAGAGCACTGTTCCTAGACCATGGCTCTAGGTATCCCACCCCTCACGGCCTCCTAAACCCTAACCACCGAACCTTAATCATCTCTCTCTTCCTCGTGAGCGACAGTAGCACTTAATGGAGCTCCGACGATGCGCTGCAGCACGCGCAGTGATGCTGTGATGGCGCGGGGGGGCTGCTGCACCATCAGCGCTGCTGCGACAAGCTTAGGGGTTGTTCTAGCCTCAACAGCAACGCTGCAACGTCTAGGGCTGATCGTGGCAACGCGAGGCTCACTGCCACAGGGTAGTAGCACTCCAGGGGTGGCCATTAGACCTCGCATAGGCACTACGATGGCACAGTGACCTGCTATAGCAGCAAGCAACAGCGCTGTGGCTTCGAGAAGCATCGGTGGTGCTCTGCAGTAGCTGGTAGTGATGGCAACAACCTTCAGATCGGCAGCGGCGACTCGTGCAGCGCCACAACAGCAGTTTGCTCTAGCGATTGGTGGCGCAAACCAGTAGCGTAGGCGGCGCACGGGATCTTGATCCTTCTGCAGCGGTCATGAGGGGCTTCTTGCCCTAATCTAGGAACTACAGTCCTTGTAGTTGTTGCGAGAGGGAGGCTAGGTCTCTTTGGGGCCACCTTGGGTGTTCTCCTTGCACCCAAGTGAGGCCAACATCTGTCCAAGGAAGCTTCTTGTCAGCGATGCAGATCTGAATATGGATTTCTTCATTAATGAGCTCATTTCATTGGGTGTGATTGATGGATGCCTTTGGAAAGTCTGTTTCACTGATTGATGAGAAGTTGTTTAACTCCCTTTGGACATGTTGAACTCATCATAAATTATTGAGTTCATGAAGGAGGCCGCTATGGAAGCAAGACAAGTCAGTCTTGATAGAGACCATCGTGTCAGACAATGCCATTTGAATAGACAAGGAGGCCCTCCTACACGAGGTAGGGGGCACCATTGTCGACAGGGTAGCAGGTAGTGGACCACTGGTATGTTCCTTGGCAAGATAGGTCATGTTCAGATTGTGACTAAAGCTACAGAGCAAGCCGATGGGATTGCTAGAAAAGAGGATGAGGCTGTGGTGTCTACCACTTTAGATATTGCAACTCTTACTTATTTTACAGATGATGGATGCATAATTGATTTCGGTGCATCCAAGCATCTTAGTGAAGAGCAAGAGTGCTTCTACATGGTCTGTGATGTTCCTCTTGGTAGGACTGTTCAGGTGGTTGAAGGACATCTTTCTGAGGTCCAAGGTGAGGGGGAGGTTACTATATCCCCTTGTTGACAGGCTTTTCATCAATGTTAGGGAAATACATTATAGTATAACAGACAAAAATCTCTTCAACAAATAAAATTTATAACTCGAATATCTAAAAAAAGTCCGAAGTCGAACAAAGGGAGAAAATAGGAATTCACACGCTAATCTTTAATCAAAATATAAATGAGCACAGGAATAAGCAAAGAATAATGATATTCAATAAATTACTACCCAAAATTGATAATCAATATATAACATGAGTATTTCAAGAGTTAACTATGACAAAAAATACATAGAATAAAATAATGATGATTTAGATCATTAATTATTAGTCTAAGCACATGTATATTAACTACTCAATGCATATGAAATAAATAAATAGTGATCAGACGTTTGATTTATCAAGTCAGACGACTTAAATGTCGCCTGCTACAGTGCTTTTCCTCTAATCTTCAGACTTTCTTCTTCTTCTTCTCTTCTGCTGCCTTTCCTCTTCCTTCAGGTCTTCTCCTTCAGCCTCTTCCTCTTCACAAGTCCTCTCCTTTAGCTCCTTCTCACGCACAAGGGAACTCACCTTCTCAACGACTAAGTGTCTCTCAAAGCCTTCAGGAGCAAAACCCTCCCCTCCCCCGCTCTCTCTTTCTTTCCTTCCTCTTCTCTTCTCTTCTCTCAGATATCCAGTTTAATCGGGTTATCAGGCATGAACAGTAACCGGGTCCAGGGCTACCGACAGTGGGTAGTAGTCGAGGAGTGTATAGGTTTAGGTGGGTCAGGTGTGCGTAAGGGTGAGCGAGGACCTCACACCCATGTGTTCTTGAGGCACTAAGGCCATATCAGAAATTCAATATATGCATGGCCAATCACTCGTCTCTTAACGATGTGGGACTAAACCCACATCCTTTTCCTTGCACACAGCAGCTACAACTTGCTGAGGAAGATGCGTTCAATCAGTGTAGCTGCTGAACTGAGGTCCTCAATTGAAGACCTGAAGCTTGACCTGGGCCTTGTTCATAATGCCTGGAGGTGTCACCAAGGACTCACGTGGCTAGAACACAGCTTCAAGCTTGCTTGGAGCTCCTTCATTAATGGTGGCGAAGGGCGAAACCTGAAAAACACACAGACGGCCTCATGGCCACATTAAACTTCCTCAGGAGGTTCGCAGTGGTGTGGTGAGTATGGTGGTGATGGTTGTGTGGTGCGAGAGCATGTGTGGAGGTCAGTCGGTGACGGAGAAGGACGTGCGGCAGTGGGTTGGTCGATGGGCGTTTGGAGGGGTGAATAGCCCAAAATAGGAGACGACTTTGGTTCGGGTGAATGAGGCGGAGGTGTAGGATGTGTTGGCGAGTTCATTGGTGGATTGTGGAGGCAGGGCGAACTCGCCGGAAGGGTAACCAGAGCGAAGGGAGATGACAGTGTGCGATTAAGTCGAGGGGGTATTTTTGGGTTTTGAGTAGTGGAAATTAATCTAAAGATCTAACTAACCTAACTACCTACTCTAATTGGTCGAAAGGGGTAGAGTCCGCATCGGTTTTGCCAGGCCGGCGACGGACAAGATGAAGCCTCCAGTGATGAAGGAGCGGCGAGGAAGAGAAGGTACATGGCGTCTGCTAGTATTGCGAGATGCGGACGAAGGTGGGGAAGAAGGATCCACCCGCTATTGTCTATGAGGGTGGACGAGGAAGGTGGTCAGAGGACTCGCCGGAGTTGGTGGAGATGGAGGTCGAGGAGAAGGGAAGAGGGGGTGTCTGGCCTCCAAACCAAGCTAAGGAGGTAAGGCATGCCATGGGCATGCTTTTATAGGCCATAGGAGGTCCTTCTAAGCTTGGAAACCAAGCTTGAAAGCTTGGGGCTCACACACATGTAGGATACCTACATCTCCCATGCGTTCGCATGGGAGATTGAGAAAGAGTTAGGAATCATGGTTGGGTCTATTTGAAAGAGAATTCCTCAAGAAATCTCTAGTTCAAGTTTGAGATTGATTGATTGAGAAGCGAGAGAGAAAATCTTGCTCGAATCTCGCCGGTGAGGTGCACTTATTCCGAATGGCAGTCAGGGACCTATGTGAAGGAGATGAAAAAGTTATGGGGGTCCCTACAATATATTTTAAAAGCTAGGGGTTTAAGTGAAAGGAAAAGAGCATGAATGGACCAAAATGCAAACTAAGTCAAGATAATCTCTGATTGAGCCCAAATTTTGGCACAAATCTAATTTGAACCCAAGGAATCTAATGGTGAAGTCAGATTTAGGTTTTGACCAAGTTTGACTAGTTAATTTGCATAAAAATCAAAATTAGGGTAACTATCCAACTAAAACTCTATTTTAAGTCAAAGTGGGTTCCAATGGTCAAATTAAAGGTACCAAACCTTAGGAAATATTTTCTATGATTTTTAGAAGGTCTAGGTGAATTTTATCCTAACTAGAACCTTAGTTAAGTAAGCGAGTCTATTTTTAGGATTTCAGATATCCATTAATTCTCGAAATGCATGAAAAACTGTTTTGTTCTGCATGAACCCACTTATTAGACATTTATGACCATTTGACCTTTAATTAACCCTTGGGAAATCCCGTGGTTATTCTGCATTTAGGATATTCTGTTAAAACTGCAGTTTTACCCCTGTTTTAATGCATTTCTTTTAGAATGGATATGTAGTGAATTACAGTCTTCTGGTGGTTATGTAGGAGCATTTATCAATAGATTATGACTAAATAAAGTTAGATATGGCTGATGATGATGTTATCATCACCCCTACCTTGAGACTACCCAATTGTTGGTGCTAGAGCACCACGATCATTTGTTTTGATGATAACAAAACACGTGTTATTTAACATTTGCACTTGGAGTCTTAGATTTCAAGTCAATTGAAAATGTAGACGTGTTTAGACGGAATTCGAGCTCGCATTCAGGACGGATTGGAGGAGCTTGATGGAGAACAGAGGAGATTCGCGAGGAGCACTAGATTGAAGATGGAAGGACAAGAAGAATAGGATAGAATTTTGTTTAATCCTTTCATGTACTTTTATCTTTATTTTGCTTGCTCTTTTTATTTCCTTAGAACATTATGTTAAAGAGCCTCAAAGTACCCTAACAGTAGTTCTAGGAACACCTGCACAACCCTAGGATACTTAGGTTTTCTGTAGAATACTTAGAAAACCAATATAGGGTTCAAACAGAGTTTCCAGACGTCTAATTCCCAAATCAGACGTCTGATAAAGTGTTTTAAGACGTCTGACTGTTGATTCAGACGTCTGATAACTATTAGGCTGGCCATAGTTAGTTCTGTGCAGACCTTAGACCATAGTTGATTCAGACCTTAGACCAGACATCTTAGGAGACGTCTGATGACTTTGCCAGATGTCCAATTAGTGAAACGTTGGCTGGCTTAGCAAACACTAAAGAATATGACCGTTAGAGCCTTATCAGACGTCCATAGGACTGTCCAGACGTCTGATCATTGACCGTTTTGCCTCGGCTGACCCAAAATCTCTTCTCAGAGATTTTCTAGCCATTGCAACGTTTGGAAATCCATTCCCACAGAAAAAGTAGGTTTCCAGACGTCCAGACATAGTGACAGATGTCCTATATGTCGTCTGATGGACTTGCACAAGAACCCTGTTTAGATCTGATTCAAGTCAGGAAGGAATCCGCCCAAAATCAAACGTCTGACCATGAAATCAGACGTCTTAAAGTGAACTTCCAGACGTCTGATGCCAGAATTAGACGTCTGATAAGCCTGTCAGAGCAATGATTGTTCCCGATTTCGGGTTGATTTTCTTGGGCTTTGCACCCAACAGCTATAGAACCTTTCCTAAGCCTTCCAAAGCCTTCCTAAGGCCTCTATAAATAGAGGGGAACCTTTGCAACACAAAAAAACACCTAGAGACACCAAGATACACAAGAAACACTTTGTATTACACTTTCCACTCTCGTGTGTCCTAGCTAGCTCTTGCTCTCCAAGCTTAAGCTCCATTCTCTTGAGAGCATCAAGCTATTGCGCACCCGCTCTCCCGTCGTTGTTCACGAGAGCAACGTTGCGCCGTCGCGTGGTACACGCATCCGCATCGTCGACGCACTCCTTTCAAAGGGAAGCATCCTATTTCCTATAGAAGCTTAGGTTAAATATTACTTTGTTGGCTCTATAGGATTACTTGTTTTATCTTTGTTATTTGGTTGGGTATTCTCTTTGCAAATTCTCGTCTCCTTTGTGGGACAAAATCCTTCTCGTGGAGAGAAGGGGTTGAGGAACGCTACCCTCGCACTTGTAGCGTGGTTGTATTGAGGTTGAATCACCCTTGTTTTAAAGTGATTCGGTTTAGTGGATTTTGATCAACTTGGTTGATCGGAAAATCCTAACTCGAGAGCGTTAGGTGGTGGTTTTCACCCGGTTTGGGTTTCCACCTAAAAATACTTTGTGTACTTTGTGTGATTGCATCTTGTGAGATTGTTTATATTTCAATTTCGCAATTATTACGTCACCCCCTCCTGGTAGGACAAACTTACACCAATGTTCTATTTGTTCCTAATTTTCCGATCAGTTTATTGTCAGTTAGTAGGATTACCAAAGAACTCAACTGTAGAGCAATTTTTGAGATGTGGGGTGTGTTTTCTAGGACATATTCACAGAGAACTATTGGTGGTGGACACGAGGAAGGAGGTGTATACTGCTTAGCTCAGTCTTCATTGGCAGTTGTTGGACAGACAGATGTGGCATACAAGGCAGGGACAACACTTCAGTGGGAGCGTCAGCTGGGACATCCCTTTCTAGATCAACTGAGATGAGTTATTCCCCATTTATTACCTACTGTTGATCTTCTTTGTGACACTTGCCAATTAGGCAAGCATCATCGTTCCAGCTATTCTCCTAGCACTACGGTTGCATCATTTGCATGTTTTGACTTACTCCACATGGACATATGGGGCTCGAGTCGTACTCTAGATAGGCAGGGATTTCGCTTTTATTTGGTGGTCATTGATGCTTTCTATAGACTATCATGGACCTTTTTGCTACGTAGTAAGTCAGATGCAGGAAATACAATTGAGATGTTAATTAATCAGATCAAGACTTAATTTTCTATGGTTGTAAAGATTGTTAGAACCGCAATGCACTTGAGTTTTGCACCAAGAGACTAGCCTAGTTCTAAAACTCCCTAGGCATCATACATCAGACCTCCTACCCCCATACATCCCAGCAGAATGACGTGGGAGAAAGGAAACACAAGCATCTCTTAGATGTGGCCCATACATTGTTGATACATCACAATGTTCCATCTTCCTACTTAGGAGACGTCGTTTTGACTGATTGCTACCTAATCAATAGGATGCCTAGTTTGATCCTTCATAAGAAAATTCCGTATCAAATGCTATATCTAGATAGAGATTTGTTTGTTGTGCCTCCTCGGGTTTTCGGTTGTATTTTATTTGTTCACATTCTTGGTCCTAGTAGGGATAAGCCTGCTCCCCGTGCGGTCAAGTGTGTATTTTTGGGTTACAGTGCCATCCAGAAAGGCTACAAATGTTATGATCCCATTAGTAGGCATCACTATGTTAGCACGGATGTCGCATTTCATGAGGAGGTGCCTTATTTTTCTATGAGGGGCCACCGGATGTCTACTTCAAATGCACCTACCTCTATGCCCTTTCCCCCTGTCCAGTTTGAGGATATTCCTATTTCACCTCCCCTGCCTCTCGCTTTAGATTCCAAGGAGTCCATGGATGATTTTGAGAAGCTACATGGCCCGATGCACATGTATAGTAGACCTCACTTGACTCTGCAGAGGCCATCTTTGTCTACGCCACCAGACTCTCCTGCACAGGTGCATGTTGACTGCACTGAGCTGCCTATTGATGATAGTCCCACAAGTCACTCTATGGTGCCTGATGCTATTGAGAATCTTCCTATTGTTATTAAGAAGGCTCCACACTCTTATGCTCGCTATCACGTTGCAGGTGATCTTGCCAGTGCCCATCTTGGGAAGTCATTTGTCTAGTTTATTTCTACCTTGTCAGCTGTAGAGATCCCTACTACCTACCAGCAAGCCATGCTTCATCCAAAATGGCAAACTGCCATAAAGGACGAGATGGCTACACTTTGGGGTCACAGGAACTGGGATCTCACTCCACTTCCTGAAAAATCTACTGTTGTTGGCTGTAGATGGGTATTCACAGTGAAATTCAATCCAGATGGGGGCATTGCCAGGTACAAGGCATTTCTAGTGGCAAAGGGGTTCACCCAGACCTATGAGGTGGATTTATTTGACACCTTTGCACCAGTTTCCAGACTTCCTATTGTACTGGTGCTGGTTGCAATGGCATTTTAGTTAGATTGGCCTTTACATCAACTAGATGTAAAGAATGCCTTCCTTTACGAGGATCTCCAAGAGGAAGTCTATATGCAGTAACCGCTTGGTTTTGAGGCTCAGGGGGAGTGTGTATGCTGACTACAGAAGGCCATCTATGGCCTTAAGCAGAGTCCCAGAGCCTGGTTCTAGAGATTATCACAGGTTGTAGAGGTAGTTGGGCTCAAGAGGTCGATAACCAACTTTTCTCTTTTTATCAAGAGGACTGGACAAGGTATGGTGCTACTTCCTATTTATGTTGATGACTTGATTGTCACAAAAGATGATGAGTAGGGTGTTGCTGAGATTAGGCGCATCCCAGCAAAGCAGTTTATCATGAAGGACTTGGGAGCTCTACGGTACTTTCTCGGTATTAAGATTGCACACAACAAAAAGGGCGTGGTCATATCCCAAAGGAAATATGCTTTGTACATCTTGCAGGAGATTGGCATGCTTGGGGCCAAGGAGGCATATATTCCTATAGACCCCAAGATGCCACTATATGATGAGAATGGACAGTTGGTGGACAGTAGGCAATACAGGAAGGTTGTGGGCAAGTTGCTATATCTCACTATTACAAGACCAGACATCTCCTTTGCAGTAGGAAAATTGAATCAGTTCATGGCCAAGCCAACATGCCAACACTGGTATGTAGCATTGTTGGTGCTCAGATACATCAAGAAGGCTCTTCGGAAGGGTCTTCTCTTTCCCAAGGGGTCTTCCATGACCTTGGTTGGATACTCTGATGTGGACTACACTGGATGTCATGTGGATCGCAAATCCACTACTGGGTTATGCACCTTTCCAACAGGGAGTTTGATTACATGGGAAAGCAAGAAGCAGCACACAGTTGCAAGATTTAATGTCGAGTCTGAGTACAGGGCCATGGTTCAGACAATTGCTGAGATGATGTGGATCAAATCACTACTTACTGACTTGCAGATACAGTTTTCTAGCACGATGGAGATGAGATGTGATAATAGAGCAGCCACCTTTACTACCAACAATCCAGCATTTCATGAGAGGACGAAGCACGTTGAGGTTGACTGTCACTACACCAGAGACATCATTCATAAGGGATTACTTTATACCACGCCAGTCACATCTGAGGAGTAGATTTCTGACATCTTTACCAAGCCCTTAGATCTTTATTTGATTCATGTGTATCCAAGCTGAGCACGATAAATATTTATGTTACAGCTTGAGGGAGAGTGTTAGCATATATTTGTTGGTGCTAGAGCACCACGATCGTTTATTTTGATGATAACAAACACGTGTTATTTACCATTTGCACTTGAAGTCTTAGATTTCAGGTTAATTACAAATGGAGATGTGTTTAGACGGAGTTCAAGCTCGCATCCATGGCGGATTGAAGGAGCTTGACGAAAAATAGAGGAGCTTCGTGAGGAGCGATAGCCTGAAGAAGCATGAAGTCAAGAATAGGATAGATTTTCTTTTATCTTGTAATTTTGTTTCATTGTTTTGCTCTTTATTTCTTTCTTAGATCTTATGTTAAAGAGATTCAGAAAGCCCCTAAAGTAGTTCTAAGAACACCTACACTACCCTAGGATACTTAGGTTTTCTGTAGAGAACTTAGAAAATCAAAATAGTGTTCTAACAGCCTAATCAAACGTCTAATTTGGAAATCAGACGTCTGATAGTGATTTTTAGGACGTCTGACTGTTGGCTTAGACATCCAATAACTTAGGCTGGACTTTGTAGCTTATGTCTGATGAAATCAGACGTCCAGACCTTAGTCTAGACGTCTTAGAAGTCGTCTGATAGTTGTGCCAGACGTCCAATTAGTGTAACGTTGGCTGCCTTAGTACACATTGAGGAAAATGACTGTTAGCCTTATATCAGACGTCCGTAGAGGACCCCAGACATCTGATATGTAACTGTTTTGCCTCGATTGACCCAAAATCTCCTTTGTGAGATTTCTAGCTGTTACCCTTCTTGGGAATCCATTTCCGCAGTACAAATAGGTTTCCAAACGTCCAGACCTAGTGTCAGACATCCTGTATGTCATCTGATGGCCATACACTAGAACCCTGTTTAGGTCTGAATCAAGTTAGTAAGGAAATCCACCTAGAATCAGACGTCTTAAACAGGTTTTCCAGACATCTGATGCCCGGACCAGACGTCTGACGACCCTGTCAGAATCATGATTGATTCTAATTACGGCATGTTTTGCCTTAGGTTCAACCCCAACGGCTATGGAAGCCTTCTAAGACCTTCCAAGGCCTTTTTAGGCCCTCTATAAATAGAGGAGGACCCCTTGGCTTGCAAAATACACCAAGACACATCAAGCAACACACTTTCACATCTCTTGTGTCAAAAAGAAGTAGAAGATCATCTAGAAGAAGCTCTAGCTCTGCAAACTTTTGTTCCACATCTAGAGAGCTTGAATCCAGTTGCGTACCCGCTCTCTCTCCATGATTACGAGAGCAACGAGGTGCCCCCGCGTGGTTCACGCACCCACGTTGTCACGCCGACACACTCCCTTCATCAAAGGGAAGTTTCTTTACCTATAGTAGCTAGGTTAATCTTTGTTGGCTCTATAGGTTGTGTTGTAATTGTTCTTTGTTAGTGGTTGGGTATTCGCGTTATGAATTCCTGTCTCCTTTGTGAGACAAAATCCTCCTTGTGAAAAAGAAGGGTTGAAGAACGCTACCCTCGTACTCGTAGCGTAGTTGTAATAGAGGTTGAACTACCTTCGTTTAAGTAGTTCGTATAGTGGATTTGATCGACTAGATCGATCGAGAAATCTTAACTCGAGAGGGTTAGGTGGTGGTTTTTACCCAGTTTGGGTTTCCACCTAAAAATAATTATGTACATTGTGTGATTGTTAATTTTGTAAAATTGTTATCTTTTTAATTCTGCATTTTATACGTCACGCATATCTCACCCCTTCCCATAGGAATTTACAATATTTTCTACTTTTATTTTTCATTGTTGTATGGCTATTGGGTTTGGTTTTCTCCTTTGGGCTTTTATGTACTTCTACCATTTCGGTCTCTCTCTATATAAGAGAGCCTTAGGGTTTCTAATTGAATTAAATCATCTCATCCAATTACAACAATTGTATTAAATGGTATGCAAGCCCTAATCAACCAATTGGTAAGTACACAATCAACAGCATGGACAAGTTGTTTTGAAGCCCAAACACTCTTTAGCGAGGGTTGACTCCCAGGAGTGGTACTTGGTGGAAAAATACTTTTTAGATTAGTACCACTTCCTTTTGATGTTTGAACGCTTGATGGTTGACCACTCACATTACGAAATCATGCAGAAGCAGAATCATATGAACTAAATGCAATTGTCTCCTCAACCTTTCCAATCTCTTAGATGTCAAAGCACTTTGCATTTTATATCCTACATGGCTTGGTACATTCCGATACAATTCAACTTGTCCGTTTACTTAGGCCAAATGCTCTGTAAATCTATCTATGCCTCCACTAATAATTCTGGACAAAAGTTGCATTTCACTTTAAAAGTGAAAGAAAATAAACTTGTACAATGATCCCATTCAGGATCTTATTTTCTTTTCACGGAGCTCTTGTCCACTTGTTGAGTTGGTTCATTAGAACCTAGAGTTGGATTTTGTTCATTTCTATTGATATCCATTTTAGATTTCTCTGTGAAATAAAAATAGTCAAGAAACAAAATGAAATGTACTCCACAAACAATAACATCATAGCACGTCACATGGAATGCCACTGTTGACGTGCTTTAATCGAGGATTAAGAATGCGTCGTAGTATAGTCGATAAACGCAAATCAACACCTAAAATTTATAATTTCGAAACTGAGTTCCAAGGTCACCTCAGGGAGCAATAAAGTCACAATTAACCACTAATCGATCGAATATAACATGAAGCATAGGAGTTTAATGTAAAAAGAAATAGATTGTGCAAATAATGTTACAATCAAAGTCAATATAAAATGAAACTAAGGTTAAAAAATGTGCTTTTGTAACCAAGCCTTAATCTCAACAAAACCAGCTCCACATTAGCCAAGAACCGGCCCTTCACCGGCGGTACGAATGTGGGCAGATGGGCAGATCAGTGAAGCTTAAAAGATCCTCACCGGTGGCAATGGTGGGTGGTGATTGTGGCGATGTAAGGACAAATTAGCTTGGGTGAAAGCTTGGTGAAGGTGAGGAGGACCTTTTGCCCAAGTTGATTGGGTGTGGGGAAGGCAAAGGAGCTCGGACGAGGACTGTGACTGTGGTGGTCGTCCGCAGTGGACGAATGAGGGGCTAGAGGAGATAGATGGAGCTGTAAAGCTTTGAAAACCTAATTGAGAGAGTGAGGACGAGAAGCCCTATGGTAATTGGACGAAAGGAGAAGGAGATGAGCTCACCAGTGGTGTGCTGAAGAGGAGGAAGAAGGGTTGGTCATTGGAGTGGAAGAAGAGGAATTAGCCCTCGAAGCTTCGCAGGAAGCCTCATGGGAGGGAGAGGAAGGAAAGCCCTCTGCCTATTGTACGTCGCAGAGGGTGAAGACATGAGAAGAAGAAACTCCAGTGGTTCCTCAACTTGCCTACGAGGAGGAAGAAGGTGAGATTTTAGCCAAAATTGAGCACAAAAATGTGCTTGGGAATGTCCAAGCACTTATATAGAGGAAGAATCCACATCAAATGAACCTAAATTCGCAAGATTAGCTTGCGAATTTGGCTACT
Source organism: Thalassia testudinum (assembly GCA_037157565.1). Lineage (NCBI taxonomy): Eukaryota > Viridiplantae > Streptophyta > Magnoliopsida > Alismatales > Hydrocharitaceae > Thalassia > Thalassia testudinum. The sequence continues at coordinate 74,872,604 of JAZHRO010000031.1, read as the reverse complement.
TTGGGTTCCATGAATTTCAGCCGATCAGAGGAGATCTACTCTAAATTGGAGCTCGAGATGATGCTTGTCAGAGTAGATGTGATTTGAATATCAATCTTGGTAAATTTGGTGGGGTTTGGTGAAGATTGATGGAGCAAATCATCAATCAAAACTCACCGAATATGGGTGTTCTGCTACTGCTATTGTCACTTTTGCGATGGGGAAGAAGAACGTTGATGTCATCGTGACGTCAGCCAAGGGCTTGGATGCAAAGGATTTCGAAATATAGGGGGTGTTTATTAATAATCAAAGACATATGGGTTGAAATGCAAACTTGATCAAGATGGACTCTAATTAGGTTCAAAATTTAGGAGTAATATAATTTGGACCCAAGGAATCTAATGGTAACCTCAAATTTGGGTTTTGACGAAGTTTGACTAGGTAATTTAATCTTTAACCCAAAATGTAGCAATTTCCCGCCTTGGTCTCTATTTTTGGTCAAAATGGTTTCATTTGGTCAAAGTGAATGTTCCAACCTCATAAAATATTTTTCAACGATTTTTAAAAGGTTTAGAGTATATTTATTTCCGATAGAACCCTTTCAATTGAAGTGAAGCTGTAATTAGGATTTTTATTTATAAATTAATCTTTAATTCTTAGAAACCCTGATTCAATCAATTCAAACCTTCTTCTTGGGAATTTATGTTCATTTGACCTTTCATTAGGCACCGATTCACTCTTTAGTTAATCTGCATTTGTAATTACTCGTTAAAATAATAGAAGTAACTCAATTTCCCCTTTCTTCTCAAATTCAAGTCAGAACTAAGTTATACCCTCTTTCTCATTAGTAAGGAGCTTTTATCCCTGAAATTTGGCTAAATTAGGCTAGTTATGGCATATGATGGCGTTACCATCACACCCCATGCCTAACTTTTGCCGATCCTTAGCAAAATCCTATGGAATAGACCAGATCTCTAGGCCGAAATTTATCGTCAAGATGCCTTATCATGCCAGACCTCTAAAGACTAGTTTGAAATATCAACCCTAGGCCTTAAGGTACTCAAGTATCGACCAAGACACGGACCTGATCGGCTTTAGCCTTGGGTCTGCAACAAAGGTTTCTAAGGCCTCAAAGCCTGCCCAAGGGTTTGTTAACCCTGGTTAAAGCACTCGTGCATTCGTGCAAAAGGTCCAGGTTTAACTTGCGAGTGTATTTTTCAGAATGGAGAATGAGATATTATTTAGATTTTTTTCTTTATGTAATTTTTCTGTGACTCCTCTAAATCCAACATCGGATTGGCCCTTAGCACGGTCTGTATTAGATTCCTTGTTCCCATCATCGATCCTCGAAGGATCCTTAGCAATCGATGCTTCGAGATAACATCGCCCATGACAACCCCCAAAACCCTGGCAATTGACTCTTCGTGATAGTGCCGCTCATTGCATTCTGTAGCTAATCCAGGCCCTAGCAATTGACATTTCGGGATAACGCCGCCCATGGCACTTAAATAGCATAAGGTGCATATATGCCCCCAGTAGGATATTTAAATATCCTAAGAGACAAGCGTCGAGGAGATGATATGTTATAATGCGTTCTCAAGGAGAGTATTTACTCCTCTCAGCAGCAGGAACTTCTCTAATCAACTTATGTTTTCGAGTCGCTCCTAAGTCAGATCTTCGAGAAATCTTTTTTTTTCATAATAGGGAACTTTTTTAGCATTATTCTTCATTAAACTCACTAAACCAAACCAGTGTACGGGATGTGGATGCTTAGGTTACCAAGTCCCGCAAACCAAAGGGTAGAAAAAAAGGCCAGATACTCCCTAAGCCTTAGACTCAATACATTAGCTTCTCAGCTTCCTCAACCTCTTGAGGAATAGTCCATATCTTAACAAATACTCGAATTTTTAAGCCCAAACAGGTCCTAGAGGCCTAAAGTCAGTATCTCACTTATCTCCTAAGGTTTAGCAATTCAAGTCTTAATTCCTCATTTAATCCAACCCAGAACATAAGTAACTATTCCATAATCAACTCCTAGGACAAACACAATTTTTTTTCTTTGCTCCGTTTTCTCTATATCTCTCTCTTCTTCCTCATTACAGATTTGCCATTTAGCTCAACAGAGTTCCTCTCCTTTCATCCCCTTTTTTTTGTGAGAACCCTTCAAAAGAATTGAATTTTCAGTCATTTTGCACTTTAATACCCCACCACGCTTAAGTTTCGCAATGCCCTCATTGCAGATATGATGGGTTTGAATTCAATGTGGTCCATATTTTAGAACAGGTATAACAGGGTGAGTGTGGTTGTGTTGGAATGGCTATTGCGAACGATTTCAAGCTACGATACGAATATTGGAGGTGGAGTCGACTATTCTAAAGTATGAAACCTAAAGTATGTTCGACGCGTAATTCACGTTTTAAAAGATTATTCAGATGTAGTATAACACGAAAATACATCGACAAATAAATATATAAAACTCCGGTGAGTACCGGGTCATTCGCAGGGAGGCAATCTCAATTTTTGCATAAGCGTTTCAATAAAACTAATTCTAGCTAGATATATATATATGTAGATATGTATAAGGCAGATGTCCAGAGAATCAGAATTTTATTGCAATTAGATAAATTTTTTCACAGTAGAAAATGCTAATAGAGACAGATAGATAGATAGAAAGAGAGAGAGAAGAAAGTGGCAGAGAAACAATGCTGCTTGTGGGATGCTTGTGCGAGATGTGGCAGCACCTCAGATCTAGAGCACCGGGACGGAGTTGCAAAGGAGACGGAGAATTGTAGAGAAGATGGTAGAAGAGATCTAGAGTTGATGGGAGAGAGATTCTAAGTTGATGCTTCAACTAGGGGGCCCTGAGCCATCTTTTATAGTTTTGATGGAAGGAAAAAAGGGTATTTTGACCTTAAAATCATCCAACAACTCTTATTTGATCAAATCCATTGATCGAGAGATCAACAACTCTGATTTGGCCTTAAAATACCTTCATTTGCACCTAAAACGCTCAGATTCGCTCTGGTGGCGACACATGGCAGCCACTGCGTCGTCGATCTTCGATCGCGGGACTCTGATTCCTCCTCACTCACACGCTTATCTTCTTCGCTCACCGCTCGCATTCAAAGCCCACCTCAATGTCAGCCATCCGATCGTAATGAGCGTCGTTGCCATGCCACACGGCCTTACAATCACGCAATTGCGCTCGCGCACGCCCGCACAGCTAACGCTGCTTCAATTTCAAGTGGCGCACGGCTCGAACACGCGTCACCTGCTTCCGCGTGCACGCACAAACCAATGCGCTACGCGAACCTTTTCTTATATGTACTTGCTTATTTCTATTTATGCTTATTCAGTCTGGGCAGGCGACGTGGCGCACTTGTGACCATTGGATGGAGGTCCAATGGCCCACAACGTGCGATGCGGCCTTCCTAGATGGGGCAGTGGTGAGGGAGAGGTTGTGATGGCACCACGTGGCGCTATCATGGCCGTCCATCTTCTTTTCTTTGTATCTAGTGCTGTAGACCTCTGATCGAGTTGATTTTTGTGTCGTTAGATTGCGATCGTCGATCTGGATCCATCTGTGTGGTTGGATTCTTCATCTGAGGCTTAGATATTTGCCCTTTGGCTGCATGATCTCCATTCTTCTATGGACTGCACACGATGCTCTGGTTGTTTGATCGGGATGATTTCGGAACCGTTGGACTCCCATCATCATTCTGATTAGATTTATCTAGTCTAATCTGACATCCGCAGCTTCGAATCATCTGCGATTAAAATTATCTTCCTTTTAAGCCATAAAATGACGATATTATCTATATGACTAATAAACTAGCTATTGTGCAAATTACAATGCCTATGAATGCATTATTCCTAAGTTATGCTAGAATCTAGATTAATTCAGGTGATTTAGGTTACATGATTGCGGTGCAATCAAACAACAATAGGGATGCAGTTCAAGAAGGATAAAAAAGGTCTCAGGTTTTCAAAGGACGGCCTGCCTCCCGTTAAGGGCTAAGTTTATCACCATCAGCTAGGTGTAATGTAGCTCAAGAGGAATGGAGATCAAAAGATTCATCAACCTAATTTGAATTGGTAAGCTCAAGGAATGGTTTTAGTCTTTGACCATTCACTAAAAAAGGGTTCAAGTCTTGACTGAGTTCACTAATTTCAGCAGCTCCATTTCCAAGGACCCTCCAAACTAGAAAAGGTCTGGTCTACTTCGATCTTAGTTTTCCTGGGAAGAGCTTGAGTCAGGCATTGAAAGGAAGCACTTTTTGAACAGGATGAAAAGTCTTTCGTGAAATGTCCTTATCATGAAGAGCCTTAATCTGCTTCCTTTAGATACGTGAATTCTCATATGCATCATTGCGTAGTTCATCAATCTCGCTCATTTGCAAACGACGGTGGATTCTGGCCTTCCCAAGATCCAAATTGCACTTTCATACTGCCCAGTAGGCTTTATGCTTCATTTCTATAGGAAGGTGACATGACTTCCCATAAACTAATCTAAATGGAGACATCCCTACCTGGGTTTTATGGGAAGTTCTATGGGCCCATAATACTTCCGGAAGTCGATTTGACCAATCTTTTCTATCAAGTTAGACAGTGACCTGAAAAATTTTCCTAATCTCCCAATTGGTGAGCGCAACCAGTCCAATAGTCTGGGGATGATATGGAGTCGAAATTCAACGCGACACCCCATATTTATTTAATAGGGAATAGAACTGCACACTCACGAAAAGGGTCCTCTCATCCAAGATGATTGCGCATGGGACACCGAATCAGGAAAAGATGTGCTCATGAATAAATTTGATCACCACTTTGTGAATATTAGTTCAGTTCGAAACGACTTCTATCTATTTGGACAAGTAGTCCACAACTAGAAGGATATATTCAAAATCGTTCAAATTCGGGAATGGACCCATGAAATCAATCCCCCATATGTCAAAAATCTTGCACACGAGAATCGGGTTCAACGGCATTATATCGCTATGGCTCATGCTGCCTAAGGTCTGGCAACATGCACATGCCTTATAACAATTGCGTGCATCCTTGAAGAGCGTGGGAGATTAAAAGCTGCACTGGAGGATTTTTGCTGCAATTTTACGCCTAGAGAAATGGCCACCGCAGGCTTGATCATGGCAGAAATAGAGTATATCATTGACCTCGATATCAGGAATGCATCTCCGGATGACTTGATCAGCATCGATGCAGAAGAGATATGGATCTCCCTAGACATAATACTTGGCATCTAAAATCAATTTGTCTTTCTTGGCTTTTGGCCAATCAAACGAGATCTAGTTTGATGCCAAATAAGTAACAATATCGGCATACTAAGGAAGTCAGCATCAATGCTCAGAAGGTGCTCATCCGAAAAATGCTCAATAATAGGCCTGGAAGGGTAAATGATCGAAGAAGAAAGATGAGATAAATGGTCAACAACCACATTTTGTTTTCTCACCTTATTACGTATCTCGAGGTCAAATTCTCGTAAGAGTAAGATCCACTGAATTAACCTCGATTTAGCATCCTTCTTCGCAAGTAAGTGCTTTACAGCAGTGTGATCCGAATAGGCAATGAAACGACCCTTCCTAGGGGCCCCTGTGAGATTTTCCGGACCTTCAGAGTGTTCCCGGCAATTTTCACACCCTTAACTCTCATTTCGTGGGTTCCATGGGGAAAAATAGGTTTTTGCTGGGCTAAACCTGTAATTTTTCCCAACCCACAAAACCTCCCCTAAAACCCTAACGCTACCCTTATAAGCGCCCTCTCCACGATGTGTGCACCCTCACCCTCAGCTGTTCCCCCCTCCCCCAAAAAATCCCTCAAGTGGCACCCCACCAACACTCAAATCGAGAGACCAAGCGAGAGAGAGGGGATGGTGCAAGCCACGCAGAGCTCAAGGTCGACCTACACCTGGGAACGCGAGCTTGCATAGAGCCCAAGGTCGATCTACGCGTGGGAGCAAGGTGCCTGCGTGAACTCTAGGGCATTTTACGTCGGGGAAAGGAGGACCTGCGATGCCTAAGGCACCTACGCGAGGTTATAGCAATACGCCGCAGTTGCAATTCAGGTGATTTAGGTTGCACTGGTCTATGATTTAGGTTGTAGCAATGGATAGATTCTAGCATAACAATGTAAACCGGCTCGTGATTTAGGTTGCATGATTGCTGTGCAATACGCCACGGATAGTGGAACGAGCGCATTGCCTAAGGCACCAACACAAGGTTGTAGCGGCATAGTGTCTAAGGCGAGCAAGGCTGCGTGGGGCGCTGTGCGTGGGAGCATGGTGCACAAGGTGAGAGTTCACATAGGGAGGCTGCGTGGTGCGCTATGTGAGGCACGTGGGGAGGAATGCATAAAGAACTTCGCAAGGCACATGGGAAGCGCACGTGGTGCATTGTGTGAGACTCATCGAGAGGCATGTGCATTGGTGCAAACCACAAAGGCACGGGGTTAAACCGATTCAACTAGACCAAACCAGTCTAGCACTGATTCACATGGACCAGAATTCTTTTTGAGCTAGTTCAAGGGTCACTTGACCTCCAAATCACATATATAAGGTATCGTTGGAAAGCCCTCTCCATGCCCTACATTTTGATACCCTTTTTGACCCCATTAGCATGCATTTTCATTTCTAAAAATTTGGTCAAAACTCCTAATGTCCAGGCTGACCCTCTATTTGGTGTAGGTTTCACTCCCAAGAGTGGTGCTACTTGCAAGAGGAGTGTGCCGCAACGGGTGGGGGGTTCAAATAGGCCATTGACACCTCCTCTTTCCTGCCGACTGATTCTAAATTATTCCCCATGAGTCCATAAATGCATGCCTAATTAAACATGTATGTATACACTTGTGGGAGGGTTCAATCCCAAAGATTTTCGCTTGGACTTTTGTCTTTAGTGATGAGTGTTGGCAATGACTTGTAGAGTAGTCCATACCTTCCATACTCTTTCGTATAATACGTAGTTATGTATATATTGCACAATGCATGCCTTGATGTAGACACATCTAAGTCTCATAAATTGTCTATTTATGTGTGTTCTTAGATGTATAATTACATTCAACATTATAAATGTTATCTAGCATGCATCATTCTGCATTTAGATTAGTTTGTACAAAATATAGTTTAATTTGCCCTTTTGTGGCAAGGAGATAGGGCGATATCATTTTGGTCCTCGAATTTAAAATCCAACTATAGAGATATGATCAGGGCAACGATCGGAGTCCAATGCCTCCGTGATCACTGATAACACTGCACATGGGGGTGATAATTCTGTTAAATAGGGCCCATCTTAAGAATAAAAGGCACAACAAAAGTAGAATGGGAGCATTGCATGCATCATGTATCAAGATTGCTTATAAAACTGTATTAATGGACATTTGTGTAATCACTTATCAAAGCAGGACTCAGATGAGCAATCGGACCGCACGGATGGATTCAGAACGACGAACGGAGTCCAACGGACTCAAGATCGGCCAAATCCAACATCCAGAGCTCCTACAATGGGCCCAAGAAGTTCTGACCATTGATCTGGTGATCAACGGCCCTCGTTGCGCCACGTCACCCCCACTCCACTGCACGCCACTTCATCCATCAGCTGAAATCAAATCTCGGCCGTCGATCTTCGATCGGACGGCCGAGAACCGCGTAGTCTACGCAACAAAGCACGGGCGTGGCGCAACGGTTAATGCGCACGCCCGCACACACGCGACGCGAGTTCGAGCGGCGCGGTGCGTAAATTGAAGACGAAGGAAGCACGCGGCGAAATTGGGTCGCCCGATCAGCAGCGGGCGACCGAGATCGTGCCACGCGATGCGCCCACAAATCGCAAGCGCCTACGCGCGCACGCATGCCGGGCAACGACGCCCGTGCACATGCACGCCCGAGGCGCGATCCGAGCGCATCCAAAGGGAGATCTCAGTCGTCTGATCTTCGATCGGACGGCTCTCACGCAGCAATCGCGGATCGAGTGCGAAGAACAACGGCGCAGGCGGTTGACCGGTGGGCTGGAGGGCTTCACTGACACTTTTGGAATGGTTTTAGCGACGTCCCAGACGTCGCTAAAGCCCCTTCTTCTTTTAGAAAGCCCTTAACCCTATTTAAATCCCCTCCAACCACTCATTCAAGGCATTCACTTCCCTTGCAACTACTCTACCCCTCTCTTAGCTAGCTTTAGGCCCTCTTGTAATCGCCAGAGACGACGAGCCGCCGACGGAGCCTCCTCCTCCGCTGTGGCTGCCTCGCCGCTCTCCCTCCTCTCTCTCTCTCTTCCTTTCTTTTAAGCTTTCCTTTACTTTTGTTTGAACATGTATTTAATGTTGTAAGGTATGAACTAAAGCTGCATGATTAATGAAGTACTTTCCGTTCGGTTGTTTATTTTAATTCCTGTTTAAGTTGCAAGATCAAGCAAGAAACAACTTTAACCCTAATCTCACCCTCTCTCTCCTATCTCTCTCTCGCTTTTCAAACCGCACCTTTCGCAAGCAAAACTTCGCACTTTCCGTGACAACAAGTGATAAGCAAAATCCGATTTTCACGCTTCCCTGAGACCGACACTTGTACTCACCTCCGTTTATTTACTTTAAAACCGACGTTGCAAGTGCGACTATAACGACACTTCTTAACACACACGCACAAGCGCACGTCAGTTTTTGGCGCCGTTGCCGGGGAAGGCAACGGATTTGTTTTTTCACCTCCATTCCACATCCATTCTCACATCGTCTAATGCCTTGTTTCCTTTTTACTTGATGGTTGCAGGAATTCAACGCTTGGATGGCGAAGCGACGCATCCCACGACGGTAACAAGGGAGTAGGCGCAACAAGGATCGATAGTGAGTAATTCTTCACTCATGATTGTTTGCTTGCATGAAAAAACTAAAAAAAATTGAAAAAATTGAAAAAAATTGGCATGGTGTATGATTGCGTGACCCACATCCTTAACACATCACCCCACAACAGAAAATGTACACTCTAATATTCTGAATAAATTCTTGGAGTGTTCTTTTCTTTTTTTTGAGTGGTGTTTGCGAAGCCACTGTGAGCTGACCTGGGCCGCACCACTCAACCCTAAAATCGACTCATCTAATAGAAGCTGCATGATCATTAGGATGAGTACATTAGGGTTTTAGAGCCTCTACAGAATAAAAGGAAATCTACTTTCACTGGATTGTGTGCAGAACCTGACGTGCCCACTGAAACTTGTCTGAAAACATTAAGACACGTCAACCCTAAAAAGCACTAAAGTAAGGATGAAACACTAAAAGACACCACATCTTAAAAATCATTGCTTGAAAACCATGTTTTGATAGAAGCACACACTTTGAAATTGGAAAATTAAGAGGCACCACCCCAATCAACACCTCATCACATAACCCTAGCACAAGCACTATCCTAGCCCTTTAAAACTGAGTAGACATGCCCTAGGAAGGACTGAGTTAAGTCTCGAAAGGCGAGGTTTTGTTCGCTGGGCACTTGGCTTTCATTCCCTTGGTAGAATCTGGTGACTAGGCTGCGGGGCAGTGTCAAACGACCGCGATTGTGGGGTCTACGGAATCGGAGGCGCAAGCCAAAGGAAGAACCTTCCCTGCAATCTCCTCGTAATCAACCTGGCCAGATTAGCCTTGGGAAGGGGAGTCCAATGCTTACGGACTTAATCACCCTTTGTGAGATTTCTAGGTCTCCTAAGGAATACACCATAAGGACTAGGCTTGTGTGCTTGATTGAAACACATTTCTCGCATCTGTCGCCCTCCGCATCCTCTCCTGTTCTTCTCTAGTGTATGCACAGGAGACGCTCACTGCATCCCGAGTTGTGTGTTTTTGGGCAGGAATCTAGGCGACGTAATTCTGTTAGGAACATGGCGAAACCTAGGGTAGATCAGGCTGAGGATCAACCCCCACCAGACGCAATGGCCATCATCCAAGCCCAAATTAATGCAAACCACCGGCTTCAGCAACAACAAATCCACACCATCATGCAAGCCATACAACGGTTACAAAACCCACAAGAACAACCACCACCACCTTTCCAAGGCGTACAAGGACAACCACCACTCGATATATCGCCATTTCAGGATCAGCCGAGGCCCCTACGCGATTTCTATAATCCCTCCTCTATTAGAGTCGAGCCACACCTTAGGATCCCCAAAGGGGGAGATGATTTTGAGCTGAAATCGAATGCCTTAAGTCTGATCCAGAGCCACTTTCACGGAAGCTCAAATGAGGACCCTTTTTAGCGCCTAGAGGATCTCGACCGCAGAGCACGAACCGTGAAACCTAGGAACATTAGCCTTGACATTGTTCTAATCAAGATGTTTCCCTTCTCATTAAGAGACAAGGCTTCTCATTGGCTTAGAACCCTAGGTAGACCCATCACCACCTGGGAAGAACTGAGGCATGCATTTTTAAAGAAATTCTTCCCCATAGGAAAGAGCAATTCCCTTAGAAGAGTTATCACTACCTTTACACTCCAGGGTGGGGAACAATTTCATGAAGCGTGGGAAAGATTTAATGAACTCTTGAGGAAATGCCCACACCACGAAGTACCAAGGTGGCAATTGGCCCATATTTTCTACCATGGTCTGGACAGCAACCTGCGGAACTTCGTCGATGCCTCATGCGAGGGGAACTTCCTGAACAAAGACTAGGAGAGCGCGTTTGAGCTCTGAGTCTATGAGCGAGAATTACCCCTCTAATTTTCATGCCGTTGCTGAAGAGGTGTTTACCACTCGAAATCGATGTTTTAAAATATGCGTTGCAATATAGGTCGAAATCACTTGAAAACAAATAATATTTATAACTCGAAAGATTGTCAAGAAAATCCGAGGTCGAACACAGGGAGCAAGTGTTGCAATTAATCTCAAAGACCACAATATTACCACAAATCTAAGCATGTTGTAATGAAAATTTCATGCAAAAATGATATATATATGAATGTTAATATTAGAGTGCAAAAAGAATAGAGTAAAATGGTAATTTAAATCACCAATTACCCCTCTAATTAAGCTCACAATAATTCTCAAATAACTGAACAGTAATGATCAACCAATTATTCCATGCAAATGTAAGTAAGAAAGAAGTGCACAGTGCACTTTGTCAGAGATATCAGACGTCGGATGCTCAAGGGCAGACATCTTAAATGATGCTTGCTACAATGCTTTCGCACTGATCTTTCTTCTTCTCTTCTTCTTTTTATCTTTGGCTCTTCTCTTCTTTCTCTTCTTCACACACAAGGGGTTTCCCAATCCTCACAGCAGCTAAGTGTTGGGTTTCCTCTCTGAAGAGCAAAACCCACCCACTCTTTCTCTCTTTCCCTTTCTTTTCTTCTTTCTCTCAAACCCGACTAATTGGGTAATCGGACTGGGGACCAGACTAGCTTGTGTGGTGTAGCAGGTGAGGAGTAAGCGCGAGGAGGCACGTGACCAGGGACCTGACCCCCGTGTGTCTTGGGCAACCAGGTGGAAACACTTCCTTCTCTTATGCAGCTTCAACCGATCTGTCGTTTACAATGTGGGACTAAAGTCCCCATCTTCTTCTCGTGCAGTAGCAGCAGTAGCTCCCATTCAATTGGCATCCTTGGAGAGGTCAACGCCTCCAATTGACTAGCTGGGAACATTCCCAAGGCGAATTCACCTCACCTGGGACAATGACCTAGAGCAAATGTCTGAAGAACTCGCTTCGAGATTGCTTGGAGCATCTTCGGTAATGACGCAACAACCTACGTACTTGAAATCACAAATAAAGCCTCTCGGCGATGTCAAAGCATTTCAGAACCTTCGCCGTGGAACGATGAATGTGGTGGCATGTGTGGAAGGGCGAGAGAGCAAGTGTAGAGGTCTGACGACCTCAAGAAGGTGGTGCAAGGTCAGAGGTGTCGAGTGAGGTGATAGAGTTAAACCCAAATTTCTTTGGGGCTTTTACTCAATGAGGCAAGGTGATGCTCGCGGACACGGTGGCGTGGCATTTGGCTGTCTGTGGCAGTGGGAATGCCTCACCAGAGGTACGCCGGCGAGATGGAAGACAGAGTTGGAGCGGGCGAGTGCATTGTTGAAGTTGAGTTGTAGCAGCACGATAATGATGCGTAGATGGAGTAGAGTCGATAAGGCTAGCTAACAAACGACGAGGGGCGGAGGAGGCGCCGGTTGTGGTATGGCCGGTGCCGGAGAAGGTGAAGGCTTTGATGAGGTAGATGACGACAAAAACGGGGTTAGGAGACGTCTCACAGGTATGGTGAGATGCAGATGACATCGGGGAAGTAGAGGGGTCGCCGGAGAAGAGGTAGACGTCACAGGTATGGAATGTGGTGGCCAGCGAAGAGGTCGAAGGTAGAGGGGTCGCCGGAGACAAGTTGGAGCATGCTAGAGGTAGGGAAAGAAGAGGTATTTTTGGCTCAAAAACTCGCTAAGGAGCTGAGGAATGTCATGAGCAAGCTTTTATAGGCCAAGAGCGAGAATCCAAGCTTGGAAACAAGCTTGAAGACCTCGAGAATCTCAGCTTAGGTTTGGGACTTCTAAGAGTTCGCATGAACTCTTGGCTTGATTAGAAAGGCTGTAGAATAGCTCAAATGGAAGGAGATCTCCTCAGGAGTCCTTCCATTTTTAGGAGAGTTTGTTGAAGATACAAAGAGAAATCCTTGATTGAAACTTGCCATATACACACAGAAGCCTCCATGGCAGAGAGGACCTCTTTGCGAAGAAGATGAAGAAGTTATGGGTGTTTTTGTAAGGAATTCAAAAGCTGAGGGGTTATTTGCAAGAAAAAGAGTTAGATCAGGATTGAAATGCAAACTGAGTCAAGATGATCTCAAATTGGGCCCAAATTTTGGTACAAAACTAATTTGGACCCAAGGAATCTAATGGTGAAGTCGGATTCAGGTTTTGACCAAGTTTGACTGGATAAATTACGTAGAAACCCAAGTTACAACAACTTTCTATCTATGACTCTGTTCCAGGCCAAAATAGATTCTGATGGTCAAATCAAAGATACCAAATCCTATAGAATATTTTTTTATGAATTTTAGAGGATTTAGGTGAATTTTATTCTGACCAGAACCTCAGTTAATTAAGTGGGTTTATTTTTAGGATTTCAGATATCCATTAATTCTTGAAATACATGAAAACCCGTTTCGTTCTGCATGGACCCACTTATTAGATATTAATGACCATATGACCTTTAATAAACCTCTGAAATACCCCATGATTATTTTGTATTTGTAGAATGCTGTTAATTTTGCAGAAATAACCTTATATTCTCCTCTTCTTTTCAGAACAGGATATTGTGCCCTTAGAACCTTTTGATAGATATGTAAGAGCATTTGTCAACCTTTTTAGACCAAATTGAGCTAGTTATGGCTCATGGTGGTATTCCCATCAGGAGGCAACGCTCTTTGATTCCCCGCGTTTTCCGTCTTACTTATCGTTTACCTCACTTGTCTCCACTCTTATTGTGATTGCAAGTACTCTCTTGAGGTGGGCAAAAGCGGTAGATTGGAGCAAAGTGCAGTTGAAGGGTTGGTAAGTATATCCCCATCACCCACCCCTTAGATTTCATTCCACCACCTAATAACACAAACCCTAATTAACCTAAGAGTTTGCATAAACCCTAAGGTTAATTCTGGTTGTTTGCTTGCCACCTCCACCCACCTCACCCCCACATATATAAAAAAAAAATTATGGGATTAACTGAAATTTACACATGTTATACACCTACACACACCTAAGGCGCCTCACATTTGTCTGATTCAGTCACTTAACCGAGAATTCGACCAAAGGACCCAGTACACCTGCATGACTTATACAAATAAGTGATTAGAAACATAATAGGCTTAAATTGTTTGGGTGCCTTAGTCAAGTGGTGTAAGAAGCCAATTGATTGAGCTGCTTAGGCTGCACCACTTAAGATAAAAGTGATCCATCAGTAGCTTGCCCCATATGATTCAATTTTTAGGGCGGAACCAGGCACACCACATTATTTTCTGATTTATAAAGGAATATAGCTTCAATTGTGCTTTCAAAACTTGGTGTGCCTTACAAAACCTTGTCTGAATATACCTGAAATTTGAGTCTTAAAAGCTATCAAGCAAGATTTAAACCCTAAAAGTCACTGTATCCAAAAATAATCTTGCTTGAAAATCATTGGTTGTGCACGCACACACATTGAACCTGATCTTTAAGGGCACAACCCATTAAAAGGGCCCATCACATTCCAGAGCACATCCAAACCTAAGCCTAACTAAAATCAAGTAGACATTGGCCTTAAGGATTTGACTCACTCTTTGGGGCCTACATCAAGATTATTTTTTATTAATTTGCTTCTACCGGTCCATCTGATGTCTAGCTAGGGGAGCAGTGTCAAACGACCGTGGTTGGGGGTATCAAAGGAACCTGAGGCAAAATCCAAGGGAAGAACCTTCTCCCCAACCCCTCCCTCTAATTGGTTGGATTGACCAGCAAGAAGTAGACCAAATAATTTCTTTCATCTCAAGACGGATTCTAAGAGTCTGTAGGTCTTTAAGTTATCCCACCTAAGGACAGGTTTGATTGTTTGTACTATAGGGCACCTTTCTTTTCTCTTTTCCCTCCTACATTACCATGGATCCTTCCACATTCTACTCGCATTTCCACTCTTACCCTCCTACCACCACTTATTCCCAAGATGATTACTAACCCGACCCAACTTATCACCATTCATCCATTAGTCAGGATAACTTTGATTGGGGATACAATTCTTGACCTCCATACTCAGGGTCTAACCCTAGACACCAAGATTTTTATCCTTCTCCGAGCTACACTGATTATAGATCATCGCCCTCCTATGGACAACCTAATACTATCTACAATCAAAAAGGATATGATGATTACAACCTATACCCTCCTTAAGATTACACTGCATATGGGTCACCACCCCTTTATGAACAATCAGAAACGACCTATTATCAGGGAGGCACTCAGGAACCTCAATTTCTTGACTTCCCTAGACTGAAACCAAACCCACCCAACCCTGAACCAAACCATTTGGTTTAGGTAAATCAGGTCCAAGATAAGGTGTTGGCTAACTTAAGGAGCACCATTCAATCTTTAGAAGCTCTGCCAATACTCTGCACTGAAGAATTGGAGCCTCTAATTCAAATGATTGACAATCTTAACAAGTATTTGTTAGATTGGCTCCAAGATGTTAAGGATAAGGACCCAGGTGAGTTTTCACTTAGGAAGTTGTCAAAATTTAGTATGAGATTTGTGATTTCTACAGTCCAATCTTGGGATGATTTCCAGGATGAACCCCCTTCAAGAGAGCCAATGTCAGAACCCACTTAAGCAACTGTAAGGGGAGATGCATTTTATGAGACCGGGGATAACCAGGTTGGTCGAAAGTAACCAATTGAGGATGAATGGATTTCTTCGCCTGAGATCCCTGAACCAGGGTACGAGAAAAAGTATGTCTCCATGGACCAAGGAATGATATATGATTTTGAGACATATATAAATGCAGATCCAGAATTCTTTGATCCTAAAGGTGAAGAATCTTTATGTGAAGTCTCACTTGAGTTTGAGGAAGATAATTTTAGTGAGACGACTAGTCCTGAGGAATTAGATGAATCATGTGATGGCCTATAATCGAGGAAATTGATCTTGCTAGGGCAAGAATGGAGGATTTAGATTTTGATTTCATAAAGGATTCAATTCATAGCCCCATTCCTCACACACACCCCGTTGAGCATAATGCTGATTCTAGTTTTGAGATCACTAGACCCAAGTCAATTCCGATTCAACGACAAATTTTGGAGTAGATATTTTATATGGGGATGATGACATTAATGAGGTCCCGGAAACTGAGATTGTGGAGGATAGGATTCTGGAAATGAAGATCTGGGAAGCCAATTTTAAGGGAAACATAATTCTTGATCTAGGGGTTCCTCTATGTCCAAAACAACCAACTTTTTATCAGGACACTTATGATTTTTTGATTGTGAGGATGTGCAACCCAAGCATAAATTCATTGATTATCTTCTTTATCTTGATTTCTCTATTAACTGACTTTTTGGACTTGGGTTGCATCCTTACAAATCGCACGCCTGGCCCTGCTTACACAATGATCTCCGATTCTAGGTAATTTTTATCCAGAATCTTAGATACAGTCGACCCTGGGACATGGGTCTGCATCATAACCTGGTCCACATCTATGGACATTCTCTGTTGGCAGGTTTTGAGGTTAATCTTTTTCTTTTGATCCTGACTTGCACCTGTGAATTCTTGATTTCTTCTTTGTTTATATAGTATGCCTAGCTGAAGGCAATAAATTTAGCACGTATAAAGTTTGTTTTCATCTTGGAGCTGACCTGTTACTCAGGAAATTCAGGTATTTTCTTCTCTATTCTGCTCTTTTTCATGACTTTTTAATACAATGAGGACATTGCATTAGATAGGCATGGGGGAGTGGATATATATTCATCTCTGAATCATTTTGTTAGCTCTACAAATTCTTTTTATTTCCTCATTATTTGTTAAAAAAAATTGAATTAGGAAAAGAGAACTTGGCATTAGAGTTTTTCAACTTTAGGGAATGATACGATAAGACCAAACCGCTTAGACCCTTCAAGTCTTCAGGCTTAATCAGTCTGTGTGTCCATGAAAATATGGACTTGATTCTCGAGTCCTCGCCATTCTAATTCGTTTCTAATTAGTTAAATAAGTTGGGGTGATAAGTACACAACTTATCACCCCGCCCTCTGATTTGAGGTGACGTATAGTCTAAGCATCTGCACACTATTTGCACTGCCTCACTTTTCGTCGATTTTAACTGAAATTGGGTAGCTAATGAACCTTCTAGGGTGGTATGGATGGTAAGTTGTTGTGGGTAAAAGTCCATTGGCCGGTTGTCCAGAGCCCAACCACACGACTATTCTCTTTTTGCTGCCTTTAGGTAAATCTCAGATCAAGGAAGCCAACTACTTAAAAAAAAATAAAGAAAAAAAAACAAAAATAGAAAAGAAGAAGAAAAAAAAACCACACTTTACCGCACGAGTATGGCTGGCAACTTGTCGTAGGTAACAATTCATTGGTCGGTTGTCCAGAACCTAGCTCATGAAATGCACAAATAATTCCTAAACACTTAAAAAGAAGCAGGAAAGTAGAATAAGCCAGGGAGATATACACTGGCTTTCCCTTGAGTTGACCCTATAAAAATAAAAAGTATGGAGCAAGCTACCGATCGAATAGATACACCTTTAAGCAGAAATTTTTCGTTAAGGTCACCTAGTGTTCGTAGAATCCTAAAGTCTGTTTTACTTGTCGATCAGTGACTCTATCACAGTCACAAAAAGATGATTAGCACTTAGAGTTCTTTTCAAGTTTTGGGTAGGTTGGGTTGCCATAGAAAACTACCTTGAAATTCTAAACTCAAAAAATCCAAAAAAATTACAAAAAAAGAAAAAGAAAATGGTGTATTAGCTTTTGAATAAGGTGAGGGCTTGGGCAGTCTGCATTTTGGCAGACACTCAGGCACTGTTGAGTCTCTGTAACTCAGGTCCTTAGTAGAAATTTTTTAGTGTTGATAAATAAATATTGCCAAGTAATTTGATCCTAATTCTTTTATAAATAGCATATAGTTTTGGAAGGGACCAGCAAAAGATGGACATGAGGGTATGATGTAGATACATTTATGTCACATAAACTATATATTTATGCGTGTTCTTAGGCGTATAACTGCATTCAACATTATAAACATTGCATAACATGCATCATTCTGCATTTAGATTAGTTTGTACAAAATATAGGTTACTTTGCCCATTTTGTGGCAAGGCGATACGGTGATATCATTTCGGGGCCTCGGATTAAAGATCCAACCATACGGATCTGATCAGGGTGACGATCGGAGTCCAACGCCTTCGATCGCCCCGATTAGATTTTCATGGCATCAAATGCAATCCGAAAAAGATCAGAGATCAAGGGCTAAGGTGGTGTAAATCCATACCTCAAATGGCAAATCCAACCACACGAATGGGTTTAGATCGACAATCACAACCCAACGGCGTAAAAATCGGTTCAATCTGATAACTGTAGCACCACCTACAAAGCAAAGAAAATGGACAGCCCAGATGGTGCGACGTGGTGCCATCCAAGCTGCCCACGGTCACCGCAGCTTCCTCCTTCATCAACTTCAGCTTAACCTCCACCGTCGGATCATCATCCAACGATGGAGAGCGTCTGCGGGTAAATTCAAGATCTCGACAAACAGCGCTTGTAGAGCAGTGGTTGAGCACTGTATCACGTGTGCAAGTTCCAGCATTTGAGCCTCCTTCCGCCTCAAATCAAGCAGTGCGGGCGTGGACGCTCAATTGGACCATGCAATGCGCATTGAGCGACGAGGATCTGACCAAGTGGCATGATGACCGCCATTCGATGACACGTGCGTGATGACGCCTCAGTGGACGCACGATCGGACACACATCCTTCAGTAGTGCGAGGCGAGGCGTGTTTTAAGCTATTCAATCTTTTAATCGGGCGGCTGATAGTGGTGCGACGCTTCATCTACATGAGTTATGAGCTGAAGAGAGAGGCGTGGATGTGGCGTAACATGGAGCGTGGGATCATGATCGCACGGACCTCGTTCAACACGTTCCTTCAGCAACGTCATTTACAATGACGCTTATAAACGTCACTAAAGGCCCAAAATTAATTTTAGCCTTGGAAAAGACACTTTTACCCCCATTTCGATGCCTATAAAAAGGCCCTACACCCGCCACTTCTTCTTAATCCCTTTTCTCTTCTCTCACCCCCTCCAAACCTTTATGAGCTGGTTCCATACCCGGGATTCTCCACTAGAGCTAGAGTAAAATAATTTTTCCATCTTCTCACCCCCTTCGTGGAGCATCCTGTGGTTGTATTCTCGCCACCATTCGAGGAGTAGATCCCACTGCGACGTCTCCCTATTTCATCTTTCATCCTCTAGCCCCGTTCTCCCTCGTCCAGCATCTCACCACCCTCGTTCAGGCGCTTTGTCAATGTGGCTCATCCTCCAAGTAACCATCTAGGAGAATTATCTCATCCCTCTCTTTTTATCGCTTTCTAGTGAAGATTTCCAACTTTCTAGTTGTAGCAAGTAGATGTAATGAACATGATTCTACAGCTATAAGATATTTATTCATTCTCTCCCTTCTATTGTTCATTCTTTGTATTATTCTATCGCTCTCTTCTATTGTTTATTATTTAAGTAGAATAGCTAGTATAGATTTAAATCGACGAGCTAATATACTTCATGACAATAATTCTAAACCCGATTTTTAATCAAACGTTCGCCTCCCTGTGTTCGACCAGGGACTCACTAGAGTTTCAATTATAAATTTTATTTGGTAATGGATTTCTATGCAACTACAATGACGGGTTTTTAACTCAAACCTTTAGCATATAAAATCTCACTCATCAGGCCTGTATGAATATAGGTTGTGTGACTTATTTGTAGTTTAGCCTCCTTAGGTCAGGTGGTTGTGGAAATTTTGTAGATAACAATTAGGAGTACATGAACCCTAAGGAGGTTTAGACTATTTCCCTACATTGGCAAAGGCAGGGATTATCAACACAAGGTTTAATTAGAAATCAATTAGGGTGAATCTAAACCCTAGGGAAGAATAAATTGTTGGCAACACAACAAATCATGAGATCAACGAGCACTTATTAGAAACCAGTTAGGGTGTTGAACATGGAAAACTACGTGTTCGCAGTTGGATTCAAAAATCCATCGTCGTAGTTCAAGTCGCAAAGAAATCTGTTCAACAGATAAAATTTACACCGAAAATCCGTACAGAAGTTCCGAATCGAACACAGGGAAGCTACGTCGATCTCAAAATCCACAATTATATTTTTTTTGTGTTTTTGTTTGAAGACGAAATAATCACATTGGAATCACTATAAACAATAAGAGAGCGAGAGGGGGAGAGAACAATCACTTGGTATTTGAATAATGTTTTTACAACTAAGAAAGCAGGAAATGATTACACTAGAAAACGGGGAACTGTTACAACTAGAAAGTGGGAAATTCTACTCTAGAAAGCGATAAAAGAAGGGAGAGAGATGTTATCCTCCTCGACGAATTCATGGAGGACGAGTCAGACGGAGGTGATGCCCGGAAGATGGAGGACGAGGCAGGAAGAAGGAGGACGAAGTCAAAAGAATGGGAATGAGGCAGCACGTCGTCGTCGTCGCGGGATCCACTTCCGGAACGAGGGTGAAAACTTGGATTTAGCTCTTGAGGAGCATCCCGGGTGTGGGACAAGCTTCTCCTAACCTTTGGAGAGGAATAGAGGAGAAGGAAGGGATGAGAATTTCGTAGAGTAGGGATCTCCTTTTATAGTTGCAGGGATTGGGGGCAATTTGGACATTTTAACTTCAAAATATTAATTAAGGGGCCTTTAGTGATAGAATTAAACGTCACTAAAGGCCCGTCGTGGGTGACGTGTGCCGCTACGCGCGCGCCTGCTCCTCTTCCGCGCCTAAAATATATGCCCACATTTGGGCGATATCAGCCATTCGATCTCAAGATCGAACGGCTTAAAGTCGTCCTCACAGCGCCCGTTCAAATGCCCCTGCCACGCGCCCGTGCATGCAATTAGGCGTCCAGACGTGAGTCATCGCACGCGTACGCGATCAACGCTCCTCTTTGCACCACGTCTTCGCTTCTCGTGCACACGATCTTCATCTGACGATCGAATTACGTTCACACTGCGCCCACGCCTGATTTGAGCGCTTAGCAGAGTTTGAACGCACGACTCGCGCTTCGCCCACAGTAGTGTAACCAATGCGCTGTCGTTGAAGCTTTGTCACAAAGATGAATTAACTGTGTGGATCCGTGGCCATTGGATTAAAATCCGACGGTCCGGATTCGCTGCGCCCAAATGCCTTTTGAAGAGGAGAGCGTTGCTTTAGAGTTAATCCTGGCCGTTGGATCAAGATCCAACGGCTAGGATCACTCGATGAAGGGTCTTTAGAGATGCAGCTGCGATTCCTTAGGGTCGATCGGGCAGCTGAGATGGCATCACATGGTGCCATCTTCGCCGTCCATCTTCTGTGTGTTGTAGACAGTGCCACGGGTATCGGATTGGACCGATTTTTGCGTCGTTAGGCTGCGATCGTCGATCCGAACCCATCCGTGTGGTCGGATTTGTCAACTAAGGTGCAGATTAATACCATCTTGGCCCTTGATCTTTAGGCTTCCTCAGTCTATATCTTATGCTACGGATGTCCGATTAGAGCGATCTTGGAGTCGTTGAACTCCAATCGTCGCCCTAATCAGATTCGTATGGTTGGATCTTCGATCCAAGGCCTAATTAAAAATTTCCCTGTCCTTGACTATAAAAGGAGACAATTACTATACAATTTATACAACTTGACCTAAATGCATGATTATGCATGTTATGCAATACAATGTATGATGCTAATATGACACTAAGAACATGCATTAATGGACATTTTTGGCTATTTAGATGTATGCACATCACACCCCCATGCCTATCTTTTGCTAGTCCCTAGCAAAAACTATATGCTATATATAAAAGAATTAGGGTTGGATTACTCGGGCACAAGTCATTTTCAACAGTAAGAAATTTTTACTTAGGACTTGAACTTTCAAAGACACAACAATGCCCGAGTATCTACCAAAATGCAGACCGCCTCAAGCCCTCGCCTTATTCAAAGAAAGATCTCTTTTTCTCCTTCTTCTCCTTTTCTAAATTTTGGGATTTTTGAGTTTAGGGTTACAGAGCAACTTTCTACGACCACTCAACCTACCCAAGACTTGATGAGACCCCTAAGTTCTAAGCATCTTTTTGTGAAAGTGATAGACTCATTGATCGGCAATCAGAATGGAATTTGGATTTCTACGCCCCTAGGTGACCTTAAAAAGAATTCTGCCTAAAAGTATATCTATACGACTGGTAGCTTTCTCCCTACTTTTATTTTTATGGGGTCAACAAATGGGTGAATCCAGTGTATATCTCCCCGGCTTATTCTACTTCTCCACTTCTTCCTAAGTGTTTTAGGAATTTTTATGTCCATTTCTTGAGATGGGATCTGAACAACCGATCCTTGAGCTGTTACCACCGATAACTTGCCGACCATACTCATGCGGCGAGGTGTGGCTTATTTCTTTTGTTTCTTTTTCTTTTTCTTTTCTTTTTGAACTTTCTTTTTCTTTTTAAGTAGGTGGCTTCCCTGGTCTAAGATTTACCTAAAGGCAGCAGGAAAAGAATGGTCTGGTGGCTGGGTTCTGGACAACCTACCTATGGGTTGTTACCCACGATAACTTGCCAGCCGTACCACCCTAGAAGGTTCATTAGCTACCCAATTTCTGTTAAAACCGTCGAACAACGAGTCGGTGACGAATAGTGTGTAGATGCTTAGACTTAAAGTTCTCTCAAATCAAAGAGCGGGTTGATAAGTTGTGTACTTATCACCCAAACTTATTTAATAAAATTAAAATAGAATTCAAGATGGTGAGGACTCGACAAACAAATCCACATTTTAGTGGATATCCAGGCTGATTAAGCCCAAAGACCTGAAGGATCTTAGTGTTCAGATCCTACCGTAATATTTTCTAAGATTGAAAGGTCCTAATGTCCAAGTATTCCTTCCTAATTCAATTTTTTATGTATATATATGAAAATAAGTAGAATTTACAAGAATTCCACAGAGCTGACAAATTGAGTCAGAAATGAATCCAAACCCCCATGCCTAGCTGATGCAATGTCCACATTGAGAATAAAAGACATGAAAGGAAGGTAGAATGTAGAATATATCACCTGAATATGATGCTCAGGTCAGCTTTGAGTCAGACTATACAACTGCTGAGTTTAATGCCATCAGCTAGGCGTAGTCTAGCCAAAGAAGTCACAACATAGCTAGAGCAACCGTGTCTGAGACGGGTTCTGGAACAGTACAATCAATAACAGGCTTTAGACGTTGACCGTTGACTTTAAATGAATTACCCATCTTTGGGTCAAATATCTGAACAGCCTCGCTTAGAAATATCTGATCAATAATGAACGGGTCATCCCATTTCGACCTAAGTTTTCCAGGAAATAGCTTAAGTCGAGAATCAAAGAGTCAGACTTTCTGGTTCGGCTCAAAGCTCTTGCGGGAAATCAATTGGTCATGAAGAGCTTTGGTCCAAGCCTTATAAATCTTGGCATTCTCATATGCGTCATTTCAAGCCCCTCCAACTCAGATAGTTGGAGTTTCCTAGTCTTCCCGGCTAAACTCTGATCTAGATTACATTACTCGATTGCCCAGAATGCCCT
The DNA here is from genome assembly GCA_037157565.1 of Thalassia testudinum. Classification (NCBI taxonomy): domain Eukaryota; kingdom Viridiplantae; phylum Streptophyta; class Magnoliopsida; order Alismatales; family Hydrocharitaceae; genus Thalassia; species Thalassia testudinum. The sequence goes on along the minus strand of JAZHRO010000031.1, from coordinate 74,849,338 downwards.
ATGTTCAATCTCTACAGGTAAATGGCACGCCTTTCCATACACCAGACAAAATAGAAACATGCCGATGGGCATTTGTACGCCGTACGGTAGGCCCAAAGAGCATCCTCAAGCTTTAAAGTCAAGTCTTTACGATCAGGCCTAACCGTCTTCTGAAGAATATTCTTGATCTCCCAATTAAAGATCTCAGCTTGTCCATTCGTCTGGGGATGGTAAGGTGTGGAGATTATGTGATTTACCCCGTATTTTTCCAATAAATTACTAAATTGGGCATTAGTGAAGTGAGTGCCACCATCGCAGATGATGGCCCTCGGAATCCCGAACCAACTGAAGATGTTCTTCTTGACAAAATCGATGACCACCTTGTGGTCATTGGTTTGGGTGGGAATAGCCTCAATCCACTTGGACACGTAATCAACAGTGACGAGAATGTACTGGTGTCCAAATGAAGGGAGAAATGGTTCCATGAAATCGATGCCCCAAACGTCGAAGATTTCGACGGGAAGAATCAGGTTTAGTGGCATCATATCTCTCTTAGTTATGCTCCCAAGTGCCTAGCATTAGGAACACAACCTCGAGAAATCCTGAGCATCATTGAATAAAGATGGCCAAAAGAAGCCAAATTGCAAAATTTTTGTAGCCGTTTTTTTCCCGGAGAAGTGTCCACCACCGCAGATGCATGGCAGAACTCAAGTATACTCTTGAATTCATTCTCCGAAATGCGTCGGTGAATAATCTGATCAGAGCCGATGCGATATAATTCAGGGTCCCCCCAGAAGTAGTATTTGGTCTCTGATTTTAGCCTTTCTCATTGTTGCTTGGTCCAATCCTGGAGGATTTGACCAATGGCCAAATAGTTTACAATGTCTGCAAACCATGGAGTTTGGACACCTGAAACTGTAAGGATAGTCTCATCTGGAAAAGTATCAACAATCGAAATATCTAGACGAGATGAATCACTCAAAAGTCTCGAAATATGATCCGCCACCACATTCTATGCCCCAGATTTATCCTTGATTTCAAGATCAAATTCTTGAAGCAGAAGAATCCATCGAATAAGCCAGGGTTTGACATCCTTTTTGGCCAGGAGATGTCTCAAGGCCGAGTGGTCGGTATAAATTATGACATGAGACCCTAAGATATAAGCCTTGAATTTCTCCAAAGCAAATACTGCAGCTAATAATTCCTTCTCAGTAACAGTGTAGTTCCTCTAGGCCTTGTTCAGAGTTTTACTAGCATAGTAAATGATAGAGGGCTTCCTGTCAATCTTCTGACCCAAAACAGCCCTGATCGCATAATCAGAAGCGTTGGTCATGATCTCAAATGGGGCTATCCAAACTGGTGGTTGCAACGCCGAAGCACAAGTGACTGCCATTTTAAGAAAATCAAAAGCCTTATGGCATGGAATAATAACCCAGGACCGATGGAAAATGAAAATGGAATGTTACACCTACTTGTGAGGTACGACCGTTGGTCGGGTTTTGGTGTAGGAGTGAGCTGGCAATCGAGTACACACATACCGAGGAGAGCCAACCACCCCTTTGTGTAGAGAGAGAGCTAACCTCCTCTCTGGTTGGGACCCAGTTGGGGTGTACACTGGTCGGGTTGGGACTCAACCCAAACCCAACCCATAGTTTTCAGGTCGGGATTTTTCCAACCCAATCCAACCCATTATGCTACCCAACCCAACCCATAAAAATCGGGTCGGGTTGGGTCAGGTTCAGCGGGTTGTTGACTAGTCAAAAGACTCAAAACTTATGTTTATCTCCTGCATATTTTCTATGTCTTTCATACTTAATAACACAACATTTTAAACTTATAAATAACTTATATCTTCTAAATAAGAGAATAACATAGGTAAAAATAAAAAAACTTGATAGTTGTATAATAGTAATTGCTTCTTTCCTGTAGAAAAGTAAACACATATTACAAGACAATTATCTTATCCATATAATTTTTTTCAAAATAAAGAATTAGACGAGAATCAAAATAATTTTTTACTAGTAAGGAAAAATTCAAGATGTACGTGTGGATGTCTTTTAATTCTGTCCAAACAAAGAATTAAATGATAACCTAAATAATGATATCTAATTTAAGCGTCAAAGTTTGAATACCTAGTTGAAGTTTCAAACAAATTAGGCAAAATTAAGGGAACGTAAAGGGAGAGGAGGATGGTTGAGAGAGGGGGTGGTGGCTATTGGCTATGGTGAAGGGGGATGGTGGTCGTTAAATTCCTTAACACATTTAATTAAGTTATTTAGACCTAATTAATCGCATGAGAAAGTAACTTAGGTTAACTTGATTTTATGTTGGTTGTGTAGTACAGGGTCAAGTTAACCTAAAATTTTAGATTTTAAGTTCTTTTTAATTGGTTGAGTCCAGGTCATTCACTAAGAGGCATAATAGTAGCTAAATTCACCATATAATTCCTAAACATAAATTACTAACTACTTAATCAATCAGGATTATAATTAGATTATTTTAGGCTTATGAATAATTGTACAATAGATAGATCAAATTAATACATGCAATCATTCCAAATAAGAAGGAACATATTTACACATGAAATTTGTCATTAAGAATCAAGTAAACATGTCTATACATCAATTACTTCTTATTAAAGAGATAAAGGCAAGAAAATGCTAATCAAATGAGCACAAATGCCTTATTACATCAATTAAGCTCAAAATAACAAGAGGAGACATGTTATAGCAATAAAAGCACAAATCAGACGTTTGAAAATAATATTGGTCGTCTTAAAAGTAGAAATTGAAAGTCTAAAATGATGGTAAGACGTCTGATTCTTTCTTTACATTTCTTAATTTCCTCAGCCTTTCTCTTCTCTCTTTTATTTCTCTGTCATTATTCTCTTTTTCTCTTTTATTCTTCTCTTTTTCTCTTCTTTTCTTCTTCCTCTAAACCCGTTCTCTTTTCTTAACTTTTTCCATAGGTTTTCTCCCTTATAAATCTCCCTTAGGATTGTGCATATGCGCTCACACTTAGCCAAAAATTTGGTTTTTATAGTTGGCGACTCAGACCGATCGGGGATACACAGCACCCCTTAGAGTGTGGGACCAGACCCTTCTAGGACCGAGCCTAGTTTTTGTTAGGTGTTTTATTTCCATTTTAAGCCAATGCACAATCTCCGGCCTCCCAGGCACACACAGGCCCACTCGGGCCCACGCACTCATGCCCACAGGCGCACACACACACACATGCGCAGGGACGTGCACATGCACGCACCTGCACCTAAGCTCATTTCCTTGTGCCCTGCACTGACGACCGGCAAGGCCATTGCAGAAATTCATATTATACCAAGAGGCGCATCTGTAGACTCCTGAGGTGAGACTATCTTAATCCACTCCAGGTCAAACTTTGGCCGATGATTCCAGTCGATTGGCTGGGCCAAATCAAGCATTCTAAAGCTTGATCAAAAGCTCTTAATATGATCTACCTAATTATAACACCAATTTGGTGTTCTAATTAATTTTAGCCCTTCTATTTGAAGGGAGAAACTGGAGGGAACGCATGGCCATTCATGACCAGTAGAAGGTGAATCAAGTCTAAGGACCTGCAAGGAAGGCTTTTGACCACAGATGAGGTCCTGGACCATCTCAGTAGATGATTCAGCATCTAATGGTGAAGGAAAAGAGCTCTGTATGGCTTCAGGAAGAGGAAGAAGCTTATGAGCTTCGTTCAAGGCTTCAGAGCTTCATTTTGAGCTCTAAACAACTTGACAGTGAGCTAAGGAGCTACAGCATCAGATCAAGCAATCTCTGAAGGCTTCAAAGATCCTAATTGAGTAGGTTTGGCATCTAAATTTCACCAAGAACGTATTTGGGTTCAAAAATGACCCAAACTGGATAGTAATCAATTTTGCTCAAAATCTTCAATTAAACTCAATCAAATCAACCACAATTCACTCTAAATCATCCCAGAAAGATTTTCAACCCTTTAATTCACAAAATTAAACAATTAAACCTGGGATTTGACCATAGTAAGCTCATAGTTGACTTTCAAATTTAACCAATTTCTGACCTAATTGAAACTCTAAATCTGCTCTACATCATCACAGGAATTGGTTTAGATCATCAAAACTAAGTTTTTAACTAAAATTCTAGGGTTCTAAGTTCATCACCTGTGATTGAAATAGAGTTTGTTCGGTGGAACAATATAAGATTTCTCAAAGTAATCAGAGATCAAGGACGGCTTCTATAGGTTCTGCTTATGCTTTTGGACCTTAATTCAAAGTCTGAAACCTAATGGAACTGCTTCTCCAACTCTGCCGGAGTTGGAGAAGATAAAAGTCAACAACAAACTCCAGATATCAAATCATCAAATTGATAATTGATTCATAATCCTTAGGTCCTTAGTATTCAGTCTAGAGCTCTGCACAGAGTTCTATGGGCTGAAGATCAACTTCGACTCGCCAGAGCTCGCCAAAGCTCTGGTGAGTCCAAAAATGACTGAAAGTGTACAAAACTCAATGAAACAAGTCATTGAAGGTCTAGAAAGCTTCCTGAGGTCACAAGGAACCTCAGGAGCTCATCAATTTACTCCAGTGATTAACAAAACAAAAGATATGTATCGAATTTAAAAAATGTGAACTCTGAGTTCAATGGAACTCAGAGTTCACATTTTTTAAATTCGAGTATCCCCTCACTCAATTAAGTGAGGAAAAGAGTGTTGAGGGATAAAGCGATGCTAGTGGACTAGATAATTAGATGATTAACTCATCTCTGAGCCGCCATTAACAGCAAACTTAGAAATATGGAGGAATTTAGGTGTTTACTTAATATGAGATAATTATACTAATTAGGTATAAGATCGGGGCCCTTAGATTATGAATAGGTGATGGGGGGCCCAGTGAGTGTGTTCTAGTCTCAGAAACCTCTAACGTGGACAGCGGAAGTTACCGGTGAGTGTGAAGGTGGATTAGGCGTGTAGATGATACAATCATGAAATCAATGAGTTAGACATGATCATGAAAGATTGTGGAGTGTGATCAATGAACTAAAAAGACAAAAAGATGCTCCAGATGAGCTCAAAGAACTCACCGGAGCTAAAGAAGATGACGGAAGAAATTAACATTTAACCTAACTAAACTACCTAATTAACTAAACTAACTACTCTAACTTACCTATCCTACTATTACCTGGACGAAGGAGGCAGAGATATCTCTGTCGAAGGTCATAATAGAGGAGCAAATCAGAGGGAGGAAGGAAGAAGTCCGGCGAGTGGATTCGCGGAGTGGAAGCGTAGTCCGAACTCGTCACCTTGATCAAAGGTGCGATGGAGGATGGCGGAGCTCGGCGAATGGTTGAAATGATCGAAGGAAGTGCATAGTGGTGGAAGTAGGTCGTCGGAATGGGAGGGAATAGCCTATCAGCTAGCTTCAGTTAGGGAAAGAAGGAAGGGAGCTAACCGCCGAAATCGAAGGGTTCAAGGGGTATTTATAGGGTTCGGCGGCTGTGAAGGAGCTCAAATCCGGACGCAAATGTGTCTAGGTTCAAGGTAACCACCGGTGTCTTCTCCGACGCTGGTGAAGTTAACCTTGAGTCCTAAATAGGATTTCAGATGCATCCAAACCATGGAATGGAAAGATGACAATGAGCGCAAGCTCTAGGAGCTTGGTGAGAGTGGAATGGCGTCAGATGGACAGTGATCAGGTGGTAAATGCACCGCCGTTCGTCAGCCGGTGAGTGGCTGAAGAAGAAACGAAGAAGAAGAAGAAAGGTATTCACAGGGACCTGGGTGTAAGAAAAGATACGGACCTAAGTGCATGAAAAGGACTCAAAAGCGATGAAACCTAAGAACTAAAACTTAAACTGAGGTTTTCAAGGCTTCTTTTAATTTAATTCTTTTTAAATTTTTCATATATGATTATAAATTAGATAAATATTATATATCTACCCCGAATTTACGTTATTGACCTTTTTAGTTTAATTTATTTAATTAAGTTAAGTTACTTAAGTTATTATATACTTAAGTATAAATTATGCTTAAGTTAAATTAGATATTAATTAGGTAACCAATTAATGATATTTCGAGTCCATTTAATAATTAAATTATTAATAATGTTAATTGACTTTTAATTAAGCATTTTTAACTTATTTTTATGTCCTTTACTGATTTGTCCCTTATTCTATAATTATCCCTTCTATAAACATATTCCTAGCTAGGTAACTTAGGAAACTAGTTAATTAAGGGTAATTAGAAGCCATGATGAGCCTCTCATCATACCCCTAAGCTAAAGTTTTGCTAGCCCCTAGCAAAATTAACCAAAAATATGATGATTTAAACACCAAGGTTAAATTATCATAAATACAAACTAAGTATAAGAATGCTTAGGTCAGAATTTTGGATATTCAATTTTTTTAAATTTTTTTATATGTATATAAATAAGTATCCATAAATATGCAAAGCATTCTGCAAAGAATTTTACTTAAACTTAAAAACTCAAATACCCTTCTCAAAACACACTATTAAAAATAGAGTTTTCAACGGAAATTTTTTCATCAAAAATCAGAATCCCAATAACCCAATCATTTTCTGTAATCACTCTAAACCTTAGAAACTCAGAATTCAAAGTGTTTTAAGAAAACAAAACCTAAGAGTTGAAAATTAAATTTTAACTCAAAAACTCAATAGACTTAAGTTAATCATTAAATTTATGAAATCTAATTTTTATCAATCTGAGTTTTAGCAAATTGATCGGATACTCACTATTAACCAAATTTAAAGTAGTAAAATCCTAATCTGCCAGCCCACAGCACCAAGAACAGACTTCTAGACCTAGGGTTAAGCTCAGATTTGGTTACTTTCTCCTCACCATTTTTCTATCCCGAGGTCAACACTTTTTGTGTATATATCCTCGGTGAGCCACTAGGTCTCTTATTCCTAATTTTTATCCCCATATTTTTTAAACTCCTTTCTATAGGATAGAGCACCCATATGTAGCGAGGTGTTCTTTTATTTGATGGAAGGAAGGGTAGCAACCATTTGTACTAAGATGCTTTATTTGGTGGATAAACTACATAAGCACCCATTTGTAGCGAGGTGCTTAACTGCATGGTGTTTTATTTTATTATTTTTTTTTCTCCTCACTTTTCTTACTATCATAATACTCCAATTCCTTTTTCTAGGTGAGTGGCACATCCTTCACCCTTTCAAGAGCCTCCTTGCGGAAATCCTTGTACTAAAGAGGATTTAGAATCGATCTCTTAACCTCTATATTTTTGTAGTCTCAGATGCCAACAAGATAACTCCATGTGTGTGAATTTTAGATGCTTAGGTTACTTAGCTCTCAAACCAGAGCTTGGACAGCAAAGCCATTTACTCTCAAGTCCTTTAAACTCTTAACTTTCCTCCCACAGAATATGTCAAAACACAACTCACCAAGTCTAAATGAATGTCCCTAGTTGATTAAGCTAACTATAGCCCGATAGACCTTAAGACTAAGATTCTACCAACTCTTTACTTAATTAACTTTGAATATTTAGCCTTTTCACTTAATGATAAAAGAGATGTTCATAAAGTGTAAAGATTTACTTAGTCTAATTGACCAAGAAAGTTACAATTTAATTCTAAAACTCAAGTTTAAAACTTAATACACCTTAATTACTTTATTTCAGGGTAAAGAGCGGAAAAAATAGATCCTTAGAGTTCAGATTCTAAAATAAACAAAATCCCGTTCAAAATTTTCGCAAATAGATGCGTGTTTTGAAAAGATTATTTAAGTAAAAATCTAAATGAGAATTCTATGCTCTTATAAAATACTATTTATAAAATATATATATAGTTATATTTTTGGTTTTTGACCTAAAAGCAAAATTAAGCTCTTAATTATTAATATAATTAAGTTTAAATATATTTTTGGTGCCTTCTTTTTCTTTATTATAAAACCCCTTTATTATTTTTATGATTTTGTAATTTTTAATTTTTATATTTATATATTTTTTTTTTTTATGTTTTATATGGTTATCAAATTTTTATGAATTTTTCAAAAACTTTCAAATTTTTAGGGTATTTTTAACTTTTCTAATTTTTTTTAATTTTTTTGGTTTTTCCATTTTTTTAAATTTCGTGGGTATTGATTTTCTTTTTTCTTGCTTTTATATTTTTACTTTTATCTATAAATACACTTTAAGTAAAAATTGTCACTTCACACCCCCCCAAGCCAAAATATTACAATGTCCTCATTGTAAGAAGGGTGAAAAAGATATTACACTTCACTCAGTGTAGGGTGACGGAAGGAGTCAAATAGAGGAGATCAAAGATCTCTGCGCAGACGATTTCTATTCTGACCAAAGGTCAGAGTGGTCAGTCGAACTAAGTGAAGGTAATCAGTGTAAAATAAGTAATAATTCAAATACAGATTCAAGTGTTTGTAGAGAAAAGTGTAGAAAATAGAAAACAGCTATATACAAGATAAGTGGAATGATAGATGGAAACCCTAGTGGAGCATGTAACAGTCTCCAACAAGACCCAAAACATGTGGTTCTAAGAAAGGCTTTAAACGTTGACCATTAACTTTGAAGGGTTGATCCTTGTTGGGTTCGGTGATTTCGACAGCTCCATTGTCGAAGACTCTAACTACAATAAATGGTCCTTTCCATTTAAACCTAAGTTTCCTAGGAAAGAGCTTTAGGCAGGCATCAAAGAGCAACACCTTCTGACCAGGTGTAAAAGATTTGCGAGAAGTATGTTTATCATGGAAGGCTTTAAGTTTTTCCTTATACAAGTTTGAACTCTCATAAGAATCTTGACATAATTCCTCAAGTTCACTAAACTGCAACCTACGATGATCACCAGCCTTCGCGAGGTCCAAATTGCAAACTTTAATTGCCCAATAGGCCTTGTGTTCAATTTCTACTGGAAGATGACAGGGTTTCCCGTAAACAAGTCTGTATGGTGACATGCCTATTGGTGTTCTGTGGGCAGTCCTATAAGCCTACAAAGCCTCATCTAAACGAGAAGACCAATCCTTCCTATCGGGTCGGATTGTCATTTGAAGGATCTTTTTTATCTCCTAATTAGAGACCTCGGTTTGCCCATTGGTTTGGGGATGATAAGGTGTAGAAATACGATGTGTAACCCCATATTTTCTAAGTAGGTTCCCAAACTGGGCAATGTTAAAATGGGATCCACCGTCTGAAACGATAGCACGAGGTACCCCAAAACGAGCGATAATATGACTCTATATGAAAGGAATGACAACTCGATTATCATTTGTGCATGTGGGTATGGCTTCGATCCAACGAGATACATAATCAACAGCGAGTAAAATATACTCGGAGCCAGAAGAAGATGAAAACGGACCCACAAAATCTATGCCCCAAATATCAAAGATCTCACAGACTACAATCGGGTTCAAAGGCATCATGTCTTTTCAGGACATGCTACTAAGAGTTTGGCAGCGACTACATGCCTTACAAAATATCTATGAATTTGCAAATAAAGTGGGCCAATAAAACCCTCATTGCAGAATTTTTGCAGCGGTCTTACGACCAGAAAATGACCACCACAAGCCTGGTCATGACAAAAAGAAAGAATAGAATCAATCTCAGAAGAGGAAACACAACGCCTGATGATTTGATCATTGCAGAGTCGAAATAGATGCGGATCTTCCCAGAAATAGTATTTAGCTTCTAATCTGAGCCATGATTTCCTATTCCCATCCCAATCAGGCGGAACTTGATGTGTAAACAAATAATTGACAATGTTTACATACCAAGGAAGATCTGATGATATAGTCAAAAAATGTTCATCAGGAAAGTGCTCAGTGATTGGAGGAGATGATTCAATAGTCTCAAAAGGAAGGCGGGAAAGATGGTCGACAACAACATTCTGTCATCCCGCCTTATCATGAATTTCTAGGTCAAATTCCTGCAAAAGCAAGATCCATCTAATCAACCTAGGTTTCATGTCCTTTTTAGATAGAAGGTGTCTAATAGCAGAGTGATCAAAGTACACAATGATTCGAGATCCAAGTATATAAGATCTGAACTTTTCTAATCCAAATACTATTGCTAGTAATTCCTTTTCTGTAACCATGTAATTCTTTTGTGCTTCATTCAAAGTCTTACTAGCATAGTAAATCACTATCGGATTTTTCTCAATTTTCTGCCCCAAAATAGCTCCAATTACGTAATCTGATGCATCACACATGATCTCAAATGGTAAATCCCAATTAGGTGGTTGCAAGATCGGAGCCTGTGTAACTCTGTCTCTCAATGTCTCAAATACAGATATACACTCCTCACTCATCTCAAAAGTCGTGTCCTTTGTGAGAAGGTTTGTGAGTGGCCGGGCAATCTTCGAAAAGTCAAGTATAAATCTTCTATAAAATCCCACATGCTCGAGAAAAGTTCTAATGCCCTTGATCGAGTCAGGAATTGGAAGATTTGAGATTTGATTGATCTTGGCTCGATCTACTTGGATACCTCGCTCAGATACAAGGTGGCCAAGTACAATGCCCTCTGAAACCATAAAATGGCTCTTCTCCCAGCTGAGGGCAAGATTCACTTCTATACATCTCTTAAGAATCTTCAACAAATTATCCATACAAATATCAAATATTTCCCCGAAGACTGAAAAATCATCCATGAATACTTCCATACATTTACCTACCATCTCAGTGAAAATAGCTAACATGCAATGCTGAAAAGTCAAGGGTGCGTTGCAAAGCCCAAATGGCATTCTTCGGAAAGCAAAGGTTCCAAAGAGGCAGGTGAAAGTCATTTTCTCTTGATCTTCGGGATAAATTGCTACCTTATTATATCTGGAGTAACCATCCAAGAAGCAAAAGAACCTATTACCAGCCAATCTCTCAAGGATTTGATCAATGAATGGCAAGGGAAAATGGTCTTTCTTTGTAAACATGTTGAGCTTGCGATAATCGATGCAAACCCGCCACGAATTCGCAATTCGTGTGGGAATGGTTTCTCCAGATTCAGTCATGATTATGGTGAGCCCTGCCTTTTTAGGTACCACTTGAATTGGACTCACCCAAGGGCTATTAGATATAGGATATATAATGTCAGCATCTAGTCATTTGATTATTTCTTTCTTAACGACCTCCTTCATATTCGGATTTAAACGTCTTTGAGCTTCTCTTGAAGGTCGTGCCTTATCTTCTATATAGATACGATGAGTACAATAATTAGGGATAATCCCAGCGAGATCGTGTAGAGTCCACCCAATTGCTTTCTTATGATCTCGTAAAACCTCGATCAATTTAATTCTTGTGATCCAGATAGATTGGAATTGATGATTACAGGATATGTTTGATTAGGTTCGAGATAAACATATTTAAGAGTATCAGACAATGGCTTCAATTCTAATGCAGGAGTAGGATCAACAGCAGGATTTGGGGCGGGATTTTCAATTGCAAATAGTGACTGAAACGAGTCATATGATTCAAATCCAGGGTTGAGTTCATATTCTAATAGCAGATTTTCAACTTGAGGGTATAAGTTATCAAGAGATGTGCTTTCTAGTTCTAAGGAACTATGAGCATCCTCAAAAATTGAAATAGATCTACTTTCCTCAACCCATTTGCAATCTAAAACTCGAGAAGCTCTAAATATATCCAATTTTATTGTCTTCTCCCCAAATTTTAGCTCAATCTTTCCAGATTCACAGTCTATGTTGGCCTTTGCAGTAGCCAAAAAGGGTCTCCCTAAAATAATTGCGGTATCTTTAATGTGTTCGGGTACTTCCATATCTAGTACAATAAAATCCACAGAAAAATAAGTCCCGAACTCTTACAATAATATCCTCCAATATTCCCCTAGGTGACTTAATGACTTAATAGCTCTATCAGCTAATTGTAAAGTCACATTGGTAGACTTAAGATTTTCTATTTGGAAATGGTCTACTAAGGATGAAGGAATGAGTTTAATAGAGGCTCCTAAATCTAAGAGAGCTCTATCAAAACACTGGTCCTCAATTATATAGGAAATAAATGGAGAACCTGGATCTTTCTTTTTCAAAGGAAGCGTACTCGAAATAATAGGGCTCACCTGCTCCGAGAGTACCACAGTGCTTCCTTTCCTCGACTTACTCTTAGGAGTACACAATTCTCTAAGAAATCTTGCAAAAGCCAGAATGTGTTCAATATCATCTAGGAGTGGAATATTAATATGTACCTGTTCAAAAATTTTGACTAAATCCTCATCTAATGTAACAGGGTGCTTCTGTTTCCTAGTCTTCTTGAAAGCTTCTGGAAATGGGACTTGGATTTCCTGTTCTACTAAGGTATTACCCTGATCTCGCGAATAAGAGGGAATTGCAAGACTAGGTGTATCACCTCTTACAGGTGTAGAAACAAGGGCAGTTCTAGATGTACTAGGGTCTTGGGATAGGTTTCGTGGATCTACTGGATCCCTAGTGGTAGTTCCACGGTGGGTTGTAACAGAGTTAATACCCGCATGCGAAGAAGAAGCTGGTGAAGAAGATGCCTGATTCTAGAAAGACGGATTATAGAGTAGAGGCTGGTCGCCGTGATTTGAAAAAGATTGCTGCTGATTTTGATACTCAATCATGAGAAGCAGAAGGTGGATTCTGATTCGGATTTTGATTCAGGGGTATTTGATTAAGGAAGTGTGCTTGTCCCTAATTTGGATATTGAAATCCATGATGTGGTCTTTGCAGGATATTCCTAGGGTTTAGAACTGGTTGGGATGGAAGGGCCCCTAACTAACTAGACTCAACTAACGGTGTTATTTGGCCCCTTAGATCAGCCAATTCTACCGAACATTGTCGTTGTACTTCAGCAAGAGCCTCAGCATTTTGTCACTGGCTCTCAGTCACAGCTCGCAAAATCTGATCGAGCCGTGAATCTCTATTTGGCCCCGCGAAGTTCTGCGAACCCGCGTAAAATGGCCTCGCATTTGGTTACTGAAATGGCAACGTAGGCGGGTTTTGCTTGGTCTGAGTCGAATATGATGGTCATTGTGAATGGTCAGACCAAAAGAAATTAGGGTGATTACGCCATCCAGGATTATAGGTATTAGAACATGGGTTTGATCTTGGTGCATATCCCTGAATGGCATTCAAATCAGAAGGATATGGCGAGTTTTCTGCAAAAACAAGGAGTGGGGACAAAGGTGGGAAAGATTGTGGGACAAAGGTCCCTCCTTTGGTTGGTGCAGGAGTAGATAGAAAACCCAAGGAAGACGGATCTCTCGAATCTAGATTATTTACAAACTCCCTCCTCGTGGGAATTTGCGAAACAGGTAAACGCGTGGGATTCTGCATAGCGAGAAGAGGCGTAAGAGACTTCATCGTGTTTTGAACCTCTTCGAGATGCTTCGCTACTATATTGACTTTGTCCAATTTTTCTGCTATAATCTCTAAATCCTTGGAACTTGACAAATTCTCGATCTCGTGAATGCTCTTCCGTGGGTTTTGATGCGCTGTATTGGTGCCTCGCGTGAATTGCGACATGGATGCATTGTTGATTGAGTTTTCCACCATCCCTTCAAATAGTTCTGAGGCAGATTCTGCATCGCGATTTAAGAAATTCCCACCACAAGAGGCATCAACTAGATTGCGGATGCCTTCTTGCAATCCATAATAAAAGATGTGCATTAATTGCCAATGAGGGATGTCATGATATGGGCATTTCCTTTGCAATTCATGGAAGCGCTTCCACACTTCATGAATTGGTTCTCCTTGATTCTGATTAAAAGTAGTGATGGCTTGCCTTAACGCATTGGTGTGACCAATAAGGAAAAATTTCTTCAAAAATGCAGATTCGAGTTCAACTTAAGTCGAGATTGGTCATGCAATAGTTCTATACTAGTAGGCAACCTTGTCCTTAAGGCTAAAGGAGAACATCTTCATTAGTAGGATTTCCCGGCTTTGATTTCGAGGATAAGAGTTTGAGATAAATTCTTAAAATCTTCAATGTGTTGAAATGGATCTTCGGATGCAAATCTATGAAAATGTGGGATTACACTTATAGTGTTTGGCTTTAATTCTGGGTCATTTTCCCTAATGGGAATCCAAACATTAAGCTCTACTTGTGCATTAGATGGATTATAATAGTCTCGGAGTAGAGGCCCAGGATGACGGATCGGTAAATCAGGGTTTTCAAAACCTGCCTCAGGTCAAGGTGGACGAGGGGTTTGCAAATTCTATAGATTCTGAAGAGTAGCCGTCAACAGATTGATTTGACGGTTCTGCTCGAGCATCTAAAGGCTCTGGTTCAAGAGCACCTCATGAACATCAAAAGGCAGCATCTCCCCCTGACCAGAAGAGGAAGGGATCTCGGGATTTTGGTTCTACATTTGGTTCATAAGATCAAATGCAGAAAAAGCAGATCTATCGGTGATAAATGCCAGTTTATCATCATTTTTATGCATTAAAACAAACCTAGCTCTTAGGATTTTGCTCCGCAAATGATTTTTTGCATTGCATTTAGGCATCAATTAGGTTAAGCATGCATTGCACTTTTTATTGTCTTTTTAATATGTTTTGTGAGTGTTAGGGATATACAGATTGTCAGAACTCCAAAACCCTAGCACTCAGGAAGGCAACTGGTGAAGAAGAAACTCAGACTAGCTGGAACTCAGCTTGATCCAGCTCACCATACTAGGATTCCAGCTCACTTGAACTAGGGTTAGCTCATCTCAGCTCCATCCATCTCATCTCAGCTGAATAGCAGCTCAAGAGAGCTCATCTTAGCTCACCCTATCTCAGGTCAGCTCAGATCCAGCTCAACTTAGCTGAATCTAGCTCATCTCAGCTCCCATTAGTTCACAGGGAGCTCTAGCTAGCCCAGGTGAGTTCACTGGAGTTCACCTTAGCTCAAGACTAGCTACATCCAGCTCCACTCAACTCCATCCAGTTGAAGATGAGTTCAACTTAGCTCAGGAAGCTCAAGTTCAACTCCTGGGGACTCAGCTTAGCTCAACTTAGTTGACTTAAGCTACCTTAGCTACCTCAACTAGCTAGGTCCTCCCCGGGAGCGTTAGACCCAACTCACCTCAACTCCTTTCAATAGAAGCCAACTTTCTTTAGCTTGGCTTAGTAGCTAGCAAAGAACTAGCAAGCTAAGCCAGCCAAGGTAGCCCCTTGCAGCTCCCTTCAACAGCCACCAGCTCCAGTGTAGCTCAAGATGACTACCTCCAGCTCTTCTCCCCAAAAACCCAAGCTCCAAATGCCTCCAAACCTACACCTTACTAGCTAAGCTAGCTAAGCTGCTTAGCTTAGATAGTCCACCTCCATGGCACCAAAACCTACTACCCTACTATCTAAGCTCCAGCAAAAAGACCAACAACTCCATTATTTTGGTGTCAACTATCCCTTCCATCACCACCCAACATCCACCATCAAAACCCATCTCCACCCTCCATTTTTTCCCTCCAAAATCAATATCTTCTAGAAGGTATTTTTGGAGGGAAAACAAAGGCACCTCTTCATTTCCCTCCCATTTTTCCCTCCAAAAATATCCAAGCACCCCTTCATTTCCCTCCAAAAAAACACCATAACCACCCCCATCCCATCCTATAAATACCCAACCCTACCACCACATAATTCCCATCCTCCATTAGTTTAGTCTACCATATACCCACCATAATTCAAGGCCAAGGAAGAAGAAGAAAAGAAGATTAAGGGGGCATCCTACCCGCCCCCTTGGTGCCTTCTTCCCCTTTTTGTTCTCCTTTATGCCACGCCAAGGAGGAGGAGCAAGGGTGGTGCACGCCCACCCTTGGAGGAGGAAAGTTAAGGTGGAAGCTTCCACCTTGGAGGACACCATCTTGGAGGAGCATAGCAAGGAAGGAGTTGGAGGACTCTTTTCAAGCTCGGGAGCTACCAGGCTTGGAGCAAGATGCCATCATCTTCCTCACCATTTCATTTAGAGGATTTGTGTTTTTATCTTCTTGCATTTCAAGTAGATTCGAAGCTTTCCTCTATGTGTTTTGTGTAGAACAAGTTCAATTCAATTCAAGTTGCCTTCTTTTAAATTCTTGTCGCATTTGTTTTTTTTTTATCTTGATCTAGCACTTTTTCACAACCTCTCCTTAATTATTTTAGGTCCCCACATGCCTAAAGTGAGCTTAGGGAGAGGCCTTTCTTGTCACTCTATCAATAGTTTAGTGGATCAGGTTTAGATCACCTTTTTCTTCGTCAACAACTTTGCGAATGCTCATTATTTCAAAATCCCAACAAAAATGATATAGTTGAAAAGATCAAAAAGAAAGGTCATTTCTATTTCCAAGAAAGAGACCTAAATTTTGCAAACATATTACCTCCTTGGACGACACTAGATACCACATTATCTAGGTTTATAAATTTTAAAAGCGTACACAATTTTACGCGTTACAACGACGTATTTTACAAATTGCGTAAAATCCGTTATCACTTTTTGGCGCCATTGCCGGGGAGGCACGGATTTGCTTGATTAATTCTCTTGATTGAAATGGATCTCATCCCCTTGTCTCTCTTTTCTCTTGTGTGTCCAGGAATCAATTGTAGAAAGAAAGTAGGAAATTTTGAGAAGCTTGAAGTATCTTGTCTTCCCACGGAATTTCAGGTTAGTTCTCCCTTTCTTGTCACATTTATCCATAAAAACTACCAAAAAAACACTAAACCTGGCTTTCAGGATCTTAAACAACTTAATTAAGTGGAGTGTTGAAATTTAAAATTCATTGTTTGCTTGTATGCTTCATTAAACACCACTCCAATTCAAGTGTTGGTATTCTATTCTTCGAGTCCAGATTTTTGTCCAGACTTGAAAAATCAATTCCCGACACCACAAGCCTTCTAAAATCTTGAAATTTCACCCAAGGATTCCAAATCAAGCAGGGAACATCTGTTCCAAATTTCAGATCAATTGAGTTTATATTTAATTTTTAAAAATTTGCAGACTACAAAGGGGTCACATCCTTTATTCTTCCTGTCTTGTTACTATTCACGAATTTTTAGATTTTTTCTACTTAGCCAATTTTTATGAATTTAGCTTTCTGGAATCCTTGTGAAATATCACACATCATATAAAATCACTAAATTTTTTATGAAATTTGGACCACCGTGGCGGTGGTGGTGCAGAAGACCACGTGGCGCCATCTTGGTCATCCATCTTCCTTCTATTGTAGAAAATGCCACGGTGCTCGGATCGTGATGATTCCCATGCTGTCGGACTGCGATCATCATTCTGGATCCATCCGTATGGTCGGATTTTTCATCCGAAGCCCATAAGGATGTCGCATTGCCGCTTATCCATTGATCTTTCTCAGGCTTGATGTAGGAGCTACGGAGGTCGGATCAAGGTGATTTTGAATTCGTTGGACTCCGTTCGTTGATCCGAATCCATTTGTACAGTCTGATCACTCATCTAAGACCTATTTCAATATGGACTTGTACACAAGGTCATTAACCATTGATTCTGAGCAATTAAAATGTACAGATCATGCAATATGCATGCAATGTTCCCAAGCCCATTGTAATATGTCATTATCACACAAGTACCCTCGAAATTGACTCTAATTGATAATATTAACACTAATAATTGTAGAGTCATCAACTTCTACCACTTATGTTCAAGTCAGGAGACTGGGTAGCCAGTGCTACCGACTGTAGGGGGAGCTGGGCTCGGCTAGCTTGTAGTCTTTCTTTCTGATGTAGCCCTTTTCATTCCCAGCTGTAGTGAGTACCTCAGTTTCAAGACCACTAGTTCTTACTTCCTCACATTTATCTCTTATTGTGATGGCTATGTTAGATGTTGTTTTATCTCTTGGAATAGACACTAGTGCATGAAGCATGTTTATGTTTCTTTCTGTCGTTAACTACATCTTTTTGGAAAGCTATAATGCATGTGTGATAATGTTTGGTTTTGGTTCCTTCTCGTTGGACAACTGGGTCTTGGGATGACTGAAGCGGATCAACCTGGTTCTCGTGTTGAGCTGAGTCGGGTCGTAACAGGTAATGACGTGGGATCCCAATAGGTATGATCTGAATTTCCCCAAACCAAATACTATGGCTAGCAACACTTTCTCTGTAATTGTATAATTACGCTGAGCCTCATCCAGTATCTAGCTGGAGTAATATATTACCATTGGTTTCCCATCGATCTTTTACCCAAGTACCGCTCCTACCGCGTAGTCAGACGTGTCGCACATGATCTCGAACGGTTGAGACCAGTCAGGAGATTGTAGGATTGGAGCCTAGGTTACTCGTCACGCAAGATTTCAAATGCAAAAACACACTCACTTGTCATCTCAAAGGGAGTGTCCTTTGAGAGAAGATTAGTCAAGGGGCATCCAATTTTAGAAAAATCAGATATAAAGAGTCGATAAAACCAATGTGTCCCAGAAAAGATAGAATTTCTTTGACCAAGGAAGGCAAAAGAAGTTTGCAAATTAGATTCACCTTTGCTTAGTCAACTTGGATACCTTTCTCAGAAACAAGGTGTCCAACTTCGATGCCCTCAGGAACCATGAAGTGGCTTTTTCCCCAAGAGAGAACCAAGTTCACTTAAATGTATTTGATGATAACACCATCATTTGTCATAAATAACTTGAATTAGTTAGAATTAAGAGATAAATGCTCCTAAATGATTGCCTGAAGACCATAATTGCACTCTGATCTATTTGGAGAAGAAGACAGTAAAATAGGGTTATTTTGTTGTTTTAACATCACATCACAAGTGTAGATTAACCATAGGGTTATTCAGGGGTTAATTAGAGGTCAATTGAGCATTAAAGCCTAAGAAGTAGGCTTACACCGACTGAATCAAGGTTTCACGCATTTCGAGGATGAAAACAGGATTGGAAACCCTAATTATCAAACCCACTTAAATTGAAGAGATTCTGATCAGGATAAAATCAACATAGACCTTCTGAAATTCATTGAAAAATATTTTAAGAGGTTTGGTACCTTTGGTTTGACCATCTGAGTCCATTTTGACCTAGAA
Organism: Thalassia testudinum; assembly: GCA_037157565.1. Taxonomy (NCBI): domain Eukaryota; kingdom Viridiplantae; phylum Streptophyta; class Magnoliopsida; order Alismatales; family Hydrocharitaceae; genus Thalassia; species Thalassia testudinum. The sequence continues at coordinate 74,830,416 of JAZHRO010000031.1, read as the reverse complement.
CAGAGTTTCAGATGGGAATTTGCCTTAATTTAGGCTTCTCTTCAATTTAACTAGTCAAACATGATCAAAACTGAAATCCAAGTTCACCATTAGATTCCTTAGATTCAAATTAGGTCAAGATCAAAATTTGAGCCAAATCAGAGTCCATTTTAACCTATTTTGCATTTCAATCCCTAAGATCTCTATTTCTTACATTTAAGCGCCTAGGTTTCGAGTTTTTCACATCCATGCCCTTAACTTTTCATCGTTCTCACAAAAATGCCCCTGACGCCATTGACGAGTCAACCCAAGCAACATTAACCTTTGACCGACTCCAAACTTCAGCAAATCAACACCAAATCCCACCAAATTTGGTGGGATTGATGTTCACACGGTAAAGAATCACATCAGGTAGGTTTTGGCCATTGATTCGCTGCACATAACGCTGGCGAACTCGAGGAATTCTTGGGTTCCTTGCCTTCCAAATCCGTGAGTAGAACTCGTGAATATTGGGCATTTGAGGGCCTGAGCTCCCTCTATTTAACCTCCCTTAGCTTCTACAACCAATTTAAGCTCGGTCACGGCCAAAATGTACACGTTCTTCTCTTCTACGGCCACCTCCACCGCGGCTCCAGCAACTCTCCTCAACTTCTTTTCTCTGGCCACCTGGCAGCCAAATCAAATAGCTCACGAACTTCCCCACCTTCCTCCGCCTCTCACCAGCCAAAGCGAAGGTGCCTCCCCCTCTCCTCGTTACCCTCTCGCCAGGGGTCTCGTCTTCTCCGTGTCTGGCAAGCCACGATGGCACAAATCTCCCCTCCCTTTCGACCAATTAGTTAGGTCTTTGTCTTCCTCTCTCGCCCTAGCTTAGGTCTACCTCCTTCGCACCTCAATTCGACCGCAACACCAACATCTCCCCCTCCGTCTTCTCAAATGCCAGCCGCATCCCTGGCGAGGCTATGCGACCACCACACACACTCAAACTCACAACCACTGCCACCACTACCTTCGCCTTGCCTCCCCAAATAAAAGCCCTCAACCTATTAGGAGTTTCACGCACTCCACAACTCCATCGAACACTACGCTCCGAACCACCTTCTCCGTCACCATCACAACTCCACACACTCCCAACCGCCACAAGAACACTGCCACTACCTTCGCCGTGTTCCAGTGATACTCATGAACATATTAATTGGGGCTCAAAGCCCATGTTCATGTATTTCAAGGTTCGCTAGACGCTTCATCGTTGTCGCCGATTCAGCGCTGCCCTCTGCTGCCATTTGAGGTCCTTCAGCCTTGCTTCAACTCTCAAGAGCTGCAATTTACTTCCACAACGAGTTTGAGGCTCTCAATTGAGCCTACTTCAGCAGCCGCAGCATGCAATTGAAGGAGCTTCTTTTGCTGTGCATGCAAGGAAGGAGGGTGGGAATTAGTTCCATATTGTATGCACACAATTCGAAAAAGCACATAAATTGAATCTATGCGGAAGACTCTACACTGGGGGTGAGGTCCCCGTGCCACATACTCTCTCACTCCTAACTCACCACCACTGCTGATGGGCCTAGACCTTATACCCAACCCAATAACCTAGTATTGTGCGACCCGTATACTTGATTAGGAAGGAAAATGGATTATGGGGAGGGTGGGGGTGGTTTTGCCTCGAGGTGCATGCCCACGTGCCTCGGGATGCATGCACACATGCCTTACACTTAGGCATTTTTGAGTTGGCTAAAACTGAAGGTTTGGATTTTTAAGTCATCTGGCTCTTATGCTTGACGTCTAAGCCTTGTGCTTGATATTGGCTCTGGGTACTATGGACATATTTGATATTTGGCTGACGTGAATATTTATGACAAGTGGTTCAAAACCACTGTTGGGAAATTGATTTGGCTTGAGACATTGGGATATGTGCTTGATTAAGGGAATTAATTGGTGATTCAAATCACCATTTTTAGGGTTATATTCTTCTTTTTGTCCCACTGATTTCTAATACACAAATTGCTATCATTGAATATATTTTTGAGTAGATCATTTATTCATTGAATATCTTGTTGTGATTAATTATTGTGCTCATTTGTTTATTATTGCAACTAGTGTGTGAACTTTATATTGCTCCCTACAAACAACCTCAAACTCACATTTGTTTTCGAGCACTTAGAAATTTTAAATGTCAATTTGCTTTTGTTGACTATACTACGACGCATATTTTAAACTCAACAAAAGCATGTCAACAACATCTCCAAAGGATCCGAACCAAGTGCAGAAGGCAATCATCAAATGTCTAACCAAATACCGAGAAGTCATCTATGAAAACTTCAAGGTACTTACCTACCATATCGGAAAATATGGCTAGCATGCACAACTGAAAAGTGGCAAGCGCATGGCATAGCCCAAATGGCATCTTACAAAATGAGTAACTCCCGTAAGGGTAGGTAAAGGTGGTCTTCTCCTGATCTTCAGGATGAATTGTCACTTCGTTATATCCAAAGTACCCATCCAAAAAATAGAAAAACGGATTTCTCGCAAACCTCTCAAGGATTTAGTCAATAAATGGGAGAGGGAAATAGTCTTTCTTCGAAGAGGTATTTAGTTTTCAATAGTCTATACAGACTCTCCACGAGTTTACAATCCGAGTCAGGATGGTTTCTCCAGATTCAGTAGTGATAGCGGTAAGTCCTGCCCTTTTAGGCACAACCTGAATGGGACTCACCTAGCAACTATCAGAGATGGGGTAGATGATTCCCACATCAAGCCACTTGATGATCTCCTTTTTCATGACCTCCAGGAGATTTGGGTTAAGTCTTCTCTGCATCTCGTGAGAAGTCATGAGCCCTCTTTGACATAAATTCAATGAGTACAATATGAGGAACTTATTCCAGTCAAGTCATCTAGAGTCCAACCAATGACTCTACGATGTTGCTGGAGGACAGAAATCAGTTTTGTTTCCTGATCAGGAGTGAGTCGAGAGTTAATAATCTTCAAAAACGTCTGATTTGAACCCAAAAATACATACTTCAAATGGTCCGGGAGTGGTTTCAACTCTAGGACCAGGCTATCAGTAGCGGGTGGGGGTTCAGGGTTGGCCTCAAAAGGCAGGGTGGAAGCTAGTGATGGGTCAAGATCATATTCAATCTCTCTCGTCTGTGGGTCCAGATCTTCTTGTGAGAGTTGGGTTCACCTTAGGAAACGTGTCCTCCACCAAGGAGCCTATATCACATACTTCCTCAATTGCCTACAGTTTATTCCTTTCTAGGCCACAAAAATATCAATCCTTAATGTTTTATCCCAGAATTTCAACTCTATCTGGCCCTCTTCTCAATTAATATTCGCCCTAGCAGTAGCTAGGCACGGTCTCCCTAAGATGATCAGCGTGTCTTTTAGATTTTCAAGAGTTTCAATATCCAAAACAATGAAATCCACCAAGAAATAGAAATCTCGCACCTTAACTAGCACATCCTCAAGAATTCCTTTTAGTGACTTAATCGATCTATCAGCCAATTACAGTGTCACCTCAATCGGTTTAAGATCAATTTCCTCAAAGTGGTCTAGTAGGAAGGCGAGAATCAGGTTTATGGATGCTCCTAAATCCAATAAAGCTTTATCAAACTCTAGGTTTCCTATCTTATAGGAGATCAAAGGAGTGCCAAGATCTTTCACTTTCTGTGGGAGTTTACTCAAAATTATAGTGCTAGCTTGCTCTAACAATACAATCAGACTCGCATCTTTATTTCGTGACTTATACTTTGGTGTACACACATCCTTCAAAAATCATGCGTAAGCTGGTATGTAGCGAATCTCATCCATCAAGGGAATGCTTATCTATGACTTGCTCAAAGAGCTTGACCAGGTCTTCCTCAGGTGCCACGGGTTTGGATTTCCTATTTCCTTTTGTCAAAGCCTCGAGAAATGGACCATCTTTAGGCTTCTCCAGGATTTGTTCAGGTTCTGGGTTTGGAGTGGGTTTATCCTTGATATCCATCCTGGGTTTAGGTTTTGAATTACTCGGATTAGGTTGACTTGGGTAAGTTGGGTCATGAGTAGTTTTGCCACTACGAATAGTGACGGAATTTAGGCCTGCCTAGTTTGGATTTGGAGTTGGCAGGATAGGAGGTTGCTGCTAATATCCCATGTATGAAGTAGAAGCCTCTGACCCATTAGGTGGTGCAGAAGGGGACAGATAAATGTAATGTGCTTGGCCCTGATTTGGGTTCATAACGTGCCTCTAGTTTGGCACGTTGTTCGAGTTCGGTAGAGGTTAGGAAGGAACTACACCAGGCTGGCGAGTCCCAACCATCTATGTGAGCTTATTACAAACCTCTGTAATCTCCGCATTATGTTGCCTCTACATGGCAGCATTGGTCTTCAACATATCAGCCAGGGACTGGAGAATCAGGTTCATCTTATCTTCCTTGTTAGGCCCAATTTGAAAATTCGAGCTGGGCCTAGGATAAGTAGGCTTATATGGGCGCGGGTTTTGTGGTCGGGGTTGGAATTGAGGTCTAGAGTTCTGAGTATTCCCTGACCAAAAGAAATTAGGATGATTACGCCATCCAGGGTTGTAGGAGTTAGAGAACGGATCATTCTAGATGGCGTGGAGCTCCTCGCAGAGCTAAGTAGCTCCAGAGTAATCAAGATAAGGGGGTTCAAAGATCCCCCAACTAGAGTAAGAAGGTTCGGAGTTCCCTCTGAAACTTGGATTGAATGGGGGTGGATAAGCATCCATCCCCGAATAAGAGGGGTGGTGGTGAACATTATGCACGGCCTCCCTCCCTACAGGTGGACATGCATATGCGCTTTGCTGAGAAGTGGCCCTTTGGAGTTGGCAAGTCAAATCGTCCAACTTCTTCTCGATGATAAAGACCTTATCCAATTGACTGGCCACTAACTCCAGATCGACGGAAGCAGATAGGTCATGTGTTTCGTGTGTCCCTCGTGTGTTTGTCAATGCACGGGCAGTCCTTTGGTCAAACATACCTAGAGACCCATTATTTACGATGTCCTTGCACATGTTCTCAAGAATCTTCCAAATGGTGTCTTCTTCTTTACACATGAAGTTACCTCCACAAGATGCATTGACAAAGAATTTGATATATTCATGGAGTCGCCGGTAAAAACACTGGACCTATTCTCATTTAGGAACTCCATGATGAGAGAATTTCTACATGAGATCAAAAAAGTGATCCCATGCCTCATGAAGAGGTTCCCTCGTATTTTGCGTGAAATGCGCGATTTGGTGCCTCAGGGCATTAGTGCACCCTACTGGGAAGAATTTCTTAAGAAATTCAACTTGCAACTCCTTCCAAGCATTGATCGGTTGAGTCAGCAACTGATATCAACGGGCAACCTTATCCTTCAAAGAGAAGGGGAACATTTTCATGAGCAGGGTGTTCCGGTTCTGAACATTTGGCCCTAGAGTCTGAGCTAGATGTTTCAATTCTTGAATATATTGGAAAGGGACATTTGAACCCAATCCATGGAAGTGGGGGATCAAGTTAATAATATTTGGCTTTAACTCGGTATTAGGTCCCCCAGCTAGAATCTACACCCTGGGTTTGATAGCCACAACTGCAAGATTATAATGATCTCACATTTATGGACGCAGTCGGGGGTTGGCCAGTGCATGAATCAAGTCAGTGAGAGTCTGCAAGTGATCCTGTAGGTGTTGCATATCACCCCCTTCTTGATTTGGATTCGCCATGGAAGCAAAGGATGGAGGACTGGGTTCAAATGTAGTTGAATCAGAAGAGATATCAAATGCATCAGTAGAGAACCCAAACAAGCAGGTCGAGGTCTAACCACAACGGGTGTGACTTGCTAATGAAGGCCTCAAGACTGGTCTCAAAGACCTCCCGTACATGCACTACAAAGTCAAATGAGGAACTAGAAGTGTTCTGGACCCAATCAAGGCACCCAAAAGAATTGGATAACTATGGCCAGTTCCAGGCAGATGGACCTTTAGATCAAAAATTCACACACCCAAGAATTACTTAGGCAGCCAGGAAGGGAGAGCCCTGCAAAGACTCCTACACGGTAGAGCGTCCCTAGGGGTTATAGGGCATCCCCCACCGGACCTTCCTTGTTACTGTGGTTCCAAGTAGACCGAAGTATGCGAATTGAGCCCTAAGTCTACCAATTTTAAGCCTATTTGTGCCTTGAATTATCATTTGATTAAGAAGTCGATTCAAATTGTGACCTAAGTTTAGGTTGGTTGATTTACAAAGTCAACCAACTTCACCTGACCTATCCTAAAGTTGAGGATGAAATCTGAGTCAAGTCACCTGAACGACCCTGTTATGGTTCCCAAACAGCTTATTAGGTCTCAAATTTTATGATTCAAGTGATCTTAGAGCCTTGATTTTAGGGTTTGAAGATTATATCAATTCAATTAAGGGCTTAGGCAAGACACAAATGTGACAAGATGGTTTTCCTTTATAAACGGCAAGTGTGTAGTAGCACTTCAAACCCTAATGTGCAAACCCTAATTAGCTCTATTTCAAATCCAATTTAATTCGAAATCTGGCACCTTAGACTCAAACAAGAAGGTGATTAGTCCAAGGTGTTGCAAATCCCTAATAGGAAAAAGAAGCAAGGATTAGGTGTTTCTAATTAAATCGAATCAAATCTAATTGATCGCAATTAAATCGAGAAAATCAAGAATTTCTTGCCTTGAATGATATTTCTAGGAAAATAAGGCAAGGTTGGCTTCCTAATTTTATTTTTTTTAATCTTCTTAAGAGAGAGGGGAATTAGGGAAGAAAAGGAAGATGACTAACCTGCCTCTGGTGCGGTTGATCTAAGCTAGTGATCTTGAACTTTGCTCATGCAAACCTCGAAACAATCAAAACCAAGACAAGTTAGAAATCTAGCTAGAAGATGAAATGAATAGTGCTAAAATGCGCATTACTCCCAGGCAACGGCACTAAAATGTTGACGCACTTTAATTGAGGATTAAGAATGCATCGTAGTATAGTCAGTAAACGTGAATCGACACGTAAATTTTATAATCTCAAAATTAAGTTCCGAGCTCATCTGATGAAGCAATAAAGTCGCAATTAACCACTAATCGATCAAATATAACATGAAGCACAAAAGTTTGATGTAAAGAGAAATAGGTTACGCAAATAATGTCACAATCAAACTCAATATACAATGAAACTAAGGTAAAAAAATGTGTTTTTGTAACCAAGCCTTAGCCTCAACAAAACCAGCCCAACATCAACCAAAGGCCAAATAAGCGGATCCAAAATTGAGTCAATACCTAGACCCAAGCGCGCCCGTGTGTGTGCAAGCATGTGCTTGCACGTGAGAGTAGGGGCCCAACCCCCTAAGTTCTTCGAGTGATGGAATAAGTCACACTTTCCTTTTGGTGCTTGTTACTGGATCATCTCCTTCACAAGGTGGGACTAAAAGTCCCTCGTCTTCTTCACCGAGCACAACTACTACTCGATTGGAGGTCAATTACCCGTGGATCTCCAACACAATGGCCTACATGTGGAGCTGCAGCGAATCCACGTCTAATGAGGGTGGTCTTCACCGTGTTGAGTTGCTGGATGAGCCTTACGTTGCTAGTAAGAAGGATGCTCTGATGAAGACCTACTGACGAAACAATTTTTGCTTTCAAAGATGATAATTAACAAGATTTGTCATTGTATTTCCAAGTGATGGAAAATCAACTAATCAAAATATTGAATTAAAATTAAATCACTCACAGAAGATCAAGTCGTATACACAGGGAGGCAATGGCCTATTAAAACTTGTATGGGTTAAAAATATATGTTCACGATAAATTTCGTCAAGAAATCAAGTTAAAATCACTTTCAAATTAAGTAAACAACAAGAACTAATGCTAAAATAGCAATTAGGCACATCTGAAGGATTTATTTTGCAATGTGGCACAATAAAATACTAATAAAATCTCACAATGGCAAAAGATGTAATTATTAATTAAGGGAGAAACAGGGGATTGCTTCTCTTTCTTCGTCGCGCATGGGAAGAGGAACAACGGCCGGCAAGGCTCTGGGGGAAGGTCAAGTGGACCGAGCTGCTTCCAATGGTGGCGGTCTCGTGGCCAACAGTGGCTGGAGGCAGCGGTCGGAGCAAATGAAGGTGAGCGGCGATGGTGGCTATTGTTGCTACTTTTTCATGCGGAGGTGAGGGGGCACGGCACTGCTGAAGGGCCGCATGCGCGCAGAGGATGCACAAGCACACGCGGGTGCGTGCGGGGGGGCTGCTAGATGACGTGCGCTCTGTAGTGCGCAGGCGAAGTTGCTGGATGACATGCGCTCTGTAGCATGCGTGGGAGCCTTGCTGGCTACGCATGGGCTAGAGACGAGGGGCACAGCGAGGAGACGCAGGTGGTGTGCGCGGAGGCTGTGAACACAGTCTGGTCGGGCAGGCGGAGGGCTTGCGCACGGAGGTTGCACATAGGCCATGCGTGTTGCTGCAGCTGCAGCTGCTACGTGAGTGCGTGGAGGAGATGGTTGTGCACTGCGAGTGGAGGCTGCAAAGGTACTGTGCAGAGAGGCGTGGCTTGCGCGGGGTGGTCAGGCAGGGGGTGAAGGAGGTAGCAACTGGTGGATCTATTTGAAGATGTTGGGTTTGTTGGTGGAAGGGAAACAAAGGAAAAGAAAGAAGAAGATGGTGTTGGTGGTGCGTGGACAGGGAAGGTGATCTGGTGGTTGCACGGTGATGGTTGCGTGGCCGTCGAAGACGCATGCACACAGTGATGGCCAAGCTCGTCGGATTAGAGCGGTGGTCTGTCACCCCACCGGCCCACGGTGTGGCGATGCTCGACCTTGGAGACTCACGGTGGTGGTGATGGAGGTGAGCTCGAAGCTCTTCACGGTGGTGGAGTCGGGGCAAAGTCTCCCCGAGCATAGCAACCTCTCCTCCTCCTTTGTAGCTGTGGCTGCAAGGATTTGAAATGGAGCATGAGCATTGAAGGCTCCAGATCCACTTTTCGAGGAGGGATGCTCGCAGCTGTGGCTGGAGTGAATGGGCACAGAGGAAGCGGAGCCATTCCTGCAGAAGAAGAGAAGAATTAAATAATTAAAATTTGTTTATTTATAAACAAAGCCTCATAAAATATCTAATTATATGTAATGCATGTATTATGTATAATGCAAACTAAGCTAATGCATGCTAAGACCTAAAAATGCAATGCATGAAACAAATCTATAATTAATGTATTTATATCCTAATGCATGCTAAATACATATTAAAATTAACTTAATGTCTAGGTACTTAAATACCTAAACAGCCCACAAATATGGGCTAATCAAATACCCCCATGCCTAGTTTTTGCTAATCCCTAGCAAATTCAAGCATGACTTAACACTCCAAGTTATCCCAGCTAACTCAATTGTCCTTTTCATAGAAATTTGGTTGAACCATCTAACCCTAGATCATAAGGTACCCAAGTAGTTGTTGAGTTACAGACTAGGTCAGCAAAGGACGAGTTGCAAGCACAAGTTTTCTTGATTTCTAACTCTACCCTAGGGTTTATTGGTCCCAGAGATTAAAGCATCCGTGCATGTGCGTTGGTCTTATTTATTTGAGGTTGGTATGATTGCCAACCTAGAAAGAGGATTTTTTTTTCTCTCATATATTTTTGTTTGATTCCTCTAAGTCTAACCTTGGATCAGCTATCAACACAATCTGTGTCAGATTCATTGTCCCCATCACCGAACCTCGAAGGATACCCGGCTTTCAATGCTTCGAGATAGCACCGCCCATAGCGACCTCAAGAACTCCTGGCAATCGACACTTCGAGATAGTATCGCCCATGGATTTCTTAAGCGAATTCAGGCTTGTACCAATCTGCACTTCGAGATAGGGCCGCCCATGGTATCTGAACCACACAATGCACATGCATGCCCCCAATAGGATGGATATCCTACGAGACAAGCGTCGAGGAGGTGACATGTTATCATCACATCCTTAAGGTGAGTATATACTTCACCTCTCCTACGGCAAGAACTCGTCCAATCAAGTTATGTTTTCAAGCTTCTCCTAAGTCAGAACTAAGAGAAGCAAATTTTCTTTAAGAAATGAATTATGGTGATCACTATTTACACAAGACCAAGTGTATGTGAAATGCGGATGCTTAGGTTACAAGGATCCGTAAACCAAAAGGTAGAAAAAGACACCAGGTACTACCCAACCTTTAACTCAATCCCTAACTTTCCTTCCTCAACCTCTTGAGAAATGGTCTGCAACTTAACTCCTACTTAAGGTTTTAAGTCCAAATGGGCCCTAAGGGTCTAAAGCTAGTAGTTCAACCCTAGCTCCTATAATTAGATACCTAGAGTCAGCTTAGGTAAACCTAAAGTCTTGGTCTCATGCTTAAAGATGCAGAGCTCAGTCGGTTAAGCATAACAACATTTTTTTCCTTTGTTTTTTTTTTTTAAATCATTGCAAATGTATGCAATGCAGAATGTTTTAACTAAATGCATGAATGCACTATGTATAAATGCTATGTATATCCCCAAGTACACCCCCCCATGCCTAAAATCTACAATATCACCATTGCATAGAAGGATATTACCTGGGTCACAGATGGGCTGCCATTATTTTGTTAGCATTCGAGTAGCCAAAGAACCTACAAGTCAAGTTCCAAAACCAAAGAAATAGGCCCTAAAAATGAGCAAAGTAATGCTAGCCTAGAAAACAGGTAACCTAGGATGTTGGTGCAGGAATAAACCCCCAGGGTGATGGACTGACCATAGAAAACATCAATCCATAGCCGATACCCCCCATTACAAGAGATAGTGGTCTATTAAGCCCCTAGTCAAAACAATAGTGAGCATGTCTTTAAGCCAGGGATTGTCTAGGGTGTCTAAGTTTCGAGGTTGCGGGATGGCCATAAGATCTAGGTTGGGTCTAATCAGCTTAGTGTCCATTCCTAACAACCTTCCTAATTCCTCAATCGCATCCCTAGCATCCCTTGTACTATCACAAGTATCTTCCCGCACTTCATCAGTGATCATTTCAAGGTATGGAGTCAAAATTTCACCTTCAGACATAGGCGAATCAGAGGGTGACTCCGAATCAAATGAAGGTAGGTTAGAAGCAATAGATCTAGGGATTACCCTATCAATCTCATCCCCGAGTTCTTTTTCTTTACTAAAATCCTCCCCGGAGTTCATATGTGAATCCACATTAATCTCAGAAGTTGCTTCCATATTTTCCATTATTTCATGATGAGGATGGATATCATAAATAGATGTGCTAAGAAAACCTAATTTGGTCAAATTTGTGACATCCTCGGGGGCTAATACTAAGAAACCTACATAATCACCCTTAGTGTCACTCCAAATCTTGAATGTAGGTTCCTCATACAGCTCATCCTTCTCATCATACAATTTATCATGTACCCGAGGTCTAGAATCATCTAAAATCCTAGCAGGTCCCCTAGGGCACTCTATCTGGGGTAAATGATTCACACTGGTAACATCAAGCTCCTCAGATTGGTGAATTTTTTCAGGGTTAGGTTCCCTAAGGGTGGGCTTAAGTTCCATCTCATGATCAGAAGGGAGGGCGGGATTAATAACTTGACGTCGACTCAATTCATCAAATGTCACGAAAATACTGTCGTCTAGGTTGAGGTCTTCCAATGGTACCATCATTCCCTTCTTTTGACTCCAATATAATTCAGGTGGATACTCAACCTGATCATCATCTTCCTCGGGTTGCCACCTTTCTTTATCCAATGTATAGCTACTTTCATACATATCCTCCTCCCACTTAAGGCGTGGACCTCTCAAGGAAGTGTCATCTAGCAAGGAGGTTTCAAAATCAATCCTCAAAAAGTAGCTATTATCCCTTACATAATCCCCAAATTCCCCAACTTTAGGTGTGGCTCTCCCACGGGAGATGCATCTAGCGTAGAGAGGTGCACGTCATCTTCAATGGGGTAGATTGGCTGGCTAATTTCTTCTTTTTCTTGTTATCCTACTCTCGAAGATTCTCCTAATAATTCAATCATTTCATCTTGCATTTTCTATATTTCCATCTTCAAGGAGGAGAGGTCATCATTTCCATCAGGAGAGAAGTTAGGCTCAGGCTTATAGTACCTAGAAGTTTCTGTCCAACCATTATAATCATTCAGGGAGGGTGGGTTGGGTATTTGTATGGTGTGTGGGATATTGGATAAGGCAAATCCCGCTCCTAGGTTCTACTCACTGATTTGGGGCTTAACCAGGCCAATACTCCTATAATAGGAGTAAAAAGTACCCCACTGGTTGTCATTTTGTCCATCAAAAGATGGACCATCACGGCGTATGGGATCAAAGATCGCAGAGTGGGGGTAAAGGTGTGGGCAAGATGTGAAAGGATGAAAGTCAACGTGGTCCATTCTAACTCACACCACAATCAAATTCCTCCCAATAAACACAAATTAGAGGACTTTTTAGGTCTTTAATCAGTTAGGCATTTGAGATTTAAGTCTACTTGTAGGTGACAAAGCAAGTTGCCCAATCAATTACATGCCTATTGTCGACCTACGAAATGCCTAAAAAGACCTAGTTGGAGCTTAGGTGCCCTTCCCTAAAGCTCAAATGGTAAAGCAACTCCAAAGACGGAAGATGAAGGGATGCAAGTAGGCCTAAGCCTTCCTTTGAAGCTTTGCTTTCGCGGTGCTTCTTAACTTCCCTCAAAAATCCGTAACAGGGCATCCCCCTCCTTGGAGTTACAAAACCTCTGATCTCAAGTTCTGAACATGTCAGAATCCAACGGTAGGAGGATTCTTTACTTAGCAGCTCAAAAGCTTAGGAGTGTCTAAATGCATGCCTTGGTGCAAAGAGCAAACAAGTGTGCATACACCGTAAAAGATTTGAGTTTGAATTTTGAAACACACGACAAGTTTTCAGCTCAAATTCTTGCTTTTTAGTGTTCCTCCTTTACTTAAAGTCTTTTTTCAAGAAAATATGTGACCACTTGTTAGACCTTTTCAATTCAATTAGGTGGTCTTACAATTAAATCCAAATGCAAATGCGTGAATAATATCTAATGCAAGGAAAAGAAACCGTACCTTACCTCCAGCAATCTTCAATGAGTTGCATGCAAATGCAAGAAAAATAAATCTAGAGGCTGCTCATTCACACCTAAATGGTCGTCCTAAGGCAGGCAGCTTCTAGCAAGCAGCTTGTGTTTTTATTTTTTTTTTTCGCTACTTATGCACAAACAAATAAATGATAAACAACCCACAAAAGAAAACCTAGATTTAAAGAAAAGGGAAGAGGCTCCCCAAAAATCACACAACATGGGCCTAAAAGAAAGTTGGGGAACAAACCCCTAAAATGTACCCAAGAACAAGGGTCCCAAATAATGAATGCAAGAAATCCTGAAGTCTTAGTTTATCTAAATGCAAAAGTAGAGAATAAAGATGATCTTTTTTTCCCTCAAAATTCTTCTCTTCGGGTTGGTGGCGTCAAGGTCCACCAAGATGCGAAGCTCAGTCTCTCCTCCAAACGGAGGAAACAAGGTCCACCATGGCGTTGTTGAGGCCGATGTGACAACTCGTATGTAATATGCGTACCTCGCACCAAATAAGATAAAACAAGTTAAATATGCCTCAATTTAAATCAACATGAACAAATGAATAATTGTGAGTTTATTAGGCCCGTTACCTCCCTGACAACGGCGCCATTTGACGAGTCGATTCTCGCTTTTTTTGTCATTTGTAGTTCTAAGTGGTGGAAAATCGATTAACCAAAGTATTGAATTAAAATTAAACCACTCAAAAGAGAGTGGGTCGTGTCCACAGGAAGGAAAAGGTCCATTGAAACTTGCACATGTCAAAAACAGATGTTCACGATCTATTTCCCTCAAAAATCAACCTAAAACCCCCTTTAGATTATGCTATCAATTGCTAAATGTATTGAAATCGCATTTGCATGAAAGATAAGGGGAAATCTCATAAAACCACCATAATATTTAATTAATAAAGATAAAATGAAAAAGGTAGCAATGGCATTGAATGTAAAAATAAATGGAGATGGAAACAGGGGATTCTCTCGTGAAGCTTGTGTGCACGCATGGAGGGAAGGCTGGAGGTAAGGAACTCGTCAAAGGTAATTGCTGCCGAGCTGCTTCTTTTGGTGGTGGCGGCGAGGCACGACGTGGTTGGAGGTGGCCGGTCGGAGCTAGAAGAGTAGTGGCGGTGGCTGGCCGTTCCCCCTACTGCATTGGCGTGTAGCACACAGCAGCCCCACGAGCGTGTGCTGTGCGCGCGTGAGATGAGGGCGTCAGCAAGGAGGCGAGGCCGGTTGCAATGGATGCACGAGGGCACATGCAAAGAGGCAGCGATGCGCGAAGATGCGTGGAAGGTGCGGCGAGCAGGGCAACACAGGAGCGTGCACAGGTGATACACGCGATGGGGCACACAATGGGGGCGTGTACGCTGATGGCTGGCCGGGGCTGCTCGCTGCTGCTGTGTGCGTGGAGAGGCACGGCGCGCACACGAGGAGAGGGTGACCTGCAGTGATGGTGGTGGTGGGTTTATGTTTGGGTTCGATGGGTTGAAGAGAAACAGGGGAGGAAGAAGAAATGGGGAAGAAGATGAATAGTGTGCGTGAAGTGGGTGATATTGAGGGAGATGAAGATGAGGGGAAAGAAGCAGGTGGCGGTGGTGCGGTTGGTGGCTGCTCTATTGATGGTGGTGATGAATGTGGAGGTGATGGGTTGTTCCTGCAATGAAACAAGAGAGAAACGAAGAGGAGGAAGATGAATAGTATCAACAAAATAAAGAAAAGGAAAAGAATAGGGAGATAGTTGCATGGCTAGAATGCCACGCTCATGGTGAATGGCTAAGCTCGCCGGATTGGCGTAGCGGTCTGTCACCCCTCCAATCCATGGTGTGGCAGCACTCAACCAGGAGACCCACAGTGGGAGTAGAGCACAGTGATGTAGTGGGTGGTGGCCTGCTCGAGCACAGTAGCAGCTCCCCCTCTCTTGTAGCTGTGGCTGCAAGGATTTGAAATGGAGCATGAGCATTGAAGGCTCCAGATCCACTTTTCAAGGAGAAGGAATGCTCGCAGCTGTGGCTGGAGTGAATGGCCGCAGAGGAAGCAAAGTCGTTCCTGCGGAAGAAGAGGAGAATTAAAATAATTAAAATTGGTTTATTTATAGATAAAGCCTCATAAAATATCTAATTATATGTAATGCATGTATTATGTATAATGCAAACTAAGCTAATGCATGCTAAGACCTAAAAATGTAATGCATGAAACAAATCTATAATTAATGTATTTATATGTTAATGCATGCTATATATATGTTAAAATTAACACAATGTCTAGGCACTTAAATACCTAAATAGCCCACAAATATGGGCTAATCACCTGCACATGAAGATACGAGCCTCTCGACTCCAATTAAACACACCTAAAGCTCCGATGAGATATGCCAGAGTAAAACCCTAAACCAATTAGGTGCGAATGTGGGCGGATGGGCAGACCGGTGTAGCTTCTAAGAAGCTCACTAGCGGCGATGGTGTGGGTGGTGATTATGGCAATGTAAGGACAAATTAGCTTGGGTAAAAGCTTGGTGAAGGTGAGGAGGAGCTTTTGCCCAAGTTAATTAGGTGAGGGGAAGGTGGAGGAGCTCGGACGATGATAGTGATGGTGGTGGTCACCAGCGGTGGTCCAACGAGGGGCTATAGGAGATAGACGGAGCTCTAAAGCTTCGAAAACCTAATTGAGAGGGTAAGGAAGAGAAACCCTATGGTAATTGGACAAAAGAAGGAGAGGAGCTTACCGGTGGTGTGCTGGAGAGGAGGAAGAAGGGTTGGTCGTCGAAGCCGAAGAAGAGGAATTAGGCCTCAAAGCTTTGCGGGAAGCTTCGTGGGAGGAAGAGGAAGGAAAGCTGTTTGCCTATTGTACGTGGTAGAGGGTGAAGACGTGGAAAAAAGAAGCTCCAGTGGTGCATCAACTTGCTGCGAAGAGGAAGAAGGGGAGATTCTGGCCAAAATTGAGCATGAAGATGTGCTTGGGAATGTCTAAGCATTTGTATAGAGGAAGAATATGCATCAAATGAACCCAAATTCACAAGATTAGCTTGCGAATTTGGCTACTTTGGGTTCTATGAATTTTGGTCGATACGAGAAGATTCGCTCCAAATTTGAGCTTAAGATGATGCTCATCGAATTGGGTGTGATTTGAAGATCAATCCCACCAAATTTGGTAGGATTTGGTGAAGATTTGATAAAGCAAATCATCAATCAAAACTCGTCGAATATGGGTGTTCTGCTACTGTTGTTGCCGCTTTTGCGAAGGGAAGAAGAAGCCCGACATCATCATGATGTCGGCCAAGGGCTTGGATGCAAAGGATTTTGAAATATAGGGGGTGTTTAGCAATAATCAAAGACTTATGAGTTAAAAAGCAAACTTAGTCAAGATAGACTCTAATTGAACTCAAAATTTAGGAATAACCTAACTTGGACCCAAGAAATCTAATGGTCACCTCAAATTTGGATTTTGAAGAATTTTGATTGGGAAATTTACACTGTAACCCAAAATATAGTAATTTCCCGCCTTGATCTTTGTTTTTAGTCAAAATATGGGTTCATTTGGACAAAGTGAATGTTCCAAACCTCAGAATATTTTTCAATGATTTTTATAAGGTCTAAAGTACATTTATTTCAACCAAAATCCTTTCAATTGAAGTGAGACTATAATTAGGGTTTTTATTTATAAATTAACCTTTAATTCTCAGAAAACCCTGATTCAATCAATTCAAGCCTTCTTCTTGGGAATTTACATTCATTTGACCTTTCATTAGGCATCGATTCACCCCTTAGTTAATCTACATTTGCCATTACTCGTTAAAACAGCATAAGTAACTTAATTTACCTTTTCTTCTCAAATTCAAGTCAAAACTAAGTTATGCCCTTTTTCTGGTTAGTAAGGAGCTTTTATCCCTGGAATTTTGCTAAATTAGGCCAGTTATGGCATATGATGGTGTTACCATCAAGCTCCAATCACAAGAAAACATGAAATAACAACATATGGTTTGTGTTGCTGATATTTTTTTCTTTTTTTAAAAGAAAGGAATGAGATCCATGCTAGCTTGTACAATAAATGACAAGCTCAATAAAGGAGAAATCATATTATAACATAATTGCATTTTCCTATTTCTATTAAAGAAGCTACCGACAAATCATCTTTATTTGGACCAATACGTTCCAGGCTTTTATCTAATTCTTACAAATTGCACCCAAAGGAATATCAAACTAAATAGGTGGTTGCATATAGAAATTGTAAATAGAGAAGCAAATCCAACTTAAAATCTTTTGTATATTCAATAAATATAAAGTCATGGAACTGTAAAGCAAATCCAATAGGAAAGCAAGCTAAACTAACTAGAAAAGAAGAACAACAAAGCAAATCCAACAAATGAACTTTGGCATAAACAGCAAAGCAAATCCAACTTTGTTCAATTGAGTCATGGCACTTTCATTGCAAGCAAGTAGACAGTTTCACGAAGAAAATTGAAGGGAATGTACGTTACCATCGTGGATGTATTATACTATTATAATATTATCATTTATTATTACATATTAGATGATTGGCTGACAAGGAAGGCACGAAGTAGGGAAGGTATTGAGCTCTCACACGAAGAGATGGTTGCTATCAATGAGGTGGGACCGCGATGGCAAGGGGGTGTCGACAAGGAGAAGTAATGACTCATGGCCACTAGTGTCGAGAGTTGCTTGGTGCCAATAATGTGGCATGCGGTAGATGAGTGCCAGCGAGGGAACAATGAGTCCAATGTCGTGCACGTGGTTCTGGCAATGAGCACCGACAGGGGGAGCGACAAGCACCGCAAGGACTTCTATGGGTTTAACGAGTGGGGACTAGAGAAAGGGAGCAACAAGCCCTCGCAAGGGGGGCAACAACCCTTTCAAGGAGGGCAACAAGTGTTGGTATGGGGAGCGATGAGTGCCGACTAGCGTAAGAATAGGGTTTGGTACTTTGGTGACTTCAACTTGTGTGTGGCTATGTGGGGATTGGGAAGGGAGTAAGGGGGGGTTTGTCGAGTGTAGGGGTAAGGGGAATGTTGGTATTCATGGGGATGTGGGTGTAATATGCAACTCTCTTTAAAAAAAAAAAGCCAACGGTCAAACTGGATAGCCAATTTAACCAAACTAGCCGGTCTAACCCAATTTTGATTGATTCACACCAGTTTTGACTTTTATTGCTCGAATTAATCAATCTAGCTGGTAAGGCAACGATTTTTGATTGAACCGTTCAATCCAATCCGATTTTTAAAACATTACCTTTAACATGATGCAAGAGCTCCTTGATCCCATCCCACCAACACCAACGCTCTTCATGCATCTCTTCCCCAATTACGACTCAATTTCCACTACAACATATAAAATTTTCGTCACCGAAAAAAAACATCGCCAAAATTCTAAAAATTGTCACCAATTGACCTATCATAGATTCGCAAGGAAGCTAGCCCACTCCTTGATCCACTAACCAAGCTCAACCAGATTGGCTTATCAAAACCATCCAATTATCCATGTTCATTTTCTCATTCCACCACATCAAGTTTATCCATTTACCATGCATGGATGATTAATCATTTAATTTGCCATATATAACTCATCCATGAATTGTTATTTAACACAAAATTGAGAGTTTGGCATATCATTACTTTAATCCGTCAAATTCGACCTATTAATTATTCCCCAAGTTCCATTACAATAGTTTTTTGCATATTCATTTCATTCCATAGCCAATTATCAACAAAGTATATCCATTTTATAAGGTATAAGATTATCATTTAATTAATATTCAACCAAGTTCATAAGTCAAATAATCTCACCATTTGATTCAAGCATCAATTTTTAAGTGTTATTAGTACCCAAACAGGAATAATCATTCATCATAATTTTTTCAGGCCCCAGAACTCAACAAAAGGGAAGGGAACACACACAAAACAATTTTTGCAAAATAAGCCATAATAATAATTTTCACCAAAGAGAAAATTAGGATTACTCTACCTAATGTCACTGAGGGGTCACAATGCTCTAAAATGCATGCCCGAAGTCCCTCGCGATTGCTCCCCATGGGGGTGTGATATTTCTATATTTTTTTAACATTAATTATGCCTAACTATGCTAGTTTGAGGGTGAATTAGGTTAGAAAGTATTTAATTAGGTCAAAATAGTCATATAGGTACATTTTGTAAATATTGTATTATGTTAGATTTTTAAGCAAATTTTCCCCAATCTATACCTGATGCCATAATGTCCTTTGTGTAATATGTGCAAGTACCAAGTTTAGAGCAATTTAGAGCCTTGTAGATTAAAGATTCAAAGTTGAGCTCCCTTATGTGAAAAGGGTGCGCCTAATTATGAAAATGGACCCTAACCTATTTAACCCTAAGACTAGCTCAATTAGGAACTCAATTTTTCCTAGCCCTAGACCTGACCACCTAACCTATTTCCCAACCTATGTTGGTTGACCAAGAGCCTATTTGAAAACCCACATATGGCTAACCAACATCTAGGTTAATTAAATCCCAAACTAACCTCATCTTATCCCTTCTTATACAGCACATTAGAAAACACAAAACCCTAGAACTTAACCTCTTTGGTGCTGACCCCACTAGTTTTCTTAGAACACCTAGCCATCCAACCCTAAGCCATCCTCCACCTTTAGATCATCATCTAATGGCCCTCTTTAAGATCCTATCCTAATCCCTTCCAAATTCACAAAAGTGCATATCCTTTCACACTTTAATCCTATCCTTAAACCATCAGCCAAGGGCCCTAAATGCTCCACATATGGTCGACCACATGGATCACCAAACCAACCCTTAGCCGCTCCCTTTGGATTAAATCCAAGCTACTCATCCTTCCTTGATTAAATCCTAGCCTTCCTTAGTTTACAACAAAAACTAATGTCATCCTAACCCTTGATCATAAACCAAATAGATCCTAGCCCTCCATCTAGAACGTAGAAAGCTCTACAAATAGAAGCCTACACCCCTTCTTCCTACTTAGTTTTCCTTAGTCTAGAATAATCCACCAACATCTCACCACCTTCATTAGCATTCCTAAATAGAATACCTCTCACCTCCATGAAAGACCTTCTATACTTCCACATCAAGGTTCTATTTCTCTTTGTTTTTTAGTTTTAGTTCTAGTTCTTGTTCTAGTTAATTTCCTAGTTCCTATTTTAGTTCTAGTTGTAATTCTAACTTTTATTATAGTTGGAATAAAGATTGATTTCTAGTTATATGATTTGCAGTTCTTGCTTCTCACCCTCTTTCTCTATATGTGCTTGATTGAATCTCATTCTTCTCACCCGTCTTTATATTAAAAAATATCAAAAAATTAGTTAGTTAATATTTCATATTTGCTTCATACTTTTGCATCTACGTTGATCTTACGCCTCCCCGTGTTTGACCCACGACTCACTAGAGTTTTAGTTATTTATTCGTTTTGAAAAAATCACACTATAACGAATGCTTTACTATCTTTCCCAGTTTTTGGCAAACAACAAGCAATTGTCTAAGCCTACCTTTCTTTGGTGTACAATATACAATCATTCTAACAGGTATCAATCTTTTCACTCTTAAAGCTAAGTACACAAAACTACTTTTTCACATCATACCACAATTAAGGAAAATCTTAAGGATTATTTAACACCTCCCCTATGAACTTAATAACATCAAACATTAACTTAGATTTTTCCTTATTTATCACTTAATCTGAAACATTCTCAAAAGAAATGACAACCTTGACAGGAAATTAATTCTAGGAGCAATGGATTCCTTTCTTTCCTTAAGTGCATCATAAAAATGCCTATAATCTCCAAACATATTGTCCTTATCTATATTATCAACATTTGTGACCCTCATTCCTTGTAACTTCTCTACAAATTATCACCAGCAATATGTTCGATGCGATCCTCAACATCAATATCAATAGAAGGATGAGTAATTCCCTCTCCATGTAATAAGGCCACCAACATGTACAAATTACACGTTCTAATACTCTATTGTGATCGTGCATAAATCCATTCAAATACCACTTGCATAGACAACAAATTTTCTCATACAAGACTCTCCTTTTATATTACTTCCTATCTTCATCTAGGAATGAGATCATTCCATTCTTATATCAAAAATAATCTGAAATCCTCAAAACAATCCAAGGTTTATTTATGAAAACCTATAATCAAATAAACCCACATATAAGGAAGTTAAGTTACATACAGAGGAATTAGATGTTTGCATATTTTAGTTATCGTTTTCACTTGATTACCCATTTTCTAAGATTTGATCATAATATTACTTATTACATGCAATTCAAGCCTAGAGAAATTTTAGCAACAACTCCCTGCACTACTCCAATATATCCCCCAAGACTAACCTTAATTAGATTCCTCTAATGCCCACTTAATGCTGCTTAGGGCACCTAGGTAAGGTTAGTTGGTATACCTATTCAAGTATTGGTCTTGCCATTGCAATGCATTGTTGTGAGCATCCTTCCCCAACCTTCGGCACTCAATCACCTTTGAGGTCACTACATCGTCTCTTCCTAGTTGCGCCGTCAACTGTTGGTCTCCCTCGAGAAACCAAGAGGCACCCATCCAGCCAGCATCTTCCAATCTCCCCACCAGCCGCCTCTTCCAGGTAGTCAACCCTTCGTGGTCACCCAGGAGGGACTACTCTTCTCATCGCCATCGGCCAAACACCCCTCCCAACTCCACCGAAAACCCTACCAAACCCTTCACCTCTGCATTTTATACCTCACTCGAACCCAATAACCAATTTAACCCATCTATATATTGTGATGACCCGAGTTTCACCAACTGACTCTACCTATGCTTAGTATGCGACATTCCAGGTCACATCCCTACAAGTGTAAGTTCAGAAAAATAGTTCGCAGTAATAATCAACCTCAGGCACACATTATGCAAGGATCTAAATTCACACCATCCCATTTAGATTAGTAGCCTAGTAGTGAAACATCTCATCATGTGATGAATAGCTTGCAAAATATGTTGCTCGCAAAACCATATAATGGTGATGATGCCATTCAGGTTGAGAATGGTCAAGGTGTGAGGATATCCCATATTGGTCAATAGGTTCTCAAATACCCTTCTCATTCTTTTCTTCTCAAAAATGTTCTTTGTGCCCCTGCTGCTGCAAGTCTTTGTTATTTGTTTATTGTTTCTGCAAAGATAACAAATGTTCTATTGAATTCACTCATCATAATTTTGTGGTTAAGGATTGTCGAATGCCTTGGATCCTTCTACGCAAAGTCAATGATCGAGGCCTCTAGCGTCTACCCAACAACTCTGCTTACCTCTCTATTTCTCCTTCAACCTTCATAACAGTTCGTGACTCCAAGCAGTTATGGCACAATTGTCTTTGACATTCTCAGTCCAAGACCATAGGTTTCATTCTTCAGCATTTATGTCTCAATTTTGTTTCATCTACAAATAAATGTTCCTCATGTGTGATAAGTAAATTTTCCAAGATTCCTTTATCATCAACATGTACTAGAAGCACTGTTCCTCTGGAAGTCATCTTTAGTGATGTTTGGGAACCTACCCCTCATCACTCTTTGGATTCAAGTATTATATTTTAGAAATTGACGATTTCTCCAAATATTCTTAGCTAGTCCTTGTGAAAATGAAAAGTGATGTTCTTTTGA
This sequence comes from Thalassia testudinum, assembly GCA_037157565.1. Lineage (NCBI taxonomy): Eukaryota > Viridiplantae > Streptophyta > Magnoliopsida > Alismatales > Hydrocharitaceae > Thalassia > Thalassia testudinum. Next base: position 74,807,759 of record JAZHRO010000031.1, on the reverse strand, counting down.
TTTTGCCAAAATAAATTTCCATGCTTGAACATCAATTTAACACAAAGGTTAAGCAGTTTCAATCCGATGGAGTTGGTGAACATCAAGTTTTACACTCATTAATTCTTTGATAAACATGGGATTATTCATCAAATCTCTTACCTTCATACCCACGAATAGAATGGGGCCTCTAAGAGGAAAATATGTCATATCGTTGATACGGGTCTAGCCCTTCTTGTGCACTCTTCTATAGCCCATTCTTTTTAGCACTTTGCTTTCAATATTGTAGTCTAACCTAATAAATAGACTATCTGAATATGTACTATAAAAAGATGGTCCCTTTTCATGTCTCTACAAATCACAACCCAACCAGCCATTTTTGCACACATTTGATTGTGCTATATATCCCTTGCTAAGACCTTAAAGTCAACACAAGTACTCCTTTTATACTACCGCTTGCATTTTTCTAGGCTATCCAGAAAATTACCATAGCTATCTTTGTTATGATCTCAAGAGCAAGAAATTCTATACTACACTACATGTCAAGTTTGGTGAATATTTCTTCCCTTTCAAGAATGAGTCTATACTTGGTCCACCACCTTCTAAAGACCAAGCACTTAACCCTCGGATGTCTGTGGCATTGTCGTGTCATATTCCATCCTTAAAAGAACCTATTGAGCAGTCAAGACCAAATCCATCATGCCAACTCAACCTCCACATGTTCTTGCTTCTGACCAATGTCCTAATCAATCGATGCAGCAACATCTACATCAACGAACTCTTATCGATTATAAGGCCTTAGAAGGACTTCGAAGTCAAAACTTCATTCCCTACCAGAGGCTCTTTTGTCCACTGTCACATCAATTTTGAAACCCACTTGCTTCTCTTACACCAACAAAGATCCACATTGACATGCTACTATGGCTACAAAATATAATGCCCTTATATCCAATCATACATGGACTCTTATTCCAAAGAGGCCTAACATAAACTTCATTGGCTACAAAAGGGTGTCTCGGTTAAAACTCAAATATACAATGACTATTGAAAGACATAAAGCACGTCTTATGACCGAAAGGTACAACCAACGTGAAGGACTTGACAACAAAAAGGCATTTAATCCTGTCATAAAACCTACAACTAATCACGTTATTCTAAGCATTCCATGTCCAAGGATATGCAACAAATTAATGGCAGCAATGCCTTCTTAAATGTTTACCTGCATGAAATTGTTTATATGTCACAACCATTGGGGTTTATTGATCCTTTTAAGCAATATCACGTTTGTCAACTATAAAGGTCTCTGTATGGATTAAAACAAGTTCCTCAAACTTGGTATGATTGTTTAAGCACCCTTCTTGAAAGCATCGACTTCCAAGCATCCAAGATAGACGGTTCTCTATTTATTCTCAACAATTCTGCCACAACTCTTTACATTCTCATCTACGTTGACAACATCATCATCACAACCAATACATTGACAACAATTCAGCCGATTATTGATAATTTGCAACAACATTTTAATGTTCATAATCTAGGCTTTCCTCATTATTTCTTAGCAATTGAGGCCCATTGTCATCAACATATTGTTCTTTTATCACAACAAAAGGGCATTCGTTATTTGCTACATAGAACCCAAACAACAAACTGCAAACCTCTTACAACACCTATGGCAACTTCAACACAACTTACGCTATGGGCACTTCTTTCGATGATGGCACTCCATATCAACAAATTGTTGGTGCATCACAATATTTATTCTTATGTGTCCAAATATTTCATTTGCTTTGCACAAAACCTGCTAATTTATAAACAATCCTACAAATGAGCATTGTTTACATGCTGGTTCAAAAAGAATGTTTAGCGTACTTCTGCAGAAGGCAACTTGTGATGGAGAAGCGATGCTAAGGGAGAAAACAATAACTACGCGTTCGAAAGCATCGCACTTGTGCTGTAGTCATTCTACTTCAGATCAAAGTGACTCTTCGTATGTTAAAAAATTTTAGTCACATCTCGTCAAAAAATTTGAGTCACACCTCGTCAAAAACACAGTTTCAATATTAGGAATCATTATACCGACACATCCCCAATAGAACACGATCAACCATATTTTCTTTCAAAAAAAAGGGTAAACTATACGCTATTCCTTCCTTCTTTTTTCCTTAAAACGCTATATTGGTATTCTGATAGGCCAATCTACACGTCTCTTTTAGTGCGTGTAACCAAATTTTTTACGAAAGAATAGGTTTTCCATCATTAGCAAATATTGAAACGCAAGTTATGCATGTAATCGCATGGCTCCTGAGAGCATCCAAGTCAAATACAACGCAACATTAATCTTGAAAACATGGGAAGGGTCCCATGCTCAGTAGCATAACATGGAGAAAACATTTAAGTTAATATCAACTTCTACGACTACACAAACGATAGGACCATAAAGACGAGATAACCAACACCTATTTAAGGGAATGACGGGAATATAATCCTGAATATTTCAAATATACACGTCCAAAACCAGCAGAACGTAAGACAGAAACAGCTAACCTGCATCCAGGAATCCCCGATATACGTAGATGTAAAATAGTTTAAAACAGAACCTTCTGAAAGAAAAGGAGGGACTAATTACAATCACTAACCAATTTTTCCCAAATCCATAACATTTTTCTAGTCTACTTTTGTTGTTTTTCAGATAAAGAATATGTACCTCCTGTATTCAAATATACAATGTAGAATCTATACCTAGGCAAATGTACAGGAGATTCGTTTGTGTGGCTCTCTGAAAAAATTGGGTATACACGTATGTTATCGTGCGGAGTAAATGAATTCGCTATCACAGTTACCTTTGAGGAAGTTAGCTTGACCTTGTATGAAAGAAGAGTCGTCGAGGGACCATCGGATTGAAAACATAAATGCATCCAATATCTGATGACATCACCAAATGCTGGACAGCAGTGGTTCACAGAGAAGGATGACAATGTCGGATCAGCCAAACCAATTGTCACCAGGACATCGTTTAATCTGTTCAGCCAATAGTTGAAAATCAAAGAACTGGGTATATGATCAAGCATCATAAAAGTGATCACGTGTAAATAACAGACACACGAAAACCATCTATGATAGCTGAAAAAGTATCACTCAGGCAAAAGAAATAACTTGAATAGGAATGTATAAAAACAATTTGTTATGAATCGCATGCACGAAGCACGGAGGCTCCCTCGGACGTAGGAAAATGGTCCACAAGGGGACTGTCCACGTGGAGATCAGAGAGAAAAGGAGCAGCCAGCGACTGCTTGTTGGTTGGCCGGCGATGTAGTGGCCGGTGGCCAACGATAGTAGCCGGCTGCTATGAAGAAGATAGAGAGGAGTCTTGGAATTGGAAATTTTATTATTAACTCAAGAACCAATTACAATAGAAAAACTCTCTTCATATAGAAAGAACATATCCCAACAAAATCAAAAACAAATCTCATCTCTAAATAAGGAAGAACAAATCTCAAACTAATTCCTAAAACAACTTTTCCTAAAAACCAAACATAACAAAATAGCAAACTTGGCAACTAAGCAAAATCAAACTTGGACCTTGGATCCTCCAAACCACCGGCCCTGAGGGCCCCTCTAATGCTACCACATGGAAGTGCCACGTGACCTATCTAGTTGCCACGTGGCAATCCCACGTGGCCTCCTTATTTTTAACACTCCCCTTCTAGTCAAAAATCGGAAGGCTGACGACTTGATCTTCAACTCGTGAGGCTAGATGCCCCACCATTCTTCTTCCTCAAGAGTCGTGGTCTCGATCTTCTCTGTGGACGAGTTACCAATGTAGCCTCTTGCGACCTCCAAAGTCGTTGCATTTGTGACAACTTGAATAGTTGTCGCGACGATCGTCGTTGACTTATCTTCTCATGAGAGAAACCACGTAAGGTGCTAGTAGCCTCATGTGGTGGTCTTTGCACTTAGATTTTTAGGAAAGGAACTTCTTAGATCAACCACTAATCTTTTCATAACCTGGTAAGTTGTTGCCCATTTTGGCAACCTCAAAAGTCGTATGGACTGTGGTGTCCTCTTCCTAGAGCAATCAACATAATATTTGACATATTTTCTCCGAAAAAATCTTCTCTTTTAAGAGAGTAAAAAATCAAATATAAAGTGTCAATATAAAGATAACTTGATAGATATCCTCTCTTTTCCGGACTTTGAACTCCATCTTTGTTGACAACATGGCATCAGCAACCATGGTGGAGGCTTCCGTCATCTTCTACCGTCTTCCTTCTCCGCGTAAGGTGTCGGATTTGTCGATGAGGATTTGTCGATGAAGATTGTCTGTTGGAGATGAAAGACCGCCCATGTGTGGTTAAAAACCTGCACGTCCAAGAGAGCCTAGACGTGCATGCTTTGATACCATGTTACAAATCGCGTGCATGGAGCGTAGAGGCTCCCTTGGGCATGGGAAAACAGTCCGCAAGGGGACTGTCCACATGGAGATCAAAACGAGGAGCAGCCGATGGCTGCTTGTTGGTTGGCCGACAATGTGGTAGCCGACTGCTACGAAGAAGAGAAAGGAGAGGAGTCTTGGAATTGGAAATATTATTATTGACTCAAGAATCAATTACAATGGGAAGACTCTTTATATAGAGAGAACATATCCCAACAAAAAACGAAACAAATCTTCTCTAAATAAGGAAGAACAAATCCCAAACTAATTCTTAAAACAACTTTTCCTAAAACCAAACATAACAAAATAGCAAACTTGGCAACTACGCAAAACCAAACTTGAACCTTGGGTCCTCCAAACCGCCGACCCTAAGAGCCCCTCGACTTGGCAGTCCCACGTGGCCTCCTTATTCCTAACACAATTAATGCGGATCATGGTAAGAAAACAAAAGATAAGGCCTCTCTGCATATTGATATCCAAAGTTTTAGTCTTGTAGAGGCAACCATATCATGTCTTGACTGTCCAACTTATGATATCAAACATCTGGAGGTCCACGTATCAAGAAAAAAGCAATGAAGACTTGCACTTTCGAAGACATCTTTATAGGTCTACCATGTATGCAAATCTTTTTTTTTATTTTGAGAAAGAGAAGAGGGGTTAACAAAGGTTGTTACCCCCCCCGATTTCATTAATGAAAGCTGTCAGGTACACCAAAAATTACCAAGGGAGTTAAAAAGATCAACCATGTAAACCGAGGTCTTCTCCCTTTTGAAGACAACAATTCCGCTCGAGCCAAATACACCAATAAGGATAAAGGCTTTTCTTATAGTGTTAGGTCCCACAAGCACGCCATGCAAGCTGGACCAAAACTCCATCTACTACACCCAACATTCCCAGATGGAAGGGCACAAGAAGAAAAGGTGCTTTGTATCCTCCACACCATCCCCACACAAGACAGGTATGCTCAGCATCAGGTGCGCACCTTATCTGATAATTTGAGGTCACCACTCTCTTCCTTCTCCAAAGAAACATGAAAATTTTCACCTTAAGGGGAATACACAACCTCCAGATTTTCCTGCAGTCTGTCACCAAGCTTTGATCAACAGATCCATTGTCCTCCATGAAACACATGTATGCCTTCCTGGTGGAGAACTCCCCATGCTGCCAAATCCAACCATCACTCCTACACTAGGTCGGATACCGTGAAGAATCTGTACTTGGGTGGTGACATCATCCAAATCTAGCCTCCCAACTCCAAAATTTTAGCCTAACATATAGCAGAAGCATCTATTATCAGTGCCTAATCATTTTTGGAATCAAATATTAAAGGTCTGCGATCCAAGAATAATAGCAACAGGTAATAATTTTATTTATGTAATATGGAATTGAAAAACTAAAACAGAGCCTTTTCCAATGTGATATAGTGTTGGCCACATGGCTTTGTCACATTTCCAACCTGTCTTAACCACACTTAACTCCAAATAGCAAATCATACTTGATCCTGATAGTTTCCTCTTAACACTTTGACCTTCCCCAATCTCTCATGCAAGAATTGACATCCAACTTTTCATGCCTTCAAATGGTAAAATTCTAGGTGCCCCAGCTACCTTAAAATTGTCTTTTAATTTACATTATATTTGCACATAAAAACATTGTCCATTCTGGCAAAATGATAGAAGTCACTGTCAATTCAAGATGGACAATTTGGTTTAAAATGACAGAGGTATTATGGACCAATTTCTAAAAAGAGCCAAAAGGAGGTCTATTTGTGTATACCATGTATCAGAAAAGTGTAAAATATCTCTAACACGAATGTTTGAAACAAGTGCATCCAACATAAACCCATCAGTCAACCCAAGTTATTTCCACCAGCCAAAAACAGATGTCTGCGTGGCAAATTATAAGTACAACCAAAACTAATGTCCGTTAAAATATGGATGTCTGAGAAAAATAAGATGGAAACACCATTTTTCAACAGACTCTCTTCTGAAATTTCAACCAAATTTTTAGTTAGACGGGGATAGCTAGAGATTGCCATTCTCAGAGTTGAATTAAACCTGGGAAAGGCACCTATGATACTCTGTGAACCAAGAAGACAAGCTCAATCATTAAATATGTGCTTGACCAATCAGTAACAGAGATAGCTGGAGGTTGCCATTCTTATAGTTGAATTAAACCTGGGAAAGGCACCTATGTTACCCTGTGAACCAAGAAGATAAGCTCAATCATTAAATATGTGCTTGACCGATGGGTAAGTACAAGGTTCAGAGCATGTCCACCCTGCCTCTACCTACTGTGACTACCAGGATTTCTGCAAGTAGCTAGCCTTAGCTGGGTTCATATCACCTGGTACTAATTTTGAAACCTACACATATTTTGTTATGGCTCTCCCTCACTACATACTAATCATTCAAAATTTCAAAGGCAACAAGTTTCAAGTGCGAGACATGCCTGTTAAGGAGGCATCATTGATCATCCTCTCCATCCAGTCAGAATCATAATGTTCATTTGATTCAGTCTATGGTGATATACAGGGTGTCATAACCACTACTACTGTCAAGAAAATGATAACCACCACTGCAAAAGACACATCTGACCAACAAATACTTTTTCCGAAGCTCACAGCAAACATTCTCACCTTTTGATAGCCTTATGCTGCATACTTCAGTCATTCTCTTCTTCCACTTGGACAGCTATTGCTCCTCCAAATGATCAAAGTTCTTATCAGCTTACCTTTTGCATCTCACTGGATTAGCCTTCTATTAGAAACTCCTCAAGCTAGACAATAAACAATCAAATGCAGTGAATAGAACTCCAGCAATTCTTCCCATTAGGGAAATGGCTAAAGCGTACCCTGGGGACATAGCGTTTGAATCATCAATCATCAGTGACAAATTGCTAGCTGGATGAAGAGCACAAGTGATGAGAGAGCATTTACTAAATAATGGAAATTTGAAGCTGCATTGACTTGGCTACATAGCCTGACACTATGGTACCACAAGGATACTCGCTCATAGAAAATTCTTTAAAAAGATTCAGTATACCATCCTGGATGTAACATATTAGGTAACATGGACTACAGCATTTTGGCCCAGGTAAATAATAAGTCCATTGTGCCTTTGGCTTAACACTTGGATAGCATTTGTATTACAACTTAGACAGAGACATAAGTCATTACTACTAGTAGAGTGTAGAATAGCTAGATGATCAAGCACCAGCACCATATATGCAAGGTTGAGCAAGTTGCCACGGCTATATGATGTAAAAGAAAATGTATTGAGAGGGGAACATTCTATCTGAGCAAGAACACACATCTGAGATATTTCATGTGACGTGAAGCTCTCATGAGACTCACAGATTACACATACCTGAGTAGCTTCTAGGGGAGCCTTGGCACAACAGGAAAAGTTATCACCGTGCACACTGGAGGTCAAGGATTCAAGTCGTGGAAACAGCCTCTTGTCAGTAAGAAAGATAAGGCTGCATAGAATAGATCCAATGTGATCCAAACCTTTCTTGGATCCTGCACATAGCTCCGTGCGTCAGGCAGCCTGCCCCTTTTTCCTTGAATGGATACCACTATCTTTGCCACTATTTCAGGTAAATAAGGATGTTCTGTTGTCATTGATATGCCTGTCAAATCACTAGCCATTCTGATTCATCGCTGAACCACCGGTTCCACTGGGTTCAACCCATAAGCATGATAAAAGGATCCTGCTAGAACAATTGCTCAACTTGTAGTATTGAGAAATCAAAGCTCTCATATATGAAGAGCTTAAGGAAAAGTTACAATCATACCTACAAGGAAAATAGAAACTAAAGTAAAAGAGATAAGGAAACATAAAAAAAGAATAGAAATCTCTACACTCTCCCTCAAGATGGAATATAGATTCAACTATATCCAGTATAACATAGTATTTATCAAAGAGGGCATGCGGAGTGCCTTCATAAATATGTCAATTACACATAGATGGTATGGATCAACTCATTCGGTTGAGAGTTGGCTCTTTCCATGTTTCTTCATTCTTTTTCTTATTTTCTCATTTTCCATCGTCTATACGTTGAAGATTGAGATCTTTCAATGACATTGATCACTTCTTTTCTTCTAACTTGGTATTAAAACAGTGATCCTAGGCCGGTATCTAGTATCCTCCTCGATTCTCATTTCTTTTTTTTCCTCCAAAAAAAAAAATATTTAAAAGGAAGAAAAAAATCCAAAAACTAAGGTTTGGAACTCCAAACAATAACCACCAGCCTCAGGGTCACCTGACCAACCACCAGTCGGCCAGTCCGCACCACCCCACTGCCAACACTGAACCATTGGCTGAATTTCTTTTAGATCCAACGATAGCAGGGTTGCAACAGCCTTGTTTCAGCTGCTGCCGCCACTACTGGCCCTTGTCAGCCATCATCGAGGTCCAGCAAGGGTCGCCAGCCTCCACCCCAACTGGCCAAGCCGCACTAACCACCAATGGCTAACTAGGGGACTTGTCGAAGGGACTTTTGTGGCCAGATTTGACCTGTTTGATCGGGTTTTGGCCAAATTCAAACCATTTGATCACTATTGGAGTATGTTAGGACATCGTTGACCCTTGTTTGATACCTATGTGATTTTTTAGCTGTATTTGGTATTGTTTGATATACTAGACAATCATTTTTACTTCATTTCTTGCTAACTCTCAGTTATTTGTGGCTTTGGTTGGGGAGAAAATGGCTTCCAAAGACTTATCAGATGGGACATCAATGCAAATGATAGAGATAGGGGCAGATAAGAGCCACATCTTCAATTCCTTATTGAGGTTGGATAACGAGATCAACCATGCACGATGGTCACAAACCTTCAGGACAATGGTAGAAGGTCAAGACAAGGGGCACATTTTGCTCAAACTAGAGCCTGAAGAGAAGGGTAGCAAGAATGCACGAGAGTTCCATAACCTTGAGGTGGTATGCGTGTAAGGCGAGTTTTAGTCATGTTATGTCTACTTAGAGGGATAATAGATGTGATTCTGATTGCCTTGTAGATTCAGGTGTGTCACATCATTTGTGTGGTGATTGACACCGCGTCAATCGTTTTCAATAGCTTCCTGTAGGACAAACAATTCTAGTGGTAGATGGGAGACATTCTCCCATCACTGGTGATATGATCCTCTCTAGCGACACCACTATGTTAGTGCAAATGTGACATTCTTTGAATATGTTTCATATTTTTCTATTGTAGGATCATGTCTACATTTTTTTTTGAAAAGAAAAAGGGTGATTATCCGAGCGATAACCACCCACAATCATTTCAATCCATCACAAACAGGTTACAACAGGATTACAGAGTAAATCCCCAAAACATCACTTGGGAAGATATGGTCGAAACAAAATTCTCCACATGCGGCCTTTCCCCCCTAAATATCACCCTGTTTCTCCCCAACCACACACCCCACATGACCACCAACACCTTCGCCCTATCTCTCTTGGACCGAAAAGCAAAATCGCCTCCGTGTGCATTCCCTCTGCAAAAAGATTCCCAAAAGCTATGCACATTATGGATAGCATTCCAGTCAACTCCCATCCACTGCCAAACCTGCATCACAAAAGGGCACTGAAAGAACAGGTGTTGGACATCTTCCTCATCTCCACCACAGAGAGAGCACGTAAGATCCTCCGACTGGGCCCATCTAGATCTCCATTGTTTCATCATCACTCTTCCCCTCCTTACCAGCCATGCAAAGATCTTCACCTTCAAAGGACACTCCACTTTCCATATAAGACTGCAGTCCCACAAGAAATCAACATCAAAACTGATCATGCCACTCCCCAGCTGACGGAAGACCTTTGCCACAGAGAAATCTCCTTCCCAATGAAAATCGTCTTCCCAGCTCTAGCAACAAATGCTGAAACTCCTCACATCTCTAATCCGACAGTCCTCAAAAGGTTGGGCACCACGTCCCATCCCAACTACTTTCCACCATTGCTGAAGGATCCGTCGCACACCCAAGAAGACGGGGGAACCTCTCAGCAAGGGTCAAACCACAATGGTTCCTAATATGGCGCCTATGCCAATGCCTCCTACCCCCTTTGGAAGAGATCCCCGATATGGTGTCTATGCCAGTTCCTCCTACCCCTTTTGGAAGAGAGTCCCAATATGGTGTCTATGCCAGTTCCTCCTACCCCTTTTGGAAGAGAGTCCTGTTGTTGTCACTCCAAATCCTAAGTACACCAAGGCTCAGGAGATCTCTAGTCATCTTCTTTCTACTCTTGAGACTGCATATCCATCAGCTCCTAAGGAGAATACTGGTTTAGATGGTCTGGATGATGTGGTGGTGGATGATATGTCAGATACGCAGGTGATAGATACTTCACCTACATATAAGTAGGTGCTAGTGATAGTCATGAGGATAGAACAGACTGGGACTAGCCAATAGCTCTGCAGAAGGGATGTCATACTTGCACCAAGCAGCCCATTTCCAAGCATATATCTATGACAGGTCTTGGGCCCTCATTCAGGAAGTTCTCACTAGCACTATTTGCGATGCCAATCCCTACATCTTAACATCAAGCCTTGTTAGACCAACGATGAAGACATGCTATGGAAGAGATGTCGACCCTTTATATCCTGTGGTACCTAAGAGCTTTCTAAACCACCATCTGATACCACTATGGTAGGTTCTAAATGGGTCTTCACCATTAAGCATGATCCAAGTGAATTAGTTGCGAGATACAAGGCTAGGCTCATAGCAAAGGGATTCACTCAAACTTATGAAGTGGATTTCTTTGACACTTTCTCACTAATGGTTTGACTCCCTACTGTCTGGATTTTGCTTTCTGTGGCAATCCACCAGGAATGATCCATTCACCAATTAAATGTGAAGAATGCCTTTCTTTATGGCAATTTAAAAGAGGTAGTTTACAAGCAACAACCACCAAATTTTAAGTGTAAGGGAGAGTGTCAAAAAGTATGCAGCCTTTGCAAAGCAATCTATGACTTGGAACAAAGTCTTAAGGCATGGTTTCAGAAGCTATCCAAGGTGGTTAAGACTCTTGGTTTGCGTAGATCTTCAACAAATCATTTCTTGTTTGTTCGAGTGATGGTGGTGATGTTAATTTACGTAGACGACATCAATCTTACTAATGATGATACTCAAGGGATCCGTGACTTGAAGAAATACATGTCCGCCAACTTGGTGATCAAGGACTTAGGTCCACTTATGTACTTTCTTAGAATCGAAGTTGCACGTAGCAAATGAAGTATAGTGTTATCCCAGATAAAGTATCCTATTAATCTCTTACAGGAGACTGGTATGTTAGAGGTGGAACTGACACATTCATATGGATCCAAAAGTTCATTTTCATGATGAGAATGTGAGACCTTTAATGCTCGTCAGTTTATAACTTTAGGGAAACTTCTATGTTTGACCATAACACATCTTGACATCACATTTGCAGTTGAGAAGCCGAGTCAGTTTATGCATAAGCCAACCAAGGTACCTTGGGATGCAACTATGATGATACTTAGGTACCTAAAGTTGTCACCAAGAAAGAGGCTTTTATTCACAAAAGATACCTCTCTTGACATTGTTGCCTACACAAATGCAGACCATATAGGATGCCTGGAGGATAGAAAGTTAATGATAATTTTTTGCAAGAATGTTGCCAAGAATCTAGTGACTTGAAGAAGCAAGAAACAGAGAGTTGTGTCCAGATCAAGTGCCAAGTCTAAGTATCGTGCCAGGGCTCAGACTACAACAGAGGTGAAGTGGATAAAATGTGCTATGTGACTTGCATATTTCCATTAGTTCTTCCATGGAGATGGGATGTAACAATAAGGCTACTACCTATATTGTGGATAACCTTATGTTCTATGAAAGAACTAAGCACGTTAAGGTGGACTGCCATTACACAAAAGAGATCATACTCAAAAGAGGCTCATTCAAACCTTCCACGTCTCTTCTAAAAATCAGATAACATCATAACAAATATCTTTACCAAAGCACTTCCCAGGCCTTTATTTGATAAATGTTATTTCAAGCTAAGTATGATAGATATCTATGCTCCAAGTTGTCGGAGAGTGTTGAGAGTTGGCTCTTTCCATATTTGCTTATTCTTTTCTTATTTTCTTATTTTAGGAAGGTCCACTTGTAATTTTCTCATCCTCTATTTATTGAAGATTGAGATCTTTCAATAAAGTTGATCTCTTTTTTTCTTCTAACTCATTCTAAATAAGGTCTATTTTCTAAATGACAATATACATCTACATGTTTTGTCCTCTCATTAAACATTAAATTATTGGCAATAAACAATGCAGCTCAATCATCATAACTCATCTCCATAGAGGAAGTCACAAAAAGATGGAGTCCATTGAGAATTGATCAAATCCACATGAGCTCAAAAACTTTTTAGGCCACAGAATATTGCATTGAACTTAGAGACTATTGTCTACTTCAAATCATAAGATTCTTAACTATTAGACATAATTTAGGAAATAGTATTTAGGAAAGAAGAATTATCTCTTTCTATGATTATCTCTTTCCGAATTATAAGGATATGTTTTTAGTTTGTGATTGGATTTGTTTCTATAGTTAGGATTAGGATTGGAAGTAGGAATCCCTCTCAATATAAAGGGATGAATTCTATGTGCTTTTCTTTGAGCTTTTGGAATTAATGATTTTTAATTATCAAAATCTCTAGATGGTATCAAAGCGAATTTGTCTTGGAAACCCCACGTCCTCTACCGATTCCTAAAGATGTCACCAGTCCCTCTCTACCTCGGGGTGCATGCGGCTCTCTCCGCATCAATCTTCATCCACCTAAAGCGCTACCAAGCATCGATGCTTAACATATCTCAAACGTAGCACACATCAAGGGAGGCCAATTCAATCCCTACATCGTTGTGTAGGCTCCTATCATGCAACAAGGACTAAAATGTGACCAGGCGACGCCGTGCGAAAAGACCAAACCAGTTTTAGCCCAATTCAGCAATCCGGTTCAACCACCTTCATTGCCTCAATCTGTGTAGGCATCAATATGATATTTTTAGTGTTTTTGGTGTCAATGATGCTATTGTTGTGTCACCTCTACATTGTTATGGGTTCAACACACTCAACTTGGGTTCCAAGCAGTTTAATGATATGTTTCAAAGAATCAAAATCCCCCGTTGTTGATCCATACTGTAGAAGCGAAGCCTCTACTACTATTGCTACCATGAATATTGTGGCTAATATTATTGCTTGGGAACATTTCCCATGTTTGGTCACTACTACTACTATGACCATTGTGTGACTGCTACTTCTACTACAGTCTTCGTGTCCTACTACTTTGCTACAGCAACTACTGCGACGACGGCTACTGCTACAATCTACACCACTCCATGCTCCTTAGATTGCTTGCATTAAGGGGGAGCTCTACTGATCGAAGAACTACACTGAAGCCTCGAGCCATCCCATGATTGACGCCAAAGATGCTAAAGAATGGAGTAACTGAGCCACACACTTAACCCATATGTAAATGTCCTACGTTAGTATTTCTTGTCTTCTCCTAGCATGAAGAATTTTTGCTGGCATAAAGCAAACTATCAATGCTTGCGATCGTCTCCCATATCAATTCCATTGCTTGGGTTCGTCTCTCGTATCAAGGTTTGGGATCGTTTCCCCTATGTTGTCAATGCTTGGAATCATCTCCCCTATGGTGTGGTTCTTGGGATCATCTCTTAACTAAAGGTCTCTGAATCAATTTTTTGTTCTAACTCCAAGGGAGTTAGGTCTTCATTGATGAAGAAACGGCTATCTACATGACTAAAGAACTAGCATGCCTCAATATCTACATGCCAATCTACCTACACACCTCCCTGCCTGCTCCAACCCTAGACTGCATTGGATGGGGGGAGCTCTCCTGCTACTGCACTACTACTACAAGTTGGGCATTGCATGCTCCAACTTAGTGGGGTGCATTACAGATAATTTAGAAAATGATATTTAGGAAAGTAGAATTATTGCTTTCTATGTTTATCTCTTTACAAATTATAAGGATATGCTTTTAGTTTGTTTGAGATTTGATTTGTTTTCATAGTTAGGATTAGGATTGGAAGTAAGAATCCCTCTCAATATAAAGAGATGAACTCAATGTTTTTCTTTAAGATTTTGGAACGAGTGATTTCTAATTATCAAAACCTCCACACTAACAATAAATATGCAGTAACCTGTGCTATACTTCATATCTTTCAAACATTGCAATGTGATAGCAGGCTACAACTCAAGAGACGACCCTTTGTAACCAAATGACCTTTTATTGGAGAAGATTTTAGGTACACAGATATCGCCATTATAGTATAACATTCCAATCTACTTCTCCATAAACTACCTAATTTTGCCCAAAGCCTTGAAAATACATGGTCAAGTAGTAGTTTAATAAAGCAATTTACCTACAAAACTAACATAGTATCCACAGGCCCATTTGCACTAGTATGCAAGTGAACATAGGGATCCGTCTGTGGTGATTGCCAAGAGGTTGTATATATGCACAGACCTCGAGGTCTACGTGGTATCATAGAGTCTCCAAGTGGAAAGAGGTCATATATGGACTAAAATAAAGTCCCACAACATGGATCTGAAAGTTGTCGGAGGTTTTAACGACACTTAGATTCTGCAAATCATTAGCTAATCTTCTTTATTTGTGCAACAAATTTGACACAAAGGCAGATCTGATGCTGATCTATGTGAAGGGGGATGATGCTGCAGGGATCGCTGAGACCAAGAATCATTGAGTTAAGCATTTACCAAGGAGCAGGGTCCTTTAGGCCCCGTTTGGTAAGGGAAATAAGTTTGTGACATAAGAAAGGAATAGGGAAGAAGTAGAATAAATGGTGGAATAAGTGAGTTAACATGTTTGAACGTTTTGGCAGATTAAAGTTATTCCACAGAGATGATGGAATAACTTTACCACGAGTTAAGTTCATTTAACCCAACGTAAATATGAGGAGGGTTAAGTGACGGATTAAATACTTAACCCGGCACAAACCCACTTAACCCACTAACCAAACACCCCTTCAGAGTATTTTCTTGGAATTGAATTGGCCTAGAGCAAATGGGTAGTTGTGTAATCCTCAAAGAAATATGCAATAGAATTGCTACAAGCATCCTCCATCTCAAAGCTGGCGAAGAGACCAAGCCAGATATACTCCTTGTGAGATTAAGATGATGTTTGACAACCTAGCAATAAGGGAAAAGGCATCAAAGAAATCCATGTCCAAGTCTAATTGTTTCATTCAATAGTTCCCTCAAGGTTACACTTCAATATAAAGACCCAGTTGAATACCACTACAGCCGCATCACACAGGATCTATGAGTTCCCAAAATACAGGCATCTCCTCCATAACTTTGCACTTCAAATTAAGAATTGCTTACTAATACAAAGTAGGTGATAATACGATTGAGAAGGCTTCAGCAAACCGTTTGTACCGAAGCCTTAGGTATGCCACAGGTGTTGAGATACAGGGTACAAAATGAAAGCACCAATGCCTTTTCTAAGAGTAATTGGCAAAATTCACATCTATATTACATGCAGTATTGTCTTGACCGTCCACACACAGATTGCGTAGGGTCAACATCTGTACTTGATATATCATCAACTGAAACACCATCAGTAGATAAAGCAACTATAATTACTTCTAATTCAAATGATGGTGTAGGCCCTGAGGAAGAAATACACTAAGGGTACACAAGATGGAAACCAGATACAGAAGCAGACACAAGAAGCAAAGGAGACATAGGAATATCTTCCAACTAAACAAGACTGGGCATAGATGCATACCCAAATAACTCCATACTCACATTTGACCCTGTAGAAAAAATATGAAACTTACTCAAAAAAGGTGACATCAATGTAAACATAGTGCAACAATGAATTGGGTCATAACAACAATATCCTTTCTGAGCATGATAGTATTTAACGAAGATGCATTTGATAACCAATGGGGAAAGTTTATCGCTGGCAGGTCCATAAAAACGAACAAATGCCACACATCTAAATATTTTAGAATGAATTTCAAACAACTCTGTGCTAGAGTATAAAATATGGAAAGGGGTATGCTCATGGAGCACAGATGAAGGCTCCTAGTAATCAAATAGGAAGTAGTCAAAATGACAACATCCTGAGGAAATCCAATCCAAACCAACAATGTCCAGAAAATATCAAGAATGTGCCAATGCTTCCAATCAGGGATGACATCCCACTATAAAGTGTTAAAGCAAGTAGTACGATAAATGATGCCATAAGAACGATGAATTCTTGAAGAATCTGACAACACACCTCCAACCCATTGTCACATTGCATAATTTTTGGCATTAAACTGGATCATTTTTCAACTATGAAATATTTTATTATAGAAACAATATAAACACACAATACTAATGTCCGAGTCAATTTGAAATCTGAGTAGGACCCCCACACATCAACATGTAACAATTAAAACACAGACTCAGCCCTCAACTTTTGACTGGAAGGACATGAACTCTGATCATGATAACCTGGCAGGCCTCACAATCAAATTTGGCTATAGGAGACAACTAGGTAACAAGTCATCAAATGAAAAGTGACCCAGCTAAAGATGTCACAGAAAACCAAAACAAATAGATGAGAACGAGTGGCATGTGCTATATACGACTAGAAAAGCAGATGTACTCCCCATGCCTTATGGCCACCGCCAATCATCTTCCTCACCAATGTCTTAACGAGTATCACAAGGTCAAAAACAACTACACATTCAGTTCCTTAGAAATTCTATAAACAGAAAGTAAAGTCAGAGGAAATTTGGCACAAAGAATCTGACAGCTACATATTAGATGGCACTAGAGGGGGGTAAATAGTGACCCTTAATTACCAACAACTAAAGTAATGAAACGATATATGGTTCTTAACAATGGTGTGGAATATTTTTTTGGAAAGGAACAATGTTGTGGAATATAAAACAATATCAATCACAAGCATATAAAGAGCATTCAACCACAAAATACATAGGAGTTTTTATACCAATTCACTAACCTCTCAGATGTCTAGTACCTGAACTTGGCACACTCGGGTTTTTGCTAACCTCAATCCTTGAAAACAGGCAAGGATGAAACCCAACACTCCGAGAATAGTCCTCCCAAGGGAAATTTTCTTCTCCCTGTTTGTAAGAAAATGGTTCTCTTCCAACTTAAAGAACCAGTTGCCAGTAACAAGCTAAAAAATTACAATACCAACAACACAATATAATGTCAACTTGTTAAATTATCCTATTATTATCGTCAAGTATCAAGATTGTTAGAGATAAATTTAAAATAGGAATAATTAAAATAGATTTTTTATAAGTTAAGTTAAGATTTCTTATTTTGTTGTGCTGTTATTAGCATTTGACTTGATTCTAATTTATTTCTAAATTATCTAGGATTTCTATTATTATCCTCTCTTTATATAAAGAGGAGTTCATTTCTATTTTCTAAGAAAAAGAACTATTTTCAAAAACTTCCACCTGATGTCATAGCAGGACCCATCCATAGAACCCTCCTCTCCCTATCGTCGACCCTAGGAGGTTTCTTCCTTGTTGTGTGCGCTCTCTCTCTCTCCTGGCACGTGCCATTGTGTGCACATCTCTCCCTGTGCTTGTACTGCCTGCAACGCCTACGTTTGGGTTTCCTATTGCCTCGTGTGTGCCTTCCGGCGTAAAGGTTACATTGTTCTGAATGCCCACGGCGTACCCACGAAAGACTTTTTCTGACGTGGGGCAGTATCAGCACACATGTAACGTCAAAATGCAAGAGTGTCAATAATATTTTTCCAACTATGGATAATATGTCGATAAGTTCAAAGAAATGGATGGTATTAGGTACAATTATTAAATCGTTATCATATTTTAAGGTCAATATAGGCATCTCCATAACCAGTTTCTACCCATTACTATTTTTATAAGTGATTTAAATTTTAACGGCATGTCATCAGCATGTTGTCAAAGTAGCTATTTTTGGGTTAGACCATATCGACATCAATATAATGTCGAAACACAGATTTCACTGAAATGTCAACAAGTGAAAAAATGCACTCAACATTTCAACTTGCTGCTATTACTGCTCACTCTCAGTTCTCTCATTCTTCTCTACTACTGCTACCATTACTCATTTTGTTGCTGTTATTTGTTCTTATTAGAACCGAATCTCCGCTACTATTGCTTCCTCTAGTCTCATTGCTCCTCTGAGTTTAGATCTATATATAATTATAGAGTAGATATACATACTAGACTTTAGATCTACCATTACTACAAATATATAGGTCTAATCACAATTAGAACTGAGGAAACATTTATTTAATTCCTAAAAATAAAATTCTAAGTTTATGTTAACATTAAATAATAAAGAACTTGCATCAATCCATAAGAGAATAAAACCTAAAAATTGCAAACATTATTTACTTCATGAATTAATCATCATTTACGTCAAGGATAACATCCAACCTAGAAACCCATGGTCCCACGTTTGAAGGTGACAACCTATATTTTTCATAAATAAACATGATACAACTAAATATAAACATGACTCATAAGGAGTGGCATAAATAAAAATAGTCAATATAACACACATAGTTATGATAATTTATGTTTATTAAAATTGATTACTCCATTAGCATAGTGAAATACCTCAAATTAACTAATAAATTAATTTAAGATAAGTTGGATGAATAGTTAAATTTCTATTTTTAAATTTTTATTTTAGTTTACTACAAACTATATATTTAAATCTTTTATCTTTGCATAACTTAATTCAATTCACTCAGTAATTATTTAATATTTGATTCTTAAACTTAAACATCAACATGGTATAGTAAACTCTACGTTGCATATGAATATTAAGATATAACATTATTATTCTTACATGAACATGTTTAAGCTTGTGATATCCTTGAAATTCTAATTATTTTGACCACTTTCGCCATTTTTGTTGATATACGTCAACATGCCTACAGCATGCCCTCGACATGCCTCCGAAATTAATTATTTTTGGGGCATCAAAATCTAACATCGAAATACGGATGTTCCCACGACATGCCCTCGTCATGTCTTCGAAATGCACACTTAGAAATTTATCGAAATCAACATTTTAAACCATAGGACCTATTACCATAGCGTACGTAAGAGTGCTTACGGTCCTAACGTGCATACATCTAAATAGCCAAAAAATATCTATTAATGCATGTTCTTAGTGACATATTAACATCATACATTGTAAATATTTCATAACATGCATAATCATGCATTTAGGTCATGCTGTATAAATTGTATAGTAATTGTCTTCTTTTATGGTCAGGGAAAGGACAATTCTTAATCGGCGTCTCGGACCGAAGATACAACCATACGGATCTGATCATGGCGACGATTGGAGTTCAACAACTCCAAGATCACCCTAATCGGACATCCGTAGCACCAGATAGAGATCGAGAAACCCTAAAGATCAAGGGCCAAGATGGTGTCAATCAGCACTTCAGACGACAAATTCGACCACACGAATGAGTTCGGATCAATGATCACAGCTTAACGGTGCGAAAATCGACTCAATCTGACATCCGTGGCACCATCTACAACATGCAGAAGATGAACAGCCAAGATGACGCCACATGGCGCCATCCTAGCCGCCAAATCGACCCTCAAGACTGTCGCTGCATCTCCAAAGGACTTCAAACACACGATCTAGATCCAACGACCGCGAGCACGTGCACCTAAAATCAAAACCGCGACAAAGTAAGCACCACAGCACAGCAATCGAGCGACGTTGCGCGAGCGTGCGACGCGCGTTCGACTCGCCATCCGCAACACGCGGCGAATAATTGCGACCGTGCGATCGGCTGCGGGCGACGCGGATCAGCCAATAGCACGCACACACGATCTGATGCACAGCGCACATGCAGGCGCGTAGTGAAGGCACAGACGAAGGCGCGCGAGGAGAAATCTAAGCCATCCAATCTCACGATCGGACGACTGAGATTTGAAAGATGTGTGCGGCCGTTTTAAGCGCGAAAGGCAGGAAGGCGCGCACGGCGCACGCACGTCAACCACGATCAGACCTTTAGTGACAAATAAATCCGCCACTAAAGACCTAATATTAATGTTTTAAACTTGAAATGACAAATTTGCCCTCAATTCCTACAACTATAAAAGGAGACACAACCTCCACTTCATCAGCCCTTCACTTCTCTTCATCTCCAAAGCGCAAGAGAAGCTTGTCACACACCCGGAATGCTATTCTAGAGCTAAATCCAATTTTCTCGCCCTCGTTCCGGAAGTGGATCCCGCAACGACGACAACGTGTTGCCCCGTTCCAGCTTCTTCCTACTTCGTCCTCCTTCCCACTCCTCCGTCCGGCTCGTCCTCCAAGCATTTGTCGAGGATGATAACATCTCTCTCCCTTCTTTTTAATAGCTTTCTAGAATAGAATTTTTTGCTTTCTAGTTGTAAACATTTCTCGCTTTATAATTGTAAAAACATTCTGATTATATTAAGTGATTGTTCTCTTTCTCTTATTGTTTATATCAATTCCAGTGTAATTATTTCGTTTTCAAACAAAAACACAAAAAAATATAAATTACAGATTTTACATCGACATAGCCTCCCTATGTTCGACTCGGAATTCTTAGAATTTCGGTATAAATTTATTTGTTGACGAATTTCTCTGCAAATCGAACTACAACTATGGATTTTTCGAAACCAACTTCGATGCGTAATTTTCCGCGCTCAACATTTTGGCGTTGTTGTCGGAGAGGCAACGATTTTCGATTTTCATTCCACATTTCGCACACTTTATTGTTTTCTAACTTGCTTTATTTCTTAGCTATTATTTTGTAGGTACCTTGACAGAGAATCTTCAAGCGGTAGATTGGAGTAAAGTACAGTTAAAGACAACTGTAAGTGCTCAACATTCTTCCCCCTCCATAGATTCCATTTCATCACATTAATTCAAACTCCAATTAACCTAAGTGTTTGTATAAATCCTAGGGTTAGTTTGGTTGCCTGGATTTCCACTCACATTCATCTCACCCACATAGAAAAAATCAACAAAAAGATATTTCTTATAGGGTAAATCAACATACACCCACATTCAAGGCACTTAACCTAATTGATTTTCATCTACTCAACTGGATTCTGATCTGTGGAACCGGTACACGCAAATCAACATATAAAAGAGTATAAATCAGTCTAGGTTAACCATTTTGTGTGACTAACTCAGTGGTCCAATTTAGGCCAATTGTTTGAAGTTATTTGGGCCGCACCACTTCAACTAAAATCAACTCATCAAGTAACTGCCACATAGGTTCAACTTTTAGGGATTTTTCAGGCACTCCACATTCTTTTAAGTTTCATAGGAAAACATCTTCACATGTGGTTTTAAAACCTGGTGTGCCAACTAAACTTGATTGAATATACCTAAAGTTGAATCCTAAAAACTACTAAGCAAGATTTGAACCCTAAAATTCACCGCATCCAAAAATAATTTTGCTTGAAAACCACTGATTGTGCACACACACATATATCAATCAATAATTAAGGGTACAACCCAGATAAAGAGCCCATCACATTCCAAAGCACATTCAAACCTAACCTTAATTAAAACAAAGTAGACGTTGACCTTAAAGATTGGAATAGCTCTTCGGAGCCCAGACCGAAATTATTTTCGATTAGTCTGTTTCTACCGTTTAATCTGTTGTCTAGCTAAAAGAGCAGAATCAAACGATCGCGGCTGAGGGGTACATTAGGAACCTGAGGCGCAAGCCAAAGGAAAAACCTTCTCCCCAGTCCCTCCCTCTAACTGGTTGGATTGACCGAAAAGTAGATCAAATAGATTCTTTATCTCAAGACGGATTCTGGGAGTCTGTAGTTCTTTAGGCTAGCCCACTTAAGGACAGGTTTGTTTGTATTGCAGGGCACATTTCTTCTTCCTGTTCTGTCATGGATCCTTCCACATTCCACACGTTTTCCCATTCTTATCCTCCTAATACATCTTATTCCCAAAATAATTATTATTCCAACCAGATTTATTCTCATCCATCTTCTAGTTAGGATAATCTTGATTGGGAATATAGTTCCGGAGCTCCGTGTTCAGGGTTAACCCTGGACACCATGATTTTAATTCTTATCCTTCTTCAAGCTACACTGATGTTTGATCATCGCCCTCATTTGAATAACCTAATATGATCTACAATCAAGAATGATATACTGATCCTTACCCCTTCCCTGACTACACTGCCTTTAGGCCATCATTACCTTATGAGTAACCTGAAATGACCTATTATCAGGGATAGTATCAAGATCCTCAATTCGTTAACTCCCCTACAATGAACCCAAACCCACCCTACCTTGAACCAAATCATGTGGGTTCAGGTTAACCAGGTCCAAGAAAAGGTGCTAACTTGAGAAACACCATACAATCTTTAGAAGCTCAGCCAACACCTTGCACTGAAGAATTTGAGCCCCTGATTGAAATGATTGATGATCTTAACAAGTATCTGTTGGATTAGCTCCAGGATATTAAGGATAAGGGTCCGGGTGAGTTTTTATTTGGGAAATTATCGAAATTAAGGAAAAGATTTGTGATTGCTTTAGTTCAATCTTGAGATGATTCCCAAAATGAAACCCCTTCAGGAAAGTTAATGTCAGAACCTACTTAGGCACCTGTTAGGGGGGACACGTGTTACGAGACCGAGTTTAACCAAATTGTTCTAGAGCAATCAAATAGGGATGATTTGATTTCTTCACCGGAGATCCCTGAGCCGCGGTACGAGAAAACGTATGTCTTTATGGATCAGAAAGTAATTGATAATTTTGAGACATACATTAATATGGATTCAGATTTCTTTGATTCTGAAGGTAAAAAATCATTATGTGAAGTCTCACATGAGTTTACAAAATACGATTTTAGTGAGACAACTAGGCTAGAGGAATTCGATAAATCATTTGATGGCCCTAAAATTGAGGAATTTGATCCTGTTGGGACTCGCATGGCAGATTCAGATCCTGTTTTAAAGGATTCAATTCATAGCCCTGATCCTCAACCACACCCCATAGAGTTTATTGACGATTTTGACTTTGAAATCACTAAACCCAAGTCCATTCTAATTCAGTCACATCTTTTAGACTTGGAAAATTCAGACGGGGTAATTAATATGCAAGAGGTCCCGGAATTTGAAATCCTGATTGCGAAGGATAGAAAGTGGAAAATGATGATATGGAAAGTAAATTCCAGAGGAAGCGAAAGATCGAGTCTAAGGGTTTTAATTTGTCTAAAATCACCTTTCTACCGAGACCCTTATGACATCTTCTCAAAGGATGTTCAACCCAAGCAAACATTCATTGATTATCCTTTTAAGTTTGATCTCTCTGTTATCTGACTTTTTGGTCTTTGGGTGCATCCTCACAAATCGTAAGCTCGACCCCGCTTGCATACTGATCTCAAGTTCTACGTAATTTTCATCCAGAACCTTAGATATACTCGACTATAGGGTATAGGTCTACACCACAATCTAGTCCATATCTATGGGCATCTGCTTGCAGGTCTTGAGGTTAATCTTTTTATTTTGATTCTGACTTGCACCTGTGAATACTTTGTTTCTTCTTTATTTGTACAAGGTGCCTAGCTGAAAGTACTAACTTCAACACATATATAGGTTCCTTTCATCTCGGAGCGAACCCGTTATTCACGCAATTCAGGTGCTTTCTACTCCACTATGTTTCATGTCTTTTTAATACAATGAGAACATTGCATTAGATAGGCATGGGGGGTGAATATTCATCACTGAATTATTTTGTCAGCTCCGTAGATTCTTTTTGTTTTCTTTTGATTTATTTATTTTTAAAAAAAATTGAATTAAGAAAGAATACTTGGGCATTAGAACTTTTCAATCTTAGGAAATATTACAGTAGGATCTGAACACTAAGACCCTTCAGGGCTTTGAGCTTAATCAGCCCGGGTATCTACTAAAATGTGAATTTGTGTATTGAGTCCTCGCCATCCTAAATTCTATTTTAATTTTATTAATAAGTTTGGGTGATAAGTACACGACTTATCAACTTGTCCTCTGATTTGAGGGAACTTTAAGCCTAAAGCATCTACACACTATTCGTCACAGACTCATTGTTCGACGATTTTAACGGAAATTAGGTTGCTAATGAACCTTCTACAGTGGTATGGCTGGCAAGTTATCGTGGGTAACAGCCCATAGGTAGGTTGTCCAAAGCCTAGCCACTGGACCATTCTTTTCCTGCTGCTTTTAGGTAAATCTTAGACCAGGGAAGCCACCTACTTAAAAAGAAAAAGAAAGTCCAAAAAGAAAAAAAAAAGAGAAGAAAAAGAAAAGGAGAAAAAGAAAATAAAAAAAATAAGCTACACTTCACTGCACGAGTATGGCTGGCAAGTAATAATGAGTAACAACCCATTGGTAGGTTGTCCAGAACCCAGCTCAAGAAAT
Organism: Thalassia testudinum; assembly: GCA_037157565.1. Taxonomy (NCBI): domain Eukaryota; kingdom Viridiplantae; phylum Streptophyta; class Magnoliopsida; order Alismatales; family Hydrocharitaceae; genus Thalassia; species Thalassia testudinum. The sequence continues at coordinate 74,782,882 of JAZHRO010000031.1, read as the reverse complement.
ACATGTCAAATTCCTAAAACACTTAGGAAGAAGAGGAGAAGTAGAATAAGTCGGAGAGATATACATTGGATTCACCCTTGTGTTGACTCCTTAAAAAGAAAAGTAGAGAGAGCCACCGGTCGTATAGATACACCTTTAGGCAGAATTCTTTTTAAGGTCACCTAGGGGCGTAAAAATCCAAAATCTCTTCTGATTGCCGATCAACAAGTCTATCACTTTTACACAAATATGCTTAGAACTTAGGGTTCTCATTAAGTCTTAGGTGGGTTGATTGGCCATAGAAAGCCACTATGTAACCCTAAACTCAAAAATCTCAAAAAATTAGAAAAGAAAAACAAAAGAAAAAATAGATCTTTCTTTGAATAAGGCGAAGGCTTGAGGCGGTCTGCATTTTGGCAGATACCTAGGCGCTGTTGTGTCTTTGAAAGTTCAGGTCCTAAGTAAAAATTTCTTAATGTTGAAAATGATTTGTGTCCGAGTAATTCAACCTAATTCTTTTATAAATAGCATGTAATTTTTGCTATGGACTAACAAAAGATAGGCATGGGGGTGTGATGTGCATACATCTAAATAACCAAAAATTTCTATTAATGCATGTTTTTAGTGTCATATTAGCATCATACAATGTAAATATTACATAACATGCATAATCACGCATCTAGGTCAAGTTGTATAAATTATATAGTAATTATCTCCTTTTATGGTCAGGGAAAGGATGATTGTTAATCGGGGCCTTAAATCAAAGATCCAACCAAACGGATTTGATCAAGGAGACAATTGGATTTCAACGACTCCAAGATCGCCCTGATCGGACATCCGTAGCACCAAATAGAGATCGAGGAACCCTAAAAATCAAGGGCCAAGATGGTGTCAATCCACACTTCAGACGACAAATCCGACCGCACGGATGGGTTCAAATCGATGATCACAGCCTAACGGCGTAAAAATCGACTCAATCCAACATCCGTGGCACCATTTACAACACGGAGAAGATGGAAGCCAAGATGGCACCACATGGCGCCATCCTAGCCGCCCAATCGACCCTTAGGACCACTGCTCATCTCCAAAGGTCTTCCAATGCACGATCTAGGCTGTTGGATCTTGATCCAACGGCCGCGAGCACGCGCATCTGAAATCAAAATCGCGACAAAATAAGCGTCGTAGCACAACGGTCGAGCGACGTTGCGCGAGCGTGCAACGCACATTTGACTCGCCATCCACAGCGCGCAAGCGAATAATTGCGATCATGCGATCGGCTGCGAACAGCGCAGATCAGCCAATAGCGCACACACGCAACATGACGCACAGCACGCACGCGGGCGCGCGGTTAAGGCACAGATGAAGGCACGCAAGGAGAAATCTGACAGCCGATCGCTAAGATTTGAAAGACGTGCGCGGGCGTTTTGAGAGCGGAAGGAGGGGAGGCACGCGCGGCGCGCGCACATCGACCACGATCAGACCTTTAGTGACGAATAAATCCGTCACTAAAGACCTGATATTAATGTTTTAAACTTGAAATGACAAATTTACCCTCAATTCCTACAACTATAAAAGAAGACCCGACCACTTCTTCAGCCCTTCACTTCTCTTCCTCTCCAAAGCTCAAGAGAAACTTGTCCCACACAAGGGATGCTACTCTAAAGCTAAATCAAATTTTCTCGCCCTCGTTCCGGAAGTGAATCCCGCGACAACGACGACGTACTGCCCCGTTCCCGCTTCTTCCTACTTCGACCTCCTTCCCGTTCTGTCTTCTGTCTTCCAGGCGTCGCTCCGTCCAACTCGCCCTCCAAGCATTCGTCGAGGAGGATAACATCTCTCTCCCTTCTTTTTAATAGCTTTTTAGAATAGAATTTTCTGCTTTCTAGTTGTAATCATTTCTCACTTTATAATTGTAAAAACATTCTAATTATATCAAGTAATTGTTCTCTCTCTTATTGTTTATATCAATTCCAGTGTAATTATTTCATTTTCAAACAAAAACACAAAACAATATAAATCGCAGATTTTACATCGACATAGCATCCCTGTATTCGACCCGCAATTCTTAGAATTTCGATATAATTTTATTTGTTGACGGATTTCTTCACAAATCGAACTACAACGATGGGTTTTCTGAAACCAACTTCGATAGCGTAGTTTTCCACGCTCGACAGGTCCCCATGCACCACGCCACCACACAGTGCTTGTCTTCTTAGTGCACAACCTTACGCACATCACCCCTCCTATACTACTGCTATGGCTGCAGCCTAGACCTCTGCCCCTGGCCCCTTACCCCTATTACTTCTTGAGACCAAGGTGCTGGGACTTCTGATCTAACATATGGCTTCTTTGCTGAAGTTGATGAATGGTGGGGACTTTAAACACCACTCTCCTACCACTAATAGTAACTGCTTGGGAACGTTACCCCATTAATGGCTACTGCCACTACTACAACAGTACTACCATCATATTGGGTTGCCACTACTGTTATAGCCTTGCCATTGTCATCTATGGCTACTGCTCTACTATAGTAGTCTCCCAACTAGTTCTAATGCTACTTCTGCTATAGTCCGCTCTGCTGCCTACTCCTTCAAATGTCTACATTAGAGAGGAGTCCTAATTTTGTTTAAACTCCAACAAGTTGGGTGGTGCACACTCTAACTTGGGGGGGGGGGGGGGGGGGGGGGGGGGGAGTGTTAGAGATAAATTAGAAATAAGAATAATTAAAATAGATTTCTTGAGAGTTAGATTAGGATTTCTTATTTTGTTATATTATCATTAAGATTTGATTTAATTTGAGTCTGTTTCTAAATTAATTAGGATTACTATTGCTATCCCTTCTCTCTATATAAAGAGGGATAGATTTCTATTTTCAAAAAAAGAGAACTATTTCCAAAACCTTCTACAAAGATAATTAGAAATTTCTACACAACTAAGGAAAGAACTTTACTAACCGAGAGATAGAACTAGAGCTTTGATATGGAGTTTCTCTAATGCTTGTGTTGGTGTTTTGAAATGCCTCTCAACCTCCCCTGTATAAAGGGAAGACCACCTCTCAAAATGACCTAGGATTGCTTTCTCAACGACCAAAATCATGGGTAGATAACATATAGGTAGCATAGCCTTGAACGAGTGTGATTTGAAATCAAATTCAAGCAAATTTTGGCTCTGTTTGACCAATTGAAAACATCTTATTGGTTGGGTTTGCTCGGTTGAAAGATATCAAATCGGTTGGAAATTGAATTGTTTCCAAAATGGCTTCCAATGGGCAGATAATTAAGCCCCTCTAATTGGCCTAAATGATCCAGTAGGCTACAAGTTCAATAGAATATGGTTTGCTTGACCTCATCAAATAGGAATTTTAGATCCTTAAATCAACAATGAAATTGGCAACACTTGACCTAAGATGTGCTAAATTTTGATTTTTAACAAATGGGATAAGAGTTACAGGAGTTCTAAACCTTTTATGTTTCCGACGCTTCGAATTTCTTCATTTCTTCTTCTCCAGTGTTGCTTGGCTTCTTGAATTTGTAATTTACCATGTTCAACTTGGTCTTTAAAGTATCCATAGTTTTTCATTCAGCTTAATTGCAATTTTTAACTTCTCCATCACCTTGATGATGTTCAAATCATTCAACTAGACTTCTTCCCAGCTCATCAGTCACCTCTCCTCTAAAATATCTTAATTACACATATATCTTGTACATAAGAGTTGTAGATTTTGCTCTTATATTTTGTTGACAACAGACATTTCAATTCTACTTTAACATTCTTCCATTATAATTTCTTCAACATCAACATCTTTTGCTATCATGAACCAACATTCTCTGACAGAACCTTCCGTTGATCAGTGATAAGGACATCCCTTCCATTAGCTATTTGCATTGTTTAACTGCTAGGAATAGGGTAAAGTCTAATAAAATAGCACTACTTAGCATAAAGACATCTTTGTGCCCCTGAAGCCACCAACCAATCTAACTTATCCTTGTTATCAGCTTAAGCAGGGAGAGCAACTAGTATATCTGTGGGGCTAGCAAAAGTTGCAATATGTAAAGAATTGCCTGATGAGGATAGCTAATTAATCTTCCGTATCATCTATTATATTCAACCCTGACAATTGTAATAGTCTTAACCAGTGCCTTGTGAATGGTCTCAATCATCATATATGCAATCGCAAGTTTGTATGTGTTGAAAAAGATCAAATTGGTTCTTGTTATTTTGCAAAGAAAGCATTATCCCTCTTTCTATAGAGAGAGAGCTTAGGTATATAAAGAAACACCATAAAACACAACTCACTTACCAAAAATAATGAGTAAAATAGTAGGACACATGTCCTAACACTCCCCCTTAAGTTAAAGTATAGACATCTAAAAGCCCCAACTTGTCACAAAAGAAATTATGTGGCTTCTTCTTGAGTGCCTAGGTAAGAATATCTGCCAATTGTAGGTCTGAGGAGACGTAAGGAGTGCTAATTCTACCTTCCATTACAATGTTCCGGATAAAGTGGCAAATAACCTTAATGTGCTCCGTGCACTAATAGAAGACTAGGTTGGATACAATATAGGTCGTCGACTGATTGTCATAGTAAAATGACATCGGTGTCCCAACCTGGATACCTATATCCTGGAGAAAGGCCACGACCCATATGATCTCACATACAACGAAGGCCATGGCTCGATATTCAGCCTCAGCATTGGAACAAATAACTACGCTTTATTTCTTGCCCCGCCATGACACAAGGTTGCCACCAAGAAACAGGGTGTATCCAGATGTAGAACAGCGATCCTTTATAGACCCTACATAGCCAGCATCCAAGTAAGCCCTGATATCCATAGATCCACTCGCCCCATAGTATAGGCCTCGACCAGGATTACCTTTGAGGAATACCTTATGCCAATGGCTATAACGTAGTGCCTGCATGTACTAACTAGCTCTGCTAACTGCAAAGCTAATGTCCGACCATATGATGGTTAGGTACAACAATCATCCAACCAAGCTGCAATATCGACTCACATCTTCATAGAGGGGGTTATCCTCTGTATCACGAATGCATTGTCACAATGGGAATGCCAGATGGCTTTGGCCCTAGAAAGTTAGCCTTCCACAAGTATCTAAAGAGTATATTGTCTCTAAGATAAGGAAAGAACCTCTACCCCAAGGAAGTATCATAAGTCACCAAGATCTTTCGTCACAAAGGTGGTATGCAGGAAAGTCTTGGTCTGGTAAATACTATCCTCATCGTCACCAGTCAGAACCACATTGTCTATATAGATGGCCAGGATAACACCTCTGCTCGCAGCTGCCTCTTTAGTCCTCTGTATAAAAATAAAATGATCTGAGGACGATCGTTGAAGACCAATCCTCTAAATCTATGTGCTTAAGCACTCAAATCAAGCCCTAGGACTCTACTTTAAGCCGTAGATAGCCTTTCGCAGATGACAGACATGCTCCTTCTAACTGTTATACCCAGGTGGTTGTCTCATGTAGGCCTCCTCGACAAGATCTCCATACAAGAAGGCGTTCTTGATGTCCAACCAATACAACAACCACCATCGATTAACAGCCACAACAACAATGATCCTAATAGAGGACATGCGTGCCACCAGAGAAAAGTTTTCCAAATAGTCAATGCCATAGTTTTGGGTGAAACCTTTGGCAACAAGGCAAGCCTTATACTTGTCAGTAGTGTCGTCCACTTGGTACTTGATATAAATCCATTGACAATCTACAACAGTAGCACCAAGAAGGCATGGTACCAACTCCCATGTCCTCCTAGACCGTAAGGTTTGCATCTCGTCATCCATGATTGCTCGCCACCTAGAATCCTGGGAAGCCTCTCCATAGTCTCTGGGCATTGTGGTAGTGATAATGGCAGAAGCAAACTGTCTAGTCTCCCCCTCCTAGTGATAAGTCCCAATATAATTGGACATCAGGTGCAAGGTGTAAGACCCTATGGCTTTCCTTAGAGCCACATGCCTCTCATCAGCAAAATCTGCCTCATCAGGTTCCATAGTAGGAAGAGTATCTTGAAGTGTTGTAGATGAATCACTAGACTGGCGATGGTAGACCTAAGCCTACTTACTTAGTTGCCAATTCTATGCTAGCACTCTCCTCAAAGTAATATGAGACCTTCTCCAACAAGGTGACATCTACCATAACTGTATACTGCCTATCCACAAGATCATAGCATCTATATCCTTTCCGAGTCCGTGAATAGCCCAAAAAGATACACTTCATTGCTATTAGAGAAAACTTATCCTGAACAAAACAAGGACTCCCAAAGAGACGTAGAGGCAAGACAAAGGATCTACCATAGTCAAGATGTAGCACCTAATACGGATCCTCCCCTAAAGCACTAACGATGATACTCCATTGATCAGGTATGCGACAATCAATACGATGTCACCCCAAAACTACTTAGGCACCTTCATGTGAATCATCAATATTCTGGCAATGTCGAGAAGGTGCCTCAACTTGCGCTCAACCACACCATTCTACTGGGAAGTGTAAGTGCAAGAAGTCTGGAGGATATGGTCCCATGTGCACTGAAGAAATCTTACATCTAGATAAATTCCATAGCATTATCGCTCTGAAAGACTCTGACAATAGAGGAGTACTGTGTCTAAATCTCTACAAAAAATCTCTGAATGATCTGTGGAATCTTAGACCTATTATTCACTAGAAAGATCTAAGTGAGGTGACTATGGTCATCAACAAACACAACATAGTACCTGTGTCCTCCAGTACTCAAGACTCTAGCGGGCCCCCACACATCACAATGGACAAGGGCAAAAGGGGTTGTGCTCACCCCATCACGCCGCCATGGAAAAGTGTGTCTAAATCTCTACAAAAAATCTCTGAATGATCTGTGGAATCTTAGACCTATTATTCATTAGAAAGATCTAAGTGAGGTGACTATGGTCATCAACAAACACAACATAGTACCTGTGTCCTCCAGTACTCAAGACTCTAGCGGGCCCCCACACATCACAATGGACAAGGGCAAAAGGGGTTGTGCTCACCCCATCACGCCGCCATGGAAAAGTGCTCCGATGATGCTTTCCCTACTGATAATCCTCACGGTCTAGTGTCAATGAATCCGACAACTTAGGATACATCCAACGCATCTTTCCCACTAAAGGATGCCCAAGCAGCATGTACCAAAGCCATTCATTACTAGCAATGGAAACTACCATGGCCAATTAGGTTGGTGTATCCAAATAGTAAACTCCATTTCTCTCTATCCCACTACCAATGATCTCATTGGTGCATTTATCTTGGAAGTAGCAATGTCTATCATTAAATGTGACTCTACATTGAGGATCCTTACATATCTTGTTGATTGACAGCAAACTCATGGGAAACTCGGGGGCATAATGTACTTCTCCAATCCTCAAAATAGGGGAAACCTGGACTTCTCCAACCGTGGTAATCAAAGAGGTTACCCCATTGTCAACTTGAACCTCTCCAATTCCACATGGTGTGGACAGGTTCTTCAACTTCCCAGCATTCCCAATGAGGTAAATTGACGCTCTCAAATCAATTACCCATGATCCAAATATCCTATCCATCTCCTTTGATCCCTCGTAAGTCAAGAGACCATTGCCATATCGATCTGAATTTTGCCTCGACCTAAGGCAAAATAAACTTCCTATGCATGAAAGAAGGCAAATTGTGCTCCTTGAGAAAAACTCCATCATCAATAGAGAGAAGGCTCATCACCAACCAAAAGGAGGATTTTGCTCGTGAGAGAAGTTGATAACATACCAATATGGGAACCAAACAGCAACAGCCACAGCAGGTGATCCAACGATATGTTTGTCAGTCTTCAAAGCAGCAGCAACGCTATTGCTTCCCTCCATGACTGCAATAGCGCTGCTATTGTCTTTCATGGCAATAGCAGCACTGCAACTTCCTTCTTCAATCATCCTTTGAATCACTATATAGTTGGTGATTCAAACAGCTTAATTTAGTAGATATTTGGTGAGATATCAAATCACCGATCTAGGATCATTGCTCTATATCATGTTAAAAAAGATCAACTTGGTTCTTATTATTGTGAAAAGAAAGCATTAGCCCTCTTTTTGTAGAGGACTTAAGTATACAAGGAAACACCATAAAACACAACTCGCTTACCAAAAATAACGACTAAAAATAGTAGAACACCTATTTCCTAACAATATGTTTTACCCAATAGGTGTTCTCAATATGGCCCTGCTTGTAGCAAGCATGCTATCCGTCCTTAACCCCATCCACCTCTACTACATCCACATCCTCAAGCAAATATTGCACCCTAATCTTGACCATAAGGATATGGCATCTTAAAAGTCTCGAAATCTGTAACTCTAGTGGGAAGCATAATCTCAAGCCTACTTATACAATTATGTACGTTCTTCAAGGTGGATAATTCAAGCAAAATGAGCATCCAAGATGATGCAACCAAATAGTCTAGTCCTAAACCAGCCAAAAGTATCCAACCATCACCTCTACATGGCAGGATTTTATGCATCCAACTCAACAAATACCAGTTAAAAGCTGAACAACATTAGGCAAATGGCTTCCCTTATTGTCAAAGTTGAGCAATCTCATTTTAAATCTATAAATCCTTTCAATAAGAAAAAGGCAAACTCAACTACAATTCTTCTCTTGGAATGTGTCTCCTTCAGCTTACCCCACATTATTTTGGTTGTCTTGTGGTATATTATTTCATTCCTAGTACGTAGGATTACATCATTCATGATCCATGTACAAACCATGACATTATCTTTCTTTTAACTGCATACTTGCCCACCTTCTCAACCAGCCCTGACTCGAGCAAAATATGCTTCATAATAACCTTCCAATTCCTTAACAAGATTGATAATAACAGAGGATTCCGAGGATGCCATGATCACTTGCAATCACAACCCAGCTTAGGAATGCAAAAGGATTTTCATTAGGTGCTCAGTTCATGAAGATAAACCAAGTCAGTTCATATGAACCAAATCATCTAAACTGACTTGGCTCAGTTAAACTGAACTTCCCTTTTGCAACAGGGTTCAAGCCAACTCCAAGAAAAGCCCCATCACAGCAATAAAGGTGCTAAAGCTGATCGAGAACAGCCTCCTAGGTTGGCCCCAAGTGGCTAGCAACACCACTGAAATCCGAGTAGCACTCCTACTACTGTAGTAGCAGCAAGGAAGCCCCCTGAGGCTCAGGCAGTGGTCCTGAATAAAGACTTCCTAAGGACTGACAATGGTAATCAGGTACTTAGGACAACCAACCTAAGGCCTTCAAGGGTCGTTGGATCACCAGATCCGCTATTGTCAAAGGCTTGGCAATGACAGTGGACCAGATCTAGGCTTCAAAAGGACTACAGAGAATGGTGATGTCGGAACTGACATCAAAGCAGTCATTCGCCTCGAGTGTCATTGACAGCAAGGAATGGTAGCATTGGTGTTTATGTCCCAAGATTTGTGAAGATTTATACAGATTAGGATTTTTCACAGAGAAAGGGAAAAAAAAGGAAGAAGCACGGTGGGTATAGACCACCAACTTACATGGCACTTTAATAACATGTTAGGATAATTAACATGCTTAAGGGGAAAACTATAATTGTACCCTAAAGGAATACAAAAATTAAGGAAAAACAGGAAAGGAAACATGTGAAAGAAGAATTAGAGCCATTGCTCATCACAATGAATCCATCCCTATATATCGCCTCCCTTATGGATTAGTGGGTTTGTGTCATGAGCCGGGGCCATTTCGATGGTTTCACTTTCTATGCCCATTAGTGTTAGTTGTTTTGAGCATAAACATCAAATGGTTGACACCATCAGTTGATCTATGGCAAAAGCAAGGGCTTTGCCAACAATCTAACAATTATGCCCCCATCCAGGAAGGGGCATTTTCAGAAATTGGGGAAATATGAGGGCAATTATAGAAATTGAAGGATCATGGGTGATGTACAATTAGTCTTTCCTTGTGGGTAGCATCATTAGTAGCCAATACAGTGGATCTCACACACAGTCTGCTTATGTAGAGAAGGCCCACCAACACTCTCTTGTACCATATCCCAACAATTGTCCAAAACTGGAGGATCCAACATCAAAATCAGATTATGCCTAGAGTTTGGCGATCCCCCTTCAGCTTCATCCCATGCCTGTCACTTCTTTGCAAGGTCTCTCCATGCAGGAGGCCACTCCCCTTCTACCACTCGAGTATAGAAATTTCCACAATCCTCCGCATCGGTGGTTGTGTATGTTGAAGGCAATCAAGAGGCTCAGTTTCCACATGCTTCTAATTCTCTTCAGGGTTTTCAACAAAGGTTGACTACAAGTTCGTCCCATTATACTGACTTGATGGCAATCATTTGTAGGTTATGACATTGATGTTGGAGGTTCGGCTCGCTCTTAAGGGTCGTAAATGAGGATCAATCAGTGGCTCATTGAGGAAGGAGTCTTGTGCAGCTACTTGCCCATGCTCATTCCAGAAATGGAGGTATAGATGGTCAAAGACATCATGCCACTATTGCCCCATCAATCTCTTCCAATAACCGGACCTTCCTTGTAAGAAATGACATCCAATGTTGAAGGTAATTCATGAATTGTATGTGTCCTTGGATTGCAATCTGTAAAAAGATGTATTGCTGTGATCAACCATGATGATTCACAACAAGGGTTGTGTCATAATCTGAAAGATAAAGATTTACACTTGAAATGCTATGGATTTAAGGGTTAAGGCATGTAGGTTAGTGTTTGGTAGGTAATTGACAGATGGGGCTAGCAATATTACCTTGCCCCAAGAATCAAAATTTGAGAGATGTGATGGATGTGTGCCTTTGGAGTGATATAGGAGGCTCCTGATTGGATCAATTTCAGGAACTCAATGTGATGGGGACTGATCTAGTTGTCGGTTGGTCAGAATGGTGGCTCTTTTGATTGTATAGCTATTACCAAGCGCACTTTCCCTTGGCCATAGACTTTGTGCAAAGATCTAATGGCTTCTTTGTCAAGGTAGCAAATTTTATACCCCTTAAGTATAACATTAATATCACCATTGGCAAGGATATGTACTGTGGAGCTATAGCTTGTATAAGGACTAAGGATGATTTGACAGATTACTTTGATATCATCATTGGTCTGCATCAAGGATCAACTTTAAGCCTTTATCTCTTTGCCTTGGTCATGGATGAGTTGACGAAGCATATCCAAGCTGAAGTGCCATGGTATATGCTTTTTGCTGATGACATTGTATTGGTTGCTGAGACAAGAGGTGGAGTGAACAGAAAACTTGAACTTTGGAAGGAAGCCCTGAAAGCTAAAAGACTACGCCTAAGCAGGACAAAGACTGAGTATATAGAATGTAAGTTTAGTAGTAAAGGAAACAATGAAGAGATGAATGTAAAAATTGGAGTGCATTCCAATGAAAGATACTTTTAAGTACTTGGGATCCATTTTCCAACAAGATGGTGGAATTGATGGAGATGTTATACATAGAATTAATGCAGGGTGGTTGAAATGGGGAGGTGCATCTAATGTTCTCTGTGATAAGAGGGTTCCTTTAAAAGTCAAAGGAAAGTATTATCGAGTTGCGGTAAGACCAACCATGCTGTATGGTTCTGAATGTTGGGCTATCAACTATATGCATGTGCAGAAGATGTCTGTGGCAGAAATGAAGATGTTAAGATGGATGTGTGGTCATACAAAAAAGGACCATATTTCAAATGAGATTATCCGAGATAAGGTTAAGGTGGCACCGATAGAGGATAAAATGAGAGACACGTCTAAGATGGTTTGGACATTTGTAAAGAAGGCCGCTAAATGCTCTAGTCAGGAAATGCGAGAAATCGGAGGCTAAACCTGCTAAGAAGGGGCGAGGAAGACCAAACAAGTGTTAGGAAGGAAACTATTAAGTATGACCTCAATTACTTTAATTTAAGTCCTGAAATGGCTCAAAATCGATTTGTGTGGAGGCAAAGAACCATATAGCTAACCCCACTTAGTATGGGAAAGGGCTTGATTGTTGTTGTTAGCACAACAAGATAGAAGTGATGGGTAGAGCTATCTTAGCAAGTTCAGGAGACGTGGTTATACAGAGATGAATTTAGTGCAACTTTATAGGATCACTTATTTTGTAGGGTCATGAAAAAGGTGCAAAGGTTTTTGTTGATTGGGTATCTAGCGTAAGGGCTACTTTATTGGAGGTCCTAAATTGCCAAATCTCTTGAAGGAGCTCTAAGTGTGGGGCTCTCATCCGTAACTTGAAACACCATCCAACTCCGTCTCATTCTGTAAGTATGGGACTCTCATACTACTACTCTTGTCTTAACAATGACTCTTCCTAGGCCATTCCCTGATCACTCTCTGTTGGCTTTGAAGCTAAGGGAGGGGATGCATTTTGGTGCATATTTCAAGATTGAAAAAACTTGACTAGTGGGGACAAATTCAAGGTGAGGATTAAGGATTGGTAGCATAACTATTTTCCAAATGGGTTCTCATCGTTGGCATTCCAAAAGAAGATTTTCATCCTCAAAGGCAGGCTCCAAGAACTAAGGAGAGAGATTAAGGTCACTCATTCTAGAGTTTGTGATTGTTGGAGAAAATAATAATGTCTCTTATTCAAAACAAAAACCCTAATCTCTCTTATATAAAGAATAGAGATAAAAAAAAATACATAAAAGACCCAAAAGGACTAAAAAAATTGACTAACGAGAATATTAAGCTGACTAGGACTCTTAAACCTACTAAAAATAGACTTAATCTTAATCTTAAAGATTTTAACAACTTCTTAATACTCTAACATTCCCCCTCAAGTTAGATTGTAGATGACAATCAAGCCCACGTTGCTACAAAGGACAAAATAGGACTCTCCCTCACCCAGGACATCTTTTGGTTAGAGGAGCAGGTAGGTAGTAGTAGCAAGCAAGCAACAAGAGTAGACAAGTAGTAGGAAACGATCCCAAACAAAAATAGCAATGGAGAAAGAGGTGATCCTATAAAGTAGCAACAGCAGACAAGACAATCTCAAGCAGGTTGAAAGGCGATCCCAACCAATCAATAGTAGTAGACAACAAGCAGTCGAAAATCTATAAGGTGCGCAATCAAAGTGCACAGTAGGCATGCACAATGCAAGCAGGGAAGCGTGAACTTCTTGATTCATGTGCATGCATAGCAAGCACATGAGACAAGATAATCAGAGAAGCAACAGATCAACGACAACACTCAAGGAGGTCGAAACTCATGTGAATCGAACCCAATCATGAGTGAGCCAAATTTAATCAATTTGGTTGACAAGATCGGTCTCCATAAAGAAGATCGTTGCCCAATTGAAGTGCAAAGATCAGAAAGATCACCGGTGATGATAGATAGACCAAATCCAAAGGAGGAGGGCGACAATTAGTGCCCCCCTTCAAAATAGGGGAGCAGCAGGAAGAGGACTTGGGGCCTTTTCTAGGGCAGCAACGACCAAATCTTGGTTGGAACTTCATTGGAGGAGTTGCTACACCTTTGTCGGAGGGACTGTGAAGGACCCTAAAGTTAAGGTTTTGGTCTCCTTTCTTCTTCTTCTTCTTCTTCTTCTTCTTCTTCTTCTAGCCCTTCACTGATAACATGTTGAAGAAAATAATAATGTCTCTTATTCAAAACAAGAACCCTAATCACTATTATATAAAGAATAGAGATAAAAAGAATTACATAAAAGACCCAACAGGACTATAAAACTGACTAATAGGAATATATAACTAACTAGAACTCTTCAACCTACTAAAAATAGGCTTAATCCTAATCTTAAAGATTCTAACTTCCTAATACTCTAACAGTGATTAGCCTCTCAAGGAGTTCACCAGATTAGAACAACTAAAGAATGTGCATAACATTACCACAGAGGAGAGTCATGTTAGGGTGCAGATAAGGGACAAGGGAGGATGCCAGAAAGGAGATTGGTTGAAGACACAAAGCTAGCAAGCTCTGCCTCGAGAAGGGAAATGCCAATACAAGTTTCTTCCATGCATTTGCAAATTGAAGGTAGGCAAATTGGATTGACTCCATTCCATTCGGGTAGGGCAAGAGCTCAAAAGTAACAAGGAGGTGGGCGGAGCTTTCCTAGACCTCTACCAATGCTCCTTATGTGGTAGATTTGACGAGCATCGACATTTCAAAGGTCAACATTTACCAGGCAGGGATACGGCTAGGTCTTTTCACCAAGGAGTATGTAAGAACTTGGGTTTCTTATAATAGGAGAACTCATCAGGCTTGGATGGATTTCTTACCTTCCTCCTAGAGGAATTTTGATATATTATTAAAGGTGACATCATGACCATTTTTTATGAGCTTTTAAGGATGTTTGCCTCTACAAACTCAGATGTTCTTTCATGTTCCTCTTCCAAGAAAGGCTCCACCTCCACGTTTCTTCCATATTGCCCTTTCTAATGCTATCTATTTGTTGGTTGTAAAGACCTTAATGGCGCATCTGGTGGTAATGTTTAATGAATCAAGTAACCCCACCAATTGGCCTTTATAAGAAGAACATCAACTTTGGAGAATTACATTGTGGTCTCTAAAATTTCAGCTGCCTAGAAGACAGAGGAACGGAAGGGTTTCCATTAAAATAACAACTTCTCTAAGAATTAGGATGGTTTTGATGGAAGCTTCCTTCAATCTTTCCTTCATTTTCACTAGTTGCCAAGTTTACTACTTGCTCTTTCAGACAGGTATTAGAGCAAAAGAATCATTTATACTCTTAAAGCTTTTATGGAGGTGCAATTGTATTTTTTTAAAGAAGAAAAGGATGATGACATAGGGTTAGTGACCAATTGATACTTGAGTCAAAACATTCATTTTCAGGAGCTGCAGATTGGTATTCGAAGGAATGGATGAAGATGGAAGTATGGAATGTAAATTAGGTTATTCATAAGTCCGATTAGCGTAATTATGGCCAACTGGCTTAAGTTCTAAATCTATGCCATTAACATAAGCCACTTAAAGGGCTTCCTGTCATAACAAATAAGTTGAGAGACATTTCCATAACCCAAATTATTGGGTGGGATGACTATTACGCAAATAACATAATTTGTATAATTGCCAACAATGCCAAGTGAATGGCTTGAATTGCCATCAGTTGTCAACAACTACTCTCCAACACCTCCTCCACCAACCCCCTCTCCTCATCTTCCAACTTATTCAATTGCCTCAGCTAAAAGGTGAAGAAATGGACACAACCGAAGGTAAATCATCCTCTTTATAACTCCAAACTCAGGTTTCAGCCCTAATCTTCACTCTTGTTCATCCTCATTGGAGGGTTGAAGGGCTAGAAGGAGGAGAGGAGGGGACCAGCTGCTGCTCTTGGAAGCTTTCTTGGATGGAGCACGACCATTTGAAGCTTAGAAAAAAACAGGTCATTGAAGGGACGATTTGAGGAGGAGCTTCTGCAGCCCTCGAGAATCAACTCAAGAAGAAAAGAATTTGGAGAAACAGCCTCAAAATCAGGTAGGGACATCTTCCTCCCATCCTTGGTGAATTTCTTTTTTTTAGAGAGAGAGAGAGAGAGATAAAAGAAGATTAACGAAGATCAATAATCATCCAAAGATTTGCATTAAAATAAATAAACAAATTTACAAATTTTAGAGCTAAAAATCAAAATGAAATTAACTTCTCTTACAACATTATCTACCCAAGGACCGGAGGAGGGATGAGTGCCACCGAGAAACATGAGAGAGAGTGGGAAGGGGAGGAGCAGGGGGGAAGAGGAGCGAGGCTAGTCGCGGGTGTGGGGAAGGCGAGGAGGGCGGAGGCAGAGGTGATGTGCTTCAAGTGCAGAGGGAGAGGTCATGTCGCGCGGGAGTGTAGGAACCCTGTGAGGTGCCTAAGGTGCAGAAGTCTTGGCCACCAAAGGGCATCTTGTGTGGCGAAGGGAGCGAGGAAGGTGGTGTCGTCAGGCACGAGATCGACGGATCTCCCACCACCGCCAGAGGGTGCACCAACGATCTAAGTTGAAGCCCCTTGGTCAAAGAAAATAGGTTTGTTAGAGAGAGCCCTCGCATCAGCCTTGGTCGAGGTGGTGGCGAAAGGCTGGGTTGGGATGGCTAATCTCGATGCGGAGGTGACGAAGACGCTGGGGGGCCGATCGGAGGGGGTGGAACTGAAGATGATGGGGGAGGGAAGTTTGTGCTCATTGGTGTGGCGCCGGTGTCGGTGGAGTGATTGCTCTTCAAAGAGCTCCCCTACCCAAGAGGGGTGGTCAGGTCGCATTGGGCGGTCAAGTCCGACAGAGCACTTCGGGAGTGGCCATCGAGGAAGATGGAGCTGCTGGTGGACGTGGAGGGCATCCCACTCTCCCTCCGCACGAGAAAGGTGGTGGAGGCGATTGTCGAGCCTTTTGCAAGGTTGAGGTGGTGTAAAGGCCTCGGTCTGAGAGGCGACGACCTCACGCTGATGCAGGCGATGGTGGAGCTCCGACCCAGCAAGACGCTCCACGAGAAGGTGGCGCTCTGCTTCGGGAGCGCCTCTTGGGTGGTAAGGGTGAGACCGGTTGGAGGGGGACCGCACACCTTTGCAAAGGCGATGAGGATGCCGACAGGTGGAGGGGTGGTAGCGGGAGGGGCGACGTCAAGGCCAAAGGTAGCTAGTGAGGGGGGGCGCCCCATCTACTAAGTCAGCAACACGAGGCTCGGAGCTGTTTGGCCACGCGCATGTCGAGGCTCAACACTCAAGGGGTGTGGTGGCGGTTGAGGTGGATGTGGAGAACGAGGGGAAGCCAGTGAATGCGGTGGAGGCGCTGGCAGGAGATGCGAAGGAGATCAGGGAAGTTGAGGAGGCACTTGGGGTTTTCAAGGGGCCTCTTCGCGGAGTTTCGAAAGAGAGGTAGAGAAGTTGCTCAAGGCGCAAGGGCGATCCGAAGGGCATCCCAAGATGTCTTGGCACGAGAGTTTTTGGAGGTGTCGAGCGGGTTTTTAGTGGGGGGGACCCCACAACTTACGAGGGTGTATGGGGCGAGGAGGTTAGGTCAGACCCAAGACTGGATCCACACCCAGGTTCGAAACCTTTCCTTGCCCATCCTTTTAAGGGACCTTGAAGGGTGGTGGTGGAGGCGCTCAGTGACACGCCGACCTTTGGGAGTGCAGGAAAGGAGGTCTTTGGTCAGCCAGCGAAAGGGATCATCCTCGAAGGTGAAGATAGAGCAAGGGGTGGGGAGATCAGAGCGACGGCGCAAAGCTTCTCCACAACAAGAGAGACAGTGGCCAAGGCTTCAACGACAGCGGTGGTCCCTCTAGAGTCCGGAGGAGGCTCAAACGGCAACGTGAAGCCCCTGCGTGAAGGTGTCGACCGTGTCGAGCCCCACTGCAGCGACGAAGGCAGGGACGAATCCCTAGGGGGAGAGGGGACCTTGGTTTCTCGTCGGGATGCGGGGGGTGGAGGCGCGTCCACCTATGGCGCGCCGGTGGCAAGGTGTGGCAAGGAGATGAGGGGGCTTAGGCACAGCTGGTGGCAGATGGCGGTTTTGTGGTTGTTGGGTGGGGGCGTGGGGGTGGAGGGGGGAAGGGTTTCAGGTGGGGAGATAGAAGTGGGCTGGATTGGGAGGGGTTTGGATGGGGAGGAGGGGGTAGGGTGGCCTGGTGTCTTTGGGCCCAAAGAAGTGGAGCTGGCAACAAAGGCAACCGGATTCGGTCGATCTGCGAGAAGGGTCTCTTTAAGTATTCCATGATGACAATTCTCACATGGAATGTTAGGGGACTCTGTGACCCCTCACGCTAGGGGACTATAAGGTCCTACCTTCATAAGTGAAGCCCAAATGTTGTTTTCCTCCAGGAGACGAAGTTACAGGGATGCGACCAGAGGGTATGGAGAAAGATTGGGGGTAGCCTGCTTGGTGGCTTCCGGGCGTTGGATGCGACTGGGAGGTTGGGGGGAGTCTTAGTTGGTTGGAAGGAGGAGGTGTTCTCCCTGGAGGACTCGGAGGTAGGGGCGAGGGTGGTCTCTGTGTAGCTAAGGAGGCAAAGCGATGTGCTGGTTTTGGTGCTCTCTTCGGTATATGAGCTGACCGATGACTCCGAAAGGGATGCCCATTGGGGGAACTTGTGTCAGGTAACTGGGAGGTTTCAGAGATACCCTTGGCTCATTGAAGAGGATTTCAACGTCACCCTCTTTGTGGAGGATAGGCCCAATGGGAGAGAAGGTCAGGACCAGGATTCCAAGGACTTCGCGAGGTTCATCACTGAGCACGGGTTGCAAGATGTACCCCCGCCTCCTATGCATTCACTTTGAGGAGCTCTGGAGGCCTGATGTCCAGACTTGATCGTTTCCTGTGCTCGATGGAGATGGCGGAGGTCTTCCCGTTGGCAGGGGTCCACGTCCTTGAGAGACCCTCCTTGGCCACACTCCGCTGTTGTGGGAGTTTGGCGAAGGCTCCCGCGTCGGTACGTACTTCAAATTCGAGAGGGCATGGCTGCTGGAGGAGGGCTTCAGGAGAGTGGTGGAGAACAAATGGAGGTCTCTGCACCCGAATGGCTCGATGGCCGCAAGGATGGAAGCAAAACTTCAAGAGCTGAGACTCTTTCTGAAGGGGTACAAAAAATAGGTGAAGGAAGAACGGAACAGAAAGAAGGATGAAGCGCTCGAGGAGACCCAGAGGCTAGACAGAGTAAAGAACTAGGGCTTATTGACGGTGGAGGAGAGAGACCAGGGCTGAGTACGTGAAGACAGTGCAGGTGGAAGATTGGAAATCGAAAGTGGAGTGAAGAATGAGATCAAGGCAGAAGTGGATCAAAGAGGGGGACTCAAACACCAAATTCTTCCATATGATGGCATCCGCTAGGAGCAGTAGGAATTGGATTGATAAGCTCCAGGTATGCAGGATGGACCTTTCTGGCAAGGAAGCTGTGGGCAGGGCAATGGCGGATTATTTCAGGGAGTTCACAGGAAAGAGGAGGGATGGAAGGTGGCGATGGCGGGGCCTAGACGTCCCGGCGGTAGATACAGTGGCAACGACAGGTTTAGTGGCACCCTTCACAGAAGACGAGGCTCGTGTGGCAGCCTGGGGGTTGAATGCTAATGGATGCCTATGTCCCGACGGGTTCCCGGTGTTGTTCTTCGAAGAGTTCTAGGTGTTGCTGAAGGACGAGCTCCTACAGATCCTGGCAAATTTCAGGAAGGGTAATTTTGGCTTCAACAGGCTCAACAAATTTTACATGTTCCTACTACTAAAGGAGGAGGCGAAGGCGATCGACGACTACAAGCCGATTGCTCACTCGAATGCGATATATTTGATTGTGGTGAAGATTCTCGCGAACAGGCTCAGGAAGGTGATTGGGGGAGTTGTGTCGAAGGTGCAAACGACTTTTGTGCCAGGAAGATGCATCCTGGATGGATATGGGGCGGCCACGGAGATCCTTGTGCTTTGGAAGAGGGAGAAGAGGACGGCTTTTCTATGGAAGGTTGATTTCAGAAAAGCTTACGACTCCGTGCAATGGTCTTCTTGTGGGCAGCCTTGACCAAAAGGGGGTTTCCCGCCGATCTGGATCAGATGAATGAAGCAGTGCGTCACAACTACGTCAATTTCAATCCTCATCAACAGGAACCTAGCAGGTGGTTGAGTCCAACTGAGGAGAGGCGTTCGGTAGGGGTGTCTCCTAGCACCCATGTCGTTTGTTTTGGCAGCCGATGCTCTAGCGAGGGCATCCAATAGGGCGGGTGCAGCAGGTCTAGTGAAGGGTTTCCCGGTGGGGGAAGGGACGAGTATATTGATCCTTCAAAATGCAGATGACACTCTCTTCTTTGTGGAAGGGGCAAAGATGGAAGCGAGGCGGAGCAGTATTCTTCTGAAGCTGTTTTGTGAGGCTTCGGGCATGCAAATTAACTTCTTGAAATCCTCTTTTGTTCCTTTTGGGATGGTTACCGAGGTGGCCAGGAGGTGCTCGAAGGCTCTGGGAACGAAGGTTGGGTCCCTGCCCCTCCCTTATCTAAGCTTGCCCCTGACGGACAGGACGATGTCTTTACAAGACTGAGCCCCGTTGCTAGAAAGGATTGAGAGTCGGTTTGTAGGATGGGCATCCAAAATGCTTTCGAGAGGAGGGAGGCTAATCCTCAGAGCAGTTCTGTCGGCTATGCCAACGTACTTTACCGCAGTTGTGAAGATGCCGCAAAAGGTTGAAGATAAAATTGTAAGCATGATGAGAAGCTTCTTCTGGACCAACTATGAGGCCAGAGGGAAGGGGGCGAAGTTGGTGGCCTGGAGTGAGGTGTGCATACCTGTTAAGGAGGGGGGATTGGGTGTCAGGGAGGTTGGGAGGATGAATGACAACTTTCTGGCGAAGTAGGTTGCGAGGCTATTTGGGGGAGAGGTGTGCCTGGTGGGGAGTCTTGTGTGCCTGCTATGGAGGATCGCCTGACTGGGGCCTTTTGATGTCACCTCCCCAAGGTGCCTCATACTTCCTCAAAGGATTATCTCTAATGGCACCAAAGGTCCGGTCATTCCTTACCCCTGTGCTTGGATCGGATGATGCTTTCAGATTCTGGACGGATGGCTAAACGGGGCTTAAGGCTCTAGCGGAACGCTTCCCGAGGCTTGCAGCTTTAGCAGTGGACAGAGGAGCCTTTATGGCAGAGGTCTAGAATGACGCATGGTGTCCCACGTTCTCAAGGAGTCCATCGGACTAGAGACTTGGAGAGATACAAGAGATGCTGCAAGATCTGGAAGGATTTTAGCCAGAGGATGGTGCGAACACCTTCGAATGGGAGGAGGGGGAGTTCTCCAATGCAAGACACGTATAGGAGGCTTAAAGGCTCAGGCACACTGGGGGACATTGATTTTGTCAAAGACTGCAGGCAGCTCTAGGAAGTTGCTTGCCCCCTGAAGGTGAAAATATTTGCTTGGCTTCTCAGAAGAGTTCGCTTGATGACTAAAATGTGGAGAGCGCGGTAGGACCAAGATGCAGAGAGGTCTTGTCCACTCTATGGGCAAGCGGATGAAGACATAGACCACTTGTTCTTTGCCTACCCAATGGCTACACAGGTCTGAGAGCAGATTGACGACCAATGGTGGGACCACGGCTCATTTCTCAGCTTCTGGAGATCGTTCAGATGTGGCGGTGTTGATGCTGAGTGCAACATTTTTCGATAGAAGAAAGGCTCGACCGTTGGCAGTCATGTGGGCTATTTCGTTAGGGAGAAATGTTGTTGTCTTTAGGGGGCAGCGCCCATACGTGGAAAATTTTGTTACATCTGCTTTATCCTTCATTTCGGGGGGGAGTTCTTATTTGTAATGTGAGCCTTGTGTTTTTTGTAATTAGTTAATTAATATATCTCTTGGGTGGTATCTTGAGGATAACCACTCTTTCCCTTTTCAAAAAAAAAACATTATCCACCCAAATGGACCATAACGCCACAACAACTTTAACCCAAACGGTCGTATTCAAATAAGCAATCCTCTAGAAAGAAGCAGCCCACACATCAAATGAAGATGCGTCTACCCCCTGAATTTAAAGTACCCTCCAAATCTCCACAAAACACTGACAATTAAAATGTTGTAGGTCCTCATCTGCTGCATCACAGAGAGAACATGAGAAATCTTGACCTTCTACCCACCTCACCTTAACCAACTTAGTAACCAGCTTCTCCCTTCTAAAAAGCGAAAGAAAAATCTTAATTTTCTATGCTACTTGTAACTTCCAAATGTTGGCGCAATTTGTCCGCAATTCAGCCAACATGCCATCCTCCATAGAAATCTTCTTGTACTCTCTCCCAACAAAGAAGCTTCCATCTCTCCAAGTGCAGTTGTCCCTCAATAGAGTAATAAAAGCAACCCCATTGAGAAGTTCAAGCAATCTCGAGAACTCTTCAAAGGAGAACTGAGACAGATAAAGCTGCAATATAGGAGACCACGAGGAGATATCATCCCAAATCTGAGAAACCAAAGCATTCTTAGTTGCTACTAACCCAAACAAATGTGGGAAAATACTTGACAAGGCATCATTTCCAGTCCAATCATCTTTCCATAAGAGAAAGGAGTCACTCGTTCCTAAGGTTGGATCAAAAAAGGTGGAATTGAGGCCATGTTGAATAGTGGGGCACACCATTGTCCAGAAAACGGATGGATAGCGAACCGCAGACCACCCAAGAGCAACATCAACAGGACCATACGAATCCCTCAATAGCCTCTCAATTAAGCCCTCACCCCCATTAAGGAACCTCACTAGCCACTTCATAAGCAAAGATAAATTAAACTCCTCTAAGGATCTAATTCCCATACCCCCTCTTGTCTTGTACACAGATCTCTTTCCAAAGGACCAAGTTTAGGAACTGTCCCTCATTACCCAAAGCCTTCAAGAAAAATCTTTTACGAGCTACCTCCAACTTGAAGAGACTCTCCTTTGGCTACTTGAACATGTATAGATAGAACATCAAGATAGCCGATAAAACCACCTTGACTAACACCAACCTACCTTCCCTAGACAACAATCTTCCACTCCATCTATTAAGCTTCCTGCTTACTCACTCCTCGACAAGGTTCCAGTCTACAGACACCAATCTCTTCCCTTTCAATGGAAGGTCCAGATATGTGATAGGAAGTCTGACCATAGGGGTGTCGAGGGAGGAGGAAATAATCCCCTTCGCCTCCCCTTCCATATTGAAGGCGACAAAATCAGACTTCCATTTATAAGCAATCTTGAAATGTCTCCAAAAATCTTTACCAAAGACACTACATGCTCCTAGCTAGGTCCCCATTGAATAAAGAAAATCGTGTCATCAATGTAGTGCAGCATCGGCATCAACAAAGATCCATCAGCCCGCAAGGAGAACCTAGAGAAAAGACCGCCCTTGCAAAGCCTTGAAGGCCAAACAAGCCAAAGTGTCTACAACAACATTGAAAAGAAAGGGTGCAAGAGGACAACCCTACCTAACCCCTCTCTGCAATTGGGTCCATGCCCCACATGATCTGCCATTCACGAACACCGAGAAGGATGTCGTTGTAACACATCTCTTCATGAGACGTACCTAATCACCAGGGAATCCTCTCCTTCTTAAAACTTCCCAAAGGTATGCCCAAGTGACAAAGTCATACGCTTTAGAAAAATCCACCGTCTACAAGAAAGAGAGTCCCAAATCTTCTGCATGCGACCAGCATCTCTTCAAGCAACACAAAGGAGTCAAACATTGATCAACTTGATATAAAAGCTAACTGGACATGCGAGATCAACTGCAGGTGGACCAAATGAAGCTTGTTCGCTAGCACCTTGGCCACAATCAAATATACCACGCTCGGCAAAGCTATAGGCCTACAATCATCAATAGTCTTTGCACTAGACTTCTTCAAGAGTAAGAAAAAGAAAAACCTATTCAACGTTTCGAACCCACGGTTACCACCAAAAAAATCCCAAATCATAGCCATAAAATCTCCCCCAACCACACTCTAAAATTCCTTGTGAAACAAAACCTAAAGCCCATCAAGTCCCAAAGACCCCTCAAATTTGAGTCCACGTAAGGTAGCCAACACCTCCTCCTTAGAAACCTCCCAGACCAAACCAACCTTCACCTAGTCATCCAAGACAGACATATCCATAGAGCCCAACCAATCGTAGGCCTCCTAGTGAATTCCTAAAAGTCTGTCCTAACCGCATCACAAATCTAGTGTCATTAATCCACAATCGAATCATCCACGTGCAAAGAGGCAATCAAGTTGTTCCTTCACCTAGCACTTGCTTTCATATGGAAAAATCTTGAGTTGGAATCCCCTTCCTTAAGCCAAAGCTACCCGGACTTCTGTCTCCAGTTCATTTCCCTCTTCCGATCTTCCTCCCTCACCATAGCCTGTAGAGTGCTCCTCAGTTTCAAATCCACCTATCCCAACTGGCCACAAGCCTCTCTCCCATCAATATCAACAATGGCATCCAATGCTACCTTCCAATCAAGGTCTCGTCTAACCTTCACCTCCTTGTTATACTCAATCAACACCAACTGAGTGACTTGATTTCATTTGCCAAGGTGTAAGTTGCAGATAAGGAGGTGGAGATTTTCTTTTGATTTCTAGGGTTTAGAAATCTCATCACATGTGCAATTAAGTTTGCTATACAACAGCATCTTTGATTTGTATTTGCATATGGAGATCTTGGCATGCAAAGGGTGTTTTGGGGTGCATGATTTAAGTTGATGGGCAGAAGGGGTCTTCTTGATGTTTTACCCTAACTATAGGTTGTAGAATGTGCTGGATTAAACCCTTGATCATATTTGATGTTAATTATGGTTTGGTAGGAATTTGAGGGATTAAAATGGTCATTTGCAGGCAAAACCTACCACTGAAAGAAGACTCAACACTTAGTCTGCCTTTGGTGGCCTAGGCTTAGCATTAGGCCCCATATTTATAATGTTAAGTGCCCCTGAATGCTACTTACTGCTAAATGGGGAACATCTAACGTTAAGTAGTCTTGTTTTGGGTAAGTTGCATGTGATTAAGAATGTTTCAACCCTACATCTGATTTTCATTATGGACTGTGCGGTTAAGGTGAAGCCCTAATCGTGGGACTAATTAGCGTTCTAAATAGAGTGGTTGACAGGTAAATTGCAAACAGATCCTAATACAACCCAAATTATGACTATTTCAGCATGTTGCTCCCTTAATGGACTAAAATGGATCCTAAATGATTAACCAAGGACCTAACCCTAAATTGAGGGAGTTGATAACCTAATTAAGGACCAGATTTGAGTGTAGAGGTCCTCTAAGGTAGGAATGATACCTTGATGACCTAATGGGCCCATAAGTTTTGTCGGAGATGAAGGAATCACCCTATGAAAAAGGACATCAAAAATGGTCACTGGATCATGTTTAGGTGGATCCATAGGAAGGTACACCTCAAATCTATGAACCTAGGAATTCATCGTACCAAATCAGACACCCAAATTATGTTGGTAACTACTAGCTACCTATAGCCAACCAAAACTTAGATAGTTCCCAATTACAATGATAGGTGGCGCCCACTGACAGATGACACTAGGTACCTAGACTCATTGCTAATGGTACTTAGGTTGAAGCCCTCTAGCACCCACAAGTGTGGATGATGCCAGGGTATCAAGAGGTGCTAAGATGAGATCTCATCCAAGGCTAGATTAAGCAAGGCACACCCAGAGTATCTTACTCCTAGCGAAATCATTAATGTCGCCTAAATCATATGTCCCTCCCCCGCCAATGAAGACATGGAATGATCAATAAGTGGCCCCCAATTGATCTAAGTCATGTTATCTCCTCGAGATCTCAAGGGATTGGCCTAGTAGCTCCCAATAGGCCAGACTTCTTGATAGCTGTTAGCAACATTCTAATATATCGAGAACTGGTAGTCCTCGCTCGAGTTGAGAATCACGAGCACGAGAAGTCTCTACCCTAATCAAGGAGAGACTCATTGTACCTTGAGGTCTCAAGAGGAGGATATGTTCCCACCTCCTCCCTTAAGGAGGGATGATTATACAATGATATTACCTATGAGGTGACGGAGCATTAAATAACTAATAGCCAGCAGGATAACATTGAATATTAGCCTATTAGGGTTAGGATGTTGGTTAACCTACAAATTATACATTATGGACTACTAAGTCCACTATTGCTCTTGTTTACACAGTTTAGTCCATACTAGACCACTTGCCTCATCCCTACTTGTGACCTACTTTCAAGACCATATATCATGGGACAATAGCTTCTGGATGAGCTGGGACTAGTGTCAGTTTCTAAAATCGATGAGGTTGCATTTCTACCAGGCATTCTGGCATCTCAAGATGAAGAAGCTCAAGCTTCATCTTCTAGAGCATGGGCAGACCCACCCCCTGAGTCATTGCTGGAGTTGGTTTCAAAGTTTGTGGAATCGTGAGTGTCACATGTCTATTCCACTGAGCTATATGATTTACATGTTTCAAGCCTGAAGACAACAAAGAGTGGCAATTGCTGAGTTTAGTTCTTTTTGGATAATTAGTCTTATGTAGCTCCAATTAGTGATGTTGTAGCAGTAGATGTAAATATTACGGCTAGGCAACACTTTGATGTATATTTATTTTGTACTAAGCCATTGCACATCCTATATTCTTATGCTGTTATGACTCCATTTTATATGTGATGATCACAATAGTAATTAGCATGGTTATATTCTTGTTGTTGTATCATTTATATTTACACCATCCTGATTTCTTTATCCATGTCACGTGTGTTGTGCGAAGATTTTAGATGATTAGTTGTAACTCTTGGTAATTGATAATGAAAATAGTAATCGACAGATGACTACTAATCAATCCTAAACACCTAATAGCTAAGACCTAAATTAATCGCACTTGCTAACTTATTTCCCGATTAGTCGAGGGGTTAGGGAACATGACATGGGAACTATTCTATTACAAAGGCTTGTCTGCTTTTTTATGAGGGCTCATCAGCAGTCCAACCCACTTACATGCAGTGGAAGTAAAAAAGGTTTGGAATTTTTGTATTCCCTAAAAGTGGCATTCTTCATTTAGCTTCTAAGGAGAATGAAGCTTGTTGCATGCAAGAGTTTAGAAGGAGATAAGTACCTAATGCAAACGTTTCATTGCCTTCTATCATTCCATCCCTAAGGACATGGAGCACCTATCCTTTTCTTCTCATTTTTATGGAGCCTATTGGCAGGAAATGTACAGCAGTCAGTTGATCGAGATTGATACTCAACGGGCTTTTCAGGGTTATTCCAGGAGTTCTGCTACCAATGTGGTTATTGGCCCCTTGAAGGAGCACATTCATCTTGCTTTATTGTTTATGGTTGGAACAAATTTTTTTCTTTTTTCTTTTTCCTTCTTCTTCCTTTTTTTTTCTTTTTCTTTTTTGTTTATGTGAGGAGTAATACCTACATCAATAGGTTTACCTCTTCACTTTGTCAGCCTTCAAGAAATTCTGGGGATTAACATGCTTGGTCATCACCTTTCCCTTTAAAAAAGAAAAGAAAGAAACAGGAATCTCACTGAAAACTATTCCCCTCTAGTAAGTCAAATGGCGGCTACAAAGGCAAGCAGATAAAGAACGATGAGGAAGATAACAAGCTTGCAAATGGTTGGTTCCACTCTATCCTAACTTGCGTTATTTAAAATACTACTAGAGCCTCTTTTCAAAAGCATACTATTAGAGCCACACTGGTCAAACAATTAATTTGACATTGAGTTGGACACCAAGAAGGCCATACATTACGGGACTGTTTGGGTGACATGGGATTAAACTTTCATCTGTTTAGGTGGATGGAGGATAAACTTATCCTGCCTCCCTTGATTTGATGTAGAGAGAGGGGGGACAAACTTATCCCAGCCCCCTGTGAGAGATTATTTGGAGTGTTTGGTTGATGGGATTACAGGCATTTGGTATTGGGATGTGTTTGGAGGGATAGTTTTGAGGGATAGATGCACTCAATCCCGGGATTAGGAGAGCTATCCTCCAAAACAAATGATACCTAAGGGGTGCGCTGCAACAATAAAGCCACATGGGAAAGCATTAGATAAGTGATTATTAAATAGTCAGACCTATCCATACAATGTCAACTGGTTTTGACTTGAAAGTTGACTCATGGAACTAAGTTTGATTGGTTCAAATAAGTTTCTTCCTGAGAAATTTTTTATTGGTCTTACCAACTGAAAATCTTAAGAAGTCATTACATGTAATGACTACGGCCCTGCTTGTTTGATAGTTCAAGCTGAACAACCATGAAAATACGATTACATTATTATTGAGATTGTGCTGTTTTAATATATTTTTCTCTTGACACAATTAAAATTTTGAATTTTCGATTTACACGCTAAAGTTAAACCTCTGACAGTACAAGAGTTAAAGATTCATATACTCTACAATCAAGTATCCAATAAGATTTGCTATAATGTTACTCCATCACAAGTTTTTTTTTTTTTTGGAAAGAGGAGGGGTGGGTATCTGTGTGATAACCACCAAAGAATCATTCCATTAATAACCAAAAAGCGGCAGTGTGTACAAAAGAGTTACAAGGTATACTCCCAAAAATGAATAAGCGAAGAAATGCTAATAACAAAATTTTCAATGTAAGAGATTTGTCCCTTGAAAATGGTTGCATTCCTCCGCAGCCAGATTCCCTAAAGAACCCTCAGAACCTTTGCTGCCTCCTTCTTCGATCTAAAAACATTAAGGCCCGCATCACCCTCCCGCGCCTAAAGGAACACCAAAACTGAAGTTGATTTGAGTGATCAATCCACTCCAAACCAACTTTCATCCATATCTGAGTGGAGAAGGCACATCCAAAGAAAAGATCAACAATATCTTCATCCCATTAGTTACAAAGTGGACATATCCTGTCAACCTCTGGCATCCATCGAACGCTCCATACCTTTGTCATAAGCTGCCCTTTTCACATCAACCATGCAAATATTTTAATCTTCATAGGACAGTTAGCAGACCAAATAAGCCAACAGTTGCTACGAAAGTCAATATATTGTCTGTCATAGGGCTGACATTCCACGATCTGGAATAAACCTCTCTAACTGAGAACTCGCCTACATCCCAAAGCCACACATCCACTCCTTCAACAGTATAACCATAGAGTTGCGGTAACAGAGCCTGAAATTCCTATAATCGTTGCCGAGAGAGACTCCCCACAAAAGTTGGACACCAAGAGCCATCCCAACAGCCATTAACTGTAGCTTCTTTATCCACAGCTAATGCAAAAGGCCCTGGGAACCTGTCACAAAGTGGGCCCTTTTCCATCCAAGCACCCCTCATGGGTACATAATTTGTCCTCCTCCCCAAATTTCCAAACCACCACAAGCATGCCCCTCTCATTTAGCCTTCTATAGAGTCAACTCCAAGCTCTTCTCTAATGATCTCACTATATATGCTTTATAGCTAGTAGTTATAAATTGGAAAAGTAGTTCTAGCAGGACCTGACCAACAAGGCAACAAATGGTAATAGAAACAGATAAGAAACTAAATATTGCTTACCATTTTCCACCTGAAAGCAATTGATTCTTCTACTTCCAATCACTCATCTTGCCAGCAATCTCCTCTTTTGCAAGGCGAATCAAAAATAAAGTTGCACAGGAGGAAGCAAGAATAAGCATCACAAAGACAGCATTCCAACCCCTAGTTGAAATATAACCAGTGAGCAAAGGTCCCAGAGCAGCCCCTATAGAACCAGTGCCATCAATAATGGCAGTAACAGTAGCCAAAGCACGAGAGTTTCCTTTCAATGACTCTTGGGTTCCTATATCAGCAGCAACCGCTGTGGTAATGAGTGCATAAGGGCCATTCACAAAATATCCAGACAAGAACATGAGAGTAATGTTCAGGGATCTGGAAATTCCACCAAATACTCGGTAGAAAATCAATGCTGGGATAGAGAATACGAGAAAGACTAATGAAGTAACAGCACGAGCATCCAGTTTGTCTGAGATATATCCAGCTGAAATCCCACCAAGGATCCCTCCCATATCAAATAGTGTTGAAAGTATACCAGCAGTTCTGTGAGATAAATGCTTCCCAGCAACAGCTTCAAGACAGATAAAAAAAAGAATGTAAATATTAATTTTAAAGCTCCAAATTATGCAAAAAAATGCATCCATTGTGATGAATATGCAACATGTAAATTCCAAAAAAGTGGATAGAACTACTGCTGAACATAATCCAACAACTTCATAGATCATTAGCCTAAGTACAATGAGAAATAGGAAATGAAAGTCTGTCCTTACAAAACAGTATAATAGATGATTCCTTCCTTTTTTCCAACAAGAACAATTTTTTTCTTTTTAACGTAGATATGATGGACAAAAGCACAAAAAGAGATTGCCGGAAAACTGATCTTATCTAAGTTCAAGGATTTACAGATATCAATTGATGTAATATTGGGTTTACATCTATTTAAATTACAAAAGGAAAGAGAATGTATATGCTTGAAACGCTAGACTGTTGTATGGACGTTCTCAAGTGCCAGTATGTCTACTTCATACCTCAGCCATTTACCCTTACAAATGGATGGCTCCCTTAGGCTGAAATCAGTTTCAATGATCGCTGAAGAGTTGTGTAATGTCAATGCCAAGATCACAAATTATTACTGGACACAAACTATTTGCATACCCCCCCCCCTCCCAACAACCAGTGTAGGAGGCTCTAAGACTCAGTTTCATTACACAACATCGATCTCAAGCTCTTAATTTGCTCACTCGTACTGATTTTTCAAGCTCTTAATGTGACAGTAAATCCAATCATGCCCAACCAACTTGGCAATCCAACTCATCAAAACCAAGCAACAACACAGGAACAATTACCAGTATTCTGAATATAGAGAGGCAACCAGTACAGAAACGTATAAGCCACCAGCTTGGAGAAGAACAAGCAGCAAGCAAACCGCGCCACCCCGGGCAGCCTCCACGCCTCCAAGAACCCGATCACACCCACTGAATCCGGTTCGGTTTCCTCCTCCTCCTCGCCATCCCCACCTCCCCCAAGGAGGTCCACATCCTCCCCCTCACCCGCATTCCCCCCACCACCTGCCATCTCAACCTCCCCACCGCCCTCCAGCTCGATCCCCACATCTTCGGGCCCCACCACCAGAAACCCCCATACCACCGCCCCCATCAGCGCGATCAGGACCCCGGGCACCAGGAACGACCACCCCCAGCCGTGCTCGAGCACCGCCGCGGCCACCACCGACCCCACGGCGTTCCCGACGGAGGTGTGGGAGTTCCACAACCCCATCACCAGCCCCCTCCTCGACTTCCCGAACCAGTTCCCCACCACGGCCACGACGCACGGCCACCCCACGGACTGGACCGCCCCGCTGGCGACCTGGACGGCGAGGAAGAACCAGAGGGTCTGGAGGCCGGGGAACCAGTAGGCGGCCGAAAAGGCGATGGCGGAGGCGCCGGACGCGGCCATGGCGAAGGAGAGGAGGGGGCGGAGGGGAAGGCTGTCCGCGAGGTGGCCGGAGAGGAACATGGAGGCGGCGTAGGAGGAGAGGAAGGCGAGGTCGAGCTCGCCGAGGCGGTGGTGGCCGCGGGAGCCGCGGAAGGGAGGGGAGGAGGAGAGGAGGACTCCCTTCACGATGGAGGGGGGCTTGCGAGAGGCGTGGAAGGCCGCGTACGCCGCGAAGGTCAGGAGGAGGGCGCGGATCTGGTGGCGGAGGAGGGGATCTGAGGGACCTCCCATCCTTGCCCTTTCCCGATGGGAGGGATCCGGAGGCGTGCGTTCCTGGTGGAACAGCGGGTGGGGGGGGGGGGGGGGATGGGGGTGGGGAGATGGAAGGGTGAGTCGCGGGAGAGGTTGTGGTGGCTGTTTTGGACCGTGGGGGAGTGTTTGTTTAGCGGAATTGGGTCGTCGATCCCGTGTTTGGTGACTAATTCCGGAATCCGGTGGTTCCGGATTTGAGCTCGTAAAACCGGTGCCAATTAATTTCCACCCCCTTTGAAATTGTTTTTGTTCCGCCTCCTCGACCTCTATTCCACGTGCCCCTCCAATGGGCCGGTGATCATCCGCCGTTAAGTTTAATTTATGGTATATTGATCTTTTTTATTTTCTTTTTCAGCTTGAAAATTTATCTGTCTCTCTTTTTTGTTGTTGATTGGGAGTAACACTGATGCGAGATTGCAGTTTGGATTGATCATCGAAATTGGTGTTTTGAGAGTAACTTTTTAATTAAGTTATATGTGTTATGTGAAATTTGCATTTGTGTATGAAATTAAATATATATATAAGAGTAAAAATATATAGGATTTACTCAATATATAAAATAAATAAATTTATAATTTTTAAGGTTTCTCAAAGAAAGTTAAAATTAAACTTTCGTACTTAGGAATAAAAGTTGAGATGTATACGACTTATATTGTTAAGTTTACATCTATAATTTGTCGTATTATGTAATTAAAATTTAGTGTGGCAATGTACATGATTGAGTTGATCATGTTTAGCTAAATATTGTAAAAGCATAATTCATCAATTCAAGAATTCATTAAATAATTTCTTTGGTGTAACTTACTATCATTTATAAAAGTCGCTATCAAAGAGTATACAAGTTCATCTTTCCAATTTAAGCAAACAATAATAAAGTTGATAAATTTATGACAAAATAAGTTTCCTATTAGAAAACAACATAACTTCCGAGTTTCATGGAAGCGACTTACATGTTGTTGAAACACAAATCTATCATTGTCATTTTATCAATACAAAAACAGGCCTTCAAACTTAATCTCAAACAACCAGCTTCCATGTGATAATTTTAAAAGATAGGTTAAATTAAATTCCATGATCACAAGGCATACAAGATACTTCATCATTTAAAATATCAACTAAACCAAAAAAATATTTCATCCCATTCAAGGGCAAAATTGTCCATCTACCACTTTTCTAGCTAACTTTTACCATTAATTCCACATTCTCATTCCTCCAACCAAACACCTTACGTGGAATTAACCACCTTAATTCCTCAACGTGACAACATCCACAACCAAACACTGAGATAGAATAAAAATCTTTAATTCATCATACTCTTTTTTTATCCCTCCAATTTATTCCCCGAGCCAAACGGGCTCTAGTGGTCTAAAATAAGAGTATTTTACATTGGTGGTAACGTGCGAAGTCTTCTCGAGGGAAATCGCAGTTCGATGCTTCAGCGATGAGGTTTTTTATGTGTAATCTTGTTCTCTCTCCGTTTGGAAATCTGAGGTCTGCTATAACTTATTTTGAAATTAGTTTTTTAAGAAAAATTTTCTTTCATATACATATATATATATATTGAATTGGTGTGAGGTTACTTTATATAATAATTATAAAAAATATGTCGCATTTGCTCTTTTCCTTTCTTTGTTCGTTTCCCTATCTCCCCCCCCCCTCTCTATCTCTACTTCATTTACTCCCTTCATATCTCCACAGCTCATAGCTCCTCTCACCTCCCTCACCACTCTTGACGGTCGCGTCCTCATCGACTACTCCTTCAGCTTCGTCACCTTCCTTAATAAAGAGGATGCCATCGCCACCATAAACAACATAGACGCTACTGAGCTCTATGGCCGCATCCTTACCATATTGCTCCTTCAACTTCATCACCTTCCTTGAGAAGGACACCGTTGCCGCCATGGACAAGGACGACGTTGAGCTCTACAGTTGCGTCCTCACTTACCACTCCTTTGGCTTTGTCACCTTCCTTGAGAAGGAGGACGTCGCCGCCGCCATGGACAGCATGAGCTACGTTGAGCTCTACGGCCACATCCTCACTGTCAACTACACCCTCCCCGAGTGCATCAAGGGAGGCAAGCAGGGATGGGCCGCCCAACCAAGTATCTCATTCATCCTTTTCTTTTTCCTTCCCTTTTTCTTTCTTTTTTTTTTTTTGGGGGGGGGGTGTTGGAAATATGCTCTAGAAAGTGTTCTATTGCCTACTCCTAAAGCAAAGCCCAAGCAAAAAACAAGTTTGGATTTGATCTAAGTTGGGAGGTTTCTTCTTTAAAGTAGAAGTATGTATTAAGCATCTTAAGATTAAGTATATTGGTATTTTCACATAATTACGAGGTCTGCTCTCTAAGTTAGGGATATCCTTTAGACACAATCTCCTCCAAAATTCTACCCATTTCCTCCTTTTTCCTTGTCTTCTCTCCTTCCACCTCCTCTATCTAATCTTAAACCCTCTTTCCCAACATCTGCACCTCATCATTAGTTGACTACTCATTTACATCCCTCTTAACAATAAATGTACGTCCCACAACCAACACCTCCTCTAGTTGTTGCAAGCATGTCTTCCTACAAGAAATTGTCATCGTCTTCCCATGGGGTTGTCTTTCCTCTAATTGACCATCTTTTGTTGATAAATCTCTTGTCATCCTCCCCACTCACACCCCTTCTCCTCAACCCTCCCTCCTCATCCACCCACTCCTTTCACACACACCATTTCTCTTTCCGACTCGGCCCCTCACCCCCCAATACAAATCATATCCCCACCTTCTACCACCTCCTAGTTATCATGCCATCATCAATCTCTATTGAAGCTTGGCAATACATTACATTCCTCATCTATAATCACTTTTCTTATCACCAAGTCAAGCTCGCGAGACTCCACAAGGAGAGTAGAGGGAATTGTAACATGCCATTCAGTAGTAAGGATAAGCAAGATGGTGACTTAGTTCCATCTCTAGGGTGTACGTCTGGGGAGGCGATTTAGCCCTCATTGTGCATTAGAATGTGGCTTCACATACAATCTCCCTCGAGCCTCTATTTTAGGACATGCAATAGTTCCTTATATAAGGGGCCCCTCAAGAATGAAAGAAATAATAATGATTACACAATGAAGACTACTCCCGCCTAGTTATCTTGTTAACTGTCCTAGTGCTTCCATCCTTGTGTCATCGCCTTGATTCCTATGCCATAGTCATGGCCTTTACTGTCTAGGCCTTGGTGGTGCTCAAGGCTCGTGGTGGTTGGGTCGTCTGAATGTTCTTTAGTTAGGCTAATCGACTAGCAAGCTCTAGGGTCTATCCCAATTGGTAGATGGGTTGGTCGATGAGCTTTGTCAAGTTAGGCGCATCTTATATCTAGATGGATCGGTTCTAGGCTCTTCTCAGTCAATTTTTTTTTGGACTTGTTTTCCGGGGGTTAATTCATTCCCTCATTAGTTGCCCCCACTCCCATAGTCCAAGTGTGCTAGCTGCATCATTTTCTTCCTTATGTGTTTCCTCCTTCAGGGTTCCCTTTGCCCCCAGCAACTATTCCTTAGCTATGTCAAGGGGTAGGTGCTCCCCCACTTCCTCACATACTTTCTTCCTTGAGGGGGACGACACCCCTTGGGTCTGTGTATTATGCTGGTTACACCAGAGTGTCCATCTTTTCTTTGAGGCCTCCAATAGCTATGACTTGGGTGTGTCAAGGGGAGGTGTTTTCTCTACTTCTGTCTTTGTTCGGTGACTTGACTTTTATGGGTGACCACTATGTCTGTTAACGAGACATGCCCCTAGTTCCTAAGGTTTTGGAGGGATGGAGAGCTCTGTAAGGCCTTTGCATGTTTTGCAATTGCCCTCAGTGTCCTCTCATCCTCATAAGGGAGGGGTTGAGTAGCTTTTCAAGTTTTGTGTTTCTTTGGACTAGGTTCATCATCCTACTCTCCCTCTATTCGCTGAGGTGGAAGGTCCCTCAGGATGCTCTAATTGTTTTTCCTCCTCTTCCATGTTGCTTGGACCTTGGTCTTCCTCATCTTCAAAAGGGGGTTCAGGGTTTATTTCGTCTATCCTAGGATGATTAGCTAGGCCTGCTGCTCTTTTTCTCACTAAGGGAGTTGTTTTTCTTATAATGCCCAAGTTGCCACATCACTTGAGCTATTTTGTCATTTCCTTTTCTTAGGGGGAGGATTAGTGGTGGTGATCTTGCCACCTCCTTATTTGGATGGATGGGCCTTTAGCTTCTCTCTCTCTTGGGAGAATCGGTTAAGGTGGTCCTCTGCCTCCATGTTTGGGCGTTTCACCTTCTCTCTCTCTGGGGAAGAGCATTGTTTGATGCATTCTTTGGAGGGAATTTCGCCACTCCTCATACCATTGGGTCCTCGCACTCTCGTAGGGTGGTGCCCGTGCTATACAGTTTATCCGCTTAGGGCTTTGGGCTAATAGTGGCCAGCCATTGCTTCATGCTTCCGCCATCGATAGTCAGATTGATAATGGAACGACATCGATTAGGTGTCCAAGGCTTGGGGTACATCCTCCTAGGCTAATGATTTTGCACACATCATGTCGCATTTAAGTGTTGACAGGACATCAATACTTGGTAGTGTGGATGTGTCTCTTTGCCGTCCTTTTTTTCCTATATAGGGCGAGGCTTGCTGAAGGTGGGTCCTACATGCTTGCTCTTCCTTGAGTTCATCGAGGACCTAACTGCTATTTTTGCTAGCCGACCACTACTAAGGCGACTTGGGCCATTTTCTATACCTTAGGCAAGATGCCTTTCACCAACCGACATAAAGAAACAACCTCTTCTATTTTGAGGTGATGTGGTACTTGGTTCACCTCCGATTTGCAATTGTGCCTTTATTTGAGGGGCAGTGTTCACGTTTTTGGGTTGCTAGCCAAGTAGTGCTCTCTTGTGCGAGGAGACTAACCATCCTTTGAGGGTTGCGATGTCACTTTCCTACCCTTGTAAGTTGTCGCTTCTTGTGTAGGGGGTCTCCCAGGCGACTCCTAGACTTTTTTCCTGCCCTACCATTTTCCAAGAGCCATCGTCGAATACAAGCCATTAAGTTTGGTCTTTACTTATTTCAGTTTACATTTCGTAGCTTTTCTTTCAATCTGAACCTTGCACTCGGAGGGGTCTTCTTCTAGAAGGAGGGGCTCTCACTCTTCCTTAGTTGGGGAGGGGACCTTGTCGAAGATGTGGGCCTATGATTTTGAAGCTGAGTTCGTTCTACATAGGGGCCCTATGCAAGAGCTGATGCATCACACTACTCCTGGCAATGTAAGACAGTCGACCCTTCAGGAGTGGGTGGGTTTCACTCCACTTGGTCCCTCTTAGGCTGAGGTTTTTGCCGGTCACTCTGGGCGCTTAACCTTGAATCAAGAAGGGGCCAATTCAAGTGCATTCATTGACATCGAAGTGCTCTCCTCGAGCTAGGGTGCTGATTCACGATTGCAGGAGGGGGAGGCCTTGGGGAGTTGGCCATCTCTTTCTCCTAGGCCCTTTCTTTTCCTCCATGAGGCGTCTGGCCCTCGTGTAGGGGCTTGGGGCTCCCCACCTCAGGTCTCTCTTGGTTTTTCGACCTCTAGCTGAGTGAAGGCAACTGTGCCTTCACTATTACCCTTCTCATGCCTTCCCTCCCATTTTCCATTTAGGGGCAAAGAGGTGGAGGCACATTTACATGAGAAAAGGGGGAATCTGCACTAAAACACTTGTTGGCAAAGAAAGAAGCCAAACCTCAGTTAATCAAATGAATCTTATCATTGCAAGAATTTGATTTGGAGATTAAAGACAAAGACAAGGTACAAACTATAGTTGTTGATAGCCTCTCAAAGATCTTAGCGGAGGATCCTCACCTGAAAATTTCATTATTGATGCTTTTTCTGATGAGTCAATTTTGACAGGCTTAGGTGTCTAAATCCTTTGGTTTGCTGACCTGGTAAATTATTTGGTTGTTGGTCAAGTCCTAGAGGATTAGATCAAACAACAAAGGGATAAATTCTATGTTGTGGCTAAATATTATTTTTAAGAGAAACCTAAACTATATCACATCTACTTCAAGTAAATTATCTGAAGATGCATGTCAAAAAGTGAGTCTAAGAGTATCCTAAACTTTTGCCATGCATCTGCATGTGGTGGTCACTGATGAGGTGTCGCTCATCACAACTAAAATGCCTAAGTTAAGCTAGAAACTAGGTTAAACACTATCAAATTAACATAATAAAAGGGTTAAGTGTGAGAAATAATGAAATGACCTAAACACCAATTATGTGCTAAAAATGCATAATTAGGTTATATTTGAGAGATTTTCTATTAATTATGTAAACGGATCATCTGAATGCTAATTAAACACCGAAAAGAGCTTAATTTCACAAATAAATTATTGGAATAACTTCTAATACGTTTAAAACATATGCCATAAAAGTTACAGTACATTTTGACATCATTAGGGCCTTGTAATTAGTGTTTGTCATTTAAGTCCTAACTATATAATCAAGTCTTCACATTCTCTACACTTAGATGTTGTCAGGGATCAATTTATAAGTCTTTAAGGACTTGTTGGTTATGATTTTAGCCACTTATGGGTCCTTGCGCAACTCTTGGGCCTTCTCTGCAAATTTCCCAAAAGGCCTACAACTTGCTTCTCTTCAGTTGTTCTTCCACGAAGAACTCAAGCTCCGCTAGCCGTTCATTCTCCCTGATCCGATCCAACAGTGGATCTTCCACCAAATTGCTACTGCCGGTGAGCTTATCACCGCACCTTGACCTAGAGAACATCCAGCGACTCACATTCATTACAAAACTTTCCCATGCCTTTTAGACCTTATCTCCTTCGTTGATACCCAACAGCATTGGCCCACTAATCCGGTGGACACACCTCTCTCAGGCCTATATAAGAACCTCCACAGTGGCTCGCACAGGGCACCAACACCTTCCCCTCCGATTGAGTTGGTTGCATTCATCCTACTCTAATTCTTCCCTTCCTCTTCATCTGCCACTTATGATAGAGGTGCCAATCTTCTCCCTTAATTGTCCCTTGCTAACAGGGATCACATAACACCCAAGAGCGAGTTCGGAGCTCCCTCACTTTGAGCTTTTCGTTACTGGAGTCCTCTTCATCACCATCAACCATTAGCAATGGCTTCCCCGAGGTCCCATTCATCTGTTAGATTAGGTTTTACTATTTTTCTAGCATAGATTAGATCGTTTAGAATAGAATTCGATCATTTAATCGCTTATAAAAGCATAGATGAGTTTTAATTGTAGTGTGATGGGAATACCATCATGAACCACAACTAACTCATTTTTTTATCTAATTAAGTCAGTAAATGTTCCTACATAACTGCCAGAGAGTTATATTTCATTGCAAAGACATTCTGAGGGAAAGCCAAGAAAATAAGGTTAAAACTGTAGTTTTACCATCATATCACGAATGCAGTACAATCACAGGTTTTCCAAGGGGGTAATCAAGGGTCAAATGATCTTAAAAGGTTAACAAGTGGGTTAAAACAAATAGAAAAGGGTTTGCACGTGATTTGAGAATTAAATGACTCTTGAAACGCTAAAAACAAATCCGCTTAATTAACTGAGATTCTGGTCAGGATAAAATTCACCTAAACCCTCTAAAATTCATATAAAAATATCCTGTAGGGTTTGGAACCTTCAATTTGACCATCAAAACCCGTCCTAACCTAAAATAGAGTCTCAGACAGATATTTACCCTAATTTAGGTTTTCACATAAATTACCCAGTTAAACATGGTCAAAACCTAAATCTAACTTCACCATTAGATTCCTTGGGTCCAAATTAGATTTGTACCAAAATTTGGACACAATCTAATATCATCTTAACCAAGTTTGCATTTTGATCCAGTCAAACTCTTTCTATCTCATTTAGACCCTTAACTTTTGAATTCTCTTACAAATAGCCCCCCAACTTCCTTTTCTTCTTCACAAGCAGGTCCCCATGACATTTTTGGAAGGTTAAACCTTCACCATTGAGTTTCGAGCAAGGATTTCTCACTCGATTCACAATCAATCTCTCCCAAAATTGATACAGGGATTCCTTGGGAAGTTACCTTCCATTTGAGCCATTCCTTAGTCTCTAAGTCTTTCCCAAAAGGCCATGCGAACCTTTCAAAGGTTCGGGTATCCTACTTCGCAAGCACCTTCCAAGCTTGAAAGCTTCTTTCCAAGATTGGAAAGGCTTCCTATGGCCAATAAAAGAAGCACCATCGCACGACCATGCATTTCAACAAGTCTTGGCTCATCTAACGGCCCAAACTCCTCTCTTCATTGCAACCCTCCCCAGCCAAAGGAAGGGTGTTCCTCCATCTACATCGTCGTCGCCGCCTCGTCGCATCTCCCTCCTTCTCCGACTCTGGTCAACCAACATCGGAGCCCTCCGCCTCCCAATCCTCTCGCTAAGCCCCTCTTTAGCTCTCTCTCTCTTTCTATTTCGCTATTCCACTCTCTACACCTATGCACGACCATCGCACTTCATCTTCTCCACCTCCGGTGAAGCTCCAGCGATGCCTAAACACCGCCCCATTGCTCGAAACTTGCCGCGGTCACCTCCATCAGCTCCACCGTGCTCTACAGACCAAAACCCCTTAAGAAATTGAGGGATTGGTCCCTCACTCGCTCAGACGAACACCACACCAACGCACTTCATTTTTCGACGTCGACCGGCCACCTCACACATATTCACCCCTCACGGACACCACTGTTGCATTCGCCGCATCAAGGCGAAACTCCTGAGCGTACTGACTAGGGCGTTTAGCCCGTATTCATCTCTTTCAAGTCTTGAGCCACTGCGCCATTGGAGGAGCTTCTTCGAAGACCTCCAAGCGTTGTTCTTGCGTCTTTAGCTCCAGGTGCTGTGCCCAGGTCAAGTGGAAGACTTCCAGGTAGAAGTTCAGGGAGACAATTGAAGTCGCAAGACCATGCTGCTACCTCAATTCGAGCTGTCTTCACTACAGCTGCAAACGTGCGAAGAAAGGTTTGGAGATCACGCTTTTCTCCATGTTTCACCGATGAAAGGTTTGCAGCGGTTTGGGATGTGAGGGAAGCTTGCACCGAGATATGTGGGACCCTTTGAGGTCTTAGAGCGGGTAGGACCCGTCGCCTACTAGCTTGCCCTTCCACCCCAGCTTTCTAGAGTGCACAACGTATTTCACGTGTCCAACCTCAGGAAATACATTGCCGACCCCAGCCATGTCCTTAGCCACGAGAGCATCGAAGTGGGAAATGACCTAACCTACCCCGAGAGACCAATACAGATACTAGACCAAGCCATTCGGAGGTTAAGGCAGAAGGAAGTACCCTTGGTGAAAGTTCTATGGAAAAGCTAGCGGTATGAGGAGGCAACTTGGGAACCTGAGTCGGCGATGCGAGCGCAGTACCCGAAACTCTTCGAAGGTATGACTCTTTTGACCTACTTCAGTCCTCTTTAAGTTTGTTATACCTACTACGTTATATTTTTCGCACCCTAGTCAATTCAAGTTTCGGGGACGAAACTTTCTTCAAGTTTGTTATATTGAAACAACCCACCACCCCTTGGCCATTTAAGACATCTGGGATGTTCTTCAGACGTCTGTCCGGACGTCTGGGATGTTCACTAGACGTCTGGAAAAGCTTTTAGTGTGCAGCGCAGGAGCGCCATGCTTCCTCCCTCACCGCGCCTTGTCCTGCGACGCCACTCCACGCCCATGCTCGCCTCTCCGCTCCCCTCACCTCCTCTCCCTTTATATACCTCTTCCCCCTCCCCTTCGTTGCCATCCCATAGCCGAGAGCAAGTGAGAGCGGAGCACCCGAGCAAGAGGAAGTGCGGGAGCGAAGGGCGCAGCGCCGTTCTGCCGCAACACTTGCAGTCAAGGGGAGCCAGAGCAGTTCCGCGAAAGTCATTTTTCTGCGGAATCAGACGATCGGAGAGATACCCAGACGTCTTACCGGACGCCCAAAGGTATGGCAAGACATCTGGTAGAGATCTACTTTCCGTACCATTCCTCTCTGACAAGTCCTGACAGCGTACGCATGTGTCAGAGGGCGGGAGCGTAGCCGAGGCAATTTCAGACGTCCGGGAGCACTCCCAAATGTCTGACAAAGTCCTTGGACATCGGCTTTGAGTTCTAGACGTCTGATAGCGGAACACCAAGAGAGGTATCCCTGAGAACTGTTTTAAGACGTCTGGGACCTTTCCCAGACGTCTGATTTCCGTCAGATAGCGTGTTTTGGGGCCGTGTAAGGCCCTATTATTATCACTTTTTCGCAAACGAACCGTCTCTGTTTTCCATACAAGTTTCTCTGTATAATGATACCTTGTTTACATCCTTCTGAACCTTTTTGGCCCATCAATTCGTGTTTAGGTCTCCAGTCCGTCAGGTGTACGGGACCTGTGGAGATGTCGGGAGCCACTATACAAGCCCCCATTCCACCCGATTACCCAGGTAGAGTGGTTACAACCTTAAATCTCAAATTTAATACATGCAAGTATGTAATCCTAGGACTTGAGATGAACCCTAGGAAGGAATAAACATATAATCAAGAATAGATTCTTGAACCCTAGGTCTTGGCATGAACACTAGGGTCAGAAGAAATTGCACGTGAATGATTGTGTAATCAAGAGCTGCCTGTTTTTAGCTAAAATGGACCCCTACTATAATAAAATGGAAATTAAGCTGTTGTCCCGAACATTCCAACCCTGATGTAAAAAAAATTCCCGTACGAACCCCACGGGGAATGTAAACATGAACACTGTACCTCGAAGAACTAGATGGTTCTGGGAATTTGCTGCCTATGGACAACTGTTAAGGGAGGTAAGCTGACCTTCGTGTACGTAGTACCGAAGAGAGCAACTATCCCTTGCAGTGTAGAGGGGAGCTTGCCGCCCTTGGGTTGGGACCCAGGGTGGATTTGGGCACTCTACGATGACTCTTACTAGCCCTCGTGTACGTGGTATCGAGGTGAGCTACTTAGTGTAGGGGGGAGCTATCCGCCCCAAGGGGCCCGGGCTAGGTATGGCCACCCTACACCGACTCTCGTCAGCCCGTTGGGCAAACCGGGGTAGTCGAATGAGGGTACGCGGACTGACGAGGGTCAAGACCCCTATTCTGTTCTGAGAGGGCAATGCCCTACACTGTTCCTCACTATACGTTGAGGTGTACCCACTAGCGGAAACGATCGACTGCGTGCCAGTGAGGGGTAGCTACCCTCGCGCTTATCACGCGTGTCGTAGTCACCGCTACGTCCCGACCGTGGCCTTAGGGTAGTAGATCGAGTGTACGACTACCACGGTGGGACTCCCCCGGCCAGGAGAGTGCCACGTGGGCATCCTATATCACGGGAAGCTGCAAGCAAAATTGTTCCTATAGGGAACCAGATGATTAATTAACAAATCCTAATTAGATATCTCTACGCACCCACATGTATAATATAATTAGAAAATGGAAAACTTTACGATAATGCATGTTAATTCTTAGCCACCACTCTACTCAGCTTTAGCTGACTCCAGTCAAATATATTCTGTACAGGTCAGGGATTTGAGCAGCCCGAGTCACCGGCTGCTGAGGACGCTGGACCTAGTCGAGCCTAGCAT
This sequence comes from Thalassia testudinum, assembly GCA_037157565.1. Lineage (NCBI taxonomy): Eukaryota > Viridiplantae > Streptophyta > Magnoliopsida > Alismatales > Hydrocharitaceae > Thalassia > Thalassia testudinum. The sequence goes on along the minus strand of JAZHRO010000031.1, from coordinate 74,740,186 downwards.
TAGTTCTATTGCCTGCTAGTGAGTTTTCTAGTTTGTATTCTGTTACATGTACTCTTTAATGTGATAGCTGTAATATCGCTGTTCTCTTTCCACCTGTTGAAACTTTCTTTTTGCTTAGTTATTGTACTTGTGTGATTATGGTTTGTTGAATGTTACTTGGTTATTTCTTGTTAGACGACTAGATCTTGGGAGAAACCGAAGCGAGCCAGTCCCAGACCCTGTCGGGGTTTGGGACCAGGTCATGACATGTTATTACATTAATCTGAATCAATTTTCGATTAAAATTTCGCGTTTCTATTATTTTAGATTGCAATTTTGAGAACTGAATTCCTATTTGCTCCTGATGAACGACCTCAGACTTTTTTGAGTATAAATTTTATTTGTTTGAGTGCTATTTTGGCTATATTACAATGAGACAATTCTAAAACACCGATTTATCGTTCGAACATAGTGTATTGCCGATCTGCCCTCTCTGATCAATTCAGATCAGAGAGGTGAATTCGCACCTTCACTTTGGATCACAATCCTCCCTTTTCTCCTCATGATCACATTCAATTCCTCTCCTCATTGTTTTGATTGCTAAACCACTTAGTTCATCAGAATCACTTTAGATCTGAAGCTTTCTAGCTTCTAGATCTTAAGTGCTCTCATATCCATAGAGGGTCTTTCCATTCACTTCATAGGATCACAAGAACCCTCCCCTTGATGTGAATTGATTCGATTTAATCGATTAAATCTGATTTTATTTTTAATATTGATTGAAGAGCTTGATAGGCAATTTGATTGTAATGAGTTTTAATTGATTAAATTGAGTTGATATCAGTTTGATTGGACTGATTGTGATGGATCTAAGCTACTTTGATTGGATTTTCATTCCTTGAATTCTTCGTGCCCAAATTTGATGGTCAGTAATGTTTTCTAGTCTTTGTAAGGTAGCAATAGCCGAGGAAAATTCATTGCACGGATTTACGGCCAAAGTAATGACCTAATTGATTCCTAGGCATCTTCTAGGACCCCTAAACACCAATCAATGGTGTGTAGGGATCCTAGATGTTTAGTTCATCATGGCAATCACACACTAAAAGCCCAAGTTGGCAACATTGAGTTTGGATTTTAAGATGATTTTAATCCATTAATGAATAATGGGATGATGCTTTAGAGTTTTGAATAAAGGTGTAGGACTTGATTCCAATTGGTTTTAATGCCTAATTTGATTTCTTCTTCCACGCTGTTTATAGAGTAAAGGAGAGAATCAATTAGTGTTTTTAGGATTCATGAAGCTTTGATCTAATTTTCATTAAGTTCCAAATACTTCTCTAAATGTTTGCAACACCTAAAAATCAAATTTAAGTGTTTTGAACTTGATATGGGATTTTAAATTTTAAAGTCCAAGACCCAAGTTGATTTTGAGATCTAGAGCTTTAATCCAAGTTCTAATGACCTGAGCAATATTTTATAAGGGTTTTTGATACTCATGCAATGTGTTTGGACAATTGTTTCAGTGTTTAGCGCTTTGAATTGGAGCTAAAAATTATCATAAATAGTTAGCAACAGCTGGCACTCTTCCTGACATAGCTGGAATGAGTTCATAATTATGGGTATTAATTGGTGTTTGGATGATCCAAAGTTTGGATTGGTTTTGGTGGTTAGATAAAGCATTCATCTATATCACAAACGTTGGTAAAAGATCTAAATCATGTTTGAAATGAACTGATCTCTATTGATGAGAGTAGCAGCTCATTGAACTGAAAGAAGATTTTGACTAAAGAATTTCAAGTGGTTCTTGATGTGTTGGAAGTTTAAATAAGTTTTCAAGGAAGTCTAATGCTAGCACAAGCATTCATATACACATGTAGATTTTCTTTGGTTTAGAAACAAGTTGTAAATCATGTTAAAAATCTGTTTGCATTTGTTGTTAGCATTTATAATTCTAAAAATTATCCAAGTATGGTTTAATGAGAAGTTCAATGATTAATTCTTGATTATGAACTTGAATATGATTTCAATGGCTGGATGTTTATGATGTTATATCCTTCATGTCCAGCATGTTTGTACAACTTTCTATGCTTGAAATCAATCTCTAATCTTTATTTGGTCTTTTTCCAAATTTATTTCTATAAATAGTGTGTAAAATACAAAAATAGTGTAAATAAATAAACAAAATGTGTCTTGAGTGAGAATAAGATATATTGAATGTGTCCATGTCATTAGTTTTAAATTTTGAGTCATTTAGTTAGAAGAACATACGTGCAGAAATTCTAAATTACTGCAAGTTGATAAATAAAATTCAAAATAAAAAGAAAAAAAAGAGTTACTTCTTTCCTCTTTCCAACTTTCTCTCCTCTTTCTCTATTTCTATAAAACCCAAAAACAACATAATAAGTTAAAAAACTACAAAATCCTACAAAAATGCCTAGTGTATATAGTGTATACACTTGTATGTAGTAATGTAAATATACGTATGTATGTATATAATATGTATATCTATATTAATTATGTAGATAGGTATTTATGTTGAGTGATAGCGTATAATGTAATTTATATGTATATTGTATAATTATTTATACTATATGTATATAGATAACTAGACATGTACACTAGTAAGATATGTAACTTAACATACAACTCATAGTAATTATTATGTAAAGTAATACATCTATATTTATTTATTTATTAGATAATGTATATATTGATATTTATATAAGTTAATAGAGTATATTATTAAGTTAAATTAATATAGACTAGTAAATTAATTAGCAAGTGAAGTAAATTATGCTATATTGTTATTGTATATTATAATTTAAATTATTTTTGATATATTTGTGATTCTATTTATACTGTAAACTACTATGTATATTGTATAATTACATATATATTAATAAATCATGTATTTAAATGAGTAAATATATTAATAAATATTTATTAATCTTGTAATTATACAGATTAACTAAATTAAAATTCAATTGTACCGTCAATTAAATGTGTATTTTTCAGTAACTTTAACTAATTTTTAGATATAATTATATATTTTATTAAGGTAAATAAACTATACCATCTATATATTAGCTACGTGTCTTTATAATTTGATTGTAAAATAAATAATTAATTAAGGCTAAACTTCTTAATAAAGCATGCTAGCATGTGATAATTAGTGTAGACGGATAATCCCACATCATGTGGTGATGTGCAAATTTTGTGGTATAAAAGAAACCACCCCCGATGGCATGCTAGCCATTATGTGGGTTGGCTCCCCTTATCACCATTATCGTGAGCATGCAAGCATGAGAGAGAGAGAGAGAGGGTCTATGTTGGAATATGGGTCTATATTGGGTTTCAATTAAATAAAATATGGCATAGGACTCTCTCTTAAGAGGAGTTTAGTAGCACTTGCTCTGGTCCATTGAGCTGTTAAGGTGTGAGAAAGGCCCATCAATATTTTTGACCCACTTAAAAAAAACCTACATATAATGTGTGTGTTTATGTGTTATGTGTAAGTTTGCTACTAGTGCAGACAAATAATCCCACATCGTGTGGTGATGCACGAATTTTGTGGTATAAAGGAAACCACCCCTGATGGCATACTGGCCAGAATGGAGGTTGGCTCCCGTTATCACCATTATCGTGTGCATGCAAGTACGAGAGAGAGAGAGAGAAGGGGCCTATGTTGGAACTACTGGTGTGGAATTGTATTGGATTCAAATTAAATAAAATATGACATACAACCTTCTCTTAAGGGAAATTTTGTAGCACTTGCTTTGACTCACTGAACCTTTAAGGTATGCGAAAAGCCCACCAATATTTTTGACCCACTTAAAAAAAAACTACGTATAATGTGTGCGTGTGCTTATGTGTTATGTGTAGGCTAAGTGGTATATATATATGCACCAGTGTGCTATTATGTAGGTTATACAAATATTAACTGATTAGTAAGTTATATATACATACATACATATATATATATATATATAAGGGAAATTGATCCCTTGTGCGGTTAGTAACAAACGCCTTACGTTCGATCCCTCCCTCCGCAACTTCCATCTGTCACTTGCCTCCATTCATTCTCCGTTGAAATTACCCTGCTGCTTTAGTCTCTGTAACTTCCACATCTCCCGCCATCCTTCTTTCTCCTACTGGAAGAAGTACATCACCCTTTTCTCCCTCTCTCTCACTTCCACGCGACGCAACGCCTTCTCACTTGCTTGAATTCTCGTGAGTGCTCGTCTACATCCTCTTTCACTTTCTTTTTATGTTGCCATCAAGCAATATGTCCATCCCATCATTTCATCCGTCTGCCATGATTTTATAACTTGTTGCCACACGCATTAGCTTTTATATTACTTATAATTTATTTTTTGACACGATAGTGTGGTCATATATTCTGTTGTTAATTAAAAGAATAGATTTTTGATCGATCAGCCAAATCAAGGGTAATGTTGGAATGTTTAAAAATAAAAGAAAAAGATACATGTTAAAATGTTAAATTCATTTTTGTGTATTTCATGCCTTAATACGGGCATCACAAAATATTATGAAGTTCTTTTCCTTGTAATTTAACTACAATAAAGTGGTTTAATGATATAAATATAATTCCAACATTATGTGTAATCAACGTATGTATACATATAGCACTCCTAATGTGTCTTGTTTGTTATTATTTTTTAAATCCTTTTTATGAAATGAATTGATTGTATATACTATTTGTGTTCCCAACTTCAATCACTTAGTCATATTTTGGTTTGAAGGACACATTCATAAAATCAAAAGAAATTCTCTACATAGATCTTCCTTTGAGTGAGGATGTCGGTGAGTGTGGAAGATCACAAATTATTTATATCATATGTTACCTTCTATTTATGAAATATCATTTAATTTGTAGATATGCGCTTATGTGACAACCTTAAAGATTATGGAAAAAAAGAAAATTTCGATCAATTTGAAATATATGTGGGAGATGCCAAAGAAATAGAAACTAACGAAGAAGATTTCAACAACGATCTAACTCAACATGAGAATGGTAAGCCTAAAAAGATTTTAGTTGTTTCTGAAAAAAAAACTACAGTTAGCTACCCAATTAACCATGTTAACTTCCATGTACTCTTATTTTGTTAGTTCAGATTTTGATGACAATATGGATGTTGAAATCAGCAAGTGCACATTTGCATCTAAATCAAAGATAAAACTTAAGATTGGAATGAATTTTGAATCAATTGAAGATGCAAAAAATCTCCATAGTGCTTACGTAAAAGGAGCAGGATTTTATATTAGAAGAAGTAGTACTAATTATTGTGAGGGTGAAAGAAAAGAGCTTTACCAAAAAAGTTGGGTGTGTGTAAAGGAAGGATTTAAAAAAGTCTAGAAGAATGGTAAACAAGTTAAAAGAAGGCATGCAACAACAAGATACAGTTGTAAAACTAAAATGGTGCTCCTTAAAGATGAAAATAATATTTGGACAATTGTGACATTTGAGGAAAATCACAATTATAGCCTTTGCACTCAACGAAGGGCATCTTTTTTACGATATCATATAAAGTCAATCCATCTCAAAAATGTTTAGTTGATACATTCGAAGATGCAAACATAAACACATCACAAATGTTAACTATTCTTGAGATTGAAAATGATGGCTATGTAAATGTTGGATTTACAGAAAGAGACATTAGAAACTTCAAACGAGACTCAAGACAAGGAAGAAAAGAGTATAATGCATACTTGCTTCTCCAACAATTTAAAGAAGAAAAAAAAAATGAATCCATCTTTTTATTTTGCATATGAAGTTGACAATGAGAAAAAGTTTGACACATTTTCTGGGTTGATGGTACAACTAGAAAAACATATGCACTTATGGGAGATATGGTCATTTTTGATACAACTTATGAGATCAAATAGTATTCTTTGACTTTGACTCCATTTACTGGAGTGAACTATCATGGGCAATCTGTAAATTTTGGATGTGACTTGATTAAAGATGAAAAGGAGCTTTCATTTATTTGGCTTTCCGAAAAATGATTTGATGCAATATCTAGGCGCCCACCACAAGTCATAATAACTGATCAAGATCTTCAGATCACTGCAGCAGTTAAGACATATTTTAAGGAAACCTTTCATCGTTATTGTATGTGGCACATTGTAAAAAAAGTTCCTAAGAAATTAGGTGCATATATTCAAGATGATGAATATGGTAAAAGATTTTACACATGCATTTGACATGCGGAAACTTAAAAGGAATTTAAAGATAAGTGGAAAGACATCATAAGAGAAAAATGATTAGAGAATCATGAATGGCTGTCGAGCATATATTGTATTCATTACAGATGGATACCAGCATATACCAATCATAATTTTATGGCTGACACAAAAACTAGATAACGAATTGAAAATATGAATTCATTTTATGACAAATATGTTAGTTGTAATTAGATTTTATTAGAAAAATTTTATTGACATTTTGAGAGGGCGATAAGACAACAAAATTATAAAAAAATGAAGGCCAATCATGATTGTCTGTATAGCAGTCCGACTTTAAAAACTACATTTCAAATTGAAAGACAAATGTCAAAAACTGAGTATTTTTTATAAATTCCAAGATGAGCTTACAGAAAGTGTGTGCTACATTGGTGAAGTGCTTCATATTGATGGAAAAAAGAAAATATGGGTAGTAAGGCACTTCGAGAAGTGATTAAAAGTACGAAAGGTGGAGTATGATGTAGAGGATAGAAGTGCAAAGTCATGTTTTTTGAATCAAAAGGTATACCATGTAGGCATGTACTTATTATTTTGAGAAGTGAATTAATTGTAGAACTTCCGAAGCAATTGATTCTAAAAAGATGGACCATAAATATAATGAAGTAATACTTGACGATAATGATAAAGTTCTTAAAGCATCGAAAGCAAGAATAACAAGTGTTAAAAGGGCTACTTTACCTACACTATTTAACAAAGTTTTGGATGATACTTGTTCATCTAATGAGATAGCAAAATATGTCGAGGGGAAGATAAATGAACTTATCGAAGGAATTAAAGCTTTGGAGTTAAAGTCTCATATCCCACAAAACAAGGAATCCCTTCAAGTAGTTTTGTTGAAGCCGACGTCTATCCTTCAAATATATGCAAGACAATAGGGAGTGTAAAATGGATTAAAGGTGGCATGAAAATTGCTATAGAGAAAGTTCAAAAAGCAAAAAGATTATGTAAGGGATGTGCTTTGGTGGCACACCATGATATAATTCATAATTGTCTATTTAATTCACGAAAGAGATCTCACCATTACTTTTTTTTTTAATGACTTTATCCTGATTATTTATAAATCAAATTTACATTTATTTTAAGGCCAAGAGTAATAGCACATTAGAAGAAAATTTATCTATTGGAACACAAACTTCAACAATCAACTATACAAATGAAGGCATCGTCACCATTTGAAATGTAAGTAGCTTTTGTTATAATTTTTATGCAAAAAAAATATTCATTCAGTAGGGATAAATTTTGGGGGATACAATTTATTTTATAATGATATTTATTACATTTGCTTGGGTTATCCATCTTTATTTAAATTTTTTTTTTATTCATTTCCAAAGTGCCGTTGCATACTTTTCCAGTGAAAAATGACTTTCATTTCCAAAATGTCAAAGGAAAAAAAAATCCTTAATATAGCATGTGAGAAGTGGAAGTCGTAGGGACTAAGCAGCAGGAGGGAAACGAATGGAGAATAAATGGAGGCAAGTGGCAGATGAAAGTCGAGGAGGCAAGGATCGCACGTACGACATTTTTAACAAATCGCACAGGATACGATTCCCTTTGTGTAAGAGTTATATATATATATCCTGAAATTTTGGCCACAGGATTATAATCTCACAATGAAAAGAAAAATTACCAAAAGAAATCACCAAGTTTTCTTAGAGAGGTGAATAACAGGGAAGTTAACAAAAAAGAAAATATTTTTGATCTAAAAAAAATAAAAATAAATCCAACAAAACTTTAGATATTATAGTTAGAATGTGATCGCCGTTGATATAATAATTAATTTGAAATAAGTATTAAATAAGTATTAATAGATCAAAATCATTGTAATTATTAGTGGTGGTGTTGTAATTGAATAACATAAGTGTGTAACAAATGTACAATGTCGTTGTAATAAAAAAGAATAAAAGATGTAACATACAAGAGACAAGTTGTAACAAGTATTCGTGATAATAATTTTTGAAAGTGATTATGCTAACAATATGCTTAAATAAAATCTTGTAATATAATTTAGTATGTATCCAAATCACAAACAACCGTCATTTTATATAATTAATGTCATGTTAACGAAAGAACCTGAAATATATGTAACACAAATTCCAACTAATAAAAAATTCATGAAAAAGTTTAATACAAATACCTCGCAAGGGATATAAAATACAAGGTTTCATAAATTGTAACCCTGTATTACAACTTCTATCAGTTGTAATAGATCACTAGAAATGTTATAATACACATAATTTGCCAACAGTTGATAAAAATATCCATGAAAATGTTGTAATACAAACACTTGGCATGTGATATAAATACAAGATCTCCTAAATTGTAACCTTATATTACACCTTCCATCAGTTGCAACAGATCACTAGAGAACTTCATACATATAAACTAATATATTTCATGAAGATGCTTACATCGCTTTGAGAAGAATGGTGACGTCGCGGACAAGAGAAAACCTATAGACATGAAGTCTGCAACACAAATACTGAAAAGAATTAGACAAAAATCGAAAATCAATGATGGTAAAATCATATAACAAACATTGCGTAAATTACGTACTTCCGATACTATTCACATGAAATTGGAAAATATTCTTTCTAAATTTACAAATTGAGATAAATTATTTAAAATCGAAAAGTAGATTGCAAAACTGTTGTAGCATATTGTAGGTAGTTTCATCAAAGACATGGTCTGTATCAACGACTAAAATGACATGCTCACTTGCATTTTTTTGTATATATATACTATATATATATAATTGTATATGTACTTAGAGTCTTATTTTTATCTTATTCTTGTATATATGTTTTTAAGGTTTTGAATACTTACACTATTACATACTTGACATTTACTGTCCTTTGCAAACTGACTGCAAAACAATTTTAACCGATGTCACAAAGTGACGGCGTAAGTGGCGACGTTTTGTTTTCCCATTGGTTGTAAAGAAAATTCAATGTCGAATTATCGTTCGTCCAGCAGACAGCTTGAATCTTTTGTCGTCATTTTATAATCAACGAAATTGTATTTCTCGTCATTTATAAAATAAGCAACATGGTTTGTATGTCAAACTTTCCCGCGTTAACGTGCCAAATTTTGAGTTTTGCCGTCATTTAAACGAAAATGTCGTCACTTATACAAGCGACGGTAAAAATATTTTTGTTATTACTTTCTCAAATAAGTGACAGCAAATACCTCTTATTCTATATTAGTGTTACATATTTTTGCCGCCGCTTTCGTAAATAAGCAATGGTAAATACCTTACATTTGCTAAAAACTTACATTTTAACACTGGTAGTTATTTAAAAAATTGACAGCAAATATAAGAAATCTTTTTTAAAAAAAACCTTAATAATAGTACCATTGCAACAATCAGATACCTATTCTAAATGTTCATGACCATTGATGTGCTTGTAATATTAACATCATTTATCATGACAACATTGACACACATATGACAAAATATGTACTTTATTTGTTTTCTAACTTGAAACATTCAAGTTTTTACAACAAAAAGATATGGATTCTTGTTCTTTCAAAAAAAAGACGTACATAAGTCATCCATAATATATTACTACTAATGTAAAAAATAATCATAGCCTTCATCTTTGAACTCATTCTCATGAACATCAAGCACCATGCTAGCTCTATTTCTTGTAATTATTTGGAATATCTTCGTTATACCCTCAAAATAAACATATGATGCCCTAAAAAAAGAAACTACTAAATGAATCACTCGTTTTAAATATTTATACATAAATTAACAAGTAATAGAATAACTATTCAAAAAAAAACAAGTAATACAATAACTCCATTATGATAGCCTTATGTATCCTCTACTCAATTGCATATGTTATCTTCAGAATGAAATGTACATACATCTAACATGTTTCAATGATATTTTGATGCTTTGATGTTACGTTGATGATATTTTCTAATTTTGAAGTAAGTTTGTTATTCAATACACTTCCTCTTAAGCTAGAATCTAAACCTTAAATATCTAAATTTAAAACTTGTACAAAATATCCAAGCTTACATGGATAAACCTAAGCTAGGAACACCTCTACATGCTTAAATGATATCTAGACCTCAAATAAAGTGTCTCATCCATTTAGAGGTCTTAAGAATAGTATACAACTCAAGTATAGGAACTCTCACACAGTAAAACTCTCCCTTAGAATAAAAATAATAATAGAAAAAAACCTCGAGAATGAATTAGAAATAGAAATCCAATTTCACCCTTCATCCCATAATTGTTGGATTTACAAAGCTGTCTAACTAAGCCAAAAGAAGAAACAAATGAAGAGTGATAACCCAAAGAAATTTAATGCTCTAGACCTTCCTCTTCACCCTTTCCTTTATCTTCAGTTCCTTTTTTTAACACTTGGTTCCTTTTCTCCATCTCTTTTATTTCTTTAAGAACAAAAGCAACTACTAAGATTGTAAAAGTATCGACTTAAAAAGAATAAAACCAATAGCTCTTAAGATCTCTTATTTTAAACTAAGTCAAGTGGGATAATGTCACACCCTACAATAATGATCCCTCAAGATCGACGATGTGAGCATGTGGCCACTGCTTATCGCCTCCTAGGATATCTAATATGCCACTTATAAAGTTTTGCGTTTATAGGCTTAGGAAAAAATTTATTAACTAAAGGGACTAAATTCTGTCCAAAATCTGATAAAATTTTCCCTATTTTTTCACGTTTTCCCAATTTCATGTACTTGGAAAATGAGACTTGTGCAAGAATATAATTTTTTTTAAAAAAAATAAGGTTGGTACACTCCGAATCTACAATCACAACTGTAGAAAGTATAAAAGTATACAACTACTGCAAATATACCTCACCATATTATTTTATATACAAAAAATTATTCCAAAAGGTTTACATCGATTGTTTATAAGTTCATACAAAATTGAAAATTAAAAGAGGATATGTCATAAAATATAAATCCCAAGTTCACATTGAATTCGTATTCTAGCTATATTACATCATTCCACCCAATTACTTCCACAAAAAGAGGAGTAACCCAAAAAAAAGAACCATCAATTGAAATGCTTACCAGAAAAGTATATCTTGTACTAAGGAATCCTTTGTCCTACCCATAAGGTTGTCGAAGAAGCCAAATCAACTGCAACTTAAAATGTGAAACTAAATCAGCTAAAATTTAGAATATAATAAATTGTATTAGAAGGGATGAATGGTCCATTCATTTCATCTAATCCATTTATTAATTCACTTCATAACAAAAACAATAAAATAGTCTAACTACAAAGACTGATATCTACTTCATGATTCTCTAGCAACACTAGACCCTGATTTTGGTTTGAACTGATACAACAAATGAAAATTCAAGTGAAACTAGAAACTAACCAAATAAAGCATTCCCAGTGAGACCACATCTATTTTTGTATGCTATCAGAATAAAGAGCAAGTCCAAATTTCACCACCTTGATTGGAAGAACATCTAGAAAGAGTTAATGCAAGAAGGAAAATTGGCATCATTATGCAAGTTTTAACATCAGATGATAAGGCATTTCGGAGTATTATACGCCATTTCATTCTATATGTATAATACAATATGGCATAGGAACTTATTTTGAACTTTGACAAACCGAAGAAGGTTGGAGTCCCTTGGAATGCTTTGTCCACGTGAAGCCAGTTTCTATAGAAAAAAAGGCATTCAACTCGAACTTTTCTTCCCTTGTTTCACCTCTATATATAAGTTTATAATTTTTAAGGCAAAAAGCATCACAAAAAGATCTTAAGCTTTAAGTGACATGATTGTTGAAGTCTAGGAAGCAATAATGCAAGGTCAACACTTACTCATAAAGGCTTTTCTAAGGAGGAGCACTTACTCAGGTGTTATCTATAGAAAGCCAAGCTCCAACAGCTTTGCAAAGATATGAAATTCACTAGGAAAATCAAAGAAAATTGATTTGAAGTATGCATGATGCATGGTTATAAAAATACTCAAGAACACACATGAAACTCATAGGATAAATAATTACCATCAATAATTGCCATCAACTCATAGAATAAAATTTTAACCGCATCAATATATATTCATTAACTTTGACAAAAGCTCATGTTCAAAGATAAGATGCATTATGCTGGTTTTTAGGTTTTTGATAAAGTACCCCCTTTTCTTCTCTTATTGCTATCACCTAGCTTGACCATCATTAACTAATGAATTCACGGCAACCTTACAATTATTAGGGGAGACTCTTCCCCCTCTTTTTTGATCCTTAAGACATTCTTTTCACTATCTATCCATTGAATGACAAATAGAAGAGACACAAGGATGAGAAAGATTGGGTAATGGTGGTTGTTAGAAAATGGCGTGATGGCATAATTTGCTAAAAAGATTGGGTAATGCCATATTACTGCCTACAATTTAGGTATAATTTCATGGACAAAAGGCCATATTACCACACATTTTAAATAGTAAGTGAATTTGTGACTGGATTTATTATTGATTGTTTAAACTATTTAGACCCCCATTACAATATCTTTTGGTGTTTCTAAAAGGTATAGCTAGCCTTTTGAGAAGCCAATAGATGCACAAACCATCCAAATTGAACCTTGGTTATGTTTCAGCTGAATAAAATTTTCCCACCATGGACAAAGTTAATCACATGATAGAGATCGATGAGCTTGCGGAAAATACACACTAAACAATCCAGTTACCACAAATTAGTTTCAGCCCATTTCAATTTTGGTCGCAAGTACAGATTGAATAAGAAAAGAAAAGCCTCCCATATGACAGGAATCCCCCAACAAGACATGGAACATAAATTAGGTATCAAGCATTAAAGATTATATTGTTCCAGTGTAGGCCATCCTTAAGTGAGAATACTAGCAACCAAACTTCTCTAGCCTGGACAAACTAGGACAGAAAGATAAATGCCCTAGTAGGCTACTCATAGCACATTACACAAGCACCAAATAGCCAAAAGAATGTTATGTTTGCTTACCATTGACAAAAGGAGGTTATGGAAAAGGATCTAACTTTGCAGAAGGTCACAAATCTTAAAGTAGAAGCTTTCTTTCATAATCTAATTGAAAAACAGATGAATGAGAACCAACCCCTTATCAGTCATAAAAGTGCAAAGGAGAATCAATTCAGGCACAAAGGTTTCCAAAGAATGGACCTTAATATCATTAGAAGGGAAGTCATTCAGTGCTGTAATACAAAATGTACCTTGATGAAGCTTGAAGAGAAAAGAAGTTTGCGAGAGAATCCACCACAATGAAGTGCGCATGTCAAATCCATGCTCATAGAGTACAATCAATATCTCTGCATCCAAAAGAATTCCATTACTTCATTATGGTTGATGCAAGAAGGGCAGTCAAATAAATAATTTTAAAATGGAGCTATGAGGCTTTACCCATAAGTTACATATCCTTAGAGATGCAGTCAACTTGGAGAGCCCAAGTTAAACTAACAATTAGCAAGATAATTTACCTGAGGTGGAAAGACCTGGTGCATTTTACCAACTTCACAAGTACCACTTACAAACTCTAACGTCATCAATCAATAATAACCTTGGCTAAAAACACACTGGTACCCACCACAACTTATTAAAGATCAAACAATTTGTAAAGACCCGTCCCACTTTTAGCCTTTTAAGACGTCTGGAGTCTCAGTCAGACGTCTATCCAGATGTCTGGAACCTTTCCCGGACATCTGAAAATGAAATTTTTGTACGCGCTGCGCTCTGTGCGTGGGCCGCGCGCAGAACTTCCTTTCTCTCTCTACTTTCTCCTCCTTCCTACCCAAACCCTAAGCCCACCGCACCTATAAAACCACCCTCCCCTCCTCTCCTCTCCACCCCACACACCACCACCACACCCCCACCTTCACTACCGCGAGCGAGGAGGTGAGTGAGAGAGGGCGAGAACAGGAGAAGTGCGGGAGGAGGAGGAGGAGGCCGAGGTCGAGAACTTTGGTGGAAGCCCGTCGGAGCTCGCACAGCCACTGCAGGTGCTTGTGGGAGGAGGAGGGAGTCCAAAGCGGCATCCTCGACCACCTACAGCAGCAAGAGCTACGGCGGAGCGAGGAGAAGCGTGGCGGAGCGTGGCGAAGAGCGCCGGGAGCGCATTCTGATTCTGGAAATTTTCCAGTATCAGACGTTTGGAGTGAAGTCCGGACGACTGGTAGAGCATCTGGACGTCTGGAGTCAAGACCAGACGTCTAAAAGCACCTTTATCGCAAAGGTACGTTCCTTTCACGGTTACGGCTATGCAAGCTGCACCGCAGAAAATATGCCGACCTGATTTTAGGGTGGCTACTTTGTCGTATGGAGGAGCAGCTTTGGGAAGGTGCACAGAACGCCCTCCCACGCACTTCTGGAAGTCTGATTAGCACACCAAACGACTGGAGGTGCTCCCAGACGACCGGAGGACTGGTCCGACGTCTGGAACTGCTTCCAGATGGTTGCAGAGGAGTCCTGGACGTCTGAGGACAGCACAGGAACTTGAGGTGAGATTCTGTAACTTTTAAGACATCTGGACTTATTTCTAGACGTCTGATTTTGGTCAGAAGACACAGTTTTGACTCGTTTGGGGTCCGATCGGGATTCGTTTTACGTAAACGAAGTACCTGTAGTTTCCTTGCGAGTTTCTCTGCATACTAGAGTCTATTTTACACTGTTCTGAATCTTTCCTTGTGATGTATTCCATGGTATAAGGTTTCAGCCTGCTGCGTGTTTGGGACTCGTAGAGACACCTAGGTCTGCAGCTCGAGCCCCCATTACTTTCGGATTGTCTGGTAGAGTGGTCTACTCCTACTCATCTTATTAAATCAGAATGTATCAGTGGAATTAGCCAACTGGAAACATAGAATGTGGCATAAACCCTAGGACAGTGAAATGAATAAACCAATTGTACTGCATGATTGTATTTATATAGTTGATTAAGTTAAACTGCTAATAATTGCCTGTAATAAAGTTGTGAGCTGCCTGTTAGAATATGAGTTGCCTTAGATAAATGAACAATTACTTGTGAAATCATTAGTTGCAAGTATTGAATTGCGGAAACACGAGCTGCCTGTATATAAACGAGAACTGAATTGTGAATGATGGAATCTGGATCGGAATAATGTGGTGAACATGAGCATGAACCCTATGGGGAATTAAGAGTAAAGCTCCTGTGGTTAGATGGAAAATCTAGAATGTAGATAGGAAGTGTGCTGGCCCTTGAGTACGTGGTACCAAGGAGAGCAACTGTCCCCTCTTTATGTAGAGCGGAGCTAGCCGCCCTTGGGTTTAGACCCAAGGCTAGGATTGGCCACTCTACATCGACTTCTGTTGGCCCTCGTGTACACAGTACCGAGGTGAGCTACTAGTGTAGGGAGGGGGCTAGCTACCCCACGGGGCATGGGGTTCAGCTAGCCACACTACACCAACTTGTTAGGCCCTCTGGGTAAACTGGGGTAGTTAGATAAGGGTGCACGGACTGTGGAGGGACAAGACTCCTGTTTGGTTATGAGGGGCTAGACCCCTATTTCTTAAAGGGCTAGGCCCTATACTGTTCCGTATTTCAGTTGTCTCTATTGTTGTGGTGGTATGTATTGGAACAGTAGTTTTACTTTCCTTTACTGCTTTGTACATTTTTACTGCTTAGTTATATTGCATATGTGAATGTGGTTTACTTTCCTACTTTATGGTTATTTCTTGTTGGATGACTGGATTTTGGGATTAGTTGAGGCGAGCCGGTCTCGAGTCTTGTAAGGATCCGAGAACCGGGTCGTAACACAATTTAACTAAATCATACAAAGGAAAACATAATGCAGCAAATCACTGCTAAAGAAACATCCCGTTAAGATCCACAACCTTTTCTTCAGAGGGGCAATGACAATATTTGTACTTAGAAGAATAGAAAAGTAAGATTGTTGTACATTCACATGATGCTTGTGGGCAATAAATTCTATCAATATTGACATCAATTTATTACATTTTGGAAGATAATCTGATTTTTGTTCTGGTAAGATTTGGATAAAGTAAACTACCAGTTCAAAACAAAGTTGCAGCAAACACCATGCTAAGTTGATTCTAGAAAGGAGGAGGAGGGGGTCAGGGAGGAGATGACGAGGAGGAGGGCAGGAGGAGGAGGGGGGCAGGAGGAGAGGTGGAGTGGGGGCGGGGAGGAGACAAGGAGGAGGGGGTAGCAGGAGGAGGAGGAAGAGGGGGTGAGGCGGTGAGGAAAAGGAGTAGGAAGAGGAGAGGGTCAAGGAGGAGGAGGAGGAGGAGAAGAGGGGCCAGAGAGGAGGAAGATTAGGAGGAGGAGAAGGGTGATGAGGACTTACCTGATGAGGAGGAGGAGGGGTGGCGACAATGAGTTCCGCTAACAAGGAGGAGGAGCTCTGCAAGGGAGTTGTGCACAGTGTGAGGCAAGAGAAGGCTCTGCAAAGGTATATATGGTCTGACCTTTGCCGTCAATTTAATTATTAATCTATGGCAAATGTTTAATTTAATCCTAAATCTCGTGCCCAAAATTTGGGTCGAAATTTTAACCTGACATTTGTTGTCACTTTTTGTATTAACCAACAGCAAATATTAATTACATATTACTTTTTGGATGACGTTTAGGCACTCAATTTAGTGTGGTATTCGACGTGCACGGCAGATCACCTTTTTCTAGTGGTGTTATATAAACATAATAAGTATAGCTTGGGGTGGCATGTTCATTTAGGGTTGTGCTTTAGGAGTGAGGGTTGCGAGTGTTGTCTTTCGGGTGCAGGTGTTCGCTTATTTTGCCTTTAGGTTGGGTCTGGGAGCCATTCTTTAGGGGGTTGTCCAACTGCATCGAGTGTTGCCTCGCGTTTGAGCTTGGTGCTTGATATTAGGCTGCTGGGTGCCCCTGCTTGGTGCCCTTCTTCGAATAAGCTCACCCTCTAGGGCGACCTTGTTGGGTTGGCCCAGCTTTGGAACATGGTGATTGGTTCGCCTTGCATGGTCGACCTCTAGGGGGGAGGGGGTTAGTCGAGGATCCCATTTTAGCTCTATCTTTGGCCCACAAGCTTTACTTGTTAAATAACAAATTGAAATTGTGAGGATCTCGAGTGGAATGGAGTTCCAAGTATCTCGAGTGTTAGGCAGAGGGTCGTTCCTTCAGATCAATTGCACTAGTACTCGAGGAGACCTGTGTAGAATAGATTTTCAGGGATCACGAGTGTACTCAATATTCTAATACTCGAGGCAAGTATCCTTGTCTGTAGGACATTTTCGCCTCTTTGAAGGCCAAGGAGGGTTCACTTCATGAGTGAACTAATATAAACGGTACATCTTAATATCCCTAAGTATAAAGGGCAGATTATCCACTCTAAAGATCTACACAGTGCGTGAGCAAACCACTCGTTGATGTAAGTGGAAGTGGGCTAAAAAGAGTAACTCTAGCCAATGGGATTAATAAATGAACTTGAACCGACGGAAATTGGTGCGGGTTAAGGGGATATGTGGCTTGGGGATCAACTTGAAACCAAGGGAGCTTGGGTGAGCTAAATCGAATTTTGACAAATAAAACCTGAGGTTGCGGTGAACTAGAAACCTAGACAGCTAGTGAAACAGTGCATTATACAATTTATTGAGAAAACTATAGTGGTTTGTCTTTATTAGGTTGATTAGCTCATCCATGCATTTGTGACCTATTTTCAGGAGTTGCTGAGTTGTGTAGCAATGAATGATGAAACCATCGTCAGTGTAAGGACTTCAGGGTGACTTGTTACAAGTAACCATTATTTTAAATGGACTATTGCAATTGCATGCTATCTTATTGCATTTTGATGTTTAATCATGTTGTGAATTTATCATCTATGTGACTTTTTTTAGCAATGTACTTCCATTAAATTGATAAATGGAAACCTTTTGTGGTAACTCGACTATGAGATTTAAGCAAGCTATTTTAATTAAGTCAACACCTTTAATTTTGTCACTCTTAGTAATTTGGCTGTTGTTTGGGATGTGGTTTTGGGGCATAACATTCAAGCCTTGTTGTCATTTGAAGACTGCTCACCCTTGTCTATGAGGAGAAGGTAGATTGTAGTCCAAACCACAACGAGCCCTCCTCAACACACTTGCATTTGCTTGAAATATCATTTTTGGTGGATAAGACATTTTATAATGGAAGTGAGGCATATATCGTGGTTTGTTTTGAGATTGGCATAGGAAAGAGGGTGATTTGTGTTTACAGAAGTAAAAGCAAATTAAAATCACTCCACAAATCAAATCACATATGAGACAAGTATTTATAGATGAACTCAAATTCAGGAAAAACCTCTACCTAGATATTGCTTATCTAGGATTTTCCTTCTACTCTAAGTAGGAATCACTATGCTACACCAGAAATCCGAGGGTGGTGTGCCTCACGTACAACTTCTCTTCTTAAACACCCTAAGAAGGATTTTGCTCCTCTTCTCTCAAGAAGAATGGGAAGCCTACAACCTGAGCACCCAATATTACAACAAAATAAGAAAATAGATCAACAACAAGTTCTATAGAGCCAATAGTAAGTGTATATGCAAGAAAATGTAGTATGGCTTAAATAAAATACTCTCCTGTACTTCCTTAAGTCGAAGTATTGGAGTTTAGTACGAAGGAGGCGGAGTACAAAAGCTTTTCATACGCAAAAATGAAAACTTGAGCACTTTATGAACAATACATCTCCCAAGAGAATTTGAATTCAATAGCAAGTAAGAGAGTTGTGTGTCTAAGTCCTAAGTCTTCATAGGTTATTTATAAACTTTGGTTTGAGGCTGGTAACCACAAAAATTTCATATGACATCCTTTAGGCTTGAAAATGGGAGGGTGTATTTTTGAAAAGATACAAACAATTCAAAAAAACTTTGAAATTAATTAATTAACCCTCATATTAGTTATTAATCAATTAACCCTATTCCAAACAAGTTTTGTTGGTCTATCAATCGATTAATTTTCAATTTGAATTCATTAATTTCCTTCACAAACTTGATATTAATTGATTAACCATTTTTCTTGATTATTAACTTCCTATTTGAATGTTGATTGATTTGAAATTTATGTCTCTTGACTAAGGGGTGCATTTTATCTTATAACAAGCCTTCTAGATGATGTGTGAATGCTCTTAATCAACTTATTTTTATTAAAAATAAAATTGAAATATTTTCTAATGATTTTTAACTAAGGAATGGAATGTGTGTGATTATGCATATAGCTCTTTGACAAAGGCATTTAAAGATAAGAAAAATTACATAAATCAAAAGCATTAATTATTCTTGAAGTTCCTTCATCAAAACTTCTTGTTTCTTCAATCGTAAGCTAGACAATTATTGACCCTTCACAGATATATCTTCATATAACATCATCATCATGTTCTAGCCTCACTGCATGTTGAATTAAGTTTTGAAACACATTGTCAGGCTTATCCAATTATCATTGCTTATTTTGTTAAGCTTTAAAATTAAGTTAATTAGTGCTTAACACTAACATGTTTGAACCCAAAGAAACAACTTATTTTTGTAGCAGGACTAGCCAAGGCATAATCGGCAAAAGAAGTGGAGCTTGTTGCAGTCTTGCATCTGTTAGAAGAAGCTCATGCTATGCAATGCTATCAATAATTAATTCTTAATGATTGCTTGAATGTGGTCAATATGATATTTGGATCATCTTTACCTTCATTGAGAGTCTTAGCAATTATAGCTTGGAGTAAGGAGCTACTAACTTCCACCCCTTTGGCCACCATTTTCTCTATGTCAAGAGGTGTAGTTAAGCTAACTCATGTTTTAGCCCATTATTGTTTGGAGTATGCTTATGTGGGGAGGTGCTTTTGGCTTGAGGTACAACTCTCCTCAAGTCTTGTTTGACATGATTTATGAATGCATTAGAGATTTTTGTTCTTCAAAAAAAAAAGAGGTCAAAGTAATAGCATGTAACATCCCACTCCATCACCCCTTACAGATAAACAAGATCGAGGTAAATAGATGGGTATTGGTATTATGTATAGTAAGCACCATATGTTGTTCTTGTGCATGTTAGTGCATAAATAATAATGTTCCTGATTTTAATAATAATAAAGCACCTATATATTACAATCACTACAAGAATATTGAGTATTCTCGACTGTTAAAAACGATCGCCAATGTTCAAATAACCGTCGAGAAAAAAGGTCGAGGAATGTACAGTCGTGATTGGGTTTTCTCGATCGTTATTGAACAATACGGTCGAAAAAAAGGTGCACCCGACTCGACGGTTGGTCAGTTCTCTTGTCAGTTTTCAACGATCGATAACGCAATTTCCTGACGGTTTAATATCTACGGCCAGTGAAAGTATTTACCTCGACCGTTATTTAGACAGCCGAGTAAGAGCATATTTCCGATCGTTTATTAATAACGGTCGAAAATAATGATATTCTCGTTGGTTTACGAATGGTCGATAATGTTAACTCTTGGCTACAGTTATTGAGTAACGATCAAGAAAACTCGTATTGTAGATCGTTTTAAACGGTCTACAATATTCGCGATGGTTATTTTGTAGACAATTAAACATTTGCGACGGTTATTTTGTTACGGTCGGGAAAACTCATATTAGCGATTGTTTTAACGGTCGATGATATTAACAATTCTCGACCATATTTAAATAACGTTCAAGAATAATAAGGATTTTTTTTTTGAAATATATTTATTTTATGTGAAAGACCGGTAAATAATGTACAAATCTATTATGAGTATAAATCAATCACACAAATTAAAAATTTATGCATTTAAATAAAATAGAAGAAATGAAAATTAAAATTTTATAAATAAAAGTAACGTATACAAAATTCATTACAAACGGTAATATATATAAAAAATATAATTATGCTATGGCACTAACACCTCCAGCATAGCTATCACCTAAATCATCGTCATCACAATGATCTCTAAACTCGTGAAGGGTGCGGTGATCAATTCTTCCCTTCTGAAGTAATGCTAGGAGCTCCTTCATGGTCTTGTTGGATTCCTTGAACTGCGTCACTTTCTCCTTGACCAATGTCATCAACTTCTCGATTCGCAACACATTCTCCTCGTCTTTGCGGCGTAATGCCACAATCTCCTTCCTTATCTCTTGCACCTCAGTTGAAGAGGATGATGCTCCCCTTCTCCCATACCACCCTGAGACGGTCTCGCTCCTCCCTGCGCTATGGACGTACCCGCCATGCACAGGTGGCATGATGGTCCGGTAGGCCTCCTCTACTGTCAGTGGCTGCTGAACTATACCGAAGTTTGCGTCTTCAGGAGGATACATTAAGTTGATCATATTATCATGAAAGATATTAAATTACGTTAAGTAATTTCATTTAATTATATAATTACGAAATAAAATAAACGTATTGTATTTTTTTAACTTACGTGTCTCTGTTGGTATGTGTCATGAAGCCACTCTTTATTTCCCTCTTCACTTATCTTGCTATGAGTGGCCTCATATACTCCCACCCGATCAAGTTGGGCACCTTAATGTAAGGAAGACTACAATAATTTGAAACAATTAATTTTAACAAATTAGAAATTTTTGTAAGGTTTAAACGAAAATATTAATTAAAGATACTTACGTATATAGATTTCATCCCGCCTATGCTCCTCCTACCCAGGACATGGGTCTTCGGTGGAGCCTTAGCCCTATTTTTCTTACTTTTCTTGGCTTGCTCCTGAAAATGAAGGTACAATTTGTTAACTTAGAAATTATTTAAATAAATGATAATATATAAAATACTTTTACCTGCGTCGCTGGATCATGCTAATGCTCGCACGCTTCCTTCCAAATGTGCAGTTGTATCGAAAGAGGCGTATTATGCAATGCCTCATTATGATTCTTGTTCTTATAATACTAAAAAATTTAATTTTAATGCTAGAAATAATATTTGAATTGTGGTAAAGGAAATAAAGAAATACAGTTAAAATTTATCTTTTACCTTATTCTTCATCTCCAATCTTTATGAATCTTCGCTGCATGCTTGAGGATATATTTGGAGATATTCGGATCATCGCCCCATTCAAACGTGGCCTACATTAGAAAGAGAACAGAAATTGTTACATAATTTAAACTTATATAAAGCAAGTTACAAAAGTTATTAGTTTTTACCAATTACCTCTAACTCTTGAGCTACCTTTTCAGCTCGTTTGGCACCTTCCTTCAATCGAAGTGGGACAGTGGGATGATCGCCTTCATCAGCGTACCTAGTCTACTGACAAATAGAGGATAGTTCACGGCTTCCCCCGCTGGTGTGATCCACACTAAAATGCGAGCTCCATTCGGAATTCTCTCTATGTCCCTGTTCCGTGTGGGACCTCTCCCCCTACGTGCACCTATAAGACAGAATTATAACATAAAATTAAATAACAAAGAAGAAATTTTGAGAACATAACATTGACCAAACCTTAAATTCATACCTAAATCGTGGGTAGGTGGTGGTGGTGCAGAACATCCTATCTGAGAAGGATCTGGGTCAGTTGTCTACTCTGGCATATCATCCAATCTGGCATTCTCCTTATCAAATGAAGTACTATCCTCCTCCTCATATGTGGGTGCATCCTCATCGTAGTCAGAATCCTCTGCTGGAGATCTGTCGGAGGAGGCATTGGACTCTTCCCCTTCCCCCTACCTCCCTTACCCTGACTTTGGAAATATTGAGCTACATCTCCAGGCTTCAGAAACTGCTGGCGAGGTGCTTGGGCTGAGCCTGAGGATGCTGGCGATGAGCCTGAGGTTGCTGGCAGTGGACCTCAGGTCATTGTGGGGGGGCCTCAGGCTGCTGGGAGGCCTGAGCCTCCTCCCTGCTCCTCATATTAGCCATTTTCTTGAAAAAAACCTGCTTAGAAACGTCACAAATAATCAGATATTTTTTTTTAAAAATTTAACAGCATTTCCCCTATATAGTGTGATATTTCAAAAATCCTGTATGAAATAAGTGTACAAATAATTGAATCTGAAATGAGCTTTTATAAATGAAATAACCTTTCCTTTCTCCATTTCCCTCCTCTTCCTCTTTCTCCCCTTCCTCTTCTCCTTCTGTTTCTCCCTTTCTCCTTAACCTTCCCTTCCTCTTCTCCTTCTCTTTCTCACATTCCCTTTCCCCTTCCCTTACCCTCCCCATCTCTGTCTCCCTTTCTCCTTAACTTCCCCTCCTCTTTCTCCCTCTCTCCTTAACCTTCCCTTCCTCTTCTCCTTCTCTTTCTCCCATTCCCTTTCCCCTTCCCTTACCCTCCCCTTCTCTTTCTCCCTTTCTCCTTAAGCTCCCTCTTCTTTCTCCTTCTCTTTCTCCCATTCCCTTTCCCCTTCCCCTTTCCTTACCCTCCCCTTCTCTTTCTCCCTTTCTCCTTAACCCCCCTCCTCTTTCTCCCTTTCTCCTTAACCTTCCCTTCCCCTTCTCCCTCTCTTTCTCACATTCCCTTTCCCCTTCCCTTACCCTCCCCTTCTCTTTCTCCCTTTCTCCTTAACCTCCCCTTCCTCTTCTCCTTCTCTTTCCCCCATTCCCTTTCCCCTTCCCTTACCCTCCCCTCCCCTTTCTCCCTTTCTCCTTAACCTCCCCTTCCTCTTCTCCTTCTCTTTCTCCCATTACCTTTCCCCTTCCCTTACCCTCCCCTTTTCTTTCTCCCTTTCTCCTTAAACTCCCTTCCTCTTTCTCCCTTTCTCCTTAACCTCCCCTTCCTCTTCTCCTCCTCTTTCTCCCATTCCCTTTTCCCTTCCCTTACCCTCCCCTTCTTATTTCCTCTCCGTTTTCTTCTCCTCTTTCTTCGACATAAAACATTCAAGATACAAAAAAAAGCATCATTCCACACAAGAAATAAATCTATGTGGACACACCCCACAAAAATAATAAATCTAAGTGAGCACACTCCACACAAAAAATGAACCTAAGTGGGCACACCCCACTCTTAGAATAAACCTAAGTGGGCACACCCCACATCTAACATGATAATAATATTTTAAAAAAAAGTAGTTAGAAACTCACCATAGTGACGAAATTGAAATAGTCGATGCACAGACAGTAGGAAAATGCGAAGAACCTATATAAGAAGGTAATAAAAAAAATTAATTTTGATATATAAATGAACGTAACCTTTAATAAAAGATAAAACAATTTAAAAGCAATTTAATCAAAACAAACTAGGAATTTCATAATTTATTTATATTTATGATTATGAATTAATAATTTTGATAATTTACCTTATATGTCAATGTTAGTTGCACTAGGGGCAAGTTCTTCACTTTGTCGGTTTTGTTGATATGCTTCAGATTCAACATCTGCATGTAGATCTTTTCTCACATCGTATTGTTCATGTTGTTGAGCTCTAACTAGTAAAATCTACACATTTCTGCTATTATCAAGCACGTAGAATACTTGTGCTACCTGACAAGCTAGTGTGAATGGTTCTCATGATTGGAGGATGCGACGGTTCTTACTTAAGCTCAAGAATTCATGTTTCTTATCGATGTTGAATCCAATGTCTTCTTTAAAAATATTTAATCAATCACACTTGAATAGAACCACCTTACGGTCAAACCTGAAACTCAATTCCACAATCTCTTCAATTGGCCGTAATATCCATCACAACCAGTGCTTAGGTCACAACTGACAAGAACTCCCGCTTGTTGCCTGGCCTTCGCATCATCAATGGATCATACTCTGAATCTGAAACCATTAATTATGTATCCAAAATGGTAACGTCCGTATGTCAAATGTGTATCAGCATACATAAAAATCCTGTACCCACCGTGGATCCACATTTTCTTTCAATTTATTTACATGATCCTTGATCCAATGAAGGAATTGCAAGTCGTGTGTAGATGTATCAGATGATTTTTTGAAGTCATTGTAAAATTCATCGACTTCTGGAATTTGCTTCAGAATGTACAAGTGTGCCAAACGTCGGTCCATTTCTGAGATGGGCTTAACTTCCGTTAGTAGGATCGACCTTCCTCTGATGTTAAATATGGACAAGAATCTTTATCATTAACATTAAATTCTCCTTCATAGTTTCATTCAAGACGATTAAATCTATTGTCTATTTCATTCATGTACATGACACAAAAGTTAATATATTCTTCTACAAGATAGCCTTTAACAATTGACCCTTCTGGTTTACCTTATTCAAGACAATCTTTCAATTTCTTCAAATATCATTTAATTGGATATATCTACCTATATTGCACGGGTCCAGCAATTCTCGCTTCATTTGAAAGATGAAGCGTACATGAACCATAACGTCGAAAAATGCAGGTGGGAAAATTTGCTCCATTTTACGAAGTGTGCTCACAATTTGCTTATCCCAATAGTCTAGTAATTCGGTATCTAATGTCTTTGAATAGATAACTTTAGAATACTGCTCATCTCCATCAAAGAATCGACTACCGGATCAGACATCACTCCACGTTTTGCTAATAGGAATAAGATTTGCATGTATACATGGGAATCATGACTTTCTAACCTAGTAATCTTCTTTTGCGCTTCATTTATGCAACGTGAAAGTTGCGATGAATACCCATCTGGAACGTGAATGTCTTTAAAGAATGAGAAAATCCTTTGCCTCTGCTCTCCGATATGACTGTATATAGCTTCTGAAAAGTGAGACCCACCTTTTCAACATGCAACTCAGGACGAATACCCAAAATTTTCATATCATTCCTTATTTTAACTATATCCTTCGGGCTGTCTATTAGGTTTATTACGTCAAGAATGTTATCCATTACATTCTTTTCAATATGAATAACATTTAAATTGTGCCACACTGTCAAATCTTTCCAATATGGAAGTTACATGAAAAATATGTTTTTTTTCCTAAACTCTGAGTGTCGCAAGGAAGTCAAGTCATTCTTGAAAAGATGACCCAAACGTATTTCTCTGAGTTATTTCAATATCTCCATGATTTTCATCCCTGACAACCTAATAGAATTTGTACTGAGTTTATTCTTCGGATTTCTCGACGAATACCGACATGCTTTATCATTAAATATGTCCTTAAATTGTGATGTTCGCCATCTGTGTTCATTGGGCAAAAACCTGTGATGCCCTAAGTTACAAAACTTCTTGCTTTCAGGCACTCTCAGGAGATGAATATCATCCATACTGATTGGACATGCGAGCTTCCCCTTCGTACTCCATTCTGACAAATTCGTATATGCTGGAAAGTCATTGATTATCCACAGTAATGCTACGTGCAACTAGAAGAATTGTTTCTTGTGTGCGTCATATGTTTGAACACCACTACACCACAACACTTTTAGTTCATCAATCAATGGCTGGAGATAAACATCTATTGCATTTCCTAGTTGCTTGGGTCTTGGGATAAAGAGTGTCACCATCATGAATGAAAATCGCATGCATAGCAATGGGGTTAAGTTGTAAGTTACCATGACCACCAGCCATATGGAATATGATGGATACATGCTCTTGAATGGATTGAATCCATCGCTTGCAAGACCTAGTCTCACATTTTGTGCCTCCTCTGCGGATAATGCGTGATTCTCCTTAAATTTGTTCCACTCATCAGAATCTATTGGATGATGGATGTGTCCATCTTTCGATTTATTATCCTGATGCCACGACATCAGATTTGCTGTTTTACTGGAGATGAATAGGTGTTGTAGCCTAGGGATCAGTGAAAAATAATGGAGAACCTTCTCCGGTTGTTTCTTCCCGCTGGTGTTTGTTGACCTACACACCTTATATCTCTCCCCACCACATTCAAGATAGTTAACCAACCTTGAGTACTAATTTCTGTATGGGACGCAGTCATTACGACAAGCATCAATCTTCTTGCATTTTAGTCCGAGCCCACGTAACTACTTCTTTGTATCATACCATGACTTAGGATATCCAGCAGGATTATTCAACAGATCTCCAATGAATTCTAGAACTTCAGACATTAATTTCGTTGTGGCTCTATTCATCACTTTCATCTGAAACAATTTCAGAAGGAATGACAACTTCGACATTGACGTTATTCCAGGAGCAATTGGAACCTCTACTGGCTTGACTGCATCGTACAACTCATTACAATCTCATAATGCCTCATTATCATTTGCATCCTCATGGTCTGCTGCTCCTATATCATGTAACATTTCATCTAATTCATCTCCTTAATTATTATCACTTCCTTCAAAGGCCTTAATTGTCTCATTCCTAACTTCTCTCATTTGTTCACCATGAGCTGTCCAATTTACATAATGTTGCCACCAACCGTTACATATTACATGCTCCAAAATTACCTCGGTCGTAGAAAAACCCATTCAAACACTGTCGACATGGGTATAAAATCAGCTAAGGGAATTCACCTCGTTTAAATTTCTTCCTATCATCATGAAAAGCCCACTCTAGAAACAAAATCACTCTTCTCTTGTAGTCGTGGTAATTCGAATTTCTTATACTGATCCATGACTTATCCATGATAATTATCCTAAGTGTAAAAGACAATCACTCATAAGTTGGACTCGAATGTGGTAAGAATGTGTATTTTTAGATCATTCATAAGTTATACTCGAATAAGGAAGAAATGTGTATTTTAAGAAGATTTTCACTTGATAGCCCATCCCTGAGGATTTGATCACAACATTACTTCTTACATGCAATCAGTGTTTGAAGAAATTTCAGCAACATTTCCCTACACTTTCACAGTATGCCCCCCAAGACTAACCTTAACAACATCCCTAACAACCCCCATTAAAGCGCGCTTCGGGAACAGAGTTAAGATTAGTTGATATACCGGAGAAGAGCGAGAAAATTCAATCGAAATTTCTCCAAACACTAGTTACATGCAAGAAGTTACCCTAAGTTATGATCAAAGCTTCAGGAACCCCCGTTTATTCATAACTCCTTTGAACAAAGGATTACGACACTTATGGCATGTTATAAAGATAATGCATCGTGTATGTAAGTGCGGTATACATACATTCTGTATTGTCCGTATAACATGATCATAAGTCTCAACGGGTTAGTATTTTGACACAATTATATCCCTCTCACAACCTGTTGCTTAGGGGTTAGAATTCTATTGTTTGTCATTACCGTGCATCTAAATTTGTGCAAGTGTGTGTATCAACAAATTTGTAATGAAAATTTCATAATCAAACATAAATAACAAATAATTCAAACAATTTCGGAACACAATTTAATGGGGATCGGAAGTGGTGATCAATTTAGATTGATTTGTTATTTTTAGATATCTGATTCACTCAAAATTTTCATTAATGATTGATTATCATTCTAGCTCAAACAGCTACTCATAAAATTGAATTCCAACAGCTCCTAAGATATGAATTCGTCTTTCACCTTTTCACCATCCCACACAAGCGACGACGACGACAATAGCACGAACATAATAACTTGCTTCTATACTCTACTTGTTCCTCTTGGAGGCTATAGGCATGAAGGTACAACTACAATATCTCACATCCAAAATATTGCAATAAAAGACAATACCATCTTAAATCAACATAACAATAATTGGACATTATCCACCAAAGACACAAAATTAAAAGAGCATATGCCATGGAGCAGGTCGGCCAAGTGAGCGAGGAGGAGAGAAGATGAGGGAGGCGGCGGGGGCACGGGCAGGCGAGGGAGGCGACAAAGGTGATGGTAGAGATGTTGGTGGTGCCGGCAACAGGGGCAGTAGGTGGTGGCGGAGAGTGCTGGTGGTGGCCGAGGGAGAGGGGTCTTCGGGCTGGCGATGAGGGGGAGGGGAGGGAGGAGGCGACCAAAGGAGGAAGAAGATGAGGAGGAGGGCTACCTGCAGCGAGGTCTGTCATGATGGAGGAGGGGTGATATTGGTGCTAGGCGTCACGGAGGAGTCGAGGCGGAGGAAGAGCCGAGGAGAAGGAGGTCGCACGAGTGCAGGAGGGAGTGCTCCAGAGGAAGAAAGTGATTTGGGAGGAAGGGGGTGTTGGTGCTAGAGCACCACGATCATTTGTTTTGATGATAACAAAACACGTGTTATTTAACATTTGCACTTGGAGTCATAGATTTCAGGTCAATTGCAAATGTAGACGTGTTTAGACGGAATTCGAGCTCGCATCCAGGACGGATTGGAGGAGCCTGATGGAGAACAGAAGAGATTCGCGATGAGCGATATATTGAAGAAGGAAGGAGATGAAGAATATGATAGATTTCCTTCTCTTATACTCATTGTATTTTTCGTTTCTTTTGTTGCTTTTTATTTTTGTTACTTAGATTCATGTTAAAGAGCCTCAAAGTACCCTAACAGTAGTCCTAGAAACACCCGCACAACCCTAGGATACTTAGGTTTTCTGTAGAGAACTTAGAAAACCAATATAGGGTTCAAACAGCACTTCCAGACGTCTAATTCCCAAATCAGACGTCTAATAAAGTGTTTTAAGACGTCTGACTGTTGATTCAGACGTCTGATAACATTTAGGCTGGACAAGTTAGTTCTGTCTGATGAAATCAGACATCCAGACCTTAGACCAGACGTCTTAGGAGACGTCTGATGACTTTGCCAGACGTCCAATTAGTGGACCGTTAGCTGGCTTAACAAACACTCAAGGATATGACCGTTAGAGCTTTATCAGACGTCCTTAGGCCTTTCCAGACGTCTGATAATTGACTGTTTTGCCTCGACTGACCCAAAAATCTCTTCTTAGAGATTTTCTAGCTGTTGCAAATCCATTCCCACGAAAAAATAGGTTTCCAGACGTCTAGACATAGTGCTAGACGTCTTATATGTCGTCTGATGGACTTGCATAAGAACCCTGTTTAGATCTGATCCAAGTCAGGAAGAGACCCGCCCAAAATCAGATGTCTGACCTTATTATCAGATGTCTTAAAGTGATCTTCCAGACGTCTGATGCTAGAATTAGACGTCCGATAAGCCTGTCAGAACAATGATTGTTCCTGATTTCGGGCTGATTCACTTGGGCTTTGCACCCAACGGCTATGGAAGCTTTTCTAAGCCTTCCTAAGGGCTCTATAAATAGAGGGGAGCCTTTGACACACTAACACACACCTAGAAACACCAAGACACACCTTGCAATACACTTTCAAACCATTTTGTGTCTCCCTGGCTCTCTAAGCTCTAGTTATTCATCTTGAGAGCATCAAGCCTTCGCGCACCCGCTCTCCCACCGTAGTTCACTAGAGCGAAGTTGCGCCGTTGCGTGGCTCACGCATCCGCGTCGTCGATGCACTCCTTTCAAAGGGAAGCATCGTAATTCCTGTAGAAGCTTAGGTTAAAAATTACTTTGTTGGCTCTATAGGATTACTTGTTTATTTTATCTTTGTTATTTGGTTGGGTATTCACTTTGCGAATTCCCGTCTCATTCGAGGGACAAAATCCGTCTCGTGAAGAGAAGGGGTTGAGGAACGCTACCCTCGCACTTGTAGCGTGGTTGTATTTGAGGTTGAATCACCCTCGTTTTAAGTGATTCGCTTCGTGGATTTTTATCAACTTGGTTAATCGGAAAATCCTAACTCGAGAGGGTTAAGTGGTGGTTTTCACCCGGTTTGGGTTTCCACCTAAAAATACTTGTGTACTTGTGCGATTGTCTATTTTTGAGATTGTTTATATTTATTTCCGCAATTATTACGTCACCCCCTCCTGGTAGGAAATCCACAGGGGGAGGTTTGCGTTAAAGCTTTAAGTCAACATTCTCGACCATTCCTAGTAAACAATCGGAGATACTCTTAGTACCGACTATTAATAATGATTAGGAATAACTCATTTTCCGACCGTTAAGGTCGAACGGTTGACGATAGACTTTGAAAATTTGCCCGCCCGCGCCCGAGGGTTATGAAAGCATTATCTTCGACCGTTAACATGGAAACAGTCGACTATATTATTATTCTCGACCGTTATAAACTGTCGACAATGGTGTCATCTAGAAGTCTTAATTTTCTCTACTTTCTCGACCGTTATATATTGCACAGTCGACGGATTTCATTTATCCTTGACCATTTATATAACAACGGTAAAGTAAATTTTTATTCTCGACCATTTCTAACGATCGAGAATGGTTTCAACCTCCTTGACTGTTTTCCAAATGTCAAAGTTAATGACCAGGTTTTTGGTAACCGTTCCTATTAAAACAGTCGAGATAATATTGTTTCCGACCATTACTTTAACGTCACGAATAGTACTTTTTCTACTAGTTAATGTTTTGAAAATCAAATCGACCATTGAATCGATCTGGTGTTGGTTTGATTTTTTAGTAGTTCAACCAACAATTTATACTAGTTGAATCGGTGATGACATCAGCATGATGCCAGCATGGGAAAAACTCATAAAAAATCAAATCGTAAGAATTTTGGATTAGTTTATATTGGTTCAACCAAGTCCAATCGGGTTGAATCGATGTTAAATAAAACTCTTAATGGTATGTAGTAGGAAATGGTATTTTGTAACTCTAATTATAGACGAAAATTAACATCTTTTTATTAAATACAAAACAAAAATAAATGGTATGATTGAAATTGAGAGTATAACCTTGAAGAATACATAAATCTCTAAATCATTGTTTTAAATTCTAAATTTACATGCATTTTCCTTCTTTTTTAAATTTTTTAGCTTTTGAGAGAATGGTTAAACTAAATGATCGATTTAATTAAATCGATTGGTCTGACTCGACTTTGATCATTTTACATTGGTTTGACTTTTAATGCTCAAATCAGTTAAACTGGCCAGTTTAGTTCGATTTCTCAAACAACGATATATTATGTTGGTATTGGAGAACTAACATTTTAGGCATAAAAAATCAGATGGCTTATCAAGAAGCAAAAGGCAAAGCAACAAGAGCTAAAGGAGACTTGAAGTCATTACCGTGGCATAAAATTCAAACCTGAGCAGTCTAAACAAAATTAAACCTGACTTGATATGTTTATTACATAGGCTAGGTAGGTTAAATAGGCTAGGATTTCTAGGTGAAATTGTCTTTTTATTTTTTCTTAATTAAGTGAAATAGGTAAGATGGGTTCGTGGAACTCAAACTAAATTGACCCATTTA
This sequence comes from Thalassia testudinum, assembly GCA_037157565.1. Classification (NCBI taxonomy): domain Eukaryota; kingdom Viridiplantae; phylum Streptophyta; class Magnoliopsida; order Alismatales; family Hydrocharitaceae; genus Thalassia; species Thalassia testudinum. The sequence goes on along the minus strand of JAZHRO010000031.1, from coordinate 74,707,983 downwards.
CTTAAGTGGGTTAAATGGGTGTGGACCCATTTAAGTTAATCGGATACGAGTTGGCTTTGGATATGCTATTCAGGAAGGTCAAGGTCGAGTTAGGTGAGTTCGAGGGCCATTGATTGTCCTATCATTAGGTGTGGGGCTAGCATGGGGGTAGGAATTAGGGGAAGTGTTTACGTTTTGTTTGGTTGTGGATGGTTGTGTTCGGGTTATTGTTGATACAATTCTCAACATAGGTAATTAAGATTATCAGGCTTAATTAATCACGTAAAGAAATAACTTAGTTTAACTTGAATCAATTAAATCATCGTCGTTGATTATAGTCTAGGGTTAAGCTAACATATCATTTTAGATTTAATTCTTTTTAGCTGGTTGAGTTCAGGTCATTTACTGGGAGGCATAATTGTAATTTTAATTTACCATTTTATTGTTAAGTAAACAAATAACTAATTATTTCATTTAGTACATAATCTGTTAAGGATATGAATATTTGCACATAAGATTGATCAATTAAAACTTGCAACTATTCCATTAATAAAAGAAGTGTGCATAAAAGGTTTTACAAAGTATAACAAAGGAAAATGATTATTACATCAAATGCTTACAAAATAAACATAAAAGGGAATTTACAAGTGAATACAAAATGCCACTTATACAATATGCTCAAAACACTTCAATTTTCATCCTCTTTCTTTTCTTTCAAATGTCTGTATACAAAATCCAAGCAACGAACATCTTCTTTGTTCTTTATTTCTTCTTATTTATTCTCTCTCTTTTCCTTAACCTTCTCTTTTATTCTTATTTCCTCTTTCTTCTCTTAAGCTCTCTCTCTCTCTCCTTTATTTCTTAACTCCTTAGCTTTTTATCTCTCTTTACACTACCTTAGCTTCTTTTCTCTCTTAACTGCTCTACTATGCACTCTTACATTCCACACTTAGCCAAATTCGTTCAACTCTTTACCTTTAACCCATGTTTACTCTCAACCAAAAATTATTTTATGGGAGATTGGGCCTCTTTCGGGAATACACAACACCCGGAATGGGTGGGACCAAACCCTTACTTGAGGCCCAACCTAGTTTTTATGAGGTGGATTTTTATCATTTCAAGCAATGCACAGTACCAGGCCCATCAAGTCCACATGCTCACGCCTACCTGGGCCCACGCACACATAGGTGTGCGCACACACGGCCGCCCATGCAGATGCATATGCGCGGCATGTGCTCAGAAGATAGAGGGGATATGTGAGCCCAGCGCTGACAATTGAAGCATTGGGTGCACATTTTCGTATTATACCAAGGCGTAGCATCCAGTTCTTCTGAGGTGGGACTAACAGAGCCGATCCTTCCTTCACGCAGCTGCGTCGTCAGTTGAGCTTTAGATGTTGTTTCCTATCAACTTAACCAAATCAAGCTCACAATAGCCTGACTGAAAGATCTAAGATTCAGCTACTCAATTTTAATGTCAATCTTGACATTGGATCAGAATTGATCAACGAAGTTAAAGCTTGAATGTGGCCCCGTTGCCATGTTCTGGTGACAACTCTGAGAGAGATTTCAGGTCAATTGAACTACCAAAAGGGTTAATTGATAACACTGCATCTTGGGGTGATAAATTTGTCGATTGGGGTTTATCTTAAGAGCAAAATGCACAGATAACACATCATAGATAAGAATAGGAGCATCGCTTGCATTGCACATCAAGATTGGTTATAATGCATTATTAATGGCCATGTGCACAAGGACATGTCAAAACAGGCCTCAGATGAGCAATTGGACAACACGGATGGATTCAGAGCGACGAACGGAGTCCAACGGACTTGAAATTGACCAAATCCGACATCCGGAGCTCCCGCAATTGGCCAAAGAAGTTCTGACCGTTGATGTGACGATCAACGACCATGGGGCCGCCACGTGTCAGCCTCACCGCCCCCGCAATCGACCTTCATCGCGTTGCGTGATTTTAAGTCATCCGATCGCGCACCGGACGACTGGGAACCACGCATCCGCGCGCCTCTCAGCCGCAGCAGCAGTAGCTCCAGACCTTTGGATCTTCATCTAACGGCCATCGGCGCAGCAACCGCACCTCATCTCCGCGACAAAGTAGCAGGCGTAGCGCAACGATGCGCGCCTCATCCCCACACAGTGAGACGCAGGTTTGAGGCACCGACCGCAGCGCAAATTCGAGCGAGCGTGCGCGCGTGATTTCAACCTTTGATGTGTGATCAAACAGCAGGCAGCGAGCGATGCAGCGCGATCTCATGCATCCAAAGCCGACGCTCGCGATGACGTGAGGGGCGTGGGCGCGATCTAGGCGCATGCCCCACGAGTGACATCAACTGTCCGATCTGTGATCGGACGGCTCTCAAGCCGCGCACACGGATTGAGCGCAGAGAACACGCGCGCGCAAGTGACCAATGGGCAGGGGGCTACACCGACAAATTTAGTTTGGGTTTAGCGACGTCCCAGACGTCGCTAATGCCCATACTTAAATTAGAAAACCGTTTTGGCTACATAAACTCCATCCAACTACCCATGGAGGGCATTCAATCCACTTGCTAGTGCTCTACGCCACTCTTAGCCACCATTGGCTCTCTTTGTAATCGTCGGAGCCGACGAGTCGCCGACAGAGCCCCTCACCACCGCTATAGCTACCTCGTCGTCTTCTCTCTCTCTTTCCCTCTTTATCTTAAGCTTTACTTTACTTGTGTTTCAGCATTTATCTAGTGTTGTAATTATAAACTAAAGTTGCATGTCAAATGAAGTTGTTTTCTATCTAGTTACTTGCCCTCTTTTATGTTTAAAGTTGCATGTGTGAATGAAGAAATTGTAACCCTATTGTCTCTCTCTCTCTCTCTCTCTCGCTTTTCACCCACAACGTCTTGCAAGTAAAAACCCATTATTTTCGTGACATTAAGTGACAAAAAAAATCCGATTTTCACTCCTCCTTGAGATCGACACTCGGACTCACGTCCATTTCTTCATTTAAAATCGACGTTGTGAGCATAAGCTATAACGACTCTTTTAAACATACGCGTCTCACGCACGTCATTAATACACTCAATTAATGATTTGAGATGCTTCAATGATACATTCCGCTTCAATTATAAGAAGAAAGGAGGTCTGTAGAACTCAGGGAAGCTTAAAAGCTTCAGATTTCACTATTCAAAGCACTGATTCAAACTTAAATTAGTGCAGCGTGTAGATAAAGCCATCTAGATTCTATCTGAATGTATTCAGAGGATTAAAAGCTGGGCAGAAATTAAACTTAAATCTCAACAAATGAACCCAAGAACAGTATTGGGTTCCAAATGAACCCAAACAGCTCAAAAACTCAAATCTATAGAAATCCTCAATAAATTCTAATCAAATCAAGTCTAAACTTTTCTAAATTAATCCAGAACCTCATTAACCCTTTAAATCAAGGAATTAAGCATGAATTTCTCAAATTCAGTCTAGGGTTGACCTACGAAGCTCAAAAGTTGACTTTCAAGATCTGAGCTTTCCAGATCAAATTAGGAACCTAATCTGACCTAATTCAACCTCATGAAACAATTCCACACCTCAAAATCAGGTTTTGAGCACTCCTTCAGTACCCTCAGACTTCGCCGCCTAAGATCAAAAGGTGATGAGTTCGACAGATGATTCTACAGGTTTCCAGACCTAATCAACACCTAGAATAGGTTCTCTAGGGTCTACTGGTGCTTCAGGATCTATTTCTAAGCTCTTAACCTAAGTGGTTGAGCTTCTCCAACTCTGTTGGAGTTGGGGAAGATAGTGATTATTAGAGAGATAGAATTAATTAAACACAAATTTAGGTACTGAAATCTAATCTTGAGGTCACATCTAAGTGATCTAGAGCTTCAGAGAAAGTTCTAAAGGCTAAAACTTAAGTTTGGTTCACCGGAGTTCGCCAATGCTCCAGTGACAACCATTTGAACATGCTAGAGATGAAATCTCCAAGGAATGGGCCAAAAGTTGTCTCAAATGATTCCTGAGGTCACAAGGAACCTCAGGATCATAATAATTGATCCAATTATAGATCAGTTACATGGATTCATCAATGAATTTAGTAAAAACCAATCTAAGTTCGGGTAAACTCAAGAACTCTTCTCCCTCTCAGCTAAGTGAGGGGAACTGTTAATTAGGGTGCTATGATGGTTTGTGTGTGACTAATTAGGTGGAAGAACTCCTCCTGAGCTGCCATTGACAGCGAGCTCAGGTGGTTGGGGTGAATTAGGCATTTGTGATATAAGTATTAATAGGTATAATTAATAGGGTTGGGGTCCTAGAATAGTGGAGAGGTGATGGAAGACCCCTATGGAGTGTGAAGTAAGTCAGAGGCCTTCACCATGGATAGTGGAGATGCTCCATTGATCGTGGAGTGGATTACGCAAATATGTGGTAAAAACGTGTAATTGTTAAGATAAAAATGATCGCGAGGAGAAGTAGAGTGTGACTTATGAGATTAAATGACAAAAGAAAACTCTTGACGAGCTTAAGGAGCTTGCCGGAGCTGTGGAAGACAACGAGAATCAAAGCATTAAACCTTTGTTAATCATCTAACTGATCAAACTAAACTAATCTACTTTAGACTAAGAAGCTACGCTACTCTACAATTACCTGGATGAAGGGGATCAGAGGTCTCCGTTGGTGGCACGTAACAGAGGAGGAAATTAGAGGATTGGAGAAGAACTCCGGTGTAGACGAGTGCAGTGTGTAGAGAGGAGAGGATGATGGCATGACTTCGTCACTAGATGCGGTGGAGGATGGCAAAGATCAAACGACTATTAAGGTCTTCGGAGAAGACCGGAAGAAGGGAGCAGAGGTCGTCGGAGTAGTGGAAGAAAAGCCTACGAACGACTATAGTGGGTGGAAGAGGGTAGGGAGTCGTTAGCTGGAAATCGGAGGTGTAGAGGGTATTTATAGGGGGTGGCAGTGGTTAAGGGGGTTGAACCAAGACGAACACATGGCTAGGTACATCCTAACTCACCAGCGTCATCTCTGACACCAGTGAGGCTAATCACCTAGTCTAATTAGGATTAGAGGTTAATCCGAACTGTCGAATGTGAAGGTGGAGGTGAGTAGAAGGCCAATGGCAATGGCGGTGGTGTTCTCACGTGGGATTGATGATGATCAAGCGGTGTGGATACCGGACAACCTCGGTCGTTCGAAGTGAAGACGAAGAAGACACAATATGCACAAGGGCAAATTTGCAATTAAAAGTGAAGGACTTGAATGATTTAACAGTACTCAATTGAAATGGAAATTAAGGATTTAAACGTAAACGTGCGAGTTGCTACGCTAACGTGTTTGGTTTGGAAAAACCTGTCGTCGTAGTATGAAAGCGAAGAACTCGTGTTCAACAAATAAAATTTATACCGGAATGGAAATCCCGGGTCGAACGCATGAAGGCGGACGTTTGATTTAAAAACACGCGTTTATTTTATTTGTCACGAAGTAAATTAATTGATTAGAACTACCTAACTATTTACACTAAATAGAAGAGAGAGAGAATGAGAGAGAGAGAGAGAATATTACAAATAAGAACCAAAAAAGAGATGTAGAAAGAACATGGAATTTCATCATCAGAAAGATTGTTCATTACACGAGAAAGCGGGAAAATGATTGCACTAGAAAATAGTAAATCTATTGTAGAAAGCAGTAGATCTATTATAGAAAGTAGTAAATCTATTCTAGAAAGCAATAAAAAGAATGGGGAGGGAGATCCCTCTCGACGGTCGCTTGGAGGACGAGTCGGACAGGTCGACGCCTGGACGAAGGAGGACGGAGCAGGACGAAGGAGGACAAAGCGGAAGAATGGGAACGGGGCAGTATGTCATCGTCGTCGCGGGATCCGCTTCAGAAAGGGGGACGAAAAATTGACTTTATCTCGCGAGAAGCATCTCGGGTGTGGGACAAGCTTCTCTTGAGCTTTGGAGAGGTAGAGGAGAGAAGGAAGGGATGGGAATTTCGTGTGGAGGGGTTCTCCATTTATAGTTGCAAGGAGTGAGGGCAATTTGGTCATTTTATTTTGAAAATCATTAAATTAGGGGTCCTTGGTGATGGATAAAACCATCGCTAAAGCCCCATCGTGGGCGTAGTGGGTGACGCGCGCGTGCCTGCTCACCTCGCATGCCGCCCACGTTCTCTGAATCTCAGCTGTTCGATTGTGAGATCGAACGGCTGAGAGTGCTCCTCACGCCCACTCCATTTGAGCTTAACTGTGTGCCTACGCGTACGATTGGGCGTGCGCGTGGTGCGTTTGACTGCGCATGCGGCCGATCGGGCGATCTATGCCGTCCACAGCCGATCATGCGGTCGAAATTAGTCGCATGCGTGCCGCACATCGCGAGTCGAACTCGTGTCCTGTGATCGCGTAATAACTTGTGACCATTGCACTGTGTGGTGAATTGTGTCGCGCGGAAGTTTTAAGTGGTGCGTGCTCATGGCTGTTGGATCAAGATCCCGGCCCAAATCGCGCATTGGATCTTCTTTGGAGCAACAGCAGCGGTCCTAAGGATCGGTTGGATGGCTGAGATGGCAGCACGTGGCGTCATCTTGGCCATCCACCTTCTGGATGTAGATGATGTCACAGGTGTCGGATTAAGTCGATTTTGGCGCTGTTAGGCAGCGATCTTCGATCCAAATCCATCCGTGCGGTCGGATTTGTCGTTTGAAGTGCGGATTCACACCATCTTAGCCCTTAATCTTCTAGGGTTCCCCGGTCTCTATCTGATGCTATAGACGTCTGATTAGGGCGATCTTAGAGTCGTTGAACTCCAATCGTCACCCTGATCACATTTGTACGGTTAGATATTTGATCTGAGGCAACGATAAAAGTTTTCCCTGTCCCTGAACATAGAAGGAGGCAATTAACTTCAATTTTATTTAAACTAATCTAAATGTAAGATGATGCATGTTATGCAATATTTATAGCATGCAATGCAATCCTATGCTTAAGAACATACATAAATAGACATCTTAAGTAGTGTAAACATGTTTACATCAATGCACAAGGGCAAATTTGCAGTTAAAAGTGGACCTCAATGATTTAACAGTACTAAATTGAAATGGAAATTAAGGATTTAAACGTAAACACTGAGTTTTAAGGCTTATTTTAATTTATTTTTTTTCTACTTTTATATGTTATTATAAATTACGTAAATATTATATTTTTGTCCTGAGTTTACATTTTTACTTTTTTTAGATATATTAATTTGAATGATTAATGTACATATGTTAATTATATACTTAGGTCTTAAATTTAATTAAGTTAGTTTAAATAGTAAAAAACTTGCTAAATGGTTATTAATTGAGTCCAATTTGTTAATTAAATTATAATTAAGATTAATTGATATTTAATTTAGTATTTTAAACTTATTTTAGAGGCCCTTAGTAATTTAACCCTTATAATATAATTATCCCTGTATTAAGATATTCTTGGCTAATTAACTAGGGAAGGTAGTTAATTATAGAAAATTAAGAGCCATGATGAATTTATCATTAGTTATTCCATAAATTACCACCAATAACTTAGGATGGACCTGAACATTAACTAATCTCAATTGAACTGCATACTGAATGGGTATCGATACTGGTGTACTAGTACCGGTATCCCTTTATCCTTAATGGGTACCAGTAGTGGTAAACCAGTACCAGTATCCTTGACTTACAGGTATGAGCCTGTTGAACGAGAATCTACGCTAACGTGTTTGGTTTTGGAAAACCCGTCGTTGTAGTTCGAAAGCGAAGGATTCGTGTTCAACAAATAAGATTTATACCGAAATAAGAATTCCGGGTCGAACACGGGGAGGCGAACGTTTGATTTAAAAACTTCGCGTTTTTTTTTTTATTTTGTCACGAAGAAATTTAATTTAAACTATCTAAGTATCTACAACGAATAAAAGAGAGAGAGGGAGTAAGAGAGAGAGAAAGAATACTACACATGGAAATTAAAATGAGATGTAGAATAGACAAGGAATTAATCATAAAAGAGTTCATTCGTTACAACTAGAAAATATAAAACAATTACTCTAGAAAGCATTAAAAGAATGGAGGGAGAAATGTCCTCCTCGACGATCGCTCGGAGGACGAATAGACTACTCTTAGAAAGCAGTAAATCTATACTAGAAAGCAGTAAAAAGAATAGGGAGAGAGAAATCCTCCTCGATGGTCGCTTGGAGGACGAGCCGGACGGGACGACGCCTGGACGAAGGAGAACGAAGCGGGACGAAGGAGGACGAAGCAGAAGAACGGGAACGAAGCAGCACGCCGTTGTCGTCGCGGGATCCACTTCCGAAGGGGGACGAAAATTTGGACTTTATCTCGCGAGAAGCATCCCGGGTGTGGGACAAGCTTCTCTTGAGCTTTGGAGAGGTAGAGAGGAGAAGGAAGGGATGAAAATTTCGTATGGAGGGGGTCTCCTTTTATAGTTGCAAGGAGTGGGGGCAAAATGGACATTACATCTTCAAAATAATAAATAAGGGGTCTTTAGTGACGGATAAAACCGTCGCTAAAGCCCCGCCGTCGCCGTAGCCGCCGCGCCACGCGCGCCCGCTCGGCTGGCCTGCGCGCGTAACGCAGACGCACGTCCGCGTCGTCTCAGTCGTCCGATCGCGAGATCGGACGGCTTAGATCGCGTCCGCGCCCGCTGCGTAGCGCGCCCGCCCGCGTGCGATCCAGCGTCCACCAGAGCGTCCAATTGTGCGTCGGCGCTATCGGGCGCGCGCGGCCGTTGGATCTTCATCCGACGCTCGTGCGCGCCCGCTCGCCCGCGCCTTCCACCCGCTCACCGCGGCTCGAACCCGCGACCTCCGCTTCGCCCGCAGCAGCGTCGCCGCTGCGCTACGCGGGCGAAATGGTCACGCGGGCGTTTTTAAACGCGACCGACCGCAGCCGTTGGATCGAGATCCAACGGTGGAGAGGAGACGTTGCGCGGTCTTCACAGGACTCCTGCGGCCGATTGGGTGGCTGGGATGGCGCCACGTGGCGCCATCTTGGCCGTCCATCTTCTGGAAGTTGTAGATGGTGCCACGGATGTCGGATTGACTCGATTTTTGTGTCGTTCGACTGCGATCGTCGATCCGAATTCATCCGTGTGGTCGGATTTTCCATCTGAAGTGCAGATTTACACCATCCTGGCCCTTGATCTTCTAGGGTTCCCCGGTCTCTATCTGGTGCTACGGATGCCTGATTAGGGCGATCTTGGAGTCGTTGAACTCCAATCGTCGCCCTGATCATATCCATACGGTTGGATCTTTGATCCGAGGCCCCGATAAAATATTTGCCCTGTCCAAGCACATAAAAGGAGACAATTAACCTTCATTTTATTCAAACTACTCTAAATGCAAGATGATGCATGTAATGCAATATTTATATCATGAAATGCAATCCTATGCTTAAGAACATGCATAAATAGACATTTTAAGTAGTGTAAATGTGTTTACATCAGAGCCCCATAACCAAGAAGTCCCAATACTGATGCTAAGTATCAATACCTATGGCTTATAATTTGGGACTCAAGTTCAGTTGAATACTTGTTCATTACTCATTATGTACCGGTACTAGACGCTAGTACCGGTAGTAATGACATACTCGTACCACTTTGGAATTAATCTGATCTCAATGAGTACCTTTACCCATGACTAACACCGGTTCCTCAGCTTGTAGCCAACAGGTGCTGGTACTAAAGAGCAATACCGATACTGGTGAACTACAGATCCTGGTCGCTTCAAACTCAGAACTTGATCTACGACACGTTTGTATTAATACTCGTGAAGAGTACCGGTATAAACAAGTCATAGATTTTGGGTGTTAAGGACTTGAAATCTCATTTGGGGCTCACATGTACCGATACTCCTTTAAGGTATATTTTGGGTCTTCATACCTACACGTTCTCTCGAGTTTCATAGACGAAACTCCCTTTAAGATTGTAATACTTGTAACATCATAAAATCTTAGCCCCGAGTCATTCGATGGGGTTCGGGTCAATTCGGACCTATAAACACTGTCGCGGTTCGGTGCTAGTGCAAGAACCTCTTGAAATTGCCAAAAAATGAATATTTCGAGTCAATGTTACGATTCGGCTCTTGGATCTCTACAGGATCTGAGATCGGCTCTCCTCGACTAGTCTCAAGATCAAGTCGACCAACAAGAGATTACAAAAAATCAGGAAAATAAATCACATTCATAGATACAATATGACTAAGCAGTAGAAACACACAAAGCAGTAAAGGAAAGTAAAACTGTTGTTCCATTGCATACCACCACAACAACAGAACAACAGAAATGAAAGTAAATAGTAGAGGCAACAGTAACTAAAAGTCTGATACTTACTACAACAGTAAGGGTACAACAAGAAAGTGCTGAAAACTACGGCTGGGCTCGACTGGGCCCAGCACCCTCCGCAGCCGGAACCTCAGTTTGCTCAACTCCTAGTCCTGAACAATATTATGAAAAAGACAAAGTCAGCGAATGCTGAGTAGAGTGGTATTTATATTATCTAAAATAGTAAAAGCAATAGGTTTAATTCTCTTTTCTATTTATATGTTTTATGTGTATTTCCTTTTCACCCATTCTTCTCAAACATCCAGATATTCTTTATCTAGCATGTTTCTCGTGGGAATGATCTTGATTGTAGTCTTTTCCGAAGAGTAGATGGTACACGTGGTGCTCTCCTGGCCGGGAGAGCCCCCGTGGTAGTCCTACACCCTGTCAACCACCTTGAGGTCACTGTCAAGACATAGCGGTGACTACGACATGCGTGATAAGCGCACGATTAGCTACCTTGCAGTGACACGCGGTAAGTCATTTCCACTAGTGGGCACGCCCAAAGTACAGCACGGAACAGAATATGGCCATGCCCTCTCAGAATCAAATAGGGGTTTCGCCCCCTTAAAACCAAATAGGGGTCTCGCCTCTCCACAGTCCGCGCACTCACGTCTGACTACCCCGGTTTGCCTAGAGGGCCTAACAAGTCGATGTAGGGTGGCTGATGAGAAGCTCATTATGATCTCTAATTACCCTTAATTAACCAATCTTCCTAATTAATTAGCTAAGAATATGTGAATATATGAGTTAATTATAAAATAAGGGATATATAGTAAAGGACCTTGAAATAAGTTAAAAATGATATTTTAACATCCAATTAATATTATTAATAATCTAATTAATAATTGGGCTCGATATATTAACAATCATTCATCTAACTAATAAGTTAACTAACCTAAGCATAATGTATATATAAGTATGTAATAACTTAAGTAACATTAGCTAATTAAATAAATTAATCTAAAAAGGTCAAAAATGTAAATTCAAGGTCTAAACATAATAATTACCTTATTTATAATCATATATAAAAAGTTGATAAAGATCTAAATTAAAATAAGCCTTGAAAACATGAGTTTACATTTTGTTCCTTACAATTCATTTCAATCGGGTCCATACTTTTCATACAGGTCCTTAGGTTTCATCACGTATAGGTCCCTGACTTCTTCTTCTTCTTCTTTTCAGTTGGTTGAACAGCTGACAACTGAGGGTGCTGCCACCACTCGATCACCGCCCATCCAACGACACCTCACCTTCTCCAAGCTCTTAGAGCTTACGCTCACCATCCCATCTTCATCCATCGGTCTGGATGACACTTTTCACCTAATTTAGGGCAGGAGATAACTTCACCGTCGTCAGAGAAGACACCTATGGTTAACCTCCTCCTAGCCCATTACACGTCCAGATTCCTCCTCCCTCTTCATCGTCGTTAACTATAAATACCCCCTTACCCCCTTGATTTTCTTCAAGTTGGCTCCCTTCCCTCTTCTTCACTGTAGCTGACTTCGATAGGCTATTCCCCCCTCAACTCTAGCGAACTTCCACCTTATCTTCTAACTTCCTCCGCCCACCTCAATTGGCTCAGGAACTTCGCCGAGGTCAACCACATCTCTGGACACAGGCGCTAACCAAGGAGTACCTCTGCTTCATCTTGCATTCGACCGCCGGAGAACTTTCTAATTCCCCTCTAATTTCGCTCCTCCGTCATGAGCCTTAGACGGAGTTCCTTTGTCCCCTTTGTCCAGGTAACAGTAGATAGGAGTAGATTAGGAGTAGGAGTAGAGTAGTTTAGTTAGTTAGTTACTTGGGTAGTTTAGTTGTAATTTCAAATTTCAATGATTGTCTTCCTCGACTCCGGCGAGCTCCTTGAGCTCGCCAGAGCCCTAATTTTGTCTTTTAAATCCACTATCCACCTTCTTTTATCATTCATTATCACTTCTAACACATTTAATCTCTAATATGATCACTGATTCGCCTAATCCAAATCCACCTTCATCAACTACTTCTGCTGCCCATGGCAGCAGTAGTTGACTTAAATTCACATCCATCAGATCCTCCATCACTCACTCTTCACTAAAGGATTAAAATTATCATCTTAATTTGATCAAATACTTTATATAACTTAAATACCTAATTTTATTTAAGTTCCTGAGCTCGCTGTCAATGGCTGCTCAGGAGTAGTTAAAATTTAAAATTATTTATATATTTATGATCGCAACTGCTCCTTGACCTATCTTGACCACTCTTCCGAGTAGGAGAGCAAGTCCTGTGCCTCAACCCACTCAGATTACATTCAAATCGAATTCACTGATTAATCTTTCATCTAATGAGTTAATGAGGAATTAAATGCGATCCTGAGGTTCCTTGTGACCTCAGGAATCTTTTCAAATAAAAAATGGCATGATTTATCTTTCTGCACGTGGATTTGAATTTTCACTGGACTTACCGAACCATCGGTGAGCTCCGTCGAGTGAAACTTAATCTTTAGCCTGTCGAAATTGATAAGAAGCTCCAGAATGATTTAATTTTGATCGCTGATTAATTTGAGGTCATTTATTTGAAGATTTAACGACTGGAGCTTAGATTACTGATTCATCTTCTCAAACTCCGGTGGAGTTAGAGAAGTCTGTTCAGAAGCTTAAAAGTCACATTTAAGGGGTTTAGAAGCTTTAGTGCAGTGCCCTGAAGCTATTCATGTCCTTAGATTAGTGTAACAAACTTTTAATTCTTCTGATGAACAAAGCACTTTTAGAGTTCAGGCGATGAGCCCGGAACCCTAGATTCCAAGGTTAAATGATCAGTTTAAGGGGTTGAGCAAATTCCTAAGGTTGAAAGAATCCTATTCTAGGCATTAATTTCTTGTAAAGAGGCTTAAAACAGAAAGTCAATTTTCAAGCCTTATAGTCAAACCTAAACTCGAGACTTTGATTCTGAGCTCAATTAGATGATTTGAGGAGTTTAAATTGTTCCTAAGATTCTATTGGATGATTTTAGAGTGATTAGATTGAGCTCTATAAGGAAATTTGATTGGAATTCAAACTCTGCCAGTTTGGGTTATTTTCAAACCCAAAATGTTGGCAGTGGTCTTTTGCTGAGATTTGAATGTGATTTCTGCCAATATGAGTTTGTTACATCCCTTAGAAGCTATTCCAATCGATTGAGAATGACTGTATATGTCTGTTACACCTTTCTTATGTCTGAATTCAGTCTCAGAGGCTTTTAGAGGTGTTTAGAGTTTCTCTTTGTTCCCTGAAGCCCCTGAGAGCTTGAAACCTTCACAAGCAGCTGTGGAAATACTTGTTAGACCTATTTAGAACCTTAGCCAAGAGTTTAAGTCCAGTCTGTGGACTTGTTAAACTTGAATTCCATTGCCAGGCAATTTAGTACTGTAGGAAACCCATAACTCCACCCTTCAAATCAAAGAGGAAAACTTCCCCTTCACCTTAAATTTATTACACAATCCTGTAGTGCTACTCTAGAGCTTTCCAACAACCTTTGATTCGCTTGATTTGGAGCTATGAGCTAGGAGATATCTTCACCTGAAGTTAGCTCTGGAAGGGGAAGGTTTAGTCCCACAATGGAAACTCTGGAGCGGTCGCCTTGGTATAAAAGCATTTTATTAATTACTCTCCTCAGTCGTCAAGCGCTGGGCGCAAATGGAAACTGAGCATATGCGTGTGTGTGTGCGGGCGTGTGTGCCTGCGGGTGTGCGCCTGTGTGGGCGTGCAATGTGTGTGGCCCTAGGAGGGCGAGGCCTGGAAGGCGGTTGGGCCGGTTTGGCTCGAGAGAAATAAATCGAAAATAAACCAAATTAAATCGAATCAACCGAGGACCTAGTAGGGTCTGATCCCACCCTGTTTAGGGTGCTGTGTATCCCCAAAAGGTCTGAGCCGTAAACCAAAGCCCAATTTTTGGTTGAGAAGGAAAACCCAGTTCAGTTGAAGCTAAAAGTTCAAAGGAAGAGCTAGGTGCTGAAGGAAAGTCACTAAGGAGCAGAAAGAAAGTTGAAGGCTAAGGGAATAAGGGAAAGGAAAAAAGAAAGGCTAAGGAAGAACTCATTGATGAGAACCTCATCATGAGCCATAACTAGCTCACTTTGACCTAATACAAATGATAAAAGCTCCTACATAACTCAAGGAAAGGCTTAACTCAGAGAATTCTGAGTTTAAGGAGAAAACAAGTCAAAAGGGGTAAAAATGCGATTTTACCAGTATAATCTGCATACAGGTCCAAACATAGGTCAAACAAACCAAATAAGAAGGAAAGTGGGATGATCTGATAAGGGTTACAGCAATTCCAAGGAACTAAATGATAATCTGTAACCCTAAAACAAATCCACTTCAATTCACGAGGTTCAAGGCAAAGAAAAAATGGAATAAACCCTCTAAAATTCATAGAAAAATAATCTCTAGGGTTTAGAACCTTTAATTTGACCTTAGGAACCCATCTTGACCTACATTGAGAACCATACCGAATTAATAACTTAATTTGGGTTTTTGCGTAAATTGACCAGTCAAACAAGGTTTAATCTAGAAATAAAATTCACCATCAGATTCCTTAGGTACTAATTAGTCATGTATAAAAACTTGAGCCTAGGAAGAAACCTTCTTGACCAACTTTACATTTTGGTCCTCATCTATTTACTTTTTGGCCCTCAACTTTTGAACCCTCGCATTTTGGCCCCTAACTCTCCTTCGTTCTTTGCGTTCTGGTCCTCCCTGCAAAACCTGCCAGCACCATGCTCCGGCGACCTTGCGCGGAGCATGGCGCCGCGCAGGGTGAGGGAGAGGGTCTGGCAAGTCAACCCGGGGTGCCCTGCGTCGTCAGCCGTCGCAGGAACACCCCCCTGGTCACTGCAACCCACCATACCGGCCGTGCGAACGCACGGACGGTGTGGGTAACCTTACTCCGGCGTCCTCCGGCGAGGGAGACACGTCGTCTCCCTCCGCCCTCCTCTCTGGTTCAGCCCCTATAAATACCCCCCGTCGCTTCGCCGTTCAGGGCAGCTCGGATCTGACGGAGAAAACCCCCAACTTTCCTCTCTTCTCACTCCGGCAGACGCCCACCAGCTCCGGCGGTTCTTCCTCCTCCTCTTCGCTCTGCCGCAATACCAGCAGCAGAGACTTCTTTCCCTCGCTCTTCCCGCGCCACGCCGCACCCAGCTGGCGCCTCTCCGGCCCTCTGCTCGCCGCCGCCCCTTCCCCCGGGCATCTTCTTCTCCGGCGACAGTCGATACGACTGCCGCCCGCTCCGGCCCCTCCTCGTCCCGCTAAGTAGGTAGAACTCCTCCTCTTCCTCCCCTCTTCCTCTTCCTCACTTTAAACATTTACTGTCGCCCTCGATTCCGACCAATCACCCTCACCTTCTCCGCCTCCGGCCATCCTCCGGCGAGCCGCTCCCATCACTCCAGCAACCCACACGGCTCGCCGACCACCGCAGAACCTCCGCCTCCTCACCCTGATCAACCTCCGCCCTTCCACTTCCCCCAAATCACCCTCTGCAACTCCACCGAACAAACCCATCTCCCGACCCACAGTCCGACCTAGGGCAGCCCTTAGGCTCCGCCCCGCCGCCTGCACACCCCCCGACCACCTTCGCCGTGCCACGGCGAAGGTCCTCCGCGTTTCTGATTGGGCCGAGAGGCCGTTTCTCTGTGGGCAGGTACCTGCGCTCGTCGCCGCCATTGTTGAAGCGAAGTAGCTTCGACCTGCTGTCCCAGGTGCGCCGCGCCCAGGTCACGCCCCCAGGCTGTGCGGGGGCATTTCGGCAAAGCGTTAGGCTGCAGTTGAGGCGAATCCCTCGCGCGAAGGCCTCGCGTAAAGCTGCGATTACCAGCTGCTTCCGCCGCGCAGGCGCGAAATTGGGGTGGGACATTTAGTCCCACCTCGGAAGGCTCTGAAGGAGCGCAGCGGTATAAAGCGAAAAAGTGCCGGAGGCTTATTGCCTCAGCACACGGGGTGAGGTCCCCTTCACCCGCCCGGTTACCCGGTCTCGTCCGCGCTCACGCCCCGCGGACCTGGCCCGACCCGACTTAGACTGACCTGCACTCCTCACCCACCACGCACGCCGGTGGGCCTGGACCCGGGCGCGACCCGTACCCGGCAACCTGGCAGCTCTGGGAGAGCTTTCCTAAGAGTGGCTTCTGTGAGAGAGAGACGCGGGGGAGGGTAGAGTTAGGTTTTGCCCCCTGATCAAGCTGTGTAAGTGTGCAGGCACAGGTGAAGAAGAACCGTGGAAGAAGACGAAGGCTGAAGGAAGGAGGAGCACCGAGCGGCACTGTAGCAGCGGCGGTTTAAGTTGTCTGATTGGAAAATCAGACGACGTCCTGAAGGCAACGAAGGAGAAGGAAGGCGAGGCAGAGGAGGAACACAGAGAGGCCAAGTGAAGACTCTGCAGAAGAAGAAGAGCACGAGAAGAAGATCTGAAGAAAGGAAAAGAAGAAAGAAAGAAGAAGAATAACAGGACCGCTCTGCAGAAGAAAAAGGAAGAGCAGAAACAGCTGAAAGAAGAAGAAGAACATCACCACTGCAGATAAAGAAGAAGAACAAAGGAAGAGAGCAGAAGATCTGAGAAGGAAGAAGAGGAGAAGCAAAGAGAAAAGAAGAAAAGCCAACAAATTCTCTCTCTCTCTTTCTTTATTTTTGTAAAAGAAACTTGTACCCCTAGAATACAACTTGCTCCCTGAGTTCGACCTCGGGAACTCTTTTATTTTCCGAGTAACAAATTGTATTAAACTGGTAATCACCTCTCTCTATACTATACTACGACGAAATAATAAAACTATAGAGGAAGGTCGCCACCACTTGTAAAGAGGAAGAAAGAGAAGGAACAAGCACCAAGGAACAAAGAGTCTAAGGAGGCCTAAGGAAGAAAAAGACTAAGGGAAGAGAGAGGCAGAAGCAGAATAGAAGAGAAGAAAATAAAAGAAGCTCGAGGGAGAATAGGAGAGAAATAAAAGAAAAAAAGAAAAGATTAAGAATAAATAAAAGAAAAGGAAAATAGAGAAAGAGAGAAAAGAAAGAAAGAAGAAGAAAAGAGAGAGAGGCTGAAAAATAAAAGAAATAAAGAAATTGTTTTACTTGCTATGTTTTTAATTTCTCTTGCTTTCAATTGTTATAATAAGGCAAATTTTGACTAGATAAACTCTTATTTGCCTTAAATCTTTTGAAATAAATGTTGTAAATGTGATTTCATATGGAATTTTGCATATTTCCTCAATTTAAATCATTTTGCAAAATTCATGTTATTAAAATTAACTTAATTTACCTCCTATACTTATAAAATGTTTAAAATTAATTGGTGAATTTAAAATAATGCATACCTCCCAGTGAATGACCTAGACTCAATCAGTTAAAAAATCTAAAATGTTAGGTTAATTCAACACTATACTACTAAATCGACACAATTTCGAGTTAACGTAAGTTACTTTCTTCTACTCTTAATTAATTAAAATTAACTTAATTAACTGAGTTGTGAATAATCCGGATTCTAAGGATCCATCTTTGATAAACGCCAATTTATCACCATTCTTATGTGTTAAAACAAACCTAGCTCTTAGGATTTTACTCTGCAAACGGGTTTTTGGACTGCATTTAGGCATTAACTAGCTTAGGCATGCATTGCATTTTCTTTTGTTGTTTTAATGTGTTTTTGTGAGTGTTAGGGATGAAGAGATATATAGATCCCTAAAACCCTAACACTCAAGAAGGCAAATGGTGAAGGAGGAGCTCAGACTAGCTGGAACTCAGCTTGATCCAGCTCACTACAACTGGAACCTAGCTCACTTGGACTAGGGTTAGCTCATCCTACCTCCATTCAGCTAATCTCAGCTGAATGACAGCTCAAGAGAGCTCATCTTAGCTCACCCTAGCTCAGGTCAGCTCAGATCCAGCTCAACTTAGTTGAGTCTAGCTCATCTCAGCTCCCACTGGTCCACAGGGAGCTCTAGCTAGCTCAGCTGAGTTGACTGGAGTTCGCCCCAACTCAGATCCAGCTACATCCAAAAGAAGATGCATTCATCCCAGCTTAGGAAGCTCAAGTCCGGCTTCCGGGGACTCAGCTTAGCTCAACTTAGTTGAGCTAAGCTACCTTAGCTACCTCAACCAGCTTGATACACCCCAGGAGCACCAGACCCAGCTCACCTCAGCTCAATATGGTAGAAGCCAGCTTACTTTAGCTTGGCTAGCAACTAGCAAAGAACTAGGAAGGTAAGCCAACTAGAGTAGCTCCATGCCACCCTCTTCAGCAGCTGCCAGCTCCAGTTCAGCTCGAGGCTTCTCCTCCTCATCTCCTCTCCTCAAACCCTAAGCTCCACATGCATATTCCTCTACTCTATAGCTAGCTTAGCTTAGCTTAGCTAGCATCCACCTCCATGGCACCAAAAACCTAAACCTAACTCCACCTACATAACCTACCACTCCAAGTCCACCTAAGCCCACTTAAGCTAGCTCCACCTCTACTCAAAGTTGGTGCCACCTCTTCACCACCTTTCACCCCTCAACTAACCACCAAAAGACACCAAAACGTGGCGCCAAAACTAACCCTAACCACCTCCCTTTTGGCGCCAACTTTCAGCCCCTTTATCCACACTACACCTACCCACATAACCCATCCTAGCCATCCACATACCCCCATTCTAGAACCCTAAGGTGGCGCCACCTAATGGCCTTCTAGAAGGCTCATTTTGGCGCCAATTCTAATGGGCACCAAAGCCATAACTACCCCCCTTAGCACCCCTTAGGTGGCGCCACTTATCCTTAGCCCTAGGATCCCCAACTACCCCCCATATCCTATCCTTGCCATCCATTCCAAGAGCCACCTATGCCCCCCTTCCTACACTATATATACCCACCTAACTTCCCACACTTTCTTCATCCTCTATTAGTGTATTTTTCTACCTATACCCACCTACACCTACGGCCAATAAGAAGGAGTAGAGAAGAAGATTAAAGGGGCACATCACCAGCCCCTTTGATACCTTCTTCTCCCCACTCTCTTCAACTTGGGCCACGCCAAGGAGGAGGACTTTTCTACTTCAAGGAGGACGGCCAGGAAAAGGAGAAGGACTTAGGGTGGACGTCCACCCTTGGAGAAAATCTTAGAGCACGCCCCCTTAGGGCTTGCTTTGAAGGACATCACCTTGGCGGAGCATAACAAGGAAGGAGTCGGAGGGCTCTTTTCAAGCTTGAGAGCTACCAAGCTTGGAGCAAGAAGCCCTCTTCTCCACCATCTATCTAGAGGATTTGTATTTTATCTTATTTATTGCAATTCTCTAGTAGTAGAAGCATTCATCTACTAGGTTTTTCCGCAAAATACTTTCTCATTAATCTAGTTGCCTTCTTTGTAATTTCTTTTAGTTGCATTTCGATTGCTGTGATTCTAGCACTCTTCACTCCCTCTCCCTAATTACTCTAGGCCTCCACGTGCCTAGAGTGAGCTTAGGAATTACTTGTCACTTAGGTGTTAGCTCAGTAATCGTAGTTGTTATTTACTTTTTCGCTAACAACTCGTGTTCTCTCATTATTTCAAAACCCAAAAAAAATGATATAGTTGAAAAGACCAAAAAGAAATGTGATTTCTATTTTCAAGCAAGAGACCTGAATTTTGCAAACGTATTGCCTCCTTGGACGACCCTAGATACCTCACTATCTAGGTCTTACAAATTTAAAAGCGAAAGCAGATTTACTCGTTACAACGACACTAAATTGCCTAATTAACAAACCGCATATTTTTGCTATCAATCTTCCTTAGGTTTTCTATCTACTCCTCCACCAACCCAAGGAGGAACTTTGTCCCACAATCTTACCCACCCTTTTCCCCACCCTTACCCTTTGCAGAAAACACGCCTTATCCTCTAGATTTAAACACCATTCGAGGATACACACCAAGATCAAACCCATATTGAAATTCCTATAATCCTGGATAGCGTAATCACCCTAATTTCTCTTGGTCTCACCATTCACAAAGATCATCATATCCAACTCAAACCAGGCAAAACCTGCCTGCATTGTCGTTTCAGCAACACAATGCGAGGACATTTTACGCGAGTTTGCAAAACCCCGTAGGGCTAAAGAGAGAATCACAGCTAGACCAAATTTTGAGAGTTGTGATTGAGAGCCAGCGACAAAATGCTGAGGCTCTTGCTGAAGTCCAACGACAATGTTCGGCAGAATTGGCTGATCTTAGGGGCCAAATCACGCAGTTAGCTGAATCTCGTCAGCTAGGGGCCCTTCCATCCCAGCCAATTCCAAACCTTAGGAATATCCAGCAAAGACAACACCCGGGAGTACAAAATTCAAATCAGGGACATGTCCATCTCCTTAATCAATTACCCATGAATCGAAATCTAAATCAAAATCTGAATCCACCCACTTCTAATCATGATTTTGAATATCCTAATCAACAGCAATCAATTTTAAATCAACCTTTAATCAAAACTTCATCTTTCCAAAATCCACAAGCATCTTCTAATTTCTTCTTCTCATGCGAGTATTAACTCTGTTACAACCCACCGTGGAACTTCCACTAGGGATCCAGTTTATCCAAGGAACCTATCCCAAGACCCTAGTACATCTAGAACGACCCCTGTTTCTACACCTGGAAGAGGTGCAGAACCCGATCCCGTAATTCCCGCTAATTTGGGAGATCAAGGAAATACCTCAGTAGAACGGGAAATCCACGCCCCATTCCTAGAAGCTTTGAAGAAGACTAGGAAACAAAAACAACCCGTTACATTAGATGAAGATTTGATCAAGATTTTTGAACAGGTACACATTAATATCTCACTCCTAGATACTATCAAAAACATCCCGACTTACATGAGATTTCTTAAGGAATTGTGTACTCCTAAGCGTAAGTCGAAGAAAGGAAGCACCGCGGTGCTTTTAGAGCATGTGAGCTTTATAATTTCAAGTACGCTTTCTTTGAAAAAGAAAGACCCAGGATCTCCATTTATTTCCTATATAATTGGGGGTTAGTGTTTTGATAGAGTTCTCATAGATTTAGGAGCATCTATTAACCTCATTCCTTTCTCTTTATTAAAACATTTCAAAATAGAAAACCTTAAGTCTACCAATGTGACTTTACAATTAGCTGATAGATTAATTAAGTCACTTAAAGGAATGTTGGAGGATGTTATTGCAAGAATTCAGGATTTTTAATTTCCTGTAGATTTTATTGTTCTTGATATGGAAGTACCCGAAAACATTAAATACACCCCAATTATCTTAAGGGGACCCTTTTTGGCTACTGTAAAAGCCAATATTGATTGTGAATCTCGAAAGATTGAATTGAAATTTAGGGAGAAGACAATTAAGTTAGATATATTTAGAGCTTCTAGTGGATTAGATTGTGAATGGATTGAGGAAATAAAATCTATAGCAGCTTTTGAGGATGAGATTAGTTCTTTAGAACTAGAGAGCACATCTTTTGATATGCAATACCCTCAAAGCAATGAAATCCTTTTGTTGGAATCTATACTCAATCTTGAATATGAATCCGAATCTAAATCATCTAACTCACTTCTAGCAATCGAAAATCCCGCCCCAAATCCTCCTGTTGATTCTACTCCTGTGCTTGAATTGAAACCATTGCCTAACAATCTTAAATATGTATATCTCGAATCTGATCAAACATATCTTGTAATAATCAATTCTCATCTATCTGAATCACAAGAATCCAAATTGATTAAGGTTCTTTGAGATCACAAGAAGGCAATTGGGTGGACTCTTCATGATCTCACCAGGATTAGCCCCAATTTTTTACTCACCGCATTTATATTGAAGATGGGGCACGACCTTCAAGAGAAGCTCAAAGATGTCTAAATCCAAATTTAAAGGAGGTCATTAAGAAAGAAATAATCAAGTGTCTTGATGCTGACATTATCTGTCCCATATCTGATAGTCCATGGGTGAGTCCAATTCAAGTGATACCTGAATTGGCAGGACTCACTGTAATCAAAACTGAATTTGGAGAAACCATTCCCACACGAATTGCAAATTCGTGGCAGGTTTGTATTGATTATCGTAAGCTGAATACTATTACAAAGAAGGACCATTTTCCTTTGCCATTCATTGATCAAATCCTTGAGAGATTAGCTGGTAAGAGGTTCTTCTGCTTTCTAGATGGTTACGCTGGATATAATCAAGTTGCAATTTATCCTGAAGATCAACAGAAAACAACTTTCACTTGCCCCTTTGGAACCTTTGCTTTCCGAAGAATGCCATTTGGGCTTTGCAACGCATCCGCTACTTTTTAGCGTTGCATGTTAGCCATTTTTACTGAAATGGTGGGTGAATATATGGAGGTTTTTGTGGATGATTTTTCCGTCTTTGAGGAGACATTTGATATTTGCTTGGATAATTTGTCGAAGGTTCTTAAGAGATGTATTGAAGTAAACCTTGTCCTTAGTTGGGAGAAGAACCATTTTATGATTCCAGAGGGCATCGTACTTGGCCACTTCGTATCAGAGCGAGGTATCCAAGTAGATCGAGCTAAGATCAATCAAATTACAAATCTTCCAATTCCTAACTCGATCAAAGGCATTAGATCATTTCTCAGGCATGCGGGATTTGATAGGAGATTTATACTTGATTTTTCAAAAATTGCCTGACCACTCACAAACCTCCTCACAAAGGATGCTACTTTTGAGATGAGTGAGGAGTGTATTTCAGCATTTGAAACTTTAAGAGACAGAGTTACATAGGCTCCAATTTTGCAACCACCTAATTGGGATTTACCATTCGAAATCACGTGCGATGCATCGAATTATGCAATAGGAGCTGTTTTGGGACAGAAAATTGAGAAGAATCCAGTAGTAATTTACTATGCTAGTAAAACATTGAATGAGACACAAAGGAATCACACAGTTACAGAGAAAGAGTTGCTAGCAATAGTATTTGGATTAAAAAAGTTTAGATCTTATATACTCAGATCTCAAATTATTGTGTACTCTGATTACTCAGCTATCCGACACCTTCTATCTAAGAAGGATACGAAACCTAGGTTGATCAGATGGATCTTGCTTTTACAAAAATTTGAACTAGAAATTCATGATAAGGCGAGTCGACAGAATGTTCTCGCCGACCATCTTTCCCACCTTCCTTCTGATACAATTGAATCATCTCCTCCAATTCTGAACACTTCCTTGATGAACATCTTTTGACCATATCCTCAGATCTTCCTTAGTATGCAGACATTGTTAATTATTTGGTTACACATCAATTCTCGCCAGACTGGGACGGGAATCGCAAATCACGACTCAAAGCGGAAGCCAAGTACTATTTCTGTGAAGATGCGTATCTTTTTCGACTATGTAATGATCAAATCATCAGGCGTTGTGTCACTTCTTCTGAGATTGATTCTATCTTATCCTTTTGTCATGATCAAGCCTGTGGTGGTCACTTTTCTGGTAGACAGACCGCTGCAAAAGTTTTGCAATGCGAGTTTTATTGACCCACGTTATTTGCTGATTCGCAGACTTATTGTAAGGCATGTAGTCGCTGCCAAACACTTGGTGGCATGTCACGAAAAGACATGATGCCTCTGAATCCGATTATAGTCTGTGAAATCTTTAATATTTGGGGCATAGACTTTATGGGTCTGTTTCAATCCTATTTTGGTTTCCACTACATTCTACTTGCTGTTGATTATGTTTCCCATTCGATTGAAGCCATACCCACACGCACAAACGATAATCGAGTTGTCATTCCTTTTATATAGAGTCATATTATCGCTCGTTTTGGGGTACCTTGCGCTATCATTTCTGACGGCGGTTCCCATTTTATTAGCGCCCATTTTAGAACCTTACTTAGAAAATATGTGGTTACACATCGTATTTCTACACCTTATCATCCCCAGACGAATGGGCAAACCGAGGTCTCTAATCGGGAGATCAAAAAGATCCTTAAAATGACAATTCGACCCGATAGGAAGGATTGGTCTTCCCGTTTAGATGAGGCTTTGTGAACTTATAGGACTGCATACAAAACACCAATTGGCATGTCACCATACATACTTGTTTATGGGAAACCCTATCATCTTCCCGTAGAAATTGAACACAAGGCCTATTGGGCAATTAAAGCGTGCAATTTAGACCTCGCAAAGGCTCCTGAAAATCGTAGGTTGCACCTTAGTAAACTTGAGGAATTACGTCGTGATTCCAATGAGAGTTCAAAGCTGTATAAGGACAAACTTATAGCCTTCCACGATAGATTTATTTCCCGCAAATCCTTTACACCTGGTCAGAAGGTGTAATTGTTTGATGCCCGTTTGAAGCTCTTCCCTGGTAAACCTAGGTCAAAATGGCAAAAGCCATTTATTATTGTTAGAGTCTTCGACAACGGAGCTCTCGAAATCACTGAAACCAACAACTATCAACCCTTCAAAGTCAATGGTCAACGTTTAAAACCTTTCTTGGAATCACATCCTTTGGGTCTTATTAGAGAATGCTACACGCTCCACTAGGGTTTGTCACCTTCCTGTAATTTCCCTACTAGGAGGGGGTGACGTCAGTGTGACGTAAAAAATGCGGAAATAAAATATAAAGCAATCTCACAAATAATCAATCACAAAATGTACACAGGTATTTTTAGGTGGAAACCCAAACCGGGTGAAAACCACCACCTAACCCTCTCGAGTTAGGATTTTCCGATCAACCTAGTTGATCAAATCCACTAACCGAATCACTTTGAAACGAGGGTGATTCAACCTCAGTACAACCACGCTACAAGTACGAGGGTAGCGTTCCTCAACCCCTTCTCTCCACGAGAAGGATTTTGTCCCACGAAGGAGACGGGAATTCGCAAAGCGAATACCCAACCAAAAGACAAAGGTAAAATAAACAACAAACCTATAGAGCCAACAAAGTAATAAACCTAAGCTTCTATAGGATTTAGGAAACTCCCCTTTGCAAGGAGTGCGTCGACGATGACGCGGTGCGTGAGCCACGCGACGGCGCAACTTTGCTCTTCTGAACTACGGCGGGAGAGCGGGTGCGCAACAGCTTGATGCTCTCAAGAGAATGGTGCTTGAGCTTGGAGAGCAAGAGCTAGCTAGGACACAAGAGAGTGGAAAGTGTAATACAACTTGTTTCTTGTGTATCTTGGTCTCTCTAGGTGTGTATTGTGTTACAAAGGTTCCCCTCTATTTATAGAGGCCTTAGGAAGGCTTTGGAAGGCTTAGAAAAGCTTCCATAGCCGTTGGGTGCAAAGCCCAAGGGAATCAGGCCGAAATCAGGACAATGATTACATTTGACAGGGTTATCAGACGTCTAACTCTGGCATCAGACGTCTGGAAGGCCACTTTAAGATGTCTGATTTAAAGGTCAGACGTCTGATTCTATGCGGGTTTCTCCCTGACTTGAATCAGATCTAAACAGGGTTTTTGTGCAAGTCCATCAGACGACATACAGGACGTCTGGCACTAAGTCTGGACGTCTGGAAACCTACTTTTACTGTGGGAATTGATT
Source organism: Thalassia testudinum (assembly GCA_037157565.1). NCBI lineage: Eukaryota > Viridiplantae > Streptophyta > Magnoliopsida > Alismatales > Hydrocharitaceae > Thalassia > Thalassia testudinum. Next base: position 74,682,198 of record JAZHRO010000031.1, on the reverse strand, counting down.
TCCAAACGTTGCAACGGCTAGAAAATCTCTGAGAAGAGATTTTGGGTCATCCGAGGCAAAACTGTCATTTATCAGACGTCTGGAAATACCTAAGGACGTCTGATAAGGCTCTAACGGTCATATTCTTGAGTGTCTGCGAAGCCAGCCAACGGTCCACTAATTGGACGTCTGCAAAGTCATCAGACGTCTCCTAAGACGTCTGGTCTAAGGTCTGGACGTCTGATTTCATCAGACAGAACTAACTATGTCCAGCCTAACGGTTATCAGACGTCTGAAACAACAGTCAGACGTCTTAAAATGCTTTATCAGACGTCTGATTTTGGGATTAGACGTCTGGAAGTGCTGTTTGAGCCCTATATTGGTTTTCTAAGTATTCTACAGAAAACCTAAGTATCCTAGGGTTGTGCAGGTGTTCCTAGGACTACTTTTAGGGTTCTTTGAGGCTCTTTAACATAATATTCTAAGGAAACAAAAAGAGAAAGAAAATAAAGACAAGAGATACATGAAAGGATTAAAAAAGAATCTATCCTATTCTTCTTGTCTTCTATCTTCAATCTGTCGCTCCACGCGAACCTCCTCTGTTTTCCATCAAGCTCCTCCAATCCGTCCTGGATGCGAGCTCGAGTTCCGTTTAAACACGTCTACATTTGCAATTGACCTAAAATCTAGGACTCAAATTGCAAATGTTAAATAACACGTGTTTTGTTATCATCAAAACAAATGATCGTGGTGCTCTAGCACCAACACTTCCATCCACCACTTTTGCACATAGCTGTTTCTTGTTTTATACTTTTTGATTCTTCCACATTGTCTTTGATTTTTCACTTCATCTTACACTGATTACCTTCATTTAGTCCGACTGACCACTCTGACCTTTGGTCACACTTGAAATCGTTCGCACAGAGATCTTTGATCTCCTCTATTCGACTCCTCCCATCACCCCATACTAAATGAAGTGTAATATCTTTTCATCCTTCTTACAATGAGGACATTGTAAAATCTTGGCTTGGGGGGTTGTGAGGCCTGCATGGTCGTAATTGCGAAAAACAACTTACCTTCACGGTAAATGAGCTTTCAAAAGTCTAGCCTTAACACCAAATGTCCAGGTCCTCCGTCAGCTGTCTGGACTCCACTTTAGACGTCTGATATTGGAAAATTTCCAGTACCAGAACATGCTCCCAGCGCTCTCCACCACGCTCCGCCTCAAACCGTCGTAGCTCCACCCGTTGCAGATGGTCGGGAGGCTGCCTACCCGAGTTCTCTCCTCCTCCCGCACACACCCGCGGTGGCCGTGCGAGCTCCGCCGAACTTCCACCGAAGCTCTTCGACCTCGGCCTCCTCCTCCTCCCGCACTCTCCTCCTTCTCCCTCTCACTCTCCCTCGCTCGCCTCCTCTCGCCACTCCCGCAAGCTCTGAAGCTGGTGGTGAGTGTGGAGTAGAGAGGAGATGAGGGGAGGGGCTTAAATAGGTGGCATGGGGGTGTTCTATTGTTTGGGAAGGAAGGGAAAGCAGAGAGAGAGGAAGAAGGTCCTACGCACCGCCTGCACGTAGGGCGAAGTGCTTGTACAGAAATTTCATTTTCAGACGTCCAGGAAAGGGTCCAAATGTCGGGACAGACGTCTGACTAAGACTTCAGACCACTTCGGTCAAGCTAAAATTGTGACGGGTCTTTACAGTCAAGCTCTAGTCAAATGTTGTCCAAAGGGTACCGTGTATGGTACCATTAGATTTCTCTTGTCGCAACCTTTTCGGAGATGCTTGTTTTGTGCGAATCTGAGGTGTATAGCTTGAGTTATGGCCAAAACAAATCGAAAAAGGTCTAAATGTAGGGTGGGCCCAACCCTAGGGGTATTTTGGGTATTTCACCCCACTAATCCTATCACAACTGAATTTGGGTATATAAAAGGACCCCCATGTGTCTTCAGTTGTCATTGGTTCAAAGAGCCTTCCAATCTTAAGAAGAAAAGTGAGAGGAAAGAAGTAGGATATCAATTAGTAATTTTTTAATTAAGAAAGCTTAGGGACCTGTGTGTGATTTTGAGAAACGTGGGCTTCCCACAGTAATTTTTGCAAATCAAACAGCTGCGGCGTGCGGCAGCCGTTCCATCTGGTGACGTCCAACGGATGGGCGCCATGTGTCGAGCACAGCAGGGAGCTGTGAGCGTGCATGAGAAGAAAATCGTGCGCTTTCCCTTAGCCACGCGATCACCGACACGTGGTAGTACAAATCGGTGGCGATGGGCTCGAGCGGGCGATCCGCGTGGAGGCGCTAAAGCTAATCTATGCTTGACATATGCCAGGGGCATGGACTGGCGGTTGATTCGCGTGAACCGATTGGTTCATGACTGGTTCAGGACCCCTTGCATGTTTTTTAGTCGTTCGAGGCCTTTTCGACCTCGGATTTCGATAAATAAGATACCGTTGGAATCGTATCAACGCATGCTACACGTTGGTACATTTTATTTCCATTTTCTTGTACTATTTGCTTAGTGAAAAATTAGAAATGTGAGTAGATGTTTCCAACCTTTTTTTTGTCCGTGTGAATCAGATCTTGCCTCGGTGCATGCACAGGTTTCAAGGTGGGCGTGGAGACTGCCCCAGGTTTTGTGTGCACGGTTCGAATTCACCGTGACCCTCCGATGAAGTTAGGTAGAGTAGTCTCTCCATTTTCCCATGTGGATGTCAGCATTGTGATTTTTTTCGTATATTGCACCATTTCTCGTACTTTTTCGTCTGTCTCGTGCACAAGATATGCGTTTCCTCTCCTCGCTGAGTCTAGAGCCCGGTATAGGTTATGATTAATTCCTTGGGTACTTGAACATTAAATGTAGATGTTGTAAACTAAGTTGTTGACTTGGAATATAATTAATCAAATTGATATCACTACAAAAGAAACTGCCTTTAGCGACATTTAATATTTGTCACTATAGGCATTATATTTGCCACTATATGTAATTAGCAGCACTTAAAATAATTGCCGCTTAATTGTCACCTTCGTTGGCATCATTAAAAGGTTAACAACAATTGTACAATCGTCGCTAAATCAATGGTATTAGCGATACTTTAATTGCCGCAAATATTGTCACTAATTATCTTCTTTAGTGGTAATTTATTTGTCACTATTTCACCACTTTTGATTTATATTAGTGAGAATCTAATTGACGCTATTAGTGTCGCTATATACTTTATTTAATGATATTTTTTTTGTCACTAAGTTGCCAGTATTGATTTCCTTAGTGACACTTTATTTTGCCATTTAATTACCTCTATTGATATTTAGTAGCAATTATTTGTCTCTAAATCGCCACTATTAATTTACTTTAATGGCGCTTTCTTATGCTACTAAATCGTCAGTAATTATTTACTTTAATGCCACTTGTTGATTCACTTTAATGATACCTACACAATTTAATTTTATCCATTACTAAGAAATAATTTTTTTTTAACAAGCACAAAAGTTCCTTTTATTGACTTCCCAGATTATTAAAGTACATATTCAACTCTTAAGAGTGATACAAAAGAAAAGAAAGATACAAAAAAATAAAAATACCTTGAGTTTGCACATGAGATATTGTATATTCTGTGGATTGAATTCAAACTTTCTAATTGCTGAATATCTTTCATAAGCAGCTCATCCCTCTTGTTAGCCTCCTTTGCATTTCCCTTTTGTAGCCTGTATTCTACGTTTGGTTAAATATGGCCATGTGATTTGGCATTTGCAATTTGCTCCTCTTTGTTGATATCCTTGAACTCCTCTTGAAATTCTAAAGAACTCCCCTAATATCCTTGAACTCCTCATTATCCAGCATATAGCCTAATAATAAATTCTAAAGAATGAACCATGCAAACCTCTGTAAGAGATCCTGATAAAGTGAAGGAAGCTTCATCAGCTGAAAGGGCAATGAGGGATTGCAGTACAAGACATTTGCTTGTTTACATATGCAAATATACTGACAGAGTGCTCAGACCATCTGGAAGTCAAGGCGTAAACTACCTTATCATTGCAGATGACATTCAGGGAACAAATCTGGAACATGTTTTCTAATTCGGCTAGCCCAAATTCTGTCATCCAAATGTTGCTACCATCATGTGAATGGTTACTTCCACAAGTATTGGATCCACTTGTACCATGTCTGTCAACACCACATACTGGGGTCGGCACTAGGCAATTTCCACAGTAATGCAGATTTCCGAAGATAAGGAACAGTGAGTTTGCAGACCATGACTTCAAGATAGTGAGAACAATCAATATAGAAAGACATAAAGTGTTGCTGCACTAGCTCAGACTTTCCCATTGTTTTGCAAATGTCAATTAGAGCACACTTGCCAAGAGTTGATGCATCGAACTGATGCTTTCCTTAGCAAGTAATTAACGCCTACGAACATGTATTGACATAAGAGTAGAAAAAATGGTGGCAAAGAAATTAAATTAACGACAATAATATCTGCTTCCAAGCCACACCTGGGAAGAAAACAAAAGAGAAGAAATCCAAGTACCTGGACCACGCAAATAGCATGAAAAAGATGCACCAGGGACAACAAACATTCCGAAGATGAAATAAATGGGAGAGGAAGAGAAAAAAGAATCCACATTAGAGATGAAAATGGATCATGAATGAGAATAGGATCAGCTGCAAGTTTCAAGAATTTCTGTGGAATATTATTTCCATTTTCAGAATCCTCCGACAAGCATGGGTTTCTTCCTTCCAATAACAATTCTGTTGAGAAATACAATATAATAAAACAACATGACAAAAGAAAACAATGTCTAAATGCATAGTGTGGAAAAAAATCCTAAGTGTAAGGATAAGCTAATAAACAAATTGCTCTAGTTTTCCATATTCATTAAGTTCCAGAATCATAATTTATTTCCAATAATTTAGCTATACAGAGAGCATTTGGAAGATAAACCTTACAGTCAATTTCTGATTCAACTTACCATGCATAAATCGCAAGTTTGAAAGTATATCCTTGAACTCCTCTAATGTGTACGAAGTATATTAAGGTGATGAAGAACTCCCTTAATAAATGATCCATCGCATTGAAAGATGATCTTATTTCGCTTTAGTTAGATGCTCCATAGCAAGATGAATGCCTTCCCCAATGTATTAGCATTTGCAAGGGCATTATGTATACTGCTCCAAAATGTAAACTTAAAGCTATTGTCGATTGGCCAATCCCCAACACTCTTCTAAGAAGCTTAGGAGAAGGGATAAGTGAAGAAGAGGTGGTTGGTGCTTCATGCATATACCATGCTAATTAAACATGATACAAACAAATAGATAAAAGTTATAAAAACACATACACACACACAAATAAAGAATTGTCTAGAGTAAATACAGTATATTAAGTTGGTTCTCAGATGGGGGTAGTCTTCCCCTTCTTCTACCAAGCAGCACTAGCAGCATAGGCAAGTAGCAGCAGCAGTAGAAACAACGTTTAATTAAGGTCAAACTCGCCTCATAAAGAGGCAAGTTGCATCCTGATAAAACCCGCTATAGTTTTTTCAAATGTAGGACCATGGTTCAAGATTTAGCAGCTACATTAAAACTGGACTAATGCACATAACCATACCTTTTGCCTCTTAGCTACTAGATCATTTGGTAGATCTCGACAGTTTCCTGCATCATCTGAATGTTCTCCTTCAGCCTGCAAATGCATACCATGGTAGGATTAATATTCATGGTGAGAACAGTTGATATTCCTCTTCCATGCAGAAAGAGAGAAAAAGTGAATTGGAAGAAGCTAATTACATATAACAGTTGCAGCTAATTACATAAAAACCATTGTCAAACTACTTGAAGAAGCTAATATTGTTTTGGAGAGAATTACCTGTAAGCTCACCACACCATCAAAGAAGTTTCTTACGGCTCTTACATTAGCTATGTCTATGCTGCACAAAAAGTAAACTGACAAATAAGAAATATTTATTTTTATCAAAAATATCTTATTTTTTTTTACACCTGGTTTTTGTATTTGCCATAAGTACAGATCCTTACATATTGAGGAATACACCAGCATCAGCAAAGCACTTAACTTTGGTGCTGGAAGGAAATAATTTCTGAAACTCATCACAACATAGTATTGTTGATAGCCCACCTGTCGAACAACAAGAGAGAAGTGCCCAAAGAAGCAACAGGAAATTATGATGAGAATGAAAAACAAAAATATCAAGAGTTGGGTCCACATAGATAAAGATACTTGTTTAGCTTGATGCAGCCCTCTGGACATTAGCTCTTCCAAAACCAGATGCATTGACCTAGGAAATAAAGATTCCCAATCTCCATCAGAATGCCAACAACTTATGAAGAAAGTCATCCAGATAATGTATATAGCTTATAACATAATAAAGCGTTCAATGCAACCTTTTTAGTTGCTGCTGAAGATTGTAATATGCTGCTGCTGCTAGCATGTTGGTCTTTAGTAATATGGATATTGTAATATGCTGCTGCTAGCATGTTGGAGATGTTTATATGTTATTTATTTATGCTCATTAGTTGCTGCTGCTGCTTAGATTCTCAGGTAACAACTACTACGGAAACATGCTTGCTGCTTAAAAGATAAGCATCTAAGGGCAATCAGGAACACTAGCTTAAAAGACAAGTTGCTTAAGAGCTGAACAAGTTGCAAATTGGAACAACTTGCTTCCTATGTGCATCAATCAAGTTGCTGCTCCTGCTGCTTGTCTTTTAAGCAACAACTTGTTCCAATTAGCAGCAGCAGTAGTAGGCAAGCAAGCAGCACCAGCAGCCTAAGTAAGCAACAGCAGCAATCAAGCAAGTAGCAGCAGCAGCAACAGCAGAAACCTCATTTAATTAAGGGCAAACTCGCCTCTTGAAGAGGCAAGTTGCATCCTGATAAAACCTGCTATAGTTTTTTCAAATGTAGGAACTAGTGATTTTTTTGTTTTCAAATGTAGGACCATGGTTCGAGATTTAGCAGCTACATTAAAATTGGACTGATGCACATAACCATACGTTTTGCCTCTTGGCTGCTAGATCATTTGGTGGATCTCAACGGTTTCCTGCATCATCTGAATGCCATCCTTCAACCTGCAAGTGCATACCACGGTAGGATTAATATTCATGGTGAGAACAATTGATATTCCTCTTCCATGTAGAAAGAGAGAAAAAGTCAATTGGAAGAAAAACGAGTAAGATACATAACCATAATGGCCTTACACCCAAAGAACATGGAGGTGACATGCCATTCAGTAGCACCAGTAGCAGTAGATGGTTCAGTAGTAGCAGCAGCAGCAATGAACACTTCAGGGGCATCAGCAGCTTATTTAGGAGTTGCACTAGCAGCAGTAGCAACAGCTTGTAATTCAGGCATAAGGGATAACTATTGGGTCAAGAATTGGAACCTCAATCAAACAAAAACTCTCATCTGTTGCCACTGCAAAAAAATTTCTAAGGCAATAAAGATGCACCAAAAATTGAACCTCCAGTTAGAAAATTGGGTCAAGCAAGTAGAACCGCATACTTTCCTAAATTAGGGCCAACAAAAAAAAATGGAGCATGACATCAATTGCCAAAGTCAAACAAAACTACCACATTCTTTGAGTCAAAATAGGCGTCCAAATTAAACAGTTCATGACAAGAATTGCCAAAGTTAAACATAACTGGCTCAATGCCACAATCTTCGAGCCAAACACAAAATGAAAGTGGATCACAAGTGGCACAGAGATGGGTGAAAAAATATGGCAACGTAAACATAAAAAATGGTCAATTTGTAGCTCAAATGATCATGAAGAAAAAAAGATGCAACGAAGAAAGAGTCCTTGCATTACTACTAAGATGAACGAGCAGTGAAGTGAACATTAAGGTCATTTTTGTTTCTGTTCAGCTTGTTTGGAGTCCATTTGTAGGAATAAGTTAAGGATGCTTCTGGTTATATAATGCTAACCATGAGCCTGCTTCATGTCAGTTAACGAATATGCATGGGAAAGTCCTAGAAAGAGACCATACCTCCATAATCAAAGCACAACAAAAAAAACATTTTTAAAAATAGAAATAAATAAATAACCGAAAAAATTCCTCACATTGTACACTCTTCATTCTTTTTGACAAAAAACATATGATAAGAATCGAAACAGAAGGAAGCAACTGAAATGATGTAGAAATTACTTGCCCTTCCAAAATCAGAGCACCAAGTAGAGATTTTCCTTTTCTTTTCTTAATAGTAACGGATGGTCATGTATGGTTAATGACCATCCATCTGCTTCAGTAATCAAGAAGATTATTAGTTTCACAACTATGCCCACAGCCTCTAAAAGGCCATCACTTCCCATATCACTAACAAAAGCTGGCCTTCCCTTAAAAATTACACCATTTCCACGCAACCAAATTGCTCAGGTCATTGCAAAATGCATACACCCGCTCCTTCTTCATCCTACAGAAACCACTCCAAATCTCCTCCACAAATTTGAGAAGGATAACATATCGATCCAAGCCACTCTACAACAATCCCATATCCCCATTTCAAAAGAGCATGACAAACTAAGCTATTGTTGTTGTCTCACTTGATCACAAGGGAAAGAAGAGGTATTAGAGTTTGGACCAATCTTCATGGAGTATACCTTCGTCATGATCCTCCCTCTTCGTGATAGCCAAACAAAAATCTTTTCCTAACATTTTCACAGTCAAAAGTAACCAACAGTCTCTCAAGAGACATGCATCACTGCATGCAAGGAAGGATCTCCATGCATTGACCAGAAAGACATGTAAAAAGGAACCGGAAAAAGCAAGATTTGCAATAGAACCTTCGGGAAGGAAATACTAATTATGAAATGATTTTTTCAAAAAAAACATAATGATCCAAGTAGTGATACCTGTGTATACTAACTTTCTTCCTTCTATCCAGATCAGTGTGTGGGTCATGATGCTCCACACCTAAGTCGTCCAAACCCAAAGGACACAAAGTAATAAATCAACTAATGATAGTTTTTATTGCCAAAAAAACATTTTCAAGTATTCAATACTGTTGACACTTCCCCTTGAATTGCAAAAATCCAAAGAACCCATCTTCCAGGCTGATAAGATCGCTCCATCTATTGTCTCTGTAAAAAAGATTTCTAAGGCAATAAAGAAGCAACAAAAATGGAACCTCCAGTTAGAAAATATCCCTACATCAGGTATGTCCGAGGGTTTCATTGTTCTCCCAAGCCAAACAAAGATGCATAGTAATAATGAATCAACAAAAGCTAGTTCTAGTAGTTCTACCTATGAAGGTCTTGATGCTCTCCCCCCTGAATTGCTTAATTACAAAGAACCCATCTTCAAAGAAGTTAAGAATTCTCCATTCACTTCTGAAATGACCCACCACTCTTTGGTTGGATAAGACGTCTGGAGAGTCCATTAGACATCCTGTAATGGCCCGTCACACTTTTAACCCTTTAAGATGTCTGGAGTCTCTGTCAGACATCTGTCTAGATGTCTGGACCCTTTCCCGGACATCTGAAAATGAAATTTTTGTACTGCACACTGGCTCTGCACGCGGGCGACGCGCAGAACCGTCCTCTTCTCTCTTTCTTCCTCATTCTTCCCCAAATTCTAAACCCCACACCTCCTATATAAACCCCCCTCCTATCTCCTCTCCACTCCACACACCAGCCACCACCACCTTCAGTGCTTGTGCGGGAGTGGCGAGTGGGGGCGAGCGAGGGAGAGAGAGAGGGAGGAAGGAGGAGAGCGCGGGAGGAGGAGGAGGCCAAGGTCGGAGGAGCTTCGACGGAAGCTCGGCGAAGCTCACACGACCACCAGCGGGTGCGTGCGGGTGGAGAGGGATCGGGGAGGCGGCATCTCGGCCCTTTGCAGCATCTGAAGTTGCTGCAGCGTGAGGCAGAGCGAGCAGAGAGAGCTGCGAGGAGTTCCTGGTATTGAAAGATTTCCAGTATCAGACGTCTGGAGTGGAGTCCAGACGACTAACGGAGTACCTGGTCATCTGGAGATAAGGCCAGACGTCTGAAAGCACATTTATCACACTGTACGTATCTCTCTGTGCCATGCATATCGCAGCGTAGGGTTTATTGTTGGCTGACCACGCCTGCAATTTTGTACGCAGATGCAGCTTTGAGAAGGAGCACGGAATGCTTTCCTACGTGCTTTTGGACGTCTAAATACATCACCAGACGTCTGGAGGTGCGTCCAAACGACCGGAGGCATTGTCCGACGTCTGGAACTACCTTTAGACAATCGCAGGGAAGGTCTAGACGTCTGAGGATGCCGCAGGGACTTAAGGTAAGATTTGACGCCTTTTGAGATTCTGGGATTATTCCCAAACATCTGATTTTGAACAGTATGCACGTTTTTGACCCATTTAGGGTCCGATTGGGGTCCGTTTTATGCAAACAAAATACCTGTACTTTCATCGCGAGTTTCTCTACATACTAGAGTCTATTGTACACTATTATGAACTCTCCTTTTGTGATGTATTCCCTGATATAGGGTTTCATCCTGCTGTGTGTTTGGAGCTCGCAGAGATGCCTAGGTTTGCGGTTTGAGCCCCCATTACTCCTGTGTTGCCTGATAGAGTGGTTTGATTCCGCTAATAATATTTAAATAAGAATGTGCTTGTGGAGATAGCCGAATGGAACCCTAGGATGTGGCATGAACCCTAGGGTAGAGAAATGAATGAATCGTTTGTGCTGTATGATGTACTTGCATGCATGATTGAGATAAACTAGTAGCAATTGCATGTATTATACTTGTGAGTTGCCTGTTAGAATATGAGCTGCCTTTGTTTAATGAACAATTACTTGTGAGATTACCAGTTGCATGTATCGAATTATGGAAACACAAGCTGCCTGTATATGGATGAGAAATGAATTGTGAAAGGTGAAATCTGGATCGGAATAATTGAGGTGAACATGGGCATGAACCCAACGGGGAATTAGGAGTAGAACTCCTGCGGATATACATAAACCTGGAATGTATATGGGAAGTGTGCTGGCCCTTGAGTACGTGGAACCAAGGAGTGCAATTGTCCCCTTTTTGTGCAAAGCGGAGCTAGCCTCCCTTGGGTTGAGACTCGGGGTTAGGATTGGTCACTCTACACCGACTCCAGTTGGCCCTCGTGTACGTGGAACCAAGGCGAGCTACTAGTGTAGGGAGGGAGCTAGCCACCCCATGGGACCCGGGGTTTAGCTAGCCACCCTACACCAACTTGTTAGGCCCTCTAGGAAAATCGGGGTAGTCAGACGAGGGTGCGCAGACTGTGGAGGGGCGAGACCCCTGTTTGGTTCTGAGGGGTGTGACCCTTGTTCTGAGAGGGTAAGGCCTTATAGTATTCCGTGCTGTACTTTTGGTGTACCCACTAGCGAAAATGAATGACCGCGTGTCAGTGTGGGGTACCTACCCGTGCACTTATCACACGTACCGTAGTCACCGCTACATCTTGATAGTGACCTCGGGGTGGTTGACTGGGTGTAGGATTACCACGGGGGACTCTCCTAGCCAGGAGAGCACCACGTGTACCTTCTACTCTATAGAAAAGACTGCAATCAAGATCGTTTCCACAAGGAACATGCAAGATCAAGAATATCTGGTTGCTTGAGAGAAATGGGTGAAACAGAAATATATATATAACAGATAAATAGAAATGAGAATTAAACATGTTGCTTTTACTGTTTTGTATTTAGATAATATAGATACCACTCTACTCAGCGTTCGCTTACTTTGTCTTTTCATAATACTGTTCAGGACCAGAAGTTGAGCAGCCCGAGCTTCCGGCTATGGAGGGTGCTGAACCCAGTTGATCCCGGCCATAGATTTCTTCAGCACTTCCTTTTCTTTTCTCTACTGTTGTAAGTAGGAAATGTACTTTTAGTTACTGTTCTCCTTTTACTGTTTACTTTCGCTTTCCGTTGTTATTGTTGTTGTGGTGGTATGTACTGAAACATCAGATTTATTTTCCCTTACTGCTTGTATGTTTCTTCTGCTTAGTTATATTGCATATGTGAGTGTGGTTTACTTTCCTGCTTTTGGTTATTTCTTGTCGGACGACTAGGTCTTGGGATTTGTCGAGGCGAGTCGGTCTCGGGTCCTGTAGGGATCCGGGAATCGGGTCGTAACATGTCTTTCCGAACGTTTGGATAGATGGCCGGACATCTGAAAGTAGAAAAAACTATACATTCTTTTGCTTTTTGCGCGTATGGGACGCACATGCATTTCCCCCCCCTCCGGCCTCCTCACCCAAAACCCTAACCACCACTTATTTAAACCCCCACACCCTTCCTCTTTCTCCCCATCACCACTAGCCACCACCTCCATCTCCTTTCCCCTAGACGGCAGCCACCTTCTTCCCCCGCCCCCAGCGCAATGAGTGGAGAGGAAGAAGATGGATGAGACGCGGAGGAGGAGAGGAGAGTGTGAGCGAGGGGCAAGACCATGGGAGAGAAGATGACTTGGGGAAGCTCGCGAGTCCACGGTCGAGAGCTCATGCGAGGAGAGGGTCGTGCGAGGAGGAGCTCACGAAGGGGAGCTTCGCGACCTCCTGAGGCTGCTAGCATAGCAGCAGCAGACGACGCGGAGGAGTCCGCGCGGAGGAGAAGGCTCGCGAGAGAGCTCTACGGATAGCATCTTTTCCAGTATCAGACGTCTGAAGCAACAGTACGATGTCCGGAGCCGGACGTCTGAAAGCGCGTTTAGTGTAGAAGTACGTGTTCCTGCACGGGTTCTGGCCATGCAGTCGGGACACATAGCCATTTTTGGCTTTGCGCGTGCGTGTGCAGGTACAGAGTGTTGGAAAACCATGCAGTGCGCCCTTCGAGACACTTTTGGACGTCTGGGCACATCGCCAGACGTCTGACTGTACTCCTAGACAACCGGAAGGAGAGTCCGATGTCTGGGGATCCCCTTAGACGATTGTGGAAGGATCTGAACGTCCGAGGAAGCTGCAAGAAACCCAAGGTGAGTTCTAACGTCTTTTAAGACATCTGGGCCTAGTCCCAGGCATCTGATTTTTGACAGTATGCGTGTCTTTGGCCCATTTAGGGTCTAAACGGAATCGGCTTTCCGCAAACGTAGTACCATTATTTTCCTCTTGCGTTTCTTTATGAGTTAGTGTCACTTGTATACAGTTTGGACTCGTTTGACGTGGTTGGTCAATTATATAGGTCTTCAGCTAATTGAGTATGCGGGGCCTGTGGAGACGACAAGACCTGCAGCTTTAGCCCCCATTCCTCTCATGTTTCCCGGTAGAGTGGTTTGCTTTAATATCAAGCTTTGATAAAAAAAGTGCATGTTAGAATAACTTAATTGAACCCTATGGCAGAACCGAATGAATATTACTTGAGCTACACTGTTTCCTTGAGATGCATGTTAAACCAACTTGCTAGCAAATGTATTAGTCTATTGATGTGATGCTTTCTCAGTTGGTAAACCACAAGCTGCCTGTTATAAGAATGAAAACTATAATGTGAAAAGTAAGATCGGAATGTTGGAAAATGAAACAAAAAGAATACAGGCATGAAGCCTACGGGGAATCAGGAGAAGAACTCCTGTATATGGAAAGAACTTTGTAAATAGACGAGAAGTGAGTTGGCTCTTATGTACCCGGTACCAAGGAGAGCAACTGTCCCTTTAGTGTAGAGGGGAGCTAGCCACCCCTTTGGGTTGAGACTTGGGGTTAAGTCTTGTCACTCTACACCGTCTTCTGTTCGGCCCTAGTGTAAGTGGTACCGAGGTGAGCTACTTAGTATAGTGAGGGAGCTAGCTCCCTACAAGGCCCAAGGTTAGGACTAGTCGCCCAACACCGACTCTTGTTAGGCCCACTGGGAAAACTAGGAAAGTTGGACGAGGGTACGCGGACTGTGGAAGGGCGAGACCCCTATTCTGTTCTGTGAGGGCAAGGCATTGTGTTGTTCTATACAGTACCTTTAGGCGTACCCGTTAGTGGAAACGATTGACCGCATGCCAGTCCGGGTTAGCTACCCGTGCGCTTAGCGTGACCTCGAGGTGGTTGACTGGATATAGGATTACCACGGGGAACTCTCCCGACTAGGAGAGTACCACGTGTACATCTTACATCACAGGAAAAACTGCAATCAAGATCATTCCCTTGAGGAACAGGCTTGATCAAGAAATGACTAGATAAATAATGGTACAAACAAATTAAAACTACTTGGTTGAGCTAAATGAAAGTGAAAAATTAATTAGTTGATTGTCTTAATTGTATGTAAAAGGCTTAATTACCTCTCTACTCACCATTCGTTGACTACGGAATTTTTATAACCTTGTTTAGGTCAAGGAGTTGAGGAGTCATCACCACCAGCTACCGAGGGAGCTGGGCCAGTCGAGCCCAGGCTTAGCTGTATTTTCCTTTCCATTTCTAGCATCTTTTGTGGTAGTGAGTATTTTATTATTTGAAATGCTATTTTTGTTATATTTTCCGCTTTACTTTTCATTGTAGTAGTTGTGATGCCCTGTACTATTATGAGACATTCCATTCTAGTTCTTTTACTCTCTCCGTATTATTTTTTTTCTATTTAGTTATATTGTACTTGTGGTTGTGGAATATTTTTGCTTTGGTTATTTCTCGTTGGACGACTAGGTCTTAGGATTAGTCGGGCAAGCCGGTCAGGAGTTATGTACGAATCTGGGATCGAGTCGTAACAACTTCCACTCCCAAAAATAAATTTTAAGGAAAAAAAGAAAGGTAGTATATAATGAACCATAAGTAAGAAGAAAATCTCACTCAGAATCTTCAACTATAATTTACTATATGATACAATGGACCCATTGCTACACCTGCATTCCCACTGGTTTCGAAAAATGATGGAAGGTTTGACATCGATGAAGAAGTAGTAATGAAGTCCTTTCTGGACCAAGAATTGATCAACCATAATATAAATAGATCATATAGTTTCTGAGCCATAATGGCATGGGAACTTAAAATGAGGGCCAAATTTTTGTAACTAAATTTCATCCATAAAATTCCTAAATCCTAACCTAAAAACACTAAACCCTGAACTTAAAACCTAAACTCACAACCCTAAATCCAAAACCCAAAACCCTAAACACGAAACCCTAATTCGAAAACCCTAAACTCAAAACTCTAAAACCAAAACACAAAACCCAAGACCTTAAACTCAAAACCCTAAAACCTAAACCCAAAACTGAAGACCCTAAACTCTAAATGCAGGACCCGAAAACACAATACCCTAAAGTATAAACTAAGACCTCGAAAACCCAACGCCCTAAACTCCAAACCCAAAACCCATAAATTGAAAACGTAATACTTGAAGCAAAAAGCCAAAACGCTAAACTTCAAATCCTAAACGCTAAATCATGATATATGTGAGCACACCCCACATTTAACTTAAATAATAAAAAAAATTAAACCTGTAGCAATTGACATCACAATCATCACAAATTCAATCAAATGAAATTTAATTCAAATTACATAATATTCACTTATATTCCCATTTCCATGCAAACTAACTTACATTCAATTAATATAATTTCTTGAAATTAATTCAATAACTACTTACGTGCAAATTTATATTACAAATAAACATGTAAATAATCTTGCATGTTAATTTCATCTAATAAGCAACTTTAATTTAATCCAACATGTAAATTTATATTACATGTGCGTTTAATTTAACATGTAAATTGAATCTAATAAATAAAAGTCAGTTATATTAGCACTAAAATACACATTTAATTTCGAAAAAAAAAATAAAGAGGGGGTTCTGGAGGGGAGGGTAGGGAGGGGGGTGGGGGTAGAGGGAGAAAGGGAGGATGGGTTAGGGGGAGGAGGGGGGTGGCGGGGGCACTGGACAGGGAGGGGGAGGATGGGTTAGGGAGAGGAGGGGGATGACAAGGGCAGAGGGCAGGGAGGGGGCAGGGATAGGAGGGGTGGATGGGGCAGCAGGAGGAGGTGGGGCGGCAGGGTAAGAGGGCAAGGGATGGAGGGGATGAGGTGATTCGGGATCGCAGTTGGAAACAACATCAGCAGGGAGACCACGAGATTGAGTGAGGTTGCTGGGAAGGAGGCAAGATGAAGAAGGGAAGAAAGCGAGAGAGATAGAAAACGATCGATACCTTGGGAAGATGGTGGAGCAGAGGATGATGGCGGAGCAGAGGACGTGATTAGAGACAATGGCAGTGATCGGTACGAGAGCAAACTGGAGGATCGCACGGTTAGAGGCGATGGCTGAATAGGAGGATCCAAGAGGCGAGGGCTGAAGAGGACAGGCAAGGGCTCTTCAGCGAGGGCTCTTCTGCGAGGGCTGAAGAGGACAGACGCGGGAGTTCGCGCATTGAGTTTCGAGTAAAAAAAAAGTCTTTAATTTTTTTCCCCTTAGATCAAGCTTTTTTTTTGCCTTATAAAATAAATATTTTTTATTGTTTACTTAAAACACATATTTTCTTTTAAAAAAATCATTTTTTTACCCCTAAATTATGTTTGGAAATAATAATAATATGTATATATGACATATATAAAGTTGTGAGATTTGTAATATTAATTACTCGTGAGATCCATTTGGGAGAGAGGATATTATTAGATGTTTCAAAATAATAGACGTCAAAATATTTGCTCGAATATTTTTGGTAAAAAATGAACACTTTTGTGAAAGCACATTTTAAATTATATCTTATTGTATTAATTAGCATTTTTTTTTAACATTGTACGTATTGCTCTGATTCCTTTTTACATCTATCTTAAATAAATGAAATTAAAAGTTTTTTTTCTCTTTGAAGGGATAATTTTCAATTTACCTTTTCCGTATTTATGTTATTAAAAAAATATTGAAGGGACCTTATTTCATCTACACTAATTTATCCTCTGAAAAAGATATTATAATGGCATAAGTAAAATTTACTACTAAACCAAAGAATATAGTGGCAAATTTATTTGTCACTAATGATAATTGTTATTTTACAAAAATATTATAGCAAGATAAGCAACAATTGCCACTAAATCAACGACTATAGTGGCAAATATATTTGTCACTAATACTAATTATTTTTTGACAAAAATAATATAGTGGCATAAATAACAATTGCCACTAAATCAAAGTCAATCGTGGAAAATATAATTGCCACTAATACTATTTGTCGCTTAACAAGATGTTACAGTAGTAAATACAAAAAATTTGCTACTAAATCTAAGCATTTAGTGGCGAATGTATTATATACCACTAACTAATTTACCACTAAAGGTCATTATTTTTGTAGTGTATAGTTAACTATTGGATTAAAAGGAGTTAGCAACAATTTATTAGACCATCTTCATGAAATAAGTGAATTATGAAGCACTTAAAATATGAGATGTGTTCTCATCATCTCATGTACGAAAGGAATTCTATTTTTTGTAAAACTAACATCATCAAGAATGTACGAACTTTAAATGTAACTTGGCTTTTTACTTGGATCAATTGCCTAGGCTACTAACACTTCATTTTCACGTTTGTTTGGATCTCTAAAGTTTTGCAATAAGAAAAGTAGAAATCTTTGGTCGCTTCCACCATTTTTAACTTTTGCTAAAGACTAGCAAAACTTAGGTATGGGGGTATTTGATGAGTCCAATTTATTGGACAATTAATTAGCCTACGTACATTTGAAACATGTCTCATTAGATTGTAATTAAAACTAAGTGTTAGTTTATCTTAATTAGAAGATATTTTGTTAAAACTGGATACATATATGTCTATGCAAGGTCATGTGTGTAAAATTTTCAAATCGAATACCTGACCACCGTCTCCACCGCCAACAATGCACTAATCCTCATTGACCTCAATTGACCACCTTTACACTGACAAGTCAAGTTGGCTAAGCCTCTGGGCATCCCAACAGCTCGCTATATTCGCCGAGTTGTTAGAGGCGATCTCGACCGAAGAAACCTATAGATAATATTTTTAAAAGGAAAGGTGCAACAACCGTACGAGAGGGCCCCATCCTCTCCCCCTACGGGAAATCACCTTCTCCCTTACCTCCACCGGCTTATGGTCAAAGCGGACACTGTGGCAGGAGTGTACACCATGACTTGAAGCGTGCTTCATCCTCACCAAAAACATCGCACTACGCGCTCGTGGTGACAGCACGAGTGCCACCACCCTCTCAACGTCCTTTCATCACCGACCACCTCTAGCACCACCTCCACCACCTCCATCAACGCCACCTACACCCATAGCCCTCCACCTCCAACAGACATTTTCCCCTCATCGTAAACAACCCATCACGCCAACACCACCACTGCCTCAACCCTCATCACCTTCTCCATCGAAAATCTTCCCCTCGCCGCAAACCACCAACACCCCCCCTAAAACCCATAGCCCACTCCCGCATCTCCTCTTCTCCTTCGTTTTCTTCTTCTTCACCAAACTCTTTCCCATGTCACACAAAAAGAACCCAACACCTACCACCGTAAGCCCTCCCCCCTCACCTCAGACCACTGCCAATACCAACCACCATCACCACCGCCAACACCACCAGCACGCCCACGTAGAGGACCCGCCGCCCACAATGCCCATCGGTGGTTGCTCACGCACCAAAGCATCCACCGCCACCGACCATCTCCACTCGTGGCTGCCGTCTTTGGTCGCCTCTCAACGTCCCGCCACCGCCATTGTGATCCCCTTGCTCCGGCCGACCTTCCCCTATTGCAGCTCCGCCACCGATGGCCCATCCTGCACGCGAGGAAGAGAGAGGGCAAATCCCCTGTTTTGCCTCTCATTTCCATTTATGGGTTTTGCCATTTCAAATTATTGTTCATTTATGTATATGATATTATATTTACGTAATTTTGCATGTGAACTCCCTGTAGTCTTAATTAATTGCACAGAGTGTTATGTTATATTGGAAATAAGCCTGTAAGAGTTCGACTGAGTACCCATTAATAATCTTGACTAAACAAGTCATCATTAATCATTTCAATAGGCTAATTCCTCCTTGTGGAAATGATCTAATCCATCATGGTTAGACTAAATTAATATTTTGAGATTCAATTTTCCACCACAAAAGTATTACAACGACACGATATTTCATGTTAAAAAATTCATCGAAAGCGAAGATCGACCTTTCAAATGGCGCCGTTGCCGGAGAGGAAACATGCCTATTAAGCTTTTTGGGGAGTTTAGATTATATTTATGCTATTTCTAAAGCTTTTCTGCAATAAGAGATTGATTTGCACTCTTCCAATAGATGGCATTATTAGCAAGAAGAAATAGATATCCTGAAGTACACTTTCTGCTATCTTGGCACAAAGTAAAATCGGAGTCAGTATAGTCGAAGACGAGAAGCTTTTCTAAACTCCTGAAGGTAAGCATATAATCCTGTGTCTTTTGCAAATATCTCAGGACTCTATTGGCTCCACTCTAATAGTCTTCTCCTGGATTACACAGGTATCTACCCAACATGCCTGTATGTATGCCAAGTTTGGTTTGGTAAAGACTTGAGCATGGATTATGCTACTAATGGCAGATGCATAAGGAACTGTTTGCATCTCCCGTTTGTCAAAATCACTTATGGGGCACTGGTTGAGACTAAACTTGCCTCCTTTAGCCATAGGAGTATCTAGTGGCTTGTAATCTTGCATGTCACACCTTTTGAGTACCTTTTTTACGAAGCTTCTTTGGGATAAACCTAGAACATGGCGAGATTTGTCTCGACATGTTTCAATTCCTAAGACAAGTGAAGCATCTCCAAGATCTTTCATGTCAAAGTGTTTGGTAAGAAATTTCTTGGTGTCTAGTAGGATAGTTATATCATTTGCGACAAGCAAAATATCATCAACATACAGGACTAAGAAGATATACCCGCTCCTATAGAACTTATGGCATATACATTCATCATCCAGATTCGCCTCAAAATCAAATGAGAGAATCACCTTATCAAACATAAAATACCATTGTTTGGATGTCTGCTTGAGCTCATAGATGGATTTCTTTAATTTGCATACCGTGTCTTTTGGATTACCTATAACAAAATGTTCGGGTTGAGACATATAAATGGTTTCCTCAATACCACCATTAAGAAATGCAGTCTTAATATCCATCTGATGCAACTCAAAATTACAGTGGACCATAAATGCCATTATAATCCTAAATGAATCCTTAAAAGAAGTAGGAGAGAATATCTCCTCATAGCAATGTCATCCTTTTGGGTAAAACCCTTAATGAAAAGACGTGCTTTGTATCGCTCCACTTTTCCTTTCAAATCCCATTTGGTTTTAAAAATCTATTTACAATCAACAAGTTTCACACTTTTTGGTAGTGGAACGACATCCCAAACGCCATTGTCTTTCATTTCCTTCATTTCCTCTTTCATTACCTCTATCCACTTTTTATGATTTAGACTTTCCATTGCCTGAAGGAAGCTGATAGGATCATCTTTCATCACCTTAGTGTCTGTTTCCTATTCTTGAAGGAATACCGCATAATCGTCCAAGATGGCATTCCTTCTTTCCCTAGTGGATCTCTCAAATGGGACGAGTTCTGTATGTGTTTGAGGCTGCTTACCAGGAGTTAAGTCCATAGTGTTGTCTTCATTGGAGTTGTCTTGAGGGATGTCAAAAACATACTCCTCATCAACCTGAGTAACTCCAGGAGGAAGAGCTACATGTTCCCCTTCAAAGACAAAGTCTTTAACCCTGTTGTCCTTGGAAGACTCAACACACTCAAAGAACTTAGCAGTTTCAAACTCAAGTATCACCTTAAATGTGGGATCGTAAGACTTATATTATATTGTCATTTCATAATACCGAACAAAATAGCAACTAATTGTCCATGTGACAAGTTTCTTCTTATTAGGCCTATAAGGCCTTGCCTCAGTTGGAGTTCCCCACACATGAAAATACTTAAGACTGAGCTTCCACTCAGTCCATAGCTTATATGGAGTCTTATTAGTTGCCTCAGTGGGAACTTTATTTAGAATATATGTTATAATCTTTAAGGCCTCTCCGCAGAGTGAATCTGGTAAGGTTGAATGAGCAATCAAACTCCTTACCATGCCCTCAAGTGTTCTGTTTCGTCTCTCAACAACCATTAGTTGAAAAATGTGATATGCCGTCGATTAATTTTTGTCGGTTAATAAAATCGACGACGATATTATTTTTATCATCGCTTATTAAAATAAGTGACGGCGAAGGCCTGTACTCGACCAACCACCGGTTGAGGAAAAGCGATTAGGCGTGCGGTTGTCAATAATATTCATCGTCGCTGTAGTAAGCAACAACAAATATATTTGTACCATCAGTTGGTAGAATAAGTGACGACAAATATAATTTTACCATCGGTCAGAGTAATAAGCGACGACAAAGGAGTAGTGTACAATTACGTACCCCTCCCCTCCTCACTAATAAAGAAGAGCGATGGAGTTTTAATTGTATTTTTGTCGTCATTTGTTTAGAGAAGCTACAACGAATGTATTTTTGTCTTCCCAAATGTTCGGACATATTGTCAGACGTCTGTCCTATCGTTTGGGCAACTTATCCTAGAACCTTGTTTCGATCTTGTGAAAACAGGAAGGAAAGCATCTTAGGATAAGACGTCTGACATTTATCCCAGACATCTTAGAATTAAAGCCTTGCCGTCGTTTTTAGGAAGAAGAGACGATGAAATGTCTGTTAAAATTTTCAGCCAAAATTTGGGTGCGAAGGAGGGGATTTAATTTATCCTTTACCGCCGATTTCTAATATAACTGATGGTAAAGATCTGCCCATAATACTAATGCGCAGAGTCCTATCCTCCCCGCACAACT
Source organism: Thalassia testudinum (assembly GCA_037157565.1). NCBI lineage: Eukaryota > Viridiplantae > Streptophyta > Magnoliopsida > Alismatales > Hydrocharitaceae > Thalassia > Thalassia testudinum. The sequence goes on along the minus strand of JAZHRO010000031.1, from coordinate 74,660,491 downwards.
CAAAAAACCCTCGCCGCTCCTCCTCTCCTTATCCTCCTCGGCGATCGCCCTTCGTCATTTGCACGCCGCTCCTCACCCTTCGTCAGTCGCTGGCGCACCTCCTACTCAGGTAGCCCCTTGCCACCCCACCCTGCTCCTCCTCTTGCTCGTCCTGCTGACATCGTCCTCCTACCCCTCCTACCGACAACCTCCTCCTCCTACCAACAGCCTACTCCTCCTCCCCCTTCTGCCTCGCTCCTCCTCCCCTACTGCTCCTGCCTCCCCCCTCCTCCTCCTCCTCCTACCGACATCCTGCTCCTCCTCCTCGACCCCTCCTATCGCTTCCTCCCCTCCTCCTCCCCCTCCTATTGGCCATGCAATTTTTATGTCTCATGTCTCCATGCTGTTGAAGTTGCGAGGAAGAAAAAACAAATTAAGGAATAGATTCTTTGGGAATTAAGGCTTCTCATGGTAGGAAGATCAATTGGGTTGATAGGATGCTTCCACATAGGGTGGATTCTGCATTTTTGAGAGGCCTATTACATGAGATGCCCTTGGTGATTCTATTTTTCTTTGCAGAGTTGGGAATTAAGAGGAATTTTCCCTTTTGGCTGGATGGTTGGATGAGTCATGGACCTTTGGCTGATTCAGACCCTAGACTTGTTTGCTTTAGCATATAACACCTAGGCTTCGTATTGTGTCAGAAATGTGACCACTTGGATGTCGATTTTTTTATGTTGTCTTGTCTAATCAAAGGGTGGAGGATTTTATGAAGTTGTAGGATGACATTGCCAGCTTCTCCCCCAAAGATGGAGAGCTAGATGCTTGGCTCTGGATTAATGACCCAGTTATACTTAAACTAGCTTATAGGCTCCTTTAGCCACCAAGGGGTAATGTTGATTTGAATATGAGTAAGGATTTCAAATTCATTTGGAAGTCCAAATACCTTTGAAGATATTTGGTTGATTTTTGAGAAGAAAAAAAATATGACTACGGCATGCTATTTGAAAGTTTTGTAGCACTTTGGCTTCACTTGTGTCCTCTATTGGGAAGACTGAGATTATTTGTTTTTGGCTGCCAATTTGTGAGGGATGTATGTACGAGGTCTACACAATGACCTTTCTCTTCAGATGGTTTCTGGCAGTCGATCTTAAGGAGAGGATAAGTGGCAGGAGGGGGCAACTAACATGGTTGTTGGGAGAGGATATGTGCTATGGTTTATCTAAAGGTGTAGGCCATAAGATCTAGGATAAAGGGCGGGGATTAAACCTAGGTTTTAGCTAAGTAAGATGGCCAACCATATGAAGGATATTAGGGTTACCTAGGGCCAGCTACTTAGGTGCTTAATTGGTGGCTAGGCTAGATAAAGGTGGCAGCTAAAGTAGGAGGATAGGATAGGGTCTGTTTTAGGTGTTAGGGATTGGGTTTTCTATAGGATATAACCTAGTTTGTTCGACCCTCCATTCCATCTGTTATTTATCTCCATTCCGTCCTCCCCTCCATTCTTCACCTCCAAGCCTCCTTATCTCTTCGCCCCCTCCTCACCTTCAACACCACACCCACCCTTTTTCTCCAAAACCCTAACCATGGCATCGGCCTCCACCCCCTCCCCTCCTTATCTCTTATAATATTTAATATTATAATATGTTATTTAATTAATTTTGATTTTGAAATTGCAGGTTATCAGTGTCAGGTACACTCGGAGGCTTGAATAGTTAGAGGTATATATACATTTATTCTTTTTAAGTTAATTAAATGATATTTTAATTTTTTGTTGAATTTCTTTAATATTCAAATTACTTATTGTTTAAATGCACACACTTACTAAAGAAGACATATGTACGCGAGGCCAAACATTAGATATTCTAAACCCTAGGGTGAAAGTCTTCCGAGTCAGATTGTGTCCAAATTACTTGTCCGTCGAGACTTATGATCATGTTACACTAACAATGCAAGAAGTATATGTATACCTCACTTACATGCATGATGTGTTATCTTTGTAACATGCTATAAGATTTGATTTATTTTAGTTTGGTGAAGTACCGAACAAAAGAAGGTCCTTAAAGATTTGATCATAACTTAATTTTGCTCGTTACATGTATTCTTGTGCGGTGAAATTTCGGTTGCTTCCTCTTGCTCTTCCCTGGTATACGAACTAATCTCATCTAGTTTCCTGTGGTGCCCTTAATTGGGTGTTAAAGGTAATCTAGGTAATGTTAGTATTAGGGGGTATATTGGAGAAGTGTAGAGAGATGCTGCCGAAATATCACCACACTAAGGTTACATATAACAAGCAAACTTAAGTTGTGATCAAATCTTTGAGGATGGGCTATAAAGTGAAAATTTTAATCAAGATACTCATCATTTGGTCCTTTCCCTTCCTAATAAGTGATTTGTTTACATTAAATTTTAGATTACAATAGATAAATCTTGGATTGGATTACGAGGTTCAAATTACACCAGATATAAGGATGGAGTAATTCTATTCGTGGATTGGGCCTTTGATGATGATAGGAAGACATTTAGGCGAGGAGGTCAGTTTGAGAATATCTTCTGCCAATACAGAAGATGTTTGAATGTTTCCTTACATGATCATAATACTATGCTTAAGTACTTGATTTGTAATGGGTGGTGGCAACATTACACTGCTTTGGTAGCTCTTGGAGAGGAGTTGACTGAGAAAGTCATAAACAATGAAAACATTATTGACGAAGAGATCGACGAGGAAATTTGTGATAGCGGAGGTGAAGATATACAAGATATGTTGAATGAGATGAGAGTATGAGAGGATATAAAGACAGATGAGAAAGATCTGTTCAGTTGTGATCCATTTTATGATGCTGTTAAGGTTGCTGAGGATCTTATTGCTCCTAGTGTTACGAAAATGTCAAAGTTGTCATTTTTGTTGAGGATGTTTCAACTGAAGGTTATGAATAGAGCTACTGCTAAATTTATGTCAGAAATACTTCAGTTTGTTACTGAGCTGTTGAATAATCCTAATGGTTTTTCGGCTTCTTGGTATGAGGCAAGGAAACATATTTGTAAGCTTGGTTTGGACTATCAGAAGATCGATGCAAATCCGAATGATTGCACTATTTTCATAAATGAATTCGCAAACTTGAGTAACTGTCCCGAATGTGGACTTGAGAGATATAAAGAAGGTTAAAATGAAAGTAAGAGGAAACAACCTCAGAAAGTTCTTCGTTACTTCCTAACGACACCTAGCCTTCAATGCCTTTTTATATCAAGTAAAACTGCATGTCGGATGACATGTCACCGGGATTGTAAATCTCAAGATAGAAGAATATGTCATCCTACTAATTTAGAGGAGTGGAAGCGATTTAACAAAATAAATAATTCATTCGCTTTCGAAGCAAGGAACCTGCAGTTGGGTCTTGCAAGCAATTGATTCAATCCATTTAAGAGTATGTACCCGTCGTAGTCTATATGGCTAATGGTAATAGTCACTTATAACTTTTCTCTTTGATTGTGTATGAGATCGTCATTCATGATGCTGACCTTATTAATCCCCAATCCAAAATAACTAGGAAATGCAATATATGTTTAACTCCAGCCATTAATCAATGAACTAAAACAGTTGTGGTTCACCGACGTGAAGATGTATGATGCAGAAAAGAAAGAATTTTACAATATGCATGCAACATTGTTGTGGATCATAAACGACTTCCTAGCGTATTCAAATTTGTTAGGTTGGAGCACTAAAGGATAGCCTGCTTGCCCAGTCTGTATGGAAGACACTTATCACCTATGATTGTTGGAAAGTAAGAAATTTTGTTACTTAAGACATCGTAGATTTCTACCTATTGAACTTAGATGGCGAACGTTACAGTTCAGGAGTAATTTTGATGGCAAGGCGTGTCTGTGTTCAAAGAAAAGTCTAAAAAGTAAACTTAGTACATATTCTATCATATTGCCGAGTCAAGTTATAATGGAGAGATTACAAGAAATGGGTGAGATATGGTTGGGTCAACCATTCAAATAAGACTAGACGGCCTCGAGGAATTCTGGATTTCGAAAGAAAAACATTTTCTTTATGGAGATGCCATACTGGAAAGATCTTACAATACGTCATAATTTAGATATTATGTATATCGAAAAGAATGTGATAGATAACATCTTAGACATATTAAATCTGATCGATGATCCAAATGACATGGTGAAAATAAGAAAAGATATGAAGAGTTTGGGAAAACATCAGAGCTGCATATTCATGAGGATGATGGCTACTTCTCACCTGCTATTTACAACTTGAATCGAGACCATAAGAGTAGATTACCCTCCTTCTTAAAGGAAATTCGAGTGCCAAATGGATTTTCCTCGCAGCTTGCCCGTTGTGTGAATGAAGCACATAAAAAGATATTTGGCTTGAAAAGTCATAACTCACACGTTTATATGCAAGTGTTGTCTCCACTGGCGATATGGGGGATACTGCCAGAGCCAGTTGCTGATTCAATCACAAAGATGTTCAGTTTTTCAAAGTTGTTTGTTTGAAGACACTACAAAATGACACTTTAGATTATTGGGATAAACAAATAGTTATTACTCTTTGTAAGATGGAACAAATTCTTCCCCTAGCCTTCTTCGATATAATAGTTCATCTCACGCTTCATCTTGCAAATGAAGTAAGAATCGGTAGACCTATACAATTCTAATGGTTGTATCCTGTAAAGTGATTTTTAAAACAGCTTAAAGATTATGTTTTGAACAAGGCAAAATAGGAAGGATCAATTATAGAAGGTTATCACATAGAGGAGTGTATTAATTTTACATCCATGTACATGAATGAAACAAACAACCACTTTAATAAACTTCAAAGGAATTATGAGGGGGAATACATTGACAGCGATGAAGACAATTTGTCAATTTTTGATATCAGAGGAAGGTCAGTCCTTCATACAAAGTACAAGGCTATTTCAGAAAATGACAAACGTTGCTCGCATCTATATATTTTCAAATAAATTCCTGAAATTGATCCACTTTACGAGAAATTCGAACAATTACCTCTTTCGAAGATAAACGAATTTGGCTTCTTAGATTGGTTTAAAGACCGAGTTCATCAATTTAAAGAGGATAAGGATCCACAATGGGTACCCGATTTTGATGCAATTGCTGATTCACCATTACATTATGCACATTACCACTCTGGGTATATAATAAATGGGCTCAGATTCAGAATAAAAGAAATTAATAATAGGAAGGTTACACAACAGGCTAGAGTTGTTGATTCGGATCTTTTTACCAGTCCAGATGAATATTATGGTAAAATCAAAGAAATTGTGGAGATCAGCTTTAAATATGATCGTAGAGTTGTCCTACTTAAATGTCATTGATTTGATATTTTTAAAGAGAGCACCGATTCGAAAATTGACAAGAAACACAATTTCTTGAGTTTAAATCTTAATCGTCAAATTATTCAGTCAGATGAACCATTCACATTAGCTTGTCGAGCGGCACAAGTTTTTTATGTCCCAGATAATTGTCAAAGGGGATGTGTTATACCCATAAGAACAATACCGCACAAGCATTTTGACACACAGTCTAAAGCATACCAAGAATTAACAGAAAAGGGTCATTTGTTTGCAATAGATGTTGACATCTAAGGTTAGTAACAATTTCTTTGTTTTCTTTCATTTCTATTTAAATGATTTTTTTTTTTACATTTAGCAAATTTTTTTCATTAATGATTTATATATTAATGATTTTTAACTATATTAGCTATTACTTTTTTTACTTGTTACAGATGAAGTTGTTCAAGAAAAAATTGAAAAAAAAGGGTCCTCTTGAACACAGCCCTCCACGCAGCCCGATTCATCTCCTCAGGCTCAACCATCCGCCCTACAGCAGGCTCATCCATCTCTTCGACAACAGGTTTAGCCACCCCCCAGTTATGTTTCGTACGACTCGAAGAGATGGCACGTTCACCATATGCGGGGCGGAGGGGAAAGGGGAAGGAGATTGCTCAGATCTTCCTAGACTGACTAGAGGATGATCAATATTATGGAGGATCAGATGAGGTTGAGGGGGAGGAGGCAGGAGAGGAGGGAGAGGAGGAGGCCGAGGATGAGATGGTGGGGAGTACGTCCCCAGTTCATGTCGACTCCTCACCAGCAGGCTCAAGTTTGGGTAAGAAATAATATACCTTAAGAAGTAAATTATATACCTCCAAAAATATATAATTAATATGATTAATGTTTACGCTGATAGACTAGGAAGAGGACAGGGGAAGACAAAAAATCTATACCTCTAATGTATCCCCAAGGGCGTTAGATTAATGATTAGGCTTAGATCCATAGGGAAAGCAGATAATTACACGGGCTTTATTAGTCGAGTTGGCACAATTGTTAAGTCCATTGTGCCCATTTCCTACTTCGATTAGGGGAAAGTGCTTGTGGAGCTGAAGAGGCAGTCCATCTATCAATTGAAAGTAATTTCATCTACAGAAGTTATTTCTTTTATAACTTTTTCTTAAAATTATTTTAAAGAACCATTAACATATATTTTCTTAAAATTAATGTAGCAAAATTATGATTGGGGTGACGACCCAAATGCCTCCCGATATATCCTTAAGCACGCTGCCAAAATCGACAGGGATTGGAGGATGGATACCAAGAGAATTGTAAGAATTTTTAAACACTTACATTTTTATTAAATGCATGATTTCTTATATTATTTCTAAAAAAATGTTTGGTATTTGGTGGTTCTTGAACAGGAGTTATCCCAAGGAGGGAATGGATGATGCTCTTGCTGATGTCATGCTTGACAATTGTAGGAAGGCATGCAAGCATTGGATGAATCCAAAAATGGAGGTTAGTAAACGATTACAAATTATTCTATTAACTTCATACATCCTAAATTCATAAAAAGTATTATTATTTATGTCTACTGGATGAAGCAAAAAAAATAAGGCCAATAGGACTAAAGCACCATCACAGAGCTATTGTTTGGGTCGGAGGAGCATTGAGATAGTTAGGAGTTGTTATGTAAGTATTGAAATTACTTTTCAATTAACTATTACTTAATTTTAAAGTTATTTTAACCTAATTGTATTGTTTTTATATTTTGAGAAAGTTGCACATTGTGGGATGGAAATGACTAGGATGGTAATCTACGTGGTCACTATTCGAGGCGTAGATCGCGTAAAAGATAAATACGTCGTAATATAGCGCGAAATATGTCTCGACAAATAAAATTAACGGAATTGAGAGTCCCAGTCGATCACAGGGAGACAGAAAAATGCTTTTGCTTTCGTGCACTTGTTCTAAATCTAATTAGTAAATAGTAGAGATAATGAACCCCAATAAACATATCACATTATGAATTGCATACATGGAATTGAAACAAATTATAACATAAACATAAACTACTTTTGTAACAGAATGAGGGCACCACGAGTGATTCGTGGTGGCCATTTGAAGAGGTTGAGGAGAGCAGCAGCAATCTGATAGGGTGGCCCAATGGATTTGTCAGATGGAAATGTAGAGATGACGGGAAGAAAAAGAAGAGAATGAGAGAGTTGTTTTCTTTTTTTTCCAAAGGGGGGAGGCCTTTGGTCCTTTTATAACTTTTTTTCTCATACAAATCCTTCCCCAAATCCTTTCCTTAGTCGGTTTATTTTGGTGCTGCCACGTGGCGTTATCTGTGCCCTCAGATTCGCATAGCACGGCTACCGCGCACCCGCAGCGCTTCTTCACATTTTCATCTTCAAATAATCGGACAGTTTAAGCGCGCGCTCTTCGTGATCCTTAGCGCGATTCACGCACCTTCCTCATTTCGCACAACCCGCGTAATCGTGCGTCCCGCCGGCAATGCGCTCTGATCACGCCACGTGGTGCTCTCTACACCGTCTATTGCGCATACGTGCTTGCACGTGCCAGCTCGCAACCCGCACTAATTTCTACAGCACCGGGCTTGTCCCTGCACCGCGCATATGCGGGCACGCGCGCAAGCCAATGCGCTACACACAACCTTTGTAATTTGTACTTAATTATATTTATATTAATCTGTTCTGGGTGGCAATGTGGCACGTTCGTGGCCGTTGGATGCACATCCAACGGCCCGTGTTGCGAGGCGAGGCGCCTTCAGGGGTTGGGGGCGCAGCGAGGGGCGGCTGCGATGGTGCCACGTGGTGCCATCGTGGTTGTTCGTCTTCTTCTCTTTATATCTGATGACGTAGGCCTCCGATTAAGTTGATTTCTGCACCGTTGGACTACGAATGTCGTTCCGGATCCATCCGTACAATTGGATGTGTCATATTAGGTTCGAATCTTCTTATCCTCGCCCCTTGGCTCTTTTTCTTCTGCGGACTCTATGGGGTGCTGCGGAAGTCTGATTGATGTGATCTTGGATGCGTTAGACTCCCGTCGTTATTCCGAACAAATTCATAAGATTGGATCGGTTATTTGCAGCTGTGGATTACCTGCCATCATTAATACCTCTCAAATAACATAGATTGATACGTAAAACACATCTATCAACTATGATGCAGAATACGATGCGTATGCATGCAGAATGTTCATGTTAAGCTAAGTTCTTGCTTAATTCAGGCGAGTTAGGGCCTATGATTGCTGCACAATCATACCGCCACGCCTAAATCTTGCTAGTCCCTAGCAAGAGCAAGACTAAATGCATTTTACCAAGTGTTAAACTAAAGATTTATTTCTTTTTGCTGCATCTAAAAATTTAGAATACAGATAACTATGAATATATAATGTAGTAGCTACTACAACAGATCCAAGCGAAGACTCAATATACATTTAAAGCTTGTACTTGACCCCTGGTAAAATTCTGTCGAGACAGGCGAACCTCTTCTCTCGGGGTTATAAAATATATTTTTTAATTTTCGCCCCGGTGTTTGGTTTGGGTAGATGTCATAGTTAACTGGATTGTATTTGGTGGCTCACTCTCTTTTGGTGCTTTTTAGAGACTAGTATTTCAGAATTTAGATTTCCAAATTATCGAATAAATCAACTTAGAGAGGGCCTGGAAAAACTGTGCTCTCTTTAATCTTTTGCACTCTTCCCTCTTTTTTTCTTTTTCTTCTTGAGCTCACATCACACCAGATTTGGAAATGTATTTGGTGGTCTCGCACGGCATGACACTTTAATTAGGTTTTGATAACCCTACGACTAAGTTAGACTTTTCAGCCCGTATTCAGGCGGTCAGAAATACAGAAAAAGTAGGTTAAGTCTATATTTGCTGGTTCTTGAGGGTGGTAGGTGTTTTTGCCTCAAAACATTTCAAAACATTTAACTTGACTAACATTACGCAACTATTTTACATAACACCCTTTTTTTTCTTTTGTTTTTTCTTCCTCTCTCTTCTTTTTTTTTCGAGTAAAAAACTCTTTTATATACAAATCTATTGGCACAATGCCACAACATGACATATGTACTTTTATACGTGAGGCATTCTTGGGGAATTTTGGGATGACCAAGAGGATTTTGGGTGGCTTTTTTGGTGGAAATGCTTTTTCTCGGCACCGGGTAGGGGACGAATAGGATGACGTATTTCTGACCTTGACATCTGTACCCTCCTTCTGTCAAGGATTCCGTAGAGGACGGTCGTGACCATCCATCTTAGTCATAGTTTTATTAGAACCTGCTCTCTGTGTTTTTGCCTTATTTGGTGGCTCTCGTATGGAATTTCTTACAAATTTAGTACATAAGAACTGAGAGTGAAAACTATGTCCAACTCCAGGTGTCATTATTTAATTATTAAAGATTCTTTATACTAGCCTTAGAGCACCAGTACTCTCTACTCTCACCTCACATATGCTTTGGTGGATCTACTAGAAGATAGTTCACCTGACTCCCTAATTGCTGTCCAAGGGTTCAGGAGAAGAAGCGATGCTTCTTCTCGACAAACTAGAGATGTCTATCGATTTTCGCAGTGGATCCATTGCAAAATCTACATGCAAGTACGAAATTATACTGGATTCTATGTCTAGGAATCTATTAAAGAATAAATCTTTAATAAAACCTCTTGATAAAATGATCTAATCCCCCAATCGTTGGAAGAAAATTTTCAGTTTTTATAAACTACCCCCCCAAGCCTAAGTTTTTGCATGTCCTCATGCATGAATAAAAGAAATAAGGCCGGGTGTATGTGGATAGAAATCACCTGGAACTGCTTCTGAGTTGTCATTCAGCTCACGCCATTGCTGCAATGCCATACACAATATGCAGAACAATATGCAAAACATTATGCGAAAATGAGATATGCTATGTATATATGGTATGCATATATGTATACGTGCTGAGTTTAACGCCTCCAGCTGGGCAACTCATCAGTCATACGTCCTCAAGAAGATGTATCGTTTCGTTAACAGGAGGAGGTTCTTGGGCAAAGAATGGTTTGAGACGTTGGCCATTAACCGTAAAAGCATGCCCAGATTTTGGGTCTCTAATTTGGACCATCCTATTAGGATACGGGTGGACCACTAGAAACGGCATAGTCCACTTAGACTTGAGCTTTCCCACAAAGAATTTGAGTTGGGAGTCAAACAACCAAACCTGTTGGTTATTTGCGAACTCCTTCCTCCGGATGTGTCGATCATGGAAAGCTTTTGTCTTGTCCTTGTATATTTTTGCATTCTCATTTGCTTCCTGCCTAATCTCCTCTAACTCACTGAGCTGGAGCTTCCTTTCATAACCTCTGGCCTCGAGGTTAAAATTACACTTCTGCATCGCCCAAAAGGCACGGTGCTCCAGCTCCACAAGAGGGTAACAGGCCTTTCCATACACCATGCGGTATGGTGACATTCCGAGCGGGGCCTTGTACGCAGTCTGATATGCCCATAGTGCATCGATCATCCGATCGGACCAATCCTTCCTATCAGGTCTAACCATCTTTTGAAGGATAAGCTTGATTTGACGGTTTGATACTTCAGCCTGCCCATTGGTCTATGGGTGATATGGGGTAGCAATGCGGTGCTGCACCCCGTATTTCTTCAATAATGATATGAAATGGGCATGGATGAAGTGGCTTCCCCCATCACTTATCAGGGCGTGGGGAACTCCGAATCTCGCAAAAATAAATTCCCAGACAAAGGATATAACGGTCTTATGATCAACTCGTCTTGTTGGGATGGCTTCTACCCACTTTGAGACATAGTCTACTACAAGGAGTATGTACTCAAAGGCAAGTGAGTTCGGGAAGGGGCCCATAAAGTCGATGCCCCAGACATCAAAGACTTCTATAACCAGAATGGATTGGAGAGGCATCATGTCTCTTCGGGTCATAGACCCGACTGCCTGGCATCACTTACAGGACTTGGCAAACTTATGTGTATCTCTGAAAATGGTCGGCCAGAAAAATCCCACTGCAAAATCTTTGCAGCGGTTTTTCAGCCAGAGAAATGACCCCCACAAGAGTCGCTGTGACAGAAGTATAGCACACAAGAGATTTCCGAATCAGGGATGCATCTATGGATGATCTGATCGGCCTCAATGCGAAAGAGCAATGGGTCATCCCAAAAATAGAACTTAGCCTCTGATATAAATTCAAGCTTTTGATCCTTGGATAATCCTGCTGGTAGCCTGCCTGCGAAAGGATAGTTTGCTATATCAGCATACCATGGAAACTCCACAGAGTTGATAGATAGTAGAGACTCATCTGGAAATCGATCTGATATCGGTGGGGAGTATGGAATGTAGTCAGGGTCTAGCCAAGACAAGTGGTCCGCCACTACTTTCTGTGCTCCGGCTTTGTCGCAGATTTCAATATCAAACTCCTGCAACAGAAGGATCCATCAGATAAGGCGGGGTTTGGCATCCTTCTTTGCCGACAAATGCCAGAGGGCGGAATGGTCAGTGTAGATGATAACTTTGGACCCGAGTAAGTATGGCCTAAATTTCTCCAACCCGAATACTATGGCTAGCTATTCTTTCTCAGTGACAGTATAGTTACACTGAGCCTCGTTCAGCGTTTTGCTAGCGTAGTAAATTACAAATGGATGGCGCTCCCGACACTGGCCAAGAACAGCTTCAACAGCAAAGTCGGAGGCGTCACACATCATCTCGAAGTCGAGCGGCCAGTCGGGGGGTTGGAGAATAGGTGCACTGGAGACAGCATTTCGCAAGGTCTGGAAAGCACCAAGACACGAGGAGTCGAATTCAAAAGGCGTGTCGATTAGCAGAAGATTCGTTAATGGATGAGCAATTTTCGAGAAATCTCGAATGAATATTTGATAAAATCTGACATGCCCTAAGAATGATATGATTTTCCTAACAAAGCTAGGCGGAGGTAATCGTGAAATGATTTCGGGCTTAGCTCAGTCGACCTCGAGTCCATTAAAGGAGATCCTATGACCTAGTACGGTGTCATCCCTCATCATAAAATGGCTTTTTTCCCATGGAAGTACTAGGTTAACTTCTATACATCTCAAAATCTTTGTGAGGTTATCGAGACAAGATGAGAAATCGTCTCCAAACACGGAGAAGTCGTCCATGATCACTTCTACGCAATCCCCGATCATGTCTGAAAAGTTGGCCATCATGCATCGCTGAAAAGTAGCTAGTGCGTTGCAAAGGGGGCATCCGCTTAAAAGTGAATGTTCCAAAGGGACACGTAAAAGTCGCCTTGTCTTGGTCTTCCTGGTTGATTGCGACTTGATTGTACCCAGAGTATCCATCCAGAAAGGAGAAGAAACTACGCCCGGCTAGCCGTTCTAGAATCTGATCGATAAAGGGAAAAGGAAAATGATCCTTTTTGGTAGCCGAGTTTAGCTTCCTGTAGTCAATGCAGACCCGCCAAGAAGTCATGGTGTGGGTCAGAATGGATTCGCCTAATTCATTTCTGATTACGGTGTGTCCCACCTTTTTGGGCACTATCTGAATGGGACTCACCCACTGGTTGTCAGAAATCGGATAGATAATGTTTGCGTCCAGCCATTTAATGATCTCCTTCTTAACAACCTCCAACATATTTGGATTTAGGTGTCTTTGAGGTTGTCTCGATGGTCTCACCCCTTCATCAGTGTAGATATGGTGAGTACAATATTAGGGGCGAATTCCGTGGAGATCAGCAATGCCCCACCTAATAGCATCCCTATGTGCTCGCAAAATGGAGATCAACTGGTGTTCTTGATCTGGAGTCAAGTGAGCATTGATAATCACTGGATATGTCTCACTTTTTCCTAGAAACACATATTTGAGCGAATCATGTAAGGGTTGTAGCTCTAGTAGCAGAGGGTGGGGAGGATGGTTATGCAGGGGAGGAGAGGAAACTATAGCGAAAATTTGCCGATCCTGATTTATGAAGAATCCGCCTGCAATGGTCATGTAATCCTGTGTTAAGATATCAGTGTTGGATAGGACAGGATAGTCAGGATCAGGGGTGTTATGAGCAGATGAACACCCATGACAACTAGATCCATGGGATGAAATGTGTATATCAGTAGTCTCAGTCCCGTGTGGATCGTGATCAAAGACCCTTGATAGTGGGGATGAATGTGCCATTGGGTCGTTGCAGAGGAGCCCTATGTTCCCATAGAAAGCTGAATATTCATCGTCAGTATCCTCCTCGATCAAGTCACAATCAAAGTTCTTTGATGCCCTGAAAATGTCTAGTCTGACTTTTTGTTTCCCAGGGCAATCTCCATGCACCCCGATGCACAGTCGATGTTTGCACGGGTGGTTGTCAGAAACGGGAGACCTAGGGTAATCGGTGCATCACGGAGATTAGGAGGAACCTCCATATCAAGAACAAAAAAGTCCGTTAGAAAGCAGAATCCTTGGACTTTCACGATCACATTTTCAACCACCCCCCTCGGTGTTTGTACAGATCGGTCAACCAACTGTATGGTAACCGAGGTGGGCTTTAACTCCCCAAATCGAAATCGATCAAACACTACGGTGAGAGTTAGGTTGATAGACGATCCCAAGTCAAGAAGGGCCCTATCATAAGGGGAATCCTGCAATAAGCAGGAAATCAATGGTGTGCCCGGGTCCTTACTCTTGGGTGGTAAGTCAGCCAAAATAACTGCACTGGCTTCCTCAAATAATACCTCTTGTTGTCCGATCCTCTGCTGCTGCTTCGGAGTACAGTAGTCCTTAAAGAACCTAGCGACAGCTAGGATGTGATCTATCGCTTCAAGGAGAGGGACCTGAATGTGAACTTCCTTGAACATAGATTTCAGGTCATCGAAATTCCACGTGTCCTTTTTCCGTGCTGAATCTCTTGTTAGGGCCGCGGGAAAAGGGACAGGAATTTCAGGGTCTAAAGGCTTCTTTCCTTTATCTAATGAAGATGACTTGAGAGAGGAAGAGGGTTGTGAGCCATCTCGTGGTATGATGCAAGACAAATCGTTACCCGATTGCCTAGATAGTGGGTCCTGTGCAGTCTTTCTGCTCCTTGAGGTAACAGCTTTTGCATCGGCGTGCTATCCATGCAGGGCAAAGGAGAGGGTTGGTTTGGATACACAGGGTTTGGCAACAGAGGTCTCTGACCAAGCCCATAACTAGGAGGTGCGGGAGGTGCTTGCATCATTGCGTGTGCCTGCCCCTGTGGTGCTTGGCAGGGCACCCTAATTCTGCACATATCTCGGGTTCAGGACAGGTTGGGAGGGTAAAGCTCCCTGTGATCTATGCTCCTGCATGATCTGGTTCTGCATGTTCTGTATTTGGTCAGCCATTGCCTTCATTATTTGGAGGTTGTCATGAGTAGATTTCCGAATAGATGACTACAGTTCCACCTTCAATGACTCCAAAGGGTCGGCCAACTTTGGAGGGTAGTTGGCACCTTGGTGCAGCGGCTGATAGATAGAGTATGTCAGTTGCTGCTAAGACGGGAATGGCTGCTGCCCAAGATATGTGTTCTGCACATTCCCGTATTGTCTAGTCTGGTAGTGTGGAACTTGACTCAGTCTCTGTGAATTACTAGACCAGGCGAATTTGGGATGCTGGTACCAACCAGGGTAATATGTTTCTGAATACGGGTTGTTACACCCATATCCCTAAATTGGCATTGACATCTTCGTAAGCCGAAGATGTCTCAGATGTGAATTCATCAAAAGAATATGCACTTGCATCATCATGTGGTGCAATTGTACGGTGCCAGATCCATATTGTTCACGGGTTCCTGGCATGCAGGATCCTGCGAAATTGGAGAGAAAACATCTCCAGTAATCGGATATGTACGAGCAGAGGGGGCTTGGGATGCTTGAGAGGAGGAAGAAGATCCCGATCTCGCTCGCATCAATTCATCGAGCTTCTTATTGAGCAAATCCACCTTATCCAGCTTTTTTGTGATAATGTCCATGTCAGCTCGGGTAGATTTGGCTTGAGCTTCGTGGACATTAACTCGTTGCTGTCCAGGTCGCTGGAACTGGTTCATTGAGGCAGCGTTCATCGAGTTCTCCCTTAAGGGCTTGAACAGTTCAATTGCGTTATTCTCGTCCTTCGCGAGAAAATTCCCACTGCTAGATGCATCGGCCAGGTACCAATGTGTGTCATCTAGCCCATGGTAAAATACTTGAGCATGGTGCCATTAGGGTACACCATGATGTGGGTACTTCCTGAGAAGATCGTGAAATTTGTCCCAGGCATCATGTAGCTTCTCTCTAAGGCCTTCAGCAAAAGTCGTGATTGCGCGCCTCATGGCATTGTTCGACCGATCAGGAAGAACTTTTGAAGGAATTTGCGATGTAATTCCTCCCAGGTTCCAATTGGCCTCCTGATGGTCTTGAACCAATAAGCAGCTTTATCCATGGGAGAAAAAGGAAAAAGCTTCATGTGAACAATTCCAATATCAATATTCCGGGGTCGAACTAACTCTGCAATCCGACTCAGGTCTTCGAGGTGTTGGGAGGGATCCTTACTTGAGTTTCCATGGAAATGAGTTTGAATTAGACTTATGATATTCAGTTTTAACTCGAATGCATCTTCGCTTGCGGGAATCTGGACCAGAGGTGATATGATTGTTGCTGCCGGATCATAGAAGTCCTGCAATTGTTCTCTGCGTGGTTGGTGTAGCATCTTATCGGATGTCATGAGAATCCGGTCGATGCTCTGCCCATATTTCTGTTCAGTTTCCTCAACCCTGGCTTCCAGACAAGACATTAGGTCCTGATTTTCAAGGTCCTGACGAATTCGAGGGCGGGGATTAGCCATTTCAGCTAATCAGGTGGAAGAAGGTTGAGACGAGAGGTTGGGATAAAATCACCTCTGCCGCCTTGGGTTTGGCTCCCAAGGTCCTGCGAGGTTAGGTCCTAATGACCTTCTTCCTTGCATACACCAACTCAAAGGGTTAGTGTAGTCAAGAAGAACAAGGCTAAGGCCTTGTTAATTAGAGTGGTCCTTAAAATCAGATGACCAGATTTTTTGTTCCTGTTCAAGTTGAAGAAAATTCGGCAAGAGACCGACTACAAAGAATTCCCGCCTCTCAGGCTAACCTGGCCAGGCTGGTTACAAGGGGACCACAAGGAAGGTTCTTCCTTCGGTTTTTGCCTCCGGTTCCGTTACCCTGCAGCCGTGGCCGTTTGACGCTACCCCGCAGCCTTAGACACCAGGTTTTATAAGAGAAGTTGAAACTACTCGGTAGTTTTAAGCCAAATGCAAGTTATTTGATATGTTCGTTGTGAATTTTAACCTGTCTTTTCAATGTAGTATTTATGGTGGGTGGTCCACAAGGTGACTCGCCTCACCGACTAACTTTTGGACTTGTTAGGGTCCAAGTTAGTCCAATGTGGTCCTATTGGCTCATGCGCTTCTAAGTTGTTTCAAATTAAAGACCACAAATCAAATATAAGCTCTCAAGTAAAGATGGAATTCAAATGATTTGAAACTTACCAAGAAGATTATGTTTTCAATAAGCTTTTCAGAGAGTAATTTTTTCAGAATTTTTACTATTTCCAAGAAATAGTTATGAAATTTTAACTAGGAAAAGGTCAAATCTGGGATTTAGATCCCGTGTTGGTTTTTATGTTAGAGACATTATCAAATATGCTTGAAAAATTTTATAAAAATATGATATTGAAAGCTAATTTGATTATCTTTCACACCATGTAAAATGTTGAGTCAATCTGATTGGTATGTTTATCAGAATTTATTTTCAAAGTTCATAAAAGTTCTATTTTTAATCAATCTAACACATGTGTGCTCCACGAATTTTTAAAAAGTCCACAGATGGAATTTCTTTTTGAGAATGGTGGCGTTGGAAATATAATTTGAAAGTCTAATTCTAGTCCAAATTTCAAGATTTTTGGAGCAATAGAAATAAGGATATTTAATTTTGAAGATAACACTTACTTTCTAGCTAAATTTCTAATAGCAATGTCTGCACCTGATTTCCACAGTGCCTGCTTTGATTCGTTCGCCTCTTCTCTGGTTTAATCCTGCACACAAAAATAGTATGTTATAGATGAAATCAAAAGTCACCTTGCCTCCCCGGCAACGACGCCAATTTATTCGGGGCGTAGATTGCGTAAATGATGAATACGTTGTAGTATAGCGCGAAATATGTCTCGACAAATATAATTAACGGAACTGGGAGTCCCAGTCGATCATAAGGAGGCAGAAAAATGCTTTTAATTTCATGCACTTGTTCTAAATCTAATTAGTAAATAGTAAAGATAATGAACTACATTATATATATCACATTATGAATTACATACATGGAATTTAAACAAATTATAACATGAACATAAACTACTTATGTAACAGAACGAGGTCACCACGGGTGGTTCTTGGTAGCCTTTTGAAGAGGTTGAGGAGAGCAGTGGCAATCCGACAGGGTGGCCCAACGGATTTGTCAGACGGAAATGCAGAGACGATGGGAAGAAGAGAGGTAGAAGAAGAGAATGAGAGAGTTGTTTTTTTTTCTTCCAAAGGGGGGAGGCCTTTGGTCCTTTTATAACTTTTTTTCTCGTACAAATCCTTTTCATGATCGATTTATTCTGGTGCTGCCACGTGGCGCTCCGATCCTTAGCGCGATTCACGCACCTTCCTGGTTTCGCACAACCCGTGCAATCGCTCGTCCCGCCCACAGTAGGCTCTGATCGTGCCATATGGCGCGCTCTACACCATCGATGGCGCATACTCGCTTGCACACGCCAGTCCGTAACCCACACCAATTTCTGCAGCACCGGGCTCGTACCCGCGCTCACGCATACGCCGGCGCCTACGCAAGCCAATGAGCTACGCATAGGCTTTGCAATATGTACTTAATTATGTTTATATTAATCTGTTATGGGTGGCGATGTGGTGCGTTCGTGGCTGTTGGATGAACATCCAACAGCCCACGTTGTGAGGCAAAGCACCTTCAAGGGTTTGGGGTGTGGCGAGGGTTGGCTACGATGGTGCCACGTGGCACTATCGTGGCTGTCCGTTCTTCTTCTCTTTATATTTGATGACGTAGGCTTCCGATTAAGTTAATTTCTACACCGTTGGACTATGGATGTCGACCTGGATCCATCTGTACGATTGGATTTGTCATCTGAGGTCCATATCTTCTTCTCTTTGCCCCTTGGCTCTTATTCTTCTGCGGACTCCTTGGGGTTCTACGGAAGTCTGATTGATGCGATCTCGGATGCGTTGGACTCTCGTCGTTATTCTAAACAAGTCCATATGGTTGGATCGGTTATCTGCAGCCCTTGATTACCTGCCATCACTAATACCTCTCAAAGAACATAGTTTAATACATAAAACACATCTATCAACTATGATGCAGAATATGATACGTATGCATGCAGAATGTTTATGTTAAGCTAAGTTCTAGCTTAATTCAGGCAAGTTAGGGCCTATGATTGCTGCACAATCAGTCACCCACAGTAGCTAGCAGCTAAGGGTGCTTGTAACTGGATTTATGAGTCATCCTATTAGAAACACGTAAGTTTCCTAGACAAAAAAAATTTATAACTTTGTATATATATATTATAATAATAATTTTTAATTCATTTAGGATCAAATGGTACAATTAGTACATCCCCTCGCTGACGAGACCTTCAACAGCGTCCAACAGCCTTTTGATGTGGAGGAATTTAGGAGAGTGATGCCACCAAACTACAGTTGTTTCATTCGTAATGCAGGAGGGCATACTATTTATCCATCGGGTATGCGAGAAAAGGTGTCGTCTCGTCTAGTGTTGTCGATCAGCTGCATCAAAAGATTGACACACTGTAGAGACGAGAGAAGGAGGAGTAGGGAGAGGTGGAGATGGAGAATAAGATGAATGCCATAAATGATAGGTTTCATATACTTATAACCCTTATTCAGAACATGAGTTAGTTAGGGCATCCGTCTTTCACAGATCCTAGCATCTACAGACGAGATGGCGACGACTCCATGGGTGGTGCAAGTGGAGCTGGTGGCATTGGGCAGCTGTATCTTGATTTCTATCCATTTTATTTTCTAATGTTTTTTGTGTAGCTTTTTTTATGTAAATATTTCATTTTCAAGCTTTTAATATATTAGATTTTATATTTATGAAATATAAATTTCTATTCATTTTCATTACTTATTTTACCATAAAAGCAAGACCTTTAAGTATGCTAGTAGGTAGTTTCCTTGATTGGGTAATAAAAAAAGCCTATACATTTGGCATCGCTTATTTAAATAAGCGACGTCAAATAGGCAATGGTATAAATATTTTTACTACTCTTTAAATAATAATCGACGGCATAGAAAGTTCAATAAAATCACTATTCCCATTTTATGACGTCGGTTTGATAAATAAGCGACGGCTAAATTATTTTTACTGTCACATTTCTACCATTGCTTATTTGAATAAGAGACGGTAAAAATTTTTATCGTCATTTATAGAACTGACGGTAAGGTTATTTGAACGATGATAAAAATAAAAAGGGGTGCGTAAATGTGGCAAAAAGTGACTTACATATACCGTCGATTATCTAATAACCGACAGCAAAAACAAGTGCCATCGATTGTGAAACAACATCGAAATCTCCAATCCGTTCGATGGTAAACATTATTCTGACGTCAGATTAGTCTTGTAACTGACGACAAAGCAAAACAACGATGGTATTAACGGCGTCGCTGTTTTCCGTCGGTTATTTGAGATTTGTCATTAGTTTGCAAGCGACGGCGAAGGCCATGTATGATGTAGTGAACTCCATTCATGGTGGGTAAACTTGACATGGTGTAGTGAGGAATGTTCTCACATTCGTTTAGGAACCTGGCAAATGGTCTTGGAAGTTGTTCACATGATTCGTCATATCGGTCGTAGTATTTAGCACCATTGTTAGATCTGACAGATTTAATCCTTCTGTTAAGTTGATTCTTAGCTTTGACTTTGTAATTCTTGAATGTGTCCAGTGACTGCCTTTTTTTGAATTAGGTAGATGAGGCCATATCTGGAGTGGTCGTCTATGAATGTGATAAAGTACCGTTAATCTTTCCATGCAAGTATAGAAAATGGCTTGCAGATATCTGTATGAAATACATCTAAGACATCATTTGACCTATTTGCTTCAAACTTCCTAGCTATTATTGGTTTGTTACCCCTTGATACTTTCTATACACTGATCAAAATCAGAAAAATCTACGGGGTCTAGAATTTCGTTTGACACAAGTCTCTTTATTCTCCTTCTATGGATGTGACCTAATGTCTTGTGCCATAGTGAAGTTGATGATTCATTATCTAATTTTCTTTTCACACCACATGTATCCAAAAGAAGAGATTCGTTATACGAAGTTACAGTATGAAGGCAATATAAATTATCAAGGCATGAAAGAAAACTAGTACCATTCATTTTGGAATCATGAAATAAAGAAACTTTTCCCTCACTAAACATTCAAGTGAAATCACACTTATCTAACACGTAAATAGAAACTAGATTACGTCTAAAAGATGATACAATGAATGTTTCATTTAATTCCAAATACAATCCAGTTTTCATCAATAATTTAAATTTCCCTATGGCTTGAACTTACATGGCCTTCCCGTCCCTAATATAAATGAATTTCTCAACTTCAATTGGCCTTCAGTAGCTCAGACAACCTTGTATAGTCGCACTTATATGAGTGGTAGCATCTGTTTAACCAAGGCGAGATCAATGTTAAAATCAATACATTGTAGTATAGTTGAAATTGCTCGAAAACAAATGAATTTTATTACTCGAAATTGTAAATCAAAGGTCGAACACAGGGAGCAAATTGTGGTTTAAAAATCAAGATCATAACTTCAAGATGGAATATAATATGCAATGAAAATCAGAGCATTGTGCAAAAAACACAATGTCCATGTATATAGGAGAAGTACAAAAAAATGGACGTCTGATTTTGGAAATCAGACGTCTTAAATATAAGGTTGCTACAATGCTTCAATTGCTCTTCTTTGTCTTCTGTCTGTCTCTGATCTCCTTCTTCTTTCTTTTCTTTCTTCTGTTTTCTGTCTCTGACGGCTTTCTTCCTTCTTCTTTCTTCTCTGATTTCTTCTTTCCTTCTCTTCTTCCTTCAGCTCCTCTTCAGCTTTCACCTTTTCTTCAGCTTTCTCCTCTTTAGCCTTGCTTTCTCCTTCCTTAGCTTCTCTGACTGCCTCCCTCTCCTTGCTTGGCTTCTTCTTCATCTTTTGCTTGTGAGAGAAAAACCTACCCCTACCCACCCCCGCGATCTCTCTTCTTCTTTCTCTCTTCGGCTCGCTCTCCTAGAGCCTTCTCGGGTTATCGGGTCGGGTATGCATGCCCGGGACCAGGCCCACCTGCGTGCGTGGTGGGTGGGGAGTGCAGGCTAGTCGGGTATATGAGTCATGGCCAGGTCCACGGGCAGTGGTCACGGACGAGGCAGTGAGGGCGAGTGGGACCTCACCCCGTGGTCAAGAGGCGATAAGCCCCTGTCACTTTTACAATTTATGCCGCTGCGTCCACTCCACTTCCGAGGTGGGACTATGTTGTCCCACCTTCTTTGTGAGTGCCCGCAACAGATGTTCTCCTTTGATTGCAGTAGCTACATGGGCGTCAATGCCAATTGCTGGGCTGAGACTGTGCCCAAAATGAATCCGTGCAACCTGGAACTTATTGCCTGGAGTGAGGAGTCCTGGATGAAGCTCCCAAGCAAGCTCCTTGCTTCATCAATGGCGGCGAAGACCTTAAACCCTGTCAGCAAGAAAACGGCCTTGCGGCCTCGTCAGAAAATGCAGGGAGCTTCACCTGAACGAGGCGAAAGTAGCACGAGGGTTGGCGTGTCGTGGGGTGGTCGGAGCGTGTGTGCCTAGGTCACCCTATGTGTGCGAAAGTGGGTATGCTCGGGGAACTTCTGGGGGCTTGGCGCGGTGAGTGGAGTGAGGGTTTAGGGTCAGTGAGGTGTGGTGGTGCTCGTGGGGTAGTTGGCGAGGCGGATGGAGGCGTGGAGCGGCGTGAACACCTCGCTGGAGGTCTGGCCGGAGGTGGAGAAGGTGGTGGTGACTTGCGAGCGTCTATGTGTGTTTGCAGGAATAAATGATAGAAAAATGATGAGAAGAGAGAGAGGACTTAACTGAGTGTAAATAGACGAAGGGGGATGTGAAGGAGGCGGCCGGCTCGTATTGCCGTCGTTGGAGATGAAATACCCAATGGGAGGAGGACGGCGACGACGAGGGGGTTGCAGGGATGTCGGCTAGTGCGGTGAGACGCGGACGAAGAGGATAGAGAGAACCCTGCCACTGGTATTATGACAGAGCGACGAGAGAGAGAGAGGGTCGCCGAAACTTGCTGGGTTGTTGACCGGAGGGGAAGATAAGAATTAGGGGTGTTCTCAGGCCAAATTCAAGCTTAGAGGCTACGGGTTGATCAGGGTAGGCTTTTATCGGCCTTGGCAAAAGGTCTTGTGCTTGGAAGCCAGGCTTCCAAGCATGGCAACCTCACCAGAGTTGGAAGGTCGAAAGTGACCCAAATCTCTCATTCATTTGCATGAGAGATTGGGTGCCAATTCAAGCCTCTGACTGTGCTCAAACTAGAGGAGATTTCTCAGAGAATCTCCCTTTCAAATTTGAGGAGGATTCTCTGAGGAATTAGGGAGTTCTTTCCCTTGATACCTCACTGAAGTAGGATTTCCTCTGCTATAATGGTGGAGGGACCTAATTGCAAAGAGTGACGAGGAAGTTAGGGGGTTTCTGTTGAAGTTTTCAAAAGTTAGGGGTAGAAATGTAATTAGGATGGGCATGTTTGTAAAGTAGGTCAAGGAGAATTTTCCTTAGGTCCAAATTTTGGTACAAACCTAATTGGACCTAAGGAATCCAATGGTGAAGTTGGATTTTAGGTTTCACCACGTTTGACTAGACAATTTACACAAAAACCCAATTTAGGGCAAACATTTGACTGAGATCCCAATTTAGGTAAAAATGGGTTCTAAGGGTCAAATTGAAGGTTCTAAACCCTAGAGGATATTTTTCATGAATTTTAGAGGGTTTAGGTGAATTTTGCCTTGACCAGAACCTTGTTAAATTAAGTGGGTCTATTTTAGGGTCACAAGAAGTCATTTAATTCCCAGAATTCACATGAACTCATTTCTGTTTGAACCAACCCACTTTTTATCTTGTTAAGACTATTTGATGTGTTTAGCCCATGAGAAATCCCGTTGTTGCACTACAATGGTAAAATTGCGGTTTTACCCCTTTGTTTCTTGCTTTTATTTCAGAAGGGTTATTCGTTTAGTTAGGACCTCCAGTTAGTTATGTAGGAGTTTTTGTTCAATTTTATGGGTCAAAATGAGCTATTTAGGGCTCATGATGGTGTTCCCATCAGCACTTAAATGCATCCACCAAGTGTGCCTAGGTACCAAAGCCAAATTTATTTCAGAATAAACCAAACTGAGAGCTGTACCTTTCTTAGCACACCAAGCGTGATGTTGGTTGAATGCTTCTTCCGGTGCCCCTCAACTCCATAGAAGAAGCATCTTGATTTGGAAGACTCTCCAGCCTTCCCCTGTTCTTTCTTGCTTGGAGCTATATCTACAGCTTCCTGCTTCCTCGTTTCAGTCTTACCTTTGCCTTTAGAGGAAGATGCAACACTGACACTTTCTGTCTTATCTTGCTTCATTCTCTCCTCCTCTTGAACGTAGTGCGAGATAAGCTCATTTAGAGGTTAAGTCTCTTTCTGACAGTTATAACTCACCTTAAACTGGTTAAATGTAGGAGGGAGAGATATCAAAACTAGATGCACTAATAGATCGTCAGAAAGATCTAATTTCAGTACTTTTAATTTAAAAGCATGGTGGGACATCTCCATAATGTATTCCCTAATGTTGCCTTTATCCTTATACTTCATTGAGATAAGATTGGTCAAGAGTGTAGCGATTTTAGCCTTTTCATTCTTGGCAAATCTTTTCTCAATTTCAGCTAGAAAATCCTTGGCAGTAGCTATATCACTGGACATAGTGCCCATGAAAGCCTCAGGAATGACCCTTTCATAATCATCATAAAGATCCGGTTAGACCTCTCCCACCTTTCCTCTTTACTCTTTTGTTCGGGAGTAATAATGTCTGTAAGGATATGAGAGGCTTCCTTAATTGCTAGATCAAGATCCATTACCCGTAATATTATCAAAAGGTTTTCTTTCTAGGACTTAAAGTTGGAACCACTCAACATGGGAATGGAGCTTAAGGTGGCAATAATATTGGCAGAAGACATTTCTGAAAATAAATGCAAATGAACATAACATTAGTTCCTTTAAACACATTAAGTGTCTGATTAATTTTAAATAAGCCCATCACATGTCTTAACTTGCTCCATCAAAGATCTCATCTTTGGACGAGAGGTTGATTTGTAATTAAAGACATGGTGTAGTGAGTAACGATTGTTGGTTCAAATCTAAGTCAATCATGAACCTTCCTTTGGGCTGATTCAATGGTTATCCGGAAAAACTAACAACCAACACATCATTACTCTCACGTAAATGAGTGAAAGTACAATAAGTGTGCACTTTCCTTTGGGCCAGTTAACACTCAGCTACTAACACCCATTGACTCTTTACAGATCAAAGACAAGATTATTATCCATAAGAGAGCTCACTTTGGCGAGATGCTGCTTTAACTAAAATGTCCTAGAACTGTATACTTTATTAATCAGATTAAACTTAATTAAGTAGAAAGTCTGTAGGCTCTGATACCACTTGTTGGGGTTATTCCACAAATAACCCACTTTTAATTTAGGATGGACATGAACATTAACTAATCTCAACTGAACTTCATACTGAATGGGTATCGGTACTGGTATCCCCTTATACTGAATGGGTACCGATATTGGTGTCCTAGTACCGGTATCCCGTATTCCGAGTATTACTACTAGTGAACCAGTATCGGTATCCTTGACTTATAGGTATGAGTCCCATATCCAAGAAGTATCGGTACTGATGTCAAGTACTGTTACCTTTGGCTTACGACTTGGGACTTAAGTTCTATTGAGTACCTATCCAGTGTTCATTATGTACCAGTACTTGATACTAGTAGCGGTACTTGATACTAGTACCGGTACTAATGACATGTTAGTATCACTCTCGAATTAATTTGATCTCAATGAATACTGGTACTTATTAAGTACTGGTACCTTATCCTGTAGCTAACAGGTATTGATATTGAGGATTAGTACCGATACTGGTGAGCCATAAGTTTTGGTTACTTCACATTCAGAACTTGATATGTGACTCATGTATACCAATACTCGTGCCGAGTATCAGTATAAACAAGTTACATATTTTCAATCTTAAGGACCTGAAATCTTATCTGGGGTTCGCATGTACCGGTACTTCTTTGGAGTACCGGTACTAGTGAGCTATAATATACAAAACTTAAGTTCTGAAGCTCTTAAACTTGACTTGTAGCTTGCAGGTATCGGTACTCATGTTGAGTACGGGTACTAATAAGCTACAGTCCCCAATTTATAACGCCTGAGTACCTGTACTTATGAAGTAGTTTCGGTACCATGTAGATTAAAATTGGTAACAACAAAATCGTAAACATTTGACTAACATATGCAA
Source organism: Thalassia testudinum (assembly GCA_037157565.1). Lineage (NCBI taxonomy): Eukaryota > Viridiplantae > Streptophyta > Magnoliopsida > Alismatales > Hydrocharitaceae > Thalassia > Thalassia testudinum. Next base: position 74,634,588 of record JAZHRO010000031.1, on the reverse strand, counting down.
ATATGCTGATCTATCTCATAGATACAAATATGTAAGTTACTTGTATTCATGTTTACAGAAATATTAAAAGGGTTGCAGTCAAGATCTTCCAAGAGAATCCCACCTTTGACTCTTTGGATAGCTCTTAGAAGTGAAGCTTTCTCCTTCTCCACTTTCCTTTGGCCGTCTACCCTTAGAGCCACCCTCAGCCTCCCTTTGATCTCGATGGGGAAAATAGAGAGAATAGTGTGTGGGTCTCTTGGGACCTGACCACCTCTAATTAGTAATTGGTCATACTAATTGCTATGAGTATTTTACGTATCCACCCATCAAGAAAATGTAAAATGCCAATTGATCTCTGCACAATACATTTGAAAATCACATTAGTCATTTTACATTTATGCCTATATTAACACAATAACTTTAGTTGATTACATTGAATTACAGGTATTTATAATGACAGCCCATAATATTTATGTTGAATAATTATATCTATATGTAAATACACATATTAATCCATATATTATATTATAATCTAACAAGATGGTTGATTTGGGATGCCTTCTGCCGATCTTTTTATATTTTCTTGAGAAAAATCAGTCAAATTAGTTACCTTATTTAATAGATTTAACTTGATTTTAACTAATTGAAGGTGATTGAAAAATTTACTACAACTAACTGCTCCTACCAGCTAGGCGCCGATTTCTTATCCAATCAATTTAATTGGGTCTAATTGGAATTTTTAAATACATAGAAGGTAGTTGGGCTTGCACTGTAGCAAGGTAACGTAAATAATCTTAGATACTTGTAAATCTCGTGTTTGGACTTTTTGGCCTTTTTAGAGAAAGAAACCTAATAATCAAAGATCGTGTTTGCCCAACAATTTCTTCCGATACGCAGGATATGATTTTAATGCAACGATATAGATGTTCTTAGGAGATCATTTTCTTAGGCTAAATATTATAGTACCATTAGAAATTTCAAGGATGGGAAGCATTCAACGCAACTTTGTTATTATTGAATTTCATCGAACTCCTAATCATATCTGGTGGAGGCTAAATATATTAAACAATTTTAAGATGATAAAGAACGCTGACGCACGCCTGTGGCCATACTCCTTGGGCTGGGGTTCGCCTACACTCAATTAATATTCAGCGCGCTCATTACCTTTTACTCAAACATCCAGTGCGCATTTCACGGTGCTCATTCCTGATTAAAAATCGAAACACTTCTCTCCGGCCCGAAGAAAATGGCCGCGTCCCATCCTGTAAGTCCACCAGACTACACGACCATACCGTTGCAGGTTATTTTTGTCAGGCGCTAAACACGCCCATTCCTCCTCTCGCATCACGCTTAAATACACAAAAAAAAAAAAAAAGAAAAAAAAAAAGGGAAAAGTACATTTCGATCCTTTACCCTACCAACTTAGTAATAAATACCTAAATCCTGACTAACCCCCGGGCCCCAGTCACAGGCTCCCGGCAGCAGGCAGCCAGTCACGGCCGCTCCACTGCCCACTGCCACCCCCATCCACGTCTGCTCCTCCTCAAAAGCAACCACCATCTATACCCAACACACCCCATCCCCACCCTTCCACTTCTTCCCTCTGCATCTCCCTCGACACAAACCTCTCCCCTTCTCCCTCCAACCCCAATGCCCTGAGCAATGCGGGAAACTTGGACACCCGCTCCTCCCGCCACGTGGCACTCCGGTGCCTCGTCCTCGTCGCAGCCCCCGGGACACATCGATCAGGTGCGATCTTCATCATCTCCCTTTCTTCTGGTCCTATAAGAAGATGTTCGTGTGGGAGTGTCCGTTCTCCCGATGTCTCTTCTGGTCTTTGTTCCTCGTTTCGGGAGTTCTTTGGGTTTTGTGGCGGTTTTGATGGTCAAGATGAGAGAGAAGTTGACGTAGATGGGCACATTGCCATTATTGGTGTGGGGAATAGCGAGGACACGCATTTACTGGTGGGGGGGTGTTGTTAGTAACTGCTATGGGTTGTGGATGGTGGTCCTTTGGTTCTGCTTTGACTTGTCACTTTCTGGGGTTGGTCTTCACATATGTGTTGGACATGTTACAGATACTTGCTACTTTGGGTGTTTGGCTTGTGGGGACAGATGAGATTTGTTGGTTTCGTTGGTGGGGGGTCGCTTCTAATGTTCCTGCTGGGTTTGTACCATGGTTGCCATAGACGGTCCCACAGCTTGTGCTTGAACAAACTAATTGGAATTTCGCATTGAAACATCGTTCAAGTTTATGATTTCTGAAACTGGAAAGATGGTTGCAGAATGTTGAAAGGTCAAATTATGTCTCTGACCACTAACAACTTCCATGTGCGGTTTAAAAGAAATTCCGAGTTTCCTGAGCAAGTTTGGATCCCTTATTTTGTTACGATCTACTTTCCTATGCATTCAACATTACGTCACTCCTCGATTTTTATGCCAATCCCCTGAAATGTGCCTTGATGACAGGGTTCAACTTGAAGGTAAACTAAATTCCTGGTTTGTTTTTTTGTTCTCTCTCTCTCTCTCTCTCTCTCTCTCTCTCTCACTTCGTTAATTCTGAAAGGAGAGATTCAGAATTCAACAGCCTCTCACTTCATCAATTCTGAAAAAAAGGCAGCAGCTACATCAAGATAGATTCGAAGCTTCCCCCCGACATGACATCAAATAAAATGCACAATGACTTGCATTTTAAACATAAGGTGTGAAATCTTTAAATAACACCCCATTTTGACCAAAGGACTGCAAGGACCTCCACATGCCCCACCGTAGATCTGACGGTAATCCATATAGGATGATTAGGCTGGCCCCTCCAGAAAGACTCCCAAAATGATGGAGATGAAGAATAGTCCGTCCAAGTAATATTTCTAGAAGCGCATACACTTTGTGCAAAGCAACTACCCAAGCAAAACCAAAGTGACTATGTTGAACAGAATCTTTCCCTGTGGAGCAAAAGCAACAAGAGGTATTTCTGTCTGCCATCTTGAGCGATAAACGTTGGTGAGGAGTCTCCTTATGAAGAAACCAAGCGAATACCTTGATCTTTAATGGACATTAAGCATGAAAAAATAATATCACGAAGAAGATCGTTATCTTGCTGAAGCCGCACTCCTTGAAGTTGAGAATGGGCCTTTTTCACTGCATAATGAGGCTCTTCCCAAGTCCAATGGTCGGCACCTTCACGTGGCTGGACAGAATTCAATAAATTCAGAAGATGTATGAAATCTTGTATTCTTGCTTCAGAAAATTGAGCCATAAAAATTGGAGTGCAAGCATCATCTGAAAAACAAATCTTGCACTGTAGCTTCTCTACTTGCAACCTGGGCAAACAGATGCGGAAAAGGTACCAGTAGACAGCCAAATCTGCTCCAACTGTTATCCAAAATCTGAAATTTCCACCCACACCAACAACGGAGCGTATAAAATTTGATTCCTTAGAGCAAGGAGCAACTGCACCTTTCCAAAAGAAAGAATATCCACGTGGACCAATACATCTTCTATCCTAATCTAAGCAATACACCTCCTCTTCTAAATGAAAGCCTTGTCACCCATTTATTGGACCACCCATTTAGATGAAGGGGTCTCATTCATGAAATGTAGGTCAAGAGTGCCTAAACTACCCTCATGGATAGGATTACAAACATCTCCCAAAGTAAGCAAAAGGACTCCCTTAGGAGTTTCCAAAATGTTTCCATAGGACACTTTGCATCAACCCTATCAATCTTGATGCAACTTTGGAAAGCATTTTGGAAATAGATAAAAAATAAAGGGGAAGAAGATAGAATGGAGTCAATTGACTTAAGGAGCACAAGTTGTGCACTTCTGGAGAGGATTTTGATAGCCCATCTAGTAAGTCTTTCCTTCATTCGCTCACTTGTCGGAGTCCAATGTTGACCATAAAGAGTCTTATCATGAGGAGGGAGTCAATGACATACGTAATTGATACCAATCCCCTAGGTATGGAGGTATTGGTCAAAATCATGCACCTCCATCGTAGACATTATGGATTTATTAAAAGGATGCAAGTATCGAAACACAAAAATTGATGTATTTTGCAATGTGATGACGTGGCGCATAGGTGCAAAATCATCATTAATCATTTTGCACTAGTGCAAAATCATCCAAAATCACCATGAATCACATTGCATCGGTGCAACATAAATCACTTTGCATCGATGCAAATTACTCCATGACCGTTTTGCACCGGTGCAAAATCATCCAAATTACTTTGCACCGGTGTAAAATTACTCAATGACCATTTTGCACTGGTGCAAAATCACACTGAATCACTTGCATTGATGCAAACCGGTGTGCAACATCAACACGTTGCAAAACACATCGCATGATGTGTTTTTGTACATTTTGGCTTATTAAAATTAATCTGGAACATTGAAGCATCACCAAAGAATTCAAGCAGCCAAGTCAATTGTTACGCTTCCATGCCTGATTTGTTGATGAAAAAAATAATACAATTGGCATATTGCAACAAAGGAATGATACTATCACTATTTGGTTCCCCTTGGAAGTTGGTGATGTAATTTTGAGAGCATGTTGCAAAAGTAGAGGTTGCTAGACCATCAATAGTAGGAATGAAAAGTAAGGGTGCCAGGGGGCAAACTTGTCGAGCCCTCACTGTGGACGTATCCATTCTCCAATCGGATTGCCATTAGCCACGACAGAGAAGGCTGTCATAATACAACTCTTCATCTATGCAAACCAAGGATTAGGAAAGCCTCTTACAGAAGAGGACCATAAGAACGACCCATCAACAGAGTCATATGCCTTTTACAAGTCTAGCTTCCATAAGAAGGTCTTGCTCCTTTCCCTTCTCAAGGAAGACAAATTATTGATAGCAACAATAAGCTATCCAAGATTGATCTGGCAGGAATGAAAGTGGACTGCACTAGATTTATAAGGCTACCTAAGACCTTATGAAGCTAATTTTCTAGAACTTTAGCCACAATTAAATAAATAGTATTCCAAAGGGTATGGGTCTAAAGGTTGAGAAAAATAAAAAAATTGACTTAGTTTATTGAAACCCTTATTTTCTTTCATCAACTCTTGAAGAACGACTGGAACATTGTGCTTGACAAGTGACAGGAATGTACTAATAAACAACACTAGAAAGCCATATGGACCTGGTGAACCTTCTGCATTTAGTCCCTAAATCGTTGTTTGATTTCATCCTCTTATCACTAACTGGGGTAGGAATGTCATTACTGAGGGGAAAAAGAGGAAAGATCTTGTGTTTCCCAATGTAAAGAGCCTCGTGGATGCCTCCGTGCACTCTTGCAAGTGAGAGGTGATACCTTCACCAACTTGCAATCTAGAGGTTAATACATTGTCTTGCACTTATAGATGGTCAATACGATTGTTCCTTTTGTGGTCACTAGCAAAGACAATAAAAATCTTGTGTTCGAATCACTTCTCTTTGGCTGTGTTTGAAGAATGCTGCCTCAAAATAACCGCCACTTTTTTATCCTTGCCATGAACTACCTTAAACGCTTCCTTTTACGGTCCTGCTTGTTGGGGAAAAGACTTGATGGTCCTCCTTCGATTTAGTTGTGTAATCTCAGCAAGGGCCTCATCCCTCTTAGCCTATAATCTTTCTTTAACGTCCTTCTTATACATCTTTAGTTATGATCATTGCTTAGAAAGCTTAAAGTGTAGATGTTGCGTAGCATAACCACTTAGATTCATAGAAGACCATGATTCCTCCACAAAATGCTTGAAATCCTCAAGAAGCCATGTTTTTTCAAACTCGAAATAAGTGTTGAAATCAATGTTTAGGAAATCGGTCGAGGGAGTCAAGATGCGGTTGCATAATTGTCAATGCTGCCCTTTCTGCATCGAGTGCCCTCAGGCGATACATTAAACAGGTAGGGTTGACAATTCAAATTGATACCTGTATAGTTTGGTGAGTAGGTAGGCAATTTTGTGATAGAAATTGGTAAAGAATCCGATTGGGTAAAATGCTTACACGACCCCAAACCCATTTGCCTGATTGAACAAAACCTAATCCCCCCTATCCCAAAAATCCCAATTGAAACCTAGAACCCCTCTTGACAATACAAAGAAACCTAGAACCCCCCAACCCCTCCCCATCGTCCAATTTCCCCATTGCACTTGGAGTTCGACCTCTAAAGGAGGTGGTGATGAGCAACAATCACCAACGACAGGTGGTCTTGGTAGTGAACTTAGTTGGTGGCACCATGGAGCTTCTCTCGGTTGATGGCGGGCTCAATTCGAGTGATAAGTAGGGGTTTCTCTTGGTTGGTGGGTCAACTTGGGTGCAAGAGACACTTAGGTTTGCAAGAGAGTTCTTTTTATATGTGAAACTTAAGTTGTGTTTTGTTTTTGCCCTTTCTTTGTTAATCTTGATTTTAGTTCTGAAATCTAGGATTGATTTATCCTACTAACTTACTCCCAATATAAATAAAAACAAAAACTAATAATAACATATTAACTCAACTATTACATCCACATCTATTAAACTTCCTTTTACCCATCCATTTATCCTTTAAGACTTTTGAAGCTTTATCTAATCTTAAACTTTAAACCTCTACCAAACGGGGCCTTAAAGAATACGGTATTTCTCTTGAGCCAAATTGACCATAGAATAGTTAGAACCTTGGCCTGTTCCACTTTAGATCTAAATATAGGATGGTGCTATTGTTGGCCATGAGGAAAACAAACTTAAAAAGTAGTTGTTGGAGAATCTATGTCTCCATGTTAAGTTGAAAAGGAAATATCCACTTACCAAAATTCTATTTTCCAATTTTCTATTTTTGGTATTTTTCTATTTCGAGAGTTGTTTAGGATATGATTATGATTTGAGAGTTTTGTTTGAGATTTGCTTTCTTTATCTTGTAAGTTAGAGTTGGATTGTAATTGTGTTACTAGACCCAATTATCTTGTATTTATTTTTGTTTCCACTCTAGTAGGGGTAATTTCATATTTTCTTTCCAAGGATCCCATGCTTATATAAGGGACTTAGGGTTTTGTGAATAGTATGATAGGCTAATTTCTTCTCTACATGGGTATCAGAGCGATGGTCCTAGGTCGACCTTTGAGACCTCCTTCCCCCCCTCTCTTCTTTCTCTCCATCGAAAATAGCTACTGAAATTTCACAAGAACCCACTGTTCTCGTCGAAGTGCCACCTCGTCCTTGTCTTGCCGGTGAGGGGGTTGCTTGACCACCACCGACCAGGCCAACCCCCTTCGGTGGTCACTTTACTCGCTGGTGCAACGACCATCGGGAACCCACTTGGGCTTCAGCATCGCCTAGCACTGCCCTCCCTGTTCCTAGCTCAAATCGCCTTGTGGGGGCTTGATTTGGGTTTGGTGGGGTCCCTTTGGCCACCTATCGACCTTGCCCTACTTTAGGTCGTCGTACCCTGCTGCCACCTTGTCGGATGATCATCGGAGCGCCACCGCTCTACCGGAGAGAACGATTTTAGCCACTGATGTACGCTTGTAATTATCTCTTTCGCTTTGGTTGTTTCTTTGGCCTCCGATCAGTAAGGATGGCTTTCGAGACGACAGTGACATCGTCGAGTAGCGATGGGAGTTACAGGGAGTTCAAGAGCCTGATCTTTGGCTCGATTGTGAAGTTGGACGGGTTAAACTATCCCTTATGGTCCTAGTCGATCCTTAATGTGGTCGAGGGTCATGATAGAGCATATCCTACTTGAATTGGAGCCGGAGTAGAAGGTAGGCAAGTATGCCAGTTGGAAGAAAGATAACGCTATGGTTCGTGCATGGATTATGAATACGACAATTAGCAGAATTGTCATTGAGATAATGTATTACAAAATTGCTACGTAGATGTGGAAAAATCTACGACATACTTATTCGCAAGACAAGAGTGCTGCTAGAATTCTTTAGTTGCACAATGAGATTGCCCACATGAGGCAAGACAACCCTTATCCCAGTACTACTCTTGCCTAAAGTTTGCATTTGAGACTCAATGCCTATACTCCTATGTACACCTGTGTCATTGTGCGAGTCAGATGGAGTATAGAGCTTAGACTATGGTTGGTCATTTTTTGGTTGGTTTGGATCCAGCATATGAAGCAGCTCGATCTCAGATGTTGATGTTACTAGAGATCCCCTCTATTGAGGAGGCATACAATAGACTGGTTGTCTTAATGTTACTCTTGCTTCTACCCGATAGGAGGAGCACTTTTGCCATGGTTGTGCCTTCTGGACGTGTTAGAGGATCTGGTTAGGCCATTTGAGGTCGTGGCTGTGGACAAGGAGGACAGAGTCGACCTAGAGTCCAGTGCTCATATTGTGGGAAGAATGGGCACTTGGAAGATAACTGTTGGTCTAAGCATGGATGCCTTGCCATTGCTCATCAAGCTGTTAACCCTAGAGTCTCCTTCTGTCACACAGGCAGAGTATGATGACTTGGTTTACAGGATTTCTTAGCTTGCTTCTTCTACCACATCCAGTCAGACCCCTCAAGATGATACAGCTGCGGTTGCTACTTCTTTAGGTATATGCCTAGCTTGCCATTCCAGATACATTAGATTGGTTGGTGAATTTTGGAGTATCTCGTTACATATGTGGGAAGGCTTAGTAATTTGCCAGGTTGCATCTAAACTCCATAGGACGGACCATTGTTATGGTTGATCGTCGTAGTTCCCCAATTATCGGTCATAGGTAGGTTCAACCATCTCCTAGTATAAGGTTGTAGGATGTTCTTCACGCTCTTGATTTCCCTTTGAATTTGCTTTTTGTTAGTCGCATTGCTAAAGAATTGCATTGTGGGTTATTTTTGATGTTGTGACATTGGTGTTTCAGGATATACTGATGGGGAACGTGATTGGTTATGGCCGTGAGGAAGGGGGGTCTACCACCTACTTCAGACACCTCATGTAGGTCATGTAGAGATTTCTAGAGGAGGCATTAGTTACTTGTGGCCCCTGAGATTTGGACTCCTTCCTCTACAAAAGCTTTATCGAGTTATTTCTTAAATTGCACCTATTGCTACGTTTTAGTGCGAGATCTTCCAACTCGGGAAGAACCATAGGAGTTCCTTTCCCAGCAGGTCGTGTTGTAGTGCTTCTAGTTTATTTGAGCCTCTTCATCTTGATGTGTGGGGACCTACTAAATCTCCTGACCATTTGGGAAATTATTTTTATCTTGTTGTCGTTGATGATTTCTCTCATTTATCTTGAGTTTTCTACTTAAGTCCAAGTTTGAGGCTGGTTCTATAATCATAAACTTCATAGTTGAAATAAAAAATCAGTTTAGTGTCCATGTAAAAACTGTAAGAATTGATAATGTCCTGGAATTTTGCATTGGTGCTCTTTGCCTTCTATTTCAGTCACATGGGATTATTCATCAGACCATGTGCCCATGCACCTCCCAGCAAAATTGAGTAGTTGAAAGAAAACATAGGCACATTTTTGATGTGGCTAGAACCCTCCTTATCCAGCATAATGTCCCTGTCCTATATTGGGGTGATGCAGGTCTCACTGTTTGCTACTTAATTAACTGTATGCCATTCACTGTCGTTGATGAGCAAGTCCCCTATTCTGTTTTGTTTCCTAATAAAGAGTTATTTAGTGTGTTTCTTAAGATTTTTGGATGTGTTGCCTTTATCCACCTTCATGGTCCTTCTCGTGACAAGCTATCTCCTCGGGCGGTCAAGTGTGTTTTTGTAGGGTACTCTAGGACTCAAAAGGGATAAAGATAGGTAATTTGTCAGTGTTGATGTGTCCTTCTTTGAGTCCATTGCATACTATTCTATCTTTGCCTCTTGTTTGGTTGCTCTAGAACCTATTCAGGAGGTTGAGCTACCTATGCCCATGCCTACACAAATGGTAGATAGGCCTATTCATGGTTGTGCTATACAGTAGGGTTGATAGCCCCAATTAGTTTACTGTCACCATTGTCGTTGTCAGCAGCATGGTACCCCCCTCCTCCAAAGCGATTGTCATCACCTACCCTTGAGGTAATCCCTACATCTAGCTTGACTGATGTTGCTTTTAGTGACTTTGTTTCAGATTCCTTTGACCCTGCTCCACCACGTGATGATCCAGGCCCTAGTGATCTTGATGTTGCTCTATGGAAAGGATCCCGCTCATGCATTCTTCATTCTCTTTCTCGCTGTCTCTTTAGCACACTCGTTACCTGAACATTGGTGATTTATCTCAACTCTGTCTACTATTCATATTCCACATTCCCATCAGTTTGCCTGGGGGGATGATGAGCCTTAGAGGTTGCCGTCAACGTCATCAGCTATAAAACAAAATTGTATAAAGCGGGAATCGTAACGTAGCCACAAAAATAAAAATGTACGCAAGCAATTAGATGAAGACTAGAAGTTGTTGACCCAGTTCCACCTAGTATGGGTGTACGTTTGGGGAGGGGATATAGCCCTCAATATCCACTATAGGTAGGAATAATACATGAAATAATAGGTTGTAGAGCCTTAGGGTTGCCCCCATTAGGTGTGTCCCCTCACTATGTATAGGTAGGAGCTAATTTATAGAATACAAACGTAGGAGGTTACACATTTGGATGTGTAATCGCCGAAGTAATGGGGAGTATTGCGTTCACTCGTAACCGCTCAGTGGTTGGTGCCTGTCTGCATTTCCACATGGGTCGAGTCCAAGCGGGTTCTGTTGATCTGATCTCAAGCTGATTGGGTCTATGTAAGGGCAATTTCTTTCCTCAGTAGGGGAGTACTATTGGAAGAATGGTATGGTGGAGACGTTTGCTTTGCAGTCTAGAGGAACTTGGACTCTTGTTGATCCCCTAGTCAATGGGACCATAGTTGGATGCAAGTGGGTGCTTACAGTTAAGCATCGATTCGGCAGCTCTGTTGAGTGCTACAAGGTTCGTTTGGTGGCTAAGGGATATACACAAACTTATGGCATTGATTACTTTGATGCCTTCTCCTCAGTTGCACGTTTGCCTATGCTTCACATTCTTGTCTTTATGGCGGTTCATATGAACTGTTGCTTGCATTAGCTTGACGTTAAAAATGTCTTCTTATATGGGGACCTGGATGAGGAGGTTTACATGCAACAACCTCTTGGCTTTGAGGCTAAGGGGGAGTGTACAATGTGTGCAAACTTCATAAGGTCATATATGGCCTGAAGCAGAGCCCCAAGGCATGGTTCTAGAAATTATTTGATGTTGTTGGTTAGATTGGGTTTTATAGGTCCACTTTTGACCATTGACTATTTGTGAAAAGGACATCTAGCATGCAAGTGGTCATGCTAGCATATATGGATGACATTATTTTGACAGGGGATGATATTGTTGGTATATCGGCTACTAAGAAGTTCCTCAATGAGACTTTGTAACAAAAGATTTGGGCTCCCTCAAGTATTTTGTTGGAATTGAGGTGGCTCATAGTGAGAAAGGTGTTGTGCTTTCCCAGAGGAAGCATGTGTTCGATCTACTAGAAGAGATGGGTATGTCTAGAGCCAAACCTACTTTTATCCTTATGGACCCTGGTGTCCATCTCTACGATGATGCCACTAATTCAGTTGATGCAAGGCAATTTAGAACCTTGGTTGGAAAATTGTTATATGTAATAGTGATGCGACCTGATATATCACTTTTTGTAAGCAAAGTAAGTCAATTCATGAATAAACCTGTGAGGATCCATTGGGAAGCTACTATGATGGTATTGCGCTACTTGAAAAGTGCACCAGGAAAGGGGCTTTTGTTCTCATGGGGTGGAAGTGTGAAGGTCATGCCTATACAGATGTAGATTATACCGGGTGCCCTAAGGATGGAAAGCTTACAACATGCTTGTGTACCTTTATGGGTGGCAACCTGGTAACTTGACACAGTAAGAAGTTGACTGTTGTTGCTCATTCTAGTGCCGAGTTTGAGTATAGGGTAATGGCACAAGCATCCATTGAACTGATGTGGATCAGATCTGTCCTCCTTGATCTTTAGGTTTCGGTTATTGAGCCTATGGAATTAAGGTGCAATAATTCTGCTGCCATGTTTCTTACCAACAATTTAGCTTTTCATGAGTGGACAAAGCATGTTGAGGCGTATTGCTGCTACACTATGGATATGATTGTTAGGCCATATTTAGACCACTCTAGTCACATTGGAACATCAAACTGCTGATATGTTCATGAAAGCTCTTCCACGGGCCAACTTCGGCTGCTGCTCTTTCAAGCTGAGCATGATCGATATTTATGCTGTAGCTTGAGGGAGAGTGTTACTAGACCCACTTATCTTGTATTTATTTTTATTTCCATGCTAGTAGGGGTAATTTCGTATTTTCTTTCTTAGGGTCCCGTGCCTATATAAGGGACCTAGGGTTTCGCGAATAGTATGATACGCTCATTTCCTCTCTATAAATTGGGATGGATTTTTTTTATATAAATAGACCAATGCCTTTTTCTTTGAATTTTACAATAATAATAAAATTCCAAGTTCTAGTAAAACCTCACATGGTATTAGAGCATGATTGATCTTGTGGTTGATACATGCCTCCTTTATTGTCCCTAGGAGGTTATAATAGCCGATACCTTTCATGGAGATTGAAACTGATCTCTTGCTCAAAGTTGGCAAATGCCAACATCGCTAGTGGGCAATGTAGGAAGCCAAGCCAAGGGCAACATTGTCCTTGGTCTATTCTTTCGTCATTGTTGGCTGTATGGAAGGTCTTTCAAGTCTCCTTCATCAAGTGTGTGGATTAGAGATCCTATGCGTGTCATTGAGGTTGGTTTTTTGAATCAAATCATTTTTTTTTTCTCTTCATCAATCCTTTATGCTTGTGAAGCATCCCTGTATGTAGCGATATGGTGGAGGGTGATCAAATTATGGTGATCTCTGAGGTCAAGATTTTAGCCTTTGTCTAGTTTAAGGGACCACAGAGTCCCATGAAAATTAGGAAAAAAATTCTATTGACGAGCGTAGTATCCTCTCCTACCACTTGGGAATGTTTCCCATATGTGGCTACTACTTCTAGTGTGGCCTTCATCATTTGGGAGCATGGTGACTATCTTGGATGTTGCCAGAGTTATGATAGCCTTGACTACATTAGATAAGGGTAGGAGCATTTGCCAAGTACTCCTTCAAGTTGGAGTGTACATGTTCAACTTGGGGGGAATGTTGAGGAATCCATGTCTCTCCACGTTAAGTGAAAAGAGGAATATCCACTTATCGAAATTCTATTTTCCTATTGTTTTATTTTTAGTGTTTTTCTATTTTAAGAGTTGTTTATGATTGATTAGGATTTGAGAGTTTTGTTTGAAATTTGCATTCTTTATTTAGTAAGTTGGAGTTAAATTCGGATGGTTCTCTCTATATAAATAGACCAATCCTCTTTGAGTTTTAAGTAATAATAAAATTTCAAGTTCCAGTAAAACTCTACATGCTGAATGTCGCAAAGCATGCCAAACCTGTGGAGTACAAAATGCCAAAATCACAACCAAAGAAATTGGTTATAATGACTCAATCTCTTATTGGAACCCTAGGACTCTCTTATATAGAGAGAGATAAAAAAGGGGTAAAAGTAAAGAGATGCCCCTGAGGAGCAATAAAACATGTACCATCATACAAGAAAAAAAAACATGTGCTAGTACTTTCCTTCAAGCTGAAGCATAGATATCTATCATACTTAGTTTGGATACACATGAATCAAATAAAGATTTGACTAGGAGCTTGGTGAAAATATTAGTAGTATGCTCCTTATATGTGACTAGTGTAGTATATAGTAACCCCTTCTGAATGATGTCTCTAGTATAGTGTCAATCAACCTCAACATGCTTCGTCCTCTCGTGAAGTGGTTTGGCCATGAATTGGCTCAGCCTCCCCATCGCAAAGGAGATATTCGGCCTCGTGATAGTGAGGTATAGCAGCTGGCCCACAAACTGCCTGTACTGCCTGCTGTCCACCAACTGTGCATTCTCATCATATGGTGGCATGTTGGGGTCTATAAGAATATTGGCCTCCTTGGCCTTAAGCATATCCTCTTGTAAGATGTTCAATGCATACTTCCTTTGGTACAAGACTAGCCCTTTTTACTATGAGCTCCCAAGTCCTTCATGACAAACTGCTTCACTAGGATGTGCTTAATCTCAGTAACACCTTGCTCGTCATCACTTGTGATAATTAAGTCATCAACATAAACAAGAAGTACAACAGTACCTCGTTCAGTCATGACAAAAAGAGAAAAGTCGATTGTCGATCTTCTGAATTCAGTTGCCTCTACAACCTGTGATAACCTCTGGAACTGGGCTCTGCTACACTGCTTAAAGCCATAAATGGCCTTCCATAGTTGGCATACACACTTTCCCTTAGCCTCAAAGCGAGGGGGCTGCTGCATATAGACTTTCTTTTGGAGATCACCATAAAGGAAGGTATTCTTCACCGAGGTTTGTTATATCGTGATATATCGGTATCAACAGGGTTGGGTGGTATTGATACCATCGAAGGTATTTTTTTCCTAGATATTGGCGACATATCAATAGGTTGGCTGTTGGTGGCGGTAACTTTTGGCGAGAAGGTTTGAAAATTGTTGGGTGGGAGGTTTAAATGCTAAAATGGCGACGGAACGAACACACATTGACACAGACATGTAAAAGAAATTATCGATATCAGCGATATATCCCGGATATAACACATACACATTTTTTAGGCATTCTTTCATGATGTATTATTCATAAAAATGTTAACTTTTAAGTTTGTGATATTTTATTCTTTTCTAAGTGATTTTCCAAAAATTCACCGATATCAGGGATATATTTGATATATCCCTTTTTCGACTTGTCGATACAATATTGATATTGATATTTAAAACCTTGTTCTTCACATCCAACTGATGTGAAGGCCAATATAGTTGAACTGCAACTGCAACCAACACCCGTAGCGCAGGAAGTTTGGCAACTGGTGAGGTGTCTAAGAAGTCCACCTTATAGGTTTGGGTGAATCCCTTTGCCACGAGGTGCTTTGTATCTAGCAACACCGCCATCAGGATTGAACTTTACAGTGAATACCTACCGACAACCAACAAATGTAGCACCATCAATGAGTGGAGTGAGCTCCTAAGTCTTACGGCCTCTAAGAGCAGCCATCTCATCCTTCATGGCTACCTGTCATTTTGGATCAAGTATGGTCTCATGATGAGTAGCTGAAATCTAAGTAGCCACTAACGCCTGAGTTAATCCAACAAATATGGGGGTTGATCCGTCAGTAGCAAGTGCCCTAGTCGTGAGATAAGTAGTGCAGGTCCGTGGGCGCTTCAGAATGGCTATCGGAAGATCCAGATCATCACTTGCAACATCATCTGTTATGTCCCTGTGATCATCACATGGCAAACATGTGTTAGTGTCTAAATGACTCATTTGAGAAGTTGATGGTGAAAGCAAGGGTGGGGGTCCTTGATAAGTAGTATGAGGGCGGACATATGTCCGAAGTGGCTCAGTTGGATGAGGAAAGGAATGCGTAACAGGTGGTACTGGTAGTAGTATGGTAAGGACAAGAATCTCTGGAAAACTCCCAAAGCAAATGGGTGTAAATGGCATATGCACTATATCACCCTTAGATGGTATCTCAGCAGCAGAAGTGGAAAAGAAGGGTATTGTCTCATGAAAAGTAACATCCACCGAAAGAAAATGCCGAGAAGAAATTGGATCAAAGCATCGATAACCTTTTTGAGTCCAATTATATCGAAGGAAAATACACTTAATTGCTTTCGGTGCTAGTTTATCTTGACCTAGTCCCATTAGGTGGACAAAGGCAATACAATCAAAAGTCTGAGGGGTGACGTGAAACAAGGAGCAATCGGGATACATAAGCTAAACCAGAATTTGTTCATGTAAGGTAGTATTAGGCATCCTATTAATTAGAAAATAGCCAGTCAAAATCGCGTCACCCCAATAAAGAGAGGGAATCGAATGCTGAATCAGCAATGTGCGAGCAACATCAAGAATGTGGCTATATTTCCTTTCAGCAACACCATTTTTTGCTGAGAGGTGTAGGGGTATGTGGTCTCATGAATAATGCCAAAACTTGAAAAGAAAGTACTCAAACGAGTTGTGCAAAACTTTAAGGTATTAGAAGGTCGGAAACGTTTCACCAAGTAAGAATGCTGAGTCTTTATTTCTTTAACAAAATTCTCAATAATTTGTCCTACATCGGACTTATTTTTCAAAAGAAACATCTAGGAGATACATGAAAAATCATCCACTAAAATAAGATAATATATGTTCCTAAGTCGATGAGGAGTACTACTAAGACCCCACACATCCTTATGGACCAAGTCAAAAGCAGCAACTGATGAAACAAAAGTAGAACTGAAAAAACTAGCCTCGTGGTACTTGCTTAGTTGACACGCATCACAGGTGAGAGTAGTAGTGGAGGGTGTGTGGGGCAAAATATGTCTAAGGCGATCAATAGGTAGATGACCCAGGTGGTGATGCCACCGGAGAGGAGATCTAATAGAAGCAATGCCCTGGGTAGCAGATGTAACAGTAATAGTGTTGCTCAGACGGTAGACCCCCCCCCCCCCCCCCCCCCCCCCAAGTTCCTCACACCCTTTACCAGTTGTCTTCCCAGTGAACTTGTCCTGCAAGACACAGGAAGATGCATAAATATGGCTCGACAGTTTAGATCTCTAGTAATATTGCTAATAAATAATAAGCTTAAGGGAAAATTAGGCACATAGAACACATCTATCAATCTTAAGATAGGAGATAAGGACATACCTCCATTGTCAACAAGTGGCGTATGTCTCCCATTTGCCACCTGTACAGTCTTGGTTGGAGTAACTGGTGTTAACTAAGAGAAAGAACTCCCGTCGCCATAGAGGTGCTTGGACGCACCAGAATCAATTAACCATTCACCAGAGGACAAAAGGGATGCCATACCAGTCGCAAGTGCCTCATAAGAGGCAGTAGTGGCTGTATCTGGAGGTTGGGAAGAGGATGCCTGAGTCAGCTGTGTAATCTGCTGTTGCAGCATCTCAAACTCTGTGCTCAAAGAATTAACATCAAGACTGGGGTGAGCTTAATCTGTGATCTCAACTGCCTGATTGGCCACAGGTGGCCTGTCATGCTTCTGCCAACATGTAGCCTCAGGGTGGCTGAGTCTGCCACAGTAAGTACACGAAGTCCTGGTGCGTGTACCAGACGAGCATCCGCATCCACGACCACGTGCAGGTAGAGGAGCTCCCCTGCTACGTCCAGGGATCACAGCTAATGCAGACGTCTGAGTGCCGGAGTCAGTAGTAGGAGTGCGCACTGAAACCCTCCTGAGTCTACTATAAGCCTCCTCCAGTGTAGGAAGCTTTGAAGTGGTGATGATTTGATCTCTGGTTGCTGTGTACTCGGGTCCAAGACCTATCAAGAAAAGAGTGACCGCCAGCTGTCTCTTAAAGCTCTTCCAGGATTCATAGGCACACTTCGACAAATGGGAGTGATGCCTCTCTAGCATTCCATTCAGGAGGAAATAGTCCTGTGGCAGTATGCTTCCTTCCTGATGCAAGTAGAAGAGGTTGTAGAAGACCTGAAAAATCCATGCAGAATTCTTGGTATTAGAGTAAGTCTCACGCAAGGACTCCCATATATTCTTCGCTGTAGCGTAGTACATGATCTCGTCCTCGATTCGGGGAATAACAATCTGCATGAGCCACACAAAGATCATGGCATTCTTTGTCCCAGTTGGCGTTTGCACCCATCTTTCCTGTAGGCTCCAGATTTGTAAGGATATGGCTCTTCGCATAACCCCTTATGGTCATGAGGAAAGTTTGGGACTATTGCGGGTTGGTCTCATCCAACTTGACGACGGGATCGAAAAATGGATTCTTAAATACCCTGGTATTCGAAAGAGAGCCCGATGCTACCTCGGAGTGATCATTGGAAGCCATCTTGCAATCTGGAAGCCATAATAAATCTTCTATGTCCAAGAAATCATCAAAGAAATCTGAATATGCTGGTATTCGAAAGAGAGCCCGATGCTACCTCAGAGTGATCATTGGAAGCCATCTTGCAATCTGGAAGCCATAATAAATCTTCTATGTCCAAGAAATCATCAAATAAATCTGAATATGGATATATTCAGATCTGCATCTTCGCGAAAGACCTTCTTGGGCAAATGTTGGCCTCGCTCAGGTGCGAGGAAAACACCCGAGATGGCCTCAAGGGGATTTAGGTGTCTCACTACCTACGTTTTGAGGAAAAAGTAGCCTTGGAGAAGGACTACCAACCCCTCAATGCACACATAGCCCTTGCACGTCATTGCTGGCAAGGTTGGACCGCCGTTCACCAGATATGCAGCGTTGTCGACGAGATTTGTCGCGTCGCTCTGCTGTTCAGACATGCCGCCACTGCGTCAGAGTGTTGCTGTGCACGTGGGCCGTCGTGTAAAGCTGCTAGGAGTGTTGCCGCATGCACTACACATTGCTGCAAGTGCTGGGGATGTTGCTGCGAGCGTGCGCTGCTTCGTACGGTCGCTTGGACCGTCGCGTGCGACCGATCGTCGGTGAGTTTTGACGCTGCTGCCGCTGGGAGAGAGGAGAGGGTGTGGGGTGTAGGGTTTGGAGGCCTTGGGGGTAGGATATTGAGAGCTATGATTTAGGACCTGTGCTCTGATACCAAATTGGTTGGAATGACTCAATCTCTTTTTGGAACCCTGGGTCTCTCTTATATAGAGATAGATAAAAAAGGATGAAAGTACAGAGAGATGCTCCTGAGGAGCAATAAAACATGCACCACTGCAGAATAAAAACATGTGCTAACAAAAGAAAAGATGCCCCACAAAATCAACCTTGATGGCCACATATAGCAGGAGTATCACCATTAGTGCTCTGCATAGAATGCCATACTTTAGTGAGAAGTTGTTCTCCTTGGAGCAATTAGGCAAAGACCTTGATTTGAGGGGCAGAGAACTCGCCAAATGGGGCTACAGTCTTTGTTGGAAAATACACAAACGAAATAAAATGAACAAAATATCAAGTATCACAATATGGAATACTTAAATTTACGAGGGAACCCCTCTATGAGAGATAAGGGAGAAAATTACAAGAGAGGAGGCCCTATGAGTAGATCTTCTATTATACTTTTTAAGAAACAAATGAGTGGTACATGAGCCTCTATATATAGGCAGCCCGACGCCTCACAAAGTCCCATTTACGCCATGTGGGACTAAATTGCATAATAACCCATTATTAATAATTCATTTATCTCAACGCCCCCTCATGCTTCGTGGGTGTTACGAGTGCTTGGATGTTACTTGGGTGTAGCATCCTTTATTGGAGACCTTCTAGGATTGCTTGAGCAGTGGACTTTTAGAACTAAGTGGGAATGAGGTGTGCTTTTCATTGTATTTTGGAGGTTTGGTTACAGAGAAATAGGATTATTTTTGAAGGAGGAAAGGTTCCGTTGACAATGTTTGTACTGATGTGATCATGTTATAGGGATTGTGGAGTTCTTTGTAATGATTGCCTTTGTAATTTTACTCCATTTTTCTAATTAAGCAGATGATCACTAAATGATCATTCTTTTTACTTGAAAAAAGAAAATTCTAAGCTAGTATGTTTATCTTTTATTTCACCTACTTCTAGTTAACTTGTTCACTTGTCCTATTGCCATAATTTTTTTTTTAAAAGGAAATGGGTGTGGTTATCTGATTGACAGCCACCTGTAATGCTTGTCCATTGATTCTCCACTTATCTGAATGAGAGATTTAGATTTATAGTATACTACAAGTAATGGGGACCTTGTGTGATCAATTTAAGTGCCCCATACTAATAGCCTTATAGAACCTCCACCCTCATTTATCCAAGCAAACCATCGGACCTTGTCTAGTATAGGGAGTAGGTCGTTATCCTCTAAAAGTTGTCTCTTGTGCCAACACAAAAATCGGGCTAGCCATGCTACCACCATAAGTGCTAGGTTTATAGGTTATTCTTGGTCAAGAAGGGGGTTGTGTCCCGTACATGATTCAACTATGCATAGATCTGAATCTCACATCTTATCGTACTCCTTATTACCATTAGAAAGTACTTAGGGTTCGCTTAACCAAGCTTTAGGCTTTTCTCTTCAAAAGATTCTAGGCATCTCATTCTGGTTACTATAGTTGGCTACCGCTAACCTTAGCTAGCTATGAGTATTATTAGCATGGCTGCCTACATACCACTATATAGCTGGTTAGGCACATGCATTTCAATGCAAATAGGCCTTCTATCTAAATGTTCATTTCTATTTTTTTTTTTAAATTTCCCAACTAACAGCCAGTTTCTATATTTTAGAATTTGTTTTCTTTTGTCCTATAAGTCTTGAAAATTTAAGTGCATTTGAAAGTTGTGTTGGTTGGCTTTGAACTTTTTCGAAATACTTGTCTTGATTTGGTTATGGTTTGCTTGTTGTTTAAACCCATCACTTGATTGAATTTAAGTGAGGTACTTTAAGGGGTTCTTGATCTTCTCGATTTGACTGGACTTATTGACTTTTAATGTTCTTTTGAAATCCGCTGAAAAAAATTGAGCAGGGCGATGCCAGGTCATCACACCATACCTTCTTCTACTCTTCCCCTTTTGCATATATAGCTATCATTGTCAAGCAACTAACTGCAAAATCAATATTTAAGAACATCACAAGTATTCTAAATTAACCCGGCATACTTTCATTCCTACAAAAGTTTAACATTACATATGTTTCACTTGATGCAAAATATCTACGGTTACAAAATAGCAAAGTAGCAACAGATAACAAAAACTAAACATAGAGAAGTTACGCATTATATTTATTCCATTTCTTTGTTGGTTTCTTCTCCATCCTATACGTGACTTGATCTCACTTTGCTATTATTACCTTGGTAAAAATTTCAATTAGTGACCAAAAACTCAGTAGGAAGAAAATAAAAATGCAAGTGCAGAACATAATATATGGCGCTTCAGTTTTTATCTTGAATAAAGGCCAGATCTATGTAAAACATCCTTTGCACAATCGAGGAAATCTTTACTATAGTGTTTTGATCATCTCCCAATTGACTTGCACCACCTCTACTCATCATTTACCTCAATGCGTGGTCCATGTTGGGGTTGTCTGTTTAAATTAAAACCTAAGACTTTTGTCCCTATCAATTGCATGCAAATAATCAATTCACAACCATCCTAGATTTCCTTCTGTAGTCTTAATGAATGCGGTCCAACGCTTGTTACACAATGGTAAGGGTAGGTTCAAATTTTATAAGATTAACACTTGGCTAAATTAGAGGACCTCTTCTCTCACTCATTGATTTCTCACACTATCTCAGCAGTTGTGAGGCCCAATAGCCAAAGATTTTTTCGTTGTATGATTCTCAAATTTAATTTACTAGGTAGTTAGCTCTTGGATGTGATCCAAATATGCCTAATAAAGGGCGTGATCCAAATAGGAAATTTGTTACCCACCAAGGAAGGATGAAAAAAATTTTAAGGTACTTGATGGGTACTCAATTTTGTGGTGGCATTTGTGTGAATACCAAGATTATGATTGCTACTATGTAATTTCATAAGTTTATGATGGGTTTTATTTAAAACCCTTTTATATTTTCTTGCATAAGGACCTAATTCTAATTACTTTTAAAAGGGTCCTTCTCTTTTAATTGAAATAATTTTTTTATACATGTGAAATTGAGAAGGTAAAGTGGATTTTGTAAGTATGCATTTACTTCACAACTTAGTATAAATTTATCTTATTTGGCACATCCAATGGAATTTCTTGTCAACAAGAGGGACCTATATGTAAAAATATGATTTTATTGCAAGAAAGCCTCTGAATTCAATTTTAAATTATGTCAACATATTAGTGCAGCCGTATAACTGGTTACATGTATCTATAAAGAAAAGTTTGTTCTACCATTGGACACTTTAATTTAGAAAGATCGGCTTTTTTTTTATTGTTTTTTTTGAAAGGGTTTTTAGATATTGTTGAATCCAAGGAGTATTACATATCTAAAATTTTTCTCAAGATGAACTACCTATACTTTTTCCCTTCTTCCAAGTATGGGAGAAAGGGAGAGATGAAAACTTCTGTTTTTGACTACTGCCTTCTAAGGTGATTGTCCTCTAGCATTCTTATTTGAAGAGAGAACTTACTCTTACTTTGTAAGTCCCTATGCATGGGAATCCTGCTATTCCTGCTAGTCTTGAGATCTGCAAATGGAAAAGACTTCCTCTTGTTGATGCCCTTTACGAGGTTCATTTGTTGAGGTCCCTAGTCCCTATATAAGAGACTTCGGGAGTTAGAAAACCTGATTTTTGTTTACTTCTTTTGTGTTAACTGGTTTCCGTTGACTTGAAACATGTGTTAACCTGTGGTGTTAAAATATCACAGGGACGGGGGGGGGGGGGGGGGGGGGGGGTGGTGGTGTGTTAAACCTGGGTGTTTGCTAACACCACCTCAAACTTGGGTTTTCCAAAACCCAAACAGATGGGTTGTTAACCTCAAGTAAACAGGGCTAACACTTGTTTACAGGGGTTAAGCTATGAAGTAAACTACGCCTTATAGGTCTCCATTTGGTAGGGTTTTATGCTTTGAGTCTCCGTATAGAAGAGGTCCACTTGCTTTGAGATTTTCGTATGTGAAAGAGACTCCACGGGGAAATAGATGTCTTTTATGGTAAGTGCCCATTATCATTTTTTCTCCAATAGAGATCCTCTTACTCTTTGAGATCTTATATGTGAGAACTATTATTCTTGAGGTTTGGAAATGGGAAATATCCATTCTCTTTGAAGCTCCTTTATGAGAGAAACTCTTTCATGGTGGTCTCCATGTGAGCGGGATACCATTTCTGTTACAGGTCTTCTCATGGAAAATGCCCACTCTTTGAGTCTCCTTATAGGAAAAACCCCTCTTGTTAAGGTCATCATTTGAGAGAGACTAGCTTGGAGATAGCTTTTCCCTCCTCTTTTCTTTGATCTCCTCTTCCTACTTGGAGGGGAATTTCAGCATAAGATCATCTTTGGCAGTCCATAATCTTTAACTTTTATTTAAGAGTTCTCTATCTTCAACCAAAATGCGTCACTTTTTCCTTGATTACTTGGATGTTTTCCCCACTCTCTATGTGAGGTTCTTGTTGACGAGGCTTTATATTTGGAGATAGAGGTCTTTGTCTATCTCACTACTCAATTTGAAAGCAAGCTCAGACTTGATGCTGTAGGACTATCTATGTAGAGATTAGGGTCTTTCCTATCTCATGACTTATTCTATAAGAGACTTGATGCAGTTGATCCTCTACTTTTAGTGGCAAATTCTCTTATTGGGTTTTTTCAATGTTTATTCCTCTCTTGAGATTAAGTACATCCTTGGAAGACATGTTTTTGACTTATCGTGTTGGAGAGTCTTTTTTATATCCGCCAGATTGCATGAGGGTTGTGCTCCTGCTCATCTGTTTGCTTTTTCCTCTTGAAGATCTAGTAAGTGAGGGTGAGCATACTTTGTTTCTTATGTGACAACCTGGAGCTTGTCACTCTCCAACCTAAGGGGGAGCATAATTCATTTCTTATGTCATTAGTTGGACCGTGCACATTTTATTACCATGAATAGGAATGGGAGTAAGGGTGTAATCTTACATAGAGATCATTGTAATGCTATTTTCTCTTGAGAAGATTCAATGCAATATTAAGGCCCTCTAGGTCTTTTCTCCCATGGTTCTTTCTTTTGAGTCTTCTATGTTATGTTTTGACGTTCTTGGTGATTACATGCTTGGAATGAACTCAATATATATTGGATTGTATGCCTCTCTCTAATATGGTGAAGCATACAAATGATTACAGGAATATGTACGTACTAGGAAACATAGCTACATATTACCACTTTTTATTGGAATATTAATTTATAGGATTTTTACACTATTGATTTCTGTTTGACTAACCATTTCTCTACTTCAGATAAGTTCAAATTATAGCCAATTTTATCATCACATGGAAGGTCAGGCATCTCAAAAGGCTAACCACACTTGCCATCCAGTCAACATTTTGAATATGGGCAATGGTGAGCCAGGCAAGTCAGACATGGGCAATTCATTTGTAGCACCTTTATGTGGACATGCTCAATTTCCAGGAATTGAAAACATATGGTTCTTGAAGTCAAAGACTAGTTTATCCACGAATAATCCTCTTATTAATGGAAATGATGTTTTGCTACGTGGTGGTGATTATGGAATGGCACTTCCAGATGTAGGAGTCTGCCATAGTAGTCCAACCAAGAACGGCTCATGTCAGATGTCACCAGGTAAACATAGAAAACCTATTAAGCTTCTGCTTTTCACAATAATATCATGTTAACAGAATCTGATGATTATATCTTAAACCATCACAAGTCAGGTGCCAGTGGAATTCATCAGGAAAATGGAAATGAGCCAGCAACCTCTGTTTTGATGCTTGGGCCGAATGGTTCTTATTCTGCCAATCCTTTTAGTTCTGAAACTAGATTGCCTGAATGTTCAAATCATAGAAAGGTTGGGCCTCTTGTCTTTTGTATGAACAGAGGTATGGACTTCTGCCACCATTCCAGAGTTTTAGGATCTCATCACTAGTTTTAAATTTTGTTCTGAAGCTGCATGAGTAGCCAATTATGAAAGTTCTTTCATCAAAATGTTGCTAAACCTTTTGGTATGTTATAGTTGGAGAGCTGTTTCTGAATGATATGGGACTTCTTGGAGTTCTTTGCTTATGTCATGGCATATGCATGTCGGTTGCACAATTCTGTGAGGTATTATTGTTGATTTCATGCCAAAACATCATGGCAGTGCACCTTTTTCCTTATCCAAGAGCCATTCATCAGTCTTTTCCAGCTTTGACCTACAACTTGATTTTTTGCAGCATTCGGGATCAAAACAACTCGATCCTGGTTATGCTGTTTGTTTGGAAAATGGTGAGAGCATTGCATGTTGGAGGAGGCTATTTCTCTTGAATTCTGGGGTAAGATTTTGGTGGATGTATATCACTCTATGTAATCAGAAAGAGAGTTTTAATTTGTCTTTTGTACTTTTTCAAGATGTCTGATAAAGTAAGATTCTAGTTGTTGTGCTTCTTAACTTTTTCCATTCTTCTATTTCATGAGGTATGAATCATCTGTATCAAAAAACAACTAACTATTTCTGTGATAAATGACAATGAGCTCTTCAAGAATGTTGATTTCTTGGAGAGGATGAGGGACTCCGGTGGAAGCGTGTGAGGAGGAGGGTGACGGTGGAGAGATCTCGTGCGTCCTCTCTTTGGGATGTTGTCTGCATCAAGTGTCGCCAGGTTGGGCACTTGGTGAAAGGGTGTAGGGAGTCATTGGTGTGTCTCCGGTGTCGTGGATGGGGACACTGGAGGAGTTCTTACTCGGTGCGGTAGCAGGCTGGTTCTTCTTCGGTGGGTCGACGTCTCCCACCTCCTCCTCTAAGGGAAGTGCCTAGTGATGGTGTTGAGGCCGAGTGGTCTTCTGAGATGAGGAGGTTGGATGCTTTGCTAAAATATTCGGTGATCGGATTGCTTCGTCGGGGTAATCTGGTGCTTGATGAGGTTAGATGTTTC
Organism: Thalassia testudinum; assembly: GCA_037157565.1. Taxonomy (NCBI): domain Eukaryota; kingdom Viridiplantae; phylum Streptophyta; class Magnoliopsida; order Alismatales; family Hydrocharitaceae; genus Thalassia; species Thalassia testudinum. The sequence continues at coordinate 74,609,112 of JAZHRO010000031.1, read as the reverse complement.
CTCTCTTGTTTGGTTCTGAAATCGGATGTTTGGAAGTTGTCTTTGTTATCGGAGAAGAGGGTGTTGCTTTTTGGTTTGGAGGCTTCAGATGTGGCCTGTCTTAAATTTCAAGAGTTTTTGATTGGGGAATTGTTGGTTCGTTGGTCCCTTTTGAGCATTTATGAAGGTGCTTTGGAGGAGCGCATTCCTATTCGTTCTATTATTTGCTTCCGTATTTTGGGAATTCCGCTTCGTTTGAGGACTATTGATAATGTTATGATGATTTGTTCTTCTTTCACACAAGTTAGATGTTATGGCATTGGTTTGCAAAAGGGTGATGCTTCATTGGTGGTGGTTGATGGGAAACTGAAGGTGGGGAAATCTTTTCCTTCGAAGGAGATTCTTTGTTTTGGCGGGAGTGTTTGTGTCATCTCCTTTGTTAATTTGGGTGCGGTGCTGGGAAGAGAATTATCATATGCTCAGGTGGTGGTAGCAGGTGTTGCGGAGGCGAAGAGAGTTGCTTTTGATGGAGCGCAACGATCTGTAGATCTAGAGAGGTCAAGGAAGGATGTTGGTAGGCGTCAGATCTCTTCTTTCGGTAGCTCTGAGGAGAGAGAAATTGCTCCGGTGCAACCTATGAGGGTCAAACGGCGGTCTTGCTGGGAGTGGCGACCGGTGGAGAGGATTTGAATTTTGAATCTGGATTCTCCAATTGGCAACAACAGTCTCTTTCCAGATCGGGCTATAGTTGGTGATTTCCTTGATCTGGTGGCAGAAAAATTTACTATTTAGGATGTGATTGTGCGCAGCTTTAGAAGGTGCAAAATGCTGATTCTCGGTTGCCAAAAATAGGTGCTGACGTGGTGATGCCAGTTGTTGCTTTGGCTGAGGATGTATTTCCAGATCTGGCAGCTGGAGATTTTGATATTTTGGGAGGCGATTGTGCGCAGGTTTGGAAGGTGCAGAACGTTTCTTCTCGGTTGCCAAAAATAGGTGCTGATGTGGCGATGCTAGTTGGTGCAGTGGCAGAGGATGCATCTTTTCTTTGCCCACAACAGGTGGCATCTGGATCCGTTTACGGATCGAGATGTGGTAAGCCTTTCAACCTTATTGAGAAACCTTTCCATATTTTGCATTGTGAGGTAGATCCGAGTCCTGTTGTTGGCGTGGGATTTTCTTTGCAGACTTGCTGTAATACGAGACACGCTCCTGCTGCGGGGCTTGAGTTGGTTGATGGTGACGCTACAAAGATCAAAATGCATGAGTCCAGCTTTCAGCAGGTGGATACCGGACTCAGCCACGGATCCGGTCTTGGTGAGCCTACTTGCTTGGCTAGTGCATCAACTATACCTTTAGTTGTCAGCTCTTCTTCGCTTCGGGTGCCTGTTACTGCATCTTCTATGTTGCAGGAGAGTCCTTTTCCTGATGTTCAATGAGTCTAAGGAGGCGCCTATCATTGGTGGACAAGGTGACAACCATTCATGCTAGCTGCGCTCAAATGTATTTGCTGTGGTTGCTGTGATGAAGATGGGTGTGGGCTACGCTGCGAAGTTTGATATGCACGTGCCCAACCTTCAGCAGGTGGATACCGAATCCAGCCATGGGTCCGGTCTTGATGAGCCTACTTGCTTGGCACATGCTTATCCTGATCCTTTCCTTTTTGGCTTTTCTTTGTTGTCAGGGTCTGCTGTTGTGCCTATGTTGTTGTAGGAACCTTTGGCATTCGGATCAATATTCAATGGGGCCATTGGGTCGCAAGGTGATGGCGCTCGGTGTGGTGAATATTCAGGACAATTGTGGAAAGAGTCTCAAGCTCCTGAAGATGCAGCATTGGATGTCAATAACAATGGCCTTTCCTCCTCCAATTCGGCAGTGAAGAGCAAGTTGGCGTCTCGTAAGCCGCCTATTAGTAGATCGTCAAGCAACTTGGGTTCAATTCCTCATAAGCATAGGTTGCTTTTGAGTGCTTGTTATAAGAGGAAAAAGGTGGGGAAGAAGGCAGATGTGAATGAAACAGCGCAACATGTTCATGAACATGTTGCCAAGGTCGTAGGGGCCAAAAAGGTTCATAAGGGGAGTTTCAAGGTTAAAGCCATTGGTTACGGTCCTTTCTTGGAATGTATGGGGTCTCCGGGATGATAAAAAGAGCTTTTTTGAGGAGTTATTTGGCTGATTGGAAGGTGGATGTGGTGTGCATTCAGGAATCACATTTGGAAACTTTGACTCCTCGTGTGAAGTCGCAACTTTTTGGGACCTTGTATACCTGTAGGATGGAGGTGGAGGTCATAGGCAGATTAGGTGGCTTACTGATGTTTTGGCATGATGATTTGCTTGAACTTAGATGATTGAAATTGTCTAGTCAAGTGATGACTGGGATTTTCACAAGAAAAAGTGATGGCATGTCCTTGGCCATCTCGAATGTTTATGGCTCGTGTGAAGATGGGCTAAGGATGCTTTTCTGGGAGGAGTTGCAGCACGTTGCATCCTTTGTTGAAGGGATGCTGTGGTTGATTTGTGGAGATTTTAATGCGATGCTTTACGTAGATGATAGACCTGATGGTAGATATGATGTGGCTACAACTCAGTTTCAGCAAGTTGTGTAGGATTTGGAGCTGGTTGACTTTCCTACTTAGGACGAATGGAAGGGGCGCGATGTCCTGCAGTGATAGATTTCTCTGCAATATTTCGTTGGCCGAATCTTTCCAGATGGGAGATGTGGTTACATGTGACAAGCCATTTTTTGATCATACTCTCCTGTTATGGTGTAGTAATGAGGAAGGTAATTTCTTAACATATTTTAAATTTCACAAATCTTGGCTTAGAGAACTTGGTTTCAGGGAGTTGGTTCGAGACAAATGGGCTACGACCTTGGCTTCTACTTCAGCTACTTGCACTCTGGCTGCTGGGATTGCGGTAGTAAGGATGGCTTTGATGGAATTTAAATGTGGGCTCAGAGCTAGTAGGGTTGAAAGAAGGCCGCACTCCAAGGAGTTAATGGCCTCGATTGGAAGGAGGAAGTGGTGTTACTTTCTGTGGAAGAGTGCCAGGAGAGAGAGATTTCAATCTATTGTGTTTGAAGATCACAATGCCAAGATGGTTGGAGATAGAAGTTGAGACAGTTGTTGCTCGGAGAAGGTGTTGCTAATACTAGATTCTTCCACTTGTTAGCTACCAACAGAACAAGGAGAAATATGATCAATAGTCTAAAGGTGGGAATTGATGTCCTTAGGAAAAGAAATGCATTTAAAAATTATTTTTTGGAATTGGACCAAATCAGTGATGAGGTGAAGATCGCCCTTGCAAAGGATGTTGATAAGGAAGTGGTATTGGCTTCCTCGCGGGGTATGAAGGTAGGTGGTTCTCCTGGTCCTGATGGCTTGCAAATTATTTTCTATAAGGAATTTTGGGAGGTGGTTGGACTAGACATAATGGGCATGATCAAGGAATTCTTTGATGGTAATGCGGTATTGAAAGGCTTAATAAATTCTATTTATTTCTCCTACCAAAGAAACAGATCCCTGAGGAGGTGGGTGATTTTAGGCCTATTGCATTATCGAATTCCATTTATCTTTTGGTGGCAAAAATTCTAGCTGATCGGCTGCACCATGTGATCCTTGACATCATCTCGCATGTTCAGTCTGCCTTTGTGAAAGTGAGGTCGGTACAAGATTCCTATGTGTTGGTAGAAGAGTTTTTGGCTTCTTGGAAGAGGAATAAGTCTAAGGCCTTTGTTTGGAAGGTAGACTTTTTTAAGGCTTATGATTCCATTTCTTGGAATTATTTGTGGGATACTTTGGAGAGTAGGATTGTTGGATTGTTGGATAGTGATGATGAAGAGATGCGTTGCTACTTCTTTATTTTCTGTGTTGGTTAATGGGAGGGCAAATGGGTCCTGGACCTAGCCACAGAGGGGAGTTCAGCAAGGTTGTCCGTAAGCACCAATCTTGTTCAACATCGCGGTTGACACGCTTGCTAATATGGCTTTCAAAGCTTGTGCTGATGGCTTGTTTTTGGGGTACACTGTTAAGAATGATGGCAGGACCATTATGCCTATCTTGCAATATGCCGATGACACAATCTTCTTTATAGAGGGGGGGGGGGAGGGAAGAGAGGCTTCTCATGTTTCCTCAGTGGTGACAATATTTCATGAAATTTTAGGCCTCAAAATCAATTGAAGTCCACTTTGGTCCCTTTGGGCATGGGCAGTATGGAGGAAAATGAGTTGGTTTGATTATCAAATATCTTGATTTGCCGTTGAAGGGAATAAACTAAATACGTTAGGTTCGAAGACGGTTGAGAGATTATCAAAGAAATTGTGTTCTTGGAGTGGTAGGCTCTTGTCTAGAGGAGATGTTTGGTCCTTTTAAAGTTGGTTCTTTCTTCCATCCCAGTTTTCTTCATGTCTGTTTTAACTCCAACAAAGAAAATCCTAAAGGACATTGATTTGATGAGGAAGGAATTCTTTTGGAAGGGGGGGATTGGGAGGGGAGATTTGCGCAACTTGTATCTTGGGAAGATATTTGCATGCCAAAAAAAGGAGGCCTTGGTGTTGGTAGGTTGGATTCTTTTAGTAAGGCTTTATTGCTGAAATGGGTGGTTGGACTATTCTCTAATGGACAGGACATGCTTACTTCTACCTTGAGGGATTCCTATTTAGGAAACATGGATCTTAATCGGTGGGCTACTCCGGTCAATTGTTCTTTCGCATTTTGGCACTCTTTGTGTCCTTTGATGACTGAGTTTTCTTCTCATTTCGGGCTGTGTCTAGGTGATGAGCGTTCTTTTAAGTTCTAGCATGATGATTGGTCTAAAAATGAGAAATTTTTGGATGTGTATCAGAGGTTATTTCACATTCAGCATATATCAGCATTGGTGAAAGATAATTGGGACAACGGACATAGTGTTTGTGACATCAGACTGCTTGAGGGCCTCTCTGATGTTACATTTTTTGATTTTCAGTAGCTGGTAGCTGTGCTGGAGGACTTCTCTCCATCTGTTGAACCGGATAAATGCAGTTGATGCATGGGAAATTTTTCGTTAGAAGTGCGTACAATTTCTTGATTTCAAATGGGGACCAATTAACACCTATTAAGAAGGATTCCAAGATGATCCGGAGTTGTAAAATACCTCTCAAAGTCAAGCTGTTGTGGTTTTTCAGAAGAGGTTGGTAACAAAAGTCTATAGAATCAAGTGGTGTGCTACTGAAGATACCATCCAATCAGAAGAGGACATCCAACATCTGTTCTTTGATTGCAATTTCTTTAGAGAGGTTTGGGATCACTGTGGGGTCCACACTGGTAATTATATCAATTTTGAGTCTTTTTGGATGACATTCAGGGACTACATTCATTTGGATATGGTAGGTTGGTGTAAAGTTTTTGGTTTTCTTTGGGTTATTTGGTTGCAGAGGAATGGTAAAGTTTTCAATGATGAGAGATGTTGGGTGGAGAATGTAGTGAGAGGTTAGCTATTTTTTTGATTTTTGGCTGCAAAATTTGTAAGTCCTCTTTTGTTTTAATATATTTTCAGGATGGTTACCATGCTTAGGTAATTTTTCTCTTTCTTCTAAAAAAAAAAAACTATGAGCTTCCATAATCCTTGCAGAGAGCTCTTTTCAGCAAAAAAATCTTAGACAACTCTTTCAATGAAAACTCCCACTGTGTTCTGATTTGCCTTTTGGAATGGCACAAAAAATGATGCTGCTAGATGGGTGAGAGTTTTCAATTTGGTTGCAAAAAATAGGGTAGTTTCAAAGTTAGAGCATCTATTGGTGGAAATGTTTTTTTGGGAGATTGTTACCGTCTAATTTTTTGGACTTAAGCCATGTAAATCCATTTAGGTTATTAATGAATGAAGGGGATGGCTATTGTCTTTTGTTGGTAGAGCACATATTAGTGCTGTTTGGAGTTTGTCTTGTTTCTTGTCCTATTGGACTTATGATGTAATTTTTCCAACACTTTTTTTTATATAAAGAGGTGTAGGGTTTCATTTGAAAATAAGATAAGTTATTTTCTTCGACTTGGTATCAGAGCGACGATTCTAGATCGGCGATCTGGTATCCCACCTCTCACAAGCCTCTGTATCCCTCCACCAAAACCCTAATCTCCGTTTCGCACCCGCAGAAGTCTCCGCCGGCGAGCCACCAGTCGTTGCCAGCCCTTGGAGGCCATTGCCGCGATCGCAAGGGTTGCCGGTGCTCGTTGTCAGCTGCTGTTGGCCTTAGTAGGCTCCCTCCCAGTGCTACAGGCCGTCATCGCCCCTCTATAGGCGGTGGTTTCCGCTCTGAGAGGCCTTGCAGCGTCGCCCCTTGCGCTGCTCTCGTCGACTGGAGGTTGCAGCGCTGCCTAGAGGTTGCTGCGTCGCCCAGAGATCAGCCCAGCATCTCCGAACATCGCCACTGCGCCATCCCTGACCTCGGGACAGCGTCGCCCGACGCTGGAGCACCGCCTCTGATCGTAGAGGCGTCGCCACTGCTGTCGCCCATCACATGCTGGTTGCGGTTGGTGGTTCTCGGGATTGATTGTGCCTGCCCAAGTGCTGTTAGGATCCTTCCTAACATCCTAACATGCGTTAAAACCTGATCTACAGGGTCTCTGTGATTCTTGAGATGTTATCTAGGGTTTCTTAGCCTTAGATATTATGTTCAAGAGATCACTTTTCTCTAATTGTGAAAATTTTCAAATTTGAATATTGATTTTAGATCGCATTTGTGGCATCTTGTGGCAGTTCTAAGGCACGATGGCCTCAGATTCTTCTGAAGTGTCGTCGGTTACTACTATGGACAACAGAGGTAATAAATCTCTGTTCTTTGTTTCTATCACCAAGTTGAACGAGGCCAATTATGATAGATGGTCTCAGACGTTCCTCATGACCGTTGAGGGGCATGATAAGGAACACCTACTGTTGGAGATGGAGCCACAGGATAAAACAAGAAAGAATGCCATGTGGAAGATGGATACTTCCATGGTTCGTGTATGAATCATGAATTCTGTTGAGCCTTGGATCGGTGATGTGATCATGTATTATAAGATTGCCAAGGAGATGTGGGATTCTCTACATGATACATATTCTCATGAAAAGACTTCCAACAAAGTATTTGAGATTCACCATGCTCTTGTAGTCTTAAACAGGGGGGTCTGTCACGGTCATAGTACTGTGCCACCCTAAAGGGGCTCGTTGAGAAATATAATACTTGTCGACCTGTCTGCACTTGTGCCACTCAGAGGGCACATAGGAAGGAGCATGTCGTTTTTCAGTTTCTTGACGAACTTGGATCAGACTATGAGGCTACTAGGTCTCAGATCCTTACTCTGGCTGAGCTTCCATCTTTGGAGGAAGCTTATAGCCGCATGAGTAGAGTGGTTATTAGGCCATCCGTGTTAGAGAGTGGACAGATCCCTGTGCTTGTTGCTGCTACATGTAGAGGACGTGGTGCTCCATTCATCAGGGGGAGAGGGCGTGATGGTTGGGGTATGAGTGGTAGACCTCGCACCATTTACTCGCATTGTGGAAAGGTTGGTCATACAGAGGTTTCTTGTTGGACGAAGCATGGTCGACCTCCCATGGCCAACTAGGCTCTCTCTAGAGGAAGGGAGCAACATGGTCTCATGCAGACTATGATGATGTGATCCAACGTCTCTCTCATCTGACCCAGGAGACTACTACTGCCACTGTAGATATTGCTGCCTTGGCTACTTCAGGTATGACTTTTGCTTACAGGTCTGGTAACGTTGACAGTACCTTGTGGTTGGTGGATTTAGGCGCATCTCAACATTTTAGTGGGGATGAGACATGTTTTGGATATGTTCATAAAGTTCCCTCAGGGAGATCTGTGCAGGTAGCAGATGGCATGCAGTGTAGGATTCATGGCAGAGGAGATATAGCAGGGACTCTTACTCTGACGTTGCCTAACGTTCTTTATGTTCCAGAGTTTCTTATCAGTCTTTTGTCTGTTAGTAGAATTACAAAAGACTTGCATTGTCGTGCAATATTTGATGAGTTAGGCTGTATTTTTCAGGACAAACTCACGGGGAGGATGATTGGTGGCGGACATGAGGAAGGGGGTGTGTATGGCCTGGTCCAGAATCTAGTTGCTGCTGTGTCATGGCGAGGTTGCATTTAGTGTTGGTACAGCTCTTCAGTGGTATTGTTGTCTTGGGCACCCATCACTGGATAGGCTTCGACGTACCATTCCTCATATTTCACCGGCTACGGAGGTTTTGTGTGATGCATGCCAGCTGGGAAAGCATCACAGGATCAGTTTTCCTTCTAGTTTATCTCATAGTTATAATGTTATCTTTGATTTACTGCATATGGATGTATGGGGACCGAGTCGTATCCCTGACAGACTGGTTCAGGTTTTATCTACTTGTTGTGGATGATTTTTCCAGGATGTTTTAGTTATTTCTGTCGACAAATAAATCTGATATTGGATCTGTAATTGAAACATTTATCTTACAAATAAATACTCAGTTTTCTACTATTGCGAAGATTGTGTGGTCTGATAATGCATTAGAATTTTGTACATCTAAGTTGGCAGCTTTTTCCAGATCTCTTGGAATTGTTCATCAGATGTCCTATCTACATACGTCACATCAGAATGGTGTTGTGGAAAGAAAGCACCGTTACGTGCTTGATGTGGCTAGAACGTTATTGATCTAGCAAAATGTGCCACAGGTGTATTAGGGAGATGTAGTGTTGACTACGTGTTATTTGATTAATAGATTACCCAACCTAGCCATACAAGAGTAAGTTTCGTGGCTGGTTCTTTATCTTGAGAAGAATCTATTTACTGTTCCATCTCGAGTGTTTGGCTGTGTTGCCTTTGTTCACATTCTTGGACCTGGTAGAGACAAATTGTCTCCAAGAGCAGTGATGTGTGTGCTTTTGGGATATAGTAGCATCCATAAAGGATATAGATGCTATGACCCTTGTGGTAAGAAACATTATGTGACTGCAGATATCACATTTAATGAGTCAATTTCTTATTTCTCTATAGATGGTCTTTAGGTGACATTTGAGAAAGATTTGGCTCCTATGTCTGTTCCACCAGTTCCCTTGGAGCAAATCCCTATTGCACATCATGAGGATATACCTAGCACAGAGACCTCTATGAGGCAGAAAGCGGAGACTACTCAGGTGTATAGGCTACCTGTGACATACAGACATGTATGGCGACAAAAACACACCCCCACTACACCTCAACCACCTGTTTCCTCTCCTAGTCAGGTATGCATTGATACTGACGTGAGTTTTCCTAGTGGTGCTTGTGCAAGTTCCTCTGATGAGTCTCCTACTCCGGTTGCTACTGAGCATAATGAGGAGGATCTTGATCTTCCAATTGCCATTCGAAAGGCTCCACGCAGCTGTGCCCAGTATCATAATGTACAGATAGTCTCCATTGCAAACCTTGGTAGTTCCTTTGCTACTTTCACAACGGCTCTATCTGCAACGCATGTTCCTATCTCCCATCAGCAGGCCATGTTGGATCCAAGATGGCGTTAGGCCATGGAGGATGAGATGGCTGCTGTACAGTTTAGAGGGACGTGGGATTTGACCGCCTTGCCTCCTCATGCTAGAATAATTGGGTGCCGTTAGGTCTTTGCGGTTAAATACAACCCAGATGGCACGATCGCTCGCTACAAGGAGACTGGTGGCAAAGGGATTTACCTAAACATATGGGGTAGATTTCTTTGATACTTTCTCTTCGGTTGCTCGATTGTCTACTGTTTGGATTTTGATGTCTGTAGCAGTTCACTGTGATTGGCCTCTTCATTAGTTGGATGTCAAGAATGCATTCTTGTGTGGAGATCCTTAGGAGGAGGTTTATATGCAACAACCTCCTTGGTTTGAGGCTCAGGGGGAGTGTGTATGCAGATTGAAGAAAGCCATCTATGGCTTGAAGCAGAACCCAAGAGCATGGTTCTAGAGACTCGGAGGAGGTACATGTAATGGGACTTATAAGGTTCTCTGCTGATCACTCTTTGTTTATCCGGAAGAGTAAAAGAGGAGTGGCTGTACTCCTTGTCTATATGGATGACCTGGTTCTCACTGGAGATGATTTTGCTTGGATAGCTGAGGTCAAAAGGAAGTTGGCTGATGCCTTCATGATGAAGGATTTGGGTGAGCTCAGATACTTTCTTGGGATTGAAATGGTACGTGGTAGAAAGGGCAATGTTCTTAGTCAGTGGAAGTATGCCATTGATATCTTGTAGGAAACATGAATGAAGGGGTCCAAACCTGCTAATATGCCTATGGTTCCCAAAGCACATCTCTATGATATTGAGTCTTCGCCTATAGATAGCAGATCATATAGGCAGTTGGTCGGTAGATTGCTGTATCTTACTATTATCCGTTCGGATTTTTCCCTTGCAGTAGGAAAGCTCAGCCAGTTCATGGACAAATCGATCAGACAACATTGGGATGCTACTATACAGGTGCTTAGATATGTGAAGAAAGCATCTGACAAAAGTGTTTTATTTCAGAGGGGCACATCTATGAGTGTTGTTGGCTACTCAGATGCCGACTATGCAGCGTGCATGATAGATAGGAAGTCAACGACTGGATTCTGTACTTATGTCGTAGGCAACTTAGTGACATGGAGAAGCAAGAAGCAGCAGGTGGTATATAGGTCCAGCGTATAATCAGAATACAGAGCTATGGCTCAGGCAGCTGCAGAGGTGGTTTGGGTCAGATCTGTTCTACATGATCTCCATATTTAGTAAGAAGGACGAATGGAGATGAGATGTGATAATCGCACTACTACCTATATTACAAACAACCCAATGTTTCATGAGTGGACAATGCATGTTGAGGTTGATTGCCACTACACTAGAGACTTGATATAACGTGAAATTATTTACACTTCATCTGTATCGTCTGAAGATCAGATTGCAGACATATTCACGAAGTGCCTTTTTAGATCTGCTTTTGATAAATGTTCCAAGTTGAGCATCATTGATATATATGCTCCAACTTGAGGGGGAGTGTTGGTAGAGCATGTATTAATTCTATTTGAAGTTGTTTGTCTTGTTTCTTGTCTTATTGGACTTATGATGTAATCTTCCCAACACCTCTCTATATAAAGAGGTGTCGGGTTTCATTTGAGAATAAGATGAGTTATTTTCTCCAACGTTACTTTTTCCGTAAAAAGAAATTAACTATCACCATATCCATGTGGCTATCGTCATTAAAGTAATTGTTTCTGGGAATTTGGGGTTCCCTTTTTGGCCCTAATAGCTAACCTAGATGGTGGAACTAACATAAAAATTGTGTGGGAGTATTGTTCAACCCTCAATTGGCATGCTCCCGATAAGGGGTACTTGAAAGGAAGCTAAATGACCTATTGTTTCTTATCATTGTCCTTATGAAGCTAAATGATCGATCGACACTACACACGTGACTTGATTCAAAAAAGCCTCATCTATACTACTCATGGCTCCTCAGATGACTAGACAACGGATATTTTTACCAGGATGTTGCCTTGTTCTTCTTTTGATATTTGCTGTTCTAAATTGAGTATGATAGATATCCATGCTTTAGCTTAAGGGAGAGTGTTAGCTCCTATGCTCTAATTACTTATACTTTTTACTTATTTCCTTATTGGTTGTATTTTTTTTATTTCTTTGAGGAGAACTAATGTAATTTTTCCACCTCTATATATTGAGATGTTGGACTATGGAATAATTGCTTTGGTTCATTTGTTCTAACTCATATAATGTTAGGTACATTATGGATAAGGTTGTTGAGACTCCTAATTATCCTTAGTTGTTTTTACCCATTTTGGTATATTTCTTTGTTATTTTTATTTTCATTTGGACATGCATTGTTATTTACCCAAACCTCTTTCTATAAAGAGGTATTGGGTTTTTTTCTAAGAAATAAGAAATTCATTTTTTTAATTTGGTTTCAGAGCACTGGTCCTAGATCGTGGCCCTGGTATCCCACTTAAAAAGGTCTCCAAAACCCTAACCACATAAAGCCCTTACGCCAGGCCTCCGATTACGGTCGTCGGCCACTAGGCCTCTGCTCGACTATTTGGCCTCCCTCTCTCTGCCTAGCGGGCCTCCCTCTCTTCGCCTGGTTGCTCCGCGTCACCTCGCCTAGCAAGAATGGGAGGAGCAGCGCTTAGGGCCACCATCGTCCACTGAAGACTGCCGCCAGACTGCAGTAGGGCCGCTGCCGGTCTTAGGCTCATTTGTCTCCTCTCCTGCATCCCCTGCACGCCTAGTAGGGGGTGTTGCCGCTGTTGCTACTGCCATCCGCCTCTGTCGCGGGAGTAGCATCCCTTGGGAGCAGTGTTAGGGTCTTCTCCGTACCCTAACTTGTGCTAGATCTTGATCTAAGGGGTGCTTATGCTTCTTGGTATGTTTTCTATGACCTTTTGACTCGAGATTTCATGATCAAGAGGTTGCATTTCCACTGATGCCAGAATTTTCAGAGCTGAAAATCAATTTCAGATCGTATTCGTGGCATCTGTTTTTGGTTGTTTGGCTAAAGATGGCAAGGTTTAGCCCTTGGTGATCCCCTTAGCCATGTTGGGCACAATGCCTCTAAGGGGGCGCAAAGATGGCATTCGATACTGCTACTTCGACGGGGATGGTGGTGTGTGATGTTGCAGGAGCATGACAGGAGTCACTGAGTTGCAAGATGGTTGGTTTATTCTGGTGCGTCACAGCATCTTTGTGGGGGTCGGACCTATCTCATGTCACTTAGTTCTGTTGTACTTGGGAGAACGGTATAGGTTGCTGATGGCAGACACGCTCTAGTTATTGGCCAGGGGGAAGTGTCTGTAACCCCCACGTTGCGGCTGCCGAGAACACTACACGTACTGGAGTTTCTCATGAGCTTGTTGTCCGTGAGCAAGATCACGAGGATCTTCATTGCTGGGTTATTTTCGATAAGATTAGATGTATTGTCCAAGATAAGTTTATTGGGAAGACCATCGCCAGAGGTCTAGAGGAGAATGGTCTTTATCACCTTGACCATGAGTCATTTGCAGGAGTTAGTAGGTATGATGAAGGGAGTGCGTTACAATGGCACACTCGTCTCTGTCACTTGCCTTTGGATAGTCACAGGAGGATGATTCCACTTGTTTCACTTGCTATTTCTATTTGGTGTGATGCTTGCTAATTAGATAAGCATCATCGGTTTTCTTTTTCTACCAGTACTTCTCCTGGATCAGCAGTTACTTTTGAGTTACTTCATATGAATGTGGGGATCGAGTAGAGTTCTGGACAGGATGAGACATTGTTGCTTTCTTGTTCTTGATGATTTCATCAGAGTATCCTGGGTGCTTCTCCTGAAGAACAAGGGAGATGCTGGAGGTGTTATAGGGATTCTTCTTTTGGAAATTAGGACTCTATATTCTGCCACAGTAAAAATTGTACGGACAAATAATGCTCTCAAGTTTTGCATTATTAGACTTATGGAGTTCTACAGGACTCGTGAGATTATCCACCAGACCACTTATCCTCATATCTCATAGCAGAATGGAGTTGCAGAGTAGAAGCACAGACACCTGTTAGAGGTTGCTTGTACTCTTCTTATTCATCACAGTGTTCCACAGAGATATTGGGGAAATGCTGTTTTGATAGTGTGTTACCTCATTAATAGGATGCCGAGTTCAGTCCGTCACGAGTAGATGGTGATTCTTCTGTTACATCCAGATGGTGAGCTTTTCGTCGTGTCTCCCAGGATGTTTGAGTGTGTTGCTTTTGTTCATGTGCCATCACTAAGTCGTGATAAGCTTGCTCCTTGTGCTGTTAAGTGTCTTTTTGGGTACTCCAGGAGTTAGAAGGGGTATCAATGTTATGATTGTTGGTGCTAGAGCACCACGACCATTTATTTTGATGATAACAAAACACGTGTTATTTAACATTTGCAATTTGAGTTCTAGATTTCATGTCAAATGCAAATGTAGACGTGCTTAAAAGGAGTTCGAGCTCGCATCAAGGACGGATTGGAGGAGCTTGACGGAAAACAGAGGAGGTTCGCGTGGAGCGACAGATTGAAGATAGAAGAGAAGAAGAATATGATAGATTCTTTTTAATCCTTTCTTGTATCTCTTGTCTTTATTTTCTTGCTCTTTTTATTTTCCTTAGAATATTATGTTAAAGAGCCTTAAAGTACCCTAACAGTAGTCCTACGAACACCTGCACAATCCTAGGATACTTAGGTTTTCTGTAGAACACTTAGAAAACCAATATAGGGTTCAAACAGAGTTTCCAGACGTCTAATTCCCAAATAAGACGTCTGACTGTTGGTTCAGACGTCTGATAACTATTAGGCTGGACTTAGTATTCTGTCCGATAAAATCAGACGTCCAGACCTTAGTTTGATGCCAGAATTAGACGTCTGATAAGCCTGTCAGAACAATGATTGTTCCTGATTTCGGGCTGATTCTCTTGGGCTTTGTTCCTAACGGCTATAGAACCTTTCCTAAGCCTTCCAAAGCCTTCCTAAGGCCTCTATAAATAGAGGGGAACCTTTGCAACACAAATACACAATATACACACTAAGAGAAACAAGAGACACACCTAGAGACACTTAGATACACTAAGACACACCTAGAGAGACCAAGATACACAAGAAATACTTTGTAATACACGTTCCACTCTCTTGTGTCCTAGATAGCTCTTGCTCTCTAAGCTCAAGTTCTACATCTTAAGAGCATCAAGCTGTTGCGCAGCCGCTCTCCCGCCGTAGTCCACGAGAGCGATTTTGCGCCGTCGCGTGGCACACGCACTGTGTCATCAACTCGACGCACTCCTTGCAAAGGGGAGTTTCCTAATTCCTATAGAAGCTAGGTTCATAATTACTTTGTTGGCTCTATAGGATTACTTGTTTCTTTTATCTTTGTTATTTGGTTGGGTATTCGCTTTGCGAATTCCCGTCTCCTTCGTGAGACAATCCTTCTCGTGGAGAGAAGGGGTTGAGGTACGCTACCCTCGTTTTAGTAGCGTGGTTGTATTGAGGTTGAATCACCCTCGTTTAAAGTGATTCGATTTAGTGGATTTTGATCAACTTGGTTGATCGGAAAATCCTAACTCGAGAGGGTTAGGTGGTGGTTTTCACCCGGTTTGGGTTTCCACCTAAAAAATACTTGTGTACTTGTGTGTTTGTTTATTTTGTGAGATTGTTTATTTTATTTCCGCAATTATTATGTCACCACCTCCGAGTTGTGAACTTTCAATGATTTCATCAATTTCAAGCATTATGTTAGCACTGATGTGACCTTTTATGAGAATACTTTTCTGTTGCTTGACAGACGAGTGTTCATGATGATGCAACTCAAATGCTTATTCCTCTTGTTCCACTTGAGGTGATTTCGATCTCTATACCTAAACTAACTTCCTTGGGCTCCACTACCCCTGTGGATGGCTACCAGCGATTGCATGGTCCGCTGTGCACATATATTAGACCTCATGTGACACTACAGAGGCCACTGCCCGCATAAGTACTGATATTCTACAGGCAACTGGGATGGGTTCGTATGACAGTGATAGTTTAGTTCAACCTGATCCCCTTGACAGTGCAAATTACCATAGTGGCAAGGTTCCTTCTGCAGAGATACAATCAGAGATACTAGATGATTCTAAGCTTCCTATTGCCATTAGGAAGGCGCCCCACACGTGTGAGCCCATATATCATGTTGCTGGTTATAGATGGTCTTGGTTCTCAGTTTGGCAGCTTTTGCTAGGCACTTACGGCCTCACACATTTAGTCTACTTACCAGCAGGTTATGCTTGGTCCAAAGTGGCATCAAGCCATGGAGGATGAGATGGTAGCGCTTCGGAGTAGACAGACTTAAAAGCTCACCTCGCTTCCTATAGGTGAACGATTCTTTTGTTCTAGGGGGATCTTTTGCTTGAAATACAGCCATGATGAGCCTCTTCTAAGGTATAAGGCCAGATTGGTAGCAAAGGGGCTCACCCAGACTTATGGGGTGGATTTTTTTGACTCTCTCCTATTGCGTGACTTGCTACTGTTTGGGTACTTATCTCTGTTGCGGCTCATAGAGATTGGTGATTACACCAGCCTGATGTGAATAATGTTTTTTCTCTATGGTAACTTTTTGGAGGAGGTTTACATGCAGTAGCCCACAAGTTTTGAGGTTCAAGGTGAGTGTGTGCAGACTCAGGAAGGCTATCTATGGCCTGAAGAAGAGCTCGAGAACCTGGTTTCAGAAGCTCTCAGTTGTTTTGTAGAGGATGGGGATGCAGAGACCTTCAGATCACTCTGTTTGTCAGGAAAATGGAGAATGGCGTGGTAGCACTACTGGTTTATGTAGATGACCTGAGTATCACTGGCGATGATGAGGCTGGGTTAACACAGGTCAGGGAGTCTTTCACAATAGTTTGCTATGGAAGATCTGGGCCAGTGATGCGTCTGCATCTGAATAGCCTAAAATGTCTATTTATGCATATTCTTAGTATTATAGTTGCATCATACATTATTAATATTGATAACATGCATCATCTTGCATTTAGGCTCGGTTGTGTAAATTTTAGGTTAATTTTCCCTTTTTGTGGTCAGGTAACAGGGTGACTTTTAATCGGGGCCTCAGATCAAAGATCCAACCTTACGAATGTGATCAGGGCGACGATTGGAGCTCAAGGACTCTAAGATTGTCCTGATCGGACTTCTGTAGCATTAGATATAGTCCGAGGAATGTCAGAGATCAAGGGTCAAGATGGTGTTAATCTGCATTTCACATGGCAAATTCGATCGCATGGATGGGTTTGGATCGATTTTATCAGCCCAACGGTGTGGAAATCGACCCAATTCGACATCCGTAGCACTTTCTAGAAGTCACAGAAGATCAAACACTCGCCACATACGTGTGAAAATCGGCGTGAAGAACGCTCGCCACGTACGCGTGATCAAACGCGCGACGTAAAGGGTAGGCTGGCGCGCGATGATGACCCTTCGATCTGGATCTAGCGGCTTGGAAAACTGCTACGTTGCGCCACAACGGGTGAAGACGAAGCGGTTGTAGCGCGATCGTGGCCGTTTGATCTTGATCGGATGACTGTGATCTATTCTCACCGCTCAACGTCCGAAGGCAGAGGGGCTCGAGTGCATTTAAGTCGTTTGATCTTTCAATCAGACGGTTGAGAATGCACAGGAAGTGAACATTGAGGTGCGAGGAAGGAAAGAGGGTGTGGGTGGGCGTGCACTAAGCCCATGTTTGGGGACTTTAGTGACGTTTAAATAAGTCACTAAAGATACTGATTTAATGCTTTTAAGTAAAATGACCTATTTGCCTATTCAAACTTCACCTATAAATAGCTCTACGACTACCACATTTTCTTCATCCCTTCACCTCTCTCCCTGTCCAAAGCTTAGAAAAGCTTGTCCCACACCCGGGATGCTATTCTAGAGCCAAATCCAATTTTCTCACCCCTGTTCCGGAAGTGGATCCTACGACGACGACTTGCTGCCTCGTTCCTGCTTCTTCCTGTTTCGTCCTCGCTCCATCCTCCGTCTTCCAGGTGTCGCTCCGTCTGGCTCGTTCTCCAAGCATTCGTCGAGGAGGATAACATCTCTCTCCCTTCCTTTTAATCGCTTTCTAGAATAGAATTTCCTGCTTTTTAGTTGTCATTTCTTGCTTTTTAGTTGTAAAAACAATATTATTTTTATCAAGTGATTGCTCTCTCTATCTCTCTTATTGTTTATATTTCTTTGTAATTATCTCACTTTCAAACAAAAATAAAAAATATCATGGATTTAAGATTCACGTGGTCTCCCTGCTTTCGACCCGGAATTTCTTTACAAATTTCGATTAAATTTATCTGTTGACGGATTGCTTCGCAAATCGAACTACGACGGGTTTTCAAATCCAACTTCGATCGTGTAGTTTTCCGCTATCAACATTTTGGCACCGTTGCTGGGGAGGCAACGATTTTCGATTTTCTTTCTGCATTTCGCACACTATTATTTTCTAACTTTATTTCTTATTTGTTATTTTGCAGGTACCTTAACAGGGATTCTTTAAGCGGTAGATCGGAGTAAAGTGCAATTGAAGACAACTGTAAGTGTTCCAAATTTTTCCCCTTCCATAGATTTTATCTCACAGGATTAATTTAAACCCCAATTAACCTAGGTGTTGGCATAAATCTTAGGGTTAGTTTGGTTGCTTGGATTTCCACTCACATTCATCTCACCCTTATATAAAACAAAATAACAAGAAGATATTTCTTCTGGGGTAAATCGATATACAGACTACATACACTCACATTCAAGGCACATAACCTAATTGATTTTTATCTACTTAATTGGATTTTGATCTGTGGAACTGGTATACACAAATCAACATATAAAAGAGTTAAAATCAGTGTATGTTAATCATTTTGTTTGCCTAACTCAGTGGTGTAATTTTGGCCAATTGTTTGAGTTGATTGTGTTGCACAACTTCAATTAAAATCTACTCATTAAGTAACTGTCACATAGGTTCAACTTCTAGGGATTTACCGCACACTTTACATTCTTTTAAGCTTTAAAGGAAAATATTTTCGCCTGTGCTTTTAAAATCTGGTGTGTCAACTGAACTTGATTGAATACACCTAAAGTTGAATCCTACAAGCTGCTAGGTAAGATTTAAATCATAAAATTCACTGCATTAAAAAATAATTTTTCTTGAAAATCATTGGTTGTACACGCACATATATCAATCAATCATTAAGTACACAACCCAGATAAAGGGCCCATCACATTCGAAAACACATTCAAACCCAGCCCTAATTAAAATAGAGTAGACGTTGGCCTTATGAATTGGACTATCTTTTCGGAGCCCAGATCGAGATTATTTTCGATTAGTTCGTTTCTACCATTTAGTATGATGTCTAGTTAGGGGAGCATAATCAAACGATCGCGGATGGGGGTACAGTAGGAACCTGAGGCGCAAGCCAAAGGAAGAACCTTCTCCTCAGTCC
Source organism: Thalassia testudinum (assembly GCA_037157565.1). Taxonomy (NCBI): domain Eukaryota; kingdom Viridiplantae; phylum Streptophyta; class Magnoliopsida; order Alismatales; family Hydrocharitaceae; genus Thalassia; species Thalassia testudinum. The sequence goes on along the minus strand of JAZHRO010000031.1, from coordinate 74,590,198 downwards.
CTCCCTCTAACTGGTTGGATTGACTAGAAAGAAGTAGATCAAATCAATTATTTATCTCAAGACAGATTCTGGGAGTCTGTAGGTCTTTAGGCTAGCCTACTTAATGATAGATTTGTTTGTATTGTAGGGCACCTTTCTTCCTCCCGTTCTGTTATGGATCCTTCCACATTCTACATGCATTCCCGTTCTTATCTTCCTAATACATCTTATTCCAAAAATGATTATTATTCTAACTAGACTTATTCTCATCCATCTTCTGGGATAATCCTAATTAGGGATACAATTTCGGACCCCGTGTTCAGGGTTTAACCCTGGACATCATGATCTTGATTCTTATCCTTCTCCAACCTACACTGATTTTAGATCTTCGCTCTCATTTGAACATCCTAATATAATCTACAATCAAGAATGATGTACTTATCCTTACCCCTCCCCAAAATACACTACCTTTAGGCCATCACCACCTTATGAACAACCTGAAATTACCTATTATCATGGAAGGTATCAAGGTCCTCAATTCATTGATTTCCCTGCATTGAACCTAAACCCACCCAACCCTGAACCAAACCATGTGGTTCAGGTTAATCATGTCTAAGAAAAGGTGTTGGCTAACTTGGGGAACTTCATACAATCTTTAGAAGCTCAGTCAACACCTTGCGCTAAAGAATTGGAGCTCCCTGATTGAAATGATTGATGATCTGAACAAGTATTTGTTGGATTGGTTCCAGGATGTTAAGGATAAGGGCCAGAGTGTGCTTTTACTTGGAAAATTATCGAAATTGAGGATAAGATTTATGGTTGCTTTAGTTCAATCTTAGGATGATTTCTAGGATAAACCCCTTTCAGGAGAGCCAAGGTCAGAGCTCGCTTAGGCACCTGTTGGGGGGGACACGAGGTATGAGATCGGGTTTGACCAAGTTCTGGAGCAATCAAATAAGGATGATTTCATTTCTTCATCGGAGATCCCTTAGTCGGGGTACGTGGAAACATGTCTCTATGGATAAGAAAGTGGTTGATAATTTTAGGAGATAGATTAATACGGATTTAGATTTCTTTTATTTTGAAGGTGAAGAATCGTTATGCGAAGTCTCATATGAGTTTACAAAACACAATTTTAATGAGACAGCTGGCTTGAGGAATTTGTTAAATCATTTGATGGCCCTAAAATTGAGGAATTGGATCTTGTTCGGGCTCGCATGGCAGATTCAGATCATGTTTTGAAGGATTAAATTTATAACCCCGATCCTCAATCACACCCTTTGGAGTTTATTGATAATTTTGATTTTGAAATCACTAAACCCAAGTCAATTATGATTCAGTCACATCTTTTAGACTTGGAAAATTTAGACGGGGTAATTTATATGCAGGAGGTCTCGAAATTTGAAATTTTGCTTGCGGAGAATAGAAAGTGGGAAATGATGATATGGGAAGTCAATTCCCAAGGAAGCAGAAAACCAAGTCTAAGGGTTCCAATTTGTCTAAAACTTCCAACTTTCTACCAGGATTCTTATGACTTTTTTTTTTAAAAAGACCCTTATGACATTTTAAGAGGATGTCTAAGCGAAGCACACGTTCACTGGTTATCTTTTTGAGCTTGATTTCTCTGTAACCTGACTTTTTGGTTTTGGGTTGTATCCTCACAAATTGCAGGCCTGACCCCACTTGCATATTGATTTCAGGTTTTGGATAATTTTTATCCAGAACCCTAGATATACTCGACTTTGGGGTATGGGTCTGCACGACAATCTAGTTCACATCTGTGGACATCTGCTGGCAAGTCTTGAGGTGAATCTTTTTTTTTTTTTCTCTGATTCTGACATGCAATTGTGAATACTTTGTTTCTTCTTTATTTGTATAGGGTGCGTAACTGAAGGCACTAACTTCAGCACATATATTGGTTCTTTTCATCTCGAAGCGGACCCGTTATCCACGCAATTTAGGTGCTTTCTATTTTACTCCACTCTGTTTCATGTCTTTTTTATACAATGAGGACATTGCATTAGATAGGTATGGGAGGTGGATGTTCATTACTGAATTATTTTGTCAGCTCCGTAGATTTTTTTTGTTTTGTTTTGATTTATTTTAAAAAAAAATTGAATTAGGAAAGAATACTTGAGCATTAATACTTTTCAATCTTAGGAAATGTTAAAGTAGGATCTAAACACTAAGTCCCTTAAGGATCTAAACACTAAAATGTGAATTTGTTTATCGAGTCCTCGCCATCCTAAATTCCATTTTAATTTTATTAAAAAGTTTGGGTGATACGTACATGACTTATTAACCCGCCATCTGATTTGAGGGAACTTTAAGTGTAAGTATTTACACACTATTTGCATTGACTTATTATTCGACGGTTTTAACGGAAATTGGGTAGCTAATGAACCTTCTAGGTCTTATGGCTGGCAAGTTATCCTGGGTAACTGCCCTTTGGTAGGTTGTCCAGAGCCTAGTCATAGGACTATTTTTTTCCTGCTGCTTTTAGGTAAATCTTAGACCAGGGACGCCACCTACTGAAAAAAAAAAGAAAAGAAAAAAATAAAAAAGAAAAGCAAAAAAGAACAGAAAAGAAAAAAAATAATAAGCCGCAGTTCACCGCACGAGTATGGTTGGCAAGTTATCGTTGGTAACAACCCATTGGTAGGTTGTCCGGAATCCAGCTCAAGAAATGCATGTTTAATTCCTAAAACACTTAGGAAGAAGCGGAGAAGTACGATAGGTTGGGGAGATATACACTGGATGCATCCTTGTGTTGACCCCATAAAAATAAAAGTAGGGAGAAAGTTACAAGTCGTGTAGATATAACTTTAGGCAGAATTCTTTTTAAGCTCGCCTAGGTTTTTGGCGTAGAAATCTGAAGTTCGTTTTGATTGCCGTTCAACGAGTTTACCACATTCACAAAAAGATGCTTAGAATTTAGGGTTCTCATCGAATCTTGGGTTGGTTAAGTGGCCGTAGAAAGTCGCTTTGTAACCCTAAACTCAAAAATCTAAAAAAAAATAGAAAAGAAAAAGGAGAAAGAGATCCTTCTTTGAATAAGGCTAGGGCTTGTGGTTATTTGCATTTTGGCGAATACTCGGGTGCTGTTGTGTCTTTGAAGGTTCTGGTTCTAAGTAAAAATTTTTTAATGTTGAAAATAACTTTTGCCAGAGTAATCCTATCATGATTTTTTTATAAATAACATGTAGATTTTGCTAGGGACTAGCAAAAGATGGGTATAGGGGTGTGATGTTTATGCATCTGAATAGCCTAAAATGCCTGTTTATGCATGTTTTTAGTATTATAGCTGCATCATACATTATAAATATTGTATAACATGCATCATCTTGCATTTAGGCTAGGTTGTGTAAATTTTAGGTTAATTTTCCCTTTTTGTGGTTAGGTAACAGGACGACTTTTAATCGGGGTCTTGGATCAAATATCTAACCATACGAATCTGATCAGGGCGACGATTGGAGTTTAACGACTCCAAGATTGCCCTTATCGGACTTCCGTAGCATCAGATATAATCTGAGGAAGGTCAGAGATCAAGGGTGAAGATGGTGTCAATCTGCACTTCAGATGACAAATCAGACCGCACGGATGGGTTCGGATCGATGATTGTAACCCAACAGCGTGAAAATCGACCCAATCCGACATCCGTAGCACCTTCTAAAAGTCATAGAAGATGGACGACCAATATGGTGCCACGTGGCGCCATCTCGACCGCCTAAACCGGCATAGCAAAAGACTGAAGACCTGTCGCGCTCATTATCTCCTTAATGCAAGATCAAATCTGGGCAGTTGGATCTTGATCCAACGGTCACAAGCGCGTGCGTCACGGTTTAGAATTTGACAAAGAAGGCACAATGCAGCGGTTAAGGTGTTGTGGGAGCTGAGAGCGTGTGTTCGAGTTGTGCGCAGCGCATCTCCCCTTCCCGCTCTTGCGCAAAATCCAGCTGCCTGATCTGACGCCAACGATGCAGATCCTCGGATCAGGTGGACGGGCGATTGAGCGCTCGCCATGTACGCGTGATCATATGCGCAACGTAAATGGCGGGCTGGAGTGCGAGGATAACCCTTCGTTCTGGATCCAATAGCTTGGAATAGGGCTATGTCGCGCCACAACAGGTGAAGACGAAGCGGTAGCGGCGTGATTGTGGCCGTCTGATCTTGATGGGACGGCTAAGATCTACGCTCAGCCGCTCAACATCTGAATGTAGAGGGGCTCGAGTGCGTTTAAGCCGTCCGATCTTTCGATCGGACGGCTGAGAATGCACAGGCAGTAAGCGTTGAGGTGCGAGGAAGGAGAGAGGGCGCGGGTAGGGCTGCACTAAACCGACGTTTAGGGGCTTTAGTGACGTTAAATACGTCACTTAGGACCCTTGATTTAATGTTTTTAAGTAAAATGACATTTATCCATTCAAACCTCACCTATAAATAGCCTTACGACCACCACATTTTCTTCATTCTTTCACCTCTCTCCCTCTCCAAAGCTCAACAAAAGATTATCCCCACACTCGTGATGCTATTCTAGAGCCAAATCCAATTTTCTAGCCTCTGTTCTGGAAGTGGATCCTGTGACGACGATGACGTGTTGCCTTGTTCCCTCTTCTACCTACTTCGTTCTCCGTGTTTTAGGCGTCGCTCCGTCCGGTTCGTGCTCCAAGCATTCGTTGATGAGGATAACATCTCTTCCTTCTTTTTAATTACTTTCTAGAATAGAATTTCCTGTTTTCTAGTTGTAGTCATTTTCCGCTTTTAGTTGTAAAAATGGTATTATTTTTATCAAGTAATTGTTTTCTCTCTATCTCTTTCTCTCTTATTGTCTAAATTCCATTGTAATTATTTCTGTTTCAAACAAAAATAAAAAAAATCGCTGATTTGGGACCGACGTAGCTTTCCTGTGTTTGACCTGGAATTTCTTTACAAATTTTGGTTAAATTTATCTTTTGAAGGATTGCTTCGGAAATTGAACTACAATGACAGGTTTTCAAATCCAATTTCGATCGCGTAGTTTTCCGCCATTAACAGCCAGCTTAAATGTTTCTTAGGGATTAAGGTCGCTAGGAGTGGAGATTGGATTATTCTTTTTCTACGTAAGTATGTGTTGGATGTTCTTCAGGAGACAGGTATGCTTGTGTCCAAGCCAGCTAATATTCCTATGGTCCCTATGGCACATCTTCATGATGAGGAGGCAGATGATAGCTGAGCATACAGACAGCTTGTGGGCAAGCTGTTATATCTGACTATTATCGGACCTGATATTGCCTTGGCAGTAGGTAAACGTAGCCAGTTTATGGAGAGGCTGGCGAAGTTGCACTGACAGGTAGCTATGCAGGAGTTGAGGTACTTGAAGAAAGTACCAGGTTGTGGTATTCTCTTTCAGAGAGGCTCTCCTATGACAGTGGTAGGATATTCCGACGTTGATTATGTAGGATGTGTGCTTGTTAGGAATCCACCACTGGTTTCTGAACCTTTGTGGTTAGTAATTTGGTTACCTGGAGCAAGAAACATGGGGTAGTTTCTTGCTCCAGTGCAGAGTTAGAGTATATGGTAATGGCCCATACTACTGCAGGGATGGTCTGGATACGGTATCTTCTGCATGATTCTATATGTCCAGATTGAAGAACCTATGGTGATGAGATGCAACAGTTGGGCAGCTACATATATAGCCAACTTTGCGATGCTCCATTAGTGCACCAAACACGTTGAGGTAACTGATACTACACTAGAGATCTCATATAGCGTGGTTTGTTGCGTACTACTTATGTTGCATCTGAGGATTAGATTGCTTATGTGTCTACGAAGCCTCTACCTTGATCAACATTTGACTATTGTTATTTCAAGCTGAGTATGATTGACATCTATGCTTCAGTTTGAGGGGGAGTGTTGAGACCAAGGTTTGAAATGTTGATTTCGATGTCGTGCCGATGAAATTCTAAGTGTGTATTTCGTGGGCATGCTGAGGGCATGTCGTTTAAATACCCATTTTTAGATGGGCATGCCGATGAGCCTGTCGAGGGCATGCCGTGGGCATGTCGAGGGCATACTGATGTATACTTACAAAAATAAAAGTAGTTAAAAAAATCAACAGCAACCTCGACATGGACACCTATTTTGCCGGCATGCCAATGATATCCCTGTAAATCATCACCTTATCCGTATCGGCACAGCTCCTGCTTGAAAATGGCCTTGCCGACGGCATGTGGAGGGCATGCTAACGGCATTTAAAATGATGGTTGGGACTCTTAATTTTCTTTAGTTTCTACTATTTTGATATATTTCTTTCTGATTTTTATTTTCATCTTATTTACTCATACCTCTTTCTCTATAATGAGGTATTGGGTTCTTTTCTATGAAATGAGGTAATTCATTTTTCTAACTAAGGTGACTTGATTACTTGGATTAGAAGTTGGGTTTGCTTCTTTTCCTTTTTTTCTAGTTAGAAGAAATGAGCAAATCTTAATCCTTACTACATAAATGATTGAAATAAATTGCAATGAGGTTCAAAAACTACAAGAAAAAGGAGAAAAAATATCAATAAGGATGTAATTCTCAACACTCCCCTTCAAGTTGGAGTATAGATATCAATCATGTTCAACTTGTTACAACATCAATCAAAGGTGGTCTTGTGCAGAGCCTTGGTAAAAACATTTGCAGTTTAATCATTAGAATCGACATTAGTACGTAGGAAACCCCTTTGAATCTAATCTCTAGTATAGTGGTAATTCACCTCAACATGTTTGATCCCTCGTGGAACATAAGATTGTTTGCAATATATAAGGTAACTTTATTATCACATCTCATCTTTATAACCAATGGTACTTGAATGTGTAGCTCTACAAGAGTAGGGCAAATCGATATCATCTCCATAGCATTTGTCATAGCATGATATTTTGATTCAACACTAAATCGTGTAACCATTGCTTGCTTCTTGTTGTGCCAAGTCACAAGATTCCTACCGAGATAAGTACAAAACCTCGCTTACTACTAGCATTTTCAATGTCTAAAAAATATCTACGTGGTCTTAGATCATTAATCATAAACGAGTGGTATGACATTTCTTCTAGTTGGAGATCTTTTAGGAATCATCTCTTGTAATAATAATGTCGTCAATATACACTAGCATCACAACTCTTCCATGAGAGGTATGCTGCACAAATAAGAGTGATCGACCGATGATTGTTTGAAATCGAGGTTCTCAACCACCTTAGATAACTTTTGGAGCTATGCTTGAGAACTTTGATTTAGTCCATATATTGCCCTAACTGACACACCTTGGAACATGTATACTTTCTAGAGGTCTTGATACATGAAAGTATTTTTAACATCAAACTAATAGAACTGCAAATGGTATTGCGGGGCAACTGATATGTGAATGTGTATTGTCAGTAATTTGGTTATCGGAGAAAAACTATAGAAGTTTACTTCATAAATTTGAGTGAATCTCTATCACAAATCGTGCCTTGTATTGTTCTACTTAGCATCTGGGTTGTATTTCATTGTGAAAACAAAGTCTCGCCTTCTATCATTATTTTACTGTGAAAACCTATTTTGAACCAACTGTCGGCAACTCAGATCTTAGGTGCCTCTAGAAATCAAGGCAAACATGTCCCTCCTTTATTGCTTATTAGTGCCACTTAGGATCTAAGAGGGCCTACTGTTGTGAAGTAGGAATAGTCACAAGTGACATGGCTAAAGAGAACTGCCTGAAAGTAGGCCTAAGACATGGCAAGACATGCTTTGATATAGGGTGCTTGGCACAACTACGTGGTGCTTTCGATAATGCAATAGGAAGGTAAGACTCTGAAATTGTTGGTTGCCTATGATCTAATTGTACATCCACTTGTGACATTACATCTTCGAGAACTATAGTGTTAGTGGAAGTATGCTCATTGCTCACTTAAGGGGAGATATGTGGTGTTGGCTAAAAAAGGGAAGGACGAAAATCATATTTGAACTTGAATTGGTCATTGTTAGAAGGAATAGCAGCTTTGTTAGGAACTGACATAGGAATGCCTTTGAAAACTCTAGGAGGAACATGCACTGGAACATTATCCGTTATCTCTCAAACTTTGTACCCAACAGTAGAGAAATAAGGAACACACTCATGGAAGGTGACAGTAGCATTAACATAGTGATGATGATGAATGAGGTCGTAGCACCGATATCCCTTTTGATGTTTAGAATAGCTTGGAAAGATAGTTTACAACCTGCGATGCTAACTTGTCCCTACCTGGCAAATGGACAAAAGGAACATAACCGAACACTCGTGGGGGGACAAAAAATAAATTAGGATGCAAAATTTGAATTGGAACTTTTTTATCGAGCATAAAGGAAGGCATCCTATTAATAAGATAATAAGCGGTCAGGACAACATCTCCTTAGTACAAAGATGGAACACTATGGTGAATAAGCATGATCCTAGCAACGTCCATGATATGGTAGTGCTTGCATTCAGGATCACCAAACTACTTAGAAATGTGAGGGTAAATGGATAATGACTTAGGAAAGGTAAAAGATACGTAAGAATTTGGTGCAAAACCTAAAGTATTATTATAACGAATAATTTTCATATTGGCATCAAACGGAGTTGTTTTCACAATCAAAATTTTGATAATAAGACCAACATTAGATTGAGTGTAATAACTAGATAATGATGATGTCCCAATTAGTTAGCAATATGACTAGGTCCATAAACATCCATATGAAGTAATTCAAACGACGACTTTGACCTAGGACTCTAATTGGATGGATACGACTTCGATGATGCTTTCCAAATTGACACACTCTACAGTGAACTCTAGTTGTTGGTAGAAGCTGGGGAATCACATGCTTGAGTTTTGCTAATGGGAGATGATCCAAACGGAGGTGCCATAGGTGACTCGAGGCGGTAAAGGAAACAACATGACTGGCATAAGGAGACTGGAGTAGTCGGTGCACTCCTTCACGGTCTTCAATCATCTTTCTTGTCAGAATGTCTTGAAAACACGTGGGACCACATCAAATATAGCTCTGCAATTAAGCTTCTCTGTTATTCTACTAATAGAATGTAGGCTAATAGGAAAATTAGGAACTGAGATAACATCTGTCAGTCTTATGTTTGGGGTAAAACGGACACCCCCGTGGTCGGCAATTAGTGAATGTCAACTATCAGTCAGATAATGAAAAGCCTATCCCAGTCATAATCCAAGTGTCAACAAGCTCTAGAGTTCACTAACCAATCAGAGTTACAACTAGAAGACTGGGTTGACATTGCAAGCAGTATACCTGGCGGGTTGGCAAACGTAGCAGTGTCGGGTTGAGAGTTAATAAGTGGTGTGGCTGACATTTGTGATATGCATTGCAGAATATCATCATACTTAGTATGTGCAATTGTCACCATCTTCATTAAAGGATCTACGGGAACTATCTTTTTGTTGTATGTATGTTTATTTTGGGACAACCCAAATATACATACATTTGAGATACGCTTTAGGAATAGATGGGGGCTTCCTATTCTTTGCTTAACATGATTCTTTATGAACAATTTTACCACAATGTATGCAAGATGGTCAATCTCTGCCTTGTGAAGCGTGATCATGATTGCGTCCTCTCTTAGAAGGGTTACACTAAACTCTACCATAATTTACTGCTCGTGCAGATGTTTGAGAATAGGTCACCTAAGTGGTCAGGGGTACCACAAGACAACTCATACAACTGACCCGTGTATATGAGTACTCGAGCCCTAAGCTTGCAAGAAACTGAAGAACGACCGCCTTCTTCCTATATGCTTTTTGTGTCTCGCAAGTGTAGATAAGTCGTCAACATTGTATTTCTCAAAGAATGCCTTAAGTGTGGAATAGTACTGTGATGAGGTTTTCCCTTGACCCATCATCTGGTTATAAATATGGAATACTTGACTTGGATTCTTCTCATGGGAGTATGTGTCTTACAGATTATCTCACATCTCTTTCGCTATCTTATGGCACATGATTTCATGAGCGATCTGAGCAATAACACTGTTCATTATCCATGCATACACCATCGCGTTGTTGTTCTACCATGTGGCATACTTGCCTCTCTTCTGATTTGGCTTTAATTCTGTGAGAATGTGCTCTTTATCATGAATCTCCACGATCACAAGGAAAGTTTAAGACCAATTCGGGTAGTTTGTCTTGTCCAATTTGATCATTGAACCAAAGAATGGGTTCCTATAGATCCTCGCTTTTGTCACCTTTGACGTGACATTTGAGGAATCTAACGAAGCCATCCCCCATGCAAATAGGAACTCTAGGATGTTGGGAGAAAGGTTGTGGATCGACTTAGATGATGAAAGTGAGTTAGGAGCACTTGATGTTCGATCGAAAGAGGCCCTATAATGGTTGTATTGGCCAACCAGTGATGTTTCGGTGAGTGGCTGCAAATAGGCGATGGTTGTCAGCTTGAGGTGGTTTCGGGCGACCCTCTAGGCATGGGGTCTCGATCGGTGGTGGCACTGGTAGGAGACTTTAGGTGCTGCTGGTGTTGCTTCCGCTCGTTCTTGGAGGTCGGAGGTGATTTCCTCCCATTGCTGGCAAGGTCCAGTGGTTAGTGGGGGTGTTGTTGGAGGGTATGTAGCGGCTTGGCGAGCCCATCGGAGGTCGGTGGTGGTAGAAAACTTGTGGTGGTGCATGCCTCCAATCGGGTTGATCTCCTTCTTTGAAGAAGGTTTTTCAAGGGAAAAGCTAGGGTTTTTTGCATTTGGTGTGTGTGTGTGTGGGGGGGGGGGGGGGGGGGGGGGGGGGGACAAGGAGGGTATCAGATGTCGGCCTAGGACCGTCGCTTTGATACCAAGTTAGAAAAAATGTGTGAATTACTTTACTATGAAACCGTAATCCTCATTATTTGTATATTTGGGTAAAATACAAAGTGGTCCAAAAATTATAAGAAAAAGGAGAAAAATAGCATCAAGGACATAATTATCAACATTTCTGATAGGGGATGAATTAGAAGAAGGGGAGGGAAAATTACCTAAAACAATCTTCCTTATGTGAGAATGTACAACTTTTGCTATGGAACTCCTATTGGAATAAAACAACAGCCCTCAAACTTGATTTTTTTGAGAGGAATTGAATTTGATCTTGGAATTGAGGTTTGACTTTGTTTGACTCTCTTTCCAAGATCCTTGGCCGTTGAGCCTGTTAGGCAGGACAACCTGACTTGACACAAAAAGAGAACATGTGCCCACCTTTCTGGGTTGTGGTTGTGGTCCTTCATTTAGGTGGAAGCTGGTTGTGTAGGGTATTATAGTTGGCCAACTTGCTATGTGAGCTAGTGAAAGCAAGTAGTCATTGAATCTTTAGACATTAATATCATAGGAACAGCCCTCTTAAGTACAATCTAATCAGGATGATCTCCCTAACTTTGGTCCAAGACATGATGATGGCTAGGAAACAAGGGGTCTCAATACTAGGTCAGTCTGGGTGGTACTAGTCTGCCGGTGCCAGACTGCTTTTTGAGATGATCTTATTTGGCTTAGAGGGACGACGAATGCTTAGCACAGTTACTTAATACACTCTGTAGATCATGCCTTTGGTTCCCATGTAGGTTTTTGGTTCGTTGTGGCTAGTAGAGTTGTGTTATGTGACTGCCTATCATGCTCTGGATCAGATGAGTCAACTTAGTTGATAAGCTGCTGGTTAAAGGAAGTGGTAGATACTGTGGCTGATGGTATAGATGGAATTGGAGAGAGTGGAGGCTGCACCATGTGGAAGGGGTGAGGGCATCCTACTCAAAACTGTTTAGATTGAGTGGAGAGGCCCACCAATTCCTACAAGGAACTTCTTAATTTTGATGTCTTTAGATTTGGTACTATTTTCTTAATACATCTCTTCATATGTGGCCTTCTTTCGATTTTACACATGAACAAATTCATAGGTGACTGAGAAGTTAAATCTCAATCGTTGGACTAGTGTTGGTACCATGTGAGAGCATCCAACTCAAACAGAATCGGCTTGAGTGAAGAGAAATTACATGAGACAGCATGCAGAATCGTGTACAAGAGAAAGTAGTCATTAACTCATACTAGCTTACTGAAGACAACCTCAAAGTTGAGAATATAACAGGCATTTTACTAAAAGTTAAGCTAATACAATTATGAGCTTAGAGAACATTATTCAATGCTAAAAGTATACAAAGTAACAAGACTTTGTTTTCTTTTTTCTTTTTGCTTATTGGAAATTAAGGTGACATGGCTTTTGCTCAACTATAGCTTTGTGGTAGTACAGTTTGTCCGGCTGTGGAATATATATAAAAAAGCATTTATGCCTATGATTGCTGATTTTTCTGTGGTACTTGTCCATTTCCTCGACTTCACATATATTGCATTTTAAGCCTTTTTGATTGCATGTGCTAGATGAGAGATTCAGATGATTTTACTGGATGGAATTGGCCTGAGGCTACTTTTGGCTCTACTGGATCAATGGTTACTGATACTCTCACTTTGAAGGCATCTGCCTACAAAACATCTTGGATGGACAGCTCTTTTATCAGTTTTGGGAGGTCTCCTGTTGATAGTTGCACATCAGCTGACAATGTACGTGTTGGACACATTGCTTTGAAAAAGTTGCTCAACAGAGTTTCTGATGCTTCCCTACGGTTGCATAATGAATCCCTGAATTCTCTGAAAAGTCAAGGTGATCAGTTGCATGCATTTCCTCGTTCGCAATTTTCTGACAAGAGATTATGGGTGGCGGATGGAACTCATACTCATGGTAATTTGGGTGTCTCTACAAGTCTACTAAATATGGGAAGACACAATGAGGGACAGCACTTGACATCCCAGGAACCAGTTGAAAGAAGTGGAAAATGGATGATGTCAAAAGATTCACTTGCCCGAAAAACTTTAGGTGGTCATACAGATATTTTCTGTTCAGGCTTTGAGCTGAATTATGGAGCACAAGCTCGGCAACATATTACAGGTGTAAATTCAGGGTCATTTGCACGACTTCACACATCGGAAACACTCTCAAATCCAGTGAATCACCAAAGGCATAAATTTCTCTCACCAAAATGTAAGTTTAACGTCATATTAAGTCCTTTTTTCTTTCCTGGCTCTTCTTTTGATTGCTTATGATATTTTTGTCATATTATAATGTAAAGCGTAATGTAAACAGCTTCTGGTGCAGCTTATGATCTTCAGAAATTAGAGGAACCTAGTCTGCACTGTCCATCTGAAGGCCTGACTCCTAATAGATGTAACTTGCAACAAAGCAATGGAAGTTCTAATGTCATCCATCTTCCTGATTCAGAATCTGCTAGAAGTGAAACCCACAATGGCTCGCCACTTACATTGTTTCACTTAAATACATATGAAGGGAACAGTACATCTCAGGCTACTGATAATGATATCAGTCACACTCAGAAATCTATGTCGAGGGTGCTTGAAGTTGAATCTTTTGCTGATTTGAACTTAAAATTGGCTGGGGTGACAAATGATGGACTAGAAAGGACCTCAAAAATAACCACCATGGATACTTCTGCTCAAATATGTAGTGGGAACACAACTAGGATCTCTTCTAATGGTAACTGCAATTGTGCATGGAGACCTGAGTGCTTTGTACCAGATTCCGAGGGACCCATGGAAGCTGTTGATGAACAATTTACACAAAGCACTTCTTCATTCTTCAACTGGCGAGCCTGTAGTCATTCTCATGATGTGCTAGCTGGAGAAACCAAGTCCAGTACCATCAAACAGTTAGGAAAAGAACTGTGCCAAGAGAAAAATGGCATTCATTTGCATTGCCTTGCTTGGCCAAAATCTATGAATTCAATTTCTTATGTAAGCTCACATCCGCCTTCCTTGTAAAGAGTAGAAAATCTATCTCTAGTGCAAGTTTTCTGTGTCTAACAATGTTTATCTTGAAAAATAAGCAGAGCAGGGGCTTAAAACAGCATTTGCTGGATGGGAATTCAAGTTTCTGTGCATTAAAACACATGAATGACTTGTGCAATAAGGAAGCTGTACCTCCTCTTGGTAAAACTCATGATAGGAGCCTTTGCTGTCTTTCATCTGTGGGCTTGGATGGGAAGGAAAAAGAAAAAGGCTTGATGAAATTGGATAAAGAGGCAGCTGAATCTCACAGTGCATGCTTCATTCAGCCATGTGGTCCTTTTGGAAGAACAGCATGTAAGACTGGCCTAGTAGCTGATATTCCAAGTCCTGCCTCTTGTTTATTTTTTTAACATTAGTCAGGTCTTAGGCTGTCTATGTGTAGCATGCTGCTTTCATTGATGATGTTTGGGCCTGAAAAAGTGCTGCAATTTTGCAGCTTCCATGCAATTGGTGGGACCATGTTCTGGTGGATGTTCGTCGTGCTTACTTGAGTGTGATAAACGATATATGACTTTACACAGCAACTGTGCCAATATGCAGCCTATGTTTAGGTATTTATCCAGCCTTGGTCTCTCTCTCTCTCTCCCTCCCTCTCTCTCTCTCTCAATTCACGGATGTGGTGGAAGTTTCTATATTTGTGAAAGCACCCGACTCTTTTACTGGATTTGAGAAGTGATACTTGCAAGTAATTAAGTTTAACAGTTTGCAATTTATTCACCACTTCTGAAACAGGGAAAAGAGAAAAACAGTCGCAAGAACACAGGATATATATGGACAACTCCACTCTATGGAAAGAGAAACCATCATGGGAATGGGTACCTAGTGCCTCACTGGTGGCTAGGTTTTTTTTTGGTTTTACACTATGTTGAAAGGATGTGAGATGTTTCCGAGTCCAAGGTAAATGGTCATCTTCAAGACCCAAATACCCGGTCGGGGGGTTATCAATTTGGATAACTGCCCTTCTCTTTTCAAAAAAACGCAAATACCTGGTTATAGAACATAATTTAACACTTCTCCTTAAGTTGGGCATAGATGTCAACCATGTCCAAATAGCTAATGCACTCTTCAAAGCTATAAAGGGGAGCTTGTTATTGAAGGCATCAGCAATTTGATGACCAGTCTTCATATAAGGAAAGCATGACAGCGTTGCATTAATCTTTTCTCTATTGAAG
Organism: Thalassia testudinum; assembly: GCA_037157565.1. Taxonomy (NCBI): domain Eukaryota; kingdom Viridiplantae; phylum Streptophyta; class Magnoliopsida; order Alismatales; family Hydrocharitaceae; genus Thalassia; species Thalassia testudinum. The sequence goes on along the minus strand of JAZHRO010000031.1, from coordinate 74,575,192 downwards.
TGTCTATGCAGCTCAACATACTTTATCCAATCGTGAACTGTGGGATTGTTTACCAGACTGATGGCCGATTTATGGTCACAATAGAAATCATGGGTGTCTTTGGTTGCTATTTGATATTGGATACAGGAATTTTGACCTCACAATATCATGGTATCCTTTAATGACAAATGGTTCTTACTTTTCCAAATTATAGGATTTCGACCTACATACTCACAATACCTTGGGATAAACTTTCTTTCATCAATAAAGCCAGTTTAACCTGCATCTGTATAAGCTCAAATTTTTAACTCATTACCTTTTGTATAAACAACTTTTCTTGGACTTTACTTTTGGATAACCTAGGCTTATGGGTGCAACTCCATAGCAACCTGGGGGTGACCCCATACCTCGGTGCAAGCCCCAGTTATCTGGATGGGGCGATTCTTGGACTTTACTTTAGGTATACTAATATATGATACACAACCTTGAAGTGAAGATCAATAGGAGCATGCATAAACTAACATGCCATGCTTAATGCATGTGTGATATCTAGTCTAGTGAGAGTAAGGTTTATAAGCTTTCCTCCTAGTCTTTGATTTTTGTTCTTCTGGTGACCATCCAAGATAGTTCTCCTTTTAAGACTTCAAATACGAATGGTTTCTATCGGTGTTGCTTTTTGTTTGTGTCATAGTTTCCGTGTATCCTTCAATGGGTCAAGGACATATCTACATTGACACATCATAACTCTACCAAGTTACCTTACCTCACTCTCACTAGACCTGGTTGTTGGTAGGTTCAATCAATTTTTGCAATAACCTACGAAGGTACATTGGGATGGTGTTTGCTAAGTTTTGAGATACTTGAACACCTCATTAAGGAAAGGACTTTCATTTTTTAAGCATGCTCACCTTAAATGTATGGGGATATTTTGATGTTGATAATGTTGGTGTTTATGGAGTTTGGTGCTTTGTGATTGGTTTCTGCACCTATGTTTGGTGGTAATCTGATTAGCTAGTGAAGTAAGATGCTACAAGTTGTTTCTAACTTTAGTGTAGAATTAGGGTATCGGGTGATGGCACGTACTACATGTGAATTACTCTAGGTGATATCTATTCTCAGAGATCTTTGTGTCTCAGTTTCATTGCTAGTGGCTATGTATTGTGACAAGGCGAAGACCTTTATTGTAAATGATTAATCCTTTCATGAGCAAACCAAGCATCTTGAGGTAGATTGTTATCTTGTTAGAGATGCTATGATGTCATGCAAGATATTTGGAACTACATTTTTATTATGATGAGAATTGATTAAAAGAAAGGTTCATAACCCCTCTTTATATATAAAAAGGGATTTCTAATAATAGCAACAAACTTTAAAAAACCAAATCTAATCATATCCTTAAAAATGGAAAGAAATAAAAAAAAATAAATTTTCCTAATTTCCTAATTCTATAATATCTATAACAAAGGAGTTGCAAGAGCTCTTGTGGTGTCTGCAGGGCTGGGAACCAGAGGAAGGAGCAAATGGTCTCCATTGGGAGGATGGTGAATTCTTGGTGAGAAAAGCATATGGCAAGTTGCAAGGTCCCCGCTGGTGATCAACATTGATCTTTTGAGGGAGTGCAGATTGGTTTGGTTGGCAGAGTGCCCCCTTAAGGTGAAGATTTTGGGGTGGTTATTGAGGAAAGGAAGGCTCACCACGAAGGCTTGGAGGGAAAGGTGGGCACCGGCAGAAAAGGCCGTGTGTGCTTTGTAGAATGGAGGAAGAGGACATTGGACACTTATTCTTCGAGTGTCTTTTCGCTGGTTAGATTTCGAGGCATTTGGGGATGGATTGGATCAACCATAGCAGCTTCGATGGACTCTGGGAGTTCTTTAGGAGAGGTAGGGGGAGGGGAGTCCCAGTGTTTTCAGGTCAAAGAAGGAGAGGGGGAAGGCCACATGTAAGAGTGAGGGTTGGGGGTCCAGGGGAATTTCTTAAGACTGCTCTTGCTCTGATACCATATGGAAAAGTTTTGGAACTACATTTTTATTATTATGAGAATTGATTAAAAGAAAGTATCCTAACCCCTCTTGATATAGGGAGGGATTTCTAATAATAGAAATAAACTCTAACAAACCAAATCTAATCGTATCCTTGAAAATAGAAAGAGATATATAAAAAATTCCTTCCTAATTTCCTAATTCTATAATATCTCTAACATATTTATTCCTAAGAAGGTTTCCTAAATAATATCTTTAACAATATCTATTCCATTCATTACAATAGAAGATCAAGTGGTTGACATTTTCTCCAAAGTGCTTCCTTATCGTAGATTGGAGTCTATTTGTTCTGAGCTAAGCATGCGTGATCTGTATGCTATAGTTTGATGGGAAGTGCTATAAATCACCGTGGTTGTATTTTTTGGGTTTATTACTGTCTGGAGATGTCTTTCTTATTTCTTGAGGGCCTTCTTGTATTTTACTGACATCTCTATATATTAAAATGTAGGATTATGAAATAGTTGAATTAACTCATTTTTCGAACTTGGTATCAGAGTAGCGATTCTGGGCTAGTGTTTGGTACTCACCTTGATTCTCATGCCCCTTTCTTCCAGGAGAAAAAAAACTCTAACCCTAGCTTTGAGGAGAGACTTGTGTAGCCATCGTCACCACCACCTACCTCTCGACTAGTTGGTGGTCTTGCTTGCGACTGTTGATAGTTACCCAATGCTGCCACTAATTGGCTCTCTCTCCCCCGATAGAGATCTACTGTGAGGGATGCTCGATCACCTGCAATGTGATTGAAACATCATCTTTTCTCATTGCCTTGTGCGCAGCTTAGGAGGCTCCTAGTAGCGTCGCTAGTCCCTTCTAGACAGCCTAGAAACGCTGCCAAGCTTCACCAAGGGCTTGCACAACCCCAACATCGTTACCAAAGGCCGCACAACCCTCATGCGCCACCCACAAAGGCCGTGTGACCCTTAAGCACTATCAGAAAAGGCTGTGTGACCCCCAAGTGTTGCTGTCAGAGGCTGCCTAAACCCCCAGCATTGCCGTTGCCTCCTAATGTTGCATGGAAGGTGCTGTCCTCTTGTGTTGCACCTTTGAGTGGTTTGCTTGGTTGTGAATTAGACGTAGGAAAGTACGTTTTGTATTTTTGATGATCTGAATTTGAATCTTATGGTTTTGGTTGAAAGCACGATGGTGTTTGAGAACTCTTTGGAGGTGAATCGGGGCACGTTGCAGAGGTAGGGGCTTACAAGTGCCCTTTCTTTGGTCCTATGTTGATGTTGGATGAGACCACTTATGTTTGGTGGTCACAGAGCTTATGACCGTAGAGGCTCATGACAAGGAGCACATGCTATTTTAGTCGGAACCTGAGTTGAAGGGTGGCAAGAATGCTACATGGAAGAGAGATAATGTGATGGTCCTTGCTTGGATCATGAACTCGATCATCCTTAGGATAGGGGATGAGATTTTGTATTATAGGACGACTAAGGAGATGCAGGGCAACGGGACAGATACCTACTTGGATGAGAAGAATTTCAGTTGAGTCTTCCAAATCTATAGTGAGATGGCACACCTTAGATTGAAAGGTTGCACTCTGTCCCAGCATTACTCGACCCTTAGGGCACTCTTTGAGAAGTACAATGTGTATCTCCCAATTTGTACCTGTGACACACAGAGGGCGTATCGTAAGGAGGTTGCTGTTTTACAGTTCCTAATTGGTTAGGGGTTTCAGTATTTGGATACTTGTTCTCAGATGCTCACCTTGGCCAAGCTTCCTAGCCTTGGGGAGGCATATGACAGGTTGAGTTGGATCTCAATTTCTCTTACATCGAGGAGTTCTTAGGTCAGACGTCTGCCTTGGTTGTTGCCTAAGGTCGTTGATGTGGTATGCTCTCTCCAAGGGGGAGGGGTAGAGGACGTGGTGCTCAAGGTAGAGGCCACCCATCATGCACGTATTGTGGAAAGCTTTCTCCTCGATTTGTCAAATATGTTTTTCTGGGGTACTCTTGTACCCAGAAGGGGTATTGTTGCTATGATCCCATTCATCAGCATCATTATGTCAATGCTGATATGACTTTCTAGGAGTCTATACCATACTTTTCCACTATTTAGGGACATGTTAATGATATTCCTAATGCAACACCCATGCCTATTCCTCCTACTCCTTTGGTGGACATTCCTATCTTTGAGCCAATTTGGTTTCGTGTCCACCTCTTGTATACAGACTTTGTCCCCCCTTCTGAGCCAGCACCAACCCCATCTTAGGTTAGCACTGAGGTTTTGCAGTTTGACAAGGTTGTTCCTAGTGATGCTCTAGGTACTTAGTAGGTGGATGATGGTGATCCACATCCAGAGCCCTTTTGTGATATTTAGCCACAATTGTCGACGGATTTGGACTTGCCCACTGTGGGATTTTGCACAAGGAGAGTAGAGTCTCCTTGTGCATGGGAAAAACAAACCTATATGGGGGGGCTTTCACGCATGGAACAGGGAGAAGTCAGCCAGTAGTAGCAGCAACCCTTGGCTGCTTGAAAGTAGCCAGTGGTGATGGAGAACCGACGTTGGAGGTAGCCAGCTGCCTTGGAGGGTGACCGGCTATGTGGGACAAGAGGTGAGAGGAGAGGAGCCTTTGGAAATATTGGAAATATTATTGATTGACTCAAATTGATTACAAAAGGGAACACTCTCTTTTATATAGAGAACATATCTCACTAACTTGGAAACAAGCATTATCTTCTAAAATAAGAAGGAACTTATTGCTAAAAATAAGCCAAATCCCAAACTATTTCCTAAAACAATTCTTCTAAAAATAGCAAACTTGACTTTAAAGTAAGGCCCAAAATTGATCCCATGGACCCTTTAGCCGCTGACCTTGCTGGGCCCTCTAGATGCTGGCACGTGGCCCCTTATTCCCAACACCCATTGTAGTAAGGAAGGTTCCTAGGAGTTGTACCAGGCATCCTCTTTCAAACTTGGTCTCAACAGCGTGTTGTGGAACGTCTTATAGACAGTTTTCTAGTGCCCAGTCTACCACTCAGATTCTAGCTTCCTACCAACTGACGCTCCTTGATCCAAAGTGATGGAAAATCATGGAGGATGAGATGCCTGCACTTATCTCTCGTCATACCTGGGATCTTATAAACCTTCCTTCAGGAGTGGCTGTGGTTGGCTGCAAGTGGATATTTATAGTCAAGCACAGGCTTTCTTGGTTACCAAAGGCTTTATGTAGACATATGGAGTAGTCTTCTTTAACACCTTTTCCCTTGTGGCATGTTTGCCAATTGTTAGAATTTTTATCTTTGTGATTGTCCAATGTAACTGTCCACTCCATCAACTGGACGTCAAGAATGCCTTCCTCTATGAAGATTTAGAGGAAGCAGTTTATATGCAGCAATCACTGGGCTATGAGTTTAGGGGGAGTGTTCTAAGGTCTATCATCTACGCAGGGCTATTTATGGCTTGAAGCAAAAGCCTTACAACATGGTTTTAAGTCAGAGGTGGTTGAGACACTAGGATTTTGCAGATCTGCGTCTGATCACTCTGTTTGTACAAAAGATGATGTGGGGACTGGTTGCCATGCTGGTGATGTAGATGACATCATTTTTACATGGGGAGTTGATAGAAATGGGAAAAACCATTTATTCTTTAACCCTACATCTCAATATATAAAGATGTGGGAAGATACAAAATAGCCATACATAAATAGTGGGACGAAATGAAGAATCTTATTAACAAAGAAAAACCCTACACCTAGGACATAAGTTGGAGATTTTATCTCCTTATTTAGTTACGTCTATTTTTAGTAAAGGGTTGTTTTTATGTATACCCTTTCCTGTTTCTATATAAAGTGGGTTAGGGTCTCTTTTATCAATAACAACAAATGTTCTCCCACCTAAGATCTCTACATGGTATCAGAGTCGTCGATTTTGGTGGTTTAGGGTTTGGAAAGGAAAACCTGGGGGGGGGAGGCCCTCTGGAGAGGCTCTCTCCTCTCCCATAACTTCTCCACTCCCTCTTCTACTTCGTCTTCCGTTGCTGTTACTCATCGTCGGTTAGAAAAGCCTCACTGGCGTCGCCTCCAGCCACTGATCATCGTCAAACTTGGAGGGTTGCATCGCCAGCCCATTGTTGACTGGTTGCATGCCCTCCGGTGACCATCGGCCAGCGTAGTCACCACTGGCAACCACAACAGGTCGGAGTGCCGCCCTGAAGACAGAGAATTGGATCTCTATTTTGGCCCCTCGAATATCGTTTGATCAAGGATTCAAGGACACCATTGAGTTCCTTGGAACCCAAGCTACTGGATCGAGGTGATCCGAACCTCCTCTGGCTCAATGGAGCTCTGCATCGGTCTCCTTGCTACAGTTGCGCGGAGGAGAAGAAGCTGGCGACAATCTGGTCAGAGGAGGGACCCCCCACCCTCGATCGGCCTTCTTGCAAGTCCCCTGATGACGGAGAAGGCGGAGAGGACGGTTCCATGGACTCTAGCAGGAGGGCGGTGGCAGAAAAGAGAATGAACGAAGAGGAGAAATCCTCTTTAGGTCTAGATGTCTTTTTATTAAAAAATATATTTAGGGTTATTTTATGTTTGAGTCTACCCTTTTGTTCTCTTTAAAGGAGAGTCTTTTAGTGTTGGTGTATTTGTCGATAACCCCTTAAAGTTTAAGTTCTCTCAGTTGGGTCCTTATATGTTGAGTAGAAGACACAAGAGTTGAAGACAGGAGTTGCCTCAAGATGTTAAACTTTGGGTTGTACTCTCACGCACCTCAAGAGAAATTGAGCATTGATTGGCTTTGTGAGGGCGTACAAGCAGGGACACCTAGGGTTGAAGACATGAAGAAGTGGGATACCACGTTGACGAGAGTGAATCTTCACTATCTTATGGAGCCAAGACTTTACCGTCTCTTGTGTCTTGTCTTGTGAGGGAGTGTTAGGAAATAAGTTGGAGATTTTATCTTCTTATTTTGTTATGTCTATTTTTAGTAGAGGTTTATTTCTATGTATACCCTTTGCCCTCTCTATATAAAGAGGGTTACGGTCTCTTTTATCAATAACAAATATTCTCCCACCTAAAATCTCTACAACCTCATTATATAGAGAGGTGTTAGGAAAATTACACAAGAGAACCAGGCAAAAACATAAAATAAATGAATAGTCCCTGATAAGCATAAAACATAAAAGATAATTAGAGTGCTCAACACTCCCCCTCAAGCTGGAGCATAAATATTTATCATGCTCAACTTGTCACAACAAGCCTTAAATGCCGATTTGGCAAGAGGCTTGATAGACATATCTGCTATTTGGTTTTCTGAGGCAACCAATGATGTGAATAGAAGTCCTTTCTGAATCAGTGCTCTGGTGTAGTGACAATCAATTTCTACATGTTTTGTGCGCTCATGAAGCATAGGATTGTTTGCTATGTAGGTAGCCACCATGTTGTCACATCTCATCTTCATTGGCTCCTCAATCTTGACATGCAAGTTCAGCTGTCGTTTATGCCATTACTCTGTACTCTGATTCTGCACTTGAGCAAGACACAATGCTCTGCATTTTGTTCCTCCAAGTTACCAGCCGCATAAGCACAAAATCCGGTAGTAGATTTCTTGTTAGAAAGACAACCAGTATAAGATGCATTAGAGTACCCCACTATGGTTATAGACCTACTTTTCTTGGACAATAGTCCATGTCTTGGTGCTTGTTTCGTGTACCTGAGCACCTGCTTGGTAGCATTCTAGTGCTACTTGGTCGGTCAATCCATAAACTGATTAAGCTTGCCAGCTGCAAGCGATATGTCTGGGCATGTAATAATGAGGTAGAACAACTTTCCAATCAACTATTTGTAGCCTGTACTCTTTACAGCCTGTAAGTCAGTCATGTAAGTGCATCTTCGGATCAGTGGGTGTGTTGACGGACTTAGATCCCAACATCCAAATCTCCTGCACTAAGTTAAAGCATATTTCCTCTAGCTAAGGACGATGCCGCTCTTTCCTTGCGTCACCTCTTTGCCTAAAAGGTATCTCAACGAGTTTAAATCCTTTGTAACAAATTTCTTTGCTAACCTCTGCTTGACCTCAACTATCCCAGTTGTATCATCATCGATGATGATGAGGTCATCTACATAGACAAGAAGAGCAACAATCTTCTTGTTTGTCTTTCTCACAAATAAGAAATGATCAGAAGTAGACCAAATAAGTCCTATATCTTCAACAACCTCTCAGAGCTTCTAAAACCAGGCCCTTGAACTCTGCTTGAGGTCATATATCACCTTCTTCAACTTACAGACACTCCCCCTAAGTCTTAAAGTTGAGGGGTTGCTGCATATTCGCCTTTTCTAATAGATTATCATGCAAGAAGGCATTCTTTATATCCGACTGATATAACGATCAATCAAAATGAGCAGTAACGAGAATGAGAATCTGCACAGTAGGAAGTCGGGCTACATGGGAGGTGTTAAAGAAATCCACCCCATAGGTTTGGGTGAATCCTTTTGCCACAAAATGAGCTTTGTACCGAGAAATTGATCCATCTGGATTATAGTTCATGGTAAAGACCCAACGTTAGCCAACAGTGCGTGCACCAGGAGGTAATGGAGTAAGATCCCATGTCTACTGAGATTGGCATGCAGCCATCTCATCCTTTATGGTTTGATGCTATTTTGGATCGAGTATAGCTTGCTGATAAGTGGTTGGTATTTGTTCAGAAGTAAGGACATTTGTGAAGAAGGCAAATGGGCGACTTAGACAATCAGAAGAAATTGCCCTTGTCACCTGATAGTGTGCACAACTCCTAGGGGCCTTCTGAATAGCAATCGGAAGATTCATATCATCAGAGGGAAACTCAATCTCAATAGGTGGCTTAGATGGGGAGGCATCATCATCACTACGAGGAGACTTAAATGCAATTGGTATAGCATCTGCAGGATCATCACCAGACAAACAATGGTCAGTAGTGTCAACATATACCTGCTGTGGGGAGGATGATGGTGTTGAAGAGGGGGTATGTTGCTGATATGTTGCTGGTTTCCTAAATACCAGTGGTGGATCTCTGAACCGGGCACGACTAGTATCTGGTGATACACTCTGGGTAGCAGGAAAGTTACTAAACTGAATGGAAATAATAGGCATGGGAGCCATCTTTGCCTCAAGTGTCAATTGTCTGCCAGTAACCGAAAAGTATAGGGTTTCCTCATGAAAAGTAACATCCACACTAACATAGTACCTCTGTAGGGGATCATAGCACCTGTAGCATTTTTGGGTATGATTGTATCACATAAAGATACACTTGACTGCTCTGGGAGCAAGTTTATTTCTACTTGGCCTAGTGATATACATAAAGGCTATCCAACGAAAGGTCCGTGGTGGCAGCTGAAGTAGCTCTTTGTCTGGGTATAATATCTGCAATAGTACCTACTCAGAAATAACAGGACTAGGCATCCTATTAATTAAGTAGCACATAGTAAGCACTGCATCTCCCAAGTACTGTGATGGTACATTATGGTGAATCAATAGAGTCTGAGCCACATCTAAAAGATGTCAGTGCTTTCTCTCAGCTATCCCATTCTGCTGGGATGTGTGGGGACATGTGGTCTGATGAACCACTCCTTGGGATCTGTAAAAAACTCTTATCCTTGTACAAAACTCAAGTGCGTTATCAGTACGCACAACTTTGACAACAGAAGCAAATTGATTTTTTATTTCAATAATAAAATTTTCAATTATAGATTCAACATCTGACTTATTCTTTAATAAAAATATCCAACATAGTTTGGAACAATAATCGACAATCACCAAATAATATCTATGTCTTAGTCGATCTGGAATTCGACTAGGGTCCCATACGTCTAAATGCAGCAAATCAAAAACAGACTCAGAATTGGTAGAACTAGTAGGATAGGGGGATCTGTGGTGCTTTCCCATCTGGCACGCATCACGGTGAATCTCGTTGGCCGGCGGAAGATAACGAATGATATGGCGAAGCCTGTCTAGCGATGGATGACCAAGGCGATTGTGCCATCGTAAGGCACTCTCTGCAGCAAAACACATCCTCTGGGAATGTGTAGCAACTGGCGTCTAAGACAGGAGGTACATACCCTCCTCTTCTTGTTCGCTACCAATCATCATCCTCGTGAGCTTGTCCTGAAACACACAACCAACATTATAAAAAATCACCCTGCAATTAAGATCTTTTGTAATCCTGCTAATAGATAACAAGCTCATTGAAAAATCTGGAACAAATAGAATATTAGGCAATTTCATATTGGGGGTGATTGGCACCTCCCCCTAACCATCAACTCTGGTGTGCCTTCCATTTGCTACTTGGATTGTCCTACCAGGACGTACAGACTGAAACGGTTGAAAGCTGCTGTGATCACCACTTAAATGTTACGATGCACTTGAATTTACCAACCAAGTAGACTTGTTAGAAATAGCAAAAACATACCTTGTACTTGAGGAGGCAATGGTAGCGGTGTCTGAAGGGGAAGACGGAGTCTCCTGAGTAATTTGAGCGCCCCTCTGGACTACAACATCATAGTTAGCACGTGACATTGTGTCAGACTATCTTAGAGGAAGCAACAACTTGATTGGCCACGGGAGGTCTCTCATGCTTAGACAAGCAAGAGGCCTCCACGTGACCAATCCTACCACAGAAAGAGCACGTGGGACGTGGTTTTCCTGTTTGGCCTTTGCCACGACCACGCCCATGAGTAGAGGGTAAACCTCTAGTGCCTTGACCTCCACCAAGAGCCAATGCGGAGGTCTGTCCAATGATCTCAGGAGTAGGAGTAGCCACTGTGATCTGGACTCAGTCAGCTATAAGTCTCAAGGGATGGAAGCTCCGACGGTGTCTGAATCTGAGAACATGTAGAGTCATATTTTGGGTTTAACCCAGATAGAGTGCAGCATTGCTATCTCCTTGCGATATCCCCGTTGAGTGCCACATGTGCACACATTCCTGAGTGCATTGTACTTCTTTAGAAGCCCTTTCAATGTGGCATAGTACTATGTCAAGGGTTGTCCTTGTTTGAGAGAGAATATTTCATTGTAGATCTGATTGACCTTGCTAGAATTCTTTTCGTGGGAATATGTGCAAGGATGCAAATGAGTTGGGTTCGGGTCTGGTTTGGCTAAGCCCGTACCCATATACATACCCTACCCATTTACCCATCGGGTATAAAAATCCAAACCCATACCTATATCCATTTACTCATTGGGTACCCATTTATAAATTGACCTTACAGGCAAATCATGTCAAATTAAAGCCGAAGAAGAAAAATCTATAATACAATTCATTAATTGTTTATTTTAAATAAGCTCTAAATATAGCTCGGGATACTCTAATTTGATTGATCTCCACTAAAATCATTGCAGAAAGAACCCTTTAAGGGAAATATATAAAAAATAAAAATGCGATTATCTTTTAAACAAAAAATCCTTATCTCTAAAATAAATATTCAATAGAAGCTTCAAAAGTATTTTCACCCTTCAAACTCGTGGAGGGAATCTTGAGGAAGATTTGAATTGAGGGAATGAGGGACTTAGGGTGGGACTTATATATCTTGGGTAAATGGAGATTTTATTCGGGTATTCTGGTAGGGTAATCGGGTGTAGATTCATACCAATACCTATACCTAAACCTGGTCGGGTTTTTTTGATAAAACCCATACCCGAACTCGATTAGGTTTCGGTCGGGTTTTATCCATCCTTTTCGGGTTGGGTTGGGTCGACAAGACCCAGGACGGCTCTACTGCTCGCCGGTGGAAGATCTGCTACTGTAGCAGATCGCCACCATTGCCCCCAGCCCAACATTGCCAGGCTTGCTGCTGTAGGTGTCCCTATGGTGCCGCCACAGAGGTTAGGTACCGCTGCAGCGCCTCCACAAGGGCAACAAGCCCTTTCAGTGCTGTCTTTCGTCGTCGATGACGCCCCCTGTCGGTTGTGTTGCCGCTGGTGTGGAAGATGGAGATGGGGAGCGACGCGGAGAGAGTGTTAGGGTTTTGGTGGAAGGGGTGGTGGCTTGTTTTAGTGGGATACCCAAGCGTTGATCTTGGTTCGCCGCTTTGATATCAAGTAGGACGAAATGGAGAATCTTATTCTCAAAGAAAAACCCTACACCTCTTTATATAGAGAGAGGTGTTGGGAAAATTACATAAGAGAACCAAGTAAAAACATAAAATAAATGAATAGTCCCCGACAAGTATAAAACATAAAAGATAGCTAAAGTGCTTAACATAAAGAAAAAATACCCTCAAGTTACAACTCTCAACACTCCCCCTTAAGTTAGAGCAAATATATTAATCATGCTCAGTTTAGAGCAACATGTGCTAAAGAGAGCCTGTGGAAGTGCCTTGGTAAATACTTCAGCAATCTGGTCCTTGTGCCATATGAGTCATTGCTAGATCATGTCACGTTTATGTGGTAGTTGACCTCTACATGGTTGGTCCTTTAATGGAGCATAAAATTGTTAGTAATATAAGTGGTGGCTCGATTGTTATAACTCATCTCCATTGATGACTCAACTGGGATATGCAAATCTAATAGCAGTGATCATATCCACATCAACATAGTAGCAGTTTGGGCCATGGCTTGATATTTTGATTTTGCACTAGACCTGGAGACAACGAACTATTTGGTATTTCTCCATGTAACTAAAGTTTCGAGCCACATAGGGACAAAAATCAGTAGTAGACTTCCTGTTAGCAAGGCTACCTACATAGCCTGCATCTGTATATGCCATAATGTTCAGAGAAGTGACTTTTGTAAATAGAATCCCTCCTTTCAGGTGAATTCTTCAGGTATCTTAGTATCATCGTAATAGCATCCTAGTGTTGCTTGGTGGGCTTGTCTATAAATTTACTTAACTTCTCAACTGCGTAGGAAATATTTGGTTTGGTGATCATTAGATTGAGAAGCTTCCCAACCGATTCTTTATATTGACGTGTCCACTGGTTCAGACTGCTTATAATACAGGTGTGCCTTTGAAACCATAGGAATATTTATTGGTTTAGCCCCCGACATACTTGTCTCATGTGATAGATTAGTGCCACATTTTCTCTAAGAAAGCACAAGTCCTCGCTTGCTCTTAGCAACTCTATCCCAAGGTAATGCTAAAGGGGTTCGAAGTCTTTGACAACAAAGTTCTTTGCAAGACACTTCTTTAAATCCACAATGCTTTGCCCATCATTACTTGTTAGAATGATATCATCGACATATACCAGCATGTCCACTAGTCCCCGTTTAGTTTTCTGTATAAATAGAGAATGATTAGCTGAGGATTTGTGAAACTCAAGAGTCTGAACTACCTCTAACAACTTTTGGAGCCAAGCCCTGGGTTTTGCTTCAGGCCATAGATTGCCTTGTGTAGACGACATCTTGGAACACTCCCCTTAAGACTTATACCCTGGTGGTTGCTGCATATAGACTTCTTGTAAATCCCCATATAGGAAGGTATTTTTGACATCTAATTGGTGAAGTGGCCAGTCCTTTTGAATGACAACAGAGATAAGGGTCTGAATAATAGGTAGACGAGCCACATGGGAGAAGGTATCAAATAAGTCGACTCCATACATTTGAAATTGCACTAGAAGGGGGTGAATACTGCTGAATAAAATTTGATATAAATAAAATCAATTGTATATAGTCAATCCACAATCTGCATAAGTAATTTTTAGGTGAAATGTTACGGGTAAAAATCATCACCTAAGTCTTTTGACTTAGGATTTTACGATCTACCTAGTAGATCAAGTTTACTAATGTATCACTTAAAATCGAGGGTGATACAATCTCAATACAACACGTACCGGTAAAGACCGATACAAGTTTTGCCTTAAGAGAGGCTAGGAATCCACAAATCAGACACCGGATACAATTAAAACACGACGTGAAAATATATGATCCTAAAGAGCTCAAAGCATACGTTAATTAATTTGACACTAAGGATCAAAAAGCTTCCTTGAATATGGAGACTGTAGTAGTGGAATTGTTTAATATGCAATGGAAAGGTTTAGAGTAGGAGCACTTAGAGCAATGAGCCTTCAGAGGGCTTGTTGGAGCTTAGGGGAAGTATTTGGTGTATTTTTGTCTAAGCAAGTTGTATGCTGCAATCGGAAGGCTTTGGTCTATTTATAGAATGTCAAAAGAACCTTTAAGAAGGGTTGGGAGAGCCTAAGAAGCTGTTAGAACAAATTGAAGAAGATTTGGTTGTAATTAACTTGAGTGCAAAATAAACAAGTTATGGATCGATCATATTAGATGCTTGGATAAGGGTTGTTAGTTGTCTGTTAATAAGGATGTCTAGTCTACAAGGGTGGAGTGTTTTCAAGAGTTTTGGTTTTAAGCATATGCCGTCTTGTAGTCACGCCAGACACTCCTATGAGTGGGATACGTAGAAAAATTCTAGTCTTAGCTTTGTTCAAGGTATAAGACGTCTGGAATCTAGGCTAGTTGTCTTATACAAAAGTCTATGCTAACAACCAAATCTTTGGTTTAGCACGAAGATTAGATTTGGTCTGTTAGAATAGGATTTGGAACTTTAAACTCAAATGGTCACACGCTTGGTAATGTCGTCTACAATGTTTATTTGGGCTGTTCAATATCAGCCAATTAGATGTCTCTTTATTAGGTCGGACGCCTAATTTTGTTCGTTTGGTGTGGGAGTTTCGTAGGCGACTCGGGAATGGTAATTTTTAGGCTTTCAGACATCTGGGAAGTATATAGGACGTCTGATTTTTGGTTGTATGACTTAGGCGGGCAATCAGTTTGAATTTTAATTTTTTTTGGCACCAATCTTAGGCAGGAGGATGTTGTTTAATAATGTTATTTGTTCTTATTTTTTTTTGACTTCCTAAAAATTTGCCTAGGTTTTCTTTGGTCAAGTTTGGTTATCCTAAGTCTTGTTAGATACGTTTGGGGCTCTTTTATAGTAGATGGCCTAGACTCAATGAAAAATAAAATTACAACTCGATTTGTGTTTACATGAATTGATTAAATACACAACTTTGCCTTAAGTGAGATAGACTCATTCTTGATAGCCTTGCATCCTCAAGCGAATTTGTTTCATTTGAATATTATAAATAAGCGGCAGCATAATAATATTGAAGCCTTATTCATGAAGAGCAGGAAGAAGATCGTAGAAGTGCCCAATGGCCATGTGTTTCTGTTTATTCCTCTTAAAGAAACAAGTGAGGAGTGCATGCTTATTTATAGGTCACCGCAGACTCTACATTTCCACAACAAACGATGTGGTACTAAATAGTCACACACAATTCTCTCAACAATTTCATCCTTCGTCGAGGGACTTTGCTTTTAATATTTAATGTAATTCTTATAAATTGTCTCACATATAGGAGGATAATATTTATATTTTATTATTTTTATTTAGCTAATAGTTCAAGTCTATTTGGAAAATCATCAAAACTATCTATATGAGTGGTTGCAGCAACAAGATTGTATTTGACATTAAGTACCCACTTGCAACCCTCCATGGTGCCTTCTGGAGGGATGTTTGTAAGCTCCCAAGTACGATGAGAGAGAAGGGTTGACATCTTTTCCTCCATAGTGTGGCACTACTATGGATCAAGAAGAGCCTGCTGATGTGAACCAGGGACTCCTACACTGGAGAGGGCAAGGGCAAATGGGGTGAATCATGCATGTCTTGGCTCCCTTTCTTAAAACAACCGATAAATCAAGATCATCCTCACCTTAGGCACGAGGGTCGACTGAGGTAGGAATATTGTGGGCATTATCCATCGTACTATGGTGAGATGGAGTATCATGAGAGGTTGATGGCCTTGGCATTGAAGGTGGAGGATCTTGTCTTTGACGGTGAGAATAGACTCGCTCGAGCATGTTGTCATGGCGATCATGCGGGAGAGAGGTCCCCTAGGCTGCCTGATTCTGTGATGTATCTAAGGGGATTGAAAGCAGTATGAAAGAAACATCCTCAGAAGTAGGAGTGCAGAGATATAGTTAGATGTAAAGTAGTAAGGTATTGACTTAGGGAATGTGACATCTGCACTAACATAGTGACCTTGTCCAATCGAATCATAACGTTGCTACTCCTTTTGTGCTTTTGAATATCCAAGGAAGATACACTTGATAGCACAAGGAGCTATCCTTGTTGGGTTCGTGGATATGCACAAATGCTACACAACCAAGGAGTCTAAGTGATACTCCAAATAGTTCACCATCCGAAAATAGGATTGAATAAGGAACGTGCTCATCAAGGACCGTAGAGGGCTTTTGATTAATGAGGTGGCATGTAGTCAACATTGCATCTCCCCACTATGTATCTGGTGAACTGTTTTGAATCGAGTGTCCTTGCAACATCGAAAATATGCTCATGCTTTTTTACTCCCATGCCATTCTGCTATGACGCTTGGGGACAACTTGCTTGATTGATGATTCCACACTCTCGATAGAAAGTACGTAGGGAGGTGGTGCAAAACTCTAGAGCATTGTTCAATTGAATGATTTTCACTTTCGCTTCAAATTGATTTTGGATCTCTGTCAGAAAAGCATGAATCATATCGCCAGCTTCAGACTTGGCTTTCAACAATAATATCTAAGTGAGATGAGAGAAATTATCCACAATTGCCAAATGGAATCTATGACCCAAATGATCTGGGGTCCTACTGGCTCCCCAGATGTCCAGATGAAGTAACTGGAACAAATCTCGAGACCCCCAATGTTGGCTCCTTGTGCTTTTTGAGTTGACATGCCTTACATTGAATGGTAGTAGTTGGAGGAATTTGTTGCAACATCCTTCGGAGTTTAGACAAAGGGAAATGACCAAACCAAAGATGCTTCAAGTAGTTGGAAGCACTCTTCGAAGGGAGAGAGACATGGCCTACGTAAGGTGACTGCAGAAGGCAATAGACTTTGCGTTCTTCACAACCGCACCCAGTGGTGTCTTGTGAGAGCTTCGAATGTGTGAGAAACTACATCAAAAATTGCCTTGCAATTTAACTCCTTTGTGATCAAGCTAATCGAAAGCAAACTCAGTAGGTAGTCTGGAGGTAGGACATTCTCCAATTTTATGCGTGGGGCCACACGAACCTCTCCTTGACCAACTATAGGAGAATGTTGCCCATCAACATGTATAGTTTTGCCTGATGGGACCAGACTAGAGTTGAGAATTGTCTCGCATTACCACAAATGTGTTGGGATGCACCTGAATCAACAACTCAATCTGCTTCCTCTGCTTGACCCTGACATGTAGTTCCTGCTTGAGATGTGCTATGCTAAGTCTTCAAAGTATTTTTTTATACTTACTCCTGGGAATAGTCACAGGATCATTTGTCCCTCTTGGCGCAGTAATGGCTTGATACCCAGTAGAAAGAATTCTCTTCTTCCCATATGTGGTTTCCAAACTCTCCCACATTTCTTTGCAGTCTTTTAGTGCATGATCTCATCCCCAATCCTCGAGGTGACAGAATTCATGATCCAGACATGGATCATGGCATTGTCCTTTCATGTGACATGCTCGCCTCCCTTGGTATTGGGCTCAGGTTCTGTGAGAATATGCTTCTTCTCATGACCCTTTATGGTCATTAGAAACATTTGAGAGTAGCGCCAGTAGTTCATCTCATCCAATATGGTCATCGAATCAAAGAATGAGCTCTTGTAACCTCTGACTTCTAACCTTCTCGATGAATACTCCAAAGAAACCATCTCCCACTTGAACAAGAGCCCCAAAGAGCAAGAGGAAATCCCTCGAATCAGCCTAGGTCATCAAAATAGACCAATTGGGACCGATTTCAACCCAAAATTAGCCTAGTTGTAGCTTCGCTAGCCTCTTGGTGCCACTCTAACGGGCTGGTGGAGCACGACGATCGTTGCTGGAGCGGGGTGACCCCTGGGGGGGGGGTCAAGCACCTAGCAACGACCTCTAGGTGCTGCTAGGTGCCTTGCTATCTATTGTGGCCTCACTGTTGGGTGCTACTGTCACTGGTGGCAAGGGAGACCGGTGGTAGTAGGGTTCCTAGATAGTGTGCGGCAGTCAGGCGACCTTGTTGAAGGTTGGTGGTGGTGGCCAATTGAAGATTGGCCTCCAATCAAACGTCCTCTTCCTTTAAACAAAGGTGTTCAAGGAGGAGAAACCCAGGTTTTTTTTGTTTGGTGGAGAAAACGAAAGGGGGAGAACAAGGAGGGTACCAATCGTCAACCTAAGACCGTCGTTCTGATACCAAGTTGATAGAAACGAGCAAAATCATTTATTCTCTAACCCTGCATTAGAGATGTTGGAAAAATACAAAATAGCCCATGCATAAACTAAAGATACCCTCAAGAGTAATTACTGAATTGGAGATAATCTGGAAGAGATTATTTTGGAAGGGCACTGATAATGAAGGTAGAGTCTTGCAATCAGTCTTGTGGACTGAAGTTTGTCAATCAAAGAAAAATGGAGGTTAGAAAGGTTTAAGGATTTTAATAAGGCTCGTCTTTTAAAATGGTTGTGCAAATTGTTTGGTGGGGGCGGCTGTCTTTGGGAGAGATTATTGGAAGATTCATATGGCTCTGCCATGTGCATGGAAGAGAGAGATGTCCAACATCCTAGGGACTCTGGTTTGTGGAGAGCTTTGATACCCCTGATTAGAAGATACAATAGTTTTTTCAAGCCTGTCTTGGAAGGGGAAATCAATTCAGATTTTGGTTAGATGTTTGGGGGGTCGGATGGAAGGTTGTTAGATGGCTTTCCAGGTCTCCTTAACTTAGTAAATGACAAGAACGTTAGCGTTTGTGATGTGTGGGACTCACAAACAAATTCTTGGGACAAATTTTCAGCCCCTATCAGAAGCGAGAATACCTGAATTTCAGTCGTTACCGTCCATGATTTCGGATGAGAAGCCAGATCTGAATTCTGCCGATGCCTTGGTCTGGGCCGATGGTAGATTTACGGTTTCCAAAGTCTTTAAAAAGGTGGCTGAAGAAACACGGCAGGTTGGAGATTTAGATTGAGCTTGTGTAGCTCTTTTGAAAATAAAGGTCCCATTGAAAATTAAATTTTTCCTGTGGTTGCTGAGAGGGGGGAAGTTGGTAACAAGGGCTTTCAGGAGTTTGTAATGCCTGTAGAGGGTGGAGGATATTGATTATCTTTTTTGGTCGTGTTCTATCTCAAGACAAGTCTGGGGGGAATACCAGCTGCAGGGTGTCAGCCAATCTGACAAGAATGCTTTTTGGGCTTCCTTTGGGAGTACGGTACATGTTGATATAGTCTGTTGGGTGAAAGCTTTTGACATTTTGTGGTGCATTTGATTACAAAGAAATGTGGCAGCTTTAAGGGGGAACGAGTGTGGGCTGAAAACATTGTATGGGAGATGTTAGTCGGTTCCTTTTTTAAATTAATATATTTTGGATGGTTGCCGGCCTCTAGTAACCTTCATCTTTTTTCTCAAAGAAAAAAAGATACAACTCTCAATAGGGGATGATAAACAATGCATCGCTGATACGAGGAAGTGCCTCGCATAAAATTTTGTAGATGAGGGATTATTCTATCTCACACAAGATAGGCATGTTGGGAGCCAAGCCATTAAATATTCCCATGGATTCAAAGGCACACTTGCATGATGAGCAGGAAAAGTCAGTTGACACTCGTCTGTATAGAGGCTTAGCTAGGAAGCTTCTCCATTGGACTATCATATGACCTGATATTGCTTTAGCTATTGGAAAGCTAAATTAGTTTATGGATAGACTCACCAAGGAACACTAGGATGCTTTCATGATGGTACTGAGGTACTTAAAAACTTCTCTAGGGAAGGGGATTTTATTTGCAAAAGGCACTTCACTAGATATTGTAGCATACATTGACGTTGAATATGTTTGTTAGCATACCATATGTGTGTTATTTCCTTTCTAGCTTTTTCATGTGTGCTCTTTAGGGGCAAGGATGCATTTTTACTCTTTTGGTTTCTCTATATAAGTGAGACGTAGGGTTACAATAAACTTATCTCATTTCAATCAATTTGGTATTAGAGCGGCGATCCTAGATCGGCGCTCCGGTATCCCACCTTTACAAGCCTCCGTACCTTGTTCACCTAAAACCCTAATCTCCATTGGAGGTACCCGGAGGAGCCTCCACCGATGGCCACCGGCCTCTGCCGGTCGTTCTTCGACCCCTCGCCGTTGCCAACCAGCCTCATTGGTCTCTGATTTCGATTGGGCTGCCTTGGAAGGCCACGAACTGACCTCCACCGGTGCGTGCTGCCTCGGGAGACTCCATCAGCGTCACCAACCCCCGGTGCAGTGCCTCTACGCGCCGCTACCTCTGCCTTTAGCCTCTTCGATCGACTAGGGCTTCACCGACGAGCCTTAGGGTTTCATCTAAGGCGTCGCCTGCACTGCTTAGGCATTTCCAGCGCCACCTAGCGCAGCCTCAGGCCTTGTCAGCGCCACCTAGGGTGCCGCCAGCGCCGCCTAAGGCGCCACCAGCGTTGCCTAGGGCACTGCCAGCACCATTAGCGGTGCCTAAGGCCTCGCCTGGCCTTCATCAGTGTCGGTGGGGCCTTCTCGGGTAGTCTCCTCGCACCTGGGATAGGCCAAACCTTGTCCAACGTGAAGATGGCGGCCTAAATCTTGGATTTCGGACCTGAGTGATGACTTTTTAGATAAAGAAGTTTGATTGCTGCTCCAAGATTGTAAGGATAGCTTCATATGATCTGTCCGAGGTGAATTCGGGCACTTCTTTGTACACCAGGGTGTTGGAGAATCCGTTTTTTGGTCCTATCGTCAAGCTGGACGAGACCAATTATCTACGGTGGTCTCAGACTTTCCTCATGACCATCAGGGGCAATGGGAAGAGTCACATCCTTACAGATCCGGAGCCCGAGAGCAAGATTGGCGACATCGCCACCTAGGATAAAGACAATGCAATGGTCTCTGTGTGGCTTATGCAGACAGTTAGTCCCTGTATAGGGGATGAGATCATGTATTACGACACTGCAAAGAAGATGTGGGAGTCCTGGCGCGAGACCTATTTTCATGCCAAGAACTCTGCACGAGTTTTTCAGGTCTTCTATGACCTTTTCTATTTGTGCCAGGAAGGATGCACTCTGCCACAGTACTACTCCCTCTTGAAGGGAATGCTGGAGAGACATCACTCTTATCTGTTGGGGAGCGCCTATGATTCTTGGAGGAATTTTCAGAGACAGTTGGTTGTCTTTCTCTTCTTGACAGGTCTTGGACCTGAGTATACAGCTGTCAGAGATCAGATTCTCACAGCTCCTGAGCTTCCTACCTTGGAGGAGGCGTATAGTAGACTCCGCAGCGTTGCAGTTCGTATTACAACCCCAGACACAGGTACCCAGATGTCTGCACTAGCATCGATCCCTGGATGTGGCAGGGGTATCCCTCCCCCTGCATGTGGACGTGGATGTGGACGCTTGTATGGTACACGCACTAAGACACCATGCACTTACTGTGGTAGACTTGGTCATCCAAAGGCTACGTGCTGGTAGAAGCATGGTAGGCCACCCATGGCCAATTAGGCAGCTGAGGTTCTCGATGGAGTGCTTACCGGTCCTGATGTGAGCTCCTTGAGTACAGAGATTGAGACCCTGAGACAGCAGATTGCGTAGTTGACACAGGCTTCGTCCTCCTCTCGGATTTCGAACACTGCAGCCATGGCCTCCTCATCAGAGACACCTGCGATTGGTTTGTCGTTACTTTTGTCTTTTGGTGAGTGATTGATTGATTGATTCTCGTGCTTCCAAGCACCTATGTGGCAATCGTGGATCATTCTCTTAGTTGGCACCTGTTACACCTGCCAGGACAGTGCACGTGGCTGATGGAAAACACTCGCCACTTGTTGACAAGGGAGATATGTCATTGTCTCATACTTTGAGACTTGCAGATGTCTATTATGTATTTGATTTTCCCTTGAGTTTATTGTTTGTTAGTCGCATTACTAGGGACCTGAACTGCTGAGCTATCTTTGATGGGTCTTCTTGTGTCTTGCAGGACAAATTCACTGGGAAGACGATTAGTGGAGGGCGTGAGGAACATGGGGTGTATCGTCTGAGCCGTACTGCTTTTGCTGTTTCTGCTACCTAGGGCTTTGCTTCTACTGGATCTTCTCTCCAGTGGTACCACCACCATGGCCATCTACCCATTCATCGCCTCAGACGCGTTATACCACGTATTCCCTTCACTACTGCTCTCACCTATGATGCTTGTCAACTTGGCAAGCACCATAGGGCTAGTTTTTCCAGTTCTACGTCTGTTTCATCTGTCGTCGTTTTTGATTTGATCCATATGGATGTGTGGGGTCCCAGTCGTACTTCTGATCGACTTGGGAACAAGTATTATTTTGTTTTAGTTGATGATTTTTCACGTGTGACTTAGATGTTTCTTTTGAAAAATAAGTTTGATGTGGGATAAATTATTGAGAACTTTGTCAAAGAAATAAAAACTTAACATTCTTGTTTGGTGAAGTGCTTTCGCTCAGATAATGCCTTGGAATTTTGTACTTTACGTTTGTGTAATTTCTTTCCTAGTTGTGGCATTATCTATGAGACATGTCCTCATACCTCTCAGCAAAATGGTGTTGCTGAGAGGAAATATCGCCATATTTTTGTTGTTGCTTGCACCTTGTTGATTCACCACTCTGCCCCTTCTCTCTATTGGCGTGATGCTATTTTGACTGCTTCTTTTTTGGTTAACCAGATGCCTAATGCTGCGTTGCATGAACGGATTCCTATTCAGGTCATGTATCTTGTTCGTCCCTTGTTTCACGTCACCTCTTGAACTTTTGGTTGTGTTGCCTTTGTCCATTTGTTGAGATCAGGTTGGGATAAACTAGTGCCAAAAGCAGTTACGTGTGTTTTTCTTTGGTATACCTGGACACAAAAGGGGTATTGCTGTTTTGTTCTGCTTACTTCTCGACACTATGTTTCAGCGGATGTTACCTTTCATGAGATTGTACCTTTCTTTTCTGTGACGGCTGTCGAGATGCCTCTCAAGGGCGATATGACGCTTATGCCATATTCTCCCATTCGTTTTGGGAGCTTTCCTGAGATTTTTGTCCCTACCACACCACCACCACCACCTGCTACTCATTCCTTTCCATGCCTGATTGGACCTCTGCAGACATATGTTTGCCCTTATGCTACCTATAAGGGACCCCCATCCTTGCCCTTACCATCGGCTTCTTAGGTGAGTCCTTTATACACTGACGTATGTTTGCCATGTGATGGTTACATGGACAGGATATATGATGTGTCAGATGATGATATTGACCTTCCAATAGCTATTTGGAAGCGGCCACGGACTTGTACTACTTATCCCACAGCGGGGGCACGTGCTACTGATACTCTTGCTCCTGGATTTGCTGGATTTCCTTAGGCGTTAGCTACTACATAAATTCCAGCTACACCATGAGGCCATGCTTGATCCAAAATGGCGGGCAACCATGGAGGATGAGATGGTTGCTCTTCGAGGCCGTGAGACTTGGGAGCTTACTTTACTTCCTGATGGTGCTGCACTCGTTGGCTGTCGATGGGTATTTAGTGTGAAGTTCAATCCTGTTGGTAGTGTTGCTAGGTACAAAGCCCGCCTTGTGGCAAAGAGGTTCACCCAGACCTATGGGGTGGACCTCTTTGACACCTCTCTAGTTGCCAAACTTCCCACATTCGGGTGTTGATTGCAGTGGCAGTTTAGTTGGATTAGCCCTTGCACCAATTAGATGTGAAGAATGCCTTTCTTTATGGTGATCTAAAACTGGAAGTCTATATGCAGCAGCCACTTGGATTTGAGAGACAGGGGGAGTGTGTATGCCGATTACGGAAGGCTATATATGGCCTTAAACAGAGTCTCCGAGCCTCGTTTCAGAGATTGTCACAAGTTGTAGAGGCAACTGGATTTAGGAAATTGACAGCTGATTTTTCACTCTTTGTCAGGACTAGACGTGGTATTGTGGTACTTTTGATTTATGTAGATGATTTGATCATCATAGGGGACGATATGAAGGGTATTGCTGAGGTTAAGCACATCCTAGCGGAACAATTTGTCATGAAGGACCTGGCGGCTTTACGGTATTTCCTTGGTATTGAGGTGGCTCGCAACAAGGAAGGTGTGGTCTTATCAAAAGTATACTTAAGATATTTTGTAGGAGGTTGGTATGCTTGGGGCCAAGGAGGCCAATATTCCTATGGACCTCAAGATGCCACTTTATGATGAACATGCATCGGTGGTGGACAACAGGAGGTATGGACTGCTTGTTAGCAAGCTGTTGTATCTTACTATCACATGACCAGATATCTCCTTTGTAGTCGGGAGGTTGAGTTAGTTCATGGCCAAGGCAACACAGCAGCATTGATGGTACTTAGATATGTCAAGAGGGCTCCTGGGAGGGGTCTTTTCTTCTCAAAGGAGTCCTTTATGACGTTGGTTGGCAACTAGGATGCAGATTATGCCGGATGTCATGTGGATCGTAAATCCACTACTGGGTTCTGCACTTTCTTAGTAGGGAATTTGATCACCTGGAGGAGCAAGAAACAAGGCACAGTTGTGAGATCCAATGTCGAGTCTTAGTATAGAGCTATGGCTTAGACGACTGCGGAGATGATGTGGATCAGATTCTTGCTTATTGACCTACAGATGTAATTTTCTAATCCCATGAGATACGATGTGATAATTGAGCTGCCGCCTTCATTGCTGATAATCCAGCATTTCACGAGAGAACAAAGCACGTTGAGGTTGACTGTCACTATACTAGAACATTATTCAGAAGGGGTTGCTATATACCACTTCTGTTGCATCCGAGGAATAGATTGCAGATATTTTCACCAAGTCCTTAACCAGATCTTTTTCATGTGTTAATTCCTTTCTAGCTTTTTCATGTGTGCTCCTTAAGGTCTGGATCTACACATTTCTATTGAGCATCTATGGAGATGAGGGGTGATGATAGAGCATCCACCTACATAACAAATAATCCTATGTTTCATGAGAGGATCAAGAATGTAGAAATTGATTGTCACTACACTCGTAACTTGATCTTGCGTGGACTTATTCGCATTATTCATGTGGCTTTGGAGGATCGGACAACCGACATCTTTACCAAGACACTTGCACATACTCTCTTTGACAGATGTTCTAAGTTGAGTATGATTGATATCTATGCTCCTGTTTGAGGGGGAGTGTTGGGAGGTGTGTTATAAGCTTCTTGTTATATCTTTCTTATTTCTTGAGAGCCTTCTTGTACTTTGCCTACATAGCTATATATTGAGATGTAGGATTACAAAATAATTGAATTGATTCATTTTTTTGAACTATTACTTTATGCTTTTTTAACTTTTAGTTCCATTTCAATTGATCTCACTATGCAATTATTTCCCTGGTGGCACGTAGGGTTTCTTTGTGCAGTAGATTGTTTTCTCCACTCAACAAGGAGGAATTGTGTCCTCATGCTTGAGCTTTGATAAACATGGGATATGTTACATGTTATTTCGGCTCATATCACTCTCAACTTAGGTAATCATAACTGGGAATCCCATGAGTTTATTTATAATTCCAATATGTCGTTTTTGAATCATTCTTAGCTGATTGATGCATCTTATCATAGCCAACTGGCATTCAAAACTAGGAACAAGCCCTCGTAGCCAAGTAGGGTAGCAAAGGTTCAGTTCACGCATTTAGACATGGAGAATTATCATTCTCTTCACTATTGTGGTTGGTAAGAAACTCTATGGTGAACCATAGTTGGGCCTAACTCAGACTCCCACATGTGGCTCACGTGGCTAGTCACAACTTCTTGTAGTCGACCATGGTAATAAATCTATCATGACAAACTTAGATTTGAGTCTTATTTGAGTTAGATTCAATTTGTTCTTCTTGGATTGGCTCCTACTCCTTCCCACGTACAAGATGGTATTTCTGCATCATTTTTAGAGCTCAAATCCCACCAAAATCAATGCAATAGGTGGTGTTTCTTGCACAAAAATTGAGCTGTATGTAATTGTGAAATTATACTAGAGGGAAGTGAATAGTGGGGATTAATAAAAATGATAATCAAAAGAAATGTAAGATAGTCGTACAAAACATTCACCATAAGAGAGATTTTTTAGGTAGAAACTCAACTCGGATAAAAGTCACCACCTAATTGTCTCAACTTTGGATTTTCCGATTGACCGAATCAATCAAACTACTAATACACTGCCTAAACGAGGATAGTGCAACTTTAAGTATAACCACACTACCTTGGACCGAGGGTGGTGTACCTTTACAATCACTCTTTTTCACGAAGAGTTTTTTGTTTCCCATGGAGATGGGATTCTATAATGCGAATACCCAAACCAAACAAAATACAAACAATTTATAGAGCCAAAATATAAAGTTAAAATTAACTTTTATAGGCAATGAAGAACTTCATTGAAATGAAAGTAGTATGGCATATACGTGCAATGAATCGATTTTCTTGAATGTGGCTTGAAAGGCTTGGAGAGTTGGAATTGAGTTTCTTTCTTTAGATCTCTTACTTGGTTGATGTGGGCAGACATAATTGGCATTCTACTGTTTTTCTCCTCTTATGTGTCACTAAGATTAAGAGTGTTTATAGGTATTTATAGAAGTGTTAGGAATACTCTAAATAGGCATTGGGACAAGTTATCCCCGTTGGAGCAATCAGTGCTTAAGGTTGTTGGAATAGATTTTTGGAAAAGCCAATAGATCCAACAGATGGTACAAGCTAGTCAGCGCCTGGTCAGCTGGCCAGTACAAGAATGGTCAACCAACCTAAAATATAAGTTGACACCCTTGAACGGGTGAGGGTAGCCAAAGGTTGACTGTGGTTGTCTGGTGCTATTTAAGCAGGTTGATTGTTGGTTATCTGGCTATTAAGGGTTTCTAAGTTTTGAGTTTCTGGAACAGGCTTCAAGTCAATGAGTGGTACAGAATCGGTTGATGCCTTACATTTGGATCAATCGGCTGATGGTCGACTGAGAACTTTGGTGTCTTGGGTAATTAGCCAAGTTAATTAGGGTATTAAATGGGCACAAGTTCCAAGGATTTTGAAGGTTAAATAACCAACATTCAGCTCATAGGTTGGCGGCTAATTGGCACCCTACTTAGGAGCACGTCGATAGGTCAGTAAGAAAGTCGGCTGGCTATTGAAGGACTAGTCAGTGCATATAGTTATTGGTTGGTGCCTTTGAGTTGGGTTTTGTTGTTTTAGGGCCTTTAAGGGTAGGTTTGGTTTCTAAGGTTCCCTAATGGCTATCTAGGGTGTTTAACTCTATTTTAGGGTTCTTTTACAAATATCCAGGAAATGAAAAGAGCAAAAAAAATTACATTGATTTACAACAAAAATAAGCTATCCTATTATTCAATTCTCTTCATCTTTTCTTCTTTAACTCCATCCAAAGCTCCTTGATGCTTGTCTCCATCAAGTGCCTCTGTCGCGTCATGGATCTTGAGCTTGAGCTTCCATCAACCTTCAACTAATTACATTTTAGTTGAGATCTCAGAGCTCAAATGCAATTGATAACAATATTTATTTTGTTATCATCAAAATCAAAGATCATGGTGTACTTGCACCAACAGTAATGTTCATGGCAACAAACAATTCATGCCAAGAATTGTTGCCATGTGGCAAGAGGCTAAGGGGAGGCCAAGTGGCCATCTTGCTAAACTCACACCAACTATTAAATGACGAGAAATCAAGCTGAGAAGCCTTGTACAAATTGAAATCTCATTCAGAACCTCTAGGCAATTTGTGCCAAATTTCTAA
Organism: Thalassia testudinum; assembly: GCA_037157565.1. Lineage (NCBI taxonomy): Eukaryota > Viridiplantae > Streptophyta > Magnoliopsida > Alismatales > Hydrocharitaceae > Thalassia > Thalassia testudinum. The sequence goes on along the minus strand of JAZHRO010000031.1, from coordinate 74,547,509 downwards.
CATGATTTAAATATAGCTAAAGTTCTCATTAGCTAGCTTCTCTACATGATGTAGAATTTTTTGGTTGCGGTGGGCTCTTTGATGACAGCAATTGCACCTCATTTCATCGCCGGATTGTGGAGAAATTCGTGGTTTCCTGCGGAATACTCTGACTGCACTCACCTCACCTCTAACTAAAATTCACCCAATTCAAGTGTGATTCTGAGTCTCAATGGGCTTGGACTATTTTACGAGATGCCTCACAGCCTCTGCGGTTGGCCACAAGGAATTTGAGGGCCAGTGAAGTCAAAATTCACCTCAAGTTGTGCAACAGTTGGTGCAATTTTTTGTAAAACACATTCTACTATAATTGCATAAACTCCCAAACTCTATCTGCAATTTTACCCCCAAATATGGTCAGCTGGAAAGAGGTTCAAGTGTGAATATGAGTGACCTTTATGGCCATACAAGTTACAGCGTTCTTGGTGCAAGTTCACTCGAAAAGGCTTTGTCAGTGTGCAGAGGTGCGACCATGACCAAACATAACAGTCTGGCCAATCATGTGAGCCCTATTTGATTGGCTCAATATTTTTTGTGGCAGATGAATCTCCTACAACCATGGTCGATCATGTCTCTTGTGTGGCTGACTGTGTGAATGTAAATATGAATTTTGAAGTTCTGTCTCCCGTGCTTATTATGTATTTTGGTTAAGTTGCTATTCAAGGATTAGAAATTTAGGGTATTTCAGCCACATGCACTGGGAACATGATGAAAATACACCTCTAGAGATTTGGAAGTATTGAGTGGTTTATATTAATGGTTGAGTGTCCTACTCAAGCCACTTGGTTTTTATCATTGTTTCACTGCAAACTATATAGTTTCTGGCTTTATTAGTGGAAATCATTTTTCCTTGACAACATCCTATGATGTTTTACTGTTGCGTGGACAAAGATGTGAGATGACATTTATTTCATCGGTTTCCAGCCTGTGACCATGCAAGTTTGTTAAGTTGAAAGAAAGGATTGATGGTATTTGTTGTGATGGTTTGTAGTGTGTGTGGTAGAGTTGGATCTTGCAAATTCTTTGGAACCATCTTTTTTGTTTCCATTCATGTATTGTCGCAAAGAATACTACATGATGCTAATACCATTTTAATTAGTTTCCAGTCTGGGAGTTTGAGAAGTAACGTGCCTTTTTATTTTCCTTACAACTGCAGATTTGGAAGGATTGATAATGAGTTTGCAAATAATGCTCCACATGAATTTTGTAACAATGACCTAAGCAGATGTTCAACCTGCAAATGCCTTGAGGTACCTGGCCAGAAGGGTTACAGGAAAGAGAATTGCAACACATGCACATGCCATGGCATTTCAAGATGTCTGTCAAGCCATTATTTTCCGGAAGAAAAATGTATCAATGATTTGGTTAAGCCATCTTCAGTTTGTTGCAAAGCACACTTTGTCCCCACATCAGCATCACATGTGAATAATGACAATAGATCTAATGGATGTGGAGTTCTTGAGAAGCATGATGTTCATCTTGCTAATGATGACCACATGCAAAATTCCTGGAACAATATCCATATAGATCCTACTATCATCTCAATTCAGAAAATGCATGACATATTACAATCTGGAGTTACTGATGGTCAACTTGTCGACACCCTTAAGGATTATAATGACCTCTCACATGAGGGAAGGACTTCAATGGATAACCACATGTCAAGTATTTTTCCTGGTTACTCTGCTCCAGCTGCTACAGAGATTTCTATCGAAGCAGATAGAGGCTCCTATGACTCTGGAGCTGGACAACATAGCACGGCCGATAACCTTAAAGATGCTGGATCATCTATTGAAAGATGTGGCTCATCTGATGGCACATGCAACAGTCGGAAGCACAGAGTAGACCTCTCTTCTAATGATAAAGTGAATGCCATGAACGGATCTTTTGAGATATCTGTTCAATCGTCAGATGCTCCAAATAATGTAGTTATGCCAGGAGATTCGGTCAATCAAGAGAAGCTGGTTTCTCTTTTAGGCTCAGGAGAAAATGTGCATGTAAAGAGTGATCAGAAGCTGCAAGAAGGAAATAGAATAAAGAAGTGGAAAAAGCAGGATACTTCAATTTTAAAATCTGATCTGCCTTCAACTCAAAGTGACTTGGCCAATCGGGATGAACATTTTTCTGTTAATTATGTAGAGAAAAATTTGCATATTCAACCAATCAACCGAATGCACAAGGGTGATTTATATGCTGTTGAAAGTTTTAATTGTAGCCGAAAACAAACTGCATTGCCTCGTCTGAAAAAGCATTCATTGAGTAATTTACAAGACAGCAATGGCCTGATTGATGAGGCTAACTCTCATTCAAAAGTTCCAAAAAGATTTTTTACTCCTTTACCTCGCAAAAAATTCAGAAAGCTTTTTTCACTCAATGCGAATGCATTAAAAACAAAACAGGTAGAATTTCATGGATCTGAAGAAAAGCATTCAAACAATACCGTCACTTCTGGTAGGAAAAGATTGTATAGTAATGGCGTGGAAATATGTCAAAATGATATAAGACCTGTAGTTTGTGGGGATTTTGGAGTTATTTCTAACAGAGGCCTGCCTGCTGATTTACAACCACCAAAAATTGTGTTGCTTAGCTCGGTCATGAAATATGCTCGAAGAACAACACTTGTCAAAGATGAAGAATATGCAAAGAGTACTAGATTGGGCATGTGTGAAACAGAGCTGAAAGCATATGGGGGCAAGTCCTGTGACTCAATTACAAAGGATCAACCAATTGCTACAACGTTTATAGCTAATATAAGGACAAAGTATATTCATACAATAAGTTCAAACTCTGAACTTCATCCTGGATTGCCCACTAGTCAGTCAAAGAGGAGAAAAACTAACAAGCGGAGTCTTAATGAGCTAACCGAAGAAGACAGACTTTCAGGTTCTTCACAGTTTCTGTTATGAACTTTGTGCTCAAAATACTTGAAGAAGTTTTATATGTGCCCTTCGCACCCTGAATTGCCATATATGTGTGTGTGTGTGTGCGCGTGCGCGTGTGTACTTTTGCATGTGTGTGTGTGTGGGTGTATGTGTGTATGTTGACTAAAAGGTGATGATTCATTATGGTTGTCCTCTCCTCCATGAAGGTTACTGGTAATTCAGACCATGATTTGCTTAAAAAGTCGATTATTGACTATTTATACTCATAGGAACAATGGTTGAGTCTCTCAATGTACGAGGGAAGAAAATTTTTATAAGGTCAATTTCTAATGGTTTTGAGTCTCAAGTTTCTTTAAAATGTATCCTTGGGCATGATTGCTATTGAGTGGTATTGAATATTTGTATATGGGTATATGGACCTTTGGTGTAGGTCCTTGTACATCGCCTCTTATAAATATTGGAACACATCCCCCCTCCTCCTTTAGGTGTTGTTCTTAGTGAAAACAAAGACCCTAAATTCTAGTGCGCACTAGGGGCCTTGTGGAGCAAGTGCCCCTGTGTTTTTTCCTGCAAAGGTTTTCTGCATAATCTTTCGTGTTGCATGCGTGTTTTGCTTGTTCATCATTATATTAGAGCCTAGTTGATTGGGCTCTTGCATTGGTGGTTGAACTCTCTTGAGTTCCTATACAAGGTTTCACATCGAGGGGTCTCCTTTCTTGTGCTTGTAGGTGGATCACACTTAAGGTGGTCCTTTAGGAGGTGGCCGCTGGTTTAGTGATGTCATTGTCGGCGGCGCTGGTGGAAGAGGTGGCTATTGTTCCTCTGGATAAACCCCTTCCCTTCCCCTTTTCCCATTTTTTTGGGTTGCTTTGTGCCCAGAAGTTGGATTTGGGCATGGACTACGACTTAAAACCATGGTTAGGTCCATACTTGTGCCTTAGTTGTACGTGAGGGGTTGGTGGCATTGCCTAGCTCGTTTTCGACTTTGATGGTGATCTGACGGATCATGTCACCACTCTGACGTGTTGCTAACTATGAGGATTTAGTGTAGCGTGGAGAGGGCCTTAACATGTGGAAGGTCCACGTATGGACCTTGGTCTGAGAGAGAGAGAGAGAGGGGCGGGGAGAGAGAGAGGCTGACGGTAGAGAGAAGAGGGAGAGAGAGGGAGTTGTTAGGAAATATATTGCATTAACTCAAGAAAGAAATTACATAAGTCTCTCTTTGTAAAGAGAGATACTCCTAATCTTTACATAAGGAAGACAATCTAATTAAATCTCCTTAAATCAGGAAATGGCAAATCCTCTTAACAACTTGACTAAAAGAAACATAATGATACCAAAAATAGCAAACTAGACTTGACCCTTAAGACTCCAACTAGGGTCGGCAACCCACCTTGATTGACTGACATGGCACGTTGACTTTTATTCCTCACACTCCCTCTCAAGTTGAGGTCGGGATGATGATGACTTGCTTAACTTGTCTTGTTGATGATGCAACCAGATGCCTCACCGTCTTCTTTTGATGTAACTATGAATCCTCTCATCACCTCTGTAGTCGTTGCTTCTCTGAGAACCTTTGAGGTCGTGGTTATTGGACCTGTTGCCTTATCTTCGTATAACTTGATAGAGTCTCTTCTCCAACTTCTTCTTCATTGAGTTCTTAGACTCGGGCTCCTTCTCGAGTAGGACATGTAATTTGTCTTGGTCACCTACGAAGATCTTGAAAGCCCACGCCCATAGGATATAGTTTGAGGCACCCTGAAGCTTGATCGTGGTGCCTTGAACTATAACCTTTGCTTCTCCGGTGTTGATCTGGTTCTCGCTTTCAGCCATCCTCATCCTCGAGAAATAAGCCTTTGGTTACTTGCACGCTTCACGTAAGTCGCTGGATGCGTGAGAGATGCTACTTGCCGGAGTCTCCTTCTTGACTCCTTGGGCCTTGATTAATGTGCCAAGGCCCTTAAAGGAGTTCTTTGAGAAAATTCACAAGTCGATGAAGATGCCTCGAAAATTGAGGCTTTGGAACACATGGGAATCACACACAAGATATGACCTTGTGTGTGATCTCTCCTCGTTGCACCACCATGATTCACGCGTGGAAGAGTAGACATACTAATAATGGTGGTTCGGATACCATGTGAGGATTTGGAGCAATGTGGAGAGGGCATTGACACGTGGAAGGTCCACGTGTAGACCTTAGTGGGTGATGGAGAGAGAGAGAGGTCGACATTAGAGAGGAGTGAGAGAGAGGAAGTTGTCAGTGGGAAATATATTGCATTAACTCATAAAAGAAATTATATAAGTCTCTCTTTATATAGAGAGATACTTCTAATCTCTAAATAAGGAAGACAATCTAATCAAGTCTCCTAAAATCAGGAAATAACAAATCCTTTTAACAACTTGATTGAAAGACACTTAACAATACCAAAAATAGTAAACTTGGATTCTGAGCAAACTGGACTTGACCCTTGGGACTCCAACTAGGGTTGACAGCCCACCTTGACCGACTGATATGCCATGTGGCACTACTATGTCGCCCACTGTGTCACGTGGCCTTTTATTGCTCACACTAACGTTTGGTTTAGAACTTCGTTTGTGGCGTTTGACGTTTGGTGGTCTTTTTCTCCACCTTTCAGATCTAGTTTCTTGTGCCTTTCATAGCTGTTCCATCAGATTTGAAGTTTTGGGTTGTTGGAGCCTTATGTTAGTTATCACTTGATCCAGGGTGTTGTTCTGTACTTTTACCTGGTAGTGAATGAGAAGTTGGATAGTAGGCTGTCAAAAGGCAAAGATGTTATGAGTATTCATATTACTTCAACTTAGTTGAGCAAGGATAATTATCTTCTTTGGTTTGCTGGTGTTGAGATGGCCATTGTAGGGAGGGGTAGGATTGGATATATTGATGGCACCAAATCCAAACCCGATCCAACTGACAATCTATGAGAGAAATGGTACTTGGAGGATAGCCAAGTAAAGATTTGGATAGTTAATTCGATCTCCATGGTGATTCAGTCTTTAATTTTGAGGAAGAGAACAACAGCAGAAAAATTGAATAATATAAATAAGCAGAAGCAAAATAATATGAAAGCGTAAACAATGAGAATAATTGGGTTTACATGGAAACCCCACTCATAAAGAGTAGGGAGAAAATCACGGCAGAAGCACCTTAGGGGCGTGTGTTTCTATTTATTTTTCTCAAAGAAACAAGTGAGCAGTACATGCCTATTTGTTGGCCACCACACTTTACATTCCCATAATAGATGATGTGGTACTAAATAGCCACACACAATTCTCTTAACATTCCCCTACAAGTTGGAGTATGGATGCTGAGCTTGTAACACAAATAAACCCTTATAAATAGCAGAACAAAAAACATTTTCTCAATTGGCATAAATACGTCTCCTTTGCAAACAACTGCACTATTGTTCATAGTTGTAGGCAAGTATGCTGATGACAACACATTAGCGAGGTTGAAGCTTGATGATGAACTATTGTAGTTGGATCTAACATGGGCCTCTCCTTTATTGGCCTCAATTGGTGCTGGTGCCTCCCCATTTAGTATCCTTGACATGGGCCTTCTCTGAATACCTCGAAATTGGATCTCCTCTTTGGAGTCCACGAAATTGGATCTCCCACATAGAAACCTGACATGAGTCCTTCCTTTGAGGATCTTGAAGTTGGATCTCCATCTTAGAGACCTTGAAACTTTGGATCTCCCAGAGTTGTGGTTTCTCATGTAGCGACCTCGAACAATGGGACTCCCAAATGGGGGATTATTATAAGAGGATCTACCCTTTCCCTTTCTCCCATACTCTATGGAAGAAAATAACATGGAGAAAAAAAAAGAGAGCTCCAATTCTTTTCTTTAATTCCAACCGATTTTTTCTTTCATTTTGCTTTTTTTTTTCTCAAACTCTAATCCTTTTTATCATTTTCATCTCTTTTTTTTCTTGTAACCTTCTTGTTTCCTTTTGTTTTCTTTTCATCCTTTTTTTATACTCCAATCTTCTCCTTCTCTCCTTTTTGTTTTCTTTCTTGCTACGTTTGCGTAAAAACCAATGACTTAAAAAGTAAATAGCTGAGCATAGAGATAAATGGAAAGAGCAAAAAAGTTTTAAACCCTAAAAAGAGGATGGTTGTCACTGCTAGAGGTGGATTGAGTGGCTCTCACTGCTGTCATCGCCTCCTTCGATCCAATCGCTGCTGCCTTCTTCGTCTAGCCACCTTCTTCGTTAAGCCACCTTCGATTGATTTCGATCTTCTTCGATGGCTTTGGCCTCTTGCACCTCTCGACGTTTGGGTTTTGAGCTTGACCTCTGTAGTGTCCTCCTCTAGAATGAAGAAGGCCGTGACGATGCTTCTCGCCTCCGTGCCACGATCGTTGCCTCTGACGTTCCTCTTCCTCTTCTCTGTTGTCAGTCTCGTCTTCCTTTGAGATAGACCCTTATGGAGCCACCACACTTGCCATCATCTTTATCGTCATCGTTATCACACCTTGGCAGAGCAATGGCGACAGGGAGAAGGCATCTTGCCCCACCTTTCATGGCCTGTGCAGCTCATTGCCATCATCTTTACTCACATGGCTACACTCGATGATTGCTCATGCTGTTGCGACCACATTGGCATGACTATTGTTGCTGTAGTGATCTCTGCTACCTTCTTCGTTGCCGTCAAAATGCTGTGTTCCTTCCATTGCCTCTTTGTAGAGGCTCAACCATCTTTCACTGTAATGGTGCAACCAAAGGGCTGGTTGAACACCGCGTGCAGCCATGCGACCATCGTGTACTGCAGCGCCTTACTCAAGGACCCACCAAGTACTGTCTTCTAACTTTGAATCAAGATATGTAAAACAAACCGAAATCCAAGAACAGAATGATAAATAAGATAATCATATGAACAAAAAATAATCGAAGAATCGACTTGCTTTGATTCTAAGTTGAATATATAAATAAGTGGAAGCATAATACTATCAAAGTATAAACAATGAGAACACTTGGGTTTACGTGGAAACCTTACTCACGAAGAGCAGGGAGAAAACAAAGGGAGCACACTATGGGTGTGTGTTTTTGTTTATTCTTCTTAAAGAAACAAGTGAGGGGTATATGCCTATTTATAGGCCACCATACACTCTACATTCCAACAAGAGGCGATGTGGTACTAAATGCCACTTACACACGATTCTCTCAACAAGAAATGTGGGAAGTGCTTGAAATCATGTATGGGTAGAAAAAGGAGGTTCGAGCATATCATCTCATGAGGGAAATCTACAATCTTCATCAAGGCGTTTTATCTATTGCTGGTTACTATGGAGCCCTAAAATGTAAGTGGAAGGACTTGGATTACTACTCTGACGAGACTTGGAAATACATGGATGGCTTGAAACTTTTTTCAGAACGAGAGTGGAATCATCATACATTTACCTTCTTTGTAGGCCTTAATCTTGAGTTTGAAAGTGTGAGGTGTCAGATTCTCAACTCTTTTAAAATTCCTAGCATTGAATTAGTCTACTTTCAGGTGGAAGCATATGAAGAGATGTGTAGGGTAATGAATTCTAAATACAAAAATGTGGTTGATGGCGGCAAAGCTGTGGAGCATTCGGCTCTTGTAAGTCATCATTTAGGCAATAGTAGGGCTAACATGGATGGTACGAGGTCTAGTAGGAAGTGTACTCATTGTCATAAGAGTGGTCATACTATGGATTATTGGTGGGATTTGCATCCAGAGATGAGAACCAAAGGGAAATTCAAGTAGAAAGGTGCTAGCAAAGTGTAAAATGCTAGGTCGACTGCCCCCATTGCTTATGAGGGTTCTAGCATGAGAAAGGCATATGAAGGAAAGGCAAGGTTGACTCTTCATAACCTTACTGCAGATTAGATTCAAGAATTACAAGGGATGTTCTCTAAAGTTCTATTGGTGAAAGAGGGGAGTTTTAATGTTAGGTCTCTCAATCATGCTCTCGCAGCTCAAGGAAAGTCAGGTAATGATCATCGTCCCTTGGTATCTTTTAACTCTAGTAAGGATGATTGGATTGTTGATAGCAGAGCGATAGATTATATGATCGGAAATGCTACTCTTTTCCAACAATACTAACGTAGTTCCATTTGTGGGCAGGTTACTATGGTTGGTGGATTTAACATTGTTGTTGCAGTAAGAGACTACATATCCATTTTAGATTGCTTTCTTAGTGATGTCCTTCGTGCTCTTGACCTTCCTTTTAATCCATTGTCTAGAAGAAAAATTACAAAGGAACTTATGTGTAGACTTATATTTTATGTTGATCATTGTGTGTTGTAGGACCTGGTGATAGGGAGGAAGATTGGGTGGTTTGGCTTTTGATGGCCTTTACGAGCTTACTTCTACAGTTGTAGTTGCTCGTATCACAGTTTTGTTGGATTGTAAACCACACACAGGAGAAGTGGGTTGCGTTCTCAGATGGCATTATAGATGGGGAGATCTTAGTTTTTTTGGCTTACAAAAAATGTATCCTACCTCATTTTATGGAATGAGTGTTCATTCCTTGAAGTGTGACAACTTGCTAAGCATTGTCAATCTCAAAGTAAAGTGATATTGCTTTCTTCTAATTAGTACATTCTAATGTTTAGGAATATGTTAAATTTGTAGATGGCTTCCAATATTTCATCTCTTTTGTTGACAATTGGTCACGTTGATCATTCATTTACTTGATGAAGAATTGAGTTGAGATGCCTGAAATTATGCGAATGTGTGTGCCCATGGTGAAAACTCAATTTAACAAGGTAGTAAAAGTCTTTGGATTTGACAATATTTGAGAGTATATGGACAAATCCTTGTCTACGTTCTTAGTAGCAAGGGTGGCTATACTCCATAGCAAAATGGAATATCTGAGAGAGAACGGACACCTTCCGGGTACAACTAGAGGACTTATTTAGAGAAATGTCCCTAAGAAATTTTGGGTAGAAGTTGTTTTGACGAGTTCATTCTTAATTAACGGCATGCCTACAAAATGGCCTTTTTCTACCGTGGCATGGTATTAACACACATGTAATGTCGAAATGTAGTCAATATTTTGCCAACTACGGATAATATGTCGATAAATTCGGAGAAATGGGTAATATTAGGTATAATTCATAAATCATTACCATATTTTATGGTCGATATAGGTGTCTCAATAACCAATTTCTACCCATTTCTATTTTTGTAAGTGATTCAAATTAATATGTCCGCATGTTGTCGAAATGGCTATTTTTGAGGTTAGCTATATCAACATCAATGTAATGTCTAAACATAAGGAATTTGATGAAATGTCGTTGAAATTTTACTGAAATTTCAGCAAGTGATGAAATGCACTCGGTGTTTCGACTTGCTGCTATTGCCTCTCAGTCTCAGTTCTCCCATTCTTTACTACTGCTACTGTTGCTATTTTATTCTTATTCAAATTGAATCTTCGCTGTTGGTGCTTCCTCTTGTCTCGCTACTACTCTTTTCCAACTTTCTTAAGGTTTGATTTCACATCTATCCATAATTATAGAGTAGATCTATATATTAGACCAACGCTGTTAAGGCGGTCGCCTCAGGCGAGGAGGTGATGAGGCGAGGCGACTGAGGTGCTCATCGCCTCGAGGAAGTCCCAGGCGAGCTACTTCGAACAGGTGACGCGCCTCCTCGACTCAGGTGACGCCTCCTCGCTTCGTCGCCTCATCGCCTGAACCCTAGGTCTTTGCAACTTTTTTTTTTTGAAAAACCAAGGAATGGACTTACCATTCTTGCGCTTGACGACCTCTCACCTTCCGTACAAGAGCCTATTTACGTGCGTGTCATCTCCACGCCAACCATCACCGCCTCACGCCATTATCACCTCCGCTGGAGCTTCGTCAACCTCCATCGCTGCCTGAGCTTCACCGCTTGGCATTTGCGACAAGTGGTGGACTTAGATCGGCTAGGTATCTCCACTCAACCTTCTCTGAGTCTCGACGGTGGTGCACCGTCGCTTGTATGAGTTAGACGGTGGCGCACCTCCACCCATTGTTGCACGGTGGCACCGTGGCAGCTGCTGTCTTCTCTTATGTGTGTGTGTTATATATATATGCAGAGTGTGTTATATACTGTCTGTGTGAGTGTGTGTTATATACTTATATATATATGCATACTGTTATATATATATATATAATTTACTGTTATACATTATATATATACATATATATGTTGTATATATATATATTATATATATACAGTATGTTGTATATACATATATACGTTTTATATATATTATATACGTTATATATACATATATATGTTGTATATATACAATATATTATATATTATATACAGTATATATATATGTTGTATATATATTATTATTATATACAATATATACTGTAATATACTGTTGTATATACTATATATATAACTATATAAGTATATGTTATATACTATTAAGTATATAATTAATATAAGTAAGTATAATATAATATATGAGTATGATATATATACTTATAAGTATATATAAGTATATACTGTTGTATAAACAGTCAACTATGTATGTATAATTATATATATATTTATATGTTATAACTATAACATAAGTATTATATATAACTATGTATGACATAACTATTAGACTATTAGTGTATAATATATATATATATATATATATATATATATATATATGTAATAAGTATGTATATAACATAAGTATGTATTAGTGGAAGTGGTGGACTTCCTTTAGTGAAGAAGTTTCATGGACCAATAGATAAGTTTACGAAGGTTGATCCTGAGAAGGTGGTTCGAGAACGAAAAAGGAGATTGTTGACAAAACAAACTCCAATTTCTGAGGTTTTCAAAAAGGAGGGAAGAGATGCAGTTGTGCGGATCATTGCAAAATGGATGTATCGTAATAAGATTGCATTCAATGTATCGTAATACTATGTATCGTAATAAGGTTTGAGATAATGATTGAAGCAATTGGTCGTTTTGGCCCTAAATTGAAGCCTCCTTACCATGAAGTGGGAGTTCCTTTATTGAGATATCATGTGAACGAGACTCAGGATTTCATCACCAAACATCATGATACTTGGAAGAAATATGGATGCTCATTGATGATAGGTGGTTGGACAGATAGGAAAAGGAGAACGCTTATAAATTTTCTTGTCAATTCTCCTACGGGAACTGTTTTTTTAGAGTCCATTGATGCCTCAAGCTACGTAAAGACAGGGAAGAGGCTTTGTGAGCTGATAAGTGCCATGATCGGTTGCGTCTGGGAGGAATATGTGATTCAAGTCATCAGTGACAATGCATCGAATTATGTTCTTGCTGGTAATAAATCTTTAAACTTTATTTATTTTAGCATACATCTTTTCTTTAATATTGTAAGCATTGTAAAATATAAAAAATATCATTTATCTTTTCCATAGGCAAATTACTGGGGGCTAAGCATCCTTAAGTTTATTGGACTCCTTGTGCTGCACACTGCATTATCTGATGTTGGAAGATTTTTGGAAGATGTAAAAAAGATACTCAAGCATGCAATGCAATTGAGTATATATACATGCATCCTTCAGTCTTAAATTTGATGAGGCAATTCACAAGTAGGGAGTTGTTGAGGCCTGCAGTTACAAGATTTGTCACATCTTTTCTCACTTTACAGAGCATTCATAGACAAAAGATAAATTTAAGATGTTCACTTTCGATAAGTGGACCACTTCTAAAAATGCAAAAGAAGAGAAGGGAAATAAAGTGGCAACAATTTTTATGATGCCTTCATTTTGGAATAAGGTTGTTTACATTTTGAAGGCTACGTTTCCTCTTGTGAGAGTACTTCGTCTTGTTGACTCAGTGAAGAGACCTGCAATGGGATACATATATGAAGCAATGGATAGAGCTAAGGAAGCTGTCATGAAGGGTTTCAACAATAATGCTGAAAAGTTTGGACCTATTTGCGACATCATTGATAAGATATGGGATTGTTAGCTTCATAGGCCTCTACATGAAGCCGGATTTTTCCTCATTCCTGATTTCTCTTATGAAAATAAATGAAAATTTCTCGTGTTATTTTTTCTTGCACTCTTATGAGGCTCCAATTTTGCCAAGACATTGTAGAATCCCTTCATAACCTCTGAATCAAAATCTTGATTTTGATTCAGAGGTTATGAGTGGATTTTACAATGTCTTGGCAAAATTGGAGCCTGATGAGAGTGTGCAAGACAAAATAACACGAGAAATTTCCATTTATAGGGATGCACAAGGACTCTTTGGAACACCTATGGCTATTAGACAAAGGAAGACCATTGCCCTAGGTAGTCAAGTGGTATAAATTTTTTATAGTAACTTTCCATTTCCAATTGCTTATTAATATTATATAACTTATTATATTTTTACAGTGGAGTGGTGGAATCTCTTTGGTGGGTTTGCACCTAACTTGGCAAAATTGACACTGAAGGTGCTAGGTCTTACTTGTAATGCCTCGGGATGCAAAATGAATTGGAGTGTATTCGAAAATGTAAGTTACAAACCAATTCATAATATGCATAGCATTAATTTTATCAAGTAATTTTATATTAATCCTTTTATTTGAAAAATTTATATAGGTTCACTCAAAGAAAAGGAATCCGTTGGCACAACAAAAGTTGAATGAACTTGTGTTTGTTAAGTACAACGAAGCTTTGAGGGATCGATATGAAGATAGGGATTATCTTGATCCCATTTCCCTCCGGGAAATTGATGATTCAAATGAATGGTTAGTAGGGAGAATGGAGGAAGATGAGGAAAATGCAGGTGATGATCTTGCGGTTGGTGATGATGATCTCACTTGGGGCATGGTTGAGCTTGCATCAGGAATTAATGACCAAGAGGCCATTCGACGTACTCGGGCTTGTACCACTACAAAGAAAAATGGTCCTAAGAAAGGTAAGGGAAAAGGGAAAGCTCCAATAGTTATTGAAGAAGAGGAAGAGTATGTGGACAGTGATGAGGAAGAGGAAGAGGAAGAGGAGATTGAAGAAGTTGCTGGTGACGATGACGATGATGAATTGAATCTTGAAGATTCTGATGACTAATGTGCTTTATTATTTAAGAACCGACTATTGTTCACTTTAATGACAAATTTGATTTTTATGTTTTTCTACGTTAATTGTGTAGAAACTTTTCTTTCTTTTTCATTTGAAATTATGTGAAATAGTTTTGGCAATACAATTGTCATCATTTTCTTCTATTTAAAGTCTCTAACATTGGTATTAGACATGTTTTTATAAACTTAGTGCTATTAAATTGAGTTAATAAGACATATATATGCCAATAAAAGTGATCGCCTCAATTCACTCGGGCTATTGCCTTTTTGTCGCCTCTCGCCTTAGGCGATTTCGAGTAGTGTCGCCTTGTTATCACCTTTTGCATTCACAGCATTGGAGGTTTTTCATTAGATTCATTCTCATAAGAGCAATATCGGTCGTCTCTACAGAGTAATCGAAGAGTTACATACCTTTCGGAAGGGAGCTATGTCCCTTACCAAATACTATGGCTCTATGAAGAACCTTTGAGATGAGCAGGACACTTATTAGTCGATCTTCATAGATGTCATCGTTATTGCAAAACAACGTGAAGCGTTTCGTGCTATTTAGTTGCTTGCATGTCTTGGCTCTGAATTCAGGTTTGTTAAAGGTCAGCTTATAACACTTGAGGAGATCTCTACACCTGCGCGGACCTATGCTTGCCTATCTAGGCTTGAGATCTCTGACCCTGTCTTAGTCGCTGATTTCTCGGCCATAGTAGCTACAAGTCGTGGCAAGGGAACCCCAGGAGGTAGGTGGAGAGGGTGTGGTGCGAGTGCAGGTAGTTGTGGTAGATAACGTGGTTTGTTTTGTGACCATTGTCGCATGACAAAGCTCATGGTAGACAGATGTTCGATAAACCATGTTTTTCCCTAGGGCCATCATTCCAATCAAGTTGCTTGTGGTGTAGATGAGAGCCAAGATTATCAGGAGGAGCATGTCAGTGCGCTGGTTACTATTTCCAAGGAAGAATATGATTAGCTGATGTCTTCTCAGCCCTCTTCTACTGCGGGTGTGTCTATCTCTCAGAAGGCAGGTATTGTTGCTAGTATTAGAGGGACTTGTATGCCGACTTGGCTTGCAGACTCCGGTGCTTCATCTCTTATTACTTGTGATATTACCCTCTTTTCAGCTCTTAAATCATTGACTACTCCTGTGTATATCAGAGTAGTAGATGGTGCCTTGTCCTCTGTGATAGGTTTAGGTGACATTTCTCTGTCTTTTATTTTGCCACTATCTGGTGTTATGCACGCACTTAAGTTTGCCCTAAATTTAATGTCTATTAGTTAGATTACCAAGGCATTAAATTGCAGAGAAGTGTTTCATGATCATTTCTTCTTGCAGGACCTGCAGACGATGAAGTAGGGTTGGTGGGCTTGAGTAGGATGGCCTGTACTATCTTAACCTACCCGCAGAGCATTCCACCATTGTTGCTGCCTTTATCACTTTTGCCTTAGATTGGAACATCCTAGCATCTCTGTTCTCCGTTGTCAATTTCTGGGTCTGGAGTTTCCTGATTCCTTTACTTACGATGCTTGTCAACTTGGCAAGCATCATTCGGTTTCCTTTTTAAGTAGGAATAAAATAACTGAGTTTGTTTTTTCCCTTGTTCCTGCTGATCTGTGAGGCCCATGTCGGGTCAAGATTCTTAGGGGTTTTCGGTATTTTCTTGTTTTAGTTGATGATTGCACTTGTGTCTATTGGGTGTTTATTATGAAAGAAAAATCCGAAACATCTGTTTGGTTAAAAATTTTGTGAATGAAATAAAGATTCAATTTTCTATTACCGTCCGCATGTTTTGTTCTGGTAATGGGCTTGAGTTAACTCCACGTTAACTCAATTTTTTCAATCTCTTGGTATTATACATCAGATTTCTTGTGTTCATACGTCCCAACAAATGGGGTGGCTGAACGCAAGCTGAGACACCTTCTGATATTGCCCAGACGATCATGTTTCAGATGAATGTTCCTACCATGTTTTGGGCTGATGTTGTTCTTACAGCTGCCTTCTTGATTAATCGAGTGTCATCCTCTATTCTCTGTGGGAAAGTATCCTATTCTGTTTTACGTCTGGATCAAGAGCTATTTTCTATGCCTCCTAAAGTTTTTGGTTGTGTTTGCTTTGCCCACTTATTTAAGGTGGACAAATTTGCTCCTAGATTCGTGAAGTGTCTTTGTGGGTTATTCTGGAACCCAGAAAGGGTACAGATGCTTTGATCTGGTGGCACATCGCTTTTACTTGAGCAGAGCTACCTTCTTTGGGGAAATACCATGCGACTCTACCATGTGAAAGAACACTTATGCTGCTCCTGAGGTTCCTTTACCCATGCCTACTGTTGCGCCACCAGGTCCCTCTGAGTCACGTCCACCTCATGATGGCCCTCATATATCCTATCCTACATGTCTAGAGGTACCTATGATGGAGACCTTCCCTCGACATTTTGAGTGAAGACATCCCCCTATCACTATACCAGAGGAGGAACCAGTATCTACTATTCCTGCTCAGTCCTCTGCTGACACTGCTGATTCGGATGGAGGTTCAGACCCTGCACCCCCGGAGGTATCTGATGTGGATCTTCCTATTGCTGAGGGGTAGCCACAATGATCTTGTACAAAATATTCATTTTCCAATTATATGTCACTTGATCGTTTATCTGCCACAGGAAGGCTATTGGCTCTTGCAGTTGACAGTTGCCAAGTTCTCAGAAATCATATTGAGGTGTTTCGGGATTCTTTCTAAACCTCTGCCATGCATGAGATGTCTGCTCTTCAGTCTAGAGGAACTTGGGAATTGGTAGACCTACACCCTGGTGCTACTGTCGTGGGGGTGTAGGTGGGTGTTCACCCTGAAGTGCTGTCTTGATGGCACAGTAGAAAGATACATTGCTAGATTGGTTGCTAATGGTTACACACAAACTTTTGGGATTGACTACTTTGAGATGTTTTCTCCTGTGGCTAGACTTTATTCTGTGAGTATACTGTTGTCTGTGGCAGTCAACAAGGGCTGTCCTGTCTCTTAGGTGGATATTGAAAATGCCTTCCTTTACGGCGATTTAGAAGTATCTATGCACCAACCACTTAATTCTGTGGTTGAGGGGGAGTGTTCGAAGGTTTGCAGATTGAAGAAGGCAATACATGGCCTTAAGGAAAGTCTTAAGGTCTGGTTTGAGAGATTTAGTAAGGCTGTGCAGGAATTTGGCTTTACTAGATCTGTTACAGATCATTCTGTCCTCACCATGAACAGAGCGATTTGATTAGTTATCGTTATTGTTTATGTGGATGGTATACTGCTTAATGGGAGTGATGCAACATGAATAGAAGACACTAAAAGATTCGTGCATTCTTAGTTTGTTACTAAAGATCTGGGAATGATAAATTATTTTATGGGCATTGAAGTGCAACATGTTAATAGGGTCTTAGTGCTATTACAGCAGAAGTATGTACTTAACATACTGAAGGAGATAGGGATGTTGGGATGCAAATCTGCCAACATCCTTATGGATCCCTTCTTGTCTCTTGGAGATTCAGAGAGTCCTTTACTTGAGGATGTCATCAGATACTGGACTATGGTGGGAAAGCTATTATATTTGACTGTCACAAGGCTGGATATATTCTTTGCTGTAGGAGATGGAGTCAGTTTATGTAGTTTGCTAGAGAAGTTCGTTGGGATGGTGTTTGTTAGGTGCTTAGATACCTCAAGCAAGCTCTAGGAAAGGGGCTGTCTCTAATGAAGCATGGCCATCTTAAGGTCTGGAGGTACTTGAATGCCGATTATGCTGGGTCACATGAAGATAGAAGGTTTAGTATTGGCTACTATACTTATGTGGGTGGTAACGTTGTTATATGGAGAAGCAAGAAACAAAATGTTTTATCCAGATCCAGTGGGGAATCTGAGTATAGGGCTATGGCGCATACTACTTGTGAGCTTTTGTGGGTGCAAACCATCCTTGGAGATTTTGGTGTATCAGTGTGTGGACCTACTCTCATGTATTGTGACAACAAGGCAGCTACTTTTATTGCTAATAATCCTGCATTTCATGAGCGGACAAAGCACATAGAAGTGGACTGTCACTTTATCAGAGATGCCATCATTGCTGGCAAAATTGTCACACCTTGTATTGCTACTGAGGATTAGGTTGCAAATGTTTTCACCAAAGCACTTCCTAAGAAACGTCTTGTGTTATGTTCCAAGCTGAGCATGCTTGATGTCTATGCTCCAGCTTGAGGAGGAGTATTGAGTTATATGTCCTGTTTGTATTATGCTATTTTCATAGGAATATTCTTGTAATCTTTCCCTTTGGGTGCCTCTTTATATAAAGGGCCTAAGGTTATTCTAATGAGATTTACGTCATTTGCAACCTGACACTTTCCCACAGCTAAAGCAATATCTTGCCTGATATTCGTTAGATATAAAAGTATTCCCACAAGTTGCTTGTAAGCCCTGCTGTTAACAGGTTTTGCCTTCTTATCATAAAGGTGTACCTTAGGGTCCATAGGAATATTGGCTAGTTTGGACCTTAGCATCCTTGTTTCTTGGAGCACATCCAAAGCATACTTACGCTGAAAGAGCCTAATGCTGTGCTTGCTTGTAGCTACCTCTATGTTAAGAAAATATCGAAGTTGTCCCAAATACTTCATAACAAATTGCTCATCCAAGGACCTATTGACCTCAGTTATTCCGACTTTGTCATCACCGGTAACAATGAGATCATCAACATAAACCAACAATGCTACCATCCCCTTCTTAGTTTTCCTGACAAATAGAGAATGGTCTGGTGAAGATCTCTACAAGCCCATCTTTTCCACTTCTAAGAGCTTCTAGAACCATGCTGTCAGACTCTGCTTAAGGCCATAAATGGCTTTTTTCAGCCTGCACACACTCTTCCTAAACCTTGAATCTTGGGGGCTGCTGCATGTACAACTCCTCCTGAAGATCACCATAGAGGAAGGCATTTTTTAGATCAAGCTGGTGAAAGCAACCTGTCCTTGTGGGCAACAACAGAGACTAGTATCCGAACTGTCGATAGGTGAACAACTGGGGAGAAAATATCAAAGAAGTTCACCCCATATGTCTAGGTGAATCCCTTTGCTACCAACCGAGCCTTATACCTTGAAATAGATCAATCAGGGTTGTATTTTAGAGCGAAGACCCAACGAGATTCCACCAGGTGAGCATCAACGGGAAGTGGAGTAAGCTTTTAAGTGTGTCAACTCCGAAGAGCATCCATCTCATCCTCCATAGCTTTACGTCATTTTGGGTTAAGTAAGGCCTGCTGGTACGCGGAAGGTGTCCCTCTTGCAATTAGTGTTGTAGTAAAGAGTCCAAAATTAGTCCCCAAGTTGTAGACACAGCTCAAGCTACATGATATTGTGCACAAGAACAGAGAGCCTTCCGAACAGCAATCAAAAGGTCATCAGCTCGGACATCACCTGATCCTACATAATGACCACCAAGACACATAATTGTCGGATACCTCAACACATTCCTGACTTAGGGAGGATGGTGGATCTGAAGTAGGGGGTCTATTTCCTGTTGGTAATTGGTAACTAAAAAGTAATAGTGGATCCTTGAATCTCTGGTCATTAGTACTACTATTAGGTACAAAATTGTTCACAGGTTCCTAAGTGCTACTGTCAGGTGCATGACCAACCTCAGAAATTGGAAACTCATCCATAAAAACAGATGAACCAGGCATAGGAGTAAACTCAGCCTCTGGTGCTAATTGTCGTGCAGGAAGGGAAAAATAGGGGATTGATTCATGAAAGTAACATCAGCACTCACGTTGTGCCTGCCAGCCACATGGTCAAAACACTAGTAGCCCTTCTGTGTTCGAGAATAACCAAGGAAGACACACTTCATAGCTTTGGGTGCCACTTGTCTCTCCTTGGTACTAATAAATGTACAAATGCTACACATCCATAAACATGAGGTAGTAGTTGAAATAACTCTTTGTCAGGATACAAAACATGCCATGGAGTCTGTTTATGTAATCCAGACGATGGCATTCTATTAATAAGGTAACAAGTCGTAGGAACAACATCACCCCAATATAAATGTGGCATTCAATGGTGGATTAGTAGTGTACGGACCAAATCCAATAAATGTCGATTTTTTCTTTTTGCCACACTGGTTTGCTGTGAGGTGTGGGGGTAGGACATTTAATGTATAATGCTATGAGTCCTATAAAAACTCACTAATCTGGTGGTGCGAAACTCCAATGCATTATCAGATCACACAATTTTAACCATGACAGAAAATTAGTTCTTTATTTCTAATAAAAAGGTCTCAATTGCATGTCCAACATTGTAGTTATTCTTTAACAAAAATAACCATTAAAATTGGGAAAAATCATCATTGATAACCAAATAATATCGATGTCCCTGTCAGTCAGGAATCCTACTAGGTCCCTAGACGCACGTTTGCAATAATTGAAACATAACAATAGTCCCTGGTCCAGGGTTAGAGGAAAATGAGGATCTATGGTGCTTTCCCAACTAGCACGCGTCACTGTGTATCTCTGTAGTGGGTGAAATATGCGGGATATGCATTTGAGCTTGTCCAACGAAGGGTGACCAAGGTGATACGTGCCACGAGCTCGGAGTGTAGCCATCTTATCCTCCATGGCTTGGTGCTACTCTGAATGGAGCATGGCCTACTGATATGTAGAAGGTATCACTGCAGTAGCAAGTACATGACAAAATCTCCCAAAGGTCTTCCTAAGACATTTAGTAACCAAGCTGCCTGTCACGTGACATCTAGCACATGTGTAGGGGTGCCTTTCGAATTGCAATTGGAAGGTCTAAATCCTTCACTATCATATCCCCTTGTTCATCTCCTAGAATGATATCACCTGTAGCACTACTACTAGGCGAAGGTTCATCAGTCCCTAAAAACTCTGTGCTTACTTTATCTGTGGAGGATGATGGTGGTAAAGGAGGGGGTATCTATAAAGTAGAATGTGGCTGTCTATAGATAACAATAGGCTCATTATATTTTTAGAGTTCATTATTTGTGGTGGTAATAGGAATCTCTTCAATAGAAACATGGGGAATAGGCATGGTAGTCACAGTAGCATCAGTAAAAATATCATGCCTCGTAGTGGAAAAATAAGCAATGAACTCATGGAAAGTGACATCAACAGAAACAAAGTGATGAGAGGATAATGGATCAAAGCAATGATACCCCTTTTGAGTCTTGGAATAGGCCAAGAAAACACATTTGACCGCCTTAGGTTGCAGTTTATCCCACCTAGGAGTAAAATTATGAACAAATGCAATGCACCCAAAGACCCTGGGAGTAACAGGAAACAACTCTCTATCCAGATGCTGGACACTTGACGGAATTTGTTCATGAATAGCGGGGTTTGGCATCCCATTAATAAAAAAACATGCAGTCAAAATCGCATCACCCTAGTAAGAGATGGAATAGAGCAATGTATAAGTAGGAGAAAATGATAAATCTTATTTCTAGATGAAACCCTACACCTCTTTATTGAGAGAGAGGTGTGGGGACAATTATGGTACAAAAATCAATAAGAAATAAAAATGACAAAGTAGTCATCAAATGTAAAGCATAAACTAGACTAAGACCTAATGGGCACTCAACAGTTGCCAAGTTGGAGCATAGATGTTAATCATTCTCAACTTGGAACAATTGACATCAAACGTAGAGCGAGGAAGAGGCTTGGTAAGGATGTCTGCCGTCTAGTCCTTAGAGGTAACAAGAGTGATGTAGAATGATTCCATGCTGGATCAGATCTTGGGTATAGTGGAAATCAACCTCAACATGTTTGGTGTGGTAAAACATCAGGTTGTTTGCAATATAAGTAGTCATGCGGTTATCACACTGCATTTCCATTAGGTTCCTCCACTTGAACATGTAGATCACAAAGTAGGGATTGCATCCAAACCATCTTAGCTGCAGTCTGTGCCATAGTTTTGTGCTCAGACTCTGCGTTGGACCTGGCTACTACAACCTCCCTTTTACTCCTCCAAGTGACTAGGTTCCCTGTTACATAAGTGCAGAGGTCTGTTGTAGACTTCCTATCTGCCAAGCACCCTGCATTGTCTGCATCTGAATAGCCAATCACTGTCAGTATTGCCTCTGTTGAAAAGAATTCCATGACCAGGAGCTTTCTTTAAGTACCTAAGTACCTGCATAGCTACCCCCCAATGCTGCTTGGTTGGTTTATCCATAAATTGACTTAGCTTGCTAACAACTAAGGAAATATTTGGTTGGGTAATAGTCAAATATATAAGTTTACTAATCAACTATCGGTGCACGGCTGTCCACTTACTCTGAATCTCCATCATAGAGGTGCACCTTCGGATCAATGGGAATGTTGGCATGTTTAACTCTTAGCATGACTGTCTCCTGTAAAACCTTTAATGCATATTTTCGTTGTGACAACACTGCGCCTTGCTTGTTTCTAGCCACCTCAATCACAAGAAAATACCGCAGTTGTCCCAGGTCTTTCATGACGAACTTCTCTACTAGACACCGCTTAACCTCGGCTATCCTTGTCTCATCATCGCTTGTAATAATAGGATCATCCACATAGGTTATAAGAGCCACAACAGCTCTCTCCGTCTTCCCGATAAAAGGTGAATGATTTGAAGTAGATTGCTTAAGGGTAATCATGACAACCACCTCTGAGAGCTTCTAGAACCAAGCTCTTGGGCTCTGCTTCAATCTATAAATTGCCTTCCTCAACTTGCACATACACTCCCCATGAACCTCAAAGTTCATGAAGATCACCATAAAGGAAGGTGTTCTTCACATTTAGATGATGAACCCTTGTGTACTGCAACCAAAATCAGAATGTGTATTGCAGGGAGACGAGCCACCAGAGAAAACGTACTATTGGTAGAGTTATTAGAGTCATATGTCATGTTTCTTATCTTGTTGGACTTATGATGTATTTTTCCCAACACCTCTCCCTATATAAAGAGGTGAAGTGTTTCATTTGAGAATAAGATAAGTCATTTTCTTCGACTTGGTATCAGAGCGGCGATCTTAGATTGGCGGTCTGGTATCCCGCCCCTCATGAACCTCCGTACCCCTCCACCAAAGCCCTAGTTTCCCGTTTTACACCCGCAGGAGCCGTCGTCGGCCAGCCACCAGCCTTCGTCGGCCCTAGGAGGTTGCTGCAATGGTCGCAGCGGCTGCTGGTGTCCGTCGCAACTCCAGCTGCTCCTCTCCCTTGAGCTGCAAGTCACCTTCTCGAGGGCTAGCACCACCAGCAGGCCTTAGTGGACCTCTCCTCGAGCCTTAGAAGGTGTTGCTGCCTCTTCAAGGGCCCTGCAGCGTCACCTCGAGGCCTTGTTGCACATCTAATCGTGCTGAGGGCCTCTTTGAGGGCTCTGCAACACCGCCTTGAGGCTCTGCAGCGCTGCCTCGAGGCCCCACACAACCTCTCCTTGTTCTGAGGGCCTGTCTGGAGGTCGCAGTGTTGCCTTGAGGGTTTAGCACTGCTCGGCGGTTGGTCCAGCACCTCGGAGCATCGCCTGACGCATCCTCTGACCTCAGAGCGCTGCCTTAGTCCACGGTAGCACTGCTACCTCCGTCGCCCAACACTTGTAGGTCACGGTGGTGGTTCTTGGGGTCGGTTGAGCCTGCCTAAGCGCTGTTAGGACACGTCTTAACATCCTAACATGCGCTAAAACCTGATCTACATGATTTCTGTGATTCTTGAGATGTTTTCTGGGGTTCTTTGCCTATATCATTTGGTATATTCGTGGATAGTAGTAGCCCTTCTCAGGCTACTGAGTCATCTACCAGCACATTTTGGCCAGTACCAGCGGATGAGGGGACTTTCAAGGGTCACACCTTTTTGTTGCCAGTTGTTTATAAGGCAAAGCTCCCTCCATCTATTCCATAGACTCCTCAGGTTAGTGTTGATAGCCTAGAGGTGGTTTCTACTTAGGAGGCTTCTTCAGATACAGTGGCAGCAGATGTAAAGGGTGAGAGTCTGTCACCTGTGGATGTTTCTCCAGGTCTTGATTCCATGAGTATTGATGATGATATCCTTATTGCTATTAGGAAGGCTCCACATCTTGTGCCCAGTATCGTGTTGCTGGGAGAGTTGTTTCTGCTGATTCTCTATGTTTGGCGTTTTATGCATTCACAGTTGCTGTATCCAGTGCTGAGTTACCTACCTCGTACTGGCAGGTTCTACGACATTCACATTGGAAGGCAGCTATAGAGATGTCTGCACTTACTGCCAGAGGTACCTGGGAGCTATCACCTCTACCGTCTGGCATGCACCTTGTTGGAGCCAGATGGGTCTTTGCCTTGAAATACAACCCAGATGGGTCTATTTCATGGTATAGGGCCCGTTGATTTAAATGCTGACGGCATTCCGTTGGTAAGGCCATTTCCAAGTAACGGTCGTGTCGACATGAACAAAACGTCGATTTACAGGGATTTCGTCGGCATGCCCTCGGCACGGTCGGCATGTCGTCGGCATGGTCGGCATGCTAGCGAAATTGGTGCCCATGTCGAGGTTGCTATTGATTTTTCTAATTACGTTTGCTATTTTTATTGGTATGCATCGGCATGCCCTAGGCATGCTCATCGGCATGCCCATCGAAAAACGGGCATTTCCACGGCATGCCCTCGACATGCCCACGAAATGCGCACTTGGAATTCATCGGCACGGCATTGAAATTGGCATTTCGAACCTTGATAGGGCCCGCCTTGTGGCCAAAGGATTCACCAAGCCCTATGGGGTGGATTTCTTTGACATGTTCTCCCCTATTGCACGACTCTCCATTGTTCGCATTCTTATCTCTGTTGCAGCTCATTATGGATGGCAGTTACATTAGCTGGATGCCAAAAATGCATTTCTTTATGGAGACTTGGAGGAAGAGATCTATATGTAGCAGCCGCCTGGCTTTGAGGTTTAGGGGGGAGTGTGTATGCAGGTTTCGTAAGGCTATTTATGGTCTTAAGCAGAGCTTTCGAGCTTGATTTCAGTGCCTGTCTGAGGCATTGTCTGTTATTGGGATGCAAAGATCCTCATCTAACCATTCACTATTTGTGAGGAAGACCAGCAGGGGTATAGTGGCTTTACTTGTGTATGTGGACGACCTTATTCTTATAGGTGATGATGCAGAGGGTATATCTCAGGTGAAGGAGTACTTGGCACACCAATTTGTCATGAAAGATCTTGGGACATTGAAATGCTTTTTAGGCGTTGAATTTGCCACAAGTAAGCAAGGGACAATTATGTCGCAGAGGAGGTATGCCCTTGATATTCTTCAGGAGACAAGCATGTTAGGATCCAAAGATGCAAATATTCTTATGGATCCTAAAATTCACCTTTTTGAGGATACTGTAAAGTTAAAAGACATGAAGGCATATCGACAGCTGGTGGGGATGCCGTTATATCTGACTATCATTAGGCCAGATATTAGCTTTGCCGTGGGTAAGCTAAGTCAGTTCTTAGATAAGCCCGCTGATGTTCATTGGTAGGCTGTGATGCAGGTGTTGAGGTACATCATGGGATGTCTAGGTAGAGGCATTCTTTTTCTGAGGAAGACACCTATGTTTGTTGTTGCATACTCAGATGCAGATTATGCAGGTGATGTTGGTGACAGGCGATCTACTATTGGCTTCTGTACTTTTGTAGTTGGGAACTTGGTGACCTGGAGGAGCAAGAAATAGAGTGTTGTTTCACGCTTTAATGTGGAGTCTGAGTGGAGGGCCATGGCACATACTACAACTGAGATGATGTGGATCAGGTCTTTGTTACGGGATCTTCATGTTAATGTTTAGTAGCCTAGGAGATGCATTGTGACAATTGGGCTGCTACCTACATTGCAAATAATCTTATGTTCCACGAGAGAACAAAACATGTGGAAGTAGATTGTCATTACATCAGGAGTTTGATTCAACATGGTCTGCTTCATACTACTTGTCTTGCCTCCTCAGACCAGACTACTGACATGTTTACCAAGCCATTGTCTTTCCCCCTGTTTGAGAAGTGTAGAAATAAGTTGAGCTTGATGGATATATATACTCTAGCTTGAGGGGGAGCGTTCAGTTTTGTTTTCTGAAATAAGGGTGTTTCGTTAATTTGTATTTTCGTTGTGGTTTTATGATGTAATTTTTTCCCCACTTATATTAAGGTGAAGGGATTATTTGGTAAAGAATGTTCATTTTCTTCAACTTATGCTATTGATGTTATTTCCTAACAATAATTTTGCTTTTGGAAAAAGCAAATTGGATCGAGGGTTTATGAGAGGTTTTTTCCTTGGGTACTCGACATAAAAAGGATATAAATGTCTTAATCCCATCACATGCAGGAGATGTTACTTGTGATGGCACATTCTTGAAGCTGTGCCTTATTTTTCCTCCTTAAATTCTTTTCAGGGTAAGAGTGCTATCATTCAAGATGAGGTTTTTGGGGATCTTGGGACTACTGGTTTGGATTAGGTGGGTGAGGATGATAGACAAGGGGAGGAAAAAGACAATGGCATTAACGAAAGGTATGGAAGGACTTACAACAAAAGAGAACAACAGAGACAACAATATGACCATCAGACTAATCCCAGTTCCTCTCTTGTCTTGCACTAGATCCAGGAAGTGGTTGATGTCTTTATGCAAGGGCTTGCCTCGGTGCAATATGAGAAGAACATGGGCTTGCCCAAACTTGAGGGTAGTGTTGAGTGATATTAAATATTTGTATATGGGTATCTTGATCTTGGGTGTGGGTCCACGTACATCACCTCTTATAAATAGTGTAACATATTCCCCCTCATCTTTTGTTGTTTTTAGTGAAAACAAAAACGTCAAAGTGCTAGTGAGCACTAGGGGCCTTGTGGTGCAAGTGCTCTCATGCTTTTTTCTGCAAGTGTTTCCCACATAATCTCGTGCGCTGCATGCATGTTTGGCTTGTTCAACAATTTCCATTGTGTACAGATTGTTAGAGGGTTTGTAAGACCAGAATATATTTAGGGAGTACATTTGTTGTTTTAAAGTGTCGAGCGTATCAACCACCGATGGCAGTCTTGTTTGCTCAAGGTTCTGAGGTTATATATGCAGAAAGAACATAGATTTCGGAATAAGTACCAAGGCTAAGTCCTTTTCTCACATTTTCAGGGGAAAACTTCTTGCATTGTGAGCTTTGTAAGGTCTTCGACTCCATTGCGAATGATGGGCATTGTCGAGGACAAACAAGTTGCTTATCCCCTCAAAATGCTAGAAAGTGAGTATTATCATTATCCTTTCTCAAAGGAATAGTTGCTATCTTTCAATTATTTTGCTTTCTGACTGTTTTCATGCTTTTATGGGACCTTTCTCTAATAATGAATTTATTTATGGTTTCCCAAAGAAAGAGTGAAAATATTTTTCTCGTGCAGTTTGTCAAATGAAGATCAGAACTCCTGGTCATCTCTTAGTTCAGATTCCTTCTGCTGTGTTTGTGGGAGTCAAGACAAGGACGATGCCAACCATCTAGTTGAGTGCAGCAAATGCTTGATTAAAGTAAGAGATGTTATCTGGCTTTTACCATTTTTCCATATCTACCTGTTTCCTTCATTCTCTATATCGTGCACTTAATAAAATGGTTTTGAACAGGTGCACCAAGCATGCTATGGGATCTCAAAAATTCCTAAAGAACGCTGGTTTTGTAGACCCTGTCATACCAATTCCAGAGACATTGTAAGCCACTAGTAATTTTAATTACTACTTGTTGGCTCCTCTTGACTTTTTTCTTTATGTATTTCATATTATACCCCTGAAGAATTAGTTAGGACTAAAATTAACGTACTGGCTAGAATGCTTGTAAGATTCTGATTGGTTTGTGTTTCCAAGGCCTTTTCAATATGCATAAAGGACACTTTAGAGGGAGAATTACTTTGGGTTAGACCACACAAGCAACAAATACCTTCCCCTCTCTCTATATTGTCTCCCCTCCTTACCTAAATAAGTGTGGGAGGCTGTGGAGGTAAATTTCATATACATAAATATTTATTGTGTATATTTTTTCCCATTTTTATTTGATTCATCAATTTGTTAATTTAAAAGCATCCCTTCATTAACTTTTTTAGAGCTTCCTTTAATTCCTTTACACGTGGCCTCTAGGTGAGCACCACCTCAATGAGAGACTAAAAATTGCCCCTTCAACAAGTGAGACTCATGGGCAAATTAGTCACTGGTCCAAAACTTGACTTGACGGAGTGAAAGAATCAATTATTAACAACAAAATATCATGCAACGGCTGGAAATTCAAATTTGGACTTGATTGGACTGTTTGAATGATTGATTCAGCGGGTTTTCCCCCTATTTTTTCTGGTTCTTCCCTTGATACGTAATCCTATCTTTATTAGGACATTGTAGTTATTTTTAAAAAAAGGAGTTTTTAGTTTGTCTATATATGAAGAGCATTTGTTCTCAAGAATGCATTGAGACATTCATTTACATGGTATTGACGCAAGGTGAGCCCTAGATTTTTCATGCTATGAGGCCTCCACCTATACAAGTAGAGATCTGTGGCTGGATCCATCATTGACTTCTGACTCATGCGACATTTGTTGAACATTCCTGTCCTCAGAGTGGCCCGCCTAAGCACTGCCAGGGCTGGGGAATGAAGATCTTGTACTGTCACATGCCTCTCCTTGCTTGATTTGCATGTTTCCTGTCCTTTAGGATGGCCTTTGCATTGCCTTGCCCTCAATCATCACCCTTGCTTGTGCTTGCCATTGCATCATTGTACTCACCTACAGGTGTATGATTCTTGCCATGCATATTACCCTTGTGTGTTACACTACTTGCCTACGATAATCCAAAAAGACGCCTGTTGGTCCATATGGCCATCTGTAGTGCTCCTGACCTATTTATTGTTGTGAGGCTCTTGCTCTATTCCTGATTGGTTGCAACTTGAGCCCATCACCAACCCCATAAAGCTCATGAATCCTAACAAGATCTTGACCTCTTTGTTTCCCCCCACGGGTCCCTCCTTTCATGTTACCTTTCCCTTATGGTGGATGTTTGTGTAACTTTTGTCTTCTATCTGTTGTGGGGGGAGATGACATGGAACTATCTTTCTTAGTTATTTTTGACTACCTGATTTCTTTTGTCTTCTCAGATATTTGATCTATAACAATGGACAATAAAGATATGGTTCCTACTACTTCTAGATGACCTCTTTAACATCATCCATCTCTTCTTTGCATGACATCCAAGCAACCACTATCACACCAGAGACATCAAACTTCCTGTTATGGTCAATTGCCCCTCTTTGCTTTGTTATCTCCTAAAAGAGGAAGCGTATTCTTAAAGACAAGCCTCAATGCTATTTGGGAGCTTGGTAATGTTCAAACGGACACATGGATGGGCAATAGTAGCAACCCTAATGTGTGCATCCTGCGTTCATGCTACCTACAACAAAAAGGATGTGGAATACATTACATATAATTCATTTGCATAAGTCTAATGTTGGTAGACTGCTTGCGCTGATTGAGAAGATCCTGAATTTCAAGAAAGGATCTATGCCCTTGGCTGAGTATTATGGTGCTCTTGGAAATCTATGGTATGAGCAGGATCTCTAGTGAGGGCATTAGGGCAATGGTAAAGTCGAGAGGACAGTTGAGTAGTATAGTTTATTGCTGCCTTGATCATGAATGTAATTTGTACAAGGATCAGCTCATGCTTGTGAGGAGATCCATCTGTTAACGGCTTGTAGCTGGATTTTATATGCGAG
The DNA here is from genome assembly GCA_037157565.1 of Thalassia testudinum. NCBI lineage: Eukaryota > Viridiplantae > Streptophyta > Magnoliopsida > Alismatales > Hydrocharitaceae > Thalassia > Thalassia testudinum. Next base: position 74,517,861 of record JAZHRO010000031.1, on the reverse strand, counting down.
CGATTTAATACTAATGATTCCCTAGTTACACTCTTACACCTCTGCCAAGGTTGCTTCAGGAAGTCATGGACTCATGGTTATGGTTATTCCTCTATTGGCGGACGTGGTCATGGTTGATCTTCAGTTTGAGGATGAGCTCATGGTGGTTCTTGATATTTTACTATGTATCATTCATCTCATTACATGTATTTGTCTCATTTTTGTCATTCAACACAAAAGATTGCCTTTTAAACTGTAGTAATTATCCCTCACCCTTTTCCCTTTCAAAAAAAAAAAAAAAAACTGTAGTAATTATCTCCGAGTCTCATAAAGAAGCTTCAGAATCTCATATTGGGAGTCTATGATGCAAGAAGAGATGCCAATTATGCAATCTAGAGTCACTTGGGAATTTTTGGATACCCCTTGTAAAGAAGTAGGTCTTTACTGTTAAATACCTACCAGATGCATCACCTTCAGAAATAGATAGTTGCACCACCTTTGAATCATGGTCCAACGAATCCTTCACATCTCCTAGGGCCGGCAATCCCTCAATGATGCTCACCACTAAGCAGCTCTTGAAGAAGTCTTTCTTTTGTTGTACCATTGGGGACATGGTGCAATCATCTCCCACACTCCAATTTCCCGAGGGGAGTAGACACCTGTGCACATAAACGTTCTCTGAACCAAGGCCACCACACACCATGCAGAGCACTAGACTGCAGAAGTATCATAAAAAATGTCCAAACTGTGATAAAGTAATCACTTTGGAGAACACATTCCCGTTCTTTCTACCCCAGTCTTCAACACCCTATATTCTTTATTTTCCACCTTCCTTTTATGCCTTCCCCTCATCACTCACCATCTCAGCTATTGGTCATGTTTCCTACCTGAAAGTTGATCAAAATAAATTACAATGTTGAATGATGTGCCCTAGGTAAACAAAAGGCCTTTCCCTAATGAGGTCTTCAAGTACCTGAGGATCATGATTGAAGGATCCTACTGCACCTTAGTGGGCTTTTCCATTGATTGGCTAACTTTTTATATAGCTTGTGTTTGGTTATTGCTAACGTACTAGCAAATAGGCTGAGAATGGTGACGGATGGCTTGGTTCTGAAGGTGCAAATAGCTTTTATAGGAGGGAGGCATCTACTTAATGGTGTGGTAATGGCTAATGAGTTCATCTCTTATTTGAAGAAGTGTGATAAGAAAGGTTTTCTGTGGATAGTTGACTACTTTGATGGTGTAATTCAGTATGATGATTGTTTCTGTGGACAATATTGTAGAAGAGGATGGATCTCATGGGATGAAAATATGTGTTATGATAGTGTCGTTTTGATTCTACTTTATGATAAGCCTGAGGGTAGAGAGATTCAACCTCAACGAAGGGTGAGACAAGGATGTCCACTTGCACTACTATTGTTTGTGTTGGCGAAGGATGCACTGGTATGACATTCTTTTTAGGCATAGTGGTTTTATACTAGGAGAGGTTGGGATTATGCTTGTCTCTGTCGTATAATATGTAGATGATATACTTTTTTTTTTCTGGAGGACTGGTAGCATGTAGCAATAAGGTGGCAAGCTTGTTAAGATTATTTGGGGATTTTCTTGGGCTTGGTATTAATAAGGAGCAATTGTCGTTTGTCCCATCAGGCAGGGGAATTAGACAGTGTTGTAAACATCATCTAGTTAGGCTGATTACACATTTAGGTAGTCCTAGTCGGTCCCCTTACTGACCTGAGTATCCATACTCGGGTCAATAGTCGATTGGCTCAACTACTCAGTTGAGTAGTGGGCCTAGTTGCCCAACAATAAGGCCGATTGCTACATATGGGTTCGCTACTAGGTCTTAAATGAACTTGGTTACAAATTACAATGATTAGAAACTTTGCGCTTATTTATTTCCTTTGATCTTGTGGTTTATGTCTTATTTTCATTACCTTGAGCTTAAACATGGTTGATTTTAATGTGTTGGTATACTTGTTAAAATATTGAATTATGCAAGTAAATACATCTTATTAATATATTTTATAATTATATATGTATTTAAATATTTAAAAAAATTCGATCGAGTACTGCCTGACTACTCCCTCGCCTATTGTATACTCAGTGACACGGTTTACTGTATGCCAACTACTGACTTTTACAACATTGGAATTGGAAGGTGTAGAATATGCTATGATATTGGGGTCCCTATTAGACAACTCCCACTAATTATTTTGGGCTTGCTACTTAGTAGGCTCCTATGTTGGATAGCTTGCAGATGTCGAAGGTGTTATTTTAAGGTGGCAGGTGCTGCTAAGATTTGTTCTTGTATGAACAAAGTGTACACACTAGAAGGGGGGATGAGTAAAGTAGGACAAAAATAATAGGCAAGAAAGACAAACCACAAGAAGACACGATATATAGTGGTTCTCCAGCTCCCACAAGAAGACATGATATATAGTGGTTCTCCAGCTCGGCTACTCTATTACCTAAGCCTCCCAACTTAAGTGTGAGAGTTGATTTAGCATGTAGAGGACCCTTCTTCTAGATGTTGGCACGTGGAAAGAGGAGGAAGGGAGAGAGAGGCTAGCAGCATGGAAAAGAGAGGGAGGAAAGGGGTTCTTAAACTTGGAAATATTATTGATGGAATTCAAGAGAAAATAGATTTGATTTAGGAATTAATGTTAATTACAAATCCCAATCACAATCTTAATTAATTTAGGAATTGCAAATCCTATTTCCTAGACTAAATCAAATCAAATCACCTATTCCTAAATTGGCTAAATCCTTGTTTGGACTCTATCAACCAATTAAAAATAATTTTCCACATAAACCTTTACCACACAGGTTCACATGCCCAACATGGGCCTCACATGCGACTTACCCCTGACTGCCACGTGGCATTGCCATGTGGCCTATTCTAAACTCTAACACGACCCTTAAGTTAAAGCTAGAGTGGGGGAAGACTTGCATGAACTTTTGTGAGGCTAGATGCCCTACCACTCTTCTTCATCATCGGCATCCATGTATGCTCTTGTATCTTCGCTGAATGCATCTTTTGGTGCAACTATAAGTCCTTTTGCAACTTTAGTAGTTGTTGCTTTTTTGGGAACCTTGAAAGTCGTTGCTGTGCTTGCGATCGTCTTATGTTTTTCTTTAAGCAATGCTCGAAGCTTCTTTAAATCCATAGATGTAAATCAGGACTCTCATGGAGTTGAAGTGATATATATCCATGTGGAGGCCTTTCATGCTTGCCCTAACATTTCTCATGAGGATGATTGGTTCAGCTGTTGGCAAGGAGGGTAAATCCTATGAAGCCACAACCTTTACCTCTTCCATGTCCAAAGCCACCCTTAGTAGTGGTTAGTGTTGTTGTATCTGGCATGACTGGGGTAGAACTTCCTTGATCTACAATCTCAAGTTTCTTGAGATGATTATAGATAGTCTCGAGGTTTAGATCCTCTTTGATGGTGAGTATTTGGTCACATGTTGCTTGATAGTAGGGACAGAGACCCTCAAGAAACTTGCACGCCTGTCAACATGGAGGTAACCTAGTTTCCCTTTCGCAACAGGTCGACTCATAGATGCTAGGCTCTTCAAAGAGACTTAATCTCTGAGAAGTACTTGCAAGAGGGAGATCCCCTTGACTCGCTCTAGATGCGCCAATAGATGTTAGCAAGCTTGGCGCATCTTGTCTTCTTGGAGAATCTCTTCTCGAGTGTTTCCCACATGTCCTTGGCTGTATTTTTGTATAGCATATTGGCTGCAATAGTGGGGTTAATAGAGTTCATATGCCAATTCATTACTTGATAATTCTCTTTGTTCTATTTCTTTGCCTTAGTTCCCTCATGATTTTCAGGTGTGTTTTCTAGGATAACGTGGAGTTTATCTTGCCCACCAATGAAGATTTTGAAGGCTCTCGCTCACAAGATGTAGTTGCCCATCAACTTGACGGTTGTGTCCTGAACAAGGACGTTCATCTCCGTGGTGATTGGGGCCTTTGCATCAGCCATAATTGCAACTTGTGGCGGTCTCTGTGCCTCTTTTTGTACATCAGGAGTTAAGTGCTATAGCTTGACATTCTCTGGTGTGTGAGAGGTTTACGTGCCCCCTGAACTTGAACTGAGGTCTTTATGTCTCTTGTTGTGTGCCCCAGAGTTAACATCCTCTGCTTGGCCTTCCTTGGTATGTGAGAGGTTTATGTGCCTCGAACTTGAACTTGATCTTGGCTTGCACTTGACCCTTGACTTGGCCCTATGTGTCGCATGGAGAGAGAACTCTTCTTTGCATGCGTGAGATTAATAGGCTCGAATGACCCACTTTGATACCATGTGAATTGATTGAGCATAGAGAGGGCCCTTATTCTTCTTATTGTTGGAGAGAGAGAGAGAGAGAGAGAGAGAGGCCGATAATGTGGATGAGTGGAGTTCTTGAACTTGCAAATATTATTGATGGAATACAAGAGAAAATAGAGAGATTTGGTCTCTATTTAAAGAGAACCATTCTTAATTACAATCCAATCACAATCCTGACTAATTTATGAATTTCAAATTCTATTTCTTAAATAAACTTAATCAAATCAAATCACCTATTCTTAAATTGACTCAATCCTAATTTGGACCGTAACAACTAATTAAAAATATTTTGCCACATGTGGCACAAAACAAATGTTGAAACACCAAACCCTAAACCTACACGCACACACGTTCACACGACTAACTTGGGCCCCACACGCGACTCACCACTGACTTCCACATGGCTTGTTCTAAACTCTTAACATTAAGATTGTTAAAACAATTTCACTAAACAAAATACGAGGTAATTGATGGGTTATCTCTGTTGATATCCTTATTTTGATGTAACCAAATTTTGTTTTATTTTGACTAACCGTTTCAGGTTATCATTATCAAAAAGTTGATTGTCATGCTACTTGGTCTCAAAAGATGTTCTATTTGTCCTTTATTGTACTTTTATATTTCTTGAGTTTAGAAATTTTTGTAAGGAACCTCAAAGCATCTATCTTTACGATTTTTGTACATTAGAAAATTAACGTAGTCTAAAAATCACTTTTCGACTGTTATGATAACATTGATCGACCAATTCGTTTGATTGATCAAGAGATTAGATTTAGCATATCCACTTTTTACACTAGTAGTCGATTAAAAGAGAAGTTTAATTGATTGATAGACAAGAGATCAATTTAATACATTAATTGACCAAAGTCATGTTTGATCGACCAATCTACAACTTTGATCGACCGGAGCCATCTTTATGAAGTTTCTAAATCAGCCTAAAAAACACTTCTGAATAGGATCCCACGACCCTCACTTCAAAACACACTTCTCAAAGTAACTTTAAATCAAAAACTGCTTTCTGTCCCTCTTTCTCGTGCTTTGATGCCTTTATGCATGCGCTTCAACGCTTTAAAAAACACGTCATTTTGAAGCTCTGGAAAAATATGGTTTACATACTTTTTAGGTTTCGTAGGATATTTATTGTATCTTTTTATTCTAGGTATTTTAATTGGGACCCAAGTTGTTTGGATTCCCATAGTTCTCTTGTTAGGTGTCAAAAGATGTCTTGTAAAGAGGTTGTGCCATCCTCGTTCAAGTGGTAAGCGTCGACTAGTTGAGAAAATCTTAAGTTGGGAGGCCTAGGTAGTGCTTTTTATCTTGCTTGATGTGGTGTGAATTGTTTAAATATATATATATTCTGTTCATATACACTATTCACCCTCCTCTAGTGTAGACATATATACAACCTCAATCCTTTTACAATGATCAAGAAAAAAAACTAATAGTGACGAGTAGGCATAGTAGGGATGAAATTCCCTTACAACTTTTCTTATGCCTTCCAACAAGAATTATAAAAAGATGTTATCGATTTTGAGAGCTTAAGTTAGAGTTGAATAATATGAAAAGTGGAAGCATAATAACAAGATATCAAAAGCATTACATAAGGAACGCTTGAGTTTACGTGGAAATCCCATTCACGAAGAGTGAGGAGAAAACCATAGGAGAAGACACTTGATAGGGTTGATTTTTCTATTTTTCTCAAAGAATCAAGTAGGGGGTGCATGCCTATTTATAGGCCACTAAACACTCCACATTCCCACAACACACGATATGGTATTAAATGGGCACTATAGACAATTCTCTCAGCACTCACCCTTAAATTGGAGCATAGAATGCTTAGCTTGTAATACAAAGAATCCCTTTACATAGCAGAACAAGCAAAACTCTCAATTGGTACAACTTCCCTTCCTTTACATATGGCAGTTGCACTCATGTTCATGTGTGTAGGAAGGTATGCCGATGACGACACATTAACAATGCTGAAGCTTGACGATAAATTGCTATAGTCGGCTCTGATAAGGGCCTCTCCTTTGGAGACCTCAATCGATGCTGGTGGCTCCCCATAGTATCCCTAACATGGGGTCTTCCTTTGAAGATCTTGAAACTGGGTTACCCTCTCCGGAGTCCACGAAACTGGATTTCCCACATAGAAACCTGACATGGGCCCTTCCTCTGAGGACCTCGAAACTGGATTTCTCTCCTATAGAAAACTCGAAACTCTGGACCTCTCAGAGTTGTGGTCTCTCATGTGGTGACCTCGAACAAAGAGACTCCCAAATGGGGGATAACTATAATAGGGATCCACACTCCCCCTCTCGCTCAAACTCTTTGGAAGAAGAAAATAACAAAAGGAAGAAATAATACAACTAGAGAAGAGCTTTTTCCCCTTTTCTTAAAAGTAATCATCATTTTTTTAATCATTTTTTTCCTCACTTTTTTTTCAATATTTTTTTCCTTTCTCTTGCTTTTTTTATTACTTTCCCTTTTTCTTCTTTTTTTTCTTAATTTTTTCCTTCTCCCTTTATTTTCCTGCTTCTCTTTGCCTTTTTTTTAACCCCACCTCACCTTTTTAAAAGACCTAATAGAAGGAAAAAAAGCTCACCAACGCCACTTGCGATCTTACATGAGCCTTCATCGTTGCTACAGCGGTTTTGCACCAGTTGTTCTTGCGAGATCTACGTCAAGATCCTTGCCGCCTTGCCATGATCTTTACCTCCACATCGTCATCGCTCCCATCTACTTCTCGCTCTCCATCTCTCTATCTTGCGACCTCTTGCAATCGACGCCAATAGCTCCAATCGTGCACGAGATTGCCTTGCAGTTGATCTCCCTTCAGCGTGAAGATTTCACGTTGCTGTTGCGTCGATCTTGTGTGGTTGCCATCTCCATCGCCTTCTTTGCCGTTATGACCTCTTGAATGTACGCGCCATCGAAGATTGCTCCTCCAATCTTATGTGAGATCTTCTCAGCATTGCTCCGTCTCCTTGTTGCACTGCTTGGGTACCCCTCTTTACTGCACAACGCTGCTCCACTCTTGTTGTGGTGTTGATCCTTGCCTCCATGGTTGCAACCGCAGCCACCACAGATGCACGAGATCCACAGGGGTGCAGCGTTGCCAAAGGGAATGCAGCATCATCCCTTTCTTCTTGTGTAGCACTGATACAGAGGTGCAGTGTTGCCCCCTCGTGATTGCAGGGCAGCGATGCTGCTCGATCGACCACCTTCTCCATGCTATTATGGTCGTAATCGCTTCCGACCCCGATTCCTCCTAGCAGAGTGCTCTGTCCTAGGGCTTTTCCTTCAATCAAGTGGTGGATGAGAGAGGCTATCCACGATCTTATGCTGCTGTGTTGGCTTGAATAGAGTGGAATAAAGATGAACCCTAATAACGAGAAGATTGAACACGAACAAAATCCAAAATCGACTTGCTCTGATACCAAGTTGAATAATATGAAAAACGGAAGTATAATAATAAGATATCAAAAGCATCACATAAAGAATACTTGGGTTTTCGTGGAAACCCCACTCACGAAGAGCGGGGTGAAAACCATAGTTGAAGGCCCTTGATAAGGTTGATTTTTTTGCATTCTTCTCAAAGAAACAAGTGGGGGGTACATGGTTATTTATAGGCCACCACACACTTCACATTGCCACAACACACGATGTGGTACTAAATGGTTACTTCACACAATTCTCTCAACAGTTAGAGTTTGTGCATGTAGAGGAAACATAATGAAAATTCGTTGTGAGGAGTGATGCATCACGTATTAAGAGTGTAGAGTTGATCGTCATTGCCTAATAGATCTCTATTACTTTTGTATGTGTAAAATGTGGTTAGGGGGTCATACTTATAGAGTTAAGATGGTATGGTTTTGTAATATAGTTATTGGGAGCAATTTAAACTCGAAAATCCAATCAAATCGTTGCAAATATGGAAAGCAGACTTGAGCCAATGGTCCCCTTGTACCGGTACTGAGCAAGATGTACAGGTATACGTGCTTTCATGTCCACTTGCTACACAACTCAGATCCAAGTCCAAGACTCAAGTTGTACTAGTGCAAAACCTTTAGTACCAGTACAACTTGACTCTTGCCGAGATTAAAGTAGGGTCCAATGTCTAAGGTGTATCAATTTAAGTGCCTTCCGGTAGTCATTTTTTGATACTCATTGATTGATTCTTGGAATGAATGTGTACAAGTACTAATTGCTTAGTACTTGTACCGGTTAGGCATTTGTATTGATCTGAGTTTGAAACTTGTCTTTGGTTTCCATTAAATTGAACTATGGTTTGAAACCCAAGCTTTTTGAAGTATGATAAGGTTTGAAAGTGATTTTTGATAAGTGTCCAGTCTTAAGTTATCTCTAATTTGTTTTTACGAAATCCTATGTTAATTTTCTTGTTAAGGAGGCTACATAACTTGTAGAGTACAAAAACTATCCTAAGATATTTTTGTCGCATCTTGAGTAGCCTGTGAGCTCTGTGTCGTATCTTGGATAGCCTTGGCTTTCATCTCCACCATAAATGGATTTAACCAAATTTATGGTCAATCTATGTTGATTTCAATGCTCTATTCTTGCAGGGCAATCTTACTGCAAATATAAGCTAGGGAGAACGTTTTGTGAACTAGAGTGATGTGGAACCTAGTTCCAACAGTTTTGACCTTTATTTTGATATTCTTGTTTGAATCTCCCATGCCCAAAAAGATTGAAAATACAAGTGGAGGCATTTCTTTTTGAAGGGAGACTTAGTCATAGCTAAGAAAATGAACCTAGTCAATTTAAAAGATGTGTTGCCTGATTGGTGGACTTCTTTATATTTTACCCACATCTCTTTATATTGGGATGTTGGGTTGCGAAATAAATAATTTCACTCATTTACTTTAACATCGTTTTAGAGCAGCAGTCCTTTGTTGGTATTCTATACTCCTTGATTTACATACTTCTCTCTCTCTTACACAAAAAAACCCTAACCCGAGCTTGGAGAGGAGATCTACACCACCATCGCTACCTCCACTGGCCTCTTGTCGGTCGGTGGTCTTCTTTGCGATTGATGACAACCCCACCTTGCTACCACCAGTCGGATTTCTCTTTATCGGCGGGGATCTATCATAAAGGAGGTTTCGATCATCACCCATACGTGATCGGGTCTTCTTTTTCCTTCGATAGCTTGTTTCGTGGGTTGGTAGGCTACTAGCAACGTGCTAGGTCCTCCTAAGTAGCCCAGCAGTGTTGCCAAGGCCACTCAACGACTTCGTTGCGCTGTTCTTGTCGTTGCCAAAGGCAGCTTCGCCTCTAGCACTGCCCCTAAAGGCAGCCTGGCCTCCAGTGCCGCTGTTGTAGGTTAGGGTTGCCTCCTTGTGTCGCGTAGAGGCTGTGTAGTGATCCCTAGTGGTGCCTTGGGCCTAGTGCTACCCTTTTGAGTAGCCTGAGGTCCCTTGGGTTTGATTCGTCGTGTATCAAACGTACTTTTTGATGACCTGAATCCATATTTCACTGTATTTGATTAGTTTGGATTCTGGTTGTAGAGATGATGGCATCTAAGAGTTCTTCAAAGGTAACATCGGAGTAGGCGTAGAGGTAAGTGTTTACAAGAACTCCGTTGCTCCTATGGTGAAGCTAGATGAGACCAATTAGCTTGATGTTCATAGACCTTTCTTATGACTGTGGAGGGTCATGACAAGGGATACGTGCTACTTCATTCAGAACCTGAGGAGTGGTGGCAAGAATGCCCAGTGGAAGAAAGATAATGTCATGGTTCGTGCGTGGATCATGAACTCGGTCATTCTTAGGATAAATGAGATTATGTATTGTAGGATGGCCAAGGAGTTGTTGGATAGCCTGAGAGATACCTACTCACATGAGAAGAATTGCAATTGAGCTTTCTTGATCTATAGTGAGATCTCGCACCTTAGATTGCTAGGTTGCGCCCAATCTCGGCTCTACTTTACGATCAATTGCCTCTTTAAGATGTACAATGCATGCCACCCAATCTGTACTTGTGACACATAGAAGGTGTATTGTAGGGAAGCTGTAGTCTTGCAGTTCCTGGCTGGTTTAGGGCTTGAGTATTTAGCTGCTTGTCAAATGCTTACCTTGGTAGGGCTTCCTACTCGTGAGGAAGCGTACAACAGAATTAGTAGGATCTTTGTCTCTCTTACCTCTAAGGAGTCCATAGTGCTGACATCTACCTTGGTTGCTGCCCAAGGTTGTGGATGTGATGTGCTCTCCACTCAAAGACGGGGAAAAGGGAGTGGTGCTTAGGGTAAAGGCTGTCTATCCTGCCTGTATTACGGAAAGCTTGTTCATAGTGAGAGTACTTGCTGGATCAAGCATGGACAATTGCCTTTTACCAATCAGGCAGCTACCATTGTAGTGCAACCCAGAGACAGTATGCCAGCCTTGATTAGATTATGATGAGATTCTTCAGCATCTCTCCTAGCTTTCTTAGGACACCTCTTCCGCCTTTGACACTGTTACCTTGGCCACACCATCTGCCTCAGATATTGCTGCTCTTACCGTCTTTAAGGTATACTGCTTGCGCTTTCTCTACAGAGTGATGAGCTTTGTGACACAGATTGGCTAATGGATTATGGAGCTTCATGCCACTTGAGTGGAGATCGGTGACACTTTTTGTTGGCTTTGCACAGTCACCCTTAAACATACAATATAGGTGGTAGATGGTAGGCATTCTCCCATTACTAGTTAGGGGGAGGTTATTGTTTTCCCCAACATGAGATTGACTGGTGTTATGCTTGTTCCTAATTTTCCAATCAATTTACTTTCAGTTAGTAGAATCACTAAAGAATTGAACTGGGCCATATTTGATGCTATTACATGTAATTTTTAGGATATTTTGACGAGGAGGATGATTGGTGGCGGTTGTGAAGAGGGGTGAGTTTATCGCTTGTTCTAGTCTTCTTTTATTGTGGTGAGTCTTGGTAATGTCACCTCTTTGGTTGGATCTCCTTTTCAGTGGTATCTTTGTTTGGGTCACCTATCTTTGGACAGGGTCTATCGTGTCATTCATCAGATATCCCCTACTACTTTAATCGTTTGTGATGCTTGTCATCTCGGGAAGCATCACTGGAGTACTTACCATACTGGTCAGAGTCCTGAGCGATGGGCATTATTTCAGTTGGTCCATGTTGATGTCTAGGATCCCAATTGTGTTCTTGATAGGTTGGGTCACTAGTTTTATCTTGTTGTTGTTGATGATTTTTCAAGATTGCTTTAGTTTTTTTCTTTTGAATTAGAAGTTTCATTCTTAAAAATTTTGTTTTGGAAATAAGGACTCAATTTGATGCCATCGTAACAGTGAGCCTACTTACTGGGATGATGCGGCTTTGACAGTTAGTTCTCATCAATCGCATGCCCTCATTTGCTATGCATGAGAAGTTCCCTTACAGATCTTGTATCTAGATGAGAACTTATTTCACATGCCACCTCGTGTCTTTGGATGTGTTGTCTTTGTCCACCTTTCTGCTCCTAGTCCTGACAAGTTAGTCCCCTGATGTCAAGTCTCTTTTTGGGATACTTATGTACCTAGAAGGGGTATTGTTGTTATGATCCATTCATCGGGATCATTATGTTAGTGTTATGATTTTCCATGAGTTTGTACCTTCTCTACCATTGTGTGATGAGTTCATGATATTCTTGACACAACTCCTATGCCTATTTTGTGTACTCCTTTGCAGTCTATTTTTGTTTTTGAGCTAGTTAAGTTCTGTGATTCTCCTTTCGTGTTTAGACTTTGTTCTCTCCCCTTTGATCCAACACTAATCCTGCCATAGGTGAGCACAAATGTTTTATAGTTCGACGATGTGGTGACTGGTGATGCTTTAGATACTTAGCAGGACGATGATAGTGCTCCACATCTAGTGTCATCTTTTTATATTCAGCCATAGCTATCCTCGGATCTGGATCTACTTATTGTAGTGTGGAAGGTTCCTTAGAGTTGCATTGGGCATCCACTTTCGAACTTGGTCTTTATAGCATGTCTTTGGACGTTCTACAGATAGTTTTACAGTGCCCTATTTGCTACTCAGATTCCTACTTCACATCAGCAAGTTTTTTTTGAATTAAAATGGCAGCACGCCATGGAGGATGAGATGTCTTCTTTTATCTCTTGCCAATGCTGGAATCTTACATAACTCCCTTTGGGAGCCATTGTGGTTGGTTGTAGGTGGCTATTTTTTTTCAAGTACAATCTAGATGGTACTGTTGCCCACTACAAGGTTCGCTTGGTTGCCAACGTCTTCACATAGACATATGAGGTTAACTTCTTTGACACCTCCATAGTGGTACGCCTGTCAACTGTTCAAATTCTTGTCTTTGTGGTTGTTCAGCGAGATTGGCTACTACATCAGTTGGACGTGAAAAATGCTTTCTTATATGGTGATCTACAGGAAGTGATCTATATGCAGCAACCGTCGGGTTATGAGTCTCAGGAGGAGTGTTTAAGGTCTATCGTTTGTGCAAGGCGATTTATGTCTTGAAGCAAAGTCCTATGACTTGGTTCTAGAAGTTGGCAAAAGTTGTTGAGACATTAGGATTTTGTAGATACTTGTTTGATCATTCTTTGTTTGCACAAAAGACTGTGTGGGGACTAGTTGCATGGTGGTGTATGTTGACGTCATTCCTATGGGTGATGACAAGGCATTGTTGATATGAAGAAGTGCCTTACAGAAAATTGTCATCAAAAATCTAGGATGACTACGCTGTTTCCTTGGGATAGAGATTGCTCGCAACAAGTGCGGGATTGTTCTATCTCAGAGGAAGTATGTCATTGATTTGCTATAGGAGATGGGCATGTTGGGGGCCAAGCCAACAAATATTCCCATGGATCTAAAGGAAAACTTGTATGATGAGTGGCCTAAGCCAGTAGACACTCGCTAGTATAGTTGCTCCTCTATCTGGCGATCACACGACCTGATGTCTCTTCACTAGTTGGGAACCGAAGTTAGTTTATGGATAAGAACACCAAGCAGCATGGGGATGCTACTATGATGGTACTAAGTTACTTGCAAAAGGCTCCAGGGAAGGGGATTTTATTTACAAAAGGCATCTCCTTAGATATTGTGGTGTACACAGATATAGATTATGCAGGTTGCATTTCCAATAGGAAGTCTACTACGATTTTTGTACCTGTGGCTGGGAACTTAGTAATATGGAAGAGTAAGAATCAAGTTGTCTCCATGTCCAGTTCGGAGATTGAATATTAGGCAATGGCCCAAACAACTACTGAGATGATGTGGATACTATCACTTCTACTAGATTTACGTATCATTGTTGAGTCTTTGATGGAGATGAGGTGCTACAACAGAGTAAAAACTTATATGGTAAATAATCCTATGTTCCACGAGAGGACCAGGCACGTAGAGGCTATGACTATACACATGACTGGATCCTGGAAGACTTTATTCATATGACTCATGTGGCTTCGAAGGACTAGACTATTGTTTTTTGAACAGGCGGAGGACTAGACTGTTGACATCTTCACCAAGGCATTTCCACAATTGTTCTTCAACAGATGTTCCAAGTTGAATATGCTTGATATCTATGCTCCAGCTTGACGAGGGGTGTTGAGGGTTGTGTAATTAGTGTCTTATTTTATGTTTTCCTTATTTTGTGTGGATTTCTTTATATTTTACCCATATTTGTATGTATTGGGATGTAGGGTTATGAAATAAATAATTTTGCTCATTTCCTTTAGTAGCTAGCATAGGTTATGGAGAGGAGTTTTTGGTGATTGAGGTGTTGGAAGCTGCCTATGGTGGATGGGTTAATTGGGAGAAGAAGGTGGTCCCAACAAGGGGAATGCCAGGTTTTTGGAAGGGCTTATTGCAATTGATGTCGTCATATCCAATTTTGTATTGTAGAGTGATGATCGAAGAAGAAAGATTTGCTCTTCAATGGGTGTTGGAGTCTCTTCACTTTGGCCGAAAATTCAAAGGTGTCTATGGCATTGTATTGGGATGATTCTACTGGTGCAACCAAGGGAACTTGGACACCCATTTTCTTTTTAAATCTTTCTAAGCAATGTTTTGAGGTTTTCCTTGCATTACAAGAAGATATTCTAGGTTTCGAGCCAAGGTTCAGAAAGTCGGTTTGTGGTATTCAGTTGGTTGGGTAATTAATAGAGTATGTGGTATGCAGGCGAGTATACGATTTTGTATTTTTATTTAAAAAATGTAAAATAATCAGTCAACTTGCTAAAATTTATATTATACGTCATAAACATATGAAAAATCAAAGCTATAAACATGAGGTTGCCTCAAGTAGGATAACACAAAAATACACTAATCCTTAATTACTATACCATATCATCTTCAAAAATTGACCTATTTGTAAATCAAGTGGGCTTCTTTCTTTTCGATCTATTTGAAAATCGACCTTATATTCGGCCTAGTATATGTATAGTTGGACTAAGTAATCAATTTGGATCGATTATTGAACCACCTCATGATATGTGGCTTGGGAGAGGGATCGCCTACACATATGCGGTCGATTTCCTGAATAATGTTTCAATGCAAAAATTGGCATTTTGGATGTGTCCAGAACTAATGTAAATTGGAGCGTGGAGGCTCCTTGTGCGTGGGAAAAATAGTCTTATGTGGGGGTTATGCGCATGTTGATCAGGAGGAGTAGCCTTGTGGTCGACTGCCCTTGGTGGATGGCGCAGGTGGCGGCTACCCTTTGGTGGTTGTCGACTGCCTTATAGAGAAGAGAGGGAAAGGAGTTAGTTGAAATATTTAAATAACGCGGAAGCATAAATCAAGGCAATAGACAATCATGGAATGCTTGGGTTTACGTGGAAACCCTACACTTGGGGAGCAGGGAGAAAATCACGGGAAAGCGCCTTTTGGGCATGTTTTCTCTATATTTCTTCTCAAAGAATAACTGAGGGAGTACACGCCTATTTATAGGCCATCACACACACTCAAAGTGCCACAGTTTCCAGTGTGGCACTAAACAATCACTCAATTCTCTCAACACTCCCCCTCAACTTGAAGCATGAAATGCTCTGCCTCTAACATAAAGATACCCACTTTACATAGGAGGGAACATAAGTTGGAGCTGTTGAAGGAATTGTGGCTGTCTCTAAAGATCTGGTATTGATGACTCCCCGTTCAGTATCCTTGAAATTAGGTTTTCCTCTGAAGACTTCGAAGTTGCATCTTCCACGTAGAAACCGACTGGGCTTTCTCTGAGGACCTCGAAAATGGATCTCCCTCTCTCTGGAGACCTCGAAACTCTTTTCCTCCCATAGTTTGGTTTCTTATGTGAAGATCCGCTACTAAATAAGTCCGTAACGGTATCTGATGCCATATCAACTGTTGGAAGATGCTATCGTGCCTTGGGATTGTAAATCCGTAGCGGTACCCGATGTCACATGTCGTGCCTTGGGACTGTAACAGAGGGACTACTAAATGGGGGTGACTATAATGGCTTCCACACTCCCCCTTTCTCCCATACTCGTATGGGAGAAAAAATAACAAGAAAATAAATCCTGAAAAACTAGAGAAGGCCTCTCCATTTCTTCTCTTAAACCTTATTTTTTTTGTTTTTTTATTGATTTTTTCCCTTTTCCTTTCTTTTCTCTCCCCTTTTTTTCCTTCACCTTTTTTTAAGAATTTTCACCACCTCTGGTTTCTCCTCTACTTGTCTCCCCTTTTTCTATTGAACTAAAGGTAAATAATGGAATAAAGGAGGGAGGAAGTTACAATTGTTACCGAAAAACCCTATTTTAGGGTTGCAAATCCAAATTCAACGCTACTGCAGGTAAGGATCCCACGATCCTTCTTTCTTGAAGTGTTGTGGGACTCCTCCAATCTTGCCCAAATCACTATCGCGCGAGATCTTGCCACGATTATCGCTGCAAATCGTGCTTCGTCATTGCGAGACCTTTGTGCCACTTTTGCGCCTCCTCTCGTACCACCATTAGCGTCGGATCGTCTTCTACATCTCGATCCGATAGGCAGGCGTAAAGAATCGCCGCCATGTTCTTCGATCCTCGACCTTGCGATAGCCACCGCTTGACGATGTTGCCCGATCTCGTCGAAGACCAGCGGGTGCTGTCGTCGTGGTGCCACTTCTCCTTTAGGGCTTCTCCATCACCCACTCCGTTGCCATTGCTACCAACGCTGCTGTCTCCATCGCCTTATTTATCGCCTAATCATTGTTCCTTCGATCTCATGCACGTCGCCATGAGTGCCTTCCACGTAAGGAGATGGACCCCAATGGGCACTATGGTCGTTACGCCAACCTCCTCGACATCGAAGGAGTCAAGAAGGTCTACAGGGGCTTCAACCTCGTTGAGGGCATCGAGGTGGCGTGGAACTAGGTCAGCCTCCGCGGTCTCGCCAACCATCCCTTTGCTGTCGACGGGCTCTCCACGGAGTTGAAGGTGCTCTGTGCTGCCCGTCTCCCAAACATTCTTCTTGGAGAACTCAAACTACAAGAACATAAGATATAATAAAATATAATATATATTTTTTAACAAGAAAACCTAAGAATTGAACTTACTTTGATACCAAGTTGAAATATTTAAATAACGCGGAAGTATAAATCAAAGCAATAGATAATAATGGAACACTTGGGTTTATGTGGAAACCCCACTCACAAGGAGCAGGGAGAAAACCACGGGAGAAAGGCCTTTTGGGCGTGTTTTCTTTATATTTCTTCTCAAAGAATAACTGAGGGAGTACATACCTATTTATAGGCCATCACACACACACACAAAGTGCCACAGTTTTCAATGTGGCACTAAACAACCACTTAATTCTCTCAACAACGTTCCTTAGAATAGGAAATATTATTTTGATTTAAGAGATTATAAAGAGAGAAGGCTCTTTTTTATAAATAGTACATATCCTTATTCTTAGAAACCAAAGATTTTATCCTATAAGGAAAGATCTTATCTCTTTAATTAAATCAATTCACAAACTCTTTTCCTAAAACATATTTACTAAAAATAGAAAACTGGACTTCTAAGCAAAAAACTCCAAACTTGGGTTCTAGAACCCATGATCGACAACCCTGTTGGGCTTGCTAGATGTTGCCATGTGGACTGTTCACGTGGCTTGCTGACTGTTACGTGGACAGGTGGCTTTATTCTGTCATTTCAATACTCCCTCTCAACTCGAAGGCCGGGAGGCCGACGACTTGGTTTTTAACTTGCGAGGCTAGACGCCCCACCATTCTTCTTCTTTGAGTGTATAGTCTCGGTCTTCTCTTTCGACATGTAAACGGTGAAGTCTTTTGCGACCTCCGAAGTCGTTGCCTCTGTAGCAACCTGAGTAGTCGTCGCTATGGAGGCCGTTGTCTTGTCTTCTTGAAGTAGAGCCTGTAGCTTCTCGAGCTCTTCTTGAGTTAGGGAGTTCACACACAATGTGCTAGTGGCCTCACGTGGCGGTTTTTGTATCTTGCTTGGATCTTTAACAAAGGAGCTTGGATCTTTGCAACCTGGGAAGTCATTGCTTCTTTTGGCAACCTCGAAAGTTGTTGCGTGGACCGTGGTGCCCTCTCCTTGTTGTCTTTTCTTTGAAAAAATCTCCTCTTTTGATATAGAGTAAAAAATCGGATATAAATTGTTAAGTGTATGAAGTTCACAAGTGATAAAACTTGATAGATCTCCTTCTCTTGCTTCCTTTTCTTTTTGTTGTTCCCATAGAGTTTGATGGTTGTGCTGGAGACATCAACCTTGCTCTCTCTTGGTCCAAGCGTGGCGTCGTTGACCGTTGTCGATGCTTCTGCCATCTTCTCTAGTCCTCCATGTAAGGTGTCGGATCTTGTTGAACAAGACTTTCTCAAGTGGTGAGAACCACCAACGCGTGGTTTGAACCCATACGCACGACCTGGAGCGGTGGCTCTGATACCTTGTCACAACTTGGTCCAAATCGGAGCGTGGAGGCTCCTTGTACGTCGGAAAAATAATCCCATGTGGGGGTTATGCGCACGTGGATAAGGAGTAACCTTGTGGTCGGCAGCCCTTTGTGGTTGGTGCAGGTGGTCGGCTGCCCTTTGGTGGTGGCTAGCTGCCTTGTGGAGAAGAGAGGGAGGGAGAGGAATTTCTTAGAATATGAAATATTATTATGACTCAAGAGATTACAAAGAGGGAATGCTCTGTTTTATAGAGAGTACATATCTCCATTCTTGGAAACCAAAGATCTAAGCCCATAAGGAAATATCTTATCTCTCTAGTTAAATCAAATCACAAGCTTTGTTCCTAAAACACATTTACTAAAAGTAGAAAACTTGACTCCTAAGTAAAAGACTCCAAATGTAGGTTCTAGAGCCCTGTTGGGCTTGCTAGAGGCTACCACGCGGATAATCCACATGGCTTTATCCTATTGTTCCAATTGGATGGATGGGTGTTTGATGATGACTTGTCAATAGCGAAGAATTCTAGTTGCTTCAAGATGTAGGCCACGTTGATTTTGATTTGGCATGCATGAATAAGTCAAGTAGGAAGATGAAGATGCCAGAGAAGGTTAATATTTTCTCTTGTTTGTGAAAAGGAGAAGGCTCATTACTAAAAGCTCTAGTTCTCAAACATGGACCAAGGATGTTCGTGGTGCAATGAGGAAGTCGAGGACTGCAACCATCTTTTTTTACATGTAGTTTTTCATGGAGTGTTTGGGAAAGACTACAGCCAAGTTTGGTGGATTCTTGTTTGGGTGTGGCTATTTAGCAGAGGTTCGGGTAAGACCCTTTGCTATTTTATTGGCGCTATGGGTGGGGTCGATTGGGAATATGCTCAGAAAGGTGACCCCTTGAATTGATTGAATAGCCTTTGATGAATAGATGTTTGTGGAATTGTAGGGCTTGATGTAATTGTTGTAATTTATGTAACCTTCCAATTTTAAGAAAATTTTGGGATAATCACCATCCTTATGTGACTATCCTCTTTTGTTTTTGCCCCAAAAAAACATTGCCATGAATGAAAGGGTATGGGTGAAAAATGTTGAGGGAGTCTGTGTCTTTTTTAATTTTTGAACCAAAATTTGTAATTTGCTTTTTTTTAGTAATTAATGAAGTGGGTGGCTATTTTCCTCTTTACTTGTCCTTTGTTCTTTTAAAAAGAAATCACCACTAAAGAGATGTCTATGCATGTGATAGTTAAATATAAGAACTCTCCCATTTATGCCTTGAATTGCTTAGAATTCATAGGCTTTGCTTTCTCATCATGTAGCTGAACTCTTGGGATCCAAAGAAATATTATTGTTTTTATTTATCTGGCTTGTCCATCTCCTAAGGTTAAATCAGTGGCATATTATCCTTGGTATGGGACAACACTTCGCTCGTTACAAGCAACTTAAATCCCAACGAATTATCAGATTGGGCCAAGATAATGGCAAAGTTCTCTGCTAGACAATTTAGACCTTGGATACCATTATCATCATCACATCTCCTGTGATGGTGATATCCTCAATATAGACGAGCATCACCGTGATCCTGTTTGAAGTGTATAGCGTACAAAAGGAGTGATTTGCAGATGCTCTACGAAACCTACTTGTCTTAAGTACCTCCACATCTTTATTGACCATGCTCTTGGGCTTTGCTTGAGGCCATGTATTGCCTTCTTGAATCGAAATACTTTAGGATGCTCCTTGGGAGATCCAAATTAGGGATGTTGCCGCATGCATACTACATCTTGGTGACCATATAGAAAGTGCTAATGGCGTTAAGTGAATCTCAATCATTTATACTACTCTCCTTAATATAGTACTACTATTTGCTGATAAAGACGTGCTATATTATTTTTTTGGAAGTGAATCTCTTGTAAAACCTCCCATATCTTCTTGTTCGATGAGTGCGACATAACTTGCTTTGCAATAAGATCTCTCATCCTATTCAGCATAGATGTAGTCACCCAATCATTGTCCGCATATCAATCATCGGTCTTTTTATCTTAAGAAGGTTCTTCCTTTGTCAAAATATATTTCTTCCGATGTGAACCGACAAATCTAGCAAATGAGGTACACTACAAGAGAAAGCTTGTTCCATCAAGCTTGGTGGATGTGCCCTGTATTTGAGGGGTTGCGTTCATGGTGGATATCTTCCCCATCGAGTTGATCAAAGGATCTTGGTGGTCTCCGATCATGCCACGTTTTCTAGATGCAAAGGAGAAGAAAGGAGGCCTTTAATGTGCTGAAATTAGACCATTAGTGGGGCACACTGTGCCTAAAAAGGAATCCGAACAAGATGTATTCGTATCATATGGGGTGCCAAGCACCACCGTGAGCCTCCTCTGAGTGGCACGCACGTATGTTGAGGTCCACAGAGGCCAAAGCAATGGTGTTGGGTGGTAGAGAAGGCAGCATGGCAATGCTTGGGGTGAGGATTTGCGGTGCCGACTGCTACCTTGGAGGATCGGCAACGATGTTGCTGCTGCTGATGTTGAGGAAGAGAAAGTGGAAGAGAGAGGAGGGTTTTGGTGGAGGTATGGGAGGCTAGGGTTTTAGTGGGATACCTGAGCATTGGCCTAGGGTTGCTGCTTTGATACCATGTTGGGTAAAATGTGCGGAATTGTTTATTATTGAACCCTAGGGACGTTAATATAGAGAAGTACGCTTGGGAGAATTACAAGAAGTATCCCACATAATAATAAAAACAAAAAAGCACCCACAATTACTAATGATCTCAACAGATGGTATGTTGCAAAATCATGATTAATCAATACATAATTAGTGTGTTGAGCTCTCTAGTTATCGTGTTTTATGTTTAGTAAGGACTATTTTGTTAGCTTATCTTTTTCCTCGTTCTCTTATACAATTTTCGTGACACCCCTCTATATAAAAAGGTTTAGGGTTTCCTTTGAGAATAAGATTTGTTATTTCGTCCTACTTGATATCAGAACAACGATCCTAGATTGGCTCTCGGTTATCCCACCCAAACAGGCCTCCAAACTCGTCCCACCAAAAACCTTAATCTTGTGGTTTTCTCTACCACCGGTCGTAGCGCTGGCAGGGTGCCACAACTAGCGGTGCCCCTTGCTGTAGGAGCGTTGTGGCGAGCGGCAATAACGAAGCAAGGTGCGAGGTTTCTGTAGCGGCGGTGCGCAGTGGTAGCGTGAGGCGAGCAATGTCACACAGTGGTAGGGAGGCCCTTGTGCTGTTGTTGGTGCATTTGTAGAGTAGCGGACGGGCGAGGCGACGACAGGTAGACCATCCACTGGTTGGCAGGAGCGTCGTCGGTGGGTCTGGTTTAGATCACTCGCTCAAGCAACACCTTCACTGATTTTTGAGGGTCGCTAGGGGTCCCTCCTGACCCTAACGTGTCCCTCTTATCATCTGGAGGGATCTCATGAGCATCGAACGTGATTTGGGAGGAATCAATCACCTAAAGTTCTTGTTATATCACTGATTCATGTTATGATCGTGATTCTAGAGATCTGATCTAATTTTGGCGACTTCTCAGCGTATTTGAGGACTATGGGTTCTTCTGCATCGTCCGTAGTGTTTTCGGTGACTACTCAGGAAAGCGGGAACTACAAAAACCTATTCTTTGTGCCTATCGTGAAGTTGGATGAGACCCACTATGTTCGTTGGTCTCAAACGTTCCTGATGACCATGGAGGGTCATGGCAAGGAGTATCTCTTACTCGAGCCTGAGCCTCAAAACAAGACTGGGAAGTACACATCTTGGAAGGACAATGCATTGGTGAGAGCTTATGTCATGAATGCTGTGCCACCACAGATTGGAGATGGCATCATGTATTGCAAGATTGTAAAGGAAATGTGGGATTCGCTTCATGATATGTATTCCCATGAGAAGAACTCAAGCAAGGTCTGTCAGATTTATAATCATATGTTCTCCCTTAGGCAGGGGGGACAATCCATGACAGTACTATGCTGCTCTGAAAGGACTTCTGTAGAAATATAGTGCTTGTAGATCAGTGGGCAGATGTACTCATTTGTAGTATCGCAAGGGGATAATAGTGCTTCACTCTTTCTGGGTTAGGCCTAGAATATGATGTTGCACGGTCTCAGATTGACACTGTCGGAGCTTTCGACGCTTAAGGACACTTAGAACATACTGAGCCAGATCACTGTGTAGAGCACTATCGGAGCTTTCGATGCTTGCAGACACGGTCTCCTGCTATTGAGAATACTAGACAATCCTTTGCATTGGTTGTTGGTGGAGGTCGAGGCACAAGGAGTGCATGCTCTACTTGTGGGTGTGGTCGTGGTAGAGCACAGACGGGAAAATCAAGACCCACGTGCACCTTCTGTGGTAGGATTGGCCACCTGCAGGTTCATGCTGTGGTCTAAGCATGAGAGACTTGCTATGGCTAATTAGGTTGCTACTTCCTCCGAGATAGAGTCTGACACAGTGTCATGTGTTGAGTATGATGCTTTAGTGGAAAGGCTTACTTAGATTACTTAGGAGAGCTCATCTTCTTTAGATACTGCTACTGTTGTCTCCTCAGGTATGGAATTTGTTTTTGCTGTGTTCGATAGGTTTACTTGGTCGATAGATTCAGGTGCATCTTGACACTTGAGTGGTGATCATAGTGGCTTTTAGCACCTTTAGTTTGTATGTCCTGGTAGGACTGTTTAGGTAGCAGATGGGAGGGATGCCAGAGTTGGTGGTTAGGAGGAGGTGTCGGTCACCCCTAATATGAAATTGCCGAATGTTCTTGTTCCTGATTTCCCAATGAGCTTGTTATCTGTTAGCCGGATTACAAATGATCACAATTGCAAGGTGATTTTTGATGATGTTGGTTGTGTGTTTTAGGATAAGCTCACAGGGCAAATGATTGGTGGCGGACATGAACTGCGGGGTATGTATCGCCTGTCTCAAACACCTTTTGTTGCATAGTGCTAGGGGGATGTGTGCTTTATTTCTGGGAGTGCCTTACAGCGGCACAATTGCCTTGGTCACCTTTCACTAGACAATTTTCGTCGTATCATACCTCATATTTCGTCAGCCACCGAGATTCATTGTGATGCTTGTCAGATGGGAAAGCACCATTGATTTATTTACCCTGTTAGTTTTACTACTTCAGAGTCTTATTTGATTTGCTGTGTTTAGATGTATGGGATCCTAGTCGAATTCCTGATCACTTGGGACATTGGTATTATTTGGCGATAGTGGATGATTGTTCCAGAGTTTCCTGGCTTTTTTTGTTAGAGAATAAGTCAGATGTTGGGTCTGTAATTGAGAACTTTATCATAGAAATAATGAATCTGTTTGCTTCCACGGTCAGGATTGTGCGCACTAACAATGCATTAGAATTTTGTACTGCTCGTATGAAAATATTTTACAGATCTCATGGTGTGGTTCATAAAACCACGTCCCCATACATCACAGCAAAATAGAGTAGCGGAGCGGAAACACAGACATATTTTGGAAATGGCACGTACTCTTCTATACAATATAATGTGCCTCCACAGTATTGGGGAGATGCAGTGTTGACTGCATGTTAATTAACAGAATGGCTAGTTCTGTTATATCTGAGTAGGTGCCTTGGCAGATTTTGCATCCTGACTGGGATTTGTTTCAGTTGCCACCTCAGATTTTTGGCTATGTAGCCTTCGTACATATTACTGGGTCAAGTAGAGATAAACTGGCCTCTAGAGCAGTAAAGTGTCTTTCTGGGTTATAGTTCTATCAAGAAAGGATACATATGCTATGATCCTCTACAAAAGAGGCACTTTGTTAGTGTTGATGCCACTTTTCATGGGGCAATCCTATACTTTTCAGTTACTGGGAGACAATTGGCACTTGAGGTAGAGAGGACTCCCATCCCCATTCCTTTAGCTTAGTTTGGTGACTTTCCGACTATTCAAATAGTGTCACAAGATACTAAAGTTATTGATGATACCTGATTCGGAGATCTTCCACTGATTTTTAGGAAACCAATCACATATGGGATTGTGCCTCTCCTTGTCTATGTAAATGACCTCATCAGCACCAGTGATGATACCATTGGGATACTTGTGGTCAAGCAAAAGTTGGCAGAGAAATTTGTTGTGGAGGATCTGGGTTCATTGAGATACTTCTTGGGCATAGAAGTAGCAAGAGGAAAGAGTGGGATTGTCTTTAGTCGAAGGAAATATGCTCCTGATTTATTGCAGGAGGCTAGGATGTTGGGCTCCAAGGTTGCTAAAATCCCATGGATTTGAAGATGCACTTGTATGACTTTGAGTCCAAGGTTGTGGAGAGCAGAGGCTATAAGCAGTTGATTGGGAAGCTGCTCTACCTTACTATCAAATCCTGATATCTCGCTTGTAGTTGACATGCTTAGCCAGTTTATGGATAGATCAACTAAGCAGCACTGGGATACTGCTTTGTAGGTGCTCAGGTACCTGATACGAGCACCAGGACGTGAACTACTATTTAGGAGAGGTAGTTCTATGAGTATAGTCAGATACTCAGATGTAGACTATGTAGGTTGTCTCTTTGATAGGAAATCCATTATAGGATTTTGTACACGTGGCTGGTAATTTGGTAACATGGAGAAGCAAGAAGCAGAGTGTGGAGTCTCGCTCGAGTGTAGAATCAGAGTATAGAGCCATGGCACAGACAGTTGCTGAGCTTGTGTGGATCAGATCTGTTTTATTTGACTTACATGTCAGGGTTGAGGAGCTCATGGAGATGAGATGTGATAATAGAGTTGCTACTTATATAGCAAACAATCCCATGTTTCATGAGTGTACGAAACATGTAGAGATTGACTATTACTATATCGGAGGTCTGATCTAGAGGCGACTTCTCTTCACCTCATAAGTTGCTTCAGAGAACCAGATTGCAGATATGTTTACCAAGGTTTTTGTCAGATCTGCTTTTGTGGTTTGCTGTGACAAGTTGAGCATGATAGATATTTGTGCTCCAACTTGAGGGGGAGTGTTGAGTTCTCTAGTTATCTTATCTTATATTTAGTAAGGATTATTTTGTTAGTTTATATTTCTGCGTAGTTCTCTTTTACAATTTTCCCAACACCTCTCTCCATATAAAGAGGTGTATGATTTCCTTTGAGAATAAGACTTGTTATTTCATCCCACTTAGTGTTATTACGAAGCAATGATGACAAATATATGAAGTTTACAATCTATCATCAATTGTTTTGATGTATTGCCAAGATGACTTACAATCAGCATTTTCTTTAGCCCTTTTTTCCAAATTTATTGTCGAGAGACTACTCCTATTTGCTTTCTTGATTTTTCTTTCAACCAGTTTTGTCACATTTATTTTCCTTCAGAGGCTTGTTTGCTGTTTTCTCCTAGCCTCTTCCTTTAAACAGAGGCCTAGGATTTCCTTGGTGAATAGAACAACTTCTCTTTCCAAATGATATTAGAACGGCGGTCCTTGATCATAGCTTGATACCTTCTTGGCCCATCTGTTTTTTCTTCCTCCACCAAATAAAGTAGGGTTTAGGGTTTCTTCTCTCCTCATGGGATTTGTATAACCCCTTTGAGCGAGGAGAATCTCTTTTCCAGCCACAGGTGACCCTGTTCTAGGGCACAAAGCCCAGGGCAAGACCCATGGTCCTTGCTTCAGTTGAAGAGCACCACCTCCAGCCACCAAAACCCCTCCGATGAGGGGAGCACCTCGGCCAGATGCACCTAGCTGCCATCGGAGGTCTCCAGATGCTGTTGCAGCAGTTGCTGGAGGCCGCTGGACCATTGTGACTTTCGTTGGAGTCCTCCAGGGCCACTGCTAGGTTTTGTGTGGCGGAGGAGGGCTGTCCAGAGCGTCATCGACTGTGCTCTGTTAGCCAGTCTTGTTCTCCAGGCAACCTTGAAGGATACCAAGTTCTGACCTGCCACCAAGTCCAGGGCCATGTGGGCATAGAGGGCATTGGCGATATGTGACATATCGGTGATATTTCACTGAAATGGTGCGATATGTATTTCCATGATTAGTATCATGTCTAGGGCTGATGTTTCCTGTTGGTGCTCCCAATGTTATTTTCCACTCTCACGTGGATTGTCTGTTGATAATGGTAGGAGTAAAAAACAATAAGTTTTTTGATGGAGAAGAAAAGGAGGAAACAAGGAGAATAACAGGCTTTAATCTAGGAATGATACTTTGGTACCAAATTAATAGAAAATAATGAAGCTGCTAATTCACAAAACATAATCCTCATTGTATAGAGGTTTACTTGGAAACCATACATGTAGCCCTTCTAGTCAATGGAGAAATAACAAGCATTGAGAATAATAGGACAAGCAAGGGCAAAAGAATGATAAATCACAGCATGTTCTTTTTGTTAAAGAGGGCTTGATGTATAGGAATTTTTTGCATTGATTTAGCACTTATTTTGACTACCAAATAAATTAATTATATATTTCTTCCCTCTCTCCTTTATTTCACCAAAAAAAAATCCTTTTCAAAAGAAGTTTCACCAAAAAAATTGAGGCCAAAATCTATGTCTATTCCTTCTGTTAGACTATGCTTCTTAAGACTTTTAGCTCTGTTATGCTAAATGGTTATGCTTCCTAAGATATACAATGTGCTAATCCTTCTTATGTCACATTTTGTGTTGATTGCCTTTCTTTGGACTATTTGGATGTGAATATTATCTGATATTTTTCTTCTGATTGCATTGTTTTCTTGTGCAGGCCTGTGTAATATGTGGTTATGGAGGTGGAGCCATGACTCGTGCAATTAGAAGTCAAAACATTGTGAAGAGCCTGTTGAAAGCTTGGACAATTGAAGCAGAATCACAACCTATTAAGCCAATTTCTTCACTTACAAAAATGCTTGAAATGCAGGATAGCTCACGCCCAACTTTGAAGTATGGATCCTCTGTTTCCAACAGTCCAACTATTAGGTACTTGCCAAGCATCACTAGAGGGGCAAAGCAACCAAACAATCCATTACCCCTTTATCAAGTCAAGAACAGTGTAACTGATGGAGCACGTGATCCATCGATTATGCAGTGGGTTCATGTGGTATGTGGACTTTGGACTCCTGGCACACGATGCCGAAATGTTGATACCATGAGTACTTTTGATGTATCTGGCGCCTATGCATCAAGCAAGAATATGGTAAATTTTTTATGTTTTTTCAGTGGGAATGCATGCTTTTGACTATATTTTGTGCCATGCCTCACTCTCTTAGTTTTCTTATTTATATTTATTCTAAATAATCAACTTGAGTATTTGCTTCTGCTATTCTCATGCCTTATTACTTTTCAGGTTTGCTTGACTTGCAACCGTCCAGGAGGTTGCTGCATACAATGCAGGGTCTTGAATTGCTCAGCCAACTTTCACCCTTGGTGTGCTCATCAGAAGGTGCGCACTGCATAATTCTCACATGATTTTAATGAAATGTGAAAAATGGTTGTTCCTCATGCTGTAAAATGTGAAAAGTAGTTGTATCACATGTTGTAGAATACGGCGAGTTGTCTTACTACAATCAAGGATCATAACAAACAAGCAACTGCAGTTGTAATCATTTACATGGTTTCTCTGATGAAGAATGCATCCTTGTTGGCTTCTATGCTTGGATGGAAGTGAGATGTGGTTCTCTCGTGGGAAACAAAGTTGAGAAGTTGGATATGGGGATATGGAATAGGTCAATGGATATTTTGCACGAAAATTTTAATGATTTGGAAGGTCACAAGGTGTGGTCCTAGTGCGGATGAAGTGTTGGAGTTGTAGCCCTTGCTCATTAGGAATTTGGTTTTTGTTTGAGACTTATCTTCATTGTGCATGTCTCTAATGTTTTTCTTCCTTGTTGCCCAAGCTAGACCTTCTTGTCATTTTTCTAGCACTCCTTATATATATAGGAGCCTAGTGTTTTGTGCTTTGAATATATAGAATACAACTCTTTCTCAACATGTATTAGAGTAGCGGCCTTAGGCTGGCATCCGATACCTTCTATATTTCCATTTCCTTTCTTTCTCCAGCCAAACACATATTTCCTTAAGATTCGTACCCAAGGAACACCCTCGTTCTTTGCACACTAGTTTCATCTCTCTTCCATGAGGCCACCATCGGCACTAATCTTCATCACCACCCAACTCTTGGGGGGGGGGGGGGGGGGGAGGGGGCAATGCCAGCTCATCACTGGCCGAATGCACCCCCTTTGGTGACCTGCCTACCGCGTGTTCATCGTTGGTGATGATTCGAAGCTGCAGGGTTATCCCTGAAGTTGTAGATCGAATCAAGGGTTGGAGCCCTTTTTTCTCAGCGTGACGGGCATCTGAGGGTCCCCTAAGATCTCTTGAAGCTATTCTCGTTGATCCGTGGGCAACTTGTTTACTGACGCATCGTTGAAACACTGCCGGAGGTTGGTCAAGTCATTGGAATTGGCATTGGAGTACTTGGCACTCAATTGAAGGTGATGTTGAGGCCTAGGATGGTTTAAGAAGCTATCTACTGTTTTATTGAAGGATGATTATACCTCTGATAGAGAACTATGGCTTTGGAAGTTGTTGATTCGTCCATGCATAAAGGAGGACAAGGGGATTTCAAGAACCCCTTCTTTGACCTGATTGTCAGGTTTGACTGGCTAAACTATGCCCCATGGGCCCAGTCGATCCTCAATGTGGTTGAGGGTCACGATAAGGAGCACATACTTATGGAAAATGGAGCCCGCTAAGATGGTTGGAAAGTATGCCATGTAGAAGAAAGACAATGCCATGGTTAGGGCATGGATCATGAACACCTTAGTTCAACTCATAGCAACAGAGATCATGTATTCCTCAAAAAAAAAAAAAAAAAAACAGATCATGTATTACAAGATCTCTAGAGCGATGTGGGATATCCTTCGCCACACTTACTCTCAGGACAAGAATGTGATGACGATATTGTAGCTTCATCATGAGATTGTTCACATGAGTCAGGATGGGAGACCTCTCGCCCCGGACTACTCCAGGCTCAAGTCTGCTTTTGAGAGGCTAAATGCTTGTACTCCTGTGTGCTCATGTGAGTCATAGAAGCTCTACAGAGCTCATACCATGGTAGGTCACTTTCTTGCTAGTCTGCATGCATGGTCATAGATGCTGACATTACCTGAGATTCCTAACATTGAGGAGGCCTATAATAGGTTGAGCAGGTTGGATGTCTCTTTTTCACCTGCTAGGTAGGTGGAACATACCTCTGCCACCTAGGTTGGGGACAAGGAGGTGGTTTGTCTACCTGCAGGTGTGAACGCAGGTGCAGTACCTAGGGGTGTGCCAGATCTTAGTGCACTTACTGTGGTGGACTTGGGCATGCGAAAGAATCATGTTGGACCAAGCATGGAAAGCCAGCCAGTGCTCAGGCCATCTTGCCTCGAGATGACTGATCATGTTCCTCTTGCTGTGTCCTCTGCCATGGTTGCATGTGGTCATGGTAGAGGTAACTCAGGTGGTGGGGGGAGAGGACATGCATCTAGAGGAGGTGGCCGTGGTTGAGGACGTTCAGGATTGTTTTGTGAACACTATCACAAAATGAATCAGATTATTGATCGATGTTGGTTGAAGCATGGTTATCCTCCGAGCCATCAGGCAAATCAGGTGTCCTACAATATTTCTAATAGTTAGGGTGCAAAGGATGATCAGCAGAGTTCATAGGTTTTGATTTCTAAGGAGGAGCTTGAGAGATTGGTGGCATCTCACTCTGCTTCTCCTGCTTTTGGGGCTTCTACCACTCAATTGATAAGTACTGTTCTTCTATTCATGGGGCTCGTACTCCTATTTGGTTAACTGATTTAGGTGCTTCGTGTCATATTACGGGAGATAATATTTTATTTTCGTCACTTAGATCTCTTGTTAATCCTTTACATGTTAGAGTGGCAGATAGTGCCCTGTCACCTGTGACTGAGCTTGGTGATATTTCTGTCTCCCCATCTACAGTTATGTGATGTTATGTATGCTTCCAAATTTACATAGAAACTTATGTTAATTAGTCAAATTACAAAATCACTAAAATGTCGGGTAATTTTTCATGATTCATTCTTCTATTTGGGACCTCCAGACGAGGAAGCAGATCGATGTAGGACTTGAGTAGGATGGTGTGTACCACCTTCATCTTTCGATCTTGCTCCTACTATTAGTGCTACATCCTCTTTTTAGTGGCATCTTTGCATGGGTCATCCTAGCATTCTGCTCTTCATTTGTTTCTTGACTTATTTTTTCCTGATTCCTTTCAGTGCGAGTTTTACCAACTGGGCAAGCATCATAGAGTTTATTTTCCTAGTTCCAATAAAAGATTTGAGTCTCCGTCTGCTTTAGTTTATGCTAATTTGTGGAGCCCATGTCGGGTCAGGAGTATTGAGGGTTTTTGTTATTTTCTTATTCTTGTTGATGATTGTACCAGAGTATCTTGGGTTTTTATGTTAAAAGAAAAATTTGAAACCCCTGATGTAATAAATAAGTTTGTTGTTGAAATAATGATTCAGCTTTCTTGTACCATATGCATGTTCAGGACAGATAATGGCCGTGAATTTGTTAATGATAAGTTGTCTCGTTTCTTTGCCTCTAATGGGATTGTACATCAGACTTTGTGTTTATACATTTCAATAGAATGGGGTGGCTTAATGTAAATTGCGACACTTGATGGATGTTGCATGTACTTTGATGTTTCATATGCATGTTTCTTCTTAGTATTGAGCTGGTGCAGTTATTACTTAAGCTTTTTTTGATAAACTGGGTTTCCTCTTGTGTTTTGGATGGTAAAAGTCCCTACTCATATTTGTTTTTCGACTGTGAGATGCCTTTTATCACCTAAAATTTTTGGATGTATCTATTTTTTTTATTTATTTAATGTGGATAAACTTGCTCCATGGTCGGTTTTCTTGGGATATGCGAAGACCTAGAAGGGGTACATGTGCTATGACCCCAAGGCACATCATTTTTAGGTTGGTGCAGATGTTATGTTCTTTGAGGATATTGCTTACTTTACTCTTAGTGGCAACTCCTCTCCTACCATTGGTGTGCCTTTACTTGTGCCCTTTGTTCTACCATCACAGCCGTTTTAGCTAGCCCATGATATTGCTTGTGATGCACCATTCTTTTATCCACATACTTATTAGCGTAGGAGTATTGATCTTCAACCTGAGGAACCTCTGACGACCATTCTTGCTTAGTCTCCTACTGATGCTGTAGACTTTACTGGAGGTACCTCTTCTCCTCCCACACAATTGGATATTCCTATTGCTCACAGGAAAGACCAGCGATATTGTGTCAAGTATTATATTTCCAACTTTATCACTTGATCATTTTCCTGTTTCGAGGAAGTATGTCTTATGCTGTGGACAATCACTATACCACGAAATCATACAGGGGCATTTCAGGACTCATCCTAGACCCTGGCCATGGAGGAGGAAATGGCAACTCTTCAATCTCGCCAGACTTGGGAGCTTGTGGGCCTAGTTTTAGGCGTGACTGTGGTGGGGTGTAGGTGGGTGTTTATTCTGAAGTGTCGTCCAATTGGATTTGTTGAGCGGTATAAGGCGAGGCTAGTGGCCAAAGGGTATACACAGACTGTTGGAGCAGACTATTTTGACATATTCTCTCTAGTGGCACGCCTTAATTTAGTCCTGATACTTCTCTCCTTGGCTATCAACAGTGGGGGCCTGTTTTCAAACTCGACTTCAAGAATGATTTTCTCTAAGGTGACCTTCATGAGAAAGTGTATATGCAATAACCGCTAGGCTTTATTATTCAGGGGGAGTGTAAGATGGTTTATAGGCTGAGAAAAGCAATTTACAAGTTGAAAGAAAGCGACATGCTTGGTTTGAAAGGTTTAGTCGGGCGGTTCAGGAGTATTCTTTTCAGAGGTCTACTGTTGATTATTCTATCTTTACTATGCATGGTGCGAATGAGTGTTATTCTTATTGTCTATGTGGGTGATATTTTGCTGATAGGAGGTAACGGAGAAGCTATATTGAATGCGAAAACCTTTCTTCATTACCAGTTTTTTTAACGACTTGGGACTTATTAGCTATTTTCTAGGTATTGAAGTGTAGCATGTTGATGGTGGTCTTGTTTTGTCTCTGAGGAAATATGTTGTTGACGTGCTTAAGGATGCAGGGATGCTTAGTTGTAAGCTTGCATCGGTTCCTATGGATCCTTCTTTACCTTTGGCTAACTAAGACAATCTTGCTCTATCTGATGTGATGAGATATCGTGCTATGGTTGAGAAGCTATTCTACTTAACGGTCACAAGGCCTGATATTGCTTTTGTTGTAGGCCGCTTGAGCCAGTTCATGCAATCTCCCAGAGAGGTACACTAGGATGGAGTTTGCTTGGTTTTGAGATACTTGAAGAGGTTACCTGGGAAAGGCCAATCTATTCAGAAGCATGGACATCTTGATATATTGGGATGTTTTGATCATGATTATGCTGGAGTGCATGAAGATAGATGTTTCACTACTGGATACTGTG
This sequence comes from Thalassia testudinum, assembly GCA_037157565.1. Lineage (NCBI taxonomy): Eukaryota > Viridiplantae > Streptophyta > Magnoliopsida > Alismatales > Hydrocharitaceae > Thalassia > Thalassia testudinum. Next base: position 74,485,219 of record JAZHRO010000031.1, on the reverse strand, counting down.
TTTATGTTGGTTGCAAGCTCGTTACTTGGTGTAGTAAGAAGTAGAACATGGTCTCCCAATCTTCTGCAGAGGGTGAATATAGGGTGATGGCACATACTATTTGTTTGCTGTTGTGGGTTCACTCTATTATGTAGGATTTTGTTATTATTGTGTCTGGCTCTATACTTATGTATTGCGATAACGAAGCTGCTACCTTCCTTACCAACAATCTTGCATTCTATGAAAGGAGAAAGTATATTGAAGTGGATTGCCACTTTATTAGAGATGTTATATTGGAGGGGAGGATCTCGACACTCTATATCACCATAGAGGAACATGTTGCAGATATTTTTAGCAAAGCACTTTTCAGGAAACGTCTTGAATTTTTGTGTTCCAAGCTGAGCATGTCAGATGTCTATTTCTATGCTCCAGCTTGAGGGGGTGTGTATATTGTAAATAGTCTATATGAATTGTGTTTGATTTTTTATATTTGTAAGGGTGTTTGAACTATTTTTCCTAGTGCTTCTCTATACAAAGGTACATAAGGCCTCCAATAATAACCATCTCATTTCGATCCTAAAGCTTGAAGGAAGCTCAGGCTTAAGCTCCATGAAGGCATGAAGGAGTGTGTAGGAGAAAAAAAACATCAAGAAGTATTGAAGGAGGAAGCTTGATGAAGAAGCTAAGGGTTAAAGCTTGAAGCCTCGAAGAATATGATTAGTTTTACTTGGTTATATTTGTTGTAATCTTTGTATTTTATTTTCTTAGATAGTTGTTAAAGAGCCTAAAATATAATAACCTAAGTTCTAGATGCACTCACTCAATCTTAGGACACTTAGGTAAATCTTAGAATCAACTCAGAAAGCCAAAACAACAAATAATCTACCTTATCAGACATCCAAACACTTCACCAGACGTCTAATAACTAGAACCCCTGACTCTGAGTTTGTGGCATTTGCTTTCATATGCCCATACCTTATGTCAGTCGTCCAGAGCTGCGTTTAGACGTTTGTAGACCTTCCCAGATGTCTAATAGTTGACTGTTATGGTTAAATTTGAGCCAAATCTTGTTGTTAGACCAAATCTTGATTTTCGCATGAAAAATTTGAATATTTGAACAAACCTTACATTAGACGTGCAACACTATAATCAAACGTCCTATAGACGTTTAATGCTTAGGACCATGAACTCTGCACAAGATCCAATCCAATTATAGGGAGATCATCTTATAGAATTAGATGTCTAATCAATTTATTGGATGTCTAATTATGTTCTTAGAATTAATTATTGGTTTGCATTAATTGAGATTTTGACCAAATCTTCTTGGATTTGATTTCAATGGCTAGGAAACCTCTTCAAAGCCTTTTTGGACCTTCCTAACACATTTATAAATAGTTTAGAGTTGCTCATTTCTTTAGACATAGAAATAATTCTTTCCAATGTATACTTGTTTTGTAAGAGATCAAAGAAGAGAAACTCAACCCATGCTCTCAACTCTCTACACTCCGCTTGCGAGAGCACAAATACGTAGCGCTTCCACGCCATTACAGTAGGGAAGATCCTTAAACCTATAGAGGCTTAGTTTTATTTACATTTTGGGCTCAATAGGTCTTATTTAGATGTAGTTGTTGTTAGGTATTTACATTGCGAATTTCTATATTCTTGTGAGACAAAATTCTCTTTGTGAAGGAGGTTTGAGGTACATGATCCTTGGTCCAAAGTAGTGTCATGTTGAGGTTGTGCCACCCTTAAGTGGTACATATAGTGGATTTGATCGAGTAGATTGATTGAGAAATTCTATGTCGGGGTGACATGGGTGGTGGTTTTTACCCTTTCGATTTCTACCTAAAAATCTGTTCTCTTGTGGTGAAAGTTTCTGTGGGGTTGAATTTTACTGTGCAAGTGTTTATCATTTTATTTTTTCTTACATTATTTCAAATGAATTTATTAGAAACAGGGTTAGGGTGGCACCGATAAAGGATAAAATGAGAGAGGCCTGTCTCAGATGGTTTGGACATTTACAAAGAAGGCCACTAGATGCTCCAGTTGGGAGATGTGAGAAGTTGGAGGCTGAACCCGCTAAGAGGGGGCGAGGAAGACCAAGTGTTGGAAGGAAACTATTAAGTATGACCTCAATTATTTTAATTTAAGTCCTAAAATGGCTGAAAATCGATCTGTGTGGAGGCAAAGAATCCATATAGCCGACCCCACTTAGTGTGGGAAAAGGCTTGGTTGTTGTTGTTGTATTTGCCCCCCTCTAGTGTAAGCTTACAGGTATCGGAGTAACGGTCCTAGATTGGTGCCTGTGCCCTCCTTGATCCGCATGCCTTCTTCCTCTCCACCAAAAACAAAAAAAACCCTAACCCTATTGATCTTAGGGAGGTGCCTCCCACCACCACCAACGGCCACTCGTGGCCTGTTGGTAGGCAGATCAACCCACAGTGTCGCCTCCACCAAGCTGCATTGCCCCTTTGGGCAGCCCCAGATCAAGGTGCTACCCCTGCGTAGCCTTGATTGGTGCCTTTTACTACGCCACTAGGACCTTCTAGGGTCCATCGCACCAGGCAACGGTGCCTCTTATGTTGCCAAGGACTATGGTCCACTACTAGGACCTTCTAGCAGTCTTGCGTTGCACCTTGGCAGTGCAACGAAGCCCATAGTGCGTCGCCTAGCGTAGCTAGGAGGGTACTGCACCACCTTGCATGGGGTCAGTGTTGTTAGGAGGGTGTTGTGTCGCCTTGTGTGGGGCATCTTTGCTTTTTGTAGAGCTAGCCTTAGCGTCCCCCGTAGCGGCACTTGAGGCCCAGCTTTGCCACTTGTAGGGTCTTCGGGTGCTGCATCACTTTTAGTAGCATCACTTCTTGCTGGGTCTTCAGATGATGTTGCGTTGCTGCAATGTTGTTTAAAGCCCCTGATGCTGCTTTTGTTGGATTGGCACTTGATTTCGTACTAAGTTTGGTTTTAGTTAGTCAGATTACAAAGGTGTTAGATTGTAGAGCAGTCTTTGATGCAATTTCTCTCATGTTTGAGGATGTTCTCACAGGATGCACCATTGGGTGTGGTCGTGAAGAAGGCGGAGTCTATTGTCTTCTACAATCACCTTAGGCAGGCCATGTTTCTCACTCGTCGGGAGGTGCCTCCAGTTACTTGTGTCATCTTCAGTTTGGTCATCTCCCACTACCAAAACTTCGAAGGATGTTGCTACATATTCCTTCAATTGCACCTTCCAATGTAAGGCGTGTCAACTCGGGAAACACCATTGGAGTACCTTCCCGAGGAGTCAACATGGGGGTGTTATAAGCCTTGTTTCTTTGGATAAGCCTTGCTCCATATGGATATCTTGGGACCTAGTAGGACTCTTGATCGTTTGGGCCACGGATACTATCTCGTGATCCTGGATGATTTCTCCCATCTTGGATGATTTTGTTGAAGGCTAAGTTTAAAGCTAGTGAGATGATTCGTTCTTTCTTGGTAGAGATCTGGAATTGGTATAAGGCGAAGATGAAGGTTATTAGCTTCGACAATGCTTTGGATTTTTGTCAATGCCAATAGTGGGCTCTTCCAAAGAAAACCCACATTAACCCAACACCTACCTAATGCCCTTACCCCTGATACCCCTCTCCCTGTTGACACATTAACTCCCCGCTAACCCTTAAAAATAAAACTCCCATCCAATCCCTCTCCACAAAATCTCGAAGCTCTTAAGGTGGGGGGAGGGGGGATTCATTTGGTCGACAGTGGCAACAGGCCATGCTCTTATGGTATATGCTAGATTTTGATCTGAGTCTTTAAGCGATTTCTTCCTTTTAACCTTTTAGGAATTGTTTTACATGATGTCCACTGGATACCTTTATTTTTATTTACATTTGATTTTAAGTTTTTGTTTTAGGTTTCATTTTAGATTCTTGGGTCTGATTATAGGTTTTTGATCGAGATTTCATTTTACATTCTTGATAACATGTTGTTATGTAGGTTGATATGAAGTTTTTGATTTAGTTTTTTAAATCTATTATCTATGTTCATTGAAAATAAATATGAGCATTTGGATTTTAATCTCTACATTTTCTTTTTTTAGGATGTTTAATCTTTTATATTATAAGTTGTGTAATATTTAAAGACTAGGAGTATCAACTATGTTGTTGTAATTATACTACTTGAGGTAGTTGTAGAGTTATAATATTACATTTAACATAAATTTTAATAAGCTAACTAATTATTTTATATTTTTAAAATAAAAAATGTAAAATTGCATACTCGTCTGAATATCGCACTCTCTATGCGGTGACCCAATTGACCGCATACTGCATATTGATTTTCTGAACCTTTGCCTCCAAATACACAGGGGTAACTGAAATATATCCTTCTTAGGATAAGGTACGTGCCAAGGAGTTTTCTCATGTAACATAGAGGAAGGCATCATATTAATAAAATAACATGCAGTAAGTACTACATCACCCCAGTATAAATACAGAACACAATGCTATATCAATAAAGTATGAGTCACATCCAACAAGTGCTTGTGTTTCCTCTCTGTCGCATCATTTTGCTGCGAGGTGTGTGGACTAGAGGTTTGATGCACAATGCCATGTGCCTTGTAAAATCCAGCTAATCGTGTGGTACAAAATTCTAAAGCATTATGAGATATAACAATTTTCACTTATTTTTTATTTCCAATAAGAAATGCTCAATAATATGCTTTACATCAGACTTATTCTTCATAACCACAATAACTAAATAATGGTGGTGACCCTCAGGTATTCAACTAGGGTCCTAAACATCTAAATGGAATAACTCAGAAACAATAGTAGAACTAGGACCAGTAGTGGTAGGAAAAGATCTGTGATACTTCCTTAGCCGACACACATCACAGTGTATCTCATTAGCTAGTGACAAGTGTGGGGTGATGCGCCTGAGCCTGTCCAGAGATCGGTGACCAAGACGATGATGCCATTGCAAGGCACTCCCAGATGTAAAAAAAGAACCACCTTGACATGAAGCAGCAATAGGCATATGGACAAGGTGATGCACACTCCATGTCCGTCACCAATTGTCTACCTCGTCAGTTTGGTTTGAAATATGTGACTAACATCAAATATGGCTCTACAATTAAGTTGCTTTGTAATCTTACTGATAGATAACAAATTCATGGAGAAATCAAGGATAAAAAACATATCAGATAATCGCATGGTAGGGGTAATAGAACCTCCCCCTGACCATCGATCGGAGCATGTCTGTCATTTGCCACTTATATAGTCTTATCACGTGGCATAGTTTTGAATCTGCCCAAACATCCTTGCTCACTAGATAAATGATGTGAAGCACCGGAATCTACCAAGGACATATCAGTACCTGATGAAGAGGCAAACTAGCAGTCTCATTGGTGGTGGTTGTCTCCTGAGTCAGCTGGGAGAGGCGCTGAACCACTGCATCATAATCAACATGAGAAACGATATGCTCAACAGAAGTCATGGAAGCCTGATTAACGATTGGTGGCCTACCATGCTTGGCTCAACAAGAGGCCTCCAACCTTCCCACAGAAAGTACAAGTAGTACGGGTTCTCCCGGACAACCCTTGTCCTCTTCCTTGACCATGCGTGGAAGGTACATCTCTACCTCCATATCCAGTCATAGCATCCATAGCTGAAGCCTGTCTAGCACTCTCCAATTTGAGGTGGAGGCAAAACAAGCCTACTTAGACGACTGGAAATCTCATTTAGAGCAGGAAACTCAGACAATGTAGGGATCTGTGAATGGGTTGTAGCATAATTTACTCCAAGTCTAGACAAGAATAGATGAACAATGAACTCCTTGCGATAACCCTTCTGGACAGAACAAGTACAAATAGGTCGACATGTATTATATTTCTCTAGAAGCCATTTCAAGGTTGAATAATATTAAGAGAGGAGGAACCCTCCTGCTTCAACTCAAATAACTCATGTTGTATCTGGAAGACCATAGAGGAATTTTTCTCGTGTGAATAAGTGTCTAAGACTATCTTACATCTATTTTGTCGTCCTTTGGTACATAATTTCATCTTCAATAATTTGGAATAACGCTATTCGTCAATCAAGCACGTACCATAGCATTAGCCTTCTTCCTATATTCGTTTTTCATTGCCTTATCTGTAGGCTCTGACTCCAATAGAATATGTTCCTTATTTTGTCCTTTTACCGTCATACGGAATGTTTGAAACCATTTTGGATAATTAGTCTCATCAAGTCTGATTATGCGATCGAAAAATAGACTTTTGTAAGTCACGGTATCAGATGTGGTACTCTAAGTAACCTCAGATTTAGAAGATGAAGTCATCATGAGCCTTCGGATAGAGAAATAATGCGAACTCCAAAAACTGAAAGTTCCGATCATAACCAGTAGAAAAGGAGGTTCAGTGAGTAAACATAGAATTTTGGGCAAAAGATAACCCAAAAGACTACGTTACAGTCCACACCCACCTCTACGAGATCAAATCATCCCTGCAAGAGCTGAGATTTACTTAGTAGGAGAGAATGATTCAATCTACTTCTCAAAATAACCCAACACCTCTTTATATAGAGAAGAGGTATTGGGAAAATAACAAGCAAGCCCAATAGGAAAATAGAAATGACAAAATAGGCAATAACAAAAAATAATAAAAGGAGTATCTCAACACTCCCCCTCAAGTTGGAGTATAGATGTCGATCATGTTCATCTTGGAACAACAATTGTTGAAGGCTGAATGTGGAAGATGCGACAAAGGTAGTACGCAACATCTCATGCTGAATTAGGTCTCTGATGCAGTGGCAATCCACCTCAATATGCTTGAACATGGAATTGTTTGCTATATATGTGGCTGCCCGCTTGTTGCATCTCATCTTTATAGGCTCTTCAATTTGGACATGCAAGTCACGTAGTGGAGACCTCACCCAGATCATCTATACGGCTATTTGGGCTATCTCCTTATATTTTGACTTAGCACTAGAATGAGAAAGTATTTGTTTCTTGCTTGTCTAGGTAACTAGGTTGCCAGCTACAACTGTGCATAACTGAGTAGTGGACTTTCTGTCAGCAATACACCTTGTATAATTAGCATTAGAATACCCAACTACTTTCGCAGGGGATCCCCTTTGGAAAAGTATCCCTCGTCCATATGCTTTCTTCAGGTATCTAAGCACCTACATAGCTGCTTGCAGTGTAACAGTGTTCTTGGTCTTCTCCATAAACTAAGGTTCTGATGAGTTATATGCCTTGTTTGTATTACGCTATTTTCATATGGACATTCTTGTAATCCTTCCCTTTGGGCGCCTCTCTATATAAAGGGTCTTAGGGTTATTCTAATGAGAATCACGCCATTTGTAACCTAGTATGATATCAGAGTAGTGGTCTTAGATTGGTGTTTGGGCATCCTATTAAATACCTAGCCCCTAAACCTCCACCTAAACCCTAGATCTACCTTCTCCTCCCTCATTGGAGGCTACCACTGCCACCGGTGGCTACTGTAGCCACATGTGGTGCCTGTAATAGCCACCGAAGGCTGCAATATTCATTTGCGGCACTTGATCTACCTTCAGCGCCACCCTCCCAGTCTTAGGCGAGGGTCTGTCACCCCGGGGCCGTCATTCTCGGTGCTTAGCACTGCCCTTAGCGTTGCCCTAGTGCCTCCACTAGGGGCATTAGGGCCCTCCCAGCACCATCGCAAGAGACTAGCGACGCCCCCCACCGGTAGCGGCATCGTCGTTGTCGCTTGGGTTGCTTGAGCCATTTGTGGCTATGTATGAGCAGCAGAGCACGTGCTGCTTGCCACAGGGGCCTCAGGTGGTCACCTATGATATGATTTTGTGACTATTCGTGGGTTGCTGAAGGTTTCAGACTTGTAGTCTGATTTTTTATTGAAATCTCTTGATCTTGGTTTTCCCACAAGTTGAGTGATGTGGAGGACAAGAGGAATGCTTCTGGCGACTCAATGGGGAAGAAATCTATCCCAAGCACACCCTATCAAGTTGGATGGCACTGACTTCCTTCTATGGTCTACCTCTTTTTCCTGATTTGTGGGATTACATCGGAAGAAATATATGTTGACGTAAGATGAACTTGCTATCAAGTCTGTCGACTGGGTGGCAAACAATGATTGGGTGGCAACTTGCATGTTGAACAGTATGAAGGGGCCTATTGCGAAGCATGTTATGTCATATGCGTTTGCAAAAAAGATGTGGGAGGTTCTCAGCGCTGTTGAGGCGATCGCCTCAGGCGAGGAGGCGACGAGGCGAGGCGACTGAGGTGCGTATCGCCTCGAGGAAGGCCCGGTGAGCTGCTTCGACCAGGCGACGCGCCTCCTCGACTCAGGCGGCGCCTCGTCGCCTCGCCGCCTCATCGCCTGAACCCTAGCGATCGCAACTATTTTTTTTTTGAAAAACGAACGACTCGACGACCTCTCACCTTCCATATGAGAGGCTATTTACGTGTGTCATGTCCACGCCAACCATCACCGCCTCACGCCTCCGCTGGAGCTTCTCACCTTCCATTATCGCCTCCGCTGGAGCTTCGTCGACCTCCATCGCCGCCCGAGCTTCACTGGTTGGCATCTGCGACAAGTGGTGGACCTAGATTGGCCAGGTATCTCCTCTGCTCAACTTTCTTTGAGTCTTGACTGTGGCGCACCGCCGCTTGTCTGAGTTCGACGGTGGCGCACCTCCGCCCCTTCGATGGCGGCACTGTTCCAGCTGCTGCTGAATGTCTCATGTCCGATAATGTCTGTGTGTGTTATATGCAGTGTCAATGTGTTATATATATGTGTGTGTTATATGCATATTGTTATATATATATATACAGTTATACATATATATGTTGTAAATATACATACGGTTATATATATATATATATGCATACTGTTATATATATATACATACTGTTATACATATATATAATACCAGTACATATATATATATATACACTGTTATACATACTATTATATATATACTGCATATATATACATACTGGTATACATTATATATAATATATACACATATATATGTTGTATATATATTATTATTATATATAATATATACTGTTATATACTGTTGTATATACTATATATATAACTAAATAAGTATATGCTATATACTGGTAAGTATATAATTAATATAAGTATGTATAATATAATATAATATATAAGTATTATACATATACTTATAAGTATATATAAGTATATACTGTTGTATAAACAGTGAAGTATGTAAGTATGTATTATTATATGTAACTATGTATAACGTAACTATTAGACTATTAGTGTATAATATATATAAGTAATAAGTATGTATATAACATAAGTATGTTATATTATATATGTATATAACATGTATATGTATAAATCATATATATAGTATATACCATTCTATTATATTTGTATGTAATTATGTATATAATTAGCAACTTTGCATGTGTTTGCATGTGTATATTGTTATATTAACTAGCAACTTTGCATGTGCATTGTAAGTTTGTAACTATGTATAAAACTAGCTTGTGTTTTGAATTATGTAAATGGCTGAAACAAGGAGGAAGCACCCATGTTGGAAGTATGTCACATTAGAGGACCCAAAAAAGACTAATGATACAAAGTGTATTTTCTGTGGTAGGATAGTGAAAGGCGGGATTCATAGAGCTACTGGACATATTATTGGTGGTGATAAGAACACAGCAATATGTCCAAAAGCTCCACAACATGTGAGAGAGGAGTTAAGAGAATATCGACAATCTAAAAAGGAAGGAAAAGAAAAGTTCATGAAAGATTTTGTTTGCGATGAACTGCTTAATGATGATGAGGATAATGAAGATGAAATAGAAGTGAATGTCTTACGAGGACCCATGGATAGATTCACAACTAAAAGAATAGTAAAAAATCCTATACCGTCACATGCAAAGAATGCTCGAATCATGATGGGGGCTGGTAGAAGTGGAAGTGGTGGACTTCCTTTAGTGAAGAAGTTTCGTGGACCAATAGATAAGTTTACGAAGGTTGATCCTGAGAAGGTGGTTCGAGAACGAAAAAGGAGATTGTTGACAAAACAAACTACAATTTTTGTGGTTTTTAAAAAGGAGGGAAGAGATGCAGTAGTACGGATCATTGCAAAATGGATGTATACTAACAATATTGCATTCAATGTTTTTAAAAATATTTGGTTTGTGATACTGATTGAGACAATTGGTCGTTTTAGCCCTCAATTGAAGCCTCCTTACCATGAAATGAGAGTTCCTTTATTGAGATATCATGTGAACGAGACTCAGGATTTCATCACCAAACATCATGATGCTTGGAAGAAATATGGATGCACATTGATGACAGATGGTTGGACAGATAGGAAAAGCAGAACACTCATAAATTTTCTCGTCAATTCTCCTATGGGATCTATTTTTTTAGAGTCCATTGATGCCTTAAGCTACATAAAGAAAGGGAAGAAGCTTTGTGAGTTGATAAGTGGCATAATCGGTCACGTCGGGGAGCAATATGTGATTCAAGTCGTCAGTGACAATGCATTGAATTATGTTTTTGCTTGTAATAAATCTTTAGACTTTATTTATTTTTGCATACATCTTTTCTTTAATATTATAAGTATTGTAAAATATAAAAAATATCAATTTTCTTTTCCATAGGCAAATTACTAGAGGTTAAGCATCCTCAAGTTTATTGGACTCTTTGTGCTGCACACTGCATCGATCTGATGTTGGAAGATTTTGGGAAGTTAGAGGATGTAAAAAGACCCTCAAGCCTGCAATGCAATTGAGTAGTTATATATACATGCATCCTTCAGTCTTAAATTTGAGGAGGCAATTCACAAGTAGGGAGTTGTTGAGGTTTGCAGTTACAAGATTTGCTACATCTTTTCCCATCTTACAGAGCATTTATAGACAAAAGGCAAATTTAAGGAAGATGTTCACTTCCGATAAGTGGACCACTTCCAAAAATGCAAAAGAAGTGAAGGGAAAGAAAGTGGCAACAATCATCATGATGCTTTCATTTTGCAATAAGGTTGTATACATTCTGAAGGCTACGTCTCCTCTTGTGAGAGTGCTTCGTCTTGTTGACTCAGAGAAGAGACCCGCAATGGGATACATATATGAAGCAATAGATAGAGTTAAGGAAGCTGTCATGAAGGCATTCAATAATAATGCTGAAAAGTTTGGACCTATTTGCGATATCATTGATAAGAGATGGGATTGTCAGCTTCATAGGCCTCTACATACAGCAGGGTTTTTCCTCAATCCTATTTTCTCTTATGAAAATCAAAATCTTGATTTTGATTCAGAGGTTATGAGTGGATTTTACAGTGTCTTGGCAAAATTGGTGCCTGATGAGAGTGTGCAAGACAAAATAACACGAGAAATTTCCAGGTATAGGAATGCACAAGGACTCTTTGGAACACCTATGGCTATTAGACAAAGGAAGACCATTGCCCCAGGTAGTCAAGTGGTATAAATTTTTTATAGTAACTTTTCATTTTCAATTGCTTATTAATATTATATAACTTATTATATTTTTACAGTGGAGTGGTGGAATCTCTTTGGTGGGTCTGCACCTAACTTGGCAAAATTGACACTGAAGGTGTTAGGTCTTACTTGTAGTGCCTCGGGATGCGAAAGGAATTGGAGTGTATTTGAAAATGTAAGTTACAAACCAATTCATAATATGCATAGCATTAATTTTATCAAGTAATTTTATATTAATCCTTTTATTTTCAAAATTTATATAAGTTCACTCAAAGAAAAGGAATCCGTTGGCGTAACAAAAGTTGAATGAAATTGTGTTTGTTATGTACAACGAAGCTTTGAGGGATCGATATGAAGATAAGAATTATCTTGATCCCATTTCCCTCCAGGAAATTGATGATTCAAATGAATGGTTAGTAGGGAGAATGGAGGAAGATGAGGAAAATGCATGTGTTTGCATGTGTATATTGTTATATTAACTAGCAGCTTTGCATGTGTATTGTAAGTTTGTAACTGTGTATAAAATTAGCATGTGTTTTGAATTATGTAGATGCTGAAACAAGGAGGAAGTACCCATGTTTGAAGTAGGTCACATTAGAGGACCCAAAAAAGACTAATGATACGAAGTGTATTTTCTGTGGTAGGATAGTAAAAGGCGGGATTCATAGAGCTACTGGACATATTACTGGTGGTGATAAGAATACAACAATATGTCCAAAAGCTCCACAACATGTGAGAGGGGAGTTAGGAGAATGTCGACAATCTAAAAAGGAAGAAAAAGAAAAGTTCATGAAAGATTTTGTTTATGATGAGCTGTTTATTGATGAGGATAATGAAGATGAAATAGAAGTGAATGTCTTACGATGACCCATGGATAGATTCACAACTAAAAGAATAGTAGAAAATCCTACACAGTCACATACAAAGAAGACTCGAATCATGATGGGGGTTGGTAGAAGTGGAAGTGGACTTCCTTTAATGAAGAAGTTTCATGGACCAATAGATAAGTTTACGAAGGTTGATCTTGAGAAGGTGGTTCGAGAATGAAAAAGGGGATTGTTGACAAAATAAACTGCAATTTCTGAGGTTTTCAAAAAGGAGGGAAGAGATGTAGTTGTGCGGATCATTGCAAAATGGATGTATCGTAATGAGATTGCATTCAATGCTGTTAAAGATATCTGGTTTGAGATAATGATTGAAGCAATTGGTCGTTTTGACCCTAAATTGAAGCCTCCTTACCATGAAGTGGGAGTTCCTTTATTGAGATATCATGTGAACGAGACTCAGGATTTCATCACCAAACATCATGATACTTGGAAGAAATATGGATGCTCATTGATGATAGGTGGTTGGACAGATAGGAAAAGGAGAACGCTTATAAATTTTCTTGTCAATTCTCCTACGGGAACTGTTTTTTTAGAGTCCATTGATGCCTCAAGCTACGTAAAGACAGGGAAGAGGCTTTGTGAGCTGATAAGTGCCATGATCGGTTGCGTCTGGGAGGAATATGTGATTCAAGTCATCAGTGACAATGCATCGAATTATGTTCTTGCTGGTAATAAATCTTTAAACTTTATTTATTTTAGCATACATCTTTTCTTTAATATTGTAAGCATTGTAAAATATAAAAAATATCATTTATCTTTTCCATAGGCAAATTACTGGGGGCTAAGCATCCTTAAGTTTATTGGACTCCTTGTGCTGCACACTGCATTATCTGATGTTGGAAGATTTTTGGAAGATGTAAAAAAGATACTCAAGCATGCAATGCAATTGAGTATATATACATGCATCCTTCAGTCTTAAATTTGATGAGGCAATTCACAAGTAGGGAGTTGTTGAGGCCTGCAGTTACAAGATTTGTCACATCTTTTCTCACTTTACAGAGCATTCATAGACAAAAGATAAATTTAAGATGTTCACTTTCGATAAGTGGACCACTTCTAAAAATGCAAAAGAAGAGAAGGGAAATAAAGTGGCAACAATTTTTATGATGCCTTCATTTTGGAATAAGGTTGTTTACATTTTGAAGGCTACGTTTCCTCTTGTGAGAGTACTTCGTCTTGTTGACTCAGTGAAGAGACCTGCAATGGGATACATATATGAAGCAATGGATAGAGCTAAGGAAGCTGTCATGAAGGGTTTCAACAATAATGCTGAAAAGTTTGGACCTATTTGCGACATCATTGATAAGATATGGGATTGTTAGCTTCATAGGCCTCTACATGAAGCCGGATTTTTCCTCATTCCTGATTTCTCTTATGAAAATAAATGAAAATTTCTCGTGTTATTTTTTCTTGCACTCTTATGAGGCTCCAATTTTGCCAAGACATTGTAGAATCCCTTCATAACCTCTGAATCAAAATCTTGATTTTGATTCAGAGGTTATGAGTGGATTTTACAATGTCTTGGCAAAATTGGAGCCTGATGAGAGTGTGCAAGACAAAATAACACGAGAAATTTCCATTTATAGGGATGCACAAGGACTCTTTGGAACACCTATGGCTATTAGACAAAGGAAGACCATTGCCCTAGGTAGTCAAGTGGTATAAATTTTTTATAGTAACTTTCCATTTCCAATTGCTTATTAATATTATATAACTTATTATATTTTTACAGTGGAGTGGTGGAATCTCTTTGGTGGGTTTGCACCTAACTTGGCAAAATTGACACTGAAGGTGCTAGGTCTTACTTGTAATGCCTCGGGATGCAAAATGAATTGGAGTGTATTCGAAAATGTAAGTTACAAACCAATTCATAATATGCATAGCATTAATTTTATCAAGTAATTTTATATTAATCCTTTTATTTGAAAAATTTATATAGGTTCACTCAAAGAAAAGGAATCCGTTGGCACAACAAAAGTTGAATGAACTTGTGTTTGTTAAGTACAACGAAGCTTTGAGGGATCGATATGAAGATAGGGATTATCTTGATCCCATTTCCCTCCGGGAAATTGATGATTCAAATGAATGGTTAGTAGGGAGAATGGAGGAAGATGAGGAAAATGCAGGTGATGATCTTGCGGTTGGTGATGATGATCTCACTTGGGGCATGGTTGAGCTTGCATCAGGAATTAATGACCAAGAGGCCATTCGACGTACTCGGGCTTGTACCACTACAAAGAAAAATGGTCCTAAGAAAGGTAAGGGAAAAGGGAAAGCTCCAATAGTTATTGAAGAAGAGGAAGAGTATGTGGACAGTGATGAGGAAGAGGAAGAGGAAGAGGAGATTGAAGAAGTTGCTGGTGACGATGACGATGATGAATTGAATCTTGAAGATTCTGATGACTAATGTGCTTTATTATTTAAGAACCGACTATTGTTCACTTTAATGACAAATTTGATTTTTATGTTTTTCTACGTTAATTGTGTAGAAACTTTTCTTTCTTTTTCATTTGAAATTATGTGAAATAGTTTTGGCAATACAATTGTCATCATTTTCTTCTATTTAAAGTCTCTAACATTGGTATTAGACATGTTTTTATAAACTTAGTGCTATTAAATTGAGTTAATAAGACATATATATGCCAATAAAAGTGATCGCCTCAATTCACTCGGGCTATTGCCTTTTTGTCGCCTCTCGCCTTAGGCGATTTCGAGTAGTGTCGCCTTGTTATCACCTTTTGCATTCACAGCATTGGAGGTTTTTCATTAGATTCATTCTCATAAGAGCAATATCGGTCGTCTCTACAGAGTAATCGAAGAGTTACATACCTTTCGGAAGGGAGCTATGTCCCTTACCAAATACTATGGCTCTATGAAGAACCTTTGAGATGAGCAGGACACTTATTAGTCGATCTTCATAGATGTCATCGTTATTGCAAAACAACGTGAAGCGTTTCGTGCTATTTAGTTGCTTGCATGTCTTGGCTCTGAATTCAGGTTTGTTAAAGGTCAGCTTATAACACTTGAGGAGATCTCTACACCTGCGCGGACCTATGCTTGCCTATCTAGGCTTGAGATCTCTGACCCTGTCTTAGTCGCTGATTTCTCGGCCATAGTAGCTACAAGTCGTGGCAAGGGAACCCCAGGAGGTAGGTGGAGAGGGTGTGGTGCGAGTGCAGGTAGTTGTGGTAGATAACGTGGTTTGTTTTGTGACCATTGTCGCATGACAAAGCTCATGGTAGACAGATGTTCGATAAACCATGTTTTTCCCTAGGGCCATCATTCCAATCAAGTTGCTTGTGGTGTAGATGAGAGCCAAGATTATCAGGAGGAGCATGTCAGTGCGCTGGTTACTATTTCCAAGGAAGAATATGATTAGCTGATGTCTTCTCAGCCCTCTTCTACTGCGGGTGTGTCTATCTCTCAGAAGGCAGGTATTGTTGCTAGTATTAGAGGGACTTGTATGCCGACTTGGCTTGCAGACTCCGGTGCTTCATCTCTTATTACTTGTGATATTACCCTCTTTTCAGCTCTTAAATCATTGACTACTCCTGTGTATATCAGAGTAGTAGATGGTGCCTTGTCCTCTGTGATAGGTTTAGGTGACATTTCTCTGTCTTTTATTTTGCCACTATCTGGTGTTATGCACGCACTTAAGTTTGCCCTAAATTTAATGTCTATTAGTTAGATTACCAAGGCATTAAATTGCAGAGAAGTGTTTCATGATCATTTCTTCTTGCAGGACCTGCAGACGATGAAGTAGGGTTGGTGGGCTTGAGTAGGATGGCCTGTACTATCTTAACCTACCCGCAGAGCATTCCACCATTGTTGCTGCCTTTATCACTTTTGCCTTAGATTGGAACATCCTAGCATCTCTGTTCTCCGTTGTCAATTTCTGGGTCTGGAGTTTCCTGATTCCTTTACTTACGATGCTTGTCAACTTGGCAAGCATCATTCGGTTTCCTTTTTAAGTAGGAATAAAATAACTGAGTTTGTTTTTTCCCTTGTTCCTGCTGATCTGTGAGGCCCATGTCGGGTCAAGATTCTTAGGGGTTTTCGGTATTTTCTTGTTTTAGTTGATGATTGCACTTGTGTCTATTGGGTGTTTATTATGAAAGAAAAATCCGAAACATCTGTTTGGTTAAAAATTTTGTGAATGAAATAAAGATTCAATTTTCTATTACCGTCCGCATGTTTTGTTCTGGTAATGGGCTTGAGTTAACTCCACGTTAACTCAATTTTTTCAATCTCTTGGTATTATACATCAGATTTCTTGTGTTCATACGTCCCAACAAATGGGGTGGCTGAACGCAAGCTGAGACACCTTCTGATATTGCCCAGACGATCATGTTTCAGATGAATGTTCCTACCATGTTTTGGGCTGATGTTGTTCTTACAGCTGCCTTCTTGATTAATCGAGTGTCATCCTCTATTCTCTGTGGGAAAGTATCCTATTCTGTTTTACGTCTGGATCAAGAGCTATTTTCTATGCCTCCTAAAGTTTTTGGTTGTGTTTGCTTTGCCCACTTATTTAAGGTGGACAAATTTGCTCCTAGATTCGTGAAGTGTCTTTGTGGGTTATTCTGGAACCCAGAAAGGGTACAGATGCTTTGATCTGGTGGCACATCGCTTTTACTTGAGCAGAGCTACCTTCTTTGGGGAAATACCATGCGACTCTACCATGTGAAAGAACACTTATGCTGCTCCTGAGGTTCCTTTACCCATGCCTACTGTTGCGCCACCAGGTCCCTCTGAGTCACGTCCACCTCATGATGGCCCTCATATATCCTATCCTACACGTCTAGAGGTACCTATGATGGAGACCTTCCCTCGACATTTTGAGTGAAGACATCCCCCTATCACTATACCAGAGGAGGAACCAGTATCTACTATTCCTGCTCAGTCCTCTGCTGACACTGCTGATTCGGATGGAGGTTCAGACCCTGCACCCCCGGAGGTATCTGATGTGGATCTTCCTATTGCTGAGGGGTAGCCACAATGATCTTGTACAAAATATTCATTTTCCAATTATATGTCACTTGATCGTTTATCTGCCACAGGAAGGCTATTGGCTCTTGCAGTTGACAGTTGCCAAGTTCTCAGAAATCATATTGAGGTGTTTCGGGATTCTTTCTAAACCTCTGCCATGCATGAGATGTCTGCTCTTCAGTCTAGAGGAACTTGGGAATTGGTAGACCTACACCCTGGTGCTACTGTCGTGGGGGTGTAGGTGGGTGTTCACCCTGAAGTGCTGTCTTGATGGCACAGTAGAAAGATACATTGCTAGATTGGTTGCTAATGGTTACACACAAACTTTTGGGATTGACTACTTTGAGATGTTTTCTCCTGTGGCTAGACTTTATTCTGTGAGTATACTGTTGTCTGTGGCAGTCAACAAGGGCTGTCCTGTCTCTTAGGTGGATATTGAAAATGCCTTCCTTTACGGCGATTTAGAAGTATCTATGCACCAACCACTTAATTCTGTGGTTGAGGGGGAGTGTTCGAAGGTTTGCAGATTGAAGAAGGCAATACATGGCCTTAAGGAAAGTCTTAAGGTCTGGTTTGAGAGATTTAGTAAGGCTGTGCAGGAATTTGGCTTTACTAGATCTGTTACAGATCATTCTGTCCTCACCATGAACAGAGCGATTTGATTAGTTATCGTTATTGTTTATGTGGATGGTATACTGCTTAATGGGAGTGATGCAACATGAATAGAAGACACTAAAAGATTCGTGCATTCTTAGTTTGTTACTAAAGATCTGGGAATGATAAATTATTTTATGGGCATTGAAGTGCAACATGTTAATAGGGTCTTAGTGCTATTACAGCAGAAGTATGTACTTAACATACTGAAGGAGATAGGGATGTTGGGATGCAAATCTGCCAACATCCTTATGGATCCCTTCTTGTCTCTTGGAGATTCAGAGAGTCCTTTACTTGAGGATGTCATCAGATACTGGACTATGGTGGGAAAGCTATTATATTTGACTGTCACAAGGCTGGATATATTCTTTGCTGTAGGAGATGGAGTCAGTTTATGTAGTTTGCTAGAGAAGTTCGTTGGGATGGTGTTTGTTAGGTGCTTAGATACCTCAAGCAAGCTCTAGGAAAGGGGCTGTCTCTAATGAAGCATGGCCATCTTAAGGTCTGGAGGTACTTGAATGCCGATTATGCTGGGTCACATGAAGATAGAAGGTTTAGTATTGGCTACTATACTTATGTGGGTGGTAACGTTGTTATATGGAGAAGCAAGAAACAAAATGTTTTATCCAGATCCAGTGGGGAATCTGAGTATAGGGCTATGGCGCATACTACTTGTGAGCTTTTGTGGGTGCAAACCATCCTTGGAGATTTTGGTGTATCAGTGTGTGGACCTACTCTCATGTATTGTGACAACAAGGCAGCTACTTTTATTGCTAATAATCCTGCATTTCATGAGCGGACAAAGCACATAGAAGTGGACTGTCACTTTATCAGAGATGCCATCATTGCTGGCAAAATTGTCACACCTTGTATTGCTACTGAGGATTAGGTTGCAAATGTTTTCACCAAAGCACTTCCTAAGAAACGTCTTGTGTTATGTTCCAAGCTGAGCATGCTTGATGTCTATGCTCCAGCTTGAGGAGGAGTATTGAGTTATATGTCCTGTTTGTATTATGCTATTTTCATAGGAATATTCTTGTAATCTTTCCCTTTGGGTGCCTCTTTATATAAAGGGCCTAAGGTTATTCTAATGAGATTTACGTCATTTGCAACCTGACACTTTCCCACAGCTAAAGCAATATCTTGCCTGATATTCGTTAGATATAAAAGTATTCCCACAAGTTGCTTGTAAGCCCTGCTGTTAACAGGTTTTGCCTTCTTATCATAAAGGTGTACCTTAGGGTCCATAGGAATATTGGCTAGTTTGGACCTTAGCATCCTTGTTTCTTGGAGCACATCCAAAGCATACTTACGCTGAAAGAGCCTAATGCTGTGCTTGCTTGTAGCTACCTCTATGTTAAGAAAATATCGAAGTTGTCCCAAATACTTCATAACAAATTGCTCATCCAAGGACCTATTGACCTCAGTTATTCCGACTTTGTCATCACCGGTAACAATGAGATCATCAACATAAACCAACAATGCTACCATCCCCTTCTTAGTTTTCCTGACAAATAGAGAATGGTCTGGTGAAGATCTCTACAAGCCCATCTTTTCCACTTCTAAGAGCTTCTAGAACCATGCTGTCAGACTCTGCTTAAGGCCATAAATGGCTTTTTTCAGCCTGCACACACTCTTCCTAAACCTTGAATCTTGGGGGCTGCTGCATGTACAACTCCTCCTGAAGATCACCATAGAGGAAGGCATTTTTTAGATCAAGCTGGTGAAAGCAACCTGTCCTTGTGGGCAACAACAGAGACTAGTATCCGAACTGTCGATAGGTGAACAACTGGGGAGAAAATATCAAAGAAGTTCACCCCATATGTCTAGGTGAATCCCTTTGCTACCAACCGAGCCTTATACCTTGAAATAGATCAATCAGGGTTGTATTTTAGAGCGAAGACCCAACGAGATTCCACCAGGTGAGCATCAACGGGAAGTGGAGTAAGCTTTTAAGTGTGTCAACTCCGAAGAGCATCCATCTCATCCTCCATAGCTTTACGTCATTTTGGGTTAAGTAAGGCCTGCTGGTACGCGGAAGGTGTCCCTCTTGCAATTAGTGTTGTAGTAAAGAGTCCAAAATTAGTCCCCAAGTTGTAGACACAGCTCTAGCTACATGATATTGTGCACAAGAACAGAGAGCCTTCCGAACAGCAATCAAAAGGTCATCAGCTCGGACATCACCTGATCCTACATAATGACCACCAAGACACATAATTGTCGGATACCTCAACACATTCCTGACTTAGGGAGGATGGTGGATCTGAAGTAGGGGGTCTATGTCCTGTTGGTAATTGGTAACTAAAAAGTAATAGTGGATCCTTGAATCTCTGGTCATTAGTACTACTATTAGGTACAAAATTGTTCACAGGTTCCTAAGTGCTACTGTCAGGTGCATGACCAACCTCAGAAATTGGAAACTCATCCATAAAAACAGATGAACCAGGCATAGGAGTAAACTCAGCCTCTGGTGCTAATTGTCGTGCAGGAAGGGAAAAATAGGGGATTGATTCATGAAAGTAACATCAGCACTCACGTTGTGCCTGCCAGCCACATGGTCAAAACACTAGTAGCCCTTCTGTGTTCGAGAATAACCAAGGAAGACACACTTCATAGCTTTGGGTGCCAACTTGTCTCTCCTTGGTACTAATAAATGTACAAATGCTACACATCCATAAACATGAGGTAGTAGTTGAAATAACTCTTTGTCAGGATACAAAACATGCCATGGAGTCTGTTTATGTAATCCAGACGATGGCATTCTATTAATAAGGTAACAAGTCGTAGGAACAACATCACCCCAATATAAATGTGGCATTCAATGGTGGATTAGTAGTGTACGGACCAAATCCAATAAATGTCGATTTTTTCTTTTTGCCACACTGTTTTGCTGTGGGGTGTGGGGGTAGGACATTTAATGTATAATGCTATGAGTCCTATAAAAACTCACTAATCTGGTGGTGCGAAACTCCAATGCATTATCAGATCACACAATTTTAACCATGACAGAAAATTAGTTCTTTATTTCTAATAAAAAGGTCTCAATTGCATGTCCAACATTGTAGTTATTCTTTAACAAAAATAACCATTAAAATTGGGAAAAATCATCATTGATAACCAAATAATATCGATGTCCCTGTCAGTCAGGAATCCTACTAGGTCCCTAGACGCACGTTTGCAATAATTGAAACATAACAATAGTCCCTGGTCCAGGGTTAGAGGAAAATGAGGATCTATGGTGCTTTCCCAACTAGCACGCGTCACTGTGTATCTCTGTAGTGGGTGAAATATGCGGGATATGCATTTGAGCTTGTCCAACGAAGGGTGACCAAGGTGATACGTGCCACGAGCTCGGAGTGTAGCCATCTTATCCTCCATGGCTTGGTGCTACTCTGAATGGAGCATGGCCTACTGATATGTAGAAGGTATCACTGCAGTAGCAAGTACATGACAAAATCTCCCAAAGGTCTTCCTAAGACATTTAGTAACCAAGCTGCCTGTCACGTGACATCTAGCACATGTGTAGGGGTGCCTTTCGAATTGCAATTGGAAGGTCTAAATCCTTCACTATCATATCCCCTTGTTCATCTCCTAGAATGATATCACCTGTAGCACTACTACTAGGCGAAGGTTCATCAGTCCCTAAAAACTCTGTGCTTACTTTATCTGTGGAGGATGATGGTGGTAAAGGAGGGGGTATCTATAAAGTAGAATGTGGCTGTCTATAGATAACAATAGGCTCATTATATTTTTAGAGTTCATTATTTGTGGTGGTAATAGGAATCTCTTCAATAGAAACATGGGGAATAGGCATGGTAGTCACAGTAGCATCAGTAAAAATATCATGCCTCGTAGTGGAAAAATAAGCAATGAACTCATGGAAAGTGACATCAACAGAAACAAAGTGATGAGAGGATAATGGATCAAAGCAATGATACCCCTTTTGAGTCTTGGAATAGGCCAAGAAAACACATTTGACCGCCTTAGGTTGCAGTTTATCCCACCTAGGAGTAAAATTATGAACAAATGCAATGCACCCAAAGACCCTGGGAGTAACAGGAAACAACTCTCTATCCAGATGCTGGACACTTGACGGAATTTGTTCATGAATAGCGGGGTTTGGCATCCCATTAATAAAAAAACATGCAGTCAAAATCGCATCACCCTAGTAAGAGATGGAATAGAGCAATGTATAAGTAGGAGAAAATGATAAATCTTATTTCTAGATGAAACCCTACACCTCTTTATTGAGAGAGAGGTGTGGGGACAATTATGGTACAAAAATCAATAAGAAATAAAAATGACAAAGTAGTCATCAAATGTAAAGCATAAACTAGACTAAGACCTAATGGGCACTCAACAGTTGCCAAGTTGGAGCATAGATGTTAATCATTCTCAACTTGGAACAATTGACATCAAACGTAGAGCGAGGAAGAGGCTTGGTAAGGATGTCTGCCGTCTAGTCCTTAGAGGTAACAAGAGTGATGTAGAATGATTCCATGCTGGATCAGATCTTGGGTATAGTGGAAATCAACCTCAACATGTTTGGTGTGGTAAAACATCAGGTTGTTTGCAATATAAGTAGTCATGCGGTTATCACACTGCATTTCCATTAGGTTCCTCCACTTGAACATGTAGATCACAAAGTAGGGATTGCATCCAAACCATCTTAGCTGCAGTCTGTGCCATAGTTTTGTGCTCAGACTCTGCGTTGGACCTGGCTACTACAACCTCCCTTTTACTCCTCCAAGTGACTAGGTTCCCTGTTACATAAGTGCAGAGGTCTGTTGTAGACTTCCTATCTGCCAAGCACCCTGCATTGTCTGCATCTGAATAGCCAATCACTGTCAGTATTGCCTCTGTTGAAAAGAATTCCATGACCAGGAGCTTTCTTTAAGTACCTAAGTACCTGCATAGCTACCCCCCAATGCTGCTTGGTTGGTTTATCCATAAATTGACTTAGCTTGCTAACAACTAAGGAAATATTTGGTTGGGTAATAGTCAAATATATAAGTTTACTAATCAACTATCGGTGCACGGCTGTCCACTTACTCTGAATCTCCATCATAGAGGTGCACCTTCGGATCAATGGGAATGTTGGCATGTTTAACTCTTAGCATGACTGTCTCCTGTAAAACCTTTAATGCATATTTTCGTTGTGACAACACTGCGCCTTGCTTGTTTCTAGCCACCTCAATCACAAGAAAATACCGCAGTTGTCCCAGGTCTTTCATGACGAACTTCTCTACTAGACACCGCTTAACCTCGGCTATCCTTGTCTCATCATCGCTTGTAATAATAGGATCATCCACATAGGTTATAAGAGCCACAACAGCTCTCTCCGTCTTCCCGATAAAAGGTGAATGATTTGAAGTAGATTGCTTAAGGGTAATCATGACAACCACCTCTGAGAGCTTCTAGAACCAAGCTCTTGGGCTCTGCTTCAATCTATAAATTGCCTTCCTCAACTTGCACATACACTCCCCATGAACCTCAAAGTTCATGAAGATCACCATAAAGGAAGGTGTTCTTCACATTTAGATGATGAACCCTTGTGTACTGCAACCAAAATCAGAATGTGTATTGCAGGGAGACGAGCCACCAGAGAAAACGTACTATTGGTAGAGTTATTAGAGTCATATGTCATGTTTCTTATCTTGTTGGACTTATGATGTATTTTTCCCAACACCTCTCCCTATATAAAGAGGTGAAGTGTTTCATTTGAGAATAAGATAAGTCATTTTCTTCGACTTGGTATCAGAGCGGCGATCTTAGATTGGCGGTCTGGTATCCCGCCCCTCATGAACCTCCGTACCCCTCCACCAAAGCCCTAGTTTCCCGTTTTACACCCGCAGGAGCCGTCGTCGGCCAGCCACCAGCCTTCGTCGGCCCTAGGAGGTTGCTGCAATGGTCGCAGCGGCTGCTGGTGTCCGTCGCAACTCCAGCTGCTCCTCTCCCTTGAGCTGCAAGTCACCTTCTCGAGGGCTAGCACCACCAGCAGGCCTTAGTGGACCTCTCCTCGAGCCTTAGAAGGTGTTGCTGCCTCTTCAAGGGCCCTGCAGCGTCACCTCGAGGCCTTGTTGCACATCTAATCGTGCTGAGGGCCTCTTTGAGGGCTCTGCAACACCGCCTTGAGGCTCTGCAGCGCTGCCTCGAGGCCCCACACAACCTCTCCTTGTTCTGAGGGCCTGTCTGGAGGTCGCAGTGTTGCCTTGAGGGTTTAGCACTGCTCGGCGGTTGGTCCAGCACCTCGGAGCATCGCCTGACGCATCCTCTGACCTCAGAGCGCCGCCTTAGTCCACGGTAGCACTGCTACCTCCGTCGCCCAACACTTGTAGGTCACGGTGGTGGTTCTTGGGGTCGGTTGAGCCTGCCTAAGCGCTGTTAGGACACGTCTTAACATCCTAACATGCGCTAAAACCTGATCTACCGGATTTCTGTGATTCTTGAGATGTTTTCTAGGGTTCTTTGCCTTAGATCTCATGTTCTAGAGATCATTTTTCCTCTGGTTGTAAAGTCTTCAGATTTGAATATTGATTTCAGATCGCTCTTGTGGTATCTTGTGGTAGTCCTAAGGCATGATGGTTTCCTCAGAATCTTCGGAAGTGTCATGGGTTACCGCTATGGACAATAAAGGTTATAAAACTCCTTTCTTGTTTCTATTGCCAAGTTGAACGAGGCCAATTATGTTAGATGGTCTCAGATGTTCCTCATGACTGTTGAGGGACATGATAAGGAACATTTACTGTTGGAGATGGAGCCGCAGGATAAAACAGGGAAAAATGCCACGTGGAAGAAAGATAATTCCATGGTCCGTGCATGGATCATGAATCTGTTGAATCTCAGATCGGTGATGGGATCATGTACTACAAGACTGCTAAGGAGATGTGGGATTCTCTATGCGATACATTTTCTCATGAAAAGATTTCCAGCAAAGTGTTTGAGATTCATCATGCCCTTGGTTGTCTCAAACAGGAGGGTTAGTCTTTGTCACAGTACTATGCCATCCCAAAAGGACTTCTTGAGAAATATAATGCCTGCCGACCTGTTTGCACGTGTGTCACTCAAAGGGCACATAGGAAGGAATATGCTGTCCTTTAGTTTCTTGACAGACTTGGGCCTGACTATGAGGCTACTAGGTCCCAGATCCTTACTCTGGCTGGGCTACCATCTCTGGAGGAGGCTTATGGTCGCATGAGTAGAGTGGTGATTAGGCAACCCGTGTCAGAAAGTGGACAAACCCCTGCACTTGTTGTTGCTGCTCGTGGACTTGGTGCTCCATCCACTAGGGGGAGAAGGCGTAGTGGTTGAGGTACAAGTGTCAAACCTCGCACTATTTGGTCGCATTGTGGAAAGATAGGTCATATAGAGGTCTCTTGTTGGACAAAGCATGGTCGACCTCCTATGGCCAACCAGGCTGTCGCTTTGGAGGAGGGAACCGACATGGTGTCCGGTGCAGACTATGATGCTGTGATCTAGCATCTCTCCCTGCTGACCCAAGAGACTACTACCACAAATACCGCTGCCTTAGCCACTTCAAGTATGACTTCCGCTTACAGGTCTGGTAACACTGACAGTACATTGTGGTTGGTGGATTCTGGCGTATCTCAACATCTCAGTGGGGATGAGATGTGTTTTGGATAGGTTCATAATGTCCCCTTCGGGAGATCTGTGCAGGTAGCAGATGGCAGGCGGTGTAGGATTCATGGCAGATGAGATGTTACAGTGACTCCTCTGACATTGCCTAATGTTCTTTATGTTCTAGAATTTTCTATTAGTCTTTTGCCTACCAGTAGAATTACAAAAGACTTGCACTGTCGTGCAATATTTTATGAGCTGGGCTGTATTTTTTAGGTTAAACTCACAGGGAGGACGATTGATGGCGGACATGAGGAAGGGGGTGTGTATCGCCTGGTCTAGAATCCAGTTGCCGAGGTTGCATTTAGTGCTGGTACAGTGCTTCAGTGGAACCGATGTCTTGGACACCCACCACTGGACAGGCTTTGACGTATCATTCCTCATTTCACTAGCTATAGAAATTGTGTTATGCATGGCAGCTGGGAAAGCATCAGAGGACCAGTTTTCCTTCTACTTCATTTTATAGTTCTATTGCTACTTTGATTTACTGCATATGGATGTATGGGGATCAAGTCGTATCCCGGACAGACTAGGCCATAGATTTTATCTACTTATTGTTGATTTTTCTAGGATGTCATGGTTATTTCTTTTTAAAAATAAAGTTGATGTTGGATCAGTGATTAAAACATTTATCTTACAAGTAAAGACTCGGTTTTCTATTATTGTGAAGATTGTGCAGTTTGGTAATGCTTTAGAGTTCTGTACATCTAAGTTGACAGGCTTTTATAGATCTCTTGGGATTGTTCATCAGACATCCTATCCACATACGTCGCAGCAAAATTGTGTAGTAGAAAGAAAGCACCATTTTGTTCTTGATGTAGCTAGAACATTATTGATCTAGCACAATGTACCATAGATATATTGGAGAGATGCAGTGTTGATTGCATGTTATTTGATTAATAGGTTGCCCAACTCAGCCATACAAGAACAAGTTTCGTGGTTGATTCTTCATCTTGAGAAGGATCTATTCACTATTCCACCTAGCGTGTTTGGATGTGTTGCCTTTGTTCACATTCTTGGTCCTGGTAGAGACAAATTAGCTCCAAGTGCTGTGAAGTGTGTGTTTTAGGGATACAGTAGTACCCAAAAAGGATACAGATGTTATGACTCATGTGGTAAGAAACATTATGTGACTGTAGATGTCACTTTTCGTGAGCCCATTCCTTGTCTCTACAGATGGTCATCAGGTGACATTTGAGAGGAATTTGACTCCTATGTCTGTTCCACCAGTTCCTTTAGAGTAGATCCGTATTACACATCATGAGGATATACCTACCACGGAGATTTCTATCAGGCAGAGCAGAAAATATTTAGGTATATAGGTTACTTGTGATACACTGACAGCATACATGGTGACAAAAACACACCCTCACTACAGCTCAGCCACCTGTCTCCTACCCTAGTCAGGTATGTGTTGATACTGACGTCAGTTGTCCTAGTGGTACTTGTGCGGGTTCCTTTGATGAGTCTCATACTTTAAGTACCACTGAGCATAGTGAGGAGGATCTTGGCCTCCCAATTGCTATTCGGAAGGCTCCACGTAGCTGTGCCCAGTATCATAATGTACAGGCAGTCTTTACTGCCGACCTTGGTAGTTTGCTGCATTCACAGCCGCATTATCTGCAACGTTTGTTCCTACCTTCCATCAGCAGGTCATGCTGGATCCAAACTGGCATCAGGCCATAGAGGATGAGATGGCTGCTTTACAGTTTAGAAGGATGTGGGACTTGACTAGCTTGCCTCCTCATGCCATAACAGTTGGGTGCCGTTGGGTGTTTATCGTTAAATACAACCCAGACGGCATAATCTCTCGCTACAAGGCAAGATTGGTGGCAAAGGGATTTACCCAAACATATGTGGTATACTTCTTTGATACTTTCTCTCTGGTTACTTGATTGCCTACTGTTCGGATTTTGATGTCTATAGTAGCTCACTGTGACTGGCCTCTTCATCAGTTGGATGTCAAGAAGGCGTTCTTGTATGGAGATCTTTAGGTAGAGGTCTATATGCAACAATCGCCTGGGTTTGAGGCTTAGGGGGAGTGTGTCTGTAGATTGAAGAAAGCAATCTATGGCTTGAAGCAAAATCCAAGAGCATGGTTCCTGAGACTCTCAGAGGAGGTACATGTAATGGGACTTATAAGGTTCTCTGCTGATCACTCCTTGTTTGTCAAGAAGAGTAAAAGGGGAGTGGTTGTGTTTATGTGGATGACCTGATCCTCTCTGGAGATGATGTTGCTGGGATAGCTGAGGTAAAAAGGAAGTTGGCTGATACCTTTGTGATGAAGGATCTGGATGAGCTTAGATATTTTCTTGGGTTTGAAGTGGGACGCAGCAAAAAGGGCATTGTTCTTAGTCAACGAAAGAACGCCCTTGATATCTTGTAGGAAACAAGAATGATGGGATCCAAACTTGCCAATATACCTATGGATCCCAAAGTGCATCTCTATGATACAGAGTCTCCGCCCATAGATAGCAGATCATATAGGCAGTTGGTCGGTAAGTTGTATCTTACTATTACACGTCCGGATCTTTCCCTTGCAGTAGGAAAGCTAAGCCAATTCATGGACAATCCGACCAGGCAACACTGGGATGCTGCTATACAGGTACTTAGGTACGTGAAAAAAGCACTTGGCAAAAATGTTTTATTTCAGAGGGGAACATCTATGAGTGTTGTTGGTTGCTCTGATGCTGACTATGCAGGTTGCATGATAGACATGAAGTCAACAACTGGATTCTATATTTGTGTGACAGGCAACTTAGTGACGTGGAGAAGCAAGAAGCAGCAGGTGGTATCTAGGTTCAGCGCAGAATCAGAGTACAGGGCTATGGCCCGGACAGTTGCAAAGATGATTTGGGTCAGATCTGTTCTACGTGATCTCCTTATTCAGGAAGAGGGATCAATGGAGATGAGATGTGATAATCATGTTGCTACTTATATTGCCAATAACTCAATGTTTCATTAGCGGACAAAACATGTTGAGGTTGATTGCCACTACACTGAGACTTGATACAACGTGGAATTATTTACACTTCATCTATGTCATCTGAAGATCAGATTACGGACATATTCACGAGGCCACTTGCCAGATCTGCTTTTGATAAGTGTTGTTCCAAGTTGAGCATTATTGATATATATGCTCCAACTTGAGGTATCAAAGAAGTCCACCCTATATGTTTGGGTGAACCCTAACTAGATGAGCCTTGTGTTGTGAAATAGATCCATCAGAAGTGTACTTCAAAGCAATGACGCAACATCCAACAACTTGTGCTCCAGCGGGATGCGAGGTAAGTCCCCAAGTCTCTCTGGATCGAAGAGCAGCCATCTCATCCTCCATGCCTTGACGTCATTTCGGATTATAAGCAGGGCTTGCTGGTATGTTGTGGGAATCTGAGTGGTAGAAAGTGTACGACAGAAACTCCCTAAGGAGGAATCTAGTCCCTTAGTAGATAGACTACTATAACTAGATATCTGGCACAACTGTAAGGTGCCTTCCGAATAGCAATCAGAAGGTCAAGATCATCAGGCTGATCCTTTTATACTGACTCTGATGTGGAAATATCCACTTCTGTACTTGTAATATCACAACTGGGCACTGTATGATTTGTATGCAAGCTATTTATGGTCACTTGAACCGGAGAGGATGGTGTCGATGTAGACAGGGGCATCTGCAAGGTACTATGAGGATGTGTGTAGGTAATAGCGTGGTCAAAACCTCTTATGTTCAGTTGTAGTAGTCGAGGGACCAAAAATAGGTATTTGCTCCAAGGGAACGGGAGGTATAGGCATAGACACATTTGTAGCCTCGAAGATACTCTTTGGGCAACAGTGGAAAATATTGAATGGACTCATGAAAGGTAATGTTAGCACTCACGTAGTGGCTACCTGTAATAGGATCCAGGCACTTATATCCCTTCTGAGTCTGTGAATATCCTAAAAACACACACGTGGTGGCACATGGAAAAGCTCTCTATCAGGATGAGAGATGTGCTAAGGAATCTGCTCATGAAGTACTGAATTAGGCATTTTGTTGACCAAGTTACAACCCATAAGAACTGCATCTTCCTAGTATAATGGAGGCACATTGTGGTGAATCAATAAAGTGTGGGCTACATCCAGACATTGTCGATGTTTCCT
The DNA here is from genome assembly GCA_037157565.1 of Thalassia testudinum. NCBI lineage: Eukaryota > Viridiplantae > Streptophyta > Magnoliopsida > Alismatales > Hydrocharitaceae > Thalassia > Thalassia testudinum. The sequence goes on along the minus strand of JAZHRO010000031.1, from coordinate 74,455,478 downwards.
CTCTGCTATCCCATTCTACTGAGAAGTATGCACACAAGTGGTCTGGTATATAATACCATGAGACTTGTAAAATACAGATAACCTTGTAGTGCATAACTCAAGAGCATTATCAAATCTTACCACCTTATAACTACTGAATGTTGATTCTTTATCTTCAACAAAAGTTGCTCAATGACAGAGTCAACATTTAATTTATTATTCAATAGAAATGCCTAAGATAGTCGTGAAAAATCAACAACCACCAAGTAGTAACGTTACCCGTCTGGAATTCAACTTCGACCTCATACATCTATACGTAACAACTCAAATAGGGTTGTCAACCCAAGACAAGTACTCGTCGGATAAGAGGCATAATGGTGCTTGCCCATCTGACAAGCATTACAACTAATCTTGGTTGTAGGCGATATGTGACGAATAACATGTCAAAGGCTGTCTAGAGGAAGGTGTCCAAGCCTAAGATGGCACTGAAATGTCCTCCTGACAGCAAAAGATAATTCTCGACATGCAGTGGCAAGTGGTGATTGATCCAGATGATAAATATTACCTTTTACTTGATTACTACCAATTGTCCTTCGTGTCAACTTGTCCTTAAAGATGAACCGCACCTCATCAAAAATGACTTGGCAATTATGTTATTTAGTGATACTACCGACCGATAATAGGCTGATTGGAAAGTCTGGCATAAATAGAACATCAGGCAACCTCATGGTAGAAGTCACTGGCATCTTCCTTTAACCTTCTATCCTGGAGTGCTTGTCGTTTGCAACTTGGACTGTCCTAGTTGTGGATATAGATTGGAGATTGGCGAATCAACTCTGATCTCCACTACGATGTCTTGATGCTCCTGAATCAACTAACCACCCCATACTACCTTGATCTCTGTCATGTGCAATAGAAACTAAATTGGTGTCGCCCCAAAAATCATCATGATGGCAAAGACCCTGTAGTAGGCTCTCATACTTCATTTTATGTTTACTGTATCACTTATCGATCTCTGTATGACAAAGGTACTTGGCTCAACATGAGGGAAGGCCATCTTCCTTCTGCCATGTCACAAAAAGAACCAAACAAGGCTAATGCATTCAAACCAACATCACATCAATAGAAAACACAACCTGACACTCCAAATCGGATCTGAAATATCATTTTTAGATCATAGAAGGTACTGCAGAAAGAGATATGATCTCTAGATTATGAAATCCAAGCAACCAATTCCTGGAAATTAGACCAAGTGTTGCGACTAGATACCTAACGATATTTGATGATGGGTTCCGAATTCGAATACCCATTGTCCAACACATAAACATGAGAAGCATATGCAGAGTCAAATGAATTACTAACTAAAATATAAAATGTGGAAATTAATTATATGTTAGGTCCATATTCAAATAGAAAATAAAAGTGCACCAAAAAGAAAATCTACTAGTTAGTTACATCACGAAGAAAGCATGGAAATGAATACTCCTATAGTGGGGGGTGGTAATTAGTAAACTCGCGTATTACTGCTTCGCACCCCACTCTAGAAACTTTCCAATCGTCACTTGAGCTTGGGACGGTTCACCTGTGTTTGAAGTTAGGCTAATGAGAAAACTCGGAGTAGAATGTATCCAGGCAACTAAGTATAAACAACAAAAATAGGCAAGAATATTATAAAAATAATTATAAATACGGAAAAACAAACAAAACAAAAGATAAAAAGCTAATAGAAATGCATTGTAAAATTTGATTAATTAATTATTTAGCATCAACTAGTGAGCATTATGATAGCAATTCATTTATTATTTTGCTAATTACCGATTATCTTTGTTGAGAGAATTGAGTGGTTGTTTGTTACATTGGAAATTGTGGCACTTTTTGTGTGTGATGGCCTATAAATGGCGTGTACTCCTTCAGTTATTCTTTGAGAAGAAATACAGAGAAAACACGCCCATAGGGTGCTTCTCCTGTGATTTTCTCCCCGCTCCTCCTGAGTGGGGTTTCCACGTAAGTCCAAGCGTTCTATTATTGTTTATTGTTTTGATTTATGCTTTCGCTTGTGTATTTTATTCAACTTGGTATCGGAGCATGTTCGTTCCTTGGGTTTTATCCTTTATTGCATATATTTCATCTATTCGGGAGTTATTGTTCTCGATGAAGGATTAGATTGATAACGCCGTGGGGGATGCCTCCACGCTTATGGAGTGGAGTTGGTCGATAGGGAGTCGATGTGGCTGCTGGTAGCTGAGGAGAAGAGGTGGCAACAGGTGGTGTTGCTCGCTGGGAAGAGGGCTGACAGCTTGGATGGGGGGATGCGATGTGGTGCCTCCTCGTCTGCAACATGCAGTGCAGCGTGCCTTTGGGATTCACTTGGATCCCTACATCGAGGAGATACGGTGGCTATCATCCACGTTGCAAGCAAAGGAGCAGGACTGGGGCTCGGGTGATGGAGTGGCACATGCTCGACCTTATTAGGCACGAGGGACGTGAGGCGTGGCGTTGGTGGCGTCGCCCATATCGAATCGGAGGATATTGCGGCGCCATGGCGAGACCGAGGATCGAAGAAGATGACGGCGATGCTGTACGTTTGCCGTGTTGGATCGAGATGGAGATGAGGCGGCGTTGATGGCGGTGTGAGAAGAGGCGTGAAGATGGCGGGGAAGTCTCATGGTTATGGGCTGTGATTTCCGACACTAGTTGAGGCGATACCTCGCACGACAAACGTGGCAACTATGTCGCACAAGATCACAGGAAGAGTGGTGCAAATCATGACTCAATGGCTCGCATGACCTCGATGAGGAAGCTGAAGAAGAGATGCAGGTGCAGGCAATGACGATGACTGCGTGAGGAAGAGGCGGCATGCGGAGCACACGATGCCAAAAGACCGTGGTCGGAGGTGGCAACCAGAGTGGACACAGTCGAAGGTGGTGACCGGAGCGGCCGCGGGAGTTGGTTGCGGGAGCAGCTGCCTTGCCTTGTTGATTTGGTTTCCCTGAACCCTAAGGGGTGACCGAGCGTGCCCGAGGGTGGCTTTAATGAAAAAAATGAAAAAAAGGGGTAGAAGAAAAAAAAAGAGAGAAAGGAAAAAAAAATGACTTAGAAAAAAAAAAGAAAAGGGAAAAGCGGAAAGAATGAGTAGGAAAGAAAAAAATAAAAAAAATCAAAATAAAAAATTGATGATGAGGTTTTTGTGTAACAAAAGAGATGGAGAAATCTTTTCTAGATTTTATTGGTTTTATTTTCTTCTCGTTATTGTTTCCTCCCATACATGTATAGGAGAAAGGGGGAGTGTGGGAGCTTGTTGTAGTTACCCTTATTTGGTAGTCCCTTTGTTGTAGTCGCAAGACACGATGGGTGACATCGGGTTCCACTACGGACTTGTAGCCCTAAGGCATGATAGCATTTCCAGTAGTTGAGGTGACATCGGATATTGCTACGTACTTGTTTAGTAGTTGATCTTCACATGAGAAACCAAACTCTGGGAGGTCCAGAGTTTCGAGGTCTCCACAGCGAGGGAGATCCATTTCCGAGGTCCTCAGAGGAAGGGCCCAGTCAGTTTCTATGTGGGAGCTGCATCTTCAAGATTTTCAGAGGAAAACCCTTTTAAGGGATACTGAATGGGGAGTCATCAGCACCGGATCTTCAAAGCCAGCTATAGTTTGTCCAGCAGCTCCAGTCCTTGTTCCCGCCTACAAGCAAGAACCAGCCCATAGTGTTGGTTGTTTTGCTGTTTAAAGTGGGTTTATTTGTATTACAAGCTGAGCATTCTATGCTCCAGCTTGAGGGGGAGTGTTGAGGGAATTGAGTGGTTGTTTAGTGCTACATTGGAAATTGTGACACTGTGTGTGTGATGGCCTATAAATAGGCGTGTACTTCTTCAGTTATTCTTTAAGAAGAAATAAAGAGAAAACATGCCCATAGGGAGCTTCTCCTGTGGTTTTCTCCCCGCTCCTCGTGAGTGGGGTTTCCACGTAAACCCAAGCATTCCATTATGGTTTATTGCTTTGATTTATGCTTCCGCTTGATTATTTTATTCAGCTATCTTATTATGGAATCAATTAGGATTATTGATCTAGACTCGTCTCTACTCGTAAAGTTCCTCGAATTGGACTCAACTGGGGTCAACGGTGCCTTGCCCGCCTCGATAACACACAATGTAGGATGCGATTGGTGTATGATCTCAAAAACACCTGTAGGGGCAGCTACATCATAGGCATATGGTGTCATCTACCTTGGATTGTTCTCTTTGCAACACCAACGGACGAAACCCTCCATCAGTGTAAAAGAACGTTGAGGTCGCACCCGGCTTGGATAAAAGCTTGAGTCGTAGGGAGGCATGCATCTCCCTGGTAATGGATGATTACTGAGAATAGTGACCCAAGCAACTAACTAACAGTCCACTGAGCATCTTCATATTTATCTCGTACGATGATTTAACATTCGTGATATGTTTATTTCCTGCATTCTAATTCAAGGTTATAATACAACTAAGATCACATCACTTTCAATTCGACTATTACACTACTTAGTTTCCAAATTTTGACCGTGGTCCTAATTAATTTATTATTTAACGGTCCACGTTCACGAAAAATGGAAATGTTTCACACATGCGATGACAACGTCATATCTAAGATACTTAAGCATTCATACTTCACTAATTCATGAAAAATGATCAATAAATTATAATTAATCATTTTTAGCCTCACAGGAAATCATAACAATCCATTGTTAGACAACATTAGTGTTTAAACATGCTTTCCACACACATTTACGAATACGAGTAGGGGTACGTGAACAAGGCTTTAATTTCAAATAGAAAGAACAAACCAACATGGAGTTACCCAATGTGCATAGATTTTAAAGGAGAGGAATATAAGGACACAAAGGGAAATAATTAACAAAAGGCAGCGTTCTACCTCACATGCGTGTGAGCACATGCACACGAAATTCCCTTCTCGTGATTATGCACGAACATGCTTTCTACTTGACGCCTAGAAAATTGGGGTAGAATTTGTTTGATCTGTACAGATGTGTCCATAATGGTCGAAACCTCCAGATTGGGTCTTGGATCGCCGATACCCGACCTTGGATGACCTCGATCTGTGCAAAACGATCTTGATCGTTAGATCTTAAATAGGCTACTAATTCTCTTAACAGGGGCCAAAATGTAATACTTAAAACTTATTTTTCCTGCAATTTTCTCATCCCTTCATCCTTTTCTTCTCCTTCAACTTCTCTTCGTTCTTCGCCACTCGTTTACGTGCACCCATGCATGCGCGAGTAGCTGGACCCTCCTCTTACCAGCACCGACGCCCAACCATCCTTGCCGCTGACGTTTGACCACCCTCGCCATTGACGTTCTCCTCTCTTAGCTCTCTTCTGTTCTCGATGCTACCGTCTTCTCTCTTCCTCTCCTTCGTTCATTTTTCCTCGCTTACGTCGACATTAACCCATGCATATTCATGCAAGGCTCCTGTTGGTGGCTCCCCTCGTCGGACCACACTCGTCGACCTCTGATGAGCTCCTCCTTTCCCTCTCTCCGTTGCTCTCTCTCTCTCTCGCTCTCTTTACATCCTTTCTCTTGGTGGGTGCAGTACCCGATATGTCGGTGAAACCCCCACAAGTGATGTACCTTCGACTGTCTATCCCTTTCCTTGCTGTCGTACTCCCTTTCCCCCTCTTCCTTCTTTCCCCTTCTTGCTCTCTCTCTTACTTCTCTCCATGTATGCATGAGCGAAGCAAACACAAAAAGAAAAAAATGAACAAGAGGGAAAATTTCACCTAGGCCTCATTGTCATCACTACCCTGGTCGGGTTCTACTGTTGGACTGCTCTGCTCGCTCCTTCTCGACCTCTCCCTCCCTTTCTTGTGTTCTCTTTCGCTCTCTCCCTTTCATGTTTGTAGGCATGAAGAAACATGGTGGAAGTTGGTGGCGGTAGTGGTGTGGTGGAGGGGGTTTCCTGTCAGTTTTTATAAGAGTGGAGAGAGAGAAAACGTGAGGGAGGGATAGGGATTAGGAAGGGTGTGATTAGGAAAGAGATTTAGGCTAAATTGATTAGGTTTTGGAATATTTCTCTTTATTTACTTTAACTTTCCATAACCATGCATATTCTCGAAATTACATCAAACGAACTTTGATTCCTATGAAATATGTATCATCGGAATCGTTACAAGGAATCAAATAAAATTTATGGATTTCCAAACATGGGTCATTTGCACAATGTGATCCCTAAGGTGGGTCGTACGCGAGTTTGCTTGCAGTTTACATGCATTTCACACATCCGAGATATAAATGCCACACAAAACATACCATTAAAATTCTCGTGACACCAGACAAGATTTGAAATGCCGATTTCGATGTTGTGTCGATGAAATTCTAAGTGTGCAATTCATGGGCATGCCGAGGGCATGTCGTGGAAATGCTCGTTTTTTGATGTTGTGGAAATGTTGAGGGCATGCCAAAAAAATGACTGAAGTAGTCAAAAAAACCAGTAGTAGCCTCGGCTTGACCATCGATTTCGCTGGCATGTCGACCATGCCGACAGTATGCTAACCATGCCGACGGTATCCCAACATTTCGACAACTTTACCATGTCGGCATGTCCTTTTCCCAAAAAAGGCCATGCCGATGACATTTAAATCACGGACACCAGAAAACTAATGGTACTTTTGGATCTTTGATCCGAGGTACAGATCGCAAAACAAAGAATACGTAGGTTTCTACTTTGATTATGCATTTTTAATTTGCGCGGGCTCAAATTTACCAATGGGCGGTGGTATTGGGTTTTTTTGAGCTTTGGTTTTCGATTAAATAATTGAATTATCGGTTTGGGTTATTAATCCAAGGCCATATCAACGACCCTTAGAGTGGTCATGTGCCACGCTAGGGTGCAAGGGAACATCTTAGCACCGTTGCTTAGGGTCCATGGGACCCTTCTTGCTGCCGCTAGGTAGCTAGCACCACCAGTTGCGCTACTGTTTGTTGTTGGTGGTGGTGCTGGTTGTCACTGGCGGTGGTGGCTGCTTGGGTGACGAGGAGTAGAGAAGAGGGATAAGGTGGAGGGGTTTGGAGGACTAGTGTTTTTGGTATGCTAAAGCATCGATTTGGGATTGCTGCTTTCATACGAAGTAGGAGAAAATGATTAATCTTATTTTAAGATGAAACCCTGCACCTCTTTATATAGATAGAGGTATGCAAACAATTGCAATGCAAAAATCAATAAGAAATAAAAATAACAAAGTAGTTCTCATAAACATAAAACATAAACTAGACTAAGACTGAAGGGGTACTCAACAGTATAAGAAGGGTGCATGCAACATTAATAAGGTGATGATGTTTTTTTCTTAGTAACACCATTTTGCTGGGATGAATGGGCACAAGTAGTTTGATGAATGATGCCATGGGATTTATAAAAAGAATATAATCGATTTGTACATAATTCCAAAGCATTATCAGAATGAACAATTTTGATAGTAGAAAATTATGTCTATTTCAATAGCAAAGTTTCAATAATGGAACCAGCAACCTTATTCTTCAATAGAAATACCTATGACACATGAAAAAAATCATTAACAATGACAAAAAAATAACAAAACCTAGTTTATCAAGAATACGATTAGGCCTTCATACATCTATATGAATAAGTTCATACAAAGAAGTAGACCCAACACTCTAAGACGAAGGAAAACTGACCCATGATGCTTGTTAAGTTGACAAGCATCACATGTAATAATTGTCATGGAAGAAATATGAGCTATAACCCACCAGAGCCTATCCACGGAAAAATGACCAAGGTGGAGGTGCTATTCGAAAGGGAACCTAGTGACAGAAGCAACCTCCCCGTTGCTGATAGCAGCAACAGTAGTGGTTTGGCTTAGGTGGTATATCCCTCCTTCACATCCTCCACCAACCGTCCTCTTCGTGAGCTGGTCCTGCAAGACATAAGATTGTACATCAAAAATTGCTCTGCGGTTAATTTTTTTTTGTAATACGACTGACAGACATCAAACTCATAGGAAAATTAGGCGCTAAAAGCACGTTAGACAAGCGTAACCTGGAGGTTAGAGGAATCTCCCCTTGGCCTGCAACATGGGAATGCCTCCCATCTGCCACCTGAACTGTACATCTTTGTGGTTTTGATGTGAGGGATGGAAACAAGCTTTGGCTCCCACATAAGTGGCATGATGCACCTGAATCTATCAACCAATCTCCATCTTGCTGTAATACGGAAACTATGTTGTTAAGGCTATTGCCTCAGACTACCAGGCTACTGGGCCAGGCGAGAAAGTCAAAGGTCGCCTTAGAGCTATTCAAGGCTAGGAGCTTCATCCGGGCTAGCACCTAGTTGCCTTCTTTGTCACCTGGGTCGCCTTGCGCCTTGTCGCCTTACTCCTAATTCACTTTAGGGAAGATCATAAAACTCTTATTTGATCTTAAGTTACATACATTATAGATATGCTTGTGTTATATATTGTTGTATATACATAATACATATATACATATATGTTATTGACAGCTTTTGTATGCTTAATTTTACCTTCTCTTCATAACTTAGACTATTGTTTGTCTATTAAGACATATATGTATAAGTTATACATTATTGTATGTCTATAATGATATAATTATGATATATTGTTGTTTAATGATGTGTGTGTATATTTGTTATTACAACTGTTTAATGATATATTACAATATATATATAAGTTATGGTATTTAGTTTGTGCTGTATTGTAAATATAGCATATTATAATACATACTATTACCTTGAGTACGACTTGGAGACAACCGTTTGGGCTAGCATTTGTGGGCCATTGGTGGATGCCTTTACCTTGAGGATGGCCTTCACTTTATTGTGGTGCATTTGGCTCAGACTCAATGGAGCAAGAGTCTCAATAGAGGGAGTGCTTTATTATTATAATATTTTTGTAATTTTTGATGTAATTATCTCCTTTTATTAATGCAATGGAGGGTTAACATCCATTGTTAACCCTTTTTTTCTTCAAAATAAATACATGTCACTATCTTGTTTTGGTAGATACATATGATGTATATTTGGTTGTTTGTTTTGACTTATTATATATATATATGTGCTTACATATTATCTGATAATATAAATATATATGTTATTGTTACTTATATATGATAGGATCATTATTTTCTTGTTGAAGTATTATCATATGTTTCTTATGAAAGTTAATGTTACCATATGAATTTATTAGACATATTCAATATTTTAAGAAAGAAAAAGATTTGTCACCTCAATTCAATCGGGCAATCGCCTTTTTGTCGCCTCTTGCCTCGGGTGATTAAGGAGGTTGTCGCCTTGCAGCTGGCTTACGCCTTGACAGCTTTGTACGGAAGAAGTGCAAGTGAGCTCGGTACCTGAGGAGGTGCAGGCAAGGGCTGCCGTCTGAGAAGAGGAGCTGCAGGCTGTGCAAATTGTGAAAATTGTCGCAGAAGATTATCGAATTTAGCCATGAGACTGTCTCAGAAAGAACCTCTGTAGACTCAGGAGCCTGATTGGCCACTGCAGGGCGACCATGCTTGGTCCAATAAGTAGCCTCTGAGTGTCCTAGGTGTCCAATAGTAGGTGCATGGGGTACGATCACGTCCTCCAGGTATACAGCCACGACCATGACCTTGACCACATGTAGAGGAGATGCCTCTACCATGTCTAAGGGTTGCGGCAGGAGTAGAAGTCTAACATGTGGTCTCAACAACGAGATTGCATTGTAATCCTGTTCAATCTGTAGTAAGTCTCCTCAAGAGTCGGAAGCTCAGTCAGGGTCAAGATATGATCTTGTGTAGCTGCAAACTTAGGTCCAAGCCCTAATAAGAAGAGCGAGGCAGTTAGCTCTCTCCTGAACTCCTGAGAGGCATAAGTGCATGTAAGCTTGTAAGCATTATGTCTCTCCAAGAGTCCCTTCATAGTAGAGTAATATTGTGCCAAAGATCGTCCCTTTTGACGTAGTTGGAACAAGTCTTGATAAATCTAGAAAACACAAGTAGAATTCTTCTCGTGAGAATGTCTTATGTAGGGTATCCCACATCTGTTTTGCAGTACTTTAGTACGTGATCTCATATCCTATTATAGGGATAACACAATTCATCATTCATGCACTAACCATTGCATTATCTCTATCCTAGGTGGCATTAACCCCTATCTTGTCTATAGGCTCTGGGTTGCACAAGATGTGCTGCTTTCTATGACCTTTCATGGTCATAAGAAATGGCTGTGACCATCAAGGGTAGTTGTTTCATCCAATTTGATCATGGGACAAAAAAATGGGCCCTTGTACGCCCCCGTCTCCAAATGTGAGTCCGAAGTCACCTCAGACGAATTGGAGGATGCTATCTTGCCTTCACCCACGAAGTCGATATCAATAGGAGATCAAATCATCAAATCAACCTGCAAATGTGCAATAAGATCTAAAATAATGAGTTTTAGACTAAATCAGACGTCGTTGCACCTATTAGGGCAAGATCCATACTTAATAGATTAACCTTTCCCTCTTAGTTGCTTTAAATCAGTGAAATAGGGAGGGAGGAGGATGTATGAGCATCCTTGCCTATAGGGCACAACCTTCATAGACCTTGTGCATAGGCCAAAGAAAGGCCTTCAGTGGAAGGAGATGGTGGCATCGGTGGAGGGCTTGTGTAGCCGTTGAAGGTGCTGCAATACTGAGAGGAGGCGTCACTGGGTTGCTGAAAGTGGTGGCAGCATCTCTAGGGTTCACAGTAACCCAAACAGCGACATGCTGGTATTTCGATCGGCTACTAGGGGCGACGTAGCAGGTGGCACTGCCTCCGTACTGCTCACTGAAGAAGAGAGGTCGCCGGCGAGGAGGCTGCTGCTGGTTAGAGAGAGAGAGAGAAAGAGGTGAGCAGTGGTAGGGTTTTGGAGGGCAATTTGGGTGGGGTATCTAGGGCAGTAGTCTAGGACCATTGCTTTGATATCAAGTTGGAGAAAATGACTAAGTTGTATTAGTTAAAAAACTTGCCTCTCTTTATATAGAGAGAGAGGTGGGAGCAAATTGCATAATAACCCAGCTAGATAAAACAAAATGACAGAGCACCCAAACATAATAAATAAATAACTCAACACAGCACGATAGATTGTCGTAGAAGGAACCTCTATAGACTCGGCAGCCTGATTGACCCCTGTAGGACGGCCATTGTTGGTCGAGCAAGTGGCCTTTGAGTATCCTAGATGTCCACAGTAGGTACATGGGGTACGATCACGCCTCCAAAATCCATTACCTTAGCCACGATCAGGTGTAGATGAAGCACCTCTACCATGTCTAGGGGTTGCAGCCAGAGCAGATGTTTGACCCGTGGTCTCAGCAACAAAAGACTGCACTGCAATCCTGCTCAATCTGTTGTATGACTCCTCAAGAGAAGGTAATTCAGATAGGGTCAAAATCTGATTTCGTGGAGCGGTAAACTTTGGTCCAAGACATGATAGAAGAGAGAGGCAACCAACTCTCTCTCGAACTGAGAAGCACACGTGCATGTAGGCTTCTAAGCATTATGTCTGGAAAACCTGTGTAGAATTCTTCTTATGGGAGTATGTCTCCTGAAGGGTATCCCACATTAGCTTTGCAGTAGTACATGATCTCATTTCCTATCCTAGGGATAACACAATTCATCATCCATGCAGTAATCATTGCATTATCCCAATCCTAGGTTGCATTAAGTCTTGACTTGTCCGTGGGCTTTGGATTATGTAAGATGTGCTCCTTTCTATGACCTCATGGTTATAAGAAATGTTTGTGACCATCGGGGGCTAGCAATGCAGCGGAAGCCTCCAGTAGTAGTCCACACTGTCGGTGGAGGATAGGTGGCACTGCTAGGGTTCAGATGGACCCCAGCGACGGCGTGTAGGGGCCCCTAACCACCACAAACGGTGACGTTGGTGGGGTTGCTGTTGTGGTGATGCTCGCCCAAGGAGAGGGTAGGTCGGCGCATGGTAGATTTGACGAGGAGAGGGAGAGCAAGGGTGACGGTGGAGGTGTGGAGGGTTTATTTGGTGGTGTTACTTAGGGCACTGGTCTAGGATCGTTGCTTTAATATCAAGTTGGGAAGAATTATCAACTTATTTTTTTTCAAGCCCTACCTCTTTATATATATAAAGAGAAAGGTGGGAACAAATTACATAATAACCCAATGAGAAAACAATTGATAAGTGCACCCTAAACACATACAATAAATAGCTCAAGAATCCTTATAAACCAAAAAAGAACGAAAACCTCTAAGACTTTTGACCCGGCATGGCCCCACAAATCAGTATGAATAAGATAAAAAGGAGACTTAGCTCTTTTATTACTACTCGGAAAAGATACCTTATGATGCTTGCCAAGTTGACAAGCCTTACAGGAAAAGAGTATGGAAAATGCATGTTTGGAAACTAATGACAAAGAATTGAAATACTAGGTTGTCCCAATTTAAGGTGCCACTGAAGAGCAAATGTGGCACAAGCCGCAGCAGTAATGGAGTAATTTTCAGGTGAAAGGTGCATGTAGTAGAGACCATCCTGCCTAAGTCCACGAATCCGCTTCATCGTTGGGAGGTCCTACAAGAAGAAAAAATGATCATGAAATATGGCTCTTTAATTTAACGTCTTTGTAATCTGATCTATAGACATTAAATTTAGGGTGGATTTAGGTGCATGCATAACATTGGATAAAGGCAAAGTAGTAGATAAGGAGATGTCACCCAAGCTTGTCACAAGGGACAAGGCGTCATTTGCTACCCTAACATGAACCGGGTGAGTTAGAGGTCTAAGAAACGGGAACAACGTAGCATCTTTGGTAATGTGGGAGGAGGCACTTGAATTAGCAAGCCATTGCGGTGTACGAACACCTCTAGCAGTAGCAGTGGTAGTTGTTGGAGTAGTCATCGAGGCACCAACAGTAGAAGTAGCCTAATAAGACATGAGCCTGTCATAATTCTCCTTGGAGATAGTGATTTGGTACTAGCTTGTTCCTTCTATTGATAGTATTGACTCCCTTCTCCACGATATGCCACTTGGTTGGCTTGATGCTCTTGAGGAAAGGCATGCTTTATCTAGTATCTATCAACTGTATGATTTGTCTTGTGACAGTGGTCACAAAACAAATCAACACGGCCTCCTGCTCTCGCACTATGTCCTCTTCCCCTGCCTCTAGAAGTTCCCTTACCACGACCAATAGATGCCATGGTAGACGAATATGAAGGATTGGGTCAGAAATGTCCAGTCGTGGGAGTTGAGCATATATCTGGGCAAGTGTATGAATCTCCTCCAAGGTTATAAGCTGATCCTTCATTGTCTTCTACTCAGAACCTTAACCAACAAATAATTGAATAGATCTAAAGACCTCTCGCTGCTTGGCAATGACTGCAACATCAAATGAGATGGGTTGATAAGTATCCTACTCGTTCCATAGGTTCTTTATGGAACCATAATATTTGGCAAGGGACATGGTTTCCTTCTGGAAAGAATGAAGCTCCTTAGTGACTTTGTATAGGCGGCTAATGTTGCTTTTGTGAGAATGTATCTCATAAAGAACTTCCCACATCTTCTTGACAGAGGCATAGGGTATGACTTTCTTGGCAATCGACTCCTTGATACTGTTCAACATGCAGGTGGCAACCCAGTTATTGTTTGCTTCCCAATCTGTTGTCTTGGTTGCGGGCTCATCTTGGGTGAGAATGTACTTGTGCTGCGAACTTACAAATTGGGAGAAAGACGTGGATCAAAGAACAAAGTTGGTACCATCCAACTTAATTGTGGTCCCCTTCATAAAGGAAGATGTGCTTCTGTTAGAGAATTTCCCTTCCAAGTCTCTAGGGAGATCCTTCTTGTCTTCCATAGCACCCGATTTGCAGGAATCAATTAATCAAGTACTCATAAAAGAAATCATATCATATAAGTGCCCCTGAAATCACCCACGGATCTGAAAAAAAATCTAATTTATGACATAGTAGATCGAAAAATCTGAATTAGGCGTAGCAACAACCTACCAGGGCTAGAAGAGGCCCTAGCAGGGTTACCTTTTCCTCCTAGAACTTCTTGTGACGCTGTTAAAGGAGGGGGTGACAACCACGTTGCCCCTACTCGGAGAGCCCCCCCTCATGCTGTGGTGGGGTTTGCACTGGAGAGAGAAGGCAACGATAGTACTGCTGCACCTTGCAGGCACACCAAGGAGGTGTTGCAGCAGCCTTGGAGGTTGCTGGAGGTGCCCCTGCCTCCCCTAATGGTGATGCTGTGCCCCAGATGTTGCCGCTGCTGACCTTGGGTGGCAGCGTTGGGGGTGCTGCTACCTGGGGAGGGGTCAGCGGCGATGAATAGGGGTTGGTGGCACCCTAAAGAAAGAGAGGAGAGGGGCTTTGGTGGAAGGGTAAGGGGGTTTGGATTGGTGGGGTACCTTGACACCGGTCTAAGACTACTGCTCTGAAATCGTGATAGGACAAATGAGTGATTCAATTAGTTTGTGGAGCCTTATGTGCCTTTATATATAGAGCTATAAAAGGGTAAATTGCAAGCACACCTTTACGTAATGAAATAATAAAAACAAACACTCAACATAACTCAACAAGGTCCTTATATGAGAGCTCACTAATTGGTCCCTATATGAGAGGTCCTTGATATACCTCCTTTCAGTTCTTGGGCAGCTCCCTGATCATGGTATCCCTGCCGATATCGAGACTCCCTTGAGTGGGACTAAGGAGTCATGTATTCGTCCGAACATGCGAACTAGGGTCAGGTTACCCTCATATGGTATGCATCTGGCAAGTATTGGAATTGGACATGTGGAGACATTGATCATACAATGATGTTTGGATCCATCAACACGCACCACGTGTGTGGAAAATTCCCACAAAGCACAAAGCCTTAGGTTTTGAAGGCTCTGATAAGTTGTAGAAATTGAAGCGTAAAACCATCACACAACAATGATACATGAACACAGGGATTTATCTGGAAAGCCATGAGAGCACTACAATGCTACTCTTATCTAGTGAGATTATGACTTTCTTCACTAGTGAACAAAAAAACGGTGGGGTGTCAGAATATATAAATGTATGAAATTAGTGGGTCCTCACTGAATGGATCCAGATATCCTTTTACATGAGTGCTCAACATGACCAATATGACAGATAAGTATGTGGTTCAAATTTACCCATTCCCCATATTTTCAGATGCATTGCATGATTGCTAATTTCTAAAGCTGCAGTTGTAATCTACTGCCGTGTATAATAGGGCTTAGCTTTTTTCGGTTTTTTTCTTTTTTCTTTTTTATAAACTGTGAAAAGGCCGATATAGTCACCGGCTACATAATATATCTCTCTTCATTTTTAGGGATTATTGCAATGTGAGGTTGAAGGCACTGACCCAGAGAAAGTTGGCTTTTATGGTAGATGCTTTGTTCATGCCTTGCGTCACCCTGCTGAAGGTCACCCTGTCGATATTGAAGGAAATACATGTGGAACAGATGATTCTTTTTGTGCTCGAACAAAGGTAGCTTTTGACTTGTGTTCTAGTTCTCTCCACTCGGGTTATAAAATTATCTTTTATTGAGATTGACAGGGATATCGAGGAAGGAACAATGAAGGATTTAGATGGAAAGCTATCAGTAGCTCAACCAAAGGTGATGCATCGTACCTTGTTCCACCTGAACAGATGAATGCCTGGGTTCACATCAATGGGCAAAAATCACGCTTCAAACAAGCAGTGACCCCAGTTTCATTGAATACTGAGCACGATTGTCGGGTACAGTTTACTGTTTTCTGATTTCCCAACTATGTTAGACTATTTCCACAATTAAATACAGCCGAATTTACTAATATGTCAGATCATTTCTTGAATATCTCATGGATAATCATCTTGGAACTTGGGACAAGGGTCTAACCAGATATGTATTTTGCTGAATGGGAAAAGGATTAAAACTGCAACAGTTGCCATCCATATTCTTTTGAGAAAGCTGTTGTTTCAGAATCAAAGAAAGCAGATAGGATTTCCCAAACACAACACAAAATTTCCAGCCCCATGACATGAAATGCCTTAATGAGAAACCTTCCTCAAGATTGAACAAAAGATGATCAATGGAGAGGCTTGTTTTTCCACTTATTCATCCTTGATCAGTTGATCAGTTAATCTGCATAAATCCTGTGATGCCTGCAATAGTGACATCATTGTTAACAACATGATCAAATAGATCTTAACTACCGGAAGGATCTGAATTTCCTTGGGTAGATATGTTAATATGACCATCTGCCAAGCCACCATGGATTTCGCTGTCCACAATACCTTTTTCCAAAGCAGGGTTTCCCATGTATTCCTGGATATGTTTTGTAAATCTAGATCATGGAACAAACTTGAAAATGCCCAGACATGTTCATTCACAATTTTCTCCATTTGAAATTCTCTGTGTGCATGGAAATGACTTTAGGCTTTTCAAGGATTTCTTTTTCCCCTTTCATGAGAATATATGGTATCCCCGACATCATGGTTTACATATTCTTAGCACAAAACTGCATGTAACTAGTTTGTTTGGAGTGTGCCATTAGCACCCTATGTTGGCCTTCCTCAAATATTGTTTTTTACTAGGTCACGAACAAATTTCATTGTCATTTTGACCATTTCAGTGACTATTTCCCATAGAAAGGTTTGTTGATTTTTTAAAATATGGGTAAATTTTGGGGCTTTGGGGTCATTTTAGGCTTTAGCCAAGGCTGAAGAATAGACTCGAATAGTATTGAACAATAGAGGCTTTAATCACGTGGAGGAACATCTGGATGTATAGTGGGAATAGGATTACATAAATAGGAAAAAGCACAATAGAAAAGTAAAGAAAAGAAAAAAACCTTAAAGAATATTTTGATAATATGGGCGATTTCCCTGATGTCCTCTCGACTAAGAGCATATTGATCATGTTTAGCTTTAAACAATAATGATCAAATGAAGTATGGGGTAGTGCCTTGTTAAACACGTATGCAACTTGTCCACTGCAGTGTTCTGAATGCCCTCGACGTGCCCACGGCATGCTGGCAAAATGGCCTTTTTTTGATGCGAGGCCATATTGGCATATGTAATGTCGAAATGCAAATGTCATCGATATTTTGTCAAATATCAAAATGATATATTTATGATTTCGACGAAATGGATGGTGTTAGGTATAATTCTTAGGTTATTACCATATCTTAAGGGTCACATAGGCAACTCAATAATCTACTTTTGTCCATTACTGTTGTCGCATGCTTATTGGAGTGATAAGAGCTTTTGCAAGTGCTTTCTCTCTTAGTTTGTTAGATCTTTAATGTAGTTTAATTTTTTCAAAGTTAAATAGTATTTGTTTCTTATTCTCAAAGCTAGATTTAAGCTACAATAATTAGATTTATATCTTGTTATGGGTTTTAACTATTACAATTTGATGAAATGACAACTTGAATTAGAAACCCTAGGGCTCTCTTATATAGAGAGAGATCGGAAGGGTAGAAGTACACAAAGCCCTTAAGGAGTAAACCAAACCTAAGATAAAATCAGAAACATAAAATATGTGCAAATACTCCCCTTCAAGCTGGAGCATAGATATCTATCATGCTCAGCTTGGATACACATGAATTAAATAGAAATTTGGCTAAGGGCTTGGTAAAGGTGTCAGTAATCTGCTCCTCAGGTGTGACTGGCATGGTAAAAAGCAACCCCTTTCTGAATGATGTCTTTGGTGTAGTGACAATCAACCTCAACGTGCTTCGTCATCTCATGAAATGCTGGGTTGTTGGCAATAAAGGTATCTGCTCTATTATCACATGTCATCTCCATCGGGCTGGAAAACTGTCTCTGCAAATCACTAAGCAGGGATCTGATCCACATCATCTCTGTAGTGGTCTGAGTCATAGTCCTGTACTTAGACTCGGCACTAGATTTAGTGATTGTGCTCTACTTCTTGCTCCTCAATGTAATCAAACTTCCTGCTAGAAAAGTGTAGAACCTAGTAGTGGATTTGCGATCCACATGACATCTAGCGTAGTCCGCATCGGAGTATCCAACCAAGGTCATAGAAGAGTCCTTGGAAAATAGAAGATGCTTCCCAGGAGCCTTTTTGATGTATCTGAGCACCATCAATGTTGCATCTCAGTGCTGGCGTATTGGCTTGGCCATGAACTGACTCAGTTTCCCTACTGCAAAGGAGATGTCTGGCCTCGTAATAGTGAGATACAGTAGCTTGCCCATAAGCTGCCTGTACCACCTGCTATCCACCAACTGTGCATTCTCATCATATAGTGGCATCTTGGGGTCCATGGGAATATTGGCCTCTTTAGCCCCAAGCATTCCAATCTCCTGTAAGATGTCCAAAGTATATTTCCTTTGGGATAAGACCACGTCCTTTTTGCTGTGAGTATCCTCAATACCGAGAAAGTACTGTAGAGCTCCCAAGTTCTTCATGACAAACTACTCTGTTAGGATGCACTTAATCTTAACAATACCCTGCTCATCATCTCCTGTGACAATTAAGTCATGAACATAAACAAGAAGTACCAGTGTACCTCGTCCAGTCCTTCTGACAAAAAGAGAAAAGTCGGCTGTCAACCTCCTGAACCTAGCTGCCTTTACAACTTGTGATAGTCTCTGGAATTAGGCTCTGGGACTCTGCTTAAGGCCATAGATGGCCTTTTGTAGTCGGCATACATACTCCCCCTGAGCCTTAAAACCAGGCGGTTACTGCATATAGACTTCCTCTTTGAGAACCCTATAGAGGAAGACATTCTTCCCATGTAGCTGATGTAAAGGTCAATCTAGCTAAACTGCCATTGCATCCAGTACCCGTACAGTAGGAAGTCTGGCAACTGATGCAAAGGTGTCAAAGAAATCCACCTCATAGGTCTGGGTGAACCCCTTTGCCACTAAACTTGCCTTGTACCTGGTAATGCCCCCATCTGGATTGAATTTCACTGTGAATACCCATCTACAGCTAACAACAGTAGCTCCGTCAAGAAGTGGAGTGAGCTCCTAGGTCCCGCGACCCCAAAGTGCAGCCATCTCATCCTCCATGGTAGTCCGCCATTTTGGATGAAGCATGGCTTGCTGGTAGGTAGTGGAGATCTCTGCAGCTGATAAGGTAGAAGTAAACTGGACAAACGACTTCTCAGGATGGGCACTGGGAACACCTGTAACGTGGTAGCGAGCACAAGAGCGTGGAGCCTTCCTAATAGCAATAGGAAGATCCTCATTACCATCAGGCACCATAGAGTGACTTGTGGGACCATCATGAACAAGCAACTCAGTAGAGTCAACATGCACCTGTGCAGGAGAATCTGGTGGTGTAGACGGAGATGGCCTCTGTAGAATAAAGTGTGGTCTACTGTACATGCGCATCGGGCCATGTAGCTTCTCAAAATCATCCACAGACGCCTTGGAGTCTGAAGCGGAAGGTAGGGGAGTCTAGATTGGAATATCCTCAAGCTATACAGGGGGAAAGGGCATCGGGGCAGGTGCATCTGAAGTAGACATCTGGTGGCCTCTCATAGAGAAATAAGGCACCTCCTTATGAAAGGTGACATCTATGCTAACATAGTGTCTCCTGTCAATGGGATCATAACATTTGTAGCCTTTCTGAATGACACTGTAACCTAAAAATACACACTTGACCGCACGGGGAGCAAGCTTGTCCCTGTTAGGACTCAGAATGTGAACAAATGAAACACAGCCAAAAACTCGAGGGGGCACAATAAACAAATCTCTATCTGGATACAATATCTGATACAGAATTTGCTCATGAAGGATCGAATTAGGCATCCTGTTGATTAGGTAGCAAGCAGTCAAAACGGTATCTCCCCAGTAGGAAGATGGAACATTGTGATACATTAACAATGTTCGGCCCACATCTAAGAGATGTCTGTGTTTCCTTTCTGCCACACCATTTTGCTGGGACGTATGGGGGTAGGAAGTCTGATGTATGATACTTAGGGATGCAAAAGTCAGGTGCATTGTCAGTTCTAACAATCTTTACAACTGTAGAAAATAGAGTCTTGATATGATTAATTAACATCTCAATCGTATTTCCTGCATCGGACTTACTACGAGGCAAAAAGGTCCATAATAGTATGAAGAGATCATCAACAACCACCAAGTAGAAGCGGAATCCCTGCCTGTCTGGAGTACGACTCGGGCCTCATATATCCATGTGGAATAAGTCAAAACATGCAGATGAAGCAACCGTAGTGCTAGAAGAATAGCTGGAACGATGATGCCTGTTAATCGGCAAGCGTTACAAAGAAGATCAGTAGCAGGTGATAAATGAGGAATAATCTGTCTCAATCGATCTAAAGAGGATGTCCCAGCTGACAGTGCCACTGAAGTGCTGCCCCTACCTTGTAAGTCACATTTGCTTGTCCAACAATTGCCAGTGGAGATTGGGCTAAGTGGTATACGCCTCCTTCCTCGTGTCCACTACCAATAGTTTTCCCTGTGAATTTGTCCTGGAAAACACACCCCACATCATCAAAGATTGCTCTGCAGTAGCTCTTTGGTAATCCTGCTAACTGACAACAAATTGATTGAAAAATCAGGAACAAATAGAATATTGGGCACTCTTAAGGTAGGGGATATAGTAACCTTCCCCTTGCTCTAGACCTGAGAAAGGTGTCCATCAGCCACCTGAACAGTCCTGCCAGGAGGAACATCGCGCACCATGTGGAAGCACTCCTGGTCTCCACTAAGATGCTTTGTTGCCCCAGAATCAATTAACCATTCATCATCTACAAAAGAAGCAAGAGTTGCATTATCTAAAGTAGTAGACACCACAACCTCATCCTCTTTCATAACAATCTCATTGATTTGCTTGACATCTTTAGTCAGTTTGAATATGACCTATCTTGCCAGGGAACATACCAGTGGCTCACTGCCTACTACCCTGTCGACGACTGTGCCACCTACCTTGTGTAGAAGGGCCTTGTCGTCTATTCAGGTGACATTGTCTGACACAATGGTCTCTGTTAAGACTGACTAGTCCTGCTTCCGTAGTGGCCTCCATTATGAACTCAACAATTCTCGGTGAGTTCAACATGTCCAAAGGGAGCTAAGTAACTCCTTGTCAATCAATAAAACAGACTGTATCAACACTTCTTTGTCATGCATCAAAGGCTCCGCAGGCATTTGAAAGCTTCAACACTTCCTTAAGCTTGCCTTCATTCTCAAATAGAAAGCTACCGCTGCAGCTTGTCTCACAAGGTCAATTGTGGATTGCTGTGCCACCACCGTGCTCTTGTAGTGCTGCCGCATACTCAACGCGGCTGTTGCGCCACCACCGAGCTCCTGTAGCGCAGCCGCAAGCTCGCGAACTACTGCGCCATTATCGCTACCTACAGTGCACCAGTAGCACTGTCGCAGGCTCACCACGAGCTGCTGCGCCATCGTCGGAGGTCAGATCGACCTCCAACCTTCCTGCAGCATCGCCTTCGACTGCCTGAAGGGTCTTTGCTGGTCCACCAAGCGGCTGTTGCGTTGCCGCCGGAGGCTAGATAGGCCTTCAAGGGCACTGCAGCGTTGTTGCGTGCAGCCCTTGGTGTTGCAGCATTGCTGTCAGAGCTTAGGAAAAGGCTCCAAAGCCACTGTGGTGCCGCTGCGATCAACCAAGGCACTGCAGTGCCGTTGCTGATGGGTAGGAGAGCCTCTAAGCTCGCCGCATCGTCGCCTCAAGCGCTGCTGCTTAAGCGCTGCTGACGGTGTAGCAGGCTCACTTACGTTGCCGCGCATGGTGCCGAAGCTCCGCCAAGAGCCGTTGCCGCTTACAAGGGAGAGAGAGGTGATTAAGGTTTGGTGGTTAGGGTTTTGGAGGTTGTGAGGGGTGGGATACCTAGAGCCACGGTTTATGACTGGTGCTCTGATACTAAATTGGATGAAATGACTTAACTTGAATTAGGAACCCTAGGGCTCTCTTATATAGAGAGAGACCGAAAGGATGGAAGTATACAAAAGCCCCTCAGGAGCAAACCAAACCCAACATAAAAATAAAAATATAAAATATGTGCTAATAATTACATTTGTAGATCCATTAGTTTATGGTAGATTAACTAGTTCTATGATTATTAGATCTACATAGTTTACAGAGTTAGATTGTTAGATTATAGGATTTAGTGTTTGAGTATTTTTTTGATATGATTTATGTTTAAGTGTTTATCACGTTTTTTTAACACAATTACATGAATTTTATGTAATTTTAATCATTTTAATAGCAGCAATCATCAGCGAAATGGAGGGTTTTAGGTGGACCATATCGACACGAAAGGGGTATTGAAATACAAGAGTGTTGGCCGTATTCCGACAATTTCAACCATTTTGACTTTCGTTGATGTCAGTTGACACGACCATTTTAGGGCATGCTACTACCTATCGATTGTAGCTCTACTTTTGCGTGTAGGTGTAGCTGTTGCGGTGGTCGGAGTGGTGAGTTCAGTAACTTTGATGGTGGTGGCACTGTGGTTCATGCCTCATAAGGAAAAGGAAGGAGAGGTGGTGGGTCTCTGTTGGGTCACATGAAGTAGAGGGGAGAATGTTCAAGGTGGAGGGTCTATTGGTCAACATATACTACCAAAATTACTCAACTAGCTACTGTCTTCCTAATAAAGATAGAATGGTTAGACGTTGACCTTTTGAACTCAACTTTCATCACATCAGCATTTAATTGATCAAACCATGCCTTAGGATTTTGTTTTAGGTCATAAATTACCTTCTTCATGCAGACATACTCCCTTTCAATCTCATGGCTTGAAGGTTGACACATATACACCTCTTCATACAGCTCACTATATAAAAAATCACTTTTAATGTTAAGTTGATACAATGGCCAATCTAGATTAACTGCCACTGAGAGGATCACCTAATTGGAGCTAACACGTGCCACAGGAGAGAATGTGTCAAAGAAGTCCACATCATATGTTTGTGTAAACCCCTTTTCCACAAGGTGAGCTTTGAATTTGTCAAATTTTCCATCAACCAGATATTTCACCGTGTACATCCATTTGCAGTCTACTACTTTAATGTCACAGGGGTAGGTACCACATCCTAGGTTTGACGAGATGTAAGTGCCTCTTTGTGTTCATGGTTGCCATCCACTTGGGATCTTGAGATGCCTCATGGTAATTCCTAGGAATTATAGTATTGCATAGTGCCTAGGAAAGCTGCTGCACAGACAAATCCAAATGGGCAGCAGAAGTAAATGTGATATAGGGTGCAAAGCATATTATATCATTGCCTTCTTGAGAGCAATAGGCCTGCCATCACCTCCATTGTGGCCCTTCGCTGGGTTGGTTGCGGGGGGGGGGGGGGGGGGGGGGGGGAGGACCATCTAGAGTAGGGATTGTTGGAGTTGCATTATCAGTGGAATTGGTACTTGAATCAACACATGAAACATGAATAGACACAAATGTTAATATATTTGGTGGTGGCTCTCTGCATTGGTAAATATGAGGTTGGAATTGCACATTTGGTCCCTTAGGGGAGAAGTATGGAACCTTCTAAAAAAATGTCACGTTAGCACAAATGTGATAATGCATGCCAACTTGGTCATAACGCCAATAACCTTTATGCGTGTGTGCATAGCCCAGAAAGATACACTTAGTAGTCCTAGGAGACATCTTATCGGGACTAATAAAATTGTGAACAAAGGAAACGCAACCTAATATCTTTAAGGGGCAAGGGAAAACTTCCCCATTAGGAAACAATACCTGGAAGAGAATAACACCCTCTAAATAGAAGAAGGCACATGATTAATCAAGCAACTGGCTGTAAGACCATCATTGAGAGTCCTGTGGATCTAATATGCTACGCTAGAGGAGAGGGGTAGATAGTATAGACGGAAATTTAAAAATAACTTTAAAGTAAAATGAACACAAACTACAAAATATCACCTTTGTAGGTAAAGATCACTACTCAAGCCTCCTAGCTTAGGATTTTTTCGATTAGCTAATGCTAGTCAATCCACTATAATGAGGGTGGCACAATCTCTTACAAGTACCTTTCTCTTAACAACTTGAAGAGAAGCACAGCAACAGGTCTCCCAAAACAACTTGGGACCTAGATCAAAATAGCATAAAGATAGTAGTATAATGTAATCCTAATGGAACCTCAAAAAGAAGTCAAACTGAAGTTTGTTCGTAGAGGTGTTTGATTGGAGTGCTTAGAAAAGCGTGGAAGCAGAAGCGCAAAAGCATTATAGAGACGAAGGCGTAAAAGCACTTTTTCTAGAGGTTTTTCGTTTTGGATGGTGTGTAGAAAAAAGCTACCACTGACCTCTATTTATACTTGAAATTCGACCTAAGAAGGAAGCTTTTCAAATGCATTTGGTCGATCAAATTTTATTGTTTGGTTGATAAAAATGAATTTGGTTGGTCAATTGCTAATTAGTCGATTAATATATATTTTGATCGATTAAAAGGTGTTTTTATGAACTACCTAAGTTGATTAAATTTGACCGATTAACCTAAGTGATTCGTCGATCAAACTCTTTTGGTCGATTTCTTTTAAAGATTGGTCAATCAATTAATGTCTGAACTATGTTTTTAGATAAATTACATTTTGCGAGAATAATTTTGTGGTTTCATACATATATTCTAGACTCAAGAAAGAAAAAGACACAATAGATAACTCCAGAGAGCTTTATTCCTTTCCATGAGTTAAGATAGAGTTCCTGAAAGATTAATATAATAGATAACATAATTTTGGTGCATAAAAATTGATTTATTAACAAACATCACCCCAGAATGACTTAGGGGCCCTCACAAAGATAAGAAGCATCCTGGTAATGTGAAGAATATGGCTTAGTTTCCTCTCTATGACTAGCGCTGTTGAGGCGGTCGCCTCAGGCGATGAAGTGACGAGGCGAGGCGATACAGGAGGCCATTGCCTCAATGAGGACCTAGGTGAGGCCCTTCGAACAGGCGACGTGCCTCCTCGCTTTGCTGCCTCATCGCCTGAACCCTAGATGCGTTGAAAGCTTTTTTTTTATATGAAAAACAACAAATGGACTTACCATTCTTGCCCTCAACGACCTCTCACATTCCATACAAGACTCTATCTACGTGTGTGAAGAGATTTGTCATCTCCACGCCAACCCTCACGCCATTATTGCCTCCGCGGTAGAGCAGCTCGGCCTCCTTTGACCACCATCGCAGCCCGAGCATCACCGATTGCCATCTGCAACACCTGGTCAACCTCGATTGCCTAGGTATGTCCTCAGCTCGAGATTCTTCGAGTTCGAACTTCTACCACACCACTGCCGCTCGATCATTTCGGGTTCGACTAGTGGATGTTTCTGCATCATTTCGAAATTGAGGAGAAACGATTCATTTCGTTTCTGTTCGTATATATATATATATATACATATACATATATATACATATACATATACATATATATACATATACATATATATACAAAAAAAAAATGTATATATATATATATATATATATATATGCTATGTAACATAAGTAATACATATGTATGTAATATTATATATCATTTTTGTATGTATAAGTAATACATAAGTAATGCATAAGTATATACATAAGTATGTTATATATATGTGTATGCTTCTCTAGTATATATAAGTATGTATATATTATGTAACATAAGTATATTATTATATTATATATGTATGTTACGCAATAACATTGTAACTATATATATATATATATATGTATAAAAAGTACGTATATATACAGTTATATATGTAACATTGAAATTATGTATATGTATAAATCTTATATATATACTATTATATTTGTATGTAATTATGTATATAACTAGCAACTTTGCATGTATTTGCATGTGTATATTGTTATATTAACTAGTAACTTTGCATGTGCATTGTAAGTTTGTAACTATGTATAAAACTAGCACCTTTAGATCAGTGTTTGCAACTTTACATGTATTTTGAATTATGTAGATGGTTGAAATAAGGAGGAAGCACCCATGTTGGAAGTATGTCACATTGGAGGATCCAAAAAAGACTAATGATACAAAATGTACTTTCTGTGGTAGGATAATGAAAGGGGGGATTCACAGAGCTACTGGACATATTATTGGTGGTGATAAGAACACAACAATATGTCCAAAAAGCTCCACAACATGTGAGAGAGGAGTTAAGAGAATATCGACAATCTAAGAAGAAAGAAAAAGAAAAGTTCATGAAAGATTGTTTACGATGAGCCGCTTAACGATGATGATGATAGAGATGAAATAGAAGTGAATGTCTTACGAGGACCGATGGATATATTCATAACTAAAAGAATAGTAGAAAATCCTACACAGTCACATGTAAAGAAGGCTCGAATCATGATGGGTGCTGGTGGAATTGGAAGTGGTGGACTTCCTCTAATGAAGAAGTTTCATGGACCAATAGATAAGTTTACGAAGGTTGATCCTGAGAAGGTGGTTCGGGAACGAAAAAGGAGATTGTTGACAAAACAAACTACAATTTCTGAGGCTTTCAAGAAGGAGGGAAGAGATGCAGTTGTACGGATCATTGCAAAATGGTTTGAGATAATGGTTGAGGCAATTGGTCGTTTTGGCCCTGAATTGAAGCCTCCTTACCATGAAGTGAGAGTTCCTTTATTGAGATATTATGTGAACAAGACTCAAGATTTTATCACCAAACATTATGATGCTTGGAAGAAATATGGATGCACATTGATGAGAGATGGTTAGACAGATAGGAAAAGCAGAACACTTATTTCATAGGCCTCTACATGTAGCAGGATATTTCCTTAAACCTGAATTCTCTTATGAAAATAAATGAAAATTTATCGTGTTATTTTGTCTTGCACACGCTCATTAGGCTCCAATTTTACCAAGATTTTGATTTAGAGGTTATGAAAGGATTCTACAGCGTCTTGGTAAAATTGGAGCCTAATGAGAGTGTGCAAGACAAAATAACTCGAGAAATTTTCATTTATAGAAATGCGCAAGGACTCTTTCACCTATGGCTATTAGACAAAGGAAGACCATTGCCCCCAGGTAGTCAAGTGATATAATTTTTTTATAGTAACTTTCCATTTCTGGTTGCTTATTAATATTATATAACTTGTTATCTTTTTACGGTGGAGTGGTGGAATCTTTTTGGTGGGTCTGCACCTAACTTGGAGGAATTGGTACTGATGGTTTAGGTCTTACTTATAGTGCCTCGGTATGTGAAAGGAATTGAAGTGTATTTGAAAATGTAAGTTATAAACCAATTCATAATATGCATGGCATTAATTTTATTAAGTAATTTTATATTAATCATTTTATTTTGGAAATCTATATTGGTTCACTCAAAGAAAAGAAATCCGTTGGTGTAGCAAAAGTTGAATGTTCTTGTGTTTGTTAAGTACAACGAAGCTTTGAGGGATCGATATGAAGATCTGGATTATCTTGATCCCATTTCCCTCCAGGAAATTGATGATTCAAATGAATGGCTATTAAGGAGAATGGAGGAAGATGAGGAAGATGCAGCTATGATCTCATTTGGGGCATGGTTGAGCTTATATCAGGAATTAACGAGCAAGAGACTATTTGACGTACTCGGGCTTATGCTACTACAAAGAAAAATGGTCCTAAGAAGTCTAAGGAAAAAGGGAAAGCTCCAATAGTTATTGAAGAAGAGGAAGAGTATGTGGACATTGATGAGGAAGAATAAGAGGAAGAGGGGATTAAAGAAGTTGCTGGTGGCGATGATGATGACGATGATGAATTGAATCTTGAAGATGATTATGATGACTGATGTGTTTTATTATTTGAGAATTGACAATTGTTGACTTCAATAATAATTTTGATTTTAATGTTTTTCTACCTTAATTGTATAGAAGCTTTTCTTTCTCTACCATTTGAAATTATGCGAAACAGTTTTTGGCAATACAATTGTTATCCTTTTCTTGTACTTAAAGTCTCCAACATTATTATTAGACATGTTTTTATAAACTTAATACTATTAAATTGAGTTAATAAGACATATATATGCCAACAAAAGATGATCGCCTGAATTCACTCAGGCTGGCGCCTTTTTGACGCCTCTCGGCTCGAGCGATTTTGAGCTATGTTGCCTTGCTATCGCCTTTCGCATTGACAACATTGTCTCTAACACTCTTTTGCTGAGAAGTATGGGGGCAGGATGTCTGATGAAGTGTCCCATTTTCTTCTAGAAAAATTCTCAAGGCTTGCTAAGCAAACACGAGCATTATCATATATGAAACACTTTATTTTAGTAGAAAAAGTATTTTGCTCCTCCAAAAAGAACTTTATTATTGAAAATAGTTAAGACCTATCTTTTGACAAAGAACTCTAGGATTCATGACTAAAATCATAAAAAAATGACAAAATACTTGTGCCCAGACATGGCGGTCACAGGACTCAGATCCTATACATCACAATGGACTAGATTCAGGATAGTAGTACATTGTCGACCTATGCGAGAAGGAAAGGCCCGGCGATATGCTTTCCAAGTTTGCATGCCTCACAATTAGAGACCGTGGTAGCAAGATTATCTAGATACATTTGTCGTGGCGTAGAAAGAGATGGATGGCTTGGTCTGGAATGCTATAAATGAGGATTAAGTAGTGCCAGCAAAAATAGTAGGAGTATCTAGGTTATACAACCCATGATGCTCATAATTCTCACCAATCATGTGCTGTGTTTGGATGTTTTGAAACTAACAATAATTGTCATCAAATGTAGTTTGACATTTTAACTACTTTGAAAATTGACTCATTAATAGTGAAGTATGAGGAGATTCAGGTGTACAATAAATATTTGAAATTTGCAATCGAGGTGAAACTCGAACATTGCCAACTGAAGTAACATGAGACATGCTACCATTCGCCAAATGGACATAGGTAATAGTGGTAGAATCTCTCGCAGAGACAAGATTGGCACCCTTGCTAGTTAAATGAGTAGAAGCACCAGGGTCTACAATTCAGTCAGATGTACCTGAGTAGCTGACATGTGCAACGGTATGTTGGCCTTCCAAGCTTTTTCCAACATCGATTAGAGGGATGATTGGTCTTCTGGCATTGGACACATGGTGGATAAGATCACGTCCAAGTCTGCATCCACCAAATCGACCACCTCTCCCCCAAGAGGCTGCAAGTGCACTAGCATCAAGCAAAGTAATAGGGATTGCGGTCGAAGAGTTCTTATCCGCATCAATCTTCTGAAGATGGTTGTATACCATCTCTAAACTTGGAATAATTTCTGACAATATTTGATACCTGGTAGACTAATACTAAGAGGACAATCCGTCAAGAAATCTATAGATTTGCCACTCTGTCCGCACTGTCACCTGCTTATAACAAAAAGTAGGCTAAAATACAACCAACTCTTTGTATAGACCCTCCATAGTGGTGAAGCAATCGATTGAAGAGAGATGAACCTAGTTTGTGCTCCACATACATCGATAAACATCAGCCCGATGAGAGATACTATTTTGCATCAAATAGCGTCGATCTAGGGAATTCCACATGTTCTTAGTAGTTTTCTTATAAAGCATGTTGGACACAATCTTCGTATCAACACCATTCATGTGTCAATTCATGTCCAAGTAGTTATCCTTTTCCCACATTTTGTACTTATCTTTTGCATCTGGGGCAGCATCAGTGAGCACATGAAGTTGCTTGTGGCCTTCAACTAAAATACGGAATGCCCTTGACCAGAGTACATAATTTTGGGACCCCATCAGTTTAATTGTTGCCTCTTGAGCAAATAAAAGAGGCATGAAGCTTGGCCTTTGGGGTAAGGGTGGAAGACTCCACACTAGCCATGAGATCAATCCAAAGAAATCACTGTGTTTTCGTGAAAAATCAGACCTTCATCGGTAAGTCAACGTGTGCCTCCTGCAGTAAGAAAGCTCATAAAATAGGGCATTGGGTGCCTAATTCATGTGATCAAGGGATAGAGATCTCTCACCCTGTTGTGCAGACACAAACGAAGGCCAAATCAGCCTGTTTGGGCTGATCTAATCCTCAAGAAGTAGGGCAACAACCCACAGGAGAGACAATTAGCCTAATGTGGCTGATCAAAAGTCTCCAACAGCGCTGCAATGGAGCCTCCAGCTAGAACGGTGCTGCGAGGATGAGAGGAAGCTGGACAAATTCCTGCAGTAGGTGAGAGAAGACCTACCGGTGCAGCAGCAGACCCTCTTGGGTCTGGCAATGCTGCAGCAGCCTCCTCCAGTGGCGAGACAAGATCCCAAAGGCACTGCAACAACCCTCTGGGGGGCTGGCAATGTTGTAGCAAGCCTACCCCTAGGTGGCGACGTTGGGGAGCGATCCCCCTTTGGGGATTAGATCTTGTGTTGAATCCTCAAGAATGGGGATTTGAGGATTTTGATCTGTTGAGTACTCTTTATTATTGTAATGGTGTGTTTGTTATATTTACTTTTCCTGTGGGGTTATGCAATTTTTTTACCCATCTCTCTTTATATAAACAGGGGTAGGGCTTGAGAATAAGACAAAAAGTTTCGTTCTCTAAACTTGGTATCAGAGCAAGATCCTAGACCAG
Source organism: Thalassia testudinum (assembly GCA_037157565.1). NCBI lineage: Eukaryota > Viridiplantae > Streptophyta > Magnoliopsida > Alismatales > Hydrocharitaceae > Thalassia > Thalassia testudinum. Next base: position 74,424,993 of record JAZHRO010000031.1, on the reverse strand, counting down.
AAGCTGATATCCTCCATGATTTTCATCTCTTTCTGGGCTCCCTTGGGCCCTCCACTGTCGTTGCTGGCCACCAGGCTGGTCAGTGGGCTTCCTGAAGGCTCTCTCCTTGTCGCGAGGTCTTGCTACCACCGCGAGGGACTGCTGCGAGTGGCTCATCACTGCCAGCAATCCCCCTCGACGCCCTCTCTCCTTGCTGCAGTGCCACTATGAGTTGCCACAACGCCATTGGGTAGGTCCAGTTGCAGCACCGCCTAGCCTGACTGGGCATGGTTGTGGCGTTTGCTGCGATGAGAAGCGTCGCCAGGGTCTGTTGTGACTCCTGTTGTAGCGTGTGGTTATTGGATCTAGGGCCCTGGTGGCCTGATCTACCTCCAGTGATCTTGGATCCATTTACCATGATCTGATCTCCATTATTATGGTCTGAAGAGTGCAGCAGAAGATTATTGTTGTGTGGGTTTTGGCTGTAAGCAAACCAAATCGTCTTCAGGATCGGTATTAGACACATCGATGGTAGCAGAGGCTTATAAAAGTCCATTCTTTAGTTTAATGATTAAATTAGATGAGACCAACTACCCACGATAGTCGTAGACATTTTCGATGATAGCACAAGGTCACAGGAAGGAGTACATCCTGACTCAACTAGAGCCCACACCTAGAACAGTTGCTTGGGAGAAGGATAATGCAATTGTTATGGCTTGGATTGTGAATTGCGTTATACCTAGAATCGAGGATGAGATCATGTGTTATCTGCCTGCGAAGGCAATGTGGGAGTCTTTGCGAAACATACCCCTGGGCAAAGAAATTTGCTCTTGTTTTTTAGATCCATCATGATTTATTTCAGATGCGCTAGGAAGGGAAGTCTCTAGCTCAGTACTACTCGGCTATGAAGGGCCTTTTGGAGAAGCACAATGCTTGTTGGCCTACCTGCACTTGTTCTTCTCAGAGAGATTACAAGAGAGAGTTGGCAGTGTCTCTTTCTATTAGGGCTTGGTCTTGATTATAGTGTTGCTGGTTCCCAGATTTTCACCATGATTGACTTTCATCTTTGGAGGATACATATAATCTTCTGAGCTGTATTGTAGTGTAACTTCCTGCACTTGACATCATTGGGCAAACCTTTGCCCTTGCTGCTATTCCTGGCCATGGTAGAGGTGCTACCTCTACTTGTGGATGAGGTCGTGGCCGTGGATCTGGAGGTCACCCACGTATTACCTGCACCTACTCCAAGAAGCTAGGCCATTCTGAGGATAGATGTTGGACTTAGCATAGTACACTTGCATTTGCTAATCAAGCGATGGATGCTACGGATACTCCTGAAATTGTCTCCTGTGTTGAGTTTAATGATATGCTATTGAAGTTTTCGTAGTTGTCATAGTCTCATGCTTCACCTACTTAAGAGACAACTACCCTTGTTTCATCCTCCTCAGGTACAAAGTTGATTTGCTCTTCTTATTTTCAGCGATGTGGTGAGTGGTTAGTAGACTCTAGTGCATCACGACATTTGTGTGAAGATCAAAGGTTGTTTCCACATGTTTCCCGTGTTGCTCTGGTTTGCACAGTACAGGTTGCAGTTGGGAGACATTCCCAAGTTGCTGGGCATGGGGAGATACTGTTATCATCTACTTTATAGTTGTCTAATGCTTTCTTTGTGCCTGATTTTTCTATGAATTTGCTATTTGTTAGTAGCATCACTAAGGAATTGAATTGCAGAGATATTTTTGATGCACAGTCTTCTGCCATGTAGGACAAACTCACAAGGAGGATGATTGGTGGATGATGTGAAGGAGGGTATACCACCTGAGCTAGACCATTTCTATTGCTGCTGTTGGTCAGGGGGAGGTTGCTCTTGCCACTGGGTCGCCTTTCGAGTTGCACCTCCATTTTGACCATCTCTCGTTGGAAAGACTTAGGTGTGTCATGTGCCACACATCTCACACGATCGTCATTGCTTGCGATGCTTGTCAACTTGGCAAACATCATCGTGCCCATTTTCCTTCCTCACACAATGCTGGGTCTACTTCGTCTTTTGAGTTGGTTCATATAGATGTGTGGGGGCCTAGTTGGATTCTTGACCAGTTGGGTCAACGTTATTTCTTAATTATTGTTGATGATTATTTCAGAGTTTCTTGGGTGCTTTTGTAATCTAATAAATCTGATGTTGGAGTTATTATTGAGAACTTTGTGAAGGAAATAAAGAACTAGTTTTCTATTGTTATTAAAGTTCGATCCGATAATATTTTAGAGTTTTGTTCTCAGCATTTACGCTCATTTTATTCGTCTTATGATATTGTTTATTAGACCACTTGTGCACACTCCTCTCTACAGAATGGTGTTGCTGAGAGGAAGTACCGCCATTTACTTGATGTTTCATGTACTTTATTGATATATCATTATGTTCCTTATATGTACTAGGGTGATGTTGTTTTGAATGCTTATTTTTTGATTAATAGAATGTCAAATTCTGCTATTCATGAGCAAATTCCATGGCAACTATTGTATCTTGACTGAGAGATGTTTCTTGTCACTTCTTGGGTCTTTGGCTGTGTAGCTTGTGTCCATGACTTTACTCCAGGGAGAGAAATTGACACCTAGGGCGGTGAAATGTGGTTTCTTGAGGTATATAAGAACTCAGGAGGGGTATCATTGTTTTGATTCAGTGTCATTTCGTTATTTTGTGTTTGTTGATGTCACTGTCCATGAGTCCATTATTTATTTGTCCACTTTGAGATCTGTTTTACCCATGGAGATGACTTATGCTCCTATGCTTGCTCCCTCGATTGCTATAAAGGAGCTCCCTATTGCTACGCCTTTCGCTACCACCACTACTTCGTCAAGATTTACCGATGCTACTATCACTTACAGGAGGCTGCATAGTACACTACAGATACCCCCCTTCATCGACACCTTTCTCCCTAGTTTAGGCGAGCTCTATGGCTTTAGATATTGTTGATGTATTGTCCAGTGGTGATTATATAGGACAGATAGGGGAACTTCTACAGATGATTCTTTAGCTGATATTTTGTAGATTTTGATCTTTCGATTGCTATTCGGAAGCTCCTCAGACTTGTGCCTGATATCATGTTGCCGACAATCTTAGCACTTACCACCTTTGAGATACTACTACAAATCGGTAGGCTATGCTCGATCCAAAATGGCGTCAGGCCATGAAGGAGATGGCCGCACTACGAGCTAGAGGGACATGGGGGCTTACGTTTCTACTAGCATGTGCTACTGTTGAGGGTTGTTGTTGGGTGTTCGCACTAAAGTACAATCCAAATGAGTTAGTTGCGAGATACAAGACCTGCCTGGTGGCAAAGGGCTTTACATAGATATATTGGGTTGATTGCTTCCTCGTAGCATGACTGTCTACAGTTCGCATACTGGTCTCTGTGGCAGTACATACAGATTGTTATCTTCATTAGTTGGATGTGAAGAATGCTTTGCACCATGATGATTTACAGGAGGAGGTATACATGCAGCAGCCCCTTGGCTACAAGGTTCATGGGGATTGTGCACAGAGTATAGAAGACCATTTATGGCCTTAAGTAGAGCCCAAGAGTTTGGTTTCAGAAGCTTTCGCAGGTGGTAGAGTCAATGGGGTTCCTTCGATCATCTGCAGGTCATTCCTAATTTATTAGATGAATAGAGTAGTGGTTCTTCTGGTTTATGTAAATGATTTGATAGTTATTGGTGATGATGTGGTAGGTGTAGTTGAGATTAAATAGACTCTAACTGATCGGCTTGTGATAAAAGATTTGAGGCCCTTGTGATATTTTCTTGGGATAGAGGTGGCTCGCAGTAGACGTGGCATTGTTCTATAAAAATATGCCTTGGATGTTCTAAAAGAGACAGGCATGCCAGGAGCTAAACTAGCAAACATTCCCATGGATTCCAAGGCATGGTTATATGATAATGATGCTGAATTGGTTGATAGCAAGCAGTATCGACGATTGGTGGGAAAATTGTTGTATTTGATATTACTCAGCTTGACATTTCCTTTGCAGTAGGGAAGCTAAGTCAATTTATGGAGAAGCCTACGAGACTGCATTGGGATGCAACTATGATGGTGCTTAGATATCTGAAAAAAGCCCCAGGACATGGTCTTCTTTTCACCAAAGGAGCATCTATGATTGTAGTTGGATATTTTGATGCAGACTATGTTGGTGCAATGGTACCATGATCATTAGTTTTGATGATAACAAAATACTTGTGATTTAACATTTGCATTTAAGTTTATAGGTTTCAGGATAATGCAAATGGATATAAGTGTAAAGGAGCTTCAGCTCACATCTGTGGCGAATTGGAGGAGCTTGATCGAGGAGAAGGAGCTTTGCTTGGAACAAGAGCTTGAAGAAGGAAAGAGATGAAGAATATGATAGATACATTTGTTCATGTATTCTTTTGATTTGTGCTTTGCTCTTTTTTTTTAGAATTATTGTAAAGAGCCCAAAGTGCCTTACCTTAGTCCTAGGAAACCTTACACCTTACTAGGACACTTAGACAAACACTTAGATTAAAAAATCAAAATAGGCTTCAGACAGCCTGATCAGACGTCCAATCTGGACCTCAGGTGTCTGATCATGATCTTTAAGATGTCTGACCCTTTATCCGGACACCTAAACACTTAAGCTGAACTTAGTGCTTTCTGTCCATTGATTTTAGACGATAAGCCCGTAGTCCAGACATCTTAGAAGATGTCTGATGCCAATAACAGATGTCCAACAATAGGATCGTTGGACTGTCAGAAGATGATCCTTGGAGATTACCTTATAATTAATTTTATAACACTTCCTGAGGACGCATGCTCGAGCATGCTATTGATCGGCTCGCTGGAGCTCACTTCTATTTTTAATTTAAAATGGAATCTAGGGGGAAAACCCCCCAGGCCCCCCTTCCCGGTTGGGCTCTGCCCTCCCTCCTCAGTCGGTCGGTGCCCTCCCTCCCTGTTCGGGCTTACACATATAGGAGGGTGAGGTCTTATATATCTTGTTAAGGTAGAACCACTTAAATAGACGTCCCAGCCGCCTGATAAATAGACGTTAGGCTTAGATCTGACTCAAATCAATTTTGTCAGAGGATTTAGCCGTTAAGCATCTCGGGAAATCCATTCCTACAAAAGATTATCTTTCTAGACATCCAGCGACTTTGCCAGACGATCGACCGACCTAAAAGACATTAAAACTCTGTTTCGATCTTGTGAAAACCGGAAGAAAGCCATCTTAGGATTAGACATTTGATTAGTATCCTAGAAGTCTTAAAAGAGAGTTTTAGACGCCCGTCTTGATCCAACCTTAATCAGATCATCCACCTTTCTAGATTAGACGACTGACCTTTAGATCAAGGATGCGGACTCTGGCCTTAAGTCTAGATGTCTGATAACCCTGTCAGAATCATAAATGACCTTGATTTCGGTGGGATTTTGGACCTCTTTTGAGCTTTGCTCCCAACGGCTATAAGAGGCTTCTAAGGCCTTCTAAAGTCTTTTTAGGACCTTTATAAATAGAGGAGCACCCTTCCTAAGCTAAGTACACCTTGAGAAACTACTTCCACACCATATTGTGTTCAAGTGAAAAATAAAATCATCTAGAAGAAGTTCTTGCTCTCCAAGTCCTCTAGCATCCATCCGAGAGTATCGTTACGCTGCCGACTTCACGTCGCACCACTTCCATCTAAGAGAAGTTCTTTTGCCTATAAGAGCTAGTTTGATTTACACCTATTTTGGGCTCTATTGGATATTATGTAATTTTGTTTTTGTTGAGTACTCGCTTTGCGAATTTCTGTCTCCCTTGTAAGACAAAATACTCGTGAAGATGAGGGATTTGAGGAACACTATTCTCGTACAAAGTGGTTTTGGTTGTATTGAGGTTAAACTACCCTAGTTTTTTGTAATTCGGTTAGTGGATTTGATCTACTAGGTAGATCGGGAAATCCTAAACCAAGAGGTTTAGGTGGTGGATTTTACCCGGATTTGGGTTTTCACCTAAAAATCATTGTGTACTTGTGAGATTGCTTATTTTTTATTAGTTGTATTTTATTTTTGCATTATTTTGTTATTACGCGCATCTCGCACCCCCCACCCCGTTTAGGGAATTATAGGCTATGCTAGCAATCATGATGATAGGAAGTCTTCTACATGTTTTTGTATGTATGTTGCAGGGAATCTGGTGATTTGGAAAAGCAATAACCAAATAGTTGTTTCCAGGTCTAGTGTGGAGTCTGAGTACAGAGTTATGGCTCAGAGTTTTATTGAGATGATGTGGATAAAAGTCCTACTTGTTGACCTACATATCCAGTTTGGTGGTCCCATGGAATTGCGGTGTGGATTGTGTGATAATCAATCTGCCACATATATTGCAAACCACCTTATGTTTCATGAATGCTCCAAACATGTAAAGGTACATTGCCATTATACTAGAGACATGATTCAGAAGGGATTCACCTTTACCTTCCAGGTGGCTTTAGAGGCTCAGATTGCTGATATGTTCACCAAGCAGTTGGCAAGATCCTCTTTTGATACTATTGAGACTTCTATTTACCTTGTGCTTTTCTTTCTGTTAGTAGCTATTTTATAGGTTGTTATTTCTTTTTGGACATATACTATTATTTACCCATACCTCTCTCTATAAAGGGGTATTTGGTTCTCTTCTAAGAAATAAGATTGGTTATTTTCTTTTACTTGGTATCAGAGCACCGCTCCTAGACTATGGCCCTAGTATCCCACCCAAAAAGGCTTCCAAAATCCTAACCACCGAACAACCTTACTGCCAGGCCCTACCCAGGGTTGTCGGCCACCAGGTTGTCGCCTAGCAGGACCCCCTCCGCCTGGTCGATCCATCAGCGCTTTGCTCGCCCCGCGGGGCTCTCTGTTTTGCTTAGGCGCTCTGCCCACCCAGCGGGTTCGCCCATCCAACGTTGATTGCTCCGCCCAGTTGGAAGGAGGGGGTTGCGCCTAAGGATGTTGTCAGCCTGCTGTAGGTTGTTGCCGCCTTGTAGGAAGGGGAGGGGTAGTGCGTAGGGTCGCTCTGCCTAAGGCGTAGGGCATCCCTTCTTCCAGCGGGCAACATAGCACCGCAGAGGGGCCACCCAACCTTGGAGGGGTGCGCTGGGCATCCCTTAGGCCTTAGCGTACCTCGCTTCTACGCATAAGGGGCGTCCATTGTGCCTTGGACGTGTTTTTCAGATGGTAGATGGTAGAAGCCCTGGAGCTTCATGTTTAAGGCCTGACTCACCTTGGTTGATTTATTTGGTATGAATTTTTTTTTTCAGATCTTGAGTCCACCATGGAGCATGACTGGAGTCACCCTAGTGTAGGATGGTTAGTTGATTTTGGTGCTTCACAGCATCTTTGTGTGGATGAGGGATATTTTCAGTTCCGCAGATCTGTTGCACCAGGGAGAACGGTACTAGTTGCTGAAGGCAAAATGCTCCTGTTGTTGGCCAGGGGGAAGTGTTAGTAACCCCCATATTGCAGCTATTGAAAGTATTATATGCACCAGAGTTTCTATTGAGCTTTTTATCTGTGAGTAGGATCACGAAGGATCTTCATTGCAGCGTTATCTTTGATGAGGTTGGATGTATTGTCCAGAATAAGTTCACTGGGAAGACCATTGTCGGAGGTACAGAGGAGAATAGTCTTTATCACCTTGGCCAGGAGCCTTTTGTAGGAGTCAACAGATATGATGGTGGGAGTGCTTTCTGGTGGCACATTCGTCTAGGTCATCTGCCTCTAGGTTACCTTAGGAGGGTGATTCCACATCTTACCTGGCACGACTATTTGATGTGATGCTTGCCAATTAGGTAAGCAGGCAAGCATCATTGGTCTTCCTTTTCTACCAGCACTTCTCGTAGATCAATGGCTGCTTTTGAGTTACTCCATATGGATGTTTGGGGACCGAATAGAGTTCCAGACAGGATGAGACTTTGGTATTATCTTGTTGTTAATGATTTCATTAAAGTATCTTAGGTATTTCTTCTAAAGACCAAGGGAGACGTTGATCGTGCCATAGAGACTCTTCTCTTGGAGATCAGGACTTAGTATTTTGCCACAGTGAAGATTGTACGGACGAATAGTACCCTCAAATTCCGTGCTGCTTGACTTACTGAGTTCTACATGACTCATGGGATTATCTACTAGACTACTTATTCTCATACGTCATAGCAGAATGGAGTTGCAGAGAGGAAGAACAAACACCTGTTAGAGGTTGCTTGCACTCTTTCTATTTACCACATTGTTCGACAAAGATAATGGGGGGATGCTGTTTGATGGCATGATACCTCATTAATAGGATGCCGAGTTCAATTTGCCAAGAGTAGATACCGATTCTTCTGTTACATCCAGATGGCGAGCTTTTTCAAGTGTCTTCTAGGACTTTTGGGTGTGTTACTTTTGTTCTTGTGCCATCACTAGGTTGTGGCAAGCTGGCTCCTCGCACTGTTAAGTGCTTCTTCGTAGGGTACTATAGGAGTCAAAAGGGGTACCGATGTTATGATCTCATCCACCATAGGCATTATGTCATTGCTGATGTGACTTTTCACGAGACACTATATTTTTCTGTTCCTGGACATTCGAGTGTTCATAATGATGTAGCTCGCATGCCTATTCCCCCTGCTTCAATTAAGGTGATTCCGATCGCCACATCTTAGCCAACTTCTTTGGGCTCCACTACTCCCTTGGATGACTACCAAAGATTGCATGGTTCGTTGCGCACATATAGTAGACCTTATGTGACACTACAGAGGCCACCACCCGCACCAGTGGTTAATATTCCACAGGCAGTTGAGATGAATTCTGATGACAATGATAGTCTAGTTTAGCTTGATCCCCCTGACAGTGCAGATCATCATAGCAGTAAGGTTCCTTCTTCAGAGATGTAGTTAGAGATACAAGATGATTCTGACCTTCCTATTGCCATTAGGAAGGCACTCCGCACGTATGAGTCTAGATATTGTGTTGCTGACAGTTTGGCTACAGATGGTCTTGGTTCTCAGTGTGGCAGCTTCTGCTAGGCACTTATGGCCTCACACATTCCGTCTACCTACTAGTAGGCCATACTTAATCCAAAGTGGCATCAGGCCATGGAGGAGGAGATGACAACGCTTTGGAGTAGACAGACTTGTGGGCTCATCTCCCTATAGGCATGCGATTGGTTGGCTCTAGATGGGTCTTTGCTGCGAAGTACAACCCTGATGGGTCTATTTCAAGGTATAAGGCTAGGTTGGTGGCAAAGGGGTGCACCCAGACTTATGGGATGGACTTCTTTGATACTTTCTTTCCTATAGCGTGACTTGCCACTATTTAGGTGCTTATCTTTGTTGCAGCTCACAGAGATTGGTGGTTACACCAGTTTAATGTGAAGAACGCTCTTCTTTATAACGATCTTCAGGAGGAGATTTACATGCAGCCGCCTCCAGTTTTTGAGGTTTAGGGGGAGTGTGTGTAGACTCAGGAAGGCCATTTATGACCTGAAGTAGAGCTCAAGAGCTTGGTTTTAAAAGCTCTCAGATGTATTGCAGAGGATGATGATGCAGAGGTCTTCTTCGGACCACTCTCTGTTTATCAGGAAACCAAAGAATGGCGTAGTCGCACAACTGATCTATGTAGATGGCCTGGTTATCATTGGTGATGATGAGGCTGGGATAAGACAGGTCAATGAGTCTCTTGCATAGTGGTTTGTTATGACAGATTTGGGCCAACTTAGATACTTCTTGGGGATCGAGGTTGCTAGGAGTAGAGATGGGATTGTTTTTTCTCAACGCAAGTATGCATTGGATGTTCTTTAGGTGATAGGTATGTTAGGGTCCAAGCCAGCCAATATTCCTATGGATGCCAAGACACATTTTCATGATGAGGTAGAGGCAACTGATAGCAGAGCATACAAACAGCTTGTGGGCAAGCTGTTATATCTGACTGTTACTTGACTTGATATTGCCTTGGCAGTAGGGAAACTTAGCCAGTTTATGGAAAGGTGGATGAAGTTGCATTAACAGACAGCTATGCCGGTGCTAAGATACTTGAAGAAAGCATCAGGTCGTGGTATTCTCTTTCGGAGAGTCTCTCCTATGACAGTGGTAGGATATTCCAATACTGATTATGCGGGATGTGTGCTTGACAGGAAATCCCCCACTGGTTTCTGTACCTTTGTGGCTGGTAATCTGGTTATTTGGAGGAGCAAGAAATAAGGGTCAGTTTCTCGATCTAATGCTGAGTCGGAGTACAGGGCAATAGCCCTGACTGCGGTAGAGATGGTTTGGATACGGTCTCTCTTGCGTGATTTGCATGTCCAGATTGAAGAGCCCATGGGGATGTGATGTGACAATCAGGCAGCTACCTACATAGCTAATAAGCCGATGTTACACGAGCGCATCAAACACATTGAGGTGGGCTGCCACTATACTAGAGATTTTATACAGCGTGGTATGTTACGCACTAGTTATGTGACATCTGAGGATCAGACAACCGATGTATTCACGAAGCCTCTATCTTTTTCTGTGTTTGATTCTTGCTATTCGAAGTTGAGCATGATTGACATTTATGCTCCAGCTTGAGGGCGAGTATTGAGACTCCTATTTATCTTGTGTTTTTCCTTCTGTTAGTAGTTATTTTATAGTTATTTCTTTTTGGACATGCATTATTATTTACCTATACCTCTCTCTATAAAGGGGTATTGGGTTCTTTTCTAAGAAATAAAACTGGTTATTTTCTCCTATTGATACTTATGACTAAGTTGAGCATGATAGATATCTATGCTTGAGCTTAAAGGAGAGTGTTGAGTACTCTTTATTATTGTAATGGTATGTTTGTTATAATTACTTTTTCTGTGGGGTTATATGTAATATTTGCAGCCACGTCTCCCTATATAAAGAGAGGTAGGGGTTGAGAGTAAGACAAGAAGTTTCATTCTCAACCCAATCACAAGAGAAGGAAGAGTTTTTGGTGGTATTTGGTAGGATATCAAAACACTAACCTAGGACTAAGGACCATTGTTCTGATATCATGAGGAAAATAAGTTTTCTTATTGAAATATGAATATTCTAGCCTCTCTTTGTTTGCATATGCTTCTATTTTGTATGAGGGGCTTTTCGCTATCTTATTTCTTATACTGTATTGCAACTTTTCCACCTCTTAATTATATAAGGAGAGGTAGGGTTCAATAACAGAATTATTTCATTTTCTCCAATTTGGTATCAGAGCACTGGTCATAGACTGAGGCTCTAGGTATCCCACCCCCGAAGCCCTTAAACCCTAACGACCAAACCCCTCTCTCTGCGTTGGCACTCCACCTATGGAGGGTCTCCCTGCGGCCCAGTGATGGTGGCAGTGAGCGCGCGGTCCAGCGACATGGTGAGGCAAGTGTGCTATGCAGTTTCGTGGCGGCGAGGCGAGTACACAACATCAGTGTGCACGTGAGTGTGAAATGGCAGCGCTGATTTAGGAGTCAAAGCGCATGCGTGGTAGCGGCGGCGGCTGTGAGGGGTCTGTAGCCCTGATCTAGGGTTGCGTCCCTTGTAGTCGTAGAGAGAGAGCTCTGGGTCCTCTTGGGGCCGTCTCGAGTGCTTAACGCCATACCCACGGTTGGCCAATGCCCATCCAAGGGGGTTTTCTGATGAAGATGAAGATCTGAAACCAGACAATTTCATATCTCCCGCTGTTTCTTTAATGTTGGAAGATTGACTAAGGCTCGCGGATTGCGAAGATGGATTCTTCAGATTAGTCCAAGGTGACATCAGGCTCTCTTTCCGACACCGGGGTACCTAAAAAACTAGATGAAACCAACTACCCGCGGTGGTCCCTAACCTTTCTTATAACTGTCAGGGATCATGGGAAGAATCACATTCTTACAGATCTGGAGCCTACGGCAAAGACTGGCATACATGCCACTTGGGATAGCGACAATGCCATGGTTTGTGCATGGCTCATGCAGACTGTCATTCCCCACATAGAGGATGAGATCATGTATTATTCAACAGCAAATTGCGTGAGTCGTACTCAGGCCAAGAACTCTGCATGCATTTTTCAGGTCTTTCACGGGCTTTCACTTGCGTCAGGAGGGATGCATGTTGTCGTAGTATTACTCCCTTATGAAAGGAATGCTGGAGAGGTATCACTCCTACCTATCGGGCTGTGCTTGTGACTCCTGGAGGAGCTTTCGGAGACGGCTGGCAATCTCCCTTTTCCTGTCAGGACTTGGACTTGAGTACTCAGCAACCAGAGATCAAATCCTCACCGCTCTTGAGCTTTTGACTCTGGAGGAAGCCTAAAATAGACTTAGTAGAGTAGCAGTGCACACTTTGGCCACCTATGGCCAATTAGGCAGCCGAGGTCACTGATGGAGTCTCCTCTAGTCCAGACATCAAATCCCTCAGTACAGAGATTGAGACTCTATGGCAGCAACTTGCCTAGTTAGCACAAACATCCTCCTCTTAGTCTCCTGACACTGCAACTATTGCGTCCCTTTCTGAGGCACTTGTGATTGGTATGTCGCCTCTCAGTCTTTTTGGGTTGTTTCATTTGAAAAATAAGTTTGATGTGGAACACATTGTTAAAAATTTTGTCAAAGAAATAAGAACTTAGTATTCATGTTTTGGTCCAAGTATGAGGGGTCTTTCGTTATCTTATTTATTGTACTGGTGTTGTACCGCAACTTTTCTACCTCTCTATCATATAAGAAGGGGTAGGGCTCAATAATACAATTATCTTATTTTCTCCAATTTTCTTTTATAGGGAAGAGCCAAGAGTAAATTTCCAGAAGAGTCTATCATAATGAAGAAAGTTGATAGCTAATACACCAAAAATAACAAATAACCAAAATAAGCCTAAGCTCCAATAGGCATCAAATAAAGACAAATAAGACTCTTAACACAAGCTTTGTACCATTCAACCGCAATAGCTATCTTGTATTTAATGCTATAAACTTGTTTGGGTCGTACAATCACAAGTTGGTAGATCAGGTATCTTTATCTATAAGGGGCAGACATCCCCTTCATGGGTTGATGTCTATTTTGGATCAAGCAGTGTTTGCTAATGGGAAGTACCATACATAGAGTTGTAACAAATTTGTTGAACTTGGGAACAAATGCATGCCATCCATATATGGCTGGAGATAGGCTGCTTCATGGATGTATCATGTCAAGCAGGTAGTGCTTTGTGTAATGCCCCTTTTCGAAGGTCAATGAGCAAATCACCATCATCATCGTCGGGCTCAGCATTCCTTGGGTTATCAGTGTTACTATCTGTCACTTTTAAGAGAACTGCATCATCTCCTACATGAATCTTATCAATAGATAAAGGTGCAATACTTGTGGGTTAGATGATGGTATGGGCACTAAGAGAAATCTCCTTTTGCAAACTATTGATTGCTAACAAAATCAGGTGAGGTTATAATCCTGGAGAATTGCGGGAACATGCATGGGAACAATCTTAGCAAGGACTATATCAACATGAAGCTCGGCCATCAAAAAAATAATTGTTATAAAATATGAATAAGAGGAAATAGACTAAAAATATCAAAGCATAAAATGCGAAACACTAGAATTTAGGTGGAAATCCTACTCACGAAGAGGGGAGAAAACCATAGGAGAAGGCTTCTATAGGGTGAGCTGTTTTTATTCTTCTCAAAGATAAATGAGGAGGTACAATAGCCTATTTATAGGCACTACTTACACACACAAAATGTTGAGTTATGTATGGCTGGTGCTTTTATTATTTTGTATAGTGAGAGGGTATATTTGTAATTTTATCTTTGGTGCCTCTCTATATAAAGGACCAGGGTCTCTCTGAATAAACTAATTCATTTTGATCCTAATATGGTATTAGAGCAGCGATCTTAGATCGGGGCTCTGGTATCCCACTAAACCTTAGCCTCCCACCCTCCACCAAACCCTAGCCTCAACGGTGCCACTGGCCTCTCAGGCTAGCAGCATCGCTGCCCATCGGCTACCAGCTCGCCAGCTCTTCTCTGCGTCGTTGCATGCTGTCTCGCGTCGCTGCCGCGCGCTCTTTGCGCTGCCATCGCTTGAGGCAACACAGTCCTGCGCGATCACCATGCATTCACCCTATGTCGCCATCGCTTGAGTCACCTTCCTTCTTGCACCGCCAGCTAAGGGACCTCTCCTCTCCCCTATGTTACTGCGTGAGGCCTCACAGGGTCGTCGTTGTCATTGCCACAGGGTCTTCCCTTACTGCTACACCATCTTGCTCATGGTCCAGATGGCCTCTAGGTCACCTCTAAAGGCTGTGTTGGCCTTGACCAGGAACGTACGGGCTTCACACAAATTAATAGAGGAGTTTCTCCTGATTGGAAGGCACCATTAGGGCCGTTCATATGCCCTAGCATGTGCAAACAAATTTCTTGGTCGTACTAACATAGTAGATGATATGAAAATCACCTTTGTGCAACTTGGATGTGATTTTTGGAGGCGTTTTTAGTCTGAAATCAGAGTTTTCAGACCTTGAAGATACTATTTTTTTGTGAATCTCGACTCCGGACATCATGGAAGATCAAAAGGAAGGCATGAGCGATTCGGTGGGGAAGATTTCTATCACGAGCTCTCCCCCTCACATGCAGGGAACATCTATCAAGTTGGATGGATCCAACTTTTTCCTTCGGTCCACTTCTTTTTCCCGGTTTGTCGAATCTTATTGAAAGGAGTATATTTTGACCGATGTTGTGCCTAATGTGAAGTTTGTAGATTGAGAGGTAGACAATGACTGGGTGACCACTTGCCTTTTGAATAGTGTGACACAGACCATTGCCAAGCAAGTCATGGCCTATGCTTTAGCCAAGAAGATGTTGGAGATATTGCATGAGATATACTCCCACAGGAGCAATATTATAAGGCTGTATAGAGTTGTAGAAGATATCCACTACCTTTAGAGAGGCACTATGACCTTATTCGAGTATTATGGTACTATGAAAAATCTTTGGGATGAGCAAAAGGTGTATCAGCCTATCTCTACAGATGCATTTATTATTGTTAAGGAGAGAGAAGCCATTCATTTCATTTAGCTTCTTTTTGGACTTGGCTCTGAGTACAAAGCAGTGAAAGATCAATTCTTGACTCTAGATGAGATTCCTTCACCAGAACAGATCTATGCTCGTCTCTCTAGGTTGCCTCTGCCATGGCTGCTGTTGGTCGTGGTAGAGCACATTCGAGTAGAAGAGGTGGCAGAGCTTGTGGTGGTGGTGGTACACGTGGATGTGGTCTTGGTCAGAATTCGTTCTGTGAGTTCTGTCATAGGAATAGATACATTGTGGATCGATGCTGGGTCAAGCACGGTTATCCACAGGGTATGGATCCACGTGTCCAAGTATCTACAGAAGATAACTCCTAGGTGCAAGAGGATGATAGCTTGATCATTGTTTCTAGGGCTGATTAAGCATCTCATAGCTTCTATGGGATCTACTTTTGCCTTAGTTCAGAGGCTTGTAGGTACTTCTGCCGTGTCAATTAAATTTCAAAGTCCTGTTCGGCTTGCGGATTTCGATGCCTCCATCCACATTACTAGTGACACTATCATTTTTTCTTCTCTACGAGACCTTGCTATGCCATTTCATGTTAAAGTGGCTGATGGGGGTTTGTCACCAGAGACTGGACTCGGAAATATCTCTATCTCTAACGCTTTGTCTCTCCTAAATGTTATGTATGCTTCTAAATTTGCGCTTAATTTAATGTCTATTAGCCAAATTACCAGAGATTTAAGATGTCAAGCTGTGTTTCATGATCAATATTTCTTCTTGCAGGACCTTCAAACGATGAGATCAATTGGTGGACTTGAGCAGAATGGTCTCTATTATCTACATACCCCACTTCTAGTGCTGATGCTGTTTGTGCCACTACTGTTGTCGAGTGGCATTTGAGACTTAGTCATCCAAGTTTGCATGCTTTGCACTGTCAGTTTCCTGAGTCGTCTTTTCCCAATGTTTTGATGTGTGAAGCCTGTCAGTTGGGCAAGCGCCAGAGGTCTTCTTTTCCACCAAATAATAAAAGTGCTGAGTCTGATTTTACTCTTGTTCATGCTGATGTTTGGGGCCCTTGTAGGATTAGTAGTGTACAGGATTTTGATATTTTCTTATTCTTGTAGATGATCATACCAGGATGTCTTGGATTTTTATGATGAAGAAAAATCCAAAGTCTTTGATATTGTCAAAAATTTTATTGTGGAAATAAAGATTCAGTTGAATACTGTTAAGATTTTTCAGAGTGACAATGGATTGGAGTTTGTGAATGCCAGGACAAATGATTTCTTCAAATCTTTTGGTATTATTCTCCATACTACTTTCGTTTATACTTCCCAACAAAATGGGCTTGCTGATTTTAAGCTTCAACACTTGATGTTGCTCGTTCTATTATGTTGCAAATGAATGTTCCATCACATTTATGGGCTGATGCTATTCTTACTGCTACTTATCTGGTGAACCGTGTTTGTTCCTATCTTAGGGGTAAAACTCCGTATTCTTTGTTATTTCCTGGGAAGGACATTTTTTCTGTTACTTCTGTTGTCTTTGGTTGTTTGTGTTTTGTTCGTTTGCATAAAGTGGATAAGATTACTCCTTGCTCTATTAAGTACATGTTTCTAGGCTACTGCAGGATCTAAGAAAGGTACAGATGCTATGACCTTGTTTCACAGAGATTTTATGTTTCTGTTGATGTCACTTTTTTTGAGGAGATTCCATATTACCAAAGATAGGGGGTGCAACCTATTAAGCCATCACATGAGGTTCCGGTTCCTATGCCCACCGAGTCACCTATATCTAGGGCTAGTCAGTCTGATTCGGGTCCTTTTCCGTATTGTCCTGAGATTCCCGATATGGATACTTTTCCTAAGCATTTTCAGCGCAGGACCCAGGATGTCTCTCAGGTGGATGAATCACTGTCTACTGTTTCTGCTTAGTTTGCACCAGTTGCTGATGATTTTTCTGAGGACCAGGTACTTCCTATTATTGGGGACACTACTCTGGACCTTCCTATTGCACAAAGCAAGGCTTCATGTTTTTGTGCTAAATATCCTATCTGAGTTTATGTCACTCGATAGCTTGTCTACTGTTGGGCGCCAATTTTCCTTGGCCATTGACAGTGTGCACGTTCCACGGGATCATCATGAGGGCTTCTAAGATCCATCTTGAACCTTGGCAATGGAGAAGGAGATAGCAGCTTTACAGTCTCGTGGCACATGAGACTTTGTTGATCTACTCTTAGGTTCTACTGTTGTAGGGTGTAGATGGGTGTTTACCCTCAGATGTCATCCTGATGGTGCTGTGAATCGGTACAAGGCATGCTTGGTGGCCAAAGGATATACTCAGGCGTTTGGGGTTGACTTGTTTGAGGCTTTCCCTGGTAGCTTGTCTTAATTTTATTTGGATAGTGCTATCCCTTGTCAACAAACATTAGACCGTTCATTTGCTTGATATCAAAAATGCATTTCTATATGGCGATTTGGAGGAAGTCTACATGAAGTAGCCACCTGGCTTCCCTACTTAGGGGGAGTGTCAGAAAGTGTGTAGACTGAAGAAAGCTATCTATGGAACTGAAACGAAGTCCTAGAGCTTGGTTTAGCAGGGTAGTTCAGGATTATGGCTTCACAAGATCTTCTGCTGATCATTTTGTTTTTACATTGCATAAAAAGATAGGCTCAGTCATACTTATGATTTTATATGGATGATATATTTTTGACTAGCAGTGATAGGTAAGGCATAGAGGAAACGAAGAAGATGCTATAGTCACAGTTTGTTACTAAAGATTTAGGCCCCATCAACTATTTCCTTGGTATTGAGGTGTAGCACAATGAAGGACTTATGCTATCCCAGCGCAAGTACATTGTTGACATGTTGATAGACATGGGTATACTGGGGTGCAAACCAATATACGTGCCTATGGATGTGTCCTTGCCTATTACAGATGATGACTGCCTTCTACTGCAAGATGCCACTGGATATCGTGTAGTGATTGATAAGCTATTGTATCTGACTGTTACTCGTTCTATTATTGCCTTTGCAGTTGGAAGATTGAGTCAGTTTATGCAGTTGCTAAGAGAAGTCCATTGGGACGGTGTTTACCAGATTCTTAGGTATTTGAAAAGTGTTCCTGGGAAAGGGTTCCTCTTCAAAGACAATGGACACTTGGATGTTTGTAGATACTCTGATGCAGACTATGCAGGTGCTCATGAGGATCGAAAATCCACTATAGAATACTGTACATTTTGTTGGGGGCAATCTGGTTACATAGAGGAGTAAGAAACAAGCAGTGGTATCTAAATCTAGTGCTGAATCTGAATACAAGGCCATGTCTCAGATTACTTGTGTGTTACTCTGGGTCCGTTTCATTCTAGAAGACTTTGGAGTGCAAGTACCTGATGCTATTCCGATGCACTGTGACAACAAACACTTGGATGTTTGTGGATACTCTGATGCAGACTATGCAGGTGCTCATTAGGATCGAAAATCCACTATAGGATATTGTACATTTGTTGGGGGCAATCTGGTTACATGGAGGAGCAAGAAACAAGTAGTGGGTTCCAAATCTAGTGCTGAATCTGAATATAAGGCCATATCTCAGACTACTTGTGAGTTACTCTAGGTCCGTTTCATTCTAGAAGACTTTGGAGTGCAAGTACCTAATGCTATTCCGATGTACTGTGACAACAAGCTCACCACCTTTATTGCAAATAATCCTATTTTCCATGAGAAGATTAAGCATATTGAAGTGGATTGTCACTTCATCAGAGGTCATTTTAGCTAAGATTTCTACACGCTACATATCTACTGAAGACCAATTGGTAGATATCTTTACTAAAGTACTTCCCAAGAAGAGATTACACTATATTTATTCAAAGCTGAGCATGTTTGATGTTTATGCTTCAACTTGAGGAGTGTTGAGTTATGTACGGTGGGTGCTTTTATTGCTTTGTATAGTGAAAGGGTATACTTGTAATTCTATCTTTGGTGCCTCTCTATAAAGGCTTAGGGTCTCTCTGAATAAAATAATTCATTTTGGTCTTAACACAAACCCATAATACAAGATGTGGGACTAAATATAGCCCCCACTACAACTCTTCGCCTCAACACTCTCCCTTAAGCTAGAGCATGAAATGCTCAACTTGTACAAAATAAATCCTTACTCTACAAGGTAGAACAAGACAGCTCAAATTGATGTTATCAGGTCATTGCTTTTTCGCATCTTATGCTGTTGGCTTCCTTGCATCCACGTTTTTGCTTGTAAGTGGGTGTAGGTCAAAGTTTGGAGAAGATTTATTGAAGGTAGCTGTGGTACTTGTGCTTTACGTTTTGAGAACTCTGATTGAGGGTCTCTAATGGAGGTCAAGAGATGGGATTTTCCTTTAGGGAGCAACAATGAACATGAGTTTCTCTCATGTGGGGACTTCAAAGAGAGTAGAGTCTCGTATGGGGTCATAATAGGCTGTTATAGTTTCCCTTTCTCACATACTCGTATTTAAGAAGAAAATAATATAAAGAGAAAAAGATGACATAGAGAAGAGACTTTCTCCCTCTTCTCTTCAACATCATCATTTTTTTCTCAATATCTTTCCTTTCTTCCTCCTTTTTTTATGATATATCTATATTTTTGCTATCCTTTTCTATCTACTTGTTCTTGATTTTCTTTTTCTCCATTCAATTCTTTCTTTTTTTTTCTACTTTTGTATAGCCAACAAGACAAGAAAAAACCAAAATAAAAGGAAAGAGGAGTATAAAAAAAATAAAATATTTGTTAGAGCATATTTTCTGATTCTTGGTTATTTTCTTTATGTTTTTTCTTGTATTCTTTATTTTTGTTGATTACATGGGTGTGTACCCCTTTATCCCTTAACCTATAAAGGGGTTAAGTATGTACGTAATACAATTTGACTCATTTCACTCCTAACATGTTATTGGAGCGACAATCTGTGATCAGAGCCTTGATATCCTATCCCCATAGCCTAACTAATTCGACCACTTCACCTCTTGTCGCCATTCGATTAACAACCACTGTAACAACCTCCGCTTCTCTCCTCTCCTTAATGATGCACCACTGCATCTCCACCCAGTGGTGTAGTAGGTCGCTACACCACCTTCTCCAGCGACGCAGCAGGCTGTTGCACCTTCTAGGTAGTGCAGCACCTTGCTGCACCTTCTTTGGCAACACAACACCTTGCTGCACATTCTTCTAGGCAGTGCAGCACCCTGTTGCACCTTCCCCAGTGACGCAGTTCGTTGTTGCACTTTATTAGTGACGTGTTGAAGAGGAATAACATGGCCTAATGTGTTGATTTATTTCTTCGTAGAATCTATTTGTTAGATTGACATGCATTGGTGAGTTTTTTTCTTGTGATTGTTGGTGACTAGTGCGAATCATGGTGGATAGAAAGGATATTGCGAGTGATTTGTTTGGACGATATCTTGGAGCGACTGCCCTGATGCAGGGCACCACGATCAAGTTTGATGGGACAAATTTCATATTGTTGGTTTGCACGGTTGTAAGTATATTTTGTTAAAAGATGAGCCATCTTCAAGATAGTTGAGTGGGAGATGCATAATGATTGGGTGGCAGTATGCATATGTTGAATAGCATGAAAGAGTCTATTGCCATGCAGGTTATGGCTTACTCATCAGCCAAGAGGATGTGAGATATTCTTCATGAGATCCGTTCTTAGAAGACAAATATTGCCTGGCTTTACAGAGTTCATGAGGATATTTAGATGTTCAAAAAGGGGAGCATGAGTCTTCTTGAATTCTATGGTTCTTTGAAGAACGTTTGGGATGAGTAGGATTCTTCTCAGCTGATCACTTCTGATGTTATGTCATTGCCAAACATAGGGAGGCCATACGTTCTATTCAGTTTCTTGTTGCCTCGGGGCTAGAGTTTAAGGCTGTAAAGGATTAGCTTTTGACATTTGCAGAGATACTCCAGAGCAAATTTATGCCAGGTTGATGAGACTTGAGGTGGTAGAGGGCTCTACATCTTCTGGTGATTCCTCAGCTGTGGCCTTTGTTGGTCGTTGTGGTCGTGGCCGAAGTACCTTTGTTTGTGAATATCGTCACAAGACTGGTCACACTATTGATAGGTGTTGTGCCAAGCATGGGTATCCTTAGGGACAAGGACCTCGTGCTAATTGATATGGGAATTTCTCTTTGCAAATAATAAAAATGATAATAATAGTACTAATGATAATTGTGAGAGTTGGTGCAACATTAAGGCATGCAGGCTCTTTCACGTGGGAAATAGGTGGTTGCAGGGCGTTGTAGGTTGCCCTTGTCCACGCAACAGGGAGGAGAGAGGCTGTAGTTGGCGACCTTGAAGAAGACAGGGAGAGAGAGGGAGTTGATGTGTTTGAAGAATTATTACATTAACTCAAGAAGAAAAAGATTACAAAAAAACTCTTTTATAAAGAGAACATATCACAGTCCTCTAAAACAAGAAACAAACCAAATCTTCTAAAATTAGGAAAGATCAAATCCTATAAAATAAACTTTCTAAAACTAAATATACCAACTAAATCGCCACAAAACTTGGACCAAAAGCAAATCTAAAATACCCTTAGGGCCAGCGCCCCTTTGGAAGCCTACTGGACTGCCATGAGATATTGCTATGTGGCACTTTTATCTTTCATGCTCCCCCTCAAGTCGAGGCTGAGAGGACGATGACTTGGCTAACTTGTCTTGGTGATGATGCGGCCAAATACTCCATCTTCTCTTAATGCAACTACACATCCTCTTGTCACCTTAATAGTCGTTGCTTCCTTGGCAACCTATGAAGTTGTGGCTATTGGAGCAGTCATCTTATCTTTGTGTAAGTTGATAGGCTCTCTTCTCCAACTTTTTGGTTGCATCTTTCATCTCAATGGCCTTCTTAAGTAGTATAGATCTCCAAATTCACCATTGTTTCATTCTAGAAGGTTGAGATGAGTCTCTGTGCATCTTTTTCTACATCCGAGGGCCACACACTTGATTTGGCATTCCTCGGTGTGCTAAAGGGTTTCATGTGCTCCCTCAATCCGAGTCGATGTCATTGCTCCTACACCCTGTGAACCAGTGTAAGGCACTCAGTTTCTCTAGGCATTTATAAGGTCACCAAAAAGAAGGTGAATTCAATGGAGATCATGGAACTTTTTATTCATGATTTGACGAGAAGATTGGCCACGCATGTGGCTGTTGTCGTCCACGAAAAAGTCACGTAGCGTGGTTTTTCTTCTCTTCTCCTTTGCATGTGTAGAGAATCTCTCGGGAAGATCCTAGATTAAAGGCTCTAATACCATGTGAGAATTGACACAACGCGAAGGCGTAGTGTCTCTTTCACGTGAGAAAACATGTGGTAGCTGGGTGCTGCAGGTAGCCCTTGTCCACATGATAGGGAGGAGAGAGGCTACAGTTGGCAGCCTTGAAGAAAAGAGGGAGTTGATGTGTTGAAAAAATTATTACATTAACTCAAGAACAAAGGGATTACAAAGACTTTTTAAAGAGAGAAATATCACAATCCTCTAGAACAAGAAACAAATCAAATCCAAATCTACTCAAATTCTAAAATTAGAAAAGATCAAATCCTTTAAAATAAACTTTCTAAAATCAAACATATCAACTAAATCACAAAAAATTTTGACCAAAAGCAAACCCAAAATACCCTTAGGATTAGTGCCACTTTGGGAGCCTAGTGGACTATCATGTGACACTGCCATGTGGCACATTTATTCTTCACAATAATAATAATAATAATAATAATAATAATAATAATAATAATAAAGCATCGTAGTATCAGGTGTGATGGAAAAATCCCATATCAAATAATATAATTAGATATGCATGAATCCGAGATTAAATTAGTTCAAACATGCACCAATCAAAATGAACCACAAAAAATAATGTCTCCATAGGGAGGCATCTAAACGTATATAGGTTCAAGATTCGAAGAATGCGAAACTGTGATTCTAATTATATGAAGACCTCGAAATTGGATCTCCTATTTGGAGTCTACAAAACTGGATCTCCCATATAGAAACTTGACATGGGTCCTTTCTCTGAGGACCTTGAAGCTGGATCTCCTCTCCAGAGACCTCAAAACTCTAGACCTCTTAGAGTTTTGGTTTCTCATGTGGTGATTTGCAACAAAGAGACTCTTAAATGGGAGTGACTACAATAGGATCCACACTCTCCCTTTCTCCCATGCTTGTATGGGAGATGAATACAGCAATGAAAAGAAATAACAATAAAAATAGAGAAGAGCTCTCCTCTTCTCACAAACATTCATCATCATTTTTTTAATCTTTTTTTTTCTCTCCCCTTATTTTGTTTCTTTTTTTTTTGCCCTTTTTTGTTTTCTTTCTTTACTACCCTTTTTTTCTTTGCAAAGCTCAGAAAAAAATTCTCAAAACAAGCGCAATAAGGAAATAAATTGAAGCTAAGTGGCAAAGTTCGTAAGGAGAGAAATAAAAGTCATCTTCATAAGGTTCAAATCAACCCATCAACGTCGCTAATGCCTGTTGTTGCTTACCCGTTCTCTTGCCACAAAATCTTCACCAACTCGATCTCGTCTCGTCACGATCATGCGGGATCCTCACCAACATCTTCGTCGAAGATCGCTCCTTGAGCGCTAGTGGAATGGAAGACCCGTCGCCATCACTTTTTTCTTTTGCTTCACCGCTACTTGTCTTCTGCTCCAACTTCATCGCCATAGCATTTTCGTCGCTACTGCTCATGCAAGAGTTCGCAGCCTATGCTGTAGAGATTTTAGGTGGGAGAATAATTGTTATTGATAAAAGGAGGCCCTAACTCTCTTTATATAGAGAGGCAAAGAGAATACATCGAAAGCTTAAAAATACTAAACAATAATCTAAAAATAGTAAAGATCTAATCAAATACTTTATTTCCTAACACTCCCACACATGTTGAGATGCGGGAGATGGCAAAAACTTGAATCCTTAAGGTAGTGAAGATTCATTCTCGTTGACGTGGTAGTCCACTTTTCGTGTCTTCAATCCTAGGTGCCGCTTCTTGTATGCCCTCACAAAGCCAGTCAATGCTCGGTTTCTCTTAAGGTGCATGAGTGATGCCCAAATTTTGACATCTTGAGGTGGTTCCTGTCTTCAAATCTTGCATCTTCCATTCAACATATAAGGACCCATCTGAGATAACTTGAACTTTGAGGGGTTACAAACAAGTACCCCAACACTAAAAGACGTGACTTTAAAGAAAATAGAAAAGTGGACTCAATCATAAAATAATCTTTTTTCTTTTTTTAAATGAGAAAAGGCTTCTTCAAAAGAGGGTTTTCCTCCCTTAACTTGTTTTCTGTCGGCAGGAAGTTGTTCGAGTGTGACCAGACCTTGGCACCTTCCTTGAGGAGCTTGGTGACTTGGACAGCCTCGCGCACGGCGCTCCAATGCAGCGCCACCTGCCCTATGTGGTCTGCCGCGTTCATGTCGCCCTCGTGCTGAAGGATGTACTAGGCGGCGGCGATATGATTGTTGAGGGGCCTTGTGCTCCATTGATGCAGTTGCAGAGGCGTCCCTAAGGCTCTCCTTCGTTGGAGCTGTCGATGGCTCCTCCCTTGTTGCGGCAGCGGCGTCCTCCACGATCTCCGATGACATGGATCAGGAGGGGAAGGTGAAGACGAAGAGGAGATGGCTTGGAGTGGAGACTCCCCTAAGGCTCGCCAGAGATTGACGTCGCTGTCAGAGGTCCTTTCCCCTCTATAGGGTTTTTCCTTTTCCTCTTCTCTTTCCCACGGGATTAAACCTGCTCTGATACCATGTAGAGATTTTAGGCGGGAGAATAATTGTTATTATTGATAAAAAGAGGCCTTAGCCCTCTTTACATGGAAAGCCTAAAAATAGTAAACACTAATATAAAAATAGTAAAGATTTAATTAAATATTTTATTTTCTAACAAATGCCATTGCCTTATTTTCTTGTATGACGATGCTCCATTGTGGAGTAACAGCATCAAGGTGTTGCTTTGGATGCATTGCTGGTCTCGCGATGGCAATTCACTGCTGCTGTTGTGGTTGAGGGATCCTAGCAATGACCTCTGATAATGGTTGACCCTAATCGCCGCTATCTTGAAGGGGTCAAAGTCGAAGGAATAAGAGGCCATCGCTACCCGGATCCTTGCCCTTAACAGCCATGGCGATGGCGAGGGCGACGCCAACAATGACTACCTTGTTTCCCTTTCCTCGTTGCCTTGCATCGCCTAGGGTTGCTACACTGCCCAACATTGCTCGTGTGGCCACAAGCAATCGTGTCACCTACAGCGTCGCCTGGGGTTGCCCTGAGTAGTCACTGCTGTGAGACTGCCACGTGTGAGCTCCTCCGAGTGATGCCTTGAATGGCAATGGTGTAGCTCGTAACCCATTCTGCCATCAGTGCCACCATCAGCGGCGGCACCTCTTCTCCAACTTCTTCGCCCTTCGCAGCATTGGGATGGTGGCACAAATTAGTGCTAACAGGACCTCATCCAGGACATCGGGGCCTCCACCAAGGCCATCAGGATCTCCTCGACCTTCGCTGCCCTAGGAGGCATCTCCAGGATTCTCTTAACCTTTGGCCTTGTATTCAATCACTTGAATAAGAGGAATCAATATAATCGAAATAAAGAATAGCTGAGATGAAACCTTATGAAGTTGCTTTGATATCAAGTTGAATAAGATAAATAATGAGGAAGCACTTGAAGACGATATCGCAAGCATAAAAATAATCAAATGAACACTTGGTTTATGTGAAAACCTCACTTACGAAAAGTAGGGAGAAAATCACGAGAGAAGTGGCCCCTATGGGTCTCTGTTATTCTTCTCAAAAAAATAAGTGTGGGGGTACATGTCTATTTATAAGCCATCACGCACAACACAAAGCCTCACTCCATTATGTGGGACTAAACCAACTACATGCTCCAACATACATAGTGGTTCTGGTTGTGGCAGAGTAGGATCTCTGCATTAGTGGTTGCATAAAAGGCTGTGGCAGCGGCAGTGGTGTTTCTAGATTTTCTAGAGGCTTAAAGGGCATTGGAGAGGTTGTGGCAGCAGCGGTGGTGGTGTTTCTAGATTTTCTAGAGGCTTAAAGGGCATTGGATGCATAGCAGTGGACATGGGCAATGGAATGTCTTGAGAGTAGGGCACATACGAAGGTGTCCCTTTGGATGGAAAATATGACAAATCTTTAAAAAAGGTAACATTAGCACTTACATAAAATCGATATGCTGAGGGGTCATAACACCTGAAGCCATTTGGGGTACGTATGTTAACAATATGCATTTCAGTGATTGGGGAGAAATTTTGTTGACCTTGTAAAGGTGAACAAAGCACACACACTAAAAGATAGTAGGTGTAAGAGAGATAATCGCGATTAGGATACAAAACTGAGAAGGTGTCTTCCCCTTGAGAACATATATAAAGACACCTTGTTAATAAGAAAAGTGGCAGTCAAAATAGTATCAGCCCAATAATGTGGTGGAACATTCATATGAAACATCATTATCCTAACCACATTAAGTAAATGGCAAAGCTTGCATTCAATTACCTCATTTTGTTGGGTTGTATGAACAAACGATACCTGATGAAGGACCCCTAGAGAGGTGAAGAAATCATGAAAAGAAGCATTCAAGAATTCCAATCCATTATTAATACTGAAAATGTGAATAACACAAGAAAATTGAGCCTATTTCAACAAAAAAGTTTTAATGATTAGAGAGATTTCAGACTTCTCTTTCAACTTGTAAATCCACATAACACATGTATAATCATCAACCAAGTCAAGAAAATATCTAAAACCTCGTAAACTTTGGATTCTACATGGTCTTCACAAATCAGCATGAATAAGAACAAAAGGTGACTCAACTCTTTTATTATGACTAGATGGAAAGGAAACTCTACGATGTTTGCCAAGTTGACGAGTGTCACAATGAAAAGCTCAAGAAAATGTAACTCTGGAAATTGATGTCGAATGACAGGGATACTCGGGTGACCTAGGCGTAAGTGGCACTACCAGGCAATGGTGGCATAAGTAGTGACAGAAGATTCAGATAAGGGTGGAAGTTGCAAATAGTATAAGCCATCATGATCAAATCCTCCACCAATATGCTTCATCATTTGGAGATCCTGCAAAAGGAAGCAGCAGTCATAAAAAATCACTTGACAATGGAGAGCCTTCGTAATGTGACTAAGATTTAAAGAGCAAAATGTGATGCATGAAGAACAGTTGTAAGAGGTAGGGAATTAGGAAGTGGAACATCTCCAAGTTGTGCCACTGGCAATAGTGTTTCGTTAGCAACTCTCACATTAAAGGGGGTTGTAAGAGTGCATAAGAAAATAAGGTAGCATTCCAAGTGATGTGAGAAGCACCTTAGTCGACAATCCAGGGTGGCTCATTTGAACTGGTAGACAATGCAACCATATCTTCTGTCCTGATCAAAGAGGCACTAGCAGATGAATTCGATTGTGAAGCCACTAGTATGTCATATTCCTCCCATGATTGTAATAGCTAATAGATGTCTCCATAATGACCTATAGTGTCGTTACCTCCTGTAGCTACCTAATTGGCATGTTGTCAAGGCGGATACTCATACTTGATTCAGCATCTATCCGTGGTATTAATTATGACAGAGTTGGTGCTCGCAGAATAGATCTGTATGTCCTTGCTCGCGACTTGCAGTTCCTCTTGGAGGACGTAGAGCCGGGGTTAGCATCTTAGAGCCAGGGTTAGCATCCTAGAGTTGGGGTTTAGCATCCTTTTTGGCCAAGAGATATCTCAATGCCGAGTGGTCGGTGAGAATTATGATGTGAGACCCTAAGAGATAAGCCCTAAATTTTTCTAAAGCAAATACTACAGGTAGCAATTCCTTCTCAGTAACAGTGTAATTCCTCTTAGCCTCATCCAGAGTTTTGCTAGCGTAGTAGATAGAGGGCTTTCTGTCGATCTTTTGACCCAAAATAGCCCCGACCGCGTAATCAGAAGCGTCGGTCATGATCTCAAATGGGGCTGTCTAGACTGGTGGTTGCAACATCGGAGCATAAGTGATTGCCGTTTTAAGAAAATCGAATGCCCTGCGGCATGATTTGTTGAACTCAAATGGCATATCTTTGGCGAAAAGGTTGCTCAGAGGGTGAGCAACCTTAGAGAAGTCCTTGATGAACCTACGATAGAATCCCACATGATCAAGAAATGAGCGGATTTGTTTGACATATGTGGGAGGAGGAAGTTTAGAAATAGCATCAACCTTAGCTTTGTCAACTTCAATTCCCAGTTCAAAGATTACATGACCCAAGATGATACCTTGTGTCATGAAATGGCTCTTTTCCCAACTAAGGACCAATCTTATTTTGATGCATCTTTTAGGGATCAATTCGAGATTAGCCAAGCAAGATTCAAATGAGTCTCCGAAAACGGAGAAATTGTCCATAAAAACTTTCATAAACTCTCTCCCCATGTCAGAAAATATGGCAAGCAAAACCCGAATGGCATTTTACGGAAAGCAAAGGTTCCGTAGGGACAGGTGAAAGTCATCTTTTCTTGATCCTCAGGATGGATATGGACTTTATTGTATCTCGAGTAACCGTCCATTAAGCAGAAGTACTTTTGCTCAGCTAATCTTTCAAGGATCTAATTGATGAAGGGCAGAAGGAAATGATCATTTTCGGTGGCTGTGTTCGGCTTCCTGTAATCGATATAAACTTTCCAAGAGGAAGATGAACAAGTTACAACAGATTCTCCTTTCTTGTTAGTCACAATGGTAATCCTGGCTTTTTTTAGGAATAATTTGCACGGGACTTACCCATGGATTATCCGAGATTGGATAGATGATTCCTGCATTGAGCCAGTTAATTATTTCTTTCTTGACCACTTCTTGCATATTAGGGTTTAGTCTTCTTTGCATCTGGCGAGAAGGGTGGGGTCCATCTTCCATGAAAATTCTGTGATTGCAGTAAGATGGCTCAATCCCCTTAAGGTCATGGATGGTCC
The DNA here is from genome assembly GCA_037157565.1 of Thalassia testudinum. Lineage (NCBI taxonomy): Eukaryota > Viridiplantae > Streptophyta > Magnoliopsida > Alismatales > Hydrocharitaceae > Thalassia > Thalassia testudinum. The sequence goes on along the minus strand of JAZHRO010000031.1, from coordinate 74,396,057 downwards.
AACCAATTACCTTTTTGTGTTCTTTTTGGACCTTGATCAGTTTAATCTCTTGCTCCTTAGTTAATATAGAATTGATAATCACAGGGAGCATCTTCTTAGATCCTAAAAGTTGATATTTCAAACTCTCAGGCAATGGTTTTAGTTCAAGCTGAGGTGGGTCTAATATGGAAGGTAAGGAGGATGTTGATGAAGAGTCATCAAGACGATCGAGAGGAAGAGGTTGAAAGTGAACAAAATCAACCTCTTCAGAATGTGGTGGGTTTGCCATGGAGGGTTGTGGGTTGAGTTCATTGGTGCAGGAAGAACTCTCAATAGCAGATACAACCATATATGTCTCAATATTCAAATGATCTTCCTCGAGTTCCTTTATAAATCCACAATCCTCAAATTTATTAATCGCCTTGAAAATATCCAATTTCAGTTTCCAATCCCCAAAGGTGATTTCCATGCTACCGCTCTCACAGTTGATATTTTCCTTAGCGGTAGCTAGGAACGGACACCCTAAAATGATGGGCATGTTCCTCAAATTTTCAGGTACATCTATGTCAAGGACAAGGAAATCTACATGAAAATAGAAGTCAACCTTGACAATAACATCCTCAATAACGCCTCTCGGATTTGTGACTGAACGGTCAGCTAACTGCAGCGTTACTTAGGTCGGCCGGAGTTCACCTAAATCGAACTTCTCGAAAAGAGAAGTCGGAATTAGGTTACTGGATGCACCTAGATCCAAGAGTGCCCGATCAAAAGTGTAATATCTGATAACACATGAAATCAAAGGGGCACCTAGATCTCTCTTTTTCGGAGAAAGGTGATGCAGGATAATAGAACTAGCCTGCTCAGGGAGTATCACCTTTCTCGGAACACATTCCCTCAGCTTACGGTTCTGGGTGCATAAATCTTTTAAGAATTTAGCATAAGTCGGTATGTGTTTGATAGCATCGAGGAGGGAGATATTGATTTCAACATTCTTGAATATATTCAAGAGCTCATGTTACTGTTAACAGGCTTCTTCCTGGGTTTAATCAAGGATCAAGAAAAGGAACATGAGTTAGATCTTCGAAATCAGGTTCCTGAGCCTTGATTTCTTCTTCAGAATTCTCCTTTCTTTCCTCAAGCTCGCTAGGATTTTCTTGACTAGAGCAAGGTAAGTGTGAGTCCTGGGTTTGCCTTCCACTCCTCAAAGTAACGGAGTTGGCAAATGCGTGTGTTTGGGTCTTGGGAAGAGTTAGGAAAGATCGGAGGGGCTTGATTAGCCAAAAACCCCGGATTTGATGAAGCATAAGAGGAAGGACCTTGCTCAACTACCTGAGCATGTGCGTGTGGGTCCCTCTGATTCCCATACCCTTGAACTTGATTGCCCGGATTCTGTATGTTGCACGGGTTGGGTACGGGTTGAGATGGCAAAGATCTGGGCTGACGGGTATTAGCAATGAGCCCGGTTTGCAAGTTGTCTAGTGAGGTTTTCATTTGTTGCATGAGCTGGAGCATGGATCCTTACATCTTTACCATCTGACGGTTCAAATTAGCCTACCCTATGGTTTGACGAGCATTCCAAACTGGTTGATTGACCTGATTCGTGGGCAGCTAGTATAAACATGACCCTGACGCATTGGTCTTTGCGGAGCATAGTTGCTGGGTCGGAATTAGGTCTGCTGCCCTGGATTTTTCCAGAAATTACGGTAGTTCCTCCAACCCGGATTATAAGCCTTGGAATATAGGTTGGACCTAACGTTCTCCTGTACAGCATAAACATCCTCATAGGGCGAGGATGGAGAGAAAGAAAGGGAGGGATCAGAGAAATTGGGATTAAAGGCCCCAGTTTGGAACCCGTGGGGTTCCGAGCAATGTTGGCTCACAGGTTGAGCCGCATCCAATTGATTCACGAACTCCTGTTCAGAGGGAGCTCGTGAAGAATGGAATCTGGAATTCTAGGATTGAGTGGATCGAGAATTGTTTGTAGAGTTTCCAACCATCCACTCCTCGATCCTTTTGGTAACCAGGTCCACTTTATTTAGTTTATTACAAATCAGCTCCATATCGAATGAATGAGTCGTGGACCTCATTAACATTCGATCTGGGTTGTTGGGACTGGTTAAATGTATCCATAGAGACATGATTGATTGAATTTTCACTCATTTTCTCAAATAAATTATGCGCACTATCTGCGTCTTTATTGAGGAAATTGCCTCTGCAAGAAGCGTCCACGTGATTTCTGAGTTGCTCAGTCAACCCGTGGTAAAAGATCTGCACGAGTTGCCATTTTGGCACTTCATGGTGTGGACACTTCGGCAATAAGTCATGGAATCGCTCTTAGGTAACATGAAACTGCTCCCTCGGTCACTGGGCGAAAGTAGTAATCGCCCGCCTCAGTGCATTGGTACACCTAATTAGAAAGAATTTCTTTTATAAAGCTAATTTAAGATGGTTTCAAGTTGCTATCGACCTTCCTATGGTCCTGTACCAATGAACAGCCTTATCCCTAAGAGAGTGGGGAAATAACCTCATGATTATTTGCTCTTCATTCACGTTTCATGCTTTGGTGGTCTGAACCAAAGTGGTCAAGTCCTCCAAATGCTGAAATGGTTATTCGGAGCCAAGCCCATGAAAATGTTTGATCAGGCTTAACATTTGGGACTTGATTTCTATGTCTTTGGTAGGAATCCTGACACCGGGATGTTCCCTGTAATTTAAAGGATCATAAAAATCCTTCAAGGGTTGAGTGCCTTGCATTCTCTGGAACCATTCTTGCATTCTCTAAATTTGTTCCAATTGCCTTTGAACCATCTCTTGTTGATTCTGAGGCAGAGGAGGTTGTTGATCGGCCATGGGATCAAATTGGTCAAAATTCAATCTATGCCTCCTAGAATGATCTAATGGTCCTTCTAATCGGGGATTCAATGACCTCCTTCCCAGGATAAACTAGGAATAGATCGGAAGGACTGGGGATAAGAACCTTGCAGCACAACAAAACAAGTATGTCCTTAAGTTGGGTAGCCTAAGTATTTACAGATTCTCAGAATTCGTTTTAAGATTATAGACGATTTACTCTACTTGTATCCAGTCAATTCAACCAGTTAGGAGGGGCTGGGGAGAAGGCTTTTCCTTCAGCTTGCATCTCCAGTTCCTAGTGTACTTCCCAATCGTGGTCGTTTGACGCTACTCCCCTAGCTAGACATCAGATTGACTGGTACAAGTAAGTTAATCATGAATAATCTCAATCTGGGCCCCGAAGAGTGAATTTGTCCTTAAGGCCAACGCCTAATCAATTTTAACTTAGGCTTAGGATTGTAGTGCTTATAAAATGTGATGGATTCTTAAAATGGGCTGTGCCCTTAATGATTGATTGGATATGTGAGTGCGTGCACAACTAGGATTTTCAAGCAAGATTATTTGAATGTGTGGATTTAAGTTTCAAATCTTGCATAAGTAGCTTTTAGGGTTTAGAATTTGGTACATTCAATCGAGTTCAAGAGGCAAATCAGATTTTCAAAACACGGGTGAAGATCTTTTCCTTTTGAAATCAAAAGTAAAGTGGAGTATTTGGTATTAACCTAAATTGTAAACCTTAAGGGGAAGTCACTTGATGGGTTGATTTTAGATGAAGTGGTGTAGCCCAAACAACTTAAACAATTGACCTTAATGCACCATTGAGTTAGGCACATAAGTGGTTAACCTAATCTGATTTCTACTGAATTATGTATTTGGGTATGTGTACCAGTTTCAAAGATCGATTGACCGGTTGAGTTTGAAAATCAGAAGAGGTTGTGTATCTCTGTGTTTTTTCTAGATTTTTTTTCTTTTTATAAGCGGAGGGTGGATGAGTAGAAGGGGAAATCAAACAATTAAAACTAATCCTAGGGTTTATGAGAACACTTAGGTTAATTAGAGTTTGAATTAGGGTTATGAAATGAATTCTATGGAGGGGGAAGAATGGAGAGTAGTTACCGTTGTTTTCAACTGCATTTTACTCGTTTCTACCGCTTGAAGATTCCCTGTTGAGGTATCTGCAAAACAATAGAAAAGAAATAAAAGCAAGTTAGAAAATAAATAAGTGTGTGGAAATGCGGAAAGAAATCGAGATTCGCTGCCTCCCCAATAGCGGTGCAAAACTGTTAAAGCGGTGAGTTGTCGCAAAAAGATTTGAATTTTGAAAAACCATCGTCGTAGTGTGATTGGCGAAGAAATCCGTCAATAAATAAATTTTACTGAAACTCGAAAAGAATTTCAGGTCGAACACAGGGAGGTTACACCAATTTGAAATCTGCGATTATATTTTTTTGTAATTTTTTTTTAAAGGTGAGATACAATGAATCGATACTAAACTAGAGAGAACAAAACACTTTATAATATAGATAATATTTTTACAACTAAAAAGCGGGAAATATTACAATTAGAAAGCAGTAAAAGAGAAGGTGGACAGAAATTATCCTCATCGGCTGCTTGGAGGATGAGCCGGAACGGGTGACGCCTGGAAGACAGTGAGCGGAGATGGAAGATGGAGAACGAAGCGGAAAGAACTTGGGGCGAGGCAGGACGTCGTCGTTGTGGGATCCACTTCCGGAATGGAGGCGAGAAGATGGCCACGGGAGCTCCATGAACGAGATGAGAAGTGGACAAAATTTTTTCTTTTAACTCTAGAGGAGTATCTCGGGTTTGGGACAAGCTTTTTTAGAGCTTTGGAGAGGGAGGTGAAGGAAGGGATGGAGAAGGTGTGGGGGTCTTAGGGCTTTTTATAGGTGAAGATTGGAGGGGACAAAAAGTTCATTTCATCTTAAAACATTAAATGAGGGTCTTTTGTGACGGATTTAAGCATCACTAAAGACCCCAAACGTGGGCTTAGATTCGCGCACGTCGTCGTCTCCTCTCCCTGCGCTCTCAACATGTGCCCACATCCAAGAAATCCCAACGATCGGACGGCCCAAAGATGCACGCACCTGCTTCCACTTTAGTGCCTCAACGTATGTACGTATGATCGCATGTGCATCTCGGCGTGTGATTGCATGTGCATCTGCTGTGCCGCTTGATCGCCATCGCACGGGCGAATTTTGCCGCGCCCGTGCTTGTGCTTGATTTGAGGCGAGGCTGGGCTCGAACCTGCACCTCTCTCTTCATGTGAGGGCGCTCGCCCATTACGCTGCGTACGCGTTTGAGGCGCGTGGGTGTTTTTGAGCACGTGCAACCATGGCCATTGGATGGCGATCCAACGGCTTAGATTTGATGGCCGGTTGAGGAGAGAGAGCAACGGCGGATCCTTAGGCCGGTTGGGCGGCTAGGATGCCACCACGTGGCATCATCTTAGCCGTCCATCTTCTATGTCTTGTAGATGGTGTTACGGATGTCGGATTAGATTGATCGTCGATCCGAACCCATCTGTGTGGTTGAATTTGTCATCTGATATACGGATTTACACCATCTTGGCCCCTTGTCCTTTGATCTTTTTCAGACTGCATTTGATGCTATGGAAGTCTGATCGGAGTGATCTTGGAGTCGTTAAACTCCAATCGTCACCCTGATAAGATCCGTACGGTTGGATCTTCAATCCGAGGTCCCGATATGATATTGCCCTATTTTCTGAGCACAAAAAAAGAAAATTAAATTAAAATTTATACAACCTAATCTAAATGCATAATGATGCATGTTATGCAATATTTATAATGTATGATGCAACTTAGTGTCTAAGAACACATAAAAATAGACGGTTTATGTGATATAAATGTGTTTACATCATCATCCTCTGCCAAAGAAGTTGCCCTAACCACGGTTAATAGATGCCATAGTCGAGGACTCAGTAGTAGGGATAGAATCATACTCCTCCAGATGTGATAGGCGAGCATATATTTGAGCAGGAGTAGGTATCTCCTCCAAAATCGTCAATTAGTACTTTACCAAGTGTAGCCAAGAATTGTAATGATTTGATAACCTCCCTTTTGCTTTGCCATATATCAATATAGAGAAGCTAAAAGGTGTCTTATTCATCCTACAAATTCTTCAACGTACCGTAGCATTTATCCAAAGACATTGTTTCTTTACGGAACATTTGTATATCTTCTATAACACGATAAAGTCATGCTATGTTATTTTTCTGGGGGTAAATCTCATACAAAACTTCCCACATCGTTTTTGTTGATGAGTATGACAACTTGCTTTGCAGTTGGCTCTTTTATACTGTTCATCATACGGGTAGCTATCTAATCATTGTTGACCTCCTAGTCCTTGGTTCTTTTATCTTCAGGCGGTTCTTCCTTTGTCAAAATATATTTCTTCCTATGTGATCCAACGAATCGAGCAAACCAGATAGACCACGAGAAAATTCGTATCAACCTAGATGGTAGTGCCCTGCACATGTGGAGTTGCACTAGTGGTAGAAGTCTTCCCCAACAAGTCACTAATAGACTCCTTGTGATCACCCATCATATCTTGATCTACAGATCACCGAGAGAGAATTTGTGGCAGTCTGTAAATCCATTCATAAGGCATCAAAGAGATCAAATCCAAGCTGAAAATACAATATCAGATCATTATTGGGAAAGCCGCACCTAAAGACGAATATGAAAAGTGTTTTTCAGATTAGATGGAGCACCACCTTTGCTGCAAATCACCCCCTAAGGTGTCACGTGCGCACACCCAAGCCAGTAGGAACCCAGGCAGCAATGCTGAGGGAGGCGAATTAGATGCTGCGGTAGTATTGGGAATACTCCAGATGCTGTAGCGGCGTGGTCAACACCCAGGATCAGTCAGCGGCAATGTTGACTACCACCATGGCTGACCTGCGGTGCTGCAGTGGTTCCTGGCAAGAGTGGCAATGCTACTGGAGGGAGAAGGGGGGATTTCGGTGGAGGTGTTGGAGGTTAGTGTTTAGTAGGATACTTTGGCATCGGTTTAGGATCGTTGCTCTAATATCATGTTGGGTGAAATGAATGGAATAGTTTTATTACGGAACGTTAGGGACCTTCATGTAGAGAGGTGCCTTTGGGAGAATTATAAAGGGTACCCTATACAATAATAAAAAAAGAGAAATATACCCACACATAATAATAATCTCAATAACATGCCTTAGCACCTTGGTTGAGACGTGTAGTGCCTTGTGTATCATTGGGGCTTGTGCATGGTTTGGATAGCAGAATGATGGTGGATTAGTGAGTGTGGATGATTCGACTTTGTGCATGCAAAATTTGTTCGAGGATATGATCTCCCTCTTTAGGCAACTGCCCATCTTGTTACGACTATAATGGGAAACAATGTGGTATTCTTAGTTGGCCACCAAGTGTGTCTTGTTGAATTCCACTCCAAAATCCTGATTATCCTGATTGATAGAATACTTAAAGGATAAATATATTGCTAGGTGGAAAACTAAGAATAAAGAATGGATATTAAATCTTAAGAATTTTACAATAGAGCTTTCTTTTACACTCCATTGTGGTACTCATTCTTGCTTTTTATGTTAGCACTTTGCTCAGCTATTTTGCTCATTTCGTCCTATGTTTGACTTTCGACCAGGATTTTTGTGAATTCATAGGACTAGGCTGGTGTAGGATTTTTTCTCCTGTTTTATTGCTTATGGTAAGTTTAGTAGTAGTTGTTACTTTTTTCTTTAGATTGTTGTTGGGTGACGTGTTTGTGATAGGCAAGCGTCATTCCAACTTATATTGCATGTTTACTTGAGACTTGCCATTGTTTTCTTTTGTTTTGTGCTCTGGATGTTGATGTAGACAAAGTTGATTTTATTTTTACACTATTATTGCTTAGTCATGATGGGTGTATGCTTATTGTTGGACAAAGGATTTACGATCTGGGTTAACTTGGAATTTTCCAACTTGGCCATCGAGGGCCGAGTCATTACGAGAAGCATGGGGAGGTCTTAAGCTCTGTCCTAGGACCTCCACTTTGATACCAAATTGATGAAGAGAATCACATATAATTGAAGAATAAAGGTTCTCTTTATACATTGAGTACTCAAACATTGAATTGGAACATATTACATAAATAAGAAAACTCATAAATGTAAAAGGAAAGAAAAATATATTAGAGAAAGTCCTGATAATAATCGATTGTATCTCCAACAGCCGACCTTCCTTAGAGGTGTCTATTTTAATCAACATGGATTGAATAGGTGTTTCCTTGGGCTCTATGTCTTGCATTTCTGCCCCTTTTAAGCATCTGAACCCTTTCTCAAATTTTTCTTCATGGTTATTCCTAGAGTCCATTTATTCTGCTTAATCAATTTTACTTTCTCAAAAGAAAAAGACTCTTATAGCTATCAAAAACTATGAAGAATCTATTTTTCACCTTACACTTAACATTAGCATCCAAATAAAATAAGAGGTTTATATATATATATATACTATGAAAAAGATGTATATACCCCTACTTATTTTATATTTACATATATACCTTTGGCATTAGCGTATATGCCCAAAAAAATTCCGTTTATTAACTTGCATACTCCTAAGAAAATATTCGAGTAAAAGTTAAAAGTTTTTTTTTAACAAACCTCCTAAGCTTATTCTCTATTTTATTATCTAGTCCTCCCATCTCTCATCTTTTGTGGTGGTTGTAGCTATTGTTCTGAATACCCATGGTGTGCCGATGACATACCTACGAAATGGCCTTTCTCTGATGTGGTCCTGTGAGGCAATATCAGCACACATGTAATGTCGAAGTGTAGGAGTGTATAATTTGTGAAATATGAATAATGTCAATAAGTTTGGAGAAATGAGTGGTATTAGGTATAATTATTAAATTGTTACCATATTTTTAAGGTCAATATGCGTGTCTTAATGACCAGCTTCTACTCATTATTATTTTTGTAAGTGCTTTAAATTTTGATGGCATGCCATTGACATATTGTCGAAATGGCTATTTTTAAGGTTAGGTCATATCGACATCAATATAATGTTGAAATACAGGGATTTTGATGAAATGTCATCGAAATTTCGTTGAAATATTAGCAAGTGATGAAATGTGCTCAACATTTCAACTTGCTACTACTGTTTCTCTCTCAGTTTTCCCATTCTTCTCCACTATTGCTACTGTTGCTTATGCTGATACTGCTACTATATTCTTATCCGAACAGAATCTTTGTTGCTGTGACTCCCTTTCATCTCATTGCTCCTCTCCAACTCTCTTAAGGTTTGATTCCACACCTATCTATAATTATATAGTAAATTTATATACTAAACTCTAGATCTACTACGATCACAAACGTATAGGTCTAATCACAATTTAAAATTGAGAAAATATTTGTTTAATTCCTAAAAATAAACCCTAAGCTTGGGTTAGTATTAAAAAATAAAGAACTTACATCCATCTATAAGAGAATAAAACTTGAAAATTACAAATACTAAGGACATGTTTACTTTATAAATTAATCATTTACTTCAAGGATAACATTCAACCTAGAAACCTACGGTCCCATGTTTGAAGGTGACAACTTATTTTTTTATACATAAATATGATACAACTAGATCTAAATGTGACTCAAATTGTGTCATAAAAATGGCAACACACATATTTATATTAATTTAAATCTATTCAAATTGATTTTGCATGACTTAATTCAATTTACACAAAAGGTATTTGATATTTGATTTTTGAACTTGAACATGGTATAATAAACTATATATGTTGCATATGAATATTAGGATATAACATTATTATTCTTACATAAACATGCTTATGCTTGTAAGTTTTTTAAAATTTTAATCATTTTGACTTGGGATTTTTGTTGGTATACGTCAACGTGCCCTTAGCGTATCTCCAAAATGAACTATTTTCGGGGCATCGAAACCATTAAATCTGACATTGAAATATAGGTATTTCCATGGCATGCCCTCGACATGCATTTGAAATGCGTACTTAAAAATGTATTGAAACGACATCAAAATTGATATTTCAAACCTTGGTTGCAGCAACTCCAAGGGTTTATGCTCTTGCGATCGTCATTCAGGTTCTCGTGAGGATGCCACTAGCACTTTCGATGACACATACCTTGTAGCCACCACTATCAAAGTTAAGATGCCACTACCTTCCTTGGCCCCCATTGTTGGCCTATAGGAAGCACCCTTGGCATCCATGTGGTTAGGTTAGCTGGGTAGGGGAGGATTGGAGGCTGGTAGAGAAGGGAGGATTGTTGGCGCAGATGTTGTAGGGGAGGAAGGGGATAGAGGAGAGGGGGTAGAGGAGGGGGACTACATATTGACATAAGGTTGTTGCAGGCGGAGTCGGTGTTCACAGATGACCTCGCCTATAGCAATGTTGGTGGTGGAGGAAGATGATGAGAGGGGGATTGGTGGAGGAAGAGATGAGGTGGAGGGTTTATTTGAGTGAGAAAAATAAAATAAAAGGATTTCTATTTAACGTGGGAAAATGAGCACAATCATTTTATTCTCAAACCTTACCTCTTTTCATATCAAGAGAGAGGTGGGATAATTATAACTCCAAGAAAGAAAGAGTGCTAAAATACCCTTACATAGAAAATAAAGCTTAGATAGACCAAGAGGTATAATACTCCCCCTCAAGCTGGAGCATAGATGTTAATCATGCTCAGCTTGGAACAATAGACATCAAAACTAGATCTAGTAAGAGTCTTAATAAATATATCTATTGTCTGGTCATCAGAAGATAATGGAGTTATGTAGAGCAGTCCTCTCCGGATAATATCTCTAGTGTAGTGATAGTCAACTTGCACATGTTTCGTGCACTTATGAAACATGGGATTGTTGGTTATATAGGTAACTACTTGATTATCACACCTCATCTCCATGATCCCATCTATCTCAATATGTAAATCAGTCAGGAGAGACCAAATCTACATCATTTCAGTTACAGTTTCGGCCATCACCCTGTGCTCTGACTTTGCACTAGACCTAGAAACTAAGTGCCACCTACATTTCAGTTACAGCTTCTTGCTCTTCCAGGTTACATGATTGCCACCTACATAAGTGCAAAAACCAGTAGTAGATTTCCGATCAAAGTGGCATCTTGCATAATCTGCATTTGCATAGCCCACTACAGTCATGGATGTCCCTTTGGTGAATAGAAGACCCTACCCAGGGGCCTTCTTGAGATATCTAAGAACCATCATCACTTCATCCTAGTGTTATATGGTGGGTTTAACCATAAACTATCTACCAATTGCAAAAGATATATCTGGTCTAGCGATGGTGAGGTATAAAATCTTCCCTACAAGTTGCCTGTATGACCTGCTATCAACTGCCTCAGCCTTAGTGTCATAAAGATGTGCATTAGGATCCATGGATATATTTGTTGACTTGGCTCCCAGCATACCAACCTCCTACAATAAATCTAAAGCATACTTCTTCTAGGGCAAACCAATGCCACTTTTGCTGTAAGCTACTTCTATCCCAAGGAAGTATCTCAATGGATTCAGATCCTTCATCACAAACTGTTCAGCCAAGCATCTCTTGATCTCAACTATCCCTTCATAATTATCTTCTGTGACAATCAGGTCATCCACATAGACTAAAAGAACAGTAATACCACTACTTGTCTTCTTGACAAAGAGAGAGTGGTCTGTAGACGACTTTTGAAACCCAACAGACTCAACCACCTGGGATAACTTTTGGAACCAAGCATGAGGACTCTGCTTGAGGCCATAAATGACCTTCTGCAATCTGCATGCACAGTCCCCCTGAACCTCGTAACCAGGAGGTTGTTGCATGTAAACCTCCTCCTGCACATCCCTATAAAGATAGGCATTCTTAACATGAAGCTGGTGAAGATGCCAATCCCGTTGAGCTACCATCAAAATTAGAATCCTCACCGTAGATAACAGAGTCACGGGTGAGAAAGTGTCAAAGAAATCCATCCTATATGTCTGGATGAATCCTTTGGCAACAAGTCGGGCCTTGTAGCATGCAACTGACCCATCTGGATTGTACTTGACTACAAACACTCATCTGCAGCCAACCACTGTAGCACCTCTGGTAAAGGGGTAAGCTCCTAATTACCACGTAAGGTAAGACTAGTTGTCTCATCCTCCATGGCCTGACATCATTTTGCATCAAGTATGGCCTGTTAGTAGGTGGCAGGGATAGATATGGAAGAAAGAGCATGACAAAAACTCCCAAAAGTTGACCCAAGGCCATCAATAGCTAGACTACCTATAACACGGTACTTGGACTCACATGTACGGGGTGCCTTCCTAATGGCAATAGGAAGGTCAAGATCATCTGCCTAATCCTCCTGTGTTGACTCTGGGGCAGGAAGATCCACATTGAACATGTAGCATCGCAACTAGATCCTGTATTATCAGTACGCAAACTGTTTGTGGTCACCTGGACTGAAGAGGGTGATGTCGGTGTAGTTGGCATCTGGAAAGTACTATGAGGGCGTTTATAGGTACTAGTAAGCTCAGAAAACCTCATGGGTCTAGTTGTAGTGGCCGGAGGAGCAGAAACAGGTATCCCCTCCAAGGATACAGGAGGTATAGGCATCGGGACCTCTGTAACCTCAGGAGATAAATTTCAGGCAACCATAGAAAAGTATGGCATGGACTCATGAAAGGTAACATCAGCACTCACACAGTGCTTACCAATATGGGATCTAAGCATTTATATCCTTTTTGAGTCTGTGAGTATCCCAGGAACACACAATTGTCCAAGGTGCAAGCTTATCTCGACCTGGAGAGAGTTGGTGAACAAAGGCAGTGCAACCAAAGACACGTGGTGGTACGTGAAAAATCTCTCACGTAGGATGCAGTATGTGCCAAGGAATCTCCTCATGAAGCATTGCACTGGGTATTTTGTTGATTAAATAACATGTTGTGAGGATTGCATCACCCCAATATAATGGAGGCACGTTATGATGAATCAATAAAGTGTGGGCCACATATAACAGATGTTGGTGTTTCATCTTAGCCACCCCATTCTGTTGAAAGGTATGAGCACAGGTAGTCTGGTGCACTACCTCATGTGACCTATAAAATGCAGATAGTTTGATGGTACATAACTCACGTGCATTATCAGATCCGACTACTTTAGTAGTAGTTGAGTACTGAGTCTTAATCTCCACCATGAAATGTTCAATGATAGAACCAACGTTTGACTTGTTCTTCAGCAAGAATATCCATGATAGGCTGGAAAAGTCATCCAAAACTATTAAATAATAACGGTGACTCTACGTATCTAGTATCCAACTCGGCCTCCACACATCCATGTGCGATAACTCAAACAATGCCATAGACCTGGAACAGGTACTCACTGGGTAGGAGGTACAATGGTGCTTGCCCATTTGGCACGCATCACAGCATATCCGAGTCGCATTAGAGATGTGGCATTACCCGTCGGAGGTTGTCAAGGGGAAGATGTCCAACTCAAAGATGCTACTGAAGTGCACTCCCAACGGCAAACGATACTTCTTGACATGTAGAGGCAAGTGGAGTCTGAATTAGACGATAAATTCCACCCTCTACTTTTCCACTACCAACATGTTCCTATCAATTTGTCTTGAATGATGCATCCCACATCATCAAAGATAGCACGACAATTATGCTCCTTAGTAATTTTATTAATTGAGAGTAAGCTCATAGGAAAGTTCGGTACATAAGAAACATCAAGTAACCTCAAAGTAGAAGTCACCGGTACCTCCCCTAACCTGCTATCCTGTAGTGCCTATATCTGCAACTTGCACTATCTTACCTGCAAGTATAAATCTGAGATGGGTAAAATGATCCTGATCTGTACTAAGATTTCGTGAAGCCCCTGAATCAACAAGCCTTTGCACTACCCCGATTTTCGTCACATGCAATAAAGCCCAACTTGGTGCCTCCCTGGAGCCCATCATGATGGCTAAGACCTCGGAGTAGTTTCTCATACTCACTCCGAGCAATGGTCACTAGACACCATTTGCCGACCTCTATGTGGTAGATGTGGTTGGACCAATATCAAAGGAAGCTATATTTATACCGTTAAACTACAGATTCACCAAGAAACAAACCTTTAAAGCACTAAATTAGAGGTAGATCATGCCAATCTGATGACAAAAAAAAGTCTGAAAAAAAAATTCAGATCATAGTCCGAGGAAGGTCACCTAGATCAGGCTGTCGATGTAGATCAAGCCCAAATATGACCTGCGACTTTGGTTGATGTAGGCCCAGATTAGATCAGGCTGCCGATGGAGGATGAAATCGGCGATCTGCAGCACAGGTGATGTAGACCTGCTGACTATATCAGACCACCCAGATCAGATGAAGGTACACGCTCAGATTGTCTTGGATGGGATTAGCAGTAGGTCAATGACCTGTAGCAACAGCCATAGACCCCTGAAGGGGCTGGGCAAAGCTAAGCAGCCCACCAGCGGTGCTGTTAGGTTCGGGTAGCCCACTGATGGCACCAGTGAGGCCCCCCCTCCTTGTGCTGCTGCAGACGGGATCTGGCACTCCTGTTGTTGGTGCTGTTGCTGTTGCTAGCAGGAGGTAGCAGTGCTGCTATCGGCTGACAGTGATCACCGGCGATGGTGAGGAAGAGAAGAGAAGGATTTGGCGAATGGGTTGGAGGCCTACTTGGGTGGGACACCTAGGGCACCAGTCTAAGACTGTTGCTCTGATACCAAGTTAGGAAAATGAGCAAAATCATTTTATTCTCAAATCCCACCTTTCTTTATATCAAAAGAGAATTGGGACAATTACAACTCCAAGAAAGAAAGTATAGTCCTAAAATACCCTTACATAGAAAATAAAGTATGGATAGACCAAGGGGTATAACGTGTAAAAATTTCTTTATTATTTAATTTCAATAGTTTATAAAGATATCCTAACAAGCAAATGAACATATTTGGAGATATATATGTATATATGACATAAGTGGGGGTATATACAAATTTTTTAAAGTTTATCGGAACATATATGTAAAAACCCCATAAAAGTATATCTGCATCCCTTTATGCATTTTTTAAATTTCAAAGTCTACATATCTGTACAAAAAGGATGATATTTTCTGGCTTTACGGGGTTTTCTCTGCATGCCCATGATGCCTTTTTCCATGTGGCAAAGTGCCTTTTAAATGATTATTAAAAGTGTTGTTCCAGTATTGTTGGATGAAATGCCCAGAGTTAGAGCAATATGCACCAAAAAAATATTGAAATTCTATGAATGTATATATATATTTTAATTTTCCAGATTGCTATTATTACTGAACAGTCTAAAGGACTGCCGGAAGTAATTATCTAGATGCGAGAAGTCTGTGAATCATTATTTTAAAAATGTATTGCGTTAGCATATGTTATTATTTATGTTTGTACAGTTTTTGGATTTTGAGCTCCTAAGGGGCACTACTATACTTTTATCCTTTAGTCTTTGTCTATATAAGAGAGTAAGATTTTCAATAAGAAATTAAATTATTTCAACCAATTTGGTATCAGAGAAGTAGTCCTGGACTGGAACTCTAGGTATCCCACCCCTAAAGCCTCCAAACCCTAACACTAAAATCCCTTCCTCCTCTCTCTTCCTGTGCGCACCATGATCAGCCTCCAACGCGGTGATCGTGATCGGCCATTGGATCGTGCAACTGTAGCGTTGATTCTCGTGCGGTAGTAGATCGGTGATCGTGCTGCGATCATGATTGGCCACTGGATTGTGCGACTGTAGCACTGATTCTCGTGCGGTAGCAAGATCCGGTGGCGCTGGAGTAGATGTGGCGAGGGTGATCAGCGCCTCTAGCCACAGTGCAGTGCCTTTGCGATGACCCTAACAGTGGCAAAAGGGGTCGGCAACGCTGGAGTAGGTGCGGCAACGCTTGCGCGAGGCATTGCAAAGCTCCTACTGGTCAGTGGTGCTTGTGCGGTGCTCTGGCAGTGCTCCTACCGGTCGGTGGCGCTCCTATAGCGCAAGTAGTTCCTCGGTGTGCAGTCCACGGGGGCTTTGAGGTGTTTGTAGCCCTATTCTAAGGGCTACATCCCTTGTAGTCGTAGGGAGAGAGATACCTAGGTCCCCTTAGGGTCATCTCGGGCGTTCTCCCTGCACCCGGGTTAGGCCAACACCCATCTAAGGGGGCTTTCAACGAAGATGCAGGTTTAAACGTATCTAGTTTCAGATCTATTGATTTCTTGGACATAGAAGGCTGATTGAGGCTTTCGCATTGCAAAGATGGCTTCAGATAATTAGTCCGAGGTGACATCGGGCAGTCTTTCAGACACCGAGGTACTTAAGAATCCATTTTTCGGTCTCGTCAAGTTAGATGAGACCTACCACCCATGGTGATCCCAGACATTCCTTATGATTATTAGGGGTCATAAGAAGAGCTACATTCTTACGGATCTGGAGCCTATAAATAAGACTGGCGCAAATGTCAACTAGGACAGCGACAATGCCATGGTTTGTGCATGACTTATGCAGACAGTTATTCCTTGAATAAGGGATGAGATCATGTACTACACCATAGCGAAGATGTGGGAGTCCTTGCGTGACACATGCGAAGAACTCCACACGGGTTTCTCAGCTCTTTTACGACCTCTTCTTGTGTTAAGGATGCATGCTGCCACAGTACTACTCCCTCATGAAGGGAATGCTGGAGAGGCATCACTCCTATCTGTTAGGGTGTGCCTGTGAGTTCTGGAGGAGCTTTAAGAGACAGTTGACAGTCTCCCTTTTCTTGAAAAGTCTCGGACCTGAGTATATGGCAGCCAGAGGTCATATCCTCACTACTCTTAAGCTTCCTACCGTGGAAGAAGCTTATAGAAGACTCAGCAGAGTAGCAGTCCTCACTCTTGCTCCTGACTCTGGTGTTTAGACGTTCGCACTGGCTGCGATCCCTGGACATGGCAGGGGTGCTCCCTCTTCTGCATGTGGTTGTAGACGCGAACACTCTTCTAGTACATGCACTAGGACTCTGTGTGCCTATTGTGGCAGACTTGGTCACTCTGAGGTTACATGTTGATAGAAGCATGGTAGGCCATCTGTGGCCAATCAGACAGTCGAGATTACAAATGTTCTCCCTAGTCCTGATGTTAGTTTTCTAAGCACAGAGATCGAGACCTTGCAGTAGCAGATTGCTCAGTTGACTCAGGTATCTTAGTCTCCAAATACTGCAGCTTTTGCCACCTCTTCTCAGGCACCTTCAATTGGTATGTTGTAACTCGTCTTCTGGTGATTGGTTAATTGATTATGGTGTATCTAGGCACCTATGTGGTGACAGAAGATCTCTCTTAGCACTAATTACACCAGCCAGGACCATATAGGTGGCAGATGGGAGACATTCGCCACCAGTTGGCAAGGAAGATATGTCTTTATCTCCTACTTTGAGACTAACAAATGTTTTCTATATGCCTGATTTTCCTTTGAGTTTACTGTTTGTTAGTAGTATCACTAGAGAATTAAACTGTCGAGCTATATTTGATGCGCCTTCTTATGTCTTGCAGGACAAGTTCGCTAGGAAGATGATTGGTGGAGGGTGTGAGGAACGACGGGTTTACCGTCTGAGCCGTATTGTTATTGCTGCTTCTGCTACCCCAGGCCTTGCTTCTACTGGATCTCCTCTCTAGTGGCATCACTGCCTTGGCCATTTGCCTATTGATCACCTTAGACGTGTCTTGCCGCATGTACCCTCCACTAATACTCTCACCTGTGATGCTTGTCAGTTGGGCAAGCACCACAGGGTTAGTTTTTTCAATTCTACTTCTATTTTGTCTGGTACTAGATTTGACTTGATACATATGGATGTTTGGGGTCTCAGTTGTACTCATGATCGACTTGGGAACACATATTATCTTGTTTTAGTGTATGATTTTTCCCACGGTTCCTAGATGTTTCTCTTGAAGAATAAGTCCAATGTGGGATAAATTATTAAGAATTTTGTCAAAGAAATAAATACTTAACATTTTTGTTTGGTGAAATGTTTTCGATCTGATAATACCTTGGAGTTTTGTACTACACGTTTGCGCACTTTCTTTTCCAATTGTAGCACTATTCATGAGACCACGTGCCCCCATACATCTCAGCAGAATGGTGTTGCTGAGAGGAAATATCGTCATATTCTTGATGTTACTCGTACTTTGCTAATTCACCATTCGGTTCTCCTTCTTTACTAGGGTGATGTTTTGACTGCTTATTTTGGATGCTTAATGCTGCTTTACATGAACGGATTCTATTGCAGGTTATGTATCTTGATCAACCCCTGTTTCACATCACCTTTCGGACTTTTGGTTGTGTTGCATTTATCCACTTGTTGGGACTGGGTCAGGATAAACTAACACCGAGAGCAGTTAAGTGTGTTTTCCTTAGGTATACTTGCATGCAAAAAGGGTATTAGTGTTTTGATCTGATTACCTCTCGACATTTTGTTTCGGCGGATGTTACTTTTCATGAGGTGATATCTTTTTCTACTTTTGTTGTTGAGATGCCTTCTGAGGGTGATATGACACTTATTTCATTTACACCCATTCGCTTTGGGAGTTTTCCTGAGATTCCTGTCCCTACTACACTACCACCACCGCCTGCTACGCAGCCCTTCAGACATATGTTCGCCCTCATACTACTTATCAGGGTCCTCTACCCTTACCTCCACCATCGACTTATCAGGTGAGTCTTTTAGACACTGATGCAGGTTTGCCATGTACTGTTCATAGGAACAGGATAGATGATGTGACAGGTGATGATCTAGATCTTTCGATAGCCATTCGGAAGTGACCACAGGCCTACACTACTTACCCCACCGCCAGGGCACTTACAACTAATGGCTTAGCCCTCAGGTTTGCTGGATTCACTCAAGCGTTGGTTGCTACTCAGATTCCGGCGACTCATCGTGAGGCCATGCTTGATCTAAAATGGCAGGTAACCATGGAGGATGAGATGACTGCTCTTAAAGGCCATGGGACTTGGGAGCTCACTCTACTTCTAGATGGTGCTACACTTGTTTGCTGTCGATGGGTGTTCACTATGAAGTTCAACCCAGATGGAGGTGTTGCCAGATACAAAGCACACCTCGTGGCAACGGGGTTCACTCAAACCTATGGGGTGGACTTCTTTGATACATTTTCACTAGTTGGACTTCCTACAGTACAGGTGCTGGTCACAGTGGCAGTTCAGCTAGATTAACCTTTGCATCACTTGGATGTGAAGAATGCCTTCGTCTCTGGTGATCTCCAAGAAGAAGTCTACATGTAGCAACCACCTGGCTTTGAGGCTCAGGGTGAGTGTATGTCAACTACGGAAGGTCATCTATGACCTTAAGTAGAGCCCCAGAGATTGGTTCCAGAGGTCACAGGTTGTAGAGGCGGCTGGATTCAGGGGATCGACAGTCAATATCTCTCTTTGTCAGGAGGACTGGACAAGGTACTGTGGTACTTCTTATTTATGTTGATGATTTAATTGTCATAGGAGATGATGAGCAAGGTGTTGCTGAGATTAAACGCATTCTAGTAGAGTAGTTTGTCATGAAGGAATTGAGAACTTTACGATACTTTCTTGGTATTGAGGTTGCTTGCAGCAAAAAGGGCGTAACCCTGTCCCAGAGGAAGTATGCATTGGACATCTTGCAGGAGGTGAGTATGCTTGGGGCCAAGGTGACTAATATTCTTATGGATCCCAAGATGCCATTTTATGATGAGGATGCACAGTAGATGGACAGCAGGTAGCACAGGCAGCTTGTGGGCAAGTTGCTATACCTCACTATCACGAGGTCGGATATCTCCTTTGCGGTGAGGAGATTGAGTCAGTTCATAGCCAAGCCAACACGTCAGCACTGGGATGCAGCATTGATGGTGCTCCAATACATCAAGAAAGCTCCTAGGAAGGGTCTCCTCTTCTCTGAGGGGTCTTCTATGACCTTGGTTGGCTATTTTGATGCGGACTGCGTCGGTTGTCATGTGGATCGCAAATCTACTACTAGGTTCTACACCTTTTTGGCAAGGAGTCTGATCATTTGGAAGAGTAAGAAACATGGCACACTTGTGAGATCCAGTGCCGAGTATGAGTACAGAGCCATGGCTCAGATGACTACGGAGATGATGTGGATCAAATCCTTATTGACTTACAGATATAGTTTTCTAACCCAATGAAGATACGATGTGATAACAAAGCAGTCACCTACATTGTCAACAACCCAACATTGCACGAGAGGATGAAGCATGTTGAGGTTGATTGCCATTATACCATGGACATGATTTAGAAGGGGTTGCTATATACCACACTAGTC
Source organism: Thalassia testudinum (assembly GCA_037157565.1). Classification (NCBI taxonomy): domain Eukaryota; kingdom Viridiplantae; phylum Streptophyta; class Magnoliopsida; order Alismatales; family Hydrocharitaceae; genus Thalassia; species Thalassia testudinum. The sequence goes on along the minus strand of JAZHRO010000031.1, from coordinate 74,375,907 downwards.
ACATCTAAGGAGCAGATTGCCGACATTTTCACCAAGTCCTTAACAAGATCGTTATTTGATTCATTTGTATCCAAGTTGATCATGATAGATATCTATATTTCAACTTGAGAAGTGTTAGCATATGTTATTATTTATGTTTGTATAGCTTTTGGGTTTTCAACTTTTTAGGAGCACTATTGTACTTTTACCTTTTTGGTCTCTCTTTATATAAGAGTCTAAGATTTCCAATAAAAAATTGAATCATTTCAACCAATTCATTATTTAGAAAAAGGTGAATGATGCATGTTTTTTTTTTTTTTTTTTTTTTGGGGAAAACCAGGTTTGCCTCTCTTTTTCAGATACTTGTTAAACCTGGGAAATATTGTCAGTGTCCTGATGATATGAAGACTTCTTTATTATGACAATATCTTTACCTTTCAATACAGAAAGAATATGTGCGTTACAAGTCAGCAAAGGGTTGGAAGAGTTTAGTTGTTTACAAGTCTGGCATCCATGCGCTGGGTCTCTATACTTCTAGATTCATACCTCGTGGAGCAATGGTAATCAGAAGATGGTCCTGAAATAGCAGCTCCCAACCTGCATTCCTTCTGTATCTCTTGTTTTTTCTGTGATTGGAACTGAATGAAATATTGGTGGATAACTTCTTGCTAATGTATGCATATCAAGGTTGTTGAGTATGTGGGCGAGATTGTTGGGCTCCGTGTTGCAGACAAACGGGAGACTGAATACCAATCAGATAGCAAGTTACAGCACAAGAGTGCCTGCTATTTCTTCAGGATTGACAAGGAGCACATTATTGATGCAACACGGAAAGGTGGGATTGCACGCTTTGTAAACCACTCTTGCCTGGTAAGCTATCACCATGCTTCTTTTTCTCGTGCCAAGTTATTTCAACTGTTACCAATAATGGAAGTTGAAGATACCTGAAATTTTTTGTTCTATCATCCAACACCTCTCTCTCTCTCTCTCTGTGTTTTCCCTCTTCTTTTGAGAACTAACACTTCTCTTTATTGATTTGATCAGCCAAATTGTGTTGCTAAGATCATAACAGTAAAGAACCAGAAAAAGGTAGGTGACTCGCGTTCCTGTGTTTGAAGCAAACTAATTTAAGAGATCAACGTATTTGGTTTTGGTTTTGTATTCCGATGTACGATATCAATATATATTTTTACATGGTTGTCTATGTGATCTACGTAGTTGATTGTTGTTACATTTTCAGGTTGTTTTCTTCGCAGAGAGAGATATATACCCCGGGGAAGAAATTACTTATGACTACCATTTTAATCATGAGGATGAAGGTAAAAAAATCCCATGCTTTTGCAATTCAAAGAATTGTAGGCGGTACCTGAACTAGCGATGGTCTCTGTAAATTACCGTGCCTATTCTATGTGCACAGCCTTTTCTTCCCGTCTCTTTCCTTTTGTTGCATGATTGTATGATGCTGTGTTCCAAGTTTCCCCTTAACATGTGCTTATAGTTTTCCATGAAATTGATTCATATGTTTGTAACCGTGAAATCCCATTGAGCATCAAACCATTTTGCAATCAGCAGCTTAGAACTATAACTGGGAAAATGAATCTATGTTCGAGTGGATATTCATACATAAATTGAAATTGGGTAATTGGAGTGTCGGCTTTGAAGACCTATTAGTCTATGCAGCTATGAAAAAAAATCTCCAGTCGGCAGATAATAATGCTGAGTAATTTATTCAAATACAGTTAGACTTGGATTGAATCTCTGTATTGATGTAGTGCATAAATGGTTACTGTAGAGATTTTAGGTGGCGGAAGCGGAGCGTGGAAACTCCTATGCACACGTAGCAACACGATGTCGCTGCATTTAAGTCGTCTGGACGGTCTACCTGACGCCTGATCTGGGTGATCAGGCATGCCTGAAAGAGGAGGCAGCAACAAGGTCTGCTTGTGGCAGACCGGTCTTCTTGGCTGGAACTGGTCTGTTATGTGCAGACCGGTCTTCTCAGGCTGGAGAGATGGTCGGTCCTGCTGTAGGCCGGTCTGCAGGGAGCCAAGGACCTGCTGGGTCCTGATATGAACTGGCAGAGAGGCCTCCTGCCTCTTGGATGACCGGCTGCAGCAGTAGAAAGTAGAGAGAGGAGAGGAGCTTTGAGTTTATTATGAAATATTCTTCTATTTACTCAACTCAAAATAAGTGGGAAGGCTCTCTATTTATAGAAAGAATATATCGCAACCAATCAAGTAACAAATAATTAAATTAATTATTAAAAATAGATAAGCACCAATATTGGTGCACCAAATTTGATCCAAGAGGATCCCTTGCAGCCGGCCCTGATGGGAGCCAGATGGCTGCTGCTGCTGCTGCCGCCATGTGGCCTAATGTACCACGTGGCTTCTTTTGGGAATTCCTAACAGATACAAACTTAGATTTTATTTTAAAGCTAATGGCCCTTTGTAGAACGTACTTGTTAACTTTGGAAAGGTTGAGCCCTATTTAATCCCTTCACCTTGATGTAGTAAGGTAGAGTTGTTAAATGAAATTACACCAGCTTTGTGGTTCATCTCCTTGGATTAAGTTCATCTCTTCCCTCGGTACTATTGTGTATCCTAGAAACCTAGGGTCTCCCTTTCTCAGTCACTGCCGCCCTCTTGGATCCAATCAGGGCATGCAATTGATGATTGTTGGTTACAGAGCCCTCTTCCTCCCATTCCCCTCCGCAGTTCTCCGCCTCTCACTCCCTCTGCCATTATAGGAGAGACCCAATGGTGTTGTTATCACTCTGCATCCTCCCTCGACCTATTCCATGAGTGTTCTAATTCAACATCAGACTGATAGCTGCTCCATCCTTGCCACCCTCTTGTGCCTCTGATCCCATTTGCCATGCCATGTTCTCTGTTTGTGATGATCAAGTATGGTTGTGATTGTGGATCTACAGTTTTTTTCTTTTTTTGCAGCGAATACGTTGGAGATGATTGTGAATGTGAGTTTTAGATGTCACACTGTAGGCATTGTCGAATCTCTTGTTGCTTTCGTTCTCCTCAAATATGTTGGTTTGACACCTGCTTGTAGCCAGATGGCTAGGAACATTCAAATATTATGCAGCTCGGCTTCCCATCTGTAATGACCAGGTCATCTTGACCGCTGTATATCTTTCAAATGGAGACTTTGCACTTGATGTTTCTCTCTTGGTCAAATGGATGAACGGTATTGTTGTTATCAGGAAAAAAAAAGAAAAAGAAAAAGAAAAGGAAGGCATTGGTGGGTCTCTGATTGGTCTTCGTTTCTTCAGCCTGACGAAATTCAGGTTGATACCGTTTTCCTCGGGTGGGATTTTGGAACCTCTTTATCAAATTCTTTTTCTCTAGTCGGTAGATTCTGGTGCTGCTGGCCTTGCGCGCTCCATTCGTCATATATTGCATTTAAATACCAGAGTGACTATAATCTTACTATACGTCGTCTAGTTTAAAACATTACACTTCCCAATTTTATATTTGTAGCTAAAAACATGATGAAATACTTGTATTTGTTAGCATGTAAAGATAAAGAATTGTTCAGGTTCTAGAAAATAGACCTGTGCGGCTATTTTTGATGCTGGCCAAGGAAGCAATTTATCTCGGGCTAGTGACCATCCGATATCTAGTTTGAAATTTCGACAATGGCCAAATAAAATCTGTATCCATTGTGTATTTGTAGATGTGATATATTTTTCTTCTCTCTCCGTGAAATAAAATTTTAGATGATGTAGATGACATTCCCCCGATGAAACTGCCATTCTGAAAAACGTGCCAATAATTTTTTTAAAACAATCCAAAAAAAGGGTTGACAGTTTCGTGGTTTTCTTTGGGTCATTTTATGTGAGTTTTCTTAGCACTCCTGGTTGGTGGTTATCTGAGTCCAGTCAGGTACTTAAGCTGGCGAGTAGATTTATATTACTTTGATGAAAATGGTAGGTCTTCAATTTGAATCTCAGTTAACTTTGAGGGATATGCTTACAAATTACTTATTCTCCCACTCAAGATGAGCGCCTTCATCTTGATTGGTGGTTATCCCCTCCGGACACCCGTCCCCATCATAAGTATTTTTCTTCTCGGGGTTTAGGTATTGTAGTAACCATGCACGATGGATATAAAATGTGGTATCGGTTAGGTCCCAGGAATAAAAAATGCCAACCCACTAAAATTGCCGCGCTAAAACAACTGGACATCAGACAACAAACAAAAGGCAATCGAAATGGGCCCCAATTTAAGAGCACTCCTTCTGGCTGACGAGTGCTTATCTATCTCCAAATGGTTGAAGGCAGTCTGGACGTTTAGTTTAATTCATGCAATCAAAAATGTCCATGACAGAGTGGCTAACCCCTTAAGTCCAGACTTGGTTGCGACCTCTTGAGGTACACCAAATGGTTGCCACTAGAACCTGGTGCATAAGGACCCTGATGAGAGATTTTTTGGGACGTGCGTTGGACTTCATCAAGCACCTTCCCGAAATAGCAACGAGCATTAGGGCAGAAGCTAAACTGCGGCCTGGACCTCTCCCAAATTTTTTTTGGGAAGTTGCATTCAAAGGAGGGGTGATCCCTTTGTCTCAACCATTGGATAAGCAAAGAGTTGACTCTAGCGGCTTCCACCTAAACAACTTATATATCCAAGGTAAATAGGTAGCTTGTTCATGGCTATTCTATAGGGCCAACGGGAGAATTTGGAGGGGTGGGTGGGTGTGTGTGCTGGGGGGACAAAGTACACCCCACCAGGGTACTCGATCTGAACACTTGGCCTGAGACACTCCCAAATCAAATGGAGTTGGATTTCAAGCACATGCTTGTATTTCCAACACCACACCTCGTGATTGACTGACGTGTGACCAAGGACTGATATTTCACGCTCTAGTGGGCACTTCCATAGCCTCAATTAGTGGGCCTAGGAGTAATCAACCAAAAATTCTACTCTTTTTGGTAATGTCTATGCATTTAGTGGGCAAGAAGTCACCGTATACATTTTACCATGAGTGCCTTAGTTCCTTGAGGTCTCACAGGCCAAGCCCCCGTCATCCACAAGAACTGAACACAAAGTTCTAAGTATTGCTGAGTATAGGGGATAAGAGCAACACACCACTCAACTAGTGGTCCAAAATGCCAAAAATGATTGATTTGAGTAGCTGAAATCAGCCCATAAAGGATAACACCTTTGCTTTCCATCAACATAATCTATCTACCATGCCCCTGAGCTCGTTCATCTTGGTTTGTGTTGTTGTGATAGGAGTGCCAGATACCTTCTAAGTGATCCAAGGAAAAGCCCAATGACAAACAAAAGGCAAGGGCTTCCTTGACCTCTCGTAAGAGAAAGACAACTCTTTGTAGTAGTGTTTTAAAAATCAATCTAGATTGGTTGGTTGAACCGTTTAGTGTTGGTACTAGATGTTGCTAACCCACAATTTTAATGTTAACAAAATATGCTATAATATTTGAATAAGCTATAACTTGATAGATGCAGCACTTAAGATTATACGAGTTTTGAAAAGATCATATTTGATATGATGATGAGAAATATCTATGATGAGATATGGATCCAAGTGAACAAGCTTTAAGAAGCAAAGGACTTCACATGACGTAGTTAAGCTCATGTATTGATTTTCTATTTTCTAAAATATTTGTTAAAGAGTCAATTAATTATTCAAAAATAGAAAAAAATTACTTTGATATTTCTTTTAATTGCCTATTAATTGACTATCAATGTTTAAACATTTTCTAGAAGGTTAGTTATATCTTCTTGATTAATTTTCATTCTGGGAAGTTATTAATTGATCGAAGTTGTAGGATTAATTGATTAAGAAGTCTTATAGAGATAGTTATGGAATGTCATTAATTGATTAACATTGTTGGTTAATTGATTAATTTCTTTAATTTTCCTTTATTGAAATTGTTGGTTAATTAATTAAGCTAATCGATTAGGATCCTAACAAAGGTTTCTGGAATATAACTAATTGATTAGTTTTTAAGCCTTTAATTGATTAATGAATGGTGTTTTAATCGACTAATGTGGACATTAATTGATTAAGCTCAAATTGATTTGAATTGTGTCTTAATTCAAACCTCTCTGCATATGTGTCTTTTTAAATCAAAGTCTAAATGTTATGAAGTGATTTATTTGGTGGTTTTTAAGCTTTAAATCTTGTCTATAAATAGCTCTTAAAGGCTTTGGAGGAAATACACACATCTCTCTTACTTGCTTTTCCATTATACATTCTTGAGAGATTTTAGCATGCAAAAACACTTGATTTCAAATCTACTTATGAAAGGCTCTCGTACTCTACTTCCTTCCCACTCAATTCTAACACTCTGAATTAAGGGAATCACGAGGGAGTCTTTTGAATTCCTATTACACTTATTTACACATTCATTGACCATATACGGCTTGTATATATTTTATTCAGTTTACACTTGTTCATTGGTGTCTAAATTGTAGGCTTCTTATTTTTCCTTGCCAAAGAACAAATTCTCTTTGAGCTTGTCGAAGAGTGGTTTATGTACTAGAGGTACACTACTCTTGGTTCTTTGTAGTGTGGTTTACTGATTTCTATAAGGTGTAGAGGCAAAATCCTAGATGAGGATATCTAGGTAGAGATTTTTTTCATTAAGGATTTTCTCTCTAAATTCTTGTATCCATTTTTTGTGATTAATTTTTTATTTATTCATATTTTTGTTAATAACATAAATTAGCCCCCCTCTTGTGCCATTTTGGTTAGATTGAAAATCGATGCTTGTTTGGTTGGACCAATTAGTTCGGGTCAAAAAGTTCAAAATGACTCCAAATTGGTCAAAATTGAGTTCAACTGAGTAAACAAGCCTATCGATTTGATTAACCTTCCTTGAGACTTAACAAAGAAAAAGGCAACTCAACTCACCCACGTGACCCACCAAAAAAATCCAATACTCTCCACAACCCCGCCCTTTTGTTGCCAACCCCACACCCAGCAAACCTACCCTACAAACCCTAATGTCACACACACACACACACACCCCTGTCGGCACTCCTCACCGTTGAAGCTTCTCACCAGTGATCCAATCCTGACACCCCCATTTGATATGTTCGTGAAGCCGTTGTAGGTGGTAGGCTAATCGACCATGATAATATAAGAGAAAACAAAGAGAACAGAGAGTTAATGCTCTGTTCTTGGTTGTTGGCATCGACAACATTCCTTACATATATAAATCTCCTTATGCACAACCCAACAAGACAGCACGTGAAACAACATCGATATCTTCACCTACCAAATCATTCCTCTTCCATGCAAGCCTACGCATGGGAAGGGGGAAAACTTCCTACTGACCAAATAGGGAAATGCTTTGCAACCTATTGCTTGTGGTTAACTCAAAATGCCTGGGATTTGATCAGGACTTAGATCCTTGTTCCATGTGTCTGCCCCTATGCTCCATGTGGTTGCCTTATGCGTGTCTCAACTCCATCCCACCTCGAAAGCATCATGGTACACGATGACCAAAAATTGTAGCTGAAGTAGGTGACATCAACTAAGGGGTCTTGCCGAACTCGTCGTTCATGTAAGCCAATCTTCGACCTCTTGGGGAACGAGGGTGTCAGAGTGATCAAACTTGGGCTAGAGGATGCACTTGATCCATGCCATCACCTCTGGGTCAAGGTTGATGATGTCATAGTGCAGGTGGCATCATGGTTGGCGGATGGGAATGGCGGATGGGAATGGTGAATGGGAATGGGTCAGTGTCATGGTTGTTGAGTGTCGGGAGGTTGGCCATGGTAGGATCCAAGTTGGAACAACCAATCAACTTGAGGACCTGGCAGCTAAGGGAGAGGGCCTGGGAGGCGTAGCAGAGGTTGATGGTGGTGGTGGTGAGGGTGAACTTGTTGAGGGTGAGGGGCTAGAAGAGCATGTCACAAAAGAGCTTGAGGCAAGCGAAGATGGAGATGGTCTAGGAGATGGTGTCGTCCAAGAAGGCACTGGACTTGATGTCATAGATAGGGATCTAGCTATCGATGGCACGGGAGAGGGTTGTCGACCACCTCAAGTATGACGATGAGCACCTCAAGTTGAAGCTCAACAACCACTCAGGTGCGGGTTCACCTCGAAGAGCAAAGATCAGCTTGGGAATGTGACATTGGAGAGGAAGCTGGTGCCCCAGAAGCCATACCATCTCGCTAAAGGTGTGCTCGGCGCTGGCGACATCGTCATTGCGCTCCCAGCCTTTGAAGAGGATAGTGTAGGAGTCAATGTCGGGGGGGAACATCGTAGGAGCGACTGCAGTCGAGGAAGTCAGCAATGGCAGGGGCTCAATGCAAGGTGGTGGTGGGAGCTCTATGCATGGAGGTTGAGGTAAAGAGTGGCTTAGTGGTAGAGGAGGTGGCTTTGAGGTTGGTGGGTTGTGATGAGCTAACGGTGGTGAACAAGGAGATGGGTGGTGGTGGTGAATAGGTGGCGGTGGTGGTGGTGATGACAAAAGTGGAGAAGGTTGTGGGTGGTGGTGAACAAGAGGTGGTGGCGATGATGGTTGAGAAGGCGATGGATAGTGGTGAGTGGATGGTGGTGGTGAAGAAGGTGGAGAAGGTCGAGAAGGTGGCATGGTGGTGAGGAGACTACAGATTTCATTCAAGGCCTTAGTGCATTGTCAAAGCATGCCAATAGCTTCTCGTTGCAACTTGATTATAGCCTCGAGCTTCTTGTCAGTCATCTTGATTAATAGCATTGAGTTTCGAGGATCATCATCAAGCTTCGATACCACTTGATACGTTCATGAAGCCGTCATGGGTAGTAGGCCAATCGACCATGACAATATAAGAGAAAACATAGAGAGAAAAAAGAGTTAATGCTTCATTTTTGGTTGTTGGCATTCATAACATCCCTTACATATATAATTCTCCCTATCCACAACCCAACAAGATAGCATGTCAAACAACACCTATATCTTCACCTACCAAATCCTTCCTTTTCCATGCAAGCCTGCACATGGGAAGGGGGAAAACTTCTTATGGACCAAATAGGGAAATGCTCCACTAAACTGAGCATTTCCAAATCCTATGGGCACAAATTGAGCATCTATCTGCTACTGGGCATGCTAGAAGGAAAATTTCCTTGTCGTTTCTTGGGGATACCCCTTGTTACTAGAATGGATGCCAATCCCTCTATTGCTCTTCAAGATAAAGTAAGGGATCTACTTGCTGGATGGAGGAGGAAAACACTATCTAGAATGGGAAGGGTCAGATGGGTTAAATGGGGGGTTGAAGGTCTCCTTAGATTTTGACTCTCTTTTACTGTCATAAAAAAGTCCTCCCTTGATAGAATCAGGAGTTGGATTCCAGATTTTATATGGGATGGGAAAACTCATCTAGTTGCGTGGGAGGATATTTGTAAACCTCTCTAGGAAGGAGGCCTAAATCTTTATAGCATGGAGGAACTTTAGTTATATGCTTTCACTAAGCTTGCCCATCACCTCGTCACAGTTGGGGATTCTATCTAGTGCATCTGGATGCAACAAAGGTATTGTTGGTGCAAGAGTACCTCAATTGTTGATTTTGATGGTAACAAAACACATGTTATTTAATATTTATATTTGAGTTATAGTTTTAGGAATTACGCAAATGAATTCAAGTGTGGAGGAGTTCAAGCTCGTATCTATGACGAATTAAAGGAGCTTGATGGAGGAGAAAAGAAGATGGACCTTCGCATGAAGCGAGAACTTGAAGACAAGAAGAATATGATAGATGCCTTTTTGTACTTGTTGTTTATGTTTTTTGCTCTTTATTTTCTTAGATTAAATGTCAAAGAGCCTAAAGTAACATACCTATAGTCCTAAAAACACTTACACTATCCTAGGATACTTAGACAATCTTGGAAATCACTTAGAAAATCAAAACAGTAATCAGATAGCTTAATCAGACGTCCAATCTGGACTTTAGACATCTGATAGTTTGTACAGATGTTCAAACACTTAGGCTAGATTTAGTACTCTCTGTTTATTACATTCAGACGACCAGCCCATAGTCCAGACGTCTTAGAAGACGTCTGATGACCTTGACAGACGTCCAAAAATAGGACCGTTAGACTGTCAGAACATATTCTTCGAGGATTATCTTTTAATTATATTTATAACATGTTTAGACATCTGTAGAGCCTCCTAGATGTCTGATAAAAAATAGACGTTAGGCTAAGATCTGACCCAAATCACTTTTTTCAAATGATTATAGCTGTTAGCCTCTCAGAAAATCCATTCTCACAAAGAATTCTTTTCCAAACGTCTAGACACTTTACCAGACAACCAACCTGTCGTCTAACCTAAAATTGCTTAGAACTATGTTTTGATCTAGTGAAAATAGAAAGCAACTTGTCTAGAATTAGATATCTGATAATCTTCCCAGACGTCTTACAAATGACTTCTTAGATCTTCGTCTTGATTCAGCATTGTTTAGATGATCAACCCTTCTAGATCAGACAACTGACCTTTAGATTAGGTGAAGACCCAGACGTCTGACCTTAAATACAGACGTCTGATAACCTTTAGTTTGGGTTTCCACCTAAAAATCATTGTGTACCTATGAGATTGCATATTTGTGTGATTGTTATATTTTATTCCGCATTATTTTGTATCACACTCAATCTCACCCCTTCCATCAGGAATTACAAGTATGAGGACTGGGTCTTGGCTAGCCCCCCGCCTTTGGACTCTACATGGTGGAAATGCCTGTTGTCCCTACGGGACACTATTTTATCTCATTTCCACAATGAAGGATGGAATTGGTCAGTTCTACTTGGGGTTCCTTTGCAACATGAAAGGATAGAGACATTATCAGGAACAAGGGTACCGTTCTTAAGATCTGGACTTCTATTTGGAATAAGAAGGCACCCCTGAAGTGTTGTTGTTGCACTTGGTTAGCAGCTAAGGGTAGACTACCTACCTTGGATAGACTAGCTCGTTAGGAATTGCATACTGACACTACATGCAATCTCTATGACACAAGCGAGGAATCTTATGAACATTTATTTTTCTCATGCCCCTTTACCTCCTTTGTTTGGATGCATGACCAGATCTCCAAGGAACTTGCTGCCTCTGTCAATCCCTTCCACTCGCTAGCCCCTCCGGATTGTTTAGATTTATGGCTAGCCACCAATGCCATGATTTGGGAGCTCTGACACGAAATAAATGCAAGGAGACATGGCTCTACTTCCAGGATAGCTACCACATTGGTTTTCAAGAAAATTTTATTACCACCTTAGGGTAGATGTAACTGTTTATGATTTATCGCTATTTTGGTCGGTTGGCTATATTGTTAGGTTAATATATTACCATTTACTAATAAAAAAAGAAAAGAAATGCTCCGCTACCTAGCGCCTGTGGTTAACTCAAAATGTCTGGGTCGTTCCATGTGTCTGTCCTATGCTCCACGTGGTTGTCCCGTGAGTGTATCACCATTCGATGCCGTTCGTCTTGGCCAACTCCAGTGCTACGCCTAAGCCTACGCTTGGACAACACGACACTACCTCGGGAAACCCCTCGGCCGTTGTGATGCCACCTTGTTGGCCGCTTCCTCCTTCCATGAGTGCTTGGTAAATCACACCTAGTTTTCTTTTAGCAGTGGAGTGGTGTTGTTAAATATCAATACAAACCATTATCGTTCATCACATTGATTACAAAATTAATCATCGTTTGGCTGATAGGATGCTCAAATTAAACACACGGACTTATTACGGTTATGTCATTTTTGCATGAAATTGTGTATTTGGTTAATTAAGCATTGTGCTGATAATTATTTCGTAAAATAACTTGTTGGCGTTGAGCTTCCTCCCGCAAAGGTGCAGCTGCTGTTCTGCGCCACCCCCCCCCTCCCCCCACAAAGTACAATCTTTGACATAGATGGTCAATCAATTTTGTTTTTTTTGAAATATACTTCATTGATAAAACAAGGGTTGGAGAAGAGAAAATCCTCAATACTCTCAAGACGGAAAGGTTATTTTCTATAGAAATGAAAGGAAGCCATATCATATAAAATCAAATAGATAAGAAGTAAATAACAAAGAAAATGAAGCATCCCTGAATGGAATCGAATGACCTCCCGAAAAAATATAGACCATTGTCGACCCATCTGCTACCATGTCAATTATTGCACATTGCTAAAGTGATCGGTATCTTCTAGCTCTCTCCTGCACAATTTCTTATTTGTTTATTTGCTTCCAAAAAGGTTTTATTAGCTTTTACTCTCTAATAGCCCATAAAAGCTTTGATCTCTGATAGGGATTTCACTAATTATAGGAGACTGGCTTATTTCACGCTACCCATGTCCATCCACCTTTGTTTTAAATTTTAATCAATGCATCATAGAGAAGGATTTAACTATAATGTTAGCTAACAGAACCTTTTTATGAATCATTCAATGTTAATGTTCCTTTGTTAATTTTTAATATCAATGTATGGTAACTAATGACTAACAGCAACAACTACTATCAGTAACCTTTTATCCTTTAGAATATGGACATGGTGGGTGAGGGGTGGGTGGGGAAGGGAACCAAGTAGTTACCATCTCCCAATTAATCCATGGGAGTGAGTCCTTCCCAATAACAACAACAAAGTCTCTTCCCGGATTAAGTGAAGTGGGTTACATGGATTCTTTGCATCAACTAAGATATATTTTGAGCCATTAATTCTAGGATGAAATCAAAGTAATTGAGATTATATTTAATAATTTCCTTCGAATATTTCTTTGATCTTTCTTACCTTCTTTGAAGAGGTTTAACATCCACAACTCCTGGTTGGCACATTTATAGACATTCTCTATAAATGTCTAAACTATCTTAGATGTATTTCTTTTATTTTATCCTTTATTGGTGTCATCTGAAACTTTCCTCAAACAATCTTATTTAAAATACAATCTTTACTTATATGGTCACACATCTACCTTAACATTTTCATTTTTGTCACAATTATCTTTTTCACATGCCTATAATTGACAATCCAACATTTGAAACCATATAACATGTCAACTACTATATAATATTTTTCTTTAACTTTCAAGAAAACCCTTTTACGATATATAAATTAAATCAAATGTTTCTCTCCATTTCAACTAACTTGCTTTAATTCTACTCCATTAGTTTCATTATCTTATTAAAAAATTGATCCCAAATGTTTGAAAATAATTTTCTTTGGAATGTACCATGGTCTAATTTTCATATCCATCCAACCATTATTTTCTCTACCATTAAACTTACATTCCACGTACTTAGACTTGGTCCCACATACATAGATGAAGGCCTTTAAATTACATGGTTTCTATCCAAAGATCAAGTTTTCTATTTACTCCATCTTTTGCCTTATCAATCAACATAATGTCCTCAGTAAAAAAAACATATACTATGGTACCTCAGTTTGAATATGCTTCGTCAACATTCATGACGAAGGTAAAGAGGTAAAGGCTTCAGGTTGATCCTTGACACAGAACAATGGTGATATCAAGGCAGTCTGCAAATCTTACCCTAGTTGTTACATATGTTGTAGCCCCATCATACATATCCTTCATGCAGTTGACATATAGAAGTAATGCATGTCTCTTTTTCAAAATTTTTCACAAGATATCTCTTGTAATAGAGTCATAAGCCTTCTCCAAATTAATAAAATGCATTAATGTAAATCAATCCTTCTTTTTGGTCATGTAGATCTCAATCATATGCTTCAGAAGATGTACCGCCTCAATGCAGCAGTAGACCGACTTCATGTAAATCCAAACTAGCTTGCAATTAATATAGAGAAGATTCCCTTCGTAACTGGACATGGAGTTACATTCCCTTCATTTCTGTTTTCCGGAAAACAAATTCCATTTGATTCCAAGGGCCTGTCTTACTTGGACATATATGTATCTAGAACCAAAAATTTAGAACATTTCCTGATGAGCTGTAGGTACCTCCAAGCTAGGGCTTGCTTGCCAGAGACCAATTCCACAGCATTCCTACAGTTACCATCTATTCACATAACTGTAGGTGCTTGCTGTTTCGAATTCAATCCCTAGCTCAAATGCGGGGAGTTCCAAATTTCTCCGCAAAGATAATGCATGCCTCAACTTGTTTTGAAGCTGCCTTGGAGAGGGTTTGATTTGTCAAAATACAAAGTACTGCAATAGCCTCCGTCCATCCACGAATGCTGTGTCTACCTTAAACTAGTTATCAAGCCCACCGAGTAGTTTCCCTTATTCTGATTTCTAAAGTGATCATTCTTATTTCAAAAGGGGTCCACCGGGTATTTACCCCAAATATAGACTACTGTTGGAATTTTTTTTTTTCGTTGGATTCAGCTGGACCCTCTTATGTTTCACACTGCAGCTTCTTATGATTCATGCAAGACAACTAAAGTAACCACATGAGAATGGAGGTTCTACGTCTGGTTAATCCTTGAACCGATCGAAGCGGAATTGTGCAATTGTTCCATTCTCTGTATTGCACTCGAACCCAATAGGCAAACCATAATGGACTGACTAACCTGCATTCTGCAAAAAGATGGCCCGCCATCTCTTCTTCCTGCCCACACGAAATATAGATGCTATCCTATCCATATATTTGATTCTGCTAGCTACTCTGCCAGCAAAACGGAGTGCTGAATTGATTGTTTTCCACACGGATAATGCAGTTTTGGGCAAAGTGTCATGCTTTTCCAAATACTTGCATCCATATGAGCTCAAGTGATTACATGTTGAAGCTTGCTCTAGTTTTTGATATATTTTATGATTATGGCTAAGATCTTGAGTGAATTGCAATTCTTCTATCAGAGTAAGAACTAAGGTTATTACATGAGACCACCAACTATTCTCATTAGATCATACATAGAGTACAGGCACAAATTGGGCTCCCCGCAAACCATGATTCCCATGACTAGGCTTGTAAGCTACTTTATGGCAAATTGTAGTTGGTATTGACTCAACTAATGTTGGTTTTGAGAGCATAATGGAATTAATCGGTATGTAATTAATATATGGTAACGTGAAAATTTATGTTGTAATCAATGAGATTTAATAGAGGTTTTTAGTCTCATATTGGAAGTAGACAAATTTCTTCGTATGTGTAAAAGATTTCTATCTCTCATGGCTTATGTAGGAAAGAGGAGGTATGATGGGGACCACTCACGCACACTAGCTCGACCTCAGACTCGAACTTGGGTGAGAATCAATTTGGAACTTGGACTCTTTTACTACAGATTTTTAATCTCATGATTTTAGCTTGATTAGTCGATTAAAAGTAAAATTAGTTGATCGATTATTTTGATTGATCAATGAGTTAAAATTGGTCGATCAATTGGTTTGGTCGACCAAAAAGTCAAATTTGATCGATCAATTGTTGTATTTCTGTAAACGTCGGGTCGTGGGTTCACATAAAGTTCATAAGAGAGTTTTTATTTGACATACAACAAGAGCAGAAGATCTCTTTCTACTCTCTCCCCCCTTTTCTCCTTATCTCTCTTTCTTAGTGTATTTATTCGACGTAAGATTGGTAGAAAAGTCTTCAATCAAATTTGTCGACCTTGCACGAGTTTGAGAGATCCATGAGAGATTTTTGATTGAGCAAACCAACTAAATTGGTAAATTAATCGAGAATTTGATTAATCAACTAAATTGCCTCAGCTTCATTCTCTTAATGTGATTTTTAAAGACATCTAAGATCGAAGTTTATTGAATCTTAAAGGTTGATCGTCGTATTTTGAGAGGAGTTTGCTAGACTCCGATACACTAGTATTGTGAGAGACGATACATTTTCTAAGAAAAGTCATTCGTAGGCACTTCAATCGGAGTAACTTCTAACATTTTTTTTATTTTGTTTATTTATATTATTGCATGTTTTATTTTTTATTTTATTCTAGATCTTATTATATCCTATTTAACTTATTTAATTTAATATTTTTTATCTATGCAAAATTATTGAAAATCCACATGTTCTTATTTATTTATTCTTTGTATGCGTTAATTTCAACAACTAACGTTACCACTTAAAAAAAAAGAAAAATTGTTGCCGCACTTGAAACGAAATCCTCGATGACTCGAAGCCCAGTCCAAGAACACAGGTGAAGAACTTAGCTAGAAGAAGCTTTTTATATTTTTGGAATTTGATCTTTCATCAAAAGGGAAGAAACTCGTGCATTAGGATGCGGCCCTAAGAATGGCAAGGGGGAAGGGATGATGACCACACACCCTCGTGAGAGTCGTGCTCCATCCATGAAATAGGAACTACTTCACCAAATCTGATCAAATTTCAAATAAATCGAGCCGTCAAAAATTATACAATGGCCAAAACTAACCAAATCTGATCCTGAGACGTACTTCACACCTCCCACGTTAGAGAGCTACGATACCATGTTAGGGTGTAGATTAGAGACGTGGCCTCTCTGCTGTTTATCACTTGTATTTATTATTGACGGTTATGTGGATATAATATTACAAACAAACCCAGAGAATACATATAATTTCAAAAACACACCATACATATTACAGCAACAGAACATCCAAAGACAGCGCTAGGTCTTAAGCATAAGCGCTCAGTAAATTTTGATGGACCAAAGACAGAACAGAACATCCAACTTATGAAATCCTTGCCAAACTGACTTTTGAAGCCATCAAAACTAATAACCGGTATTCAAATTAAAATTGAATGGAACATGGATTTTGTCTTTCTGTCATTACAACCGAACAAACAAAAAAAAAAAAAAAAAAAAAACAGATACACAAAGGATACTACCAGCCTACTGATGCAGCCATACATCTTATGTAAGTACACATCACCACAAAAAACACAAAAGCAAACCACCAAAATCTCCTCCCTCCTCCTTCAGCAGCGCGTCTTCTGAGCAGCAACAGAAGAGAAAGGGTTAATAAGGTTTAAGGTCCTCCTTGAGGAAGGGATTATTATTGTTTGTTGAGAACAGGTTCTTGGGAGGAGCATCAGAGAAGGGGTTGCTGCTGTTGAATTGTGCTGCGGAAGAAGAAGAATACACATTCGGGTGGCGGTTCTCCTCGTCCTTGTCATCGTCAAACGCGACCCACTTCTGCGAGCTGCTTCGCCGCTTCTCCATGGTGGAGTTGCGGCGCTCCTCCATGTCGGCAACGTGGTCCTTGAACTCTTTCTTCACCACGTCCAGCACCACGTCACCATAGCGGTCGCACCATGTTCTGTATCACAAAGCATTCTAGTTATTATAACACCAGACAACCAAGCACTTTTATGATCCAAAGGCATGTTCTTTGAAACATTTTGTCTCAAACCATATGCTTTTTGATTTGCCGTTTTCGTTTAACGCAAGTACATCTGGTTATATAGATCATTGCTGAGAAAAGGCTCGTAATATACAAAACAACCCCCTCGAAAGTTGTTAAGATGAACCAACAGGGATCTGATATTTTACATAGCTGTAACCACATATTCTTAAATTTCTTAAATCACTGTTCCTACATTGAGATTATTTCTGATTTTGTCTTCTGCTGCCTTTACACATCGGGTTTTGGCATAATTATTCTTCAGTACCATTTAAAGTTTGTTGCAATTCAAACTAGTGGATCTTCAGGAGAATTATAGTAACCAATTTGATAAGTTAAAAAACTTGGGTGGCCCATCCATAAGAAGTTTGTCAATTCAATTCCATGTGCAATGCAAGTAATCATAGAGACCATATGGTAGAACCTCCATACAGAAATTATTCCATCTAACCCCATTATTCATATTGCTTGGAATTCGTATTACCGGGGGAAAAATGAGGACGTCTTTCAATCATCCCTAAGTCTTTACGACGACAACGAGTTATACATATAGTGACATGGAACCATTCAAGTATTTGCATGCAATTTCAAGAGATCGATCGAAACCTGAACACAACACGCATCACGATTTGGATCATTATCTTTTCACTTACTTTGGGAAGAACTCTTTCAAATCTCCCTTATCCACAGGCAACTTTGTGGAAATCGCTTCCATCTGCTCTTCCCTGCCCAGAGCAAAATTACCAAACCCAATTAACACAAAATAAATAAATAAATAAATAAATAAATAAATAAACCCTTCGTTATTAGACAAAACAAGATTTGCAAGTAGCGGGCAAGGTCACAGAGAGTAAAGGACTCACGAGAAGGCAAGACTTTTATTGCTACCTCCGATCTCTGCCTGGATTCTTGTGAGCTCCTTCTTTATGTTATTCCCAAGCACCTTCACATCAAATGAAGAAAGCAAACAAAAGAATAGACATAAAATAATCTTATCGCCCAGATAGTGACACCACCAAACAAAGCCTTGACAGAAACCCAAATTAACTCATACGATCGAACCTTATCGATGAAGAAATCAGAAGGATTCCCATCACCATGCAAATTGGTCTTGATCCTCTTGGTGTTCGGTCCTTCCCCCACCGGAGACGCCACCAACTCGCACGTCACCGCGTCGTCGGACCGCTCCCCCGCCGGCAGGTACGGCGCCGCTGCCTCGTCCTCAACAGCTCCCCTCCTCCACTTCCTGAGCCCCTCCAACCCCCACTGCTTCTTCGCGCCACTACCCTTCCCCTGTTCTTTGGAGAACAGAGCACGGAAGCTCTTCTTCTTGGACCCCCCGTCCGACGACTCCTTCGCGCTCCCCTCCATCAAAACCGTGCAGCTCTCCCTCGGCGGATCGATCATGTTGGGTTCGTTCCTCTGCTTGTTTTTGCCAAACAGGGCCATGGCGTTACGCAGGGGCTTGAGTGGGGACCTGTGCTTCAGCTTCTTGGGAGGTGGTGAGCTCTCCTTGTCGTCCCTTAGATCAATCACCGACCACTCCTCGTCCTGGGATCCGTTAACGTCTGCCGCCCCGGCGATGACGAGATCTCGGGTGTCGATCTCGACGCCCTGGACGGCGATCCTCTGGAGGAGGGGCCTCTTGGAGGCGTGGTAGTCCGCCTGGGAGATGCACTTGGCGTAGAGGAGCTCCTGCAAGAAGGAGGGTTTGAGCTACCCAAGTGGGTGGGACTGGGGGAATCAGGTGGTGGCGCAGACGATAGACCTGCAAGAAGAGGAGCTTGTCACGGAGGAGGCATGGGGGCTCGAGGTCGGAGGGGGCGGTGATGAGGGTGTCGAGGAGGTGGGTGCGGAAGGCGGAGACGTCGGAGTCGGGGACGATGCCCTCGCGGTGGAGGGCGATGAGGTGGAGGATGCGGTGGTAGGAGTCCTGCTGCCACTTGAGGTTGTCGGACTGGCGCTTCTGCTGGGGGTTGGGGAGGCGGCGCCGGCGGAAGGGGAGGAGGGACTTGCACAGGGTGGTGATGGTGTCGTGGAGGGAGGAGTAGTACGCCGGAGTGTAGGAATAGCCCATTGCAAGCAAGCTGAGGTGAGGACTACGAGAGCAGTGTCGTGGAGTTTTGCTTTGAGAGAGAGAGAGAGAGAGAGAGAGAGAGAGAGAGAGAGGGAGGAGAGAAGAGAGTAGAGAAGGTGGGTGTTGTTGTGAGGGAAGAAGGAGAGGGATGATGAGGGCTTGTGGTTTTTTGAATGGGAGTTTGGATGGCAACGGTCGAGTTGGGAAAGTAGCCGTTGGGTGGGCTTTGCACCGCAGAGGGACGTGGGTGCGCGGAGAGGAGCAGCTTTGTTTAAGGGAAAACTCTTCGAGGGAGGTAAGTTTATTTATTTATTTATGTAATTTAGTTTGCAGTATAAAAGTAGTGGCTGTTACATTAGTTTTCCAAAAGAATATTTATTATGTCACCTCTTACACCTCAAAATATACCCCCACATGCAATAAAATGTAAGGGATCCACATTCAGATCTCATGCAAGTGGTGATGGATTTGAGTACAATAAATTTGATGGTGATTGGAGTATTCCTTTCTAAGTTCTATCATGTTAACAGATAGAGAAATGATTCGTTCACATAAAATTTCAAAAATAAACATTCACACGATCAATTTGATAACCTAATTTCACCTTTTAAAAGATATTTTTGATATATTTGGAGAGAGAGTGTAGAACTTCAAAATTTACACTATGAAAGACCAAGATTATACAAAAATGCTCTCTTTTTCTCTCCTCTCTTTTGCCTTCCCCAATATAAGAGCTACATTTTCTTTATATAGTTAAATTCTCTCACAACGTAAGCATTGATTGCTTTCCATTATTTTTGGAATCCTATAGCGATTCTGGAAATTATCACCACGTTCGCATGTTAAGACGCACATTATCCGCATTCATTAGAAGTCATTGATGGTGAAGTAACAAGTTTCATAGCCACTATATCGCAAGTAGATTTTGTGGCTATTTGCTTGATTTTGTAATTGAATTAAGTGTTCAGCTACCCATCTAGCTTTTGTAGTTGGTTTAAGTGTTCAGCTTTTGTCTATCCTTTTAGCTTAGCATGTCCGGTCAGAGTGCGAACATATTAAGTTGGCCATGACCATGTAATTGGTGTTGGATCTGTCTGATTTTTATCAATTAGATGGTTCTTCGGTTATTAGGTATTTTTGTCTTACGTCATTATGTTACGAGGGCCTTTTTATGCTCCTTAATGAGCTTTTTCTTAAGGCTTTGTGAGCACATTTTTGTTAGACTTAGATGAGGATTTTCTTTCCCTCATTAGATAGTTAAGTTGATGTGTATTAAGATGTAATATTATTTTATTTTATTTAGGAGTAAAGGTAGATGTGGTGTTAAGACTCACGACATCAAATGTCTTTTAAGACGTCTCCCAGACATCTGGAATTTAATTTTTGCGGCGTACGATTGCGAGTCTGCATGCATGCGCGTGTAGACTGAACCCGTCGCCCTCTTTTCTTCTCTCTTCCCTCCCCATCCTGCAGGCGCCTTCCTTTTCTTCCTCTCTCTCTCCCCCGATGCCTTCAAATAGCCTCTCTTCCTCCCTTCCCTCTCCCTCACCACCACTCCACCGTCTCCTCCTTCTTCTTCCTATTAGCGTGAGAGTGAGAGAGCGAGGGCAGTAGCTGCTGCCGGGTGCGTGTGGGGAGGAGGAGGTGTAGCGAAGGGGGAAGAGGTAGAGTGCAAGAGTGCGAGCTCGCCGGAGCAGCTAGGGTCGGCCGGCGGGCACGCAGCGGGAGCGTGGAGCTGTGGAGGTGTTGCTGCAGCTCTGGCAGCAGGTGAGTACGACGCGGCACGGTCGTGCGCAGCAGGCGGAGGGCGAGGAGGTCCTGATTCTGGGAAATTTTCTCACAATCAGACGTCTGGAGTGAGATCCAAACGTCTGAAAGGTACTATTTTCCTCAGCTTCTTCCTTTCTGCGGATGCGGCCATGCAGGCCGTTTCGTCGAAGGTTCTGCCTCTTTGACGTGTTAAGGACAGTTGCGTACGCGTGCAGGTTCGTTCGGGAAGGCGTAAGGGCACGCCCTCCCACACAGATCGGATGCCTGGGCACTGCACCAGACGACGGAGAGAGCCTCCAAACGTTTGGAGTGACAGTCGAACGTCTGGAACTAAGTCCAGACGGTTCAACGGGATCCTGGACGTCTGAAGAACCGCGCAGAAGCAAGGTATGATCTGAACCATCGTTTAAGACGTCTGGAAGGTGTTCCAGACATTTAGGGCAGAGTTGTCATTTAGGTACCAAAGAGTGTTCCAGACAAGAGTGTTCCAGACATTTAGGTACCAAAGAGAGCATATATTACCTCTTAGTGTAGAGGGGAGCTTGTCGCCTTCAGGTCGAGATTGGGGTGAGTTTGGCCACTATGCACCGACTTTTTGGCCCTCGCGTACACCGTACCGGGGAGAGCTGCTAGTGTAGGGAGAGAGCTAGTCACCCCAATGGGCCCGGGGTTCAGTTAGCCGTCCTACATCGACTTATTAGGCCCATTAGGCAAACCAGGGTAGTCAGGCGAGGGTGTGCGGACTGTGGAGGGGCAAGACCCTTGTTTGGTTACTGTGGAGGGGCTAGACCCCTGTTACTGAGAGGGCTCCACCCTATACTGGTTCCGTGCTGTACTTTGGGCACACCCGTTAACGAAAACGACTGATCGCATGCCAGTGCGGGGTAGCTACCCATGCGTTTATCGCGCGTGCCGTAGTCACCGTTACGTCTGTCAGTGACCTTGGGGTGGTTGACTGAGGGTAAGACCACCACGGGGGACTCTCCCGGCCAGGAGAGCACCACGTGCTACTTCTACTTTTCGGAAAAGACTGCAATCAAGATCGTTTCCATGAGGAACATTCGAGATCAAGAGAAAGATCTGAGAAATAATTCAAGAACAAGTAAATAGAGGAATAAAGAAAGAAACTAAAAACAACAGCTACTTGTTCACTTTTACTGTTTTTCTTAGCTAGTTGGTTGCCACTCTACTCAGCGTTCTGCTGACGTGTCACCTTTGTCACCCTTTCAGGACCAGGTGTTGAGCAGCCAGAGCCTGCGGCTGTAGAGGGTGCTGGGCCTAGTAGAGCCCAGTAGTTTTACTTGTGTTGTACCTACTGTACCGTTTCTTCTGTTGTAGTGAGTATTTTCTATTAAAATTGTACTCTTTTATTGTAAGCATCATGTTTATGTACCTGTTTAATTCTCTACTGTTGTGGTGGTGTGTACTGCAGTAGTTCTTTTCTTTACTGCTGTACTTTTGTTACTGTTAGTTACATGCATGACGAATGTGGTTTATTTTACTGCTCTTTTGGTTACTTTCTCGTTGGACGACTGGGTCTTGGGATCAGTCGAGTCGGTCCGATTCTCATGTCTTGTAGGGATTCGGGAATCGAGTCGTAACATGTGGTGGGTAAGTTGTAACATTATTTTTATTTGGTTTGATAGTCGAGGATTGATGTAGTGGGTAAATGGGAGATAGATGAGATGTGTGATTAATGCAGGGTAGACAATGATGTAACATGGGTTGAGTGAGTTGGAATAAATCCTGTTATTGTAGCACATGAAACCGCCCCTTAGGAAAATACCTCGTGAAGATTTGCATCCAAATAGAGCCTGAGAGCTTAGCTTGACCATTCCCTTGTAACAAGTAGGGGTATGGATTTAGGGTGGCGGGAAAGTGCATGAACTATTGTTGTTCACGAAGTGAGCCTATTGGCCTATACATACTTCCTATGGAAAAAGTAGCAAAACATCATGATCTCTATGGCCCCATTTATGGTGTAACCCCTTTAACGGTGAGGGGATATCCTCCATCTATGATGAGGCATAAATTTATTAGAATTTTCCTATTATGTAGTTCATAAGACTTGGCTAAATAATATAATTAGGTTTAATTTGAGTCAATGAATTGGTCGAATTGAATAAAAGGGACAACATTGATGGTTAATGGAGTTGGTTACAATTAGGATCAAGAATCCTTCCAACTCTATCCCTATAAAAGGATAAACAAGCCATGTCCTTGTTAGAGAAAATTTCTAAAAGATCTTGATGTCTCATTGCCAGCAAAGATTCCATCACGTCAAAGGTAGAAGGGAAGGAGAAATGTCCGTGTGACCATGATCATGTGTGCATGGACTCCAACTTGCTATTGCTTTGTCATTATGCACAATTTTTCTCTCCACACATCATGGAGAGAAGTAATGGCTAAACCCTAACATCTCTTGGTCTTGATCATGAGAATAGAAATAGCCTTGATGTATGTGGCATGATAGATATTTTCATCTTGTATAGTTATCAATATTTGAAATTACATAATAGTTTTCTTGAACGAATTTAATAGGTAATTTTCAAAAAGTTCTTGTTCTTGACAAATAAGTGCTTGAATAATTGATAATAAAAGGAATGCTTACAAAATTAACATTGATTTTGGGCATAACAGGTACCAGGACAAACCCACAAGATGGCAAGGGATAAGTTGTCCCCCTACTTACTCCATGTTAGTGTTCATGCTCCTCTTCCTAATATAGGGGCCCACTTTCCCTATCCTTCCCCTTGTCCCTCTTCCTCCCCTTTAAGGCCTAGTTTTCTGTTACGATCCGGTTCTCGAATCCCTACAGGACACGAGACCTGCCCGACTCGACTGATCCCATGACCCAGTCGTCCAACAAGAAATAACCAAAGAGTAGGAAAATAACCACATTGACTATGCTATGTAACTAACAGTAAAAAGAGTACAAGCAGTAAGGAAAGAAAAGCTGGTAACAGTACATATTACCACCACAACAGTAAAAACGGAAACAAGGTACAAAAATGTAAAGGTAACAAGAATCTGAAACTCACTACAACAGAAAGTACTACAACAAGAAGGCTACTGCTACTGGTCTCTACTGGGCCCAGCACCCTCTGCAGCTGGTGACTCGGGTTGCTCAAAACCTGGACCTGAAAAGGGTTATGAGTAAACAAAGTCAGCGAATGCTAAGTAGAGTAGCAACCAACTAACTAAAGCAGAAAAAAACTAACAGGTAATTTATCTTTTCCAATAAATTTATTTCACAAGTTATTCCTTTTCCCCCATTGGTTTATTTTTTAGATCTCTTTCTTGATCTCAAATGTTCCTCGTGGGAACGATCTTGATTGCAGTCTTTTCCGAAGAGTAAAAGGTGCACGTGGTGCTCTCCTGGCCAGGAGAGTCCCCCGTGGTGGTCCTACACCTAGTCAACCACCCCAAGGTCAGGGACAGACGTAGCGGTGAGTACGGCACGCACGATAAGCACACGGGTTGCTACCCCACACTGGCATGAGGTCAGTCATTTCCACTAACGGGTACGCTCAAAGTACAACACGGAATAGTATAGGACCTAACCCTCTCAGTAACAGGGGTCTCGCCCCTCCACAATCTGCGTACCCTCGTCTGATTACCCTAGTTTGCCCAGTGGGCCTAACAAGTCGGTGTAGGGTGGCTAGCTAAACCCCAGGCACCGTGGGGTGACTAGCTCTCTCCTTACAGTAGTAGCTCTCCCAGGTACAGTGTACGCGAGGGCCAAGAAGTCGGTGCAGAGTGGCTAATCCTAACCTCGGGTCCCAACCCAAGGGTGGCTAGCTCCGTTCTACACCAAACAGGGGATAGTCGCTCTCCTTGGTAACACGTACTAAGGGCCAGCACACTTCCCACTCACGTTTTCAGATCCATTCCATTTATTTCCAAGAGCTCTACTCCTAATTCCCCGTAGGGTTTATGCTCATATCTCTCATGCCATTCCATACCAGGTTTCATCATTCACATTTCCATTCTCAGGTTATACACATGCAGCTCGTATTTCTATCATTTAACATATACAATAGGTAATGTCGCATGTAACTGTTTGACTAGCACATGCAATTCATATTTCACAGGCAACTCTTGTTCATTAACAGGCAGTTGTTAACATTTCTATTCATTCATTCAAGACTGCAATTCAAACACGCATACAAACATTTCAAGTAACTTCTCGTCCTAGGATTCATGTCATATCCTAGGTTCTAGTTATTCAATCCATATATGCATTCAGGTTTTATAATTAAATTAGGGAAAGCCACTCTACTAGACAACCCAAGAGTATTGGGGGCTCGAACATTAGGCTCTCATGCCTCAGCAAGCCCTGAACCCGCAACGGAACGAAGTCCTCTATTCAAGGAACAATCACAATGGAACATTTAGAACAGTATAAAAGGCCTTCTAACAAGTAGAGGAATTCTCAAGGAAAACACTGATAACTTGTTTGCATAAAACGAACCTCAAACGGACCCTAAACGGGTCAAAAACAGGGTTATAGACCCAAATCAGACGTCTGGCACAAGGTCCAGACGTCTTAAAAGTAAAGGAACTCACCTCAGGTTCTGCGTCAACCTCAGACGTCCAAAACCTCTTCCCGACCATCTGAACCCAGCTCTAGATGTCCGACCTCTCTCTCAGATGTCTGGGAGTGCTTCTGATCGTCTGGTAAGCTGTCCAGACGTCCGAAACTGGTGGGAGGGCATGTCATGTGCCTTCCCGAAGCAATCCCTGCACGCGACAGCAAATCGCCCACAATAAGCCACGCAAAACGTAGCTGCGTAGTGGCCTGCATGGCTGTATCCGCAAAAAGAAATGTACCTTCACGAAGATCTGCTTTCAGATGTCCGGTGTAGTCACCAGACGTTCGCCCCGTCGTCTGGACATCACGCCAGATGTCTGATTCTGGAAAAATCCTAGAACAAGAACCTCTTCCTACTCTTCCTCGCCGCACGTAGCCATGGCCTCGCCTCCTCGCCTGCAGCTCCGGCTGTAGCAGTGTCGAGGACGACTCCCACGATGCACTCCTCCTCTCGTACGCGTCGCTCCGGCCATGCGCCCTCCGGCGAGCTCCCACGAGCTCGCGAGCTCCAGCTCTTCCTCCTCTCCTTACGCCACCTCTCATCGTCGCCGCTCTCGCGCTCTCTCTTGCGCTAGCTACTCTCACTGGGGTGGAGAGGAAGGGAAGAAGGTGGCTGGCCTTGGTGTAGTGGGGAAGAGAGGGAGGTGGATAGTGGTTTTTATAAGTCTCGTTAGGGTTTGGAAGGAGAGAGGAGGGAAAAAGAGAGAAGAGGGGTACTGTCTACGCGCAGCACGTGCGCAGACGTGAAGGCTCATACCAAAATTTCGATTTTCATATGTCTGGGAAGGGGTCTAGATGTCTAACCGACAATCCAGAAGTCATAAAAGACTCAGGACAGAATGAGTATTTACAATTTCGCCATGAGTTAACCCCTTTTTTTGAGGATTAACCACCATTTACCATAAGGGACAACTGATTGCTCTTTGGATTTGTAACTCAAGTTATCTCAACCTAAGGTGCTTGGGGTCTTACCTCAATCCCCTACTTAACCTCCTTTTGGCCTCTTGTCCCAATTTGCAAACTTGGGTTAACCCCCATTAGAAGTAAACACCTACAGGCATTAACCCCCCTCCCCCGATCAATACAAACAGGGGTTAACCCCTGTTGTCGGAACAAAAACAAGGGTTATGACATAAACTAGGCCAAAAACACTATCTCCATCGCCTCCTTTATTGTTGCTCCCATGTAATAGTGTTTCTCATATGTGGGGATTTAATTCTCTCCCCTACTGATGGCATTGCCATCATTCTCTATAACTAAACTAATATGACTAGATTCTAAGGTTAAATTAACAAAATTAACACATTAAAGTATATAACTCAATCAGGACGAAAGAAAGAGATTGATAAAAATTGGGGTTAATTCTATAATTTTCATTGACAATTATAAATGCAGATTAGTTGGAAGGGGAACTTATGGCTAATCAAAGGTCAATTGAGCTTAATTATCCTAAAAATAGGTTGGTACTGAATAATTCAAGATTTACATTAAATCTGAATGTTAATCCTTAATCAAATTGATAAATTTTTAACCCGCTTTAATTAAAATAGTTCCAATGGAAATAAATGTAATCTAAATCTTCTAAAAAATATTTAAAATTATTCTGTAAGGTTTAGCACAATTAATTTGATGATCAGAACATATTTTGACCAAAAAATAGAATCACAGATGGAAATTTGGTACATTTTGGGTTTAATCATAAATTGACCATACAAATGACATTAAAATATAAAATTGAGGTTACCATTAGATTCCCTATGTTTTAATTAAGCTACTATAAAAAGTTGGACTGATTTGGACCTTATTTGCACCTACTTTACGTTTTAGTTCTCAACTTTTAAATCTTTACTCTTTGGCCCTTTTCTCTTTCACTTTGGTCCCTGGGAATCTTCATTTTCAACCGAAGAAGCTTCCAACGATCGCCATTGATGTCGAGAATCAAGCTCAGATAGCGGTCGCCTCAAGCTTCGAACGGCCTCGACTCCTAAAGCAAAGTTGTGCCTTAGGTCGTTTCGTATCCATCAGCCGTGGTTCCATCGCCAGAGATCACGTCGGTTGCTTGCAATCGACGGTCAAAGCTGGTGCACTTGGTCCTTAGTCCGAAGCTTCAACGCTCGACACTCCCAATTGGCCAACCCATCAACGTCGCTTTGCTGGCCCTTCTCCGGCCACTTCCATGTGTCGTCACGCTAATCCAACGCCACCACTACCTTCAGTACACCACGTAGAATCCCCTTGACACCTTGGCTTGAAGCTTGGACCTCCTCCCACGCCGACTCCATCTACCATCGACGGCCTGTAGACACAAGAACAAGAAGAAGAGGAAGGAGAGGAGGAAGAAGGCCAGGGACTCGATTAAGAGAAAATAAAAGGTTAGGGACCTAATAGCAGGAGTTTTGAAGGACCTAAATGCAAATTTCCAGGGACTGATTTGCATAGCTCGCTAATTTGGTTTTTAAATGAGTTATAATTGCAAGGTTTTATTTGAATAATATTGCCCCCAATTATTAACTATCATCGATATTAACTTATTCTTGATTGGGTATTAAATAATTGAAATTTAGTCTTCTCACATGAATTAGTGAGTTGCATGGTTAGTCCTGAACTTCTACACTAGATTTCAAGCATAAAAAATTTCTAATTAATCATATCTAGTTCCCACGCATCAAGTAGTCAACATAATTAAATAATGGCAATTCACGCATCTCATTGCTTCTAGAGACGACCTCGGATTTCTTTCTGATTAATTCGAGTTATAAATCTTAAATGTTTGATTTGCCTTAATCAACTATACTACAGCGTGAGTTTTTAAAATACGATCGATGCAATTAAACATTTTGGCGCCATTGCTGAGGAGCAACGCGTACTTATTACTATTATTTCTAATTTTATTTTTGATTTCTGACATATCTACCTTGTTTTCATTGCTTTGCAAATTGACAACCACTTAGCGTCTGGTAACTCTGTCTCCTATTTTCTTAATCCCCTCTTTCTTAATATCAACAAAACAAAAAGGCATAAAGAAAAAAGTATAAGATTCAACCTTGCCGTATTCTTAGAAATATCATTTGTGGCAAGAATTTCAATTTTCTGATCGTTAACTATGGTTAAAGAGAAAGATATGTTTTGAAGACACAACCCAACAATTTCTGAACCTATAAGGACTTATTTGAAAACCCTTGGACTAGCACATTCTTGATTGAGTCCAAAGGGATTATTGAACTTAAAATTGGACTCCATTTTATAGCCAAATTATGGTTAAAATTTTAGGGGCTATCTAGTACACATTTACAAATTATAAAGGAAATTATTATTCGCATTATGTGCTACTTAAGCCTTGTTTGAATCAATTTATAATTCAAATCCTAAAACATAGGCTCTAAGATCACTTGAATCCTAAAAGAGGTAACTTAATAACTTGCTTGTCAAACCAAAACAGGGTGATTCGAGTGAGTTAACCTGGATTGCATCCCAAACACTAGGACAGGTCAGGTGAAGTTAGTTTACTTGGTGAACCAATCAACCTAGAAATTAGGTCACAATTGGAATCAAACTCTAAATCAAGTGATAAATTGAGACAAAAATTGGCTTAAAATCTGGAAGACTTAGGACCCAATTCACACGTATCTGGTCTACTTGGAACCGTAGTGACAAGAAAAGTCGGGTGGGGGAAACCTTGTAACCCGTGGGAGCACTCTACCATGTAGGAGTCTTTGCGGGATTCTTCCTTTCTGGCTGCCTAAGTAATTCTCGGGCGGGTGGATTTGTGATCTAGAGGCCATCTACCTCAAACAAGCCTCAGCCATCCAAACATATTTGGGTGTCTCGATTGGGTCTGATTGAAATCTAATCCCTCATCTTTTCTGTAGTGCATGCACAGTAGGAGGTCCTTAAGACCAATCTTAAGACCTCCTTTAGTAGTTCGCTCATGTCGGGGCCAGCACCATACTAACTTGTTTGGGTTTTCTTCTGATCCAATCCATATCCCCTCTGACCCATCTACATCCAACCCAGGCTTTCCATACTCTGATTTTGACTCAATGGAGAACCCTAGTCCAGAAGAAGGAGGAGATGACATCCAACACCCGCAGAACCAGCTTCAGATTCTCACAGGTCCTATTAATGTGCTGGCAAACCCTAGAGCAGGTCCACAAATGCAGGATCACTATAATCCTGCAGAAGTGGCTATCGAGCCCATAGTGTGTATTCCGGTTGGGGGACCGTAGACCGAGCTCAAGTTGAATATTATCAGCTTGATTCCCCATTTGCACGGGATGGGTTCTGAAGACCCATTACAGCACATTCAAAAGTTAAAACATTTGGCTAAGACCCTCAGGCCAACTGTTTAAAATTGGAACACTCTGCTCATGAAAATGTTCCCTTTCTCACTTAAAGAGAAAGCTACCCACTGGTATCGGTCTCTGAATTGACCAATCAATACTTGGGATGAATTGCAAGCTGAATTTCTGAGGAAATACTTCCCAGTAGGACGTACTAATATCTTGAGGCATCAAATTACGCATTTTCAACAGAATGCGGGGGAACCACTTCATGAGTCATGGGATCGCTTTCTTGATCTCATGTGGAAATGCCCACATCATGGAGTTCCTAAATGGGAAGAGGTCCAATCTTTTTACCAGGGCTTCATGAAGATATTCAACTTTTCGTTGATGCAGCTTGTCAAGGCAACTTAATGGGAAAGCATGAGAACACCGTTTGGGAAATTCTCAAAAATATGTCAGAGAATTTGATAAACAATGCGTCCATGGGTATGGTCGACAGGATGACTACTCGTGCATCGACGAACACATGCGGGACACATGAAGCACAAGACCTATCCTCCTCCGTCAATATGGAGATTGTGGCTAGTCAATTGGATAAGGTCTCTGTAATAGGGAAGAAGCTTGATGATTTGACTTGCCAGCTGCAAAAGGTCACTTCTTCTCAGCAAAACACGCATGCACGACCACTCGTAGGGAGGCAAGCCGTGCATAATATTCACTACATTGAGATGGATATGAATCCATCTTCTTCTGACTCAGGTTTCAAAGGAAACTCTGAACCTTTTTATCCTAGTTGGGATCCTCTAAACCCCATTATTCTGATTTCTTCGAAGCCACTCAACCCTATGAAGAACTCCACGCCATCTAGAACAACCCCTATTCCAATTCCTACAATCCTGGATGGTGAAATCATCCTAACTTTTCTTGGTCGGGAAACTCTTATCCTCAAAATTCTAGACCTCAATATCCACCCTGACCACAGAATCTGCACTCATATCAGCCAGCTCAACTTAGGCCTAATCCAAAATTTCAATCTGGGCCTAATAACGGTGATCAAATGAGCATGATTCTTTAGACATTGGCTCATATGCAGAAGACCAATGCTGCTATGTAGATGCAGCATACCACGGATATGGCAGATATACACAACCAAATTGCGCAAATGGTTGGGACTCGCCAGCCAGGCACATTACCTTTGCTACCACTACCAAACCCTAACAACGTACCGAACCAGAGGTACGTTGTGAACCCCAAATAGGGCCAAATTCATTATGTGCAACTAGGCCCTTCTGCACCTATGTATCAAGACGGGTCAGAAGCATCAACTTCTGTACTTGATTCATCTCAGCAGCAGCAGCCACCTATCCTACCCACTCCTCCATGTCCTGTGGGATTACATTCTGTAACAACCCATAGTAGTAAGTGTACTAAGGACCCTAAGTCTAAGAGATACATTAAACCTAAACCTAGTACATCTAAATCCAGGGTGATTATTAAGGATAACCAAGGAACAATAGAACCCACTCTGAATGAGCCTAGGACCACACCTTTTCTTGAGGCTTGGACCAAGGGAAATAAGGGTAGGAAGCCACCTCAAATTGACGAGGACTTGGTCAAGCTCTTTGAGCAAGTCTACATTAGCAATCCCTTGATGGATGTTATACGTCATGTACCAGCTTACGTAAGATTTTTGAAGAATCTATGTACACCAAAGCAAAAGCCAAAGAATTCTGATGGAAGTCCTATTTTTCTATCGGAGTAGGTTAGCTCCATTATCTTGAGCAAGCTTCCGCAGAAATTAAAAGACCCTGGCACCCCTCTAATCTCTTGCAAAATCAGAGATTTAGAATGCAATTGAGCTCTTCTAGATTTAGGTGCATCCATTAACCTCATTCCTACATCTCTCCTAAAATATTTTGAGGACCCTAAACTTAAACCCACGGAGGTGACCTTGCAGTTAGCAGATCGATCTATTAGGTTACCCCGTGGAATTTTGGAGGATGTTGTAGTAAGAGTCCAGGATTTCTATTTTCTTGTTAACTTTATTGTTTTAGACATGGATATACCAAAAAATCTAAAAGAAACACCTATAATCTTGGGGAGACCGTTCCTAGCAACATCTAAGGTGAACATTACTTGTGAGGAGGACCAGATGGAAATTAAATTCGGGGATAAGGCAATGAAAATTGACATTTTTAAGGCCCATAGAGGAATTAATTGTGGTGTAATTCAGGAATTGAATAGAATCGACTCACTTCTTGAGGACCCAATTGCTGATGATTTGGATTTGATTATTCCTAATCAAGAACCTCTAAAAGCCCAATCCCAATTACACCTTGAGGAAACTAGTCCACCTCTAGTTCCCCCTCAGGCTAACCCCGACCTTCCTGCTACTGCTGAGAATCAAGTACTTAAGTTGAAACCGCTTCCTGACAATTTCAAGTACGTCTTTTTGGGCTTAAACAACACATTTCCTGTGATTATCAACTCTTCTCTATCCACAAATCAGGAAACACGTCTGATTTCTATCCTCCGGGAGCATCGCAAGGCCATTGGTTGAAGCTTGGATGATCTCACCGGCATAAGCCCTTCTTACTGTACCCATGACGGAAGCGATTTCTCGCATGTTTTAGGAAAACAATGTCGTAGCTTGTAGTATAGTCACGTGAAACCCTCGATCAAAAATATTTGTAAAATAACGAGACTTTGAGTCTCGGTCATTCATCTCTAGGAGGCATTATGGAAATGCAAAAAGTGATTTCGATCTTGTTCGCTCTACTCACTTAAAAATGCATGCTGATTTCTAACCTACTAATGGGAACACCATCATGAGCCATAACTAGCTCAATTTGATTTGATTAAATCTTTAAATGCTCCTACATAACCGCCAGAGAACTATAATTCATTGCATAATCATTTTGAGAGAAAGATAAGGAAATAGGGTTAAAACTATAATTTTACCATCATTTCATGAATGCAGTACAATCACAAGTTTTCTTATGGGTTAATTAAGGGTCAAATGATCCTAAAAGGCTAACAAGTGGGTTAAAACAAACAAAAAAGGGTTTTCGCGTGTTTTGAGAATTAAATGACTTCTAAAACCCTAAAAATAGACCTACTTAATTAACTGAGGTTCTGTTCAAGATAAAATTCACCTAAACCTCTAAAATTTATATAAAAATATTCTCTAGGGTTTAGTACCTTCAATTTGACCATCAGAACCCGTCTTGACCTAAAACAGTGTCTCAAGTTGACATTTGTCATAATTTAGGTTTTTTGCATAAATTACCCATCCATACTTGATCAAAACCTAAATCTAACTTCACCATTGAATTCCTTGGGTCCAAATTAGGTTTGTACCAAAATTTGGGCCCAATATGAGATCATCTTGACCAAGTTTGCACTTTGGTCTAGTCAGACTCTTTCTATCTCATTCCGGTCTCTAACTTTCTAATTCCTTACAAAAATGCCCCTATATTTGTTGTCACTCTTTGCAAATAGGTCCCTCCACCATTATTACGGAGGAATCCTACTCCGAGAACCTTCGACTAGGGATTTCCCCCTAATTGATTGGCGAATTTCTTCCAAAATTTGAAAGGAGACTCCTGAGAGATTTCCCTACAATTTGAGCCGCATCTTGGGCTCCAATTCTCGCCCAAATCCTAATGTGAACTCGTGGAAGAAGTGAGTTTTCTACTCCAGAGAACCTTCCAAGGTTGAAAGCTTAGATTCCAAGCTTCAACCGCCCTCTACTGCCTATATAAAGAACCACCAAACCTCGCTGAGTCTCCTAAGCTTGAATTCCGGCCGAAAACCCTCCTCTTCCCCTCTCCTCTTTGGCTGCAAAGCTCCACAAGATCCGACTCCTCCTCCTAATCTCCGTCGTCATCCGTCCACAAAACCAGTGGCCAGATTCTCTTTCTCTCTCTCGTCCACTCTTAGCCGTACCAGCAGGAGCCCCTCTATCTCCGTCGTCATCGCCATTCCCATCATTGGAGCACCTTCTTCCCCAACTCCGAACTACCAACGCCAGTGTCTCCCCCATTCGTCTGTTTAGATTAATTTAGATTAAGTCGCTTAGATCTTAGGTTTAGTCTTATACCCAAAAACCTCAAAAATAGCCTTCGACGTCGCCGTTCACCTCTATCTTCCCCATCTCCAGCCGCACCTCCAATGAGGTCCTCCGCACGCTACACTCATTCACACGCCTCCCCACAACTCCCAAAAGCACCACCGCATCACACCCTGCCAAACCCCTCTCCCTATTTGCCTTCCCATCCACCCAAACTCACCCTCGAACAGACCCATCATCTCTGACTTATTTCGTCATCAACCGACCACCACAGACCACCATCTTCCATGAGACCACCTCCGCTACACTCGTCGTGGTTTGGTGAAGCTCCTGAACTATTCTAATGTGGCCATGAGGTCTTATTTCATGTTTCAAGTAGCAGGTCCCTTCACCACCATTGCTGAGCTTCTCCACGAGCTTCAGGCCTTGTTCGTGCAAGGATCCACCCAAGTGTTTGCTTCAGGCTCAGCGGAATCCTTCCAGGAGTGAAACCAAGGAGCCAATTTGGCTCTTTGATTGAGCCTTTGACCACAATCACACGAAGAAGTAGCTACAATCGCACGTAGAGGAAGAGAGGTGGGATTAGTCCCACCTCGGAAGATAAGAAGCACCCGCACCCGTATAAGTTATTTTCGTGTTCTGGGCTTATTGCCTCAGAACATGAGGTGAGGTCCCATTAGCCTCGCTCACCTGACCCGCCTAAGCCGTCACTCCTTGCTCACCACCAACTGCCGGTGAGCCTAGACCCGGGTATTCACTTGAACCTGAATACCCGATTACCTGTTACTGTGGAAGGCTCTGGGAGAAAGTGACCCCAAAAGAGAAAGAGAGAGGAGAGTGCGCCAGGTAGGGGATGGTTTTTCTTTGAAAGGGGTTCGCTAACACTTAGCCAATTTCGTAAGTTTCCCCCTGTGCATCATAAGGCTTGGACAGTCGAAAGAAGAGAAGGAGGAGGACTGTCAAGGTAGAAGAAAAAGAGGCACAAAGAAGAACTAAAGGAAGAATAAGGTCGTTGAAGAAGTGAAGGAGAAGGAAATAGAGAGAGCAAAGAAATAAGAAGAAGGCACTGTAGCAGTTGAACATTTAAGGCGTCTGATCTCTAAAGGAGATGTATGATTACTGTAGCATTCAAGCTACTGTGTGGATATTTGATTGCTTTCGTCCTGATTACTGTGGCATTATTGATTACCTTAGTATACATATAACTATACTAAATAATTAGTGATCTAAATCACCATTATGTTGTTATAGATCTCTTTTTATCATGTCAAATTCTTGTTGTACTCATGTTCTACATTGATTATCATTTCTGAGTACTTTATTTGCTTAAAATTTTGTGCTTAATTACATTTTATTTGAGATTAGTGTGTGGATTCCTATTTGCTCCCTATGTTCAATCCCGAACTTCAAATTCGAGTAATAAATTGTATTCATTTTCAAAGCGATTTCGACTATACTACAATACAGCATTTATAAACATCGATCTTGCTCTGTTAACACCTACAGATTAATGTCTTGCCATTTGCATTGTTAACTTTAATAATGAGTGCGTGCGTTAATAGATGACAAAAGTAAATGTGTGGGTGTCCGTACTCACAATCCTAGTTATGTGATGGCAGTTTATCGAAAATGTGTTGATAGTTAGATCCTCAATATTTTCGTGGATCGACATGCTAGTTGCGAAAATATATAAAATAAGCGCAAGCAACTTCAACCACAATAAAATATGACAAGCAAGCTCATGGTGATTTTCCAACACACACATATATATATATATACATATATAGAAATGATTTTTTCATTGATTGCATCAGGGTGATTACAGAGCAAGGCTAGAGGAAAGCTTATACAGGAATGCTTGAAACAATACTAGCTATCAGAAAATGTGTACACATGCGGATCTACGGGAGATTGCACGTGCACCATGCAAGAGGGAGAGAGAGTTACACTACTAAGCATAAATAAAGCAGAGAGATTAGAAGAACTACTTAGTTAGGCTATCAGAAAGAAGGGCATTCGAAGGTGGTCTCCAATGGCCTTTGAGTGGAGATAGGGAGAAGAAAGAGGGGCGGCCAATGGTGCTTAGGCTGGCCCTTGGAGGAAAGAGGGAGAGATGATCCTGGCTTGGCATGAAGGTGGTGGAGCTCGTGGAGGTGCACATGAAGGTGGAGGTGGAGATGGCTATGGTGATGGGTAAATGATAAAACCAAGATGAAGCCAAGATGCCAAGATGGGTGCAAATGGCCACCCAAGGGTCCTTTAAATAGACCCTTGGCATTCTCTCTAGAGAGGTGTAGAACTCTCTAGAGAGAGCTCTGAGTGTAGCCAGCCAAGGTGAGGTGGAGGTGGTTCTTAGATCCACAAAATGTGGATCTAAGAGTTGAACATCCCTTAGTTGCTATGTTTGGCAACCAAGGTGGCGCCAACCTTAGAAGAGCCTAGAAGGCTCTAGGTGGTGTGTGGGTGCATGAGTGGGTGTGTGTGTTTGTGTGGGCGTGACCTCGGTGACTAAGTGGTTTACGTTAGGTCCTAAGGGTTTTAGGTTGGGGTAGGTCTCAAATTAGGGTTGCAAACCCTAATTTGCTAAGGAGAAAGTGCAATTAAACATGAAATAAGTTTAATTGAGTGAGTGTGAACTTAATTGAGAGTGAAATAACTCAATTAAGTTGGGTTTAGGTCAATTGGACTCTCACTAAATCCAATTGGACTTGTGTGGGTTGAGATTTGAGCTCAATTGGACTCTGAGTCCAATTGACTAGGCAATTGTAATTGACTATGATCCAAGCCAATTGGGCTTAGTGAGAACCTAATTAGGTTCTTAGGAAGGTCTAAAGGTAATGTACTAGGCTTAGGGTACCTTAATTTAGGTTCCCAGGGGGTTGAAATTGGGTTTAAGGACCTAGGAACTCAAGATCCAAGCTTGAATTCTAGAACAGGAACTGGAGAGCAATTCCAAATGCCAAATTTAAGTATCAAACGACTTATACTCAAAAATTAGAAGTCCAAACCTCTTGTCCGGACATCCAATTTGAGTGAGGAGGGAATCAGGGTTTTGCCTTGGGTTTTCTGCAGAAATTGGACGTCTGACCAAGTGTCTGGACGTCCAATAACACTGTAGACATGGGTTTAAGGTGTGTGGGTTGTGGTTAAGGATCCTAGATGTCCAATAACTTATCTGGACGTCTAGATAAGTTATTGGACGTCCAGAATGTCCAGATAAGGACTCGAACTAGGGTTTTAAGGCTTTCTAGGCTATGGTGACCTAATCTAAGGGTGGCTAAGGCTTAGGAAGGCTTCTAGGGCTATCCTATGGCTAGGAATAAAACTAAGTTCTTCATAATTTATCTCTGCCTTATTCTTACTTAATAGAATAACATGCCTCAACCCTTACATTATTTCTCTACTACATTTATTCTAAGGTCTTCCGCTTCAGCTCTAATGCAGCACTAGCTTCAGGTTCAGCTTCAGATCCAGCTCCTGAGCTTCTTATTACCTACAATTTATATAATGCACTTAATTAGTACATTATATCATTATTTCATGCATAGCTAAAGGAAAGCAGTAAAGATGCAAATAATGCTTATGCATGCATTAATTACACTAGCTTATGCTAAGTACTCGCTTAATGTACGTCAATTAAGACCTACTGTAAAGACCCGTCCCACTTTTAGCCATTTAAGTCGTCTGGAGTCTCAGTCAGACGTCTGTCCAGACATCTGGACCCTTTCTCGGATATTTGAAAATGAAATTTCTGTACGCATACTGCGCCCTGCACGCGTGCGGCGTGCAGGACCTTCTCCTTTCTCTCTTTTTTCCTCCTTTCCCAGCTCGAACCCTAAGCCCCCACTCCACCTATTTAAACCCCTCTCCTCCTCTCCACTCCACTCCACACACCACCACCCCCACCTTCAAAGCCGCGAGAGGAGGTGAGCGAGGGAGAGCAAGAGGGCGAGAAGGAGGAGAGTGCGGGAGGAGGAGGAGTTTCAGGTTGGAGAGCTTCGGTGGAAGCTCGGCGAAGCTCGCACAGCCACCTCGAGCGCGTGCGGGAGGAGAGAGTCCGGAGAGGCATCCTCGACCATCTGCAGCCGTTGGAGCTGCGGTGGCGCGAGGAGGTGCGCGGCGGAAGGAGCTAGGAGCGAGCTATAGTACTGGGAATTTTCCAGTATCAGACGTTTGGAGAGAAGTCCAGACGGCTGGCGAAGCACCTAGACATCAGGAGTTAAGACTAGACGTCTGAAAGCTCATTTATTGTGAAGGTACGTTCTTTTCGCGGTTACGGCCATGCAGGCCACACCGTAGAGTGTTTGTTGGGCCTGATTTGGTGGCTGCGACTGTTGTACGTAGGAGCATCCTTGGGAAGGAGCGCGGAACGCTCTCCCACGCACTTTCGGACATCTGATCAGCTCATCAGACGACCGGAGATGCTTCCAGATGACCGGAAGAGTGGTTCGACATCTGGAACTACCTTCAGACGATTGCAGAAGAGGCCTGGACGTCTGAGGAAACCATAGGGACTTGAGGTAAAGTTCTGTATCTTTTAAGACGTCTAGACTTATTCCCAGATGTCTGATTTTGGACTGTAAACACGTTTTTAACCCGTTTGGGGTCCGATCGGGATCCAATTTACGCAAACGAAGTACCTATAGTTTCCTTGAGAGTTTCTCTATGTACTAAAGGCCTTTGTACATTATTCTGAACCTTCCTTTTGTGATGTATTCTCTGGTATAGGTTTCAGCCTATTGTGTGTTTAAGGCTCGCAGAGACACCTAGGTCTGCCGTTCGAGCCCCAGTACTCCCGAATTGTCTGTTAGAGTGGTTTAATGCTTTTAATGATATTCAAATAAGCATGTATTGTAGAATTAACTGACTGGAACCCTAGGATGTGGCATGAACCCTAGGGTAGAGAAATGAATGCAATGTTTGGTACTTATATGCAAAATTGAGATAAACTACTAGCAATTGCCTGTGAAATAATTGTGGGTTGCTTGTTAGAATACAAGCTGCATGTATTTTATAATCAATTGCCTTTGAAATCACCAGTGGCATGTTTTGAATTATGGAAACACGAGCTATCTGCATATAAATGAGAACTGAATTATGAATGATGGAATCTGGATCGGAATAAATGTGGTGAATATGAGCGTGAACCTTATGGGGAATTAGGAGTAGAACTCCTGTGGTTAGTTGGAAACCTAGAATGTAGACGGGAAGTGTGCTGGCCCTTGAGTACGTGGTATCAAGGTGAGCAATTGGCCCCTTTTCGTGTAGAGCAGAGCTAGCTGCCCTTGGGTTGAGACTCGGGGTTAGGATTGGCCACTCTACCCCGACTCCTATTGGCCCTCGTGTACACGGTACTGAGGCGAGCTACTAGTGTAGGGAGAGAGCTAGCCACCCCACGAGGCCCGGGGTTCAGTTAGCCACCCTACACCAACTTGTTAGGCCCTCTAAGCAAACTGGGATAGTTAGATGAGGGTGCGAGGACTGTGGAGAGGTGAGACCCCTGTTTAGTTCTGAGGGGCGAGACCCCTGTCTGAGAGGGCAAGGCCCTATACTGTTCCGTGCTATACTTTAGGCATATCCGCTAGCGGAGATGACTGATCGCGTGTCAGTGCGAGGTAGCTACCCGTGTGCTTATCACGCATGCCGTAGTCACCACTACGTCTTGTCAGTGACCTCAGGGTGGTTGACTGGGTGTAGGACTACCACGGGGGACTCTCCCGACCAGGAGAGCACCATGTGTACCTTTTACTCTTCGGAAAAGACTGCAATCAAGATCGTTCCCATGAAGAACATGTAAGATCAAGAATATATGGATATTGAGAAGAATGGGTGGAAATGAAATACACATAAAACAAAATAAATAGAAAAGTGAATTAAACATGTTGCTTTTACTGCTTTAGGTAGTATAGATACCACTCTACTCAGCGTTCGCTGACTCTATTCTTTTTATAACACTATTCAGGACCAAGAGTTGAGTAGTCCGAGCTTCCGGCTGCGGAGGGTGCTGGGCCCAGTCGAGCCCAACCGTAGTTTTCTGCACTTTCTTGTTGTACCCATATTGTTGTAGTAAGTATCAGACTTTTTAACTACTGTTGTATCTACTGTTACTTTCGTTTCCGTTGTTTCTGTTATTATGGTGGTATGTAATGAAACAACAGTTTTTACTTTCCTTTATTGCTTTGTACGTTTTTATTGCTTAGTTATATTGCATGTGTGAATGTGGTTTACTTTCCCTACTTTTTGGTTATTTCTTGTTGGATGATTGGGTCTTAGGATTTGTCGAGGCGAGCCGATCTCGGGTCCTGTAGGGATCTAGGAATCGGGTCGTAACAAGATGGTATCAGAGTAAGGTCGTCCCGAGAAATAAACCAATTGGCTTGAGAATAACCGTTCATGTGCATGTAACTAGGCTGGCCACCACAACGTATCGCCTTGATATCCGTTCTGAGTCCTTTTTCGAAGAAATTCGATATCGTTGACCCTTTTGTTCTGTCTTTTGTGTCTCCTTGTAGGGGATGCCTCATTGGGGATTTCTCAAGGTGGGTCATGGTCGCAGCCGTGGGCAAGTCGGAGGGGCAGACGTGCCGGGCCTGAGATACCAGTTGACTCACCTCTTCTCCCGGGCATTCAGGCCCAGGATCTTGCCCAGCTGATCAGAGATATTGTGCGAGAGGAGCTCCACTAGCCTCCATGGGCACCTCTCCCTGAGGACGTGGAGGGGGAGTCCTCGGTGGGACAGAGAGACCGCTGCAGCGTTGGACGAGCAAGAGGGGGAGGGGATGGACCTCCACCGCCCCGATTGCACTCTGACACTTCCGAGCACGAGCCCTCCTTTCCTGGAGGCATGCCCATTCCCCCTACTGCAGCTGCACCACGAGCTTTTTGACCAGTTTCGGAAGATGAAGATCCCCTCCTTCAAGGGGGATGAGGATCCGTCCGAGGCAGAGGACTGGCTAGAGTTGATAGAGAAGGTGTTCGACACCCTTCGCTCTCCTGCGGAGTGCCGCATGGCCTTTGCTATGTACTAGTTAGAGAGCGCGGCACACAGGTGGTGGAGGGCAGTTAGAGGCCAGGAGAGGGGAGAGCCGATGTTGGACCAGTTCATGACCCTCTTCTGTGAGCAGTACTTTCCGCAGACCTGGCAGGACCAGAGGAGATGGGACTTCCACACTCTCCGCCAGGGGACGATGATTGTTAGCGCGTATCGCACGCACTTCCTGGAGCTATCACGTTTTGCCTCGATAGCTATGGCTACAGAGGAGGAGGGGCTGTGGAGGTTCACTAAGGGGCTCTGACCTGCTATTCGGGGGTATGCCAAACCACTAAAGCTGCCCACCTTCTCAAGAGTGGTTGGGGTAGCCATGACCTACGAGGAGATCAACTCGGTCGCACGAGACATCGACAGCAGACGGAAGAGGCCCTACCAGCCAGAGTACTCTTAGGGTTGTTGAGAGAGGAGGTACGTGGCACCCGCAGGCAAGCCGTCTTGTTTTGCAGGGTTGTCAGTGGCCTTTGGGGGCCCTAGACAAGGGCCAGCTGCCAGCACTGGAGCCCCACCCAGCTGTCAATAGGGACCTACCGAGGGAGGGGCTCGAGTTCCCCTCTGCTACCAGTGTGGTTAGTGGTGGCGACCTTCCTCTATAGTTTTATTATTCCGTCGTAGTATAGTATAGAGAGGTGATTACCAGTTTAATACAATTTGTTACTCGGAAATAAAGAGTTCCCGAGGTCGAACTCAGGGAGCAAGTTATATTCTAGGGGTACAAGTTTCTTTTACAAAAATAAAGAAAGGGAGAGAGAGAATTTGTTGTCTTTTCTTCTTTTCTCTTTGCTTCTCCTCGTCTCAGATCTTCTGTTATCTTCTTCTTCTTTATCTGCAGTGGTGATGTTCTTCTTCTTTCAGTTCTTGTTTCTGCTCGTCTCTTTCTTTTTCTTCTCCCTTGTGGTCCTGTTCTTCTTCTTCTTCTTTCTTTCTTCTTTTCCTTTCTTCAGACCTTCTTCTTCTCGTGCTCTTCTTCTTTCAGTTCTTGTCTTGGCCTCTCTGCTTTCTCCTTCTTCTTTCAGCTCTTTCTTGGTTGTCTCTCTGTGTTCTCCTCTGCCTCGCCTTCCTTCTCCTTCTTTGCCTTCAGGACGTCGTTTGATTTTCCAATCAGACGACTTAAACTGCCGCTGCTACAGTGCCGCTCGGTGATCCTCCTTCCTTCAGCCTTCGTCTTCTTCCACGGTTCTTCTTCACCTGTGCCTGCATACTTACACAGCTTGATCAGAGAGGGGCAAAACCTATCTCTACCCTCCCCCGCGTCTCTCTCTCACAGAATCCGCTCATAGGATAGCTCTCCCAGAGCTGCCGGGTAGCCGGGTACGGGTCGCGCCCGGGTCCAGGCCCACCGGCGTGCGTGGTGGGCGAGGAGTGCAGGTCAGTCTAAGTCGGGTCGGGCCAGGTCCGCGGGGCGTGAGCGCGGACGAGACCGGGTAACCGGGCGGGTGAAGGGGACCTCACCCCGTGTGCTGAGGCAATAAGCCTCCAGCACTTTTTCACTTTATACCGCTGCGCCTCTTCAGAGTTTTCCGAGGTGGGACTAAATGTCCCACCCCGAGTTGGCGCCTGCGCGGAGGAAACAGCTGGTAATCGCGGCATTACGCGAGGCCTTCGCGCGAGGGCTTCGCTTCAGCTGCAGCCTGACGCTTTGTCGAAATGCCTCGCACGGCCTGGGAGTCGAATCTGGGCGTGGCGCACCTGCAGCTGCAGGCGGAAGCAGCTCCTTCTGCACGGCAATGGCGGCGGAGGACGGGTGACCTGTTCACAGCAAAACGGCCTCCCGGCCTAATCAGAAGGTGCCGGGAGCTTCGCCAGAGTGCGGCGAAGCTCGTGTGGATGGTGGCGAGGCGTGGGGCGACGTGCAAGGGCTGCCCTAGGTCGGACTGTGGGTCGGGAGATGGGTTTGTTCGGTGGAGTTGCAGAGGGTGCTGTGGGGGAAGTGGAAGGGCGGAGGTTGATCAGGGTGAGGAGGCGGAGGTTCTGCGGTGGTCAGCGAGTCGTGTGGGTTGCTGGAGTGATGGGAGCGGCTCGCCGGAGGATGGCCGGAGGCGGAGAAGGTGAGGGTGATTGGTCGGAATCGAGGGCGACAGTAAATGTTTAAAGTGAGGAAAAGGAAGAGGGGAGGAAGAGGAGGAGTTCTACCTACTTAGTAGGACGAAGAGGGGCCGGAGCGGGCGACAGTCATATCGACTGTCGCCGGAGAAGAAAATGCCCGGGGGAAGGGGCGGCGGCGAGCAGAGGGCCGGAGAGGCGCCAGCTGGGTGCGGCGTGGCGCGAGAAGAGCAGGGGAAGAAGTCTCTGCTGCTGGTATTGCGGCAGAGCGAAGAGGAGGAGGAAGAACCGCCGGAGCTGGTGGGCGTCTGCCGGAGTGAGAGGAGAGGAAAGTTGGGGGTTTTCTCCGTTAGATCCGAGCTGCCTCGAACGGTGGGGCGACGGGGGGTATTTATAGGGTAGAATCAGAGAGGAGGGCGGAGGGAGACGACGTGTCTCCCTCGCCGGAGGACGTCTGAGATGGAAACCCATACCGTCCGTGCGTTCGCACGGCCGGTATGGTGGGTTGCAGCGACCAGGGGGTGTTCCTGCGACGGCTGACGACGCAGGGCACCCCCGGTTAACTTGCCAGCCCCTCCCCCTCACCCTGCGCGGCGCCATGCTCCGCGCAAGGTCGCCGGAGCATGGTGCTGGCAGGTTTTGGCAGGAGGGACCTGAATGCAAAGAACGAAGGAGAGTTAGGGGCAGAAATGTGAGGATTCAAAAGTTGAGGGTCAAAAAGTAAATATATGAGGACCAAAGTGAAAAGTTGGTCAAGAAGGTTTCTTCTTAGGCTTAAGTTTTTATACATGACTAATTAGGACCTAAGGAATTTGATGGTGAATTTTATTTCTAGATTAAACCTTGTTTGACCGGTCAATTTATGCAAAAACCCAAATTAAGTTATTAATTGGGCATGGTTCTCAATGTAGGTCAAAATGGGTTCTGAAGGCCAAATTGAAGGTTCTAAACCCTAGAGATTATTTTTCTATGAATTTTAGAGGGTTTATTCTATTTTTACTTTACCTCGAACCTCGTGAATTGAAGTGGGTTTACTTTAGGGTTACAGATTATCATTTAGTTCCTTGGAATTGCTGTAGCCCTTATCAGATCATCCCACTTTCCTTCTCATTCGGTTTGTTTGACCTGTGTTTGGACCCTGAATTA
This sequence comes from Thalassia testudinum, assembly GCA_037157565.1. Classification (NCBI taxonomy): domain Eukaryota; kingdom Viridiplantae; phylum Streptophyta; class Magnoliopsida; order Alismatales; family Hydrocharitaceae; genus Thalassia; species Thalassia testudinum. Next base: position 74,331,652 of record JAZHRO010000031.1, on the reverse strand, counting down.
CCCTGTATGCAGATTATACTGGTAAAATTGCATTTTTACCCCTTATGACTTATTTTCTCCTTAAACTCAGAATTCTCTGAGTTAAGCCTTTCCTTGAGTTATGTAGGAGCTTTTATCCTTTGTATTGGGTCAAAATGAGCTAGTTATGGCTCATGATGAGGTTCTCATCAGTTAGCTGGGCCACATCAGGAGAGACTTCCCATCTAGGGCCGGAGCACAGTAGATTCTCCCCGCATCGAGCGCAAGAGGTCGAGCTAGTGGTCATGGTCCCTAGGCTCATGGGGGAGGGCAGCAGTCACGAGGAGGGTACCGACCAGCGGTTGCTCGCCTGACCTAGAGTGTAGCTGCTTCGTTTGCACCGAGGACTGAGGGGTGTATCAATGCCCTGACACACAGAGACGCCAGGGCTTCCAGTTCAGTGGTGGCAGGTATGTGACGTGGCGTGGGGCGCGTATGTTTAAAAGAGTCGTTATAGCTTGCGCTCACAACGTCGATTTTAAATGAAGAAATGGACGTGAGTCCGAGTGTCGATCTCAAGGAGGCGTGAAAATCGAATTTTTCTTGTCACTTAATTCATGGAAATCACGGATTTTTGCTTGCGAAAAGACGTGGGTGAAAAACGAGTGAGAGAGGGAGAAAGAGAGAGAGAATAGGGTTAGATGTTTTTCATTCAAAACATGCGGCTTAAACATAAAAGAGGGCAAGTAGCTAGATAGGAAACAACTTCATTTAACATGCAACTTTGGTTTTACAATTACAACACTAGATAAATGCTTAAATGCAAGTAAAGTAAAGCTTAAGATAAAGAGGGAAAGAGAGAGAGAAGATGGCGAGGTAGCCACTGCGGTGGAGAGGGGCTCCGTCGGCGGCTCGTCGTCTCCAGCGATTACAAAGAGGGCTAATGGTAGTTAAGAGTGGGGTAGAGCACTTACAAGTGGAATGAATGCCTTGAATGGGTGGTTGGATGGAGTTTATATAGGCAAATGGGTTTTCTAATTCAAGTATGGGCTTTAGCGATGTCTGGGACATCGCTAAACCCATACTAAATCTGTCGGTGTAGCCCCTTGGCCAGCGGTTGCCAGCACGCGTGCGTTCTTCCTCGCACACAATCCATGTGTGTGGCTTGAGAGCCGTCCGATCGCGGATCGGACGGTTGATGTCACTCGTGGGGCATGCGCTTGGATCGCGCCCACACCCCCCACGTCATCGCGGACGTCGACTTTGAACATGCGAGATCGTGCCGCGTTGCTCCATCCGCGCCGTTCGCTGCTGATCGGGCGGTTGAACTTGAGCACGCCTCAAATCACGCAAAATTAGGTAGTGGTGGGCGTTTCAAACTCGCGCCCCTGATTGCGAGGTTGAAGCGCCGACCGCTGCGCTGTCGCAGCGGATTGTCGCGGCGAGCGTCGGGTGCACGGGCGTTCTTGGTCTTTCGATCGAAGATCGACAGCTGAGATTCATCCTCCGGGTGAAGGCAGAAGCGGGCGGCGGTGGAGATGCAATGAGCGGGAGCCACATGGTGCGTCGTGGGCCGTTGATCATCAGATCAACGGTCAGAACTTCTTAGGCCCATTGCAGGAGCTCCGGATGTTGGATTTGGTCGATTTCGAGTCCGTTGGACTCCGTTCGTCGCTCTGAATCCATCTGTGTGATCCGGTTGCTCATCTGAGGCCTGTTTTGACATGTCCTTGTACACATGGCCATTAATAATGCATTATAAGAAATCTTGTTGTGCAATGCATGTGATGCTCCTATTCCTATTTATGATGTGTTATTTGTGCATTTTGCTCTTAAGATAAACCCCAATTGACAGATTTATCACCCCAAGATGTAGTTTTATCATACCCCCCTGCTTACTCCTTGCTAGTCCCTAGCAAGGTTTATTCTAGCCTTTATTTCCAGTCAGAATTTAAGAAGTAACTACTTAGACACTTCGTCACTTGTCAATAGGAGGAAATATACTAAGATCTTAATCTACAAAGACTAAGCAGGGTCCGGGTGTTTGCCAAAATATGAATCGCCTGAATCCTTGCTTTAATGTATGTATATATATATATTTTTTTCTTATTTTTAGATTTTTTTTGGAGTTAAGAGTGTGTTGGTAACTTTTTACGGCTACCCAACCCAACTAAAACTCGGACAAAACTCTAAGTGCTAAGCATCTTGGTGTGAAAATTGTGATAGACTCACTCAATGGTAATTTAGACAGACTTCAGGTTTCTACGCTCCTAGGTGACCGGAAGAGGAAGTGTTTTGCTTGAAGGTATATTTGTTCGATTGGTAGCTTTCTCCCTACGTTTGTGTTACTTGGGGTCAACACAAGGATTTTTCCAGTGTATATCTCCCCAGCCTGCTCTACTTCCCCACTTCTTCCTTAAGTGTTTTGGTTTTTTGTGCATTTACTGAGCTGGGCTTTGGACAACCAACTAATGGGCTGTTACCCACGATCACTTGCAAGCCATACTCGTGCGGTGAAGTGTGGTTTATTTTGTTCTCTTTTTTTCTCTTTTTTTTATTTGGTAGGTGGCTTCCCTGATCTCAAATTTACCTAGAGGCAATAAAGAGGAGGTGGTCCCGTGGCTGGGCTCTAGACAACTTACCAATGGGCTGTTACCCACGACAACTTGCCAGCCATACCAACCTAGAGAGTTCATTAGGAGTGAGTTTGTGCGAAAATGTGTGCAGATGCTTAGACTAAAAGTCCTTCTGAGTTAGAGGGTGAGTTGATAAGTCGTATACTTATCACCTTATTTAGTTAGTGGATTAGAGTAGCTTAAGTTTGCAAGGATTTGAAGCTAAATTCATATTTTAATGGACACCAGAGTTGATTAAGCCTGACGGCTTGAAAAGTATAAGTGTTCAAGTTCTTCCCATATTATTTCCCACTATTGACAAATTTATAATGCCTAAGTTTTTCTTCCTAAATTCAAATTTTTTTTTTTAATTTTATTCTATTCAGATTGATTAAATGAGCTCAAAATCCTGCAATTTACCACCCCAAATGCTTAAGTTGGACAATGTCCTCATTAACAAATACATGGATGCAACAGGGGTTCGAAAAGATATTACCTGAGTGACGTAGAATACCTGATCAGTCTAAATCTTCTGGGTTGCCTCCCAGGAAGCGCTGAGTTTAACACCTCCAGTTGGGCGGTGCTTCGTATCTTCCCTCAATGAGGGTGACACTCCCCTTTGGGGGAACCTGAGCTAGGAAGTATTTCAATCTCTGGCCATTGATTGTACAAGTGTACCTAGTATTTGGATCAATGATTTCAACCGCCCCATTGGAGTGGGGCCTGACCACCCTAAATGGTCCGTCCACTGGGATCTGAGCTTCCCTAGAAAGAGTTTCAAACGGGCATCAAAAAAGCCAGACTTGCTGGTTAAGCTCAAAGGTCTTTCTATGGATGAGTCGGTCGTGGATGGCTTTCATTTTCTCCTTATACAGTTGACTGTTCTCAAAGGCATTCCGACGAATTTCTTCGAGCTCAAAGAGTTGAAGCATCCTCTACACACCAACTAATTAGGAATCCATGTTATACTGCTTGACAGCCCAGTAAGCCCGGTGTTCCAATTAGACAAGAAGGTAGCAAGCTTTGCCAAAGACTAGGCGATAAGGCAACATGCCTATCGGGGTCTTGAAAGCGATCCTGTATGCCCACAGGGCATCATCCAGTCGTGTGGACCAGTCTTTCCTATCAGGTCTCACAGTTTTCTGTAGAATGTTCTTGATTTGTCTATTTGAGACCTCGGTCTGCCCATTTGTTTGCGGATGATACGGGGTAGCGATGCAGTGGTTAACCCGTATTTTCTATGTCGGGCACGGAATTGGGAGTGAATAAAATGACTTCCACCATCACTAATCATGGCCTTTGGTATTCCAAATAAGGAAAAGATGTTCTACTTAACAAAGTCTATGACAGTCTTATGATCACATCAGCGAGTGGCGACGGCTTCAATCCATTTAGAGACATAGTCTACCGAGACTAGGATGTACTCAAAGCCGTTGGATGGTGGAAAGGGGGCCATAAAATCAATACCCCAAACGTTGAAGATCTCGACAATCAAAATGGGCTGGAAGGGCATCATATCTTTTCTGGTCATGGTCCCTAGTGTTTGGCAGCAAGAGGAAGTCTTGGCAAAGTTGTGTGCATCCTTAAATAGGGAAGGCCAGTAAAATCCGGATTGCAGAACCTTCGCAGCCGTTTTCTTTCCTGAGAAGTGGCCACCACAAGCTTGGTCATGACAAAAAGATAGCACACTCTGAACTTCATCCTCAGGGATACACCTCCTGATGATCTGGTCGGCGGAGAGGCGAAACAACATGGGATCATCCCAGAAATAGTGCTTGGCCTCTGCCAAGAACTTGTCCCGTTGCTGTCTGGACCAGCTGTGCGGGGTCTGTCCTACAACCAGGTAGTTGACATAGTCAGCATACCAAGGTAGTTTCTTGTCTTACACAGCCAAAATGTGTTCATCGGGGAAGGTGTCGGATAAAGGCAGGGAGGGTCCAATGTGGTTTGGGTGAAGTTTGGATAAGTGGTTAGCCACCACATTTTTTGATCCAGCTTTTTCACGGATTTCCAGGTCAAATTCCTACAAGAGCAGGATCCATCTGATGAGCCTGGGCTTTGCATCCTTTTTAGCTAATAGGTGCCGGAGGGCTGAATGGTCAGTATATATGGTCACGTGGGATCCCAGCAGGTAAGGTCGGAACTTCTCAAGTCCGAAAACTACAACGAGCAATTCTTTCTCTGTGACCGTATAATTTCGTTGGGCCTCGTTCAACGTCTTGCTTGCGTAGTAGATCACCATAGGTTTCTTGTCGTGTCTTTGTCCCAGGACACTGCCTATGGCAAAATCTGATGCATCACACATAATCTCAAAGTCCTGGGACCAATCCGGGGGCTGAATTACAGGTGCTGTGGAAACTAAGTCCCAGAGGTGTGGTAAGCCTGGATGCAATCAGAGGTCATGTGAAATATGGCGTCGTTGGCCAAAAGGTCGGTTAAGGGTTTGGAAAGCTTGGAGAAGTCTTTGATGAACCTTCGGTAGAAGCCAACATGTACCAGGAATGAACGGATCTGCCGGACCGAGCTAGGCAGAGGAAGTTTGGAAATCAAATCAACTTTGGCTCGATCCACCTCAATGGCCTGATGTGATACGATGTGTCCGAGGATGATTCCTTCTTGAACCATAAAATGGATCTTTTCCCAACTTAACACCAGATCAACCTTGATACATCATTTCAGAATTTTCTCCAAGTTACTCAAACAGTGGTCGAATGAATTCCCAAATACAGAGAAATCATTCATAAAGATCTCCAAGTATTCATCCACCATTTCTGAAAAAATGGCTAGCATGCAACGCTAAAAGGTAGCAGGTGCATTGCATAACCCGAACGGCATTCGACGTAATGCAAACGAGCCGTATGAGCAAGTGAATGTGGTTCTCTCTTGATCTTCAGGAGCAATTGCGACTTGGTTATATCCTGAATATCCATCTAGGAAGCAAAACTACTTTTGCCCTGCCAATATTTCAAGGATCTGGTCAATGAATGGCAAGGGGAAATGATCTTTCATGGTTGCTTCATTGAGTTTTCTTTAATAAATACACACCCGCCATGCAGTGGTGGTACGGGTGAGGATGGATTCGCCATGCTCATTGGTAACAATGGTGAGCCCGACTTTCTTTGGAACCACTTGAGTGGGGCTCACCCAGGGGCTATTAGAGATGGGATAGATGATGTCAGCGTCAAGCCACTTGATAATTTCTTTCTTAACAACCTCCCGCATATTCAGGTTTAACCATCTCTGAATCTGGTGGGAGGGTCCTGCCCCGTCTTCCAGGTAAATCTTATGAGTGCAATAGGCGGGGCTAATTCCTCTTAAGTCTAAAATGGTCCATCCAATGGTGGCCTGATGTTCCAAAAGGGTCGCGGTCACCCTGAGTTCCTGATCTTTGGTTAGATGAGAGTTAATAATCACAGGGAAGTTCTGGTCAGGTCCTAGGAAGACATACTTGAGATTCTCAGGTAGTGGCTTTAGTTCCGGTGCAGGTGGAACAACAGTCAAAGGGAAAGGGAAAGGAGGGAGTTGATCAACATCAATCTCCTCAAATGGTGTTGTTTGATGGTAATCAGTCCTATAGAGGTCCATGGGCAGCGATGGTGATGGGTCAGAACAGTCGTTACAGGATTGGTGGTCCGAGATAGAACTAAGGGTAAGGCATTCCTTGACCAAAGGTTCCACGGGATCATGTTCCTCGACACAGTCGTAATCAAAAGACTTGGTCGCCCGGAAGATATCTGATTGCATTTTCTTGTCTCAGAAGGCAATTTCCATACATCCTGTGTCACAATCAAAGTTTGCCTTAGCCGTAGCTAAGAAAGGTCTGCCTAAGATTATGGGTGCGTTCTGTATTTTTTAGGGACTTCCAGGTCGAGCACCAAGAAGTCAACCGAAAAATAGAAGTCCTTGACCTGCACAATCACATCCTCGACAACCCCCTTCGGGGTCTTCACAGATCTATCAGCCAACTGGATGGTGACAGGTGTGGGCGTCAGCTCTCCGAAACCAAATTGGTGGTACAGGGTTGTTGGAATCAGATTGATGGAAGCACCTAAGTCCAGGAGTGCTCTATCAAATGTCATGTCCCCGATATTGTAGGATATCAGGGGTGCCCCTGGGTCAGTTCGCTTGAGCGGAAAGGTTGCTTGATATTACGGAACTTGCTTGCTCGGAGAGCACAACCTTCCTAGGTGCTTGAGGTCTTGGCTTACGTTTGGGTGTACAGGCATCCTTTAAAAACATGGCGTAAGCTGGGATGTGCTTAATGGCTTTGAGGAGCGGGATATTAATCTGAACCTACTTAAAGATCTCCAAAAGCTCCTCAGTTTCCACAACACTTTTCTTCTTCTTGATTATTTCCAAGGCCTTGAGGTAGGGTGTCTGAACATGGATAGGATCTATTTCTATGTCCTTGGGTTTTTCCAGTGCCTCTTCTGAGTCAGGCATTTCAGTTGGTGAAATCTCGGGAAGAATCGGCCATTTGGGATCCTGGGTTTTGGTGCCGCTTCTCAAGGTTACCGCATTCGTAGAGGCATTGGGACCATGGGTTGATCCTTGAGAAGACAAGGACGAAGAAGCACTGAACCTAGGGGGTGTTTGTGGGGCGAGCTGGACCATGTGAGCTTGCCTGGGATTGCCCTGGAACCCTTGCGAATTGGGGCCTCTGTTAATCATGTTTCGCGGGTTCGGTTGTGGCTGGGAAGGTAGGGATCCTTGTTGTTTATAGTTCAATAGTTAGCTTAACTGTCCGTTTACTAAGGCCATTTCCTCCTGATGTTTCTGGTTCATTTCAGCCATCATCTTTATCAAGGTGTCCATTTGGTTTTATAGGGGAGGGGCCACCCTATTCTGATTATATGGGGGTCTAACTAGTGGTCCTTGCTGATAGGGGGCAAGTTTGGCTGTTGGTTTGGCCTGGGCTGGTTCTAGAATTGAGGTGGTTTCTGGTTTGTCCAACCAAAGTTGGGGTGATTACGCCAGCTAGTGTTGTAAATGTTGGAGAAAGGGTCAGGTTTAGCATAACCTTGGACAGCCTGTACATCTTCAAGGATAGCAGATGTCAATGGGGAGGGAAGAGAGTAATCAAAGGTTGAGGGAGCAAAGGTTCCTCCCTGGGACGTGGTTAGTGGTTGTTCCAGGTTCAGTTGGCTTAAGGGCTAGACCAGGTCAACATTGTGAGCTCCCTTTTCTAGGGAGAAGGTCTGTAACGGGTTCCTGGTCTGGTTCAGTAGCTCATCTATCTTTTTATCCACCAATTCCACTCGATCTAATTTCTTGGCAATGATATCCATGTCAACCATTCCAGAATTTGCTTGTACCTCATAAATCCCACCACATGGTTGACTGGATCGGTTAAACTGGGTCATGGAGGCATTGTTGAGCAAATTTTCACTTATAGACTCAAGAGCTCAAACGCTCTCTCCTTGTCTTTATTCAGGAAGTTCCCCCTACTTAAGGCATCGACGAAGTTCTATAGGTTGCTGTCCAAACCGTGGTAGAAAATCTGGGTCAATTGCCACCTTGGTACTTCGTTGTGTGGGCATTTCCTTAATAGTTCATTAAATTTTTCCCACGCCTCATGGAACTGTTCCCCACCCTGGAGTATAAAGGTAGTAATGGATCTTTTGAGGGAATTGATCTTTATTATGGGGAAGAATTTCTTTAATAATGCATGCCTCAGTTCTTCCCAGGTGGTAATGGGTCTACCTAGGGTTCTAAGCCAGTGAGATACCTTGTCTCTCAGCAAAAAGGGGAACATTTTAATAAAAACAATGTCAAGACTAATGTTCCTAGGTTTCACAGTTCGGGCTATCCGGTCAAGATCCTCTAAGTGCTGGAAGGGGTCTTCATTTGAGCTTCCATGGAAGTAGCTCTGAATCAGACTCAAGACATTTGGTTTTAGCTCAAAATCATCCCCCCCTTCGGGGATCCTAAGGTGTGGTTCGACTCGAATAGTGAAAGGATTGTAGAGGTCGCGGAGGGGCTTAGGTTGGTCCTGGAATGGTGGTAGATCAGGTGGCGGTTGCCCTTGTGGGCCTTGGAAGGGTGGTGGTGGTTGCCCTTGTGGGTTTGCAACCGGTGTATGGCTTGCATGATAGTGTGGATCTGTTGCTGCTGGAGCCGGTGGTTTGCGTTAATCTGGGCTTGGATGATGGCCATTGTGTCTGGTGGGGGTTGGTCCTCAACCTCATCTACCCTAGGTTTAGCCATGTTTCTAGCGGAATGAAGTCGCCTGGATTCCCATCCCTAAACAAACAACTCGGGATGCAGTGAGCGTCTCCCGTGCATACACTAGAGAAGAATAGGAGGGGATGCAGAGAGCGACAGATGCGAGAAGTGTGTGTGTTCAACCAAGCAAACAAGCCTAGTCCTTATGGTGTATTCCTTAGGGGACCTAGAAATCTCCAAAAGGGTGATCAAGTCCGTAAGCATTGGACTCCCCTTCCCAAAGCTAATCTGGCCAGGTTGATTACGAGAGGATTGTAGGGAAGGTTCTTCCTTTAGCTTGCACTGTCGGTTCCATAGACCTCACAACCGCGGTCGTTTGACACTGCCCCGCAACCTAGTCACCAGATTCTACTAAGGGAATGAAAGCCAAGTGCCCAGTGAACAAAACCCCGCCTCTTGAGACTTAACCCAGTCCTGCCTAGGGCACGTCTACTCTATTTTAAAAGGGCTAGGATAGTGCTTGTGCTAGGGTTATGTGATGAGGCGTTGATTGGGGTAGTGCCTCTTACTTTTCCAATTTCAGTGTGTGTGCTCCTATCAAAACATGGTTTTCAAGTAAGGATTTTTTTTAAGATGTGGTGTCTTTTAATGTTTCATCCTTATTTTTGTCTTTTAGGATTGACGTGTCTTAATGTTTTCAGACAAGTTTCAGTGGGCACGTCAAGTTTTGCACACAATTTGATGAGAGTAGATTTCCTTTGTTGTGTAGAGGCTCTAAAATCCTAATGTACTCATCATAGTGATCATGCAGCTTCTATTAGATGAGTCAATTTTAGGGTTGAGTGGTGCGGCCCAAGTCATTTCAAGGTGGCTTCGCAAACACCACTCAAAAAAAGAAAGAAGAACACTCCAAGAATCTTATATTATTCAGAATATCAGAGTTTTTTTTTTTGGGTGATGTGTTAAGGATGTGAATTAGGCAATCATGCACCATGCCAATTTTTCTTAGTTTTACAATTTTTTTTAGATTTTTAAGCAAGCAAACAACCATGGGTGAAGAAATACTCACGACCGGTCCTTGTTGTACTTACTCCCTTGTTACCGTCACGTGTTGCGCTGCTTCGCCATCCAAGCGTCGAATTCCTACAACCATCAAGTAGAAGAAGTCAAGGTGTTAGACGATGTGAGCATGGATGTAAAATGGAAGTGATAGAATAAATCTGTTGCCTCCCCGGCAACGGCGCCAAAAACTAACGTGGCGTGGGGCGCGTATGTTTAAAAGAGTCGTCATAGCTTACGCTCGCACGTCAATTTTAAATGAAGAAATGGACGTGAGTCCGAGTGTCGATCTCAAGGAGGCGTGAAAATCAAATTTTCCTTGTCACTTAATGTCACGGAAATCACGGATTTTTGCTTGCGAAAAGACGTGGGTGAAAAGCAAGTGAGAGAGGGAGAAAGAGAGAGAGGGAGAGAGAGAGAATAGGGTTAGAAGTTTTTCATTCACAACATGCAGCTTAAACATAAAAGAGGGCAAGTAGCTAGATAGGAAACAACTTCATTTAACATGCAACTTTGGTTTTACAATTACAACACTACATAAATGCTTAAACGCAAGTAAAGTAAAGATTAAGATAAAGAGGGAAAGAGAGAGAGAGGGAGAAGACGGCGAGGCAGCCACGGCGGTGGAGAGGGGCGCCGTCGGTGGCTCGTCGGCTCTAGCGATTACAAAGAGGGCTAATGGTAGCTAAGAGTGGGGTAGCGCACTTGCAAGTGGAATGAATGCCTTGAATGGGTGGTTGGATGGAGTTTATATAGGCAAAAGGGTTTTCTAATTCAAGTATGGGCTTTAGCGACGTCCGGGACGTCACTAAACCCATACTAAATCCGTCGGTGTAGCCCCCTGGTCACCGGTCACCAACATGAGCTCGTGCTTCCTTGCACACAATCCATGTGCATGGCTTGAGAGCCATCTGATCGCGGATCAGACGGTTGATGTCACTAGTGGGGCGTGCACCTGGATCGCGCCCACGCCCCCCGCGTCATCGCGGACGTCGACTTTGAATGTGCGAAATCGCGCTGCGTCGCTCCATCCGCGTCGTCCGCTGCTGATCGGGCGGTTGAACTTGAGCACGCCTCAAATCACGCAGAATTGGGGAGCGGTGGGCATTTCGAACCCGTGCCCTTGATTGCGAGGTTGAAGCGCCGACCGCTGCGCTGTCGCACTAGATTATCGTGGCGAGCGTTGGGCGCGCGAGTGTTCTTGGTCGTTCGATCGAAGATTGACAGCTGAGATTCATCCCCCGGGTGAAGGCAGAAGCGGGCGGCGGTGGAGATACGATGAGCAGGTGCCACGTGGCGCGTCTGGGCCATTGATCATCAGATCAACGATCAGAACTTCTTGGGCCCATTGCAGGAGCTCCGGATGTTGGATTTGGCCGATTTCAAGTCCGTTGGACTCCGTTCGTCACTCTGAATCCATCCGTGTGGTCCGATTACTCATCTGAGGCCTGTTTTGACATGTCCTTGTACACATGGCCGTTAATAATGCATTATAAGTAATCTTGATGTGCAATGCATGTGATTCTCCTATTCTTATTTATGATGTGTTATTTGTGCATTTTACTCTTAAGATAAACCCCAATTGACATATTTATCACCCCAAGATGCAATGTTATCAGTATGGTTACCGTTTCTGGCATATTAGTGTACATACTTTTTGATTCCGACGCCACACACTCTTTTGTTACTGCGAGTTTTGTTGTCAGTTTGGGACATGACAGTGTATTGTTAGAGGATCTGTTTGTGATTAGAGGCCCAGATGGCCAGTTGTTTGTAGCTGAGGAGGTCTACATGGATTGCAAGGTCAGTATAGGAGGATACCGCCTCCCCGCTGACCTGATTGCGATACTGATGGAGGATTTTGGCGTGATTCTAGGGATGGACTGGCTGTCCGCCTACCACGCCCTAGTGGACTGTTTCAGGAGGAAGATCGTCTTCTCCATACTAGAGTTGCCTCATTTTGAGTTTCACGAACAGCCGGTGGATGGAGTTTTCAGATGCATCTCTACGCTTTAGGCAGAGAGGCTTTTGAAACAGGGGTGTAAGGGCTTTTTAGCCTGTGTAGTGGCAGAGCCTAGCCCCATGGCTAACTTTCAGAGCATTCTGATGGTTTGTGAGTACCCCGACGTGTTTCTAGAGGAGTTGCCAAGACTACTGCCTGAGCGTGAGATCGAGTTTGAGATCTCACTGGTACCGGGGACTTGCCCCATTTCTACTGCACCATACCAGATGTCACCACTTGAGCTGCGAGAGCTCAAGTCACAGCTACAGGACCTGTTGGAGAAGGGCTTTGTAAGGCCCAGTGCATCCCCGTGGGGAGCCCCTGTGTTGTTTGTGAAGAAGAAGGATGGTACTCTGCAACTTTGTGTTGACTACTGACAGCCAAATAGGGTCATTATCAAGAACAAGTATCCGCTGCCGAGGATTGATGACCTTTTTGACCAATTGATAGATGCCACAGTGTTCTCCAAGATAAATCTAAGGTCTGGCTACCACCAGTTGAGGATCAGGGAGACTGATGTCTCCAAGATAGCTTTCCATACCCGGTACAGGCACTACGAGTTCTTGGTCATGCCGTTTGGGTTGACCAACGCCCCGTTGCTTTTATGGATTTGATGAATCAGGTTTTCAGGCCGTATTTGGACCAGTTTGTGGTGGTATTCATCGACGACGTACTCGTTTACTCGCGGGACCAGACGCAGCATGGACAACATCTACGGATGATTCTGGACACTTTGAGGCGACGCAGGCTGTATGCCAAGTACAGCAAGTGCGAGTTTTGGTTGAGACAGGTGATTTTCTTAGGCCACGTGATCTCGGGGGATGGTTTGGCTGTGGACCCAGCCAAGGTTGGGTCGTACTCAGGTGGGAGAGGCCACGTACAGTGACAGAGATACGCAGCTTTTTGAGACTGGCAAGTTACTATCGGCAGTTTATCAGAGGATTCTCGCAGATTGCGCGTCCTATGACCCAGTTGACTCAGAAGGACGTGCCCTTTGCTTGGACAAATGAGTGTGAGGCATGTTTTCAGGAGTTGAAGGAGTGACTGACTTCAGCTCTTGTGCTTACCATCTCGGACATCAGTGGCAGTTTTGTGGTGTACACAGACTCTTCGTTGTAGGGGTTAGGGGGTGTGCTCATGCAGCGAGGTCATGTTGTCGCTTATGCTTCGCGGTAATTGAAGCCTCATTAGCATAGCTACCCTATCCATGACTTAGAGTTGGCAGCTATTGTCTTCGCGCTGAAGACATTGAGGCACTACCTTTATGGTGAGACTTTTGAGATTTTCACAGATCATAAGAGCCTCAGGTACTTGTTTGATCAGAAGGAGCTTAACATGAGATAGAGACGTTGGTTAGAGATCCTAAAGGACTACGACTACAACATCTCTTACCATCTAGGGAAGGCCAATGTGGTGGCTGACGCCTTGATCCGGAAGGCACCCTCCCACTTGGCCAGTCTACAGGCGCAGAGTTGGAGACACATGGAGGAGTTGGGCAGTTGGCGACCCTGGGAGTCACAGGGGTATTGTGGGGCAGTGACAGTGACGCGGCAGGTGCAACCAGAGCTAATAGACCACATCATCACAAGACATATGACAGACCCATACTTACAGGCACTACAGGACAGAGTGCTGTTAGGGGACCCAGGAGACTTTTCCTTTACAGACGAGGTGCTACGCATGGGGGGATGCTTGTGTGTACATAGGGACGAGGAGTTGTTGAGAGAGCTCCTGGATGAGGCGCACGGGTCCAGGTTCACCATACATCCTGGGAACACAAAGATGCATCATGATCTGAGATGCGACTTTTAGTGGAGAGGGATGAAGCGGGATGTTGGTGAGTTTGTGCAGCAGTGTTTAATGTGCCAGCAGGTGAAGGCCGAGCACCAAAGGCCTGCTGGGCCATTGCAGCCACTTCCTGTGCCAGAGTGGAAGTGGGAGAGCATCACCATGGACTTAGTGGTGGGTCTACCTGTTACCCAGTGAGGACACAATGCAGTCTGGGTGATAGTGGACAGGTTGATGAAAACGGTGCGTTTCCTACCGATCTGAGTCACCTTAGGACCAGCATAGTTGGCAGAGAGGTACATTCGCGATGTGGTACGCTTGCGCAGAGTTCCGTGAGAGATTGTATCCGACAGGGATACCCAGTTCTGGGCTGAGTTTCAGTAGGCTTTGGGGACACAGTTGAGGTTCAGCACTATGTACCATCCCCAGACAGACGGACAGTCAGAGCGCACCATACAGACACTTGAGGACCTTACGTGCTTGTGTACTGGATTGGAGAGGCTCCTGGGAGGAGCATTTACCCCAGGTAGAGTTTGCATACAATAACAGTTACCACTTGAGCATCGGCATGGCACCTTACGAGGCTCTGTACGGACGGAGGTATACTGCACCCTTGAGTTGGGTCGAGGTGGGGACCAAGTGGGAGGTTGGCCCCAGGTTGATCCGGCAGAGTCAAGAGGTGATAGAGTAGATTCACAGATGACTCCACACTGTCAGGAGTAGGCAGAAGAGTTATGCTGACCAGAAATGAAGAGAGGTGCGGTTCGAGGTTAGGGACCACGTCTTTCTTTGCGTTTCGCCCATGAAGGCCCTGCAGCATTTTGGGGCGAAAGGGAAGCTTGCGTCAAGGTTTGTGGGGCCCTTTGAGGTCTTGGAGCGGGTAGGACTCGTTGCTTACTAGCTTGCCCTTCCTCCCCTACTTTCTGGAGTGCACGACGTGTTCCACGTGTCCAACCTCAGGAAGTACGTCGCCGATCCCAATCACGTTCTGAGCTGTGAGAGTGTCAAGGTGGGTGACGACTTGACCTACCCCAAGAGACCAGTGCAGATACTAGACAAAGCCGTCTGGAGTCTGAGACGGAAGCAGGTACCACTGGTGAAGGTCCTATGGAGAAGTTAGTGATACGAGGAGGCTAACTGTGAGCCTGAGGTGGCGATGTGAGAATGGTACCCGGAGCTTTTTGAGGGTACGTCTTTTCGGACATTCTTCGGTCCTCTTTATGTTTGTTATGCGTTTTATGTTCCTTTTTCCGCACCCTAGCTAGTTCAAGTTTCGGGGATGAAACTTCCTTTAAGTTTGTTATGATGTAAAGACCCGTCCCACTTTTAGCCTTTTAAGACATCTGGAGTCTCAGTTAGACGTCTGTCCAGACGTGACGTCTGAAAATGAAATTTCTGTATGCGTACTGTGCCCTGGCGCGCAGGACCTTCTCCTCTCTCTCCTTTTTCCTCCTTTCCCTGCCCAAACCCTAAGCCCCCACTCCACCTATTTAAACCCCTCTCCACCTCTCCTCTCCACCCCACACACCACCACCCCCACTTCAGAGCTACGAAAGGAGGTGAACGAGGCAGAGCGAGAGGGCGAGAAGGAGAGTGCGGGAGGAGAAGGAGGTGTTCGAGGTCAGAGAGCTTCGATGGAAGCTCGGCAGAGCTCGCACGGCCACCGCCGGCACGTGCTGGAGGAGGAGAGAGTCTGGAGTGGCGTCCTCGACCATCTGCAATGGCTAGAGCTGCGGCAGCGCGAGGAGATGTGCGGCAAAAGGAGCTAGGAGCGGGTTCCGGTACTGGAAATTTTCTAGTATTAGACATCTGGAGCGAAGTCCAGACGGCTAGTGGAGCACCTGAATTTTTGGAGTTAAGACCAGATGTCTGAAAGCTCATTTATCGTGAAGGTACGTTCTTTTCGCGATTACGACCATGCAGACCGCACCACAGAGTGTTTGTTGGGCCTGATTTGGTAGCTGTGACTGTCGTACGTAGGAGCAGCCTTGGGAAGGAGCGCGGAATGCTCTCTTAAGCACTTTCGAACATCTGATCAGCTCACCAGACGACCGGAGGTGCTTCCAGACAACCGGAAGAGTGTGATCGGACGTCTGGAACTGCCTTCAAACGATCGCAGAGGAAGCCTGGATGTCTGAGGACACCGTAGGGACTTGAGGTAAAGTTCTATATCTTTTAAGATGTCTGGACTTATTCCCAGACGTTTGATTTTGGACTGTAGACACGTTTTTAACCCGTTTAAGGTCCAATCGAGTTTCGATTTACGCAAACGAAAGTACCTATAGTTTCCTTGTGAGTTTCTCTACGTACCAGAGGCCTTTGTACATTGTTCTGAGCCTTCCTTTTGTGATGTATTCCCTGGTATAGGGTTTCAGTCTACTGCATGTTTGGGGCTTGTAGAGACACCTGGGTTTGCTGTTCGAGCCCCCAGTACTCTCGAATTGTCTGGCAGAGTGGTTTAATGCTTTTAATGATATTCAAATAAGCATGTATTGTAGAATTAACTAACTGGAACCCTAAGATGTGACATGAACCCTAGGGTAGAGAAATGAATGCATTGTTTGGTACTTATATGCAAAATTGAGATAATCTACTAGCAATTGCCTGTGAAATAATTGTGGGTTTCCTATTAGAATACAAGCTGCATGTATTTTATAATCAATTGCTTATGAAATCACCAGTGGCATGTTTTGAATTATGGAAACATGAGCTGCCTGCATATAAATGAGAACTGAATTGTGAATGATGGAATCTGGATCGGAATAAACGTGGTGAATATGAGCATGAACTCTACGGGGAGTTAGAAGTAGAACTCCTGTGGTTAGTTGGAAACCTGGAATGTAGACGGAAAGTGTGCTGGCCCTTGAGTACATGGTACCAAGGTGAGAGACTGTCCCCTTTTCGTGTAGAGTAGAGCTAGCTGCCCTTGGGTTGAGACCCGGGGTTAGGATTGGCCACTCTACACTGACTCCTGTTGGCCCTCGTGTACATGGTACCGAGGCGAGCTACTAGTGTAGGGAGAGAGCTAGCCACCCCATGGTTTCCGGGGTTCAGCTAGCTACCCTACATCGACTTAGGCCCTCTGGGCAAATCGGGGTAGTCAGACGAGGGTGCACGGATTGTGGAGGGGCAAGACCCCTATTTGGCTCTGAGGGGCAAGACCCCTGTTCTGAGAGGGAAAGGTCCTATACTATTCCGTGCTGTACTTTGAGTGTACTCGCTAGTGGAAACAACTGACTGTGTGTCAGTGCGGAGTAGCTACCCGTGTGCTTATCATGCATGCCGTAGTCACCGTTACGTCTTGTCAGTGACCTCGGGGTGGTTGACTGGGTGTAGGACTATCATGGGGGACTCTCTTAACTAGGAGAGCACCACATGTACCTTCTACTCTTTGGAAAAGACTACAATCAGGATCATTCCCACGAGGAACATGTAAGATTAAGAATATCTGGATATTGAGAAGAATGGGTGAAAATGAAATACACATAAAACAAAATAAATAGAAAATAGAATTAAACCTGTTGCTTTTACTGCTTTAGGTAGTATAGATACCACTCTACTCAGCGTTCGCTGACTCTGTCTTTTTTATAACATTGTTCAGGACCAGGAGTTGAGTAGCCCGAGCTTCCGGCTGTGGAGGGTGCTGGGCTTAGTCGAGCCCAGCCGTAGTTTTCTACACTTTCTTGTTATACCCGTATTGTTGTAGTAAGTATCAGACTTTTTAGGTACTGTTGTCTCTACTGTTACTTTCGTTTCCATTGTTTCAGTTGTTGTGGTAGTATGTAATGGAACAACAGTTTTTACTTTCCTTTACTGCTTTGTACATTTTTACTACTTAGTTATATTGCATGTGTGAATGTGGTTTACTTTCCTTGCTTTTTGGTTATTTCTTGTTGGACGATTGGGTCTTGGGATTAGTCGAGGCGAGTCGGTCTCGGGTCCTGTAGGGATCCGGGAATTGGGTCGTAACACCTATGATTGTTGCGCAATCAACCCATCGCATCTTTACAGAAGAAGGCTCATGACCTACGTGCGAAGGACAGCGCCGACTCAACCCGAATCTTTAAGAGGTCGTGAAGAAAGAGATAATAAAATGATTTGATGCAGATATTATCTATCCAATCTTTGATAGCCATTGGGTTAGCCCAATTCATGTGGTACCTAAGAAGGCCGGGCTAACCATTATCAAATCTGAGTCTGGAGAATCCATCCCCACCCGGATTGCAAATTCGTGGAGAGTTTGCATAGACTATAGGAAATTGAATACCTCCATGAAGAAGCACCATTTCCCACTACCTTTTATCGATCAGATTCTCAAAAAACTAGCAGGAAATCAGTACTTCTGTTTCTTGGATGGATACTCAGGCTATAATCAAGTGGCCATTCATCCTGAAGACTAGGAGAAAACCACATTCACCTGTCCTTACGGGACATTCCATTCTGTAGAATGCCATTCAGACTCTGCAATGCACCTGCTACCTTTTAGCGGTGCATGCTAGCAATATTCCTTGACATGGTGGTTGAATTTTTAGAGGTCTTCATGGATGATTTTTCCGTCTTTGGAAAAACTTTTGATGAATGTCTGGGCCACTTGACTAAGATCCTCCAACGATGCATCAATGTAAATCTGGTCCTAAGCTGGGGAAAGAGCCATTTTATGGTTCCCCAGGGCATCATTCTTGGACACCTTGTGTCTGAACAAGGTATCTAGGTTGACCGAGAAAAGATTAACTTGATATCTAAGCTCCCTCCTCCCTCCGCGGTCAAAGAAATTAGATCTTTCTTGGGGCACATCAGATTCTACTGATGTTTTATCTCTGACTTCTCAAAAGTTGCCAGGCCCTTGACTTTCTTGTTATTGAAGGATATTCCCTTCGATTTCTCGGACGAGTGTGCTGCTGCTTTCGAAATCCTTAAGGACTGAGTCACCAAGGCACCAATATTGCAACCCCCTGATTGGTCTCTTCCCTTTAAGATCATGCGCGATGCTTCAGATTATGCTGTGGGGGCAGCCCTTGGTCAAAAAATTGACGGGAAACCCGTGGTGATCTATTATGCGAGTAAAACGTTGGACAAAGCCCAACGTAATTATGTGATCACTGAGAAGGAACTTTTGGCTATTGTCTTTGCCCTGGAGAAATTCCGATCGTACCTTCTCGGGTCCCACATAATCATATACTTGGACCACACTGCAATACGGCACCTACTCGCCAAGAGGGACACAAAGCCTCGTTTGATTCGGTGGATCTTGCTTCTACAAGAATTTGATTTAGAGATTTGCGACAAAGCGGTTAAACAGAATGTAGTTGCAGATCATTTGTCCCACCTTCCCTTGTCTATCATTGACCCTTCAGTGTCTATTATTGAGCATTTTCCGAATGTGCATCTTATGGGCATAGATGTTGGGCTTCCCTGGTATGTAGACATTAACTATTTGGCATCGAACCAGATTTCGTCTGATTGGCCCAAAGCCAGAAAGGACAAATTGATTTCAGATGCCAAGTATTATTTCTAAGAAGACCCATATCTTTTTCGCATCGAAGCGGATCAGATCATCCAGCGATGTATTCCTGATATTGAAGTCAATGATATTATTTTATTTTGTCATGATCAGGCCTGCGGTGGCCATTTATCTGAGCGTAAAACCACAGCCAAAATCCTCCAAAGCATCTTTTATTGGTCGACTTTATTTAAAGACACACAATTACTATAGGGCATGCGCTTGTTGCCAGACTTTAGGCAGCATGGGCCATCACGATATGATGCCCTTAAACCCAATCATCATGTCCGAAATTTTTGATATTTGGGGGATTGATTTTATGGGTCCATTTCCAAACTCGAATGGCTTTGAATATATTCTTCTTACTGTGGACTATGTGTCGAAATGGATTGAAGCCGCTCCAACCCGAACCAAGGATCATAAGATCGTTATCCGATTTATGCACGATAACATCTTTTCCCGGTTCGGTATCCTCTGATGGAGGGACCCATTTTGTGAATGTGCATTTTCATTCCATGCTTAGAAAATATGGGGTATCTCACCGCATTTCTACCCCATATCATCCACAAACAAACGAATTGGCCGAGCTGTCAAACCGGGAAATCAAAAAGATTTTGCAGGTCACTGTTTGACCTAATAGAAAAGATTGGTCAACCCAACTTCCAGAAGCATTATGGGCTTATAGGATCGCCCATAAAACCCAATTAAGAATGTCTCCTTTTAGGACTGTTTACTGGAAGGCGTGTCCCTTCCTGTAGAAATGAAGCATAAAACCTATTGGGCAATACAGAAATGCAACCTGGACCTCGGAAAGGTTGGCATTCATCGTCGCTTGCAAATAAGCGAGCTCGACGAGTTACGCAACGACGTGTATGAGAACTCGTGAATTTACAAAGATCGAGTTAAGACCTTACATGATAAGCACATTTCACGTAAGTCATTCAGTCCTAGTCAAAAGGTACTTCTATTTGATTCCTATCTCAAACTATTCCTAGCCAAGCTCAGATCTTAATGGACTGGAACATTTCTGGTAAGGAGGATCTTTGGTAATGGAGCTGTGAAAATCTCACCTCCAAATCTTGACTCTATACCATTTGTTGTTAATGGCCAGTGTCTCAAACCTTTTCTTGAAATTCATGATTTGAGTCTGATCGGTGAGTCTCTTGACCTCCATTCCACTTGAGACGCATTGCACCCAGCTAATGGCAGTAAACTTAGCACTTAACGGGAGGCAACCTATCATTCTTTTGAAAAAACCTCGAGACCTTTCTTAATCTATTTGAAATTCATTCCTACAGCACTTTAGGGTTCCTAATTTAAGAACTAATCTACTCTAAAATTATGAACTAAACTGAATTGGAACCAAGGCTATTTGTAATGAGGGCATTGCAACACTTAGGCATGGGGGGGATTAAAGTGCTAACATCTGAAAGATATTTCTGAAAGGTTCTCACCAAAAATATGCTTAAAAAAAACAAAGGGGAAGAGAAAGAAGAAAAAGAATAAAAAGAGAGAAGGAAAGAAATGGAGAGAGGAAGGAAAAAAGAAAAAAATCAATAAACATTTTTAGTTTGTCAAAACCCTTGGATATTCAATTATGGAGCCAGGAAAATCTTCTTCCATAAGATCCACTAAACAATTGTGAGGTGAGAGAAGAGTGCCTACTGGTGCTCTAAGTCTAGTATCAGAACTATTAAGTTTTAGATAATTAGATAATGATACTCGGAGTTAGGCATAGTTTTCACTCTCAACTCTCGTGTGTGAATATTTTGTGTAAATTCTTGAGAGTCACCAAATAAGGCAAATACATAGAGAGAGGGTTCTAATAAAACTATAACTAAGGTGGATGGTTACGACCATTCTTTACGGGATTCTTGATTGAAGGAGGGTGCTAATGTCAAAGGTCAAAAATGCACTGTCCTATCTGTTCCTTCCCAGCGCCGAAAGTAGGCACTTCCACCAAATAAGCCACAAATGTTTTCTTGAACACCACCATTTCTCAATAATGCCTCATTAATGAAAATTGTGTTGAGTTGAGTTATATTGTTAAAAAAGAAAAAATAAAAAGAAAGAAAGAAAAAAAAATAAAAGAAAAAAAAGAGAGAAAGAGGAAAGAAAAAATATACATATTAGATATCCTCGAGAATATATATATATATATATCCTTATAAAAAAAATAGAGAGAGAAAAAGAGTGTTTGAGTGCATAGTTGTGCTTATGTGTTTTCAATATGAATATATTTCATTGAGGCAGCATTACCCACCATCATTTATGATCCACCAAATACAACCTTGACTTACCTTTCTGTATTTCTGACCGTTCGAATACTGGTTGAGGAATTCTAACTTAGTTATAGGGATATTAGAACTTAATCAAAGTGTTAATGCCATGAGAGACCATCAAACATGTCAACAAATCTGGTGAGATTGTGAGCTTTTATTTATATTGTAAAAAAAGGGAAAAAGAAAAAGAGAGAGCACAAAGAAACTAAAAGAGAACACAGTTTTTGAGCATTTCTTCCAGTTGATTTGTTTAGTAATCTAGAAATTTAGAGTCTGAAATACTAGATTATATGTAACACCAAATGAGTGTAAGCCACCAAAAATAAAACTCTTCAACTCAGACATCTTCCACCTAGACCTAAAAATCAGGTTAAATCATAGATCACCTGCTATCCCTGCGGAAAAAAGTTTACCTATCATGATAAATTTGTACCAAGGGTTAAAAACAAACTTTAAATGAATATTGGTAAATGACAAGGAGGAGAAGGAGAATAAATTTGTTTGAGCTTAATAACGAAAATACCCTTACATTAAACATCTGGCCTGAAATGTAGAATTTGATAAAGGACTAGCAAATGGTAAGCATGGGGGTATGATGGCATCACCATCATTATCTATAACTAACCTAATATGGCTAGATTCTAAGGTTAAATTCACAAAATTAACACATTAAAGGGTATAACTCAATCAGGGCGGAAGAGTGAGAAATTGATAAAAATTGGGGTTAATTCTGTAATTTTTACTGACAATTATAAATGCAAATTAGCTATAGGGTGAATTTATGACTAATCAAAGGTCAGTTGATCTTAATTATCCTAAAAATGGGTTGGCACTAAATAATTCAAGATTTAAATTAAAGCTGAATGTTAATCCTTCATAAAATTGACAAATTTCCAACCCGCTTTAATTAAAATAGTTCCAATGAAAATAAATGTGATCTAAATCTTCTAAAAATCATTTAAAATTATTCTGTAAGGTTTAGCACAATCAATTTGATGATCGAAACTTGTTTTGACAAAAAACAGAATCACAGATGGGAATTTGGTATATTTTTGGTCTAATCGTAAATTGACAATAGAAACGACATCGAAATATAAAATTGAGGTTACCATTATATTTTCTATGTTTTAATTAATCTACTATAAACAGTTGGACTGATTTGGACCTCATTTGCACCTACTTTACGTTTTAGTCCTCAACTTTTAAATCTTTACTCTTTGGGCCTTTTCTCTTCCACTTTGGTCCCTGGGCATCTTCTTCAACCGAAGAAGCTTCCAACGACTGCCACTGATGCCAAGAATCAAGCTCGGATAGCGGCTGCCTTGAGCTTCGAATGACCTCGACTCCTAAAGCAAAGTTATGCCTCAGGTCATTCCGCATCCATCGGCGGTGGTTCCACCACCAAAGATCACGTCGGCTTCCTGCAATCGACGGTCAAAGAAGATGCACTTTTTGCGAGCTCTTTGAGCATTTCTCGCAACTACACGCCTCCAGCCGCTCCAGCGTGGGCTATAATGCCCCTTTAGACCCTTCCGTGCTTGGTCATGCAAAAATTTGCCGTGAATAACCACCCTTTCTTCTCCTTCCCATCACGCCATTATCACGCACTTTGGAGCTTCCCATCCGTCTTCCTCACTGCGTCTCTCCGCCAACCGAGGCCGCAGCCCTCTTCCTCTTTCTCTGGTCATCCTCCCTGCCAAAGGAGGCAGTTCCTATCTCCGTCGTCGCTCCAATCTCCCTTGCCGGAGTTCTTCTCCTCCAACTTCGGCGGGCACGCTGGCCTCCTCCCCGACCTTCCCTCCTCTCAGGTATCCTCTTATCTTCTCCTCTCCCTATAGGGTAGTTTCCCCGCTTTAGATCTAGGATTTAGCCACCACACCCTCCTCCTCTCCTTCATCTTCTTCATGCACGACGTGAGTCCGACGGTTGCTTCGGCAACCTTCAACCACGCGTCCACACATCCTCGACATCTGTCGACCCTCCAACCACCTTCACAGAACCACAACGAACAAAACCCCTCAACTTATTGAGGGGTTCCATGCACTCGACTCTCTATCGAACACCGCCTACGCCACCCACTCCCCTCGACTTCAGCACCCTTCCTTCGACCTCCTCGCAAAAAATTGACGCTGCCATCACCTCCAGTAGGTCTCGCCGAAGCTTGACGAGCCCTTAGTCTGAAGCTTCAACGCTCGACACTCCCAACCGGCCACCCCATCAACGTCACTCCGCCGACCCTTCTCCGACCATTTCTGTGTGTTGTCATGCCAATCCAACGCCGCCATTACCTTTAGTACACCACGTAGAATCCCCTCGACACTTTAGCTTGAAGCTTGGACCTCCTCCCACGCCGACTCCATCTACCATCGACGGCCTGCAGATGCAAGAAGAAGAAGAGGAAGGAGAGGAGGAAGAAGACCAGGGACTCGATCGAGAGAAAATAAAAAGCTAGGGACTTAATTAGAGGAGTTCTTATGGACCTGAATGCAAACTTCCAGGGACTAATTTGCATAGCTCACTAATTTGGTTTTAAATGAGTTATAACTGCAAGGTTTTATTTGAATAATATTTCCACCAATTATTGACTATCATTGATATTAACTTATTCTTGATTGGGCATTAAATAATTGAAATTTAGTCTTATCACTTGAATTAGTGAGTTGCATGGTTAGTCCTGGACTTCTGCACTAGATTTCATGCATAAAAAATTTATAATTAATCATATCTAGTTCCTGCGCATCAAGTAGTCAAAATAATTAAATAGTGGTAATTTGCACATCTCCTTACTCCTAGAAACAACCTCGGATTTCTTTCTGATTAATTCGAGTTATAAATCTTAAATGTTTGATTTGCCTTAATCAATTGTACTACGACGCGAGTTTTTAAAATACGATCGAGGCAATTAAACATTTATCTCAATCTTCGTTCTCATAATGTGGGTTTGCTCCATGCCTTGTTAGTGTTTATGCATGTTCCTATTGTACACATTAGTTCATAAAGGCAGGTTGGTCGCCATTATGACCATCGAGGACCTCCATCTGATGAGAGACCATGTTGGTAGATGATGGGTTAGCATACAGGCATTATTGGCCCTTTTTCACAAATCAAGGCTAGATAGACATTAATTTCGTCGACGCTTTATTAATAACTTTCATCTGAAATAATTTCAAAAAGAAAGACATCCTAGTCGTGGAACTAATTTCAAAAGCAATAGGTTCCTCTGCAACCTTCATTGCATGCTAAAACTGATTACAGCTTCTTAATGTTTCTTTCTCATTCCCAGTCTCAGCATTAATCACTCTCATCTCATGAAGCATCTCATCAAATTGATCAGTTTCGATATCATCATCAGACTTGTCCACTTCCATTGCATTCTCTGTCCTCCTATGTCGATTCCTCTCCATTTGTAGTTCACTTCGTATAATATTTCCAGCAACCATTACAGATTATGTGCTCAAACATAGTGTTTCTATCCTGGACAAATCCATTGAAACACTCCCTACATGGATAAAAAATTTTCTCCAAATATTCTCCTTATCTGTATTGTTTTCTATCCTCATGAAAGGCCCAATCCAGGAATGAAATGACACCACTCATATATTGAGTGTAATCCAATGTCCTCAAACCAATCTACGACTTGTCCATAATAACATAAAATTTGCAGTAAATCATCCACAAGTTAGAAAGGAAAACATGAATGATGTGTATTATGATGAAGGTTTTCACTTGATAGCCGATCCTTTAAGATTTGATCACAACGTTACTTGTTGTATACAAATAGTGTCTGTAGAAATTTCAGCAACATTTCCTTGCACTTCTCCAATATACCTCCTAAAATTAACCTTTACATTCCCAATAGCCCCCATTTAAGGGCATTTTAGGAACCTAGTTAGATCAATTGGTATACCAGAGAAGAGTAGGGAGATGTCGTCAAAATTTCACCAGATACTGATTTTTCACCATTAGATTTAAGATTTAACATTTAGGGTTTAGGCCTAAACCCTAAATCCAAAGGTAAAAAATCACTTTTCATATGTGAAGAACCGTTTTGTATATGTGAAAACCAGTTGAAAATCAAAATGTACCATTGTGTTTCATTTTCAACCAATATATTTTTATTTTCAACTAGTGAATAATCAAAACACACCAGTTGAATATCAAAATCCACCAGTGTGTTTTGTTGAAAGAGGGATGCGCATTGTAAAGCACGTTGCAACGTATATTCCCCTACTCGCACCCTATCCACAAACGCCAGTAAATTAAAGCATCCAAGTAACTTGATATGCTCTAAAGATGTAAGTCCACTTTAGAAGTGGTAAATATGCATTCTTTCATGTCAATGTCACATCATCGCATACAAAATCTCTGTCCACTAAACAACAATTACAAGAGAGATTATTCAGATATGAGATACCCTCCCCATTTACACGAAGACTGTATTCGACAGGGCAATAAGGGTTATATCGGGGGATAAAGTACTGTAAAGATAAGTGAAGAGGGTGCTCGGTTAGAGTATAAGAGTAAGTGGTGAGATAAAATTATTGGTATTGTGTTGTGATGTTGGTGAATAATTATTTAACATTATGATATAAGTGTGAGTTGGTTAATATGATATAGTAAATATATTTTAATTGATATATTATGTTCAAGTTGATATAGTTTAATATACATTAATGTTTATATGATGCAGTTGAATGATTTGATGCTGATGTTGATTGGTGAAATAGAATATATTATATCTTTTGACTTTAGAAATAATTTTTTTGACATTTTTTTGGTAATCCTTTGACAAATAGGTAACCCTTGAGTTATCCACCAGTTAAACAGGAACGAAGAGAGCTGAGAATTCCTATAATAAAAGTGAAACAACTATGTTGTTTTGTTGAAAAGAAAAAAACAAAATAAAGAATCAGCCAAGGGGCTTCACTCAGCCTTCACAATATGCATTCTTTATTAGTGTCATCAATGAAGAAAATGAAAAATGACCTAACGCCCATCAATGCAATTAATTTGAAGGATATTAAATCATTTGCTTGGTACTCTTGAAAAAAAACACGATCACATAGGGGATCGATGATGGCATCCACGTGAGATGGTAGGGGCTCGAGGAGGTTGGAGGAAGTAAATCTATGTGCCCAAAATATGTATATGTGTGTGTGTGTGTGTGTGTGGTCCATCCCTTATGCCATAACATTCCTTGAAGTGATAGTCTGATATAATATTACAGTAATTAGTTGTCCTTGTTCTCTATTGCTAGAGTAACGGAAGGAGTTGCAGAGGATAAACTTAATTATCACACGTCCTATCACAAATTTCACATTCGTATGCCTATTGAAAATATTTTGGCTTGCTCTTTATTTACATCCATCATGCCATTCCAAACGATATGATTCATCTTTAGACCTCCCACTACTTTTTAGGCCAACTCTCAAGATTTGTTACGAATATATATGATATTTTTCAAATAACAAAATTCCCTTATTGTTAAGCACCGTTGCTAGTTATACCTTAATTAAGGGATTGTGATTGTTAATAAAAGACATTACACATTAAAGAAATTAAACAATACAAATCTCTGGGGACACAATAGTTGGAACCTAAGGATGGTGGTTATAGTTTGAATAACTTGTGGGGAAAGAACATAAGTGGGAAGGTGAAATTAGCCCTTAGGAAGGACATGAAAGGAGGGAAATAATAGACATTATAAGGTGGAGGTAAAGAGGAGAAAAGAGAAAGATAGTTTACAAATTTTCCCCTCATCACATATATACCCTTGCACCTACGATGTCTCATTTATCTCAACATTCCCCTTTCCATCATTATCCATTGGGAGGAGGAGGAGGAAAGCCACCAACCACCATTACTGTGGAGAGAAGGTGGTTGAAGCTGGAGGTGGAGCACCTCCTATAGGACTCGAAGAGCAGAAGACCTCTCCACTCTTCCATGAATCCATCATTAAGGTCAGAATTGGATTATGGTTATGCATGTGATGCTTGCAACCAGAGAAAGAATTAGAATGGATTTTTCCCAATTTATTTGTTGCACATCTAATCTGAATCTTGTTTTTTGAGTGCTTGATCATAGGAGTAGACTATGGGATTTTCGTTGTCTTGGGGGGTTGTTGGAGGTCCACGATAGAGGAAGAAGACCTGTAGCAACAAAATCTTCTCAATGGCAGTAAGTAGGGCATACCATCCTCCTTGATTCCCCCCCTAAGTCTGCTGGAAATTCCAGCTAGAATGAACCCCCAGGTGAATGATCTGTGTATGTTGTGTTGTGGGGGAAAGATTCAAGGAAATGAGATGGATAACCATATATGTTAAGGAACCAATGAACTAAATGCAAGCTAGCAAATGAAAGGGATTGGAACATTAGATGCAGTATTAATTGGCTAGTCGAAGGATGCCAATGGTTGGACAGAAATGGTGATCACATAGGTGTTTGATAGTGCACTTGTATGCATGATTAAGTGAAGCCATGATTTGAATCTAAATCTAATATAGCTTGGATTTTTTCAACCATGTTATGAAGGAATTGGATCATGTATTTCCACCCTCGGTATGTCTATCAGGGACTAGGAATGGGTTGTAAGTTGTAACAAAAAGGCATTGTGATTGACAATCCCCAGGGGATGTTGGATCACTTGATTAGACGTCTAATCTAGGGCTCATGGACGTCAGTGTGAGGAAGTTAGCCGTGCCTTGTAGGTGAGTTTGAGCTCTGGACTTGGGTTAGTGACTAGAAGTCTGACCAAATGGTTAGACATCCAAAAAAGCTCCTAGACATCCAACAAGGTGGTCAGACATCCAAAAACTGAAGACTAAGAATAAGAGTGGTGGATCACTCAAGGGGATTTCTGATCCATTGTCCAAACACTTTATTTGGCAGTCTAGGACATCTAACTAAACTATCGAACATCAAATTACAAGGATAAATCTTAGACGGGTTGTAATATTGGACTTAAGCCTTGTCAAGCTACTCTAAGGCTTGGAGAGGGTCATTCTGGACTTGCTTAACTTGTGGAGTCAACCACAAGGGGAATCTATGATGGCAACTTGTATTAATGGGGTGACTAAGGGGTTGTACCAAGGGTACGAGCTACACCTGGAAATACTAAGGACTTAAGAGAGTGTCTGTAAAGGCAGTCCACTTGCAGGCACTGGATGATGTCTCTACAGGGAATCATTCAGCTCAAGTTATGAGTGTCATGGATGACTA
Source organism: Thalassia testudinum (assembly GCA_037157565.1). Classification (NCBI taxonomy): domain Eukaryota; kingdom Viridiplantae; phylum Streptophyta; class Magnoliopsida; order Alismatales; family Hydrocharitaceae; genus Thalassia; species Thalassia testudinum. The sequence continues at coordinate 74,303,065 of JAZHRO010000031.1, read as the reverse complement.
TTTTGACCTCAAGGAGGGAACCTTGAGACACTCATTATTACAACTCGATTCCTAGATCTCTACAGGACCCGAGACCAGCTCGCCTTGACTAATTCCAAGACCTAGTTGTCCAACGAGAAATAACCAAAAGCAGGAAATAAACCATATTCGCACATGCATTGTAACTAAGCAGAAGTAAAAACGAAACAGGAAAGGAAAGTAGAGTAAACTGTTTCAAAATAGTACATGCGACCACAACAATAATAATGGAAAGAAAACAGAAAGTAACAGGAATAGTAACTTAAAGGTCTAGTACTCACAACTACAGCAGAAACAAAAGAGCTGGAAAGAAAACTACTACTACGACTGGGCTCGGTAGGGCCTAGCTCCCTCTACAGTCGGAAACTCGGGCTGCACAACTCTTGATCTTGGATAGGGTTACGAAAAGATAGAGTCAGCGAACACTGAGTAGAGTAGTGTTTACATTATTTATGTGCAAGTAAAGTAAAACAAACAGCCAGGTTTTATTCTCATTTCTATTTATCTCATCTATGTTTTTTTAGTTCATTTATTTCATAAAGGATCTAAGTATTTTTTGATCTTACTTGTTTCTCATGGGAACGATCTTGATTGCAGCCTTTCCCGTAGAGTAGAAGGTACACATGGTGCTCTCCTGACCGGAAGAGTTCCCTGTGGTAGTCCTACACCCAGTCAACCACCCCGAGGTCACTGTCGAGACGTAGCGGTGACTACGGCACGCATGATAAGCGCACGGGTAGCTATCCCGCACTGACACGCGGTCAGTCGTTTCCTCTAGCGAGTATGCCCAAAGTATAGCACGGAACAGTTTAAGGCCTTGCCCTCTCAGAACAGGGGTCTCACCCCTTAGAACCAAATAGGGGTCTCGCCCCTCCACAGTCCGAGTACCCTCGTCCGGCTACCCCGATTTGCCCAACGGGCTTAACAAAGTCGGTGTAGGGTGGCTAGCTTAACCCCGGGCCCCATAAGGTGGCTAGCTCCCTCCCTACACTAGTAGCACGCCTCGGTACCACGTACGTGAGGGCTTACAAGAGTCGGTGCAGAGTGGCCAATCCTAACCTCAGGTCTCTACCCAAGGGAGGCTAGCTCCGCTTTACACTAAAAGAACCATAATGCTCCTTGGTACTACGTACACAAGGGCTAACTTACTTCCCATCTGCATTCCAGATTCCTTTCATACATAGGAGTTCTACTCCTACTTCCCCGTAGGGTTCATGCTCATTATTTATCTCATTTACCTACATTCAGATCTCATGTTTCATAACTCGTTCCTTATCCATATATAGGAAGCTTGTGTTTGCACAATTTAATTCTCAATTATTTACATGCAACTTGTGGTTTCACCGTTCATTTTCTCATTCACATATAGGCACTCGTATTCTAACATGCATCTCATAATTACACTAATACCGTTTACTAGCAATTTATTTTAAACATGCATCAAGTAAACAGTACAGCTCAAAATAAGCCCATACATTTCTACCCTAGGGTTCATTCCACATCCTAGAGTTCTATTCGATTATTCCAAGCAAGTACATTTTTATTTAAATATTAACAACTGAATTAAACCACTCTACCTAGTATCATGGGAGGAATGAGAGCCTGTGTCGCAGATCTCGTAGTCTCCACGGGCCCCGAATACGCCACTGGCTGGTAACTTGTACCAACGACTAATTTACATCATACGAGCTCAAAACGTTAGGTACTCAACACAAACACATAGAGAAACTCGAGTGGAAAATAACGGTACTTCGTTTGCAGAAAATCGACTCCGTTTAGTTCCTAAATGGGCCAAAAACATGATTACTGTCCAAAATCAGATGTCTGGGACTAGTCCCAGATGTCTTAAAAGACATCAGATCATACCTCTCACTTCCTGCGACTACCTCAGACGTCCGGAATCCTCTGCAATCCATCTGAGGAAGTCCCAGATGTCAGACCCTCCTTCCATTCGTCTGGAAGTGCCGTCGGACGTCTGGCAATGTGGTCAGACGTTCAAAAGTTGCCTGGAAAGGCGCACCACGTGCCTTTCCAACGCCCTGCACCTACGTACGGAGATGCAGACCCATTTTCAGCTAAAGGAAACATGCATCACAGTTTGCATGGGCGGACCTATGCAGACAACACGTACCTCCACGCAAGAAATGTGCTTTCAGACGTCCGACTTCACCTTTGGACGTCCGATACTTCTCCAGACGTCTGGTCAATGTCCCAAACGTCTGATACTATAAAGCCAGTATCCAGAACTTCCTCTCGCGATCCTTCTCCACGCGAACTCCTCCGTGTCGCATGTAGCTGCTATGCCAGCCGCCTTAGGAGGTTGTGAAGCTCCCTTCGCGAGCTCCCCCTCCTCGCACGGCTTCGACTCCTCTAGCTCGAGCTCGTGAGCTTTGCAAACCTCTCTAGAGCTCTCCCTACTCCTCAAGCTCACGCCGCCACACCCGCAACACGGCACTCCCCGCACATGGGCTCTTCTGCCGCACCTCCTCTCCCACATGCTCCTCTCACTCCCTTACCCACGTTCTCCCCTTACTCCCCCCCCCCGCCCCCCCACTCCCTCTCTCTCGCTCTCCCCATCTCTCCCTCGCTCTACCTCTCTCTCCCTCACTGAGAAGGTGGAGGTCGCTGGCACAAGGGAAAGGTGAAGGTGGCGGTGGCTGGAGTGGTGGGGGTGGAGTGGAGATGGAGGGGTTTAAATAGAGGAGGAGGTTAGGGTTTGGGTTAGGAGAATGGAGGGGAAAAAGAAAAAGAGAAGGAAAAGTGTGTGACGCCTGCACGCTGAAAGCAGGTGCACATACAGTTTTCCCCTACTTTCAGACATCCGACCCTCAATCCAGACGTCTGGACAGATGTCTGACCAATCTCCTAGTCGTCTTAAATATCCCAAGGGCGGCGTGTCATTTCACTCATGGGTTTAGAATGGATTGAAAAGTAGGAGGTTGGACCTTTGTTACTACGAGACAGGGTGATCGATAATTTGTACAAGAAAGTGCAGGACAAACCCAGGGATATATAAGGCGACTCGACGGAGCACTGAAAAGGTGGCCCACCTGGGGGAGTCAGGTGATGTCTCTACGGGAATCACCCATATGATGGGATGAGGTGTTCTCCTACCAGGTAAGTTAGTCAACAGGTTATGCTATTTTTGGGCAACATTTAGACCTGAGTCTAGAGGATTGAGTCATAGATTGCCAAGGTAGCCCAACCTTGAACATCGGCTAAGGGAGTGCACATGCAATATATATCTACCTCAATTAAATGAGAGGGAAGATAACCACTTGAGCTGACCAACTAGGTCAATGCTTAGAGAGATCTATGGGTCATAATAGATCTAACTGGAGACAAAGGTAGTCAAAATAAATAAGTAGAAGGAGAGAATTCCCGAGTTAAGAAAAGAAAAATCTACACTTATATGCACACCCCTACCTATACTAATAAAACACTAGTTAAAGCCCTACTAAACCACTTGGATTACGCCTATGTCACATTCTCTTTTTCAAGATAGGATGGCAGAGGTGAGTGTTCTACACCGTCTCCGGATCTCGACATTATAGTGTCACACTCAGTATTTGAGGGGTCAATTGCTAGTGGCCAGGACTCTACTACTAATGCCCCGAGAGTCTAAGGCCAACTTCATGAAGTAGGGGCAATTGAGAGGAGCTATACATGATGGGTATCAAACAATTGTTAGGTGTACTACAAGACGTCGTGAACTTATTGGAGGTTTAGGGAGTGGCTTGATGGCAACAACAGCCATCTTTCTTTCTGTTTGGCGAGTAGCTAACTACACTCCCATGCTTTCTTGCTTACAATTTGAGGGATCACCTTTTGTTTTGTATGTACATGTGATCCCTTTATATTTTTGTAATCATTAAACTCTCTAAACAACAATGGTCTATAAATATAACTATGGTGGTAAAAGCTAATGTTGATGGCGATGATATGTGTATATATTTCATGCATATCTTTCTCTCTCACTTTAGTTGTCGTTTGTTTGGATGTTGCACGTGCAAAATAATGTAGGTACAAGTACATATTAATTATAGATAATCTACAAGCCTGCACACTAGCTTAGATATCTAGCTTGCTACACTTATTTATCAAATGATAGGAGGATCATGATCATTTATGTACTAATTCATTTTCAAGCATATATTGTAATTGGTGAGAGTAGGACTTGGCCTTATCAAATATATTATTCTACTAATTGATTTAAATGGGTTACAACTTTCACGGACATATCTCCCCTAAAGCTATTCATGCACGTAACTACAATAATATAAATACCATTATGATTTATGTATTTGGCTTGATAAGTACTTGCCTTTTCCATATTATCAACATCCTCGTTCTTGATTGGATCACATGAAGTGCCTCTCATGTACTGACTATACCATGCTCGTGGGGCTTGTTTAAGACTGTAGAGTGATCTGTTTAAGCGGCAGACATGATGAAGTTTGTTTGGATCGGTAAAGCCCAGTGGTTGAGACATGAACACAGTTTCCTGAAGGTGGCCATGAAGAAATGCATTGCTAACGTTAATTTGATGAAGTTCCCAGTTGTTGGAGATTGCAATGGAAAGAATTGTTCGAATTGTGGTGGGTTTGACTACTGGGCTAAATGTGTCGCTATTGTCAAGACCTTCTTGTTGATTGTATCCCTTGGCTACTAGCCGAGCTTGGTACCTGTGAACTTCGCCGTTGGGATGATACTTGAGTCGGAAAACCCATTTACAACCAGTTATATTCATTCTTGGTAAGGGTGGTATGAGCACCCATGTATGGTTAGCTAACAGGGCATTATATTCAATTGTCATTGTTGCATGCCAGTTTGCAATCTTTTTAGGTTGAGAGAAGCAGGTTGGTTCTTCGACTGTAGTGGCACTTGTAAGGTTTGTTTGAGGGGCAGTAGAAGCAGTGGTCCGTCGAAGGCCTGCAAGAGTGCGATAGTGAACTTGTTGGCGAGGACGGAGCTGTCATTGTAGTGGCGGTGTGGCATGTTCAGTGATTGCTGCAAGTACGGTACGAGGCTAGATGGATGGTACTTCTGGTGTGCGTATTGTTGCTGACGGGAGCGACACGGACATCCATGGTGAGGGAGGACTGATGGATGGTGGTGGGCCAAGGATGGAGGTGTTCTGGAAGGGGAAGATAGCCTCATCAAAATGTACATGGAGAGCAGTGTATATCTTTTTGGTAAGATGGTTGTAGCACAAGTAGACGATGTGGTCTTTTGCGTACCTAAGAAAGATGCAGTGGCTTGTCCGATGGAAGAATTTATGGGTGTTGTAGGGTTGGAGAAGAGGATAGAGGGCGCAACCAAAGACCCAGAGAAACTTGTAGGAGGGGTCTTTGTTGTAGAGGCATCTGTAGGGACTTTGTTGTTGGAGTGTATCAATAGGAAGTCTATTGATGAGAAAAGCTGCAGCAGCAAATGCAAAGTGCCAGAAGCTTTTTAGCATGGCAGCATGTGCTAGTAAGGTAAGATTAGTATCAACAATATGCCTTATTTTTCGTTCAGCAGCCCCATTTTGCTCATGCGTGTGTGTGCATGAAATGCTGTGGTGAATGCCATTTGAGTTAAAGAAATGGTGGAGAGCTATGTATTCCCCACCTCCATCTGATTGAAACTGTTGGACCTTAGAATTGAATTGACGTTCCACCATTGTATGAAAGGATTGAAAGATGGAGACAACCTCACTTTTATTAACCATAGGGAAAAACCAAACATGCTTTGAGTAGTCATCAAGAAGTAGAACAAAATAATGAAAGCCAAATGAAGTGCTAACGGGTGTAGGACCCTAGACATCACTGAAAACAAGCTGAAAAGGACTGGTGCTACGAGTATTTGTAGCAGGCAAGGGAATTTTAGACATTTTCCCAAGCATACATGATGAACATTTATTGGTGGAAGAAATAAATTTGCGACCAACGTTGTTGAGAACACAGTTCACTGTCTTGGCTTGAGGATGACCAAGGCGGTTGTGCCAAACGTTCCAGGTATCTCTAGCAACAATGAAGGTGGCAGGTGGAATAGTCAGAGAAGTGGAGTGAGATGGGAGGCGATAGAGTCCTCCATCATTGACCCCTCGTAGAAGAATCCGAGAGGTTCGTCAATCCTTTACTAGAAAATAATGATCAGTGGACTCAATTAAGCAATTGTTATCCTTACAAAATCTATAAACGGATAGTAAGGATTTAGAGGAAGCAGGTGCAGAAAGAACGTTTGTGAGCAAAAAGGATTGAGAAGGATAATGCAGAGATTTTCTGCCAACATGCGTTATCTTCATACCTCGTCCGTTACCCACTTTTATGACGTCATGCCCCCCATAAGGTTTTGCAATTGATAAGTTTTGGATGTCTCTTGTAACATGATGGGTGGCCCCACTGTCAGGATACCAAACTTCGTGTGCAGGCACGAGGGGAAGAGAGGGATGCTGAGTGACGTGCACTTGGGGATGTGAGGAGCTTTGTTCTTGATCTGTCTTGCGATAATGGCACCTATAAGGACTGTGACTTGGTACACCACAGATTGGGCAAGAGGAACGAAAGGTTTTGTTGTTTAATCCAAGACCTCTACCATGGCCACAGGTAGACAAGGTGGTGCGCTGGGTTGAGTTTACTACAGGAAGGGATTCTGTTGAACTGGCAATGTTGTGCTGAATGCGAATTTCATGAGCTGCCAATATGCTTTGAAGCTCTGGAAAGGAGACTGTAGTAGAGCGGGGGGCTAGGGATGCAACGATATCACTGTAGGAGGCACCAATGTTGTTGAAGATTATTGCATTGAATTTTGTAGCATCAATTATTTGCCCTGTAGCAGCAAGCTCGTCAGAAAGGTACTTCGCTTTTCTTAGAAAGGTGGAGATGGAGTCGTTGCCTTTTCTTAATGCTTGGAGCTACTTGCGTAACTGGAGAATGCAAGTGTGGGAAGAGGTACCATATGCTTCACAAAGAGCATTCCAAACTGTGACGCATTGGTGAGGCTAACAACAGTGGGAAGAACTTCTTCTGACAGATACGCAACAATCCAACTGAGGAGCATCTGATCACGAGTATGCCATGCTTGAACAACTGCAGAGTCAGTGGAAATTGTAGATCCTGTGGTGGACGAGGTGGCCTCAAGTGCAAGGCATACATCTGTTCCTTGGACTAATCCAAGGAGACTGTGTGATCATAGAAGCGGCAACAGTTGTGTTCTCCATAGTAGGTAATTTTTCGATGTCAGCTTTATGGAGAGAAAGTGGTGGACACCGGAGGGAAGAGCAGGGGCAAGGGAGACTTGATTCGGTGTAGACGCCATCAACATGATCTAGTGGAGCCTTGTGGCATGATCGGGCGACAACAGTAGTGACGACGAAACTCACGTGCAATAATAAATAGATGAGTAGGTTGACTGGAGAGAGAGTCGTCAGAGATAGGAGTGTTGTCTGTAGCAAAGAACTCTCGAGCCAGCATGTGATCTAGCCAAATATAGGGTTCGACGATGATGGATATGCACCAGGGACAAGGATTGTAGCAACCAGGGCAGATCGGGAAAGCTTTGGGAAGCAAGCGAGCTACAGTATAGGGAGTGGTGAGCTGGAATCGTCGATCGAGGAAGAGAGTCAGCGGTGGAGGCGACGTGGAGAGCCGAGGACGATCAGAGGGTGGAGCGTATATATGTTCTAGGACAGTAACTGGATAGAAGAAGTGTGCACAGAGAGACGATGGCGGGAGACGAGGTCATATATGAAATACGCCAGATGGTGGCGTCACGGAACTCGTAGGTAGTGAAGGAGCTTTGTAGATGAGGCAGCCGTGATCCGTGAAGTGAAGGGAGTCACGGGCGTTGGGTCGCGAAGGATAGGTTGTTTGACGGTGGAAGGCGGTGGGTTGCGCTAGGGGGGTGTGCTCGGAGAGGGAGGGCCGTGGTGGAGGTAGGTAGGGGGTATTCGGGTAAACGGGTATTTGGGTTAGGGGAGGGAATATCGGGTAGATATATAAGGTGGGTGGGGTGGTTTGTGTTAGGGTTAAAACAAAGGGTGGATAGTGGCGTGCGAGGTGGGGTGTCGGTGGAGATCAGAGATGCTGGCAGTGCGAGAAGATGATGACGAGCAGTCGAGGCAACAATCGGGATGGTGGGTAAGTAGGGTGGCTGAGCAGTGGTGATCAAGTGAAGGATAGGGACACAATGGCGGTGAAGAGAACAAGAGGGACAAGGTTGTCGGATCACGGCTTGCCACGATTGGTGGAGGCAACTACGTTGACGAAGAGCTGGAGCTCTCAAGTAAAGGAAGGATTAAGGTGCAACGAAAGGTTCTCATCTGATAGTTGATACCATGTTAGAATAGGTAGGGAAGTTTTTATATTTTCACTCTTAATCGCTTGATGCTTTTATCTGATCTATTTATACAAAATTGTTGAGTATTTAGTTATATATTTCACTCCTCAACTCTCGGATGACGTTGCATGAGTTCTCATCGTGAGACTTAGTGAAGATGTTTGTTGAGCAGAAGACTCGGTGAGGACATTGTTGGACGAGGTCGAGGCTTTGTGGCTTTGCTAACATTGACATGAAAAAAATATTATATACATTACTCAAATAAGTGGTAATAACTTAATTAGTTACAAATAAAGCTGCATTACATTTCCAACTGAAAATCTGAACCGAAGTATGTAGCCGACATGTAAGGTCAATTGATGAATTATTTTAGTGGCACGACAAGTAAGGTCGAGTTTCGGAAGGAAACCAACGCACATGGATGTCTACATTTGAATGTGAAACATATTAAATGCAACAAAGTACCTGCCTCGTTAATCCTACCCAAGATAAATAGCATGTTCTAATTTTCGCAGCCGTCCTTGAAGGGCATGTTTGTTAATCAGGATAAATAGATTAACTTGGATTTATTTGTCACTTAACCTCCTTCTACCTTGATTTGAGTTAGAGAAAATTAATCCAACCTAAAGTTAACCCGTCTCTTTTGTAAAATAAAATTAACCTACCTAATCACCTAAAATATTAATATCCATTTATCTCACCATTTCTTTTTATTCCTCTATTTATTTCACTAACTCAACTAACATACCAAATATGGTTGGTAATCGAACTGAACGGTTTGAATTCGACTCGAATTCGTTCGAAGAAATATTTGATAAAAGCTCGTTTGGAGAAAGATGAACCAAACATGAATATTAATACTATGTTTGTTAGCTTAATAAACCAAATATGAACATAGTGTAGTTCGTTCAATAAAAGTTCAAATTCAAAAACACATACAAATAAAAGTATATGTGGATGTAATTGTGCATTTATGTAAATATTAAAAATTCATTTGATTTAAACAAAAAAAAGAAAACCCTTCCCACTATGGGAATCCCACCCACCTTCCCTCTCGTCTCTCACTCCCCATCTCTACACTACAGTACCAAAAAAAAAAAAAATCAAAACAAAAACCAAACTGCTCTCAACTCAAGCCCTCCCAAATTCCCAATTCCCAAATATGAAATACTCAAACCCAACTCAATTCCCTCCCAAGTTCCCAACTTCCCCCCCAGTGGCCCGCCCTACCCCACGACGAAACCCTAAGACCACGCCGCAGCACCGCTCAACCGCTCTCAACTATCAAGCCTCAAAAGTTCAGCCTCCACCTCCCCTCCCCCGACTCCCTGAGTCCTCCCGAAGTCGCTGGTCGCGAGTCTCTAGAGTCCAAACTTTCAAACCCTAAGTGGTGGCGCGGTGCGGCGTAGCGCAACGGCGCTCATGGTCACCGCGACGGCGGGCTCATCTGGACCAGCCATCCTCGACTCGAGGCACTCCAGCCAATCCCCAGCCCTGCATCCTCAACTCTTTGTCTTCATCAATGGCTCCTCCATCCTCATCGACATCGTCATCGAGGTGTCTAAGGTGAGCTCAGCTCCTCACTGTCCTCAGCTAGTTGGCACTTGGCAGTTGCTACCACCTACAGGGCTGCATCCCCTGCTCTCCACTTCTCCGATCCTCCCCCATCTCTATAGCTCTACCTCCCTTCGACGACGACGACTCTCCTCCCTTGCCTGCTAGTCCCCTTGCCTAGCAGCAAGCGGTTGGCGACATGGAGAGTGTCCCTACCTCGTGAAGGAACGGCCACGGCCTTGGCAGAGGTGGTTGTGGAGGAGGGAGCCTGGCTAGGAGGTGGATTAGGTGGTGGGTGGTGGTGGATCGGTGGACCGAGGCCACTGACCTCCAAAACCCCACTAGAATTGCAAAATTAATTTTTTGTTTCCTTTATTAAAAATATAAAAAATAATATTGCAGATGCGATAAAAGGATTTTTGTTTCCTTTTTCTGAACTTTTTTGCATCCTGACATCAAGACCATGTCAAATCTAAGGCTATGAACCAACCCAACTAGAATTGCAATTACTCCCTTGTGATTTACCTGAGAGATCCAAGTAGTGCCTGTAAGATGGGCCAATCTTGTTGAGGCATATATAAACATGAAGATCTGATCATCCGGCTGCCTATTCCTAAAATCTAGAATCTAGAATCCTTATAGCACCATTTCCCATCAGATCATGGGTACATCTATTGCCAAAGACTAAATGTATTTATTTTTTTACTATTATTGTCAAAGACAAATTTCTTTATAGAACTTTCTAGTGGTATTCTTGCATTGATGTTTCTCTATTTGACTTGTGTGTGGAATTTTAATTTAACTTTCATTATGCATTGTTAGATCTCAATGATGAAACCCCCTTCATCTCAGAATAGTGCACATCATATATCACCTGATTCACCTCGTGAGGAAAATGAAGTTAATAATGAACTCATTGAAATTGTTGAAGTTAATGAAGAATATCAAAAATAAGATTGTGAGGAAATAAATCAGAATGTTCAGAGCAGCCCACTTGCTAGGCAAGGAAGAAGGAAAAGATCAACCGTTTATGAAACATTTTCACAGAAGATTGTGGCAGAAAAGGGCATTACCAAAAAAGTGTGGGTATGTAAGGATTGTAACCATAAATATAAGATAATTCCAAGTGGGACAACCTCACATTTGATGCGCCATCAAACCAAAGAATGTCTTGGTAGACCAAATGTTGATAAGAAACAGAAGAGTTTGTCATTCAATCCTCCATCATCAGAAAATGACTACTTAAGCATCCTTTCTATGTCATCTTCCAAGTTTGATCAATTGAAGGCTCGAGAACTTATTTCAAAGTGGCTAATAGTGCATGAACATACATTTAGCACCGTTGAAGAGTTTTTCTTTAATACTATGTTGAAGTACTTCAATTGTAATTATGTGAAAGTTTCAAGAGTCACAATCACAAATGATTGCATGAAATTTTTTTCATTTGAGAAGGACAATTTGAAGAAGAGTCTTTCAGAAGTTGAAATGATCAATCTCACATCTGATACTTGGACATCAAATCAAACAAGAGGATATATATGTTTAACTGCTCATTATGTTGATTCAAATTGGAAGTTGAAAAAACACATTATCAATTTTAGTGAACTAGATCCAATGCACACTGGGATTGTGATTGCAGATGCTATACTAAGTTGTTTAGTTGAGTGGGGTGTTGATAGTAAAGTGATTAGCATCACTCTAGATAATGCTAGCAATAATGATGTGGTGGTGAGAACAATGATTGATACTTTTAGTGGGGGAGGGTGCTTGTTTTTCAATGGAAAGTTTTTTCATGTGAGGTGTTGTGCTCACATTTTAAATCTTATGGTTCAAGATGGCCTTCTTGTTGTTCAAACTTGCATTTCAAACATTAGAGAAAGTGTGAAGTACATGAAGAAAAGTCCAGCACGTTTGAAAAAGTTTGGAGACATTGCTAGACAATTAAACATCCCAACTTCTAAAGGCTTGCCATGGATGTTCCCACTCGTTGGAATTTCACCTTTTTCATGTTGGATTCTGCAATTTTTTATAAAATTATTTTTTCAAAATTATGCCAGAAGAGATGACAATTACAAATGGTTACCTTCTGAGAAGGAATGGGAGAAAGCAGAAAAAATTCGTCCTATATTAAAGCAAATTTTTGAAGTTACATTAGTTTTTTCTGGTATTTCATTTCCAACATCGAACTTGTTTCTTCCTAAAATATGGAAAGTTGCAGAAATTTTGAAGGAAAAGGTTCGATCAGATGATGAGTTCATAAAAGAAATGACCATTTCAATGAAAAAGAAGTTTGACAAATATTGGAAAAATTGCAGTTTGCTAATGTCTATTGCTCCTATTCTTGATCCTAGATATAAATTCAAGTCCATTGAGTTCATATTTGAGAGGGTTTATGATTTCATGGATGCTCAGGATCAATTGGCAAAGTTGAAAAATGATTTATCTAACATTTTTTAGTATTACACAAAAAAGGTTGGTGCTTGAAGTGAAGTAGCAAAATATTCATATCAATGTGAGGAATCTCTTGATGATTTGTCAAGCGAAGCTAAGTTAGACAAATACTTGGATGATGTTGAAAGTGAGCCTCCCGAAAGATCAGATTTGGATAGATATTTCAAAGAACCCACATTAAGATCTAGAAAAGGAGATCCTTCTTTTGATGTGTTGGATTGGTGGAGCTCAAATTCCTTAAAGTTTCCAATTCTCTCAGTTGTGGTTAGAGATATATCATCCATCCCAATCACTTCTGTTGCTTCAGAATCTACATTTAGTGCGGGAGGAAGAGTTCTTACAGATTATAGAAGTTCTCTAGCACCAAAGATTGTGGAAGGCCTAGTATGTGCATCTGCTTGGATTCGAGCCAGTCTTAACGTTTCACATGTAAGAAACTTAAACTTAAAAGTCATTTTTTGATATTTTCCTATGTCTTTATATGTTGTGACTTTTTTCTAATGTAAACTCTTGTAGAATAACAATTTTGAAGGTGAATGTCTTAAAGTAGGGATTTCAGATTAGGAAGAGTTACTCATAAGTGAAGGTTTGTATTTAATTTAATTTCTTATTGTGTAGGCAAAGTCTTACATTTTTCTTCATTGACAAATATTTGAACTTTTTTTTATTTTCATTCTTCAGAAGAATGGTGAATGAGAGCTTGTTAACAACTTGAAAGGAAACTTTTTTTTTTGCATTGTATTTGGCACTCTAATTAGAATTTAGAACTTTAAACATGTAGTGTTTTATTTTTTGTTGAATCATGTAAACATATGGTCATGACATGCTATCTTTTTTAGTTGTGGATTTTTTCTTGCTTTAGCACTAGATGTCATTTTCATATGATGTAAGTTGTCATTTTTCTTGGAAAAATCACAAATCACCATTTTTTTGGAAAGTCCACCTAGTTAATTATACTTCAAGATTTGCTTTAAATCTAGAATATTTGAGAAAAAATAGTGGTTTATGTGGATATTGAAATTTCTCCTAACTTCATGCTTTTGCAATATCGGTGAATTTTTATGATTTTTCCATTGCTAGCTTTGTTTAACTTGAAATCAACTAAATGGATATTGGATATCCATTTCAGGCACAATCATTAAGGATTTAGGGTGGGATTGGTTTATGTGGAGTTTGAGTACAGCTATACCCATTTCTATTTTCAAATCTAATATATCAATATGCATATTGCTTTAATTTTTTGCTATGCAGAGCTCAAATGATTCCATTACTTGGTAATAAGATGAGCAATAGCATTGGGAGGGAGGTATTCACGTCATTCCTTGGGACATGTAACAGGCTAACAACTGAATGTTATCATGTATGCTAAGAAAATTCATCCACCCAACCCTATTTATCTTGGACTTGATTAGCTTTTTTTAGATTTCCATAATCTTGTCACGTCATGTAACTTATGTTTTGACCATCTCAAGAAAAAAAATAGTATTTTAAACTAGCGATAAGCACAGAATCTATCATATTGATTGGTGGTTACAAATTGAAGGGGTTATTGAAGGTGGTAAAATCCATTACTAAAATGTCCTTTTTAGTACTTTCTATTAAAGAAAATTATCGAACGAACTATTATTGAACGAATTGTTAGCAAACATATCGTTATCGAACATGTTCGTTCGAACGAAGCAAACGAACTAATAACGAACCAAACTCGAACGATCGATTTTGTTATCGAACCGAACTTGAACATTTGTAATCGAATATTTAACGAACTCGAACTGAATTCAAACATTGTATATTTTATCAAACTCGAACTCGAACTCGAACATACCTATGTTTGAGTTCGTTCGGTTCAATTAGCAGCCCTAAAACTAAACAAACAAACTACCACAAGAAGTTCAAATCTAATGGGTTGAGGAATAGAGATTCCCTCACTCCTCTTCTTATTGCTTATTCTTTGATTGATTGACATATGTAGTCATCTCTTATCAGAGGAGTGACCTTGGTAGTTTCTATCTCTGCCCGCTAACAATTTTGGATTTCTACCATGAAGACCACCTACCCAATAAGAAAAATCACATTGTCTTTGTCTTAAAAAATTGGCCAATCTTTTAACTACACCGCTTTTCATCCTCAATCCCTATACCAGCATCACCAGCATTCCTCCTATCCATCGCAAACCACAAAAGGGTTCTCTAGATTCCAGCGTGGTGGAGTGGCAAGAAAAATTTTAATTAAGGGACATGAGGCCATGAAATGAAGAAAGAGGGCATGCGACCAACGAAGGCATAAGATAGAGTTGTCAACACTATCTCTTAAGCAATTAATAAGAAGTCGAAGTTGGCAATCCTATCTCTTGCTAATCAAGTCCTCTTCCTATATGTGTCACCGTGGTTGAGAGATGAGCTTAGCAAATCCATCCTCTCCCCTCTCCACCCACGTTCAGTTCCTTTAGTCGTGCATGTGGTGTGGGTTATTCATGTCATTCTTAATGCTATTGAATGTTAATTAGAAAAGTGGAGACAACGCAGAGCCTTCCTAATTTAATTTGTCAATGTTTGATTTCCGTCCAATTTATAGCATGCAACGGAGAAGGAGAAGAAAGGTTCCTTTACTTGCATTGCACCTGACAAAGAAAAGTGGTTAATTTGTTGTTTATGCATTGTTACAGATGATAAAGGGTAGGTGTATTTATTTACACATCAAAGGATGCTTTGATTAGATGAGCTAAGCTCAAGCTTATCTCGATTGTAAAACTTTTGTATACACTTCCTTTATAATATGTTTTCAACAATTAATGGTTGTGGATGGATTTTTCATTGGGCCATGACAAGGATTAACGATCTTTCTAAGGTTATCTTAAATAAATTTTTATTTATTTTCCATTTGTTAGTTACCATGGTTGATGAATATCTACCTTACCGGTTGAAGTGGTATTCAATGTTTGCTCTTGTGATTTTTGTATTGAGCCACTGTTTTCTTACCCCAAGGGCTGCAAAACTTGCTTTAGCTGTTAGATTAAGCCAGCTTGAATTTCCCAAATTTCTTGATCATGTGTTGAAACCCTTTGGGTAAGAAAATAGTGTCTTGATATAAAAACCACAAGAGCCAACACTAAATACCTCTTCAATCAGAAAGGCAAATATTAACCAACCATGGTAACTGACAAATTGAAAAACTTAAAATTTGTTTAAGATCACCTCAAAATGAATCACATAGAGCCAGATGTACCTCCTTATAGGTTTTCATAGCAAATGCTCTCCCAATGAAGAAATCTAGGATAAGCAACGCCCTAATAGGAAGCATGTGAAGGAAATAGGGACGCATGTTTCAGTAAATCCAATTTGAACCCAACTCAACCCAACCTAAAAAGATGGAGTAAAGCCTTATGTGAACTCAGTAAAGTTCGAATATGGGTTTTATCAAAAAAATCTAACTAGGTTTAGATTCAGGTAGGGTATATGGATCTATACCCGATTACCCAGCTCAAGTATCTGAATAAAATTTTTATTTACCTGAGATATATAAGTCTTACTCTAAGTTCCTCATTCTCCCAATTTTAATCTCTCATGATTTCCTTTATGATTCTAAAGGTTGGGAGTGTTTTTGAGGCTTCTATTGAACTTTTATTTTGGGGATGAGGATATTTTGTTTGAAACGTACTTGTATTCTGTCTTTCTTTGTATTTTTGTTTTTCGCTTTTCATGCATCCCACTTGAAGGGCACTTTTTGCAATATCTTCGGTAGGGATTAATAAAATTAGGATAGCTTGAGCCCTTATGTTTGGAGCTTCTTAGAAATAAATAATTAATAAATCATGTTGTAGATTTTTTTTTTCTTTGGCTCTAATTTAGGCACATTTGATTGTAAGATCAATTTATAAATAGATATTCGATGATTAAATGAATTTCTGATAGGCATATAGGTATGGGTATAGTGATGAACACATTTATTTATCTAAATAAAGTTAGTTTCATGGTAGTTAGGATATAATTGCATGTAGTTAGCTCATATTTTACAACTGCATCTAGGTCAGATTGCATACATTGTAGGTTATTTTTGCGTTGATGAGCCCATTTTTGGTTTTGTATGATAATTCATGTTTATTATGTTGGTTGTAGTCAAGATTGCAAAGAGAATTGGAAGTCAAGATCAAGCTAGAGCAAGAAATGGGTCAGGAATGGTCAAAAATGGAAATAGAACCTGCAAAACCCTAACCTTCATACGAAACCCTAACACTAATATTTATGTGCCCCACGTCCAATGTTTTTCCTTCACCAAAATTCTATCTACAATGATGTGTACTATTGTTTGGAATAAAATCAATTACAAGAAATCAATTAAGTGATTGCTTTGGTCTCCCTTCATTTTCTAAATGTTAACATTGTACCAAATATTCCACCTGGGTGCCACCTTTAAAACCCTAAGGTCTCCTCCATGCAACTAAGAAGCACCTCCATCATTTATCCGTCCATCTTGCAATCCAATGAACCACTTTCCATGATCCGAAAACCCACTTTCCTAATTCTAGAATCCTAATCCAAATTCCAAAATTGCCTACTTTCCTAAATTCCAAAACCCTAACTTAGGCAACAAGGATGTTGCAAATCTAGGTCAAGAATCAAAAAGTCTATCATCGAGAGAAGTCTTGCACCCTCTGACTTAGGAAAGCAACTCAAAATCTTGTGAAAATTCCCCTCAAGCTAAAAAGAGTTTTTGTTTAAATCAAGTTTTGCTAGGAACTAGCAAAAGATAGGTATAGGATGGTGATCAAATCACATTTTCTAGTGCCCATGAATATATTTTGCTAGGTTTGTGAACTAATTAGGTTAGAAGCATGCAGCATGCATTTAGCATGTTTTGCATTTTAGATAGGCATGCATCTAATTTTGCATAATTTCTATGATCTACATTGATTAATGATATTTTTTGACCACAGGATTGAAAGCTAAGGAAAAGAGAGAAGAAGAAAGAATAATTGAAGAAATTGAGCTAAACATTTGAACTTAGGAGCTTCACAAACCCCAGGCTCCAACTCAATGAAGCAAAAAAACTATCCTACATCAACAATAAATGAGTCATCTACTTCATTTATTAGGCTTCAACTCCACTCCACCTAAATCACCTTTGCACATCCTCCATGGCACATTTAAATCTCTCACCCCAATTCCAACAAAGCCACCTTCATTGTAGATGCACATTTCACTACACTTAGATCTCACCACCAATTAATAACTACCCAACCCAATTCCATGACCTCATCATTAATCTCAACAAATTTATCCATAACTATAATTGTTGTCACACCTCTCCCTCCTTCCCTTTTTACCCCACTCTACCTTTATATAAGGTCATCAATTCCATCCTTCGAAACCATCTTTGGCAATCCCATCTCTTGAGCACTCTAAGAGAGCAAGGACATAAGGACTACCTAACTTCCAATTTTAGGCATTGGGAGGAAGTTACTTCACCACCCTTCAATTGTCAAACCACAGTCATTTTGTTCCATCACCATCATCCCATGCCACCATTGAAGGAGATTTGTAGGAGCACGCCAAGCTTGAAAGGAGATCTACGCCAAGAAGGAGCTATCTTGGAGGATATCTTTACTGCCACTTTTTCATGAGCCTCTTCTTCCTTTGTCTGTTATTTTGATGTCCACGTTTCATTTTTAGCTCTTATTACTAGTAACCATTTTGAGTAGTGTCTTATTTGTTCTTAGTGAATCTTGTCTTCTAATCTCTTATTGAACTTGCTTATACTATTAATGAAGATCTCAATGTTATTTTCTTTCTAAGTTTGTTGAGCATGCATTTTCAAGACAAGTAGTGATTACAAGAAATCTACCGTGATCTCTTGTGAGCTTACTACTTGACCTTCCCTTGTTGATTATCATCTTACTCTTTCT
Source organism: Thalassia testudinum (assembly GCA_037157565.1). NCBI lineage: Eukaryota > Viridiplantae > Streptophyta > Magnoliopsida > Alismatales > Hydrocharitaceae > Thalassia > Thalassia testudinum. Next base: position 74,284,818 of record JAZHRO010000031.1, on the reverse strand, counting down.
TTTAATTTTCATCATTGGATGTGCCCAATAGAAATCTTGATCATCACTTATGTTTACCTTTACTTTCATTATATCCAAAAGATCAAAAAAAATGACAAAAGGATAAAACACAAAAAAAAAGAAATAAGGCAAAGCTAAGGGTTTTGAACATAACACCTCACCTCCTTGAGATGATCTAGTTACTTCCACGGTTTTTGGTTTACAAATTTTAAAAGTTAAACTTCAATTTTGCATTACGGCTAAATGCTTTTTGAAATCGCTATTTTGATGCTTCATTGATACATAATTAATTGTAGATCGGGTGATTTCTCTTATATGATTTGTCAAAAAAACCAAGTTGCTCCAAACATACACATATTTGTATAGGATAGTCAAGCCTAAGACCTTGAGCCCGAATTGGATTCATGTAAGATAGAACAAGTCGAGGGAAACAACCATCGGTATTTAACTCATCAAATTATCTTTTTCTAATCAATTCTACCATCCGAAGTCCAACGTGGTTTTAAAGTAAGGAAGAATTATGCTAAATTCATAGTCAAATTCTCCGTAGAAAAAAGAGATAAAATTTGCATACTATCCAAGATTTGCATCAAAAATAGAACCTAACTTATCAAATTTTTAGTGAATTAATTACAATTTTAAATTGTACGAAATATGTGGCATAATTTTTTTATCGAGCGTAGATAAAATTTCCATACCATCATCCCAAGCAAAGAGGGACAGAATAGTCCCTCTACCCTACTAGCCATAAAAGAATCTAAAATAATCACAAAACACCTTGAAATATACAAAAAAAAAATTTGAACTTGTCTAATTAGCAAGAAAACACAACCATATAATCACCCATAGGATTCGACCTAACTTACACTTTACAAAATATAGTTAAGTTGATTGAAATTTAGGTGTGCTATTTTACTTCTCGAGCTTTGATGAATATCATATTGGTTTAGATTTTTGTACTCGATTAATAAATGAATAAAATATGAATATAAATTTTGTAAATAAATATGAATATGAATTTAACCAAACCTAACCTAAATCCAACCCATTTACATCTCTATGAGGAAACATGATCCAAGATATGACCGTCCCAATCAATTCATAGGATTTTTACAACAAAAATTAAAAATCTCCCATCAAACAATTGTGCCAAAACCCAAAAAAAAAGCTCAAAATTTAAATAACAATTTCTAGAAACAAAACTCAATTGCTAGAAACTACCGACAAATCACACCCTGACTTCAATTTTTCATTATTTATTCTACTTGTACAATAAACATTGGAACACCTAAAATGTGTACAAATCACACCCTCCGTTCAAAGGATTAAGTGGGTTGGGAGGGGAGGGGGCGGGTTAAGCCCATCCCTCAGCTAGGGTGGGACACAACTGAAGAGAACAGGGTTGGAAACCCCGTCTCTTGCTTGCATGGCAAGGGATAGAGTTACATGGCAAGAGGCGAGATTGCCAACCCCATCTCATGCCCCCATTTTCTCCTTGCACTAATCCTATGCTTCCTTTTCTCATTTTATGGCCCCTATATCCTTTAGTCAAAATTTTCTAAGTAGCAAAAGTTGGGAAGATGTGGCATTTGTAGCGGAAGAGGATAGACTCCTTTTCAGATGCCTACATGGACACTTTCTTTTTTTGATGATCTGAAAGTATTGGAGCAAATTGCGGAGAAATTGACATTCTCCACGCACCAATACTCCAAATAAAAGTAGAAATGAAAACTTTAACTTAGGCTTTTCCTACCAAAATCAAAAAGTCTCCATTCGACCATACCTTGATAAGCACAAGCACTCATATCAAATTACACATTTAATTTCGATCCGAAAATCCACATCATTTATTTTTTGTTTCAAGAAAGCATCAAAGTAGGCATTCGATCCTGAAAGCATCCAACAAGCCTTCCGTTTCCATGCATTATAAAAGCCAGGAGTGTTTTTTCTTTTCTCTATGCTCTAAAATCTATCACTCCACATTTAAGAAAAAAAAAAGTTTTATGACCTAAAATCTCATCCAACAAACCGACGGAGGAATTAGTCATCTCCCATGTAACAATACTCTAGGTCATATTAAAATACATTTTTTTTTTAAGAAAATTTTCATTAAAGAAAATGAAAATGAAAATGATAATGACACAGGACGCACCAAAGCTCTTAACTCCAAAGGGCGAATATGGTGGCGTACAGTAGCACTGTTGTGGTACAGTGGCATCATAGAATGGTGTACAGTGGCACGGTTGTGCTACAGTAGCATCATGGAGTGCGGAACCAGCCACGGAGAGAAGGATGCAAGATCTAACCCGTAGGATCCACATCCAACGATACTTACAGTACCGGATCCGCTCAACCTCACACCCCTTAGCTCAAGGGTGGCGGCACCTGTGCTCTGCAGCAGGGGCACCTCGAGCTCCTCCGCAGCCATGCCGAAGCACACCGCTCATGGAACCTGTGACCACACGGCAGCTCCTCCACCTCCTCCACTCCCATCTCCTCCAAGCACACCGCGCACTCCCCTTCCCAACTCCCCAACCTCCACCTCCTCCTCTTCCTCGTCCCCACCACCTTCCTCTTCCTCCACCACATCACCACCAACTCCCTCCACGGCCTCACCAACACGCCCCCCACGTCCCTCCCCCTGTCCATCCACCACCCAATAAAAAAAAAAAAACCCATGAACAAACCATTCAACAGCTACCACCCAGCTAACCAGAAGCCACAAATACTGTTCATTACCTCTCCATGCTCCTCAATCTGGAGTCGAGCCTCTTTTTGGCCTCTCTCGCCTGGTCGCCCAAGTTGCCGTCTTGGGAGGTGTGTGGCCTTTTGTAGAAGCTTGAGGTCCTTTGTTGCTGTTCTTGTTCAGAAAAATCAGAACTTTTTTGCACAGAGATGCATCGATTTACACACACAAAGCAAGAAAAAAAAAAAAGAAAAACAGAGGGGAAATAACGTACGAAGCCATGCCCACTTGCGTAGAGGGAGAAGGAGGGTCTTCTCCTCGACCCAATTGAGAGATCCGCGGCACCTGCTTGGTGGAACCTCCTCCTCCTCGCGCACGCCACTCCAGGAAGCATCCCAGCCAGGGGGGGTCACGAGAAGAGAGCAGTAGAGATTGTTATACTAGGTCTTTTCAAGAAGGGAAGAGAAGGACATGGCTGGGATGATGGTGGCGGTCATGACGTGTGAGCACGAGAGTGGTAAGCATCAACTGCACGAGGAGCACGCCCAATGAGTGGTGGTGGTGTTGGGGGAGAATGGAGAAACGGGGTAGAGTTGAGAGGTTTTGATAAATTTCCCCTTTCTTCTTTCCTTCCTTCCCCACAGACTGCCAGGTATAAAGGCGAAGGTGAAGCTTCCTGGGGGGTTCCTCGGAGGCATCTCGCTATGGGGATTGGATCTGAGGATAATGACGGACTCCCATTTCAGAGTAGCAGTGTACCCAAGTTTCATTTCAAGTTTTTTTATTTTTAACCTTAATCAACAGCAGATGTGCCATTTCGGAGTGATGGTGGTATACAGGAGTTTCATTTCAAGTTTTTTTCTAACCTTGAATCAACAGCGAATGTGCCTTTTTATACAGCACATGTGTTGTTCAAAGATGTGTGTTGTCCGACCCGGAGTAATTTGGCATTAGGGGCATTGGAAGGGAGAAAAATTAGGATAGGGGATATGAATAGTAAAACTAATAAAATGGGATCATAGGTCGTTGGATTATCCAGTGGCCTATCCAATGAGATGTTCGTTGGATCACAGGTCGCTAGATAATCTAGTGACCTTTAATAGATCGCTGGATTATCCAACAACCCCTGTACTTGAGATGGTCGTTTGCGGAGACCCAGCAACCTGTTAAAGGTCATTGGATTATCTAGCGACTTCGGAGCAACCGTTAAGGATTTTAGCCGTTGGTGGAGGTCACTAGATTATCCAACGACCTATGACCAATCGTTACCCACGTGTCGCTCCTCCTCTCCCCTGCTTGGCTAGATAAACACACCTCCTCCCATCTTCTCATTACACATTCTCCTCCATTCCCTCTTGAAAAATCTCTTCCATTCTCATAAAAATTCTTCTCTTCCAGATTGCGATTACGGTAAAACTTTACATTTCAATCTCATTGAAATTCTAAAATTGAGATTGCAATTTTGTTGAGGCTCTGAATCTTTTTTTACTCCAACATCTACATTTAGTAGTAAGGTAACTTGATCTTTTTTCAAAAAATAATTAGTTGTAGATTTTTTGTAATAAAGAAAATCTTTTTTGAGGTTAACTTTTGTTTAGTAAATAACACTTATATTTTATTGATTATGCAAACATGGCAGACAATATTATGATACTTAGGAATTATTAGGGTGATAGAGTAATATCTACTTATTCTGTTATTGATTATATTGATGGTTATTCGATGAATACAACAATTAACTGTTATACTTCATTTGAAAATTTGTTATCTACTGTATATAATACTAATAGATATTATGAATCATATTATAAGCTTAAATTAATATGCAAGTAGATAAATGAAGATGGTAGATCATTTCCTTATGATATTGAGAATGACGAATCAACTCAAATGATGTTAGAGTTATTAAGAAGTATGCACAGTATAATCGACTTATATGTTGTAGAAGATCCATTAGGAAGTCAAGCACTATACCCTCAGTATGAAAGCATAGGTTCATGTTCAAATTATGATTTTAGTAGTGACTCATATTCATTATATTATAGGATGTTGGGGTTCTTGCAACATATTCCAATTGATGAAGCAAGACATATATCAGAAGAACAGTTACATCCAGTAGAAGAAGCAGTTACTTTAGAACACAAAAGTTTTAATCGTAACATTGAGGCTCATCAAAGTAATTTACATGAAGAAAGTGATGAAAATAAAAATAATGGGCCTGATGATCATGGTATATCAACCATTATGAATGTCGTAGCTACTGAGGAACCTCATCAAAATTTTATGGAATACAATGAAGATGTTGATAATTACGAGGGTGACGATGACGATGGTGACAATGATAACTTAGAAGATGATGACTTAGAAGGGGAACCAATGGATGGAGCACCTTATTTATCTAATGATAAAGATTGGATAAATCGGATGATAGATCAAGATTAGATGTCATTTTTTCCTCAACAACAAGGAGGAAAAAGAATGAATTTGATGATGAGAAGATGAAAAAGTAAAGAAGATTTACAACAAAACTTAAGGAAGTGGAGTGTATAGAAAGATGTATAATACAAGAAAATTGCATCAAATTAAGAAAAAACTCCTAACTGTTGCGTGTGTCGTTAATAGTTGTAAGTGACGAATACATGCATCTATAGACAAGTCTTGTAATGATTGGATAGTGACTAGATATGATTAGAAACATAGTTGCACAGCGAACACCTTCGGAGATCATAAACAATGTAACACAAAGTTCATATTGCCACATTTTATGACAAATCTTATCTTATCTCCGAAACAAATCCAAGTTTTAATGGACAATGAAGATAAGGTAAACATAAGTTATGTCAAGGCTTGGTATGCCTGAAAAAATGGCTTACAACAAGTATACAGCAACATAAAGGAATCTTTCTTAGATTTGAAATGATTTATCAGAAAAATGATTCAGTGAAATCTGGGTATTATTTACCATGTTATGGATGTATCATCATCAACTTTAGTAGAAAAAAGGGAATTTCGTCGTTTATTTTGGACTTTTGGTCCATCAATTAAGGGATTTCAGTATTGTTGTCCAATACTTTCAATCGATGGTATACATTTATATGGTTCTCATCTTGGACATTTGTTAATTATAACTAGAATCGATCCAAACGGTTAATTATTTCCATTAACTTTTGCAGCTGTGGAAAGAGGGGAGAACCTTTCCCCACATGGGTTATAAGCATACGATGGTTGAGTAGACTACGTCGGGTTATAAGTATAATCCATCGATTGCTCCGTGCAATCCATCGGAGGAGGCTGGGTAAACAGCGTCGAAGGAGGTTGGGTAAAGTATATCGGAGGTTGGGTGTACTGTGTTAGAGGTAAGCCGACATCCCCCTCGAAAACAGCATTCGCAGATTCATTCCCAACTCCATGGTCTTCAATGTCGGAGGACCCTTCCCTACATTAGTTGTAAGCAAACGATGGTTGAGTAGACTACGTCAGGTTATAAGTATAATCCATCGGTTGCTCCGTGCAATCCATCAGAGGAGGCTAGGTAAACAACGTCGAAGGAGGTTGGGTAAAGTATATTGGAGGTTGGGTGTACTGCGTTAGAGGTAAGCCGACATCCCCCTCGGAAACAGCATTCGCGGATTCATTCCCAACTCCATGGTCTTAATGTCACGCAACCCATTGTTGGTGCTAGAGCACCACGATCATTTGTTTTGATGATAACAAAACACGTGTTATTTAACATTTGCAATTTGAGTCCTAGATCTCAGGTCAATTGCAAATGTGGATGTGTTTAGACGGAATTCGAGCTCGCATCCAGGACGGATTGGAGGAGCTTGACGGAAAACAGAGGAGGTTCGCGTGGAGCGAAAGATTGAAGATGGAAGGAAATGAAGAATATGATAGATTTCCTTCTTTTGTACTTGTTGTATTTTTCGTTTCTTTTATTGCTCTTTTTTTCCTTAGAAAATTATGTTAAAGAGCCTCAAAGAACCCTAACAGTAGTCTTAGGAACACCGGCACAATCCTAGGATACTTAGATTTTCTGTAGAATACTTAGAAAACCAATATAGGGTTCAAACAGCACTTCCAGACGTCTAATTCCCAAATCAGACGTCTGATAAAGTATTTTAAGACGTCTGACTATTGTTTCAGACGTCTGATATCTGTTAGGCTGGAGATAACTAGTTCTGTCTGATGAAATCAGACGTCCAGACCTAATACCAGACGTCTTAGGAGACGTCTGATGGACTTGCCAGACGTCCAGATAGTGGACCGTTGGCTAGCTTAGCAGGCACTCAAGGATATGACCGTTAGAGCCTTATCAGACGTCCATAGAACTGTCCAGACGTCTGATAATTGACCGTTTTGCCTCGGCTGACCCAAAATCTCTTCACAGAGATTTTCTAGCCGTTGCAACGGTTGGAAAATCTATTCCGTAGGAAAAGTTGGTTTCCAGACGTCCGGGCATAGTTCCAGACGTCCTGTATGTCGTTTGATCAACTTGAACAAAAACCCTGTTTAGATCTGATTCAAGTCAGGAGGAGACCCGCATAGAATCAGACGTCTGACCTTGAAATCAGATGTCTTAAAGTGGCCTTCCAGACGTCTGATGCCAGAATTAGACGTCTGATCACCCTGTCAAATGTAATCATTGTCCTGATTTCGGCCTGATTCTCTTGGGCTTTGCACCCAACGGCTATAGAACATTTCCTAAGCCTTCCAAAGCCTTCCTAAGGCCTCTATAAATAGAGGGGAGCCTTTACACACCAAAACACAACAAGAGAAACACAAGACACACTTAAGCAACATAGTTCCACTCTCTTGTGTCCTAGCTAACTCTTGCTCTCCAAGCTCAAGCTCCATTCTCTTGAGAGCATCAAGCCTTCGCGCACCCGCTCTCCCGCCGTTGTTCACGAGAGCGACATTGCGCCGTTGCGTGGCTCACGCACCCGCGTCATCGTCGACGCACTCCTTGCAAAGGGGAGTTTCCTTATTCCTATAGAAGCTAGGTTTATAATTACTTTGTTGGCTCTATAGGACTTGTTGTTTCTTTTATCTTTGTTATTTGGTTGGGTATTCACTTTGCGAATTCCCGTCTCCTTCGTGGGACAAAATCCTTCTCGTGGAGAGAAGGGGTTGAGGAACGCTACCCTCGTACTTGTAGCGTGGTTGTACTGAGGTTGAATCACCCTCGTTTTAAAGTGATTCGGTTAGTGGATTTGATCAACTAGGTTGATCGGAAAATCCTAGCTCGAGAGGGTTAGGTGGTGGTTTTTACCCGGTTTGGGTTTCCATCTAAAATTACTCGTGTACTTGTGCGATTGATTTTTTTTGAGATTGCTTTATATTTCAATTCCGCATTTTTTTTCGTTACGCTAATCTCACCCCCTCCAAGTAGGAACCTTCACCCATGCTCTTCTATCTTCTTGGCAAGTTGGTCAACTAAGTCTTTCACTTCCTTTTCTCTTACATTTAACCGTAAATGAGGTGTATTTAACCATCTCATCATCTATTCTTTTTCTTTGAAGACAAAACTTACCTAATATTAAGTAAAATAAATGAGTATTATTAAAACAATTATAAATTAGAATTTTAGGAATTCATTTAAAATATAGTTTTCTTACCAAGTCTCTCTCAATTGGGCCTCGATGTTCGTACGCGACTATAGGTTGCGGCACCTGTTCTTGCACCCACATTCTGGTCTTCCTCCAATACCATCGCAAGTAATACTAACTTCTTTATATGTGCCTTGTAAATCATGTACCTCAAGAATTACTTCCAGCCTCCGAGTCCACCGATAAATGTACCCCGCATGATATGTCGCCCATGAAGAGATACCCCTAACTCTCATCAACATATCTGATTCTATCCATTTGTTCGGGTATGTGTTGCTTCAACTCGAACTGTGACATCACACAAACAGGAATATGAATGACTACTATATTATAACAAATCAAGCACGTCCTGAATCTCCAAACCACTGAATCTACAAAACAGATGGGATGAATATACTGTGTCCTCCCATCTGTGTAAGGATTCCAAATCACCTATAATAGTAACAAAACATTTTGAATATTGTTATTACATAATAAATCAAGAATTTATGATAAATATGGAATTTAGTTAGACAAATTGTATGTTACCTAATGAGTGCGTTACGTATTTATCTCATTTCCGTAGTAAATATGATTTGTTGTTCTCACATTATTATTAAATTCTTTACTACCGTTCCACCTGAAACATAACTATTATGTTAAGAAAAGAGTAATGAATTTAATAATTATTATTATATTAAATATTTGGAAACCTACCATACGCCTAATGGTGCAATGTGTAACAAATGAGGCCGAAATGACATTTCTTTTGGCCTCCCAATATTAAGGTGTTCCCAAATCGATAACTACAAATCCAATTTAAATATTATAACATATATTTGAAGAAATTTATAAAGTTTATAAAAGTTAGTGTAAAATTAACTATAACATCGTAAAAAAAGCGTATACCTTTGTTGTTGAATAACATGTTGCTTCATTTAGTTGGTGGTACAACTGACCAAGTGAAATAGCTCCCCAGGCTAGTTGTCCGCATACTCCAAGATCTTCTACTAGTAATAAATGCCTGCAAATTTATAAAAATATTGGTGAAGTATATATAAAAAATGTTATTCGAAAATATTATGTGTTTCATTCACAGTACCTAATTGGGACCCTATTTTTTGTCAAATCCGGCAGGATATGGGCTCCCAAGTAAATCAAAATGGTGCCTTGAGCATATCTAATCGCATCATCTTCTATCTCTACAAACTTGAGGTCATCTATAAACTTACACTTCAACCATATCCTACTTAACCTTTTAGAGGTTAAGCTCTTTTTACTTGGGTTCTCATCCGGGTCTTCTCCAAGTAATTCTACACACTTTTTCCTCCAATCTTCGCGTTGTATAACACCTATCACAGGTAGGCCAAACACGTGAAGACCTGTCAAAATCGCGACATCTTGTAATGTCACGGTAGCTTCTCCTTCTAGCAGATGAAAAGTGTGAGTTTTTATATGCCAGCACTCAACCATATCATGCATAAGTGCATGATCTAATTGCAGCCTCAGCAAACATGACGCCGCTGTAAAACCTGCTAACTCCAACTACTCTTCCATTAAATTATTTTTTTCCCTAATATTGATTCATCATTATGGTATGCTCAATAAATCTCACTACAATAAAGGTTCTTAAAATTAAAAAAATTCTTAAAAATAGCTTATATAAATGAATAATATTAAATAATAAAATTTGCAATATCTACGTAACGTCACGCTGATCCAGATCAGGAATATGAGGACGATCTCTTTGGATAAGCTCGTAATCACCTACGTTTTGTTGTACCATCTATTATTACATGATAAGAGAAACAAGATGTATATAATAATAGAAGAAAAATTAGTATATGCATAATTAATAAAATATAAAAGTGTTAATTATTAAACAAAAAAAAGTTAACCTGGAAAAAACTTCTTTATATAATTAAAAACAATGGTTACATTGCAATCATTATTATTATCAAATACAAAATAATAATTTTATTTAACACTATTGTGCATGATACGAATGATATAATACTACATATTATTGCATTTTATAAATTTATTAATTCTTAATATCTTATATATTATTAATGCAATCAAAATAAAATAAATTAATACAAATGTATATAAAATAACTACACATGATATTAATTATTCTTTAAACAAAATAAAATTACCTTACTGCTAAATGTAGATATCGGAGTGGAGTGAGAAAATTCAGAGATGGGGAGAGAATCTTAGCAAAATCAATTGGTAAAGAGGAAAATTTCTTATAAGAGATTGAAGAGTGTGTGGTGAAAAGAGGGGAGGGTGGGGTTTATATAGGTGAGCTGGGGAGGGAGGGGTGGGGAGTGGGGTGACGGTTACCTATGGGTCGCTGGATGATCCGCCTTATGTACATGTCATACGCCTAATGTTCCGCTCCACCTAATGGTTGGCTAGAGATCGAGGGATGATCTAGTGACCTTTGACAGGTTGCTGGATCATCTAGTGACCTCTGCCCAACCTTCCAACCTTGGCGATAGCTAGCTGGATGATCCAGCAATCTATCAAAGGTTGCTGGATCATCTGGTGACTTCTCCCCGTAAACCCCTACCATCCCATAGGTCGCTAGATGATCCAGGGACCTAGAACCCATTTCTAATAATTTTGGAATTCGAACCCCCTTTCCCAAAGTTCCTCCACCACCATGCCCCTTTTGCCCAAAACCCCTCCAAAACGTGTGCCCTTTTTTTCATAAGAGAGGGAGGAGAGCTTAGAAAAACTCTTAGAAAATAGCATAGGTAAATTATTTCTCTTTTATATACCTCTTCTGTCTAGAAAAATCGAAAACTCTTACACAAAGATGCAAGCTTTGTTAAATTCGACCCAAACTTAGTTCAACTCGACCTGAAAAGAATGGATAAAACCTGACCTGGGTATAGGTTATATCTAAAAAACCTGACTTGGTATGGATATGGATATGGGTATGGATCTATACTTAGTTACCCAACTCGAGTATTCGAATAAAATCCTCATTAACCCAAGATGTAAAAGTCCCCACCTAAGTCCCTATTCAACTTTAATTTCCCTTGTAATTCCTTCCATAATTTTGAAAGTTCAAAGTATTTCTTAAGCTTCCATTGAACATTTATTTCTCAGATGAAGATCTTTTATTTGAAATGTATTTGTATTTTTTATTTTTTTATATTTTTTATTTTTGATATATTCTTCTTGAAGTTATTTCTTGTAATAATTTTAATGAAAATCACTAAAATTAAAGTAGCTTGAATCCTTATTTTTTAAGCTTGTTAATGATAAACAATTAAAGAATCATGTTATAGATTTTTTTTCTTCTTTAACTTTAATTTAGGCACAAAGTGATTGTAAAATCAATTTATAAATGAGTATCTGATGGATAAATAGATACTCAATAGATAGATAGTTATATGTATCAGTTTGAAATTTTGTATCCAATGAATAAATGGATATGATATGAATATAAATTTTATAATTAAATATAGATATAAATTTAGCTAAACTTAACTTGAAACAGAGTCATTTAAATCCCTACTCCTACAAAGTCACAAACCTTGAGACGCATATTTCATCTCGTTTAACGCACTGAAAGCATGTGGATGCAAATCACTGTAGGTGAACGAAAAGTTTCTTGAGATGAAAACATCGAGCACTGACGAGAAAAGAGAAGCAAGGATAGTCAATTTACTACAACCCGTTTGATGGACCCAACCAACCCGATTAAGGTGGGTGAAGTTTGCATGCATGCGGATATGGATATGAGTTTGATTGTTTATCCAATTACCTAACTCATTTACTTTACATGTTCAAAAACACACACATATTTGTACATAATTCCAATAATTTTACATCAATAGAATCCAACTTTTCATTCTTTTTTTTGTGGTACGGTTAACAACAGTAAACTTTATGATCTTGTTCAGATTTTCATGCTAAAAATTATTTCACTTATGACTCTTTTTGTTTAGAATGATTATGTAATATTTTTTTCACAAATTACAAAAAAATAAGAGAGGAGGTGACCTGTAGTCAAAATACAAAATACAATAATATTAAAAATAACAAGCACAACACCAAATGAATATAATAATTTTTTAAAGGAAACTCTTTCCCTAAGAAAAATCTTTACATAGAAATCTTAATCTAGGAAATTTCTACAATTAGGATTAGAAATTCAATATAATATGCTACCAAAAATCAATGGTAGCGCTCCTTAGTACAGTTGCCATTCTTGAATAGACTACAATAAAAAAATTACTTACTCCTGCATAAGAAAAGAGAGAAATAAACCTAACTACCTTAGTTACTCAATGTAAATTAAACTGAATAAAATATATAAATAAAGTCTTATAGAGCCAATGTTTCTCAAGAAATAATATAGAGGAGTTGAGCATACTCCCTTATACTCCACTACTTTGGAATGAAATGATCAAAGATTCTCAAAATAAGGTGAAAGGGTAAACCTTTGAATATGAATGTGCAATGCTTAAAGAGCTTGAAACACTCAAATAATTAGACATCTAATTATCAGTACTTTAAAGAGTAGACCTTTTGAAGCACTAATCAAAAGGAAATTAGATGTTTACAAAGTTCATTAGGCATCTAATTTTCATAATAGCGGATGTATATATGTAAAATATCCAGAATTTTACTCACTTGATATCCATCCTAAGTTTGCAATTACACATGTAATTGGGATATTTTGATATATGCCATATTTGAAAATGGAAATAAAGGAAGAAATTGGCTTAAATGGATAAGTTGGATTAAATTATCTATATATATGTTTTAAAATAGACACAAGTACGAAAATGTACGTTGTAACGCATTTTGCAACGCGTGGTCCTTACTCATGCTCAGGTTCAGAAAAGAAAGTAAAGCACACCGATTAAATATTAAAATACACATGGTTGCAGATCAAAATTCCGTGGTTGAAAATAAAAAATCAACCAATTGAAAATCAAAATTAACCTGTTGAAAATCAAAACACATCAATTGAAAGTCAAAATCCACCATTTGAAAACCAAATTTATTGATTGGAAGTCAAAACACATTGATTGAAAATGATTTTCCATTGGTTAAAAATGAAAATACACTGGTTGAAAATAAAAACACATCGGTGTGTTTTGCCTCTCAATCGGTAATAGTTCATAATGATTTTTCACCGATTGAAAATCAAAATACAGTGGTTGAAAATGAAGAACACACCTGTAGAAAATGATTTTTCACTTGGAAAGTGATTTTCACAGGTGGAAAATCAAAACACACTGGTTAAAATCACATTCTCTCACTCTACGCAAAGTGTGCATTAGTTTACTTTTTGGCTTTTAAAATACACACAAGGTAACCCCTCCCATGTATAGCTAACCAAGGACGAGAATTAGATAATGATGAGGATGAGGATGGGGAGAAGGACAAATGGATGATGATAAGCATAAGGGTGAAAAATTGACACTAATTATCTTAATTTCGATATTCACAAAATAAGGAAAGTTATATATATTGTATATTTGTGTTATGAAATTCTTTGATGTAGTACAAGAAGAATAGGCTAAGTTGATGCATTATGAGAAATTGAGAAGAAGACCTCATGAGCTAAGATGTTACGTGAGAAGATAAAGAGAAAACTATAAGAGCTTCGAGAGTTACACAAATGATGAAGTTTGCACAAAGAAGAAAAAGGAGTTCATTGATCCATTGATTAGAAATATTTTGTTAAAGAGCCAAGATAATGCACACATTACTACAGCCTTTTCTACATTAAAAATAAATTAATATTTCAATTAAAAGGAGTTTTAAATACTTCTTAAATGTTTAAAGAGGTTTAAGGACCTTGATGTAACTTCCCTTGGTCCAAAAGATGCATAATTTTAAAATTTTGACGTTCACTGGCCGATTAATCGATTACCTTTTAAACTAGTTGATTGAAATTGTAAATTAATAAATTAACACACCAACAACAAGTCATGGAATCAATTAGGAAGCTATCAATTAATGTCCTTCAATTGCTTTGTTGAAACTGTGGATTACTCGCGCGATTAGGACTTCAACAGTAAGTTAGGAAGGTATGGAAGTTGGTTAATTAATTAGGACAAAGATGGCTAATTGATTAATGAACAATAAATTAAGCATTTATATTATGCATGGTAGATTATACCAAAATAAGGTTTTGGAGCATAATAATATGTAGAACATGAATGTATACTAGTGAATGATTTCTTTCCTCATCTTAGCTGCTATAATTTCTTTTTCTTCATGGAAAAAAAAACTATCTACTGCTGAGTTGTTGCTACCCATGTATTTCCATAAAACATGATTGAAGAGAAGGCCTTGTGTACGTAATTGCCTAATGAAATAAATTTAATCCATGTAGGAGGTACTATTCTAGTTTATGTATAGCGCACTTGGTTTATGACCATTTATCCAGCTGAGTATGCATATTTGTAATGATAAGGTTTCAGAATACAATAATTTGTATGACCATGAATGTTATGTAAAAAGTGTTTTACTTTCATCTTAGTTGTTGTGGTCTTTTTAGGAAAATAAATCTTATCTGCCATTGAGTTGCTATTGTGTCCATGTTTTTCTATTATGTAGGAAATGTTTAAACTGCAATGACTTATGTCTTTGTCGAGAATTTTATGCAAGTTAAATATGAGATCATTTGTGCAGATTTCTTCGACCAAATGAATACACAAGTGATGGAATAAGGCCTATGATATGCATCAGACAAAACAACTAATGCAGGTATAGGTATTAAAATGTGCTTTTGCGACTCCCGAAAAAAATAGGTGGATTTTTTTTTTCAACTTACATACCATGGTCTAACATGTACAAATTTGTGTGAATGTATTATCTATAATTTGTGCCATTGTAAACATAAGAAGAAAATAGATGGTATGGACTTTAAATCCAAATAAGCTAAGAAACTAATTCATGGATTATTATACTGTTGATTGAATTTTCCAGTTGTATACGATGTACGACAAAACTACAAATTTGAATTACAATTACAAAACAAAGCCTTTTAATAACTTAGTTTGCCTTTGATGCCTTTCACATTTATGGAATGAATGGTAAAATAAGACAATGTAGCACATTCAAAGTATGTGCCAAGAAATGAGAGTCAGGAATAAGGAGCTGCTCTTTTTCACATCTTACCATCCCATTACAACTATGGAGATTGATAAATCCTTCACCAAACATGCCTGAAAGCAAATTAACATTGAGTTCAATGCAGCAACCCCACCTTAACTATGATACCAAAAGGATACTCCATTTTGTAAGCAAATTCCTTTGATTGCTATATTGCTACAGTAATTAGTGATAACTTGTATAGATGATCAAGGGAACTGTATATGTCATCAATGCACTATTTTGGCTATATCCTTTGTTGCTAAGCTCTTCTCCAATTGCAACCTAACTTCACCCTAATGCATGTGCCAAATGAAGTCCAACCTACACATTACTTGGTTGTTGCTTGTATGACCAGTGACTTGATGGGTAAGTGGGGGTTCCTTTTTGTTTTTTCAAGGGAAGAGGACTAATGGGTCCTCATCAATTTCAATCCATCTTGGTACAATAAGAAAAAACTAAAGCTTGTTTTTATCCAAATCCAAAGAGCATAGCTACTTGGAGAGGCTTACAAATACAAAATGGGATTAAAGTAGACAAAAGGAAGATTATAAAGGTTAAGTTTGTTAGATGAAGAGGAAAACTCTAGTAAAAAGGGAAGTCCAAATGTCAAGAGGAGTCATAGCCAAGAAAGAAAATCATAACACATTACAACAGTATGTGGGTTTTGCAACGATTTTAAACCGTCGCCAATGACTGTCGTAGTGTATCGCATCGCTTTTTTTTGTGACTGTTACAATCCCTTATTGTCGCCTTCTGAGCGCGCGCAAGCGAACATAAAAGTGGGTGTCATGACCCGATCCCAGATCCCACAAGACCCGAGATCGGCTTGCCTCGACTAATCCTAAGACCCAATCGTCCAACGAGAAATAACCAAATGACATGCATCAATCTACAACCACACAAGTAATGTAACTAAGTAGAAAGAAATTGGCAACAAAGGAGAAACATAACAGCAATACTAAAATATTATTTTCCTTCAAGAACAAAAATACAACCATCACAACCAAAAACTAGTACATAGATGATAGAGAATACAACAGGAAAGTACTGGAAAGTGTAATTACAAAAACTCACCAGCAGTAGTGACTACAGCTGGGCTCGACTACGCCCAGCGTCTTCAGCAACCGGTGACTTGGGCTGCTCAAATCCCTGACCTGTATAAGGTTATACATCTGGAGTCAGCTAATGCTGAGTAGAGTGGTGGCTAAAACATAAAATACACTTAACAAGTAGCTTAACATATTACTTTTTGATTCCACTTATCTTATAATGGTTTGCTATGTAGAGATCTCTAATCAGGATTCATTACATTACTTAATCTTCTTGTTCCCTAAAGGAACGATCTTGCTTGTAGTTTTCCCGTGATGTAGGATGCACATGTGTACTCCCTTGGCCGGGAGAGTCCCTCCGTGGTAGTCCTGCACCCGGTCTACCATCCCAAGGTCATGGTCGTGACGTAGTGGTGACTACGGCACACGTGATAAATGCGCAGGTAGTTATCCCGCACTGGCACGTGGTCAATCATTTCCGCTAGCAGGTACGCCGAAACGTACAGTACAGAACAGCACAGGGCCTTGCTCTCTCAAAACAGAACAGGGGTCTCGCCCCTCCATAATCCACGTGCTCTCGTCCGACTATCCCAGTTTTCCCAATGGGCTAACAAGAGTCGATGTAGGGTGGCCATCCCCAACTCTGGGCCCCCTGGGGCGACTAGCTCCCCCTTACACTGAGTAGCTCACCTCGGTACCACGTACGCGTGGGCCAACAGGAGTTGACGTAGAGTGGCCAAACTCACCCCGGGTCTCAACCCAAGGGCGACAAGCTCCCCTCTACACTACAAGGGATAGCTGCTCTCTTCGGTACTACGTACACGAAGGTCAGCTCACTTCCCTTAATGGCTACCTGTGGGTGGCAATTTCAGAACCATCTGGTTCTCTGTGCTATGGTATTCTTGTTTCGTTCTACATTCCCCGTAGGGCTTGTACATGAATTTCTCTATATTCGGTTGGATATATACAGAACAGGCAGCTCAATCATAGTATAGGTTTGTTCATAATGTGGTCCATTCCAGATAATACAAACAGCTCATGATTTACTCAATTGTTCACATGCATTTTTCTCTAACCCTAGTGTTCATATCACAAACTAGGGTTCAATTGAATAGATGTATTCTAGAGCATATGTTTATTTCTGCCTAGAATTTATCTCACATCCTAGGTTTTAACTAATTGCATGCATTTTATTAACTTGGAGATTTATAGTAAGAACCACTCTACTAGGATAATCGGGTGGAATGGGGGCTCATACAGCAGCTCCCGACGTCTTCGCAGGTCTCGTACACTCGACGAATTGGAGACCTAAGACATGGATTGATAGTTCAAAAGGGTTCAAAATGCTACAGACAAAGTACCATTACATGGAGAAAAACGTATGGGAAACAAAGACGTTTCGTTTACGGAAAATCAACATCGTTTGGGCCTTGTATGGCCTAAAAACACGAGGTTGGACAGAAATCAGATGCCTGGGAGAGGTTCCAGACTTCTTAAACTAACTTGCAGGAATACCTCTCTTGTGGTGCCTCTATCGAACATCTGGAACGCAGTGCCAATGTCCGAGAGTTCCATCAGACGTCTGGAGATGCTCTCGGATGTCCGAAACTACCTTGGTCCTTTCGCTGACGCGCCTCCCAACCTCTGACACATGCACGTGCATTGTCAAGACTTGGCAAAGAAATTACGGGAAAAAAATAAATCTCTACTAAACGTCTCATCCCACCTTCGGTTGTCCGCCCGAACGTCTGGAGGTCACTTCGGATGTCTGATTCCACGAAAAATGACTTTTGCCGGACTGCTCTGGGCTTCCCTCACCGAAAAAACTGCAGTAGAGCAGCACGGTGCCCTCCGCTATCGCGCTCAGACCCACGATCTGCTCTCCACTCTCTGCCCTTCGCTTGCTCTCTCCCTCTCTGGCTCAACTGTGATGGTGTGAGACGAAGAGGGGGAGGAGGGGGGCTTATAAAGGGAGAGGAGGTGAGGGGAAGGGCATGGGCATGGGAGTGGTGTGGAGTGGGTGTCGCAGGGAGGGGAGAGGCAGTAAGGGGAAAGGCGTGGTGTGCGTATGGTACGTGCAGAAAAGAAAGGTACTTTCAGATGTCCGTCTCTCTCTCCAGATGTCTGGGCGGACGTCTGGTGAACACTCCAGATGTCTTAAGCTACCAAAAGGTGATGGGTCATTTCAACATAACAAACTTAAAGGAAGTTTCATCCATAAAACTTGAGCTAACAAGAGTGCAGAAAATAACGTAGCAGCGTATAACAAACTTAAAGAGGACCGAAGTAGGTTCGAAGAGACATATCCTCAAAAAGCTCTCGGTACTACTCTCGCATTGCCGCCTCAAGCTCTCAAGTCGCCTCCTCGTACCGCTGGCTTCTCCATAGGACTTTTACCAGGGGTACCTCCTTCCGTCTCAGACTTCGGACGGCTTTGTCTAGTATCTGTACCGGCTTCTTGGGATAGGTCAAGTCATCCCCCACCTTGATGCTCTCGTGGCTAAGGACATGGCTGGGGTCGGCGATGTATCTCCTGAGGTTGGAAACATGAAATACGTCATGCACTCCAAAGAGCTGGGGAGGGAGGGCAAGCTTATAAGCGACGGGTCCTACCCACTCCAAGAACCCGAAAGGTCCCACAAATCATGGTGCAAGCTTTCCTCTCACCCTAAACCACTGCAAACCCTTCATGGGAGAAACACGGAGGAAGACGTGATCCCCAACTTCAAATTATACCTCTCTATGCTTTAGATCAACGTAGCTCTTCTATCTACTTCTGATAGTACGAAGTCGTCGATGGATCTGCTCGATCACCTCCTAACTCTGGCGTATCAGCCGGGGACCAACCTCCCACTTGGTCCCCATGTCAACCCAACTCAAGGGAGTCGTACACTTCCTCCCGTACAGAGCCTCATATGGTGCCATGCCGATGCTCGAGTGATAATTGTTGTTGTATGCAAACTTTGCCAGGGGCAAATGCTCCTCCCAGGAGCCCCTCCAGTCTAGTACGCAAGCATTAGAAGGTCCTCAAGGGTCTGAATGGTGCGCTCTGACTATCCGTCTGTCTGGGGGTGATAAGGTGTACTGAAACTCAGATGAGTCCCCAAAGCCCACTGAAACTCCACCCAGAACTGGGAAGTGAAATGAGTGTCTCTGTCTGAAATAATCTCGAGGGGATCTCGTGAAGGTGCACCACATCTCTGATGTATCGCTCCGCCAACTGTGCTGGTCCAAAAGTGACTCGGATCGATAGAAACCATGCCATCTTTGTCAATCTATCTACAATTACCCAAACTACATCGTGTCCTCACTGTGTCACAGGTAACCCCACTACCAAGTCCATAGTGACACTCTCCCAGTTCCATTCTGGCATGGGAAGTGGCTCCAATGGCCCTGTAGGTCTCTGGTGCTCGGCCTTCACCTGTTAGCATATCAGGCACTACTGAATGAAAAGACCAACATCCCGCTTCATGCCCCTCCACTAGAAATCATGCCATAGGTCGTGATACATCTTCATGTTCCCGGGATGTATGGTAAATCTGGATCCATGTGCCTCAGTCAGGAGCTTCCTCAACAGCTCCTTGTCTCTAGGAACGCACAAGTGTCCCCTCGTAAGCAGGACTCCGTCAGTGAATGAGAACTCTCCTAGGCTCCCTGTCAATACTCGGTCTCGCTGTGTCCAGAGATATGGGTCTATCATCTGTCCAATCATAATGCAATCCATCAGCTCTGGTCGTGTCTACCTCATCACTGTCACTGTCCCGCAGTACCCCTGTGACTCCTGGGGTCGCTAGCTGCTCAACTCCAAGAGTCTCCAACTTTGTGCTCGTAAGCAAGTCAAGTGGGCGGGCACCTTCTATTTCAAGGCGTCAGCCACCACATTAGCCTTCCCAGGGTGGTAGGAGATGCTGCAATCGTAGTCCTTTAGGAGCTCCAACCAATGTCTCTGCCTCATGTTGAGCTCCTTCTGGTCAAACAGATATCTGAGGCTCTTATAGTCAGTGAAAATCTCGAACGTCTCTCCGTACAAGTAGTGCCTCCAGGTCTTTAGTGAGAGGACAACTACCACCAACTCCAACTCATGGGTGGGGTAGTTATGCTCATGGGGCTTCAGTTGTCGCGAAACGTAGGCGACAACATGACCCCGCTGCATGAGCACACCCCCCAACCCTTGCAACGAGGCGTCTATGTAGATGATGAATCCTCCATCTCTATCAGGGATGGTGAGTACAAGAGCTGAGGTCAGCCTCCCCTTCAGCTCCTGAAAGCAAGACTTACACTCGTCTGTCTAAGTGAAGGGTATGCCTTTTCGGGTCAATTGAGTCAGAGGACGTGCAATGTTACGACCCGGTTCCCAGATCCCTACAGGACCCGAGACCTGCTTGCCTCAACTAATCCCAAGACTTAGTCATCCAATGAGAAATAACCAAAAGTAAGAAATAAAACCATATCCACACATGCATTATAACTAAACAGAAGTAAAAGCGAGATGGTAAAGGAACAACTGTCTCAAAATATTAGATACCATCACAACAACAACAGTGGAAAGGTAAACAAAATATAACAGAAATAGTAATAGAGATGTCCAGTACTCACTACTACAGCAGGAAAGCTAAAAAGTTGAAAGGAAACAACTAAGGCTGGGCTCGGCTGGGCCCAGTACCCTCTGCAGTTGGAAACTTAGGCTGCCCAACTCCTGGTCCTAAACAGGGTTACGAGAAGACAGAGTCAGCGAATGCTAAGTAAAGTGGTGTCTATATTATTTATATACAACTAAAGTAAAACAAGCAACTAGATTTAATTCTCATTTACATTCATCTCAACTAGGTATTATTGGTTCATTTATTCTGCAACGAATCCGTGTGTTTATTGATCTTGTCTGTTCCTCATGGGAACGATATTGATTGCAGTCTTTCCTATGGTGTAGAAGGTACACGTGGTGCTCTCCTGGTCGGGAGAGTCCCCCGTGGTAGTCCTACACCCAGTCAACCACCCCGAGGTCACTATCACGACGTAGCGGTGACTATGGCACGCGTGATAAGCTCACGGGTAGCTACCCCGCACTGGAATGCGGTCAATCATTTCTGCTAGCGGGTATGCCTAAAGTACAGCACGGAGCAGCACAAGGCCTTGCACTCTCAGGACAGGGGTCTCTCCCTTCAGAACCAAACAGGGGTCTCGCCCCTCCACAGTTCGCGTACCCTCGTTTGACTATCCCGGTTTGCCCTGTGGGCCTGACAAGAGTCGATGTAGGGTGGTTAGCCCTAAACCCAGGCCCTATGGGGTGCTAGCTCCCTCCCTACACTAAGTAGCTCACCTTGGCACCACGTACGTGAGGCCGAGCAGGAGTCGTCGTAGAGTGGCCAAACCCACCTCGGGTCTCAACCCAAAGGGCGACAAGCTCCCCACTACTCTAAAAGGGACAGTGGCTCTCCTTGGTACCATGTACACAAGGGCCTGCTCACTTCCCATCTACAGGAGTTCTTCTATTAATTTCCTGTAGGGTTCATGTTGGTATTCACTTCATTTATCAATATCTAGATCTCATTATTCGATTCCCTATTTTTTAGTATATAACAGGCAGCTTGCGTTTCCATGTCTGACGAAGCAACTCATAAATCAACTAATACACATTGCTAGCAATTTAGTTAAACATGCATCTCAAGTAAACAGTATAACTCAAACCAGGCTCATGCATTTCTACCCTAGGGTTTATTCCACATCCTAAAGTTCAATCCAATTATTCTAAGCAACCATATTCTTTATTTAAAGCTTAACAATTGAATTAAACCACTCTACCAAGTATAACGAGAGGAATGGGGGCTTGCACTATAGATCGCGTCATCTCCGCGGGTCCCGAACATGCCACTGGCTGGTAACCTGTATAAGCCACTAATTCACATCAGACGAGTTCAAAATAGTAGGTACTCAACATGAACACGTAGAGAAACTCGAGTGGAAAACAACGGTACTTCATTTGCGGAAATCTGATTCCGTTTGGGCCTTAAATGGGCCAAAAACACGATTACTGTCCAAAATCAGACATCTTAAAAGATGTCAGATCTTACCTCTCACTTCCTGCGGCTGCCTCAAACATCTAGACTCCTCTACAACCATCTGAGGGAAGTCCCAGATGTCGTACCTTCCTTCCAGTCGTCTGGAAGTGCCGTCGAACGTCTAGCGAAGTGGTCAGATGTCCAAAAGTGCCTGGAAAGGTGCACAGCGCACCTTTCCAACACCCTGCGGCTGCGTACGAAGACGCCGACCCATTTTCAGCCAAAAAGTCTTACACTACGATCTACATGATGGAAAGTCATGCAGGAAACACATACCTCCACGAAAAAATGTGTTTTTAGACGTTCGGATTCGGCTTAAGACGTCCTGATGCTTCTCCAGGCGTCTGGTCAATGTCCCAGACATCAGATACTGGAAAGCCAGTATCCAGTATCTGCTAGCATGACCTGTCCTCTTGCCTTTGCCTACAGGAACCACAGCAGTGTCTCCCGTGACTGCAAGAGGCCGAGGGCTTCCACCTGCGAGCCCCTCCTCCTCGCACGCGTCCTCGACTCCTTCCATGAGCTCTTGACCGCGCACTAGCGAGCTTCCTCCCTAGCTCCACTGAGCTCGCGCCACCACTCCCATAGTAAGATACTCCTCGCTGATGGGCTCCCGCGAGGCCTCTCCCTCTTTCTCACGCCCGCTCGCTCGCATCCTCTCACTCTCCCTCACACACTTGTTTAAGCTCTCCCTTCCTCTCTCCTTCGTGCACTTGCCCACGGCAGGGGGGAAAAGGCAATGGCAACGAAGGTGGTCGCCAATAGGGGAAGGAGAGGGAGGGGGCGGTGGCTGGTGGTGACGGGGAGAAGAAAGGAGGTGTGGAGGGGGTTTAAAAAGGATAGGATTAGGGTTTCGGGTGAGAGGGTTGCGAGGAGAGAGAATGGTCCGCGAGCTGCGCGCACGTGGAGGAAAAGTAGGTTTCAATTTTATCCACTTTCGGACATCCGGACCTATGTCAAGACGTCTGGACAGACGTCTGACTAACACTCCAGACGTATTATCCGACTAAAAGGGCGGTGAGTCATTTCATGCAATCTGCGGGAATCCTCGGATAAACCATATGTAATAACTAGCCAATCCCAGGAAGCTGTAAATCTCTGTCACCGTACGCAGCCTCTCCCACCTGAGTACTGCCTCTACTTTGGCTGGATCTACAGCCAATCCATCCTCTAAGATCTCATGGCCTAAGAAGGTGACCTGTCTCAACCAGAACTCGCACTTATTGTACTTCGCGTATAGCCTGTGCCATCGTAAAGTATCCAAGACCATGTGGAGATGCTGCTCATGCTATGTCTGATCTCGAGAGTAAATGAGTACGTCATCAATGAAAACCACTACGAACTAATCTAGATACGGCTGAAAGACGCAGTTCACTAGATCCATGAAAGTAGCAGGGGCATTGGTCAGCCCAAACGGCATGACCAAGAACTCGTAGTGACCATAGCATGTACGAAAGGCTATCTTGGAGACGTTGGTCTCCCTAATCCTCAGCTGATATTAGCCTGACCTTAGATCTACCTTGGAGAATACTGTGGCATCTCTCAGCTGGTCGAAGAGGTCATCTATGCTTGGCAACAGGTACTTATTCTTGATAGTAACCCTGTTCAGTTGTCTATAGTCGATGCATAGCCGAAGAGTACCGTCCTTTTTCCTCACAAACAGAATGGGGGCTCCCCATGGGGAGGCACTTGGCCTCACAAAGCCCTTCTCTAACAGGTCCTATAGCTGTGACTTGAGCTCTCGTAGCTCAAGCGGGGCCATCCAGTACAGTGCAGTAGAAATGGGGTCGGTCCCTGGTATCAGTGAGATCTCAAACTTGATCTCTCGCTCAGGTGGCAGTGCTAGTAGCTCCTCTAGAAAGACGTCAGGGTACTCTCAGACCACTGGAATACTCTGTAAGCTGACCACGAGGCCGAGCTTTGCTAGGACGTAAGCAAGGAAGCCCTTGCACCCCTAGCTCAATAGCTTTGCTGCCTGAAGCGTGGAGATGCATCTGAATCCTCCGTCTACTGGTTGGCCGTGGAACTCGAAGGGAGGCAATTGTGGGATGGAGGAAACAATCTTTCTCCCGAAGCAGTCTACAAGGGCATGATATGCGATTAACCAGTCCATCCCCAAGATCACACCAAAATCCTCCATCGGGATCATGATCAGGTCTATCGAAAGACTGTGTCCCCCTATCGTGACCTCACAGTCAGTGAAATCCTCCTCGGCAACAAACACCTGCCCACCTGGTCCTCTAATTAGGAAGGGCTCCTCTAAAAGTACACTACTCGACCCCAAGCTGACAGCAAAATCTGTAGAAATAAATGAATGTCTGGCACTGGAATCGAAAAGCTTGTAAACGAGCCTGCCGGAAACAGTAACCATACCTGCAACTACGGAGCCTGAAGCTCTAGCATCTCTGTGAGTCAGGGAGTTAACACGCCCCTCAGTCCTAGGTGCAGAGGAAGCAGCTGTGCTCTGGGTAGGGCAAGAGGCAGCGGGCCAGTACCCTCCTCGTGACTGTTGTCCTCCTTCTCGGGACTAGTAAGTGCGGCCACCAGATCGGCTTCTAGTGCTTGGTGCTCGGAGCATCGACTGTGCTCAGGTCCTAGATGGATAATTCCTCCGTATGTGGCCCGGCTTGTCACACTGATAGCAGAGGGGTATCGACCTCCTCCTTCTGTCTGCTGTCTGATGGGAACACCATCATGAGCCATAACTAGCTGATTTTGACCCAATTGAGTCCATAAATGCTCCTACTAACCAACTGAAGGTCATAATTCACTGCATAACCATTCTGAGAGAAATACAAGAAACTAGGGTTAAACCTGTAATTTTACCAATGTAATACAACCACAGGTTTTTTCAAGGGCTAACAAAGGTCAAATGGTCTTAACAAGAAAACAAGTGGGTTGGATTAGATAGAAAGGAGTTTGTGTGTGTTTTTAGAATTAAATAACTTTTGAAACCCTAAAAACAGACCCACTTAATTAACCAAGGTTCTGGTCAAGATAAAATTCACTTAAACCCTCTAAAAGTCATATAAAAATATTCTCTAGGGTTTAATATCATCAATTTGACCATCAGAACCCATCTTGACAAAAAATGGAGTCTCAGACAGATATTTACACTAATTTGGGTTTTTTCATAAATTACCTAGTCAAACGTGGTTAAAACCAAAATCCAACTTTACCATAGGATTCCTTAAGTCCAAATTAGGTTTTTAACAAAATTTGGACCCAAGATGAACTTATCTTGACCTAGTTTGAAAAAAGGTTATGTCTGATTATATTTCTACCCCTAACTTTAAGAAAACCCTTGCATTTAGCCCCCTAACTTCTTCGTCGTCATCGCAAATAGGTCCCTCTACCATTATCACGGAGGACATCTAGTCCAACAACCTTTGACAGGGAGTATCTCCTTGATTACTTGGAGAATCCCTTCCAAAATTAGAAGGGAGATCTCTGAGAAATTCTCTCCCGTCTGAACCCATTGATGAGCTTGGAATCTTTCCCAATCTCTCATGCGAACGCATGAGAGATGTGGGTATCTTAACATATCCCAACTCTAGCGACTTTCAAGCCCTAACCGCCCTTCAGAGCCTTATTTAAAGACTCCCCAGGGTCCAACTGTCTCCTCAGCTTGAAATTGGGCCGGAATTCCCCCTATTCCTCTCTCCCCTCCTGCCGCAAGTCTCCACAAGCTCTGGTGGTCTATCTCTGACTCTCTCATCGCCCAACCACAATACCAGTAGCAGGTTTATCTCCTTCATCGTCCTCCACGTTGAGCAATACCAACCGACGCCGTTCCTGCCCCGTCTTCACCGCCAGCTCTCCTACGGAGGTTCATCTTCCCCACGTCCGGCAACCACACCAGCATGGGATCTCTGTCCCTTTTCATCCTTAGAGTAGGTTTTTAAGTTCCCTCTTTCTCATACTTTCTTCCCCTTCTCTTTATTTCCTAAATCGACCACCAACGCTACTGAACACCCTCATCTCCTCCATCTCTGGTGACTCCTCTGGCGAGGTGTTCCTGCCGCTACGCACCTCCATCCACCTCGTCGACCCTCGCAAAACCCCCACCACACTTCACTGATCACTTCCCCTCACTCTACTCACCTCGCCACTCACCCAAATCACCCCCTGATCACACCCACTCGCATGCACACAGTGTGACCTAGGCACGCACTCACGACCATTGTTACGCCACACCACCACCCCCAGCACATTCGCCGTGCTCCTGCGATACTCCCTGAGCACTTTGACGTGGCCAAGAGGCCATTCTATTGATTGTAGGTGCACGACCTTGTCCGCCATTGGTGAGCAAGCTCGAAGCTTGCTTGAGGCTGCCCCAGGTGCTGCCAAGCCTAGGCTGACATTCCAGGACGTGTGGAAGACTCTTGCGCACTCACCAAGGTCTTCAGTTGAAGTTGCGAGCATCAGCAGCTACTACAATTAGAAGCACCATCCCTGCTGTAGGCGTGCGAGAAAAGGAGTGCGCGGATAGTCCTACCTCGGATACAAAGAGGTGCCCGCACCTGCATAAATTGAAAAGTTGTCACCATCTGTTCGCCTCAGTTACCACGGGGAGAGGTCCCTCTCACCTACACCTGGTATCGTCTGCGACACCTCACCCGCGGACTTGGCCTGACCTGACCCGATTTGCACTCCTCGCTCACCACTACACGCTGGTGAGCCTGGACCCTGGTATGCACCCGACCCAATAACCCAAATACCTGTGTGGCTCTAGGAGAGCGGATCCTAAGAGAGAAATAGAGAGGTCTTTCACACGGGTAGGGGGAGGGTTTTGCTACAGGAACCTCTGGCTGACACTTAGCCGAATTCTGAAGAAGAGGAGACCAGGGTTGAAGGCAGAAAGAAGAAGTAGAAGATTGGCTCTAATACTTAGTCAGATTCAGAAGGAAGAAGAGTTAAAGAAGAGAAGGAAGACGATAAGGATTGCAGGGCTGAAGGAAGAAGAAGAAGAGGAAGAAGAAGAAGGATTGCAAAAGAAGAAGCTAACCTGAGAAGAATAGAAGAGAAAGGAAGAATCAGAGAAATCAGACAAAGAGAAAGAAAAGAAGAGGAAGAGGCACGTAGACAAATGAGGACTGTAACAAAAGTCATTTAAGATGTTTGATTGCAAAATCAGACGTCTGAATTCATATTCCCTTCTTTAGTACCTTTGAATAATTATTCTATGTATTAGACTTATAATTGGTGATTCAAATCACCATTATTTTGTCTAAAATTCTTTTTGCTCTTCATATACTCATATGCTCTACATTCCTAATTAGTTTTTGAGTAATATTTTGTGTTCAAATTACATTAATTGTTGAGATTAGTGTGTGAATTCCATTTGCTCCTTGTGTTCGACCTCGGAAACTTATTCGAGTAATAAAACTTGTATTTGTTTTCAAAGCTTCAAATTACATTAATTGTTGATATTAGTGTGTGAATTCCATTTGCTCCCTATGTTCGACCTCGGAAACTTATTTGAGTAATAAAAATTGTATTTGTTTTCAAAGCGATTTTGACTATACTGCAACACGATTATTTTTAAATCGATGTCGCCGCGATAACATTTTGGCACCGTTGCCGAGGAGCATCACGCAATTCACCGCTATTCTCTGCATTATTTGATTATATTTGAGCACTAACGTGCCCTATTTGCTTTATTGTGATTTTGCGAGGTACTTCACGAGGAGATTTTTTCGCGCAAATCAACCACTCCATGGCAGGTAACTTCTCTATTCTTCCTTAATCAACCTCCTAATCTTGGGAAGACAAAAAGAAAATAATCAATTAGGAATCACCTGCCTTATTTTTCATAGCAATTATCATTTAAAAGGCAAGTTTCCTGATTTGCAAAATTTTTTTTAAATCTCATTAAAGTTGAATCGATTATGTTTAGAGATACCACCCCAAATTTCCTGTGCCTATTAGGGACTACGCTTAATTTCTAATCTTCTTGGATTACCCACTTCCTGTTTGAAGTCTAAGGAGAACATTTTTGAAGATCAAAGAGGACTTGGAAATAAAGCCAATTAGGGTTTCTGCATTAGGGTTTTAGAGTGCTAGTTCACACTTGCCTGTATAGAAGGAAACAAAACCCACCTGCATTTGTGTACTACCCAAGCCCTTGACTGAAAAGATCTAATCAAGTCAAACCCTAAAATCAGGCTCTAAACTCACTTGAACCCTAAAATCCTTGAACCTAATAACTTGGGAGTCAAATCAGGGTGATTTCTAGGTCTTGACCTAAAGTCATTCTACCATCATTAGGGCAGGTCAAGTAAAGTTGGTCTACATTGTAGGCCAACCAACCTCCAAATTAGGTCACAAGTCAAATCAACTGCTAAGTGAAAACAAAGGCACAAATTAGGACATAAATTGGTAGACTTAAGAGGTTAAGTTATCCATTCTGGTCTACCTGGACCCTCGGTGACAAGGAAGGTCGGGTAGGGGAAATCCTGTAACTCGTGGGGGCGCTCTACCATGTAGGGGTCTTCGCGGGACTCTCCCTTCCTGGCTGCCCAGGTAATTCTCAGGTGGACTACTTTCTGATCGAGGGGTATCATCTGCCCTGAACCTCTATAATCATCCAAAAATATTTCGGTGCCTTGATGGAGTCAATATCACATCTAGTCCCTCATCCCTTCTATTTAGAGCACACACACAGATTTCCTAGGAATCTCTTTCAAATCTAATCAATTTTGATCTAAACTTGAATGTTGATTCTACATCTTGATTCCACCATCTGATTAAAAAATGCAACCTGGCTACTTAGGAAAACTATTGAAGAAACTTGAATCTCAAAGATCCATGAAAGATAGAATGGTTGAGGATGCCCTTAAATTTTATGAGATTGATTACAAAACCTTAAAACCAATTGAAGACATTCAGGTTAATGTATCAACAACAACAACCTTCAGCATAAACTGTGCCTAATTATAATTAACAGAAGCAACAAAGGGATCAACCCGGGATATTCTCATAACAGGATACATTGAGATAGAAAAATTGTAAAACTTTGAATATCTCCAATGCATGACAAATTTTGCACTTTGGGAAAAACACCAAGATGATATTGAAAAATGGGAAGAAATGATGAAATTGTTGAAATAAGTTATCAATAAAAAATACTCGTACATGCCCCAAATAGTTAATGCAACATCTTGGAATAATATTGAGGATCAACATGATTTCCCAAATCCCGGATTTGAGACACAAGGTTGTTGTGGATTCCCAACCCAGATGGAATATGATATGCCTGATCTTGAAATAGGTTGGGAGGTCCCAATTGCAGGAGAACACGATTTTGAGCCAGCCCTAGAAAGCCAAAACCCTGGTTTACCAAGCATAGAATTCCTAGACTCCTGTAATAATGAGATTGAACCAGAACCTTTCGTGGGTGTAAATCCCGCCCCTTACTCTGATAAGGTGACCCTCGAAGGTAATTCTGACCTAGATTCTAGTAATTCAACCCACATCCTTTGCCTAGAATCTAGATCTGAATCTTCTTGGGATAATTACAAGGCCCCGTATGACAAAAATCAAAGTTTGAATGTGGATTATGATTCTAGGCCTTTATTTGATGAATGTCCCTCTCCAACATCCTCAAAAATACAAATTGATTTTTCAGAAGTCACGCCAATCTACGATATAGAAACCGAGGAGTTGGAAGAGTGGGGTTTTGATTGGGTCTCCCCTACAAGCTAAAAACCTTAGCCTAGACCCAACAGGGACACCTTTCTAAGCTCGAAATCTACAAATAGGATAGACCCAAGTCAGGTTGCTGAGTCTACATCTTGTGATTTACTCTGTGGTGGAACCTCTGATCTCGAATCAAATTCAAAACTTGATTCTCGCAATTTCTCCAACGATTTTGAATCTTACTGTGATTTTAGAGAACCATTGTTCCCTGACGAGTACGAGCCAATCTATGACCTCCGCACACATGATCCATTTTTCGACTCTAATTCTGAGGTCCCTAATCCCGAGATCACTAATTTAAATTCAGGTTCCATTGCGATGGAATCATTTCTTTTTGATACTCAGGAATCAGAAACAAAAAGTGCCGAGAGTGACTACAATCCAGAATTCGAATATTTTCTTGACTTAGATTTTCTTCATCCTATACACACTCTTCAGGCATTTACCTTTGAGTTTGATGGCTACTATGAGGACTTTCTAAATGAACCCACCTTTAATTCTTTTTTAGAAGAGCTCTCATACACAATTCTTATTCATGCCACATATACAGAACCTATTCAAACCCATTTTCAATCCCAACCCGCAACCAGACTCAATTTTTATTCTGATCCCCCTCTTACTGAGCCGATTGCAAATGATTCTCCTCCACATTTTTATCGGGTTTCGGACATCGATCAGACTACAAATCACGCCCCATCCTTCTTTGATCACTCCTATAGGGTTCCTATATCCTCCACTGATTCTTTTTCATTTAAGGATCCCTACTCTGATCAAGCCGATTCGACTCAGCCAAACCCTAGCTATACACTTCCATACCCTTTCGAATTCCTAAGTATATGGTGGGTTCCACATCTCTCGATTTACATTTATCAACCCCCCAGATTGATTGGGTTTGGGCTCCATCATCAGCCTGTTGATATGAACAAGTACCTAGTTGGACCAACCAGGCTTTTGATCAAGGTGCTTGTTCTGCAAAACTCATCTAATTTGACCACTCCTTCTCTATGCCATTTCCCACTTGACTGAAGGCGTCGAATTTAGCGGTTAATGGGAGGCAACCCGTCATTCCAAAAATCGAGATCCTTCTGATTATCCTTTTGTATTTCATATCTATTACACCCTGAGTTTGATTTTAGAACAGTCGATCCCACCTCTGGTTCATGTACCAGGGTTTGAAATCATCCGCAACAGTCATTCCCGATATGTTCACCCACTCGATAATCCTGTTCTAATTCCTGAACCCAAAACTGTTTCACACCCTCCGTTTACAATGAGGACATTGCAAAACTTAAGCGTGGTGGGGTGGTAAAGTGCAAGAATACAAAAAGCAAAGCTCGGAAGGGTTCTCACAAAAAAAAATCACATATTTCAAAAATACCAAAAAAATAAAAAAAAAATTCTTAAAAAAGAACAAAAAAATGAGAGGAGAGAATTTTGTTGCCATATCAAATTTTGAGTAGAAAAAGGGGAGGAGTTAAAAATGTCAAAAAGGAGCACAAGTTGAAAAGAAAAGAAAAGAGGTAGTCGTTAGTAAGAAATTAAGAAATTGACTTAGTTACAGACCATATCAAGAGAAAGAAAATGAAAGGCAAAAAGTGCTAATGAAACAAAGAAGAGATTTGTAAGAACGTTGATTTTAGGCCTTTTGGGCTATGATCCTAGGCTTAAAAATTCAAGTACTCGCTAAGATCTTGATACTCAAGAGGTTGAGGAAAATGTGAAGCTTAAGTATTAGGTCTAAGGCTTAGGGAGTATTCGACCTCGTTAATTAACCTCTGGTTTGCGGGACTCAGTAACCTAAGCACCCCAATCCACACACAGTCTGATTCAGTGCGCTTAAGTATCAAAATCATGCAAAAGCGTTTAAATTGTTCTAAAAAAGTCACCTAGACTAGGAACGGCTAATCAACACAAGTTGATTTAGATAAGTTCCCAACGTAGAGAAGTGGGAAATTCCCCTCGAAGATGCGCAATAACATATCGTCTCCTCGGTGCTTGTCTCCTAGGATCTCTACATATCCTACCGAGGGCATGTAAGCACCCTGTGCTAGTTTAGATACCATGGACGACATTATCCCGAAATGTCGATTGCCGGGGTCTGGATCTAGCTACAGAACACCATGGGTGGGATTATCTCGAAATCTCGAAAGCCAAGGTTCTGCGGGTTGCCATGGGCGATGCTATCTCGAAGCATTGATTGCTAGGG
This sequence comes from Thalassia testudinum, assembly GCA_037157565.1. Taxonomy (NCBI): domain Eukaryota; kingdom Viridiplantae; phylum Streptophyta; class Magnoliopsida; order Alismatales; family Hydrocharitaceae; genus Thalassia; species Thalassia testudinum. The sequence goes on along the minus strand of JAZHRO010000031.1, from coordinate 74,252,398 downwards.
ACCCTTCGAGGATTGATGATGGGGACTAGGAATTCGATGCAGACCATGTTGCAAAGCTAATCCGAAGCTAGAAATAAAAAGAAAAGAGAGAGAAAACTCTCCAAAAACAAAGAAAAATTCATTTATCTCTTTATGACAAAAATGCACTGCAAGCTGAACAAAGGCTAAAACATGTTACAAGCATGGGTGCTTTAACCACGGAGTTCAACAAACCTTAGGATAGTTCCTGTGGGCCTTAAAAACCTTCACGGCAAACTGAGGCTAGAGCTGGTCAGGTCCGGATTTTGGCTGATACTTGAGTACCTCTAGGCCTACTATCAGCATTCTAACCTAATCTACAGAAGAAAGCACACATCACAGTTTTTTAGCATCAAAAGATTTCATGGTCTAGAATCAAAGTTAATACCTTGTAATTTTACTAAGGGACTAGAAAAAGTTAGGCATGGGGGTATGATGAGAACACCATCATGAGCCATAACTAACTCATTTTGACCCAATTGAATCCATAAATACTCCTACATAATCAACTAAATGTCATAATTCATTGTATAACCATTCTGAGAGAAACACAAGAAACTAGGGTTAAAACTACAATTTTATCAATGCAGTATAACCATGGATTTTCTCAAGGGTTAAACAAAGGTAAAATGTTCTTAACAAGATAACAGGTGGGTTGGATTAGACAGAAAAGGGTTTGTGTGTGTTCTGAGAATTAAATGACTTTAGAAATCCTAAAAACAGACCAACCTAATTAACCAAGGTTCTGGTCAGAATAAAATTCACTTAAACACTCTAAAAATCATAGAAAAATATTCTCTATTATTTAGTACCTTCAATTTGACCATCAGAACCTATCTTAACCTAAAATGGAATCTCAGTCAGATATTTACCCTAATTTGGATTTTTTCATAAATTATCCAATCAAACATGGTCAAAACCAAAATACAACTTCACCATTGGATTTATTAGGTCCAAATTAGGTTTGTATCAAAATTTGGACCCAACATGAACTTGGCTTGACCTAGTTTGCAAAAGGGTCTTGTCTAATTACATTTCTACCCCTAACTTTAAAAACCCTTGCATTTAACCCCCTAACTTCTTCTTCGTCATCGCAATAGGTCCCTCTGCCATTATCACGGAGGAAATCTACTCCGGCAACCTTTGACAGGGAGTATCTCCTTGATTACTTGGAGAATCCCTTTCAAAATTAGAAGGGAGATCCTCTGAGAAATTCTCTCCCGTCTGAACCCATTGATGAGCTTGGAATCTTTCCCAATCTCTCATGCAAACGCATGAGAGATGTAGGTATCTTAACATATCCCAACTCTGGAGACCTTTCAAGCTTGGGAAGCTTGCTTCCCAAGCCCTAACCTCCCTTCAAAGCCTTATTTAAAGACTCCCCAGGGTCCAACCGTCTCCTCAGCTTGAAATTGGGTCGGAATTCCCCCTATTCCTCTCGCCCCTCCTGCCGCAAGTCTCCGCAAGCTCCAGCGGTCTATCTCCGACTCTCATCGCCCAACCACAATACCAGTGGCGAGTTTATCTCCCTTACCGTCCTCCGCGTCGAGTAATACCAGCCGACGCTGTTCTTGCCCTATCTTCGCTGTCGCCTCTCCTACGGATGTTCATCTTCCGCATGTCCGGCAACCACACCGACGTGGGATCTCTGTCCCTTTTCATCTTTAGAGTAGGTTTCTAAGTTCCCTCTTTCTCATACTTTCTTCCCCCTCTCTTTATTTCCCAAAATCGACCACCAACGCTACTGAACACCCTCATCTCCTCCATCTCTGGCAACTCCTTCGATGAAGTGTTCCCGCTGCTACGTACCTCCATCCACCTCGCCGACACTCACAAAACCTCTACTACACTTCACTGATCACATCTCCTCACTCTACTCACCTTGCCACTCACCCAAATCACCCCCCGAACACACCCACTCGCACGCACATAGTGTGACCTAGGCACGCACTCACGACCATTGTCACGCCATGCCACCACCCCCAGCACATTCCCCGTGCTCCGGCAATACTCCCTGAGCGCTTTGACGTGGTTGAGAGGCCGTTCTATTGATTTCAGGTGCACGACCTTGTTCGCCATTGGCGAGCAAGCTCGAAGCTTGCTTGGAGCTACCCCAGGTGCTGCCAAGCCCAGGCTAACATTCCAGGATGCACGGAAGACTCTTGCGCACTCACCCAAGTCTTCAATTGAAGTCGCGAGCATCAGCAGCTGCTGCAATTAGAAGCACCATCCCTGCTGTAGGTGTGCGAGAAAAGGAGTGTGCGGCTAGTCCTACCTCGGATACGAAGAGGTGCCCGCACCCACATAAATTGAAAAGTTGTCACCATCTATTCACCTCAGTTACCATGAGGTGAGGTCCCTCTCACCTACACCTGGTCTCGTCTGCGACACCTCACCCATGGACCTGGCCTGACCCGACCTGACCTGCACTCCTTACTCACCACCGCACGCCGGTGAGCCTGGACCCGGGTACGCACCCGACCCGATAACTCGAATACCTTTGTGGCTCTGGGAGAGCGGATCCTAAGAGAGAAATAGAGAGGAGTTTCATGTAGGTAGGGGGAGGGTTTTGCTACAGGAACCTCTGGCCGACACCTAGCCGAATTCTGAAGAAGAGGAGGCCAGAGTTGAAGGCAGAAGGAAGAAGAAGAAGATTGGCTCCGACACTTAGTCGGATTCAGACGAAAGAAGAGTTAAAGAAGAGAAGGAAGAAGAGAAGGATTGTTGGGCTGAAGGCAGAAGAAGAAGAGGAAGAAGAAGATGGATTGCAGAAGAAGCTAGCCTGAGAAGAATAGAAGAGAAAGGAAGAATCAGAGAAATCAGACAAAGAGAAAGAGAAGAAGAAAAGGAAGAGGCACATAGACAAATGAGGACTGTAGCAAAATTCATTTAGGATGTCTAATTGCAAAATCAGACGCCTGAATTCATATTCCCTTCTTTAGTACCTTTGAGTAATTATTCTATGTATTAGACCTATAATTGGTGATTCAAATCACCATTATTTTGTGTAAAATTCTTTTTGCTCTTCATATACTCATATGCTTTAAATTCCTAATTAGTTTTTGAGTAATATTTTGTGTTCAAATTACATTAATTGTTGAGATTAGTGTGTGAATTTCATTTGCTCCCTGTGTTCGACCTCGGAAACTTATTCGAATAATAAAAATTGTATTTGTTTTCAAAGCAATTTCGACTATACTACAATGCGATAACATTGTCCCTACTGGTGACCGGGCGGGGGTCTGCTACAATCGATTGGTCCCTGTCGGGGACCCCCAAAGGTCCCTGGTGGACCCACAAAATGGGACAACTCCCCTGCTGGTACCTGGTGCCTCCTCTTCCGACGACCTTGTGAGTGCTCCTGTGGGTACGGTGATGAGAGCCTCATCATGAACCCTAACTAGCACATTTTGACCTAAATAAGTATACAAAAGTTCCTACAAAACCTAAGGGAAAGCTTAAATAAAAAAACTATAAATTTGAGTATAAAGCAACTCACAAGGGGTAAAACTACAATTTTACCAATGCAGTACACAAACGGGATGTCTAAGGGGTCTAAACATAGGTCAAATGGGCTTAATAAGAAAGAAAGTGGGATGATTTGATCTGAAAGGGGTTATAGCAACTTCTAGGAATTAAATGATATTCTATAACCCTAAAACAAACCTGCTTTAATTCACGAAGTTCTAGGAAAGATAAAAATCAATTAAACCCTCTAGAATTCATTAAAAAAACATCCCCTAGGGTTTAGAACCTTCAATTTGGCCATTGGAACCTATCTTGACTTAGATTGAGAACCATACCCAATTTTTGATGTAATTTGGATTTTTATGCAAATTGATCGGTCAAACGTGGTCAAACCTAAAATCAAACTTCACCATTGGATTCCTTAGGTCCAGATTAGGTTTGTATCAAAATTTGAACCTAAGGGAAGGCCATTTTGACCTAATTTACAAATTGATCCTCAAGAATTACTTTTTGACCCTTAACTTTTTGAACCCTTGCACTTAGCCCCTCAGCTTTCCCTTCGTTCTTTTCAAGACGGTCCCTCTGCCACCCGCAGTAGCTGCTCATGCCTCCTGCGACTTTGCGCGAAGGATGGCGCCACGCAGGGTATGGGGACCGGCCCCAGAAATGAGAGGGGGGTCCCCTGCGTTGTCTTCTTCCGCATGGACCCCCTCCCATGCCCTGCCGATGCCCATACCTCTCGTGTGAACGCCCGGGAGGCATGGGTCTCTTCTCCAGCTATTCTCCAGCGGCCTGCCCATGCTCCCTCCTAGAGATCTCCTCCTCGCCAACATCTATTTAAGGAGCGGCAGGGTCCGCTGGTTGCTTCAAGCTCGATTTGGCTAGAGAACTCCCCTGAATTCGTCCCCTCCTCACTTCTTCCAACAGCCCGACGCTTCCGGCAACTCTTCCTCCCTCTTCTCGTCACTCTGCCACCATACTAGTGGCAGAGCCAGCTCCGCCATTCTCCTCCGCTCCAGGCCGTACCAGCTGGCACTCTCCGACCCCTTCTCTTCGTCGCGACCCCTCCTCTGGCACCTTCGTCTCTGGTGACAGCAAAGACGTGCCGATCGCCATCTCCTCCCTTTCGTCCGCTTAGCTAGGTGAAAACTCTTCCCCTTACTCTCTCCTTTATTTCCCCTTGTTAATTTGTTGTTTCTACCCTTCAACCGCCACTGTCCATCGCCACCTTCTCCACCTCCGGCTAGACCTCCGACGAGGTGCTTCCGTCATTCCACTCACCCATCCACCTCGCCAAACACCTCAGAAGCTTCACCACTTCCCACTGACCACCTCTCGCCCTTCCACCGACCACGCCACCCACAGAAACTACCCCCCGAACAAACCCATCCTCTTGGCCAGAAGGCAACCTAGGCACGCACGCCTAGGCCACCCTGCGGCCAGCCAACCCCCACCTCACCTTCACCGTGATACAGTGGAGGTTTTCTGATGTTCTAACAGAGCCACGAGGTAGTGCTCGTGCTTTCAGGTTCTGCACACTAGCTGCCATTAACGCGGGCGCGAAGAAGCTTGCTTGCGAGCTCCAGGTCATACACACCAGGCAGCAGAGTCCCAGGAGGTGCAAATTCGCGTCGCGAACCCACACAGCCAAGCAATTGGCTCAGCAGGCGACCATGGCTGTGGCAATTGGAAGGAAGGTCTCCTGCGAGCGTGCGAGCAACAATGGGTGGGACATTAGTCCCACCTCGTAAATGGCTGGGCGCGACGCGTCATATAATTCGAAAAAGTGTATTAGGCTTATCGCCTTTGATACACAGGGGTTAGGTCCCTCGCCCACACACGCAACGTGCCACGCACTCGCACCCACCCTCGCCCGCTCTCACACCCTGCGGGCCTGGGTCTGAACCCGAGTACCCTATCGCGCACTCCTCACCCACCGCAGCACGCCGGTGGGCCTGGTCCCAGGCTCGTTACCTGACCCGTATACCCGCGAATGCTTTGGGAGAGAACCTTTGAGAAAGAAATAGAGAAAGAGAGAGACGCGGGGTGGGTGGGGGTTAGGTTTTGCCTAACTGTGTAACACGCAGGGAAGCAGGAGAAGAAGAAAGGAGGAGGGGCGGCTGAGACTTAGCCGCACCGAGCGCAGCTGAAAGAAGAAGGAAAAGGCAGCTGCTGAAGAAAGAAGAAGGAAACTCAAGGCAGAGGAGCAGCTGAAGAAAGAGAAAGAAGATAGGAAGGAGGAAGTTGTAGAGAAAGATGAAGAAGAGAAACTAAAGAAAGAAGAAGACTCGCAGAAGGAAAAGAGAAGAAAAGGCAAGGCAGAAGCTGAAGAGGAGAGAAGCCAACTGAAGAAGGAGAAAGCAAGTGCAAGAAGAAGAAGAAGTCGAAGAAGAAGAGCCTGCAAGGCACTGTAGCAAAGGGGCAGATAAGGCGTCTGATTCAAAAATCAGACGTCCGAGAAAGGAAAGGTAGAGAAAGAAAAGAGAAGAGGAGAAGAGAGAAAGAAAAGAAAAAAAGAGAAGGATCTTTGTTCACTCTCTCTTTAATTTTTGTGAAAATAGTATATTGAATTGTGAATTTGTATGCTTCTAGAATCAAAGTGTGCTCTCTGAGTTCGACCTCGGAATATTTTAAATTTTGAGTTATAAATTTTTATTTATTTTCTTGGAGAGTTCATCTATATTATACGAGATATATGTTAAAACACAATCAAGCCTCCGCTAGAGCATAGGGCCTCTTCCGTCCTCCATCGGTGTCTCGCACGGACAGGTTGGTCTTCTCGTAGGTCATGGTAGCCTCGACTACGCGGGAGAAGGTAGGCAGCTTCAGGGGCTTTACATAGCCCCGAATGGCAGGCGGAGGCCCTCGGTGAACCTCCACAAGTGCTCCTCTTTAGTAGACACGGCTGTCGAGGCGAAGTGCAATTGCTCCAGGAAACACGTACGGTACATGCTAACCGTCATCGACCCCTGGCGGAGAGTGTAAAACTCCCGCCTCCTCTGATCCTACCATGTCTGTGGGAAGTATTGCTCACAGAAGAGCGCCACAAACTGGTCCCACACTAGCTGTCCCTCCTCTTATCCTCTAACCGCCCTCCATCACCTGTGAGCTATACTCTCTAGCTGATACATGGCGAAGGCCACGCGGCACTCCGCAGGAGGATAAAGGGTGTCAAAGATCTTCTCCATCTGCTCCAGTCAATCCTTTGCCTTAGACGGGCTCTCCTCCCCCTTGAAGGAAGGGGCTTTCAGCTTCCTGAAGTGGCTGAAGACCTCGTGGTGCAGCCGCAATGGGGGAATGGGTGCACCTCCAGGCAAGGAGGACTCATGCCCCGAAGTGTCTGAAGGAGGTGGGGGCAATGGAGGATCACCCCCTCCCCCTCCAGCTTGTCCAGCGACGTGGCGGCTCGCCTGCCCCACGAAGGACTCCCCCTCCGCATCCCTAAGAAGAGGAGGCTGATGGAGCTCCTCCCGTATGAGATCCCGGATCAGCTGGGCGAGGTCCGAGGCTTGAATGCCCGGAAGGAGAGGTGGAGCAGCCCCATCCTCGGCCATCTCTCCCCCTCCCATGCGACCATGCCCTCGGCCACAACCACGTTCGCAGTCTGCCTCAAGAGCTCCTTGGTGAGGCATCTCCTGTACGAAGATCGAAAAAGAAATGGGATTGTCGGTGACTGTTTGATTACAGAGGAGATGTAAGACTCAGAAATGTTAATCAAGACAAAACGTTGTGATGGCTATCGTAGCTACATGTACAAGTGTGGTGATTTTTGAACTATTTGGATCATTTCTCGGGACGACCTTACTCTGATACCATCTTGTCACGACCCGATCCCAGATCCCTACAGGATCGGAGACCTGCTCGCCTTGACTAATCCTAAGACCCATTCGTCTAACGAGAAATAACCAAATGACATGCATTAATCCACAACCACACAAGTAATGAACTAAGCAGAAAGAAATTGGCAAAAAAGTAGAAATAGAACAGTAATACTAAAATATTACATGCCTTCAAGAACAGAAATACAGCCATCACAACCAAAAACTAGCACATAGATGATAGAGAATATAGCGGGAAAGTACTAGAAAGTGTAACTATAGAAACTCACCAGCAGCAGAGACTACAGCTGGGCTCGACTAGGCCCAGCATCCTCAACAGCCGGTGACTTGGGCTACTCAAAACCCTGACCTGTACAAGGTTATACATCTGGAGTCAGCTAACGTTGAGTAGAGTGGTGGCTAAAACATAAAATTCACTTAACAAGTAGCTTAACATATTACTTTCTGATTCCTATTAACTTCTAATGGTTTGCTGTGTAGAGATCTTTAATTAGAATCCATTACATTACTTAATCTTCTTGTTCGCTAAAGAAACAATCCTGCTTGCAGTTTTCCCGTGATGTAGGATGCACACGTGGCACTCCCCTAGCTAGGGAGTCCCTCCAAGGTAGTCCTACACCCGGTCTACCACCTCGAGGTCATGGTCGTGACGTAGCAGTGACTTCGGCACACGTGATAAGCGTGCGGGTAGCTACCCTGCACTGACACGCTGTCAGTCGTTTCCACTAACAGGTACGCCCAAACGTACAGTATGGAACAGCATAGGGCCTTGCCCTCTCAAAATAGAACAGGGGTCTCGCCCCTCCACAGTCCACGTACCCTCATCCGACTATCCCGGTTTGCCCAACAGGCTAATAAGAGTTGGTGTAGGGTGGCCATGTCTAACCCCAGGCCCCTTGGGGCGGCTAGCTTCCCCCTACACTAAGTAGCTCACCTCGGTACCATGTACGCAAGGGCCAACAGGAGTCGACGTAGAGTGGCTAAACTTACCCTGGGTCTCAACCCAAGGGCAGCAAGCTCCCCTTTGCACTACAAGGGATAGTTGCTCTCTTTAGTACTACATACATGAAGGTTAGCTCACTTCCCTTGACGGCTGCTCGTGGGTGGCAATTCTGGAACCATCCGGTTCTCCGTGCTATGGTATTCTTATTTCGTTCTACATTCCCTGTAGGGTTTGTACATGAATTTCTCTATATCCGGTTTGATATATACAGAACAGGCAGCTCAATCACAGTACAAGTTTGTTCATAATGTGGTCCATTCCAGATAGTACAGACAGCTCATGATTTACTCAATTATTCATATGCATTTTTCTTTAGCCTTAGTGTTCATATCACAACTTAGGGTTCAATTGAATAGATGTATTCTAGAGCATACGTTTATTTCTTCATAGGATTCATCTCACATCCTAGGTTTTAACTAATTGCATGCATTTTATTAACTTTTAGATAGTTAGAACCACTCTACCAGGATAACCGGGTGGAATGGGGGCTCATACAGTAGCTCCCAACGTCTCCACAGGTCCTTTATACTCGACGGATTGGAGACTTATGACATGAATTGACAGTTCAAAAGGGTTCAAAATGCTATAGACAAGGTACCATTACATGGAGAAAAGCGTATGGGAAACAAAGATGTTTCATTTAAGAAAAATCGACATCGTTTGGGCCTAGTATGGCCTAAAAACACGAGGTCTAACAGAAATCAGATGTCTGGGAGAGGTCCCAGACGTCTTAAACTAACTCGTAGGCATACCTCTCTCGGAGCGCCTCTATCAGACATTTGGAATGCAGTGCCGACATCCGAGAGTTTCGTCAGACGTCTGGAGATGCTCTCAAACGTCCGAAACTGCCTTGGTCCTCTCGTCGATGTGCCTCCCAACCTCTGACACATGCACGTGCATTGTCAGGACTTGGCAGAGAAATTACGAGAAAAAAATAAATCTCTACCAGACGTCTCATCCCACCTTCGATCGTCTGGCCCGACGTTTGGAGGTCACTCCGGACGCCTGATTCCGTGAAAAATGACTTCTGCAGAACCGCTCTGAGCTTCCCTCATCGAAGAAACTGCAGCAGAGCAGCACCGTGCCCTCCGCTCTTGCGCTCAGACCCACGATCTTCTCTCCACTCTTTGCTCTCCGCTCGCTCCCTCCCTCTCTGGCTCAGCTGCGATGGTGTGAGACGAAGAGGGGGAGGAGGGGGGCATATAAAGGGAGAGGAGATGAGGGGAAGGGCATGGGCAAGGGAGTGGTGCGGAGTGGGCGTCGTAGGGAGGGGAGAGGCGGTGAGGGGAAAGGCGTGGCATGCGTACGGTATGTGCAGAAAAGAAAGGTACTTTCAGACATCTATCTCTCTCTCCAATCGTCTGGACAAACGTTTGGTAAATACTTTAGACGTCTTAAGCTACCAAAAGGTGAATCATTTCAGTGGGATTTGACGACAGTTTTAAAATCATCCCTAAAATAAATTACTAACTATTCTTAATTAAACCATTGCTAATTTTTTTGGCAGGAACTCAATTCACACACTAGAAATTTTCATATCTATAGGGATGGTTTAATATCTGTCGCCAAAGTAGCCATAATTGGGAGAAGAAAACGTAAAACATGTTAAGGTCCAATAGGGGGAGTCTTTTCAGCGATGTAGTTTCTTAAATTATGCTAAGGAAAGGAAAGGAGGAGGAGATTCAAGATTGCTATTATAATTGGGCGAGATAAAGTAAAGTGTAGATTTGATTTCTCATTAAGACAACATAATGGGCATTTGCTTGCTTGGGAGATCCCACATTTTTTTAAGATATCTAAGGTGAATTAACTTGTCATTAGAAAGAAGCCAAACGAAGGAGATGTGTGGGTGTAGCTTTGTTTTCCATATTGCTTTATATTGGGGGGAAAAGTGTTCCAACATGCATGCGCAAAGATGGAGTAAAGCTCCTCGGTAGTATAATTACCCTAGACCAAGTGAGGCTAACTGAAGGAATGCACCCAAAAGGCAAAGTGTAAGAAATGAAGGTGTGAAGAATGTTTATTTCCCTTGAAAGAGAAGCGAGAGAGCGGTTCAATAGTTTTTTAAACCAATTATTTCTAGCCAAAAAAGTTGCAAAAGTTTGAGGGAACGAGGGGTTTTGGTTTTCTAGAAAGGAGCAAGACAATTTTTTTCCAGTGGTGAAGTAGTGGGTGGCCATGTAGAAATCGATAATAGAAAGGTCTCTCAAAATAAAGGAAGCTTTTGGTAGCTTTCTTGAAAGATCCATGAAATCATAGTTTTCATGGTAGAGAACTTTGATGATGTTGCACCAAAGGGTTTTATCAATGGTACGTAATCTCCAAAAGAGATTAGAAAGAAGTGTGATATTAACAAGTTTAAGATTTAACATGCCCAACCCCAGTGCATGAGATGTAGCTTTCGGGAGGACGAGGTACCTTGCCACTGAAAGGATTTTCATATGGAATTGATTTTCTTTATCGTGGAAGCAGGGATCCCAAATTTGTTTTGGGAGACGGGGGAAACCAAGGCAGGAGATCGGGAAATTGGCTACTGAACAACCCGATGTCCAAGCTAGAAAGACTAAGTTCTTGATCACTTAAGTCTATATTCCCCGACCACTGACGTCTATTTTCTCTTCCTGAAATATTTTTAATCAGGAGAGATTGGATATTAATAAAAAGAAAAAACAAAAGACCTTATGTCATTAGCAGCCTTGCAAATTGCATGGAATGTTAGAGAACTTTGCTAAGGAGAGAGCTTTAATCACCATCAGTCTAGGAACTTTAAATAAGGAAAATCCTTGACTTAAATTTAGTATCAACTCTCATCTTTGAATGAAGTACCTTGATTACCAGAAAGACTACATTTGGGCTTTAATCTGATTAACTGGGACAACAACATCAGATAACACTACTAAATTCAGTAATCCCAAATGGATGGCTAGTTTGAGGCCATAGTATACTGTCCAAGATTCTGCCTCTACACTAACAGAGGCTCTAATCTCATAGGATGACGTAGCACCTATTCTTCCATCTTTGTCACACTAGACTGCAGCAACAAAATAGGCAGGAGATCCCTTTGCAACATCTACTTGAATGCAATTCTCCCATTGATTTAATTGGAATTGCTGTCCACCATCATCCATATGATTGTCAGGAGTTAACTTTTGATCTTCCTTCCAGTTATAAAATCTTTCCATATTTTTTGCCATTTCTGTGACCATCCACTAGTTGGGTTTCTCCCCTTCTCTGACAACTTTGCATCTATGTATCCATAAGGACTGCAACAAATATACTATTAGTTCTTTTTTGAGCCTCGCCAGTCGGAATAGCTCAGTCAATTTTTCCATGTCATCCATCTTACCATCTTTCTCAGGCCATGCTGTTATACCCCAATAAAGCCAGACTGGCTTTGTAAAGGGGAAATTTTTAATCAAATGCACCCAATACTCTTTATCAATTTGACAAAAGGGGCACAATGAGTCTTCAATCTGAAAATTTTTCAATAATGTCCCCTTTAAAGGTAGTGCATCAGTTACTGCTCTCTAGAGGAATAACTTTGTTTTCGGAGCTATATCCTTTATATTCCAAACTTTTTTACAATAAGCTATTTGTTTCTCTGTAAGACTAGAGTTGATTCCCTCTTCATTTAGCAAGTTCATATATGCATACTTAACTTAGAACTTTTCATTAGGATGTGGTTTCCATATTAGTAAGTCTTGTCCCATGTGTATTGGAGTACTTCAAATTTTTTCTACAGTTTCACATCCAAAGCTACTGGAAATTTTTTCTTCATCCCATCAAATCTGCCACCTTTACTTCATGGAGTATACTCTATCTAATTGGTATGAGATTATACTCTTCAGCCTTCAACCATGGATCACTCCAAATATTTATATTCTCCGCATCTCCAACTAACCATAACACTTTACTGAAAAGCATATTTTTAATAGCTGCCAGCTCCTTCATGAAGGAAGAATCTGTTGACTTGGGCATATATTTCCAAAAATTACCATTTGGTAAATACTTGCTTCTTATCTGATTTTGCCAAAGACCCTCTTTCTTGGTACACACTAACTAGCCCATTTTTAATAAGAAAGCTAAATTTACTAGCCTTACTATTCTAAATCCCAATCCTCCCAGATACTTTGGGATACATATATTCTTCCATTCTTTAATATAAAGGCATCTCTTATTTTCCTCTTTACCCCACCAAAAGTCACTTATCAAACTATCTAGCTTCGCACAGAGCTTCTTTGATAGTAAGGTGGTAGTCATCAAATGACAAGGTAAGGATGCCAAGACTGCTTGAACTAGAATCCTTCTACCTACCTGTGACAGCAAACCTACCTTTCCACATTGCTAATTATTCAGCAAACCTTTCCAACAGCATCTCTTTCAATCTTTCTTGATTTGCACCATCAAGAATAGGTGTTCCCAAATACACTTCTTTAGTAGACATATTCTCCACCTTCAGCATATTTAGGATTCTTTCTCTAATATTTTCCTATACATCTCTGCTAAAAAAATACCTTAGATTTCTCGTAATTAACCCTTTGGCCTAAACAAGCCTCATAATTAGCAAGAATATTTCTTAAGTTCAATACTTCCCTTTCATCTGCTTTAGCAAACAACATAGTATCATCAGCAAACATCAAATGTGTCAGTCAGTTGGGGTGAGTTTTTATGAATCTTATACCCTGATATTAGATTCCCTTGCAATGCTTTCTCCAGGCTTCTAGACAAATACTCAGAACATAGAATGAATAAAAATGAGATAGCAGACAACCTTGCCTAATGCCTCTTGTTGGAATCACTATTTTAGTAGGCTCACCATTCACCAACATCTGAAATGTGGCTGATCTAATACAAGACATAATCAAGTTTACTAAGGATTGGGGATATGAATCTGATCAAAAAAATTACACAAAATCCCACTCAATTCTGTCAAAGGCGTTCTCCATATCAAGCTTCATCACCATTGATCCTTTTTTGCATTTGGAAGTTTTCATTGTGTGAATCACTTCCTTGGCTAATAATACATTATCTGCAATCTGTCTATCAAATAGAAATCCTGACTGCTTGGCTGAAATTAACGTCTTAAGAATAGGCTTGATTCTTTTGACTATTATCTTTGCTACCAACTTATACAAGGTATTCGTCAAGCTTATCGGTCTAAAATCCTTTGATTTGGTTGGTGACTAAAATTTTGGTACTAGAGTTAAGTAAGTACGACTCACTGGAATAGGCATCCTTTGATTAATAAAACAATCTTGTACAAAATCTACCACTTCTGTCTTAACAATACACCAACTGTTTTGATAAAAAAAAAATGGTAGACAATCAGGACCTGGGCTTTTATATGGATGCATCGAGTATAACACATTTTTTATTTCTTCTTCATCATGGATTTCCATATACCATCTCTCCTCAACTCCAGATGGTTTATCTAGCGACGTAAATAATGACCTTGGCTTGAATTCCTTTATTCGTGAGGCATATAAACTACAATAGAAGTTGAAGAAAACTTCTTTAATTTTTTTTTGGATCCCCTGTTTCCTCTCCATTAGGCATCTCAATCCAATTTATTGCATTCTTCCTTTGCCTATTCTACGTATAAATGTGATAGTACTTGGTATTCCTATCTCCACTCAATATCCAATTCTTTTTGGATCTTTGAAACCAATATACTTCTTCCTGTAGTAGTACTTCATCATATTGTTTTATTAGTAGATTTTCCTTCTCTCTATCTTCTGTATCATACTGCCCATTGTGAATTTCCCCAAGCTGGCATTTAATATCAGTCTTCCTTTTCATCCAATTCACTTCTGACTTTGCATGTCATTTCTTCAATTCACTAGCTACCTTATCAGTTCTTTTCCAAATTTGTGTTTCACTCCCCATGTTCTTCCAACCTTTTTCTACCACCTTTGCATAATCTTGTCTGATGCTCCACTCAACTCCCAGCCTCCAAACTAACCTTGACGTAGCTTGCCTCCTTATCAATCTCAAAAGAATAGGACAATGATCACTACTGATAGCTGGCAAATTTAACACTCCAGCCTTTGGAAAATTTTCCAACCAATCAATGGTTGCAAAGACTCTATCAAGTCTCTCCCTGACTAGGAATTGAGGTTTTCTTTTATTTGACCACATATAAGCTTGGCCAGAATACCCCAAATCTATGAGCCCCAAGATACTCGTAAGTGATTTTAAGAATTGGAATTGTCTTGAAGGCATCCTCAACTCTCCAAGTTTTTCAGTAGCTATTAAGATAGCATTAAAGTCTCCAATGTAGACCAAACGATTTGCAAACGTTCTCAGCAACCTTTCCATTCTACTCTAGAATTTCCTCCTATTCTTTAACTTTGGGTTACCATAAATACAAGCAAGATACCAGGAACATGTTTCATTCATAATATTAACCAAAATACAGTGGGTTTCAGCATACACCACATTCACATTTAAGTTTTCCACAAACAAAATACCCAAACCACCAGATTTTGCATCCACATTGACAGCAAAAGATTTGTATCCCCTTATCTGCCTTTCCAACTTCGCAAAGTTTTCCTTGTTTACATGTGTTTCTGACACAAACAAAAATTCAACTCCCATCGTCTTCATCAAGGACTTGAGATCTTGAATCGTAGAGGTTGTCCTCAAACCTCTGCAATTCCAAGCCAGAATGTTCATTTTTCTTTTTGGCAGTTGATTAGGCTCAACTGCCAAAAGCCCTTCTTCATTCCCTTCCATCAAGCATCTTTTTTTTGGACAAACTTCACCCACTTCATTCTACTCAAGCTCTTTTACTTTTCTCATCATCTTTACTGTCATCGTTTCTTCTTTTTTACTTGCTTCTCTCGCTTTTTCCTTCAGGCTTCTTTTCTAGGACGACTGCCCACTATCCCTTGCCTCTATCTCTGTCTATCCATATCTCTAAACATTCAAATCTGCCATCATTAAATCCCCTTCCTCATCAGTTCTTCTAGAAATATCTTCTTTCGAATTTAGCTCTTTTTTTGCTAACTCTTGAGTTTGTTTATTTGATAACTCCTCAAGTTGCCCTTCCATCAATCATGCTTCAGATCCTTCTTCATATCCCATCAACAACTCAGTCTTTTTCCTTCCATTCCCCCCCATTCTGCACTTTTCCCTTCCAACATAATTTCCTCAAATTCCTCTTCCTCTTCTTCATCAGCAAAATTAGAAGAAGCTCCAATAGTATTCTTTATAGCTTTTTCTTCTAGATTTTTAATAGCTCTTTTTTCTGCTCTCAAAGCATCCCTAAAATTGAATTTGATTTCCTTCTCCAACCCCATTCTTGCTTCCATAGAACGTATTTCTTTCCATTCACTTCTTGCCTCCAAAAGTATTTCGCAATCCTTATGAACATGACCCAATCCTCCAGAAAATGCACACAACCTAGGTAATCTCTCATATCTAAGCGAAATCATTATGGAGTCTCCTTACAACATATTGAGTTTCATTTCCTTTAGAATTGGTTTCTTCACATCCATCAAAGCCTTCATTCTAACAAATCTTCTCCCCCTCTTCTCATCTAAATCAATGTCTTTGATTGCCATGAGCGCTTTTTCTACTCTCAGCAGTGACGAGGTGTGGCTCATCATAACTAAATGCCCAAGTTAAGTTAGAAACTAGGTTAAACACTACATAATTAACACAAGAAATGTGTTAAGTGTGAGAAATAATAGAAACTACCTAAAATAACAAATCAATGTTAAAAATGCAAAATTAGGTCACAAAATGAGATATTCTATTTAAAAGTGTAATATGGTGATCCAATTGTAAATTGAACACACATTTGGGTTCAAAAGTTCAAATTGAAAGTGTAATTAACTTCCTAAATGTTTAATTGTGCTTCAATAAAAATTTGGTTGCATTTGGACATCATTAGAACCCCACATTCATTAGATTACATTTAGGTCCTTAGGTTATTCACATTTCTTAAATACAAAACCTTTCAAGGACCTTTCAGAAAGTTGTGGGGACCTATTTGCAAGCATCCAGCGACTGCGCTGCAAGACTTTTCAGCCACTGATGGGCCTCCTTGAAATTATTCTATGTTACGAAAACGCAGCTTCAGACGTCTTTTAAGACGTCTGGGAGGTGGCCCAGATGTCGGACCAGACGTTTGGAACCCATTCCAGACGTTTGGGATTCGATTTTTTCGACACGAACTGTTTCGTCTGCGCGCCTGAGCGCGCAGACCTGCGAGCGCATCTCTCTCTCTCTCTTTTTCCCTCTCTCCTGTGGCCGCAGGCTGCGCCCTCTGTCCGCTCTCTCTCCTCCCGGCGCGGCTTTAAAACGCCACGCCCCCTTCCTCTTCTCCTTCCAGCTGGTGCGCGAGAGCGAGCGCGAGTGAGCGGCGGCGGCGATAGCCGCGCCGGGTGCGGGAGGAGGTGCTGCGCGAGGGAGGAGGCGTCGGCCGAGAGGGCTCGAGCCTGCCGGGGCAGCGGGAGCCGGCCGGCAGGGGCGCAGCGGATGCGGGGTGACGCGGGAGGCCTGCTGCAGCTCAAGCAGCAGGCGGACGAGTCGCGGCGTGGCCGAGCGTCGCGAGCGGAGGGCGAGTCGCTCCCTGATACTGGAATTTTCTCCAGAATCAGACATCTGGGCTTACAATCAGACGGCGGGGAGGACGTCCGGAGGACTGTCCAGACGTCTGAAAGGTGAGTTATTTCCGTCTTTCTTCCTCTTCTTCGACTGACCGTACTAAGAGGGAGAGGAAATGGGTACGCGTAGGTTCTGGATTCGCATCCAACGCGAATCAGACGTCTGGCAGTGGTGCCAGATGACGGGAGCGACATCCAGACGTCCTGGGTGACCATCGGACGTCTGGGAACTAGGCCCGACACCCCCGCAGGCTTCTGGACATCTGAGAGACCACGTAGAGCAAAGGTAACCTCTGATCCACTTTTAAGATGTCTGGAAGAGGTTCCAGACGTCTGATTTTGTATTGTTTCGTCGTTTTCGACCCGTTTAGGGCCCGTTCGGAGTCCGTTTTCCGTGTTTCGAGTTACGTATTTTTCGAAATTAAATCCTCTACTCGTCTACAGTAGCTATATATTGTTTTGAGAAACTCTTTGTGTTTGATCCTTGTGATAGGACCCCGTTCCGTTGCAGTCTCGGGGGTTGCGGAGGCACGCGGGATTTCCGACCACGCCCCCAGTACTCCTGTTGTAACCGGTAGAGTGGCTTTTAAGTTTATTAGTATAATCTGTTAATTATGGAACCATAAATAGAACCTAGGACATTGCATGAATCCTAGGAATGAGAAACTAGAATGAATGGTAGATCCTAGGGTGTTGCATGAATCCTAGGGCTGGAAAACTAGATTGTATGATAGATCCTAGGGTATGGCATGAATCCTAGGATGGGAAGAACTAGTGGAATATATGAATATTGCAGTCTTGGAAAATGTGGAAAGGAAATAATAGCTACCTGTAAATTGGTTTAACAGCTGCCTGTTATGAATAAATGAGCATGTCTGAGAATATGGGATGTATGAACGTGAAACTGGAAAGGTGAAACCTGAATGTGCTGAGTTAAAAGAACTGGAACCCTACGGGGAATTAGGAGTGGAACTCCTGGAAAGAGAAAGGAATGGAACTGAGAAAGAAAAGACGTGGTAGTGTGCTGTCTCTTGGGTACGTGGTACCAAGGGAAGTACCTGTACCTATTTAGTGCAGAGCGGAGCCAGCCGCCCCAGGGACCCGGGGTTAGGACTGACCACTTTGTACCGACTTGCTGGCCCTCGTGTACGTAGTACCGAGGAGAGCTACTAGTGTAGGGAGGTACTAGCTACCCCACGGGCCCCGGGCTTCTGCTAGCCTCCTACACCGACTTATTAGGCCCACTGGGCAAACCAGGGTAGTCAGGCGAGGGTGCGCGGACTATGGAGGGGCAAGGCCCCTGTTTGGTTACTGTGGAGGGGTGGGACCCCTGTTACTGAGAGGGCTCTGCCCTGTACTGGTTCCGTGTTGTTCTTTGGGTGCACCCGTTAACGGATATGACTGACCGCATGCCAGTGCAGGTTAGCTACCTGTGCGTTTATCGCGCGTGCCGTAGTCACCGTTACGTCTGTCCGTGACCCTGGGGTGGTTGACTGAGAGTAGGATCACCATGGGGGACTCTCCCGGCTAGGAGAGCACCACGTGCTACTTCTACTGTTCGGAAAAGACTGCAATCAAGATCGTTCCCATGAGGAACATTCGAGATCAAGTGAAGGATTTAAGAAATAGATAAATTGTGAGACAATAGAAAGACGTAATTAAAGAAAGTAACAGAACATAACAGCTATTATACACTCTACTGTTTCTTTTATTTTAGTTGCCACTCTACTCAGCATTTTGCTGATGTGTTACACTCGTTACCTTTTAGGACCAGGTGTTGAGCAGCCAGGGTCGGCGGCTGCAGAGGACGCTGGGCCGAGTAGGGTCCAGTAGAGTTACCACTGTTCTCTTGTACCTCTTTTTGTTCCACTGTAGTGAGTAGTTCTTGTTACCGCTGTACTTTTCTTTACCTGCAGTTCATATTATGTTATGAATGTTGTTCTACTGTTGTGGTGGTATGTACTGTAGTAGTTTCTTTCCTTACTGCTGTATTTTCTTACTGTTAGTTATATTCATGCTGAATGTGGTTTATTTTACTGCTCTTTTGGTTACTTCCTCGTTGGACGACCAGGTCTTGGGATTAGTCGAGTCGGTCCGGTTCTCCTGTCTCGTAGGGACTCGGGAATCGGGTCGTTACAAGATGGTATCAGAGCAAGGTCGTCCCGAGAAGTGAATCAACTGACTGAAAAATAACCAATTCACATGTCTATAACTAGAGTAGCCACCACAACACATCTTTTGACATGAGCTCTTAGACGTTTCCGTTCGGTATCGTTCCGTAGTGATGAGTTCCGTTTTGTTTCGCGTCTCTTTGTAGGAGATGCCTCGTCGTGGAACTAGGAGGGTGGGCCGCGGGCGCGGCCGAGGTCGGGGCCCAAGGGACAAATGTGTCGGGCTTGGAGTACATACTACCCCTCCTCTTCTCCTGAGCATACCGTCTCCGGACCTCGTCCAACTAATTCGAGGGGTGGTTCGAGAAGAATTTCAGCTTCCACCCACATCGCCACCCCCTCCTCCCCCTTCCGAGCGTACGATAGGGGAGTTGGTGGTGGAACGAGATTTCTGCCGTCACACTAGGCGTGTTAGGAGAACTCAAAGGGGACACGTGGCGTCTGCAGGAGAGCCATCACGTTTTGCAGGGCCATCAGTGGCCTTTGGGGGCCCTCGACAGGGGCCAGTCACCAGCACCGGACCCCTACCCAGCCGATAGCAGGGACCCACTGAGGGCGGGAGTCGGGTTCCCCTCTGTTACCAGTGTGGCCAGCTGGGCCACATCAGGAGGGACTGCCCGTCTAGGGCAGGAGGTCAGCAGATACTTCCCACGCAGAGCACTGGAGGGCACGTAGGAGGCCGCGGTTACCAGGCGCGAGGAGGAGGACAGCAGTCACGAGGAGGGTACCGGCTAGCACCTGCCCGTCCGACACAGAGTGTGGCTGCTTCGTCCGCACCTAGAGCTGAGGGGCATATCAACGCCCTGACACACAGGGATGCCAGAGCTTCGGGCTCGGTAGTGGCAGGTATGGTTTCAGTTTCCGACAGACTTGTTTACACACTTTTCGATTCCGGCACTACGCACTCGTTTGTCGCAGCCAGTTTCGCAGTTAGTTTGGACCAGGATTATACACTGTTAGAAAATCCGTTAGTAATCAGAGGTCCGAGTGGTCAACTATTTGTAGCTGAAGAGGTGTACACGGATTGCGAGGTCAGCGTCGGGGGACATAGCCTGCCAGCTGACCTGATTATGATACAGATGGAGGACTTTGGAGTGATTCTGGGGATGGACTGGCTGTCCGCTTACCACGCCTTGGTAGACTATTTTGAGAGGAAGATTGTCTTCTCCATGCCGGAGTTGCTTTCTTTCGAGTTTCACGGACGGCCAGTGGACGGAGGCTTCAGGTGAATTTCGGCACTTCGGGCAGCGAGACTTTTGAGCCAGGGGTGTGAGGGCATCCTAGCTTGTGTGGTGGCAGAGCCCAGCCCTGTGGCAAACTTCCAGAGCATCCCGGTGGTCAGAGAGTACCCTGACGTGTTTCCAGACGAGTTACCAGGACTATCGCCCGAGCGCGAGATCAAGTTTGAGATCTCGCTAGTACCAGGGACCAGTCTCATCTCCACCACGCCATATAGGATGGCACCACTTGAGCTACGAGAGCTTAAGTCTCAGTTGCAGGACCTTTTAGAGAAGGGTTTCGTGAGGCCCAGTGCGTCTCCCTGGGGAGCCCTGGTACTGTTTGTGAAAAAGAAGGATGGTACCCTACGCCTTTGTGTGGACTACCGACAGCTGAATAGGGTCACCATTAAGAATAGATATCCGCTGCCGAGGATCGACGACTTGTTTGACCAATTGCGGGGTGCCACGGTGTTCTCCAAGATCGACTTGAGGTTGGGATACCACCAGTTGAGGATCAGGGAGACCGACGTCTCCAAGACAGCTTTCCGCACCCAGTACGGACACTACAAGTTTTTGGTCATGCCGTTTGGGATGACCAATGCCACCGCTGCTTTTATGGATCTGATGAACCGGGTGTTTAGACCGTACTTGGACCAGTTCGTGGTGGTTTTCATAGATGATGTACTCATCTATTCTCGAGATCGGATGCAGCACGGACAGCACTTGCGGATGGTTCTGGACACACTGAGACGACGTAGGCTGTACGCCAAATACAGCAAGTGCGAGTTCTGGTTGAGGGAGGTGACCTTCTTAGGTCATGTGATCTCTGGAGACGGCTTGGCGGTGGACCCAGCCAAGGTCGAGGCAGTGCTCAGGTGGGAGAGACCGCGTTCAGTCACTGAGATTCGCAGTTTCCTGGGACTGGCAGGCTACTACAGACGATTTATCAGAGGTTTTTCACAAATTGCGCGTCCTATGACACAGTTGACCCGGAAGGACGTGCCCTTCACTTGGACAGACGCCTGTGAGGGGTGTTTTCAGGAGCTGAAGGAGAGGTTGACCTCGAATCCCGTGCTCACCATCCCTGATAGTAGTGGCGGGTTCGTTGTGTACATGGACTCCTCCTTGCAGGGGTTAGGAGGTGTGCTCATGTAGAGGGGTCACATTGTCGCTTACGCTTCGCGGCAACTGAAGCCCCATGAGCATACCTACCCTACCCACGACCTAGAGTTGGCAGCTGTTGTCTTCGTGCTGAAGACCTGGAGGCACTACTTGTACGGTGAGACCTTCAAAATTTTCACAAATCACAAGAGCCTCAAATACCTTCTCGATCAGAAGGAGCTCTACATGAGATAGAGACGTTGGTTGGAGCTCCTGAAGGACTACGACTGCAGCATCTCCTACCACCCGAGAAAGGCCAATGTGGTGGCTGACGCCTTAAGCCATAAGGCACCCGCACACTTGGCCAGTTTACAGTTACAGAGTTGGAGCCTTTTGGAGGAGGTGGGCAATTGGCGACCCCTGGAGTTACGGGGGCACTGTGGGGCAGTGACGGTGACACGACAGACTAGGCCAGAGCTGATAGACCGCATCATCACATGACAGATTGCTGATCCGTACTTGCAGTCCTTGCGTGGCAAAGTACTATCAGGAGACCCAAGGGACTTCTCTTTCACAGATCAGGTGCTGCGCTTGAGGGGACGGTTGTGCGTTCCTAGAGATGAGGAGCTGTTGAGAGAGCTCCTGATTGAGGCACACGGTTCCAGATTCACCATACATCCCGGAAACACGAAGATGTACCACGACTTGAGACGTGAGTTTTGGTGGAGGGGGATGAAGCGGGTTGTGGGTGAATTCGTGCAGTAGTGCTTAGTATGCCAGCAGGTGAAAGCCGAGCATCAGAGGCCTGCAGGGCTGCTACAGCCGCTTCCAGTGCCAGAGTGGAAGTGGGAGAGCATCACCATAGACTTGGTGGTGGGCTTACCTGTTACCCAGCGAGGGCACGACGCTGTCTGGGTAATTGTGGATAGACTGACGAAGATGGCACGATTCCTGCCGATCCGAGTCACTTTGGGACCAGCACAGTTGGCAGAGAGGTATATCCGCGAAGTGGTACGACTACACGGAGTTCCGCGGGAAATCGTATCCAACCGGGATACCCGCTTTACGTCCCAGTTTTGGGCTGAGTTTCAGCAGGCCCTGGGGACGCGGTTGAGGTTTAGTATAGCTTACCACCCCCAAACGGACGGACAGTCTGAGCGCACGATACAGACACTTGAGGACCCTTTGCATGCCTGTGTACGGGACTGGAGGGGCTCTTGGGAGGAACACTTGCCCCTGGCGGAGTTTGCATACAACAACAGTTATCACTCGAGCATCGGCATGGCTCCCTACGAGGCTCTATACGGACGGAGGTGTACGGCACCCTTGAGTTGGGTTGAGGTGGGGACCAAGTGGGAGGTTGGCCCCAAGTTGATCCGGCAGAGTCAGGAGTAGTCGAGCAGATCCATAGGCGACTCCGCACTGTCAGGAGCAGACAGAAGAGCTACGCGGATCGGAGATGTAGAGAGGTGCAGTTTGAGGTTGGGGACCACATCTTTCTCCGTGTTTCGCCCATGAAGGGCCTGTAGCGGTTTGGGGTGAGAGGGAAGCTCGCGCCGAGGTTTGTGGGGCCCTTTAAGGTCCTGGAGCGGGTTGGACCCGTTGCTTATAGGCTTGCCCTCCCCCCGCAGCTTTGTAATGTGCACGACGTGTTCCACGTGTCCAACCTCAGGAAGTACGTAGCCGATCCCAGTCACGTACTGAGTCACGAGAGCGTCGAGGTGGACGACAACCTGACCTACCCCGAGTGGCCAGTGCAGATTCTAGACCGAGCCGTCTGCAGTTTGAGATGAAAGCAAGTGCCCCTGGTAAAGGTTTTGTGGAGGAGCCAGCGGTATGAGGAGGCTACCTGGGAGCCTGAGGCGGCAATGCGGGAGCGGTACCCGGAACTCTTCGTGGGTACGTCTTTTCAGACCAGCTTCGGTCCTCTTTGAGTTTGTTATGGTTATTATGACGTCTTTCCCGCACCCTAGTTAGCGCAAGTTTCGGGGATGAAACTTCCTTTGAGTTTGTTATATTGTTACGAACGCGTGGCTTCAGATGTCTTTTAAGACGTCTGGGAGGTGGCCCAGACGTCGGACCAGATGTCTGGAACCCATTCCAGACGTCTGGGATTCGGTTTTTTCGACACGAACGGTTTTGTCTGCGTGCCTGAGTGCGCAGACCTGCGAGCGCATCTCTCTCTCTCTCTTTTTCCCTCTCTCCTGCGGCCGCAGGCTGCGCCCTCTGTTCGCTCTCTCTCCTCCCCGCGCGGCGTTAAAACGCCACGCCCCCTCCCTCACTCTCATCACCTCCGCCCCCTTACTCTTCTCCTTCCAGCCGGTGCTCGAGAGCGAGCGCGAGTGAGCGGCGACAGCGACAGCCGCGGCGGGTGCGGGAGGAGGTGCTGCACGAGGGAGGAGGCGTCGGCCGTGAGGGCTCGAGCCTGCCGGGGCAGCGGGAGCCGGCCGGCGGGGGCGCAGCAGACGCGGGGTGACGCAGGAGGCCTGCTGCAGCTCGAGCAGCAAGCGGATGAGTCGCGGCGCGGCCGAGCGTCGTGAGCAGAGGGTGAGTCGCGCCCTGATTCTGGAATTTTCTCCAGAATCAGACGTCTGGGCTTACAACCAGACGGCGGGGAGGATGTTTGGAGGACTGTCCAGACGTCTGAAAGGTGAGTTATTTCCGTCTTTCTTCCTCTTCTTCGACTTACCGTACTAAGAGAGAGAGGAAATGGGTACGCGCAGGTTCTGGATTCGCATCCAACGCGAATCAAACGTCTGGCGGTGGTGCCAGACGACGGGAGCGACATCCAGACGTCTTGGGTTACCATCGGACGTCTGGGAACTAGGCCAGATGCCCCCGCAGGCTTCTGAACGTCTGAGAGACCACACAGAGCAAAGGTAACCTCTGATCCACTTTTAAGACGTCTGGAAGAGGTTCCAGACATCTGATTTTGCACTATTTCGTCATTTTCGACTCGTTTAGGGCCTATTCAGAGTCCGTTTTCCGTGTTTCGAGTTGCGTGCTTTTCGGAATTAAATCTTCTACTCGTCTACAGTAGCTATATACTATTTTGAGAAACTCCTTGTGTTTGATCCTTGTGATAGGACCCCGTTCCGTTGCAGTCTCGGGGGTTGCGGAGGCACGCGGGATTCCCAACCACGCCCCCAGTACTCCTGTTGTAGCCGGTAGAGTGGCTTTTAAGTTTATTAGTATAATCTGTTAATTATGGAACCATAAATAGAACCTAGGACATTGCATGAATCCTAGGAATGAGAAACTAGAATGAATGGTAGATCCTAGGGTGTTGCATGAATCCTAGGGCTGGAAAACTAGATTGTATGATAGATCCTAGGGTATGGCATGAATCCTAGGATGGGAAGAACTAGTGGAATATATGAATACTGCAGTCTTGGAAAATGTGGAAAGGAAATAATAGCTACCTGTAAATTGGTTTAACAGCTGCCTGTTATGAATAAATGAGCATGTCTGAGAATATGGGATGTATGAACGTGAAACTGGAAAGGTGAAACCTGAATGTGCTGAGTTAAAAGAACTGGAACCCTATGGGGAATTACGAGTGGAACTCCTGGAAAGAGAAAGGAATGGAACTGAGAAAGAAAAGACGTGGTAGTGTGCTGTCTCTTGGGTACGTGGTACCAAGGGAAGTACCTGTACCTATTTAGTGTATACCAAAGCCAGCCGCCCCAGGGACATGGGGTTAGGACTGGCCACTTTGTACCGACTTGCTGGCCCTCGTGTACGTAGTACCAAGGAGAGCTACTAGTGTAGGGAGGTACTAGCCACCCCACGGGCCCCGGGGTTCTGCTAGCCTCCTACACCGACTTGTTAGGCCCACTGGGCAAACTAGGGTAGTCAGGCGAGGGTGCGTGGACTGTGGAGGGGCAAGGCCCCTGTTTGGTTATTGTGGAGGGGTTAGACCCCTGTTACTGAGAGGGCTCTGCCCTGTACTGGTTCCGTGCTGTTCTTTGGGCACACCCGTTAACGAAAACGACTGATCGCGTGCCAGTGCGGATTAGCTACCTGTGCGTTTATCGTGCATGCCGTAGTCACCGTTACGTCTGTCCGTGACCTTGGGGTGGTTGACTGAGAGTAGGATCACCATGGGGGACTCTCCCGGCCTGGAGAGCACCACGTGCTACTTCTACTATTTGGAAAAGACTGCAATCAAGATCGTTCCCATGAGGAACATTCGAGATCAAGTGAAGGATCTGAGAAATAGATAAATTGTGAGACAATAGAAAGACGTAATTAAAGAAAGTAACAGAACATAACAGCTACTGTACACTCTACTGTTTCTTTTATTTTAGTTGCCACTCTACTCAGCGTTTTGCTGACGTGTTACACTCGTTACCTTTCAGGACCAGGTGTTGAGCAGCCAGGGTCGGCGGCTACAGAGGATGCTGGGCCGAGTAGGGTCCAGTAGAGTTACCACTATTCTCTTGTACCTCTTTTTGTTCCACTGTAGTGAGTAGTTCTTGTTACCGTTGTACTTTTCTTTACTTGCAGTTCATATTATGCTATGAATGTTGTTCTACTGTTGTGGTGGTATGTACTGTAGTAGTTTCTTTCCTTACTGCTGTATTTTCTTACTGTTAGTTATATTCATGCTGAATGTGATTTATTTTACTGCTCTTTTGGTTACTTCCTCGTTGGACGACCAGGTCTTGGGATTAGTCGAGTCGGTCCGGTTCTCGTGTCTCATAGGGACTTGGGAATCGGGTCGTTGCATTCTACCCCTTCTCATTTAAGGGCTCAAGTGCAAAATTCCTAACACACCTGAGGCTGCAGTCTACTATAGCAGTTGAAGAACACAGCTCATCCGCAGCCTGATGGTAACACCATCATTCGCCATAACTAGCTTGATTTAGTTAGAATTAAGAGATAAATGCTCCTGAGTGATCGCTCGAGAATCGTAATTCCACTCAGATGTATTTTGAAGAGAGAACAATAAATTAAGGTTAATTCTATTGTTTTAACATCACATAATGAATGCAAAGGAACCACGAGGTCACCCAGGGGTTAATTAAATGTCAAATGAGCATTAAAGGCCAAGAAGTGGGTCCACACTGATAGAAACAAGATTTTGCTTATTTCGAGAATCAAAATAATACACAAAACCCTAATTATTAGCCCCGCTTATATTGAAGAGGTTCTAGTCAGAATAAAATTCATTTAAACCTTCGAAAATTCATAGAAAAATATTCGAAGAGGTTTTTTACCCTTGGTTTGACCATCTGAACCCATTTTGATCTAGAACAAAGTTTTGGACGAGACTTTACTCTAATTTGGGCTTCTGTGCAAATTACCCAGTCAACCATGGTAAAAAATGAAATCCAAGTTCACCATTAGATTCCTTTGATTCTAATTAGATTAATACCAAAATTTGGGTCCAATCAGAATCCATCTTAACCTAGTTTGCAATTCAGTTCCTAAGATAGTTATTTTCTCACCATCAGCCCCCTAGTTTTGGAAGTATTTACAGAAAGCCCCCTATCTTTTGTCGTCTTCTTCCAAAAACACCCCTTTCCACCTAAAAACTCAGGGCTTCCTAAACTGTGGGTCAAACCCACCTTTGTCCGCTCGATTCTCCAATTTTGATCCAAATCCCTCCAAATTTAGAGGGATTGATCTTTCGAGAATCGCTAATCAATTGAACTCATTCACATGTCCTAATGTGAACCTACAAGCTCAGGTAAGCTCTTATAATCTTGGAATCAACTTTCCAAAAACCACAGATCCTATGCAGGATTTTCGACCAACTCAAACCTGATCAAGGCTCTATATAAACTCCTTTAGGTCCTGGGATGTTCCTGAGCTACGTAAACGGCCAAAAATCCCTTCTCTCCTCCCCTACGGTCATCTTCGACCTACTCTCCGGTGAGCTCCGCCTCCTCTTCCTTCGGCCACTAGATGAACAAATCAAGCAGCTCTCCCTCTTCCTCATCTTCCTCCACTCCTCGCCAACCACAGCAGGAGCCATCTTCCCCTTCGTCGCCTCCCCTCAACGGAGATTTGGTCCCCTTCGGCGTTGACCAATCACAACCGATGCCAACTCCCCTCCATTTGTCCTTAATTTAGGTTCCTTCTCTCTCTCTCACTGTAGCTTAGGTTCCAACCCTTAGGTTCCTATTTTGACTACTGTCCACTGCCTCCCCCATCGTCTTCTCCATCGATGGCCATGCCTCCTGCGAGCCACCATCCCGCTACACACCACCAATCACCATGCTACCACCTCCACGAGCTCCACCTCATCTCACTCATCAAAAGCCCTAAAAAAATTCCACCTTCCATTTAGCCTTCCGCTCCACCAAACAACACCTCCTCTACTCACATTCTCCGCCTCTGATAGCCCACTGTCAGGAATCTCATGACCTAGTCTCGCCACCTTCGTCCTCACCACCACTTGGCGAAGCTTTTGAACGATCTAACTAGGGTGATAAGCCCATATTCATGGATTTCAAGTCACAACCGGAGCTCCACCATCGCCATCGTCATCTCCACCTCCAAACCACTGTGCTCCATTCATCTCTATCCACAATTTCACATCCAATAGCTGCGATTTTATCTCACGAGGGCATCAGCTTCGCCAATCAAATGAAGAAGCAGCTGTTGTACCCTAATTCCTCGAAGGCATTTGCTACAGCATGCAAAGATGCGCATGAAGGAAGGAGGAGATTTTAGTCCCACATCGTAGGGGACAGATCTAGTGTAGTGTATAAAACTGATTTGTGCTGAAGCCTCTTCGCCCAAGACACGGGGGTCGAGTCCCCACACATGCGCTCTCGCATGCCCTTATGCACTCCACACCCGCGATACACTGGCTGCGGGTCTGGACACTACACCCGGATCTGATTACCTGATTAGGAGCCTAAAGAGAGTGGAATCTATGAGGAGTAGTTGTCGATTTTTCCTTGAGATTCATGCCCAATGCCTTGGGATACGTGCACACACTTAACATCTTTGAGGCATGGCACCCTTGTGCCTGTTCTGAAGCTTTGAAAGTTAAGGCGTCTAGGGCTTAAACCTGATGTCTGATTGTGGTTGATCTTGATCACTGTTGAAACATTGAGATGCTTATCTGACATGGCTATTTAAGAATAAGTGGTTCTAACCACTGTTGGAAAATTTGATTGGTTGATACTTGGGATATGTGCTTGATTGGTGGATATAAATGGTGATTTAAATCACCATTTTTAGAGTTATCTTATTCTTTTTATCCCCATTATTCCTTGAGATATAATTGTTACTATTAATCTCATTTTGAGTAGAATTTATTCATTGCATATCTCTTTCATTGTGCTCATTGGTTTATATTTCAATTAGTGTGCGAATTCCAAATTTGCTCCCTATAAACGACCTCGGACTCATTTCCTATTTTGGAACACTTTATAAATTTAAATACTGTAGCGATTGTCATCCTATGCTACAACGCTATATTTTGAACGACGATTTTCGCTAACACAGTCGTCCATCCCTTGAATCCTTGATCCAAGGGCTGATCTCGCATCGAAGCTTCACGTGCCTTCGCATGTAGAATCACCTACAATCTCAAATCCCATCTGATGGTGGGAATTTGAAATAGACCTTCTCACCCTCCACTTAGCTCGCATCCACCGTTGAAACCCTACTAGCTTAATCCAACCCTCGCGGTGCCCTAATTAGCTCACGCACCCATATAATCATCTCCTTGGCGTCACGCGCAAAGGATCGACCCCCTTTTACACCTCTCGAGTCAAGCACCTTCAACCACTCCAGCTCCTCTCCTCACACTATCTCTATTTCATTGCCCTAGTGGTGGAACTCCACCTTCCTACGATCACTCCTCACTGCTAAGGACCACATAGCACCTGATGGCGACCCAAAACTCCACTAGCAAGTTTTCCATCTGTTAGAGCACCTCCTCCCTCCTTTCCTCCTCCTCAATCATCTGCTTTAGATCTATAGGTCCCATTCCTCTGATTAGATTAGTATTTTAAATGCTTTCTAGAGTAGTTTTGGTGATAATTAGAGTACTGTAGATCAGTAGATTTAGTTTAGTTGATGAATTGGATGAATATGTTAGTTTAGATTAGAATTAGAATAGTTTAGAGTGATCTCTCCCTCTTTGATCAATTCAGATCACAGAGGAGTTTTTCCACCTCCATTTCGATCCATTAATCTCCCTAATCATCTCATAACTCGCATTCTCTAACTTCTTCGACGATTATATTCATCAACCACCCATCTATCAAGGTTAAATTCACATCTGAAGTATTGGCAACCAAATATGAATTTATGCCTAAAATTCACCTGGGGGATCTCCCATTCACTCCATAAATTCGCAAAGACCCCTTGATCTGGTTATAATTGCACTGATTCGCTCGATTCTTTCAGAATTGGTTTCACGCCCAATTTTGGAATTGGAGTCAATTTGTTTTAAACGGATTTAATCGAGTGATTTGAGTTTTTATCGAGCTAAGTTAGGTATAATACAAGGATTCTAAGGTGTTTTAAGTTGATTTCGATGATCAGATGAGTATTTTCCTAATTTGAGTTTTGCATTTGGGTAGTTTGGCCAAGGAAAATCAGAATTTCTGATTGGAGGTTAAAACAATGACCTATTGGTTTTTATGGGATCCTTAGATCTTCTTAAACATTAATCAATGTTGTTCAAAAAGATCAAGTGATCAGATCACTTGTGATCCACATTAAAAGCCCAAAATAGGGCTACATGGATTCCTCCTTCAATCCAACTTCACTTTGACTTTTAAAGAATCAAATGATTTTTCAAGGTTTGAATGGTGATTTGGAGTTAATTTGAAATGATTTCAACACCTAATATGATTTTCTTCTCTACATTACCTATAATGTAAAGAGGATATCAAATTAGGGTCTTTTGAGTATTTTAAAGAATGACGATTGGTCCTCTGGATTTCAGATCTTCATACATGGTTTTCAAAGGATTTTTGGACAAATATAATTTGTTAGAGATGTGTTTTGGGCATTCTTGTGCCTTAGATCAAACCTTCTCAGGTCTAATCTAGGCTGATTTCAGTCTGAGATAGTAGCAGTATCTGCTAGGTCTTCATAGTGCTGCAGCAACACTAGCTATTGCTATTTTCATTGTAGTAGCAAGAGAACTACATGTAAGAAATCAATTGAGCATCATTAGCAGCTAAATCAGCTGTTGAAATGGCAATAGCAACAACCACTATTGTGGTCTATCTTGACTAGATGAGATGAGGTCGTGTGGAATTTGCTGTGGAATTTTCTTTGGTTTTGAAGAATGAAGAAGCTGTCTTGTGTATAGGCTAGAACAGTATGTTAGAAGCATTCATGAACAAGTGTTGGGCTTCAAATTTAATTTCAAGAACTTGTAATCCATGTTTGATTCCACTGTCAGCTACATGTTCATAGTCCAAATTGTTCAATGTGAAATTTAAGTGAAATTCAAGGTATAAATCTTGTTTAAAAGCTTATACATCTTCCATGTGTCATGATAGACATTCTTGAGTGCTTAAATACATTTTCGAACACTTAGAACTCCTTTTGGTGACTTAAGTTCTTGATTGAAAACATTCATTAAGGCCTAAAATGGAGTTAGTTTGTAAATAAATAAAATACTTTAAAAAATCACAAAAAAATAAAATAAACTTGTCTTGAGTAAGATCAGGTATTCCTCTAAGTGTTCACCAAGTTTCAAGGTAATCTGAAACCCCAGCTTGGTAGAACATACCAACCGACGATTTAGTATACCTTGGAATTTAATAAAAAGCCAAAGATGAAAAATCACAAAAAGAACTTCCTCTCTCTCTTCTCACCCTTTCTCTCTCAACCCCTACCTCTTCTATATCTACAAAAACTATAAAAATCAGAAAATCATCGAAAATACCCAAAAATACCTTGTATAAATCAGAAAATCATCGAAAGTACCTTGAATACTATGTATATACTTATATATTTAACTTGAAACTAAGCTAAGTCTATATATTGCATAATATGCAAATATTGTATATGATTAACTTATATATGTATTCTATATATTAAATAAATATTTAGAATGATTTATTGTATATATAACTTTATTTTATAACTATCTATTAATTTATATTAACTTAAATGCATAATAACCTAAGTAATTATACAAACCTAGATATATGTACATAATTGTATCTAATACTCTACATACGTATTTAACTATGTATTATATTGCATAGTACCTGTAATTAGATTTAATTATGTATTTATAGTAGGTAATTAAATTATTAAGTTAATTAAGTAATGTATTAACTTAAAATAAAATAAATTAGTAATTTAAGTTAATAATGAAGTAATTTATAATGTACAATTGTATAATATTATATTAATTATTTTGAACCTATTTATACTATACTTATAATGTATTATAGTATTTACAAATTATTTATGTATATAACTAACTTAAACATGTATTTAAATGTAAATAAATTACAAGAATGTCTATAAAATACATGAAAAATGTATAATAAATACTTTATTATGTGAAGTAACTCTGTATTAAGTCAATTGCATGTTTAATTAACTAATTTATACTTTAATTAAGAAATTAATTAATCCCCTAGGTCTCCCCAAGCACCTCAACCTCGTAGGCCGCAACTACGGGATTACTATAATCCCATAGTTGCATAACCTATGCCTGTGGTATGCTATCCCGCTGGGGGTCGTGCTACTGAACTGAAGCCAAACCTTATAACACTTATCCCTCACTTCCATGGTCTTGCTTCTGAGGACCCATTTCAGCATTTAGATGAGCTGAAAAATCTTGCTCAGACTTTGGGTCCATAGGGCCATGATCAGCACACGTTATTAATGAAAATGTTCTCCTTTTCCCTAAAATACAAGGTTGCCTTTTGGTTTAGAACTCTTGCACGGACTATACCAATAGAAACCTAGGCTTCTTTGAAACATGGGTTCCTTAAGAAGTATTTTCTTGTAGGCCACACAAACGCTTTGAGGCGTGCTATCATCACATTCACCCAAAATTCAGGAGAACAGATGCATGAGGTTTGGGAGTGATTCCATGAGCTTCTACATAAGTGTCCTCACCATGGTGTCCCAAACTGGCAACAGGTCTAGATCTTCTATCATGGGCTCCATGATGACACAAGGAATTTTGTGGATGTCACATGTGGAGGCAATTTCTTCTGTGGGAACGAGGACTCAGCCTTTGAGCACTTCAAAGGTATGGCTGAAAGTTCTATTAACAATGCTTCAATGAGTGTTTTTAATAGAAAGTCCTCACCTTCTCACTCACACACAGGGGTACACAAAGCCCAATCTAGCACACAAGATTTAAAGATAGTGGCTAGTTAGCTGGATAAGTTGGGCCTAATAGAGAAGAAAGTAGATGAAGTATAGAAAATCCTATCTAAACCTTCGTCATCTTCTTCTCAGTCACCTGCACCTCGCACTTCTCAGTTTCCCACATGGTGGAAAACAATGAACAACCTATCTGTGACACAACCTGCACTACTGGACTATTCATTTTCCTATCCTTCATCGATTGGAGGAACTTTTGCTCCTCCTTGCACTGAAGTCTCTGCACCTTCTGGAGCTTCAGGGGAGCTCCACGCCATTCACAATGATACATACTCACAAACCTACAACCTTGGATGGCAAGATCATCCAAATTTCTCGTGGTCGGGAAATTCACAAAGACCCAATTTTCATCAACCTTCTACATCACTACTTCACAACCCGATTCGAATACCACCTCCACAACAACATGGGCATCCACCACATGCTTACTAGCAATCCCAACCGAGGCCTACCCGATACTCTCAACCTGGGCCTGCACGAGATGATCAGTTGGGGTCAATCATGAAAGCTCTTGATAACATTCAACAACAAAACATTGCTATGCAGTAGAGACAGGATACGGCTTTAGCTAAGATGAGAGCCTAGCTATCGCATGATGGTAACACCATAATGAGCCATAACTAGCTCATTTTGATCCAATTAAGTCATTAAATGCTCCTACATAACTGCCACAGAATCATAAGTCACTGCATAATCATTTTGAGGGAAAGACAAGAAACTAGGGTTAAAACTGTAATTTTACCAGCACATCATGAATGCAATACAACCATGGGTTTTCTCAGGGGTTGACTGAAGGTCAAATGGTCTTAAAAAGATAACAAGCGGGTTAGAACAATCAGAAAAGGGTTTGCACGTGTTCTGAGAATTAAATGACTTTTGAAACCCTAAAAACAGACCTGCTTAATTAACTGAGGTTCTGGTCAGGATAAAATTCACCTAAACCCTATAAAATTCATAGAAAAATATTCTCTAGGGTTTGGAACCTTCAATTTGACCATCAGACCTGTTTTGGCCCAAAATAGTCTCAGACAGACATTTACCCTAAGTTAGATTTTTACATAAATTACCTAATCAAACTTGGTCAAAACCTAAATCTAACTTCACCATTGGATTTCTTAGGTTCAAATTAGCTTTGTACCAAAATTTGGGCCCAATCTGAGATCATCTTGACCAAGTTTGCATTTTGGTCTAGTCAGGCTCTTTCTATCTCATTCAGACCCTTAACTTTCGAAATCTTTACAAAAAGGCCTATATCGTTGTCGTCACTCTTTGCAAATAGGTCCCTCCACCATTATCGTGAAGGAATCCTTCTCCGGCGACCTTTGATTGAAGAGAACTCCTCTGTTCAATCAATCCCTTCCAAATTTGGAAGGGAGATTCTTTGAGGAGTCCACCTTCTGAATCCATCCATGAGCTCCATAACCTTCCCAATCTCTCATGCGAACGCATGAGAGATTTGGGTTTCCTACTCCAGTGACATTTCCAAGCTTGGAAGCTTGTCTTCCAAGCTTAAGATCCTTCCTGAGCCCTATAAAAGAAACCCTAAAGCACGGTCATGCTCTTAAGCTTGAATTCCGGCCGAAAACCGTCCTCTTCGGCCGTGAAGCTCCTCAAGCTCCGGCGACCCCTCCTGACCTCCTTCGTCATCCAGTCACAAAACCAGTGGCCAAATTCTCTCTCTCTCTCTTGTCCGCTCTTGGCCGTACCAGCAGGAGACCTTCTACCTCCGTCGTTGTCGCCGCTCCCTTCATCGGAGCACATTCTTCCCCAGCTCAGACCCACCAACACCGGTGCTGTCCTCTCCCTTTCGTCCACTTAGCATAGGTAATTAAGTTCCCTTAAGGCCCCTAGAGTAGTTCCTTCTACCAAAAACCAAAAATAAACCCCTCGATATAGCTGCTCACCTCCGTCTTCCACATCTCCGGCAGCATCTTCAGCGAGGTCCTCCACACGCTACACTCATCCACACACCTCACCACAAATCCCAAAAGCACTGCCGTCCCTCTGCGAACAAAATCCCTGACTCTATTCACCTTCCGGTTTACCCGAACTCCCCGCCGAACAAACCCACCATCTTCGACCTATTCCGTCTTCGCCAGCCACCTATACACACCTTCGCAGCACGCCGCCGCCACCCATACCTTCACCGCATCCTTACGAAGCTCCTGAACCTCTTTAACTTGGCCGCAAAGCCGTATTCTTGTTTTCAGGTCTTCTTTGCATCGGCCGCCATTAGTGAAGCTTCGAGCGAAGCTTGAAGCTGCTCCAACACCTACAGGCCCCAGGTGAAGCTCCAGGCACAGCGAACATCTCCAGGAGTGCAACCAAGGAGCCAATTTAGCTCTTTGACTGAGCCTTTGACCATAATCACACAAAAAAGCAGCTGCCGTCGCATGCAGAGAAAGATGGTGGGATTTAGTCCCACATCGTGGACTGAGGAGCACTTGAAGCCGCATAAGTTATTTTCGTCACATGAGCTTATCGCCTCAAGTGACGCACATGGGGTGAGGTGCCCATGCCCTCATGTGCCTCGTCCGCGACATATCCCCCGCAGACCTAGTGCACCCGACCCGCCTAAGCCTTCACTCCTCGCTCACCACCCACTGCTGGTGAGCCTGGATCCGAGTGTGCACTTACCCGATTACTCGACTACCCTAAGTGGCCCTAGGAGGGCGAAGCCTAAGAGGAGAGAAAGAGAGAGAGCGTAGGGTAGGGGAGGGTTTTGCCCCGTGCGACACTTAGCCAAAATCTAAGATGGCTTCCCTCTGTGCGTGAAGAGAAGAGAAAGAAAAGAGAAGCCAAGGAAGAAGGAGAAGCAAAAAGTGAGAGAAGAAAAAGGAAAAAGTGAGAGAAGAGAAATGAGAAATAGAGAAGCGAAAGAAGAAGAAATAAAGAAGAAGGCCATTTAGGGCATCTGATCTCTAAAGGACACGTCTGATTACTGTAGCATTCAAGTTACTATGTAGATATTTGGTTCTGATTACTGTGGCATTATTGGTTACTTTAGTTTACATATAACTATAGTTAATAATTGGTGATCTAAATCACCATTATTTTGTTATAGATTTCTTTTTATCATGTTCAATTCTTATTATACTCATGTTCTACATTGATTATCATTTTTTAGTAGTTTATTTGGTTTAAATTCTTGTGCTCATTTGCATTATTTGAGATTAGTGTGTGAATTCATATTGCTCCCTGTGTTTGACCTCGGACTTTCAAATTCGCGTAATAAATATTATTTGTTTTCAAAGCGATTTCGACTATACTACAGCGTAATGATTTAAAACCTCGATTTCACTACGTAAACATCGCACTTGATAGAATCCCCTCAACCACATTCACTCCCATCTCAAGCACAACCCAACCCGAAGAACATACCTGCCCAGAGGTATGTCCAACCTAGACCTCTAGTGCAAGGTCAAGTACATGCCATTTCACAACCCTTGCACGAACTAGAGTTCTACACTGACCCAAATACTTCCTATCCTCAATCCCAACCACCTCTTCTACCAAACACCGAATGTTGTCTACGTCTAGAGCTGAATTAAATGCCATCACCACTAGGAGTGGTAGAAGCACTATAGATCCACCATTTCCCGCTTCTACATCTTTCCCTGAACCTTCTACTTCCACTCCTCCATTAGATTTACCTCTTTCTGATTCTTCTCAACCCAGGAATGACCCTCCCATTAGAACTTCTGTACCATTTCAGAGGCTTCAAAGAAGAAGGGAAAAGAAAAGAAAAAGCTGTCTACTATGGCTCCTAAGGAGGATCTGCTCAAGGTTTTTAAGCAAGTCCACATAAACATCCCCTTGTTGGATGCAATTCGCCACATTCCTCTTGATGCTAAGTTTTTGAAAGATCTATGTACACCTAAGTGTAAAGCTAGGATTTAGAAAGGGAGTTGTCCCGTCATTCTCTTGGAACAAGTGAGTTCCCTTATTTCAAACCTCCTTACTAAGAAGAAAGACCCATGCACCCCTCTTCTCTCTTGTATGATAGGAAACACCACATTTAATAGAGCCTTACTTGACCTAGGTGCTTCCATCAATCTTATCCCAACCTTCCTACTGACACATTTCGAGGTTGGCAATCTGAAGCCAACCGAGGTGTCCCTGCAATTAGCTGACCGATTAGTTAAGACACCTTAAGGAGTATTGGAAGATGTTATAGTGCGGGTCAAGGGCTCCTATTTTCCTGTTGACTTCATTGTCCTTGACATGGAAGTACCTGAGGATATCCAAAACACACCTATCATATTAGAAAGACCTTTCCTGGCTACGGCCAAGGTGAACATAAATTGTAAGGAGGGCCTTATAGAGTTAAAATTTGGAGATCAAAAGATGAAAGTTGATATCTTTTAGGCCCAAAGGAGACCATCTTATAGTTTGATTGAGGAAATCTATTCCTTGGATTCTTTGGACAAGTTGGTCGAGGATACATTGATTGATTCACTTAATTTAGAATCTCAACACCCTTTAGCCTCTGACTTGACTCTTCCTGAGACACTAGCCTTAGAAACTAAGGACTTACCTCCAATTTCTTTAGTGCCTCTAGGATCTTCTGAAATCTCCACACCTGCTCCTTCATCTGATCCTGTGCCTGTTGAGCTTAAACCTCTTCCTGAATCTTTAAAATGTCTTCTTTGGACCAGATCAGACTTATTCTGTGATTGTCAACTCCCATTTATCGTTTGATCAAGAATCACAACTCTTATTTGTCCCGAGAGCACATAGATAGGCTATAGGATGGAGCCTTTTCGACTTGACTGGCATTAGTCCTTCTACTACACACATAGGATATTCACTGAAGAAGGATCTAGACCAACCAGACAGCCACAGCGTAGACTGAATCCTACACTTCAAGAGGTGGTAAAGAATGAAATGATTAGGTGGTTAGACAATGGAATTATTTTTCCCATCTCTAACAGTAAATAGGTAAGCCTTGTTCAAGTTGTGCCTAAGAAGGTTTGACTTACCGTCATAACCACTAAATCTGGAGAAGTCATCCCTATACGGATTGCTAGTTCGTGGCGAGTATGTATTAACTACCGCAAACTCAACTAGGCCACGAAGAAAGATCATTTCCCATGGCCCTTCATTGATCAGATATTGGAAAGTTTGGTAGGGAATATATTTTTCTACTTTTTGGATGGCTACTTAGGCTACAATCAGGTGGAGATTTACCCTGATGACCAGGAAAAAATGACTTTTACCTACCCCTACAAAACCTTTGCATTCCATAAGATGCCATTTCGATTATGCAATGCATCTGCTACATTTCAGCGGTGTATGTTTGAAATCTACTCCAATCTAGTGGGTGATTATTTAAAAGTCTTCATGGATGACTTCTTGATTTTTGAGAGCACATTTGATGCATGTCTAGACCACCCAACTAAAGTCCTGCAAAGATTCATTAATGTGAATCTGGTACTTTCTTGGGAGAAATCATATTTCATGGTACCAAAAGGACTCGTTTTAGGTCACCTTATCTCTAAGAGAGGAATTGAGGTTGACCGTGGGAAAGTAAAATTGATTGTTGACCTACCATTACCTTCGTCGGTTAAGCAAATTCAATTTTTTCTCGAACATGTTGGTTTCTATCGCCGCTTTATAGCGGACTTCTCGAAAATAGCCTGACCTCTCACCAATCTCCTCTCTAAAGATGTAGACTTCCAGATCTCTGACGATTGTGTTCGTGTTTATACGACACTTCGTGATCTGGTTACCAAGGCACCAATACTGCAACCCCCGGATTGGTCTCACGCTTTTGAGATCATGTGTAATGCCTTGGATTATGTAGTAATTATCCTTGGGCAAAAACTGGATGGGAAACTTATAGTCATTTACTATGTGTTTGCAGAGTGAGATCGATGTTTATAAATGCTATGTTGTAGTATAGTCGAAATCACTTGAAAACAAATAATATTTATTACTCGAATGAAAGCCCGAGGTCAAACACAGGGAGCAAATAGGAATTTACACACTAATTTCAAATAATATGTAAATGAGCATAAGAAATAACTCAAAATTGATAATCAATATAAAGCATGAGTTTAACATATGGCAAAACGAATCTCAAAATAAAAACAATGGTGATTTAGATCACCAATTATTCAATTTAAGCATATATGCAAATAATGCAACAGTGCTGATGAGAACCTCATCATGAACCCTAACTAGCACAATCTAACCTAGGTATGCAAGAAAAAGCTCCTACATAACTTAAAGAAAGGCTTAACTCAGAGAATTCTGAGTTTAAGAAGAAAATAAGTCATAAGGGGTAAAAATGTAATTTCACCAACACAATCTGCAAACAGGGTAACTCAGGGTCTAAACACAGGTCAAACTAACCTAATAAGAAGGAA
The DNA here is from genome assembly GCA_037157565.1 of Thalassia testudinum. Classification (NCBI taxonomy): domain Eukaryota; kingdom Viridiplantae; phylum Streptophyta; class Magnoliopsida; order Alismatales; family Hydrocharitaceae; genus Thalassia; species Thalassia testudinum. Next base: position 74,213,255 of record JAZHRO010000031.1, on the reverse strand, counting down.
AGTGGGATGATCTGATCCAACAAAGGCTACAGCAACTCCAAGGAATTAAATGACATTTTGTAACCTTAAAATAAATCCACTTCAATTCACGTGGATCGAGGTAGGGTAAAAATCAAATAAACCCTCTAAAATTCATATAAAAATAATCTCTAGGGTTTATAACATTCAATTTGGCCTTAGAAACCCATTTTGACCTACATTGAGAACCATGCCCAATTAATGATTTAATTTAGGTTTTTACGTAAATTGGCCGATCAAACATGGTCTGACCTAGAAACAAAATTCACTATTAAAATCCTTAGGTCCAACTTAGTCATGTATAAAAACTTGAGCCTAAGAAGAGACCTCCTTGACCGACTTTGCAATTTGGTCCTCATTATTTACTTTTTGGCCCTCAACTTTTGAAACCCTTTGCATTTTGACCCCTAATTTCATCTTCGTTCTTTGCATTTTGGTCCCTCCTGTAAGTCTCTGCGCAGCACCATGCTCTGGTGACTTTACGCAGAGCATGGTGCCGCACAGGGTGAGGGGGGCATCCTGCCAAGAGAATGCAGAGTTCCCTGCCATGTCTGCTATCGCAGGGACTCGGCTATGCCACCTGACGACGCCCACACCTTCCATGCGAACGTGCAGAAGGTATGGGTCTCGTCTCCGACCATACTCCGACGAGGGATGCACGTCGCCAGCGTGCGTTCGCCCCTCCGCCACCGCCTTTATAAAGACCAGCCTCGCCAGCCGTTTCTCCCAGCTTTGTCTTGACGGAGAATCCCTCAACCCTTCCTCTCTCTCCACTCCGACAGGAACCCACCAGCTCCGGCGGCTCCTCCTCCACCTTCTCGTCACTCTGCTGCAATACCAGCAGCAGAGCCACCTTCGCCTGATCTCCCCGCGTCGCGCCACACCAAGCGTGCGCTTCCCTGCCCTCTTCCTCGCCGCCGCTCTCTCCCTCTGGGTGTTTCTTCTCCGACGACAGTCGGTACGGCTGCCTGCCGCTCCGGCCCCCTTGTCCCTGTAGGTAAGTAACAGTTATTTCCCTTCCTCGCCTCTTTCTTTTCCCCAACTTGTTTTGCTTGATCGCCCTACGCCCACGCCTGACCACCTTCATCTTCCCCACCTCCGGCCACTCTCCGGCGAGTCGTTCCCATCATCCCACAACCCCATACGACTCGCCAACTATACCAAAAGCTCCGCCTCACCTCACCAAACACCCTCCTCCCCTCCATTGCCATTCCACACCTCCACAACAAACCCCCGAACAAACCCATTTATCCGACTACAGTCCGACCTAGGGCTGCCGCCATACACCGCCTCACGCCTCGCCACCACCCGCACTGGCTTCACCGCACTCCGGCAAAGCTCCCTGCATCTTCTGACTGGGCCAAGAGGCAGTATTCCTGCTTTCAGGTCACGCCCCCTTCGCCGCCATTGCTGGGCAGGTGAAGCTCCTTCACCTGCAGCTACAGCTTCGATCTCGCCCAGGCGCTGGTCCCAGGTCGCGCGGAGTGTCTCTGCGAAGACTCCCAGGTCTGCAGCTGAGGCAAACCCCTCGCGAGTTGCTGCAATTGCCTGCAGCCTCCTCGCCTGCGGATGCCAGTCGGGAGGTGGGACTTTAGTCCCACCTCGGAAGTGCGTGGCTCAGTGCCCGCACATAAATTGTAAAAGTGTTCGAGGCTATTCGCCTTCGAACACAGGGATCAGGTCCCTCAAGCACGTGCGCGCCACGCGCTCGCCCTCGCCTGCGTTCATGCCCCGCTGGTCTGGGCAGGATCCGAATACCCGACACTGCGCACACCTCGCCCACCACCGCACGCCGGTGGGCCTGGTCCCGGGCGTGATACCCGTACCCGAATACCCGGCTCTGGGAGAGCGATCCTATGAGAGAAATCTGAGAAAGAGAGAGACGTGGGGAAGGGTAGGGGTAGGTTTTGCTCTGACCAGTTGTGTGAGTGTGCAGGAGCAGAAGAAGAAGAAGAAGAAGAAGTGGCGAAGGAAGAAAGGAAGGAGAAGAAGAGAAGCACTATAGCAGACCTGCAGTTAAGTCGTCTGACCACTGCATCAGACGATGGTTGAGCAGCGGCCAGAGGAGATAAAGCAGAGAAGAAGGAAGAAGAAAAGAAGAAGACTCTGCAGCTGAAGAGAAGAGAAGAAGACAGGACGAGCAGAAGAAGAAGACTTGGCCGCCAGAGAAAAAGAAATCAAAAGAAAGAGAAAGAAAGAAATAGGAAGAAAAGAGAAGAAAGAAGAAGAGAAGAAGACAGGACGAGCAGAAGAAGAAGACGAACAACCAGGAAGAAGAAGAAGAAGAAGAAGAAGAAAGAAGAGGGATGAAGACAGAAAGCACAAAAAGAAGAAAGAAGAAGGCACAGCCGTGAGAGAAGAAGAGAAGAAGCCAAGACAAAAAATCTCTCTCTCTCTCTCTCCCCCTCTCTCTCTCTTATTTTTGTAATCCAATAGAGAAACTCTGTACTTCTAGAATTCTAGTAGCTCCCTGAGTTCGACCTCGGGAAAACTATTTCCGAGTTAAAAAAAAATCTATTGTAATGACAACCGTAGCTGTCTTGTCTTATACTATAACGACTGTACTATAATAAACACAAAGCAGCACCACGGTTCGCCATTTTCACTTGGCACCGTTGTCGGGGAGCAACGGCTATTCTAGAAGTTTTGAACTCTTTATTTAAAAATTGCTAATCTTTTTCTCTCTTGTGTGCAGGTAAAGGAAAATAATTGGACGAGCAGCCACACAACAAACACTCCAACAAACAGGTAATCTTCATCAGCCCTCTCTTAAACTCCCTTGAAATCTAAAAAGAAATGAAAAGAAGAATTAACTTAGGGCTACCTGTGTTATACTTAGTAACTCATCAAAGTTGCCTAATTTTTCATTTCAACACATTTTAACTGTCCATCCAATTAAGGTAACTAGGGCTAAAACCTTGATTGAGCCCTAGTTACTAAATTTTGAGGTAACTAAAATGGACCAACTAGAGCCAACTCAAGGATTGAAAAGCTAGGGTTTTTAGAGACACACCTTCTATTAACAAAGAAAAGATCTTCCCAAAAAGAGGTGTACCTAAACCTTGTTTGAAAAGATCTATACAAGAGGAACCTTAAGTAAATCAGGCTCTTAAATCCATTTGAACCTTGAAAGAAAGGACCCAAAAGCTCTCAAAAGAAAAAAAAAAAGAGGTGAAGTTGACCCCTTGGGTCAACCAACCTTAAAATTAGGTCACTTTTTCACTCAAAATACTTAAAAGTTCAATTGGAACCTTAAACAGCTTGATCTTAAAGTAAAAGATGTAGACTTAAGAGGTCAAGGTCCCCATTCTGGTCTACCTGGAACCGCAGTGACAAGAGAGGTTGGGTAGGGGAAATCCTATAACCCGTGGGGACGCTCTACCGTGTAGGGGTCTTCGCGGGACTCACCCTCTCTGGCTGCCCAGGTAATTCTCAGGTGGACGATCTTTTTGATCAAGGGGTCCATCTGCCCCGCACCTCTATAGCCACCCAACAATTTTTGGGTGTCTCGATTGGGTCCAGCACCTTCTAAACTCATCTATTCCAACAGTGCATGTACGGTAGGAGGTCCTTAAGACCTCCTTTAGAATTTCACTCTCGTCAAGGCCAAGCCTCGACTCCCGTGTTTGTGTAGCAACCCCACCACATTATTCTCTCATCTGATTCAGAACCAAGCTCTTCTTCTTCCCCCATCATGGCTCAGCCAGTTGAGGAAGAAAAAAATCTGGAGCACCAGCTCCAGCGACTCAATGACCTCTTCCAAAACTTTGTGCACCCACTGCAGCGTCCTATGATGCGGGACCATTATAATCCTGCTGCGGTGGCCATTGAGCCTCGAGTCAGAATCCCGGCTAGAGGACCTGATTCCGAATTAAAGCCCAATATGATTCATGCTATACCTAAATTCCATGGGCTTAATTCCGAAGATCCCTTCCAGCACATCAAACAGTTGAAGCATCTGGTCCAAACTTTTGGGTCAGATGCACAAAATCGGGACATTCTTCTCATGAAAATGTTGTCCTTCTCTCTTATGGACAAGGCCGCTCATTATTATCAAACTCAGACTCGGCCGATCAACACTTGGGAGGAACTTCAGTCCGAATTTTTGAAGAAGTTCTTTCCCGTTGGTCAGACCAATGCCTTGCGCCATCAGATTACTCACTTCACTCAGCAAACAGGGGAACCTCTCCATGAGGCATGGGATCGCTTTCAGGATCTCATGAGAAAGTGCCCCCATCACGGAGTCCCTAAATGGGAACAAGTCCAGTCTTTTTACCAGGGACTCCGTGAAGACATCCGTCTTTTCGTCAATGCAACCTGCGGAGGAAATATCATGCGTCAACATGAGGACACCCTGTGGGAGATTCTCGAAAACATGTGCGAGAACTCCATCAACAATGACTCCATGGGATTATTCGACAGGATGAATTCCTACGCATCGACGAACCTCAGGGGAGCACATGAGACGCAGGGCCTATCCGCATCAGTCGACCTGGAATTAATGGCCAGTCGATTGGACAAGGTCTCAATCATTGAGAAGAAGGTGGATGAGCTGACTCAGCACTTGCAGCGAGCCACCTCTACGCGTAACTCCTTTGCACAACCTCCTTCCACACAGAAGACTGTGCAAAACATTCTCCACCGATCTTCCCCTAGGATGGATCCATATCCATCCCCATCTGATTCTCGGATCGGAGGGTCATCCGATCCTTTCTATACCAGCCCGGGGAATTCCATTCCCCCTTTCTCTGATTCTCTGGAGGCTCCTCAGACTTGCGAGGACCTCAATGCCATCCAGAACGACCCATTCTCTAACACCTACAACCCTGGATGGCGAAACCATCCCAATTTTCAGTGGGCGGGAAATTCCCAAACCCAAAGACCACCCTTTCAGTACCACCCACAGCCTCCTCGTCCTTACCAGCCGCCTCAGCCTCGGCCCAACCCTACTTATCCATCAGGGCCAAATCAGGATCAAATGTCCCTTATCCTTCAGACTCTGGCTGACATTCAAAGAACGAATGCAGCTATCCAAAAATAACACAAGGATGAACTTACATAGGTCCAAAATCAACTGGCCCAGTTGGCAAATTCTCGCCAGCCAGGTACACTTCCTTCCCAACCTCTTCCTAACCCGAGTAACGTGCCAACTCAACGGCGCGTTATGAACCCAAACCCGGGCCAAGCCCACATGATTTACCAGGCCCCCTCTGTTCCTTCACCCGACGGGATGGAGGCTTCCACTTCTTTTGCGGGCTATCAACAGCAACCCATCTTACCCAATCCCAACCAAAACCAGGCAGGACTTAATTCCGTGACAACCCGTAGTGGTAAGGAAACCCAAGATCCACCTTATCCAAACCACTCCAAGCCTGGTAGTGATCCCAAGCCTAGGACGGTAATCCAGGACATTTCTATCCCTGTCCCACATCAAAGACCTGGACCTATCCTAGAAGAACCAACAAAGGTTCCGTTTCCCGAGGCCTTGACCAAGGGAAAGAAGACTACCAAGCCCGTGGCACCTGAGGAGGACCTGGTCAAGCTCTTTGAGCAGGTCCACATAAACATCCCCTTGATGGATGCAATCCACCACGTACCGGCTTACGCACGATTCTTAAAGAATGTGTGTACACCCCAGCGTAAGCTGCGAACCAAAAGTGGGAGTCCAATTGTACTGTCAGAGCAAGCTAGCTCTGTAATCCTAAGCAGACTCCCACCTAAGGCTAAAGATCCTGGTACTCCCCTGATTTCCTGCAAGATAGGTGATACCCAATTTGATAGAGCATTGCTAGACTTGGGTGCTTCCATAAATCTGATACCCACATCCTTACTTAACCATCTAGAAGAATCTGAGCTAAAACCAACTGAGGTGACATTACAATTAGCAGATCGATCTATAAAGTCACCAAAAGGGATTCTCGAGGATGTTATTGTAAGAGTGCGGGATTTCTACTTTCCTGTACACTTTACAGTCTTAGACATGGATGCACCTGAAAACCCTAGGGATACACCAATCATTCTAGGGAGACCTTTCTTGGATACTGCTAGAGCCAACATCAGCTGTGAGGAGGGCCAAATAGAGCTCAAATTTGGAAATCAAACCCTGAAAATTGATATATTTAAGGCCCAACAAGGAATCAATTGCGGTGTCATCGAACAAATTTGTGACATTAGGGCTTTGGTTGATGAAACACCCTTTCAGAATGACCTGATTATACCTCATCAACCGCAGAAAGATCTTGACCCGCAAACAGAGGAGTCGAATCCAGAGTTAGACAAACCAATAACTCCTACCCTTGAACCTCACATCTATTCTGAACCACCCGCTGCTGCTGATAACCCCATCCTCGAACTAAAGCCCCTTCCTGATCACTTGAAATACATCTTTCTGGGTTCTAATCAAACCCTTCCTGTGATTATCAATTCCAAGCTCAAACCTGAACAGGAATCCCGTTTGATTACTGTTCTCCAGCAACATCGTGGAGCCATCGGATGGACTCTCGATGATCTGACTGGAATAAGTCCCTCTTATTGTACTCATCATATCTATTCAGAAGAGGGCACACGACCTTCTCGTGAAATGCAGAGACGCTTGAACCCCAATCTACAGGAGGTCGTGAAAAAGGAGATCATCAAGTGGTTAGATGCCGGGATCATCTACCCGATCTCCGATAGTCGTTGGGTGAGCCCAATTCAGGTTGTGCCTAAAAAGGTAGGGCTCACCACCATAGCGACTGAAACCGGAGAAGTCATTCCTACCCAATTAGCCAACTCGTGGAGAGTCTGTGTAGATTACCGACGACTTAATTCCTCCACGAAGAAATATCATTTCCCACTACCTTTCATTGATCAAATTCTCGAGAAATTAGCGGGAAATCGATTCTTCTGCTTTCTTGACGGGTACTCCGGTTACAACCAGGTGGCAATCCATCCTGAGGACCAAGAGAAGACCACGTTCACTCGCCCCTTCGGAACATACGCATTCCAAAGGATGCCTTTCGGTCTTTGCAATGCACCCGCGACTTTTCAGCGGTGCATGCTTGCCATATTCTCATATATGGTAGGTGACTATCTGGAAGTCTTCATGGATGACTTTTCAGTTTTTTCAGCATCATTTGACGATTGCCTCCAACACTTGGTCCAAATACTGAGGCGGTGCATCGATGTGAATTTGGTTCTTTCCTGGGAAAAGAGCCATTTCATGGTGCCTGAGGGAATTGTCCTGGGACACTTGATCTAGGAGAAAGGCATCCAAGTAGATCGAGCTAAGGTTGATCTAATCTCTCACCTTCCAATGCCTAGCTCGATCAGGGACATCCGTTCTTTTCTGGGGCATGTCGATTTTTACCGTTGTTTCATTCCTGATTTCTCGAAAATCGTGCACCCCTTGACTACTCTTCTCTCTAAGGATGTACCCTTTGAAATCTCCAAGGAATGCACACTAGCCTTTGAAAACCTTCGTGATTGAGTCACCCAGGCACCTATCCTACAATCTCCTGACTGGTCTCAACCCTTTGAAATCATGTGCGATGCGTCTGATTTCGCTGTAGGAGCGGTCCTGGGGCAAAAAGCTGACGGGAAACCCGTGGTCATCTACTACGCTAGCAAGACACTTGACGAGGCTCAGCGTAACTACACGGTTACGGAGAAAGAGCTGCTAGCCATAGTATTTGCCCTTGAAAAATTTCGATCGTATCTCCTGGGTTCCCACGTCATCATCTACTCAGATCACACAGCTGTGAGGCATCTCCTTGCCAAGAAGGGCACGAAGCCCCGACTAATCCGATGGATCTTGCTGTTGCAAGAATTCGATCTCAAAATTCGTGACAAGGCAGGAAGACAGAATGTGGTAGCCGACCATTTGTCCTGCCTTCCTTCTGAGATTATCAACCCTTCCGGACCCATCACGGAACATTTTCCTGATGAGCACTTGCTGACTATTGGTACTAGCCTTCCATGGTTTGCTGATATAGTAAACCACTTGGCATCTCATTAGATCCCGTCTGATTGGCCGAAGGCCAAGAAAGACAAATTGCGCTCTGATGCCAAGTATTACATTTGGGAAGACCCGTACCTCTTCCACATAGGTGCTGATCAAATCATACGGAGATGTGTTCCGGAGAAGAAGTCAATAATATTCTCTCTTTCTGCCATGACCAGGCATGCGGTGGCCATTTCTCTGGGCATAAAATCGCATCAAAAGTCCTCCAGTGCGGCTTTTACTGGCCCACGCTATTCAAAGACGCATACAGTCACTGCAAGGCATGCAGTCGTTGCCAAACTTTGGGCAACATGAGCCATCATGACATGATGCCTTCGCAGCCGATTCTCGTATGCGAAATTTTTTATGTTTGGGGGATTGATTTTATGGGCCCCTTTCCTATTTCGGATGGTTTCGAATACATTCTACTGGTCGTGGATTACGTGTCCAAATGGATCGAAGCCATACCGACCCGAACCTGCGATCACAAAATCATTCTCAAATTCATTCATCAAAATATTTTCTCAAGGTTTGGGATTCCTCGTGCTATAATCTCAGATGGGGGGACCCATTTCACAAATGCTCAGTTTAGGTCACTGATGACCAAGTACGGGGTGTCTCACCGAATCTCTACTCCTTATCACCCCCAGACTAATGGTCTAGCTGGGCTATCAAATCGGGAGATCAAGAAAATCCTGCAGGTCACTGTTCGGCCTGACAGGAAGGACTGGTCGTCCCGACTTCCGGAAGCCTTGTGGGCCTATAGGACCGCCCACAAAACCCAATTAGGCATGTCTCCCTTTAGACTGGTGTTTGGGAAGGCGTGTCACCTTCCTATCGAACTGGAGTATAAAGCCTATTGGGCAGTACAGAACTGTAATCTAGATCTTTCGAAGGTTGAAACCCACAGAAAGCTTCAAATCAGCGAGATCGATGAATTACGCCTGGACGCGTATGAGAACTCATGAATCTACAAGGAGCGGGTTAAAGCCTTCCATGACAGGCATATCTTGAGAAAGATTTTTCATCTTGGTTAGAAGGTCCTACTCTTTGATGCCCGACTCAAACTTTTCCCTGGAAAGTTGCAATCCAAGTGGGTCGGACCATACTTGGTTCGACAGGTTTTTGGAAATGGAGCCATTGAAATCAGTCCGCTCAGCCACGATTCCGAACCTTTCATCGTGAACGGTCAGAGACTCAAGCCGTTCATTGATGTAACTTCTACTGATTTGGCTAAATCATCTTATATCCTCCATTCCCCTTGAGCTTATTGTGCCCAGCCGATGGCATAAAACTCAGCGCTTAACGGGAGGCAGCCCGTCATTTTCCTTGAAAACCTAAAACCTTTTTGACACCTTTGTGCACTTAAGGTTCACCCTTTAAGACAGTCGACTCCACCTCAGATGCTTGCATCTGGGATTAGAAATCGTTCACAACAAACACCTTGACCCATTCACTCACCAAAATACCTATCCTAAGGAATGAACTAAGCTGAATAAAAACCCCCTATGTCACAATGAGGACATTGCAAACCTTAGGCATGGGGGGGTATGAAAGTGCAAAACTTGTAAGAAAAGGTTTTAAACAAAAAAAAAAATTCACATATGCCAAAAACACCATAAAAATTAAAAAAAAAATTTGAAAAAAAAAAGAGAATAAGAGGAGAAAGGAAATCTTGTGAGAGAAGGAAAATAAACAAAATGAAAAAGGAGCACAAAAATATGAGAAAAGAGTAATAGTCATTAGTAAGAAACTAAGGAATTGACCTAAGTTCTAGACCTCATTCAAGAAAAGAAATGAAAAGTGCATGATGGGATTAGTAAGAACGCAAACCTTAGGCATTCTTGGATAGACTCTTAGTACCCATTAAGATCTGGACACTCCTCAAGAGGTTGAGGAAAATGAAAAGCTTAAGTATTAGGTCCAAGGCTTAGGGAGTATTTGGCCTCATTAACCAACTTTTGATTTACGGGACTCAGTAACCTAAGCACCCTAACCTCACACACAGCCTGGTTCAATAAGCGTAAAAATCAAAATCACGCAGAAGCGTCGCAAAATTCTGAAAAGAACACCTAGAGTAGGAGCGGCCGATCAACACAAGTTGATTTGGACGAGTTCCCAGTGCGGAGAGGTGGGAAATTCCCCTCGAAGATGCGTAACAAAATATCATCTCCTCGGTGCTTGTCTCTTAGGATATTTACATATCCTACTGGGGGCATGTAAGCACTCTGCTGGTTCAGATTCCATGGATGTCATTATCGCGAAGTGTCAATTGCCAGGGTCAGGATTCGGCCACGGAACACCATGGATGGGATTATCTCTAAATCTCAATAGCCAAAGTTCCGGGGGTTGCCATGGGCGGTGCTATCTCGAAGCATCGATTGCCAGGAACCCTTGAGGATTGATGATGGGAACAAGGAATCTGATACAGACCGTGTTGAAAAGCTAATCCTAAGCTAGAATTAAAAAGAAAAAGAGAGAGAAAACTCTCCAAACAGAAAAATCTTCTATCTCTCTCTCTTATAAAATGCACTGCGAACTGAGCCAGGGCTAAAATCATTGCAAGCATGGGTGCTTTAACCACAAAGTCCAATAAACCTTAGGTTAGTTCTTATGGGCCTTAAAAACCTTTGCTAAGGACTGAGGTTGAGGCTAGACAGATTTGGATCTTGGTTGGTACTAGAGTACCTTTTAGGCCTATGGTCAGCATTCTGACCTAATCTAGGTTCAAATGACAAAAGCACTTATTTGAAACCATTAAGAACTTCATGGTCTAGAAGAAAGGTTGAAACCTTAAGTTTTTGCTAAGGGACTAGTAAAAGCTAGGCATGGGGGTATGATGAGAACCTCATCATGAACCCTAACTAGCACAATCTAACCTAGGTATGCAAGAAAAAGCTCCTACATAACTCAAAGAAAGGCTTAGCTCAGAGAATTCTGAGTTTAAAAAGAAAACAAGTCATAAGGGCTAAAAATGCAATTTCACCAACACAATCTGCAAACAGGATAACTCAGGGTCCAAACATAGGTCAAACTAACCTAATAAGAAGGAAAGTGGGATGATCTGATCCAACAAGGGCTACAGTAACTCCAGGGAATTAAATGACATTCTGTAACCTTAAAACAAATCCACTTCAATTCACGTGGTTTGAGGTAGGGTAAAAATCAACTAAATCCTCTAAAATTCATATAAAAATAATCTCTAGGGTTTAGAATCTTCAATTTGGCCTTAGAAATCCATTTTGACCTACATTGAGAACCATGCTCAATTAATGATTTAATTTGGGTTTTTACATAAATTGGCTAATCAAACATGGTCTGACCTAGAAATAAAATTCACAATTAAAATCCTTAGGTCCAACTTAGTCATGTATAAAAACTTGAGCCTAAGAAGAGACCTCCTTGACCGACTTTGCAATTTGGTCCTCATCATTTACTTTTTGACCCTCAACTTTCGAAACCCTTTGCATTTTGGCCCTAATTTCATCTTCGTTCTTTGCATTTTTGTCCCTCCTGCAAGTCTCTGCGCAACACCATGCTTCGGCGACTTTGCGCGGAGCATGGTGCTGCGCAGGGTGAGGGGGGCATCCTGCCAAGAGAACGCGGAGTTCACTGCGATGTCTGTTATCGCAGGGACTCGGCCATGCCACCTGACGATGCCCACACCTTCCGTGCAAACGTGCGGAAGGTATGGGACTCATCTCCGACCATACTCCGGCGAGGGATGCACGTTGCCAGCGTGCGTCTGCTCCTCCGTCACCGCCTTTATAAAGACCAGCATCGCCAGCCGTTTCTCCCAACTCGGTCTTGACGGAGAATCCCTCAACCCTTCCTCTCTCTCCACTCCGACAGGAACCCACCAGCTCCGACGGCTCCTCCTCCTCCTTCTCGTCGCTCTGCTGCAATACCAGCAGTAGAGCCACCTTCGCCTGATCTCCCCGCGTCGCGCCGCACCAAGCGCGCGCTTCCCTGCCCTCTTCCTCGCCGCCGCTCTCTCCCTCTGGGTGTTTCTTCTCCGGCAATAGTCGGTACGGCTATCTGCCGCTTCGGCCCCCCTTCGTCCCTGTAGGTAAGTAACAGTTATTTCCCTTCCTCCCCTCTTTCTTTTCCCCAACTTGTTTTGCTCGATCACCCTATGCCCACGCCTGACCACCTTCATCTTCCCCACCTCCGACCACTCTCCGGCGAGTCGTTCCCATCATCCCACAACCCCATACGACTCGCCAACTGCACCAAAAGCTCTGCCTCACCTCACCAAACACCCTCCTCCCCTCCACTGCCATTCCACACCTCCACAACGACCCCCCGAACAAACCCATTTTTCCGACTACAGTCCGACCTAGGGCTGCCGCCATACACCGCCTCACGCCTCGCCACCACCCGCACTAGCTTCACCGCACTCCGGTGAAGCTCCCTGCATCTTCTGACTGGGCCGAGAGGCAGTATTCCTGCTTTCAGGTCACGCCCCCTTCGCCGCCATTGCTGGGCAGGTGAAGCTCCTTCACCTGTAGCTGCAGCTTCGATCTCGCCCAGGCGCTGGTCCCAGGTCGCGCGGAGTGTCTCTGCGAAGACTCCCAGGTCTGCAGCTGAGGCAAACCCCTCGCGAGTTGCTGCAATTGCCTGCAGCCTCCTTGCCTGCGAACGCCAGTCGGGAGGTGGGACTTTACTCCCACCTCGGAAGTGCGTGGCTCAGTGCCCGCACATAAATTGTAAAAGTGTTCGAGGCTATTCGCCTTCGAACACAGGGGTCAGGTCCGTCACGCACATGCGCGCCACGCGCTCGCCCTCGCCCACGCTCACGCCCCACGGGTCTAGGCAGGATCCGAATACCCGACACTGCGCACACCTCGCCCACCACCGCACGTCGATGGGCCTGGTCCTGGGCGCGATACCCGTACCCGAATACCCGGCTCTGGGAGAGCGATCCTATGAGAGAAATCTGAGAAAGAGAGAGACGCGGGGAAGGGTAGGGGTAGGTTTTGCTCTGACCAGTTGTGTGAGTGTGTAGGAGCAGAAGACGAAGAAGCGGCGAAGGAAGAAAGGAAGGAGAAGAAGAGAAGCACTGTAGCAGACCTGCAGTTAAGTCGTCTGACCACTACATCAGACGACGGTTTAGCAGCGGCCAGAGGAGATAAAACAGAGAAGAAGGAAGAAGAAAAGAAGAAGACTCGGCAGCTGAAGAGAAGAGAAGAAGACAGGACGAGCAGAAGAAGAAGACTTGGCCGCCAGAGAAAAAGAAATCAAAAGAAAGAGAAAGACAGAAATAGGAAGAAAAGAGAAGAAAGAAGAAGAGAAGAAGACAGGACGAGCAGAAGAAGAAGACGAACAGCCAGAAAGAAGAAGAAGAAAGAAGAGGGAAGAAGACAAAAAGCACAAAAAGAAGAAAGAAGAAGGCACAGCCGTGAGAGAAGAAGAGAAGAAGAAGAAGCCAAGACAAAAAATTCTCTCTCTCTCTCTCCCCCTCTCTCTCTCTTATTTTTGTAATCCAATAGAGAAACTTTGTACTTCTAGAATTCCAGTAGCTCCCTGAGTTCGACCTCGGGAAAACTATTTCCGAGTTAAAAAAAAAAACCTATTGTAATGACAACCGTAGCTGTCTTGTCTTATACTATAACGACTGTACTATAATAAACACAAAGCAGCACCGCGGTTCGCCATTTTCAAGTGCGATCAACCATCAAACTTAGGTACTTAGATAACCAGATAAAGCTTCAAATCAGACGTCGGGTTATTAAATCAGACGACTTATCCAACAAGTGCTACAGTGCTTCCCTAGCACTATTCTTCTTCCTCTTCTTTCCTTCCTTGGCCTACTTCTCTTCTTCTTCTTTAGCTTTTCTTCTTCAATTGCTCTCTTCTTCCTCTTCTTTATCTGTTGCTCCTTCTTTTGCTTCCCTTCTTCTACAGCTATGCCTTCTCTCTTCTGCTTCTCTTCTCTTTTCTCCTTCTCTGCTTTCTCTTCTCGCACGAGCCTTCTTCCTTCTCCTCTTCTTTCTTCTTACGCATAAGGCAAGCAATCCCTCCAGCGACTAAGTGTCACAGAGAGCAAAACCCCCCTAACCCCCACTCTCTCTCTCTCTCATGTTCCTCCTCTTCTCTCTCAAATCAGGCGGGTATATGGGTAATCGGTTCAAAGCCCATACTTGCGTGGAGTGGCCACAGGCGAGAGTGTGCGTGGGCACGTGTGAGGGGACCTGACCCTATGCTACTCAGGCAATAAGGCAGTATCAGAAAACCAGTATATGCACCTCTGGAAGTTCATCCCTTTACGATCTGGGACTAATCCCACACATCTTTTCCTTGCGCACGACAGCGAGGTCCTTTGTCCAATTGTCACAAGGCAGCAGCTAGGTCCTTCGATCAATTGCCCAGGAAGACTCCTGGGACTATTTTGCAACACCTGGAACACAAATTGGGGAAGAATCATGGCCGGAGGACTGTAAACGCAGTTGAGCGAGATAGTGGCGACAGCAGAAGACGGCGGAACTTGAGAATCACAAATATGGCCTCATGGCCACATTAGAATAGCTCGTAAGCATTACCAGACCACGGCGAGTGTAGTGGGGGTGGTTTTGTGGCGAATTGGGGTGTGTGGTGGCTGGACAGAGGCGAGAAGGTGGTGGGGAGGTGATCATGTTCTGTGAGGCGAGTGAGGGACCACTCCCCTCAATTTCCTGAGGGCTTTTGATCTGTGGAGCACGACGATGCTTATGGAAGTTGTGGGGAGGCGAACAGTGGGTTGTGGAGCTATGGAGGCCTCGTCGGAGCTCAGCCGATCGTGGGGAAGATAGAGGGCGAATGGCTCAAATGGCAGTCGTAAGCAGTAGGAAAGAAGCTAGAATTAAAGGAGAGAGGGAAAGGGAGTTAAAGGACCTAATATTATGGATGAAAGGGGAAGGGATATGATGTCGGTGTGATTGCCAACGTCGTGGAAGATGAAACTCCTAAGGGAGACAGTGGCAAAGAAAAGGGTCTGAGGTGCCTCTGATGTGGTTGTCGAGAGGAAAATGAAGTTAGGGAGGAAAAAGACTCCTAATTTGGCCATTGGGAGGTCGTGGGACAACAGGGGAGGATGCTCACCGGAGCTAGGTCGAAGGAGGCCGGAGGTAGGGTTAGGAAGAGGGTTTTTGGGCCAAAACCTAGCTGAAGAGCACGGCCATGCCCTGGGGATCCTTTTATAGGGTTCATGAGGGGGTTCCAAGCTTGGAAACAAGCTTAGGAACCTTGGGGCTTACACACAAATAGGATACCCATTCCTTCAAAGCATTCACATGAGCTTTTGGGAAGGAGTTGGGATCTAAGGTTGGTCCCATTTGAAAGAGAAATTCCTAAAGAATCTCTGGTTTGATTTTGGGAAGGTTTCATCAATCAATCAAGGAGATCTCTCCAAATGAAGCTCTATTTGTGACGCTGGGTCGGTATTTAAAAATATTGCATTGTAGTATAGCCAAAAAAGCATTCAAAACAAATATAATTTTATTACTCGAATATATTCCGAGGTCAAACACAGGGTGCAAATGGAATTCATGCACTAATCTTAACAATAAATGTCAATTGAACACAAAATACTACTCAAAATCTAATTAGGAGTGTAAAGCATGAGTATATGAAGAGTAAAAATAATTGTAACTAAAATAATGGAGAATTTATGAAGATTGGACGTCTGATTACAAAATCAGACGTCTTAAAAGTTGTGCTACAGTGCTTGCTTTGATTTCTCCTTCTTTGATTCTTCTTCTTCTCTTCTCCTCTGCCTTTGCCTTTGGCTTCTGTCTTCTTCTTCCTTAACGATCTTTCTCTTCTTTCTCTGCTGCCTCCTCTTCTCTTTCTTTCTTTTAGCTTTCTCTGTCTTCTCCTCCCTTCTTCTTCTTTGGCTTTTTCTTCTTCTTTCTCGAACTTCTACCTTCTGCCTTCCTTCAACTTCTTCCTTCTTTGCCTTTCTCTGCCTTTTGCTTCTTCGTCTTCAGCTTCTTGCTTCTTCCTTCTTTGCCTGACTTCCTCTTCTTCTTCTCTGATTTGGCTAAGTGTCGAGCTAACCTTTTCAAGGCAAAACCCCCCTTCCCCTGCGTAGCTTTCCTCTCTTTCTCTCTTCTCTATTTCAGGTTCGCTCTCCCAAAGCCACAACCAGTTCAGGTAATCGGACCTAACGGAGACCCGGGTTCAAGCTCACCGGCGTAGGTGGTTGCGTTGGGCTCGGATAGGTTGTGTTAATATGGTGAAATTATCGTTGAAGTGCGTATAATGGTTAACCTAAATCGAGCCTAACCATCTTTTTACAAAATTTTTAACCTGGCCTACTTAATTTTATCTTGGTCACTTTTAGGCCCAGGGTTTTACTCAGGGAGGTGGGAATTAGAGGTGAATAAGTTTCTACGCCTTTCCTACAACGAATCTCTTCCGTGCATTTATTATGTTTTTGATTTTTTTCTATTTAAGATTTTTTTTGCTGATAATTTTGTCCTTGAGGTACACCCTCAAAATTAGATCCTTGGCTTTGAGCCACATTGTTCTTGGCTTTGAGCCAATTTAGGGTTCCAAAAACTGATCTTGCTATTCGCAAGACCGAGTACCTGCAAGACAAGGATTATCTTTTCTCTTTACTTTTTTTTATCTTTTTAGTAGAAGGAAACAAAAGAGAAATAGAGGTTGCTTGTAAAGAAATAAAGATAGTATATATATATATAGATATATATATAATATCTATATAGGGGTGGGGGTGGAGGTGGAAATGGCGTGTAGCACGATGTCTAGTTGGTCGACGTCTAGGAAGATGCAACCAACAGGACGAAGTGCCACATGGAGTGTAGGATGGATGTGTGGAAGTGTGTGCGGAGGTGCTTTCTCTACGCGGGTATCAGGGAATATCAGCAACTAGTGCAGATATCCCCACGATATAACGTGTGGTGGAGTGACTAGTGCATAGGGATACAGGTAGGTGATATGAATGTAAATATATATATATGTATATATGTAAATATATATTTATATGTATATATATAGATAGGGTTGTAATTATATAGGTGTATATGTAGTTATATATATATATAGATATGTGAATATATATATAGGTATATATATATATATATTTATAACTAGATATATATATAAATATATGTATAGTAATATATGTATATATATATATATTTATATCTGTTACGTCCTGATTCCCGAATCCCTACAGGACACGAGAATTGGACCGACTCGACTGATCCCAAGACCCAGTCGTCCAACGAGAAAGTAACCAAAAAGCAGTAAAATAAACCACATTCACCATGCAAGCAACTAAAAGTAACAAAGTGCAGCAGTAAAGAAATAAACTACTACAGTACACACCACTACAACAGTAGAGAATCTAAACAGGTACAGGAATATGAAGTCTACAATAAAAGAGTACAAAAGTGTAACAAAATACTCACTACTACCGAAAATGGGGTACAACAAAAGTACAACTACTGGACTCTACTGGGCCCAGCACCCTCTGCAGCCTTAAACTCTGGCTGCTCAACACCTGGACCTGAAAAAGGTTATAAGTACAACACGTTAGCGAAACGCTGAGTAGAGTGGCAACCAGCTAACTAAAAACAGTAAAGGTGGATAGGTAGCTATTGTTTCAGTTTCTTTTTTTTTCTTTTTATTTAACTAATTATTCTTTCTTTCTTCACTTGGTTTATTTAACAGGTCTTTTTCTTGATCTCGAATGTTCCTCGTGGGAACGATCTTGATTACAGTCTTTTCCGAAAAGTAGAAGTAGCATGTGGTGCTCTCCTGGCTGGGAGAGTCCCCCGTGGTGGTCCTACCCTCAGTCAACGACCCCAAGGTCGCTGACAGACGTAACGGTGACTACGGCACGTGCGATAAATGCACGGGTAGCTACCCCGCACTGGCACGTGGTCAGTCGTTTCCGTTAACGGGTGCACCCAAAGCACAGCACGGAACTAGTATAGGGCAAAGCCCTCTCAGTAATAAGGGTCTAGCCCCTCCACAGTAACCAAACAGGGGTCTCGCCCCTCCACAGTTCGCGCACCCTAGCTTGACTACCTTGGTTTGCCCAGTGGGCCTAACAAGTTGGTGTAGGATGGCTAGCTCCCTCCCTACACTGGTATCTCTCCCCGGTACTGTGTATGCAAGAGCCAAAAGTCAGTACAAAGTGGCCAGACCTAACCCCGGGTCTCAACCCTAGGGCGGCTGGCTCCGCTCTGCATTAAACAGGTAATATGTGCTTCCCTTGGTACCACGTACCCAAGAGACAACACCCTTCCCCATTCACCTTTCCAGTTCCATTCTATTTATTTCCAGGAGCTCTACTCCTAATTCCCCGTAGGATTCATGCTCATGTTTCTCAGGCCAAGCCATACTAGGTTTCATCATTTCAGGTTTATTCGCATATAGCACGTGTTTCCAACATTCAATCTTTCTTTTCCAATTTATATACAAGCAGCTCGTATTTACTTTCAAATAACAGAAATTACATGTCGCAGTTACTAACAACAGTACTCTACATTTTATAGGCAGCTGTTATCCAATTACAGGCAATTATTATTCCATCTACTCATTCCAAGATTGCATTTCAGGCATTTAATACAATCGTTCTAGTGTTTCTAGTCCTAGGATTCATGCCATACCCTAGGATCTATCATTCAATCTAGTTTTTCTGGTCCTAAGATTCATGCCATACCCTAGGATCTATCATTCAATCTAGTTTTTCTGGTCCTAGGATTCATGCCATACCCTAGGATCTATCATTTATTCCAGATATGTATTTATGTTTGTAATTAACTAAGGGAAGCCACTCTACCCGCAAAATCGGGAGTAATGTGGGTGTGATCGGCAGGTCCACATGCCTCTGCAACCCCCAAATCCGTAACAGAATGGGGTCCTAACACAAGGATCAATCATAAGAAACCACTCAGAATAGGATAAAAGTATTACAAACGAGTAGAGGAACTTGTACAAAGAAGGACGGAATCTTAAACGCGAAAATCAGGCCTCAAACGGACCCTAAATGAGTCAAAATGATAATTCTGACTCAAATCAGACGTCCGGAACATCTTCCAAATGTCTTAAAAGGAGTCCAGATCCATACCTCACTCTGTGCTGCTCCTCAAATGCCTAGAGATCCTGCTGAACCATCTGGACCTAGTTCCAGACGTCCGACCACCTCTCTAGATGTCTGGAGACGCTCTCCGCCGTCTGGTGACTCGCCCAGACGTCTGAACCGCGTGGGAGGGCATGTCCTGTGCCTCCCCAAAGCGAATCCTGCATGCGCACGTGAAACCTCTTAAACACGGCACGCAACAGAGCATCGTGGAACGGCTTGCATGGCCGTATCCGCAAAAAGGGATGTATATGCACAGTATGTACCTCTCAGTCGTCTGGAGCTTCCTCCAGATGTCGTCCGTGTCGTCTGGATGAAAATCCAGACGTCTAATTCTGGGAAAAATCTCAGAATCAGAAGCTCCTTTGTCTTCTTCCTGTTGCGTGCTGCCACGCCGCACTTGCTCCTCTGCTGCTCTAGCAGCAGCAGCGTCAGGGAGGACCTCCCCGACACACACTCTGCCTCGCACATGCCCGACCAGCCTCGAACTGCTCTGGCGAGCTCTCTCTCTCACGACTCTCGCACTCTCCTCTCCGCTGCTGCACTCGGCTGCAGGTGTTGCTCTCGCTCTCGAGCTGGAGGAAGGGGAAGACGGATGGATGTGGGGTGGCGTGAGGGGGAGGAGAGGGTATAAGTAGGCGTGAGGGGGGGAAAAGGTGCTACAGTCGGCGAGGGAAGAAGAAAGAGAAGAAGGCGACTGGGGCTCAGTCTGCGCGTGGCACGCGTGCAGACTTGCGGTTGTATGCACGCAAAAATTAATTTCCAGACGTCTGAAAGGATGTCCAGACGTCTGATCAGACGTCTGGCCCAAGTCCCAAACGTCTTAAAGAACTTTGATGGCATGGGTCTTAACAATATCTATAGATATATATATGTATATATGTACGTATATTTGTATATATATATGTATAAATATATATATATATTTACGTATGTATGTATATATACTTACATATAGTTGTGCAGGTATGTGTATATAAATATATATATATAACGATATATATGTATATATATATAACTATATATAGGTGTGTACAAGTGAGTGTGAGTGTACAAGTCATTGTGTGTATACAAGTGTGGTGTGTGTGTATACAAGTGTGGTGTGTGTGTATGAGTGAGGGCGTCTGCTGGAGCATGTGGAAGTGGGAGTGGTGAGTTAAGACGTCTGGCGGCCATAGGCGTTGTCTGATGGCGCGGGTGCGCGCAGGCGCAAGTGCGCAAGGGCACGCATGCGCGCTGGAGGGAGCACGCGGGCGAGAGACTGCAGTGCAGCGCACTGTGTAGTGTAGCGCACCGCATTGCGCACTGGAACTGGAGCGGGCGTAGGCGCGGGCGCTAGTACCGGTACGGGTGCAGATGCGGGCGTGGGCGCTGGAGCGGGCGTGGGCGCTGACGCGGCGACTGGCCAGAGGCAGTAGCGGCGCGGAGAGAGAGCGTGCGGTGATCAGATAAGTGAGAAACTCTTCGGTCACCGCACTGTAGTTACAGTGTCGCACAGAAACACGTGAACAGTAGCTACAGTGCCGCGCGACTTCGACAACCGGTTGCGGCCGGTTCTGGCGTGCGCGGGCGCGCTTGAAGGCGCCTGCACGCACAGAAGGAGCTTGCGTCGGCTGCTGGCGTGCACGGGCGCCACTGCTACTACTGCTGGTGCCGTGCTGCTGCTACTGCTGAGCTTCAGAGCTTGGATCCTCGGCAATGGCTGGAAGGTGCTGAGCACTGGAATCTGAGAGTGAAACCACCATGCCCACCTGCTCTTGGATGAGCTGGGCGGTGGTGGAGCTCACAGTGGTGGTCGTGGGACCACTGTGAGCCTGCTCCTGCCCGCAGTGTATCTCTCCAGTGGAAGAGGTGCTGCTATGGAGGGGAGAGGGGAAGAAGATGGCCTGAAGGTGGCTGCTGTCTCTCTATGTCCAGGCTCCCCCTCGCAAGGAAGCTAGCAGGGCAATTTAAAGGAGATGGAGGCATGCACTGCCATGCCCTGAGTGTGTATGACTAGCCATGCAGCTAGTAGGGCATGCACTGGCAGAGAATGGTGCGAAGAAGAGCAAGCCCATGCCCTAAGCCGTGCAGAGAAGAAGAAGTTCAAAGCAAAAAAATAAAAAAAATAGAAGATGGTGAAATTGCGAGGCAGCACTTGAAGAAGATGTTATTTACATGGCCAATTATTCACTTTCCTCCCCTCTCAAATAAATGCATGCATGTGTTAATTTTTACAAATGCAATTATGGTTACCTAATATGCAATGGCAATGCTAGGAAATAACTCAAGATGGCATAATTGTAGATGTATTTTTGTTGTGCAATCAGTGGTGAGCGAGGAGTGAGTAGGTCGGGTAATCGGGTCGTGGCCAGGTCTATGTGGGCATTGCCGCAGACGAGACTGTGAGAGGGGGGGAGGAGGACCTCACCCTCAGTGTTGGAGGCGATAAGCCTCTGACACAAAATCCATTTATGCACACACAGGGCCTCCTTCCAGTTCCGAGGTGGGAATAAATGTCCCACCTCCCTTACCCGCCGTAGCAGTAGATGCGTGGCTCAATTGGCGTGGCTGCAAGGGCTCTTGACTCCGATTGAGAACTTGAGTGTGTGTGCACCTCAAGTCCGCATTGCCTGGGACTATCACCTGGAGAGCAGCACCTAGAGTACGGCACAAGCCATAGTCAAGCCCAGGGTTTTACGAATCTTTAAGTGCTGGTTGGTCCCAGTTTCAGCTCATGTCTTCAGATTGACCCTTAAAAAGATGACGGAAAACTCAACCCTTATTTTTTTTCTTTTGTGGCTCAAAGAATATATGGTAGAAACAGGGTATTTGTAACTTTGCCCTGAAACATTTTGAGGGAGAAGAATTTACAGACATTTGCGAGATATACTGACTTATTTGCACAATTTTTTTTTTTGAAACTCGTGTCAGTATATCTCTTACAACTTTATTTGGAGGAGCACACTTTTCTTTTGGTGGGAGAGTTAATTTTTGGTGGAAAGAGTTTCTCCTAGACACAAGACTAAAGCCTGGGATAAAAAGTCTACCTGCGCGCACAGGTAAGGACTCCACCTTCCCTAATGAACACTAGGGTTGGATCTTATGTTCACCTGGTCTTTCTTGATATGTATAGTGTGAACCAAGATTACTTAGGCTCTCGAGTAGAAGCAAACCAACGGATCCTGTACTGGTGTCTCAGGTACAAGAATACATCCTTAGTTAGGAGAGATTCCGATCTATCTTGTCAATGCTCAAGTGAATTAAGCTGAGCCTGAGTGAATCAAGCTTCTGTGGCCTGGAAAGTCTTCAAAACAACGGTTGAATATCCATAAACACTTATTGTATTTTTGTTTCAGCCTTCAGCTCATTACTAAACACCATTTTTTTTCTTTTTTTTGCTTTGTACATATTTATAGATGGTTGGAAGCTGCATGATACCAAATCCTATAGATGCCTATCCACCCCCCAATGCCAAACGATGCTATGTCCTCATATGCATGCAGGGTAGGGTAGAGGAAGGACCAACGATTGGGTAATGAGAGCTGAGGTGCAGGGTATTTAGCAGGGTGGTATGGTGGGTGGATGGTGGGTAGTGAAGTGAAAAGGTGCGAAGTGAAGTATATATGATAGTGGTGGAGTGTTGCTGGGGTGCCTCCCAACGAGCGCTGAATTTAACGTCCCCAGCTGGACTTAGAATGAGGCACGACATCAGATACCCTCCAGCAGGGCAACAGTTTCTCTAACGGGGACAGGTTTATGAGTAAGATAAGGTTTCAAACGCTGCCCATTGACCGTAAATTTACGCCCAGATTTGGGATCTTCAATTTCATTGGCTCCGTTGGGAAATGGTCTCAAAACCAGGAAGGGACCAGTCCATTTGGACTTCAATTTCCTTGTAAAGAATTTAAGCCGGGCGTTGTAAAGCCAAACTTGCTGAGATGGCTCAAATTCCTTCCGCCGAATACGGCTGTCGTGAAAAGTCTTAGTGCATTGCTTGAAAGTTAAGGCAGAATCATAGGCTTCACTACGGAGCTCTTCCAGCTCTTGGAGTTGGAGCTTCCTTTCTCAACCACACAGGTCTGGGTCGAGGTTACATTGGCGAACCACCCAATAAGCGCTGTGCTCCAACTCCACGGGCAAATGACAAGTCTTCCCGTAAACGATTCTATAAGGAAACATACCTAGGGGAGCCTTGAAGGCGGTCCGATATGCCCAAAGTGCGTCAATCAATTTGTTGGACCAATCCTTACGGTCAGTCTAAACCGTTTTCTAGAGAATTTGCTTGATTTGCCGGTTCGACACCTCAGCCTGGCCGTTCGTCTGAGGATGATATGGAGATGTGATACGATGGTGGACTCCATATTTCCTCAGAAGTGCCCAAAAAGAAACATGGGTAAAATGGCTTCCTCCATCCGAGATAATGGCTCGAGGGATCCCAAAGTGCACAAAAATGTGATCTTTGGCGAATCAAGTGGATATGACATGGTCAGCATGGCGCGTGGGAATAGCCTCAATCCATTTCGAAACATAATCAACAGCCACGAGGATATATTCGAAGCCGTTGGAAGGAGGAAAGGGACCCATGAAATCTATTCCCCAAATGTCAAAGATTTCCGCAGCTAGGATGGGTTGCAAAGGCATCATGTCACGACGTGACATTGACCCTAACGACTGGCACCTAGTGCAATGTTTGGCATAATTGTGTGCATCCTAGTGAAGGGAGGGCCAAAAGAAACTGCACTGCAACACCTTAGTTGCAGTTTTCCTCCCAGAGAAATGGCCTCCGCAGGCCTGGTCGTGGCAGAAGGATAGCACACTGGGGAATTCGCTATCAGGAATACAGCGACGGATGATTTGATCAGCACCTATTCGAAAAAGAAGTGGATTATCCCAGAAATAATACTTTGCTTCTGCCATGAGATGCTCGCGCTGGTTTTTAGGCCAGCCACGCAGAAGGGAACCAAAAGCAAGGTAATTAGCAACGTCAGCATACCAAGGTCCACTTGCCACATTAATTGCCAATAGGTGCTCATCGGGAAAAATCTCATTGATCGGTAGGGTAAGTCCAATGTGGTCAGGGTCTAGTCTAGAGAGTTGATCAGCCACAACATTCTGGGCTCCGGCCTTATCACGGATCTCAATGTCAAATTCTTGGAGTAGAAGGATCCAACGAATCAATCTAGGCTTGGCATCCTTCTTGTGCATGAGATGGCGAATGGCTGTGTGGTCAGTGAAAACAATAACATGCGAGCCCAGAAGGTAAGAGCAGAATTTCTCCAGCCCAAAGACAGCCGCCAGTAGTTCTTTCTCAGTGGTTGTATAATTACGCTGGGCCTCGTCCAACGTCTTACTGGCGTAGTACACCACGAAGGGGTGTCTATCGCGTCTTTGTCCCAAGATGTCTCCGACTGCAAGGTCGGAAGCATCACACATGAGTTTAGAGTCGAGGGACTAATCAGGTGGCTGGAGAATAGGGGCCTTGGTGACAGCATCACACAGCTGCGTGAATGCTCGTATGTAGTCGGGAACCATATTGAAGGGATAGGAGATGAGTTAAAGGTCGAGAAATCTTGGAGAAGTCTTTGATGAATCTCCTATAGAAACCGACGTGTCCCAAGAAGGAGCGGATTTGTTTGGCAGAGCCAGGCACAGGTAAATCAGCAATTACCTCAAGCTTAGCTCTGTCAACCTCGATACCCCTATGGGAGATGATATGCCCGAGAACAATTCCCTCGTGTACCATAAAATGACCTTTTTCCCAGGAAAGCACAAGGTTCATATCAATACATCTCGTAAGGATACAGGTCAGGTTGGCAAGACAGTCATCAAAAGAGGGTCCAAAGACCGAAAAGTCATCCATGAAAACCTCAAGAAAGTCACCCACCATGTCGTGGAATATCGCCAGCATACATCTCTGGAAAGTTGCTGGTGCGTTACAAAGTCCGAACGGCATCCTTCTAAATGCAAAGGTGCCGAAGGGATAGGTAAAAGTGGTTTTCTCTTGGTCCCGGGGGTCAATTGCCACCTGGTTAAATCCTGAGAATCCATCCAAGAAATAGAAAAATTTATTTCCCACTAACCGCTCTAGGATTTGGTCAATGAAAGGTAGCGGAAAGTGATCTTTCCTAGTTGCAGCATTGAGTTTCCTATAATCTACACACACTCTCCAAGATGTAGGAGTGCGTGTAGGGATGGATTCACCCCTGTCATTGATACGGATGGTGAGTCCTGCCTTTTTGGGCACGACATGAATTGGACTCACCCAAGGGCTATCGCTGATGGGGTAGATTATACCCGCATCCAACCACTTAATAATTTCCTTTTTAACGACCTCCCGCATGTTAGGGTTGAGACGTCGCTGCATCTTGCGGGAAGGTCAAGCCTCCTCCTTCGTATATATATGGTGAGTGCAGTAGGAGGGGCTAATGCCAATTAAATCTGATAAAGACCATCTGATGGCTACCTTGTGTTCCATAAGGACCCTTGTTAGTTTACACTCTTGCTCCCTGGTCAATTTTGAACTGATGGTTACAGGGAGCGTTTCATTTGGTCCGAAGAAGACATACTTAAGCGTATCAGGCAGCTCTTTCAGCTCGGGAGAGGATGGTAAAAGATCTGGCATTTCTTGGGACGAGATTGTCCCAAGCGGATCAGAAGAAAATAGGTCAGGAGGAAGAAGTTGGCCCTCAGTTTGGCCAAGAAGAGGGGCATCTTGGATAGATGGATCCAAAAAAGGATAGCCCCAGTGAGTAGTATATGGGCCCAAGGTCCCAGTGTGGAGTTGCAAATCCGCCTGATTTGGCGGGAAAGAAAGGGCAATCCGGTCTTCAAGAGTGTGGACCGACGGTGAGTAGCTCGAATATGACTCAGACCACGAGGTATGGGAAGCGGAGAAAACCTCGTCAGAAGTCTGGTCAGGAGAAGGTACTAGAAAAGGGAGGGATGGGGAAACATCACCATATGTGTCGGTCAGGCAATTGTCTGTGTTTAAAGGCAATCCACAGCAGTCAAAATAGGTCCCAATAAATCTGATACACGCGTTGACGGCCATCTCCTCGTCAGACGTGTCATCCTCGATGCAATCGCAATCAAAGTTCTTGGCTGCCTTGAAGATGTTAAGCTTGAGTTTCTCAGATCCAACGGCAATCTCAATACAGCCCGACTCGCAGTCGATATGGGCATGGGCTGTGGCCAAGAAAGGTCGACCAAGGATGATCGGACAATCAGAAAGTGAGCTAGGAACTTCCATATCCAAAACAAGAAAGTCAACAGGAAAACAGAGACTGTTGACCCTAACCACCACGTCTTCCACCACACCCTTTGGTATTCTGACAGAACGATCTGCCAACTGTAACGTGACAGAGGTGGGTTTCAGATTTCCTAAGGAAAATTTCTCAAGCATGATGGTTGGTATAAGATTGATGGAAGATCCTAGATCAAGTAGAGCACGGTTAAAATTGCAACCTTGGATGCTACAGGAAATAAGCAGTGTGCCCGGATCTTTCTGCTTCGGTGGTAGATTTGATAGTATAGCACAACTCGCATGAGGTGAGAGAACCACCAGATTCTTTTTTTTCTTTGACTGTTGCCTGGGTGTAGTGTAGTCTTTGAAAAATCGGGCGATAGTAGGTATGTGGTCGATAGCCTCTAACAAGGGTACCTTGATTTCAACATCCCTGAATAAATTACGCAGGTTATCAAAGGCCTGCGTATCCTTTTTCTTGCCTTTTGGCTCCCATAGTAGAGCCTCAGGGAATGGGATTGATTCTGGCACTAATTTGGGTGTATCGTCCTCTCGCAAATGCGGTGCGCATCCCGAATGAGGGGACGATGAAGAAGACGGGCCAGGATGAGGTCGAGGCAGATCGACGGTTTGCTTACCGCTCCTCGTAGTAATCGCATTGGAAGACGTAGGGTCCGGTGGAATCATAAGGCGGAGGAGGGTTCACAATAGGGACATAAGAGTGAGGTGCTGCAGTGGGATTAGCCTGAAATCCTGGTGGAATGCTCGGAGCTTGCAGAATCTGATGAACCTACCCCTGAGAAGGTCGTACCTATGGTTGAGGACCACAGGGTACGAAATTTCACGGGTTGGGAACAGGTTGGGCTGGAAGAGTGCCCTGAGATCGAGTCGCCATACGTAGTTGACTGATCCCAGCATTCTACTGTGCCAATTGGTGCTGAAGAGAGGTCATGTTCTCTTCATGGCGCTTCGACATTTCCGTCATCATTCGCATCAATTTCTCAAGAGGACTTGATGCGTGTTCTGTTTGCGGTATGCAAGGACCCAAGGGCGGATTTGCCACAGGATTAGACTGGGCCCTTGGGATGACTGGTGCGGACGGTCGCATTGGCCCACTCGTGGGGTTTTGACGCTACGGGTTATTGGACCATGCGAAGTTCTGATTATTTCTCCACCCTGGGTTATAAGTAGCAGAGAACGGGTTGTTCCCCAGGGTGCAAGCATCTTCTAAGCCAGAAGACGAGTCCGCATGTAAATATGCATCCATACTGGCTAACAGAAGCTAGATCCACATGACTTACTGAATCGCCCAATGCGACGCTTGATAAGGAAGATCTCACGGGGTTTTTGGAGATAAGCCTGGTGTTGGAAGAATTGGGATAGTGACGAAGTGGTGAGGTGGGGGTGTTTGCCATATAATGGGTAGAATTGGCCAGAAGCTCGTCCAGCTTCTTGTGCACAACGGAGACTTCATCTAATTTTTGTGCGATAAGGTTAAGATCAGTGGATGAATGGGAGGGTCCCGTGTCAACTTCGTGAACATTACGGGGTAGGCTGGTATGATTAAAGGCGACAATGGAGGCATTGTTCGTTGAGTTTTTGCTCATGTTTTCAAATAATTTGAATGCTCCATTCTTGTCTTTATTCATGAAATTCCCTCCGCAGGAAGTGTCTACAATCTACTTTAAAGTCTCATTTAGCCCATAATAGAAAATCTGAGCTATATGCCACTTAGGCAGACCATAGTGCGGACACTTCCGGAGGAGGTCATTATACCTCTCCCAAGCCTCATGAAATTGTTCGCCGTTTTGTTGCGTAAAGGAAGTTATAGCCCGGCAAAGCGCATTGGTTTGCCCAATTGGGAAGAATTTCTTGAGAAATGCTATTTGCATCTCTTTCCAAGAATGGATGGTTCTCCCAAGGGTGCGTAACCATTGCGACGCTTTATCCCGCAACGAAAATGGGAACATTTTCATGAGGACAATTGATAACCCGATGTTTCTAGGTTTAACTGTTTCAGCCAATCGGGTTAGGTCTTCTAAATGGAGAAAAGGATCTTCACTTGCAAGACCATAGAAGTGAAAGTTAATCAGGCCAATTATGTTGGGTTTCAATTCAAAATCGTCTCCGCCCATAGGGACCCGAATTTGTCTTATGGTCTCTGTAGCAGCGGGATTATGATAGGAGCCAAGAGACCTAGGCTCCTCCCATTCAGGAGGGTTCTGCATTTCCTCCAAGGTTCCCTAATGGCTTCAATTTGCTCATTATACATTTCCATGGGATCCATGGCTCCACCACCTGGTGGGTTTTGGGGGCGGTTTCCTCCCTCGGGATTTGGGGGTGGGCGTGTAGCCATGTTTATGGAGGAGGATGACGATTCGACTTCTGTTCTTCTAAAATTATCAGACAATTCAAACAATTCAAGGTTTTGTGACCTTCTCCCAAACATGCACTACCGCAGGAAGAATTAGGGGGGTAAGAAGGGAAAAGGGGATGAGAGAAATGATGCCGCAAAGGTACACTTGATGACAAATCAAGATAATCAAAGTCCTAACCTCTACAGTGTGCCCTTAAACCTAAAGATCTAAGTTACCTACTATCACAACCTACGGAACCAAATGCGAGCAACGCGGAACCATCGGGCCAAATTGAAAGGCCATTTGCCCCAGTCTTAGACACCGAATAGCACGCTGGAACCCACACCAGCACGTAGGTGCTACACGCAGGTAGTTAGACCTCCAATCCTTAATAAGGGTCAAGTTGCTACCAGTTTTAATTAGACGCTTAGGATCAAGTGCTTCTGGAATGTGAAGGGTGTTGTTTACGAGTAATGCCCAAATGCGTTGATTTTAGAGAGTGTGTAAACCAAGCATGCAACGGGGAAATCTCCCCGAATTGAAGTTTTAATTGGTGAATGGTTTTTAGAGTTTCAGCCTTAAGTAGTATGGATTTTAGGATTTCGCTGAGTTACCAATTCAACCAATCTCCAGGTTTTTTGAGAAAATACAAGTTCTTCTATGCCCAACAAACCCTTCTTCAATGTGAGTTAGTTAATGCATGCTAAAAATGCACTGGACTTCCCTAGGTGGAAATTTCTATGTATGGATGCATGAGTCAATTTTAAGTTAGTGTGAAAGGGAGCCAAAGCACTTCAATTCAAGTGCTCCCAATCACCAGAATGATGTTCCACACACAAGGCTCAACCACAAGATAATGTAAAGAAAATCAAAGTGTTGGGGTTGAAGTATTCGGGATCAAATCTTAGGCACGTGAAAGGTCGTGGTGGGGTTGGAATCAACTCAATTCCAAGTTTTCCCACAAAAAATGTGATCCCGAATTGCGGATAAATGAGGCAAGGAGGAATGGCAATCAATCTATTTAATCTTGCCTCGAAGAATACTTCACACGACGAAAGATTCAAGAATCAAGATGCTTGGATCTTTGCTATGCGAAGTTTGGTGGGAAATCCCGGGGCAGTGGGAGTGATGGCAAACAATCAAGCAAGTGATTTTTAATCTACTTGCCCCAAGAGATCCCAAGAAGTTTTTTTTTCTTTTAGGATTTTTTTTTTATTAAGGTGACAAGTTGCTTAAGTTGCTTAAGAGAGTGACCTACCTTTTCTGCAACGTGGGCGAAGCTCCAATGCAACGCTGGCGACTTTACGCTCTCGTTCCTGCCTTGGATCTACCTGTCTCCTACTTCCTCTACTTGCCTCCTCCTTGCAACTGGTTCACCTGCACACCAGCAAACAAAAACACCCGTGAAGAGAAAGGTGTGAGAAGAGAAAATCAAAGGAATGGAGTAGAAACTTACCTGAATGTGCACCTCCCCGGAAACGACGCCAGAAAAGGGTGCATTGGTCTCGGATAGGTTGTGTTAATATGGTGAAATTATTGTTGAAGTGCGTATAGTGGTTAACCTAAATCGAGCCTAACCATCTTTTTACAAAATTTTTAACCTGGCCTACTTAATTTTATCTTGGTCACTTTTAGGCCCACGGTCGAACTCAGGGAGGCGGGAATTAGAGATGAATAAGTTTCTACGCCTTTCTTACAATGAATCTCTTCCGTGCGTTTATTATGTTTTTGATTTTTTTCTATTTAAGATTTTTTTTTGCTAATAATTTTGTCCTTGAGGTACACACTCAAAATCAGGTCCTTGGCTTTGAGCCACATTGTTCTTGGCTTTAAGCCAATTTAGGGTTCCAAAAACTGGTCTTGCTATTCGCAAGACCGAGTACCTGCAAGACAAGGATTATCTTTTCTCTTTTACTATTTTTTTTTTATCTTTTTAATAGCAGGAAACAAAAGAGAAATAGAGGTTGCTTGTAAAGAAATAAATATAGTCTATATATATACATATATATATAATATCTATATAGGGGTGGGGGTGGAAATGGTGTGTAGCACGGTGTCGAGTTGGTCGACGTCTAAGAAGATGCAACCAACAGGACGAAGCACCGCGTGGAGTGTAGGATGGATGTGTGGAAGTGTGTGCGGAGGTGCTTTCTCTACGCGGGTATCGGGGAATATCAGCAACTGGTGCAAATATCCCCACGATATAATGCGTGGTGGAGTGACTAGTGCCTAGGGATACAGGTAGGTGATATGAATGTAAATATATATATATGTATATATGTAAATATATATTTATATGTATATATATAGATAGGGCTGTAATTATATAGGTGTATATGCAGTTATATATATATATATATATATATATATATATAACTAGATATATATGTACATATATCTAACTATAGATAAAGATATATATATAAATATATATATATAGTAATATATGTATATAGATATATATAGATATATATATATTTATATCTATAGATATATATATGTATATATGTATGTATATATGTATATATATAGTTGTACAGGTATATATATATATATATATATATATATATAAAGATATATATGTATATATATATAAGTATATATAGGTGTGTACAAGTGAGTGCGAGTGTACAAGTCAGTGTGTGTGTACGAGTGTGGTGTGTGTGAATGAGTGAGGGCGTCTGCTGGAGCATGTGGAAGTGGGAGTGGTGAGTTAAGACGTCTGGCAACTGCAGGCGTCGTCTGATGGTGCGGGTGCACGCAGGCGCAGGTGCGCAAGGGCACGCGCGCACGTTGGAGGGAGCACGTGGGCGAGAGACTGCAGTGCAGCGCACCACCCTGCGCGCTGGAACGGGAGCGGGCGTAGGCACGGGCACTGGAGCGGGTGCGGGTGCAGATGCAGGCATGGGTGCTGGAGCGAGCGCGGGCGCTGACCCGGCGACTGGCTAGAGGCAATAGCGGCATGGAGTGAGAGCGCGCGGTGACCGGATAAGTGAGAAACTCTCCGGTCACCGCACTGTAGCAACAGTGTCGCGCAAAAATGCGTGAACAGTAGCTACAGTGCCGCGCAGCTTCGACAACCTGTTGCTGCAGGTTCTGGCATGCACGGGCGCACTTGAAGGTGCCTGCGCACGCGGAAGGAGCTTGCATCGGCTGCTAGCGTGCGAGGGCACTGCTGCTGCTACTGCTGGTGCCGTGCTGCTGTTGCTGCTGAGCTTCAGAGCTTGGATCTTCGGCAATGGCGGGAAGGTGCTGAGCACTGGAATCTGAGAGTGAAACCACCACGCCCACCTGCTCTTGGATGAGTTGGGCGGTGGTGGAACTCACAGTGGTGGTTGTGGGACCACTGTGAGCCTGCTCCTGCTCGCAGTGTATCTCTCCAGTGGAAGAGGTGCTGCGTATGGAGGGGAGAGGGGAAGAAGATGGCCTGAAGGTGGCTGCTATCTCTCTATGTCCAGGCTCCCCCTCACAAGGAAGCCGGCAGGGCAATTTAAAGGAGATGGAGGCATGCATTGCCATGCCCTGAGTGTGCATGACCAGCCATGCAGCTGGCAGGGCATGCACTGGCAGAGAATGGTGCAAAGAAGAGCAAGCCCATGCCCTGAGCCGCACGGAGAAGAAGAAGTTCAGAGCAAAAAAATAAAAAAATAGAAGATGGTGAAATTGCGAGGCAGCACTTGAAGAAGATGTTATTTACATGGCCAATTATTCACTTTCCTCCCTTCTCAAATAAATGCATGCATGTGTTAATTTTTACAAATGCAATTATGGCTACCTAATATTCAATGGCAATGCTAGGAAATAACTTAAGATGGCATAATTGTAGATGTATTTTTGCTGTGCAATCAGTGGTGAGCGAGGAGTGAGTAGGTCGGGCAATCGGGTCGTGGCCAGGTCTACGTGGGTAGTGCCATGGACGAGACCGTGAGAGGGGGGGAGGAGGACCTCACCCTCAGTGTTGGAGGCGATAAGCCTCTGACACAAAATCCTTTTATGCACACACAGGGCCTCCTTCCAGTTCTGAGGTGGGAATAAATGTCCCACCTCCCTTACCCGCCGTAGCAGCAGATGCGTGGCTCAATTGGCGTGGTTGCAAGAGCTCTTGACTCCGATTGAGAACTTGAGTGTGTGTTTACCTCAAGTCCACACTGCTTGGGACTATCACTTGGAGTAACAGCACCTAGAGCGCAGCAAGCAAGCTTCAAGCTCCTTCGTCAATGGCGGCCGGTGGCCGAATACCTGAAAACATGAGAACAGCCTCGCGTCCATGTCAAATCGCCCAGGGAGCTTCGCCGAACCATGATGGATGTGATGAGCATGGTTTCGTGATGTGTGGGTGGCTGTGGTGGCGTGTCTAGGGTTCACTGTGGGCGTATGTGTGGGTGTGTTCGGTGGGATGTTTGGGTGGTCAATGGAGTGAATGGAGTGGGGGGAAATGATCAGTGAGTCATTGCGAAGGTTTTAGGGTGGTTGGCGAGGTGGATGGAGGTGCGAAGCGGCGGGGGCACCTCGCCGGAGGTATTGCCGGAGGTGGAGAAGGTGATGGTGGTCAGTGGCGTCAGTGGGTCGTTTAGGGAAATAGAGAGAGGGAAACGGAGTGTAAGAGAGAGAGTCTAAGACCTACCTCTAAGGGATGAAGAGGGATAGGGAACCCACGCTGGTATGGTCACCGGTCGTGGGGAAGACGAAGACCTTCGTAGATGAGGCGGCGACGAAGATCGGGTAGAGGCGACATCGACCGGTGTTGTGCGATGCAGATGAAGGAGAGGAAGACAACCCGACCACTAGTATTGTGGTTAGGTGACAAGAGAGCGAGGGAGAAGCCGCCGGAGCTTGCAGAGTTGTTGTGGCCGGTGAGGAGAGAATAATGTGAGGGAATTCGGCCCAATTTCAAGCTGAGGAGATGCAGTTGGATCTGGGGCTTCTTAAATAGGTCTCTAGAGAAGGATTTGTGCTTGGAAGCCAAGCTTCCAAGCAAGGTATGGTTGCCGAAGATGGCAACGTCAAAAGACCCAAATCTCTCATGCGTTCACATGAGAGATTGGGTAGGAATTAGGGATCACAGATGGGTTCAGATTGGAGGAGATTACTTAGAGAATCTCCCTTTCAATTTTGGGAGGGATTCTCTGAGCAATCAAGGAGAAACCTCCTTTCAAAGCTTGCCAGAGTAGGATTCCTCCCTATAATGGCGGAGGGAAATACTTGGAAAGATGATGAAGAAGCTAGGGGGCCAAATGCAAGGGTTTTTGAGAGATAGGGGTAGAAATGTAATCAAATTAGACCTTTTTGCAAAGTAGGTCAAGATGAGTTCCCCTTAAGTCCAAATTTTGGTACAAACCTAATTTGGACCTAAGGAATTCAATGGTGAAGTTGGATTTTGGGTTTGGCCATGTTTGACTAGGCAATTTATGCAAAAACCTAATTTAGGGCAAATATCTATCTGAGACCCCTTTCTAGGTGAAGATGGATTCCAATAGCCAAATTGAAGGTACCAAACCTTAGAGAATATTTTTCTATGATTTTTAGAGGGTTTATGTGAATTTTACCCTGATCATAACTTTGGTTAATCAAGTGGGTCTATTTTAGGGTTTCAAGAAGTCATTTAATTCCCATAATTCATACGAACCATTTTCTGTCTAATTCAACCCACTTATTATCTTATTAAGACCTTTTGACCTTTGTTTAGCCTTTGAGAAAACTCGTTGTTGCACTGCATTGGTAAAATTGTAGTTTTATCCCTTATTTCTTGCTTTTCTCTCAGAAAGATTATACAGTGAATTAGGACATTCAGTTAGTTATGTAGAAGCTTTTATTCTCTTCATTGGGTCAAAATGAGCTAGTTAGGACTCATGATGGTGTTCCCATCAAGCTCGCCGGAGTAGGATTCTTGAGTGATAATGGCAGAGGGACCTTTTTGTGAAGAAGATAAAGAAGTTAGGGGCTATTTGTAAGGAATTCAAAAGTTAAGGATCTGAATGAAATAGAAAGAGTATGACTGGACCAAAATGCAAACTTGGTCAAGATGATCTTAGATTGGGCCAAAAGTTTGGTAAAAACTTAATTTAGACCCAAGGAATCCAATGGTAAAGTTAGATTTAGGTTTTGACATCATTTGACTAGGTAATTTATGTAAAAACCCAAATTAGGGCAAATATCTGTCTAATACTCTATTTTGGGTTAAGATGGGTTATGATGGTCAAATTAAAGGTACCAAACCATAGAAAATATTTTTATATGATTTTTAGAGGGTTTAGGTGAATTTTATCCTGACCAGAACCTCAATTAATTAAATGTATCTGTTTTTAGGGTTTCAAAAGTCATTTAATTCTCAAAATACACGCTAACCCTTTTCTATCTATATGAACCCACTTGTTCAATATTTAAGATCATTTGACCCTTAATTACCCCCTGGGAAAACCCATGATTGTACTGCATTCATGATATGATTGTAAAATTACAGTTTTAACCCTATTTTCTTGTCTTTCTCTTAGAATGATTATGCAATGACTTAGTGCTCTCTAGCAGTTATGCAGGAGCATATATTCCTTGATAATGAATAAATTGAGCTAGTTATGGCTCATGATGGTGTTCCTATCATACCCCCATGCCTAGCTTTTACTAGTCCCTTAGCAAAATCTCATAGAATTAACTCAAATTCTAGACCACATGTTCAGAACTCTAACCTCAATCCACCACGATTCGGACCTGACCAGCTCTAGCCTCAATCTACTGTGAAGGTTTCTAAGGCCCACAGGAACTAACCTAAGGTTCGTTGAACTCCACGATTAAAGCACCCGTGTTTGTAACATGTTTTAGCCCAGGTTCAATTTGCAGTGCATTTTTGTAAGAGGGAGACAGAAGATTTTTTTTTATTTTTGGAGAGTTTTCTCTCTCTTTATTTCTAGCTTCGGATTGGCTTTACAACACGGTATGTATCGGATTCCTAGCTCCCACCATCAATCCTCGTAGGGTCCCTAGCAATTGATGCTTCGAGATAGCACTGCCCATGGCAACCCCTAAAACCCTGGCTTTCGAGATTTTGGGATAATCCCGCCCATGGCATTCTGTAGCTAAATCCAAACCTTGGCAATCGATATTTTTTGATAATGTCACCCATGGCATCTGAACCAGCACAAGGTGCTTACATTTCCCCAGTAGGATATTTAGATATCTTAGGAGACAAGCACCGAAGAGACGGTATGTTATTGCACATCTTCGAGGGGAATTTCCCGCCTCTCCGTGTCGGGAACTCTTCCAAATCAACTTGTGTTGATCAGCCGCTCCTAATCTAGGTAGATTTTTCAGAACAGATTTAATGCATTTGTGTGATTTTGATAATTAAGTGCACTGAACCAGACTGTGTGTGGATTGGGGTACTTAGGTTACTAAGTCCCGCAAACCAGAGGTTAGTTAATGAGGCTAAATAATCCCTAAGCCTTAGACCTAATACTTAAGCTTTGCATTTTCCCTAACCACTTGAGGACTATGAATATCTTATCTTAACGGATACTTGAATTTTTAAGCCTAAAATCACAACCCAAGAGGTCTAAGATCAGCGTTCATATTAATCTCTTTTTGTCTCTTAGCACTTTTGTCTTTTTATTTCTTTCTTTTGATTTAGTATAGAACAAGGCCAGTGAGAACTAGTGCATTGCTGGCGATGGAGACAGTGGTTGGGTTTGGGAAATTTGCACACATATCCCTACATAAATAAATATGTATGAAGTTTTAATAAAATATCTTTTAATTAAGATAAACTACACTTAGTTCTAATTGCAATCTAATGAGGCATGTTTTAAATGTACTGATGAGAAGCTCATCATGGCTTCTAATTACCCTTAATTAACTAGTTTCCCTAGTTAATTAGCTAGGAATATGTATATATAAGGGTCAATTATGAAATAAGGGACAAATCATTAAAAGACCTTAAAATAAGTTAAAATGATAAATTATAAGTCAATTAATATTATTAATAACTTAATTAATAAATGGACTCAAAATACCATTAATTAATTACTTAATTAATATTTTATTTAACTTAAGTATAACTTAAGAACTAAGTCTTAAATAACTTAAGTTAATAAGTAAATAAATATAAATAAATGGGTCAGAAATGTGAATACAAGGATTTAATATAATATTTAGCTAAATTATAAATATATATAAAAAGTTAGAAAAGAAAATAATTTAAATTGACCTTAAAAGCCTCTGTTTGCATTTCGGTCCCCATAATTTATTACATTTGAGTTCTTTCCTTTCACTTAGGTCCTCATCTTTCCTTGCATATGGGTCTCTGCAAACATCTTCTTCATTTCTTCTTCAGTCGCTTCAACGGCTGTTGATCGGCGGTGCGTTTACCATTTGATCACCTCACATCCGACATCCTTCCTCCCTCGCTAAGCTCCTGGAGCTTGTGCTCACCACCTCAAATCCATCCATCGGTCCGGATTTGTCCTAAATCCTAATTAGTTCACGGTGTTAACCTCACCAGCATCGGAGATGACGTCGAAAGTTAGGCCGCACCTAGACACATACCCGTCCAGATTCAAGCTCCTTAGCCATCGCCGAACCCTATAAATATCCCTTAAACCCTTCGATTTCGGTGGTTAGCTCCCTACCTGTAATGACCTGTTACCCTTTTAGCCATTTAAGATGTCTGGAGTTTCAGTCAGACATCTGGACACATTCCCAGATGTCTGAAAGTGAGTTTCCGTACTGCGCGGTGCGCTCTACGTGCGGACAACGTGCAGAGACCCTTTCTCTCCTTTACCACTTACGCAAACCCTAACAACCCTCTCCTATATATACCCTTCCCTTCTCTCCTCTCCTCCTCACACCACAACCACTGCCACCTCCACCTTCTCTGCAACAGCCACGTTCCCCTGCCATCCTTGCTGCTGCAGCTGCGGCGAGGAAGAGAGGAGCCGGCGAAGGGTGAGTGGGGAGGAGCGAAAGCGACAGAGTGCAAGGGAGTGAGAGCGGGGGGAGGAGGAAGATGATCGCGGGAGCTCATGGAGCTCAAGAAGAAGCTCGTAGGAGAGGAGAGGACGTCGGCGAGGAGTTGCTCAAGCTCCTACAGCGATTGGAGCTGCCGTCGCAGGCGAAGGTGCGAGCGAAGCGAGCTGCGAGGAGGTTATGATACTGGAACTTTTCCAGTATCAGACGTCTGGAGGGAAGTCCAGACTATTGGTGAGGCACCCGGACGTCCGGAGCTGAGGTCGGACGTCTGAAAGCACATATATCGCTAGGTATGCATCGTCCTGTGCCATGCATATCATAGCGCAGGGGATGTCGGCTGACCGTTGTGCCTGCAAGCGACCGTACGCAAGTGCAGGCTTTGGGAAGACACGTGGTATGCTTTCCCATGCACTTTTTGATGTCTAATCACATTACCAGACGTTCGGAGGCGCTTCCAGATGACCGGAGACCTTGTCTAACGTCTGGAACTATCCCCAGGCGGTAGCAAAGGAAGTCTGGACGTATGATCAGCAGCAAGAAACACAAGGTGAGTTTTTGACATCTTTTAAGATGTTTGGGACTAGTGTCAGACGTCTGATTTTGATCAGTAACCACGTTTTTGGCCTGTTTAAGGCCTAAACGGAATCAGATTTCTGTAAACGAAGTACTGTTGCTTTTCACTCGAGTTCCTCTACGTGTTCGTGTTGAGTATCTACTATTTTGAGCTTGTCTAATGTACATTGGTCGTTGGTACAGGTTAACAGCCAGTGGCGTGTTCAGGTCCCGCGGAGATGAGATCTGCGGCACAGGCCCCCATTCCTCCCATGATACACGGTAGAGTGGTTTAACTTAGTTAATATTTAAATAAGAATGTACTTGGTTGGAATAGTCGGATTGAACTTTAGGATATGGAATGAACCCTAGGGTAGAAATGAATGAGCCTATTTGAGTTGTACTGTTTATTTGAATGCATGGTTAAGAAAAATTGCTAGCAAATGCCTTTAATATAATTACAAGATGCATGTTAAAATATGAGCTGCCTATATATAATTGAGAAATTTCTTGTGAAACCACCAGTTGCATGTTTTTGACAATTGAATTATGGAAACACGAGCTGCATGTATATGGATGAGGAACGAATTATGAAACATGAGATCTGGATCTGGATAAGTGAGGTGAACATGAGCATGAACCCTACGGGGAATTAGGAGTAGAACTCGTGTGGATAAAGGGAATCTGGAATGTAGACGTGAAGTGTGCTGACCCTTGTGTATGTGGTACCAAGGAGAGCAACTGTCCCCTTTTAGTGTAAAGCGGAGCTAGCCTCCCTTGGGTTAAGACCCGGGGTTAGGATTAGTCACTCTACACCGACTCCTGTTGTCCCTCGCGTACGTAGTACCAAGGCGAGTTACTAGTGTAGGGAGGGAGCTAGCCACCCTACACTAACTTTATTAGGCCCTCTGGGCAAACCGAGGTAGTCAGACGAGGGTGCACGGACTATGGAGGGGCGAGACCCCTGTTCTAAGAGGGCAAGGCCCTATACTATTTCATACTATACTTTGGGCATACCTGCTAGCGGAAACGACTGACCGCGTGTCAGTGCGGGGTAGCTACCCATGTGCTTATCACGTGTGCCGTAGTCACCGGTACATCTTGACAGTGACCTCGGGGTGGTTGACTGGATGTAGGACTACCACGGGGGACTCTCCTGGCCAGGAGAGTACCATGTCTACCTTCTACTCTATGGAAAAGACTGCAATCAAGATCGTTCCCACAAGGAACATGCAAGATAAAGAAATACCTGGATACTTTGAGAAATAGATGAAATAGAAACACATAAATGAGATAAATAGAAATGAGAATTAAATCTGATGTTGTTTTTACTGTACTTGTACTTAAATAATATAAACACCACCCTACTCAGCGTTCGCTAACTCTGTCTTTTCATAACACTATTCAGGACCAGGAGTTGAGCAGCCTAAGTTTTCGGCTGTAGAGGGTGTTGGGTCCAATAGAGCCCAGCAATAGTTGTTCTTTCAGCACTGTCGCTTTCATGCTGTTGTAGTGAGTAATGGACACTTAGTTTACTGTTCCGATTACTTTTGTTTCCTTTATGTTTTCTGTTGTTGTTGTGGTGGCATGTACTACATGTTGAGATTGTTGTTCTACCTTCTTTACTGCTTCGTACTTTTCTTTTGCTTAGTTATATTGCTTGAGTGAATGTGGTTTATTTTTCCTGCTTTTGGTTATTTCTTGTTGGATGACTAGGTCTTGGGATTAGTCGAGGCGAGCCGATCTCGGGTTCTGTAGGGATCCAAGAACCAAGTCGTAACACTACCCTCTTCCCCAACCGCAACTAACTGATAGGCTATTCTTCCTCATCCAGCAACCAATCTCCGTCTCCATCCTATTCCTCCATTCATCTCCACTTACTTTTGATCTCCGCCACTGTCCACTGCGCCCTCTGACGAAGCGCCGACGCTGGACTTCGCTTCCACACCACAAAACTGCCTGCCGGAGTTCTTCCTCCAATCTTCTGATTTCGTCCTTCGTTAGGGACCTTCGATGGAGACGCCTCAACCTCCTTCATCCAGGTAACAGTAGGATAGGATAAGGTAAGAGTAGTGTAACTTAGTTTAGTAGATTAGGTAGTTAATTAGGTTTAAATTTTCAAACTATATGTCATCTTCTTTGGCTCTAGCGAGTTCTTTGAGCTTGTCTGAGCCACTCTTTTGTCATTTTTATGCACTATTCACCTTCTTCACCTTATCATGATTCCATAAAATTATTTTTCCCTCACTCTTAGCAGCTATATCTCCTAATTCATCTTCACATTTACCGACGACCTCCGTTATCCACGGCGGAGATCTCTGAGATTAGAACACATTCACTGGGGCCCTCCATCACCTCTTCATTATCTAAGGGCCCCAATCTTATACCTAATTAGTATAATTAACTAATATAAAGTAAACGCCTAAATTCCACCTTATCCCTGAGCTCGTTGTTAATGGCAGCTCAGAGATGAGTTAATCACCTAAATAATTAGTTCATTAGTATTGCCTTACCCCTTAGAATACTTTTCCTCACTCAATTGAGTGAGAGGAAGCATTCTGAGTGTTGACGAACTCAGAATGCTCAATTTCCAAATTCCCTGATAAATCTTAAGTTCTGATTATTCTCTAAGCTAATTAGGGAGATTTTAGGATCTATCTAGGTCTTAGGAATCTCCACGGGTCATTAATGGCCTCAATTTCTGTGTTTTCACCTCTGTGTATCAGAACCAGACTCACTGGAGCTCTGGTGAGCTACGGCGAGGTCGTTGGAGAAGCAGTTCCATTAGGTTTCTGACCTTGAATTAAGGTCCAAAAGCATAAGCAGAACTTATAGAAGCTATCTTTGATCTCTGATTACTTTGAGAAATCTTATATTGTTCCACCGAACAAACTCTAGTTTGATCTCCGACGATGAACTTGAAACCCTGGAATTTTAGCTCAAAACTTAGTTTTGATGATCTGAATCAATTTCTGTGATGATGTAGAGTAGATTTAGAGTTTCAATTAGGTCAAAAATTGGTTAAATCTGAAAGCCAACTCTGAGCTTATTGTGGTCAAATCCCAGGTTCAATTTGAGGATTAATCATTTAATTCTATTAATTAAAGGGTTGAAATTCTTTCCGAGATGATTTAGAGTGAGTTGAAATCGATTTGATTGATTTTATTGAGGATTTTGTGTGAATTTGATCACTATCTAGTTTGGGTTATTTTTTAACCCAAACTGCTTTCAATGCATTTTTGGTAAGATTTGGATGTCAATCTTGCTCAGTTAGAATCTTTGCAACCTTCAAAGATTGTTTGATCTGATACTTTTGGGCCTTAGCTCTCTGTCGAATTGGTCAGAGCTCAAAATAGAGCTCTGAAGCTCCTGTAAGAAGCTTATAAGCTTCTTCTTCTTCCTAATGCCATACAGAGCTCTCTTCCCTCACCAATAGATGTGGAATCATCTACTGAAGATGGTTTAGACCTTAATTGGAGGTAAGAGGCTTCCCTGCAGGTCAAAAGACCTCAGATCACCTTTTGTAGGCCATGAATGGCCGTGCGATCCTTCCACCTTCGCCCTTCAAATTGAAGGGTTAGATTTGATCTGAACACCAAATTGGTGTTACAATTAGATAAAACTTATCAAGAGCTTTTGATTGAGCTTTGGAATGCTCGATTTGGTCCAACCAATCGGCCGGAATCGTCGGCCAAACTTTGTCCTGCAGTGGACTTAGATAGTCCCACCTCGGTTAATTACGGAGTGCCACACCGGTATATTATGAAAATGTGATATGTCCTTATCGGCCTTATCGGAGTCCCACCACCAAAAGCCACCAACACCACCATAACCACCCCCTCTAACACCCCTTGGGTTGGCGCCAAACACCCTTGGCCATAGGATCACCAACCACCTCCATCCTTCCATCCTAGCCCTCCATTTCAAGGGGCACCTTAACCCCCCATCCTACCCTATAAAAAGACCACTACCCACCACCATTCAAAGCATCCTTGGCTAGCAAATTCACTCTCATATTCCACCTACAAGCCCACGTCCAAGAGAGAAGAAGAAGAAGAAGATTAAGGGGATATTCTGTCCCCATGGTGCCTTCCCCTCTTCCCTTCTCTCTTGGGTCACGCCAGCCAAAGGAGAAGCCAGGCAAGGAAGATCTTTGGAGGAGATCTTGAAGGTGGTCCACGCCACCTTGGAGGAGTTTTTGAGGGTGGTGCACGCCCACCCCTTGGAGAGAGCATTGAAGGTGGTAGCTTCCACCTTGGAGGAGCTCTCAAGGAAGGTGAAGAAGGGAGTCTTCTTGCTCCAAGCCTAGCTGCTCCTTGGCTTGAAAAGAGGGCCTCCTTCTTCTCCTTCATTGAGAGCTCCTCCAAGGTGGAAGCTACCACCTTCAATTCTCTCTCCAAGGGGTGGGCGTGCACCACCCTCAAAAACTCCTCCAAGGTGGCATGGACCACCTTCAAGATCTCCTCCAAAGATCTTCCTTGCCTGGCTTCTCCTTTGGCTGGCGTGACCCAAGAGAGAAGGGAAGAGGGGAAGGCACCAAGGGGACAGAATATCCCCTTAATCTTCTTCTTCTTCTTCTTCTCTCTTGGACGTGGGCTTGTAGGTGGAATATGAGAGTGAATTTGCTAGCCAAGGATGCTTTGAATGGTGGTGGGTAGTGGTCCTTTTATAGGGTAGGATGGGGGGTTAAGGTGCCCCTTGAAATGGAGGGCTAGGATGGAAGGATGGAGGTGGTTGGTGATCCTATGGCCAAGGGTGTTTGGTGCCAACCCAAGGGGTGTTAAAGGGGGTGGTTATGGTGGTGTTGGTGGCTTTTGGTGGTGGAGAGACACCACCATTTTGGCGCCAACCTAGGGTCTTCT
Organism: Thalassia testudinum; assembly: GCA_037157565.1. Taxonomy (NCBI): domain Eukaryota; kingdom Viridiplantae; phylum Streptophyta; class Magnoliopsida; order Alismatales; family Hydrocharitaceae; genus Thalassia; species Thalassia testudinum. The sequence goes on along the minus strand of JAZHRO010000031.1, from coordinate 74,170,207 downwards.
AGAAGGGGGGTTAGGTGGATGGTGGAGATGGATTTAAGGGGAATTGTGTGGTGGAGATAAAGGGGAATTTTGGAGGGAAAAGTGGCACCATCAAGGGGGTGGTTAGGGTGGTTTTGGCACCACTTTTAGGTGTCTTTTGGAGGTGGTGGGTAGGCTAGGTTGTTGCCAAGTAGGTTAGCTTATGTGGAGCTTAGGTGGAGCTAGTTGGGTGGAGTTGTTAGGTGGGTTTTTGGGGTGGTACAAGCCAAGGAAGTTGGAGCATAGCTAAGCTAAGCTAAGCTCAGCTAGCTTAGCTAATGGAGGAGTAGAGGAGAAGGTGTTGGAGCGAGGGTTTGGAGGGAGGAGCTGAGGAGGAGAAGTCTGGAGCTGAAACTGGAGCTGGCTGCTGCTGAAGAGGTTGGCATGGAGCTACTCTAGCTGGCTTAGCTTGTTAGTTCTTTGCTAGCTGCTAAGCCAAGCTAAATTGAGCTAGCTTCTACCATAATGAGCTGAGGTGAGCTAGGTCTGGTGCTCCCAGGGAGGATCAAGCTGGTTGAGACAGCTAAGGTAGCTTAGCTCAACTGAGTTGAGCTAAGCTGAGTCCTCGGGAGCTAGACTTGAGCTTCGTGAGCTGGGATGAGTTCTTCTTCAGCTGGCTAGAGTTGAGTGGAGCTGGATGTAGCTGGATCTGAGCTGGGGTGAACTCCTGTCAACTCAGCTGAGCTAGCTAGAGCTCCCTGTGGACTAGTGGGAGCTAAGATGAGCTAGACTCAACTAAGTTGAGCTGGATCTGAGCTGACTTTAGCTAGGGTGAGCTAAGATGAACTCTCTTGAGCTGCCATTCAGCTGAGATTAGCTGAATGGAGCTGGGATGAGCTAACCCTAGTTCAAGTGAGCTAGGTTCCAGCTGTGGTGAGCTGGATCAAGCTGAATTCCAACTAGTCTGAGCTTCTCCTTCACCATTTGCCTTCTTGAGTGCTAGGGTTTTAGGGATCTGTATATCTGTTCATCCCTAACACTCACAAAAACATGTCAAAAAGATAATAAAAAATGCAATGCATGCCTAACCTATTTTATGCCTAAATGCAGCCCAAAAACCCATTTGCGGAGTAAAATCCTAAGAGCTAGGTTTGTTTTAATGCATAAGAATGATGATAAACTAGCGTTTATCAGGGTCTTTGCGGAACTCTCCCTCTCTGGCTGCCTAGGTATTTCTCAGGTGGACGACTTTCTAACTAAGGGGTATCATCCACCCCGAACCTCTATAGTCATCCAAATTTTTGGGTGTCTTGATTGGGTCCATCACATTCTACTCTCGTCCAAACCATCGGTGCATGTTCGGTAGGAGGTCCTTAAGACCATCTTTGAGGCCTCCTTTAGTGATTCACTCCCGTCGAGGCCAGGCCTTGACTTCTATGTTTGTGCAGCAACCCCATCACATAGACATCTCCTCTGATTCATCTAAACCAAATTCTCCTTCTTCCATCATCATGGCTCAACCAGTAGAAGAAGAGAACAACCTTGAGAACCAACTCCAGCACCTTAATGATTTATTTCAAGCCTTTGTAAACCCACTGCAGCGTCCTATGATGTGAGATCACTATAATCCTGCTGTGGTGGCGATCGAATCTCGAGTCCAAATCCCAGCTGGAGGTCCTGATTCTGAACTCAAGCCCAACATGATTCATGCTATTCCAAAGTTTCATGGGCTTAATTTCGAGGATCCCTTCCAACACATCAAACAACTCAAGCATCTGGCCCAGACCTTCAGGTCAGATGTTTAAAATCGGGATATTCTTCTCATGAAGATGTTCTCCTTCTCTCTCATGGACAAAGCAGCTCACTGGTATCAGACTCAAACGTGTCTAATCAACACATGAGTTGAACTCCAATTCGAGTTTTTGAAAAAGTTCTTCCCAGTTGGTTGGACGAATGTCTTACAACACCAGATCACACACTTCACCCAGCAATCTGGTGAACCACTCCATGAAGCATGGGACCATTTCCTGGATCTCATGTGAAAGTGCCCCATCACGGAGTTCCTAAATGGGAACAAGTCCAGTCTTTTTACCAAGGACTCCGTGAAGATATCCGCTTATTCGTCAATGCAACCTGCGGAGGAAATATCATGGGTCAACACGAAGACAATGTGTGGGAGATTCTCGAGAATATGTGCTAGAACTCCATCAATAATGACTCCATGGGCTTATTCGACCAGACAAATGCCTGCGCATCGACGAATCCAAGGGGAGCACATGAGACGTAGGGCCTGTCTGCATTTTTCAACTTGGAATTAATGGCCAATCGATTGGACAAGGTCTCTATCATTGAGAAGAAGGTGGATGAGCTGACTCGACATCCGCAGCGAGCCACCTCTGCGCAAAACCCATTTGCACAGCCACCTTCTGGGAGGGAAGTTGTGCATAACATCTATCACCGATCTTCTCAGGGGATGGACCCGTATCCACCCCCGTCTGACTCTAGGACCGGAGGAAACTCCGATCCTACCTACTCTAGTTGGAGGAACTCTGAACCCTCATACTCTGACTTTCCTGAGGTTCCTCAGACCTACGAGGACCTCAACGCCATCCAGAATGACCCATTCTCTAATACCTATAACCCTGGATGGCGGAATCATCCCAATTTTCTATGGGCGGGAAACAATCAAAATCAAAGACCACCATATCAACCCCGTCCACAAGCTCCTTGTCCATATCAGTCGCCTCAGCCTCGGCCCAACCCCACCTATCAATCTGGGCCAACTCAGACAGATCAAATGACTCTCATCCTTCACACTCTGGTTGACATTCAGAAGACGGATGCAGCTATGCAAAAACAACATAAGGACGAGATCACAGAGGTTCACAATCAACTCACCCAGATGGCAAATTCCCGCCAACCTGGCACACTCCCTTCACAACATTTGCCGAATCCAAATAACGTGTCGAACCAGAGGCATGTTATGAACCCAAATCCAGGCCAAGCCCACATGATTTATCAAGCCCCTTCTGTTCCATCACCCGACGGGATGGAAGCTTTAACATCATATGCGGGATTTCGGCAGCAGCCACCTATTTTACTGACTCCGAACCAAAACCAGGCAGGACTGAATTGTATTACAACCTGTAGTGGCAAAACAACACAAGATCCACCTTATCCCAGCCACTTTCAGCCTAGGAGTAACCCAAGCCCTAGGATAGTTATCCAGGATACCCCTGTCCCAGATCAAGAACCTGGACCTATTCTAGAGGAACCATCCAAGGTTCCATTTCCCGAGGCCTTGACCAAGGGAAAGAGGACAACCAAACCCGTGGCACCTGAGGAGGATTTGGTCAAGCTCTTTGAACAGGTCCATATAAACATCCCCTTGATGGATGTGATCTGCCACGTACCGACTTACGCATGATTTCTGAAAGACGTGTGTACACCTAAGCATAAGCCGCGAACCAAACGTGGGAGTCCAATCGTACTATCGAGAAAGCCAGCTTTATAATTTTGAGCAAACTCCCACCTAGGGCAAAAGACCCAGGTACTCCCTTGATTTCCTGTACCATTGGTGATACCCAATTTGACAAAGCTTTATTAGATCTAGGAGCCTCCATAAACCTAATACCTACATCCCTACTTGGCAATCTTGAGGAATCTAAGCTTAAACCGACAGAGGTGACATTACAGTTGGTTGATCGATCTATTAAGTCACCTAAAGGAGTTCTTGAGGATGTCATTGTTAGGGTTTGGGATTTCTATTTCCCAGTGGACTTTGTAGTCTTGGATATGGATGCTCCAGAAAACCCGAGGGATACACCAATTATACTAGAGAGACCCTTTTTGGCTACTGCTAGGGCCAACAAATTGTGAGGAGGGCCAAATTGAAATGAAATTTAGGAACCAAACATTAAAAATCGACATCTTTAAGGCCCAACAGGGGATTAATTGCGGTGTTATAGAACAGATATGTGACATCAAGACTGTGGTTGACGATTCGTATATTGAGGCAAACCTGACTACTTCTGAGCAACCACAAGAGGATCAAAACCCGCAATCAGAGGGATCCGAATTTGACCTAGATACACCCATAACTCCCTCCCTTACTACTGATACACACCTTGAACCACCCGTTGCTGCTGATAACCCTGTCTTGGAACTCAAGCCTCTTCCCGACCATCTTAAGTACGTCTTTTTGGGTTCCAATCAGACGTTTCCTGTGATTATCAACTCTAGACTCACACCTGATCAGGAATCCCGTCTGATTACTGTTCTCCAGCAACATTGAAGAGACATTGGATGGACTCTCGGTGATTTGACTGGTATCAGTCCTTCCTACTGCACACACCGTATCTACACCGAAGAGGGCACACGACCTTCCCGTGAATGCAGAGACGTCTGAATCCTAATCTGCAGGAGGTCGTGAAAAAGGAGATCATCAAGTGGTTAGATGCAAGGATCATCTACCCGATCTCCGACAGTCGGTGGGTGAGTCCAATCCAGGTTGTGCCTAAGAAGGCAGGACTCATCATGATCATGACCGAAACTAGAGAAATCATACCAACCCGTGTGGCGAATTCGTGGAGTCTACATTGATTACAGAGACTAAATACCTCCACAAAGAAGGATCATTTCCCACTACCATTTATTGATCAGATCCTCGAGAAACTAGCGGGAAATACGTTCTTTTTCTTTTTGGACGAGTACTCCGGTTATAACCAGGTGGCAATCCATCCTGAGGACCAAGAAAAGACCACTTTCACCTGCCCCTTCAGGACGTATGCGTTCCGAAGGATGCCATTCGGTCTCTGCAATGCACTCGCTACTTTTCAGTGGTGCATGCTTGCCATATTCCCAGATATGGTAGGTGATTATCTGGAAGTCTTCATGGATGACTTTTCAGTATTCAGAGAATCATTTGACTATTGCCTCCTGCACTTCGTCTAGATCCTCAGGCGGTGCATTGACGTGAATCTGGTTCTTTCCTGGGAAAAGAGCCATTTCATGGCGTCTGAAGGGACTGTCCTGGGACATCTCATATCAGATAAAGGATCCAGGTCGATCGAGCCAAGGTGAATATGATTTCCAAACTCCCTATGCCTAGCTTGATCAAGGACATCCGACCTTTTCTAGGGCACATCGATTTTTACCGTCAATTCATTCCTGATTTCTCAAAGATCGCACACCCCCTGACTACTCTACTATCTAAGGATGTTCCTTTCGAAATCTCCAAGGAATGCACTCAAGCATTTGAAATCCTCTGTGATCGAGTTACCCAAGCTCCGATCCTACAGTCCCCTGATTGGTCTCAACCCTTTGAGATCATGTACGATGCATCCGATTTCGCTGTAGGAGCGGTACTTGGGTAGAAAATTGACGAGAAACCTGTGGTCATTTACTACGCTAGCAAGACACTTGACAAAGCTCAACGTAACTACACAGTTACGGAGAAAGAGCTGCTAACCATAGTATTTACCCTAGAAAAGTTCAGATCATATCTCCTGGGTTCCCGTGTTATCATTTACTCGGATCACACAATTGTGAGGCATCTCCTTGTGAAGAAGGACGCAAAACCTCGATTAATCCGCTAGATCTTGCTGTTGCAAGAGTTTGAACCTCAAGATTCAGGACAAAGTAGGAAAATAGAATGTGGTAGTTGATCACTTGTCTCGCCTTCCTTCTGAGATTATCGACCCCTCCGGACCCATCACGGAACATTTTCCTAATGAGCACCTCCTGACTATCAATATAAGACTTCCATGGTTTGCTAATATAGTAAACTACCTAGCATCACATCAGATCCCATCCGATTGGCTGAAGGCCAAGAAGGACAAATTGCTTTCCGATGCCAAGTATTACTTCTGGGAAGACCCATATCTATTCCGCATCGGTGCTGATCAAATCATTCGACGATGTGTCGCAGGAGAGCAAATTCAGGACATCTTGTCTTTCTGCCATGACCAGGCATGCATTGGACACTTCTCAGGTCATAAAACCACAGCGAAAATCCTCCAATGCAGCTTCTATTGGCCCACGATTTTCAAAGACGCATACAATCACTCGTTGCTAGACCTTAGGCAACATGAGCCACCGTGATATGATGCCCTTACAGTCGATTCTCGTATGCAAATCTTTGACGTATGGGGGATTGATTTTATGGGACCCTTTCCTATCTCAGACAGCTTCGAGTACATTCTACTCGTTGTTGACTTCGTGTCCAAATGGATCAAAGCCATTCCGACCCGAATTAATGATCATAAGGTGGTTATCAAATTCATTCATCGAAACATCTTTTCGCGGTTTGGGATTCCACGTGCTATAATCTCTGATGGAGGGACCCATTTCACTAATGCTCAATTCAGGTCACTGATGACCAAATACGGGGTGTCTCACTGAATCTCTACTCCTTACCACCCCTAAACTAATGGTCTAGCTGAGCTATTAAATAGGGAGATCAAGAAAATACTCTAGGTTACTGTTCGACCTGATAGGAAAGACTGGTCATCCCTACTTCCGGAAGCTTTGTGGGCTTATAGGACCTCCCACAAAACCCAATTAGGTAAGTCTCCCTTCAGATTAGTGTACGGGAAGGCATGCCACCTCCCCGTCGAATTGGAGCACAAAGCCTATTCGGCAGTACGGAACTGCAACCTAGATCTTTCTAAGGTAGGAACCCACAAAAAGCTTCAAATGAGCGAGATCGATGAATTACTCCACGATGCATATGAGAACTCTCAAATTTACAAAGAGCGGGTTAAGGCCTTTCACGACAAGCACATATCCAGAAAGATCTTTCATCCTGGTCAAAAAGTCCTACTCTTTGATGCCAAGCTCAAACTAGTCCCAGGAAAACTATGATCAAAATGGATCGGACCTTACCTCATCCAACGAAACTTTGGAAATGGAGCCATCAAGATCAGTCCACTCAGCCACAATTCAGAACCTTTCTTCGTGAATGGTCAGAGACTTAAACCGTTCATTGACCTTACCGATATAAATTTGGCTGAGATATCCTTTACCCTTCATTCTCCCTGAGCTCATTGCGCCCAGTCGATGGCGTAAAACTCAGCGCTTAACAGGAGGAAACCCGTCATGTTTGAAAAACTTGAAACCTTCCTTGACATTCCTATGCTGAATTCATATTGCACTTTATGGTTCATCCATTAGAACAGCCGACCCCAACTGATAAACATCAGTTTATCATTATTCTTATGCATTAAAACAAACCTAGCTCTTAGGATTATACTCCGCAAATGGGTTTTTGGGTTGCATTTAGGCATAAATTAGGTTAAGCATGCATTGCATTTTTTATTGTATTTTTAATGTGTTTTTGTGAGTGCTAGGGATAAATAGATTGCCAGATCCCTAGAACCCTAGCACTCAGGAAGGCAACAGGTGAAGGAGAAGCTAAAACTAGTTGGAACTCAGCTTGATCCAGCTCACCATAGCTGGAATCCAACTCACTTGGATTAGGGTCATTTCATCCTAGCTCCATTCAGCTCATCTCAACTGAATGTCAACTCAAGAGAGCTCATCTTAGCTCACCCTAGCTCAGGTCTGCTTAGATCCAGCTCAACTTAGCTGAGTCTAGCTCATCTCAGTTCCCATTAGTCCACAGGGAGCACTAGCTAGCTCAACTAAGTTGATTGGAGTTCACCCCAGCTCGGGTCCAGCTACATCTAGCTCCACTCAACTCCAGACTACTGAAGATGACTTCATTCCAGCTTAGGAAACTCAAGTCCAGCTCCCGGGGACTCAGCTTAGCTCAACTCAGTTGAGTTAAGCTACCTTAGCTACCTCAACCAGCTTGATCCTCCCCGGGAGCACCAGACCCAGCTCACCTCAACTCATTATGGTAGAAGCCAACTCACTTTAGCTTGGCTTAGCAGTTAGCAAAGAACTAGCAAGCTAAGCTAGCTAGAGTAGCTCCATGCCACCCTCTTCAGCAGCTGCCAGCTCCAGTTCAAGCTCTGGACTTCTCCTCCTCAGCTCCTTTCTTCAAACCTTAGCTCACATTACCTACTCCTCTACTCCATAGCTAGCTTAGCTTAGCTTAGCTTAGCTAGCATCCAGCTCCTTGGCCATCCACCACCTTCAACTCAACCCTAGCTAGCTCCATCAACTAAGCTCACCTAAGCTAGCTATCCTACTCCAAGTTGGCGCCACCACCAGCACACCCCTTCACCCCATCACCACTACCAAAAGCCACCTATTTTCCCTCCAAAATAACCTTCTAGAACCCTTCCCTTTTGGCACCAACTTTCCCTCCAAAATTCCCTTCATCACCACCATACACCTCTCCTTAAAATCATCTCCACCATCCACCTCACCTACTTTCTAGAAGCCCCATAGTTGGCGCCAAATATAGGTGCCTTTCATGACCATAACCACCCCATGGCACCCCTTTAGTTGGCACCAACTAACCCTAGCCCTAGGATCATTCTAACCACCCATAACCACCACCAAACTCCATCCTAGCCCTCCACCTATTCACACAAACTACCCCCCTCTCCACCTCTATATAAACCCACCATATCACCACATAAAGATCATCCTCCATTAGTGTTTAATTCCACCTAAACCCACCTACACCTACGGCCAAGAAGAAGGAGTAAAGAAGAAGATTAAGGGGGCACATCACCCACCCCTTAGGTGCCTTCTTCTCCCCACTCTCTTCAACTTGTGCCATGCCAAGGAGAAGGAGCATTTTACTTCAAGGAGGACGGCCAGACAAAGGAGAAGGACCTTGGGTGGACGTCCACCCTTGGAGGAGGAGAATTGAAGGTGGTAGCTACCACCTTGGTGGACATCATTTGGAGGAGCATCTCAAGGAAGGAGAAGGAGGAGCCCTTTTCAAGCCTAGGAGCCACTAAGCTTGGAGCAAAGAGCTTCCCCTCTTCACCAACAATTCAGGAGGATTTGTGTTTTATTTTATTTGTTGCAATTATCCAGTAGTAGAAGCATTCCTCTACTAGGGTTTCTAAAACATTTTTTTCTCCTTAAGTAAAGTTTCCTTTTCTTAATTGTTTTCTTTTACTTTTACCTTTGTGTAATTACTCTAGGTTCCCACCTACCTAGGTGAGCTTAGAGAGAGGAATTACTTGTCACTTAGGTTCTAGTTTAGTAAATTTAGGTGTTAGCCATCTTACCACCATTAATTTTATGTTGCTTTAGTTATTTTAAAACAAAAATTAAATATTTTAAAATGCCAAAAAGAAAGTTGATTTCCATTTCTAAGCAAGGGATTTTGATTTGCAAATTTGCCTCCTTGGACGACCCTAGATACCCCACTATCTAGGTTTATAAATTTAAGAGTTGATCAATTTTACGCGTTACAACAACGTATTTTACAAACCACGTAAAATCCGTATCACTTTTTGGCACCGTTGCCGGGGAGGCACGGCTTTGCATTTTAATTGATTCTCTTGCTTAAAGTGGATCTCATCCCCTTATCTCTCTTCTCTCTCGTGTGTGCAGGAACTACAGGAAGAAAGCGAAAATTTGGAAGCGAGAGCTCAAAGTTCATTTTCCTCCCGCAATTCTAGGTTTGTTTCTTCTTTCTTGTCACACTTAGCCTAAAAGACTATCAAAATACACTAAAGTTGGCTTTCAGGACCTTAAACAACTTAATTAATGGAGTGGTGAAGTTAAAAATTCATTGTTTGCTTGCATGCTTCATTAAACACCACTCCAATTCAAGTGTTGGTATTCTATTTTTCGGGTTCCGATTTCTATCCAAAGTTGAAAAATCAATTCCCAACATAAGAAGCCTCCTAAAATCTTAAAATTTCACCCAGTGATTCCAAATCAAGTAAGGAACATCTGTTCCAAATTTTAGATCAATTGACTTTGTATTTAATTTTTAAAAATTCGTGGACTATAGAAGGGTCACACCCTTTATTCTTCTTGTTTTGTTACTATCCATGAAGTTTTAGATTTTTTCTACTTAGCCAATTTTTTTGAAATTTAGATTTCTAGAATTCCTGTGAAATTATATACATCACATAAATTCATAAAAATTTTTGGGGGCTGGTGGTGGTACAGAAAGTCCAAAATACACACAGGTATCATTTCTGTACTTTGACACCAGCATAAATAAAAATTCAAAACAAATAGCAAACAAATTCCTAAAACCTTAAAAAAATCTTTCCTGGAATCTTTGTTTGATTTTACATAAAGTAGTGGTGTTGGTTGCATTGTTTGGACAATTACTTGTTCAGAAAGCCTAAAAATAATTCATTGGTAGTAATTTTTTGTATTATGGTTCAAATCCAATTAGGGTTTCTTTTTTGCTTTTTAGTCCCACAACATAAAGGAAATACATCATCACCAATACATTTGATTGTGGAAGTTTTAAACTTGTTTGAACATTTAAAAAGAGAAACCCTAAAACACATTCAATTAAATTGAATCCTATAAAACAAAAATACAAAAATTGTGCAACTTGTTTTTAATTGGAACCATTTTCCAATTCCTGCGCACACACTAAAAATGAAAATAACAAGGCAACAACCCAATCAGCGCCCTCCACATTCCATGTGCAGTTTAGTATCCTAGCCCTAAGTAGAATTCGTAGCAATTTGACCCCTAAGATTTCATCAATTTAGGCTTACTATATAGGACTTAAGTTTTCTCTAGTTAATACTAATTCTGTCATCTATATCTAGTGTTCAGGCTAAGGGGCCGTGTCAAACAACCAGGCACGGGTTTGTACAAACACTTGGGGATTTTCCTGGGAAACGCTTGAGCCCAAACCTCCCCTTAAGCAACTTAGTTAGATTTGTTGATAGAACGAGTATTCACTGTTGATTACTTATTTCCTAGGTAGACCAAGTCTTAGATTAATTTCTAGGGAGTCACAATTAAGTTGGGTCTAGAATTTGATTGCTTGTGTGCACACTTCTCTCATCTCCACCTCTTCTCCTCCCCTCCCATTCTTCCATTTTATGCACGGGCAACGGTCACAAAATCTGCACTTGGAAAGATCATTTGATTTCGCCCCCACGCAAAAAGACCACTGTTGAACGTGTTTTGCGAATCGCTACGCTTACATGTTTGGTTTTCGAAAATATGTCATTGTAGTTCGAAAGCGAAGAATTCGTGTTCAACAAATAAAATTTATACCGAAAAGAATTCCGGGTCGCCTGTCGCTCCTCGCCACGGCTTGATCCCGCGCCTGCCGTTTGCGAAAGCACGCTCGACCACTGCGCTATGGGGCGCGGATGGTCGAGCGGACGCTTTTAAGCGCGAGTGACCACAGCCGTTGGATTAATATCCAACGGCGGAGAGCGATCGGGCGCAGGGCCTTCACAAGACGCAAGCGACCGTTTGGGTGGCTGAGATGGTGCCACGTGGCGTTATCTTGGCCGTCCATCTTTTGGAAGTTGTAGATGGTGCAACGGATGTCGGATTGACTCGATTTTTGTGTCGTTGGGCTGCGATCGTCGATCCGAATTCATCCGTGCGGTCAGATTTATCATCTGAAGTGCGGATTTACACCATCCTGGCCCTTGATCTTCTAGGATTCCCGGGTCACTATCTGATGCTACGGATGCCTGATTAGGGCGATCTTGGAGTCGTTGAACTCCAATCGTCGCCCTGATCACATCCATACGGTTGGATCTTTGATCCGAGGCCTCGATAAAATGTTTGTCCTGTCCAAGCACATAAAAGGAGACAATTAACCTCCATTTTATTCAAACTACTCTAAACGTAAGATGATGCATGTAATGCAATATTTATATCATGAAATGCAATCCTATGCTTAAGAACATGCATAAATAAACATTTTAAGTAGTGTAAATGTGTTTACATCATACCCCCATGCCTATCTTTTGCTAGTCCCCAGCAAAAACTATATGCTATTTATAAAAGAATTAGGTTGGATTATTTGGACTTGAGTTATTTTTCAATCATTAATAAATTGTCTACTTAGGAACTGAACTTTCTAAGACACAACAGTGTCCGGGTATCAGCCAAAATGAAGACCGCCTCAAGCCCTCGCCTTATTAAAAGAAAATTTTCTTTTTCTCTTTTTCTCTTTTCTAATTTTTTTGGATTTTCAAATTTTCGGGTTTAAGAGTGGCTTTCTACGGCCATTCAACTCACCCAAAATTTGATGAGAACCCTAAGCTTTAAGCATCTTATTGTGATTGTGATAGACTCGTTGACCGGCAATTAAAACGAATTTCGGATTTCTACGCCTCTAGGTGACCTCAAAAAGACTTCTGCCTAAAGGTGTATCTTTACAACCGGTAGCTTTCTCCCTACTTTTATTTTTTACGGGGTCAACACAAGGGTGAATCCAGTGTATATCTCCCCGGTTTATTCTACTTCTCTGCTTCTTCCTAAGTGTTTTGGGAATTTTTAGTGCATTTTCTGAGCTGGGTTCTAAACAACCGATCGATGAGCTGTTACCACCGACAACCTGCCAGCCATACTCGTGCGGCGAAGTGTGGCTTATTTCTTTTTGTTCTTTTCTCCTTTTTTTTTTTTAAGTAGGTGGCTTCCTTAGTCTAAGATTTACCTAAAGGCAGCAAACTAAGAAAGGTCCAGTGACTGGGCTCTGGACAACCTACCTATGAGCTATTACCCACGATAACTTGCCAGCCATATCACCCTAGAAGGTTCATTAGCTACCCAATTTCCGTTAGAATCGCCGAACAATGAGTCAGTGCAAAGAAAGCATGTAGATGCTTAAAACTCAAAATTCCCTCAAATCAGAGGGCGGGTTAATAAGTCGTGTACTTATCACCCAAACTTATTTATTCCAATTATAATAGAATTAAGATGGCGAGGACTCAAAAATAAATCCACATTTTAGTGGATACACAGGCTAATTAAGTCCAAAGACCTGAGGGGTCTTTGTGTTCAGATCCTAATGTAAAATTTCTTAAGATTGAAAAGTCCTAATGTCCAACTAATCCTTCCTAATTTTTTTTTTTAAATAACAAGAGAGACAATTTACATGGATTTCACAAGGCTGACCAAATAATTCAAGAATGAATCCACCCCCCCATGCCTAGCTGATGCAATGTCCTCATTGAAAAAGAGACATGAACGAAAGGGTAGAATATGAAAGATGTCACCTGGATATGAAGCTCGTATCAGCCTTGTGTCATATGTACAACTGCTGAGTTTAATGCCGTCAGCTAGGTGAAGTCCAGCCAAAGAAGTCACAGAATGGCTAGAGCAATAGAGTCTGAGATGGGTTCTGGAAGATTACGGTCAACAATAGGCTTCAAACGTTGACTGTTGACTTTAAAGGTGTTACCCGTCTTTGGGTCAGAAATCTGAACGGCACCATTAGGAAAAATCTGATCAATTATGAATGGGCCATTCCATTTAGATCTAAGTTTATCAGGAAAGAGCTTAAGTTTAGAATCAAATAACCAGACCTTCTGGTTTGGCTCAAAGCTCTTGCGGGAAATCAATTGATCATGTAGAGCTTTGGTCCGAGCCTTGTAGATCTTGGCATTCTCATAAGCATCATTTCTAAGCTCCTCCAACTCAGATAGTTGGAGTTTCCTGGTCTTTCCAACTAGATTCAGATCTAAATTGCATTGTTTGATTGCCCAGAATGCCCTGTGTTCAATCTCTATGGGTAGATGGAACGCCTTTCCATACACCAAACGGAATGGAGACATGCCGATGGACGTTTTATACGCCGTACGGTAGGCCCAAAGAGCATCCTCAAGCTTTTGAGTCCAATCCTTGCGATCAGGCCTAACCATTTTTTGCAGAATGTTCTTGATCTCTCGATTGGAGATCTCGGCTTATCCATTCGTTTGGGGATGGTAAGGTGTGGAAATTCCATGGTTAACCCCGTATTTGGCCAATAAATTTCGGAATTGGGCATTTGTAAAATGAGTGCCACCATCACTGATGATAGCCCTCGGAATCCCAAACCTACTGAAGATATTTTTCTTGACAAAATTGATGACCACCTTGTGGTCATTGGTTCGGGTGAGAATTGCCTCAATCCATTTGGACACATAATCAACAACAACAAGAATGTATTGATGTCTAAATGTAGGGATAAAGGGTCCCATGAAATCGATGCCCCAAACATCAAAAATTTCTACAGGAAGAATAGGGTTTAGGGGCATCATGTCTCTCTTAGTTATGTTCCCGAGTGACCGACATCGAGAACATGACCTTGAGAAATCCTGGGCATCCTTGAATAAAGACGGCCAATAGAAGCCAGATTGCAAGATTTTTGCAGCCGTCTTTCTCCCAGAGAAATGTCCACCACACCCAGATGCATGGCAGAACTCGAGTATATTGTTGAATTCATTCTCCGATATGCATCGGCGAATAATCTGATCAGAGCCGATGCGATACAGTTCAGGGTCTTCCCAAAAGTAGTATTTGGCCTCAGATTTGAGTCTATCTCGTTGTTGCTTGGTCCAATCCTGAGGGATTTGACCAACGGCCAAATAGTTAACAATGTCAGCAAACCATGGGGTGTGGACACCTAAAACTGTAAGAATGGTTTCGTCCGAAAAAGTGTCAGCAATCGGAATGTCCGGACAAGAAGAATCACCTAGGAGTCTCAACAAATGATCCGCTACCACATTTTGTACCCCGGCTTTATCCTTGATTTCAAGATCAAATTCTTGAAGAAGAAGAATCCAATGAATAAGCTGGGGTTTAGCATCCTTTTTAGCCAAGAGATGTCTCAAGGCCGAGTGGTCGGTATAAACAATAGCATGAGACCCCAAGCGGTATGCCCTGAATTTTTCCAACGTAAATACTACAGCTAGTAATTCCTTTTCAGTAACAGTGTAATTCCTCTGGGCTTCGTCCAGAGTTTTACTAGCGTAGTAAATGATAGAGGGCTTTCGGTCAATTTTCTGACCTAGGACAGCCCCGACCGCGTAATCAGAAGCGTCGGTCATGATCTCACAGGTGACTGCCGTTTTCAGAAAATCAAATGCCTTTCAACATGATTCGTCAAAAACAAACGGCGTTTCTTTGGCAAGAAGATTGCTCAAAGGACGAGCAACCTTCGAGAAATCCTTGATGAATCTTCGATAAAATCCCACATGGCCAAGAAATGATCTGATTTGTTTAACAAATGTGGGAGGAGGAAGTTTAACGATGGCATCAACCTTAGCTTTGTCTACTTCAATTCCCCGTTCAGAGATTACATGACCTAAAACGATGCCTTCTTGGGTCATGAAATGACTCGTTTCCCAGCTAAGGACCAGTCGTGTCTTGATACATAGCTTAAGAATCATTTCCAAATTAGCCAAACAAGAGTCAAATGATTCTCCAAAAATAGAGAAATCATCCATGAAGACTTCCATAAACTCTCCCACCATGTCGGAAAATATGGCTAGCATACACCTTTGAAAAGTCGCAGGTGCATTGCATAACCTAAAAGGCATCCTACGAAAAGCAAAGGTTCCGTAGGGACAGGTGAAAGTAGTTTTTTCCTGATCCTCGGGATGGATAGGAACTTAGTCGTATCCCGAGTAGCCATCAAGAAAACAAAAGTACTTCTGCCCAGCTAATTTTTCCAAGATTTGATCAATGAAGGGCAGGGGAAAATGATCCTTTTTAGTGGCTGTGTTCAGCTTCCTGTAATCAATACAAACTCTCCAAGAGGAAGCTGAACGAGTTATGACAGATTCACCTCTCTCATTAGTCATAACAGTAATCCCGACTTTCTTTGGAACAATCTGAATGGGACTTACCCAGGGACTGTTAGAGATTGGATAAATAATTCATGCATCGAGCCACTTGATGATTTCCTTTTTGACCACTTCTCGCATATTTGGACTCAATCTCCTCTGCATCTGGCGAGAAGGGTGGGATCCATCTTCCAAAAATATTCTATGATTACAGTAAGATGGCTCGATCCCCCTGAGGTCATGAATGGTCCAACCAATTGCCTTTAGGACCTTAATCAATTTAATCACTTGCTCCTTTGTCAATTTAGCACTAATAATCATAGGGAGAGTATTCTGCGATCCTAAAAATTGATATTTTAAATTCTCAGGCAATGGTTTCAATTCAAGCTGGGGTAGGGTAATGATTGATGGTAGGGTAGATGCTGAAGATTCAACAAGAGGAAGAGGTTTTGAGTGAACAAAATTAGTAACCTCTTCCGAAGATGTCAGGTTAGAGGGTTGCGAGTCAAATTCATCAACCAAAGAGGAACTTTCAATTGAAGAAACTGTCAAACAAGTTTCAATATTAACATTATCCTCATCAAGTTCCTCAATAAATCTACAATCCTCAAATTTGTTGATCGCCTTAAAAATATCCAATTTCATTCGTTGGTCCCCAAAGGCGATTTCCACGCTACCGCTTTCACAATTAATGTTGGCCTTTGCGGTAGCCAGGAACGGATGCCCCAGAATCATGGGCGTGTTCCTCATATTATCTGGTACATCTATGTCAAGGACAAGGAAATCTACAGGAAAATAGAAATCCTTGACCTTAACTATAACATCTTCAATAACGCCTCGCGGGTTTATGACCGAACGGTCTGCTAACTGTAGCGTTACTGAAGTTGGCCGAAGTTCACCTAACCCAAACTTCTCATAAAGAGAAGTCGGAATTAGGTTGATGGATGCACCAAGATCCAAAAGTGCTCTATCAAATGTGTAATCTCCGATAACGCAAGAAATCAAAGGAGCACCAGGATCTCTCTTTTTCTGAGGGAGGTAGTGTAGGATAACAGAGCTAGCCTGCTCGGAGAGTACCACCTTCCTCGGAACAGATTCTCTTGACTTACACTTTTGTGTACATAATTCCTTTAAAAATTTTGCGTAAGCCAGTACGTGCTTGATAGCATCAAGGAGCGGAATATTGATCTCAACATTCTTAAATAAATTCAGAAAGCTCCTCATTGCTATCAACAGACTTCTTCTTCTTTGCTTTGGCTAAGGCTTCAGGAAAAGGAACATGAGTCAGATCTTTTGAATCAGGTTCCTGAGCCTTGATTTCTCCTCTAGAATTCTCCTCTATTTCCTCAGATTCTTCAGGATTCAAAAGATCAGAATAGTGTGGTTGTGGATCCTGAGTCTTCTTACCACTCCTCAAAGTGACAGAATTTGCAGAAGCATAAGAATTTGGGTCTTGGGGAGGGTTAGGAAAGATTGGAGGAGCTTGATTGACCATGAATTGTTGATTAGCAGAAGAAGAAGACGAGGAACCCTGCTCAACCACCTGAGCATTTGCGTGCAGGTCCCTCTGATTTCCGTACCCTTGGGCTTGATTGCCCGAATTCATAATGTTTCGCGGGTTGGGTACGGGTTAGGATGGTAGAGATCCGGGTTGACGAGAGTTAGCAATGAGCCCGGATTGCAAGTTGTCCAGCGAGTTTTTCATTTGCTGCATGAGCTGGAGCATAGATCCTTGCATCTCTACCATTTGACAGTTCAAATCAGCCTACCCTGCGGGTTGACAAGCATTCCAAGCTGGCTGATTGACCTGATTCGGAGGCAACTGAGTATATACTTGACCCTGACCCATTGGTCGTTGCGAAGTGTAGTTGCTGGGTCGGAATTGGGTTTGTTGCCCCAGATTTTTCCAAGAGAAGTTAGGGTGGTTTCTCCAACCTGGATTATAGGCATTCAAGTAGGGGTTGGATCTAACATTCTCTTGTACAGCACAGACATCCTCATAGGGTGAGGATGGAGAGAAAGAAAGGGAAGGATTAGAAAAACTGGGATCAAAGGCCCCAGTTGGGAACCCATGGGGTTCCGAGAAATGCTGACTCATAGGTTGAGTCGCATCTAGTTGATTCACGAACTCCCGTCCAGAAGGAGCTCGTGAGGAATGGAATCCCGAATTTTGGGATTGAGTGGATTGAGAGCTGTTCATAGAATTGCCAGCCATCCACTCTTCCATTCTTTTAGCAACCAAGTCCACCTTATCAAGTTTATTACAAATCAATTCCATATCAAATGAATGAGAGTCATGGACTTCAATGACATTTGATCTGGGTTGCTGGGACCGATTAAAAGTATCCATGGAGGCATGATTAATTGAATTCTCACTCATTTCCTCAAATAAATCATGTGCACTATCTGCATCTTTATTGAGGAAATTGTCTCCGCAAGAAGCATCCACATGGTTTCTGAGTTGCTCATTCAACCCATGATAGAAGATCTGCACGAGTTGCCATTTCGACACCTCGTGGTGTGGACACCTCCGCAATAAGTCCTGGAATCGCTCCCAGGCCACATGAAACTGCTCCCCCGGCCGCTGGGTAAAGGTAGTGATTGCCCGTCTCAAAGCATTGGTACGACCGACTGGGAAGAATTTCTTCAGAAAGGCCGATTTCAACTCATTCCAAGTTTTAATTGGTCTTCCTATTGTCCTATACCAATGCGCGGCTTTATCCCTAAGAGAGTGGGGGAAGAGCCTCATGATCATTTGCTCCTCGTTAACGTTTCGAGCCTTGGTGATCTGGACCACAGTGGTCAAATCTTCCAAGTGTTGAAACGGATCTTCGAAGCCAAGCCCATGATAATGTTTAATCAGGCTTAACACCTGGGGCTTGATTTCTACGTCACCAGCTGGAATCTGGACGCCGGGACGTTCCCCATAATTTGAAGAATCATAAAAATCCTTCAACGGCTGAGCGCCCTGCATTCTCTGGAACCATTCCTGCATTCTCTGCATTTGTTCCAGCTGCCTTTGAAATTCTTCCTGTGGATTTTCAAGCAGAGAAGGTTGTTGTTCGGCCATGGGATCAAATTGACCAAAATCTAACTTGCGCCTCCTAGAATGTTCTAACGGTCCTTCCAATCGGGGATTCAATGATCGTCTTCCCAGCATAAACTAGGAGAAGGTCGGAAGGACTGGGGATAGGGACCCTGCAACACAACAAAACAAGGTTGTCCTTAAATGGGGTAGCCTAAGGATCTACTGACTCCCAAAACCAGCCTTAAGATTGTAAGTGATTTACTCTACTTACGTCTGTTTAATCCAACAGTTAGAAGGAGGGACTGGGGAGAAGGTTCTTCCTTTGGCTTTTGCCTCTAGTTCCTAGTGTACCCCCCAGCCGCGATCGTTTGACTCTGCTCCCCTAGCTAGACATCAGATTAATCAGTACAAGTAGGTTAATCAAAAATAATCTCAGACTAGGCCCTGAAGAGCGAATCAAACCTTAAGGCCAACGTCTACTCAATTTTACTAAGGCCTGGGATTGTGGTGCTTATGGAATGTGATGGGCCCTTACAATGGGTTGTGCCCTTAATGATTGATTGAGATTTGTGTAAGTGTGTGCACAACCAGGGTTTTCAAGCAAGATTATTGATAATGTGTGAATTTTAGTGTTCAAATCTTGCTTAAGTAGCTTTTAAGGTTTCAAATTAGGTGAATTGCAATCAAGTTTCTAGGCAAACCAAGTTGTAAAACACGGGTGAAGATTGTTTTCCTTTAAAATCAGAAAGAAAGTGGAGTGCCTGGAATATACCTAGATTGAAAACCCTAAGGAGGAGCAACTTGATGAGTTGATTTTAAAATAAAGTGGTGTAGCCCAAACAACTCAAACAATTGGCCACAAATGCACCACTAAGTTAGGCACTAAAAAATGGTTAACGTTGAATAATTTCTACTCTGTTATGTGTTGCTTTATGTGTACCGGTTCCACAGATCAGAACCCGGTTGAGTAGAAAACAAATCGAGTTGATCAAGTGCCTTGAATGTGGGTGTTTGTTGTGTGTTTGTTGGAAATTACCCCACAAGATTATCTTTTTATTTTTTATTTTTTTTATGAATGAGGGTGGAATGAATGTGAGTGAAAATCCAAACAACCAAACTATTCCTAGGATTTATGCAAACACCTAAGTTAATTGGGATTTGGATTTAATGTGGCGAATGGAATCTATGGAGGGGGAAAGAATGGGGGAGCACTTACAGTTGTCTTCAACTGCATTTTACTCCAGTCTACCGCTTGTTGATTCCTTGATGGAGGTCTCTGCAAAACAATAGACACAAGAGAAAGCTAGTTAGAAAACAAATAAAGTGCAAGAAATGCGAAGGAAAGATCGGAAATCGTTGCCTCCCCAGCAACGGCGCCAAAATGTTGAACGTGTTTTGCTAATCGCTACGCTTATATGTTTGGTTTTTGAAAACCTGTCGTTGTAGTTCGAAAGCGAAGAATTCATGTTCAAAAAATAAAATTTATATCGAAAAGAATTCCGAGTCAAACACAGGGAGGCTACGTTTATCTATATTCGCAATTATATATTTTTTTAGGATTTTTGATAAGCAAGGCGAAATAATTACAATGGAACTATCAGACTAAAAGAGAGAGAGAGAGAAAGAGAACATGCATTCAATATTCCAATTGTTTATATAATCAATCTAAATAAAAGTTACACTAGAAAGTGGAAAATCAATTACACTATAAAGCAGGAAAATTCTACACTAGAAAAGCTGTAAATAAGAATGGGAGAGAGAAGTTATCCTCCTCGACGATTGCTTGGAGGACGAGCCGGACGGGACGATGCCTGGACGAAGGAGAATGAAGCAAGATGAAGGAGGATGAAGTAGAAGAATGGGAACGGAGCAGCACGCCATCGTCGTCGAGGGATACACTTCCGAAGGGGAACGAAAATTGGACTTTATCTCGCAAGAAGCATCCCGGGTGTGGGACAAGCTTCTCTTGAGCTTTGGAGAGGTAGAGAGGAGAAAGAAGGGATGAGAATTTCGTATGGAGGGGGTCACCTTTTATAGTTGCAAGGAGTGGGGGCAAAATGGACATTACAACTTCAAAACAATAAATGAGGGGTCTTTAGTGACGGATAAATCCGTCACTAAAGCCCCAACGTGGGCATAGCTTCCGCGCCCACGCGCGCCTCCTCGGTTGCCAGCTCATCGATGTCCACGCACGTCCAGCGATCCTCAACCGCCCGATTGCGAGATCAGACGGCTTAAGATCCGTCTCCGCCTGCTGCGTTGCCCGCCCGCGCGTCAGATTGCGCGTCCGATTGCGCGTCCAATCGCACGTGGACTCTATCGGGCACGCGCGGCCGTCCGATCTCCATCTGACGCTCCACCTGCACCCAATCGCCCGCGCCTGCCTCTCCTTGCCACGACTCGATCCCGCACTTGCCGTTCGCGAAAGCACGCTTAACCACTGCGCTATGGGGCGCGGATGGTCGAGCGGACGCTTTTAAGCGCGAGTGACCACAGCCGTTGGATTAAGATCCAACGGCGGAGAGCGATCAGGCGCGGGGCCTTCACAAGACGCAAGCGACCGTTTGGGCACCTGAGATGGCGCCACGTGGCGCTATCTTGGCCGTCCATCTTCTGTAAGTTGTAGATGGTGCCACGGATGTCGGATTGACTCGATTTTTGTGTCGTTGGGATGCGATCGTCGATCCGAATTCATCCGTGCGGTCAGATTTATCATCTGAAGTGCGGATTTACACCATCCTGGCCCTTGATCTTCTAGGATTCCCGGGTCACTATCTGATGCTACGGATGCCTGATTAGGGCGATCTTGGAGTCGTTGAACTCCAATCGTCACCCTGATCACATCCATACGGTTGGATCTTTGATCCGAGGCCCCGATAAAATGTTTTCCCTGTCCAAGCACATAAAAGGAGACAATTAACCTCCATTTTATTCAAACTACTCTAAATGCAAGATGATGCATGTAATGCAATATTTATATCATGAAATGCAATCCTATGCTTAAGAACATGCATAAATAGACATTTAAGTAGTGTAAATGTGTTTACATCAACCTCTTTTTCTGTCTTCTTCTTCTAAAAATATGGAAAATCAATAAAACAGGTCCACTAACCCTTTCACTTCCACCTCTAATCCCACCTCTAACCCCACTAATAACCCTAATTCTGACCCTTCCACCCACAACCCCCCGCCTTTGACTTCCCACACTTGGAGCTCCCTAATCTTGATTTTCCTTAATCACAACATCAAGTCCCCCTGCCTAATCTTTTAACAATGATGGCTGAGTAGATTGCTAAATTAAATTCCAATCAACAAACATTGACTAGGAACATCCAAAACCTAGCCAATCAAAGGCCAAACCCACCACCCCGTTAGCAGCATGTTAATCCTCTCAAATGCTTTTATGATCCATCTTATTATGAGGAACGACCAGGGGTGGTCATACTAGAGGGGGATTTTGAGATCAAGCCAGCAGTCCTGAACCTGATTAAGCACTTCCATGGTCTTCCTAGGGAAGACCCTTTCAGCCACCTTGAAGAGCTGACTCTTCTTACACAAATAACCCGTTCATGAAATGTGCAAGAAGACTTATGGCTGATGCGGCTATTTCCATTATCTCTCAAAAATAAGGCCACTTATTGGTTCAGGACCATTGACCGACCCATCACAACTTGGCCTCAGCTCAAGAGTGCCTTCCTTAAGAAATTCTTTCTCATAGGTCGTACTAATTCATTACGAAGATCCATTACGACCTTCCAACAGAAATCTGGTGAAAGTTTCCATGACTCTTGGGAGAGATTCCAAGATCTTTTAAGAAGTCCGCTGCTTGATCCGTCTTCCTTCATGATGTATTCATTGCAGTTTTATGAAAGACGACTAACACTTTAATTTTATTTATTACTCGAGATTTTAAAATATCCCGAGGTCGAATTCAGGGAGCACACGCTATTCTAGAAACATAAATTCACAATTAACTATATATTATTTTACAAAAATTTAAGGAAGAGAGAATGAACAAAAACAAACTCCTTTTCTTTTTCTTTTTCTTTCTCTTCTTTTGCCTTCTTCTTCTTCCTTTTCCTTTTCTTCTTTCTCTGCCTTTCCCTTTCTCAGACGTCTGATTCAGAAATCAGACGCCTTATCTGATCGGCTTCTTCTTCTTCTTCTCTTTTCTCTGGCCCTTCCTTCTCTGAACAACTTCTTCTTCTTTCTTCTTCTATGCTGTGGTTCTTCTTTTTCTCTTTCTTTTCTCTTTCCCTCTTGGCTTCTTCTGTGCAACAGAGGCTTCCTCCTTCTCTTTTCCTTTCTTTTTCTCTAGCCCTTCCCTCTCCTTCAGCTCCTTTCTTCAGCAGCTCCTTCCTTCTTCCTTCTTCTTCTCTACTGCTGCTTCTTTGTGGCTAAGTCCTCGCTGCCCCTCTTCTTCTTCTTCCCTACCTGTTCCTTGCACACACACCAGCACAAAACCTACTCCTACCCTACCTGCATGTCTCTCTCTCTCTGAATCTCTCTTCGGTACGCTCTCCCAGAGTCGGGTTATCAGGTCGGTGGCGCGCCCGGGTCCATGCGCACTGGCGTGGGTGTGGTGCGCGAGGAGTGCACGGGTTAGGGTAATCAGGTCGCAGGTCAAGTCCGCGTGGGCAGTGCCACGGACGAGACCCAGTGTGTGAGGGCGAGGGACCTCACCCCAGTATTTTGAGGCGATAAGCCTCGAACACTTTTTCAATTTATGTGTGGGTGTGCGCCCACACACTTCCGACGTGGGACTAAAGTCCCACCTGTTGCTTCGCGTGCCTGCAGGCAGGAGGCTTCGAGCGATTGGGGCAGCAGCCGAGGCTTACGACCCCAATTGAAGACCTGGGCACACTCGCGGAAGTATTCCGCGTCGCCTGGGGCTTACGCCTGGAGCTGCTTGCTAGCTTGCTCCAAGCTTGTCGTCAATGGTGGCGAGGGGGCGTGACCTGAAAACACTAAAACGTTCTTGCGGCCATGTCAAAAAGCTCAGGGAACTTCGTCAGAGCACGGCGAAGGCGATGCGAGGGTCGGTGTGGCGTAGGGAGGCCGGAGTGTGCATGCCTAGGGCACACTGTGTGAGTGAGAGTGGGTGTGTTCGGGGGGTGTTCTGGGTGTGTGGAGTGGTGGTGTGAGTGGGGGGAAATGTTGAGTGGAGTGAGGGGATGCTTATGGGCTTGTCGGCGAGGGGTAGGATGGCCTGTGGAGGTGGAGTGGCCTCGTCGGAGTTGGTGGCCGGAGGTGGAACTGATGGTGGTGGTAGTGGCAGTCGAGGGGTTAAAAGTGATAGCTAAAGAGGGGGAAATTAAGCCTAAGGGTTAAAAGATGCCTAGAAGGGGGGTAACGACGACGAGGAGGGGATATGGAAGGCGCCAGCTGGTGCGGCCTAGCACGGGAGGACAAGGCGGAGTAAACTCTGCTGCAGGTGTGGCAGCAGAGCGATGAGGGGGAGGAGGAAAGGTTGCCAGAGCCTGTGGGCGCTTGACCGGAGGAGGAGGAGATGAAGATTAGGGGTTTCCTTCAGTCAAAACAGTCTTGAAGGAAACGGCTACCCCTGCTACTCCTTATATAGATGCTGGCGAGGAGAAGGTCTCGAGGAGGCGACGTGGGGAGCTCGCTGGAGAATGGCCGGAGATGAGACCCATTCCTCTCGTGCGTTCGCACGAGAGGCATGGACAGCTGCAAGGCATGGGGGAGGGTCCAGGTGGAAGAGGACGACGTACGGGACCCCCCTCATTTCTGGGGCCGGTCCCCATACCCTGCGCGGCGCCATCCTCCCCGCAAAGTCGTCGGAGGCTTGGGCGGCTACGCAGGGTGGCAGAGGGACCTGCCTACAAAAATGAAGGGAAAGATTGGGGGCAAAGTGAAAGGGTTCAAAAAGTTAAGGGCCAAAAAGTAATTTATGATGATCAATTTGTAAAGTCTGTCAAAATGGTCTTCTCTTAGGCCCAAATTTTTGTACCAACCTAATTTGGACCTAAGGAAATCAATGGTGTAATTTGATTTTAGGTTTGACCACGTTAGACAGGTCAATTTGTGCAAAAACCCAAATTAGGTAAAAAATTGGGCATTCTTCTCAATCTAGGTCAAGATAAGTTCCAAAGGCTAAATTGAAGGTTCTAAAGTCTAGGGAATATTTTTTCAGGAATTTTAGAGGGTTTAGTTGATTTTTATCCTACCTAGAACCTCATGAATTAAAGTAGATTTATTTCAGGATTACAGAATGTCATTTAATTCCTAAAGTTACTATAACCCTTTTCAGATCAGATCATCCCACTTCCGCTCTTATTAAGCTCATTTGACCTGTGTTTAGACCCTTAGCCCTCCGTTTGTGTACTGCATTGGTAAAATTACAGTTTTACCCCTTGTGAATTATTTTATTCTCAAATTTAGAATTCTCTGATTTAGGCTTTCCCTTAGGTTTTGTAGGAGCTTTTGTGCACTTATTTAGGTCAAACCGTGCTAGTTAGGGTTCATGATGAGGCTCTCATCATACCCCCATGCCTAGCTTCTGCTAGTCCTTTAGCAAAACTTTAAGATTTTAACCTTTGTTCTAGACCATGAATTTCTTATCAAGTTTTGATAAGTGCTTTTCCTCTTGTATCCTTGATTAGGTCAGAATGCCAATCATAGGCCTAAAAGGTACTCTAGTACCAACCAAGATCTAGATCTGTCCAGCTTTAGCCTCAGTCTTTAGCAAAGGTTTTTAAGGTCTACAAGAACTAACCTAAGGTTTATTGGACTCCGTGGTTAAAGCACCCGTGCTTGAGATATTTTTAGCCTTGGTTCAGCTCGCAGTGCATTTTGTAAGAGAGAGAGATAGAAGATTTATTTGTTTGGAGAGTTTTCTCTCTCTTTTTCTTTTTAATTCTAGATTAGGATTGGCTTCTCAACACGATCTATATCTGATTCCTTGTCCCCATCATCAATCCTTAAGGGTCCCTGGCAGGCGATGCTTCAAGATAGCACCGCCCATGGTAACTCCTAGAACCCTGGATTTCGAGATTTCGAGATAATCCCATCCATGGTGGTCCGTGGCCGAATTCAGACCTTGGCAATTGACACTTCGTGATAATGCCATCCATGGAATCTAAACCAGCAGAGTGCTTACATGCCCCTAGTAGGATATGTAAATATCCTAAGAGACAAGCACCGAGGAGATGATATTTTGTTACGCATCTTCGAGGGGAATTTCCCACCTCTCCATGCTGGGAACTCATCCAAATCAACTTGTGTTGATCAACTGCTCCTAATCTAGGTGACTTTTCAGAACATTTTGAAATGCTTCTATGTGATTTTGATACTTATGCTTACTGAACCAGACTGTGTGCGTGAATTTGGGTGCTTAGGTTACTGAGTCTCGTAAACCAAAAGTCAGTTAACGAGGCCGAATACTCCCTAAGCCTTAGACGTAATACTTTAGCTTTTCATTTTCCTCAACCTCTTGAGGAATATCTAGATCTTAATGGGTACTAAGAGTCTATCCAAGAATGCCTAAGGTTTGCGTTCTTACTAATCTTGTTGTGCACTTTCTTTTTTCTTTTCCTTAATGTGGTCTAGAACTTATGTTAATTCCTTAATTTCTTACTAATGACTATCTCTTTTTTTTCATTTTGTGCTTCTTTTTATCATTTTGTTCTTTCTCTCCTCCACAAGAATTTCTTCCCTCTATTTTTTTTTTTAATTTTTATGGTGTTTTTGGCATATGTGAATTTTTTTTTTTGAAACCTTCTCTTATGAGTTTTTTTTCATTTTGCACTTTCATATCCCCCCATGCCTAAGATTTGTAATGTCCTCATTGTAAATTAGGAGGGTTTTTATTTAGCTTAGTTCATGCATTAGGATAGGTATTTTGGTGAGTGAATGGGTCGAAGTGATTGTTGCGGATGATTTGTAATCTCAAGTGCGAGCACCTAAGGTGGAGTCGGCTGTCCTAAAGGATGAACCTAAAGTGCAAAGAAGTGTCAGAAAAGGTTTCAGGTTTTTGGGAAAGAATGACGGGCTGCCTCTCGTTAAGCGCTGAGTTTTACGCCATCGGCTGGGTGCAATAAGCTCAGGGAGAATGGAGGATAAATGAAGACTCAGCCAAATCTGTAGAGGTTACATCAATAAATGGTTTGAGTCTCTGACCGTTCACGATGAAAGGTTCGGAATCGTGGCTGAGAGGACTGATTTCGACGGCTCCATTTCCAAAAATTTGTCGGACAAGATATGGTCCGACCCACTTGGATCGCAGTTTCCCAAGGAAGAGTTTGAGTCGGGCATCGAAGAGTAGGACCTTCTGACCAGGGTGGAAGATCTTTCTAGAAATGTACTTGTCATGGAAGGCTTTAACCCGCTCTATGTAGATTCACGAGTTCTCATATGCATCAAGGCGTAATTCATCGATCTCGCTTATCTGAAGCTTTCTATGTGTTCCAACCTTAGAAAGATCTAAGTTGCAACTCCGTACTGCCCAATAAGCTTTGTGCTCCAGTTCGACGGGAAGGTGACACGCCTTCCCCTACACAGGTCTAAAAGGAGACATGCTTAACTAGGTCTTGTGGGTGGTCCTATAAGCCCACAAAGCTTCCAGAAGCCGGGACAATCAATCCTTCCTGTCAGGTCGAACAGTAACCTGCAGGATTTTCTTGATCTCCCGATTTGATAGCTCAACTAGACCATTGGTTTGGGGGTGGTAAGGAGTAGATATTTAATGAGACACCCCGTATTTGGTCATCAGTGACCTAAACTGAGCATTGGTGAAATGGGTCCCTCCGTCAGAGATGATTGCACAAGGAATCTCGAACCTTGAGAAGATATTCTGATGAATGAATTTTATAACGATCTTGTGATCACAGGTTCGAGTCGGAATGGCTTCGATCCATTTGGACACGTAGACCACAGCGAGCAAAATGTACTCGAAGCCGTCCGAAACAAGGAAGGGGCCTATAAAATCAATCCCCTAAATATCGAAGATCTCGCATACGAGAATCGGCAGCAAAGGCATCATGTCGCGATGGCTCATGTTGCCCAATGTTTGGCAACGACTGCATGCTTTGCAATGACTGTATGCGTCCTTGAAGATAGTGGACCAGTAAAAGCCACACTGGAGGATTTTTGATGCGATTTCACACCCAAAGAAATGGTCACCGCATGCCTGGTCATGGCAGAAGGAGAGAATGTCATTGACTGCGCCCTTCGGGACACATCGCCGGATTACTTGGTCAACACCTATGCGAAAAAGGTACGAGTCTTCCCAGATGTAGTACTTGGCATCAGGGCACAACTTGTCTTTCTTGGCCTTTGGCCAATCAGACGAGATCTGATGAGATGCCAGCTAGTTTATTATATCAGCAAACCACGGAAGCCTAGTACCAATAGTCAATAGGTGCTCATCAAGAAAATGCTCCGTGATGGGTCCAGAAGGGTCAATGATTTCAGAAGGAAGGCGAGACAAGTGGTCAGCTACCACGTTCTGTCTTCCCGCCTTGTCGCTAATCTCAAGGTCGAATTCTTGCAACAGCAAGATCCATCGGATTAATGGAGGCTTCGTGTCCTTCTTAGCAAGGAGATGCCTCGCAGCAGTGTGATCCAAGTAGATGATGACATGGGAACCCAAGAGATAAGACCGGAATTTTTCGAGGGCAAATACTACGACTAGCAGCTCTTTCTCTGTAACTGTGTAGTTACACTGAGCCTCGTCAAGTGTCTTGCTAGCATAGTAGATGACCACGGGTTTCCCGTCAATCTTCTGCCCCAGAACCGCTCCTACAGCGAAATCAGATGCATCGCAGATGATCTTAAAGGGTTGAGACCAATCAGGGGATTGTAGGATCGGGGCTTGGGTGACTCGATCATGAAGGTTTTCAAAAGCTTGAGTGCATTCCTTGAAAATTTCAAAGGGTACAACCTTGGAGAGAAGAGTAGTTAGGGGGTGCATGATTTTCGAGAAATCAGGAATGATACGACGGTAAAAATCGACGTGCCCCAGAAAAGAATGAATGTCCCTGATCGAGCTAGGCATAGGAAGTCGAGAAATCAGATCAACCTTGGCTCGATCCACTTGGATGCCTTTCTCAAAAATTAAATGTCCTAGGACAATCCCCTCAGGCACCCTAAAGTGGCTCTTTTCCCAGGAAAGAACCAAATTTACGTCAATGCAACGCCTGAGTATATGAACCAAGTGCTAGAGGCAATCATCAAATGATGCCTCGAAAACTGAGAAGTCATCTATGAAGACTTCCAGAAAATCACCTACCATATCAGAGAATATGGCAAGCATGCATCGCTGAAAAGTCACGAGTGCATTGCAGAGATCGAAAGGCATCCTTCGAAACGCGTACGTTCCAAAGGGGAAGGTGAATGTGGTCTTCTCTTGGTCCTCAGGATGAATCGCCACTTGGTTATAACCGGAGTACCCGTCAAGGAAGCAGAAGAATCTATTTCCTGTTAATTTCTCGAGAATCTGATCAATGAATGGTAGGGGGAAATGATCCTTCTTCGTAGAGGAATTTAGTCTTCAGTAATCTATGCAGACTCTCCATGAGTTGGTTATACGGGTAGGTATGACCTCTCCGATTTCAGTCGTAATGGTTGTGAGCCCTGCCTTTTTAGGCACAACCTGGATTGGGCTCACCCAACGACTGTCAGAGATCGGGTAGATAATCCCTGCATCTAACCACTTAATAATCTTTTTCACGACCTCCTGCAAATTGGGATTCAAGCGTCTTTGCATTTCCTGGGAAGGTCGTACGCCTTCTTCAGAATAGATATGGTGTGTCGAATAAGAGGGACTTATTCCAATCAAGTCATCGAGAGTCCAACCAATGGCTCTGCGATGTTGCTGAAGCACAGTAATCAGACGGGATTCCTGATCAGGTGTGAGTCTGGAGTTTATAATCACAGGAAATGTCTAATTAGAACCTAAGAAGACATATTTTACATGATCGGGATGTAGTTTGAGTTCAAGAATGGGGTTATCAGCAACAGGGGGTGGTTCAGAGTGAGTGTAAGGTACAAGGATAGGAGTTATGGGTTTGTCTATCTCAATGTCTGCCTCCTCTAATTGCGGTTCAAGATTCTCTTGTGGTTGATGAGGAATGATCATGTTGCCCTCAAGTTGTGGTTCATCAACCAGAGCTCTAACATCATAGATTTGTTCAATGACACCGCAATTGATCCCTTGTTGGGCCTTAAAGATATCAATTTTGAGAGTCTGATTCCCAAATTTCAGTTCTATTTGGCTCTCCTCACAACTTATGTTGGCCCTTGCAGTGGCCAGAAAAGGTCTCCCTAGAATGATTGGTGTATCCCTTGGGTTCTCAGGTGCATCCATATCTAAGACTATGAAGTCTATAGGGAAATAGAAATCCCGCACCCTAACAATAACATCCTCAAGAATTCCCTTGGGTGACTTGATAGATCGATCTGCTAACTGTAGTGTCATCTCAGTTGGTTTCAGCTCAGATTCTTCTAGGTGGTTGAGTAAGGATGTGGGTATCAAGTTTATGGAGGCACCTAAATCTAACAATGCTCTGTTGAACTGGGTTTCACCGATCTTACATGAAATCAAGGGAGTGCCTGGGTCTTTTGCCTTGGGTGGGAGTCTGCTCAGGATTACAGAGCTGGCTTGCTTTGACAGTACAATTGGACTCCCACTCTTGGTTCGCGGCTTACGCTGAGGTGTACACACATTCTTCAAGAATCGTGCGTAAGCTGGTACATGACAGATCGCATCCATCAAGGGGATGTTTATTTGGACCTGCTCAAAGAGCTTGACCAGGCCCTCCTCAGGAGCCACGGATTTGGTTGTCTTGTTTCCCTTGGTCAAGGCCTCGGGAAATGGAACCTTGGTTGGTTCTTCTAGGATAGGTCCAGGTTTTTGATTTAGGACGGGGATAGGTGATGAGAACCTCATCATGAGCCATAACTAGCTCATTTTGACCCAATACAAAGGATAAAAGCTCCTACATATCTCAAGGAAAGGCTTAACTCAGAGAATTCTGAGTTTGAGAAGAAAACCAGTCATAAGGGGTAAAAGTGCAATTTTACCAGTATAATCTGCATACAGGGTAATTCAGGGCCCAAACACAGGTCAGAACAGCTTAATAAGAATAAAAGTGGGACGAGATGATCTAGCAAGGGCTACAGCACTTTCAAGGAACCAAATGATAATCTGTAACCCTAAAACAACCCACTTCAATTCACAAGGTTCGAGGCAAAGTAAAAATAGAATAAACCCTCTAAAATTCATAGAAAAATAATCTCTAGGGTTTAGAACCTTCAATTTGGCCTTTAGAACCCATTTTGACCTACATTGAGAACCATGCCCAATTAATAACTTAATTTGGGTTTTTGCGCAAATTGACCGGTCAAACAAGGTTTAATATGAAAATAAAATTCACCATCAGATTCCTTAGGTCCTAATTAGTCATGTATAAAAACTTGAGCCTAAGAAGAAACCTCCTTGACCGACTTTACACTTTGGTCCTCATATATTTACTCTTTGGCCCTCAACTTTTGAACCCTCGCATTTAGGCCCCTAACTCTCCTTCGTTCTTTGCAAACAGGTCCCTCCTGCAAAACCCTACCAGCACCATGCTCCGGCGACCTTGCGCGGAGCATGGCGCCGCGCAGGGTAAGGTGGAGGACCTGGCATGTGTACCGGAGGGTGCCCTGCGTCGTCAGCCGTCGCAGGAGCACCCCCATGGTCCTTGCAGCCCCCCCTACCGGCCGTGCGAACGCACGGACGGTATGGGTTCGAATTCCGACCATGCTCCGGCGAGGGAGACACGTCGTCTCCCTCCGCCTTCCTCCCTGCTTCAACCCTATAAATACCCCCCGCCGCTCCACCGACCAAGGCAGCCTGGATCTGACGGAGAAAACCCCCAATTTTCCTCTCTTCTCACTCCGGCAGACGCCCACCAGCTCCGGCGGTTCTTCCTCCTCCTCCTCTTCGCTCTGCCGCAATACCAGCAGCAGAGATTTCTTCCCCTGCTCTTTCCGCGTCGCGCAATACCGGCGCGCGCTGCCTCTGCCCCGTCGTCACCGCCGTCCTTCCCCACTGGGCATCGTCTTCTCCGGCGACAGTCGATACGACTGTCGCCCTGTTCCTCCCCCTTCGTCCCTGCAGTTAAGTTAGACTTACTCCTCTTCTCCTCCTCTTTCTTTCCCCGCTTTCGATTTAGTCAATTAAGCCCTCTACCGACCCTGTTCACCCTCATCCTCTCCGCCTCCGACCACCCTCCGGCGAGCCGCTCCCATCACCTCAGCGACCCACACGGCTCGCCGACCACCGCAGAACTTCCGCCTCCTCACCCTGATCCTCTTCCGCCCCTCCACTTCCCACCAAACACCCTCTGCAGACCCACCGAACACACCCACTCCCTCGCTCACAGTCTGACCTAGGACGACCTAACAGCTCCATCTCGCCCCCTGCAGACCCCCTGACCACCTTCGCCGTGCCACGGCGAAGGTCCCCCGCCTGTCTGATTTGGCCGAGAGGCCGTGCCATTGGTTTCAGGTTCCAGGCCTGGGCCGCCATTGGCGAGGAAGCTCGAAGCCTGCTCGAGGTTGCTCCAAGCCGAGATATCCCAGATTGAATAGCCACGGCCAGCGCGGAAGAGTCTCACGCACACACCCTGGCCCTCGATTGGAGCTGTACGCCTCAACAGCCGATGCAATTGGAGCACCATCCCTGCTGCAGGCGTAAGAGAATCGGGGTGGGACATTTAGTCCCACCTCGGAATCTCTCAAAGGCGCGCGGACACATAAATTAAAAAACTGCCGTATGCTGTTTGCCTCAGTTACCACGGGGTGAGGTCCCTCTCACCCGACCCGACCCGACTCGGCCTCGTCCGTGACCACGCTCCGCGGACCTGGCCCGACCCGATTAGACTGACCTGCACTCCTCGCCCACCACGCACGCCGGTGGGCCTGGACCCGGGCCTGACCCGAACCCGATTACCCGATAGCGCTCTGGGAGAGCTTCCGAGGAGTGATTTCAGAGAGAGAGATACGCGGGGGAGGGGGGTAGAGTAGGTTTTTGTCTTGACGAATAAACTCTGAAGTGTGCAGGCCAAAGAAGAAGAAGAAGACCCGCTGAAGAAGAAGGAAGAGCAACGGCCATCGCGAGAGAAGAAAAAGAGAAGTCAAGGCAGGTGAAGACAAAGAAGAAGAAGGAATGAAGAGAAGCAAGAAGCAAGAAAAGAAGAAGATGATCTGACGAAAAAGAAAGAAAGGAAACAAGAAGAAGAGCACGAGGGGAAAATCTGAAGAAAGCAGAAGAAGAAGAAGAAGAAGAAGAAGAAGAAGAACAGGAAGAACCAAAGACAAAGAGGAAGAAAGAAGAAAAGAAGAAGAAGCCAATTTTTCATCTCTCTCTCTCTCTCTCTTTATTTTTGTAATAGAACTTGTATATCTCTAGAATACAACTTGCTCCCTGAGTTCGACCTCGGGAACTCTTTCAGTTTTCCGAGTAATAAAAATTTTATGTTGGTGACAACCGGCTTTACTACAACGATATAACTGAAACCGGCTCACTCATCATTTTGGCGCCGCTGCCGGGGAGCAACGGCTATTCTAGAGGTAAACATTCCTGTATTCTTTTATTTCTGATAATCTCCTCTCTTTTGTGCAGCTACAGGAACTCAAGAAGACAAGCAACCACACCAAAGACAGGTAAATTTTTCCTCTCACTATTAACCCCTAAGCTCTAAAGAGGAAGAAAAGAAAAGAACAAGCAATATAGGGCTAACCTGTCTTCCATATTTAGTAACCATAAAAGTTGCATGTTTTCAACTCATTATTTCTGCACACTATTAAGGGTATTTAAGGGCTAACACATTCTTGCTTGAGCCCTAATTACCCAACAAAGAATTAACTGGACCAAGTAGAGCCAACCTAGGATCCAACATTAGGGATTTAGAGACACACTCCTTAAGCAAGAATTGAGAAAACCAAATGAAGTGTGCCCAAGCCCTTGTCTGAAAATACCTATTCAAAGAAAATCTAAAACAATTGGCTCTCTCTAAACACTTGAACCCTAAAAGACAGGACCTAAAAGCTCTCAAAGAAAACAAGAGGTAAAGTTGACCCCTTGGGTCAACCAACCTTAAATTAGGTCACTCTTTGCACTTAAAAGACTAAAGTTCAAGTGAAACCTTAAGCACCCTGATCTTAAAATTGGTAGACTTAAGAGGTCAAGATCCCCATTCTGGTCTACCTGGAACCGCAGTGACAAGAGAGGTCGGGTGGGGGAAACCCTGTAACCCGTGGGGACGCTCTACCGTGTAGGGGTCTTCGCGGGACTCTCCCTCTCTGGCTGCCCAGGTAATTCTCAGGTGGACGATCTTTCTGATCAAGGGGTCCATCTGCCCCGAACCTCTATAGTCACCCAACAATTTTTGGGTGTCTTGATTGGGTCCAGCACCTGCTTATCTCATCCAGCCCTTCAGTATTTTTCAGGAGGTCCTTGAAACCTCCAATAGAAGTTCACTCTTCCCGAGGTTAAGCCTCGGCTCCTTTGTTTTTGCAGAAATCATTCACATAGCCCCTCTTTCCTCTGATTCTGAACAAAATCCCCTTCTTCCATCTTGATTCAAACTTTGATTCCACCACCTGATCCAATTATGCAGCCTAATTACCTAGCAAGACTACCATTCAAGAAACCTGAATATCGGAGATCTATGAAAGATAAAATGATCGAGAATGCCATAAGATTCTATGAAAAAGAAGAAAAAACCTCAATAGGAGATATTCAGGTTGATGTCCCAACAACCACATCCTTCATCATAAACTGTGCCCAAATTCTATTAACTGGAATTTCAAAAGGATCAACCCGAGATATGCTCATGACAGGATACATTGAGATGGAAAAATTACACCAATCTGAATACCTTCAATGCTTGACAAATCCTGTACTTTGGGAACAACACCAAGATGCCCTTATAAAACGGGTAGAAATGATGAAATCAGTAGAACAAATTATCAACCAGAAATACCCGTATAAACCAGAAACAGAGGATGAACCATCTTGGAACAGTATTAAGGAACCATTCAGTTTCCCAGATCCCGGGATTGAGGCACAAAGTGGTTGTAAAATCCCAACCCAGGTAGAAGATAGCATTAAAATAGGTTGGGAAGTTGCAGGAGAACACAATGCTGAGCCAACCCTAGGCCATAAATCACCAAGCTTAGAACTCCAAGACTCCTGCAATAACAAGATTAGAATTGAACCTCTGGAGGGTATAAATTCCACCCCTTGTTTTGATAAGGTGACCCTCGAAGGTTATTCGGACTTAGGTTCTAATAATTCTACCCACATCCTAAGCCTAGAACCTAGATCTGAAACTTATTGGGAAGATTATGAGGCCCTTTATGAGGAAGATCAAATTTTTACAGGATATGATTCCGGGCCTCTATTTAATGAGTATCCCTCTCCAACATCCTCAGGAAATCTGATCGATTTCTCAGAAAACATGCCAATTTATGATACAGAAACTGAGGAGTTGGATGAGCAAGGTTTTAATGGGGTCTATCCTACCAGCTTAGAGCTTGAACAGAACATCTTTTTGAGCCCAGAATTGACATATAGGCTAGAACCCAGTCAGGCTGCTGATTCCACATCTGATGATTTCTGCTGTGGTGGAATTCATGATCATTTTCGCCAACTCTCCGACAATTTCAGATCTGACTATAATTGCGGAGAGATTCCCCTTCCTGAACGTGCCAGGCCTATCTACGACCTCAGTTCACATGATTCTGACTCTGACTCTGACTCTGAGGTCCTGATTCCCGAGATCACCGATAACACAGAATCATTCCTTTTCGATCCTCAGGAACCAAAAACAGAAAATGCCAAGAGTGATTGCAACCCAGAATCCAAATTTTTTCTCGAATCCGATTTCTTTCATCCTACAAACACTCTTCCGGCATTTGATAGTTACCCAGAGGACTCTCTGCAGAAAATCACCTATCATCTGTTTCTAGAAGAGCCCTCGTACACAATGGCCACCTCATCCGCACACACAGAACGGATCAAAACCTCTTCCAAACCCCGACCCGCAACCGGACTCAATTTCTATGCTGATTCACCTCTCACCGAGCCGATTGCATTTCCACATCGGGTTTCGAACATTGATCAGACTACATACCATGCTCTATCATTCTCTGATCACCCCTGTAGGGTTCCTGCATCAACCACTGATTATCCTACGGGTCCCTACTCTAACCAGGCTGA
The DNA here is from genome assembly GCA_037157565.1 of Thalassia testudinum. NCBI lineage: Eukaryota > Viridiplantae > Streptophyta > Magnoliopsida > Alismatales > Hydrocharitaceae > Thalassia > Thalassia testudinum. The sequence continues at coordinate 74,134,347 of JAZHRO010000031.1, read as the reverse complement.
TTCGGCACAGCCAAACCCTGCGTTTACACTTCCACATCCATCTGAGCTTCAAAATTTCTGGTGGGCTCCACACCTTTTTATCCACATCTATCAACCCACCAGATTGATTGGGTTTGGGCTGCATCATCAGCCTGTTGATCTGAACAAGCACCTGGTTGGACCAACCAGGCTCTTAATCAAGGTGCTTGTCTTACAAAACTCTGCTGAGTTGACCATCCCCTCTCCATCGCATTTCCCGCTTGGCTGAAGGCATCAAATTTAGCGCTCAACGGGAGGCAGCCCGTCATTCTCTTTGAAAACCTGAAACGTGTTCTGACAGCTTTTTGCACTTGAAGTTCACACTTTAGGACAGCCGACTCCACCTCAGGTGCTTGCATCTGAGATTAGAAATCGTCCGCAACAGTCACCCCGACCCATTCACTCATCAAAACAGCTATCCTAATGTATGAACTTAGTCGAATAGAAACCCCTAGGTTACAATGAGGACATTGCAAATCTTAGGCATGGGGGGGTATGAAAGTGCAAAAACTCGTAAGAAAAGGTTTCAAACAAAAAAATTCACATATGCCAAAAATACCATAAAAATTAAAAAAAATTTTTGAAAAAGAATAAGAGGAAAAGAGGAGAAGGAAAATTTTGTGAAGGAGAGAAGAAACAAAATGAAAAAGGAGCACAAAATTATAAGAAAAGTTGATAGTCATTAGTAAGGAACTAAGGAATTAACCTAAGTTCTAGACCTCATTCAAGAAAATAACTGAAAAGTGCACAATGAGATTAGTAAGAATGCAAACCTTAGGCATTCTTGAATAGACTCTTAGTACTCATTAAGATCTGGACACTCCTCAAGAGGTTGAGGAAAATGAAAAGCTGAAGCATTAGGTCTAAGGCTTAGGAAGTATTCGGCCTCGTTAACTAATTTTTGGTTTACGGGACTCAGTAACCTAAGCACCCTAATCTCACACACAGCCTGGTTCAGTAAGCGTAAAAATCAGAATCACGCAGAAGCGTCGCAAAAATCTGAAAAGAACACCTAGAATAGGAATGGCCGATCAACACAAGTTGATTTGGACGAGTTCCCAGCGCAGAGAGGCGGAAAATCCCCTCGAAGATGCGTAACAAAATATCATCTCCTCGGTGCTTGTCTCTTAGGATATTTACATATCCTACGGGGGGCATGTAAGCACTCTGCTGGTTCAGATTCCATGGATGGCATTATCTCGAAGTGTCAATTGCCAGGGTCTGGATTCGGCCACGGAATACCATGGATGGGATTATCTCGAAATCTCAATAGCCAGGGTTCCGGGGGTTGCCATGGGCGGTGCTATCTCGAAGCATCGATCGCCAGGAACCCTTGAGGATTGATGATGGGAGCAAGGAATCTGATACAGACCGTGTTGAAAAGCCAATCCTAGACTAGAACTAAAAAGAAAAAGAGAGAGAAAACTCTCCAAACAGAAAAAACTTTCTATCTCTCTCTTACAAAACGCACTGCGAACTGGGCCAGGGCTAAAATCATTTCAAGCACGGGTGCTTTAACCACGAAGTCCAATAAACCTTAGGTTAGTTCTTGCGGGCCTTAAAAACCTTTGCTAAAAGACTGAGGCTAAGGCTAGACAGATTTGGATCTTGATTGGTACTAGAGTACCTTTTAGGCCTATGGTCAGCATTCTAACCTAATCTATGCTCAAATAAAAAGGCACTTATCTAAAACCATTGAAAACTTCATGGTCTAGAACAAGGGTTGAAACCTTAAGTTTTTTGCTAAGGGACTAGCAAAAGCTAGGCATGGGGGTATGATGAGAACCTCATCATGAGCCATAACTAGCTCATTTTGACCCAATACAAAGGATAAAAGCTCCTACATATCTCAAGGAAAGGCTTAACTCAGAGAATTCTGAGTTTGAGAAGAAAACCAGTCATAAGGGGTAAAAGTGCAATTTTACCAGTATAATCTGCATACAGGGTAATTCAGGGCCCAAACACAGGTCAGAACAGCTTAATAAGAATAAAAGTGGGACGAGATGATCTAGCAAGGGCTACAGCACTTTCAAGGAACCAAATGATAATCTGTAACCCTAAAACAACCCACTTCAATTCACAAGGTTCGAGGCAAAGTAAAAATAGAATAAACCCTCTAAAATTCATAGAAAAATAATCTCTAGGGTTTAGAACCTTCAATTTGGCCTTTAGAACCCATTTTGACCTACATTGAGAACCATGCCCAATTAATAACTTAATTTGGGTTTTTGCGCAAATTGACCGGTCAAACAAGGTTTAATATGAAAATAAAATTCACCATCAGATTCCTTAGGTCCTAATTAGTCATGTATAAAAACTTGAGCCTAAGAAGAAACCTCCTTGACCGACTTTACACTTTGGTCCTCATATATTTACTCTTTGGCCCTCAACTTTTGAACCCTCGCATTTAGGCCCCTAACTCTCCTTCGTTCTTTGCAAACAGGTCCCTCCTGCAAAACCCTGCCAGCACCATGCTCCGGCGACCTTGCGCGGAGCATGGCGCCGCGCAGGGTAAGGTGGAGGACCTGGCATGTGTACCGGAGGGTGCCCTGCGTCGTCAGCCGTCGCAGGAGCACCCCCATGGTCCTTGCAGCCCCCCCTACCGGCCGTGCGAACGCACGGACGGTATGGGTTCGAATTCCGACCATGCTCCGGCGAGGGAGACACGTCGTCTCCCTCCGCCTTCCTCCCTGCTTCAACCCTATAAATACCCCCCGCCGCTCCACCGACCAAGGCAGCCTGGATCTGACGGAGAAAACCCCCAATTTTCCTCTCTTCTCACTCCGGCAGACGCCCACCAGCTCCGGCGGTTCTTCCTCCTCCTCCTCTTCGCTCTGCCGCAATACCAGCAGCAGAGATTTCTTCCCCTGCTCTTTCCGCGTCGCGCAATACCGGCGCGCGCTGCCTCTGCCCCGTCGTCACCGCCGTCCTTCCCCACTGGGCATCGTCTTCTCCGGCGACAGTCGATACGACTGTCGCCCTGTTCCTCCCCCTTCGTCCCTGCAGTTAAGTTAGACTTACTCCTCTTCTCCTCCTCTTTCTTTCCCCGCTTTCGATTTAGTCAATTAAGCCCTCTACCGACCCTGTTCACCCTCATCCTCTCCGCCTCCGACCACCCTCCGGCGAGCCGCTCCCATCACCTCAGCGACCCACACGGCTCGCCGACCACCGCAGAACTTCCGCCTCCTCACCCTGATCCTCTTCCGCCCCTCCACTTCCCACCAAACACCCTCTGCAGACCCACCGAACACACCCACTCCCTCGCTCACAGTCTGACCTAGGACGACCTAACAGCTCCATCTCGCCCCCTGCAGACCCCCTGACCACCTTCGCCGTGCCACGGCGAAGGTCCCCCGCCTGTCTGATTTGGCCGAGAGGCCGTGCCATTGGTTTCAGGTTCCAGGCCTGGGCCGCCATTGGCGAGGAAGCTCGAAGCCTGCTCGAGGTTGCTCCAAGCCGAGATATCCCAGATTGAATAGCCACGGCCAGCGCGGAAGAGTCTCACGCACACACCCTGGCCCTCGATTGGAGCTGTACGCCTCAACAGCCGATGCAATTGGAGCACCATCCCTGCTGCAGGCGTAAGAGAATCGGGGTGGGACATTTAGTCCCACCTCGGAATCTCTCAAAGGCGCGCGGACACATAAATTAAAAAACTGCCGTATGCTGTTTGCCTCAGTTACCACGGGGTGAGGTCCCTCTCACCCGACCCGACCCGACTCGGCCTCGTCCGTGACCACGCTCCGCGGACCTGGCCCGACCCGATTAGACTGACCTGCACTCCTCGCCCACCACGCACGCCGGTGGGCCTGGACCCGGGCCTGACCCGAACCCGATTACCCGATAGCGCTCTGGGAGAGCTTCCGAGGAGTGATTTCAGAGAGAGAGATACGCGGGGGAGGGGGGTAGAGTAGGTTTTTGTCTTGACGAATAAACTCTGAAGTGTGCAGGCCAAAGAAGAAGAAGAAGACCCGCTGAAGAAGAAGGAAGAGCAACGGCCATCGCGAGAGAAGAAAAAGAGAAGTCAAGGCAGGTGAAGACAAAGAAGAAGAAGGAATGAAGAGAAGCAAGAAGCAAGAAAAGAAGAAGATGATCTGACGAAAAAGAAAGAAAGGAAACAAGAAGAAGAGCACGAGGGGAAAATCTGAAGAAAGCAGAAGAAGAAGAAGAAGAAGAAGAAGAAGAAGAACAGGAAGAACCAAAGACAAAGAGGAAGAAAGAAGAAAAGAAGAAGAAGCCAATTTTTCATCTCTCTCTCTCTCTCTCTTTATTTTTGTAATAGAACTTGTATATCTCTAGAATACAACTTGCTCCCTGAGTTCGACCTCGGGAACTCTTTCAGTTTTCCGAGTAATAAAAATTTTATGTTGGTGACAACCGGCTTTACTACAACGATATAACTGAAACCGGCTCACTCATCAATAGGAACATCCTGGATAACTGTCCTAGAATTCGGGTCACTACCAGGCTTGGAGTCGTCTGGATAAGGGGGATCTTGGGTCGCCTTACCACTACGGGTTGTTACAGAGTTAAGTCCTGCCTGGTTCTGGTTGGGGGTTGGTAGAATGGCCTGTTGCTATTGATAACCCGCATAAGAAGTTGAAGCTTCCATCCCGTCAGGTGAAGGAATAGAAGGGGCCTAATAAACCATGTGTGCTTGGCCCAGGTTTAGGTTCATAATGCGCCGCTGGGTCGGCACGCTATTCGGGTTAGGTAGAGGTTAATAAGGAAGCGTGCCTAGTTGGCGAGAATTTACCAACTGGGCCAATTGGTTTTGAACCTCTGTGATTTCGTCCTTGTGTTGCTTTTGAATAGCCGCATTCATTCTCTGAATGTCAGCCAAAGTCTGAAGGATGAGGGACATCTGGTCTTGGTTTGGCCCTGATGGATAAGTGGGGTTGGGCCGAGGCTGAGGCGGCTGGTAAGGACGAGGTGCTTGTGGACGGGGCTGAAAGGGTGGTCTCGGATTCTAGGAATTCCCCGCCCACTGGAAGTTGGGATGGTTTCGCCATCCAGGATTGTAGGTATTAGAAAATGGGTCATTTTGGATGGCGTTGAGGTCCTCGCAGGTCTGAGGAGCCTCAGAAAAGTTAGAGAATGGGGGAGTAGAACTCCCCCAGCTAGAATAGAAAGGATCAAAGGTCCCTCTGATCCGAGAGTCAGATGGGGGTGGATACAAGTCCACCCCAGGAGAAGGTCGATGGAAAATGTTCTGCACAGTCTCCCGTGTGGGAGGAGGCTGTGCAAAGGAGTTCTGCGCAGAGGTGACTTACTGCAAATGCTGAGTCAGCTCATCCACCTTCTCAATAATTGAGACCTGGCTGAACGGTGGCAGCAACTAGCTTTTCTTAAGTCGTTGTAGTACAGATAGTTATTGCCATCATTTGCTAATATTTGTTACTCGGAAAATACAGTTCTCCCGAGGTCGAACTCAAGGAGCAAGTCGTATTCTAGAGATATACATGTTTTATTACAAAAATAAAGAGAGAGAGATGAAAGTTTGGTTTCTTCTTCTTCTCTTCTTTTCTTTCTCTTTGTCTTCTCTTCGTTTGGCTTTTGTTCTTCCTGTTCTTCTTCTTCTTTTCTTGCTTCCTCTATTTCTTGGTTGGACGATCCTGTCTTTTTCTTCTCTTTTTTTTCTTTGTTTCTTCTTTTCTTGCTTCAGATCTGCCTCCCGTGCTCTTCCTCTTCTGCTTTCTGTTTCTTCACTTGGCTGCTCCTTCTCTCTTCTTTTCTTCTTCTTCTTTGTCTTCTGATGTCTGCAGAGTCTTCACTTGGCTGCTCTGTGTTCCTCTCTTTCCTCTGCCTCGCCTTCCTTCTTCTTCTTTGCCTTCACCTGTCTTCAGGACGTCGTCTGATTTGAAAATCAGACGACTTAAACCTCTTGTTGCTACAGTGTCTCCCTGAGCTTCCTTCTTCTTCACCTGTGCCTGCACGCTCAAGAGTTCAGAGTCAGGGCAAAACCTACTCTACCCCCCTCCCCCGCGCATCTCTTTCTCTCTGAGTTCGCTCTTAGGACAGCTCTCCCAAAGCAACCGGGTAATCGGGTACGAGTCGCGCCCGGGACCAGGCCCACCGGCGTGCGGTGGTGGGCGAGGAGTGCAGGTCGGTTTAATCGGGTCGGGCCAGGTCCGCGGAGCGTGGTCACGAACGAGGCCGGGTCGGGTGAGAGGGACCTCACCCCGTGGTCAGGAGGCGAATAGCATAAGGCGCTTTTTGCCTTTATGCGTCCGCGCGCCTCTGAGAAGTTCCAAGGTGGTACTAAATGTCCCACCCCAATTGAGCGCCCGCAGCGGAGGGAGCAGCGGGCGATCGTGGCTTCACGCGAGGCCTTCGTCCCAACTGCGAGCCTGGGACGCTTCGCGGAGACGCCCTGCGCAACCTGGGAGTTGAACCTGGGCGAAGGCGTGCCTGCACCTGCAGGTGAAGGAGCTCTGCCTGCTCAATAATGGCGACGGCGGGCGAGTTACCTGATCACAGAAGAACGGCCTCTCGGCCTAATTAGACAGGTGGGGGACCTTCGCCGTGGCACGGAGAAGGTGGTCGGATGGTTTGCAGTGGGCGTGGTGGAGCAAACAGGTCGCCTTAGGTCAAACTGCGGGCGAAGAAGTGGGTGTGTTCGGTGGGTCTGCAGAGGGCGTTTGGTGGGCAGTGGAAGGGCGGAAGAGGATCAGGGTGACGAGGTGGAGGTTATGCACAGGTCGGCGAGCCGTGTGGGGTGCTGGAGCGATGAGAGCGGTTCGCCGGAGTTTGGCCGGAGGTGGAGAAGGTGAGGGTGATCGGTGGGAAATCGGGGCCGACAGTAAGGGTTTCAGTATGGAAAAGAAAGAGGGGAGGAAGAAGAGAAGTTTTACCTATTAAGCTGGACGAAGAGGGGTTGGCGCAGGCGACAGTCGTATCTACTGTCGCAGGAGAAGAAATTGCCCAGAGGAAGGGGCGGCGGCGAGGAAGGGACCGGAGAGGCGCCAGCTGGGTGTGGCGTGACGCGGAAGGATCGAGGGAAGGTAACCCTGCTGCTGGTAGTGCGGCAGGGCGACGAGGAGGAGGAGGAGATGGCCGCCGGAGCAAGGGGGCATCTGTCGGAGTGGGAAGGGAGGAATTTAGGGGGGTGTCTCCGTCAGATCCGAGTTGCGAAGAATGGCGGAGCGACGGGGGTATTTATAGGGGCGGAATCAGAGAGGAGGGCGGAGGGAGACGACGTGTCTCCCTCGCCGGAAGACGTCGGAGGAAGGAGACCCATACCGTCCGTGCATTCGCACGGGCGGTATGGGCAGTCGCAGTACTCAGGGGGGTGTCCCTGCTGTGGCTGACGACGTAGGGTAGCCCCCATTGACTTGCCAGGGCCTCTCCCTCACCCTGCGCGGTGCCATGCTCCGCGCAAGGTCGCCGGAGCATGGTGCTGCACAGGTTTTGCAGGAGGGACCTAAATGCAAAGAACGAAGGAGAGTTAGGAGCCAAAATGCAAGGGTTCAAAAGTTGAGGGCCAAAAAGTAAATATATGAGGACCAAAGTGTAAAGTTGGTCAAGAAGGTTTCTTCTTAGGCCCAAGTTTTTATACATGACTAATTAGGACCTAAGGATTTTGATGGTGAATTTTATTTCTAGCTTAAACCTTGTTTGACCGGTCAATTTACGCAAAAACCTAAATTAAGTTGTTAATTAGGTATGGTTCTCAATGTAGGTCAAAATGGGTTCCTAAGGCCAAATTGAAAGTCCTAAACCCTAGAGATTATTTTTATATGAATTTTAGAGGATTTAGTTGATTTTTACCTTGTCTCGAACCACGTGAATTGAAGTGGGTTTATTTTTAGGGTTATAGGCTGTCATTTAATTCTTTGGAGTTGCTGTAGCCCTTATTGAGTCATCTCATCCCACTTTTCTTCTTATTAGGTTGTTTTGACCTATGTTTGGGCCCTGAGTTACCCTATTTTCAGATCGGATTGGTGAAATTGCATTTTTACCCCTCAGTTTATGTTTTCTTTGCAAACTCAGAATCTCTCTGAGCCAAGCCTTTCTAAGGTTATGTAGGAGCTTTTATTCTCTGTATTAGGTCAAAATGAGCTAGTTATGGCTCATGATGAGGTTCTCATCAAGACCTTGTCCAATCGACTGGCCATTAATTCTAGGTCGACTGATGTGAACAAGCCCTGCATCTCATGTGCTCCCCTAAGGTTCGTCGATGCGCGGGTATTCGTCCTGTCGAATGGGCCCATGGAGTCATTATTGATGGAGTTCTCGCACATATTCTCGAGAATCTCCCACACGGTGTCCTCATGTTGACCCATGATATTCCCTCCGCAAGTCGCATTGACGAATAGTCTAATATCCTCACGGAGTCCCTGGTAAAAAGACTGGACTTATTCTCATTTAGGAACTCCGTGATGGGGGCACTTTCTCATGAGATCTTAAAAATGATCCCATGCCTCATGAAGAGGTTCTCCTATCTGTTGCGTGAAGTGAGTAATCTGATGGCGCAAGGCATTGGTTCGACCAACGGGGAATAACTTTTTCAAGAACTCGGATTAAAGTTCCTCCCAAGTGTTGATCGAACGGGTCTGGGTCTGATACCAATGGGTTGCCTTGTCCATAAGGGAGAAAGAGAACATCTTCATGAGTAAGATATCCCGATTATGCGCATCTGACCCGAAAGTCTGGACTAGATGCTTTAGCTGCTTGATGTGTTGGAAGGGGTCTTCAGAATTAAGCCCATGGAATTGAGGTATGGCATGAATCTGTTGGTGCTAGAGCACCACGATCATTTGTTTTGATGATAACAAAACACGGGTCATTTAACATTTGCACTTGGAGTCTTAGATTTCAGGACAATTGCAAATGGAGACGTATTTAGACGGAGTTCGAGCTCGCATCTAGGATGGATTGGAGGAGCTTGATGGAAAACAGAGGAGATTCGCGAGGAGCGATAGATTGAAGAAGGAAGGAGATGAAGAATAGGATAGATTTCCTTCTCTTGTACTCCTTGTATTTTTCGTTTCTTCTGTTGCTCTTTATTTTTGTTACTTAGATTCATGTTAAAGAACCTCAAAGTACCCTAACAGTAGTCTTAGGAACACCGGCACAACCCTAGGATACTTAGGTTTTCTATATAAAACTTAGAAACCGATATAGGGTTCAAACAGCATTTCCAGACGTCTAATTCCAATATCAGACGTCTGATAATGTGTTTTAAGACGTCTGACTATTGATTCAGGCGTCTGATAACAATTAGGCTGGACATAGTTATTCTGTCTGATGAAATCAGACGTCCAGACCTTAGTCCAAATGTCTTAGAAGATGTCTAATGGACTTGCTAGACGTCCAATTAGTGGACCGTTTGCTAACTTAGCAAACACTCAAGGAAATGACCGTTAGAGCCTTATCAGACGTTCTTAGGAATTTCCAGACGTCTGATAAATGACCATTTGCCTCGGCTGACCCAAAATCTCTTCTCAGAGATTTTCTAGCCGTTGCACTCTCTTGGAAATCCATTCCCACGAAAAAGTAGGTTTCCAGACATCCAGACATAGTGCCAGATGTCCTGTATGTCGTCTGATGGACTTGCACTAGAACCCTGTTTAGATCTGATCCAAGTCAGGAAGAAACCTGCCTAAAATCAGACGTCTGATGTTGTTCCCAGACGTCTTAAAGTGATCTTCAGACGTCTGATACCAGGATCAGACGTCTGATAAGCCTATCAGTACAATCATTGTTCCTGATTTCGGCCTGATTCTCCTGGGCTTTGCACCCAACGGCTATGGAAACTTTCCAAAGCCTTCCTAAGGCCTCTATAAATAGAGAGGAACCTATTGCACATTAAGACACACCAATACACACCTAGAGACACCAAAATACACTTTGTAATACACTTTCAAACCTTTTTGTGTCTCTTGATCTTAAGAGGAAAAGCTCTTGCTCTCCAAGCTCAAGTTCTACATCTTGAGAGCATCAAGTCTTTGCGCACCCGCTCTCCCACCGTAGTTCACGAGAGAGACGTTGCGCCGTCGCGTGGCTCACGCACCCACGTCATCGATCCGACGCACTCCTTGCAAAGGGGAGTTTCCTAATTCCTATGGAAGCTAGGTTTAAATTACTTTGTTAGCTCTATAAGATTGTTGTCATTTATCTTTGTTATTTGGTTGGGTATTCGCTTTCCGAATTCCCGTCTCCTTCGTGGGACAAAATCCTTCTCGTAAAGAGAAGGGGTTTGAGGTACGCTACCCTCGTATAAAGTAGCGTAGTTGTAATTGAGGTTGAATCACCCTCGTTTAAGTGATTTAGTTAGTGGATTTAATCAACTTGGTTGATCGGAAAATCCTAACTCGAGAGGGTTAGGTAGTGATTTTCACCCGGTTTGGGTTTCCACCTAAAAATTATTGTGTACTTTATGCGATTGATTTTTTGTGAGATTGTTTATATTTTATTTCCGCATTTTATTACGTCACCCCCTCCTAGTAGGGAAACTACAGAATCATGTTGGGCTTCAGTTCAGAATCAGGTCCTCCAGTCGGGATTCTGACTCGAGGCTCAATTGCCACCGCAGCGGGATTATAGTGATCTCGCACCATGGGATGCTGCGGCGGGTTCATGAAGTTTTGGAAGAGGTCATTGAGTCGCTGGAGCTGGTGCTCAAGATTATTCTCTCCCTCAACTGGCTGAGCCATTATGGAAGGAGAAGGGGAATTAGGTTCAGAATCGAAGGAAAGGTCTATGTGAAGGGTTGGTTGCACAAGCAAGGGTACCGAGGCTCGACCTCGGGGAGAGTGAATTTCTAGAGGAGGTTTCAAGGACCTCCTACCAAACATGCATCGATGGATTAGATGAGGTTAGCAGGTGCTAGATCCAATCAAGGCACCCAAAATGTTAGGTGACTATAGAGGTTCGGGGCGGATGGTACCCCTTAATCAGAAGGTCGTCCCCCAGCGAATTACTTGGGCAGCCAGAGAGGGTGAGTCCTGCGAAGACCCCTACACAGCAGAGCGCTCCCACGGGTTACAGGGTTTCCCCCACTCGACCTCTCTTGTCACTAAGATTCCAGGTAGATCAGAATGGGGACCTTGACCTCTTAAGTCTACCACTTTTAGTTAGGATCAAGGTGCTTAAGGTTTCAGTTGAACTTTATCCTTTTAGGTACAAAGAGTGACCTAATTTAAAGGTTGGTTGATCCAAAGGATCAATTTCACCTATTATTTCCTTTGAGAGCTTATTAGGTCTTGTCTTTTAAGGTTCAAGTGTTTTAAGAGCCGAATTGCTTAGGGTTTCTCTTGATAGATGTCTTCAAGCAATGGCTTAGGCACACTTCTTTTAGGAATTCTCAATTCTTGATTAGAAAGTGTGTCTCTAAAACTCTAGCTTTGAATCTTAAGTTGGCTCTGATTGGTCCATTTAGTTGCCTCAGGATTAAGTAATTAGGTCTCAAGAAAGAAGGTTTTACCCCTAAATACCTTTAATGGATGTACAAATAGAATGTGTTGAAATTGAAACAGGCAACTTTTGTGTTTTACTAGGTATGGAAGACAGGTTATTCCTAAATTACTTTTTTTCTGTTTCTTCCTCTTTAGAATTTCAAGGGCTTAAGAGAGGATAGAAAATTACCTGTCCTTGGTGCGGTTGTTGTGCGGCTGTTTGTTTCCTTTTTGTTTCCCTGTGCTTTTTCTTGATTTCCTGTGCCTGCACAACAAAAGAGAAGAGCTTAAGTTAGTAGTAAACAAAAAATTGTGAATAAATATTTTCTAGAATGGTCGTTGCTCCCCGGCAACGGCGCCAAAAAGTGCTTGATCCGTCTTCCTTCGTGGTCGCGTGTCTTCTGTCTTTATTTATATTCGTTGTAGTATATGACAAAACAGTTACCAGTTTAATACAATTTTTTACTCGGAACAAGATTCCCGAGGTCGAACTCAGGGAGCAACTATAATCCTAGAAGCATAGAGGTTCGCAATTATGTTACACAAATAATAAGACAGAGAGAGAGCAAAAGTTTTGTTGGCTTCTTCTTCTTCTCTCTTCCTCTTCTCTTTTCTTCTTCTTCTTCTTCTTCTTCTGATTCTTCTCTTTCTTCAATCTGCCTTGCCTTCTTCTCTCTTCTTTTCTTTCTTCGGCTGTGGTGATCCTTTCTCTTTTTTCTTTCTTCCTTTCTGATTTTCTTCTTTTCTTCCTTGCTGCTGCAGAGCTTCTGCCCTCTCTCTCTTTCAGTCGCTAGGTCTTCCTTTCTTCTTCCTTCTTTTCTTCTTCTTCTTCTTCTTCTTCTTCTTCTTCTGCTCTGGCTGTTCCTCTTCTTTCTTTCTTCTTCAACCTGCCTTCTTTCCTGCTCTGGCTGCTGACCTTTCGTCGTTTGACTCGGTGCTCAGATGACTTAACTATGCGTTTGCTACAGTGTAGCCTCTTTTCTTCTCCTTTAGCTCCTCTCCTTCCTTTCTTCTTCAACTTGCCTTCTTCTGCTCTGGCTGCTGAGTCTTCAATTGCTCCTCTTCTTCTCTTCTTCCTTCTTCTTCTTCTTTCTTTTTCCTTCTTCCCTGCACGCACAAACAACTATCAGTGCAAAACCCACCCCTACCCCTTCCCCGCATCTCTCTTTCTCTATGAATCTTTCTTTAGGAATGCTCTCCCAGAGCCGAGTAATCGGGTTCGGGTTGCGCGCCCGGGACTAAGCCTACCGGCGTGCGGTGGTGGGCAAGGAGTGCTTGGTCGGATAGTCGGATTCGGCCCAGACCCACGGGGCGTGAGCACGGGCGAGGGCGGGCGAGTGCGTGGCGCGATGCGTGCGTGGGCGAGGGACCTGACCCCTGTGTATCGAAGGCAAACAGCTCTATTCACTTTTGCAATTTAAGTGTGGGTGCGAGGCCACACACTTACAAGGTGGGACTAAAGTCCCACCTCCAATCTATGCGCCTGCAGGCGAGAAGGAGCTGCTAATTGGGGCAGCAGCAAATGTTTGCGACCCCAATTGCAAACCTGAGCGTGCTAGAGAACTCGACCCGCGTTGCCTAGGACTCACACCTGGGCTGGAGGCGTCCTGGAGCTGCTTGAGAAGGAGCTTCAGCAGCTCGTCAATGGCGGCGAGGAGGCGAAGACCTGAAATCACAAGGACAGCCTCTCGGCCACATCAAATAACGTAGGGAGCTTCACCAGAGGGCGGCGAAGGTGGTACGAGGGTCGGCGAGGCGCGGGGGCACCTGTGGCCGTGTGCCTAGGTTAAATTGTGTGTGAGGAAGTGGGTTTGTTCGAGGGGTGGTCGAGGGGTGAATGGAGTGGGGGAAACTATTGAGTGGAGTGAGGGGGAGCTTCTGGGCTTATCAGCAAGGGGTGAGGTGGTCTGTGGAGGTGGAGTGACCTCGCCGGAGATGGCGACCGGAGATGGAGCAGATGAGGGTGGAAGTGGTGGTCGGTGGGTTAAAATGTAAATTAGGAAGGGGAAAATATAAGGGAGAGAGAGAGGAAGATTCCTACCTACTTAGTTGACGAAGGGGGAGAGGGAGGCGTCCGGCTCATGCCTGCCAGAGCTGGAGACGAAGATGCCCAGGAGGGGGTTATCAGCGACGAGGAGGAGATCGAAGGGCACCAGCTGGTACGGCCTGGCTCGGGACGACGGAGCGAAGTAGGCTCTGCTGCAGGAAGGGCAGCAGAGCGACGAGGAGGAGGAGGGAGGATCGCCGGAAGCTTGGGCTGCCTGACCGTAGAGGGGAGAGACGAAATCTAGGGTTTCTCTCGGCCAAAACTAGCTTGAAGGAGACGGCAGACCTTGCCGCTCCTTAAATAGGCACTGGCGAGGAGAGGAGATCGAGGAGGTGACGTGCTGCGCTCGTCAAAGTGTGGCCGGAAATGGATACCCATGCCTTTCGTGCGTTCGCACGAAAGGCATGGTCGGTTGCAGAGGTCAAGGGAGGGTCCCTGCGACAGAGGACGACACAGGGAACCCCCCGCTTGTTCCTGAGGACGGACTCCCTGGCCTGCGTGGCGCCATCCTCCGCGCAAGGTCGCCGGGGGTATGGTGCTGCGCAGAAATGGCAGGGCAGACCGTTCTGCAAAGAACGATGAGAAAATAGGGGGCTAAATGCAAGAGTTTCAAAAGATAAGGGTCAGAAAGTAAATTAAGAGGACCAATATGTAAAGTCGGTCAAGATGGTCTTATCTTAGGAAGAAATTTTTATACCAGACTAATTCGAACCTAAGGATTTTAATGGTGAAATTTGATTTTAAGTTGGACCATGTTTGACCGATCAATTTACACAAAAACCCAAATTAAGTCATAAATTGGGCATAGTTCTCATTTTATGTCAAAATAGGTTGCAGAGGTCAAATTGAAGGTTCTAAACCCTAGGAAATATTTTTCCATAAATTTTAGAGGGTTTAGTTGATTTTTACCCTGCCTCGAATCTCGTGAATTAAAGTGGATTTGTTTTAGGGTTATAGAATGTCATTTAATTCCTAGAAGTTGCTATAACACTTTTCAGATCAGATCATCCCACTTCCTTCCTTATTAAGCTCACTTGACCTGTGTTTGGAGTCTTAATTACCCTGTTTGCACACTGCATTGGTGAAATTACAGTTTTACCCCTTATGATTTGTTTTGTTCTTTAACTTAGAATTCTCTGAGTTAAGCTTCTCTTTAGGTTTTGTAGGAGCTTTTTCATACTTATTTGGATTAAATTGTACTAGTTAGGGTTCATGATAAGGTTTTCATCACTTTGTGATGTATTCGTTGCAGTATTATGAAAGACGATTAACACTTTAATTTTATTTATTACTCGAGATTTTAAAATATCCCGAGGTCGAACTCAGGGAGCACACGTCATTCTAGAAACATAAATTCACAGTTAAATATATATTATTTTACAAAAATTTAAGGAAGAGAGAATGAGAAAAAAAAAAACTCCTTTTCGTTTTCTTTCTCTTCTTTTGCCTTCTTCTTCCCTTTTCCTTTTCTTCTTTCTCTGCCTTTCCCTTTCTCAGACGTCTGATTCAGAAATCAGACACCTTATCTGATTGGCTTCTTCTTCTTCTTTTTCTCTGCTTTGGCTTCTTCTTCTTCTCTTTTCTCTGGCCCTTCCTTCTCTGATCGGCTTCTTCTTCTTCTTTCTTCTTCTCTGCTACGGTTCTTCTTTTTCTCTTTCTTTTCTCTCTTTCCTATTGGCTTCTTCTGTGCGGCAGAGGCTTCCTCCTTCTCTTTTCCTTTCTTTTTCTCTATCCCTTCCTTCTCCTTCAGCTCCTTTCTTCAGCAGCTCCTTCCTTCTTCCTTCTTCTTCTCTGCTGCTTCTTTGCAGCTAAGTCCTCGCCGCCCCTCTTCTTCTTCCCTACCTATTCTCTGCACACACACTAGCGCAAAATCTACCCCTACCCTTCCCGCGCATCTCTCTCTCTCTTTGAATCTCTCTTTGGTACGCTCTCCTAGGGTTGGGTTATCGGGTCGGTCGTGCGCCCGGGTCCAGGTGCACCGGCGTGGGTATGGTGCACAAGGAGTGCATAGGTCAAGGTAATCGGGTCACGGGTCAGGTCTGCGTGGGCAGTGTCGCGGATGAGACTCGGTGAGTGAGGGCGAGGGACCTCACCCCAGTGTTTCAAGGAGATAAGCCTCAAACACTTTTTCAATTTTTGTGTGGGCGTGCACCCACACACTTCCGAGGTGGGACTAAAGTTCCACCTGCTGCTTCGCGCACATTCAGGCAGGAGGCTTCAAGCGATTGGGGCAGCAACCGAAGCTTACAACCCCAATTGAAGACCTGGGCACACTCGCGAAAGTCTTCCGCGTCGCCTGGGGCTTATGCCTGGAGCTGGAGAGGCTTGGAGCTGCTTGCGAGCTTGCTCCAAGCTTGTCATCAATGGAGGCAAGGGGACGTGACCTGAAAACACTAAAACGGCCTCACGGCCACGTCAAAAAGCTCAGGGAACTTTGCCAGAGCATGGCAAAGGCGGTGCGGGGGACGGCGTGGCGTGGGGAGGCCGAAGTGTGCGTGAGAGTGGGTGTGTTCGGGGGGTGTTCTGGGTGTGTGGAGTGGTGGTGTGAGTGGGGGGAAATGTGAGTGGAGTGAGGGGATGCTTATGGGCTTGTCAGAAAGGGGTAGGATGGCCTGTGGAGGTGGAGTGGCCTCGCCGGAGTTGGTGGCTGGAGGTGGAACTGATGGTGGTGGTAGTGGCAGTCGAGGGGTTAAAAGTGACAGTTGAAGAGGGGGAAATTAAGAGGAGAGTAAGGGAAAGGTTTTGACCTATTTAACTGACGATAGGGGGGAAGGAGGCACTCGGCACGTGCCTACCGATGCCAAAGACGAAGATGCCCAGAATGGGGTAACGACAACGAGGAGGGGATCTGGAAGGCGCCAGCTAGTGCGGCTTGGCACAGGAGGACGAGGCGGAGTAAACTCTGCTGCAGGTGTGGCAGCAGAGCGACGAGGAGGAGGAAAGGTCGCCGGAGCCTGTGGACGCTTGACCGGAGGAGGAGACGAAGATTAGGGGCTTCCTTCGGTCAAAACAGGCTCAAAGGAAACGGCTGCCCCTGCCGCTCCATATATAAATGTTGGCGAGGAGAAGGTCTCGAGGAGGCGACGTGGGGAGCTCGCCGGAAAATGGCCGGAGATAAGACCCATTCCTCTCATGCATTCACACGAGAGGCATGGGCAGCTGCATGGCATGGGGGAGGGTCTAGGTGGAAGAGGACGACGTAGGGGACCCCCCTAGTTTCTGGGGCAGGTCCTCATACCCTGCGCAGCGCTATCCTCAGCGCAAAGTCGTCGAAGGCATGGCCGGCTACGCAGGGTGGTAGAGGGACCTGCATGAAAAAATGAAGGGAAAGATAAGGGCCAAAGTGAAAGGGTTCAAAAAGTTAAGGGTCAAAAAGTAATTTATGAGGACCAATTTGTAAAGTCGGTTAAAATGGTCTTCTCTTAGGCCCAAATTTTTGTACCAACCTAATGTGGACCTAAAAAATTTAATGGTGTAATTTTATTTTAGGTTTAACCACATTTGACTGGTCAATTTGCATAATAACTCAAATTAGGTCAAAAATTGGGCATGGTTCTCAATCTAGGTCAAGATAAGTTCCAAAGGCTAAATTGAAGGTTCCAAACCCTAGGGAATATTTTTTCAGGAATTTTTGAGGGTTTAGTTGATTTTTATCCTGCCTGGAACCTCATGAATTAAGGCACGCTTGTTTCAAGGTTACAAAATGTCATTTAATTCTTAGAAGTTGCTATAACCCTTTTCAGATCAGATCATCCCACTTCCTCTCTTATTAAGCTCATTTGACCTGTGTTTAGACCCTTAGACCCCCTATTTGTGTACTACATTGGTAAAATTACAGTTTTACCCCTTGTGAATTATTTTATTCTCAAATTTAGAATTCTCTGATTTAGGCTTTCCCTTAGGTTTTGTAGGAGCTTTTGTGCACTTATTTAGGTCAAGTCGTGCTAGTTAGGGTTCATGATGAGGCTCTCATCATCCGCACCACGAGATTCCTTTATGGTAGCTCGTGTAGGTCTTCTATAATGGTTTAGAAGATCAACTTCGACACTTTGTCAACGCCTTGTGTGGTGGAAACTTCTTGAATAAGGATGTTGAGAGTGCCTATGATCTTTTTGAAGAAATGAGTGAAAACTCATTTAATCAAGCTTCCATGAACACATTTGGCAGAACTCAAAACCCGCAGTTCGGTGTTCATGAAGTAGGCACTCAATCTATCCCTGTCACCCAAGACGATCTTCAAATGATCGCTCAAAAACTCGACCAGATGCATATTAATCAAAAGAAAATTCAGGAAATACTTGCTACATCAACCCAAGCTCCATACAATCCACATCTAACCCAACCTAACCTTCCACGAAGAGAAAATTTGCACAATCTCACCACTACCCCTACTGATTATTACCACTATTCTGAGGTTTCCCATGATTCACTGGGGAATTACAACTATCCAGATCTTAACCCCACTCAAAATATTTCTGCCATCTAGGAGCCATTTAAAAATTCTTCCAATTGGAAGAATTATCCGAACTACTCTTGGAATAATCAGGTTCCTCCCCAACCAAATCAATTTAATGGGTATGAATCTAATCCGACCTTTCATCTTGGGCCATCCCAACAAGACATCAATGCCCAGATGATGAGAACTCTGTAGGACATGCAAACAAAAATGACAGAAGTAACCCGCACCATCACAAACCTGAATAATCAGATTAGGGTTACTCTCGCTCAAAGACCTGCAGGACATCTTCCCTCCCAACCCATGCCCAACCTTAATCACCAAAGGAACCAATATCCGGGTAGAAATCCACACTACCCGAATCAACTTCCTACTAATCCACCACCTCAGTAGCCTCCCAGGTTACCACAACCGCAGTCCCCCCCACCTCCTCCAAATAATAATCTGACTGCACATGCGGTTACGTTAAGAAGTGGGAAAACCAACATTGATCTTGGGCCTTTACACAAACCTGGTGAAATCCCCATCACTGTGCAAATTGACTCCCCACCTCCCCATCAGGAAGAAAAAGAAATACAAAAATCTCAAGACAAGATTCCTATCCCTTTTCCATAAGCTCTCCACCCCACCACCAACAGAAAAAAGAAATTTGAGCCCACCACAGAAAAACTCATGGATCTATTTGGGAAAGTTCAAATCAATATTTCTCTCCTAGATGCCATCAAATATATACCTGCCTACGCCAAATTTTTGAAGGAAATCTGTACTCCTAAAAGGCAGGCCAAATATATAGGACAGGTACATCTTTCAGAGACAGTAAGCTCTGTCATACATAGAAAGCTGCCTCCTAAGATGAAAGATCCAAGGGTGGCATTAATTTTGGTGATTATTGATGATACTACCTTTGATCGCACCCTCCTTGATCTTGGTGCCTCAGTTAATATCATTCTCATGATTTTATTTGAAGAGTTTCACATCGGTGAATTAAAACCCGTCGAGGTTACCCTACAATTAGCCGATCGATCTACAATCAAACCTCGTGGGATTGTCGAGGATGTTTTGGTCAAGGTCTAGAATTGTGTCTTCCCTGCAGACTTTCTGGTTCTTGACATTGAGGTACCTGAATCATTACTGAACGCCCCAATAATCCTTGGACGACCTTTTTTGGCCACTGCAAAGGCAAATATCAATTGCCACACAGGCAAAATGGATATCACTTGCATCGGCCAAACTATCACTTTAGATATTTTCAAATCCTCCAAGAGATTCCATGATGATAACTTTTTTAATGGCTCAGATATGAAAATTTCCAATATGGTGGAGACAATGTTGATAGATATCCTTACCGACCACAATCTTTTTGAGGACTTCGATTCAGAATCAGTGGTTGGCGAAATCTATGATATAGAAACTTGTCTTGACCAAAAAAACCCTTCCTGATGAACCCCCTGATTACCCTGACCCTCCCACTCATCCATCACCCCACCCTTCCACACTAACTTCACCAAATCCTCCCCATCCCTTCCCCGACCCCTTTCCCATGGACCTGCCACCAGACCCACCCAAGTTTGGCATCCAACCTGATTTAAAATCATGGCCAGACTCAGGCTACACTTATCATTTCTCATCAAACTTTGATCCCTATATTTCCTCTAATCCATTCTCTAGGGATCCAGAAGAAGATGCCTTTTATGTAGGCATCCAAGTGTCCAATTATTTACATGATTTTCTATCTTCCGTGCATATCTTCACTCCTGGCTGAATCGCGTAAAGATAGCACTGGATGAGAGGTAACCCATCATTTTTCCTACTTTCCTTTTTCCTTTCTTTTCCAGGTTTTGACCATCCTAAACCCGACCGCTCTTCATTGAGGTGATCCGTTTTCCCTCCTAATGTATGAGGACATTGCATACCTTAAGTATGGGGGGGTATTTTTAAAATTTGACAATCGATTTAGGATTTTCAAAGTCTAAAAACATGCATTTTTCTTTAGTTATTTTATTTTTCTGCTTGCATACCCAAAAAAATAAAAATCTTGAAAACTTTTTGAGGAAGTATAATAAATACTTTATTATGTGAAGTAACTCTGTATTAAGTCAATTGCATGTTTAATCAACTAATTTATACTTTAATTAAAAAATTAACTCTTAATTTAATGTATATAAACAACCAACTTTAACTAATTTTATTATATATCTAAATAACTTATTTTTGTAAATAAACTACATAATCATGTAGCCCTATATAAGGGCTTTCTAATGGTATATTTTAATTAGAAATTGAACCTTCATTCAGCCCTCAAATCGAGGGCCAAAACCGTTGCAATTGAACACTGCACAACGCAGCACCATGCTAAATTTCTACGCGGATTTGTGCTACATCAGTGGCGCCATACCACTCAATGTGGTATATTACGTCTTTGCGCTACAACCTCATCGATCATCAGCGCTAAGCGTACAAATGAGCATTCATAGTCTTTCTCGGGGCTTGTGCCTGCGTGCGCTTGCAGGCGTGTGTGGGTGTGTGCGTGAGCATGTGTAGGTGCATATGTGGGCTTTGGTGGGCCTGTATTGGACATAAAATGCACAAAAAAAACCTAAATTACACTAGGGTAGGCCCATTAGTAGAGGTCTAGTCCTACCTCTTTGAGGTGCTGTATATCCCACGAACATGGGTTGGCCTGCCCACTTAAAACCCAATTTTTGGGTAAGGAATAGTCTCACAAGAGAGAGGACTTCTTTTCCTGATTTCGACTAAGTGTTGAAGAGTGAAAAGAAGAAGAGAGAAGAGAGAGTTAAACGTCCAGGTGTTTGTCTTGGTGTGTGTGTTGTATCTATATGCACATATGTATATGTGTATAATATGTATAAAATTTGTATGTATCTAATACATGTATGTAAATCATGCAAATAAATATATAAGTATACGAACATATAGTATATATATATGTTTTTGTAAAACATAAGTAAAGTAGTATAGATATGTTTGAGCCTCTTTTGTATAGAAACCACCTTAGTCTTTAGTGATAGATACTTTTATCACTATAGATACGTTAATATGTTAGTATAAATAGCTACTTTTGTCTTAGGTTATGTATATATTTTACTAAGGCTACACCAACATATATATATGTTACTGTAAATAGAATATATATTACTAAAAATATTAGTATGTTAATATAACTTATTACAGTAAATATTAGTAACTATTTTTGTAACAACACTTAGGTATTACTTATAGTAGTTGTATACAACTACACTTAATTGGTTTTTGATGTCTATTATTTGTAAATATGTTTAAGGCATTATAATGCATATTAATTGATTCTTTTTGTATATAATTGACCAATTTATTCATTGTTTGATTCATTCATTCATTATGTAAATAAATTTAACATTTTCGAAATAAAAGAACATTTTTGTCATAGAGAGTGATGTATTTCAATAACTGCTTCCTAGTTAACAACTTGAAAACTAACTAGTAAAGATTGTAATTAAATAAAATGATGCGACATCTGTTTGCATTGTGACAAATATACTATAACAATACAAAACAACATTTTTATTGCAATGTGAATGTCTGTAATCAATTTTTGGCGCCATTACCAGGGACAAAAACCCAACAATAACGCTTTATTATGGTTGATTGATGAATGTCACAAGTCATTGATTAATCAGCACCGACCTACATCTATATTCTGGGGGTATATCAATCTAAAGTCCTAAACCCACCTTTCTAGACTATTTTAATGATGAGCATATCGAGGTAAATCTATCAACACTTGTCAAGTATAAATCAAGTTTGGGTACTCTGAAAGTGGAAAATTTTACACTTTTAATTAAATTTGGTCAACCCTCCAAAAATATAGCCAAATTAGGTCAAAACTAGTACCATTAAGTCCCCTCGAGCTTTCCAACAACGTCTATTTTATGAAAATCTGGTCGTGGCAAAATTACATATAAAATATAAAATTACATAAAGGGGTTTTAATAAGTAAAATAATAAATAATAAATGATGATGCTAATAATAATAATAAATATTATGATTTTTGTTTTAAAGTTGGTTTGAGGTGACTAATTATAAATAGAAGGGAAGAGAACCCTATCGCAACGGAGGGGTAAAGAGATAGAGAGAAGATGAGAGAGAGAGAGAGAGAGAAGGAAGAGGGAAGGAGATTTCCGTCACCTCTCTCCTCCCTTCCTCCATCCCGTCGTTCCCTCCCCCTTCCCCAAAGTCGGACGGCGTCGACGCAACCACCGGGGAACGCCGGTGGCAGCGGCCACGTGGTGAGCTTCTTCTTCTTCTTTTCTTTCTTGTTCATTCGTGCATGGGGCACGTAGGGGAGGAAATAAGAGGGAGAGAGGGAAGGGGAGAGAAGATAACGGTGACGAGGAAGGGAGAAAGTAGAGACCGAGACGAAGGTCGCGCGAGCTTGTGAGGGGTCCATGGTGGTGTGTTGGCGGGGCAACATTGACATACGGTGATGGGTCCTTGCACCCATCAAGTTGAAGGAGACTGGAGGGGCGCTTGGGTCGACGAAGGGCTGCTGGAGACGGCGAGGGGGATCGGCCTTATGAGAAGTGGTGAGGGTGGTCGCGGATGGCAAAGAGCCGCCGGTGACCGGCGTGCGTCGGTGCACATCGAGGAGGGGTGCAAGGTGCACCCATGGCCAAGGAAGAAGAGGAGGAGAAAGGAGAGCAGGAAGAGGGCTGGAGGACGATGTGAGCGTCGCCAGTGGAACGACCGTGACCGACCAAGACGGTCTGTGGAGGAGAGTGGAGGGCCACCATGGCCGTGCGTGCCTTGCATGCATGCAAAGAAAGAACGGAGCGGAAGAAGAAAAAGCGAAGAGGAAGAGAAGACCGGTGGGGGGTGCGGGGTGGTTTAAGTTGTAAACATTGTGAGAGGGAAATTTAAAATTTTACAAATTATGTTTTAGTCCCTAACTATGCGTTCTTTAATTGATTGATTCTAAGAGCAGCCGAAATCAGATTTTGGTGAAACGCCGTTAAATTATCTTGAGATGTACTCTGACGTGAGACACCACACAGAGAGTATGCAAAGTTCAAGAAGCCTCGGACATGTTATTTCAAAGTCACTTAGACTAATCAGTGATATTAAGCAGACTAATCTCTCATCGTTTTGCTACAAATTATTATTATGTTCCCATATTATTTTAGTTATAATTTTATGTGTGTCTCCTTTTTTTTTTTGCTAAGTATTGGAGTCTATGAAAAATAATAACGTTGGTTGTCCTCTCACGAGTACTATGTTGAAAATTTTGATAATCCGATAATTCATGTCATGTTTATAGAATTGATGTTGATTTATAAAATTAGATAATTAGATTGAGAAAATTATAAAAGAAATAAGCATGTCAATTTTTGATGAATATAATATATATATTGTTCCTTTTATTGGATCAAAGAAATAATACGATCACTCCCTTTATCACATTGAAGGATAAATTATAAAATTAGTTATAAAGGAAATTATTAATTGACAATTATCTTTGTGATAAATGAATGTGTGAATATGAAGAAATTAATAATGGAATATGGATAATTGGATAAGACAGTTTCATTGAAGTGGTTGTTGGATCAGAGAGTGGACTAGCCTCCCTGCGACTTTGCGATAAGCAGCGAGGTAGGAGTACGTGGATACACACACACGTGATATTTTGGGTTGGATACGTACTCAGGATGTGGAGAAGGCTATCTACAAGCAAGTGTAGGTCGTGTCTATGCATATAGAAGGCTATCTACAAGTAAGCATAGGTCGTGCCTATGCGTATAGTTTGTAGTCTGCAACCACCACACTATCTACACTAGGATCCCGAGGTGATGGAATGAGACATAGGATGGGTTCGAAGTTTTCTCTCGGCCAGGAGGGTGCTTCGTACTTGTCTTACCTTTCTGGAAATCGCAACAAGATCTTCTTGTGTCGTCCGAGAAATTGATATAAAACAATTATGACTATAATATCAAAGGCCACACATGGTTAAATTAAATAATGAATAACTGAAAGTTAAATGGATAAAGCATAAGAAAAGTAACAAATTGGTACTCCTCTTTTCAACATCTTTATTTATTTAATTATTTATTTTGTTATGTCAATTTTTCTTTACGTGTGCTACTCTACTCAGCGTTTGCTGACAACTACTTTAAACTCCGTACTCAGGTGCAGTTGAGTAGTTATGAGCTGCTATGTACAAAGCCATTAATGCTGGATCTAATCTAGTACTTGGAGACGAGTTATGACTTTAGTAGTCCCTCTAGTTGTCTATCTTAGAAAACTTTTCAGTACTTTTCTTTTGGCTTTTAGATTACTATGGATAGCATGTCATGCTTTATTTTATTTATCGCAATGCAATATGATTAGTTTGTTTGGTTATATTTATATTTTTTGATTATATGTTGTGTGACTGTGTTTTGGTTTAACTCAACGACTTGTATTCCACTCATGTGATTCACATGGTGGGGTTCAAGTCATTACAAAATACCAAAGAGTTGTATCCATAAGGATACACTGTCCAGCTTATAATCAGTATGCTTCTTTCCTGCCTGACCAGCTTCCATGGCTACCAGATCTCCTTTAAAATGCTAGGGACTCTTGTTGATTACTGATCTGACCTTAGATTCCCTTGCGAAAACTGCCATCCAGCGTTTCTCCACCAGTTCAGATATAAGAGGCTGAGAAACTGTCTAGGCGCTTGATAGCACTTTGATTACTGCTTTGGTGCGAGGCTTCTTATCTATGAAAATCTTGGAGAATAGGCACCTTTTCCATTTCTTTGGATCTCCCAGATCTTCTGCTATCGCTAAAATTTCCAGCACTTCTTCCTCATGATATAAGAATTTCTTTACCCCTTCTATGATATCACCATCTGTACGCTCCATGACATAAAAAGGAAAAAAGACACAGACCAAACCCTAGAAAAAACCCACCTTCAACTATATTCGAAGTACTTTTTTATTTTCACAAGGATCACAGGAACAATAGATATTTTTACAAGGACCACAGGAACGACGGATATTTTCACATACCCTTGTACTAACTCATCTACAAAAAGAGGAGAAGAAGGGCACTTAGACTATTTACAACACAGGATCTTCCCCAGCTATATACTTCTTTAACCACCTCCGCAATCGGCTTTACACGTTAGACCACAGGACTTCCCGCTTATGTTGTTGCCATAGACCACCAGCACTTCCACACTGCAGAGAATACCCTAAAACACCCTACCAGTTGGAGGAACGTTTCACCTCTCGAAAAGGTGGCCTCAATTAATTTGATTCGATGCCTAAATGCTTAACAAAAGACAGTTAGTACTGGCTACGTAGATCGTCTCGGTACAATTGACAAACATGTATAATCCATTTAGGATAACTAGTGATCGGGACCTGTGCGGAGAAATATATATTTTTTAAATTTTACTTATGCATTTCTTATTTCTTCCTCGGCAGATGCCTAAAATAAAAATATTTAAGAGAAAATTATTTCTCCAAATAAAAAATAGTGCAGATTCCTTTCTAAACATATCGTCCTTGCTTTGGGATATTCCTTTTATTCTCTTTATTAATATATTACTAAAATTAAGATTACATCAAAAAAAATCTAGCATTTAGATCGAGATTACATGTAAAAATGATAAATACATGAAAGTTAGAATGGAGAAGAGATGACCTTCTAATAGATGGTAAGCATATATCTCCTAATAATGCTATACAAAACTCTTGAAAATAAATAGAACAATATCTAGAATAAAAAAAATTATAAAAAATAATAAATCAAAAGAGGAAGAATGTGCAATCTCACAAATAACTTTACTAAATTTAAATATTAATATTTTCAAAAATGATGAGTAAGTTTCTCTTCACCACTACAAAAGTTGCATTCGTCGTCGGTTCTTTGTCATCGATTTTTAAAGTGACGGTGATATTAGTTCTCTTGTCGTTTAGTTTACTAATCGACGGTGAATATGTCTTCAAAATTTAGTCACAGCCTTTGACAAGGAGAAAAATAGTTGTCACTCATGGCAAAAGTTAATATGGGTAATAGCCATCAATTTCTATAATAAGCAACGTCAAAAATAATTACATCGTCGCTTTCTATAATAAGCGACGGCGAATAGAAATCCCTACCGACCCAAATTTATTTGGCTGTGGATTTGAAAAGTTCGTTTGACGTTTGCCGTCGCTTTTTAATTCAAGCGACGACAAAAGTCCATCTACATTCGCAAGTAGGTGCCCCTCTCCACCTCCATCACTTCATTTCTCCAAAACCACCTGCACAATGCCACCGGAGCTCTCATTGCCACCCCTCCTTCTCCTCCTCTTCAGGTAACTCCTCCTCCTTCTCCGACAGGTTCCTCCTCCTCCTCCTCCTCCCCGTCCTGCCACCCTCCTCCTCCTCCTTCCGCTCCCTCTCTCGATCCCCTCCTCCTCCTCCTCCTCCTCAGGTGAATCGCTTCCCCTCTCTCGCTGTCCCTTCTTCGATTAAAAAACATGATCGTCGAACAGAATCAATTGGTTTTCATGTCTTTCTTATGAAAGATATCAAATTTTGGGATTTTTTTGATCTGTTTTAATGCTGTTGTTGCTGGTGATGGCTTGTATGTGAAAGTCGAGATCTTTTTTTTGGTGGTGATTCGTTCAGCTTGTTTCCTGGGGCTTGCTTTTGATTTCTTGATGTTTAGATTTCCTGGATACAATGTGGTTGCTGGCCTTGTGGTCTCTGTTCTTTGATGTGCTTGTTGGATATCCTTATTGAGGAAGGATTGAGGTGTACGTTCTTTCAAGTGATCCTTAGTGGCATGAATCAAAGGACTGGTGAAAAGATGGTTTCCGCTTTCGTTGTTTCGCACATAAAATGACATGTCATTTTAGTATCAAAGTAGTGGAAAATCACTTAACAAAATAATTAAAATAAACCACTCAAAAGAGTGAGTCATCTCCACAGGGAGGCATGCTATTACAAACTCGCATGGGTAAAAAATAAATATTCATGATTAATTTCACAAAGAAATCGAATAAAAATTGCTTTCAGATTAAGTGAATAACAAGAGCTAATGATGAAATGGCATTTATGAGAAAGAGAGAGGTCACTTGCATAAATTAGCCATAATATTTAATTAATAAAATCAAAATAAAAAGGAGTGGCAATGGCGTGTGAATGTAAATATTAATCAAGACTCAAACAGGGGATTCTCTTCCCCAAGCACGTGTGCATGCACAGAGGAAAGGTTGGAGGTGAGGAGCTCGTAGGAGGTAGCTGCTGCCGAGCCGCTTCTTATGGTGGTGGCGGTGAGGCACAGCGTGGCCGGAGTCAGCCGACGGAGCAGAGAGGGGGAGGGGGGGGGAGGCGACAGCGGTGAGTCTGCTGTTGGACTTGAGGGAGAGGTGGTGGTGGGTGCGTGCTGTTGCAGGAGCACGGCCGTGTGTGGAGGTCACGCAGATGGTGCACCGGGGGCGATCGTGCGTGCGCTGTGGAGGCGCAAGGAGAGCGGGTGGTGCACGCAGTAGGTGCTTCAAACGTGAGGTGCTCTATTTGCTGTTGCGGTCTCGCAAGAGCGGGCACACTGAGGGGCTGGCGGAGGACGAGCGCGAGGAGCTGGTGGTGTGCGGGGGTGATTCAGTCCACACGTGGGAGCTCGACGAGGGGAGATGCGTGCCGCTGGACAGTGTGCGCAGGCGTGTTGCTGGCCACGCATGAGAGGAGATGGCACACAGCTGGCTACTTCACGCAGAGTCACGCACGGGAGAGGTGGCCGTGGCAAAGTCTTGGAGAGCGAAAGGGGGTAGGTGTTGAAAGTAATGCATATAGGAAATAAATAAATAAAAACATATACATTTCCAATATTCTTGCATAGATAAAAAATATTAAATCAAGCAACTCAAACATGATTTGGCAAGATCTAGAATAAACTAAAGAAAAAATAGCATGCAATAGTGCAAATAAACAAAATGAGAAGGGATTAGATTTTGCTTCAATCGAAGCACCCATTAAGGACTTCCCTTAGAGAAGGTATTACCCCCCAGAATATCGGTGCGTTAAGGTCTGATGAACTCCTCCCAGGATACGACGATTCACCTCCAAGATTCGGTGCACTCCGATCTTGGACGTCCTCGAAAATCGAAGATCAGAGTGCGCCGAATCTTGTAGTGGATCGTCGTATCCTGGGAGGAGTTCGTCAGACCCTGACACACCGGTATTGTGGGGGCGATACCTTCTCTAAGGGAAGCCTTTAATTAGCGCTTTGATAGGAGTAAAATCTAATCCCTTCTCGTTTTGTTTATTTATGCTATTGCATGCTATTTGTTTTTTATTTTATTCTAGATTTTGCCAAATTATGTTTGACTTGCTTAATTTAATATTTTTGATATATGCAAAAACGTTGAAAATACATATGTTTTTATTTATTTATTTTATATATGCGTTTATTTCAACAGCAAGAAATGTGCAGTTGGGTTTTGCAAGCGATTAATTCAATCCATTTAAGAGTATGTACTTGTCATACTCTATATGGCCAGTGGTAATAGTTACTTATAACTTATTTTCCTAGTTGTGTATGAGATTGTCATTCATGATGCTGACTCTATTAATCCCTGATCTAAAACAACCAGAAAATGCAATAGATGTTTATCTCCTGCCATTAATCGATGAACTAAAACAGTTATGGTACACCAGCATAAAGACATATGATGCAGAAAAGAAAGAATGTTACAATATGCATGCAACATTGTTGTGGACCATAAACAACTTCCCGGCATACGTAAATTTATCAGTTGGAGTACTAAAAGAAAGCTTGCTTACCCAGTCTATATGGAAGATACTCATCACCTACGACTGCTAGAAAGTAAGAAACTATGTTACTTAGAACATTGCAGATTTCTACCTATTGAACATAAATGGTAAACACCACAGTTTAGGGGTAAATTTGATGGCAGGACATGTCGGTATTCAAAGAAAAATCCAAAGAATAAACTTAATACAGATTATATCAGATTACCGGGTCAGGTTATAATTGAGAGATTACAAGAAATGAATGAGATACGGCTAGGTCAACCATTCAAACATGAGCAGACGGTTTCGAGAAATTTTAGCTTTTAAGATAAAAGCATTTTTATTTGATAAGCAACGACAAATATAATTTTCATCGATTTTAAAATAACGTTGAAATATACAATTCGTGTGGTGGTTGAACAATATTTCGATGTCGGATGTACCCTCTAATCGAAGGAAAAATAAAACAACAACATTAATAACGACGTCACTTAATGGCGTCAGTTGTATGAAGTTTGCCATCGATTTCCAATCGACGACAAAGGTAGAGTATATAGTAGTGCTTACTGAATCACCAAATCATTTATTTTAAATATTAACAATATCATCATTCGAATTCTAAAGTGTCATGTAATTACATGGGCAATACCTAAAGATATATTAATAATTTATATATTAGAAAGGGTAGGTAGAGAGTGAGGAAATATGGGTGAGGGCATTGGTGAGAAGAAGATATATATATATATATATATATATATATATATATATATATATATGAGTGTTGGGGCCATTGTTTTAGTTTGTGTGGGTAGGTCAATATGGTGGGGAAGATGTGATGTGGATGTAGATGGAATGGGATGGCAGAGTGGTACCCTCCTTTAATAAATACTTGTATTTGGCCCCATGCTTCACTGTAGAATGGAAGAGGGAAAAAAATAAAAAGAAAGGCATGGGAATACATGTGGGCAATTGAATAGCATCAACTGTGTAAACAGCAGAATCCACTAAGAATATATGATATATACAATATATATGGGAAAAATTAAAAAGAGTACTAATAATATTCATGGTTATAACATGAAGCTTTATTGAATAACTTATATGTGAAGGTACAACAAAAAATGTTCATATGATGGTAAAAAAATGTACTTTAATATATAGATAAACATAAATTTACTTTTTTATAGCAACACACAAAGATTTGCTAAATAATCTTCAATATTCTTGCATGGAATACAGATTTGCTTTTACAAAATTTGTAAATTAAGAGTTATTTTCATATTAAATACTAAGTATAATACAGAACGGGAGAGAGAGATTAAATGTGATTAAATGTTATGAGTAAATACTAAGTATAATAAATACCAAATAGGTATACCATACATAAGCAAATTAATCTAAATATGGATTTGTGATTTAGAAATCTGATTGATACATGGGCAGGGCATGCACGCATGAGTATTAAATTTAAAAATAAATATGCAAACCAAACTTAACCCTATTTACATCCTTATATATATCCAATGCCCTTAAATTATAATGTACAATACTTCATCCAAAATAAATTATTCAAAAAATAAAAAAAAGGTTGGCTTGCCTATAAAATAACTATATAATTAACAAATGAGCAACACAATTAAATCCATCTTTGGGTCGACACATCAGAATAATTTGTAAAAAAAAAAGGCCACACAAGAATATATAATTTATATTTTAGGATTATGATATATATTATTTTAAATATATAAACATATTCTTAAATATAATTTATTTAATTTTATATATATATATATATATATATATATATTGTGCGTGTGCACATTGGTTCATGTGTGTGTGGATTTTGGAGTTAAGTGGGGGACATTTACATGTAAAATAATATCAATCTCATATTTAGTAATGTGAATACATCTAAGATTGAGGTAGGGTACTCTTCTCCATATAACCATTGTAAACATCCAAACTTTAGCTATGGTGTATGCTAAAAGAATTTCGCAAGTCATTCCATTTATGTGCAGAAGTTGAAAGTATACAGTTACTAAGGGTGGTAATTATACAAATAAAATCAATGCATGCATGCATACATGCACTCTCACATCCACATCCCACGCATGGATGAGGGTATGATTAATTACCCTATATTTTTTCTTTTGAGTGAAGTACAATAGAAATTTGAATAATTACCTTTAATCTACGGGAGTAATTATAATTATGCTATTAATTATAATTATGATAATCAACGTAGTTTAGAAATACGGCTCGTGTATTTAAGATTGCAATGCCTAACATCACATCGGTGTATGTACATATTTATTGATGAAAAATGTCTCTCTCGTTAATTTTTTTTTTGCAATTATACATTTATGTATTTTTAGTTTTTTTTGAGTAAATCTCCTTCATTAATTTGTAGTGTAGTCGGTGATTGCAACGGCATGGTGATATGAAATATTCACCGGAAATGGTCTTTGATGGAAAATGCATCTCTCGTTAAATTTGTTTTTGTAGGCATACATTTATTTATTTTTAGTTTTTTGAGTAAATCTAATTCATTAATTTGTCGATGCAGCGTGGTCAGTGATTGCAACGGCAAAATGATCTTTTGATTGATGTTTGGTATTTAATTTATTTCTGATCTTCAATGTGCGGCATCTCATGCCGGTTTAATTATTTTTACCTTATCATAAATATAAAATTTGAATCATGGAGCGTGAGAGTCGGAGAGGGGAGAGCGTGGGATCGAGAGTGGGGGTAGGCATCCAATATACCCTATTTTAGTATATTAGAATAGATATAGATGTCTATCGAGAGAATTTGATGAAGAGGCGTAAAAAAAGAATGCTTTCACTAACCTACCTTTAACCTATCTCGTATCCAGAATTTTGAAACACTGGTTCCGAACGTATTTTGAGTCTAACGAATGTTCATGACATGCTAACGAATGTGTATCCATTCAACGGAATACGGCTGTATAGGTATATCTACAAGGTTGGTTTACGTTAGGTTTGTCGTAGCTCTTCATATTACGGGACCGATATTAATTAACTTGACAATCTGGTGGACTAACAATTAATGGATGGCCTTCTATATATCCCCCAATCAATCGAATATGATTTGGACCTAACCCGATTATCTAAGTCCAACCAGACTGAGGCTTGGTCGTTTAAATGGGTTCAACCCAGTCCAACTTGTATGCATACGTGGGCCAAGTTGCTAAGTGAACAAACCGGATCCATGAACTTTTAAGATTTGATTGTTGGACCCTTATGTGGTAATCAATTCAGGTTAGCTCAAATTACGGTATAATGAACTAACTCGCAAGGTGCCAATATTAGACCCGGTAGAAGGGAGTCGGATGGCCCTGGTCGGCTCAATCGTGGGTCCATTCCGTGCAGGTGCAGTCCGACTTGGCTCAACCTGTCTGAGAAGCCTATTCCAAAGCTAAGCACGGCTCAATAGCAAATGGGTGAGGCAAGACTTACGGTACATTTGCTTGATTAAGGTTTAAATTCCTTATTTGAATTTATTTATTTTAAAATTATTTTATATCGATATTTGACCTTCAATTCCGGAGGTGAAATTATTTTATTTTTCTTGTAATTCCTAGACATGATATATTTTTCATCCAAACATGGAAAGAGTGCCTTCTTTTCCTCCTTCAATTCAATTTTTTTCCTATTTCTTCTTAACACTTCTCCCTTACGAAACGGGCCTTAGCCTGTAAAGTTGGTGTAATAAGTTGCTTTTAAAAGGTAACCAAGTTAGCTGGCCAAATGGCTATTGTTGATTGCCAAACACTACTCTTTTTTTTTTTTCTTTTAGCATCAAAGACAACAACAATTCAAAGTGTGATTCCATCAGATGAAGAGAAAGTGCAAGGATATTAATGGCCAGCGTCAAAAGGAGGAGAAATAAAACAAGAGGGAAGCTTTGAGCCGAAATCTGACCCATATATCCTAATACGAATTGACGAGAGGAAAAGAATTTGGCTCCTATTTGTAGACAAAGAAATGAGAATATGCCGCTCCAGATGTTAAGCATTTTGTTCAATGACTAGCACAGCTCTTCGGGATTCGTGTTAGCGCTATTGAGAAGGGGCATCTTTTATAATAGGCGGCTTTCGCGTGGGATACCACTACCAGCCCATTTTCCCAATCTCGCCACCTAAAATGGGCCCTCTCTAATCCTTCGGAGGAAAGGATGCAATCTTCTCTGTAGTCGTTAACAAGAAATTCTAATTATAGCTTTTAATGGAGATAATTACTGAAAACTCCTTTGTGTTACTAAATAATTGCTTGTAACGTATTTTTGTAATACATACCTACCCTCATCAAAAATGGGCTCCCACTCACTATAATAAATCAACACAAAAAAAGATCAACACTCTAAAAAAGATCTACCACCACTAGAAAAAAACTAATTTACCACATTACATGTGAAAAAATTAAAACACATAAGTTAAAAATTAAATATATTAGTTGAAAATTAAAATACACTGGTTGAAAATAAATTTTTAAGAATAATTCTCATCCTGGAGGGTGATTTTGCATCGATGAAAAAGTAAAACACACCGATTGAAAATCAAAACATATCATGTGTTTTAGCCTTCACCTATGGGTGAAAGATGATTTTCCACCGATGGAAAACTAAAATAAATCTGTGAAAAATCAAAATACACCAATGTATTTTGTCTCTCCACGGATGGAAAATGATTTTGATTTTCACTTATGAGTAAAAAATAATTTTTCACCTGTAAAAAATAATTTTTCATCTATAAAAAATAATTTTTACTAATAAAAAATTAAAAAAATCAATTGAAATAAACCTTACATGTTATAGAATACATTACAACAAATATTTCTTTATTTATTTATTTTTTCACTAATTCAAATTGATGCTTTCGATTTAAGAAAGATGCACCGATAACAACCGAGAATGAAAACAGATTGGAGATGATTTTGGGTATCCAACGACCATTGGATTCTGACAATCAACAAGAAATCCAAAATTGTTGCATGGGTTCAAATTCAGCAGAATTGGGTTGCAAAGCTAATTATTCAAGGAGACATGCCAAAAATTGTTCACTCAATTCCACCCTCATAGCTGTATGCTTGGAAAATGAATCTAATCATCATATTTACTAAATATAAAGTGGAGTAAAGTGAATGCTCTTCTCTCACAATGGATACAATCAATTTTACTTTATTAGAGGTGCACACAGATCGGATTCAACTTAAACATAACCTGATCCAGCTCAATTGGGTTAAGTTGAGAGTTATAATGGGTAGAGTTAAGTTGAATTGGGTTAGGATTTTTCCAACTTAATAAAAAATGAATTAGGTTGGATTGAGAGTTTAACTAACTCAACATAGTCGGTAACTCGATACAACTTGATTTATACACATATATATATTATATGTATATAATATGTGACATATAAGGAACCTATTAACAACCATATGATGATATCGAACTCATCGCCCTAAGTGTGACCCACTTGAAGGTTCTAAATGAGTCAAATCCTTATCTCTTGCATTCCCCTCATCCCCCATGCCCCCCTCATCTCCCACAATTATCATCTCTTATAAGCTCCCTCACCTCTAAACTCTAAGCTCTAGAAAGTTTCAACACCCTCTCCTCTCCTTGGCTGTAGTGATGCCTTCTCTTGGTTGTGCTCTTCAGGTTAACTCTTACCCTCCTCCACTTCCTTAACGCTCCACCTTCGCTTAACGACCCACCACCTAACCTACCCCTCTCTCTCCCAAGGCCTTAGCAACATCACCATTTATTTACATGTGATTCTAGACTTATTATATATATGAAAGATTTTTTAAAATTTGCAATTGCTTATAAAATATGGTAAGTCCATTTGCTTATTTGATTTATTAACTTTAATATTCTAAAAATTTATATTCAATTATCTATATTTGTTTTGCAAGCTATCTTTTGTAAATTTTTTATGTAAACCTAAGCTATTATGTGCATCTATCAAATTTGTTATCAAGCATGTTTTTATCTTTTATGATTACTTTTAAATCATATTTTTAGCTTTTCCTTGGAGTTCTTTTTGATTTTTACCTATTTTATTCTCTTGTTTATAAGTTGTAAAGTATTTATAAGTTTAACATTTTTTATCATTATGTGGGATAAATATAGGAAGTACGTAGGCGATAAATATAAATTTTGACTAGCCAAAAATTCATTTAATCTGACTCAATCCAACTCGATTTTATGAATTGAATTAGATTGGAAAAAATCCCAACCCACAAATCATAGGCTAGGTTTGGGTTTAATCCCAACCAGTCCCGTGTGCACCTCTACACTATATAGCTCCCAAGTTTGGTGCCCCATGGCTCTTGACTTCATATTGCTTAAATAAACTTCGGCATCCTTGCGAACTTTTGGACAGTACTTTGTGGAGTTAAGGATCTCAAATACTGATGCACACGATCTTTGTTAATTTCTAGATCATCATGTACCTTTCTTTCTCACCTAGCCATGGTCACAATTGTGTGGTCATAATTATGTGATCACAATTGTGACTGTCCTGTCAACCGTTATGACATCAAAACGAAAGAAATCCATAAAAAAATAAAAGTTTACCGGAGTTAATGTTGACATTCTTATTTAACCTTGTAGATTTATACTATATTAATGTTCCATCAAAGATAATTGTGTTGACCTCTTTTTATCAAACGTCGAAAGAAACTCAATGCCGACGTTTAAAAAATAAATGTCTTAAAACGTTGAAAAAATTCCCCCATTCCCTTCCCCTCCCGTCCCTCACCGCAAATGCAAAACCCTCCCTTCTCTCAACATCTGTCGATGTGGATCTCTCAACATCGTCCTCCTGAATCCCACTTCTCCTCCTTGTCTCGTCTACGTCGTCGTGGGCACCCTCGACCTATTCCCTCTCCGGTGACCTCCATCACCCTCCTCGAGGTGAGTTCTCTCGACCACGCTCTCCGACGACCCCTTTTCACCCTCCTTCCCTCCCTCAGCCACCATCCCCACCACCCTCCTCCCCTCCCTCAACCACCCACCCCCGACAGACGATACCCACACCACCCTCCTCCCCTCCCTCAACTGCACATCGTCCCCGATGATCCCCGCACCATCCACCACCAGCAACCCCTCAACCACCCACCTCTGGCCTCCCCTCCCTCAGTCGCCAGCCAGAAGACACCCCACCACCCTCCTCCCGTCCCTTAGCTTCTGTGAACCCCACGAACAGACTCTGTTAATCGGAGGAATAGCTTTCTTAGGGTGGTGGAATCCAACAAACCCTGATATATAGGGTGTGAACAATAATTACACACAGCCCCTTACAAACCCTGTAAAATAATACACAGGTACATCGACTAACAACCTATGCTTACACCCCCCACAAATTGTAGCTCTTGGAAAGAGCTGCAGTTTGGCAAAAAGTCTAGAAAACTGCACAGTTGAAAGAGGCCTCTTAAATCCATCTGCCAACTGATGCTCACTGGAGACAAATTGAACATGCAATTCCTTCTTTGCTAACCTTCTTAGGAACAAAATGAAAATCAATTTTAATATGCTTCATTCGTGCATGAAATATAGGATTGGTAGTAAGATATGTTGCTCCAAAATTATCACATAAAAGAAGAGGAATATCAGGCAGAGTTATGTGCAGTTCGCCAAGAAACGACATCAGCCAAGTACCTTCGGTAGCACGTGTAGCAGTGGATCGATATTCTGCCTTTGTACTCATCCTGGCTACAGTGCTTTGTTTCTTGGAGGACCAACTAACAGGGGTAGTGCCCAAATAGATGACAAATCCAAACGTGGAGTGGCAATCATCGGACATACTTGCCCAATCAGCATCAGAGTAAGCAATAGGGTTCAATTAATTATGAGATGGAAGAAAAAGACCAGTGTCCATAGAACCTTTTAAGCATCTCAACAAGTGCTTTAATGCGGCAAGATGAACATCTGTTGGAGTGTGCATTAACTGAGACAATTTGTTCACGGAAAAACTAATATCGAGATGTGTAAAAGTCATATAATGCAAAGAACCTATAATTTGCCAGAATAAAGTGGAATCCTCCATTGGGGTAGCATTATTTTGAAGAAGATTGGAATAAGCATTAGTAGCTAGAGGGGTGGCCACTCAACTTTGAAAACCAAGCTCGAGGGGCTTGTTTAAGTCCATATAAGGACTTGTGAAGACAGTAGACATAATTGGGTTTATTTCGATCAACAAACCCCAGAGGTTGGATCATATAGACTTCATTTAATGTACCATGAAGGAAAGTATTTTGGACATTAGGTTGTCACAAGAACCAACCTTTATTCACGGCAATGGTTAATAATAGATTAGCAAAAATATGCTTGATAACCGGACTGAAGGCATCAAAATCACCTGGCCTTCTCTTTGATGATACCCTTTTGCAACCAGTCTCATTTTATAGCGATCAATTGAGCCATCAGGTTTTCGCTTGACCTTGTAAACCCACTTATTCCCAACAATGTTCATGTAGTTCTTGGGAGGTACCAAAGTCCAAGTTCCATTTTTTATTGACGTATTACATTCGTTTGGCATAGCCCACTGGCCATGTGACCATTATTAATATATTTTGCCTGGGGGGTTATCACAAGGATAACCACCCCTTTCCTTTTTTTTAAAATAAAAATAAATAATAAATAAAAATTCGTATGTCATGGCTTGTACCCAATGTGGATGTTTCTTTGCAATAGAGTAATAAGATGGCTCTGAAGATTTCCTATTAGAATGGGTGAGATTTGCGTGATGCGAAAAATAAGTGGAAATAATGTAAAATAATCTCACAAAGATCAATTACGTAATTTGTACAAGTGATTTTTAAGTGGAAATCCAAATCGGGTGAAAACCACCACCTAACCCTCTCGAATTAGGAATTTCCGATCAACCAAGTCGGTCAAAATCCACTAACGTACTACTTAAACGAGGGTAGTACAACTTCTTACAACCGCACTACTTTATACGAGGGTAGTGTACCACAAATCCCTTCTCTTCACGAGGAGTATTTAGTCTCGCAAAGGAGATGGGAATTTGCAAGGCGAATACCCAACCAAAGACAATAAAATACAACGATCCTATAGAGCCACAAAGATTAAAACCTAGCTACTATAGGAGCTAGGAAACTTCCCTTTAGTGAAAGTGCGTCAGCTTGACACGGATGCATGAACCACGCAACAACACGATGGCGCTCTCATAACGACGGCAGGAGAGTAGGTGCGTGGCTAGATGATACTCTCTTGATGTAGAACTAAGGCTTGGAGAGCAACAACTCTTCTAATGATCAATTGGACACTATAGTGGAAAGTAGTTTCTCAAGGTGTGTCATAACAAGAAAGGGCTTCTCCTCTATTTATAGTTAGCCTAAGAAGGCTTTGGAAGGCCTTGGAAGGCTTCCATAGCCGTTAGGAATTATCCTAAGGCAAAATAAGCCACAATCAGAATCATTAATGATTCTGATAGGGTCATCAAACGTCTGGAAGTCAAGTATACGACATCTGGAAACTAAATTAGATGTCTAATTCTAGACGGGTTTCCTTTCTGACTTGCATCATACCTAAATAGGGTTCTAGGTCAAAGTGATCAGACGACAGGTCGGTCATCTGGCACATGATCTGGATGTCTGGAAACTAATTACTCTGTGGGAACTAATTCCCAAGAGTGCTTAGCGGTTATAACTCTTAACAAAAGTGATTTGGCATCGAACGAGGCTCAACATCTATTTATCAGATGTTTGAGGTCCTCTACGGACGTCTGATAGAAGCCTAAAGGTCATTTCTCAACGATTATATTTTGAAGGCCAACGTTTCACTAATTGGATGTCTGGCCAAGTCATCAGACGTCTGGACTAAGGGTCGGTCGTTTGAAATCAACAGACAAAAGGTTCTAAGACCATCTCTAAATGATTGGACATCTAATTCAACATTTAGACGTCTTAAAGTTCACTATCATAAGTCTAATTATCAGATTAGACGTCTGATAAGGATGTTTGAAGCCTATTTAAGTTTTCTAAGTTCTCTATTAAAAACCTAAGTATCCTAGAGTTGTGCAAGTGTTTCTAGGATTACAGTGTTGATATTTTAAGGTTCTTTAACATGAATCTAAGAAAGAAAAAATAAAAAGCAACAACAGAAAGATACATAGAAAAGATACAATGAAATCTATCATATTCTTCTCTTCACACCTTCTTCAAGCTATCGCTCCTCACGAAGCTTCTTCTCCTCCATTAAGCTTCTCCAATTTGCCACAAATGCGAGCTCGAACTTCGTCTTTACACTTGTATCCATTTGCAATTGTCTTGAAATATTGGACTCAAAAGCAAATGTTAAATAACAAGTGTTTTGTTATTATCAAAATAAATGATTGTAGTGCCCTTGTACCAACAAGCTCCTCTTGTGGCACAACAGCTACATGAAAAGCTTCGTTTTGATATTCCACTCATTAAGCGTGTATAAGGTTTTAAAAAACGTAAGGTGATACCGAGGTGATTTGCTTTCATCAAGGCGTGGTGTAAGTCTCGAGGC
This sequence comes from Thalassia testudinum, assembly GCA_037157565.1. Classification (NCBI taxonomy): domain Eukaryota; kingdom Viridiplantae; phylum Streptophyta; class Magnoliopsida; order Alismatales; family Hydrocharitaceae; genus Thalassia; species Thalassia testudinum. The sequence continues at coordinate 74,095,099 of JAZHRO010000031.1, read as the reverse complement.
ATTCAAGGCGTAAGCCTAAGTTTTTGGATGGAAAATAAGAGAAAATGATACAAATATATACTGTTAAGTGCTAATAATGAAAAAACAATGTAAAAATATACTTTCATGCTATTTTTGCTCTATCACAATATTTAAATGTCTATTACTAAATATTATTACCGCACAGCATACACATAATATTCACATATAAACTAATATAACAAGATTTAAATACATGTAAGTACCACATAATATGTAAATTTTTCAAACCAAAATACTAGTCACATAATAGTGCTAAAAAAATCAAAATAATAATAAAAAAATATTTTTTTGAGAGAATAATAATAATAAACTTGTAACAATAAGATTTAAGTAAAAAATCACCACATAGCCTCTTAAAAAAAATCAATTAAGTGATCATATGATATGTAAACTAGCCATATGAAATGACCCATGGCCCTTTTGAGTCGTTTAAGACGTCTGGATGGAGGCTCAGATGTTTGAAAGTAGAAGAACCACACCTGTTGTTCTTTTCTGCACGCGCACTGCAGGTTTACTCATCTCTCTCTCCTCACCCCAAACCCTAAACCTCCTCTATTGAAACCCCCCCTCACCCACGCCACTCTCCACCAGCCATCGCCACCTTCATCCACCTCCATCCTTCCTCCCTTCCTTCTAGTGTAGCGAGATGAGACGGAGTTGAGAGAGCGTGACGGGACGTGGAGGAGAGGAGAGCTCGAGAGGAGGAGCTCGCAAGGGGAGCTGCGAGAGCATAGGAGGAGCTCGGTGGAGCTCGTGCTCGAGGAGGAGGAGCTCACGGAGGTGGCTCGTGGCCTCTTGAAGCTGCAGGCGTAGCAACTGTGGGCAGCACAGAGGGATTCTGCGCGGAAAAGGCTCGCGGAGGTTCTGCGTACTAGAAATTTTCCAATATCAGACGTCTAGAGCACATCCCAGACGTCTGGAGTAGTGGGAGGATGTTCGAAGTTGGAGTCGGATGTCTGAAAGCATGCTCTGTGCTAAGGTACGTGTGTTTGTGCGGTTACGGCCATGCAGTCCTCACCGCAGGATCTTGTCGGGCCTTTTCTGATGGTCTGCACGTACGTACGCAGGGAGCAGCCATTGGAAAGGCGTGGGGTGCGTCCTTCGAGGTGCTTTTGGATGTCTGGACACGTCGCCAAATGTTTGACCGTACCTCCAGACGATCGGAAGAAGAGTTAGATGTCTGGAAATCACCTTAGATAATCCCAGAGGGGTCCGGACGTCCGAGGTAGCCGCAGGAAGCCCAAGGTGAGTTTTGACGTCTTTTAAGACGTCTAGGACTAGACCAGACGTTTGATTTTAGACAGTGAGTGTTTTTGGCCCGTTTAGGGCTCAAACGGAATCGGATTTCCGCAAACGAAGTACCATTATTTTTCGCTTGAGTTTCTCTATGAGTTAGTGTCTGCATATGGTTTTAGACTTGTTTGATGTGGTTGGTCAATTGTATAGGTCTCCAACCAGTCGAGTACGCGGGAGCCGCGGAGGTGACGGGATCTGCGATCCGAGTCCCATTCCTCCCGTATTTATCGGTAGAGTGGTCTACATAAATATTATGATTTAAATAGATGAACTGCATGTTTAGAATAACTTGAATGAATCATAGGATGAGAATGAACCCTAGGACAGAAACAGATGGTTGAGCTATACTGTATACGTGAGAAACATGTAGAACCCTAGGATGAGAATGAATCCTAGGGTAGAAACAGATGGTTAAGCTATACTACTTACTTGAGATGCCTATAAAAACTTTAAATGCTAGCAAATGTACTGATTATTTATGTGATGCCTTGTTAGTTGGAAAATCACGAGCTGCCTATTTTAAGAATGGAACCGGAAACGTGAATAGAAGAATCTGAAAGTCTGGACTATGAAACGAAAGAAATATCAGCATGAACCCTAAGGGGAATTAGGAGGACTCCTATAGATGGGAAGTGAGCTGGTCCTTATGTACACGGTACCAAGGAGAGCCACTGTCCCTTTAGTGTAGAGGGGTACTAGCCGTCTATTGGGATGAGCCTCGGGGTCAGGTCTAGACACTCTACACCGACTCAGTTTGGCCCTCGGGTACGTGGTACCGAGGTGAGCTACTTAGTATAGGGAGGGAGCTAGCCATCCCAGGAGGCTCGGGGTTAGGACTAGTCGCCCTACACCGACTCTTGTTAGACCCACTGGGCAAATCGGGATAGTCAGACGAGAGTACGCGGACTGTGGAGGGGCGAGACCCCTATTCTGTTATGTTCTGAGAAGGTAAGGCCCTGTATTGTTCCGTGCTGTACCTTTAGGCGTACCCGCTAGCGGAAACGACTGACTGCGTACCAGTGTAGAATAGCTACCCATGCATTTATCATGTGTGCCGTAGTCACTGCTACGTCGCGATTGTGACCTCGGGGTGGTTGATTGGGTGTAGGATTACCACGGGGGACTCTTTCAGCCAGGAGAACACCACGTGCACCTCCTACATCATGGAAAAGACTGCAATCAAGATCGTTCTCATGAGGAACATGCTAGATCAAGAAATGCTTAAGTAAATAAAGAAACAACAAATTAGCAGTACTTGGTTGAACTAAATGAAAATGGATAGTTGTTTAATTGCTTAAATTAATTGTTTGCCTTAATTACATGTAAATGGCTAAATTGCCACTCTACTCTGTTGGTGCTAGAGCACCACGATCATTTGTTTTGATGATAACAAAACACGTGTTATTTAACATTTGCAATTTGAGTCCTAGATTTCAGGTCAATTGCAAATGTGGACGTGTTTAGACGGAGTTCGAGCTCGCATCCAGGACGGATTGGAGGAGCTTGACGGAAAACAGAGGAGGTTCGCGTGGAGCGAAAGATTGAAGATGGAAGGAAATGAAGAATAGGATAGATTTCCTTCTTTTGTACTTGTTGTATTTTTCATTTCTTTTGTTGCTCTTTATTTCCTTAGATATTTCATGTTAAAGAGCCTCAAAGAACCCTAACAGTAGTCCTAGGAACACCGGCACAATCCTAGGATACTTAGGTTTTCTGTAGAATACTTAGAAAACCAATATAGGGTTCAAACAGACATTCCAGACGTCTAATTCCCAAATCAAACGTCTGATAATGTATTTTAAGACGTCTGACTGTTGTTTCAGACGTCTGATAACTGTTAGGCTGGACATAGTCAGTTCTGTCTGATGAAATCAGACGTCCAGACCTTAGACCAGACGTCTTAGAAGACGTCTGATGGATTTGCCAGACGTCCAGTTAGTGGACCGTTGGCTGGCTTAGCAGACACTCGAGAATATGACCGTTAGAGCCTTATCAGACGTCCATAGGACTTTCCAGACGTCTGATAAATGACCGTTTTGCCTCGGCTGACCCAAAATCTCTTCTCAGAGATTTTCTAGCCGTTGCAACGTTTGGAAATCAATTCCCACAGTAAAAGTAGGTTTCCAGACGTCCAGACATAGTGCCAGACGTCCTGTATGTCGTCTGATGGACTTGCGCAAAAACCCTGTTTAGATCTGATTCAAGTCAGGGAGAAACCCTCATAGAATCAGACGTCTGACCTTGTAATCAGACGTCTTAAAGTGGCCTTCCAGACGTCTGATGCCATAGTTAGACGTCTGATGACCCTGTCAAATGCAATCATTGTCCTGATTTCGGCCTGATTCTCTTGGGCTTTGCCCCAACGGCTATAGAACCTTTCTTAAGCCTTCCAAAGCCTTCCTAAGGCCTCTATAAATAGAGGGGAGACTTTGCAACACAAAAACACACAAGATATACACTTAGAAAAACACAAGACACACTTAAGCAACATACTTCCACTCTCTTGTGTCCAATTGAGGCCCTTGCTCTCCAAGCTCTAGTTTCATTCTCTTGAGAGCATCAAGTCTTCGCGCACCCGCTCTCCCGCCGTTGTTCACGAGAGCGACATTGCGCCGTTGCGTGGCTCACGCACCCGCGTCATCCTCGACGCACTCCTTGCAAAGGGGAGTTTCCTTATTCCTATAGAAGCTAGGTTCTTAATTACTTTGTTGGCTCTATAGGACCTGTTGTTTTATTTTATCTTTGTTATTTTGGTTGGGTATTCGCTTTGCGAATTCCCGTCTCCTTCGTGGGACAAAATCCTTCTCGTGGAGAGAAGGGGTTGAGGAACGCTACCCTCGTACTTGTAGCGTGGTTGTATTGAGGTTGAATCACCCTCGTTTTAAGTGATTCGGTTTAGTGGATTTGATCAACTAGGTTGATCGGAAAATCCTAACTCGAGAGGGTTAGGTGGTGGTTTTCACCCGGTTTGGGTTTCCACCTAAAAATACCTGTGTACATTTTGTGATTGCTTATTTTTGTGATATTGCTTTATATAGTTCAATTCCGGTTTTTTTTTGTCACGCTGATCTCACCCCTCCAAGTAGGGAACTTTCAATTGGTATCAGAGCAGGTCTTGCGAGATCGGAGTAACACCCGGCAAGAGATCAAATGGAGGGAAGCACATCAGCGATCAAATTTTCCGAGGGGCAGTCCACAACCCGTCCGCCCTACTTTGACGGGAACAACTACAGCTACTGGAAGCTGAGGATGAAGACGTGGCTCCAAGCCACTGAATTCGAGGTATGGGGATGTTGCGAAACCCCATACGAGATCCCGAAGCGACCCCAAGGAGGCTACTCGTAGGTGCAGATTCTAGAGCTCTCACTCAACGCAAAGGCAATGAATGCCTTGTATTGCGCATTGAGTCCAAAAGAATTCGAACGAATCCAAGAGTGCACCACCGCCCACGAGATATGGAGGAGGTTGCAAGGCACTCATGAGGAGACGAGCTCGGAAGAAGATCTCGGGGAGAAGGAAACCACGTGCCTTGGTTTCATGGCAATTGGAGAAAGTGAAAGCGAAAGCGACTCAGACAACGAGGTAAATCTCGATCTTCAAGAAGCATTTAATGAACTTTTTGAGATTAGTAAATCACTTAAAATAGAAAACAAAAGTATTAAAAAGAACCTTAGTTTTCTTAAATCTGAAAATGATAGGTTAGAAAAACAACTTAAGGACATAGAAACTAGTGCTAAGGATAATAACCTGTTATTAGAAAATCATAACCTCATCAATGAAAATAATAAGTTGATTGAGGAAAATGATAGTCTTAAGTTAGAAATTTCTGATTTAAAGACTAAGATGAATACTATAGAAAAAGAAATTGCATGTCTTAGGGAAAACTCTAACAAACTAATCAATAAAGTAGATGATTTTTATAGCCCTAAGGTTGAGAAAGGATCTCCATCAAGGAGACCTTCTAACAAATCCAGATCCAAGCCCACTTGGATACCGAAAAAAGAATTAGAATCTTGTTTTGTAGGGTTCAGGGATAATTACAACATAAAGGACTGGACCTACAAGCTCAAAGCTGGTCAACTCGAGTTGGGAGAACCAAAGAGTAGACCAAGGAGGAGAACAAGAAGACCGACGAGACGGCGAACAAGCAACGGACCCGCCGCACGTCGACCACCGGATTGGAGACCGGCGCCGATGCCCGGGCCTCCAAGCTACGGATGGGAGCCCCATCCGATGTGGCATCCACCACCACCATTCGGGCCATTTTATTGGCCATGGTAGGTGAGGTAAAATTTTTAACCCTATCTTTTTATAAGCATTTAGATAGGGGGAGTTAAAAATTAATGAGCTAATTGTCAATTTTTAAGGGGGAGATATAAGGTAGCTAAATTTCCTTTAGAAAGGGGGAGAAAAATAATAGCTATCTCATTGTTACAAAAAGGGGGAGGACATTACCTTTGTCACAAGAAACTCATAGAAGAGCATGTTTTAAGGGGGAGTTATAGGAATTTTAAACCAATCAAACCTTTTTGATAATGTCAAAAAGGGGGAGGATTTTTATGTATTATTGTTTACGGTTTTGTCATCATCAAAAAGGGGGAGATTGTTGGTGCTAGAGCACCACGATCATTTGTTTTGATGATAACAAAACACGTGTTATTTAACATTTGCAATTTGAGTCCTAGATTTCAGGTCAATTGCAAATGTGGACGTGTTTAGACGGAGTTCGAGCTCGCATCCAGGACGGATTGGAGGAGCTTGACGGAAAACAGAGGAGGTTCGCGTGGAGCGAAAGATTGAAGATGGAAGGAAATGAAGAATAGGATAGATTTCCTTCTTTTTTACTTGTTGTATTTTTCATTTCTTTTGTTGCTCTTTATTTCCTTAGATATTTCATGTTAAAGAGCCTCAAAGAACCCTAACAGTAGTCCTAGGAACACCGGCACAACCCTAGGATACTTAGGTTTTCTGTAGAATACTTAGAAAACCAATATAGGGTTCAAACAGACATTCCAGACGTCTAATTCCCAAATCAGACGTCTGATAATGTATTTTAAGACGTCTGACTGTTGTTTCAGACGTCTGATAACTGTTAGGCTGGACATAGTCAGTTCTGTCTGATGAAATCAGACGTCCAGACCTTAGACCAGACGTCTTAGAAGACGTCTGATGGATTTGCCAGACGTCCAGTTAGTGGACCGTTGGCTGGCTTAGCAGACACTCGAGAATATGACCGTTAGAGCCTTATCAGACGTCCATAGGACTTTCCAGACGTCTGATAAATGACCGTTTTTCCTCGGCTGACCCAAAATCTCTTCTCAGAGATTTTCTAGCCGTTGCAACGTTTGGAAATCAATTCCCACAGTAAAAGTAGGTTTCCAGACGTCCAGACATAGTGCCGGACGTCCTGTATGTCGTCTGATGGACTTGCGCAAAAACCCTGTTTAGATCTGATTCAAGTCAGGGAGAAACCCGCATAGAATCAGACGTGTGACCTTGTAATCAGACGTCTTAAAGTGGCCTTCCAGACGTCTGATGCCATAGTTAGACGTCTGATGACCCTGTCAAATGCAATCATTGTCCTGATTTCGGCCTGATTCTCTTGGGCTTTGCCCCAACGGCTATAGAACCTTTCTTAAGCCTTCCAAAGCCTTCCTAAGGCCTCTATAAATAGAGGGGAGCCTTTGCAACACAAAAACACACAAGATATACACTTAGAAAAACACAAGACACACTTAAGCAACATACTTCCACTCTCTTGTGTCCAATTGAGGCCCTTGCTCTCCAAGCTCTAGTTTCATTCTCTTGAGAGCATCAAGTCTTCGCGCACCCGCTCTCCCGCCGTTGTTCACGAGAGCGACATTGCGCCGTTGCGTGGCTCACGCACCCGCGTCATCCTCGACGCACTCCTTGCAAAGGGGAGTTTCCTTATTCCTATAGAAGCTAGGTTCTTAATTACTTTGTTGGCTCTATAGGACCTGTTGTTTTATTTTATCTTTGTTATTTTGGTTGGGTATTCGCTTTGCGAATTCCCGTCTCCTTCATGGGACAAAATCCTTCTCGTGGAGAGAAGGGGTTGAGGAACGCTACCCTCGTACTTGTAGCGTGGTTGTATTGAGGTTGAATCACCCTCGTTTTAAGTGATTCGATTTAGTGGATTTGATCAACTAGGTTGATCGGAAAATCCTAACTCGAGAGGGTTAGGTGGTGGTTTTCACCCAGTTTGGGTTTCCACCTAAAAATACCTGTGTACATTTTGTGATTGCTTATTTTTGTGATATTGCTTTATATAGTTCAATTCCGCTTTTTTTTTGTCACGCTGATCTCACCCCTCCAAGTAGGAAACTTTCATACTCAGCGTTCACTGACTCTGAAAATTTTATAACCTTATTCAGGTTAGGGAGTTGAGCAGCCAGCACCACCGGCTGCAAAGGGTGCTGAGCCCAGTCGAGCCCAGCCTTAGCTGCGTTCTTACTATTTTTCCTTAACTCCTGTTGTTGTAGTGAGTATTTTTGTTCTATGTAATACTGTTTCAATACTTTCAGCTGTACTTTTCTCTATCGTAGTTGTGATGGCCTGTAACTTTGATAGACCCTTTTCGTTCTGTTCCTTTTACTGCCTTTTGATTTATTTCTGCTTAGTTACATTGCATGTGTGGTTGTGATTTATTTCCTGCTTTTGGTTATTTCTCGTTGGACTGTTAGGTCTTGGGATTAGTCGAGGCAGGCCGGTCTCGGATCTTGTAGGGATTTGGGATCGGGTTGTAACACCATATAAAACATTCAAACATACTTTAACATAATTAAACAGTAAAATAAAGATATCAGTAACAAGAAAAAATGTAATGTGTAACTCAAGAGGTTGAGACTCTTACCAACAACAAGAACTGAGGTTGAGACTTGAAAGGGGAAGGAGGATAACGATGAGCAATGGAGAGGGGACAAATTGGTAAGGGGTGGTACATAGGGAAGGTGATTGATTAGCAGCTGGCGATGCAGCAACAACCATCGGCAATGGTAATTGAGTCCCAAGATAGAGAATAACTTACAACAGCTAAGGGCGATGGGTTTTTTAGGGCTTAAGAGGTTAGGGCCATTATTTGGGGTCGAGCGATAGGTATAGGATTTTAGAAAAGAGTTTTATTTGCTTTATAAGGTCATCTGTAACTCACATGACCTTCAAATGTGAACTTTCGACTGAGACTATAGCCTTGGTTCCACCTCATCACCTTAGCTTCACCTCGATAAACCGAGGCGTACGGCTCACATTGCAACCTCGTGGCTATAGCCTCGAGGTAATTTTCTTCAACCTCGCCTCGAGGTGTAAGCCTTAAGCGCCTCGAGGCTAGTTTTTCAAAATCATGAGCGTGTATGCATGGGTGTACTCTGACTGGTTCAGAGGAACCAGTAGCTTCTGGAATAGGGGACACTTGTGGCTCAGAAGGAGGACTTCCAGAAAAACTTGTTGTCGGAGCATTAGTTGGAGCCATTTGTTGTGCTCCATTCGTACTTGATGGAGAGGGAGTGACCACACCAGTGGGTGTCACTAGTAGAGGAGTTACAATTAAATGTGTAAGGGCAGTTAATTTAACTCCAGAGGATGAGCTAGAAGAGGTCTGCTCAGGCAAGGAAACATAAAAAGGCATAAAACTCTCATCAAACACCACATGACGTGCCAAAATTATCTTGTCCTTTAAGATGTTATAACAGAAATATGCCTGGTGAAATTGAGAATAACTGATGAAAACATGTAAAGTAGACTGTGGTTGCAACTTATGCTTGTTGTACAGTCTAAGCAATGGGTCTGCGGCACAACCAAGAACTCTATAGAATGAATAATCAAGCGGAGGGTTGAATAACAACTCATATGGTGTACGGTCCCCAAGAACTGATGAACAAAGAATATTAATAATACATGCAACCTAAGTAAACACAGAACCAAAACCACAAAGGCATACGACTTTGAGCAATTTGGGCCAATGCCATTTCTGTAAGATGGCTATTTTCTCTTCGCCACACCATTTTGGTGAGGCATATAGGGAGCAGAAATGCGGTGCACAATTCCTTGAGTACGTAACCAAGCATGCAATTGCCTATATTCACTTCCCCAACTAGTCTGCATAGCTTTAATAGTGGTTTGAAATTGATTCTTGACATAGTTGTGGAACCACAGAAAAATAGCACAGACATCAAACTTTTGAACCATAGGAAATGCCTAAGTATATTTCATAAAGTCATCGATAAATGTGACCAGGTATCGAAAACCATGAAGTGAAATTTTAGGGGATGTCCAAACATCACTATGTATAAGCTGAAATGGAGCAGTACAAGAAGTGGTAGAATATGCAATCTATTGTCGATGCATTTTTAGCTTGCATGCAAGCATCGCACAAAACATCATATTTCATAAAATCATTGCTACATGTGACCAGGTATCGAAAACCATCAAGTGAAATTTTAGGGGATGTCCAAACATCGCTATGTATAAGCTGAAATGGAGCAGTACAAGAAGTGGTAGAATATGCAAGATGTTGTCGATGCATTTTTAGCTTGCATGCAAGCATCGCACAAAACATCATTATTTCTGGAATTAGTAATAGGAAGATTAAACTTGTGAAGAAGTTGCAACAAACCATCATTTTGTACGTGACTCGGGCGTCGATGCCATGTAGAAAAGGAGACATTCTCTATAGAATTGACCTTTGGCCGAGACATCTTCAGCAAGCACATTTGATTAAGGCCATTAAGCGTGTGGCCCTCAAGAAGAACTTGGTGAGACTGTTTTCCCTTAACAAAAAGTGAGGTAGGTTGAAGTTTGAAGTAGCACGAATTATCCTTAGTAAAACGTGGAATAGAAAGCAAATTTTTGGAAACTGAATGGCAATGTAAAATCTCTGTTAGATATAACGGGCGTAAGGAGTTGGGAATTTGTGTAATACCGGTATGCTCGATTGGTGAAGTGTCCCCATTACCAAACTTTAATTCGTCAGGTCCATTATACTTAGAGGATAGCTACATATTGGCCAATTGCCCCATAACATGGTCCGTGGTAGCGGAGTCAGCATGCCACAAAGTTTTGTCAAGTGATGTTTCAGCAAGCTGGGCCTAAGGAGCAAATTCAAAACAGTCATAGTGTTGATAACATGTAAGAGCATTATGATTAAATCTCTCGCAAATTTGACATTGGACACTGACAACTGAGCACCCATGCCCAAAATATTGTTGTCCATGGGCAAAAGACTCAGTTCCCCGACCATAAGGAGAACGGCCTCCACGTATTGAAGAGTAATTGCTATAAGTATTTTATCCATGGATAAAATAATTTTCAAATCCTCTTGAAAAATTTCCATGACTCCTGCCTCGACCTCGAGAAAACGAAGTAGCACACACAACCTGATATGCTTGGTGTTCAAGAGATGGTTGAGTTTGTTTTAAACGTTGCTCATGAGAAAGAAGATGCTTAGCCAGCTCTTCAAAGGAAACCATCTTTTCACGAGTATTAAGGGAGGCCACAATAGAATCATATTCAGAACTCAAACCACCAAGAACACATAAAATGAAATCTTCATCATCTAGTGGTTTCCCACAGGAAGCGAGATTAACAACAATCATTTTGGCCTTCTTAACATAATCTGAAATGCTGAGATCCCCTTTTCGTAAAGAATGTAATTCCATCTTATATTGTAATAGACGCGATCGAAGTTGAGTTGCAAAAAATTTTGACAAAAAGTCCCAAATCTGACGAGATGTCGTCAGATTTGTTAGCTGTGATCCAATATCTTCAGAAATAAACGATAGCAACCAACTCTCAACGAGTTGATCCTTCTGATACCATAACAAATAGGAATCATTAACTACTTCAGATCCATTAGGTTTGCAAACTAAATGATTTGGCATGGGAGTAGATCCATTGACAAGGCCGATTAGATCATATGCACATAACAAAGGTTCAAATTGAGATTTCCAGAGATTATAACCGGAGGACATCAATTTAACTGAGATATTATGATGAAGAGAGGGTACCCTGTGGATAAGTGTGGAAATCGCAGTAGGATCACTCCCAGATGGAAGAACAACCATCGCAAAACCCAAAAAGAAGCAATCTCAAGAAATCTCAAGGAAAGAAGCTACCAGATTTGAAGCTCTAATCAAGAACAAGAACTGCATATGGATCAAGCTCTGGAAACATGATGAAGGCTCCAACGATGGATTAGATCGCTTCAACACTTGGCTCTGATACCATGTGAACCCCACAAATAGACTCTAGTTCTTGGAGGCATAGCTTTCTTAGGTTGTTTGAATAAATCAAACCCTTGTATCTAGGGCGTGAACAATTACACACAGCTCCTTACAAACTCTGTAACATAATACACAGGTACATCGACTAGCAACATATGCTTACAGCTGCCCTCCTGACGATCCTCCCGTAGCCACCCCCCTGGCATCCCCGACGATGCCCCACCACCCTCAGCCACCTCACGACAACCCCCCTCACCACCCTTCCATGGGTTTTTTGTTTTTTACAGATTGAAGTAGCAGTTTGTTTGAGTAGCATAGCTATTTAGTCATGAAATTTATTATTTGTTGGAGTGTTTTGTTTGTTTGGCTTATGGTGGTATTCTAGTTGTGTAGCAGTTAGATAATTATGTTCAAGCTGCAATTTTTCTGGCCATTGTTGTTTAAGATGTTACAAAATCTCACAACCTTGAGAAGCTCTGGTTCAAATTAAGTTCATGGTTGATTCAGGTATTCAAACAAACGGGCCCATAATGGAATTTCGATCAAGTGGATCATAAGCATGACCTCTTTTTGATTAATCTATAAGTTGCAACATTTGATTAAACCTTTTTTTGGCAATTCAGGGATTAGCTTTTTCCCTGTTTATATAGCTAAAGGATTCTGACATCTTCCTTGACATTTTTAAATCGACAATAATCCAGTCCTGTTCAATATTTTTCCAGAGGGTAGAGACAATTGATTGGGTTTCCAAGCCTTGCATTTTAAATAAAATTTTTCTATAAAAAAGGAATGGCCATTATCATCATATCTTCAGGAGCCAAGAGGAATAGTCCCTTGCACATTATAGGGAATTCCCCTGCATTCCAAGGGATCAGTTTGTATAGTGATAGTTCACACGGAGATTGTGAGTATACACATTTAGGAAAATAGCAAAGGTGAAAATTATTTATCCAAGTACTATCTAGGGCTATTTTGGGAATGTCATATTAATAGCAAAGACAACAAGGTGCAAATTATTTATTCAAGAAGCACTTTAGCTGTTGACGGGTTAGGAATTTGGTTAAGATGTAGATATGACTAATGGTTAGATTGTCGTCGTGGTTTCGTCAGATTGAACTCAATTTGTTGTTAGGTCATGTAAAAGTGACCTCGGAGAGAAAAAGCAATGGTGAAGAGCATAACTAGATAAAACTTGTTGATGATATCAAGTACTTCATAATCATAAGCTATATAGGTTAGTCGCTTCCAAATCCATTCCAAAGTTTTTCCCCATACTAAATGGATCAGCAAGATGGAAAGATGATCATGTTTGATAACTTGGAGATAGGAACTAAGCAAAACTTTTCAAAAAGTTATTGGTGGTTTATATGCGCTTATGTTAGCAAATATGCATGAAGGAATAAAGTGAAATGTTATTGTTGAGTTATGTTTTTTGTATGGGAGCATTTGTTATTCTTTTTTTATGTTGGACTCATTTTGTTATTTTTCTCTTGTCTCTCTCTATATAAAGAGACATAGGGATAGCTTGGTAAAGATATGGTTCTCTTTAAACTTCAACTTGGTATCAGAGCCAAGGTTGAGGTCTCCACCAAAAAAAAAACCCTAACCCTACCTAAGCCCTTTCGTCGAAGCGACTGCTGGCACCACCGGCGACCACATCGGTGCTGGCTCACTGCCGTAGCTGCAACAACATCGATTGCCGCTGCTGCTGCAGCCAGCCTTTCGCGCCAGACTGCGGTGCAGCAGTCTGACGAGTAACCTAACTGGGGCACAACCGACTCCTCGCGCTGCCAGTAGCCCTCCTTGTTGCAGCACTTCTCCTTACGCCGCAGCACCCAGTCACGACGCTGTTGTCGCCGCTAGCAACTTGATCGAGGGGCAACTTGCCCCTCACATTGCAGTACCCCCCGCTGCTGCCGCTAGAAGCCTGATCGAGGCGCAACCTGCAGCACCTGCCTGTGCTGCTGCCGCCAGCAGCCTCATCGAGGCACAACCTGCCCCTCGCACTGCAGCACCCCCTCTACTGCCGCCACCAGTAGATCTCCTTACTGTAGCTACCCTCCTCGTGTCACAGCACCTCGTAACGGTGTTGTTGCTGCCCTGTCGCAACTGCAGAACCACTGGTATCGGTTGCTCTTGATCTCTCTCGGAGGAGATGAGGGTTTGAAGCAAAAAAGAAAAACTTTCAACAGGATGGTATGAACTTCTTGATCTTTTGACCTAATTTGGGGTGTGTATTCCCTGTAGTTGATGATTTTTGGGGTGTGTATTCCCCAGTGAAGTGTTGTTCTTTGGTTTGTGAGTTATGGGGTGTGTATTCCCTAAGTTTGTTGGTGCTGTTTATCTAGGATTTTAGACCTGTTGTTTGGGCTTAATCTTGTGTGCTTAGAGTTACAATGTCTGCATCAGATGGTTCTGAGGTGTCTTCAGGACATAATATAAAAAGTAGGGTGTCTAAGAGCCCCTTCTTTGCTCCAATCACGAAATTAGATGAGACCAATTACCCTCGTTGGTCTCATACCTTTCTTATTACTGTGGAAGGTAATGAGAAGAAGCATGTGCTTATGGAAGCACCACCGGAGCAGAAAATCGAAAAATATGCAACTTGGAATCGGGATGATGCTATGGTGAGAGCCTGGATCTTGAATAGCATCATTCCAAGAATTGGTGATGAAGTTATGTACTACAGCACTGCCAAAGAAATGGGGATGGCTTGAAGATGGCATATTCACATGAGTTGAATTTAACTCAAGTATTCCAGATATTCTATGACTTATGCCATCTCAAGCAAGAAGAGATGAGTCTATCTCAGTACTACTCTACTATGAAGGGATTATTGGAGAAATATAATCCATGTTGACCGATGTGTACTTCTACATGCAAGGATCACAGGAAGGAGTATGCAACCCACATGTTCCTTGCAGGGTTAAGTGATCACTATTCTGCGACTCGTTCACAAATTTTGACTCTCTCTAAGCTTCCTCCTATTGAGGAGATTTACAGGAGGCTGAGTAGGATGCAAGTACAGCCTACTCATGATGCTGTTTTCGCTAATACGTCCTCAGCTCATGCTGCTTTTAGCACTCGTGGTGGTCGTGGAGGCTTCTTTCGTGGCAAAGGTAGGGGCAGGACTGATGGTGGTCGGGGCAAGCCTACATGTTTGTACTGTGGAAGGCTTGGCCATGTTAATGCTAAGTGTTGGAATAAACTTGGCCGTCCTACTGTTGCCAACCAGGCTTCTGTTACAGCATCTTCATGTGTGAGTACTGGGGCAGTATCTCCTACAAAGGTAGACTACGATGCAGTTGTGCAGCGACCAGCACAATTGACTCATGAGCAGTCACAATCCTCCAGCACTGCAGCTTATGCATCTGCATCAGGTACGAAAGGGACATGGTTGATTGATTCTAGTGCATTTGATCATTTGATAGGAAATTCCTAGTGTTTTGGGGAATTACAGAAGCTACCACAGGAACACTCAGTACAGCTGGCAGACAGTAGACATGCTCCCATTCGTGGTAAGGGAGGGGTATCTGTTATACCCTCCATGCATCTTGCTGATGTATATTATGTGCCGAACATGACAATGCAACTGTTATCTGTTAGCTTTATTACTAAGCAGCTGAATTGTCGTGTTATTTTTGACACTGTTGGATGCATCTTTCAGGACCGCATGACGGGGAGGATGATTGGTGGTGGCTATGAGGAAGGGGGTGTGTATTAGCTACTTCAAAATCCAATTGCTGTATCCTGTCAGACGACTATTGTAGGGAGTGCCTTGCAGTGGTACAGATGACTAGGCCATCCTTCACTGGACAAGCTACGCTGTGTCATCGCTCACTTGTCTCCTACCATGAAGATTCAGTGTGATGCAAGTCAGTTGGGTAAGCATCACTGTGCCAGTTTTCCAGCATCTATCTAGTCTACTAGTTCTACGTGCTTTGATTTGTTGCATTGTGACATCTGAGGGCCTAGCCATGTGGTAGACCGTCAGAATTATAGATATTATTTGCTATTTGTGGATGATTTTTCACGTTTATCATGGACCTTTTTTGATGAAAAATAAATCAGAAGTTGGTTCTTTGATTCAACAGTTTGTGGTGTTTGTGAAAAATTAATTTGGTGTATGCATTAAGAAAATTCGAATAGATAATGCATTAGGATTTTGCACAAAGAAATTGGTTGACTTGTATAGATCCCTGGGTATTGTGCATCAAACCTCATGTCCTCATACATCGCATCAGAATGGGATAGCTGAAAGAAAACATTGTCATATTCTGGATATAGCTAGAGCTCGACTTATTCAGAATAGAGTTCCGCATAGTTACTGGGGAGATACGGTTCTTACTTCCTGTTATCTGATCAACAGGCTTCCTTCGTCTGTTTTACATGAGCAGATTCCATAGAATATCTTATATCCTGATGCAGACTTATTTCTTGTGCCACCAAAAACATTTGGGTGTGTGGCATTTGTACACCTCCTGGGCCTGGTCGTGACAAATTAGTACCAAGGGCAGTTAAGTGTGTATTTCTGGGATACTCACACACGCAGAAGGGATACAGATATTTTGATCCCATACATCAGAAACACTATGTGAGTGCGGATGTGACTTTTCATGAGTCTATTCCTTATTTTTCTACCTCTCTTCATCAGTTGAGAGAGATAGAGGTGGCTACTCCTATGCCTGTACCTCCTATAGCCTTGGAGGACTTCTCTCACAATAGTGGTGTATCCACTATAGAACATACTATGGGCTATTTCAGACCTGTACCACCTGATGAGAAGACATTTAAGGGTGTTACATTTCAGCTGCCAATTACATACAGAAAGAAAACACACCCCTCCTTTTCTTCAGTACCCAATGAGCCACCATTGTCCTCTCCTCAGGTATGTATTGGAGATACTGATGATTCTTCTGCTCATGTGTCTTCAGGATCCCTCTCTCTGCCTACAGATGATGATATTCCCATTGCTATCAGGAAGGCTCCGAGGTCTTGTGCACAATATTGTGTCGCTAGTAGTGTTGTCTGTGCAGGATCTCTTGGCACCAAATTTCAGGCATTTACAGCTACAATATCTAGTACAGAGATACCTACCTCCTACCAACAAGCTCTTCTACACCCACATTGGAAGGTGGCTGTGGAAGAGGAGATGTCTGCACTTACTGATAGAGGGACTTAGGATTTATCTACCCTACCATCTCGTGTGCACTTAGTTGGGGCCAGATTGGTCTTTACCCTGAAATACAACCCTGATGGGTTTATTTCTAGGTATAAGTCTTGCCTTGTAGCCAAAGGATTCACCCAGACTTATGGAGTAGATTTCTTTGAAACCTTCTCCCTTGTGGCACGACTCTCCACGGTCTGTATCCTTATTTTTGTTGCGGCTCATTATGAATGGTGTCTTCACCAGCTGGATGTTAAAAATACTTTTCTATATGGCGATTTGGAAGAGGAGATGTACATGCAGCAGCCACCTGGTTTTGAGGTTCAGGGGGAGTGTGTATGTAAACTTCGTAAGACTATTTATGGCCTTAAGTAGAGCCCTCAAGCCTGGTTTCAGCGTCTATCTGAAGCACTTTCTATGTTTAGGATGCAGAGATCCTCTTCTTATCATTCCTTGTTTGTTAGGAAGATCAGTATTGGTACCGTAGCTTTATTGGTATATGTTGATGACCTCATTTTTACAGGTGATGATGCAGATGGTAATACTCAAGTAAATGAGTATTTAGCTCGCCAGTTAGTTATGAAAGATCTTGGTAAGCTGAGATACTTTCTTGGTATTAAAGTCGCCATGAGCAAGTAGGGCATTGTAATGTTTCAAAGAAAGTATGCACTTGATATTATTTAGGAGACAAGTATGCTTGGATCCAAGGAAGCTAACATTCCTATGGATCCTAAAGTTCATCTATTTGAGGATACAATGAGGATAAAGAATAAAAAGATCTATCGGCAGCTTATTGGGAAGTTATTGTATCTAACCATCACCAGGCCCGACATCAGCCTTGCAGTAGGTAAGCTAAATCAGTTCTTAGACAAATCCACTGATGCTCACTGGCAGGCAGTTATGCAAGTGTTAAGATACATCAAGAGCTGTCTAGGCAGAGGCATTCTATTTTAGAAGACAAAGGGCCCTATGTCTGTAGTGGCTTACTCTGATGCGGATTATGCATGAGATGTGAGAGACAGACGATCTACTACTGGTTTTTGCACATTTGTAGCTGGAAATCTAGTGACCTGGAGGAGCAAGAAACAAGGTGTTATCTCATGCTCTAGTGCAGAGTCCGAGTATAGGGCTATGGCTCATACTACTACCGAGATGATATGGATTAGATCTCTGTTACGAGATCTTCATGTTGAGATTCAAGAGCCTATGGAGATGTACTGCGATAACCGGGCTGCAACATACATTGCTAATAATCCTATATTTCATGAGAGGAGGAAATATGTGGAAGTAGATTGCCACTATACCAGGAGCCTGATTCAGTAGGGTCTACTTCGTACGACATGTCTTGCCTCTATTGATCAGACTGTTGATATATTTACTAAGCCATTGCCTCACCCCCAGTTTGAGAAGTGTAGAAGTAAGCTGAGCATGGTAGATACATATGTTTCAGTTTGAGGGGAAGTGTTGAGTTATGTTTTTTGTATGGGGGCATTTGTTATTCTTTTTTGATGTAGGACTCATTTTATTATTTTTTCCTTGTCTCTCTCTATATAAAGAGACATAGGGATGACTTGGTAAAGATATGGTTCTCTTTTCACTTCAACTGTTACTGCATCATACGTGCAGTTTATGCATTCTATTATGCTAGTGCTTTTCAAAACCTCTCACACTAATAATATGACTCCTTCAAGTGCCATCCTCTTCAAACAGCTCTCCTGCATATTAATCACTGCATCAAGGTGCCTGCAAGTTATGTTTATATCAGCAACTTTTTGAAATTTTGAGCCACCCTTCACCTTATTTCTACTATTTGTCTAGATGCCTTTTGTTCTTCTCATTAGTCACCAAGGAAAAGCAAGGCTGACAAAGTGGTATTCACCATATTCACAGAAGGAAAGATCCAAGGTATGCCATCTTAATTTTATCATTTTTTAATGATCTCACTGAATATCATACTATGCATGAATACCTTTGTTTAATGATGACTTTCACATATACCTCGCATCGTGCATTTTAGAGTTTAAACTACAACTTTGTTTTCCGATGCCCTTTTCCTGTTGACTATATAACCTCTTGCATTTGCTTCTGAATAAAAATTCTTTGTTCAAATTGATTGAATTTCATATTATATTGAACCTTGGCTATTTGTCTTGGAATGACCAATGCTTGGTTTGATAGTGAAAAACATCTAGGTAGCTGACTTCACTTGCTGTGGGAAAGAGTATGGTGGTTGTCGAATCACATGTAATGGTATTACCAGATTCCAATTTAGAAATTATTCCTTGTACCTAAAATTTACATGGCCTCCACTAAAACAACCCTTTTTCACATTAATATAGTTCCCTATTTCTTGATGTCTCGACAGCATGCTCCTTTTTTGTGTTGTTTCTTGAGGGTTAGGTGTGTTGATACACCAATCATTTCGTTTTCAAGTGTGTTGGGCCATTTTCACAAAATTTCCTTAAAATGGAAGCAATAGGCGGCGACATGGGATGAAATTATATCAAATAATAGTCATGGTTGAATGATTTTTCGATGCTTATGTCTGAGGTTTTCGATGCTTGAATAATTTTTTGATGTTTATAATAATAATGTCTTTTGCCTACATTGCCTACAGGCAACTTCAATGCAAGCTTGGCATTTTGCTAACATTTCAACATCAATAGCTATAGCTTCACTTGCTGCAAACCACAAAAAAAATCATGGCAAGTTAACTGTGACTATGAGGTTAATGTAGTCTGCAGCGTAGTTAAAACCAGCAATTCATTGTGCAATCACTACTTAATCTTGCGTTTGTGGTTCATAGTATTAGCTCTAACATGCAGGAAGCCTTGAAAAGGCATCTCAATGCAAGAATAGAGTATGCAAAGTTGTTGCAGGATATAGCTCAAGAAATGGCTAGGGAGTTTAAAATATCACGTGGTGGAGAAATTAAACAAACTGCAGATCGATAACCTCGACGAATTTCTTAACAAGGTGAGCAGTGTTCCACGCCTCAATTTTGTTTCTTTATTTTTGAATATCTAAATATATTTCAAGGACATCCTTGGAAGCTTCAAGTCTAATTTGGTTGCTAAGCTATCGATGTGTAAAACTTGTTTGGTCATGGAGTAACACAGTTATAGTTAACAAAATTTTATAACCCACTCTAATGTGGGATGGTACTATATATCTCATTGTTCTGTTGATCTGGAAGGCTTAAGTGGGGTTAGACCCCAGATTTCTCTCTTTCTATCACTCGTTTCTCAATTCTCATTTCTCATTTTAACTTCTCATTCCAACCAAACACGTATTGGATGACCCGTCCCTGACATTTGTATGGGAAATCTAGCCCCCTAAGCAAATTGGCTCTTTCACCCCCTCCTTTCTTTCTTTCTGTAATTACATTCTCAACTTGAAACAAGCAATTTGAATAGGTTAGAACTGGTGCCCCTGTTTCAAATGAAGAAATTCTAGGCTTTGCAAAATTGTTTAACGATGAGTTGACCCTAGACAATATAAGCAGGTTCCTTTCTTCTGAAATCTGTATCTTTATTTTTTGGATGGTTTACTCTTGAATACTACCTGAATTCACACATCTTTTTGGATTCAATTTATACTGGCCTTATTGTCCTTTTCTTGGTCACCTGTTAAATGCAAGTCTCGACTGATTAACATGTGTAAGAGAAAATGTATAGAAAGGTGCATTGCAACATGAGTAGTCAGAGAGTCACGTTTTTCCACCATACATGATGGACTCGCACTTTAAAAAAATTCCCTTTCCATTTGATGTGTTTTTTTGTTTCAAATTATTTTCCATATGTTAAAAATAACTTTCCACCCATAAGTGAAAATCAAAATTATTTCACATGTGGAAAGTCAAAGTACACTGATGTATTTTTATTTTCCACATGTGTGTTTCGATTTTTCACTGGTGAAAAATCACCTTCCACCCATAGGTGAAAGTTAAAACACATCGGTGTCTTAATTTCAACGGGTGTGTTTTGACCTTTTATTGATGGAAAATCATTTTCAACTTGTGTGTCTTAATTTTCAACCGATGTATTTAGATTTTTAACCGATGCGTTTTGATTTTTAACCGATGTGTTTTGATTTTCAATCGATGTATTTTAATCTTTCCACTTGTGATGTGTTGGGTTACTTTTTTTGAGTGGTGGTGGATCCTATGGTTGTTTTTTTGATATCTCCATCCCGTGCATTAACTTTTGATGTTTGAGACCATCCCATCCATTAACTTTTGACATTGGAACATGAGTGGAGACTCATGCATTGCAAAACGCATCCCTACGTGCGTGTCATAACCCGTGCCCTATGTGTAAATACTTGGGAATCAATCCATATTAGAAGGAAACTACAACAGTAAGCCTTGACATCTTATTCTGCAACAATGTTATCTCTTCTATTCTTGATTGACAGCCTCAGCGATTTATGTAATGCATCTTTGTTCTCGTGATAGCCATGAATCGATGTACACCTTATCATCCAGCTTAAGGTGTCGGTTTCATTTGTTTCTAAAAGGAACTTCCATTCCTTCATTGACAGAACCATTACAAATTGCAGGGAAAATTTTTTTTCATCCAAATTCCCTGGAACCCCAAACGCATACGAAACCCTGCTAAGACATAGGCCCTATGACCAGCCATTATAGGTACATGCCGTATAAAGTTTGCCTACCAAAAACTTACAATCAGCATTAGTATTTCTTGCTGTTCCTTTTCAAAGACTGCCTGTCCAGATGGATTGCTCATTAGCAATAATGCATCTAACTGTGTTGATAGCATCAAATTCTTTGGACAGCATCCCAGCTAGGTTTATCCAAAATGAGTTGGATTGCTTGTTTGATATTCAAAGACTGCTTCATCAACTGCTTGGTGTGCAGGTCTTTTTCATTTAGCAAGAATAATTTCCCTACTCTGATCGAGGACCACAGCTGTAGCATATGCATGAGTATTCTGGAAAGCTGCATCAACCAGTACTTGCATTTTGCCAACAGTGTCAGTGGGGCTTAAAGTGATGCCTGCTGAGGGCTCCACAGGGTGGAAGGAGGCAGTATCGTCTTCACAATAGAACTTTGCCATCAGGAGTGATCTACAAATATCCATAGGAGATTGTTATACATTGCTGAAGTTGGGCTCACATTGAGCAACCTATGAAGGGCAAGATGACTCATGAATGAATTTTTCTCTAGAGCTGGGAGGGAGAAGATACATACCAGTGGTATGTTACCAAATAAAGAGAGTCTTAGACGTGCTGCAAACCAAGTAGTTTGTGCCAATTTTGACAGTCGAAAAGGAAATATGAGCATGTTTTTTTTTTTGTGTTGATTGTAAAGGAGACATTGCTTTTGTTGACTTCAAAACTCAGGCAATGATCGATGCAAGAAGCAGACAATTCATTAAACATTTCCAAACAAGATTTTTGTGTGTTGAGCTTCTTTTTTTTCTCCACATGGATTTTCCTGCAAAGTTTTTTGAGGGAGCAATCAGCAAGGGGGACTCTTGTAAATGCAATAAGTTCCTTTTTTTGAGAAGTACGAAGTTGGACAGTTTTATTCAAACGAATGAAAATAAAAAAGGATGTAAAAATATTAAATAACTATATAGTATATATTCTTAAAGTTTTCAAGGGCGTATGTTGACATCGTGCCTTAGCATATAGGATCGCTTGTTAGCCAAGGAGCACCAGTTTTCATGTGACATAAGAAAGAATCGCTCATTAATTAGCTCCAAATAAAAGTGAAGATGGATGATTCCTTAGTTTTGACTTGCTGGATTTCATCCTTCCTTCGGCGAGGGGTAAGTATCATTTAGCAGCTTTCGCTGTCGGTAAACATTAGATGTATCATTTCAACAGCCAAGCCAGGAAAGTTTATTGGTACAGGTAATATTGGTTCGCTGGATACAATCTCCACTTTGCCAAAACATGTTTGAGCCTGTCTGCACCTTTTTTTTTGACTGGAATGTGCACATATTTACCGGTGGGATTCTGTACGTACATGTATATCTCACCCCACTTCTATGGAAGAGCAATGATAGATTATTTGGCCGAAAGGAGTCGTTCTGATCCGCAAAGTGAGTTGGCCTGGTCTTCAAGTTCTATCCATGAAGTACTGGAGAAACTTGTCCACCGATTCTTAAAAGTAAGATATTTGACTTGCCAGGAGTTTACTGAACCATTCGTGGGCCATCCCCACCAAATAAGATAAAAACACCTGGCATAAGACTCCATCGAGGCAATAGGCTAATATCATTTGTTGATAGTTCCCCATGAAGCTACCAAGGTATGTGATTTTGTCATGCTGAGGGAGAGTTAGGTGTTCGAATTTCTCAGGGAGGGTTGCATCTGTGACCTCCTCCTTGAAGGGGTATGTGGTGACATAGACCCAAAGGTAGATCCGCTTCGTCGCCCACATTACTTGGTAGATGATCTCGGGTAAGGATCCTCCCTCGCTAGACTGAAAGGCCCATGAGGTGGATTGACTATACGAATCCGAGAGGGTTGGCAAAGCCAGGAGTGGCTGAGGTGCTTCCCCTCCTCTCTGCCTCATCTCTTGCTTGAGTTCCTCAATTTGCTCACGAAGATGGGTGTTCTCTTCTTCCATGACACAACTCCACCTGCCTACTCATCTAGCTGGTTGTGGGAGGAATCTAGATTTTGCTAAAGGGCTTTCTCCTTTTATTTTCAGGCGTCGTGGAGGAGGAATACCATTATCTCCTACACCTCCACCTAGATATCTTCAAAGCGGTTAAGATACTCCTACTCTTCCTTCTCTACTTGGCGAAGGGGGGAGAGAGGAGGTTCCTCTTTTGGTTGCACAACTTCGTTTCTCCTTAGATGAATTGCCTCCTTCTTCTGCTACTAGTGGGGGGACTGTCTAATGCTTGATTCCTCCTTAACCGCTGACTGGTTGAGTTTGGAACCGTTACAAGTCATTGGGGCCATAAATCTTCAGGAGAACATGCAAGTCAAGAAAAATAGTGGAAAAGAACATTGTATCTATGTAGATATGAAAAAAATTATTTCCCGCGGATAAATTCAAGGTAGAGAGTGAGCCTGACCAAATGAATTCAATCATAGAAAGACATAGGAAATTGGTAACCTAATTTCACCACTAAGGTTATCCGTCTAGAGAAGAGCTTTAACTCTCAAGATTTTCACTAAGCCGAAAGTGTGAAAGAGAGGTATACAAGGTGTATTTGGCCTTTGGTTCTTTTTCTTTCTATCCCCCTACTTCTAACCAATCCCCCCTTTTCTATTGGATTCTCCTGCATATATTCATTCCAACATATATAAATTGAAATCTCATACTTTTAGGTGATAATACTCGGTAGCGATCCTTCTTTCGCATGTTACTCAACGTACAACTCGCACATTCTTCTGCTAACTTCGTTACATTTTGAGCAAATTGCGACGTAAATGTCGGACCACTACTCCACATCCTCTCATCACATAACTGTCCCTCTTCTCAATCGCCTCTTGTTGTTCCACCCGAGTAAGGCTGGTCGTGACATTCAACCAGATAGGTGACTCAATGGATCCGCCTGGACAGATGTTTCGGATGATCAGTCTAGATAGGCAATCTCAACGTATAGATCCGTCAGGATTGCAGACTAAATTGATCTTGATGGGCCTCGATGGGCCGGATCCATGAGCGGGATACGTTTTCCCTCGTCACTACTCTTTCCTCGATCCCCCCACACTTCTTTCTATCGTCGTTCCACTGCTTCCTCTCCCCTTCGTCAGCTGCTGTGAGAGCTTTAATGAGAGAGCCACCGTTTGCAATCAATACTCCATTAGCGATTTCACCAAAGACACACGGGTCAAGCCTCAATCCTTGCACGCTCGATTGCAGCATTTTGGCGGATGTTGGTGGATCTCCACTCACCATCTAGTAGAGGTCTTAGAACTAATCTGCCCACGAATCCAGGTACGTGGTCTTTCTAACTCTTCTCCAAAGATAGAACTCGGTGATGAAATTCTCGCGCGTGTTGGTGGCACGATCGGTATTGGTCCCTCTCGCTCTCCCTCGATGGTTATGGTTAGTCGTCGTTCGTTCCTTTCAGAGATATATGATCACCAATGCGCTCGCGCACATTCCGCACATGCAGATAAAATAGAAGGGAAGAAGAAGATTACTCCGGATAGAGACGAAAAAAATCCGAAACTGCGTTCGTGCACAATGGCGCTAAGTACCAATCCAGTCAAGGCAACCACACCACCTCTCCTCCCCACCCCCCTCACCCTGAATTCCCCAAACTACCCCTCCCTCCCTCTACCCGAACGCGGAACCCCCCACCCATAAGCCGACGAAACGCCCCTTAACCCCCCACCTCCCGGGTTTCCCACTCCCCTCCTTCCCAACCTATATAACATGTCCCCTTCCTCTCTCCCGCTTAACCCCAATCCTAATAACCCATTCCCCCTCCTTCCTCCCATGGATAAGCTCAAAGCCGCCCCGTGCTTCTCGTGCTGCTTCGGCGGCCGCACCGACGCCGACGACTCCGCGCACGTGCCCCCCACGGCCTCCCTCGCCCGGACCTCCACCGACTGGGTCCGGTCCAGGGCCCTCGGGGACCTCCCCGACCGCTGCCGCGGCTTCGTCGCCCGCATCGGCCGCAACCACCGCCGGCGCGAGTTCGGGTACGACCCCCTGAGCTACTCCCTCAACTTCGACGACGGCCCCGACTTCGACGACAACCCAACCGACCCCTCCTCCTTCGAGGAGTTACGCCTCCGCGCCTTCTCCTCCCGCCTCCCCGCCTCCCCTCCCGAACCGCCCCCTCGTGGCGTCTAGAGATAGGGGATTCTCCTCTATTATTATTATTATTATTATTATTATTATTATTATTATTATTATTATTATTATGCTCGTTTCGTTTGGATGGATCGATGCCTGCTTCTGGTTGCGTGTAAAGCGATTTTTTCTTCTTGTTATTGTTGTAGGAGGTCGAGAATTGTGGGGATCTGTTGGCCTGTATATATCATCTTCTGCTGTTACTTCTTTCTCCTGTTAAGTTTCGTTGTTGAGTTGTTTGGGTGAATTATTAGCATAGAGGATCAGATTGAAGTCGTCAAATTAACCAAGGGGGTCCGGTGTTGTGGCACTGAAATGTTGCACTCAAAATCTCAGTATCGAAAATCAAAGGTCAAAATTGCTTTCTCCTATCAAAAAAGGAAGAAAACCCCGTAGGTGCTGGCCTCGTTGATTTTTGATCCGAGCTAGCACAGCTCTACACGGCTTGGCCTGTTAGGAAAGGGAAAAGGTTCGTTGGATAAGTATAGGAATAAGGAAGAGGCAGAATAAAATAATAAAATAAATAAATAAATCCATTCAAACATCACGAATCGTCAAATTTATCGAACATGAGAATATTCTAGTTGGTTTCCCTCGTGAACTCCAAGGAGTTTCACCAATTGTTTACTCCATAAATTTTAGGTATTTCTCCTTTTTGTTAGCAAAAGGATAATAGTCATCATTCAATAGGACCAGGAGAGGGCAACCGAAGGAGATTGGATGGATGCTTCCCGGGTAATGAAGGGGGTAATTGGCTTGTGGAAGGTGTGTCTGGCGTTGGAATCCAAAAATGTTATTTTTACTATATTTATCTGGATAAATTATATGGATGATCAGATCTTTCCCCAGCTGCTTGAGTGGGTTAGATTTGTAGGTACTTCTGCAGACTGCAACATGGATTTTTCCGGGATTTTTCTTTGCTCACAGAACGCCAAATAGGCTTTTCTTGAGAGCATTGCTTTGTGGACGTTGGGATATGCACTGAAGCGCACATTCTCTCTTACCCAAAAGGTGAGATCTATTTCCGGGGACGTATCCTATTCGTACCTTTTGGGTGGGGGGGGGGGGGGGGGTGGTGTTCCATCTCTGTAGACGTCCTGGTGTGCACGAAATGCGATGGCTGATGGGGAAAACAATGATCACATTTTCAGAGAAGAAGATTGTGGGGCCTTGATCGCAGAAAGAGAACTTTGAGGGAGCTTGATGCCATTTATCCAATGGCGTCTGCCGTGGGGCGCAGTTACGGTCAGGGGCCCACGTTGGAGGGGATTGCGGGACCCACGTGTGATGTGGCCGTGGGTTCAAAACTGTCAGCCAAGTTGGGGTGACCAGTCAAGGGGCATCCCTGGCTGAAACCAATCTTCTCTCGCCTTTCTGCCTTTGCGTGGAAAACAAAGAAATAAATGCAAGTAGCACAAGTCCACTCGCACTTTACGTGATGTTTTAGGTGTTATTCTAAAAAGTTCAATATATATTTATATTTCAATAAAAATTTTTTATACTTTCAATTTTTTCGTAAATATTATAAATAAAAAGAATCTTAAATGTTTTGATGATTTTTAATTTTATAGTGATGATGTTTTTAATGGATATTTAGATGAATTTTTATTTTGAACAAAAATCCATTGATAATTTTTGAATCAATTTCCATCGATGTAAAATCAAATTACAAAGGTATAATTTGTTTTTGAATAATTTTATATCGATGTAAAATAGTTTCGAATCAAATTAAACACTCATAACTAAATTACACAAGTGTAAAATGCTAATCGAACAAGCATAATGTGATTCTAAATTATTTTGTATTGATGCAAAATCAAATTACATATGTGTAAAATGATTTTGCATTGGTGTAAAATTGTTTAGTTCATTTTCTTCGATACAAAATGGTTCAGAACCAAATTATACAGGTATAAAATGTGGGGAGGGAGGGGGGGAGAGAAAGGACTAATTAAGTGTGAGAATATTGTCGAGCAGTGAAAAAATTGGGAAATCGACAGCAATTGTAGTACCACTATGTCAAAATCGGAACTATGTTGTAAAAAAAAATAAATGAATAGTGATCGACATTAATGTGCACAGTGTAACGGCCCCATGTAACTGCCCCAGATCAGTTCGGGATTTACACAGCTGATTCATCAGTTATTAAGGTTAACCAACTTAATAAATATTTCTAGTTTCGCATGACATGCTAAATCGAATGAGCAGCAAGAAGGAAATGTATGTATATACAAACATTATAAACAACCACAGCAAAGTGACATAACCATAATAAATCCATCATGATACATCACCACTATTAAGACCCGTATTGTTAGAGCCTATTAAGACATCTAGAACTTGGGTCAAACGTCTGGTCAGACATTTGGACACTTTCCTACGTCTGGAAATCGAAAATTTCGTGTACGTCCTTGCGTCTGCGTGCGTGCTGCACATAGACAGTACGCAGCCTCATTTTCTTCTCTCCTCTCTCCTCTCGTCGACGCAACCCTAACCCAGTGCCTACTTAAACCCCCCTCCTCTCCCTTGTTCACCACACCTTCAGTCACCTTTCTTCTTCCTTCAGCGAGTGCGATGAGCGGCGAGTAGCGAGGAGCGGGCGTGAGCAGCGTGGGAGGAGAGGAGGAGCAGCAAGGGGAAGGGAGGAGAGCACACGCGTGAGCTCGTGTGGGAGCTCGTCGGAGAGCTCACGGCCGGTCGGGCGTGTGCAAGGTGGAGAGGTGCGTCGGGGAGGTCCTCCCGGACACTGCTGCAGCCGGAGCAGCAGGCAAGCGGGCGCAGTGCGGCCGCGCGCGGCACGAGAAGGCGAAGGCAGGCACTGGTTTTAGGATTTTCCCAGAATCAGACGTCTGGGGCGACATCCAGACGACACAGACGACGTCTGGAGGAGGTCCCAGACGACTGAGAGGTAAGTTCCGCGACGTACACCTTCTTTGCGAACACGGCCATGTAGGTCGTTCCGCTGAGGCACTGTTCCGTACCATATTGAGGAGATTTGTGTCGATGCATGTAGGATTCGCTTCGAGAAGGCGCGGGACATGCCCTCCCATGTAGTTCAAACGTCTAGGCGAGGCACCAGACGGCGGGAAGTGTCTCCAGACGTCCGGAGAGGTGGTCGGACGTCTGGAACTGGGTCCAGATGGTCCAGCGGAGTTCTTGGACGTCTGAGGAATAGCGCAGGGGTTGAGGTATGGTTCTGGACTCTTTTAAGACGTCTGGAAGGTGTTCCAGACGTCTGGAAGGTGTTCCAGACGTCTGATATGAATCAGAATTACTATTTTAACCCGTTTAGGGTCCGTTTGAGGTCTAATTTCTGCAATTAAGATTCTGTTGTTCTCCATATAAATTCCTCTACCTGTTGGAATACTTTTTATCCCATTCTGAGTAGTCTCTTGTGATTGACCCTTGTGATAGGACCTCGTTTCATTGCGGATTTGGTGTTTGCTGAGGCACGTGGACCTACCGATCAAGCCCCCATTACTCCTGGGTTTACTGATAGAGTGGCTTCCTCTAGTTTAATTACAAACATGAATGCATATGTGGAATGAATGCTAGATCTTAGGGTATGGCATGAATCCTAGGACTAGAAATACTGGAATATTTGTATGGAATGTTTGGGTTGCAGTCTTAGATGAGTAGATAGAATAATAACAATTGCCTATAAATAAATAACAGCTACCTGCGAAATGTAAAGTACTTGTGTTAGCAAACTGTTGCATGTAAATCCTTGTTGTTTACATATAAGCTGTATGTATATGAACTAGAAATGGAAGATTGAATGTTGGAAACACGAGCTACCTGCGAATAACCTGGAATGTGAACAATAAAGTTACATGTTACATGTGTAGAACTTGAGAAACAGACATAGAAATGATGAAACCTGGTATGGCTTGACCTGAGAAACATGAGCATGAACCTTACGGGGAATTAGGAGTAGAGCTCCTGGAAATAAATGGAATGGAACTGAAAATGTGAATGAGAAAGTGAGCTAGCCCTTGACTATGGAGTACCAAGGAGAGCGACTGTCCCCCTATTTAGTGCAGAGCAGAGCTAGCAACTTAGGGTTAGGACCCGGGGTTAGGATTGGCCACTTTGTACCGACTTTTTGGCCCTCGCGTACACAGTACCGGGGAGAGCTACTAGTGTAGGGAGAGAGCTAGCCACCCCACGGGGCCCGGGGTTCAGCTAGCCGCCTTATACCAACTTGTTAGGCCCACTGGACAAACCAGGGTAGTCAGGCGAGGGTGCGTAGACTGTGGAGGGGCAAGACCCCTGTTTTGTTCTTAGGGGCTAGACCCCTGTTACTAAGAGGGCTATGCCCTATACTAGTTCCATGCTGTGCTTTGGGCGCACCCGTTAACGAAAACGACTGATCGCATGCCAGTGCGGGGTAGCTACCCGTGCGTTTATCACGCGTGCCGTAGTCACCGTTACTTCTGTCAGTGACCTTGGGGTGATTGATTGAGTGTAGGACCACCACGGGGGACTCTCCCGGCCAGGAAAGCACTACGTGCTACTTCTACTCTTCAGAAGAGACTGCAATCAAGATCATTCCCACAAGGAACATTCGAGATCAAGAAAGAGACCTGATAAATAAACTAAGTGATGAAAGAAAGAATAATTAGTTAAAGAAAGAAAGAAATTGAAAAACAACAGCTACCTGTCCACTTTTACTGTTTTAGTTAGTTGGTTGCCACTCTATTCAGCATTCGCTGACGTTTGTACTCATAACCTTTTTCAGATCCAGGTGTTGAGTAGCCAGAGCCTACGGCTGCAGAGGGTGCTGGGCCCAGTAGAGCCCAGTAGTTGTAGCTTTCTATTGTACTCCATTTCCTATTGTGGTGAGTAGTTTGTTACACTTCTATACTCTTTTATTGTGAACTTTATATTCCTATTTAATTTTCTACTGTTGTGGTGATATATACTATAGTAGTTTACTTCTTTACTCCTGTATTTTTTTTACTGTTAGTTTCTTACATGGTGAATGTGGTTTATTTTACTGTTTTTTGGTTACTTTCTCGTTGGACGACTGGGCCTTAGGATCAGTCGAGTCGGTTCGGTCTCGTGTCCTGTAGGGATTCGAGAACCAAGTTGTAACAACCACGAAATAAATAAAACACCAAGCATGTCACAAAATATACATAGGTTATAATCCATGCATGCCATATCAGTTTGATTGTTACAATATCGTAATAACAAAGCGGGGCCCAACCACAATTTTAACAAACTGGGCCTACAAGAATAGAAACGGTAAAAGTACCCACTAAGTTGTAGACTTGTAGTCGCATACTTCGCCAACTCCTCTAGTCACCCGTTAGTGGAAGGGTCACAAAGTTGCACATAGAGTAGAAGCTCCATCGTCTGGGCCTCTAAGCCTCGGAGTGCCTGGCAAGGACAACACCTCGCCAACACTCAACAAACCTGCACCAACCTGCTCATAGCCGTAGTATGGCCCTGAAATGATCCTTCCCAAGGGTCATTCGAGATTTACCTGAAAGGGCAGGGGTATGAGTGCAATTGTAAATCCCCTTGGTTTTAGTTGTGGGCTATGTGGGGGAGAAGGAAACCTTGCAAGGGCAACCTCGCAATTTCTCCTTTCCATCTTCCACAACCCAACCCTAACCCTCTCCTTTAAAACCCCCCCACACCCCTTCCACCTTCTCCATCTCCACATCACCACCACCTCCACCTTCACTCCACCACCTTTCACCGACGCCCTCCCTTCCTCTTCCTCATCCCCCTTGCAGCCGAGAGTGGGGGAGAAGGAGGAGGGAAGCAAGTGGAGCATGGGCGAGGGAGAGAAAGAGAGTGAGAGAGGGAAGGAGTAGGAGGTGCGAGGGAAGGAGCAAGGAGCTCGAAGGAGCACGAGAGAGGGGCAGTGCGCGTGCGAGGAGAGGAGCTCGAGAGGGAGGAGGAGCCACGTAGGGGGGAACCTACGCATGGAAGGCGTCGCTGCTGCGGTCGCAGCAGCTGGAGCTCACAAGGAGAAGCTTCGCAAGGCATTCTATGGAATCATCTTTCCGCAGTATCAGACGTCTGTAACGCTCTACAGAGGTCTGCTGGAGCCGCAGGACATCCGGAACTAACACTGGACATCTGACAACATGCAGAGTGCGAGGTATGTACCCTGCACGAGCCTGCATGCATGTACATTATATATATGTGTCGCGTTTTAAACCTGTGTGTGCATGCGCAGGTACGAGGCGTTGAAAAAGTGTGTGGTGCGCCCTTCGAGGCACTTTAGGATGTCTAAAGAATCGTGTCAGACGTTTGACAGCTCTTCTAGATGACCGAGAGAGGTGTCAGACGTCTGGAGACCCCTCAGACGGTTGTGCAGGGTAGCAGACAATGGATACAGGAGCAAGAGAGCAAGGCGAGCTACTACGTTCGTTTAAGAGGTCTGGGACTCGC
The DNA here is from genome assembly GCA_037157565.1 of Thalassia testudinum. Lineage (NCBI taxonomy): Eukaryota > Viridiplantae > Streptophyta > Magnoliopsida > Alismatales > Hydrocharitaceae > Thalassia > Thalassia testudinum. Next base: position 74,063,172 of record JAZHRO010000031.1, on the reverse strand, counting down.
CCCAGACGTCTGATTTTGGTCAGTACGCATGTTTTTGGCCAGTTCAAGGCCTAAACGGAGTCGATTTTACACAAACAAAGTATCGTTGGTTTCCGCTCGGATTTCTCTATGTGTTAGTGTCGCACCTATGTAATTTTGAACTCGTTTGACATGATTGGTCCATGGTATAGTTCTCCAGTTCGTCGTGTATATGGGGCTTGCGAAGACGATGGGATCTATCATTCAAGCCCCCATTCCACCCGAGTATCCTGGTAAAGTAGTCTTCTTTAACACTATGATTTAAATAATGAAAGTGCATGCTATATTAGAATGATTGGATTGAATCCTAGGATATGAAATGAACCCTAGGGCAGACAAGAATGAATGTACATTACTTTAGCCACACTGTTATACTCTGAAACTCATATTAAAGTTCTTACTGTTAGCAATTGAATAGCTAAGTAATGTGGTGCTTGCTTCATTTATTAATCCCAAGTTGCATCGGAATGTGAATAGTGATATATGCTATACATGAAATGAGATGAATACTGATGCACGAACCCTACGAGGAACTAGAAGAGGAATCAAATACTGTGAAATGGAAATTCAGTGTATGTGGAACATGTTGCCTACGAGCTGGTTGGTTATACGGCGTTGGGTATGGAAAGTGAGCTGGCCCTCGTGTACGCGTTACCGTGGAAAGCTACTGTCATTTTAGTGTAGGGGGGAGCTAGCCACCCCTTGGGTTGGGACTCGAGGTTAGGAATGACCCCCTACACTGACTCTTGTTAGGCCCACTAGGCAAACCAGGATAGTCGGGCGATGGTACATAGGCTGTTGAGGGGTGTGACCCCTGTTCGGTTCTGTGTTGTACATTTGGGCATATCCATCAGCGGAAACAACTGATTGCGTGCTAGTGCAGGGTAGCTACCCGTGCACTTATCGTGCGTGCCGTAGTCACCGCTACATCGCGGCTATGACCCTTGGGTGATAGACCGGGTGTAGGACTACCATGGGGTGCTCTTCCAGCCAGGAAAGTGTCACGTGTACATTTTGCATCGCGGGGAAAACTGCATCAAGATCGTTCCCTTAGGAAACAAGTGGATTTGAGAAATGTTGTGGACCCTTACTAGAAACTGAATTAGAAACACATGGATGTTTAAACAAAAACAAATAATAATACATAACTGGTAATTGGATGGTTAATTAGCAGCTTGTTTACTTTATATTTAATTGCATGTAAATGACTTAATCACCACTCTACTCAGCGTTAGCTGACCACAGATTTATATAACCGTGTTCAGGTTAGGGAGTTGCGTAGCCAGTGACATCGGCTGTAGAGAGTGTTGGGCCCAGTCGAGCCCAGCCGTAGTTGTTCTTTCATTTCCCGTTGTAAAGACTTTTTGTTGTAGTGAGAACCATTAGTATGTAGTAACTTTTTTGTTATGTTTTATGTTATATTTCCCCCTATTCTAGTTGTGATGGCTATATCTGTAATAGTACTCTTCCGCTTATGGCATATATTCTTTTGGGATTTTCTATTCTATTTTCCATTGATGTCTATTATTTATTTTTGCTTAGTTACATTGCATGCGTGGTTGTGAAATGATTAGGCATTTGGTTATTTCTCGTTAGACGATTGGATCTTGGGATTTAGTCGAGGCGAGCCGATCTCAAATTTTGTAAGGAGCTAGGATCGGGTCGTAACAAGCCCTATGGCCTCAGGTCTTGAAATTTTGGGCACAAAATAAGGATGACCCAACTAGCTCTGAAAGGAAAAAAACAACGTGTGTCACAAAAAGCAATGAGTAGTGTGTGACGACCCGAGGAGTCCCGCCAAGCAACGAAACCTAGGTCGCTGTGTGCTAATAACCAGCACAACTCGCCTACAAGATCGCAGTCATCCAACATATAATCATAAATATAAACATAGCCAACAAATAATTCATATTGCATAATTTAAATAAACAGAAATTTAATACTGACTAAAGGTTTACCGCAGAACATAGGATATAAGCCCAAGAAGATGTACAACGGAAACACCTTACAAACTGCTAAGTATACCTGAGTATGGAACCCAAAAATACGTCAGTAAAAGCTGAGTAGAGTAGAAATAACAACAACAGAACACAACAGTAACAGAGAGTAATAGAAAATGGGTACCATAGGTTTAATTATTCTATTTATTAGGCACCTTGTTATCCAATTCTGTTTTGTATATTGGTAGCCCAAGTTGTTACAGTTCACAATCTATCAATCAACGTTTTAGGGCACGAGATGATCTCATGTAACTTCCTACAGTGCAAGATTAGTATAAGCCACCCTCCTAAACAAGAAGACGGCTTATCCCCGTCAAGTCACCACCCTCCGTCACCTTGGGGTCATTACAGAAAGGGGTGGCAGCTACGTCATGCAGCGTGAACACGTACACGTGCTATGTATGCTGAACCACAGACAACCAATGACCCACCCTCTGACCGATAAAGAATCAAATGTCAAGCCACGCATCTCGCTATCTCAGCTAGCCGTTAAGCTTAACCAAAGAGTCTTAGGGAGGCCAGCAACTTCCTAAGTCAACCCCTGAAACCAATGTGAAAGACCAAATCTACAGCCAAACTCCGACGAGTAGTGGGGCTAAAACTAGTTATCCAATTCTTTTAATTTCTGACAAATCCGTCGTACTAATTATTTAATTATTTCCGGATAACGGTGTCAATTCAAATTATCCATAATAATTCCACATTATCGATTCAAGAATTTACAAACATTCCCATTATTCTCCAACTTATTTGTTTACAGGTAGTTTCCAATTTTATGACAGTGGTCCCATATTATTTATTAACCAATGGACTAAATGGAACTCGTTTAGCGGAAAACAGAGTTCATTTGACACATGTGAAGATAAGGTACATCCAATAAGCTTAAATACTTTATAATCCGTTAAATCACGGGAATCGTTTAATGAATTGTAATTAATCTAATAGTTAATTATATCAAATTAACTATTCACAATCCAAGTTACCAACTTGATTTACAGCATTCATATTTAATATCCAATTATCCAAAATAGCAAGAAACATGAAGACATGTTTCAATCTCAGCAAGAGACAAGAATGTATGCTAAGCGGTGAAACATGCAAGGAAAGTCACAATGTAGACAAATTATACAGAAAAAGAGGACTACTCTACCTAACGTCATCAGGGGGTCACGACGACTTCGCAAATACATGCCGGGGACTCCCAACACCACACATGTCTCCCAAATCTGTGCCTCGAAAATCAAAATAGAATTCGCCTAATCAAACCATACGAATGCGTCCAACATGTTCAAGAATCCCAAGATAGACTCCTTCATCAACTAATTTCGATCTCAGAGAGCCTCGATCTAAGCAAAACAAAACTAACCGTTAGATGTTAAATAACATATAACCCATTCACAGGGACCAAAATAAAATATTAAAAAATTTTCATTTTTAAGTTGTAATTTTCCTAACCCTTCAATCCTTCTTCCTCCCCCTTCGTTCTTTCTCTCCGCACACTGTTCACGTGGACGCCACAACCGCCACCAATGCTCCTCACGCCGACTCCTCTCGGCCTTGTCCGGCCACCGTTGACCTTCATCGGCCTCCGCCGTAGTTGCTACCGGCCACCCACGTCGGCCATCTCCCCCCCTTTACCCTTCTCTTCGCTGTCCATATGGGTGTAACAAGACCCATGCACAACCTCCTTCTCTCGTTTACAACAACCCACCGTGCACCCATGCACGTCGCCAGCACCGTCGCCGGCCACGGAAGACCTCGCTAGTGACGCGCCGACCCCTCCGCCCGATCACGGCGAACCCCCGTCGACCATCGCCGCCTCCTCTCGCTCTCTCTTCGACGCTGTTCCCGCTCGGCGCCATGAGCGCGCACGACCAGGACCTCCATCGGCCGGCCACCACCAGCCCCTCGACGACGCCCACCGCCCTCTGCCGGTCGCAACCTCTGGCGCACTGGTCTCGCCGTCCTTCACTTGATCGCGACTCCCTCTCTCCCTCGTTTCTTCTTCCCCATCCTTTTCCTTGCAACACTATTCACGTAGCCATGCACGTCGACCACGCATGGCCTCCCCCTCCCTACCGCTCGACAACCCTTCTCCGGCCTCGCCTCTGGCGGCCTCGTTGACGCGGTTCGGTGCTGAGGGGAAGGAGGAGATGACAGGGTAAGGGAAGAGAGGAAGGTGAAGGAGGCTCCTCTCCTCTCTCGTACGCGCACGTGCACACACACACACACTCTCTCTCTCTCTCTCTTCGTGTGTGTGGGAAACCAGGGGAACACACACGTACGTATATATATTTATATTATTTTTCTTAAAACTTTGAGCAATCTCGTAGTTGGTTCAAATAAACTTCGATTCTCGTAAAATATGTACCGTCCGAGCCGTCGTAAAGGAAAAGAATTTGATAAAATTTATGAACTTTTAAATGAAGTTTATTTAGAATGTGATCCCTAAAGTAGATTATGCATAAATTTGTTTGTAGTTTATACATATTTTACACATATAAGATCCGATCGTTACACAAATATGCCGTAGAAATCTTTGTGATATCAAAAATCTAATAGTACTTTTGGATCGTCCATCCATGATACAAATCTCAAAAATAAAAAATAAGTGGGTTTCCGATCTAATTATACATTTTTAATTTGTGCAACCCCCAATTGACAAGCGAAAAGCATCGGTGGGTTCATCTTAACCTAGTTAAGTCAAACATGACTCGGGAATTCAGGTTCGGACCTTTACATAGTGTACGAGTTATGGTACTCCTAGGCTAACCGAACCAACTACCCCATCCCCATATTTATTCCATGCTTTTTATTTCAGTTTTGATTATTCGCTCACTCACGTTAGAGGTTCAGATTCTCAAAATCATTCCTCTCTACTAGAGGAGATGTTGGTGTATCCTCCTCTTAAACCATAGCCTAGTAGTCCCTCCTTGATCAGAGGAGAAATTAGCAGTGCTAGTGATTCTCAAGTAGGTGTACCCGTTCTCAAGTAATGAGAACATTTTCTAACATTAGTTAGGGGAGTCGGACCTCTTGGAAGTTACCCAGGCCAAACATTTCGTAGACAAGACGAGCAACTCAAGTCAAGTCCCACGAAGTCAGGTTATCAATCGTTATAGATCATTTAAGATCATAGTACAAGGCATGGTCAGACATTTGTTGGGTCACATCAATGCTCCCACTAGGAGCTCCTACTCTGGATGTGCCCTCTCGATCCACCATCGGACGAGGTCCCCACCATCCCTCATGCTACCCAGTGTCATTTGCTCTTGCGGGTGCCTAGCTACAGAGCTTATCGTTAGGAGTACTAGGTACCTTGACGTCATCCGTCCTTGCGGGTGCCTACAGAGCTTATCGCTACGAGTACCTCACATTGAGTAAGATTCAGGTACATTCGAGTATCTCATTTCGATGACAGCCCGTAGCTCTTCACTGCAACCGGGAATTGCTCGAGTTCCAAGGTTCATCACCGGTAGCCGCTAGCTACACTCATTTCTTGGGTCTTTCACCCACGATCATGAACCCATGGCTCAAAAGGTTAAGGTGCTAAGCTTACGAGCCCACCTATTCTATCCTAGACATCACATTTGTTTCTATTTTTAGTTTTGTTAAGGGTTCCATTCAGGACCTTTAGATTTAAATCCCAGACTCTGAATGGAGCTTAAAACCTTCATTCTTTGGTATTTGGCTTAGATTTAGCCAATTAGATAAGTTTCTCGATCCTCGTGTGGAGTTTCTACACGAAACAGGACCACATGTGCCTTATTAGATGTCCAATAAAAGTATCATACGTCTAATGTGGCCGCTTAAGACGTCTGATCAATGTCCAAACATCCAGCACTTGTCATTCAGGAAGGCCCCTCTTCCTGTTAGGTGATTGGATGTCGAGGGTTTCTTGTGGATGTCTAAAGGACAATCTGGACATCCATTCAAGGAGTCTAGACATCCACTCACGGGGGTTTCACCCCTCATCTACAGGTTATCGTCTAATTTAGGGCTTGGACATCCATTAAAAGCCCATCGGACATCCAATAAGCAACCAAAACCCTGTCTGGGTTTTGCAATGGATACCCTAAGTTGCCAACCAACATCCCATCATTTCTATTGTCTGAATTCCCTCACTTATCACATCCATTTGAAATGAAAACACACCAAATCATCAAGATTCAATGGATTTTAACACTGTAACCCAAATCCTCCCAACAAATTTCCCATGCTCATTATAATGTCATCGACCCCCAAGGTCTGAAAGACTCATTAAGCATCCATATATGCAATCATCCATGACCAGATTCATACTTTATTTCATGATTCCACTAAAGCACAGGAGAGAGACTTCAAGAGGAAAGGATCCCTACCTCACAAGTGGTCGCTCCTCCCTCTTTGCCTTCCCTCTTCCTACTGTAGTCACAGCATCAGCAACAACACAACAGCAACAGTAACAACAACTACTGCTCGTCCTTTCCTTCCTCTTCTCTTGCTACCGACAGAGCAAGGGAGGGTGGGAGCAGGGGAGAGTGGAGAGAGGGATAGAGAGAGAGAGTTGCTTGGTGGTGGTGTGTGGTGAAATGAGAGGTGAGATGAGAGTTAAATGATAAAACATGAGATGAGATAAGCTCTCACCTTTAGAATAAATAAATAGGAAATTATCAATTCCACCCCCCACCAAGGTTTAATCTAATAATAAGGCTACGAAATCAAGTCGTTCATGGTTAGATTCTCACATCTTAACATCTCGATTGTCCTTGCATTTCTTGTCCCAACTTTGAAAACCCCAAGCTCAACTCGCCATGACTCCAACGCTTATGCTCAGTTAAGGGTTTGATTTGCCACAAAAGTACCATTAAAAATTCCAAGCCCTTACATAGTACCATATCAACGGCTATTTCTTAGTATAAAGGATTTGCAAAGTATATCTATGGATATTCTGCTTTTCAACTATTAAGTGATGAGGGAAAAAAATCCTCAACTAAGTCCAATAAGCTTAGCAAATCCACATAACAAAAACACCTTAAATGGGCTTAATAAGTAGCCCATAAAGGCCTCCAATTGGCTTAGCAAACCTAACTACAAGAGTAGATGGGTAAACCCACTAAACAGATCTCAACCCATTTAACTAATAAAAGTAGGTGGAAAAAGGACAAGACACCTACAATCACCCGCCAAGCTATAGCAGACCATATCCACTATAGACCCCAAGCCAGATCATCCAATACGTCCAACAAAGACACCTGGCATGAGCACACAACTCTCCTCTCATACTCGGTTAAATGACACCAATTCAGCAATTGACAACCTGACTTTGATTCCATAACATCCATGATTTGAGGATCTTGAAACTACGAACCCTTTACCTTACACGTCCACCATTCATAAAGGAGCTATGCTCCCCATTAGGGGGGATCACTCTCACGAGAAGAAAGAAAAGATAGATTTCTTGTACTAACTTGGAATAGTGAAATTTTTGAGAGTGATTGTACTCTCCTTATAGGTGTAACTTTTAGATATTATGGGATCAATCATTTTTATCTTATCCTTAGAGTCGAACAAGGTTCAATTAGAAAGGTTTTGATCATTAAGATAAAGGTAGCATTTGTTGTTTGGTTTCCGTTTTTATTGCAGAGTCTGTGGATCACAGTTGTAAGTGTTTTTCTTGAACAAAATAGGGAAATGTTGTTTTATTTGTTTTGCAAGCTTTTGCAAATTATATAGTAGGATTTGGTGTTGTGTCCAAGTCGCATAGTAAATGGTAGGATTTGTTGTTGTGTCCAAGTCGCACAGTAAGGCCTTCCATCGTAAAGACAATCCCGATGCTTTCTAGGAGGGGACTCTCTGCGAAGTACCGCTTGATTCATTGGAGTTCCCATCCACAATATCAGAGATGTTGTTCTCTTCTATGGTTCGACGGAGGGGGTTTCACCGTAACATAAACCGTATATATTTCATCTATGTCCTTGTAATCTTGATAATTATATAAATAATTCTCACTTTTTCTTGCCGTTAACTAAAATATCATTTCGTTTGTCAACCATCAGCAAAATAATTAGAGTTGGATATAATTTAACTAAGGGTATAAATCTATGAGTTATCTAAAACCCAACTATGTGGATCATTTGTATATTCTCGATGCACGTGAGAAATCACGACCATTCAATAGTGGATTCACATCTTAAGGAGTTATTTTCCACGCTTCTCAATCTCTTCCTCAGGATTGTCTCCCTTCTACGAAATCCTATCTCTCTCCCCAACTTCCATCGCCAACGGAACCTCCCACCATCTCATCATCAGCCACTTCCATCACCTTTCATCTCTGCCCCACCTTTCCTTCCCTCCTCAACTCCCTCCCACGTTGCTCTGTAAAACCCACTCCCTCTCGCTACCTACCGCTCCAGTCGGGCTTAGCAAGAGAGAGAGAGAGAGAGAGGACCAGATATTGCGCGCATGGAAGGTCTACGCCTGCTCTTGCCCCCAACTAAATCATGACCACCACCATCATCACCAGCAACACACCCTTTCCTCCTCCGTCCACCCTGCTATCCGCAACAACGAAGAAGCACCACCACCCCGACCGCTCCCAAACTAAACTCAACATCCCCTTTCCCTTCTTCCCTCCTCTCATTATATCCGTCCCCCAACTCCCCTTTCCCCCAAACCAACCACCCCCCCCCCCCCCCCCCCCCCATTGTTATGGCGCAAACGACAGTGATCAACCGGAGCACATTTGAGGAGATCCCCCTATCTTCCTCGCTCACGATGACATTCTGCATCGCTGGCACCTCCCTCATAGGGGTGCTAATCGAACTGAACGAACTCGAACATAACTATGTTCGAGTTTGAGTTCGATAAAATATTCAATATTTGAGTTCGTTGAATGTTCAGTTACGAAAGTTCGATTTCGGTTCAATTAGAAAACCAAACGTTCAAGTTTGGTTTGTTATTAGTTCGTTTGTTTTGTTTTGAAATTATTTCATGTCACAAAATATACAGCATATGACTGAAAAAAATTGCACATTTTGATAATCAAGATAACTATATATTCTTTAATTTTCAGTGATAAGTCAATGCTATTCCAATGTGAAATTAACTTATTTTGCAGAGGAAGAAAAAAAAATCTTTTGGACCCATTAACAGTATGGTACAACAAGGCAGACCAGTAATTCACATTATGTGACATTCATAAACATAGTTACCAAGCCAATGACTTTTATTCATTCTCTCTTTTGCATGTATCCACCGAGAAAAGCAAAAGTTACAATCCCTCTCTAATACTCACATCAATGTTCTAAATAATCATTCCCATTGGAATCAAAAGCCCTCCACTTCCATGAATTCAGTAGTTGTGGCATCTCAGCTATTTGTAGATTGTACAAAACCAACATTAATTGCACAGCAATCATATGACCTAATCTACCTGAATTAAGTTAGATTCTAGCATAACTTAAGAACAATACATACATAAGCATCATAAATTGCATGATAGTCAGTTTGGTAGCTTTATAGATAACATTGCCATTTTATGCCCTAAAAAAGAGACGACATTGATTGCAGATGATTCGAGGCCACAGATGACAGATCAGACCGTACAAATCTGATCAGGATGATGACGGGAACCCAGCGCTTCTGAAATCATCTTGATCAGACGACCATAGCAGCACATACAGCCCACAGAAGAGCAAGAGCCAAGAGGCAAATAGGTGAAAATCTAGACCTCAAATGCCAAATCTGACCGTACGGATGGATCCGGATCAACAATCGCAATCTAACAACGCAACAATCATCTCGATCGAAGACCTACAACATGATCTACAAAGAAGAGAAGATGGACGATCACGATGGCACCATGTGGCCCCATCACTGCCGCCCAAGGCCGCCACCCCAATCTCTGAAGGAAACTCCCTGCACATTGTGGGATGTTGGATCGTCATCCAATGGCGACGATGCATCCACGCCACTCCTCAATCGTGCCTCATTAAAGGAAGATCAAGCTCAACCGTTGGATCTCCATCTAACAGCTGAGAGTAGCCGCATGAGAAATGGGAAGCGCGATCATCCACACCCTTAGCTTGTTGGTTAGCAGACTCGATCAACAACACAAGATGCACGGTCGATTAGCAATCTACAAGAAATTAAGGCGGCAGTGAGTGCGAATGAAATCCAAGCGTCGGATCTTCATCAAATGATGATGGAGCGAAGGTGTGGCGCACTGAGGATCATCGGATGGCTATGCACATGGTCACGTGCAACCAAACACGCGTGCACGTGCATTAGAATTTCAAAGGCGGTGGGTGCGGTGCCCCACGTGTCAACCAGAGGAGCGATCCAAGCATTAAAGGCGTGTGGAAGGTGATTTTGAGGCGTAATTTGATTCGTTGGTCTTCCGATATACGAATCTGATCAAACTAAGGTTGTTGCGAGATTTTAGAGGCTTAAATGCTTATTTTGCCCTTATTAATGCTATGACAAGAGCCCTAGGGTCCCCCAGTTGAGAGGCAACTCCCACCAGACAAATCTCCAGCCTCTCTCTCTACAACTTCTCTTCTGTCTTCTTCCCAGCATCCTGGATCTGAAGTGTTGCCACACTTCTCACAAGCATCCCACAAGCGGTGTCGTCCTTCATCTGCCCTCTCTCTCTCTTTCTCTTTCTCTCTCCCTACTCCTTAACATAGTTACATTAGATTTATGAGACATCCTCTTGATCAATAAGATGTTTATCCGATCTCATGAATGCTTATCTATATATACATATATAAATATATAAATATTTGTTTAGAATGACTTTTTGAAAAGCTTTTGCATAAAAATCATATTTTTGTCTCCCTGAGAACGACTCGGTACTTGCCGAAAAACTATAAATGTTATTTGTTTCGACACGATTCGCAACTACAACAACAGAACTAATCTTTTACGCGTCTCGCGGTCGAACAAGTTGGCACTGTTGCCGGGGAGGCAATGGAAATTTTTAAAAGCTTTTCTTGTCAAGTGCTTATTTGAGATTCGAACTTGCTATTCTTTTTGGTTGCGTACGCACAGGAATCGCAGAATTACTAGAAGAAATGCGTAATGGAAAAAAAATGGGTTTGAATCTCAGGTAAGTACTTGTATCTCAGATTAGGTTAGATTTCCTTTCGAAAAAAAAAATCCAAAAAAAATTAGGTGCTTGCCTGAACCTTAGGATTAGTAGAATTTTCTTGTGTTTAAGAAAGAAAAAAGAAAAAAAATCTCATGTTGGTGGAATCAATTTCCGGGTTGAAAAAAAAACTCTCATCTTAAAAATTAAATTCCTGAAATTTGCACGTCCAAAAATTTTAAAATTTTTACTGGACGTGGGTTTTGAAATAAAAAACAACATATCCAAATTTTGAACTAATTTGAGTTATAGAAAAATTTTAAAAATTCATGCACTAAACTATTATTAAATTAGTTATTGTTCCTTATTTTTCAGAGTTCAAAATATCATAGAAGTTTTTATACAACTTCGATTGATTTGAAATTTATGGTACTAAATTCCTGTGAAAATCAAAACTTTAGGAAAAATCTGAAAAAAATATTTTCTGCACATTTGATTGCACATACCATTCAATCACAAACTGGAGGTCAAAACAAACTATAGAACCCCCAATACACTTTAAATCTGAGAACAAAGAAAACTTGCATCAAAATTCTTGAAAAAATATTTTCTGAGTGCCTAGTTAGTGGTGCAATAAGATCAATTGATTGCATTATTTGGGTCTAATCACTTCCTTGATTTTGAACTTAAAAGGATCATCTAGCACTATCTTCTCTTAGGGTTTCACATTAAGGTAGAGCACACTTCCATTTTCATACTTAAAGGAAATATATCAAATAATTGGGTCTTGCAAAACCTCTTGTGTGCCTCATCAGAATCATTGCTTGAAGATATTTACTTAAGTAAATCCTAAAATTCACTAATACAAGCATTTGAACCTTAAAATTCACATCATCATAAAAAAATTGCTTGTGAACCCTTTGTCTATGCATTTCACATTTCTGAAATAATTTTAAGGGTAACACTCCCCTAACACCTATCATATTTCAAAAGCACCTCAACCCTAAGCCTAAAACTGAGTAGACGTGCCCTAGGCAGGACTAATTTTCTTGGTGACTTGAAATTAGATTGGGATAAGGTCAAGGCCTTATCTACTTGGACCCACTGGTTACAAGAAAGGTTGGTGTGATAACCGTGTTAACCCTTAGTGGTGTCCCACAATTCGGGGTGTCCTAGGGGGTCCCACCATTCTGGCCACCCAAGTAATTCAAGGGTTGACTTACCCTAGTCATGTTTTGGGGAGACAAGATCAAGTCTATTTAAGGTTTACACTCTAAGGGCTAGCTTGATTGCTTGTACTGTGAGGGTGGGTATTCTCGCATCTGTCTTCTCCCTCTCATCTACAAACATTCTTCTGGTGCATGCAAGGTAGAAGATCTCTACATCCTGATTTGCTACCACCTTTGGAAAGAAATCTTAGGAGAAGACCTGATTGTCCAAGATATGACTCAAAACCCTCCTCAATGGCTAGTCACCACGAGGAGGATGAGATCGACGAGGAAGAACAAAATCTGGATCCAACGACTCTCTTACAGAAGCAGATTACTAAGTAGGGCCGGCATCATGATAAATAGATGGAGGTCATAGTGCAGGCCATTGCTCAACTCCAAAATGGGAGAGCAGACCGGCCTCTCAAAGACTTTTACAATCCTCCTGATGCCCAACCAGAACCTTTTGTTAAGGTACCTCAGGATGGGGATGATTTTGAACTTAAACTACAAATCATCAATCTAATTTCCCACTTCCATGGCCATGATTCCGATGATCCCTTCCACCACCTTGAAGAACTTCTATACATAGGAAAGACCTTTGCCCTTAGGAACATGAATGAAGGTACCTTAATGATAAAAATGTTCCCATTTTCCTTAAAAGATAAAGCTGTTCATTGGTTGAGAATGATTGGTAGACTAATCCTAACTTGGGAAGATTTAAGAAGCACATTTCTGAAAAAATTCTTTCCCGTAGGAAAAACCAATGCCCTTAGATGTGCCATTACAACCTTCAAGTAGAACCCTGGGGAACAACTACATGAGGCTTGGGAGAGATTTAATGACTTAGCTAGGAAATGCCCTCATCATGGGATTCCAAAGTGACACCTGGCCCATATTTTCTATTATAGATTAAGTGACAATTTGAAAATTTTCATTGATGCAGCATGTGGGAGTAATTTCCTAAGCAGAGATGTTGAGGGAGCCTTTCAATTATTCGAGAATATGACTGAGAATTCCCTCAACAATGCCTCAATGTCCGCCTTTAACAAATCAAATCAACCAAGGAGCGAAGTCTATGAAGTTAAAGATAATTCAAACTCGGTTGATTTAAAACTAATTGCACAAAGATTGGATAAGGTGGAACTCGTTGGGATGAATGTAGAGAGTTTGGATAAGAAATTCGACAACCTTTTGAAGGGCGGGAGTTCCTTAAGCACATATTCCAGAATAAATCCTATGCCTACCCAAGGAACTTATATGCTAACCCGCACCCAACTCCCCAATCCTTTAGGTTAGGAAGTAGTGCACAATATTAATGACCTAACCATGGCTCCACCCATGAGCCAACCTTACTTGGACCCATCTCTTCTTGGGTTCCTGATGAGGTGTGGCTCATCATAGCTAAAATGCCAAAGATAAGCTAGAAACTAGGTTAAACACTACTGAATTAACACATGAAAAGGGTTAAGTGTAGGAAATAGTGAAAAAGACCTAAGACACCAAATCTATGTTAAAAACATGAAATTAGGTCATTAAATGAGATATTCTATTCATTATTGTAAAATGATGATCCGTTTGCAAATTGAACAAACATTTGAGTCCAAAAGTTAAAAAAGTATAATTAACTTCCTTAATGTTCAATTAAGCTTAAATAAAAACATGGTTGCATTCGGACATCATTAGGATCTTGCTGATGGGAACACCATCATGAGTCATAACTAGCTCAATTTAATCTGATAAAGTCAATAAAAGCTCCTAAATATTAGTCAGAAGGTCTTTTGGGCAAGTTAAGTTGTTCTGAGAAGAAAAGATGAAAACAGAGTTATTTATGTAATTTTACCATCTTATCACAAATACAGAATAACCATGGGTTATGCTAGGGGTTTATTAAAGGTCATTTATGTAATTTCCCTACTTGGAGGGGTGAGATCAGCGTGACAAAAATAAATGAAATATATAAAGCAATCTCACAAAGATAAGCAATCACAAAATGTACACAGGAATTTTTAGGTGGAAATCCAAACCGGGTAAAAACCACCACCTAACCCTCTCGAGTTAGGATTTTCCGATCAACCTAGTTGATCAAATCCACTAAACGAATCACTTTAAAACGAGGGTGATTCAACCTCAGTACAACCACGCTACAAGTACGAGGGTAGCGTTCCTCAACCCCTTCTCTCCACGAGAAGGATTTTGTCCCACGAAGGAGACGGGAATTCGCAAAGCGAATACCCAACCAAATAACAAAGGTAAAATAAACAACAAACCTATAGAGCCAACAAAGTAATAAACCTAAGCTTCTATAGGATTTAGGAAACTCCCCTTTGCAAGGAGTGCGTCGACGATGACGCGGGTGCGTGAGCCACGCAACGGCGCAATGTCGCTCTCGTAGATAACGGCAGGAGAGCGGGTGCGCGAAGGGAATGATGCTCTCAAGATGATGGAGCTTGAGCTTAGAGAGCAAGAGCTTCTGGGACACAAGAGAGTGGAAATACTTGATCTTAGTGTATTGCAAAGTGTTTCTTGTGTTTCTCTTGTTGTGTATAGGTGTGTAAAGGCTCCCCTCTATTTATAGAGGCCTTAGGAAGGCTTTGGAAGGCTTAAGAAAGGTTCTATAGCCGTTGGGAACAAAGCCCAAGTGAATCAGCCCGAAACCAGGAACAATCATTGTTCTGACAGGCTTATTAGACGTCTAACTCTGGCATCAGACGTCTGTAAGGCCACAATAAGACGTCTGATTCAAAGGTCAGACGTCTGATTTTGGGCGGGTCTCTCCCTGACTTGAATCAGATCTAAACAGGGTTTTTGTGCAAGTCCATCAGACGACGTACAGGACGTCTGGCTCTAAGTCTGGACGTCTGGAAACCTACTTTTACTGTGGGAATTGATTTCCAAACGTTGCAACGGCTAGAAAATCTCTGAGAAGAGATTTTGGGTCAGCCGAGGCAAAACGGTCAATTATCAGACGTCTGGAAAGGCCTAAGGACGTCTAATAAGGCTTTAACGGTCATATTCTTGACTGTTTGCTAAGCCAGCCAACGGTCCACTATCTGGACGTCTGGCAAGTCCATCAGACGTCTTCTAAGACGTCTGGACTAATATCTGGACGTCTGATTTCATCAGACAGAACTACCTATGTCCAGCCTAACAGTTATCAGACGTCTGAAACAACAGTCAGACGTCTTAAAATACATTATCAGACGACTGATTTGGGAATTAGACGTCTGGAAATTCTGTTTGAACCCTATATTAGTTTTCTAAGTATTCTACAGAAAACCTAAGTATCCTAGGGTTGTGCCGGTGTTCCTAGGACTACTGTCAGGGTTCTTTGAGGCTCTTTAACATGAAATATCTAAGGAAATAAAGAGCAACAAAAGAAACGAAAAATACAACAAGTACAAAAGAAGGAAATCTATCCTATTCTTCATTTCCTTCCATCTTCAATCTTTTGCTCCACGCGAACCTCCTCTGTTTTCCGTCAAGCTCCTCCAATCCGTCCTGGATGCGAGCTCGAACTCCGTCTAAACACGTCCACATTTGCAATTGACCTGAAATCTAGGACTCAAATTGCAAATGTTAAATAACACGTGTTTTGTTATCATCAAAACAGATGATCGTGGTGCTCTAGCACCAACAATTTAGTCATTGATGGGTCCATGTAGACAGAAATGAGTTTTCACGCATTTCAAGAATTAATGGATATCTGAAATCCTAAAAATAGATCCGCTTAATTAACTGAGGTTCTGGTTAGGATAAAATTCATCTAAACCCTCTAAAAATCATAAAAAAATATTCTCTAGGGTTTGGCATCCTTGATTTGACTATCTAAACCTATTTTGACCTGAAATAAAGTCTAAGATAGACCGTTGCCTTAATTTGAGTTTTTGCATAAATTACCCAATTAAACTATGTCAAAACCAAAATCTAACTTCACCATTGGATTCCTTAGGTCCAAATGAGGTTTGTATCAAAATTTGGGCCTAATCAAAGATCGTCTTGACCTAGTTTGTATTTTAGACCTGTCTGATTCTTTCTATTTCACAAGTGCCCCTAGATTTTGAAATTCATTACAAATAGGCCCCTATCTTTGTTGTCTTTTTCGCCAAAAGGTCCCTGCCACCTCCATGAACGCAGAAGTTTTATTCCTACAACTCCAATGACCTTCAATCAGATTTTTCTCCCTGATTTCACGCTCAATCTCTTCTAAATTTGGAAGGAAGATTCCTAAGAGATTTCTCTACGATTTGAACCTATTCGTGGGCTCCAACTCTTTCCCAATCTCTCATGTGAATGCATGAGAGATGTGAGTTTCCTACTCCGGTGAACTTACCAAGCTTGAAAGCTTGGTTTCCAAGCTTCAAACCTCCCTCTAAGGCCTATTTAAAGACCCCTGAGGACAAACCGTCCTCTCTACACTTGTTTTCGGCCTGAATCTCTATGCTTGCTCCCTCCTCTGTAACCAAAAAGCTCCACGACGTCTGGCGACCTTCTCTGACCACACTCATCATCTGCTCGCAACACCACCGGCGGATTCACCTTCCTCTCCTTCCGCGTTGCGCCATACCAGCTGGCGCTCCCTCCCCCTTCGTCATCATCATTCTCTCCCACCAGAGCTCCCTTCATCTTCGGCATCGGCCACACCAGACCCGACGTCATTCCTCCCCCTCGTCGACAGCACTTAGTCTCCTCGACTCCTTATCTTCCGCACATCATCACTGTGCCACTACTCTACTGTTTCGATCGCTCCTACATCGTCCACGACTTCGTCTTCCACCTTACCGGCGTACCTTTGGCGAGACCTTGTTGAACGAGAATCTACGCTAACGTGTTTGGTTTTGGAAAACCCGTCGTTGTAGTTCGAAAGCGAAGGATTCGTGTTCAACAAATAAAATTTATACCGAAATCAAAATTCCGGGTCGAACACAGGGAGGCGAACGTTTGATTTAAAAACTTCGTGTTTCTTTTTATTTTGTCACAAAGAAATTCAATTTAAACTATCTAAGTATCTACAACAAATAAAAGAGACAGAGGGAGTAAGAGAGAGAGAAAGAATACTATACATGGAAATCAAAATGAGATGTAGAATAGACAAGGAATTTATCATAAAAGAGTTCTTTCGTTACAACTAGAAAACATAAAATAATTACTCTAGAAAGCATTAAAAGAATGGAGGGAGAAATGTCCTCCTCGACGATCGCTCGGAGGACGAATAGACTACTCTAGAAAGCAGTAAATCTATACTAAAAAGCAGTAAAAAGAATAGGGAGAGAGAAATCCTCCTCGACGGTCGCTTGGAGGACGAGCCGGACGGGACGACGCCTGGACGAAGGAGAACGAAGCGGGACGAAGGAGGACGAAGCAGAAGAACGGGAACGAAGCAGCACGCCGTCGTCGTCGCGGGATCCACTTCCGAAGGGGGACGAAAATTTGGACTTTATCTCGCGAGAAGCATCCCGGGTGTGGGACAAGCTTCTCTTGAGCTTTGGAGAGGTAGAGAGGAGAAGGAAGGGATGAAAATTTCGTATGGAGGGGGTCTCCTTTTATAGTTGCAAGGAGTGGGGGCAAAATGGACATTACATCTTCAAAATAATAAATAAGGGGTCTTTAGTGACGGATAAAACCGTCGCTAAAGCCCCGCCGTCGCCGTCGCCGCCGCGCCCACGCGCGCCCGCTCGGCTGGCCTGCGCGCGTAATGCATACGCACGTCCGCGTCGTCTCAGCCGTCCGATCGCGAGATCGGACGGCTTAGAACGCGTCCGCGCCCGCTGCGTAGCGCACCGCCCGCGTGTGATCGCGCGCCCACCAGAGCGTCCAATTGCGCGTCGGCGCTATCGGGCGCGCGCGGCCGTTGGATCTTCATCTGACGCTCGTGCGCGCCCGCTCGCCCGCGCCTTCGACCCCCTCACCGCGGCTCGAACCCGCGACCTCCGCTTCGCCCGCAGCTGCGTCGCCGCTGCGCTACGCGGGCGAAATGGTCGCGCGGACGTTTTTAAACGCGAGCGACCGCAGCCGTTGGATCGAGATCCAACGGCGGAGAGGAGACGGTGCGCGGTCTTCACAGGACTCCTGCGGCCGATTGGGCGGCTGGGATGGCGCCACGTGGCGCTATCTTGGCCGTCCATCTTCTGGAAGTTGTAGATGGTGCCACGGATGTCGGATTGACTCGATTTTTGTGTCGTTCGGCTGCGATCGTCGATCCGAATTCATCTGTGTGATCCGAATTCATCTGAAGTGCGGATTTACACCATCCTGGCCCTTGATCTTCTAGGGTTCCCCAGTCTCTATCTGATGCTACGGATGCCTGATTAGGGCGATCTTGGAGTCGTTGAACTCCAATCGTCGCCCTGATCATATCCATACGGTTGGATCTTTGATCCGAGGCCCCGATAAAATATTTGCCCTGTCCAAGCACATAAAAGGAGACAATTAACCTCCATTTTATTCAAACTACTCTAAATGCAAGATGATGCATGTAATGCAATATTTATATCATGAAATGCAATCCTATGCTTAAGAACATGCATAAATAGACATTTTAAGTAGTGTAAATGTGTTTACATCATACCCCCATGCCTATCTTTTGCTAGTCCCTAGCAAAAACTATATGCTATTTATAAAAGAATTAGGTTAGATTATTTGGACCTGAGTTATTTTCAATCATTAAGAAATTGTCTACTTAAGAACTGAACTTTCAAAGACACAACAGTGCCCGGGTATCAGCCAAAATGCAGACCGCCTCAAGCCTCGCCTTATTCAAAGAAAAATTTCTTTTTCTGTTTTTACTCTCTTTTTTTTTTTTTGGATTTTCAAATTTTAGGGTTTAAGAGTGGCTTTCTACGGCCATTCAACTCACCCAAGATTTGATGAGAACCCTAAGTTTTAAGCATCTTATTGTGATTGTGATAGACTCATTGACCGGCAATTAAAACGGACTTCGGATTTCTACGCCTCTAGGTGACCTCAAAAAGAATTCTGCCTAAAGGTGTATCTTTACAACCGGTAGCTTTCTCCCTACTTTTATTTTTTTTTAACGGGGTCAACACAAGGGTGAATCCAGTGTATATCTCCCCAGTTTATTCTACTTCTCCGCTTCTTCCTAAGTGTTTTGGGAATTTTTAGTGCATTTTCTAAGCTGGGTTCTGGACAACAGGTCGATGAGCTGTTACCACCGACAACTTGCCAGCCATACTCGTGCGGCGAAGTGTGGCTTATTTCTTTTTGTTCTTTTCTCCTTTTTGATTTTTTTTTTTCTTTTTTTTCTTTTTTTTTTTTTTTAAGTAGGTGGCTTCCCTGGTCTAAGATTTACCTAAAGGCAGCAAAAAGAGAAAGGTCAGTGACTGGGCTCTGGACAACCTACCTATGGGCTGTTACCCACGATAACTTGCCAGCCATATCACCCTAGAAGGTTCATTAGCTACCCAATTTCCATTAAAATCGCCAAACAACGAGTCAGTGCAAAGAAAGTGTGTAGATGCTTAAGACTCAAAATTCCCTCACATCAGAGGGCGGGTTGATAAGTCGTGTACTTATCACCCAAACTTATTTACTCCAATTAAAATAAAATTCAAGTTGGCGAGAACTCAAAAAACAAATCCACATTTTAGTGGATATACGGGCTGATTAAGTCCAAAGACCTGAAGGGTCTTTGTGTTCAGAACATAATATAGTATTTCTTAAGATCGAAAATTTTCTTTAACCCAAATTCTCTTTCCTAATTTTGATTTTTTTTTTTTTAAATAAAACAAATCTACGGAGCTGACGAATGAATTCAAAGATAAATATCCATCCCCCCATGCCTATCTAATGCAATGTCCTCATTGTATTAAAAAGACATAAAACAGAGTGGAAAAGCGTAGAAAGCACCTGAATTGCGTGGATATCGGGTCCGCTCCGAGATGAAAATGAAAAAGAACTGTATATGTGCTGAGTTTAGTGCCTTCAGCTAGGCACACTATACAAAGAAAAGAAATGAAGAATTCACATGTGCAGGTCAGAATTAGAATAAACAGAAGAATCCTCTGACCTGTCAGCAGAGGTCCACAGATGTGGACCAGATTGTGGTGCAGACCCACACCCCATAATCGAGAATATCTTAGGTTCTGGATAAAAATTACCCAAAACCTAAAATCAAAATGCAAGCGGGGTCGGGCCTGCGATTTGTGAGGATGCAACCCAAGGCCAAAATGTCGGGTTATAGAGAATTGAAGCTCAAAAGGATAATCGTTAAATGTGTGCTTGAGTTTGACATCCTCGAAACAAATGTCGTAAGGGTTCTGATTTGATGGTTTCAGCTTAAAAGGAACCCTTCGACTCAATCTTCCATTTCCTCCAAAATTAACTTCCCAAATTAGAACTTCCCCGCTCCTATCCTCCTCATTAAGTGTATCAAATTCCAGGACATCTTGTATATTCATCACCCCGTCTGGAATCTCCAAGTGTAAATGATGTGGCAGAATCAAAATTGACTTGGGTCTAATTATCTCAGAATTAAAATCATCAATAAGCTCAACAGGGTGTAACTGATAATCAGGGCATTGAATTGATTCCTCCAGAAAATGCGATTCTGGATCTGTATCGTGTGCCCTAATAAGATCAGTTTCCTCAGTTATTGGGCTATCAAATGATCTATCAGATTCCTCAGGCCCAATCGTCTCACAAAAATCGTGATTTGAAAACTCGTGTGAGACTTCGCAACTTGAATCTTCACCATCAAAGAAATCAGGATCCGTATCAATGTATGTCCCAAAATCAGTTGTCACTTTGTGTTCCCAGGAGACATACGTTTTCTCGTAACCCGGCTCAGGGATCTCAGGTGAAGAAATCAGATCATCCTTAATTGGTTGCTTTAATTCAATCTGGTCAGCTTCGTAACATGTGTCCCCCCCAACAGGTGCCTGAGCGGGTTCTGTCATTGGCTTTCCTGAAGAGAGTTCATCCTGGGAATTATTCCAAGATTGAATCAAAGCAACCACGAATCTCATCCTCAATTTCGCTAATTTCCCAAGTAGAAACTCACCCGGGTTCTTATCCTTAACATCCTGGAGCCAATCCAACAAAGACTTGTTTAAATCACCAATCACTTCAATCAGGGGCTCCAATCTCTCAATGCAAGGTATTGGCTGAACTTCTAAAGATTGAATGATATTCCTCAAGTTAGCCAGAACCTTATCTTGAACCTGATTAACCTGAACCAAATGAGTTGGTTCAGGGTTGGGCGGGTTTGACATCAATGTAGAGGAATTAACGAATTGAGATTCGTTATACCCATCCTGATAATAGGTCATTTCAGATTGTTCAAAAGATGGAGATGACCTAAAGGCAGTGAAATCAGAGGATGGGTAAGGATCAGTGTATCCTTCTTGATTGTAGATCGCATTAGGTTGTTCATGAAAGGAGGACGATCTATAATCGATGCAACTCTGAGAAGGATAGAATTGAGAATCAAAGTGTTCAGGGTTAGATCCTAAACACGAGGGTCCGGAATTGTATCCCCAATCCGAATTATCCCAACTAACTGATGGTCGATTACAATACGAGTTGGGATAATCATCATGTTGAGGATAATTTACAACAGGAGGGAAAGAGCGGGAATGCGTGAAATATGTGGAAGGATTCATGAGACACGGGAGGAAGAAAGGTGCCCTGCAATACAAACAATCAAACCTGTCCTTAAATGGGTTAGCCTACAGACCTACAGACTCCCAAAACCAGTCTTGAGATAAAGGAACGATTTGATCTACTTCTGTCTGTTCAATCCAACCAGTTAGAAGGAGGGACTGGGGAGAAGGTTCTTCCTTCGGCTTGCGCCTCCGGTTCCTAGTGTACCCCCCAGCCGCGATCGTTTGACTCTGCTCCCCTAGCTAGACATCAGATTGAACAGTAGAAACAGACTAATCGAAAATAATCTCGTTCTGAGTTCTGAAGAGCGAGTCCAATCCTTAAGGCCAACGTCTACTCTGTTTTATTTAGGGCTAGGTTTGAATGTGCTTTGGAATGTGATGGGCCCTTTAAATGGGTTGTGCTCTTAATGATTGATTGCTTTGTGTGTGCGTGCACAACCAGTGGTTTTCAAGCAAGATTATTTTTGATGTGGTGAATTTTAAGGTTCAATCTTGCTTAGTAGCTTTTAGGATTCATCTTTAGGTGTTTTCAATCAAGTTTCATTGGCACACCAGGTTTTGCAAGCACAGGTGAAGATATTTTCCTTTAAAGTTTAAAAAGAATGTGGAGTGCCTGGTAGATCCCTAAGAGTTGAACCTAATTGGCATCTACTTGATGAGTTGATTTTATTTGAAGTGGTGCAGCCCAATCAACTCAAACAATTGGCCTCAAATGCACCACTAAGTTAGGCACACAAAGATGGTTAACTTAGAATGATTTCTACTCTTTTATGTGTTGCTTTATGTGTACTGGTCCCACAGATCAGAACCCAGTTGAGTAGAAACAAATCAATTTGGTTAAGTGCCTTTAAATGTGGGTGTACATTGTGTATTTGTTGAAAATTACCCCACAAAATTATCTTTTTACTTTTTTTTTTTTATAAATGAAGGTGGAATGAATGTGAGTGAGAATCCAAACAACCAAACTATTCCTAGGATTTATGCAAACACCTAGGTTAATTGGAATTTGGATTTAATGTGGCGAATGAAATCTATGGAGGGGGAAAGAATGGGTGATAACTTACAAAACATTTCACAGCACTTTACTCCAATCTACCGCTTTTGCTTGCCTCAAAAGAGTACCTGCAATTACAATAAGAAAGGAGAAAAGTGAGGTAAATGATTTGTAAGTTACAAAACGTGAAGAGAAATCAAAGATCGTTGCCTCCCCGGCAACGGCGCCAAAATGTTGAACGAGAATCTACGCTAACGTGTTTGGTTTTGGAAAACCCGTCGTTGTAGTTCGAAAGCGAAGGATTCGTGTTCAACAAATAAAATTTATACCGAAATCAAAATTCCGGGTCGAACACAGGGAGGCGAACGTTTGATTTAAAAACTTCGCGTTTCTTTTTATTTTGTCACAAAGAAATTCAATTTAAACTATCTAAGTATCTACAACAAATAAAAGAGACAGAGGGAGTAAGAGAGAGAGAAAGAATACTATACATGGAAATAAAAATGAGATGTAGAATAGACAAGGAATTTATCATAAAAGAGTTCTTTCGTTACAACTAGAAAACATAAAATAATTACTCTAGAAAGCATTAAAAGAATGGAGGGAGAAATGTCCTCCTCGACGATCGCTCGGAGGACGAATAGACTACTCTAGAAAGCAGTAAATCTATACTAGAAAGCAGTAAAAAGAATAGGGAGAGAGAAATCCTCCTCGACGGTCGCTTGGAGGACGAGCCGGACGGGACGACGCCTGGACGAAGGAGAACGAAGCGGGACGAAGGAGGACGAAGCAGAAGAACGGGAACGAAGCAGCACGCCGTCGTCGTCGCGGGATCCACTTCCGAAGGGGGACGAAAATTTGGACTTTATCTCGCGAGAAGCATCCCGGGTGTGGGACAAGCTTCTCTTGAGCTTTGGAGAGGTAGAGAGGAGAAGGAAGGGATGAAAATTTCGTATGGAGGGGGTCTCCTTTTATAGTTGCAAGGAGTGGGGGCAAAATGGACATTACATCTTCAAAATAATAAATAAGGGGTCTTTAGTGACGGATAAAACCGTCGCTAAAGCCCCGCCGTCGCCGTCGCCGCCGCGCCCACGCGCGCCCGCTCGGCTGGCCTGCGCGCGTAACGCATACGCACGTCCGCGTCGTCTCAGCCGTCCGATCGCGAGATCGGACGGCTTAGAACGCGTCCGCGCCAACTGCGTAGCGCACCGCCCGCGTGTGATCGCGCGCCCACCAGAGCGTCCAATTGCGCGTCGGCGCTATCGGGCGCGCGCGGCCGTTGGATCTTCATCTGACGCTCGTGCGCGCCCGCTCGCCCGCGCCTTCGACCCCCTCACCGCGGCTCGAACCCGCGACCTCCGCTTCGCCCGCAGCTGCGTCGCCGCTGCGCTACGCGGGCGAAATGGTCGCGCGGACGTTTTTAAGCGCGAGCGACCGCAACCGTTGGATCGAGATCCAACGGCGGAGAGGAGACGGTGCGCGGTCTTCACAGGACTCCTGCGGCCGATTGGGCGGCTGGGATGGCGCCACGTGGCTCTATCTTGGCCGTCCATCTTCTGGAAGTTGTAGATGGTGCCACGGATGTCGGATTGACTCGATTTTTGTGTCGTTCGGCTGCGATCGTCGATCCGAATTCATCCGTGTGGTCGGATTTTCCATCTGAAGTGCGGATTTACACCATCCTGGCCCTTGATCTTCTAGGGTTCCCCAGTCTCTATCTGATGCTACGGATGCCTGATTAGGGCGATCTTGGAGTCGTTGAACTCCAATCGTCGCCCTGATCATATCCATACGGTTGGATCTTTGATCCGAGGCCCCGATAAAATATTTGCCCTGTCCAAGCACATAAAAGGAGACAATTAACCTCTATTTTATTCAAACTACTCTAAATGCAAGATGATGCATGTAATGCAATATTTATATCATGAAATGCAATCCTATGCTTAAGAACATGCATAAATAGACATTTTAAGTAGTGTAAATGTGTTTACATCAGACCTTCCAGCCGCTACAGACCATCTCTTCACTTTCCACTGGTCCCAACACCTTCGCCGTGTCCACACGAGTAAAACCCCTCAAGAAATTGAGGGGATTACTCGCCCGAGCCCTCCACCGAACAAATCCAATTCTGCCTTCAATTTTTGTATCTGCTAGCCACCTCCGACCACATTCACAGCACGCCACCGCCGCCACCACCTTCACCACATCATTGCTCTTCTCCTGAGCTTTCTCTGACTTGGCCCTTAGGCCATTTTCCTGTTTCAGGTTCACAGCCACCATTGCCATTGACAGAGCTCCTTCGAAGAGCTCAAAGTAGGTATTCGTGCTCCAGTAGCCCTAGGCACCACCTCCAGGTGACGCAAAATTCATCCTGGAGTGTGCCCAGGTCTCCAATTGAAGGAGTTGTCCTCTCCGTCGATTGCAATCAAGCCTTCACCTCCTGCTGCTACCTCACACGAAGAACGGGGACAGATAGTCCCACATCGTGGGAATTGGAGCAGAAAGAGCCGCATAAGTTGTTTTTGTGCCGAGGCTTTATCGCCTCGACACACTGGGGGTGAGGTCCCCGCACCCCGATCACCTAACCCAAACCGTTTCACTGCTTGGCTGCGACCCCACGCACGTAGCCCTGCACCTGGATTTAGTTACTGTTCCTACCCGATACCCAGTTAACCCCGAGTCTTTGAGAGAAAGAAAGGAAGGAAAGAAAGGGAAAGAGAAAGAAAGGGGGGGTTTTTGCCTCGCTCTCAAACTCTCTGACAATTAGAAGAATTAAGAAGAGGCCTTTGCCTCTAGTGTGCGTGGCTGCTGTGCCTCTCCCTGAGGCTTGAAGAGAGAGGCCTTTACCTCTGCTGGTTAAGGCATCTGAGCACTTATTCTAAAATTCTATGAAGTTGATACTGTGGTTGACATTAAGTGCTTGTAAAACTTAAAGAGTAATTTGGTGATTCAAATCACCATTTTTACTCTAATCTTTTTGCACTTTTAGGCTTGAATCTTCTGATATATCATTATTCCTTTTGTTATAATTGCTTATATTTGTGATTCTATTGTAATCTATGAGGTTAATTGCTATAATTGCTCCCTATGTTCGACCTCGGATACTCTTTTGAATTTGAGCTATAAATTTAAGTGTTCCATGAGATTTATCGACTATACTACAGCGCATTACTTTTAAAACATCGATTCAGAGTGTTCAACACTTGCATTAATAGTTTTTCACTTAGGTCCTTAGGTTATATACATATCATTCATATAAAAACCTTCCACGGACCTGTTTGAAAGCTGTAGGGGCCTATTTGCAAAGCCTGAGGATGGCTTTGCAGAACTTCTTAGCCACTTATGGGCTTTTCCACAATTGTTCCACCCCTTCGCCATTTCGAACCTTCTCCACAATTCCACCAATAGACTTACTGCACTGCGAGCTACTATAGCACCTCAAGAACTCGCCCAATCGTAGCCGTCACTTCTTTTTTCTCATGATCCTGTGGCCAAGATCCAAATGAACCTTTGCACGCTTCGACGCGTGTGATCACCTCTTGCCCCAGATCCCATCTAATGGCTACGATTTGATTTGGACTTCGCTCACCCTCGCTAGCTCATCCCCACCGCCCAAGCCCTAGGTGTATAATTGCATCACTGTGGTGCTTTGATCTAGTGACTCGACTACTTAAGTCCCTCCCCAGCTCCCTACGCGCGCCGCCAACCTCCCCTCTTGCTTTCTTGAGGCGGTCCCTTCTCCCTCTCCAGCTCTCCTAACCTCTTTACTCGCCACACCTGTGACAGAGATGTGGTTTTTCACTGATGATAACGTCATCATCAACCATATCTAGCTTTATTTAGTCATAATTCATTGATAAATGCTCCTACATAATCGCCAGAAGACCATAATTCACTGCATAACCATTCTGAGAGATAAACATGAAAACAAGGGTAAAACCGTAGTTTTAATAGAATATCCTAAATGCAGAATAATCACCGGGTTTCCTAGGGCTTAATTAAAGGTCAAATGATCATAAATGCCTAATAAGTTGGTTGATGTAGATAGAAATGAGTTTTCACGCATTTTGATAATTAATGGACATTTGAAACCCTAAAAATAGGCCTGCTTAATTAACTGAGGTTTCGGTCAGGATAAAATTCACTTAACCTTCTAAAAATCATAGAAAAATATTCCCTAAGGTTTAGTACCTTTGATTTGACCATTGGAACCCATTTTGACCTAAAACAGAGTTTCAGACATAGTTGCCCTAATTTGGCTTTCTACGTAAATTACCTAGTCAAACTTAGTCAAAACCTAAATTCGACTTCACCATCAAATTTCTTGGGTCCAAATTAGATTTGTACCAAAATTTGGGTCCAATCAGAGATCATCTTAACCTAGTTTGCATATCAATCTAGTCTAACTCTTTTTTTCACATACGCACCCTTAGCTTTTTGAATTCCTTACAAAGAGGTCCCTAGGTTTGTCATCATCTTCACAAGCAGGTCCCTCCACCATTATAACAGAGGAACTCCTACTTTGGCGACCTTCAATCAGAGATTTCTCTCTGATTCCTTGACGAAATCCTTCCAAAATTGGAAGGAGAACTCCTGAGAGAATCTCCTTCCATTTGAGCCACTCATTGGGCTCTATTTCCTTCCCAAAAGCTCATGCGAACGATTTGATTGAAGGAATACCCATTTTTGAGTGAAGATCTCGAGTTTGCAAGCTTGTTTCTGTTGGTGCTAGAGCACCACGATCATTTGTTTTGATGATAACAAAACACGTGTTATTTAACATTTGCAATTTGAGTCCTAGATTTCAGGTCAATTGCAAATGTGGACGTGTTTAGACGGAGTTCGAGCTCGCATCCAGGACGGATTGGAGGAGCTTGACGGAAAACAGAGGAGGTTCGCGTGGAGCGACAGATTGAAGATAGAAGACAAGAAGAATAGGATAGATTCTTTTTAATCCTTTCATGTACTTTTATCTTTATTTTTCTTGCTCTTTATTTTCCTTAGAAATTATGTTAAAGAGCCTCAAAGAACCCTAACAATAGTCCTAGGAACACCGGCACAACCCTAGGATACTTAGGTTTTCTGTAGAACACTTAGAAAACCAATATAGGGTTAAAACAGACTTTCAAGACGTCTAATTCACAAATCAGACGTCTGATAAAGTATTTTAAGACGTCTGACTGTTGTTTCAGACGTCTGATAACTGTTAGGCTGGACATAGTTAGTTCTGTCTGATGAAATCAGACGTCCAGACCTTAGACTAGACGTCTTAGAAGACGTCTGATTGATTTGCCAGACGTCCAATTAGTGGACCGTTGGTTGACTTAGCAGACACCCAAGAATATGACCGTTAGAGCCTTATCAGACGTCCATAGGCCTTTCCAGACGTCTGATAAATGACCGTTTTGCCTCGGCTGACCCAAAATCTCTTCTCAGAGATTTTCTAGCCGTTGCAACGTTTGGAAATCAATTCCCACAGTAAAAGTAGGTTTCCAGACGTCCAGACTTAGTGCCAGACGTCCTGTATGTCGTCTGATGGACTTGTACAAAAACCCTGTTTAGATCTGATTCAAGTCAGGAGGAAACCCGCATAGAATCAGACGTCTGACCTTGAGATCAGACGTCTTAAAGTGGCCTTCCAGACGTCTGATGCCATAATTAGACGTCTGATGACCCTGTCAAATGCAATCATTGTCCTGATTTCGGCCTGATTCTCTTGGGCTTTGCACCCAACGGCTATGGAAGCTTTTCCAAGCCTTCCAAAGCCTTCCTAAGGCCTCTATAAATAGAGGGGAACCTTTGTAACACAAACACACATATACACACTAAGACACACACCTTGCAATACACTTTCAAACCTTTTGTGTCCAAAGAAAAGACTCTCTTGCTCTCCAAGCTCAAGCTCCATTTTCTTGAGAGCATTCAACCGTTGCGCACCCGCTCTCCCGACGTTGTTAACGAGAGCGACGTAGCGCCATCGCGTGGCACACGCACCGCGTCATCGTCGACGCACTCCTTGCAAAGGGGAGTTTCCTATTTCCTATAGAAGCTAGGTTTAATTATTTTGTTGGCTCTATAGGACTATTGTTTCTTTTATCTTTGTCTTTTGGTTGGGTATTTGCTTTGCGAATTCCCGTCTCCTTCGTGGGACAAAATCCTTCTCGTGGAGAGAAGGGGTTGAGGAACGCTACCCTCGTACTTGTAGCGTGGTTGTACTGAGGTTGAATCACCCTCGTTTTAAAGTGATTCGTTTAGTGGATTTTGATCAACTAGGTTGATCGGAAAATCCTAACTCGAGAGGGTTAGGTGGTGGTTTTCACCCGGTTTGGGTTTCCACCTAAAAATTCCTGTGTACATTTTGTGATTGCATATTTTTGTGAGATTGTTTATATTTTCAATTCTGCATTTTTTTGTCACGCTGATCTCACCCCTCCAAGTAGGGAAATTACAGTTTCCAAGCTTGGAACTCCATCCTCAAGCCTATAAAAGCACACCCCTTGCATCGCCGATCTCCTTAGCAAAGTTTGGGGCCAAAAATCTCTTCCAAACCCTACCTCCGGCCCCTCTCTGACCAAGCTCTGGTGGTCTTCCTTCCCTGTCTTCCTAGGGGCAGCCAATGACCAAATTGGCTACCCATCATCTTCCTCATCTTCCTCCGCACCTCGCCAGTCAAAGTGAGGGTTGTCCTCCCCGTTCCTCACCGCCATCCCTCTCAGGAGATTCTCATCTTCTCTATCACCGGTGTGCCAAAGTCGACGCGGATCCTATCCCATTCAACCGTTAGAGTAGGTTAGTTAGGTTTATTTAGATCCTTAGGTAATTCCCCATGCTCAAAACCCAAAAATAACCCTTGACACCGTCGTTCGCCCTACATCTTCCCCATCTCCGATCGCCCTCCGACAAGGCTTTCCCATCATTCCACCGCACCACACACCTCGCCGAAACCTCCTACACCTCCACCTCATCCATTCGCACCAAACCCCCATCTTTATTTCCCATTCCATCCACTCACGCGACCTCCCGGACAAACCCCACCTTCGCACTCACTTCCAGACTCCGTCCGGCCACCATACACCTTCACACTCCACGAGACCACCCCCATTACATTCATGAACGTCCAGTGAACCTTCTGAGATGTTTTGACGTGGCCGAAAGGCCTTATTCTCTATTTCTGATCCCACGTTGGTGCTCCACCGCCGTGCCTTATGTCCGACGTCGTTCGTGGTGTTCTAACCACGCAAGCCCCAGGTGTTACACCCAAGAGATGCGGAAGAGTCTTAGGACCCTTCCCAGGTCCTTGATTGAAGAAGCGAACCTCAATAGCCACATCAATTGAATGACGCATCTCACTGCAGTAGCGTGCGAAGAAGGTGGGGACTTTAGTCCCACATTGTGAAGACAAGGCTACACGATAGTGCATAAGGGGAATTTGTCTCTATGGCTATTCGCCTCAAGACATCGGGGGTGAGGTTCCCACTCACCCTTCACTCGACCCGACTAGCCTATTAGCCTCACTCCTCGGCTGCGACCCCACGCCCACAGCCCTAGACCCAGGTACGCAACCCGAATACCTGATTAACTCGACTCTATTGAGAAAGAAGAGAGGAGGAAGGAAAGAAAGAGAGAGCGAGGGAGGGAGGGTTTTGCTCCTTGGTGCAGCTGTGGGACACTTAGTCGCTGGGAAGGAAAGAAGAGAAGAGGAGGAGAGTTAAAGGCAGAAGAAGAAGGAGAAGACTTGAGAACAGAAGAAGAGGCTAAGGTGGAAAGACAAGGCTGAAAGATCATGCCAGAAAGAGAGAAAGGAAGAAGAGCCAAAGAAGAAAAAGAGAAGAAGAAGAGAGCAACAAAAGTAGAGAAGAACAACAAAAGAAAGAAAGCACTGTAGCAAGCGACAGTTAAATCGTCTAATTATCAAATCAGATGTTTGAGTACTGTTCATTTATTTAACATCATTTGAATAGTTGACATATATGTGCTTAGGCTAATAATTGGTGATCTAAATCACCATTATTCTATCTCAGATCTCTTTTTTTCACATTAAACTCTTAATATACTCATATTATGCATTGAAGACCTATTTTGAGTAGAGATTGTTTATTGAATATCTTGATTATTGTGCTCATTTATATTTTGATTAAAGATTAGCATGTGAATTCCTATTTGCTCCCTATGTTCCACTTCGAACTTCATTTCTAGATTTTCGAGCTATAAATTGTATTTGTTGAAGAGCTATTTAGGAGACTTTACTACAACGAGACACATTTAAACTCTTGAAAATCCTCATCAACATTCACCTCCAATTCCTCCTTGTCGCTAGAGATGACGTACTCCTGAGGACGACCCTGGAGCTCCTCTTGTGGGCTCTTCACTTGCTAGAGATCTCTCCCATTCTTCCTCAGTCGCTAGCTTTGGATCCAAGCAACCCCATTCCTCTTGTTAGATTAGGACTTCCTGATTTCTAGAGTAAATTAGATTAGTAATTAGTGTAATTTAGATTAGTAGGAATATATTGGTGTAGATTCACTCCGCCCTCTCTGGTCAATTCAAATCAGAGAGGTATTTTTCTACCTCCATTTCGATGCATACAGCTTTCTCTACATTTCACGATTTGTTTCTGATTTTTCCTTGAATTTTATTCATTAATCACCTATCCATCTAGGTCAAATTCAAATCTGCAGCTTTGGCTTCCAGATATGAATTTGCGCCTGAAATTCACTTGGGGGGTCTTCCATTCACTCCATCAATCCACAAAGACCCCCTAATCTGGTTTTATCGTCTCAAATTGCTTGATTCTCTCATATTTGGTTTACACACCCAATCTCGCGATTCGGAGTCAAATTGGTTTTAAATGATTTTAATCGAGTGATTTGAGTTTAGATTTGCTCAAATGGGTATATTGCGATGAATTTGAATATGTTTTGATATAGATTTTTTCAAAGGAGCATGTGCATAATGAGAGTATTATTTTGGGTAGCAATGGTCAAGGAATCTTAGATTCACTGAGATGTGACCTTAGCAATGACATATTTGGTTATCTACATTCTCCTTGAGTTACAAAACACTGATTGTTAGTGTTTAGAAACTCTAAGTGATCAGGTCACCCAGGTGGATCAAAAGTAAAAGCCCTATTTGGGCGACACTTATTTTTCAATGCAAAATTGATTCCAATCTGATAATGGAGGTTTGACTGAAATTTAAAGGATCATAATGAAGATTTGGAACTATTTTCATAAGGATTTGAAGTCTTGATTTGATTTTCATGTTCATACTGTCTATAGTGTGAAGTAAAAATTAAATCAGAGTTCTATAAATTGTGATCTTAAATTGGGCATAAAAGGATTTTCAAACCTTCATATATGATTTTAAAAGGATTTTGGGTAGATTTGATTTGCCATAAGTGTTTTTGTGCATCCATGTGCCTTAGATCAGACCTTCTTAGGTCAGATCTGGGCTGATTTTCAATGATCAACAGCTATTGCTACTGAGACAGCAGTAGAAATTAAGACGTCTAAACTACTGTCCTTGCATCTGATTCTTGATGAGAACAGCAGTAGCTGCTACATTTTAGAGCAGAAGAGCAGCTGAATTAGCTACTAAAGTTGAGCAGTTGTTGCTGCTATGTTTCTTGCAGCAGATCAACCAATGGTGGGCTGGTCTGAATTTGAATTTCTAGCTGGAATTCGAGTTTTTATGAGCTGATTTATTTGTAGTGTTGTGTACATAATGTAACAAGCATTCATGTACTCTAAATTGGTTGAAATTCAATTAGAAGTTCTTGTAATTTAGTATTTTATCTTTTGTTAATGATTTGCATGTGCTTAACTGTCCAAATGAAAATATTATTGAAATTCACATAAAAAATCATGCTTAAATGCCCATACACTTTTCATGTGTTGTGTTGGACACTGCTGAATGCCTATACTATTTGTCCAGCCACTTAAACTTATTTCAAGGCCTTAGGTTCTCTTTAGAAACACTCTTGAAGGCCTTAAATTAGTAAACTTTGTATATAAATAAAAATCATATAAAAATTTCAAAAAAATAAAATAAACCTATATTGGTCAAGATTAAGTATATTTTTAGCTATGTGCTAAGTTTCAAGGTATTCTGAACCCACGACTTGGTAAAACATACCAGCAGAACTTAACATCTAAAACACCAAAAACAATTCTATCTCTCTCATCTCACTCTTTCTCTCTTATCCCCTACCTCCTCTAAACCTATAAAACCCATAAAAACCAAAAATTACCCAGAAACTCCTAAAAATACCATATATACTATGTAAATACTTGTATATATTAATTTAAATCTAAGCTATATGTATATAGTATACAATATGTACATAATACGCATAAATAACTTATGTATGTATTATACATCTTAAATTAAGTATTTAGAATAACTTATTATATATATAAGCTTACTGTATTATTATATATTAATTTATATAACTTAATTGTATAATAACTAAGTAATTATACAAACATGTTTATGTGTACATATTTGTACTTCATACTGTACATACATATTTATCTATATAATATAAATATTATAATGCCTTTAATTTAATTTAAATATATATATACAGTAAATAATTAGGTTATTAAGTTAATTAGGTAATTTATTAAGTTAAAATAAAATAAATTAGTAATTTAAGTTAATACTGAAGTAAATTATAGTGTATAATTGCAATATATTATAATAAGTAATTTCAACTAATTTAGACTGTATTTATACTATATTATAGTATTTATAGCTTATTTATATGTAAAACCATCTAAAACATGTATTTAATTGTAAATAAATTAAAATAAAGCTTATAAAATATAATAAAAATCTGTAATAAATAATTTATTATGTATATTAATACTGTATTAAGTCAATTGTATGATTAATTAAGTAATTTATACTGTAATTAGCAAATTAAACTCTAATTTAATGTGTATAAACTGTAGAATTTAGCTAATTTAATTATATAATAAATTAACTTATTTTGTAAAGTGATTATATAATTATGTAGCCCTATGTAATGGTTTTACAATCCCATAATTTAATTTTAATTTAGATTAAATTATGGCCTGCAAATCAAGGGCCAAAATCACTTAATCTGACTTGCAGATGCACGCTTAGCAATGCCTGAAGGGTGCTTAGATAGTGCCATATCAGTAACTGTGGAGCAGCTGCAGCGCCTTATTAGTTTTTTCTGCTATTGATTCACCAGTCGACATGTGCCGAGTGTAAAACATTACCTATACTTATACATTCCTCCTCTCTCGATCTGATCTGAATATGGCATGAGCATATGTGTGCGATGCATTGGGCCGAGGGTCATGCACTGTGCGTGGGCCTGTGTGGGCCCATTAACAAGCATTAAACCAGATATAATACACCTAATAACTAAACTAGGGTGGCTAGTCATCCGACTACCGATTTGTATAAAAAGGGGTCGTTATTATAGTATATGTCACAAATAAAAATCGTTGTTGCGTCAATTTTATTTATTTACTTAATTTTTACTGGTTTATTCCAGATCATTCACTGGGAGACAGTTATTGATATACATCACTCTCTAAGTCCAATATTATTCTTTAATTCCAAAAATATTGATTTTATGTATAATAATGAGTGAATGAATGAATGAAATTATCAAAGAATGAATCAATTATATATACAAGAATGAATTACAAATCATTACAATGCTTGAAAACAACTATGTACAAACAAGCATAAAAAACTATAAATGAATATTCTATACTATCTTTTTATAACTTACATTAATAATACTTAGATTAATGTACATTAATAAGTAATAACATATACTATACTAATTTAAGTTAACATATTAACACTTACAGTAACATATAAGAAATGTATAGCGACATATATAAGTGTCGCTAGACCTTAGAAAAACTATATATATAAGGTAAGATAAAAACTAGGGTTTATACTAACATTTATTCAATATACAGTGACGTATCTATCTGCCAGTAAAGCTCATATGTCATTTATATACATATATGAACTCAAACACTCTATACCACCTATACATATTATTATATTATTTACATATTATTTACAGTATACATATATATATTATATACTTATATACTTGTATACATACACATAACACAGTAGGCACAGGGCCTCTTTTGTTTTTCTCTCTTCTACTTAGCCGTTCTCAGAGGGCTCTCTTCAACACTTAACGCTCACAGCCTTCTCTTTTACCCTTAGTGATTAAAGTTTAATTATTGTTCTTAATGACAAAATTAGGTTTATTATTGGCAGACGACCTTTTCGAGGGATACATAGCACCCTCAATGGGTGGGGCCAGACCTTTACTGAGGTTACCCTGATGATTAATTAGCCCATTTAATCTGGTTTATTCTCGTAATTGGAACCACAGCAGGCCTGCTATAGTGCATGGCTCCCAGCCACGCATCGCTCACACAATCTCAAACCAATCTCAATTCATGCTTAGAGGGGAAGGGATAATGGTTGTTTAGCGTCGAGCGCTTGATGATTGGGAAGGTTGAAAGAGAAAATCAATTTATATCGCGGTGGGCACTTGCCATCTTATGATATGGCACTATATTAGCGCCCCTTCAACGCTGCTACTCCAACACGCATGTTCTGATTGTTTGATTTTGGCTCTCGATTTGAGGACCATAAATTAATCTAATTTAAAATTAAATTATATGGTATTAAAGTATTTACATAGGGCTATATAATCGTACAATTTATTTACAAAATTAATTACATTTACTATATAAATAAATTAGTCAAAGTTTATGATTTATACATACTGATTATTGGATTTATTTCTTAATTAATGTATAAATTGGTTAATTAATGGTCTAATTGACCCTATATAGAGTTAGTATACATATTAAAGTATTTAATACACATTTTTATTGTATTTTACACGATTTATTTTGATTTATTTACATTTAAATAAATGAATTCAGGGTATTATACATATAAATTAAGTATAAATAGTATAATACATTATAAATATAATTAAATTGGTCTAATTTACTTAAAATATTACAATACAACTATATAGTATAAATTATCTTAGTTATAACTTAATTTACTAATTTATTTTAATTTAACTTAATAACTTAGCTAGTAACTTAATAAGTAAATTATTTATTATATATACATAATTAAATTATGATACAAGGTTTATAATATACATAATACATATATAGATATGTATATACAGTATCATTAGTAAATACATTTATTTACAGGGCTTTATATATTTACTTAAGTTATAATGCTTATAAGTTAGTATAAATAATAAATAGTTATATGATTAAGTTATATACAGTTTGAATAATCTTAAATATTTAATTTACATTATACAATATATATAAGTTAGTTATACCTATTATACACCTATTTTACAATATATACATGTATAACTTATTATATAGCTTATATTTACAAGTATATACATAATATATATGGTACTTTTGTGTATTTTTGGAGTTTTTCTTCTTTTTATGGGTTTTAGTTGTTTTATGGAGGTATGGGATGAGAAATAAAGAAATAGATGAGATATAAAATGTGTTTTTGATATTTTTGTAGGTTTAGTTCTTTTATTAAGTCTAAAGGTATACTAAATCGTCAGCTGATATATTCTACTAAGTCGAGGGTTTAGATGACCTTGAAACTCAATGTACAATTAGAAATATACCTAATCTTCACCAAGAAAGGTTTATTTTATTTTTTTGGATTTTTAAAATCATTTTTATTTATAAACAAGTTAACTCCAAAAGAGGCCTAAATGGGTGTTTGAATATGAAACCTGAGGACTAAGAATTTAGTTAAAGAGCTGGTAAAGGTGTTTAAACATCTGAGAACATCTAGCAAGCATGTTACAACATTTATGAATATAAAAACATGATTTTCTCTTTTAATTCCACTAAAATCTCATTTTGGATAAATTTAAGTGTGAAAGAAATGACAATGAATCCAATGAGCTTAAATTAGCAATTTAAACTCAATTAAAATTCATTTTCAAGTACAGGAATGATTGTTCATGAATTATTGCACACATTACAAACATGTCAGCTATTCAAAATATCCTAATTCTATCTCACTGCCCTATAGATTCAGCCGAACAGCAACTACCAGCAATAGCTACAGATGCTAAAATCAAGCAGCCACAACAGCAACAGCAGCTTCAGACAGTAACAGTAGCAATTGAAGCTTAAATTCAGCAGTAGCTCAAATGTTCTGATGTTGCTCAAACACATTGCAACACTATCTGAAATCCCATATGGTAAATTCAGACATCTTAAAATAGTTAAGGAAGCTGTTGTTCAACCATTTCAAAATTCCAGTAGATCTGATGTATGCTTCAGGATACAAACACCAAAAATCAAACCTGGTGAAGTCTGATTTGGGGCATTTGATATACTGAATCATACTTCAAATCTCATCTTAAAATCACTTAAAATTTCTTGTAAACTAGATAAGAAGATCTGAAATTCAGTGTCTATGCAAATAAGATCTCAAACTTCTTTTTAAACCTTGTCAAATCTTCATTTTTGATTCAAAATCCTCTCAAATTTCAATTAAGACCTCCCATAAAGGATCATGCAAGTGTAAATATGGAGGATAAAATATTGCCCCGATTGGGCTTTTACTTTGGGTCTTATAATGATTTCTCCACTTAATCTCTTTGGGTCTTATAATGATTTCTCCACTTAATCTCCTTGAACACCATTGATGGGTGTTCAAGGTAATTGTGTGGATAGATCAAGACCCGTTGGGTCCTTGTTCTATCTCAAATCAGGGAAATTGATTTTCCTTGATAGAACTCTCCAACATAGGGCTTGATTTAGATATATGCTCATCCACATTGCAAAAACCAAATCCAAAGCATTGGAATCCTTGCATACACCCAATCAAATCAATGAAGTTCAAAATACATTCCAAATCACCGAATTGGATGTTAAAAAATAATTTAAACATGATCGAGTGATTCGAGTTTATAAGACAAAATCGAGGGATCTTTGTGAATTTGCGAAATGAGTGGGAGACCCCCAAGGTGGTTTATGATGCTAATTTCAGATCTGAGACCTAAGGTCCTCTGATATGAAATTAGACCTGATGAAGGGCTGATCAGCAAAATTAAAATTGAGGGGAAATCAGAATGCGAAATGGAAATATGAAGAGGAAGAAATCAATGATTAGTGGACTGAAATGAGTTCTTCTCCTCCAATCTGAATTGATCAGAGGAGGTGGGTGTGTGGATTCTACACTACACTACTCCTTAACTATCTACAATCACACAATTAGATCAGAGCAAGTCTACATCTAATTTCTACTCCTAAATTACTCTAATTATCACCACAACTACTCTAGAAAATAGTAAATCCTAATCTAATCAGAGGAATGGGACCTTTGGATCCAAAGCCGGCTGCTAAGGAGGAGGAATGGAGGGGGATCTTCAGCGAGTGAAAAGCTCACGAGAGGATCTTCAAGGTCGTCCTCAGGCGTATGTCATCCCTAGTGATGAGGAAGAATTAGAGGTGAAAAACCACACCACTGTCACTGATGTGGCGAGTGAGATGGTTAGAAGAGCTGGAGAGGACGAAGGGATAGGCCTCAAGGAAGTAGGAGAGGAGGTCGATCCTTTGCACGAGAGGCAGTGGAGGTGCTTAAGTAGAATGATCAGTGAATCAGGGCACTGTAGTGGTGAGATTAGCTACCTAGGGCACTTACGGTTGGATGGAGAGGAGAGAGCGCACGCGAGGTTTAAATCAAATTCTAACTGCTAGATGGGATCCGAGGGTAGAGGTGAGGCTACGTGCCAAATCGCGTGAAGCTTCGATTGAATGCGAGCCACAGATCGAGTGGGTCAAAGAT
Organism: Thalassia testudinum; assembly: GCA_037157565.1. Lineage (NCBI taxonomy): Eukaryota > Viridiplantae > Streptophyta > Magnoliopsida > Alismatales > Hydrocharitaceae > Thalassia > Thalassia testudinum. Next base: position 74,024,377 of record JAZHRO010000031.1, on the reverse strand, counting down.
TAAACAACCAAGATTGCCCTTGTTCTTCGTGAGAACAATGCACGTGAAGACCTGCAGGTGACACTGGGTTCTATTGGTGTAATTGTGCGAAAGGCCCCTTAGCAAAGGGGTAGAAAAACTACAGGAAGGCCCAAAAGTGGTCAAGAATGGTTATAGAGCAGTCCTTCTGGGCTTTCAAAAAGGTCCTTGCAGCCTTCAAGTAGTCCTTAGAGGTTTTCTAGTGAACAAAATGTGATGTGTGAAGGACCTAAATGTAAATCTTTAAATGTAAGGCCCTAATGATGTCCAAATGCAACCAGGATTTTAATGAAGCTTAATTGAACATATTAAAAGTTAATGTTACATTTGATTTGGAATTCTGAGCTCATTTATGTGTTCAATTTGCACTTGGATCACCATTTAACCTTCTTCAATAGAATATCTCATTTAATGACCTAATTATGCATTTTTAGCACAAAATTGATGTTTTAGGTATTTTTCTTTATTTCCCACACTTAACCCATTTTATGTGTTAATTCGATAGTGTTTAACCTAGTTTCTAGCTTAACTTCGACATTTTAGCTATGATGAGTTACAACTCATTGTGGCCCTAGTAGAGGTCTGGTCCCACCCAGTAATAGATGCTGTGTATCCCTTGAAAAGGTTGCCCGCCCATTAAACCAAATTTTTGGGTTGAGTTGAGCTGAACCGGTCTGAACCGACTAAGAAGAGAAGAGGAGAGTGAGCTCGCAAATTACACTACGATGATGGGTTTTCAAAACTCAAAACTTTTTGCAATGAAATTTTCGCACAACATTTTGGCGCCGTTGCCTGGGAGGCAAAAGATCTCGATTTCTTTTCCGCATTTCACGCACTTAATTACTTTTCTAACTCTCTTTTATTTCTTCTTTATTGTCTTGTAGGTACCCCAATTAGGAATCTTCAAGCTGTAGAAAGGAGTAAAGTGCAGTTGAAGACAACTGTAAATGCCCTGCCATTCTTTCCCCCTCCATAGATGTTGATGAGCGAAATCGAGGTTATAAAAGCTGCGTCATAATATAGGTCGAATCGCTTGAAAATAAATAATATTTATACTTGAATAGAAGTCCGAGGTCGTTTGCTAGGAGCAAATAGAAATTCACACACTAATCTCAATAAATAATGTAAATGAGCACAATTAATGATAACAATTTCTCAAAAATGATAATCAATGTAGCACTTGAATATAACAAAAGTTATGCATGGAAAAAAGAATCTCAAAGCAAAAACAATGGTGATTTAGATCACCAATTATTCAATTTAAGCATATATGCATTGAGTTTAAATAATGCAACAGTGTCATCAACCATTAAACTTAGGTACTCAAATATATCAACAGTATCAACCAGATAAAGCCTCTCAATCAAGTATCAGATGGCTTAACCCACAAGTGTTACTGTTCTTCTTCTTGCTCTTCTTTTCTTTCTTTCCTTCTGCTTCTGCTCTTCCTTCTCTCTTTGGCTTTCCTTCCTCAGCTGCTCTCCTCCTCTTCTCGCTACTAAGTGTTGCACAAGTACCAGTGAGAGAAAAATCCCCTGCCTCCGCTCGCTCTCTCTCTTTCTCTCTCTGGGATCCGCTCTCCCAGAGCCTCGGGTAATCGGATTCAAATCTAAGCATACCCAGGGACCAGGGCTGCGGGGGTGATATCGCAGCTGAGTGAAGTTGGGTTAGGCAGGTCGGGCCAGCGCCAGGCCTACAGAGTATGTGTCACCGGCGAGGCGCAGGTGAGGGTGTAATGGGACCTCACCCCATGGTTGGAGGCGATAAGCCTACAACACTTTTGCAATTTATGTCTGGCTGACCGCTCCTCTTTTTAGGATGTGGGACTATGTTCCCACATCTCTTCCTTGTGCACGGCAGGGAGGTCCTTCGTCCAATTGCAAATGAATGAGACGTGGTGACCTTCTATTGGCAACCTGAGAGTAAGCCACGCTGTCTGGGCGTGGTATTGGCGAAGAACACGGGCGGAGGAGCTTAAATGACGTCAAAGATGGAGGCGGCGATGGCGGAGGACGACGAAACCTGATAATAAAAAATACGGCCTCACGGCCACATTAGAATAGCTCGTAAGCATCGCTGGACCACAACAAGTGTAGTGGAGGTGGTTTCATGGAGGATGGTGGTCTGTGGTGGCCGGACGGAGTTGGGAATGGTGGCGGGAAGGTGGGTTATTTGGTGGATGATGTGGGCGAGTTGATTGGCAAATAGGGAGAGAGGTTTTGTAGAGGGTGGTGTGGCGAAAGTCGTGAGGTGGTCAGTGAGGTGGATGAAGGGGTGTAGCGATGTATACGCCTCACCGGAGGAGCGGTCGGAGACGGAGAAGACGAGGGTGAGCGGCGTAATCGAGGGCTTGTTTTTGGGGTTTTTGGGTAGGAAACTAACCTACGAGCTAAGATAAACTAATTTAACCCTAATCTAATTGACGAAAGGGATGGAGCGGCATCGGCGTTGGTAGGCCGACGCTGGGGAAGAAGACTCTTCGGTAGAGGGGGACGACGATGACAACGGAGAAAGAGCGACGGTGGCTAGTATTGCATGACGCGGAGGAAGGTGAGGAAGAAAAATCTGCTGCTGGTATTGCAGTTAGACGAGGAGAGTCGGAGGGAGTCGTCGGAGCTTGAAAAGCTATTCGGTCGAAATAGGAGAGAGGAAATTGGGGATTTTCTGGTCAAAATCGAGTCTAGGAAACTCGGTGAGGTTTGGGGAGTCGTTTATAAGGCTCTAGAGGTCGACTTGAGCTTAGGAAGCAAGCTTCCCAACCTAGGAAAGTTCGTCGGAGTTTGGAAACTCTATGATACCCTAATCTCTCATGCACTCGCATGAGAGATTAGGAAGGTTTTGGAGCTAATGACCGGATTCAATGGATAAAGGACTCCTCAAGGAATCTCCCTTCCAATTTTGGAAGGGATTGATTGATCAAAGAAGGAGTTCTCTTCAATCAAAGGTCATCGGAGTTGTGGGATTAGGATTTCATGGTAGCAAGGACCTTTTTGTGAAAATGATGAAAAATATGGGGGGCTATTTGTAATAAATTCAAAAGTTAGGGGCATGAGTGTGAGATAAAAGAATCAAACAGGACTAATTTGCAAATTAGGTCAAGACAATCTCAGATTGGGCCCAAATTTTGGTAAAATCTAATTTGAACCTAAGGAATCTAATGGTAAAGTTGGATTTTTGTTTTGACCAAGTTTGACTAGGTAATTTATCTAAAAACCTAAATTAGGGCAAATGTCTATTTGAGACTCTATTTTGGGTCAAGACAGGTTCCAATGGTCAAATTGAAGGTACCAAACCTTAGAGAATATTTTTATATTAATTTTAGAGGGTTTAGGTGTATTTTTCCTCACCAAAACCTCATTTAATTAAGTGGATCTATTTTTAGGATTTCAGAAGCCATTTAATTCTCAAAACATGCAAAAACCCTTTTCTGTCTATACTAACCCACTTGTTAGACTCTTAAGATCATTTCACCCTTAATTAACCCCTGAGAAAACCCACGGTTATTCTGCATTTATGATATGATGGTAAAATTACAGTTTTAACCCTGGTTTCTTGTACTTCTCTATGAAAGGATTTGCAATGAACTATGGCCTTCTGATGGTTATGTAGGAGCATTTAATGACTTAATCAGATCAAATTGAACTAGTTATGACTCATGATAGTGTTCCCATCATACCCCCATGCTTAGCTTTTGCTAATCCATCAGCAAAACCTCATGGAATTAACTCAAATTCTAGACCATGCCTTTTTATGCTCAAAACTCTGATGTATGCTTTTTCTTGTAGATTAGGTCAGAATGCCGATAGTAGGCCTAGAGGTACTTAAGTACTAACCAAGATCCGAACCTAACTAGCTCTAGCCTCAGTCTACTGCGAAGGTTTCTAAGGCCCACAAGAACTAACCTAAGGTTCGTTGAACTCCGCGGTTAAAGCACCCATGCTTGTAACATGTTTTAGTCCAGGTTCTGTTTGCAGTGCGCTTTTGTAAGAGAGAGACAGAAGATTTTTTTATTTTTGGAGAGTTTTCTCTCTCTTTTCTTTCTTTATTTCTAGCTTTGGATTGGCTTTACAACATGGTCTATATCGAATTCTTAACTCCCACCATCAATCCTCTCAAGGTCCCTGGCAATCGATGCTTCGAGATAGCACCGCCCATGGCAACCCCCAGAACCCTGGCTCTCGAGATTTCGGGATAATCCCACCCATGGTAGCTGAACTAGCACAAGGTGCTTACATGCCCCCAGTAGGATATTTAGATATCCTAGGAGACAAGCACCGAGGAGATGGTATGTTATTTCGCATCTTAGAGGGGAATTTCCCACCTCTCCGCGCCGGGAACTCATCCAAATCAACTTGTGTT